>OY978466.1:4800000-7551253 GCA_963854805.1 Plagodis dolabraria | reverse complement strand
ATCAAGATTAACATATAATTTCCTTACAGCTACAAACTAAATATGTTTTGTGAAAAATCTGTTCAAGTAAACCTATTTAGCACCTTGACAGCGCCTGAAGAAAACATTTCAACAGTAACATTTATTAACATTGCAGCTCTGGCGGACAACACGGTTGAGGTATAACACAACATTTCACTGGGACACATTGCGGTTGTGCTTGTATTAACTGCGGCGCTGGCATCGCCACTTTGAGCATAACGACGGGTTCAGGCTTCGGCGTAGTCGTCGTTGTCACCTCCACAATTTCCATCTGGGACATTAGAAGCTTAAGAGGTATTTGAAATTGGAATATATTTGTGGCGGCAGTTTGCGTAGGACATGGTGGAGGAGGGCAAGCTGGCGGACATTGCTGCTGACATGGATCTTGACCATTTTGCTGTCCATACCCCATTGGCATCATACCCTGTAATTGTTGGATGAATACTTGATTTTCCACTGTCTGTATAAGCAGATAGAATACCACGAGCCATCTTGTGTTATAGTCCTGTAACAACGTTTATAAGATTGAAGAACAAGGACCAACAAAGAAACAACATTACGTCTACCGTCGAACAAAGGAGGTGTTTGACATTATCCCTATAGGTTGACGAGCGTCTTGGGGATAAGATACGTTTTCCCTTTCTTTCCTCTTATGACTCCCGCTGCAAGATAAGGGGCAAAATTGCAGTGAAGTCTGCCAACACACGGGGTGTATAGTTCGCGTCACGTAAAAAGAACGCTGGGAGAACGTAGGGGGGGGGTGTGTTTGCGCATGGGTGCACTCGTGCACAAAAGTACTAGACCTATTGTTTTATTTTTGAACTAGACTTTATATAAATGTAATTATAATTTAGTTATAAATGTCGGTACCAAATAGACCCATAAATCGCGTACTGCGCAGCTTGACAGCCGTCGTTCTTTTTAGATGACGCGATCTGTAGCATAGGGTCATTAGGTTTGATACAAGTTTCATATGAAATCACCACATTAATATCAATTTAGTGAGCTCTTTAATATTGGGAGCATTCTGGGTCTATTAGAATCTGGCTATATTAGAGTTCTGCGTCTCAGCTGTGAGAGGAAGTTTCGCATCGTGGAAGGGCATTTTTCAAATGTTTGCCTGTCTAGCTACCACCCTCAAGCAGAAAATCTGTCGTCAAGCACCAAATAGTGTGTTCCGGCAGCTTTCCTTGAGCCAGTAAATTTACAGGCACGAGAGTCTTAACAACTGTACATTTTAGGGTGACGGGCGCAGTGCAATTCATTACTTGTGACAAAATGCATCTGTCATAGGCAGATGTTAACGCTTAAAATTAGGTGAACTGATCGCTTAACATGAGCCTTGTGCTCGTTACGTCAAATTCACATATATTTTTTTTATTTTATTCAGTGATGAGACAGACCAGTCGCGGACCTGTTGGTAAGCTTCGTGTCATCATCAAAAAACAACAGGGACCGACACAGCCAAGTAGGATCTGAAGAACGTAAACGGGCAGTATTCAGTGCCACTAGAACAATATTATGACCGCAGCGAACATTTCTTAATCCAGTAAAGCAGGCTTAGAACTAGGCAAGCTCCGCTACGAGCCCTTCAAAACACAATCACTTACAATAATCATGCTGTATGTGATTAAAAATTCACAAAACACTCTTTCAAATTTGGACTTAAGTTAAAAAAATATTGCTGAAAATCATTTTGTTCGTATCATTTTAAACAAATTGAAAGTCATACTAAAGAAGTATGGAATAACATTTTCTTTATCGCGTAATAAAAATTTTATGTTCAGTTAAATTTAAATGTATGTTTACTTTGAGTCCATGCATAAACAAAATGGTCAGGTAAAATAAAATATCTGGGACTCGGTGCATGTTTTGTGAAACCCATAGCAATTCTCGAAGCAGTGAGGATACGTCGCGATACCTTTCTATTGCTGATAAGCTTTTTTAGTCTTTAACCGTGTTGCATTCTAATGCGAATGTAATTTCAGACGACGAAGTATATCCACCGTCATCAGGTGGGAACATTAGGACATCATCACCCAGCACCAGCAGCGCTGGACTTGCTCTAACCCCCAACCAGCTCCCTGCTGTGCCCACCGGGAGCTCGTAGACACAGCTGCGCACTCGCCCTGATGATTCTCTTCATCTGATATACTCGAAACCTAAGTCGACGCATTCGATCCTTAACGTGAGTGCTCAGTTCAGTTGATATAATTTAAAATTATGCCGTCGGATTCATCGGTATGACTCCATAAACTAAAAGCAATGGCTACTTTGCTACGGCAGATAATTTCTATTTTTATGTCCAAGCTGCTGACACTTTATGTCATTAAAATTAAACCGAGGAGTATACTGTTATTCAAAAGAGGAATACATCAAATTTAAAGTCTGCTACTATGTTTGACGTTGTATAGCAAATGCCTGCAACATTTGAATAGTTTATAGTATACTGTATAATGTAATCCGCGTATTAGTTCTCTTCCTGTATCATTCAGACAAACACCGACTCTCAAAATGCTCAACGATCAAGTTAAAAGGATTTATTTGTCCAATAAATTTAGGACCACATTTTTAACTGTTAATGTCTTGGTAAGGATAAGAGACAATATAAAAGCGGGCAGCGCCGGCTTCACACTGGTATTCAAAAATTTTAAAATAATTAATTTTTTTGAAAATATTCTATACCTATATTCAACAAGAAAAATATAGGATTCTAATGGTGAAAGAATTTTTCATCGGTCCTGTAGTTTTTATGTTTATTTATTGTATACAATACAAATCATTCCTCTTTATAATATTAAGTGTTGATTATGAATTTTTGTATCGTATGTTTATACATATATGTACGTATATGATATGTATTTATTTCATTATTGTAAAAACGTTTATGCAATTTTTACACTTTGTTTAGAAATTACACTCAAATATGTTTTATTTTAAAATATTCGTTTGACATTTGGGTATGTACTTATTTGATTGCTAATTATTTTGACTACACCCGCCCTAATTGTTTTGTTTGTTCAACTCCACCTTAAGGTTACCTGATAGAGATTATTTTTAGTGATAAGGCCGCCCATAGTAACACTATGTTTTTATTATTAATGTAAACTTTAATATTTTAAAAGTGGTTTAACAATAAAGAGTTAACTATCTGTCAAATAACACCCTAAATTGATAAAATCGGGTCTTAAACTCATAAACTTCCATCAGATAAAACAAATTGCGAAGATACGTTAATGAACACGAAACGTTGAACCCGACTATCGAAGATACGTCACTCCAGCAGATCGTTCGAGTGATTCGCGAACTAATTTAACTGCATTAAACTCATTGAGATGTTGGATAGACGTTTCATATCATTGAAAGAACAGTTTAATTGAACGAGAGGTGGTCCAATTTATAAGCGAGTTCAGGGTTATTATTGTTAGCCACCTTTTTGAAGACGGAGTTAGGTCATGTCCTAATGGATATTCCAAAGACTCGTGATCTCCACACCTATTATAATCGTATAAATGTATTTTGTTAGCTTGTCCTTTCTCGGTGCGAAGGACCAACAGATCGACGGGATTTTTTCGACAGAGGAGATTTGATGTTAACTAAAAAATAATTTGTTAATATTTTAATGGCCCCCAGTTTCCTGCCCGTTCTTCTCGCAGTGGCTCTATTACACTGTTTTGCTGAGCGTTGCCACGCTCAGCAAAACTGAATCAGTACTATATATATATATATATATCAGTACTATATACTATATAATATTATAAATGCGAAAGTAACTCTGACCCGGGAAAAACATAGGATTGTTTTTATCCAACTGCGCAAAAAGAGGTTAATGTTTTTGCGTGATAAACGACATACGCGCGGGCGGACCCGCATCCGGAAAGCTGGTGTTGTATATATAGATAGTATTATTAAATGTTCTATGGTATATATCTAAATGTAATGATGTTATCTTTGACTTCAAAGAAGTGATTATTAAGCATTTTAATTACAGTAAAATTGTATGACGTACGTTCCTATAACATATATAGTGTAGAATACTGTTTTTTACAACAACGAAAAATATAATATTAATAAGCTTGTTTGTTGATATCTGTTCTTCGTCAAAATTTGAGAAAACAAAATAACATCAAATTTAGGACAATAACCACAGCTGCAAACAATACCGGGGGTGTAGGCCACGGAGCCAAAAAACATAATATTATACTTCGCTATAAACTTACACCTTGGGCATATGACGAATATAAATTCAACTTGACATGCCTTTTGATGCACTTAGCGCTGTACTTGTATGGCTCCAAGTGTTTTATTTTTACTTGAAATATAATAACAAATTACTTTATAACATGAAAGTCTTTTGGGGAGGGAAAACGTCTGGATTGATACCACAGCCCTGTATTTTTTTCTGGTGATAAGCAAGCCTAGATTGTAGGTGATAATGTGGTCGAATGTGGTAAACGGGCCTAACCTAAAATGGGAACTAGCTCTCTAGTACAGCTGCCGAAACGCACGCTTAGGTGTTTGGTGACAGATTTTCCACTTGAGGGTAGTAGACAACCAGGTTATATTCGCAAAATGTCCCAGCACCATATAAATGTAGATACGTCATATTTTATATTACCAAGTGTACAATATCGGTGAAATTTAGCATGCTTGTGAATAGGACAATTCTAATTACAATAGATTGAGGTTTTAGGGAAGTACCTTAAGTACTCCCCTAAAACCTCAATCTATTGTAATAATATAGAAATATTATAGGTCTAGGTTAGGCTTCAAACAATTAGAACTTCCTATTTTTGACGTTGCAAAGGCCTACAAGAAAAAGAACTGTTCGTTAAAAGTACGTAATACTTATTACGTACGGTACGGTACGTAATAAGTCTAGTGTGAAAAATATGACGGATTTTGGGTTCGAAATATTGATACGTTATTAAATAAATCACTAAACCTATCAAATAGGGTCTCGTAATAAAGGAAATTCAAAGCGGATTACAAAAATATATATAAGTGGTATGTTTAAATTTAAATAAGAGTTCTGGGACACTAAAAAGTCCAAAATAAAATAAATAATAAAAAAAATATAAATCCAAACTACATAAAAAAACCGAAAGTTATCCAGGTAAAGTTAATTGGCAAATACTTTATCCAGTTAATTGATTGTAACTTAAAAACTACTTTATAGTTAATGTAATGTGGAGATGTACTGAACTATAAATCAATCATCAAGACTAAGGATAGCTATGACTGGTAATACAAAATATACGTGTCTATGTTTTAAAGATCACTTCAAGAGTATCGCTTTTGTATGCGACTGCACTTGTTAAGATGCAGTGCCAATGGTCGCTTAAAGATAAGCAAATTAAAAGTCGATTATTTTTATCACGAAGCTGTTTGATCTGAGTCGAGTTGTTGATGATAGTGATTGTGAGTGAATTTAATTACTTACTGAACTGGTCTATAATACCCAGACCTTATTATCTTCTTAGCCTTTACCCCACACACAATGTTACGGACCCCATAGGTCCGTCTTCTATAACAACATGAGGTTCAACACAAGGACATAATTTTAAAATAGTTCTCGTCTTATAACCGTCTTCTTGACGGCAAATCCTCTTTGAGAATGCTTGTCATCTGTGGTGGCATGCTGCTCATTTTGAGATTTTTTCCATTAGTCGCTTTTCACCTGTAGATGGAAAATACAATATCTATGTAGGTACAGATCTACTTCAATTTATACCCACACTAAAATATATATAAGTGTGTGAGTGTAAATGATAATGGTACATACAGTTGTTAGCATTGTTATAATTTAGTTAATATCTATATAATTAAGTATTTATTACATTAAGTTATTCTTTGTTAATGTGATTTATTATTTGTCAATATATTCCGAAGTCTATATCCCGTTAGTGATTTATTACGATAGTATATTTGACTTCCACAGCGCATCATTGATGTTTACGTGATACTCAATTCACTCGAATCTATTTACGATTTATTCTAGTAGCTATACTGACTTCACCTTTCGGCGTGAGTTGTATTCCGGGCTTCGGGGGGCACGATTCTTCCGTAAGCGCTCAGTAGTAATGATACTTTCGGTCACCCATCCAAGATCCAAGTCATGACCGCCGTGGACGTTGCTTTACTTTGCTGATCGGGTAAGAACGGCTAATCAAACTTCGCCACGAGCGCTTCAGATATAGTTATATTAAATAGTGCACCTGAAGAATTATACAAACCCCAAATGCACGGGATAAGAGAAGAAAATGATGATTAAAAGAGTATAGGAAATTTAATAGACAGGCAAATAACAGTTTGACGTAATCTCGGGAGAGGAACGCAAACTATTTAATCGCTCGGAAAAGGCTGGATACTTCCGCGGTAGTTTTATTGCACGAACAGAGAACAAACACTACTTACTGCTCAGGAATTTAGTTATTACCACGTCCTAGTAAGAGGATACAACGCTTATACAAAATAATATCATGCCTGTAGAGAAAATGCTTTTGGTTTTTTTTTATTCCTGATAGGTTAGCCTTTGACCACTATCTCACCTGATGGTAAGTGATGATGTAATCGAAGATGTTGTTCAGGCCTACCTAGAATTACTGGCTCTCAAGGACAGCTGCTGGAACACACCGTTAGGTGCTTGGCGACAGATTTTCTTCTTGAGGGTGGTAGCTAGCCAGGCCGGCATTCGCAAAATGCCCTACCACCATGCTATAACGACTGCCATCCTAAGACAACAGCCAGGACGGACGGCTTAACGTGACCTCCGAAGCACGGAAGTGCTCAGTAGTAATGTCACCAGCGGTCACCCATCCAAGTCATGACCGAGGCGGACGTTGCTTTACTTTGCTGATCGGTTCAGAATGGCTAAGCAAACTTCGCTACAAGCGCTTCAGTGTGGTAGAGCGTCGCGTTCGAACTTCGAGGACGTGTACTCATTTTGCTGGTCTAAGAATGTCATTAGGTCATCTGAAAATAGGAATGTTCTTTTTGATGAAACAGGAGGAAAACCTTTGGACTATATTCTCACCTGATGGTCTGTAATGACGCGGTCAAAGTTGGTACAGATTTTTGAACTAAAATGGATGTGCTGGATCGCAAGGACAGCTGCCGGAACATACCATGTTGCATTTGGTGAGAGATAATCTACATGAGGGTGGTAGCTGGTGAAATTAATGTTTATACTGTATCATTTGGATTGTCCACAACTGATCAGCATCAGATCTTTTGAAGCGCTCGTAGCGAAGTTTGCTTAGCCATTCTGAATCGATCAGCAAAGTTAAGCAACGTCCGTCGCAGTCAGGAGTTGGATGGGTGACCGCTGGTGACATTACTACTGAGCGCTTCCGTGCTTCGGAGGGCACGTTAAGCCGTCGGTCCCGGTCGTTGTCTTAGGATGGCAGTCGTTACAGCATGGTGGTAGGGCACTTTGCGAATGCCTGCCAGGCTAGCTACCACCCTCAAGTTGAAAATCTGTCGCCAAGCACCTAACGGTGTGTTCCGGCAGTTAGCTTGTATAACATCTTCGACCACATCATCACTTACCATCAGGTGAGATAGTGGTCAAAGGCTAACATATCAGGCCTAAAAAAAAAATAAAAAAAACAACCTCCCCCATTAAGGGTGGGGGGGGGGGGGGGTTCACCATAATCCACATGCTTGACAAGCGTATTTGGTATCGCAGTATAAGAAAGCAGCTCCTCAGAAGGTGCTCCAGCCCACCTTCCGGTATTTTACCCATAGTTGCCTCTTACGACACCCACAGGTGGAGATGGGGAATGACATTCTAATCGGGCACCCAATCTAAACGGCACGGATGTCGAGAAAAAAAATCAAACAACTGGTACTTTTAAAAAAATCAAACAAATAGTACTTTTTGCTTAGTTGACTGAATGCTGGTTGTAATAAACTATATATGGTTGTAATATTGATAAATTCTTAAATGATAAAAATCTTGACATTTTACCTAAATAATAATTATTGCATGACATAGTGTTAGTTAGAATATAATTTATTGTATTCATATTGATATATATAATATTGTACGCCTGAAAAGGTAGCTGTTGATACTTTCATCATTTTGACCAACATGTAACACACAGCTGACAATAAACAATTTTGAATTTTAAAAAAGAAATCAGTAATCAATCATCCAAAGATTGCCTAAAATAACGGACAAAATAATTGGTTGTTTTCATCTTGACTATAGCAATGAAGTCAGCTTGAAGTAGGTAAAAGTGTTGCATATAAGTGATATTGGTAAGCTTAACCGAGGCAATAATTAACCGAAATCTTAATAACAAAAATCGAAAATATTGTTTAGTACTCCATTATTCAGAATAGAATAATGTTCACTATATGTGCGCACAATGCCACCTAGTGCGTTCTTAGGTAACTTATGTTGCTCCTAACGCATCACTAGATGGCACCTTCTAACGACCGACGTATGGTTGCGTCGCGCTGACAAGATTCTCCGACATAAATATCATCACCCGCGCCCGTCATAGTAGCTAATGATCTCCATTATTTATTGGTTTTTACAAAATGTATGCATTGATATGATTAAATCCAAGGGGCTGAATCCATACAGCCGCCAATGAACAAACACTATACAATATATAGTGTTGGAATAAACTACCACCACTCTAGTAGAAAAATTGGTAGCCAAGCACCTACCGGGATGTTCTGGCAGCAGTACTTGAGAGCTAGTAATTCTAGGTTAGCCTGAACAACATCTTCGACCACATTATTACTTACCATCAAGTGAGATAGTGGAAAAAGGCTATCCAACCACAAAATGTAAAAAAAAACAACGACCGTGATATACCTACTATAGTTTTTCGTGCCCTCCGAAGCACTAAAGCGCTCTGTAGTAAATACCCCTAGCGGTCATCCAAAAAACTATCGTAAATCCAGGTAGGAAAAAATAACGTATAGTTGTGACACCTCACATTTGGGATAAGGTAAAGATGATGGTGGACCTCGAGCCAGGTTCGGATGCAGCAACAATGTATACATACGAAAACATTTGAAGGTTTCCTCATCAACTTTTTGTTGAAACTACAATTTTCAAGGCATCCAAGAAACCATCGTTGTTTTGTTCAGAGATACCAACTTAATAAAACTTTGCACATTACCGCCCTCTAGTAAAATGGTTGAGTAAATTCGATTTTCCTGCAATAGCTTTGTTAAATTCTAAAGTTTTTGCTTACTGTAACATCATTACTTATAAAAAGTATAGGAAAGTAAACAGATAAGTTAATCACTACGTTCTTAGTTATTATTAGAGTGCGGAAATACATTATTACTAATAAAAAAATATCTCAAAAAACCTTTTTTGTACGTTGTTGTGATGGAACAAGCTCGAAGCCCACCTGATTTTAAGCGTGCTTACCTCTGCCCATAACAGATGCATTTCGTAACAAGTCGCGAATCGTACTGCGCTCGTCATTTTGAGACATAGTTGTTAAGCCTCATGTACCTGAAATTTCACTGGCTCTCAAGGACCGCTGCCGGAACACACCGTTAGGTGCTTGGTGACAGATTTTCTTCTTGAGGGAGGTAGCTCGCAAGGCGGGCATTAACAAAATGCCCTACCACTATACTGTAACGACTGCCATCGTAAGACAACACCCATTACATCAACATTTTATAAAAAAAAAACTAGTGTCAAATTAAACGCCTCCGACCCAGTTAGTCGTGTCATCAAATCGGAATATCTTTGGACCCTTACTCCGTTTCACGAACCTTTGCCAAAAGGTGTTAGCAAGATGAATCAAGAGTGAAAGAGTGCACTCTTGTTGCAAATGTACTGGCCCCCTATTACAAGGAATCTAATAACGTCCTTTATTTGCCCTTCACGGATTTTCAAGCGCGATATTATTTATACTTACAGTTTTTTTTTGTTTATTTTACTGATCATACTAAGAATCCACAATTTTGTGCTGCTCGGATTACCTAAAGTTATTTTTTGTGGCTTCGGATCAATTATCGTTCTGCAATTATCTTAGCTACAAGAGGGTGGGGCAGAACGATAATTGTACATAATTTCTATTGACAAATTAAGAATAATACATTTTGTTTTCTAATTATCATTATCAGACCAATCCAATTCTACCAGATTGTCGTAAGGGTTTATAAATTTATCATTTATCATTGCGTTTATATATTTTGACAAAAATGAAACACAATTCCCAGAAACAAAGGTGATATATATATGTGCCTACTTGCCAGGGGAGTACTAAGAATGAAATATTTATGACTTTTCATGTTTGGAGGTCTAGGAAAAAACTAATGCACGAAAAATATTTCTCCATCATGGGAGTACAATTATAGTGGTCCATTTTATGCTGCATTAAACATTACAATAATATAAATACCACTTTAAGTGCCCCTGCAATGCTTTTTCCTCTCGAGATATTTGTAATTCAAACACTGTTTGCTAATATTATAGATATTTACTGCGCCGTTCATATGAGCAATGTATAAAAATAGTATTGTGGCTAATTATGGTCGCTTGGCGGTTATTTCTCTATTATATTTTTTTTATTTAGATTTTCCAACTGACTGAACACTAAACAAGCATTTTATTCACATTTCCATAGACTAGCTTATATTTATATTATAGCGAAAGTCCAAATACTGTAAAACAAATCATGCCTAAAGAAAAAATGGCTTATAATATGTGGTTGAGCTAAACTATCATAAGGTGACGAATCCTGATGATGCTTCAACGCATATTATTACAATGTGTATTTTGGAAAAACAGTATCATATAGTTATACATAGGTATACCTATATGATACTGTATCATACTTAATTTTCTTAATAAAAACTTTATGAAAGTCTGTATTAGATATAGATCTAATAGAGACTTTCATAAAGTTTTTATTCTAAATGAATAATACAAGGAATTCTCTTAAGAAAATGAAGTATGTATGGATAGTCCACATATAGAAATTAAATATTTGATAAGTAAACGGTGAGACATACAAAATTAAAATGCTAAGGAGGGTTAGTACTCCTTATATACTTTAACACATTTTTTAAAGCTGAGCAGAGAACAGTTTTTTACGTCTGCCTGTCCAGCCTTAAAAACAGTATTATGCTCTCGATAGACTGTGTATAATATATCATAACTGTCAGGAGAGCTGTCTATCGCGCCTGTTGGTGGGATCATCTTTTAATCAACATCATAATGATCACAATATTACTGGCACAAAATTTCGTGAACGTTTCTTTTATCTCTCTCTTCTCTGAAAAGCTGAAGATGGGACACTTTAAACCAAATTTTAGAACCTTCAGGCAGAGAAACAATTTTTACGACATATTTTCGTACTAGCCAGGATATAGCTGAAAACAGTGATGCTGTTTAAGCTCAAGTTTGCTTAATCACAGTCAGGCCGGCCCAGTGCCCCTGGGCTATCGGGCCTTATTTTCCCCCCTGAGCCTTATCCTGAGTACACAGATTGTGCAGATATTGTAGGGACGTTGCTAATCAAGTACGGGGTTGTACCCTTCTCAATGTTGCTGGAATGGGCCGCGACTCGTCTTATCGCTTGGAGAAGATAATAAAAAACGTAGAAACAACATACGACAATCGCATGTATTAGGTACCTACTGTATATTACAGCAGTTATTCTCCAGAATTATAAGTTCTATTGTTAGCATTTGTATATGTACACGTAATGCTTCTGCCCAGGATACAAATTTACGAGTGTCGTGCTTCCATGGGAACTATTACAATAACATGATGCATTAATTATGTATTAAATTATTTTCTTAACATGTTTTCAATATACATATATTTAAATTATTTATTATATATTTTATTTATTTACTAGTGGCCCGCCTCGCACGGGTAATTACGACTATAAATTGGTATGTAAGCTATCCTATCTTTCAATTTAAATCAAATTGCACACGGTGTGCTATCTAATCAAATTTAAAATTGGTTCAGTAGTTTAGGAGTCCATCACGGACAAACAACGTGACACGTAGTTTTTATATATAAAGATTATATTAATAAATATCTTTAATTTTAAACTTTCATTTATTTTAATTTATATATGTATATAGAAGTTTGTAAATCTATATCTAAATATATAGGTCTATATTTTCTTATTTATTTTCTATACATTTCTAGTATAATTTAAGTTATTGTTAAATAAAATATGTAGTTATTAAAGTTTTGAGTTAAGTTTGAGTTTAGTTCGTTAAAGTTTGTTAGATGTTTAATATTATGAAACCACCGAGTTGTCTTTTTTAACCGACTTCCAAAAAAGGAGGAGGTTCTCAATTCGTCTGTATTTTTTTTTTTTTTATATTTGTTACCTCAGATATCTTGACTGGGTGAACCGATTTTAAAAATTCTTTTTTTTTGAGAAAGCTGATGCTTGTCGTTTGGTCCCATTTAAAATTTTATCAAAATCGGTCAAGCCGTTTTTGAGTTACACTAAAAAGAATGAAAAAAAATTTTTAACAAAAAATTGAAAACAATGGTATGTTGAAGTCGACACCCAAAAGTGTGAAATAACTTGTCGAAGTCGGTACCATGCGCACAATATTGTGATAATAGGTACTTTTGAACCATCATGGTACCGACATCAACAAGTTATTTCACACTTTTGGGTGTTGAAGTCGGTTCCATTTTTTGTTAAAAAAATTTCATGTAATCTCTCTTACAAATAGGTTGGCTGGAAGCGATCGCTTTGAGCGATAAGACCACCCGTTTCAGAATGTCCTAATAAAGTTTCGTGTTGCTAACGAACACATACAATAACTGAATGGTAAAAATGACAGTTAACATACAGCGTGTTTCAAGCTTTAACCGATGGTTAGGCTAAATAGATGACTGTGAAACGCAAAGATAGTGTTTTGTTTAGTAAATATGTTCTGGGTAGAATAACCGGAACTTACTCGAACATTCTGAAACAGGCAGTCTATTATCTCTATGATACAGTTGTCTTAATTATGGTGTTTCAGTATCCTGCACTCTATTCCAGATCTAAGAAATATATTGAAATATTTAATGTGTCGTCCGTTCCCAGTATACACAAATTAGAAAAAAGAATTATTCTTGGGCACTTTTGATGTAGCATTATATTAATGGCTGAGGCCAGAAACAAATGGGGACTCGCTGTTGCTGGTCCAAATACTGGACTGTCCTCTCGGAGACGGTGAAATCGGCACCTCTCCGAACAAATACCTTTTTTTTATACCAAGCCTTTGACTACTATCTTACCTGATGGTGAGTGATGATGTGGTCGAAGAAGTTGTTCAGGCTAGCCTAAAATTACTGGGTCTCAAGGACAGCTGCCGGAAAACACTGTTAGGTGCTTGGTGAAAGATTTTCTACTTAAGGGTGGTAGCTAGCCAGGCGGGCATTCGCAAAATGCCCTATCACCATGCTGTAACGACTGCCATCGTAAGACAACAACCGCAGGGCCGACGGCTTAACGTGCCCTCCGAAGCACGTGCACGCTCAGTAGTAATGTCAGTAACGGTCATCCATCCAACTCATGACCGCGACGGACGTTCCTTAACTTAGCTGATCGATTAAGAACGGCTAAGCAAACTTCACTACGAGCGCTTCAAAAATATTTAATGTCTTTAAGATGCGTGCATATTCAAGTTTGAATATGCATTGTTGAAATATTTTATACGAATTGCCGCATGGCATTTAGTGTTGAGCGCTTCCGAGATTCAGAGGGCACGTTACGTCATGGGTCCCGGTTGTCTTATACAGTCCTTATATCATGGTAGAGCGTTGAGAATACCCGCCTGGCTAACTGCCAAACTACCACTTTCAAGTAGAAACACAGTCACCAAGCACCTAACGGCGTTTTCCGGCAGTTGTGACTGAGAGCTACATCTTATTCCAGTATATGTCTGTTTACCACCTTTGACCGCATCAATACTTACCATCAGGGTGAAATCAATGCTATTATGTCGCTGTCAAATGCTGAAATTGTGTCACCATCGGACTGCGTAGGTGTGAAACAGGGGCAGCGATGGTGAAATCGCGATCAGTTTATGTAAAATCCGAAAGTAAGCATAATGAAACAAAACTAGTAACGAAAATGTAACTTTTCTTGCCTTGATAAGGCTTTGCTTGATATTTTCATACACATTCTTATTAAAATTAAGTAAATAATTAAGATATTTACGTTACAAGCGTAATTTGGTGTCAACTTTTCAAATTTATTATATCGAGAAAGTTTTAAGGAAACGTGTTTCGGACTTTTCATGAGATAATATAACTAAGATTAACATATAATTTTCTTACTGCTGCAAACTTAATATATTTTGCTAAAAATCTATTCAACTAAGCCTACTTAGCACTTCTCAACGCCTTAAGTAGTAAAAACAATATTAAGTAAATTTTTCAAAGAGTGTGTGAATAAGTAATGTTTTAGGGCACTTCTACTTCCTTCTATGTCATTGTATTGTAATTGTACGTATTATTTGAGGGCGGTTTCACTTGGCACTTTTTCCTTTTGCGGATAAAAGTATCTGCCCAATTTACGCAATCGTATCTTTATTTGCCGCTCTGATGGGTAACTTGAATTAATTGACTTTGAATTGTTTAGGCGAGCGAACGTATTTTTAACTGACTTGAAAAAAGGAGAAACTCAATTCGTCTGTATTTTTTTTATGTTTGTTACCTCAGAACTTTTGACTGGAGGAACCGATTTTTATGATTCTTTTTTTTGAATGTTTCCTGTGTAGTTCTGTAGTCCTGTGTACCATTTAAAATTAATCAAAATCAGTTCAGCCGTTTTTGAGTTACACTCAAATAACTGAAAAATGATTTCCTATCTTGATTATATACACACATCAACAATGCCTAGGGATATTTCATTTTTACCTTATTTTACAAAATTTTGTAAATATTTTGTTAAAACAATTATATATATGAAATTAAAGTTTATTTTATGGTTTATGCTTGCAATACATAAAAACAGATGCATTAAAGATTTTTGATTATTTTTTTTGTAATTTTATTTTTGCGTGTAATTTTTTTCTTTGTACATGATGGATTTTATATAGGGAATTATGAAAATTAAAGTCAAAAATTACAAAAAAAAGGCATTTAATTAAATTTAATAATCAGTATTTCCTCCCCTAACATTAATTAGAGTTCGGCATCGGTTATTCATGCTCAAAATTAAATTATCCAAATCGAGCTGCGGTATCAGGTCCCAGGTTCTTTTCAAGTGCAGGAAAAGTTGTTCTTCTCTCATCAGATTTGGAGAAAAGTTAACCATAGCTCTTCGTTGTAACATGTCCCACGCGTGTTCAATGGGATTCATGTCGGGGAACTGAGCCGGCCAGTCCAAAACTCTGACTTCATGTTCCTTAAGCACAGTTGATACCAGCTCAGCCGTAAGGGCACGGGCATTATCGTGCATGAGTTGAAACTCCTGACCCATTTGTACCCTGTGTGGGATAATCACAGGTTCCACTATCTCATTGCGGTATTTCAATGCATTCATGTTCCCTCTTATCCAAATGAGATCGGTTCGCGCACCTATACGAATACCAGCCCATACCATGATAGTCCCGCCTTGATATGAATGGACTTCTTGTGGATGCTGGAGACGGCTTCGTCTACCAGGAACTCGCCAAACCCTTAATCTTCGTGAATCCGGATGAAATCCAAACCGAGACTCATCAGTAAAAAGCACCATGGACCATTGCTCGTCACTCCATGTGAAATGTTCTCTAGCCCACAATAGTCTCCGCCCGCGATTGCCCCGCCGCAGAGCTGGAACCCGAAGTGGTCTGCGAGAATGAAGACCAGCTTCATGTAATCTTCTTCTTACAGTTTGGTCACTAACCAACAATTCGTGGTCAGATTGTAGCCTTTGAACCATTTGCATAGCCGTTTGTCGCCTAGCGATATTTTGAAGAAAACGGTCCTGTCTAAGAGTGGTGACGCGATTTCTGCCTGAATGCCGTTCTGCGACATCGCCTGTAGCACGATAACGTGACCATAACCTGGAGATAACATTTTGGCCGGTTTGCAGAATTTCAGCAACCACGCGTTGTATAGCGCCAGCTTCCAACAAGCCTACAGCTCTAATCTGCTGTGCCCTTGTCAAATGTCGACGTGACATAACAATAAATGTAACACACGTTTAAATTAGAATAAAGAAAATGTGTAATTGCTTTTAACTTTTCAAAATTTATTGTAACATAAACTAACTTTTCGACCGCCAAATTCGAATAATCGATATTCTTTTGTTTCAATGAGTTTTTGTTTTTATTTTTTTGAATTTCGAAACAGGAGGTGGAGAAGAAAATATTTTATATACAAACTTTTTTTATACTGTAAATAGTTTTTAAGTTAAGAAGTCTTTCATGTAATATCCCTAGACATTGTTGATGTGTGTATAATCAAGATAGGAAAACATTTTTCAGTCATTGAGAGTGAATGACAATCGGTCCAGTAAGTAGCAAGGGTCACTAAAATGGGGGTTTATTTTATATAAAAGTGAAACCGTTTCTACACTCAAAAGTGTGAAATAAACTTGTTGAAGTCGGTACCATGATATTTAAATAGTTAATATTTGGAAAATTTTTTTTTTAGTAACAATGTGTTGTATAAGAAAATAATCAAACTATGAAGTTGACACACAGATATCTTGCTTGTGGACGTAATGAAATTATAGAATTTCAGAGAGCCTATTACCATCTTTATATCCAATAGCTAAATAGTAGCAATCGAGTATATTGCCAAGGAGAATTTTGAGGCGGGATAGCGTTGGGTAAATGTAGCCATTTATCCCAAACAAAAATATTATACATGTTCTTTTGTGGTTATTGGGTAACAAATATTTACAAGCATAGGATATCAAACAAAACCTGTATAATATTTTTATTTTTGCAATAATATGAATTTTCCTTCTCGTAAATTTGTAATGTAATCCGCAGAGCGTGAGTTATTGCAAAAAAAAAAATTATTAAACTTATAGGGTTGCAAGTTTAAAGCTAGTTGCAAAATTAGTCTTGTTTATAGTACAACGTAAGCTGAACTATAGATGTCGCTCCATCCCAATATGATTGTTAAAGAACGATAGGAAAAAAATGAGTTCTAACTCATAGTCATGTTAGCTCAGTCAGTCAGAGCATACCCCGGCTAAATAATGGACACGGGTTTTGTTTATCTTATCACCTGATTATCTTATCAATTAAACAGATTGCACATCAATAAATAGTGATTGCAAATCACAATTTATTAATGCGCAAGTGTATCAATTATCAATAAAATACTAATTTACTAAATATATAGATCGGACATTTAATCAAAATAAAATTTTCACGTAAGTCCTGATCTTTTCAATGAAATGTGTCCAACTACATGTAATAAAAAGCTCTTTTAGTTAATAAAAGTTTTTACCCACGGCTGTGTGGAGGGAATTACCTGTTTTTTAATTACTAAGTTCACATATTTTTTTATGTTATTATGAAATAACAAGCTAGAGGCCCACCTGATGTTAAGCGGACTAACCTCTACCTATAACTGATGCATTTCGTCACAAGTCACGAATTGCACTGCGCCCGTCACCTTGAGACATAGTTGTTAAGTCTCATGTGCCTGTAATTTCAGGACGTGCTCTTAAGGACTGCTGCCGGAACACACCGTTAGGTGCTTAGCGACAGATTTTTTACTTGAGGGTGGTCGCTAGCCATGCGGGCGTCCACAAAATGCCCTCCACCATGCGGTGAAGCTCAAGCCTGCGGCGGGATTCGAACCATAGACCTGCTGCGCGGCAGTCCACAGCCAATGCCACTGAGCCATCACTGCTTCATGCTATATATACTAAATTATTGAATTTATATGTTTGCCAGCAAAGGTGTGATGAACTTAGTACCTTCCCAAATTAATACAGATCCAATATTTAGGGCCTGTTTCAGAATGTTCGAGTAAGTTCCGGGTTTACTACCCAGAACAAATTTAATAAATAAAACACTATCTTTGCGTTTCACAGTCATCGATTTAGCCTATCCATCGGTTAAAGCTTGAAAAGCGCTGCATGTTAACTGTCATTTTTATCATTCAGTTATTTAATGTGTTGCATAGCAACCCGAAACTTTATCATGACATTCTGAAACGGGCCCTAAGTCTCAGACTTTTAGCGCGGCCGCAAAAGCGCATTCTTACAAAGAGTGCAAAATGCCTATGTTGAAATAATGTCATAAGCAATCGTTTTAACACTACATATTTCTACATTTGATTGTTATTATAATGCTTAATTATGGGTTGTATAAATCAATAGAAGGTTCAAACACATAGGAGGCGCCAAACTGGAAATTAAAGTAAATAATTTATCAAGAACAACCGGCTGCCGAGTAATTGGAAAGAAACTTCGCAACTCGCTTGTTTGTTACTTTGAACTTTGTTTATTAATTAGTTAGCTCCGGGTAAGGTCAGGAAGTGAGAATCTAAAGCATTTAATAGAATATTCTTGGATAGCCGTTTTGGTTATATTTAGAGTTTAGAATAGCTAAATAATACTTAAGGTATTATATTCTTTTGGTCTCACATTAGAATCGCAATGGAAAATTGCCTTGGTTTAAAAAAGTAAGTACGACTAACTAGGTCAATGTTATTGGCAGTTTGCTCAATCTGTGAAAAAAACATATAAATTCAACTGACAAATGAGCTTTTATTTATTTTTTGTGAGCACACTGAATATTTAAGCCTATTTAAAACATAAAACTAGTTATCGCTTTACTTTTAAAATTAAAGATCCTTTACTAACAACAATCCCACTTTTGTTCAATTTAGATGTTCTGATTGATTGTTTAAAATATATGGGCCACTTACCTAAACACAACTCCTCCCTTTGAAGCGTTTATTCAAGTACGTTTACAAAAACATCACAAGTAGCGTCGTATTTCACAATTCAAGACCTAAATCATGATATGGTATGAAATTTCTTGAAGTCTGTGGGTATGAGGTTGTCCGCTGTCCCGCCAAAAACATACGGATTCGGGCAGGTAACGATCATGAGTGCGCGGGAGGAGGGCGGATAAGGATGATATTAATACTGCTGAATGCTTCTCGCTCGATGGGCAGTGTAGACTGACTATCTACGTACCCCTGAGCAGTCAGGTATCTACTTCATTCAGAAAACATCAATCAGAAATTTAGAAATCAGTTAGTGATTTTGTGTATGTAAAAATTAAACATGAGTGGAACATATTGATTTATCGATTCCAAACTATCCTCCGAAGTATTGTTGATACCTAGTCCGGCCATAAGTTCAGTTACAAATGAAAATGCATTATTTTTTCATTATAATCGAAATGACCACCTTTGGCTTTTATATACAGGCCATTTATCTGTCTGGCCACGAATCTATGTATTTACGCACTGTTTCCATGGGAAATTTCGCCACCATTTGCTCCAGAGATTTTTTAAGAGACTCAATGTCACAGTGTCGTTTAGACTTAGCCAAATGCTCTAAAACTGACCATAATTTTTAGTCAAAAGTGTTGAGGTCTGGGCTCGATGAGGGCCAGTCTACAGCTCTTATAAAGTCCGAGTCTAAATAAGGTTAGAAAGAGTTAAAAGCATTTACTATAATATTCTTGAAGTACTGACAATACTCGCATGCACACTGTTCGTATTGTAAACGAATGGTTCAATCAGCACAGTTATATATAGCAGTTATTACGGTATTACCTAACCAACAAGATCTACAGACTTAAACCCGATAGAAAACCTACGTGGTTTGATGGTGCAGCGATGGGAAAGAAAACGAATGGACCAAGAATGCAAGCATCGGCGGGTCACGACTCTAAGACTAGCCGTGTGGGGATGTGCAATATCGTGCATTAGACGAAACGAATTACTCATACGGCCTCACAAAGGGATTATCACTTCTGAAGCAATACTCTCCGCATAAATCTGAGCATTGAGGCTGCCCCTGATCCCAATGAGATCTTAAATTTACAAATTATTGGAGTACAAAATGTTTTGCGCCGGGCGGGAATTGAACCCGCGACCTTCCGATTTCGCGCCGGATGCTTTATCTACTCAGCTACCGGGGGGTTGGCTGTGTCGCCGAAAAACATTTTGTACTCCAATAATTTGTAAATTTATGATTTTCGCTTAGTACGCGGTAGTGCATGTAATCCCAATGAGATCTGTTTAAAACTTACTTGAATTACTCGAAAACGTTGATCCCTAGGCACTTTTGATATGTGTTGTTTGCCATAGTACCCATGCTTGGCAGGCGTATTCTTCTTCTGTATTCTACCTTCTAGTATTTCCCCTTTGTCCTCTCTTAAGACTACAGGAAGACATGGTATATGATTCAAAACGATTATCAATCCTACAAGCGATGTGAATTGTCCATTGACACAACATGCTATTTGTATATTTTTTTATGCCTGATAGGTTAGCTTTTGACCACTATCTCACCTGATGGTAAGTGATGATGTGGTCGAAGATATTGTTCAGGCTAACCTAGAACTACTGGCTCTCAAGGACAGCTGCCGGAACACACCGTTAGTGGCTTGGCGACAGATTTTCTACTTGAGGGTGGTAGCTAGCCAGATGGGCATTCGCAAAATGCCCTACCCCTGCCCATCATGCTATAACGACTGCCATCCTAGGACAACAACCGGGACCGACGGCTTAACGTGCCCTCCGAAGCACGGAAGCGCTCAGTAGTAATGTCACCAGCGGTCACCCATCCAACTCATGCAGCGGTCGACGTTGCTAAGCTTTGCTGATCGGTTCAGAATGGCTAAGCAAACTTCGCTACGAGCGCTTCTAAATTCTTCTATGATATGCTTTCAAAGCTTACGAACTACATATAACACGCAAGCATGCCGAACACGTGTTGTAAGGAACATAAAATAAAGACAGCCTCTTAGGTAAGGTCCCGCGATACGAACATTAGTGCAGTAGAACAATAAAAAGTAATGGCCCCATCTTGTCCGCACCTAGTCCGACCTACACGCGGAACGTTGGCGCTCCATTGAGAAAATGCAGTTCAAGTATACTGCTGACATACTGTTGGGCAATCTAACGAGCGTGTTGGGCGTACATTTATAACGAACAGTGCAGTTAAATCAAATACTGGCTGTTGGACTCAAACGCATAGGTGACAGATGATAGCTTAGCAGATACCTGAGTTCCTTACAATTTTACATAATTACATAAAATACTAACTGGTTTTCTTCCGTATGGAAAATATGTGATTGTTTTATATAAACTTAATACATTCAAACAAAGTATTTTAAGATTCTTAACTGGGAAGGTCCTGTACCCTGTAAAGAGTTTTAACTAGTACAGGGACAAAAGCTCAACTAAATGTATTATTATTATTGAGACCTTCTTGATCTTAAGAAGATATTTAACAATTATAGATTTTAAAAAAATATAACCCTTGAATTACGAATTAAATATTATTATTATTAAAAGAAGGATTGTTCAATTATTTATGTCTTTTAACATCACAAGCGGAATAGTAGGCTTGCTTATTAAAAAAAAATTTTTTACGTGAAACTTGAAATTTCCTACAACGAGGATTTTATTAAAAAATCGCGCACAGTAATAAAGGGAACTGTTTATTTTTCTTTGTACAAAAAACTCATTCAATTATCAAATTAATTTTAGGCAGGAAGTCGCGTGTCAATTGTTTTTTACGCGAAATGAATTAAGGGCGATGAATTTTTGTGATTTTATAAGTTCTCTCTCTCAGTAAGACTGTCTTGTCTTCAAAATGCTTTTAGGTAATATCATTTGAGCACCATAAGGCGTTTGGTACGCAGAATTTGATAGTAGCCGTGTTTTTCTCCATGATTTTGTTGAAAATTATATGGTACTGCCCTACTATTTTACTGCCACAGGGGTGCCCCTTTGTAATAAAAAAAATATTATCAGAATTGGAGTACTCTGAAAAATGTTATGCGTTCGTAATGAATTGAGAAACTCCTTCTTCTTCGTCGGTTTTAAGTCTGTTAAAAATGAAGGCAGGAGCGTAGGCAACAATAGCGTTTATTGTTTTCTCAAACTGGTCCTGTCTACACGATCCCACTTAAGAACAAAAGTCAGTCAATGCTATATACCACCATTTGTTTCCCCATGGTCTCTGAAAAAGGAAAAATGATGATGAAGTTGCCTCCTGTCGCACCATGAAATTGCTTCATCGCGCACAGTGAACAACCGAAGTAATTAATAATCTTCTGAAAAAGTGAAGCTCATGACCCATCCTAAACATAGGTAGTCTGCCTCGCACCACGCGACTTCTGTATTTTCCCAAAAATCAAATATTTGATGACAGGTTTGATGAGCCAGAACAGCTTTTAACTATCATATAATCGAATGTTAAAATTTTAATTGGAAAATCCTTTGAAAAGCAGTAAATATATAATTGAGAGTTTATCTAGACCAAGCTTATCATTTTATAAACAAAAAGCTTACGCTCCGTCTCTTTAAAATTTAGGAGAAGATTATTGTGCGGAAACATTGAGAGAAAATAGATCACACATTATGTACATGAATTAGTGCGCTATGTATTTTATTTTCACACTAAAATCAGAAAGGTGTCATCTGCGAATAATTCAATATCGTAGAGATTAATATACGGCAGGTACAGAATAGGTCCTAAAATAGATCCTTGCGGAACTCTTGTTTTTATCAAACACCCGAAAGATGTATCACAAAATATGCCAAGAGCATCACGTGATCTTTACTAGGCTTCAAGTATATGTGACATTAAAGACCTAAATCTAGCTCAGAAGTTGTTTAAGCATATTTTTTTTTCGAATACTATACTCAGAACAGGAAGACGGTCTAGGTTTGATAAGTTCAGAATTAGCCCATGACTAATAAGATGAAGTGATTTTTAACATTTGGTTTCTTGCAATCATAGACCCTTCCACTTTTATTGACATAACTCACACGTATTGGGTACTCCTTATGGTCAAACTTTTTAAGGTCTGTTTTATCGAAGGTGGTTTTGTATCTACGGTTTAAATCATTTATTTCTCAAAAGAATTTATAATTCACTTACAGAGAAATACTAAATTATATAATATACATGGTAAAGATACATGTCGTCAGGTATCAATAATGTGTATAAGCAATATTGAAGGTAGTCGTAAATTTGTCTACTGTGCGAATGTTGTTGATTCGTGCACTAGTCCGGTACGTACTCAGTGCCAGAAACATTTCACGATGGGATTATAACTATGAGACATGCAGTTAAATTCTTTGAATTAATCTAATCTGAAGAAAAGACCAGTTTTTAGAAGAGAAAATTTGGTATATACGAGAGCTCCTGTGATCACAATGTCATATTATACAATATAGACTTACATTTGTAAATTTTAAGAAAATTATCAAGTTTTTCTTTTAATCAGTACCTACATCCAATCTTCAAAAATACAAAACATAATTTTAAATGTATTAAGGTTTAGCAATGACGAAACACTCGATTTTATCTGTTTCCTGTCAATTCCTAAACTTTGGCCTAAGTAAACAATAACTATAGTATTCCTATCAATCCCAGAAGCTATTTTTGGTAAACCTATGCATAGTAGATGTCCCTTTCATTAAATACTTATGCTATCCTACAAACACGAAGGCTCATTGAGTAGGTATTTTTTGTTAATATGTGCATAATATGGGTTTTGCGTTACATATTTGAATTATCTTATAAACATGACGTTCACGGCTCATTGAGTAGGTACCACATAACTCAGCAAACACCCTATGAACTTTTTCAGCCAAACTCCATAATAATTTAAGTTACCAAATTTGGTGTCTACTATAATACTATGAAATTTAATAACATAGAAATCAGGGCTAAATAAAGCTGGATGAAAATCTACTTCCAGCCCGGTCTTTAAAAATACAATTTAAATTTTAGTAAAATTTTAATTGTTATGGCGTATAGAGAAACGTCGAGAAAAAAGGTCAAGAAACACGACCCAACTTCATTAAATGTTTATACTCTTTTTACGATGATTTACATAAGTCTAAGTATTTGTTTACTTGCTCTGATATTGACGTGCATGTTCTGAAGCGTTTGGCACCGTGAGTGCAGTGTGAACTCTCAAGAAAATATATGCGTTGGTTTAGTACTTGGCCACGGTAGTTCTGGTGCCCCTTTAGTATACCTATTTATCTTAAGATAGTAACACCTACATTGTTCCTCAAAAAATAATCGTTGTCTTTATACGATATATTTTGACCCATATTGTTCATTTGTCGGCGCACCAATATATACTGTAACTGTAACAGCCGGATCGTCCACTGCTGGACACAGCCTCCCCTATTATGCGGGTGTTTGCCATAATCCCCACGCTTGGCAGGCGGCTTGGGATCGCAGTGTAAGTTGGCAGTTCTTTAGAAGGCGCTGCTGCCCACCTTCCAGTATTTTTCCCTTAGTCGCCTCTTACGACACCCACGGGATGATATGGGGAGGTGCAATTCTAACCCGGCACCCGACGGGTCCCGGCACCCCACGGGGTAATATATACGTTTGCATAAACAGCTTTCGAAGAAATAAATTCAATTTTAATAATCCAATTAATAAAAGAAACACTGTCTCGTATTTATTTTGGACCAACATCAAAAAAGTTGTATTAAGTACTGTATTTTTATGTGTGTTACTCTACCTCATAACTCTTTTCAGGCTGTACTGATTTTGATGGTTTTTAAATATTCCAAAATAATTAACATTTTTCTTATGTCCAGTATAACTATAATACACTCATCTCACCTGATAGATAAGTGATGATGTTGTCAAAGATGTTGCTGGGGCTGACCAAGAACGACTGTCTTTCAAGGACAGCTGCCAGAACACACAGTTAGGTGCTTTGTGACGGAATTTCTACTTGAGGGTGGTAGCTAGTCAGGCGGGCATTCACAAAATACTCTACCACCATGCTATGTCGACTGCCATTGTAAAACAACTACCGTGACCGATGGCTTAATGTGCCCTCCGAAGCACGGAAGCACTCAGTAGTAAAGCCAGCAGCAGTCACCAATCCAAGTCACAACCGCAGCGGACGTTGCTCAACTCTGGTGATTAGTTAAGAACGACTAAGCAAGCTATGTTATGAGCGTTTCAGTTCGCGAATTAGATGACCATGTACCATAATAACCAACTTAGCTGTAAAAGCATTGTTTAATTTTCTGCCACAGATGTGCGTTTACCTTAATCTATTTTAAATCAAGCTTATGTTTTGTGAATTTTGAAGCGCTCGTAGCCAAGTTAGCTTAGCCATTCTGAATCGATCAGCAAAGTTAAGCAACGTCCGCCGCGGTCATGACTTGGATGGGTGACCGTTGGTGACATTACTACTGAGCGCTTCCGTGCTTCGGAGGGCACGTTAAGCCGTCGGTCCCGGTTGTTGTCTTAGGATAGCAGTCGTTACAGCATGGTAGTAGGGCATTTTGGGAATGCCCGCCTGGCTAGCTACCACCCTCAAGTTGAAAATCTGTCGCCAAGCACCTAACAGTGTGTTCCGGCAGCTGTCCTTGAGAACCAGTAACTCTAGGTGAGTCTGAACAACATCCTCGACCACATCATCACTTACCGTCAGGTGAGATAGTGGTAAAAGGCTAACCTATCAGGCATAAAAAAAAAAAAAAAATGACGTATTAAAATTACGTCACTGCTAAATACCGGATGTGGATAATGTTCAGTACAAACTAAACTGCTTTCTCGTTAGTAGAAAAAGTTTTCAACTTCCGGTCGTTTCGTCGAATAGTAATAACGAGGTTGAACAAAAACTTAGCTAAACGTATTACTGTAATTACAATATCAAAGTATGTTATAATTATACCTCTTCCAACTATTTATTTAGTAAAAAAAACCAGGTATTTATTTACAGTGGACTCCGTTTATAATGACATCGCAGGGAAATAACGATCACGTCATACAAAGAAAAAAAATTACCAATACATGGAACCTACTTCAACACTCAAAATTGTGAAATAACTTGTTGAACTCGCTACCATGATAGTTCAAAACTGCCTATTATCACAATATGGTGACCATGGTACCGACTTCGACAAGTTATTTCACACTTTTGTGTCTTGAAGTCGGTTCCATTTCCATTTTTTGGGTAAACATTTTTTTCACTCTTTTTAGTGACCCTTGCTACTTACGGAGCGATTGTCATTCACTGTCAACGGCTATAACATCATTAAAGGAAAATATTTTGCAGTTATTGGAGTGTAACTCAAAAACGGCTTGACTGATTTTGATGAACTTTAAATGGAATCAAATGACAAGCATCGGCTATCAAGTAAAAAAAAAATATTTTAAAATACTATTAAAATATTTTTTTATTATAACGCAAAGTAGCGCCTGAATCTATTGATTATGTTATGTTATTATATTGGTAAATATTTTATAAGATCTTTGAATAAAAAAAAGACACGTAACTCTTAAGTGCTCAATCACCTATTTTCTTACCGCTACGGATGCCTCGTAAAAATAATATCGTCTGGCTATTTATGTAAACGACGCCATTTTTATATGCGTATAAACGTTAAAAAGGACCAAAATTACTTTGTTTTACGTCTAGCACACCCTTATAGATCTTTTAATAGTTTACGAGCCAGCCGGCTCTATTTTAAGGGTCTTAGGCGACAAGTTTCTGAATAAAATAAACAAAGTTTTGAATTTGAATAAGCATTACGACTAGCCATTCCGGGAAAATTGTGCCGTTAAGAAATGGATATTTTGCAATTTCACTAAAAAGTTACGTCATTAAATAGACGTGACGAACTCCCGCTTTGTTACCTAATAACGAAAACATTATTGTGAAGGACAAAATTATTTCAGATTATACTCATGAGAAGTATTTTAAATTTTTTCACAATAGAAACATTCATAAAGTTATGGGTGGGTGTATATGGTTTTTGGGTCTAATATGGACTTCTTAAATGATTCCGTGTGTTTCGAACGTTTGCTCTAACAGGTCGCCCGGAACGGGTATGATCAAATCTTGTCAGGATCAAATTAAGTTCGATTAGAGTGCTGGAACTTCGTGTATCTGCGTTTAGACCAAAATATGTCTTGGCCGATGGCTCGTTATTTTCTAATAATTAGAACTGGTAACATAGTATTGACTAAGGTCAACTTTTCCACCTTACTTCGAATAATAGTAAATACGTTTATTTTCCTTGCAAATAGGTCTACAATATATAACAAATATCATACAAGCTAGACTAATATTGCTGTAATGTAAACCCGCATTGCAAGGACTGGTGCCTGAAGTAGACATAAATAGTTTGTATCACAGGTCACCAGACCCTATTCAGCGGATCTGACATCATAATTAAATATTAGACTATAACTCATAACATAACTAGAAGGTAACGGTTTTATACATTTAAATATAACTATTTTGCAACATATTTTGAAGGTAGTTATAGCAATACAATGCTATCAGAGTCATTTCACATTTGAAAGTGTAATGTAGGTATGTGTGTTGTGTTGGTGCTCGTGTGTGTGAATATGAACTAGTATGTTTGTAGAATGAAAGATTGTGTTGTGTCAAATGTAAGGTGCACCTATGAATGTGTGCACTGCGGAGTGCATTGTTTGTAGTGTGACTTATTGTAAGTATGTGCGCCAACCTTATTGATAACAATGGTGATAGTGTTTGAACGTGTGCGTGAACTCATCGATTTGTTTTTTTTTTATACTTGCAACAACATATTTATCAATGATTATTTGAAATGTAAATGTAATTGTATTACAAGTATTGTATTGAAATATTACAAGTTATTTACTAGATAATGTATGTTATTTAAATTATTATAGTAAATAATAATTAATAATTATTGAGCTGTGATTGTAAATCCATAACTTTTGATTAGTCAAAATTAACTGTACTGTGCTGTATCAGCTTGATTGTCCGCTGCTGAACACAGCCGCCCTCATTATGGGGGGGGGGATGCCATAATCCCCATGCTTAATAGGAATCTTAAGGATTGCAGGTTTAGATAACAGTTCCTCATAAAAAAGCAGCTGCCCATTTAAGAAAATCCTATGTCTAGCTAGAGCATTAGGTGACGCATCAAATAATGGTAAGTCCATTATTTGATGCGTCACCTAATGCTCTAGATTAGCTAGAAAATATATGTATAAATGTCTTCTAAACAAATCTAGGATATTTTTTTTATTTCAAAATGCTTAAACTGGAAATATATATAACCAAATAATTACCTATTACTACTAGTAAAGTCTAACTATAACAGAAGCATTTGTCACTAGTGATGAAGACGAACTTCACTGCACCTGAGACATCATTATATGACTGTTTTTGAGAATCCCATTCAACTGGAACAAAGTAATATCACGTTAATATTATGTGAACCTCACTGTTCAAAGTTCAAAGTTGTTTATAGCTTTCATGAGTACATTTTATGGATACAATATTTAACAGAACATACATGAAACCCATTTGGGCATAGCATCATTATACAATCAAATACATGAAATATTACAGATGAAGTACATATTACCAACGTGAAACAGACCTACCTACATTTGAAGTTGAAACATTGTCAATTTATTATAAACAATTTTATCATGTTGTCGGCATGCTATCTGGTATGCTAATACAAATATACAAAAATATGCAAATCAACAAGGCAATGTAACGATCATGTTGGTAACAGTTAATGGGCTAGACTGAAATCTACGAATAAATATGTAAAGTAATGTAAGTCAAGCTCAAAAAAGCAAAATGAGAAGCTTACCGCGACGGTTTTTGAAGCTGTGATAGCTCAGTGGCTTTGGCTATGGACTGACGCGCAGCAGGTCCATGGTTCGAATCCAGCCGCGGGCTTGAGCTTCACCGCATGGTGGAAGGGCATTTTTGCGAATGCCCACCTGGCTAGCGACCACCCTCAAGTTGAAAATCTGTCGCCAAGCACCTAACGGTGTGTTCCGGCAGCTGTCCTTGAGAGCCAGTCATTCTAGGTTAAGCCTGTTAATACCTTCGACCACATCATCACTTACCATCACGTGAGATTGTGGTCAAAGTCTTACCTATCAGCAATAAAAAAAATAATAATAAATATGTGAATCTCACTGTCGGCAGGAATAGATATGCTATTACAAATATACAAAATATGCAAATCAACAAGGCATTGTAACGATCATGTTGGTAACAGTTAATGGGCTAGACTGAAATCTACGAATAAATCTGTATCTGTAATGTAAGTCAAGCTCAAAACAGCAAAATGGGAAGCTTAACTCGACGGCCGTTATTTAAAAAGTGTGCCGTGCGGCCTAACAACATTACCTTGACATGACCAAAATCGGATGCGATATTTTCTAAGTGCCAAATCAATTAAACAATTGAATTTGGAAGGTTGTGCGTGTTTTGTTAATTGTGAACTTGGTGAGTCCGAAATCAAAGTCCGTATGAGATCTATACTACTTTACATATTTATTCGTAGGCGGCAAGCGAAAAATAAGATCTACGAGTACATACCCAACTATTTTATTGTAAACTAAGTTTACAAAATATATAAATTTATTTTAAGAGTATATTTAGTTTAGTTTACATAGTACTCATCTAAAATTCAAACATTCTTTGACCAGGTCTAAATTTTACTACAATAAAGAAAATAAACACCGCCTCTCCGACTACAAAGGTTTTATGAACATTTTGCGGCCTACCTAGATATTATATGGAGCATTGTACTTACTCTTTAGTGCTCTGATTTCTTTGATGTTCGGTTTCTATTCAGATCTTTATCATGATATACTTGATGCTTATGGGAAGATCATAAACATTGTGTGGTTCGAGCGGTTATCAAAGTGAGTAATAAAAAAAATCGTCGTTAAAAAAATGCTAATATGCGTTTGAATATGGCGATTATGAGGCAGAGAAAGCCGAACGGTCATAGCTATGGACTGTCATGCCGCAAGTCCATGGTTCGCTGCCCATTGCCCGCTTGAGCTTCATCGCATAGTGGAGGGCTATTTTGTGAAGGCTACCACTAGCTACCACTCTCAAGTAGAAATTCTGTCGCCAAGCAACTGACAGTTTGTTCCGGCAGCAGTCCTTGAGAGCCAATAAGTTACAGGGACATGAGATTTAACATCTGTTTGTACCTGGGTGGCGGGCGCAGTTCAGTTCGTCACTTGTATCAAATGCATCTGTTGTGGGTAGAGGTTACCGCTTAACATCAAGTGGAAGTGCTAGTTCCGTCAATCACATAAAAAAAATGCTCTCCTGTCCTGGCTCGAATAACCACCCTTAACTAGTAAATATGTCACCAAGGACCTAAAAATATGTTCTTGGAGCAGTCCTTGAGTGCCAGTAAATTACAGGCACATGAGAATAGATTAATTGATTAATGCTAAATAAGACAAAATAAACATGCAATAGACTTATACATAAAACTTAATATTTTAGACGAACGCCCCCATACAAAACGCAGCTCCAATCTCATTTTAATAATAGCGAATAAAACTCAATGACTTTTTTACCTACGTAATCACTACCCTAATATCTAGGTTTGTGGTGCATCAGATTTTCATTAAATTATACAGTTTTGAAATTACACTAGCTCAAAAACTCGTAATTTTAGATAAAAGAAAGACCCAACTTTAAGCATCTCTTTCAAGAAAAATAAGCATGTTTTTAATATTTCTATTGCACCACAAACATGGGGAATATAATGAACTTTCTATAATGGGAAGTTATTTATACATGTGTACTATACTTTTTAAATAAATCTGGAGCTACGAATAACTGGCTCAAACTCTTAAAAACGAGTGCTATATACTAAACGCTATATAATATTTTTTTAATTATTAGTCCAAAAGAAAAAGGATTTAAGCCAGAAACGATAGGTCTAATAATACACTATATTTACATGCGAGTTTTTTTTTAATAACAAGTTGAGTTTATATAAAAGTTCACGCTTTGCCTGGCGGGTATATGCCCTTAAGACTCCTTAAATTGATGAAAGTACCATTAGGTTATTCAGTTTTAGGTTTCACGGCAAGTGTCTGTGGAATTCGTGTAGTACAGGGAAAAGTTGACAGCAAAAGAACTCGCGGCAGATCACCACCACGCAATCGCTCAATCATAATTCACTAAATTTTATTTTTTTATTGCTGATAGGTTAGCCTTTGACCACAATCTCACCTGATGGTAAGTGATGATGTGGTCGAAGGTGTTAACAGGATAACCTAGAATTACTGGCTCTCAAGGACAGCTGCCGGAACACACAGTTAGGTGCTTGGCGACAGATTTTTCTACTTGAGGGTGGTAGCTAGCCAAGCGGGCATTCACAAAAATGCCCTTCCACCATGCAGTGAAGCTCAAGCCCGCGGCGGGATTCGAACCATGGACCTGCTGCGCGGTAGTCCATAGCCAAAGCCACTGAGCCATCATTGCTTCAAAAGCTGTGATTCGGTATCATAAAGTTCTTGTGGACATTATTTTGTTTCGCTTCTTTTTTAAAGTCACGATATGTACTTGGGTGATTCTTTAACTCACGCGCAATGACGCTTCACTGCTTTAGAACGTAAATGCGCTTCTCGCAATTCTTCAAGCATGCAATGACGTCATCTCTGACTACTTACAGTGTACACAAAAGTGATATAGGTACCTGAACTCCACACGATCGAAGTTGCTGGTCAATAGACGATAAAATTTCCTACAATGTCCGACAATCATAGAAAAGCTTTCCTTATTTTTTACCCGAGTGCCAAAAAAGGAGGAGATTTGACGGACTTAAAAGATTAGAAGAACTTTTGACTGGGTAAACCGATTTTAAAAATTATTTTATTGTTTGAAAGCTGATTCTTGTCGTTTGATCCAATTTAAATTTCATCAAAATCAGTGAAGCTGTTTTTGAGTTACACTACTATAACTGAGAAATATTTACCTATCTTAATGAAACAGTCGTTGACTATGAATGACAATCGACCCCGTAAGTAGCAAGGGTCGCTAAAATGATAGAATTTTTTATACCGAAAAATGGAACCGACTTCAACACCAAAAAGTATGAAATTACTTGTCGGTACCATCCACGCAATATTGTGATGATAGGTACTTTTGGACTATCATGGTACCGACTTCAACAAGTTATTTCACATTTTGGGTGTTGAAGTCGGTTCCATTTTTTGGTAAAATTTTTTTTTCTTTGTTTGGTGGGTTACATGGCAAGTATATTGATAGCGTATAGTGCGCAGCTTAAGAGTATTAGGACTGCTCCATACTAGTCTTATTCTGTACTCTTTCTTGGATGTCGTAAAAAAACGACGCTGCATGGGCAAAATGTGCGTAATGGGCGGCATTCCAATACTCACGTCGAATTGAGTGAGGTGTTGCTTTGGCTTACACAGGTTCTTGTTATCAATCAGATAGCAGGTATACTACCAATCATAGCATTTCTAAGAAGGTTTGGCGTCAAGAAAGCGCAGCTGGTGATAATACTAAGGCAAAACTTTTATGTCCTTGTCCTACTGTTGCAAGTGAAAACATATTTTTAACCGTTTTTAAAAAAAGGAGGAGGTTATCATACACAAAAAACATTCGTCTGTATTTTTTAGTGCATATTTTTTTTTATTTGAAAGCCAGTCTTGTGTTTATTTAAGTTTCTGTGAGATCTGACGAGTAGTTTTTTAGTTAATCCTAATAATGCGTGTTTTACGTTTAAAATCAGTATATGTTCTAAACATAAAACATAATTTTTTTATCTTTCGTGCGTATTGTTAGAGAAGATGTACTGCACCGACCCCACACGAGTGAGATAAGGATAGGAAAGAGTATTCATCTCTACACGTTTATAAAATAAAAGATAACTCATTTTGAATCGACATGCATCATTTCCAATCACATCTCACGTTGCCATCAGTTATTATTTATTAGATAAAATACTGGTTTCGACCACACAAGTTGTTATTAAGAGTAAACGATTAGTCCAGAGTTAGTCAAACTGCCTCGGCCCCTAAACTGGCACTTGGACATAATCGATTTCTGTGGCTGTTCTTATTCTTTTCAGGGGCGATAAGATGGGTTTCCTTTGGAATTCCGTCCCCGTCAGCAACCATATAATAGCATTATTATCAATAGCCTTTTTGTATGAAATAATGTATGGCTTGTGATCGTTGGTACAAATTGGTCCAGTTGCAATATGGTTGTTTCTAATTCTGTAAAGTTAACTTCTATTTCTTGCTGATTGATCGTGAGAAAATATCACCCTTTTACTGTCTTTTTTTACGTAGTTGTGACGGAACAAGCATGATATCCGCCTGATGTTAAGCGGACTAACCTCTGCCTATAACTGATGTACTCGTCACAAGACCAAGTACCCATTTTTAAGTATCCAAGTACCAGGTAATATACAAAATCTGAATTAGTAACATATTTATTGAGGTCAATCGTTTTGAAAAAAAATACTTAGAATTATTGTAAGCACGTATAGTATAGGTAGTAGAATATATGTAAGCATCTGGCAAGCAATATTAATTTTAATGTACATAGTAATTTAAACAGTTCTGAGCAGTCACATAGACCTCTCTTGCCTGAGCCTGATATTAAGTGAGTTGATTTACCCAAAATTGCCACGCCTGACATGCAGATTGGCGATTGCAGATTATATCTATTCACCACAAAAACGTATTCGCCCACCATAAATCGAACTAGCCTGTAGAGTTAAGCTATGGTTTTCCCATTCTTAGGTTTCCAAAGCCTCATCCGTAGCTGAGCACGCACCACGGGCTGGTGAGAGCTAATCTCACCAGCGCAAGATCGCAAGTAAAAGTTAAGTCGATTCGTCGATCAGCATCGTCCTACCCATACCCACCTCATAAAAGGTAGGTACAACATTTTTTCTCTAACAACGCAATGGGTCCTTTGCGTGTACACAAGCACATATTAAAAGAATAAACTTATTCTAATAACACAAAAGGCTACAACACAAGAAATGAATAATGATTTTGATACTTTTATAGCCTCCTGTCTTACTCCAACTTTCCTTGGAAACACTCTCCTTTGGGATAATAAGCAGATAGCTACTCCTCTCGTATTGACGTGAGTATTGCCGCACATTCGCTCCGCTTAAATTCTTATCATCTTTTTCGTCAGTCGTCATTTTTGATACCAAGCATAAAGGTATGGGACAATCTTTATATTATAATACCGAGAACTATCCGGCTAACTTACAAAGCTTACCTGGCACCTGTATGTCTAATTAAAATTCAAAATTGTTTATTGTCAGCTATGTGTTACATGTTGGTCAAAATGATGAAAGTATCAACAGCTACCTTTTCAGGCGTACAATATTATATAGATCAATATGATACAATAAATTATATTCTAATTAACATTATGTCATGCAATAATTATTATATAAGTAAAATGTCAAGATTTTTATCATTTAAGAATTTGTCAATTGTATAATAGCATCATATCAGTTTAGTCCATTCTTTAGTTTGATTCATGCAATATACCTACCTCAATCATAGCGGTAAATGGGGCGTGGACTATAACAAGTTGGAGTATCTCTGGATATGGGTATATTTTCTAATTAAACTCGTCCGATATGATATCATTTAATCTATAAAAGACAGGTCCGATGATGTCTTGTTATAGTTTACAAGGTAACAGCTCACATAGGGACTGATAAAGTTATTTTATGGAAATTTTTAATCAAAGACCTTAGGTAAAGGACAAGTTTTCTGCATTCATTATGGAATTCAGTTCAAGAGTTCCAGCCACTTAGAAAGTTAACCTAACCTTAGAGTCTTTTCAGGAAAAAGGGGTCAAATATATTTATTCGGATAATTTTACCGATTTCTTGTATGTGAATTCATATTTTCACTCAAGTAGTAAATCTGTCGCCAAGCAGCTAACAGTGTGTTGCAGCGGTAGCCCTTGAGAGCCTATAAAGTTAAACAGGCAGATGAAACTCAACAACTATGTCTCAGAGTGACGGGCGCAATGCAATCTGTTTATTTTAATCAATATATCTTATTAGAGGGCAGTCCACTTAACTTCAGGCGGACCTCGTGCTTGTTTCGTCACAATCCCAAAGCTAACATTTGGGATTAAATATATGTTAAATTGGAAAACTGGCAAACCAGAAGCCTTAGGCTCAGCGATATACATGAAAATTTTCACTTAAACTGAATACTTGGTATTTAAAACATAACGTAATTACGACTATATGGAACGCCCAACGTGCAGGTTATGTATCATCGTAGTGTTAAATATTATGTCTTCTTGCATTACTCTACAAGAATTTAATTCAGTTAGCCCCCCGCTTCGCGCAATGACTCCCAGACGAAGGGCTACAATATAGCCCGAAACTGGTCGGAATCTATCCGGTATATATTACGTGAGTCCCAGCCGGGTGCCTATTTAGTCATAATGGACAAAACTCGCGATAGTTTTCTAAGTGAAGTATTTAATTTTTATTTATTTTCAATGATTTCCAACAGTCTTACTTTAAAGCCAAGGCCAATAAAAGTAATCACATATGTAACAATTAAATGCGCAAAAGTAGATATTCTAATAATATTTAAGCTGTAAGCTAAGAAACAGGTAAAAAAATTCAAAACCATATAAATATTATCATACTAGCTTTCAGGGCGCGGCTCCGCCCGCGCGTATGTCGGTTATCGCGCAAAAATATTAACCTCTTTTTGCGCAGTTGGATAAAAACTATCCTATGTTTTTTTCTCAATTTTATTTTGGGTCTCAAACTATTTCCATACCAAATTTCATTCAAATCGGTCCTGTAGTTTTGGCGTGAAAGCGTAACAGATAGACAGACAGAGTTACTTTCGCATTTATAATATTAGTACTGATTCTACTGCCACGTACCAATCTTTTTGACTTTAGACCAATATTATATAAATGTTTTACAAACATATTCGTTTCAATTATGTTCCTAACATGTAGAAGCTTGGCAGACGCGGAATTGTCAGTGTTATATTCATTCTTAGTGCAGTGCTGCGTATTACTACTTGTACCTTTTTTAGGGTTCCTTGTTTCCTAGGGTTTGTAGGGTTTTTGCGCTTACTATCTGGTATTCTGGTATCTGGTATCCTGGTCTTTCAACATAAAACAAGAATCGAAAAAAAATTTTGAAAACAAGCTTTTGTTATGTTCTTGCATCGAGAAAATTCTCGTTGTGTTCTTGTTAATAATAAAACGAACTAAAAATTAAAAAATCGATGGAGTCGCGTCGTTTCTTTACTGAGTTCCTCTGACCACCTTCCAGCTCCATCATCAGATTAGACCATAGTAACCATCTAAAAACTAAGTACTCACCAAGACGAATTAAACGGGCCGAAATTCGATGGGGTTGCGTCGTTTCATTGCGAAGTTCCTTTGGCCTCCTTCTAGCTCCATCAGCAGCACTACATCATTATAATATTGCATTGTCGATTTACAAATGTGTGCAAAATTTCAGCTCAATCGGTAACCGGGATGTGGATCAAATTTAATTTGCAAGATTATATGACAAACATCGGGACAGCTGAAACGAAATAAAAGCTTGTAAAAAATGGTGCATCTGTTAGGACACATGCAACGTGAGCGCAATTTGCTAATTTTGCGAAAGTCCTCTTATAAGCAAACTACGCACAGTTGCCTCACCGCGTTTGTACCGTGTGTCTGTACTTCAGCCCACGTCATTAGTGTAACCTATTATGTACCTAGATGTGTAATTCTGATGGAGAATATTTAGCAGTGATCACCAAAATGTAGTACTTCAATTTAACCTTCCCAGTAGACAATCGAGAACATGCATATCTTTCTGAAACCAACTTGAGGGCTGGCGCCGCGGCTACTTCGGCGGAGAAACTCAAGCGGCGTAAGTATGCTAACCTCGGTATGGGTTATTTGAGCCGTTTGGTGGAGAGACGTTGTATCCGTGGGGACCGGGAGTTCAACATATTTTCCAAAACTTATCAGAGCGTTTGGTCGATGCGACGCGTGATCAGAATACTGGCACCTATTTGGCTCAAATAAGCATTGCAGTTCGTAGTATTTTGTTAATAGAGGCTTACTGCCCGAAAAAAACATACATATTTAAGAAATAAGGGTACACATATAAAACTTTATTTTTTATTTTTTTATGCCTTATAGGTTAGCCTTTGACCACTATTTCACCTGATGGTAAGTGATGATGTGGTCGAGGATGTTCTTCAGGCTAACTTAGAGTTACTGGCTCTCAAGGACAGCTGCCGGAACACACTGTTAGGTGCTTGGCGACAGATTTTCTACTTGAGGGTGGTAGCTAGCCAGGCGGGCATTCCCAAAATGCCCTACCACCATGCTGTAACGACTGCTATCCTAAGACAACAACCGGGACCGACGGCTTAATGTGCCCTCCGAAGCACGGAAGCGCTCAGTAGTAATGTCACCAGCGGTCACCCATCCAAGTCATGATCGCGGCGGACGTTACTTAACTTTGCTGATCGATTCAGAATGGCTAAGCAAACTTGGCTACGAGCGCTTCGAAACGTGTGCCACAATAACAGATAACATACATAGAACCTTTTCCCTTACTCGTCTTTCACAATATCTAACAGGGTGATAAGGAACAAATTTATTTACTGGCAAACTATTATTTCTAGGTATTCTTTTACAAATTGTTTCTTATCTTAATAAAGTCATATCGAACAAAATATCTTTTATTTCTAAAGCCAACAAAATTAGAATTGATTTCATCGAATTAATAATTACTGAATCAATCGACCAAACTTTCTATTAGCAATGAATTATTAAAACTCTGTTGGCAACTCATTGAGAGCCGTTATTGGTTACTTAGGAACAGTAAAGATTTTTCTTTGTTAAGTTATTTTTAACTATAGCTTCCAAAAAAGGAATAGGATATCAATTTCTGTGTTTTTTTGCTACGCCATTACTCAGCCAATTATTAATTGATTTTGATGATTATGTTTTTGTTTGGGTAGAATATACCTCCATGTTGGTCAATTTCATCGATATTGATTCAGTAGTTTTTAAGTCAATAACTGGAGAATGTATTTTCACGAGTTACTTCAATCATTTGGGCCCCTAAATATGATATAATTTTTTAAAAACATGCCATCTGACTCTTTTACCGCTGACATTGAATTGACACCAATCAAATCTGACTGCTGCGGAATTTCATCTTATATGTACAGTCGCCTACAGTAAGAAGTAATACACTAATCAACTAATCAAAATGGCGATCAAAGATCGAAATAGCGCGGTAATGGAGGCCCTGTTAAAATGTGACGTGGGAGAATAACAAAATATGTAAATTTCTGTAGGTATATTATTTTATTGTAGTCCCAAATTATTTTTGTAATTGTAATCGTTGGCACGGGTATCCGGAGTGGTCATGCTCACAGAAAGGTGTTGTCTAGCGGCGGTGTTGTGTGTCGGGTCGCCATCTTCCCTCAAAAATGGTTGAGGAAGGCGATGGCTGGCACATGCGTCAACTCGTGAACGGGTGCTGCTAGAGGATACTGGTCTGCTCTGGATGCTGGTGCTAATGACATTAACGGAAAAAAAAGAAAAAAAAAAAAAACTTTTAACACTGTTCCCCCTTGGAATGTTGCATGTTTTCTATTTAATATTTCTTGCTTACTAATAAATTATGTCATAGTTAAAAAAAGTCACGGACCCTGGAGTCTGTGGAGTGTAGATTTAAAATTAAAAAAAAAAAAAAAGAAGTAATACTCATTGTAATTTTCAAAATTGTGGCAAAGATGTCTGTTTATCTCTTAGTTCACAGAAGTATCATAAAATTAAAAGAATAATTTGACGTTCTTTATTCATGTTTATATACGCTACGATTACTAAGAATATAGTAACATTGCATTATTTTGAAAATGACGAAGTGTTTACATCTTATTGCAGACGACTGTACATAGTGTGGCATATGTCACTTTGTCAGTTGTCATAATATTTGCTAACACTCTGCTATTTAAAATAAAAAATAAATCGTCCACCAAACGTTCACGAAGAAGAAATTTGGCAAACTTTTGGCAAGGGATTCTTTCGTTTAACAAGCCGTCGAAAAATAGTGTTTTCGGCGAAACTTAAAATGTAAAAAGATTGTTTCGTCGAACGATGAGAGACTGTCAGCAATGAGTGTTTTCGAACCTTTGAACGAACAAGTATACTTTTTGGTAAAACAAACCGTCGTCGTCAAGAAGTGGCCAACCGTTCGTTCGACGAATGACAAATACTAATAGAAAAATAATAATATGAAATTATACATGTTTTTCTATTGCCGCTATAACAACAAATACTAATAGGAAGTAAATAATTTTAAAAAAATACAAAAAATAATTGCTATGTTGGTAACACAATAAAAATTATAACTGCGTAAGTTATTTATTAAATAAAATGTAACTATAATTATGATTATTGAAAAATTGAATATTTTTATCTTTAATTGATCTATATTGTGGACATTATTTTGACTCCTTGACTAACAATCGGAATCATCATCAATTTTAAATTAAATATATCTCATGCATGACATATATTTAATTTAAAAATAATTATTAATGTTGCATATACCCAGAATAGGATAGATTGTACTGATACTTTTGTACACTTTTGTATATATTTATATTATTACAGATATAAAGGTATCCGTAACAATATATAATCTGTAACAATAAATATTTCATTACTAAAAATGGGCAAGTGCAAGTCGGACGCGCGCACGAAGGGTTCTGAACCCTTCGTGAAAACTAAAAAAAAAAGGTATTAACATAGTATCTAATGTTGTCTAGATAATGGTATGGGATCCTTCGTGCGCGAGTCTGACTCGCTCTTGGCCGATTTTTTCTGTCATCGACTATATATCGAGTTATACCACTAATATTAACTGTTACTACAAATACAACTATAAACTTTTATATTTATTTAAAAAATATTATAAAAGTATATTATTTTCTTTTATAAGTACATTTTTTTTAATGCATGATAGGTTAGCCTTTGACCACTATCTCACCTGATGGTAAGTGATGATGTGGTCGAAGATGTTGTTCAGGCTAACCTAGAATTACTGGCTCTCAAGGACAGCGGACGGAACACACCGTAAGGTGTTTGGCGACAGATTTTCTACTTGAGGGTGGTAACTAGCCAGGCGGGCATTCGTAAAATGCCCTACCACCATGCTTTACCTACTTAATATTATAACAAACCGTTTCACGTTCAAGCTTATTTTAATTCCAAACTATGGAGTGGTTTCTGTACAAATATATTAATTCTAATTACGTTGAAATCGCGACCTGTCAAGCTACTTTTCCCCCCTCGCCTCGCTAGGACTATAGAAAAAAAATGGCGGTCGAGACACTGCTACGTATTTTGACCTTGGAATCAAAACCTACTAGTTAAAATACAATACAATGTTTACAAAAACTAGCTAGAAAATGTTTATCTTTCGAATGAAATACCGCATGGCACTGTAAAATGCAAAGAAACGGTGCGGCCATCTTGCGAAATCAATGAACAGGCGTTTACCTATACTTTTATCATTATATTATAATATTGTACAAAGATGTCTATTGATACGAGAAACTGTTACGTTTTTCATATTCATGAATATATACGCTACCAGAATAATATAATAACTTTGTTGTTTCCCCACCAAAATAATTAGTTATCAGGATCAGAACAAAGAACTAATTCAAGGTCATTCAACTTGAACTGAATTTTGTTTCGCACGTACATAAACATATCATTGAAACGCTATCCGGTTGCTAATGATACGTAAACATAAACTTTGATATTTATTCTAAGTAATACTCACATGAAAATCTGCTTTTGTTAGGTTTGTACATCGAAAAAAAAGGATTTTTTTCAACCGGCATCGACAAAATAACCCTAAAAACACATTCACTTTGAGCACATAAATCACAGTCACCAAATCGATTTACAACACACACAGGGCACTATATGCATACTATAATCTTCAAATACCGTTTCAACTTATTGTTTATTGTATAAACACTAATAAATCAAACAACCGGCACTAAAACAATGCGCCGTAATCCGATACATTTGTTTACTAATTTGGTACTGCTAGTGATGTATTCACTGTCGACAAATGCGTTCGATAATTTTAGAGGAACACAGATTATATTGAAGTTACTATTGGATTTTAGCAACAAATTGTAGTAGAGTTTTTATACGATTTTACTGGAAATTTATGCAAGAATCGATTTATAATCGATAAGTGTCGAAGATAATTTCGCATATTATTACTCTTACAAGATTCTTATAAGATTCTCATAAGATTCTTATAAGATTCTCATAAGATTCTCATAAGCATCTTATAAGATTACTCCATACAGAAAAAGTGCTACTGGAAAATTAAAATAGATGTTTTCCTATTGCTTTCATAATTTTAGAGGAACACAGATTATATTGAAGTTACTATTGGATTTTAGCAACAAATTGTAGTAGAGTTTTTATACGATTTTACTGGAAATTTATGCAAGAATTGATTTATAATCGATAAGTGTCACAGATAATTTCGCATATTATTACTCTTACAAGATTCTTATAAGACTTATAAGATTACTCCATACAGAAAAAGTGCTACTGGAAAATTAAAATAGATGTTTTCCTATTGCTTTCATAATTTTAGAGGAACACAGATTATATTGAAGTTACTATTGGATTTTAGCAACAAATTGTAGTAGTTTTTATACGATTTTACTGGAAATTTATGCAAGAATCGATTTATAATCGATAAGTGTCAAAGATAATTTCGCATATTATTACTCTTACAAGATTCTTATAAGATTACTCCATACAGAAAAAGTGCTACTAGAAAATTAAAATAGATGTTTTCCTATTGCTTTCATAATTTTAGAGGAACACAGATTATATTGCAGTTACTATTGGATTTTAGCAACAAATAGTAGTTTTTATACGATTTTACTGGAAATTTATGCAAGAATCGATTTATAATCGATAAGTGTCAAAGATAATTTCGCATATATAATTTTTGCATGATTTTAGCGTTATTTCATATTTTTCATCAGTATAATGTATGAGACAAATAGAGATGGATATATTATCATACTCTAAATCCCAAATACCAAACATGGAACGTGAAAAAAAAAAAGATATGTTGCTTTCAAAGTGATTGTATTTTTTGGTGATAGTCAAAACTGTGCCTCAGATAAAAAAATCTAAAAAAGTGGTTTGGAAGGAATTCCTCAAAGAAAATACAATGCGAAGGTAAGTTATGTGTTGTAACTATTTATATACAGTATTCAGATATATAATTACACTACTTATTATAATGTTATTATAATGTCTTATCTGTTGGTAAGTAATGATGTGGATGAAGAAAAAGAAATGACACCGTTAGGTCCTTGGCGACAGATATTCTTACTGATGTAGCTAGTTGCAAAATACCCTTCAAAATTGGTATGTATTTTTTTAATATGAATCTTTTATATAACTAAAGTTGTAAATATTGGTGATTGTTTCAGTGACGACGAGGATTCGGAAGTGGAGCGGGCACGGCAAAGAGTGTATGAAACTATGAGTCCAATGTGAGTATGTCAGATTTATTTTAATTAATAATTCATATTCTACCCTTATCCTACGCTAAGTGTGGTCAAATCAAAATGTACATTCATATTCTATATGTCATCGCTTTACTTTTTAAATTATGATGGATTTAAAATAAAATAAGGTCCAGAATAGTCAGTCTATTTTGTAACAGGTACTTTCATGCAATTCAAACAAACGTTGTATACATCTGTTCCACGGCTTTTTTTTGAAACCCTTAACCAACGACCACTCATTTAGATAACCCAAGTCGTAAAAAATGTTTGTTTACATAAATACTCGGCGTGCGGTCTCAAGTGGCCTCGACGTGGGTGCCCGTGACAAAGCGCGGTATAATGGGGCAATTAACGCAAGGCGCCTCAACGGCTACCTAACCTAAGATAAGTAATGGAGGAGTGGCACGTGCGAACGCAACTGGCCTAAATAAATCAGGCTTCTTTGTAAGAAATAGTACAAATCAACAAACGAATTAGTTCTTCCGATGACACAATGGATAAGTATTTTAATAGCTGTGTTTGTGAGTGTAATTAGTGACCGTAAATACAGGCTGAAGTGCAACCCATTTTTGCATGTGTACGATTAGTGTATTAGTTTGCAGCGGAAATCTTGGCGTGCATGGCAAAATGTGCGTATGTATGCCATAAATAAGAAATGGGTGGCAGAGACGTAGCGACTTTTTTATGTGATTAAACACCAGACTGAAGGCAAATCTCCCTTGTTTCTGTGATCTGTGGGCTACCCCTATATATTTTCATATATATTGTTACCCTATAGTTTTTTCATAACAATTAAACGTAAGAACCTTAAAACGTAGTTTTTCTGCGCGCGTAAATAGTTTAATCGAATCAAGGTATCGACGAGTTCTTCGACGCCCAAAATTTTTCCTGGGCGCCCATGGACGGTTGGGTCGGCCATATAGTTTTTAAAATATAAGCTAAATATTGTATTTTTCACATATAAAAATTCACTTTAGGTATACCACTCCCCCCCTACTTATCTACCTTCTTATAAATAAGAACGGAATATATTTTTTAATATTTACTCAAAATTAAACTTAGATGTACATGTAATGGAGGCTAAAATAGAAGAAAGTTCAGAAATAATTCATAGGAATTTAATTTCGGTTAAGTATCAAAATTAGTGCCATCTGGAGCATATGGTTGACATTAGTCAGTTACATGCTGAGGCCCGCGCTCGAATCTGTGCATAATCGTGACTCCCAGACGAGGAACTCATTAGTTCGAAAAGCTCTGATTTGATTGACTTTATTTGTGCCTGGTGCTTGTCATTCTTTATATTTCTACTAGATGGCGCTTACTGCAAAATGATTATAATAACTATTCACAGAAATGATATAAGTAAGATGACTAAATTTTAATGACTTTTGCCTAGGTTATATTTATACATCGATTTTTTTTATATGTTATAATACACACTCCTACTCCCCATACGTTACATTTAAGTGCACTTTGTACCACAGCGTGTAATATACCAAAAGTTGAGTCTCAGGTAGCGCACTCCTACTAAACAAAAAAATACACTCGCTTCACACTAAATTTTTATACCAAAAAAAACTGTTTTTGCTTCAAAATTACAGTAGATTTTCTAAAAGCCCAAATATCTTTAAAGATTTGATAAATTGTGAGTATTGATGTATACGTATAATAGTAAAAGCTATCCTTTCGAGAATACCCAGGCGTGATGATGATTTTTTTTTTCAATTTTTATTCTGACTCTTTTATGCCACGTTTATAGAAATAAGATTCAAGGAGAATAAGTGTTAAGTAAAACTTCTTGTAATTGCAGGCTTCGAGCTCATGAATTTTTAATTTATAATAATGTAGTTTGGTTATTTTATGGTTTCAAGGCTAAAAAGTAAAAATAAAGCATATTTTCAAGCCTACACTGCAATTTTATTTACAAACTCCTCATAGATTATACATAAAATCGAATTACCAAATGTACCTAAAGCATCTCTGAACAACATTCTGCTAAATTATTCGACTAAAGGTATACAAGGAAACGAAGAGTATATCAGTGTTCCTAAATAGAGAACTCAATCCATACAATTAGAGCCAAGGAACTTATATAGTGATCTTATCTTCACGGAGTACGTTTTCACAAAGATAAGTTAGCACCTGAAAAAATATATGTATTTTAGAAGAATATACTTATATTGCTAAGTAATCAAATAAAACATAGTTTTTTCTGTATAATACTTTTTATTTCACGTATATAGAATAGCTACTATTCAAATTATTCGCATTTTACGAAGTGATTACGTTTTTGCCATTTTGAATCCGACTGAAAGTAGAAAGTGCTCTCTCTAAATGACAGAGGTTACAAGGTGATTACTCCATACAGAAAAAGTGCTACTGGAAAATTAAAATAGATGTTTTCCTATTGCTTTCATCTATTTATTTACTAATTATATTATTTACATATAATTCGTGTTATTTACATGTAATCTTATTTTAGATTTTAGAAAGCTTTTATTTTTAACACGAAATTCATGTGACAATCTAGTTAAATTGACAATGGTGTCTATAATAGTAGTTTTCTATAAAAATGAATAGCATATAAACATGTAGAAAAAACTTAGATGAAAATGAAATGCACATTATTTTTTTATTTCATTTATTTGCATTTAGATAATAGTACCTATATTGCGAGTGAGCTAAGTTGAACTATAGATCGATCGATGACATCGATTTCTTGGAAAATTGGTTTTACGTTTACCTCTTTCACTCAACTTTTTGTTGTAATTATTACACCATTCATATCTTACATTCATATCTCATAAAGTCATATTTGTTCTTCTTCTTCCAAGAGCCGTTGGTGCTCTGTACCGAGAACCATTTCTCCGCACTCACTCCCAGAATCATCTTCGTCTGAAAACTTCTTAGCGAGGCGTAAAAAATCCGCTGGAGGTTCCACCTCGCGGTCTGGATTCCAGCTCTTACGATTCTGGAAATAATAATAAGCTTTATGGGCATTACGTAATACATAAATACCTTGGAAGTGGCTATGTGCATTTCGATTTTAATGCTCGCATGACGCGCTCAAAATGTGGTGCGGTGTGGTGTTGCGTACACAAAATTATGACGTTCAACTAAAAATTCGGTCAGGTGCGAATCTGATTCGTACACGAAAGGCTCCGTACCATTATCTAAATAATATAAGACACGCATTTGGCAGATTTTACGAGTAGTAGGTATTTGTTGTTTTAGCGGCTACAGAAATATATTATGTGTGAAAAATTCAACTGTCTTACTATCACGGCTCATGAGGGATAACCTCACCTGTCGTGCGCGAGTCCAGCTGGAACTTGGCCGATTTTAGTATTTAGTGTAATAGCGGCAACAAAAATAAATTATCTGTGAAAATTTCAATTTTCTAGCTATGACGGTTCATGAAAAACAGCCTCACTTGTAGTGCGCGAGTCCTACTCGCACTTGGCTGGTTTAAAGTATTTGTTATTATAGCAGCAAAAACGTTACATAATTTCTGAAAATTTCAACAGTCTAGCTATCATGGTTTATGAGATACAGCCTCACCCGCCGTGCGCGAGTCCAACTTGCACTTGGCCGGTTTTTAGTATTTGTTGTTATATCAGCAAAACAAATACATAATTTCTGAAAATTTCAACAGTCTAGCTATCATGGTTTATGAAATACAGCCTCACCCATCGTGCGCGAGTCCAACTTGCACTTGGCCGGTTTTTAGTATTTGTTATAGCAGCAAAACAAATACATTATTTCTGAAAATTTCAATTGTGTATTTCTTTTGCTGCTATAACAACAAATACTAAAAACCGGCCAAGTGCAAGTTGGACTCGCGCACGACGGGTGAGGCTGTATCTCATAAACCATGATAGCTAGACTGTTGAAATTTTCAGAAATTACGTAATGTTTTTGCTGCTATAACAACAAATACTTTAAACCAGCCAAGTCTGAAAATTTCAACAGTCTAGCTATCACGGTTTATGAGATATAGCCTCGTGAAAAACAGACAGACAGATACACAGAAGACAGACGGACAGTGGAGTTTTAGTTATAGTCTCGATTATTTCCCATTGCGTACGAAACCCTAAAAATAATATTTCTCTTACCGATTATCCGATCATAATATCGCTTGAGCATCGACATGAATATCGATAACTTTTATCGACAATTCGCAGCAAAAACAACAAATAGTTCACAAAATGGCGGATATGCAATTTCTTCATTCTATAGCATATTGTTATTTGATGAACTATGTCAATATTATTGCAAATCACACATAAAAAAGACTTGTACTTCATACAACAATGATTCTCAGCGCAGAAAATACACATATTACATTACATTGCTGTCGATTTGAAGGAGTAAATCATTGAAATACCATCCATAATACCACGAAAAATTCTCGATTCTATATGAAATCTAGTCAAAACTTGCCTGTGATGGTTAATACAAATAAAAAAGACGTATAATAGATAGAAAATAGTTATTTATAGACAAATAACTTACCATTGTCGATCCTTTTTCACACAATATCACACAATTCAATATTATTCACAGCACCTCCTACACGCTGAACCGCTGACATGAACAATTCGCGCGCTTCAAAAAAATTTTTTTTTTTTTGCCATAGTATATTATTTCATTCCATGTCCGATTGTTTTAATGAACCATAATGTTTAGACTGATTGACTTAGTGTTGCCGTATTAGGAAAAATGTAAAGATAAAGTAACTTTTGAACGTAAAATGTAACACTCGGAACCGATGGGACGCGCGTCCTATAGCGGAGCCAACGGCACGCGCGATATCATAGGACGCGCGTCCCTTACGCGACTCTAGAGGTTAAACTAATATCTCACCCGCATCGCCGACTCATTACTCCTAAATAAATTACCCACATTCTGTAGTTCTACAAAGGGTACATAGACAAAGACTATTAAGTTAGGCGCACACCTAGGTTAGTAGGTATTTATAAATGCATCTCAAAATGGAGTTTTTTTTATGCCTGATAGGTTAGCCTATGACCACTATCTCACCAGATGGTAAGTGATGATGTGGTCGAAGGTGTTGTTCAGGCTAACCTAGAGAATTACTGGCTCTCAAGGACAGCTGCTGGAACATACCGTTGGGTGCTGGCAACAGTAGAAATCTACTTGAGGGTGGTAGCTAGCCAGGCGGGCATTCGCAAAATGCCCTACCAGCATGCTATAACGACTGCCATCCTAAGACAACAACCGGGACCGACGGCTTAACGTGCCCTCCGAAGCACGGAAGCGCTCAGTAGTTAATGTCACTAGCGGTTACCCATCCAACTCAAGACCGAAGCGGACGTTGCTTAACTTTTCTGATCGGTTAAGAACAGCCAAGCAAACTTAAGAACGGCAAAGATTTAGAATCGTATATTAAATTAATCACAAAGTTCAGATCGATGTTTAGATACAGTTTTGACGTACAATGTATGGATCATCGGTCAAAAACTGCATCTTAAGATTGATCTGAACTTTACGATGAATTTAATAATACGAGCCTAACTCTGTGCCGTTCTTAACCGATTATTGCTCATTAGCGCCTAATTCACTACCTTATTGCTTTACGACTATCCATATGGTACCATATGGAGAGTACTGATTACTCTAACTGTATCAGCCGGATCGTCCACTGCTGAACACAGCCACCCCCATTGTTTTTACGCTATCACGATGGAACAAGCACGAAGCCCACCTGGTGTTCAGGTACCATGTAATCTCTGCCTATACACTTCGTCCATCATCCTAAGACATCAAGTTATTAATGTTCCCAAGGAATTGGGAATCCTTACACTACCATCGATAGTGATTTTCCAAGTGGCGGTATTTGTGAGGCAGAATCCAGATAGGTACGTAAAACTAGGCGATACTCACTCTTATTGTACGAGAAATAGGGGAGTGTTGGCTAGCAAGTCCTGCTCCCTAGTTAAGTCTGGCAAGTTAACACACGTCATGGGTCCGGCAGTATATAATCAAATCCCAAATGATGTTAAACTAGCGGTAAGTTTGAATGTGTTCAAAACGAGGCTCAAACGCTGGCTACTTAGTCAATCATTCTACAGCTATAATGAATTCTTGACACCTAAAAATAATAATTCTAATGTTTAATACATATTTTAATTTTATACTTTTTTACTTATAAACTCATTGACATTTATAAACAATTAATTTAATGACATACTTACAATATTGAATGTACATGTCGTACACATAATTTTTGTATTATTATTATTTAATATTATTATTATTATAATTTCTTTCGTTGTATTTTTATTTTATATGTATTTCAAGCTATACACGCTGAAAATGTTATTTTTGTACAAAAATGTATTATTGGCGTGTATTGACTATGAACTATGAACTACTGCTTGGCGGTACTAGAACTTCTCCTGACGAACTCACACATATAGTTCTAATGCTATATTTTCTTTCTGCGCGACTCTCGATCGCGATCGCATTAGTTATCATTATAAAAAATAAACTTTTTATAAACCAGCTTTATTATGTTCTTTTTGTAAAAAGAACTAACAATTTTAAAATATACTCATCAAGACGATACAAATGAACCTAAACTTGATAAGGTTGTGTTGTTTCTTTGCGAAGTTCCTGTAGCCACCTTCCAGCTCCATCATCAGATCAGCACCATGTCATCATAATATTGCATTGTTACGTGATTTACACATGTATGCAAAATTTCAGCTCAATCGGTAACCGGGAAGTGGATCAAATTTAATTTGCTAGATTTGATGACAAACATCTAGACGGGTGAAATTAAATAAAACCTTGTAAAAATAGGCGGAATTGTCACTAGATATATATTTATTTTGTGTTTTTATCAAATATAATTAAATGTTTTCTTAACAAACATATAAAATACCTTACTATTAACATTGAATGGTTAGAATCACGTATTTTTTTTCCAAGTACCAATAATAGTCTTCTCGTAGCCACGGTCACTGCAAAGTGTTTGAAACGGGATAAAAATCATGATTAATATATTTTTTTGTGCCTGTTTCGCTACGACAACGAACATTGTACTTTATAGATAGAATAGATAGATAGAAAACTCTTTAATGTTACACCACTTTAGAAATATAAAAGTTTACACATTAAATTATAATAACATAGTGTTACAATGGGCGGCCTTATCACTAAAAGTGATCATAATTATATGGTATAAAAGTGATTTATACCTACTTATCTGTTAACCATGTTCTCATGGAAGTGACATATGTCTTAAATGAGAATAAATTTATTTAAACCAAAATAAAAAGGCCTTTGACCACTATCACACCTGATGGTAAGTGATGATGTGGTCGAGTTTATTGTTCATGCTAACCTAGAGTTACTGGCTCTCAAGGACAGCTGCCGGAACACACCGTTAGGTGCTTGGCGACAGATTTTCAACTTGAGGGTGGTAGCTAGCCAGGCGGACATTCGCAAAGTGCCCTACCACCATCCAATATAAGTGATTTATACCGTTAAAACTTGTTTAATTACTTTGTGTGTACCCACCTTAATACAGAGAAAATAGACAAAGGCCATTATTTTCTAAGTACAATTGTGTCAATTCCCTGGACGTGAATCAGGGTACCTAGGTTATGGAGCCAATTATAACCCGCATATACGGGGGCATTCGGTACAAACACTACAGTTAAATACAGTAACTCAATTTCCATGCAAGGTGTACGATAAACATTTTAGATTAATCTTTAACATTTAGCTGTTAGATAGATTTCGTTAGTATAAATCGCATAATGAAAAGAAAACCTTACGTAAGTACAATTTTGTACTTACCTAGTGCGGACAGAAGTTCAATACAAATGTTGTTTTTTATTACGAAGTAATGTAATATTATACAACTTATAATATAAAGTGTAACACCACACAATTAACAAACTGTCCCTACGCACATTCAATTAATATGAGCCACGCCATCTTACGATACCTATGCAGATTCGAACCATAATGTTCACCGCCCTCTATATTTTATTGCTTGTTGTCTGATGGCGATGTGCATGCTTAACACACGCAAACGTTTGTATCATGTCCAACATGTCAGAACATCTCGATGTAAACTTGACTACAACTTTAAATCGTATTGAACCTCACGTCTGGTGCTCACTTCACTCTTATGTGGCCCGTCGTTGTACGATCGACTCTGAAATCCTGTGCATCGCCAGCTGTATACGTATTATAGGGAAAATATACAATACATACTATACTTAGTGAGCCATGTTTTTTTTTATTATAAGGCCGACTGGTACTGTGTACCCTGTCTGCTCACCACACCCTCCTACAATTGTAATTTCCCGGATGAACTTGCACAAGGAGTTCTATCTTCTATTGCTCTAAAATTTGTTATAATAATCTTTTTATATTATCTATCTAGCGATATGTTATGTAATCAAATATAAAATTATGTAGACTAGGCTACCTATCTACCAACTAGGCTATCCCCCAAATTGAACAGACAAAATATATTTGAAATCATTTTGTAGGTAAAAAAAACGGTGCTACGTTTTCTGCGAATAAGACGCTAAAAATATGTTTTATTGTATTCATAATCAATTATATGTAAAATAGAATTGAATAAGTATAAATGTTAAAATATATGTACACGTTTGTTTTATATAGCAACAGCTTGTAGGTGGGTGAAGGGCAAATGTTTTATACTAAAATTGAACTTATTTTCAAAGACCGTTTTATTGATTTGCAAAGGCGGATGATGTTGAAAAAATACAATAAATAATTCACTCATGCTTACATAAAGTGCTCTTACTGTCATTTTATAATTAACTTATACGGGAGCACTTTCCAATTTACTAAGTAGGTTATTAGTATTTAGACTTGGTCATTTATATCCGGGTAAACAATGTTATTGTGCTTTAATTGTTAAGTTATTTTAATTGGCATTATCGCGTAATTTATGGTTTTTCCCAATTAGGTGAACAGTTATGAAACGGTTGTGAGTGTGCAGGGGCGGAATTCCTTACATAGCTACACAACCGAATGCTTGCTACTTAGTGTGCGACCTAAATATAACTCACTGCTTAGTGTAGTAAATTTTTTGGTCAACGTATAATGTTTGACTCTTAGTACTGTACTGTAACAGCCGGATCGTCCACTCCTGAACAAAGCCTCCCCTATTAAGGGGGTATTTGCCGTAATCCCCACGCTTGGCAGTCGTCTTGGGATCGCAGTGTAAGTTGGCAGTTCTTTAGAAGGCGCTGCTGCCCACCTTCCAGTATTTTTCCCTTAGTCGCCTCTTACGACACCCATGGGATGATATTGGGAGGTGCAATTCTGTTCCAGCACTCCACGGGTTCCTCTGACTCCCAGTACAGGATTGGTAGTACATCTCAAGTATTAGTCGCAATATATAAAGAACCGGTGTGTTAGCAAATTAAAACGACATACTAAGTATGACTCCCAATGAAGAACCGATAAGTTTTTAGCGCCATTTAAAATATGACTCCAAATATATACAGTACCAATATGTTAGCGAGTTTTTGGCGACATTTTAAATATGACTCCCTATGTATAAACAACCAGTTCGTTATCAAGTTTTTGATGAAACGTCAAGTATGATTCCATATATATAAATATCCGTCAAGAACTCACATTAGTAAGTACGTACAAAATTTAGTAAGTACAAAATGTAAAAAACGGGTACGTATTTAAATACGGATACATTCTTGTTATTCAACTATATAATATACTATAGAACTTACTGTGCCGTGGGAAACGAACATACCTAAAGACCACACAATAAAAACAAACAAATATTATGACCTAACAAATGAATTAACTAAAAAAGGTTATGTGGTTAATTTATATGCTGTAGAAGTTGGAGCAAGGGGTATACCAGCGAAATCCCTATATAACCTACATAAAGACCTTGGCCTGCCAAGAACCACAATAACTTCCTGGCGGCATTAGTAGGATCTTACCAAATTTGGTTAGGTAGAGGAGGAGGCTCGAGCGGGAAGGGGAACATTGATATATCATAAAGAGGCCTCTTAACCCTGCTCCTGGGTTGCAAGTCCCAGGCCCCTCTAGCCTCTTCCTCTGCAACGCTATGGACCCGGCACCCGCACGGTGAATCCATGGAATGCTAAGTAATTCGTCTCATACTCAGCCGCACGTAACATTAGGAATATGCCAATCTTTCATGTAAATATTTTCATGGTGATAGGGCAATTTGGTAAGGCCCGTTTGGCTAGTTATATCATCCTCAAGTTGAAAAATCTATCACCAAGCACTAAACGGATTGTTCCGGCCTGTCCTGAAGAGGCAGTAGTTATAGGTTAGCTTGAACAACAACTTTGATCGCTTCACCATTTACCATCAGATGAGGTAGTGGTCAAATGCATATCAGTTAAGGATAGTGTCTTCATAAGGGTTTCTATACAAACTTAGTCTCGTCATATTTCAAATAGTAAGTGTTCTATCTCGGTTAAATTTTACATGTCTTTTAGTTTCACATTTATGTTCGTGGTTTGCCAGTTCTTCGTTTTATTTTGTATCAAAATATGAAAATTAGAATTCCCACATAAAACGAGTTAACCGAAAAAAAATATTAAAATATTTTTTTGTAAAATTTCAGATAGATGATAAAATTTCAGACCAGAAGGATAAAAATTAGGATCAAGATCATGCATGCTTAATTTTGCCATTTTAAAATATGATGAAACTAAGTTTGTATGCATAGCGCTATGCAAATACCTACTCCCTTACAGACGTTTGCCAAAGTAAATCGCTATGTATTTATATAGCTTATTAAACATCGCAATAAATATTAAATAAAAACTAGAGAAAATTTGCACCATAAATTCAAAATAAACCTTTTTTAAACCTATTAAGTTAGCCTTTGACCACTATCTCACCTGATGCTAAGTGATGATGCGGTCGGAGATGTTGTTTAGGCTAACCTAGAATTACCTAGAAAATAAATTACAACATGACACTCGAATTATAACCACAAAAGAAACCAATATCATGAATATATCACCTTAAACAGACCCTCAAGGACTAAACTACCCCCATACGCCCTCTAGACCCCAATTACACGTTTTCCTTAACCCCTAAAAGCTGCAGTAAGAATACGTTGTAGTAAATAACGGCCAATAAGGTAGCGAGACGGTTAATTGCAAAAACAATGTCTTGCCCACGCGGCGGATTGCGCACTTGCCACCACAACATTAATTAGTACTAGACACCGATATTGGGCGCGTTTCCATTGTACCACGACAATTTTATGACCTTTTTGACGTATGTATTGTTTGAGTTTTTTGACGTGTATACACTTTTTCTGACGTTGCACATAGGGGTATTCTGCTTAAAAACCTGGCCAAAAAATGTTTTTGCCTGTTATGTCTATAAAATAAAACGGTTATATTATATATAACCGTTTTATTTTAATAAAACGGTTATATTATATATAACCGTTTTATTTTAACGTTTATAATATAAACGGTTATATAACGGTTGAATTATTAAAACGGTTTGTCACTCAAACTCTATTGCATACACATTTTTTTCTTATATTAAAGGGGCAGATAAAGTAAATTTGTGAAAAAAAAAGATATAGTAACGATTTAATTTGACGTAGCAATGTATTTCAACTAGAAATGCAATAAATAATACCTACAAAATGTATCATCTCAATATTTCATCAGTTTCCTCATGTTGTTGGTCAATTTTCTCTGATTCAATTTAAGATAACTGATTTGCTTTTATTATAGCCAATGTATCTTTGGAGAACGCCTGCCCATGTTTAGCAGGGCCAGACGGCACGTGTGATTTGTATTACCGAATCCAGCTTTTGTCACGTCTAATAGCAATCCCAGGTGGTCTTAAAAAAAATTGGATTATTATTTTTTACCAAGTTGTTCCGTTGAACATTTAGTATTATCTGCAAAATTTTATCCTTAAGGTATTGAAACTTTCGGACTATCTGTGTAAATCATTCTGAGATTTCTCTGACAATCTCATGGAAGTGTTTACAACTCATGGTTACGAAAAAATCTTCAAAACCTAGAACAAAAATAAATAAGCGTTGAATACAGAATTTTAAAATTATATGCACATTAAGATTTTTTTTATTTTTTACCTGGTAAGTTACATTATTTTTAGGGATCAAAAGTGTGTTATGGCTCAATATGTAATGTATATGTTGAATTTCATCCAATTCTATCCATCCATGACTAAAATTATTATTCATTTTATGATTAAATAAGGCGAAAAAGAAAAAAAATCGTTAAAAATAAATGTGAATAAATGTGGGACAAATGTTTTCACTGAAAATGATAGATTATTACTGTTATAATTTATTACAGTATAATCGATTTTCAGTACAAAAGAGTACAACACCATTGATTTCACTACTTTTAGTAAAATACTTTAAAAAAATAATCAATTGTTTCGGTATACATTTAACTTCATAAAAAGACTATAATATGACAAAAACTACTAATAAACAGTACTTAAATATGGTGAACCTACCTTCTCCTACAATGTAGTATTTAAAAAAATATTAAAAGTTTACTATCAACAAAGTGCCTAGAACAAAAATGAATGCGTAAAATAATAGGCCTATGTTCCGACTGCTAACAAAGCCAGGCTATGGGAACTACGAGGTTAATGTTTATGGCACCTAGAGGGGATATTCAGTATCTGTTGTAAGACCTAAGCTTTTCCGCATCCGCGGTGATTTATAATTTTTATTTATGGCCAGGTTTTGAGGCAAAATACCCCTATGTGCGTTGCAGCTACATATCTATCATCCCCATTCAAATTTCAATTACACTCGATAGCTAAAAAACTAAAAGAATTTGAATAGATTCAGGCGTTACTTTGCGGGAATTCATATTTAATAACATAATACAAATATTTTAAGAAAACATCAATTTAATACTATAATAAAACACTTAAAATGTATAAAAAAATATTTTTTAAGTGTTTAATCGCGCGATCGTTTAAAAATGGTGTAAAAGCAGGCCTTTGCTGCTGGTAGTAGTGCTGGCCTCCTCCAATTCTAGGATAAAAACTGGTAAACCATCGAGGATGCTTCGTGTAGAATCAAAATACGTCGAAATTATTCCGGTTTGGACGCGTGGTATTTGTGACGTCACGTCGGCTTAACAGGAAAATTAGGCGGAATTGTGACTACATACATTTTATATTTTTAAGTGTTTTATTAAAATATTAATTTAATGTTACATTAAAATATTTGTTATTATCAAAAAAAATATTACGCTAAGTAAGGACTGTAACACATCGCGCGTTGAGGAAGGGGGAGGCCGCCATTTTAAGACGTATTGACGTACAACGTGTCCATAACAAACTCCATTTTTTTATATGTGATAAAGTGATATGACAACACATGTCAAGTCACGTCGGCCAAGTCGGACATATCATGTGCCTGGTGACACTGCAGTGCACTCGTCCTTCAGAAACGTAAGATATGTCTCGTACGACCTGTAATTTCACACAGTGCAGTGCCCCTTACGCCTAAATACAGTATTTGTACATTACTGCTGCAAAGCAGAATACCTGACATTACGGTAGTACCCACCAAGGTGGTAGGGTTTTTTCTGAAGACACCTTATCATCATAATCTTCATCATCTGACAGAAGGCGCCCACTGTAGAACAAAACCTCCCCCATAGAACGCCACAAAGAATGGCTATACTAGTCGCTTGAAATCAATAGCTACCGGCGACTTTTACGCCTTCACGCTATTGGCCCTAAAGCATAATATGCAAATTTATAAAGCATTTTTAATTAGTATCAACTAATTAACAAAAAAAAATGCTTTATAAATTTGAAAAATCTTATTAATACTACATACTAATAAAGTGGTACAAAGGACAAAAACGAAAGAAAGTACTGTCTGCAGAAAAAGCCTTTTAAAAAATCGGTTCCGTACCATTAGCTATACACCATTAGACTTAATATTTTAACCTTTTTATGTTATAACGTGCGCGTGTCCGGCTCGCACTTCGCCAATTTTTTGTATTTGTTGTTATAGCGGCAACTGAAATACATCATCTGTGAAAATTTCAACTGTCTAGCTATCACCGTTCTTGAGATACAGCCTGGTGACAGACGGACGGACGGACGGACAGTGAAGTCTCAGTAATAGGGTCCAATTTTTACCCTTTGGGTACGGAACCCTAAAAAGGATTGAAATTAGCGCGTTGCTGTTTCAGGAAGATCTCAATTTTGGCGGTTGTCAATTTAGTAGTTGAAGATTTAAGATGTTGTCGTTTTCGGAAGTTGACATTCTAGAAAATGTGTCTTTTTCGAAATTTGTCGTTTTCGGAAGTTATCATTTTAGGAAGTTTTCGTTGTTACCCTGAGGGGCCTTTACATTGGAAAGGTATTAATCAGTCCTTAGATATTAGCCAGGAGTTATACAATGGAACAACACAATTCAGACTAATTGGTTTAAGTCCTACACACAGTGTTGCTGCACCCAGATTTCCTTTAGCTTTTAATTTCCTGTTCCCAACTCTTTTGTCCTTTTTATTCTATTGTTTTGTGCTTTGTTCTTTTTGTGGTACGTGGGAATTAAGCGCTGCCAACTTAGGAGCTCAATATATTCTAACATTATATGGAACATTTTATGTCTCGTTGGATTTTTCTATTCGCTGCTATTTCTACGTTTGTAGCGCTTGGAATTGTTTTTATTGCTTTAGAAATATTTTTCAGTTTGAAAAGGAAAGGTGTTGACAGTGTTTTGTTATTTCTAAATATGATTGTAGTTAGTATCATCGCCCTTGAGGTGACGGGCTAAAGTGTCACCTCCCCCATCTCTACCCGTGGGTGACGTAAGAGGCGACTAATGGTAACACACCAGAAGCAGCACTTTCTGAGGAACTGATATTTCATACTGCGATCCCTGCCTGCCAAGCGTGGGGATTGTGGCAAACCTCCCCATGTCGGGGGAGGCTGTGTTCAGCAGTGTCACGGTAATGTTATCTATACAGTATTTCAACTTCGAAACGGACGAAACGCCAGTTATACTTACGCGACTCGATCTCAGCCCGCGCTCAGCCCGCAGACAGTCGCGACTGCGTCGCAGTGACGAATGGACGGTGTGTAATTTTCTTTAACAAAAAATGAGTTCATGTACATATTTAATATAACGAAAAGGATATATTGTGCTGTTTTTGGTTGCACGAAATCGTCAATAACGCATCCAGAGATAACTTTTTTTAGATTACCTGGAAACTCTGAGAGGTAAGACTATAAAATAAATTTACTTACTAGTACGTAGGTTACCTAAATAATGCGTGTCTTTTTAATGGATAAGTGTATTTCCTTTTATCTCCCGAAAAAAAGCTAACTGGATTAATAATAAAATAAGTGAATAGACTAAAGGAATGACACGAGTGAAATAGGTAGTTATAGGCGGTCCATGAATCACGATACGGTAGGTCTTCTTTTCTTATAGTGCCTCTCCAATTACTGAAGGCTGTCGATCAGCTCTGTACATTTATCTCTGTCTCCCGCGAGGCGAAATAGGTCTGCTGCTCTCGCGATACCAGTCCACTCCCTGATGTTTCTCAGCCATGACTTTTTCCTACGACCGGCTTTTCTTTTTCCTGCGGTAGGGTAGGTACGCTTGTGTAAAACCTCGGGGCATGTGTGTTTTGTTACTTTGTATAATTCAAAATAAAGACGTGATATTTTATCAATACTAATATATAATATATAATCAGTACCTACTTATATTATAAATGCGAAAGTAACTCTGTCTGTATGTCTGTCTGTTACGCTTTAACGCCAAAACTACTGGACTGGACTGAATTTATAAGAATCTACCAATCAAAAAACAACACGCATTTTTTATTGAACACTACCTATTTTTAATTCACAGTCTTTTATTTGTTTATACAAAAAAAGTATATTTACAATCACAAAACTAAATGGAAACACAAAGTAGGCAAATGTAATTAAAATGCTGGAGGCGGGTAGCCCTATCGCATGTTTACGTACCGCGCGGTGGTAGGTAGTTATTTCGAATACAGAGCCGAGTTAAGATACTGTCTATAGATAACATTACCGTGGCAGTTTACTATCCGGCTGGTACAGTGAGTATTATCGCGTGCTAATTGAAAATCAAATTTATAATTTATTCGACCGTCAGGGGCGAAATCGAAGAAAGAGGGATACAATCCCGCTCGGAAAAAAGAAGTGCACTGATTAATTAATTAATTCGGCACCTTTTAAGAGGCCGGCGAAGGCCTGATTTCCCATACCAACGTAATACTAAATGATTTATTACTCGAGCATAATTATACCATATTATAATATGCTATAATTAAGGTTTGAATTATATTTATGTAGGTTCCTGGACATATGTTTTTGAATACTTATGTCAAATGAAATGACTGCGAATTATTAGGGCACCGTCCCCAAAGGGTAACAACGAGACCCTATTACGACCCCACTGTCCGTCTGTCTGCCTGTCTGTCACCAGACTATATCTCATAAATACATACTAATACGGTACTCATAAACCGTGATAACACGACATTCACAGATAAGGTTTTTCTCTTGCCGCTATAGTACTAAAAATTGGTCAAGTGCGAGTCGTACCTACCGTTAGTGAAAAAGACAAAAAAAAATAACCAAAAAATGGAACCGACTTCTACACCCAAAAGTGAGAAATAACTTGTTGAACTCGGTATCATGATAGTTCAAAAGTACCTATTACCGCAATATTCGAAATATCGACTTCGATTAGTTATTTCACACTTTTGAGTGTTGAAGTCGGTTTTTAGTTAAACATTTTATAGTTATTGGAGTGTAATGCAAAAGCAGCTAGACCGATTTTGATTAAATTTAAATGGAGCCAAACGACAATCATCAGCTTTTAAACGAATTGAGAACCTCCTCCTTTTTTTTTAAGTTGTAAAAAAAGGTTTTGATGTAGTATAGTTGTTGTCGTATTAACGACAACAACTATAGATAATTGTACTATACGTGCGCGCGTCCGACTCTCACTTGGCCGATTATTATCCTTTGTATATACCGATTCATTAGCTCTAATTTTATTTATATATTTTTTTATATATGTTCAGGAACCTAGATAACAGCATGTATATATATGCCTGAGTAACAAATGATTTTGGTATAACATTTTATTGGATAAGTGGCACTGACCGGTATTATTGGTTTCAAAATACTTTTGAGCCCGATTTAGAATAAGAGTCGAGGTGGGTATTGCTTACATGATCTTTGAATTAAAGTGTACCTACATACCATCACATTTGTTTGGGCAGGAACAGATGTGGCCAATAACCCTGTATATGATTACAAGCACTATCGCATGCTAAGCGAAAATCAGACACATTAGTCATCACTAGTGGTTTAGGCATCCGGCGCGCAATCGGAAAATGCGGGTTCGATTCCCGCTCGGGGCATAAAGTTGTGTCCTCCAATAATTTGTAAAATATGATTTTCGCTTAGCAATGATAGTGCTTGTAATCGTATGTACAAATATAGAAGGATAGCGGCATCATTCCAAGAGTTGAGTGTTTGAAAAAGGACTTCTTTCAATCAGTTGAAGTCTAGTAGTCTGGTTGATGGCTGCGCACCATCTCCTATGACGGTTAAAGTAATACAATAGGAGCACGAAATTTTGGCTAGAAATAGCGTGCCTAGGTTGCCTTTTAGTCATCCAGCTCGGGATCAGAGGACGCGGGTACGTTTCCCGACGGTGGCATACAATTTTGTGCTCCAATCATTTGTAAATGAGTGTCCAAACACCCATATTTCACCAAATCTAGAGGAATCATTTTGACGATTTTTTTCATAATATGAAGTGCCAATTTTACTTGGAATTCGGTGGTCATAGCCGGCTTAGTCCCAAAATCCCCATTAAAGTTCCTGTTTAAAGGGATTGTAGGCCATTTAGTGTATTGTTTGTAACAAATATACACTGATCCACAATCAAGAAGTGTTTCAATTCAATTAATAATAATACCTATACTTTAGATAGATAAATATATAGATAACACTTTATTGCACTTTTAAAATTATTAAAACTAGTTACAAAAAATATTAAAATAACTTAAAAATAGTACAATCGGCGGCCTTATTGCTAGGCAGCAATCTCTTCCAGGCAACCGTAGGCTCAACAGATACTTGCATGTTAATTTAGATGGAGGTATAGACTAAAGTGCGTTATGTATGTAATCAGAATAATTAATACTCAAAATATATATACTATATACGTTAGTAAATTTAATATTAAACTTTATTAGATAAAATAGATACATTAAAATACAATCAAAATAAAAACTAAAATACTTTTAAAATAGATACATAATACATAATAATTATAATAATATATATATATATACATTTATATAAATATAAACAACAATAATATAAATAAAAATTGGATAGTTAATCATGATGAATTGAAGAAAGGTAAAATTTCTTAACTCCTTTTTTAAATGAAAAAAGCGATGTGGCCTTTCTAATTTCTACTGGTAAAGAGTTCCAAAGCCGAGCAGCTTGCACAGTAAAAGACTTATCATAAAAGGAACTTGTGTGTGTAGGTAACTTCAATAGTAAATTTTCTGATGACCGAAGATTTAAGTCATTGCAAAAGCAAAAGAATTCAAATCGTTCTTTAAGATAACACGGGGCCGAGGGATTAAACAGAACATTGTAGAGAAGGGAGAGGACATGAGTATTCCGGCGAAGACGAATAGGGAGCCACTTGAGCTTTTTACGAAAGTGAGAAACATGGTCATATTTACGCAAACCAAATATGAACTGAATACAGAAGTTTTGAAGTCGCTCAAGTTTGTTTAACTGATCCTCAGTGATATCAAGATAACAGGTGTCAGCGTAGTCTAGGATAGGGAGAAGAAGAGATTCTGCAAGTGCAATTTTAGTAGCAGTTGGTAAAAAAATTCAAAGTCGCCTTAATGAACCTGCTGAAGCAAACATCTTACAGCTAACGGTTTCAAGCTGAGGTTTCCATGTCAACTGCTGATCAAATGTGATGCCAAGATTTTTGACTGTCATACTATAAGGTACAGTGATTCCATCTAAAATTATAGGTGGCAGAGTTTTCCAGTCTATTTTGGATATTATACGTGAGCTACCCATAATGATGACTTGAGTTTTTGCTGGGTTCACTCTAAGTCCAAAGTTTGTGCTCCACTCAGTTATATGACGCAAGTCATTGTTAATGGTTGTAATAGCATCAGATATACTAACTAGGGGGGATTGAGAATAAATTTGGAGATCATCTGCATAAAGGTGGTAGGAAGAAGATAACTGATTAGAAATTGAATTAATGAAAATTGCAAAAAGGATTGGAGACAGCACACCACCTTGGGGGACGCCGGCAGTCAGATCGCACCATGAAGAAACATTTTCATCAAGGCGTATTCGCTGTCGTCGTCCGTACAAATAACTATGAAACCAGTCACATACTGTTGGAGATATGTTAATGGAGCGTAATACACCTAATATGATGTCAAAATCAATCGCATTGAATGCATTACTAAAGTCAAGTAGAGTTAAGACAGTTAGCAAGCCATTCTCCATACCAAAACGGATGTCGTCAGATATTTTGATCAAGGCTGTAACTGTGCTATGGCCAGGTTGGAAACCAGACTGGAAAGGATTAAGGAGATTGGTTTTTAAAGGAAGCAACTAATTTGAGAGTGGACAAGGCGTTCTAAGACTTTGGATAGGAATGGTAGAATAGATATAGGACGATAGTCTGAGAAGGATTTCGGATTACGTTTCTTTGGAAGAGGAATTATCTGAGCTTCTTTCCATATGGAAGGAAAGTCACCATTTGTAATAGAATAGTTCAGGATATGGCACAGAATAGGAAGAATAGTGTCAATAATAGGAAGGATCATATTTCGACTTACACCGTCGTTGCCAACTGCATTAGACAGAATAGATAATACGCTTTTTTTAACATCACAACTAGTAAATGGACTAAAGAAGAAAAACGAAGAATTGGGAGTTGGTTTAGCTGAAAGAGATTGTAGGGTTTTAGCTTTGACAGTACTATCAATGCGTGACGTAGTGGAAAAATGTTTATTGAGTGCATCAATATCTAAATTGCTTGAAATAGAATCATTACGAGACTTACCAATTCCCAAAGTTCTGAGAAATTTCCAGATTTTTGTTGGATCTCCATTTTGAATAGACTCATGGATGTGGCGGCTTTGAGCGTCCCTACACACCTTATTGCAGATATTTCGAGAACTTATGTATTTAGATCTATTCTGATCATTAGGAGATGATTTGTAATTGGACTTTGTAACAGACTTACGATGCATTATCTTTTTGATATCTTCTGTGAGCCATGGTGCTGGAACATGCTTTATTTTAATGCGTCGAATTGGTGCATGCGCATCGTAAAGGAGCATCAACAAGGAATTAAAAATAGCAATTTTGTCATCAGAAGAATTAGCATTCAACACCGGAGTCCAATCTATGTTTTCAGCATCTCGACGTAAATTTTCAGAAACAACAGAACTAAAATTGCGTTGCAGAAGTATTGTGGGCTTAAATTTAGGGGGACGTACTCTATAGGATACAAATATCAAATCATGATACGAAAAGGCATCGGCGGAACACTGGCCATGTTTAGCAACATGCACGGGTGAGGAAACTATGATAAGGTCAAGAAGTGACGGAGTGGAATTGGGGGCGAAATGAGTTGCATTTGTTGGAAGAATATGCATGTTGCTTGATTTGATAATGGACTGTATTGAAGAAGCTCGAGAGTCATTTTTCAGAAGACAGGTATTAAAGTCACCCATTATAATGGTATGACTATAAGAAGGAACGAGATCTTCTAAGATCTTTTCAAACGAAGCAAAGTAATTTAGTTTGGACGAGTGCGAGTAGTAGGCTCCAAGAAGAATTTTGGTATGTGAAAGAAGTACTTCTATAAATAGATGTTCACCACCATTAAGAGGAGGTGGTTGAGTAGACAAACTTACTATTGAATAAGGAATATGGGCACGTAGATAGATGGCTACACCACCACCACCTCTACCAATCCGGTCGTTACGAATTAGAACAAAACCCGGTAATGAGTATGAAATAGAAGGGAGACATGTTTTTAACCAGGTTTCGGAGACTACTATTGCATGTATGTTATTGTTATCAAATGACGCCAGCATATGAGGGAAATGAGCGGGAATACTTTGCGCGTTGATATGGATAGCATTAAAGTTCTTGGGCACATCAGAAAAATGAGTATTCAGAGTGTCAGAGAGAGATGGAATACTACAAAAGCTACAATCACCACTAGCCAAGTTAGATGAAGAAAGAGATAAATAATCATCATTATCATTATCACTATCGCTGTTATCAAATATATTTAACATTGGAAAAAAAAAAAAAAAAACTATTTATATATTATATAATAATAAATACAAATAAAAAATTATATATAATATACAATAAATATAATAAAATAAGAATTAGCTTGCAAAGCGTAAAAAATTCACCTGCCGGTTGTGTTGCTGAATAAAAATAACTGTGAGACTTGCACTTTACATGAAAAACCTTAAGTAAGAATAATATAATAAAAAAGAAATCGATTTTAAAAACACTTGAACAACTGCTTACTCCACTGCTGCTTTAAAAACTTAAAGATGGAGTCATATCAAATAATAAATAGTGTAAAATGATGAAGAATGTACAAACAATACGAGTCTAGTTTGGAAGAAGAAGAATGAATCTGTCAACCAACGTCATCCTACTGTACTTAACCTTAAAATACACTGTTTGTGTGCAAGACGACAGACGAAATTAATATTTACGTTAAGGCATAGCGTTGCATTGTTTATATTAGAACTTAAGAGCTTTGTTTTTGTTATACTTGACTTTGTTTACGAGGTGTGCAAGACGACTAAATAGGGCATTGTATTAACACGTAGCGTAATAATAACATAGACTGTTTACATTATTACAATTTAGTATAGGGAATCCTTTGTTAAGTTAGAAATTTCTTTGTATAATTCATATGATTTATTTTTATGTTAGTGTGAAAGAAATGGGTCCAAATAGCTCCGCTGGTGGTCGTACGTGACCGTTTAGACGATGGGAACAGAGGTTCATTGTTCAGATTTTGTATATAAATAGGAAGCTTTTGTTCAGGGAGCATGTAGTACCGAACCTGCCTCCATAGGGTTAACAACTATAAGAAGAATAAAGGAAGCAATATACTAAAGGAATCTTTTCTTCAGGAAGAACATCTCCATACCCTCCAATCCAGCAACAGTACATGTGCCAGTGCCCATCAGGTGGATACCTACCGAACTCATAAACGGTGTGTTCACATAGGGCCTGCACATTTAATGGTCCTTCGAGCCGGATCTTCGAGGTTTAATTGAAGAAAGAAGAAATTTGTGCTGGTAGCCAATATGCCAATTACACGCTCAGTTGGAAAAGGGCGTAAGCCGTCGACGGAAACAAAGCCGTCCTCCTCAGCGGAGGCGACCGCCTCTACGGAAACCGACGAAACTTCCAGGGCAACAGCATCATCCGCGACGGAAACAGAGGCAACTGTGGCAACTAGCGCCTCCGTAGCGAAGTCAACTGCGACGGAGGCAACAGTGAAGACGATGAAGCAAGTAATGAAGCCCAGGGGGGGTCCGGATACTGAAACATCACCTACAGACGCTTTTCAACTATGCGTTCCGCCTACTACTCAACAGGTCGCACCGCCAACAGAACGAGAAGCAACACAGAAGAAAGCTTGTCTGCTAGAACCCAGCAAGCTAACAGAAACAAACAGACGTACGGGCTCCGTCAAGTCGAAGACAAAAGCCTACAAGATAGCGAAAGCCAAAGAAGAGCTTGCGCGCCTAAAGGTAGAGTTAGCCTTAGCTCGACTCACCACACTAGAAGCGGATTCAGATGATGAAGACAACGTCTCCGTATATTCGAAGATGGAAGCTGACATTTGCGTGAACACCTGGCTGAACAACCAGCCGGAACCAACGATGTTAGCAATCGCTGATGAACCACAGCCTATGTTAGAAGAAAGAAGATTGGAAGAACCAATCATTACAGAAGACAGAAAATTGAAGCCTACAATCAAGATTGAAAGTAGAAGATTGGAGAAACCAATAATTACAGAAGAAAAATCTGAACAACAGAAAGTAACAGCGAGTACCCACGCCCAGCCAGATCTCTCACAACTGGCTACGGCAATCACACTCGCTGTCAAAGCCGCACAACAACCGAAGCTCATCGAACTACCAATATTCAATGGTTTGCATCAAGACTGGCTACACTTCCGCGCTGCATACTATGAAACAGAGAAGATGTTTACAAAGATTGAAAACATCAATCGCCTGAGGAGAAACCTGAAAGGAATAGCAAAGGAAGCTGTTGATGGTCTACTTATCACCAACGCCGAACCATCCGATATAGTTAAAACTCTGGAAACAAGATTCGGGAGACCAGAATCAATTGCCATGATGGAGATAGACGCACTTCGAGCTCTGCCGCGCTTAACAGAGTCACCAAGAGAAATCTGCATATTCTCAAGTAAAGTGACAAATGCCGTGTCTACTCTTCGAGCATTGAACTGCATCTACTACTTGTACAATCCAGAAGTCGCTAAAGCCATGGTAGAGAAGCTTACTCCGACGCTGAGATTCAGATACTTCGACTTTGCTGCAACAATGCCAAAGGAAGAACCAGAACTTCTGAAATTTGATAAGTTCTTGAAGAGAGAAGCTGATTTGTGCGGACCTTACGCACAACCCGAACAAGTGGGCTCACAAACACAGCCTACTCAACAGAAACGTCAGCAAAAAGTGAACACAGTTACAGAAAAACAATCAACAACAAGATGTCCTGTATGTGAAGAGACGGGACATACTGCAACAGATTGTGAGAAGTTTAAGAAAGCGGATGAAAATGGAAGATGGGACATTGCGAAGAATCGACGTCTGTGTTTTGGATGTCTTCGCTTCAGAAACAAGACCCACAGCTGCCAACAGAGAACCTGTGGCCTAAACAGCTGCAAATATTATCACCACAGGATGCTGCATTACACAAAGGCAACAGAAAAGGCAGGAAACAGCAATGAACAGAACAAAGGGTCAACAGAAGCCATCAACTCCGCTTGGACTTCAACTAGGAAACAGTCCTACTTAAAGATCATTCCAGTCACAGTGTCAGGAGCAGCAGGTGCAGTTAACACATTTGCACTGCTGGATGATGGGTCAACAGTAACTCTTATCGACGACGACGTAGCCAACGAGATTGGCGCTACAGGACCCATCGATCCACTACGCATAGAAGCGATCAACGAAATGAAGACGGCTGAGGTGAAGTCACGAAGAGTCTATATCACAATTAAGGGAATCAACCATCACAAAGAAAGAATTCAAGCGAGAACAGTAAAGAATCTTCATGTATCACCGCAAGAAGTTTCGAAGGAACGAATTGAAGAATGCAAACATCTACGAGACATAGGCGACATCATCACTTATCAAAATGCAAAGCCTAGAATACTCATTGGCCAAGACAACTGGCATCTGCTATTAACAACGAAAGTCAGACGAGGAAGTAAAAACCAACCAGTGGCATCTCTCACGCCACTGGGATGGGTATTGCACGGTAGCCACACTCGCACTCTCGGAAAAAACATAGACTTCGTCACTCACGTCACAGAAGAGCCAGTTAAACAGAACTTAGAAGATCTGATGAAACAGTACTTCGCAATGGACTCACTTTGCATCAACCCTAAGAAACCGAAGACAGATCCAGAAGAGCAAGCTCTACGTATCTTACAGAAAAATACAGTCCACACAGAAGAAGGAAGATACAAAACTGCTCTGTTATGGAAAAAAGAAGATGTGACCCTTCCTGACAATTATGAAAACTCACTAAAGCGACTCTTCAGCATCGAAAAGAAACTTGATCGTGACCCACAGCTGAAGGAAAAGTACACAGAACAAATGGAAGCGCTGGTCACTAAAGGTTACGCCGAGCCAGCACCGAATAAAAAGACTGCAAACAGAACATGGTACCTACCACACTTTGGCGTGATTAACCCAATGAAACCAGAAAAGCTGCGAGTAGTCCACGACGCAGCCGCCAAGACAAATGGAGTGGCCCTCAACGACTTACTCCTCAAGGGCCCGGACCTACTGCAGTCACTACCAGGGGTTGTCATGCGTTTTAGACAGCATATGATCGCAGTGACGGCAGACATAAAAGAAATGTTCATGCAAGTCAAGCTGAGAGAAGAAGACAGAGACGCTCTTCGGTACTTATGGCGCAAAGACCGACGAGATGACCAACCTCCAGAAGAATACAGAATGACTTCATTGATATTCGGGGCATCAAGTTCTCCATCAACAGCAATTTACGTCAAAGACTTGAATGCCAAGAAGCACGAAGAAAGCTATCCTGAAGCCACAACAGCAATCATACAGAAGCACTATGTTGATGATTATCTGGACAGCTTTAGAAGCCTAGAAGACGCAATACGCATTACAACAGAGGTTCGAAACATCCATAAAAAAGCATGCTTCGAACTTAAACAGTGGAAGTCAAACACACCACGACTCCTTGAAGCCATCGGGGAAATAGAAACTGAAGTAGACATAGAACTCTACAAAACAGAAGACACAACAGAGAGAGTACTGGGTCTGATATGGAAGCCAGCCAGTGACAAGTTCGCCTTCAATCTTAACTTAGCAAGAATCCCACCAGCACTGATCGAAGGCAAGAAACCAACTAAGAGAGAAGCATTGAAAATAGTAATGTCACTTTTTGACCCACTTGGCTTCGCTTCACCAGTTACAATCAGAGCGAAGCAAATTCTGCAAGATGTTTGGCGTCGTGGAACAGCTTGGGACGACGAGATCGATGAAGACCTCGCAGAACATTGGCAAAGCTGGCTCATTCAGCTACGAAACCTGGGCAACGTGTCAATATCGAGATGTTACCTACATTACAGCGATGCCACCTCAGTCCAGCTACACATATTTACCGACGCCAGCGAATCAGCTTACTCAGCGGTCTTGTTTTGGAGAACAGTAGCTCCAAAAGGCGATGTCAATGTATCACTCATCCTGGCAAAGGCAAAGGTGGCACCATTGAAACTCACTTCTATACCAAGACTGGAACTGCAAGCCGCCGTCATGGGTTCACGCCTCGCTGAAACCGTCATTGAAGAACACGAGAGAAAACCAGACTCCAAGACATTCTGGACAGATAGCAAAACTGTACTCACCTGGATAAAGACAGGGTCACGCTCTTATAAACCGTACGTGGCTCATCGTCTTGCTGCAATAGAAGAGAGTTCTACAGTCAACGAATGGCGATGGGTGCCAACAAAGTTGAATGTGGCCGATGACGCAACGAGAGATGTGCCATCACCCTTCAACACACAACATCGATGGTACAAAGGACCAGAGTTCCTATATGAAGATGAAGACTCCTGGCCAACAGAAGCGTCCACATCAACGTCAACAGAACCGACAGGCGAAGAAAGGATACATCACGTAGTAATAGAAAGGAGGCAGAAGCTCTGTGAAGCACTGCCAGAAGTCTCCCGATTCTCTAACTGGGAGAGACTGCGCTACACAACAGCAAGAGTTCTCCAATTCATTCAACTCTGCAAGGCCACTAAACAAACGGTCTGTTATAAGAGAAACAAGAAGAACTCACAGAAAGATCCAAATTGGAAAAGACAGACAAACAAAACAGTAACAATACAGCGTCAGGGACAGAAAATCAAAAGAGAAGAAAAGAAGTATCTTCCCGTCACAGCGGAACTCTTAACAAAAGCGGAAGAACTTCTCATGCGCTCATCACAGGAAGACAGCTTCTCGCAGGAAATAGAAGACATCAAAAAGCAGAAGGCTGTCAACAAAGAAAGTCGACTTCATCAATTAAGCGTCGAACACATTGATGGAATTCTGAAGTTGAGAAGTCGCATCGAGGCCACGCCGCAAGTTCCAGAAAACTTGAAAAGACCGATGGTAGTGGATGGAAATCATCCTACAGTGAAGCTCTGGATACAGAAAATCCACCGCCAGCTACACCACGCCGGCGTCGAAGCGACAGTTAACGAGTGTCGTCAACAGTATTGGATATTACGCGTGCGTCCCATAGCTCGCACAATTCTCCGTCAATGTCTACACTGTAGGATGAAGACACAAGTACCACCACACCCGAGAACAGGAGATCTACCGTCGTGCCGCCTAGCTCATCACCAGCGCCCATTTACGTTTACCGGAGTAGACTATTTTGGCCCGCTGACGGTCACTGTAGGACGCTCCAATCAGAAAAGATACGTCGCTATATTCACCTGCATGACCACGAGAGCAATACATCTGGAAGTAGCCATGTCCCTCAGCACCAGTTCAGCAATTATGGCTCTACGACGAATGATGGCAAGAAGAGGCTCTCCGACACAGATTTGGTCAGACAATGGCACTAATTTGAAAGCAGCGGACAAAGAACTACGACAGGCAATCGACGAAGCAACTACAGAAGAAGCAGCGAAAAGGAATATCTCGTGGCGCTTCATTCCTCCAGGGGCGCCGTTCATGGGTGGTGCCTGGGAGAGAATGGTACGCTCAGTGAAGATAGCTCTAACAGCAACCCTGCATGAGCGTCATCCAACAGAAGAAGTCCTCACAACTCTACTGGCAGAAGTGGAGTATACAGTAAACAGCCGGCCACTCACTCACGTATCAGTCAATCCAGAAGACCCAGAAGCCCTCACTCCCAACCACTTCTTACTGGGGGGACCAGGCCGAGTGCCAACGCCGGGAAGCTTTGATGAAAAAGACACAGCCACAAAATCTAACTGGCGGGCTGCACAAAGACTGGCAGATATATTCTGGACTAGATGGATTCGGGAATATCTCCCCGAGCTTCAAAACCGGCGGGAGCCCCACGGACGAGGATCAACAGTTAAAGTTGGGGACTTAGTACAACTTATTGACCCCAATCTCCCTCGAAACATGTGGGTTCGAGGTAAAGTCATCGCAGCGTATCCTGGGCCAGACAGAGTCGTACGCACCGTCGACATCAAAACCAAGGGAGGAGTGCTACGGAGGCCAGTGAGAAAACTGGTGATTCTACCGATTGAGGACAAAGTCGTCACAGCACCGGTAGAAGATGTGACAGCGTCACACGGCGGGAGAAATGTGCAAGACGACAGACGAAATTAATATTTACGTTAAGGCATAGCGTTGCATTGTTTATATTAGAACTTAAGAGCTTTGTTTTTGTTATACTTGACTTTGTTTACGAGGTGTGCAAGACGACTAAATAGGGCATTGTATTAACACGTAGCGTAATAATAACATAGACTGTTTACATTATTACAATTTAGTATAGGGAATCCTTTGTTAAGTTAGAAATTTCTTTGTATAATTCATATGATTTATTTTTATGTTAGTGTGAAAGAAATGGGTCCAAATAGCTCCGCTGGTGGTCGTACGTGACCGTTTAGACGATGGGAACAGAGGTTCATTGTTCAGATTTTGTATATAAATAGGAAGCTTTTGTTCAGGGAGCATGTAGTACCGAACCTGCCTCCATAGGGTTAACAACTATAAGAAGAATAAAGGAAGCAATATACTAAAGGAATCTTTTCTTCAGGAAGAACATCTCCATACCCTCCAATCCAGCAACAGTACATGTGCCAGTGCCCATCAGGTGGATACCTACCGAACTCATAAACGGTGTGTTCACATAGGGCCTGCACAGTTTGTTTTAGTTTTTACCAAGTACATTAATCAAGTAAGAAACAGAAATGATCTTTAAAAAGCGGTAGATGGAAAAGTGTGCTACATATTATAGAATTTAAGTGTGAAAGTACCTACAAATTATACGTTTTCATGAATGAAAAGTACTGATCTCAAAACAAACCAACACAAAACCAGTGAAGAAACAATGCATCAAGATTATTATTTCTTGTTAGCTGCAGCTCGCCTGGGTTTGGGTGCCTGGACTACAGTACAGTCCTTGGCAGGAGGGTGCTTCGGCTTTTCAACTAGCAGTTTGACGTCTTCGAGCTCTTTGAGGCTGCTCATGCGATGACGCGTGCCATCAGAGCTGATCACAAACACTGAACCTTCCTTCGTCCAACATTTTGACACACCGAATCGTTCACGGGCGGCTAGAAATAATTCATGACGCGGCTTAGTGAGAAACTCTGAGATGGTGATTCCAGTACCTTTGAGACCACATTTAGACCCCCAGATTTTATTCCGTAAAGCCATATCACAGAGCTTGAAAAGTATGGGGCGAGGTTTATCAGTAGTTGAGCGACCCATTCTATGGCACCTACTAACGTCACCAACACCAAAACCGTCCAGTTTCATTTTGGTTGTTAATGTGCGGCAAATTACCGAAGCAGTGTCTTCTTTCATCCCAGCTGTAGTTTCAGGCACACCATGTATCAATAACATCTTACGCCGGCTCCGCATTTCAATGTTATCTACTGCCTTTGCTAATATGTCAGCCTGTAATTTAAGAGATCTGAGGGATGCAATGACAAAGGTCTTGAAAGTGGCAAATTCAGTTGCTAGACTGGCAGTTGATTCTGGATTGGCTGCACTCTTCAACTCACTTTCGAAATTGTTCATGCGCTGGTGCAGACTGGCTCCAATTTGTGCAATAGTGGTGTGAAAATCTTCCATTTTGAGGTTAGAACGAAAAAATTTTATATCAGTGATGTGAAAAGTGCCAAGTTAATTTAAGTAAGGAGAAAACACTTCCAGACAGGTACTATTTATTACACTTTATAAATTCATTAAAATTATTTGAATATAGTGACACATACTATTTTATTTCAATTAAATACTCAAGAGCTTTATTTAGTAGATGTTGACTTTAAGACTACCTCCTTTTATCTCCTTTATCCTTTAGTGTACTTATAAACCTAAACATAATAACACCTATACTTTAATGTGCTTATAAACTTAAAGATAAAAAGGTGCTTACACCTATTTTCTTCACAAAGTAATAAAAAAGTTGTTTATATCCACGATATATAAATTCTGACCTATGCGGAAAAAAGAAGTGATCTGATGGACGTGCTCTAAATCCTACGGAGTGTGGCCTGGGCCGCTACTACAATTCGACGAAGTTTAGTTTTTCGTGTTCCGAGCGACACTTTAGACAACGAAAACTGAATTTGCGGTACGAAATACGTTGTTTGATATAGTCTATGGTCGGACCACATCGTTCATCACAATCTTGCCCGCTATGGAATCTTTCATACTACTTTGAGAACGCTGTCATGCCACGATCAGTTTTAAGTCGTAAGGGAGAGAAATTAAAGAACATTTTCACATGGTAAGAGTGTGAGAATAATAGTTATGGATCAGCGAGAGATGTCGCTACTGATTTAGAAAATACAGGTTAGTTATTTAGAATTTACGTTAATCTCTTTGTTCTCCATTTATATCACCATAGATATTTATATTCTCATTAGTATTTGTGTTCTTTCTGCATATTTAAAACTCGACTTTGACTATTTTCAAACGAATAAATTAATATTTCATATTTGGAAAATGTACAAACTATACGAATCTAATATAAAAAATGTTATTCGGAATCTACATCGGCAAATGCTTGCAAGTCTATACTACGAACGAAGTTAAACAAAAGTAAGCCAATAGGTGTTTTGCGGATACCTTTCTTTCGGACCCGAAGTTCGAAAACTTCGACGAATTAGAGTAGTCCCTAGAATTCTTTCGAGCTGTCGCATGCCAACTCAAAATTAGCTTACTGTTTCCGCATTTTCGTTCACTGTGGTTGTTTTGCATAAACCTGTATTAAAGATCAAAGGGTAGCACAACACTCATCCATTATTTTCACACACGTTATTTCGGAGTACTCACCGTGTGTGGTCCAGTTTCCTTTTTAAAAGCCGACATGTGGAAGTAAAAAATTAATTATGATTTCCATCTTGAGAATGACGCAAACTCAAACCGACGTGGAACTCTGATTGAAGAGTTAAATAACAGATTTACAACTAATTGTATTATTATCATCGGCAATCTTGAGGCTGCAGTTTATCTATAGAACCTTTACAAAAGTTTGAAAATAGAAGCGGTAAGTTTTTTTTTTATTTTTCTTTCTATGCACGAAGGCGCGCCTTCCATTTTGAGTGTAGTTTGCCTATCGATCATATTTAATATTTTATATAATCTCATTCGGTAATATTCTAATTATGAAATTAAATACAGACTTTTATTGGCATATTTTATGTACGTACTCCTTTAAGAAAATTAAAAAGTTAAATTAAAGCATTGTTCTCCTAACAAAACAATGCTTTAAAACAATTTTTTAATTTTAAAGTACAATGTATCCCGATAAGGAGGTTTCAATTCAATTTAAGTACATATTATCTATCGAGCGCGCTGTGCGCGCAACGCGCTGGTTTTTATATTGCATTTTATTTAATGTAGCCATGAGATTAAATAAAGTAGTGTATGCAACTGCATATAATTAGGTATTAAAACACTCATGTAATCTTATTTTGAAACTCGCCTGCGTCTCGTTTCAAAAAACTACACTCATGTTTTAATACCCTCTATTATATGACAGTTGCATAAACTACTATTATTGTTTTACTGTATTTACAATAACACCTACGAATAAATATGTTAAGAAATGTGGTTTGCATGGTAGTAGGGCATTTTGCGAGAGCCCGCCTGGCTAGCTACCACCCTCGAGTAGAAAATCTGTCACCAAGCACCTTTGAGTGTGTTCCAGCAACTGACCTTAAATGCCAGTTAGTTTCCATTCCCAATTAAACCTGTTTACCTTTATTTTACTCACCTCGCTTGATAGGGTGTGTCTTTTCTAAATATTGATTGCTTAAATTTTTTTTGGAATCATATTCTTATTTAAATAAACTAAAGAATAAATTAAAAAAAACACAACTAATAAGTATGTAAAATTAGTTTCAAAACTACGTTTAATTAGATATAATTGGTTTTTAAAAACATAAGAAGGTAGGTATATAAAATAAATAAGGAACGAAATGTATAACAAATCCCTTATTTTAACACTTAAATTATAAAGCACTTATCGGTGTTTCCGGCAGCTGTCCTAGAGAGCCTGTAGGTTAAGCCTGTTTTTAACACCTCATCACTTACCATCAGGTGAGATCAAACGCAGTAAATTGTATGCCCATTATAAAAAAAAAATAAAAACGATTTTTTAATATTTAATTTTTTTTTATTGCTAATAGGTAACCCTTTGACCACAATCTCACCTGATGGTAACTGATGATTTTGGCGAATCAAAGTGATGATAGTAAGTTCCGTACCACATTCTACAAAATGGAAACACAAATAACCTCGTTTACAAAAGTACTTTTTATCAGGTTACATATCTGGCGAAATGAGCGAGCGAAAACCAATAATTTCAGGTACATCTAAAGGTGCCCGACCATACACCTCGCGGCCCGCGCACCACCCGCGCTAGCCGTCGCACATAGCCTAGAGATGTTTTACGAGCACACATACTCAAGTGTCGCTTCTTTACTTGAGTATACGTTCTGTGCTTAGGTACTGTTATCCATATGTCGTCTAATTTTGTGACGTAGTTTCTCTTCAGCGTTATAACTTTACGTGCAAAAATCATTAATCACAATTATCTTCGTGTCGATGGATTGCCTGAAAAAGTTAATGACTATCCCTTTGTGGGCGTTACAGACAACGTTTTAACGAGTTTTGCTCGCTACCGGAATACAGAATGGGCTTACTGTTATAATGTAGACCGGATAAGGAATAATTAAGGTACAAGTACTTAGACGATGTTATGTTTATTAAAACTTTCAAGTTATTTTCAAGACATCTTTCACAAAGAGTAGTTGTATGTATATAATTATATAGTCCAGGAAAATTTGTCAAATAAAGGTTAGCTATCTTGGAACGAAAGATAGTCGGCTATAAAGTAGTATAAATCTTTACTTTTGCACCCTAAAACTTGTCTCAAAACCTGCTTATCGTAGGGTATCCGCGACTACAGATATTCCCAGGTCAGAGGTAAAAAAATCTATTTTTACACATTTATTGCAAATATCTCGTTTCCTTTGGGTTCACTGTTATTTGTGTTGATATAAATAATGTAGAATATAAAATTTTCTACAACTTTTGTCTGAACATTTTTTAATTATCTTGAACCATTTTCGAGATAGAGGCAGAGCACGCCCAGTGTTTAACTATTTACATTTACATATGGACAGCCTTTTTTCTATCAATAATTGCTTTGTTCCTTCGTTAGAAAGAGGCTAAATCTGTAGCTTAACTTAGTTATTCAGTTAAGAAAGACGCTAGGAGCGCTTTAAAATACTGATAAACTGGCTAATTGGCGACGATGCTACAGAGTTTGACTCTTAGCTTCATTCAGAGCATCCTTGCCAATTAGTCACTTTGCTTGTCTCGAGTTTAGGGGTGGTAATTATAAAAGTCGCTGACAATTTTTTTGTACCTACTTATAGGCTCGAATATGCTAGAGCTTCATAGAATTTTTTTCTGATATTGTGACGGACCAAGCTCGAGGCCCGCCTGATGTTAAGTGGACTAACCTCTGCCTATTACATATGTATTCCCTCACAAGTCACGAGTTGCACTGCGCCCGTCACCTTGAGACATTGTTTTTAAGTCTCATATGTGCCTGTAATTTCACTGGCTCTCAAGAACTGCTGCCGGAACACACCGTTAGGATCTTGGCGGCAGATTTTCTACTTGAGGGTGTTCGCTAGCCACGCGGGCATTTGCAAAATGCCCTTCCACCATGCGGTACAGCTCAAGCCCCCGGCGAATTTTGAAGCAGTGATAGCTCAGTGGCTTTGGCTATGGACTGCCGCGCAGCAGGTCCATGGTTCGAATCCCGCCGCGGGCTTGAGCTTCACCGCATGGTGGAAGGGCATTTTTGCGAATGCCCGCCTGGCTAGCGACCACCCTCAAGTTGAAAATCTGTCGCCAAGCACCTAACGGTGTGTTCCGGCAGCTGTCCTTGAGAGCCAGTCATTCTAGGTTAAGCCTGTTAACACCTTCGACCACATCATCACTTACCATCACGTGAGATTGTGGTCAAAGGCTTACCTATCAGCAATAAAAAATAAAAAAAAAATAAAAAATGGAACCATGGACCTGTTGCACGGCAGTCCATAATTCTATCCCACTGAGCCATCATTGCTTCAATTTATCATTTTTTTTCTTTCTAGGACTAACTGCTTATAATCTACAACAAAATTGTCAGGTAGCATTGTCATATAATTTGCCGCTAGAAGTGTGTGGAACTACTGAAGGGCACTGTGAATGATGCATAAGAAATCGAGTTCTAAACGGATATTTTTTTTCCAATAACTATGTTAATAACTAGCTTTCCGGGCGCGGCTCCGCCCGCGCGTATGTCGGTTATCGCGCAAAAACATTAACCTCTTTTTGCGCAGTTGGATAAAAACTATGCTATGTTTTTCCTGGGTCTCAAACTATTTCCATACCAAATTTCATTCAAATCGATCCAGTAGTTTTGGCGTGAAAGCGTAACAGACAGACAGACAGACAGAGTTACTTTCGCATTTATAATATTAGTACTGATAATATTTATTGACATAACTGAAGAGACAAATTTAATGATTCGAGTAAGAAACTAATATCTGAGAACTATGAATATAAGGTAGGTGTATAAGTTTGCCACTTTCAAATTGAATGACTTAGGGCCCGTTTCAGAATGTCCTAATAAAGTTTCAGATTGCTATGCAACACATAAAATAACTGAATGACAAAAATGACAGTTTACATGCAGCGCATTTCAAGCTTTAACTGATGGATAGGCTAAATCGATGACTGTGAAACGCAAAGCTAGTGTTTTATTTATTAAATATGTTCTGGGTAGTAAAACCGGAACTTACTCGAACATTCTGAAACTGGCCCTAAGTATAAGATTTTTGCTATTATATATATTATATACTATTAGTATACATGTGCACCTTATTGACAAAATAAATAGTTGAAGCTGATGGTATCTGAACTAGTAATAAAACGTATTTCAGATGCCAAGCACTGCTGTCTGTACATTTTGATTGGTACAATTTTTTATTGTAAATGTTAAATATTTGTACAACTTATACGCAACTCCATAGAAGTTGCTCCTTTCTTATAAGGGTAACGCTTGTAATATTACATAATTAATATATTTGTAAGGTATGATGTATTGGTTATCTGCTATCGTGGTGCACGTCACCTATGAAAGTTTATGTGTGCGCCCTAGTTTCTTCTATATGCGTGTTCTTGTCTGTCTACTGGGATGAGTAAATCAAAGTACTACATTTCGGTGATCACCATTAATTATTGTCCGTCGGAATTACACAAAGTTAGTTAAAAAGGTTATACTAATAAGGTGGGCTGAAGTACGGACGCTCGGTACAAACGTGAGGGGGCTGTGTGCGCCCTTATTTCTTCCATATTCGTGTTCTTGACTGTCTACTGGGAAGGGTAAATCAAAATACTTCATTTTGGTGATCACTGCTGATTATTGTTTGCCAGAATTACTATTTTAGTTACATGAAAGGTTGCACTGATAAGGTGGGCTGAAGTATGGACGCTCGGTACAAACGTGAGGGGGCAACTGAGCGCATGAGGCTACTTTTGCAATATCATCAAATTGCGCTCACGTTGCATGTGTCCCTACATATTTAACACTTCTATAAAAACTACATACTACATGTATTTATATAACACCATCTCTATATATCCCAGAACTGGAAAACGTTTTATACACAATGCTAACAACCTCTTAGGGTTGACTTCTGGTAGTCCTACTAACAAACATTTTAAGCTGAATGTTTTTTTTACGGAATAGACACGAGTACTATAGCAGAAGTCAACCTTAAGAGGTTAGTTTTTTTTTGTTAGCATTTTTCCAATAACCCTGTATAGGTAATGTTAACTAGAGTTCATGTTTTATAGCATGTTTATTACTGTATGAAACATAATTATTTATTATGAGAACTAACGTTTCGGAGTGACGAGCACAAAGCAGTGTCAGCGGGACGAGAGTGGTGACACTGCTTTATTTTTTGTGATTGTGAGGGTACAGCTCGAGGCACACCTTATGTAACCTGTACCTATAACAGATGCAGTTCTTCACAAGGGATGACCTACACTGCGCCCGTCACCCTGAGACATTTCAAAAATTTTGGTTGGCTGGCTCTCAAGGACTGCTGCCGGAACACTGCAAGTAGAAAATCTGTTGCTAGATAACCTAGCAACAGATTTTCTACTTAAGGGTAGTAGCTAGCCAGTCCAGCATTCGATATAAGACCTTTCACCATGCGGTGATCGCTCAAGCCAGCGGTGAGGATCGAACCGAGGAACTGCGGCACAGTATATGCCATAGATCTAACCACTCGGCATCATTGCTACAAATGCTACAGTAATTGACCGGTTTGAAGCTTTCCAAGAGGTTATGTTGTCTATTTCGTCACTAAAAACATTCGTAACATAAAAAGAAAACGAACGGGAGAGGTATAGCATGGTAAAATTTTAGCTTAAGGTAATAAAAAGCTCTTCGCTTTGCTCCGCAAAAGATAAAAAGTCGCAAAATGTTATACCTAACTATCCCAAAGCTCGTTTCGTTTCTTGAAAGCACTCAATCTTTCTAAACTAAGTAACAAGTCTTGAACGGCGTCCGATAGCTTTTAGAGTTTAAAGAGTCAATTGAAAGACTGGATGTGAAACGCTGCGAACTGTGAATGAATCATTGAATAATTAATAAAATAATTGCCATTGAATTGATTTTACTTACCGGTTAGAATGTTTCCCCATTTCTTCTCGAGGGTGTAAAAAGAGGTGACAAAGGGAAAAGTGCGCATAATGAGCAGCATGACACCTATCACGTGGATGTGAGTAGGGCCAGCATGTTTAATGCATTACCCCGTTAAATTTCAATGTTTTTTGAGTCAAAAATGGGCCAGCATTTTGATCCCAAACGCTCTGGAGTCCTCCAGTCTCAATGTCTCTACACTGACCCCTAATTATTCAACTAGATATTTAAAAGCTTGTTTCTGAGAAATCCACTATTAACAATACAAGTCACTGCCATTTAATTAAGTCATTTATTCTTATTTATTTAAACGGCTTTACAAACGAGTGATCAGTCACAGCTGGATACAAAAAAGAGAAATAAAGTCACAAAGTCACAAGTCCCCTCTCAGTAGCTATAGAATCAAAAGTCGCGCGTTGGTCGCGTGTCAAACTTTTTGCTTGTTAAAATACTTCGCCTGTCATGAATGAACGTGTCTTGCTTCAATGAACGATTGAATCACTCCCGGTGGGGCATCGACGAGCGACGACGGTATTATTACTTAAGAGTTTTGTGATATGATGCTGGAAAGATAATGCATAAGTAATTTGTTTAAGGCCAGAGTGCATGAAGCGCTTGTGTTCAAAGTGATTTTTTGCGTTTATATCCCTGAGCATAATATGTTTCGAGTGTGCCAAGTTTTCGATTTAACATTTATTTTACCCCTAAATTAGGGCTGCCAGTGCTGCCACCCGTCCGGGATTCCCCGGTTTTGTCCTAGTTTAGAGGGCGTCCGGAGGGCGTCCGGTAGGGGCTTTCAAACAGTGTCTGGGCGAACCCCGGACAGTGCTGCATACAAGTTACCTCCAACGATGCAAAATCTACATCTTCAGAACGTCCCCCAAGCGCCGGCCACTACCATAATGAACTACCACCAATCCCGATCATTCGCTCACAATGTTGACATTTTATCGCATTTGGCGCAAAATTTTTATCAACAGATTACCTCAGATAGGGAATAGTTAATAAATTTGATAGTAACACTAGTTTATCAGCAAAGAAAAATCTCAATTTCAACCAAATGTCCGGGTTTTTACACGACTGCCCAAAAAAAGGAGAGTTATGTTTTCAAGGTTCATGTATGTATGTATGTTTGTGAGTTTCTTTATTCCACCATAATTTCTTAACGGTTCAACCGATCTTAATGTATAGTATATCATTAGATTCGTCTTAATAGCCCAGGTGACACTGGGTACATAAAAGCGTAAAAAAATTACTAATTGACGGATTTTATAATGCCATATTTTGAGAAAAAAAAATGTTTTTCTCCCAAAAGCATCGAGTGGGGCATCAAAATGACGGGCTTTATGAAACGATTTCAGAAATACATAAAACTTACAGTTTTAATTGGAATGGAACGATAAAATGCTTAACGAAAATAAATAAAATGCAGTCGGGTTTTTTAATTTTTAATTAATGTATACTTGTTAAAGATTTTGTCCGGCATCGGTGGTTTAGGTGATGGCAGCCCTACCCTCAATGTATATATATTACAAAGTAGAATTTACGGAAAACTGGCAAACTATGATATACTTAAGCCTAAAAATTTCACCGAGTTTAAATACTTGGTATTTAACGTATGGCGAAACTACGTTTCTATGGAAATCGCTGTTAAGACATTTTTTTTAATCTTGATAGGTTAGCCTTTGACCACTATCTCACCTGATGGCAAGTGATAATGTGGTCGAAGATGTTGTTCAGGAACCTAGAATTACTGGCTCTCAAGGGCAGCTGCCGAAACACACCGTTAGCTGCTTGGCGACAGATTTTCTACTTGAGGGTGGTAGCTAGCCAGGCGGGCATTCGCAAAATGCCCTACCACCAAGCTATAACGACTGCCATCGTAAGAAAACAACCGGGACCGACGGCTTGACGTGCCCTCCGAAGCACGGAAGCGCTCAGTAGTAATGTCACCAGCGGTCACGCATCCTACTCATGACCGCGGCGTACGTTGCTCTATAAAACCAGTTTATTAACATGATTGAGAGAGATATCAATTCACGTTTCTCCCAAAGCATACGATAAATTGCTTGAAGTAGCTGTACGAGTATAAATCGTAAATCGCTTATCGGTCGGTGTGTCATACTTTTTGTTTTTAATTAAAATTTGTAATAATTCGCCTGCCATGAATTTAATCAATCAACAACAAGATTTAACCCTTATTAAAGTTCCGTAGAGGGTGTAGAATGTTTAAGATATATTAAATTATTAATTATACGTAACTAATTATGTGATAATTACTTCACACGGGGAAATATATGTAATGATCTATAATCTCGTGTAACTTCCAAAAAAGGAGGTTCTACACTTTTTTTTAGGATAGAATAGAATATTAATTTTATTGCCATGAGTAATGTTTCACATAATACATAGGTAGGTAATTATCTTAAACATTTAATACTCGACAATTTTAAAATTTAAATTATACTGATAAACATCACCACTCTATGCTCAAATCACAATTCACAAATCTATCCTTTTTCTTTTTTTTTTACAGGGGGAAATGCGTTACGCATACCCGCAGCTTTGGGGAAAAACTTTCGGGTTATGTGGGACTCGCCTGCCGGCGGGCAGCGCGGCTATGTTCGCTGCCCCTCGGCAGAAATACCCACCAAAACCACCCTGGTGTTCCGCGTTTGCGCTTGGACAAGGGAAAGGTCACAGTTGCCCTTATACTGTTCCCTTGCTTAGCGTCTGTCCGATTTCAGACTCAACTACTGGTGACGCTCGGTCACATAAATCTCCATTGTGTGGTGTGCCGAAACACTGACACACCACACAACCACCTCCTAGGGTCATTTAGCGTGCACCACGTTCCCCAACATGTTGCACAAACCCACTCAGGGAGCGAAAGTCCTGGCGTACGCCCTGCGTCTACGCCCGGTCCTCCTGCGGCGGAGAGGATCCGCTAATGGGTCTTCCTCTCGACGCCGCTCTCCCTCTTCTTTTTGGGCAACAACGGTCTCGCAGTAGGCTCGAACTGCATCCCAAGCTCTCTCGCTTCCGACCATCACGTTGACGACGGCCGGCAGCGATAGGTCGGGACCAACCACGTATACGAGCATAGACCGCTCCGTTGCCCACTTCGGACAGTTTGCAAGAGTGTGCTCCGCCGAGTCTTCATCTAAAACCCCCTTAATGGGGGAGGCTGTGTTCAGCAGTGGACAATCCGGCTGTTACAGTAAAAACTACTCAACCAATTTTAACGAAATTTATATGGGACCACCTCAGAGCTAAATCCTTTCCAATAAAAAAGTAATTATCAAAATCGGACTCCTCTGTAAAAATTATCCGTGATCATATATTATAAAAATATACGCGTAGAACTACGCCTAAGAACCTCCTTCTTTTTTGGAAGTCGGTTAAAATCTAAACATTTTTTTATCTCATCTTTCAAGTACTAGACGATAAAGCTTCAGTATTTAAGTAAATGAGGAGACGATTGTATAGAAATAACTGAAATAAATTAAGATCCCGAAATCGCGTAAACGTACGTGAACTTTTTGCTTGTTAAAATACTCGTTCTTCGTTTGCCGTGAATGAACGTGTTCTGCGTCGATTGAATCGCTCCCGAGGGGGACTGCGGATTCGACAATAGTAACTCCTTATTAAAGTTCCTTATTCTGAAGAGAAAATAAATCATTAATTCTTAAAAGTAATGGACGCAATTATAGCCGAGTTTTTTTTATGTTATTGTGACGGAACAAGCTCGAGTCCCGCCTGATGTAAAGCGGACTAACCTCTGCCCATAACAGATTGAGACATATCTCTTAAGTCTCATGTGTCTGTAATTTCACTGGCTCTCAAGGACTGCTGCCGGAACACACCGTTAGGTGATTAGCGACAGATTTTTTACTTGAAGGTGGTCGCTAGCCAGGCGGGCATTCGCAAAATACCTTTCCACCATGCGGTGAAGCTGAAGCTCGCGGCGGGATTGGAACCATGGACCTGCTGAGCGGGAATGAAACACACCTCAAAATGCTAGGTGCAATAAAACAGTATATTGTGATGTAGAAAATTTGCGTTGATTTATAGTAAAAGCATGTAAAGTTAAAAGGAATACTACTAAATGTTTTTTTTTATCATATTTGGCTAGTTGAGCCATGAATTTGGCTAATAAGCATTACAATTCAACGGGGCAATGCTGGCAGCATGCAGGGCACGCTGCCAACTGGTAGTGGGCTGGAACATTTGGACTGCCTGTGAGTCTGCTGTGTCTTATTTAGATAGGTAGATAGGTTGTCCAAGTGCTTTTGTTGTAGTACCTGTAGTGTTGTATATAGTTCGTAGTATTATGTTAAATAAAGGCATACTAAATGTTTGATATGTAAAGTACCCAAATTAAATTTCCCAGAACCTTTATAGAGGTTCGAATTACAAAAACCATTTCTACTCAAGCGGTTAAAAAACACTTTTCCACGAAGATTTCTAATGATAAACAAGACCTGGCTAGGGTGTTGGTCGTGTGTCAAACTTAGTTTTCGCCTGCTATGAACGAACCTGTCCTGCCTGGCTCAATGCGTTGATTCGAGAGAATCACTTCCAGTGCAGTATTGATCCTTATGAATAAATAATAATAATAATAAATTTATTTGGCAACTAAATTTATGACTTACCTTAAAATAACAGATTCGTAACATAAAACAAACACTTCAATTCTAGTAATGCTCTTTCGCCCACACACTAGGATTCCCTGTGTCATGAGACTCGTGAGGACTAATTTTAATGAATTTGTAAACGTCTTATAATTGTGCTGGAATGTATTGTACTCTTTTGATATTGCAAGAGAATTATAATACTGAAAAAAAAGTTTTTTATTACAAAATAGGAAATTGTTTGTCTTTATTTTCTCAACTACAGATATCGGAAGTGTCTGGAACCCTACATTGCAGATTTGGACTTTGACATGTCCATGTGATAATTTAAATCATTATAAACCTTGAAACTATTCATATAGAGTTGAAAATCACGTCTTATGTAACAGATAAGAGGAAATAAAATGTTGTTTAATAAAGGTGATTGTAAAGCATGCGTCAGTTCAATTAGTCGAAACAAGTTCTTATGTCCCTTGTAAGTTAATAAAGCTTCTTAAGATTGGTATCTCTATATAAAATATTCCTTCTGTTTTTTTGGTTATCCACAACTTTCGTCGAGAAAACGGAACCTTTCTAAGGCTCTTATCCACATACCACAGTATAAAAAGGAAAGAAGGATCACTCTGCAAACCATTCCAATAAATAAGCGACTCTAGCAAAAGAAGCAAGAAGCAATAAAGTGCACTTTAGCTCGCAAAGCACTGAGTACCTAGTATTAATATTCACCTACAAGGTATAAATATTCATCAACAAGTGAAAATGAGAGCAAGGAGTTCTCATTATCACTTGATGAAAAAAAAAAATAAAAATAAAAATAAGTCAAACCATTGCATTCAGTGTATAAAATAATGTAGTCGAAGCCAATTAAACACGCATTATTAAGGTTACCTCAAATACTACTCGTCAGATCTCACTGAAATTTAAGCGGGACCACATGACTAGCACCTGCTTTCTAATATTAAAATAATCATCAAAATCGATACAGCCTGTATGCCTGCCTCATTTTGACTTTATTTTTTTGTATGGTAGCACATACAAAAAAACTTGTCATTATAAAATTCTTTTTTTTTAAACCGGCGGTATGCCTTTATTAAACAAAATAGTACGAACTATATACAACACGACAGCTACTACAATAAAAGCATTTATACAACCTATAAGTCATAGCAGAACCATAGGCAGTCTAAATGCTCCAGCCCACTCCAAGTTGGCAGCATGCCCAGCATGCTGGCAGCATTGCCTCGTTGAATTGCAATGCTTATTCGTTGAGCCAAATATGTGCCCGCATTTTGATCACGCGTCGCATCGACTTATATTAATTACTTAATATTAATTCAGTTAAATATACCATGCCAGCAGTATCTTTTTATCTCAGTACCCCTCACAAGATCTGTTAGCAAAAGTAAACTTTATAAAAGCGTTAAATATATAACCCTCTTAAAAGGAGCGCCAAATATGTGCCCGCATTTTGATCACGCGTCGCATCGACTTATATTAATTACTTAATATTAATTCAGTTAAATATACCATGCCAGCAGTATCTTTTTATCTCAGTACCCCTCACAAGATCTGTTAGCAAAAGTAAACTTTATAAAAGCGTTTAATATATAACCCTCTTAAACGGAGCCAATCTTAAATCCAATCTTTTTTTTGTATTCTCGTTAACGATTCACTCTTGATCCTGATCTTCGTTAAGAATCGTGAGAAGATTGAATAAACTTAAAATTCCGGTATCGTTACCTAAGACTCGGTTCGAGTTACTGATTTTACATCGGGTACCTTAAAAACTATACACGGCTTTCTGTAGTAGAGTCTCAAAAGTTTAGTAAGAACGATTGAGATAACTGAGCTAGGAATACGTAACCGCTTTTTTAAACTGCAATCAAAAAGTATCACCATAGTACCACGCACAGCGCACATTCAGATTGAACTTTGTTTAATTTAAATTTTGTTTTATTTCCATTAAATAAAAACAAAATAAAAAAGCCTTTATTCTTACTACTTAAGCACACAAAGTAAATGTACAAATTATCATAATATTATATACTATTAATTTTAGCTAGTCTTCATTATCACTCTCTAGTATTTCTGTAGTAGTCTCCTCAACGGCGTAGGCCTCCCCTAAATCCTTCCATACGTCCCTTTCTCTAGCCTTCCTCATCCATTCTGGTCCGCATCGTTCCGTGAAAATGTCTCTCCACCTCTGTTTTGGTCGTCCTTTTTTTCTTTTTCCTTCCAGTGGTATCCATTCTGTTGCTCGTTTTGTCTACCTGGCATTTTCTATTCTGCAGATGTGCCCCGCCCACTTCCATTTTAAATGTCTTACTCTTTCCTTTAGGTCAAGTACTTTTTTTTCTTCCGTATAATTTTGTTATTAACTTTATTTTCCATTACAAGCTCCTTATTGATCTGCATTGTCCCCTAAGTGGTTTTATCTCTTTTTAAATAAAGGAAATGATTTGGAATAACTAGTATATAACGTGGAAATAATTTACACCATGTGCTCTTGGGAACTACTCAGCGGAATACAAAGTAACAAACGCCGTAATCTTGGACCTAATATATGTATGTACCAAGTTTAATAAGAATCTATACAGCCGTTTCCGAATAAAGCGGCAACTAATACACAGGCACTTTTGCATTTACAATTATATTAGTGTGAATAGTGTTTGCTAGCTCAGTCTTAGCGTATTATCATATTATCAGTTTATACATACCGTAGTTTTCTCATCGTTGTCGGTCCTAATTTGTGATCTTCGTTAAGATATCTCGATTTGAACATCGTAAAAAAGGACACCTGTTCGTTGATTTACAACTGATTGTATTTTGGGAGCCTTCTTTGGGGGTTATTGAGTTCTTATAGAGACACTTACGAGATGCAATATAAGTGTAAATGTTTTGATATTTATATTAACTCCTGGCGGAAATTACAAGTATCTTCTACTATACAGAAATCTGCGCCGTATTAGGCAATTTAATTATTCGCCGTATTTGGAATGGGGATGAGTTGAGACTGGCGCCATTTGGATTTTGGCAGCGAAACCAGTAAGGCCGGGGTTGGTCGATTTCATGGAAGAGGACTTTACGATGAACTCATTCCTCGAGAGGCGACCATCCAGGTCGTGGATGGCAAAGCCCCGATGGTTTAACCAAAATTGTGATAAATATTATCATAACAACCAAGAAGCGAATATTCAATGATGTATCTGTGATCAACAGTATAAAATCTGGTAGCGACCTCCGCATCAATAAAAGCTCATTAAATATCAATAATTTTCTTGAGCGATCGCGGCTAAACATAATGTTTCTTGGATAAATTATATCCACTGCAATCGGGCCTGGGGGCCAACTCCCTCCTTTTAAGAAACCATCATAAAAAAATACCGTTTTGTTTCATGCCTAAAATAATCATTCGGATTCAGACACAAACTATCACCGACCCACAATCGCGTCAAGCAATATTGGTTTGATCCTACTTAAAGAACGAATGAAATATGTATCACGGTTGTGCAAGCGAGATACAAGATAATTATAATTTAGCGATATTCCGCTCGCACGAACTACGATGTTATGAAACAATTTTACCATAGATTTACGTCATTTTTTGTATGCTTCACAAAAACTGTCTGTAACTTTTTATACTTTCACTCATCAAATAATTTTGCTGCATTTATTTTAAAGTATATTTTAAATAAAAACATTGTACGTAATTTACACATTAATTAAACCCATTTTTATCGGAGAATAATCAAAATCAAGTTTAAATCAGCTGCTAGCAAGTAACTTTTTTAAGATGGAAAACATGACGGATTTGTCGTTGGAACAGTATTTAAATGTCACTTTAGAGTTCGCGAAAAGAGTGAACTATTTGTTGTGACGTCATCAAAGCGCCAAGCGATTCCTTTACCGCTTGTAAGCCTGCTTGACGTGGAGGTATAATATTTAGCAGGAAGATCAAGTTATTATTACTATAAGAGGTGAGAGTTGCCCTCCTGGGCAACTCTCACCGCGCTTCTCCCTCCTGGGCGCTCTTTGGTACATAACTACAGGAACATCGACATATTCGTTCGGACGGGATTATTGTACGGTGTGTGCCGCGTCAGGAGATATCAGAGCTATGCGATAGAAAGTGAGTAGTGCACCGATTTCGTTCTTCTTGGCTCTGTACTGCGCTCTTCATTCGTTAGTTCTTATTCGCCGTTCGCCGAATAATTTCACTTGCTACAGTGCAGTTTACGCCCACACACACTTCGGTGTTGCCGAATGAACCAGTGGTATCTACCAAGATGGGTTCACGCAAAATAGACCTAGCACTTGGTAACACTGGACTGATAACTTATTATTAGAAATTGCAATATCGTACATTTTGCAAGTAAAATCGTATTTTAAATTTATAGAAGTATATTAACTATCATATTTTTTATATCTATTCCACAATCCACATTGAAAACACAAAATATTGATTTGCACAAAAAACCTTTAGGTTCGATTTTTGCGCAAAGTCGAATAATTTTTCAATATCATTGCTGGGACGTCTACCATTCTCACCTGATGATAAGTGATGATGCGATTGAAAATATTTTTCAGACTACCATATTATCATTTACCATTAGGTGAGATTGTTGTCAAAGGCTTCTAAACCTAACAGCAATAAAAAAATAAACAAAAAAAGCCGTCTAAGTTATGGATGCAAGAGACGTTATTAGCTATTCACTAGGCAAGCCCGTTACAAACGCTTTAAAAGGTGATTAGTTCATCACTGGTGATCTAAAATTAGGTGACCCTAATAAGAATACCTGAAATTAAGTTACATTGCAAATTATATAAACCAGCCACATTTACAAATTCGGGAGTCAAACCCGCGCACCCCATTTTTTTATTCCAGCTCAAACGGACATGTTCCGGTGGCTGAGTGGTTTAAGCACCCTGCGCAATATCGGTAAAAGAGGGTTCGATTTCCATCCGAGAAAAAAAATGTGCAAATTCTGTGTAATAATCAATGTAATAATTCGTAAATATGATTTCGCTTAGGACGCGATAGTGCTTGTATAATTATATTTAGAAAGATATAACAAGCCCTAACCAATCTCAGAAATCCCTTCATAACTAATATCACTGCATCTTCTTAACGCTTCTTTCTTATCACGCTGTTTCACACTCAATCATTCAATGTCACACTTCACACGAGAAACACTTACGTAGGCACTTCTAAAACTTCCATCTCTATTCTCAACTGCGCGATGTATCTTAAGTTTACACGTAACAAATATTATTAATGGCACATATCAGAGGGGGCAACAAAAACTGGTTTTAAATTAAATACCTCGTTACAAAGATATTAATACGGCCGTTTCATATGGGTCCGCCTGATTAACCAGGCCCATTAGGACTTAAGGAAAGCCGACATGGATAAAACATTGAGTGCACCGATGATCATGGGTGAGAACTAAAAAATGTGATTGGGTTCCGTATTGCTTAAACATGCATACATACTATCACGCCTGTATTCCCCGAAGGGGTAGGCATCTGCCTATCCTGCCGTGTGTAAACCCACGTTTCGTCAAATGGGTTTTGGTCCCATGTAATAGGGGGTGACCCTGTTGCCACGGTAATATTGTCTATACAGTATTCTAACTCGACTCTGTCTTTGAAATAACAACCTACAGCCGCGCTGTACGTAAACATGCGATATGGCTACCCGCCTCCAGCATTTTAATTACATTTACCTATTTTGTGTTTCTAGTTAGTTTTGTGATTGTCAATATACTTTTTTATACAAACAATTTTTTTTTTTGTGAAATGAAAAGGAAGTGTTCACTAAAAATGCGTATTGTTTTTATGAAGTTTCGTCCGTTTCTATGAAGTTGAAATACTGTATAGATAATATTACCGTGCCGAAAGTGTAGTTAAAATATATCATTTGCAGCGAATTATCAAATAATTTTTAACAGTCAGACACGACCAACCATAGCTTATATGAAAGTATGTATGTACACAACCATAATGCAGATTAAACAGCTTCGTCTTGCATAGTCTTAATCGAAATCAAGCATCAACGAAGTTAAATAATCGCTATTAATATTTTATCGCGATTGCTCCCAGGGGATGTGAAGATTACTATTTATCTTACGGTATAAACATCAAAGCAAAATAATAACACATCTCTTCGCACTACCTTTTATTTATTAACAAACGAGCAAAAAGTGCAGACTGACTTCATTACTTACGGACCCCTAAAACAAACAAAAAGGGGACAAGGACATACGCTCCGCCGCTGGTTAAACAGGTTACCGGCGCCATTTCATTGACGAGAAAATGGGTAGTTACATACAATAATCAATGAAATGTTACTTTACAAAGAGATATCAACTTTACCGACTTCGAAATTAGGGCACAAATTGATTAAAAATAGTTAGCTGTTACGTCTTAAATTTAAGATCTTCACATTCGGAAGCAACATTTCAAGAATGTTTCAAAAACTCACGCACACAATTTTCGTATTTTTTCTCGAACTACTGTCATTTAATTAGAGCTCAAATTGGTTTAAACGCGTAATCGTCGTTTACAACGTTTTTTGGTATTTTGAAAGGAGGCAGGTACCGTTTTAACAAGATTTTATCGACAGTTAAATGGGTTCGACTTCTGTTTATCCGATCAATATTATGTGTAATGTAAGACGGGCATTCAATCAAAATGTTTTCGTTGTAGATTGTAAATGCGCAATTTTCTGCTGAAAAAACAAAAGAGTATGTACAGCATAATGTGTACCTACCTATATGCATTAGTATATATAGTCTGGACTCAATAGTTTCAGAGATTATCTTTTTGGGGTTTGATAGCTGTCACATTAAATGAAGACCTCGATAAGATCTTCATTTTTTTCTGTAAAGAAACCTATAGTATCAATAGTTTCAGAGCTATAGCTCTTTAAAGTCTGAAATTTGTCTACCAAATAAAGATCTCTTTAAGGTTTAACTGTTTGGTAAAAAAAAGTGGTAGTCTTGAATCAATATTTTAGAGGTAGCTCTTTTAAATTTGACAGACGTTATCCAGAATGAATATCACGATTAGGTTTAACTTTTTGGTAAACTAAATAAGTAGTCTTGAATAAATAGTTTCACAGGTGATAGCTCATTTAAGTTTGACAGATGTCATCCCGAATAAAGATATCGAGTTGATGATTTTTATTTTATTTTATATGATGATAGATTTAAGTGTTTGGAAAAAAATAGTAGTAGCCTTGAATCGATGTATAGATCGATTGAGTTTGACAGCTGTAATTCGAAACGAAGAACTCGATAAGGTCTATCTTTCTGTAAACAAACTAGTAATCTGGAATCATTCGTTCCCTTTTCCAGGCAAAACTATCAGCATTTTGAACTTGACAGCTGTCTCTTGAAACAAAGATCTCAGTGAGAGCTGTCAGCTCTTTGGTTTTATCTATTATAATCACCTGGGTCATCTAGACCAATTTCACATTTGTTTATCCTGTGATCAGCGGAAGGTTGCTGAAGAACTGTCAACTTCTACTGCAATCCCCTGCCAAACGTGGGGATTAGCGCAAATCCTCCCAATAGAGGAGGAATTTTTCAGTAGTGGACGTTCCGGTTGGTGTGATGATAGTGATGATGATTAATTTTTCAGCACGTCAGTAGTGACGTCAGAGTCACTACTTGAGAGTAGTCGTAAAAAAATTACAAGTTATGATAATATCAACTCCATATTATGTCATTACGCATTTGTTTTTATTGAAACTTTAGCATTTAGTTATATTAAAAAGGGACGTGGTAAAGTTATTATATATGACGACTACCAATACAAGAAAAAAACGTTCAAACAAAAAAACAACAATCTAAAAATGAAGATCCAGGACAATTATCGTAAACAAATAATATTTGTTGCTTAGTAGTGATTATACTGTACTTAGTAGTGATAATACAGCCTCCCCATTTATGGGGGGGGGGGGTCCATAATCCCCACGCTTGGCAGGCGTCTTGGGGATTGCCGTTTAAGATAATAGTTCCTCGGAATGCGCTGCTGCCCATCTTCCGGAATTTTACCTTCAGTCGCCTCTTACGACACCCACAGGTAGAAATGGGGGGTGACCTCCTAATTTTTCTAATTCATGGCACCCCACGGGGGATTCTAGTGATTACACTGGTCAATATTTGAGATTAATAATTGTTTTCACAATTCTGATTAAGATTGACTATTTAAGGTTAATTAATATTTATTTATTTTATTGTTCTTATTTTTACTATATGATAAAAAATAACCATCTATTTAAAAAACACCTCTCGCTGAGCAGTGCACACGATACTTGGAGAAAAACATTGTTGAAGAAAAACTTGTTATCGTCAAGAAAAAATACTGGATACAGGTTGCACTTCTATTTGGACGATTTATAACAAAACTGAAGCGGAGAAGCGAAGAAACCAAATAAATAGTCTATATAGTTTTCGAAATGTAGCCCTTGTAAGTATTACAGTCTATAAACTGACAATTCAAATTCAAAATTAATTTATTTCAGGTAAGTTACACCCATACACATATTATAGTTACGTTTTACAATAAAAATACTATAATATTAATATTACAATCAAATTACAATAAAACTAGATACATTTCATAATATTTATCAAAATAAAATAAATTATTGTCAAATATACTGTCAAGCTTAAGGGACAGAATTCTAAAACCAGATGTTAGATTTTGTCCCCACTTCTCCTCGCGTGTTTACTTCGCGGTGTACATGGCGCCACGTCCGCAAGTCAACGGTAATATTTTATTTGATTAAAAATTTAGAGCGCTCTCTAGTAGAACTAGTAGAAACTATCTTGTCACACACGAATGTGATGTGTGCTGAAGCGCCATCTAGTACGCATACATGATACCAACCATTAGTTAATTGTATGCTGTAAATATCATAGTGTGACCCAGTTAATAAATTTACCATACCTACAGTAGAACAAGTTTAGTCTTGATTATTACCAACTTGTTTAATTTTTGCAGTTTTTGTGTATGTTCATTTTTAATGAACATGAACTATGGTTTTGATGAACATGAACTATGTATCTACTTTGATGCAAGGCGTAAGCTGTTACACAAAAGATGGTTTATTTATTACAAAAACAAGTATATTGTGTAAAATTTACACAGAAAATCATAAAAAACCTTTTTTACCCCTGATCAAAATACAAATTGCGGGTTATACTATTGGATATTTTTAACTGACTTCAAAAAAAGGAGGAGGTTCTTAATTCGTCTGTTTTTTCTTATATGTTTGTTACCTCAGAACATTTGACTGGGTGAATCGATTTAAAAAAAATCTTTTATTGTTTGAATGCTGATACTTGTTGTTTGGTTCCAGTTAAATTTCATCAAAATCGGTCAAGCCGTTTTTGACGTACACTCCAATAACTGAAAAATATTTACTTATCTTGATGATTTAGTCGTTGACAATGAATGAAAATCGATCCCGTAAGTAGGAAGGGTCATAAAAAGAAGTGTTTTTTTTTAAATAAAAATGGAAATGACTTCATCACCAAAAAGTGTGAATTAACTTGTCGAAGTCCAACACTAGTACCACGTGCACAATATTGTGATAATAGGTACTTTTGAACTATACTGGTACCGACTTGAACAAGTTATTTCACACTTTTGGGTGTTGGAGTCGGTTCCAATTATTTTTTTTTTTTTATCAAGTAGCGTAGTTCATTCAGATCCTGGCTTTGTTTCCGCTAACAATCAAGGGTACCTGCTCATGTCATTACTACAAGTCATATTAAGATTTCACTAACAAAAAATCACATGGAGAATGTAGTAGGTAGGTACAGTTATTGTTTCAATTTGTTAATAATAATAAATACATCTCGTGGATGCTATTGTGTAGATGGGTGGAACAACAAAACTTCTAACAAAATAATACCATTATTGAAATCACCCAAGGAGAAAGATAAGTATTTTGTTTGAAAATTTATTACTTTGTATTACTATTCATACGTAATACCACATTATTACATATCGATTATAAAACCGTGGTATTACTGTTATTAACTGTATTTGTCAAAGATTACGAAAGATACGTTTATGTTTGTAAACGACACCCGTGCCGTCACTTGATGTATGTACTTGTATAGGTAGTTTGTAGTAAATTGATAATGTTGTTCTACTGTAACTATTACGCTGTGGCAACTCGTGTCCATCAAAGACATACTTTTTCGAGATCTATGAAAAAACGTGTTCAGGTAGCTAGATTAGGTAGTACCTATTTAATGTTCACGTTCATTAGATATACTAAACTCTCTAATTATATGAAAACATGGAAACTCGAGATACCTAATAAATTTGCAAGCATTGTAATCGTAAATTGAATACGCGTCAGAAAACTTAATTATACGTAAATATAATACGTATAATTAACATATATTACATTATATTGGTCCACGTACATACGTAAAATTATTATTGTATTATTAAGAATTATGTCGTAAAATTAAAATTTGACCAAAAAGAATCTCTTTACGCTGGATTCGATCCACGTGCCTCTCAATTGCGAAGCGATGTCACTTACTATGCGCTATTTGAACGACGATTGATTAGTCGAAAATTATGTACATAACCTTTGTGTCTTATTGTCAGAAACTGTATAAATTAATCATGATCTATCTAAAATAATTACAACACATTCATTACGAAAAATTCTGAATATTGCTTATAATAATTATTTTAGGTAGCTAAAGTTGTACCCATGTAATGAATAGATTCAGGCGTTACTTTGCGGAAATCCATATTTAATAATAACAAATACTTTTAAAAGTATCCTAAAAAACATTAAATAATATTTAAATAAAACACTTAAAAAAGCATAAAATTATATATCTAGTGACAATTCCGCCTAATTTTCCTGTTATCTACGTGACGTCATAAACATCACGCAGCCTAACCGGAAGAATACCCGACTAGTTTCGCTTCTAAACGAAGCATCTTCAGGAGGTCTTGACTTACCGAGCGCACGATCGAGACTAGATCTAGTCTCGATCATGTCTTGTAAAATGTTTGAAGTGTTTTTTATATTGCGTTAGGGTTCACAATCATATCATAATTTCATTAATATAAGAGATATATACATAGGAACATGGAGAAAGGAAGCCATAGATGCTTACCTTATTATGTCCATCATGCGTTTTTGACGATTTTTTGCATTCCCAAAGCGTTTATTTATAATTTTACCCATGTTTTATTTTAATTGAGATCGCCGAGAAAAGTGACACAGGTCCGACGCATGACGCGGCTGACCGCGATATGAGCGAGGATGATAGCAATATACGTAGATCGCTGGAGTAAATAGTGCGACATGATGTTAACGCTTCTCGGAATGAAAGGGCGTATGTGACATTTTGTAAACAGGCTCAGTACGCATTAACTGTGCTTTTTTTGGATTAAAATAATCAATGAAATTTATTGTACTTAAAAAATCAATATTTTAGAAAAAAAAAACAAATTTTAATACACTAAAATCTGGCGGAAAAAGTAGGAATCCTCTATTTTCAGAGGTGTTTTTGAGATTTTTTTCTATCGAGCCAATTATTAGGAAACATGTTTTGAAATCGATGATAGTATTACTTATATCCTTGAGTATCGTGTATTTAAATTGCAGTACCATCCGGTACCTGGTTTATGAGATTTTCCATATCATGTTGGCACTATTTCGTAATTTCCGAGCCTTAAAACCAAAATTAAATAAAATTGTCATAATTAGAATAAATAAATGTCAAATCGATTCACATCAAACAAATATAATATTAGTACAGTCTATAACAGTCAAAATGATCCTGCAAATGCAAATTTGAACTATTTATTTCGTAAAATTGTGTTTCCGCCAACCGTAATACCGAAGACTAGTCTTTTCAAAAGAAGGTAGGTGTTCTTAGTTCGTGTCACTTGTTTTCATACATTACCTTATATATTTTTATCTCAAACCACATAGAACTTTATTTACGTCAAGACGTGTAAATATTTTAAGCCTAGTAAATGGAGGACAGCTCATCGGTATGTACCACAATAGTGGTCATAGGATAGTCTACAATAATTCAAACAGCTATTATAGTTCAAATGATACGAATGAACGGACAGCATAAGCTTTGGAGAAAGCCTATGAAAAATTATATCTAACTATTATAAAATATTCTATCTAACTATTATAGTTCATAAGATACTTCCCTCAACAGACCGTATAAGCTTTGGAGATAGCCAATGAAAAAGCCAGATAATTAACTATTATAGTTCATGAAATACATCCCTCGAAGGGACCACATAAGCATTAGAAAAATACGGATTAATGCTGTCCCATGTTGCTTTAAAGCATAGGCCAAATAATAAATAGTCTAATCTTATAAACACAGAACCTTTACAACTTTTAATTTAACACTGTCATTAATTAACACAAAAATAATGAATAACGTAACAATTAATTTAAATTTATGATCGTGAGTGTAAATAATTAGTAGATTTGCCAAAACTGGGTCACAGTAATTTATGAACAGCATGACCATCCCTTGACAGTTAACTTAGTATGAGGCTTATCATATCACTGACAGGCACATTTTTTAAACACTGAGAACTTACCTTGTCGTACTTAGCCGATCAACTAGGTTATGCAAGGTGATTTGGAATCATTATGGCTTATGGCATTCATATCATTATGGCATTTACGAGTACAACTCAGCGTACGTTCATCATCCCGATTGTTGCCCCAGGATGGCAATCGTTGAGCCCACGTTGCAGACTTTTGGGCAGACCGGAAACTCTGACACTGAACTCATGGTATAGTAGGGTGTTTTACGATTGTCCGCCTGGCTACATCTACCCCTCTCAAGTAGAATCTGTCACCAAACACTTAACAGCTGTGACGTAGCTTAGCTGAAATAGTTTTCGACGAGTCTAGATTCTACACAAAGCATCTTTAGAAGGTTTTGACGTTTTAAACGATGCGATGGATCAAAAATGCTCTCAAAATGTTTCTTGATTTTTTTTATTAATTCTTTTCATTAATATATTACTTTTATGAATTTAATATTGGATCAGAGTTCTATACAAAATATTATATATATATTATGTTTTTCCGAGTAGGAAATAACTTTCACCGTTCATTGAGAATCAAACAAAGATATTAATAGACCGTATTGCCCCATGAGTACGCCGAAAAATCAATTCCTTAGATAAAAAATGCAACAAGTTTATCCTGGAAGACTTCGCTATACACAGTACCTACGGAAAATCCTTTTCCGTTGCGTTAAGGAAATAAACATTATGCAGATGAAAGCTAATCTCCAAAATTAGCATTAAAATTCTATCAAGAAAACAAACAAATAACTTTTTGTCTTAATTGACCATTGTTAGCATAAAACATGTAAGGAATTAATCAATTTAAAAATAAGCTAGCATATCTAGGGCATCAATTATTTTAGTAAAGTTATATTGAGGCGCTGGTAAAGAGTCGTTCTTAGCCAATCTACTAAGTTAAGCAACGTCCGCTGCGGTCATGACTTGGATGGGTGACCGCTAGTGTTATTACTACTGAGTGCTGACGTGCTCCAGACCGCACGTTAAGTCGGTCACGGATGTGTTGGGAGGGCAGTCGTTTTAACAATTGTACTAGGGTATTTTACGAATGCCCGCTTGGCTAGCAAATATCCTCATGAACAAAATATGTTGCCAAGCACTTAACGGTGTGTTCCGGCGGATGTTATTTGGGGTTATTGCTGGGTTCAATACTAACCCGGCACCCCACGGGGATTGTTTTATATACTTCCGTATCCTAGAACCATATACATGTGCTAAGGTATTCTACGTTTTTACATAGTAGTACGGCCTAAGCAATACAGTTTACTGCGTAAGGCCTAGAAAGAATGATGTCGGAAAAGTAAAGGCTTTATGTTAATACTTTGCCCCCTTTTGAAATAAAAACAGTCCTTAGTCCTTCCATAGCGTGCGTTTTCACCGTTCCAGTATCGAGTTTATACGTCCAGTGGTTTGGGCTTACGATGTCTATCAATCAATCAGTTTACTTCACAAGTTTAAACTTTTTATTTATATCGATTAAACGCCTATTATGATTACTAAACGCGATAGGATCGAATGCCTCTAGGCATCGTTTGTCACAATAATTTATTGTTGATTGATAAATTAATTGCTGGATACAATTCATTCGCTTAATCTATTTTTAATCGATACAAAAAACGCTATTATCGTTTTTATGAAACATTAATTTATGGTTAAAGCCTGGCTAACACTCCATGCAATTTGTTTAGCTGGTTTTCGTTATTCGTTTATTGGGTAGTGCTTTAGGTCCTGTCCTCTATAGAAATCTTTTTTTTTACTAATTATGATTACAAGCACTATCGGGTGCTTAGCGAAATCATGTTTTTCACATAAAATAACATTTAAAACATAAAATAACATATAAAACATAAAATAATATAATAAAATAACATAAACCAGGTTTAGGTTCTTTTATGCTCCAATAATTTGTAAAATATGTATGGTCTTTTTTACTGTTGATATTAAGGTTTGAGACCATTTTTTGCTAAGTTATATTAACACATTTATAAATTTGTAGAGCGCAATATTTTCGCCTCGAGCTTGATGTTTGCTAAGTATGCATTTCTACGGAGCACTTTTTATAAGTCTAGGAGTCTGGTTGATGGTCACACCGTCCTTTATAACGCGATAAATAGAGCACAAAATTCGCATTTATCCAGCCATTCTCGATGCCAGAGCGGCTAAAATACTCGGTGCGTAAAGACGCGGTATGCGGAATTGGAATTCTAATAAAGTCGAAAATGCTCTAAAATATTGTTTATGTGGTATGAATGAATGTGGCTAAGCCAAAATAGCCATGGGACGTATCTTTCCACTTGTTAGTTTAATTAACCTTCCTTTCCAACTTCGTGAAGTTCTATCCTTACCAAAAATTCAAAAGATGTTTAATCTCTAATATGCTAGTACGAGTTTTTGATAACTATCTCAGTTGTTAGTAATTTAGGAGTCCATCGCGGACAAACAACGTGACATGTAATTTTTATATATAAAGATCAAATTTAAAATTGGTTCAGTAGTTTAGAAGTCCATCGCGGACAAACAACATGACACGTAATTTTTATTAGTAAAGGTAGGACTTATATACCTACAAAAGTACCAAGTGCTTTTGTTTTATTTTTTAGCAGAAGTACCAGGATTTATTTTATATAATAGAAATGTGATATATGAGACTATATTATTAACATAGTGGCTATAACGAACTCGCTTTCAATAACAGCTCGGAATAGACCGTAAGATTCTTGACGACAACTTTTCTGCTTGAGAATGAAATTCATAAAAAAATATAATCATATTTTTTTGTCCTCGAAGGTTTACGCAAAGTTTTCGGAATCGTAATCACCACGCAAGATATTGTATTTCTTTTCAACGCATAGAAACTGTTACTCTAACCCAGTTTTGTTTGGCGAAGGCACAGCGCCCTTGGCTACGAGGTTCTAGCTCAATAATCATCTTTGGGTCAACGTTCTACACAAAATAGCAAAATTCCAGCTTTGTGAGTAATTCCGTTGCAGACCTAGATACTCATGGAATACGGTCAGACTGACAGACTCAATAATAAGGCTCCATTTTGGCCATTGGGTACGGAATCCTGATAAACAGATCCGACTTCTTATTATTTATAGTAATCGATCACAATATTGAGGTCACGTGTTTGAAGTCTGTACTTAACTATATACATACTCCCATAAGTACTAGTAACATTTGAAAAATCATTGATGCAAGCTCAATGATAAAGATATCTGATAAAACAACCAAAAATGGACCGACAGCATCCACTTCCGTAGCATAATTTGAAATGCACCAGAACGGTATTCTGGAGTTGCAGATTCAAGTCCAGATGGAAGTTATTTTTACATCCAAAATAACTCCCACAAGTACATTTTCAAATTGGAAGTATCTGTTTATTATTTTTAAGTTGGTACCCTACGAGTTTAGCATGCAGAAGATGCCAACAGAAATGTATCGAGCGTGCGGAAGACCTTAAAGTCTTAAGTTAAGTCCGCGCGATTATTTATGGTGGTGCTACACGTTTGGTTTTATTTTATCGCAATAAACATGTTTAATGTACCTTAAGGGCCGGACATAATGATTCTGATACAGAGTTTCAATTATTTTGCCTACCTCAAGGCGCAATCGACATGACGGTATAAATCTTCGATGAATCATTGCACGTAATTATTGTTTAAAACGTCCACTGTTAAACGCAAGCCTCCACTGAGTAATAGAGGGTATTATCATAATCCCTTTGCGCTAAAAAAAAATTGGAGAGTGAAACCATGAATTCTGAAGCAGTGATGCCCCAATGGTAATAGCTATTGACTGCTGCGCAGAAGATCCGGTTTGAGACAAATCGTAGGCTTCAGCTTCTCCGTATGTCTGGGTAGCTGCCGCCTCTGAGAAGAAAATTTGTCATCACGCAGTTGTCCTTAAAAAATAGTATTTCTAAGCAGTTTCTTTCGAAGTTACTTACCAACAGGTGATAGGGTTAAGGGCTAACCTTTTAGATACAAAAACAGGGCTGACTCTGTTGCCTGTCTTCTGGTGGTCACTTATGGAAGGGAATTAAGTAATATTGTGATTCCTAGTCCGTCTCAGATCTCTCTAACATACCTTATAGGTACCTACCTAGTTAGGTACCTACTTATTGTCGATTTTGATAGTGATTTTCAGCACTAATATCAATTCCAGCACTACGTAATTAGTACATAAGTATGATTTTGCGGCACATTATGTGACCAAGACCAATATGTAGGTTTTAGACCAACAATCTACCAAAAATACCTATATTTTACATTCGTTTAAATTATAAAATTTTGTAATTCTGTACGGAAAGATTTTTTACTTGAAGGTAATAGTAAGCCAGGAAGGCATTCGCAAAATGCCCTACCACCATGCTATAACGACTGCAATCCTAAGACAACAACCGGGACCGACGGCTTAACGTGCCCTCCGACGTATACTGCACGTACACGCTCAGTAGTAATGCCACCAGCAGTCACCCATCCAAGACACGACCAAGGCAAACGTTGCTTAGTTGATAAGTTAGCTACGCTATGCGCTAGGAGCGTATCAATATACTTTTATGCAACACAGTTATATTAATAAGTTATTTTAATATAAAACCTTACAAAAAATACATGGTATAGCCCTATTTTTTAAAATTTACTTTTAGTTTAGGCTCTGAAAAAAAGTTGACACACTAAAATATTTTCATGTCCACATTTTGTGACCATTCATAGAAACAATAGGTTGCAGGGTAAAACCCAATTCATAGTTCATACTAGATTGTAGTTGGTCAGGCGACAGATTAAACAATAGTTAGTGCGGTTTGGCTACAACAAACGATCATTAATGAAACATGCGTTGCGTGCTCTACTATTTTATGGTATATTTTGTGACATCCTCGTGCACTTGCGTGATATGACGGACCAAACATGAAATTAGTTACGTACGTACGATTTTTAAGAAATGTGTAACAAGCACGGAGTCTATTATCTGTGGCGTTGACAACACATCCCTACTTGTCAACTTCACAAAACGTCACTGTCAACTTCCTTCTGTCAAACATCACTTTGACATCAGTAAAGCGGTCGGCCATGATTTTTCTACAACGAACCTCCGTCGATTGATTAAGGTAAGTGGTATTATTGAACATTTTGTCTGTTTGAACTGATTGTGATGTGGCATATTATATTGATGCTAATTGACTACCTGTGTTGATTTATTAGTTTCCTTCTGAGATGCCTTAACCAATATAATAGCCGAGTGGTAATATCTATGGCTGCCTTGCCGCAGGTCTGTGGTTCGATCAACGCCGGCTTGAGCTTCACCGCATGGTGGAAAGCCACTTTACAAATGCTCGCCTCGCTACTACCCTCAAATAGAAAATCTGTCGCAAAGTATGTTCCGGCAGCAGACCCTGAGAGCCAGTAAAAATGCAGGCACATATACTTATTAACTGTATGTCTTAGGGTGACGGGCGCAGTGCAGTTCATTACTCGAGACAAATGCATCAAATCATGCAAAAGGTTACGTAAGAGAACGTAAGATTTTTGAGCTAACGTTTATTTTCGCCCCGTAAAAAAACTACATCATTACCGAAATTATCACCCAATGCGAGAGGCTACTTCAGCGGAGCGACTCAAGCGGCGCAAATATGAAGTTTGCCTTTGGTTTAAACCGCATTTACAATGTTGTCTTAGGTTTTCGCGATTGTTTTTCGCGTATATTTGTCATTATTTTTGTCCCGACGTTTCAAACACTTTGCAGAGGTCGTGGTCGCCCCGTGACCACGATCACTGCAAAGTTAAAGTTGTTTAATTATTTATATTAGTAACTAACTTTTTTAAACCACTTCCAAAAAAAGAGGATGTCTCAATTCGTCTGTAAGTGTGTTTTTTTATTTGTTACCTCAGAACTTTTGACTGGGTGAAACGATTTTGAATTTTGTTTTTGTTTGTATGCTGTTGTTTGATCCCATTAAAATTTTATCAAAATCAGTCAAGCCGTCTTTGAGTTTCACTCATTGCAGTGACTGAAAAATATTTTCTTATCTGGATTGATTGTCATTCATTGTGAAAGACAATCAATTAAAAAGTAAGTAGCAAGGGTCACTAAAAGCAGATTTTTTTTTTTAAGAAAAACAGTAGGCAATAAATTAGGCAATTATTACAAAGTAGCTATGAGTGCTATGAAAAGAACTTACACTTTTGGGTCTTCGAAATGCAAAAAAATATTATGAGTCCCTGCATAGTATATCTGCAGTCCACGTTTTTCTAGGAAAGAACCAAATTGGTCTGTCAAGTGCACGCTCACCGTCAGAGTCAAACAATATTTGAATGCCAGTGTACACGTAACAGAATTTATATACGATAGCGCGTCGATAGCACGTATTTCATAAATTCTGAATATAAAATGGGTACTACTGTGAACACAATAAAAACTTACTCAAAATTAGGTAAGATTTAGATATACATAATATAAGCTCTTCCTACCTTACAACACCTGTCACCAACTAGCTGACGCCCGTGGTATCGATTGAGATGTATTTTTTTGATTTTTTTTTCCTGAAAGTTTCGCGTTACCCTGATGTTACGCATTGATGTGATGTGATGATTAAGATAGAGCACGCTTACCTTGAAGATACCTATTTACTCTGGATTTAAGGAAAAACTGACAACAATAAGGAGTTCCACACTTTCACAGTACGCACGAGAAAAGTGGAAGCGAAGCGCTTTGTACGAGTCCTGTTTGTTTAATCTATTATTGCCTTGGGGACTACCAGGTAGGTAATTCCTAAGTTTTCCTAGGCTTTACAAGGAAGTGCCCCTGTTGATATACCCACTAAGATGGGTGTCTTGGTGGGTATACCAACACAGTACCTAGCCTACAAACAATAGTATTTTTTGCTTTTGCCCGCCTGACTAGTTTCCACCCTGAAGTAAATCTGTCGCCAAGCACCTAACAGTGGGTTCCGGCAGCTGTCCTTGAGAGCCAGTTATTATAGGTTCGAATTTGACCACCATCTTACCTGCTGGTATGTGCTTGAGGATAGATTTTCTGCTGGTGGGTGGTAGCTCGTAACTAAATAAGTCATTACGTTTCTAGTCCGGAATACTTAAAATATTCAGGCATCCCTTTTGAGAGGAACGGTCTGCAATGACCCTGCAATGGCCCTTATTATGTTCCTCATTCGCAGCAACACCAACGTAAGCAAGAGCATATTATGATGCTCATTTTCATCTTCATTCTAACAGACCTACCCTCTATTAGTGCAATTCCTAACGCATTTTAAGTCCCGTATAAAATTTCAAATTTACGAGAGAAAAAATTATAGTCATGTGCGGGATTCGAACCTGCGTCCATCCACCCCTTTAGCCGAGGTATGCTCTAACCAATTGAGCTAACATGACGATGGTTGAAGAACGAGAGCAAGAATTAAAGTTATGAATCATTGGACTCATGATTTATAAAATGTATGTACTCTAATAATAATTTAGAACGCAGTACTACCTAATTTTTATATAAAAGCAAATCTTGAATTCATGTCTTTGCATACAAAGTGTGAAGCGGGCAGAAAATACGTCTTGCATTTTCGAAATGAAATTGCATATTTAATACGTTTTCGCTTTAAAACATCCTTGCAGCTTTTCTTTAAGAATGTTCCGTGGAGAAAATAAGTACTTATTTCTACTACTTTAGACATTTATGTAAATATTAACTTCATCATCATCATCATCTCAGCCGCAAGAAGTCCACTGCTGGATATAGGCCTCCCCCATCGATTTCCAAATAGTTATAATATTAACTTACTTTTATGTATTTATGTAAATATTAACCTATATCACAGACCAAAACCAGAAAAGCAGGGAGTTCCATAGACGATATTGAGCTTAACGGTTAGCTCCAGTTATCGTGGCACCGACTTCTACTAATATCTATACATTAATGTCTAGGTTTAAACAGGTATTAATTAATTAAAAAAGGAAAAAACCAACTGCAAACTATTTTCGTTAAAAAAAAATCGTTTAATTGAAATTAAAACTGCAAGTTATATAAGGTGGATATTAATTCATCAACAATACTGCGGGGGATGGTGTAGAATCGATAACGGAATGTGTTTCACTCATGTTTAATTTTCACATACAAAAAATCAGTATAACTATTTTCTCAGCGCGGCGCGTTGCCTTTTAGTATGATAGCGAGAACCGCGGTTTACTCCATTCTCACGTACGAACGGTACCCGATGTCAATTAGACGCTATCACTAGGGCAAAACAGCTGTTTTGCCCATAGATGAAGCTGTTTCACGTACCTATTCTGACGAACGCGAAGGCCTTACCGGACTAGTCAACTCGTACAACGTACGTAACTAGTAATCGCCAATCGATTAAACTCTTCTAAATGATAAAAAATTTTACTTACCTACATTATTTTTAATTTCAAGTTTACGTAGGTACGTACTGTATTGTGTTGCAGTTACTTTGGTATACCGTATTGTGTTAAACCGCTACCGCGTCGCGCGTTCTTTTATCGCAAGCCACCAAAGACCGACTGGAATAGGTAGATAGATAGATAGATAGATAGATAAACTCTTTATTGCAACACAAAGCTTAATTTAAAAATAAATAAAAAACTTATAACTAATAGGTACGAATAGGTACACAAAACAGCTGTCTATTGTGCCTAGTATAGCAGTTCATTGACTTCGCGTAGCAATCGTGCGTGTGTGTGAATAGAGTAGATACACCGTGTTCGTAGATCGTGGTTGTCCTTGCTATTATTCCCTAAGCCAACGTGCCACAGCTTAAGTAATAGTACAGCTACAAACTTTTTGTGTACATGTGAAAATTAAACATGAGTGGAACACATTCCGTTATCGTTTCTACACCATTCCCCGCAGTATTGTTGATGAATTAATATCCACCTTATATATGTACTAGCTTTCAGGGCGCGGCTCCGCCCGCGTGTATGTCGGTTATCGCGCAAAAAAATTAACTTCTTTTTGCGCAGTTGGTTAAAACTATCCTATATTTTTCCCAGGTCTCAAACTATTTCCATACCAATTTTCATTCAAATCGGTCCAGTAGTTTTGGCGTGAAAGCGTAACAGACAGACAGAGTTACTTTCGCATTTATAATATTAGTACTGATTCATGAATCGTTTTAAAGCCCTATATTTTGATATGCTATTTGATGGGTTTGAAAAAAAAACTATGCCGTCTAAAATCCGCCAATATATATATATTTATTTATATACCTAATATCACTTGCGCTATAAAGATGAATAACGATATCACACATTAAAATCGGTTAATCCGTTTAGGAGTTATGATGGAATACAGAAACTCACAAACATTCATATATGAATTAACAAAAAAAAAGTTATTGATCATGAATTCATGAATGTGTTGACACCTTGTATGTGTGCAATAATGCGTCCGCTACTGCCTCTCACACACATACATACTGACTGACCTGAACGGCGCTACAAGCTCTCGGGCTCACTTCTCGCAGGATATCAGACAAGCGACACGCAAAAATACGTTATTTTAGTATACGACTGCCCAAAAAAAGGAAAGTTATGTTGTCAGAGTTCATGTATGTATGTTTTTAGGTTTGTGAGTTTCTTTATTCCACCATAACTTCTAAACGGCTGAACCGATTTTGATGTAGAAGATATTGTTAGATTCGTCTTGATAACCCAAATGACACTAGGTACATAAAAATATATAAAAACAAACTGGCGGATATAAGACTCAATATTGTGAGGTAAATAAAAAAAAATTCTTCCAAACCCATCGAGTGGGGTATCAAAATAAAGAGCTTTAAAAAAGGATTATATAAATATTATATAACGTGCAGTTTTAATTTCAATGGAACGATAAATCGCTTAACGAAAATAAATAATTGGCAGTCGGGTTTTTTACATTATATTTTAATTTATACTCGTGTACCAAGAAATTATCTTGTTATCCTTTATTAAACTGTTAAAACATAACAGCCAGTATCATTTCCGACCAAAAATTCCACCACCTTCAACTGACACTGTTTCACAAACAACCCTGTCCAAACAACCCTCCAACAGTCAAAAGTTCTAAGGTCACAAATATACATAAAAAATAAAAAAAACTGACAAACTGAGAACCTCCTTCTTTTTGGAAGTGGTTAATCACATTAAAATTTAACTACTCACGAGAACTTTACAACCAATACATTACCCGTAGCAAAAAACAGCAGCATAATTACTTAGAACAATACGGCCACTTCAAATTTCTCCTTTCAGTGTAATGAAGCGCTCGTAGCGAAGTTTGCTTAGCCCTTTTAAACCGATCAGCAAAGTTAAGCAACGTCCGCCGCGGTCATGAGTTGGATGGGTGACCGCTGGTTACATTACTACTGAGTGCTTCCGTGCTTCGGAGAGCACGTTAAGCTGTCGGCCTCGGTTGTTATCTTAGGATGGCAGTCGTTATAGCTTGGTAGTACGGCATTTTGCGAATAGCCTGCCTGGCTAGCTACCGCCCTCAAGTAGAAAATCTGTCGCCAAGCACCTAACGGTGTGTTCCGGCAGCAGTCCTTGAGAGCCAGTAATTCTAGGCTAGCCTGAACAAGATCTTCGACCACATCATCATTTACGATCAGGAGAGATAGTGGTCAAAGGCTACCCTATCAGACATAAAAAATAAATAAATGGAAAAGTAATTTTCCACTAAGTCTCGTAGTAGGCACCCCACTTTCAATGGAAATGTATTGCAACACTTTGCAATTGCAACATGTCATTCGCACTATTTGCGCTTGCTTGTAACGGCTTCCTGCAAAAAATGTTCAGTATGAAACTGTTTTCATATGGAAACATTTCGATTTAGAAATTCGGGGCATTTGGGATTATCAAATATGTATTTGTACAAGGTTCTGCTAGTCCTAACAAACATTTTGAGACGGCAGAGTTTTTTTTGATTTAATTTTTTTTTTTATGTTTTTAATGGAATAAGTACGAAGTCCACCTAAAGTTAAAAGCCTCTTGTGCCTGTAATTTAATATTTCATATATTTTATAACTCTGCTCGATGTAAATATTCAAAACTATTCAAGAGAGCAAGGCGCGATCCAGTGTTACCGCGGCGGGCGCTCTTGGCTAGGGGTAGGCATTAAAACAAAAAAATCGGACTCGTACCATCAGCTATACAACATATTTTAACCTCTTTTGTTTTAGCTAGTTCGACTCGCACTTGACAGCGAAGTCTCAGTAATAGGGTCCCGTTTATACCCTTTGGGTACGGAACTCTAAAAATGTTATGTACGAAGTATGTTATACAGTAAGAATCTATTCATATTATAAAGCAAATGTTTTTCATGAATTTTTATTCAAGATTTTGCTCAGCCTATTTAAATATTCTGTTACACTCATAAATTTGCGAAACAAAATCCGTTTGAAACGAAAGTATAGAATATAATAATATGACGAAACTCCGTTCTGCGCCCTCAGTGTATAATTTTTCAATGATGACTTCACTTGGTCTGAAACTAGGACTGATCCATTTGCCAGCACTGAAAGTTTCTCTCTAATAGGAAGGGCCATTTCTCAGATGTGGAGAACGTGATGACTTTGTATGGATTCTAGGGCTCATTGTATTTTGACAGCTTTACTCGAAAGCTGGTGTGCTCGAGAACGTTAGCAAGGTAAAGCTAGAATGCCTTCGTAGGGCCCGACTGTTGTCTGCTGAAGCCAGTCCTTAGTCTATGTTTTATGCGCTCGGGACGGTCTGAAAACTCTGACACTAGGACCTGACATCACTGAAGTTTTCTCTCTATTAGGAAGGGCTATGTCTCAGATGTGGAGAACTAGATTAGGAAGAGGTATGGGTTCTAGGGCTCATTGTATTTTGGCCGACTTCAGAAAAAAGAGGAGGTACTCAAATCAACTGTATTTTTTTTGTTTGATAACTCTTTTTTATATTTGAAACCTGATGCTTCCCGTGTCTTTCCATATCAATTTCATCAAAATCGGTCCAGTCGTTTTTGAGTTAAACTCTAATAACTGAAAAGTGTGTTCCTATCTTGATGATATAGTCATTGATAGTGAATGACAATCGGTCCCGTAAGTAGCAAGGGTCACTAAGAAGGATGAAAAAACATGGAACCGACTTCAACACTCAAAAGTGTAAAATAACTTGTCAAAGTCGGCACCATGCGCACAATATTGAGCAAGCGTACAATAATAGGTACTTTTGAACTGTCATGGTACCTACTTCAAAAATTAATTCACACGTTTGAGCGTTGAAGACTGTTCCATTATATATAAGGTAAAAAAAATATTTACATCTGCTTTGACATTTGACGTCTTGAGCTGGTGTGCTCAAAACGTTAGCAAGCGAAAGCTAGAATGAATTACTTATGGAAGTTAAGATAACAAAACCAATATTGAGATCACAATATTTTAATCAGCATGGTACCAATTTCAGTACAAATCTACAAGCAACGCCTGAACAAACAAGATTATTTCCGGATTCATTAAATAAATAAATAAATCACCCAATTATTCCGAAACGGTTCGGGCAAACGATTTAATCTCTTAAATCTACATAACCTACTTCCCGATACAATACAATCAATTTTACTTACACAATGGCGCTTTTCAAACGATGCCTTAGATTATGAGGCACATCCAAACGGCCCATTAGGCATTCTCTATCGGAAATCCAGGTCGTTCTAGACCAATAAAATCTAGATTACATGAATTGGGTACAAGATTTCGGACAAATTACAGTAGATGTGTACGTCCTACGTATTTAGGTCATAAAGCAATGGCTTGTGAGCTTTTGTGTCATCGATAGCTTATATCTACTGTTACGAGCTGAGAGTTCGGGCTAAGTAATACATTTTCAGCAATCTGATACTATATTCAAGAGTTCTACAGTCATTTCACACTTTACCTAAAACAACACTGAACTATTCTCACAATTTTTTTTGTTTTATGTTATGTGACCGGACAAGCTCGAGGTCCATCTGATGTTAAGCGGATAACCTCTGCCTATAACAGATGCATTTCGTCACAAGTCACGAATTGCACTGCTCCCGTCACCTTGAGACATAGTAGTTAAGTCTCATGTGCCTGTAATTTCACTGGCTCTCAAGGACGGCACACACTGTTAGGTGCTTGGTGACAGATTTTCTACTTGAGGGTGGTCGCTAGCCAGGCAGGCATTCGCAAAAAGCCCTTCCACCATGCGAAACACAGACACTAGTCACATACTTCACTGTATTTAACTAAACTTAGCTCGTTTGGAACTTAAAGTAAGACTGACTGGTCGGCCCGGACCCGACCTTATTTATCACCCAAAAGCCATAGTTTTCAGAATGATTAATACATTATTTTTTTTAAGCCTGATAGATTAGCCTTTGACCACTATCTCACCTGATGGTAAGTGATGATGTGGTCGAAGATGTTGTTCGTGCTAACCTAGAATTACTGGCTCTCAAGGACAGCTGCCGGAACACACCGCTAGGTGCTTGGCGACAGATTTTCTACTTAAGGGTGGCACACACTGTTAGGTGCTTGGTGACAGATTTTCTACTTGAGGGTGGTCGCTAGCCAGGCAGGCATTCGCAAAAAGCCCTTCCACCATGCGAAACACAGACACTAGTCACATACTTCACTGTATTTAACTAAACTTAGCTCGTTTGGAACTTAAAGTAAGACTGACTGGTCGGCCCGGACCCGACCTTATTTATCACCCAAAAGCCATAGTTTTCAGAATGATTAATACATTATTTTTTTTAAGCCTGATAGATTAGCCTTTGACCACTATCTCACCTGATGGTAAGTGATGATGTGGTCGAAGATGTTGTTCGTGCTAACCTAGAATTACTGGCTCTCAAGGACAGCTGCCGGAACACACCGCTAGGTGCTTGGCGACAGATTTTCTACTTAAGGGTGGTAGCTAGCCAGGTGGGCATTCGCAAAATGCCCTACCACCATGCTATCCTAAGACAGCAACCAGGACCGACGGCTTAACGTGTCCTCCGAACCACGGAAGCGCTAAGTAGTAATGTCACCAGCGGTCACCCATCCAACTCATGACCGCGGCGGACGTTGCTTAATAGCTTTGCTGATCGGTTCAGAATGGCTAAGCAAACTTCGCTACGAGCGCTTATACCAGCCAAAGTTCTTATTTATCCCTTTGCTCCTATCGTTTAAGGGACAGAGCGCACTCCGCAGCCAAACTGAATTGAAGTACAGTGTGTTCCGGTACATGAGACTTAACAATTGTATGTCTCAGTGTGACGGGTGCAGTGCAATTCGTCACTTGTGATGAAATGCAGCTGTTATAGGCAGAGGTTGGTCCTCTTAGCATCAGGTAAAATTCTCGCGAAAATGAAATTGTTCACAATTACATAAAAAAAAACAAGCAACTAATTTTTCAATTAGCTTTACGATGACAAAACCAGACAATTATATATATGTAGTTTTATTTTAGCATTAACCAGCTAAGCGAAATAAGCATTCAAAATTACAACAAAAGGTAAAATTTTGTTGTAGTTCGAAGTTCTATTTTTTTGTTATAATTTTGTAAGATTATTCGCTTGGCAGGCGTTAATCTAAAAACTCCAATGTTAGAACAATGAGGTAGTGCTAAAAGTCTTGGCTTCGATTTTATGCCTACCCTCAGTGGGAAGAATGCTCTAATCGATAGTATACGTAAACTTAAGGCTGGACTGCATGTTAGTCTGCAAAAACTTTTAGGTCGTCTAAATGCTTTTATTATTATGGTAGCTATAGTACGTGATATTTTGGTAATAAAGGCAAAAAAATAAACTTTTCGTTAATAAGGCATAAACACCAATATCTCCACAAACTCCGCAAAACACGACAAAAATATAAAATATCATATTCCTTACCAAACATACCATAAGATTGGAGAAATATTGATATTTTCAGGAAAAATGTCATTGCCAAGACAGCGGCACCTAAATCGTTTATATTTATATTACCACCCTTCAGACGCGCACTTCTCGACGACCTAGATATAGTCTTGTAAACTGTCTGTCTAGATCAGTGGTGGTCAATGTACAGCCCGCAGCCAAAATTATTTTTTTGCTTCCCATGCTCGGAAAGGTTTGTTTGTCATTCGAAATTTGTATTACAATGCTTTTTATCCGCTAGCGTGAAACTGTTTTAAAATTTCAACATGTACATCAGTTCCAAAAAAAACTGTTGATTTACACGTTATTATCAATTATAGTAAGTTAATCTTTGTGCTTATTTTAAATAAACACTCGTTTATTATCATTCAGATAAGTGTTCTTTATTGGATCTAGTAGCACACCTAGCACGTTCCTCGCTGTATCAAAAATGTAAAAAATTGTGTGTATCGCTCGTAAATAAGTTATTCTGCATCTTGTATCTTTAAAAACTCGTTACGATCACGACTCTATATCAAAATTCGAAAAAAAATCTTTTTGGTTTACTAAAGGTTACAGCTGTCTAATTTGGAGCAGCCATGGTTATTCAAATATTATGTAAATTGCTATTACATATTTATGTAAATTACTAGATACTGTTTGTATATTAGACTACTGTTCTGTATAAAAAGTTGATTATTCAATTTTTTTTCTCAGAACTCAGCTTAGCATTTTTATGATTATATGGCAAAGGAGCAGTTTATATAACAGTATATATATAGAGCCATACATAAATGTACATATTATGTGTATATATATTCTATAGTTATATAAGTAACTCAAGGTGAGGCTGAATAACCTCAACAACATTGTCACTTACCATCAGGTGAAGTAATCAAAGGCCTATCATATATAAAAAAACCTTCTACTATTTTAGGTTGCAGCTAACAATACTTCTGAAGCAGCTTTTCTTCGAATATAATATAAACAACTGTTCATTAATGACAGTATACAAGCGGCCCTCAGTCTAAAAAGTTGACCTCTTCTGTCCCAGATCACCCAACATGCCAATTCACGTCTGTCTGACTGTTTATTCCTTCTTTTATTTAAGGCTACAGCTGTCAGAAGTTCTTACGGCCTTTGTTCGAATATTTTGTAAATGGCTGTTCAGTGATCTATTAGGGCGATGCGATGGGTTTATTTTTTGGTTTGTGGATGAAAAAATTATAATATTATTAATAATAACAAATACTTTTAAAAGTATCTTAAAAAAACATTAAATAATATTTAAATAAAAAATTAAAAAAGCATAAAATTATATATCTAGTGACTATTCCGCCTAATTTTCCTGTTATCTACGTGACGTCACAAACATCACGCAGCCTAACCGGAAGAATACCCGACTAGTTTCGCTTCTAAACGAAGCATCTTCAGGAGGTCTTGAGTCACCGAGCAAGATCATGTGCTCGGTGAGTCGGGTATTCTTCCGGTTAGGCTGCGTGATGTTTGTGACGTCACGTAGATAACAGGAAAATTAGGCGGAATTGTCACTAGATATATAATTTTTTGCTTTTTTAAGTGTTTTATTTAAATATTATTTAATGTTTTTTTAAGATACTTTTAAAAGTATTTGTTATTATTAAATATGGATTTCCGCAAAGTAACGCCTGAATCAATTCATTATAATATTATTATTTAGTAATGGAATTTTTGAGGGAGTGACAGCTGAGCGCTAATTACTAGGGACTGCCGAGCTGATCTCCACCGTCAGCTTGAACTTTACTGCATGGTGGAGCTGCATTTTGCGAATGCTGGTCAGGCTACCTACCACCTTCAAGTAAAAAGCACGTTGTAGTGTGTTCCGGCAGCAGTTCTTGAGATTCAGTAAATTAAAGGCTTATGAGACTTAACAACTGTATGTCCAAGTGTGACGGGCACAGTGCAGTTTGTCACTTATGTCGAAATGCATCTTTAGGGAATAAGGGCTTTTATCCCTAATAATAATTTTTGATGATCGTGGGAAGCTCTTAATAAAACTCGTAAGTGTTGTGTATGGTAATCGATATGGAACGATGATGATTTTATTTAGAAGCGCACCAATATATATACAAAAGCTAGGATAATTATTATTAATCAGAAATAGGTCGAAGTGGCGTGATGTGATGTCGCGTGATGTCGCTCTATCTCCTTTCCGCGCGTCTCGTTGTCCCGCTCCGGCGCTCGCGTGATCTGTTTGATTTGAGACGGCGGCCCGCTCATACCGTTCGCGGCGCTCTCACGGAGCGTGCGTGTGCATCTTTGCCATCGAGACAGTGCGTGTGCGTGATGGACGACGACGAGTGGTGAAGATTTGTGCTGTGCTGCCTGGTGAAGAACGGTGATGCTGCTTCATGTTTCTTCAGCTCAAACCGTCCTTGTCAGAACGACATCCTCCTTGTTTCTAAACTATGACAGTACGTTGCTCTTTTCAGAGCGGCTTTATCTATTGTTTCTGTTACACGACAACATGACAGAATATATATTGTGTGTGCGTTTTATTTAATGTCCCTGGTATGTACTGGTACTGGTAATATGGTAATTGGTAAGGTATGGTTGTACTGTGGTATGTGAAGGTAATCGCGCTAAAGTTCTTGTGTGCTTCTGTGCTGCTACACATCTATTATAGGAAGAGGTTAGGGCTTAATATTTTAGGTGAACCTCGTGCTAGTCACAAATCCATTGAAAAAAAATGACTCAGGCTAAGTTAGAGCCTTAAAGAAGTGGATGCCCAAAGGACTCAAAAAACAATATTATGTATCGTGCGATTCCCCGCAATAATAGACGCTGGACTCGTACCACAACAAAATCCTTTAAAGTACTGAATAGATTCAGTCGTTACTTTGCGGAAATCCATATTAAATAATAACAAATATATTTATTTTAAAGTATCTTAAGAAAACATTAAATAACATTTTAATGAAACACTCAAAAAAATATAAAAATATATATCTAGTGACAATTCCGCCTATTTCCTGTTATGCCCACGTGACGTCACAAACACCACGCAGCCTAACCGGAATAATATTCGACTAGTTTCGCTTCTAAACGAAGCATCTTCAGGAGATCTTGACTCACCGAGCGCACAATCGAGACCTCGTCTCGAGATTTGAGCAGAATTGTCACTAGATATATATTTTTATATTTTTTAAGTTTTTCATTAAAATTTTATTTAATGTTTTCTTAAGATACTTTTAATATATATTTGTTTTTATTAAAATCCTTTAAGTTTAAGGTAACTAAGATTTAAATAAAAAAGAAAGATACGCTTTAATATCACGACAGTATAATGTGGAGAAAATTTAACACAAGCATATAATGCACACAGTTACACTTCCATTGTGTATGATACGTTTAAATGAATAACAAAGACAGGACGACAAGCGTGCAGTAGACGCATACGCACACTAACGAGACTCAATCAGGAGACGTCGCCTTATTTGACATTGCCATGTCGAGGCACGGGTGCCGTTTCTCCCAGTTTTTATAAGTTCAATGCATTTGAGTGTATTCGTTCTATCAATTAATCAATCAATCAATTAGTTATTTACTGAAAATGTGTACAATGAAAAAGGTCGTAAATATGACAAAGTGAACCAACATTTTCAACCGATAATAGGCATGCAAAATCAGTTAAACTTTCATTATGAGTAATTAATTATTTTAAACATTCTTAGGTCCCGGTCTATGAGTTTGTAATTGTAAAATTGCACGCCATAGGCAGAGCTTTGTTAGAAACGTATTCATTGCTATTTTATCTTTGCAATTATATACCCAATAAAGCAAATAAATATTCATTGAGTTCTGTTATCCTTGGCCAACAAGTTTCAATTTAATTAATTCAAACACGCGGCTAAGTAATTGTATCCCGCAACAAATTCCCCCACTAATACAAGTTACTCCCACATATTGTACAACGGGGGTAACAAATTCGCGATATAAATCTAAAGGCTTTACATAAGGAGCCTGAACTCACGTCAGCGGGTATCACTCAACGTGATACGAATAAAGTACTTGTTACACTGGGCTTTTTACAAGCTGCGGCAAATAAACGCCTGCTTCTTGTCCTTATAAGTAGGGTAAATATGCGAAACAATAAAATCATCATAATCAACAACAACCATGAAGACTCTTTGAACAAAGCTTTTTTTAGGGTTCCGTACCCAAAGGGTAAAAACGGGAACCTATTACTGAGACTTCGCTGTCCGTCCGTTAGTCACCAGGCTGTATCTCAAGAATGGTGATAGCTAGACAGTTGAAATTTTTACATATGATGTATTTCTGTTGCCGCTATAACAACAAATACAAAAAGTTGGCCAAGTGCGAGTCGGACTCGCGCACGTTGAAACAAAAAAAGGTTAAAATATGAAGTCTAATGTTGTGTAGCTAATGGTACGGAACCCTTCGTGCGCGAGACCGGCTCGCACTTGGCTGATTTTATTTTGTATTATTCTGACGGAACAAAGCAGACGCCCACCTGATCTTAGGCGGTAACCTCTGCTTATAAGAGCTACATTTCAAAATAATTGACGAAATGCACTGCACAAATCACACTAATACATACAGTTGTTGCAGTCTCATGTGCCTGAAATTTTACTGTGATTGCTTCTGGGACACAATCTTAGGTGCTTGGCGACTGATTTTCTACTTGCACGTGGTATCTTGCCGACGGCTTAACGTGGCTTCCGACGCACGTTAAGGCTCAGTAGTCGTCATTAGCGGTCACTTATCCGAGTTATAACCGCGTCGGACCTGGCTTGACTTAGCTGATCGGTTTAAATTAAAAATATAGTATATTTTATAATGATAATATAATTTAAATATTATAAATATTTTAAATATAGAATAGTAGCGACATCATTGTGAGAGTTAAAAGAATGAAGCGCTCGTAGCCAATTTTGCTTAGCCATTCTGAATCGATCAACAAAGTTAAGCAACGTCCGCCGCGGTCATGACTTGGATGGGTGACTGCTGGTGACATTACTACTGAGCGCTTCCGTGCTTCGGAGGGCACGTTAAGCTGTCGGTCCCGGTTGTTGTCTTAGGACAGCAGTCGTTAAAGCATGGTAGTAGGGCACTTTGCGAATGCCCGCCTGGCTAGCTACCACCCTCAAGTTGAAAATCTGTCGCCAAGCACCTAACGGTGTGTTCCGGCAGCTGTCCTTGAGAGCCAGTCATTCTAGGTTAGCCTGAACAACATCCTGGACCACATCATCACTTACCATCAGGTGAGATAGTGGTCAAAGGCTGACCTATCAAGAAAAAATAAAAATATAGACAAAAGATTAAAGATTTTCAACAGTAGCTGTGACCAAAGTACTTTGTTTAATCATGTAAAGTCAAGTAGTCTGGTTAATGAACACGCGCTGTCCCCTATGACCGTTAAAGTAATACATTTAAAGCACTAAATTTCGTCTCGAATAAGTCCTATGTTCCGGTGGCTGAGATGTTTAGCCATCCAGCGCAAAATCGCGAGGTATCGATAACCACTAAGGAAAAAAAATACTCTAATATTTACAAATGCCAATAATTCTAAGTTAGCCTGAAAAACATCTTTAAAAAAATGTTATTCTAGGCAAGCCTGAACATCTTCGACCACATCACCATTAACCAGCAGGTGAGATTCACAAACCTAGTCAATCAGCTATATCAACAAAATAACATAGCTCAGCCTTTTGTGATCGTAGAAAACGTCGCATAACACCTATTTGATTTAAAAATCGGCCAAGTGCGAGTTGGACTCGCGCACGGAGGGTGCCGTACCATTAGCTATACAATATTAGACTTCAGATTTTAACCTTTTTTGTTTTAACGTGCGCGAGTCCGACTCGCACTTGACCAACTTTTTGTATTTTATGTTAGAGCGGCAATAGAAATACATCATATGTGAAAATTTCAACTGTCACTGTGTAGCTATCACCGTTCTTGAGATACGGACGGACGGACGAACGGACAGCGAAGTCTCAGTAATAGGGTCCCGTTTTTACCCCTTTGGGTACGGAACCCTAAGAATCGCTAAGTGAGCTTCGCTTCGTAGTGTGCACAGTTCTTTATCTATGTACGTCTCGAGTATTTTATATCATCGTGAATTTATCAAGATCTGCATATGTTATACTGGGGACGTTTATTACTTCAAGTATATTATTTTGGTCACAGCTACTGTTGAAAATCTTTAATCTTTAGTCTATTGTGCGGAGGCTGCAGCATAGAATATATAATAATACAGTTTTGAAGCAATGATGGCTCAGTGTCACCTTGAGGCATAGTTGTTAAGTCTCATGTGCCTGCAGTTTCACTTGCTCTCAAGGACTGCTGCCGGAACACACCGTTAGGTGCTTGGCGACAGATTTTCTACTTGAGGATGGTCGCAAGCCAGGCGGGCATTCGCAGTGCTCTTCCACCATGCGACGAAGCTCAAGCCCGCGGCGGGATTCGAACCATGGACCTGCTGCGCGGCAGTCCATAGTCAATTCCACTGAGCCATCACTGCTTCAAAAACCTATGTCCATGTTGTAATAGATTTTCGAGGTCAATGATCCCTAAGAAGAGGAATGTATGTGCAGGTATACCTACTCAGATTTCACCAAAATCGATAAGTTTTCTTCAAGACGAGTGAAATGGGATGGAAAATCAATTATTACTAGTCGAATGGATTCTACTCTTTAAGTGCGCCGCGTTCTCGTGAAAGTTTCACTCAACATCTTTACCTTATCCCTCACAATGAAGGGTGGGTGGCGGCAATTTTTTTTTTTTCTTCTGACCAGAAAGGAACACGCACGTATTTCAAATATGTGTTTTACAAGTAGGAAGAAATAAGGAAATGTTTTTTAATGTTATTTGGTTTTGTTTTTAGGGTTGATTGCTTTTCTGACGCCAACTTTTCTTGACAATGCTTTTTTTGGTAGTATATATACCACTACCCATTTGTTTCTGGGGGCAATACAAATTAAGGTCCTGTTGTGCACCTGATGAACCAGCTGAGTGCTTATCTAATAATTCAAATTTGTATGTATCGATTAGGATTTTTCTGACTAGAATTGTAATACTAGGGACATTAAACATCTTGAAGTATTTAATCAGAGTACCTACGGAGCCTGTAACAGTGCACGGCAAATAGCCACAAACTCCTTCTCTTATTTCTTGCTACCTACCCTTGGAATGGGGGATGCAAACGTGACGATGCGATGTTGACTTTTAATTGAAACATTGAGTCCAAGCCTGAATTAGCTGCAAAAAGCTAGTATTCCTGTCGAAAATCCGGTGGTATTTCGCTATGGGACAGTATTCAGACTGTTATGTATTTTTATATCGAATACTTCAGCCATTTTTGAAACAGCCAATTATCGAAGTACAGAACTCGATCGATAAATATGATGACCAATAGAGAGGCTTATTGGTAATAATCAAAATGAAAAATAATATTTAATTTCTCCTCACAACGGTTGGTTACATAAAAATACATGAATGGACAGACAAGAGTGCCAAAATTAAACCTAACTTTGTGAGGGGCTGGTGCCTGAAGTAGGTAGGGTAACCTGTATCACAGGTCACCAGGACACCTCCCGCGGATAGAAATAATCTTTGACACTACCTTTTTTTTTCTCCGGCTGTATGCCTTTATTAAACAAAATACTATGAACTATATATACTATAATATATATATATATACTATAACTATATATACCCTACCTTGTTATCAGTACTAATATTATAAATGCGAAAGTAGCTCTGTCTGTCTGTTACGCTTTCACGCCAAAACTACTGGACCGATTTGAATTAAATTTGGTATGGAAATAGTTTGAGACCCGGGAAAAAACATAGGATAGTTTTTATCCAGCTGCGCAAAAAGATGTTAACGTTTTTGCGCGATAACCGACATACGCGCGGGCGGAGCCGCGCCCGGAAAGCTAGTACAATATAAAACACAGTTTTACGCTAATACGATAGGTAAGAAGTTATTACATATTTCTTAAAATACAAATTAAAATTCCTAATTAACGCGGTAGTAGGATACTGAGTGCTAATATTAAAGATGGATACAAAATCAATTAAGTTGATTATATAGCGCGTACTTCTCCATACAAAAAGAAAAAGCTCTTTGCTACCTCTATTGCCTGATTTCGGTGATTTTTGTGTTTATGTATTGAACATATCATTGACTAGGCTTGTACGTTTTATTTATTCCACTTTTCTACAAGCCTAATCAATGATATGTTCAATACATGAACACAAAAATCACCGAAATCGGGCAATATTAAGAGGTAGAAAAGAGCTTTTTCTTTTGGTATGGAGAAGTACGCGCTATATAATCCTCTTAAGAGAATTATATACCGAACACTGTTTTCGAAACGTATTGAATTCAATATATACGGTGGCGCAGGTATTTTATAAATCAGTAATAATCGAGCGATATTAGCTGGACTGCCGTGCCATATACAAACAACCTACCTCTGTCGGCTTGAGCTTCACTGCATGGTGAAAGGGAATTTTGCAAATGATCGCCTAGCTAGCTACCACTCTCAAGAAGAAAATCTGTCGCCTAGCACCTAACAGTGTGTTTCGGCAGCGGTCCTTGAGATGTAAAAAACAGGCACAATGAGACTTAAGAACTGTATGAATCAGTTTTATAAAATTAACCTAAACAAAACGAACATGATACAATTTCGAAGCTACATGAGACCACGCATAGAATTTAACATATTCCGTAAACTAACGTAAACTACGTATGTGACAAACTAGATAGGTTCATCTATGCAATAAAAAAGTTACGGCTAACCGTATCCACAGAAGCTGCTCTCAGTGCATACCACGGATGTTTCTTCGGTGCTCTCATACGGTCCATACTTTGGGACAATTCCGTTGAAATAGAAAAAGTGTTCATAATTCAAAAAAAATGTGTGAGAGCAATCTGTGGAGCCTGCAGTATAGATAGTTGCAAACCAATTTTCAAACATTTTCGTATCTTACCATTGGTTTGCATGTACATTAGAGATATTTGTGTTTTTGTAAAGCAACATCCAAAATATTTTACATTGAATTATAAGATATCAAGTATAAATGTGAGAGATAAATTTAAACTCTACCAACCTAAATGCCAGTTAGTTATGTGGAAAAGGAAAGTGTTTACAAATGCAATTAAAGTTTACAATAAATTGCCTAATTCAATTAAAGACATGACATTAAATATTTAAAAAAAAAAAATTACATTATGGTTACTTGACAACTGTTTTTACACCTTATATGATTTTATGACATTCAAAGTTTCTTAGGTAATATAATACTATAGTATAATATTGTTAATAAAATTGCATTTTAGTTTTAGTTAGATTATATTTTAAAATTTTGACGTATAGTATTTGATAGTTATTTACATAGGTTATATTAATATTTTATTATCAATTGTAAACTTCTTTCAAACGAAATGTATTGACTTATATTGTTTAAATACACATTTGCACACCATTGTCATGGTTTAGCACATTTTTGTAAAGTTTAAAACATTTTTGTGAATAAATGATTTGATTTGATTTGATTTTATATGGTATATTACAGGCTTCAAATTGGCTAAATAGCAAAAATTACTGAAGCAAAGACGACTGAGAGGTAATAGCAGATGGATCGATACCCACCGCCGTTTTGAGCTTCACCGCATGCTAGAAGAGCATTTTGCAGATGCTTACCTAACTAGCTCTAAAGTAGAAAATATGTTGCCAAGCACTTAACAGTGAGTTCCGGCAGCGGTACTTGACAGCCAGTATACAGGCACAATGAGACTTAACAACCGTACGTCTCAGGGTGATAGGCGCAGTGAATTTCTTCTCTTGTGACGTCATCTGTTTTAGGTAAAGGTTACCGCTTCAAGTGCGTCACAATTCCATAAACAAAAGAAGTTGCCAAATCCGCAATTAAGAGTAGAGTGCATACGCTTTCCATACAAACTTATTTTCGTTATATTTTAAATACTAAGAGTTCTAACTCTGTGAAATTTCGTATGCATATTGCTGAGCCTAATGTCTATGCTTCTGGTTTGCCAGTTTTTCGATTTATTATTTATTTTTCCCTAAATCTCAAAATAACAATTCCCTTACCAAATAATTTCTCGATTTATTTTTGAAAACACTTAATTTTACGGAAATCTGGCAAACTAGAAGCATAGATATTAAGCTCAAGAATAAATATGCAAAGTTTCACCGATTTTGAGCACTTAAAATTTAAGCCTGCACCGAGGCAGCGGTACGTAATTGTGGTTCGATTGATCCCTTGCTGTATCTTTATTTCTTAATTTTTCAGTTATGTAATAAATATATATTATATTTAAGGATTAATTATATAAATCATACACTTTGGAAACACGATCACTGATAATTTTCTCTATAAAAACCATTGTTACATCTAAAAAACGATATAAACCCTTAGTACGGCGTAAATACTTAACGGAAAGTCATCCGTATTTGAATAATAATAAAAAAAACACATGTTTTCTACAACGTATACACATTACATTTTTCAAATAGGTATTTGTTTTTACTATACGAAGGAAATACTCAAATTCACGCATGTTCCACCCATTTTAGACAGAGCTACGATACTTTGTCCCTATCCGCTTTAGCAATTCTTCGGCCGTCGGACGGGGACGGATGCTGTTGGCGTGCCTTACTTACGCACACATAATACGCGGCGAGCCTGAAAAGCTCGGTGCGCCCCTAAAATAGAAACTACGTTTGTATGGGAAATGCCACGAGTACTGTAGCTTTCAAGATGCAAAGTTGCCAGCCTATGATATTTTATAGGCTTCAAACCAACGAAATAGCAAAAATAAAATCTAGGAATCCATACTGTTTCAGAGAATGTGCGGTCAAACTACACGTACCCAATTTACACAACATTAATCAAATAAAACAAACACATATTTGCCTAACATGGACAATTATTGTTTTACAAACAAATCGGACAAAGATACTGCTCAAATATTTCATTGGAATATAATATAATTTTAATTATGATGTCAAAAACAAATAATTTATTAAGGTTACATACTTAATAAATTATTTGTTTTTGTTAATTGTCATTTTAGTAAATATAATATCAATGAAATGTTCAGATGTTTCACAACCAGATGAAAAGTAAACATTTTTTCTATTTTTTTATGCCTTATAGGTTACCCTTTGACCACTAACTCACCTGATGGTAGGTGATGATGCGGTCGAAGACGTTGTTTACGCTAACCTAGAATTACTGGCTCTCAAGGATAGGTGCCGGAACACACCGTTACGTGCTTGGCGATAGATCTTCTACTTGATGGTGGTAGCTAGCCAGGCGGGCATTCGCAAAATGCCCTACCACCATGCTATAACGACTGCCATCCTAAGACAACAACCAGGACCGACGACTTAACATGCCCTTCGAAGCACGTGTACGCTCAGTAGTAATGTCACTAGCCGTCACCCATCCAAGTCATGACCGCGGCGGACGTTGCTTAACTTTGCTGATCTGTTAAGAACAGCTAAGGAAACTTCGCTACGGGCGCTTCAAAATTTGTAGCACTATAACTCTGTATGCGAGTTCGTCCCGGGAAGTATTAATATTACTGCGACCATGCCTTTTTTTTTTTTTTTTTTTTTTTTTTTTATGCCTGATAGGTTAGCCTTTGACCACTATCTCACCTGATGGTAAGTGATGATGTGGTCGAGGATGTTATTCAGGCTAACCTAGAGTTACTGGCTCTCAAGGACAGCTGCCGGAACACACCGTTAGGTGCTTGGCGACAGATTTTCAACTTGAGGGTGGTAGCTAGCCAGGCGGGCATTCGCAAAGTGCCCTACCACCATGCTGTAACGACTGCTATCCTAAGACAACAACCGGGACCGACGGCTTAACGTGCCCTCCGAAGCACGGAAGCGCTCAGTAGTAATGTCACCAGCGGTCACCCATCCAAGTCATGACCGCGGCGGACGTTGCTTAACTTTGCTGATCGATTCAGAATGGCTAAGCAAACTTGGCTACGAGCGCTTCAAAAATGCCTATTTCTACTGCCAAGCAGTAATGTTTACATTAATGTTTTCAGATTTGAAAAGAATGAATAAATAATAACAGAGTAGAACGGAGTTTTCTTTGACCGAGGCCCAAACGCCACCATTTATCTACTTCCGCCTTCACGTCCTTACGTCCCCCTGTCGTCCAGGCCAGGCGGACATTCCTCTGTGAATTCCTATCGGATACTATAACTTATATTAGTTTTATTTATATAAATTAGTGTATATAAATATTATATACTTGAGTAAGAGTCTAAAACGAGCGGGATTTTTCTTTGGAACTGTGCTACTATAGATTACATACATAAATTATATATATGGACTAGCGGCCCGCCCCGGCTTTGCACGGGTACTTACGACTATAAATTGACATGTAAGCTATTCTATCTTTCAACTTGGATCAAATTGCACACGGTGTGCAAATCAAATTTAAAATTGATTCAGTAGTTTAAGAGTCCATCGCGGACAAACAACGTGACACGTATTTTTTATTTATAAAGATATAGTTAACAAGCTGACCCGAAAAAACGTTGTTTTGCCATATAGGCAAATAAAATAATAAAAAAAGATTAATTCATCTATTTGTAAAATAGTTTACGTCCTATTCTCAGACCTACTGAATATACACATAAAATTTAATAGGAATCGGTCAAGCCGTTTCTGACGAAATCTGTCACAAAAACACTGTGACACGAGAATTTTATAAATATAGTAAATATATGACATTGATAACGGGAAATTATAGTTGTAGTGAATTTACCTATATTTTAATTTTAAAAACCATGTCCACGCTCTTTCTGAACATACCATTATAACAATATACTAATAATTTATTTTCATTACAAAAAATGTCATTATGAAAAAATGTCATATATTTGAAAATCTGTCGCCAAGCACCTAACGGTGTGTTCCGGCAGCTGTCCTTGAGAGCCAGTAATTCTAGGTTAGCCTGAACAACATCTTCGACCACATCATCACTTACCATCAGGTGAGATAGTGGTCAAAGGCAAACCTGAAAGCATAAAAAAAAAAATTATATGACTTTGTAATTTTATTGTTTTTTTTTCTGATAATAATATATTTTTAATTGACTTAAACGTTCGCATTAAATAAAAAGAAAAGCAACACAAAAATAAATAAATAATGTAACTATATCTAAGACCTAAAAATGTTACACATAAAAATAAATAAATAAATAAAAAATCCATTTATTGCCTTTACCAAATTTACAAGGATTTTTACTTAAAAACTATCTTATTCAATTTTAAGGCCAACAGGATTATGCTCAGCTTGTGCAGCTTTAGTCCCTTTTCAAAGGAAAAAAAAAAGCTGCGCTGATTTTCAGCATAACCCTACTCGGGCAGATGTTTGCAGATATATATGTAAAAGAGCTGTGTTATGTAGCTTAACAATATATAAATATAAAACAGAAACAGCTTATATAGACAATATAACAGTATGAAAAATGTTTTTTTCCTAATTGGGTTATGAAAAATAAACGTACCGTAAAAATAAAATAAAATACAATACCTGGTGACTATGTGGTAGGTGTGTTTGGAGTGTAAGTGATTAAGTGTGGTGTGTACAAATGAGTGAAAAAAATAAATAAATAGAGGTATGTATGTTTGGAGTGTGAGTAATTGAGTGTGGTGTGTGAAAAAAAAATATAAAGGTGTATATATGTATATGTTTTTAATATTTTAAGTGTTATCTTCTATCTTTGGCCTTTATTTTCTGTATTTTAAAGGTTGCTTCATAGTTTCAAAATTGTGAGCTCTGTTTTCTAGCAGGAGGCAATCATAAGTAGAAAACAGAGCTCAGGTCACTTTCCACGGGTAGAGTACCTAAAAGGCTGGCAGCCTTACCCCATTGTATGGCAAGGCTAATCCTCTGGCCGAGGTAAGCGCCAGCCCTTTGGCCGTTTGTCTTTTCTATCAGCCGCTTTGAAAAATCTTTTTATAAATTCCATGCGCTTGGACCCCACGGACCTATTGTTTCTACTCCAAAAAGCAGAAATATATAACTATCGCCGAGACTCTCGTATTTTCGCCTTTTGGAACCTTCTGCTGCCACTGCCGCTGCTCCCGCTGTCTTGGAGTTGGAGGGTAAATGAGACGCCGCAAGCGTGTCGACGCAAGTGGCATCCCAAACTAGCGGCCGCGACTCCAGTAAATTATATTAGATAATAGATAATTATTAATTTATAGTAGATAGATTTTCGAAGCGCTCGTAGCGAAGTTTGCTTGGCCATTCTGAATCGATCAGCAAAGTTAAGCAACGTCCGCCGCGGTCAGGAGTTGGATGGGTGACCGCTGGTGACATTACTACTGAGCGCTTCAGTGCTTCGGAGGGCACGTTAAGCCGTCGGTCCCGGTTGTTGTCTTAGGATGGCAGTTACAGCATGGTGGTAGGGCACTTTGCGAATGCCCGCCTGGCTAGCTACCACCCTCAAGTTGAAAATCTGTCTGTCTGTTGAATACCAGGCATAAAAAAAAAATTAAAAAAAAAAAGATAATAGACATTCTTGTTTAAAATTTACCATAATGCTAAAAAATATGGTAATCACTTTTGACACCTTATGGCAGAGGTACAAAAATGGTCTTGAAACTGTAAGAACTGTAAGGGGTGGAATGTGCGTGTGAAAATCCAGTAGAAAACCTGTCGCCATGCACATGAGAGTTATGCACTGTTTGTCTCTTGAACATGTGTTGTAGGCAGAGATTACTGCTTAACATCAGTCACAATCTCGTGCTAGTTCAGCCACAATAAGCGTGTGTGTGTGTGTATGAATGTTTGCTTCTGAAAAACATATATAGGGTGATGAGTGTGTGTTTAGTGTAGTGCATTTGAGTTCTATATTAAGTTAGATTATTATATATATTTCGGATGGAAAAAGATAACTTCGGGAATTGAATAAGCAACCCCCAGAATCTCTGGTCCGCTGAAAGTCCCGCTGGAAGTTATCTTTTTCCATCCGAAATAATTTCTATGTTTTCGCTTCGCATGCGTCAATGCTCTCATAAAATAATTCTAATCTATATTAAGTCATTTGTAATCAAAAAAAAACTAAAGAAACTATTGTTTTTTTGCAGGATAAAACGAAACACTCAGCAATACTTCAGTAAATGTAAATACACATTAAAAAATATCATACGTTTTGTTTTGATCGAAGAAAACATGGGACAACGTTTTGCCAAGCATGAAGAAGCTTCCGGAAGCGGAAGTCAAAAAACATGTTTTGTCATAATTTTATTTTAGTCGGCTCGATTTGGGAGGCTTTTATGTATTTTTAATGAAGCATTAAGAACGAACACACGAAAATACATTGAATACAAACAGAGTAAGTCATCGGAAACGTTCTTTCAATCCTCATACTCGGAAAGTAATCTCTGTTTGTAGCAGGTGGAAGACACTGCCCCACCTTAGGGCAGAAAAGTCTCATATCCTTCTCTGGGCAGGAAAGTGTTGGAGGTTTGTTTTTAATCAACTACACACTGGCACAAAATATTTATGATAATTATAAAAATTAAAACCATTGTTGTAAACAAAATAACATATCTAAGTTTTTCGTTGTAACATGCCTTGCTGTCATAAATAAATAATAACTACATTATTATAAATATTTTAGAAAACCTTACATTTTTTTACTTTCCTTATATTCGTTATGAAAAGTATAGTGTTTAACACGGGTGAAAGTCATTAATTACTACTCGGACTGTAGTCTAATTACCTCGTATGGGAATTTATTCCTTTCGACACATTTTCCCCAAATTCTCTAAGATGTAAATTTTAAAAAAACAATATAATAATATGTGAACTCACAAAACTTTTATATTCATAATAGTTAATACTTTAACTATTGTCAAATACCAAAGTATTATAAACATTTTCTGATTACAACGGAAAAGTAGATTAATTAACTTAGCGCTTCTAATAATTACAGAGTTCCGTTGTCCCCTCTGTTGTGGTACCTACGCACAAAACAGGATTCTGTTCTTATAAACGCTCATACTCATTACAAACCTCTTGCATGGTAACACTAGATAAACGTATTTACACTATGCACGATGACATAAACAGGTATAAGCCGCTTGGACAGTGTTGAGGATATGGGGGATAATGTCTGCGTCGAAAACAATCATAAATTGTGCTGGAGGTTACGGAAGTACGAACGTATATCATTATACTAAGGTTTTTTTTAATTATTGATTCATATATGTTTCAGAAGCTAGGTGGACATATTAGTATTCATGACCTAAAAGCATCTAGTTTGCATGGTATGAAAAGTAGAGTGTTTATTACTCGACCGCGCAAATATTTATCCTCGGTCATTCTTATGACGTATATTGAATCTCTCGCTGTGCTAGGCTTCACTACCCTAGAATATTTTTTAATTCACTCTGGATTCAATAATAATATTAATTTGCTGCCTTGTTTTTCCCATTTTAATGTGATAAGACACACTAATTGCCCGCCTGATGGTAAGCGTAACGCCACTACACTTGCAGTGAAGTCTCTGCTTTAAAGTCAAAGTCAAAACTATTTTTCAATTCAGGCGTTCGCGACCCCTTTTTTAAGGTCCATTACAAAATTTTACTGCTTCATCATTTTACTGCTTCATCATTTTACAGCCACATTCAGCAAAAAGGGTAAAGAGCTACTGCGAGAAGAAGAAACACGTGGACATTATTTTTAAATGTTTTTACATTTCGCTACTTATGTTTATTATGAATTATTTTTTTTTACATAAATGACTGGCAGTGGTTTAACAGAGGTGGAATGTTGCAAGCATTTTTGTCGTGTAAATAATAAAATTACCGATTGTATTAATTTATGCTAAATATATTATGTTTTAATGTTTACATGCTGCATAAACTTGCCATCTGTGAGAAGTATCCTATAATAATATATTTTGGAATTTTAATTAATATCAAATATTTTATAAATATTCTACACAACGCTGAATTCTTTCGATATAGCTGCGCTGCGTGGCGTTTACGATGTCACGTCGTTTTAACAGTAAAATAAGGCGGAATTGTCACTAGATATATAGTTTACAATTTCCAAGGAATTTTCTTTAAAAAATATTGAATGCTTCCTAAAATATTTGTAATTATTAAAAACTGATTTCCGCAAAGTGACGACTGAATCTTAATATAACAATAAATACCTAAAATAATTATTTTAAGTATTTTATTTTTATATATCAAACAGTAGTTTCAATTTACCTTTTGGTAGGACTCTTCAGGTAGAGTCCGTCTTCTTGGGTACCACCGTGATTTGAGATATTCTGCTTCGTGCAAACACACAATTTTTACGTGTAGGTTACTACGGTGGAGACGTGAGTAAAAACAGGAATTTATTAGAATAAGAATCATTTATTGACCATAATATCTAGAATGTTATTCTAGGCAAGTCATTATACAATGTAATATTTTTTATATAATTAAGACATACTTATAAATATAATCTTAAATATATAATTAAGTATTTAATAATAACTACATACAAGCAATCATATTAATCGAAATATTACTAAGCATTGTTATTGGGGAAATTAATATCAAACAACTTACTTAATCTACACAATTACAATAAACAGATTATAATTATATTAAAAAAATAGTGAAGTTGACAATTAAACAATTCAAAATTGCCAAACATACAGGGTTATTGGTAAAATGCTAACAACATCTTAGAGTTGACTTCTGTTAGACCTAAAAAAACGATTTCGTTTTTGTTTATAAAATATAAATATATATCTTTTTTGTGTTTTTTATGTGTTTTTGACGGAATAAGTACGAGTCCCACCAGATTTTAAAAGTCTCTTGTGCCTGTAATGTATTATTTCATATTTTTTATTACTTTGCTCGATGTAAATATTCAAAACTCTATTCAAAGGGAGCACGGCAAGGCCCACTGTTGCGCGCCGGGCGATCTTGGCTCATAGTAGGCATTACAAAACATTTTTTTTTTTTCAATTCATTGCAACATTTTTGATAGGACTAGCAGAAGTCAATGAGGTTGTTAGCATTTTACCAATAGGTAAGAGGATGTCAGCATTTTACCAATAACCCTGTATATGCAAAATAAATTAAGAGGTTTGTCGTTACTTTACTCCCGTTTATTCTCACGTCTCCACAATACTTTCTCACATCCGAGTAAAGATCAGTATCGAGTAGCGAAGTAAATCCTAATAGACCCATCAATTTGGCCGCCGCCACCGTATCGTCGTATCACAGGTTTATCTAGATACACGCCACATTGCCGCTACTATCTAGCCACTGACCTGGGATTAAAGACGGAAATTTATTAGATAGTCTTTCTATGCCCGGTTTGTTCAAAGCTACCTTACATAATTATATATATGTGCCCAAACAGTGGTAAATCTGAAATATGAATACAGTATTAGCCAGTATCATTGTTTTTATCTGGGTTTATTCTTATATTGATGTTCTAAATAAATAAAATTTTTAATTTAAATTTTTTATATATTTTTTCTGCCTCTTTAGTTCATTACTATTACTAACTGAGATTAGAAACTCCAGAGGCGAATAAAATGATAGATTTTCGCAAGACAGTTTTAGGTACCAGATATATGGTATCTGCGAGTGAGTGAGGTGCTGGGTTAGAATGTCTTACCCTATCTCTACCCGTGAGTGTAGTAAGAGGCGACTAATGGTAAAATACTGGAAGGTGGGCAGCAGCGCCTTCTACGAAACTGCTATCTTAAACTACGATCTCCAAGGCGCCTGCCAAGTATAGGGAATATAACAAAATCGCCTTAATGAGGGAGGCTGTGTTCAGCAGTAGGAAAGTCAACAGCAATCACCCCCAGAACACACCAAAGGTCTCGAAGAAGTATTTCTGGCCTTTGAGGAGAAAATGTGGTCTTTTCTCGAAGGTTCCTTAGTCGTATCGGTTCGGAAATACTTTACATGGCAGCTATGTAGTTCCACATTGTAATAGAGCTAGGCCGAAAATGCCGAGAGAAATGCGGTTATCTCGGCATTTTCGGCTTGTGTTCGGTGGACTTCCAGACCTCGCCTCGACATGAAATTGATGAAAAATAAATAATGAATAGATTCAGGCGTTACTTTGCCGAAATCCATATTTAATAATGACAAATATTTTAAGAAAACACTTAAACATATTTAAAAAATATATCTAGTGACAATTTCACCTAAATTTCCTGTAAAGCCGACGAAGTGACGTCATAAACGCCACGCAGCCAAACCGGAACAATTTTCGACGCATTCTACATGAAGCATTCTCCTCCTGAGAACAAAAATTAACTCTACGAGCGCAGCACCGAGACATATCTTTTATTAAAATATTAATTTAATGTTATTTAAAATTATTTTTGAAATAATTTGTTATTATTATTGATGAAACCCCATGCTCCTTTCTGACATGATGAAATTGAGCTGAACAGTTCCTTGGCAGTGCCAAAGTGTCGAGGTTAATATATACAAGCATCGAACATAACATGGAATACGCACAAAATCTAAGTTCATATCTTAGCAAGTTATTAAAATCAGTGAAATACGAATCAGACCTGCGGTATGTAGCCTAAACAGAATAGAATGAACTATTTTGTACTAAATTCATACAACAACTATATATTGTTATATCAGTATGGAACCTTTGGTCTGCGAGTCCCATTGATTACTGGTTACATTTTTAAATTGTAATGAAAAGATTGATACAGATCATTAGCAGTAGGTACAGAATTTATCACTTCCCATGCTCCCCCACAAAAACGGAATTAATCACCAATCACATTGTCCAAAAATACTTTAATCAACTGTCAGTTAAGCAAAACATTTCAACGGCCGGTTAAAGCCCGATTTGTCGGTGCATTTCTCGTTAACCTGTGATTTACACGTCGTAAACTACAAAGTACAGAGGTGTTGTTTAATATAGTTCCAGCTTTGTGAAGCTGGCTCTAAAAATAGTTCGGATGTAAAGGGGTGAGCTGATTTAAAAAGACATTGTTTGTAAGTTAGATAAATGTATGTGCAAGCTGCCTTACTCCATAACTTTTTTCAACTGATAGACTTTAGGCCTTTGACCACTGTCTTATCTGTTGGTGAGTGATGATGAGGACGAGGATGGTAAACAGGTATAACCTACAAAATACTGGCGTTCCGGGATAACTACCGAGAAACTCCGCGAGGTGGTGGCGACAGATTTTCTACTTGAGACGTCACCATCCGTAAAATGCCTTCCATGCGAAAGCTCAAGCCGCTGCCATATTCTAACCGTGGATAGTTAACTGATACTTACCAGAACGCTAGTAGTGAGTAGTAGCAGGTTTAATGTACCTAGATTTGCATTGATTTCTGTATAGTAATTGGCGTCACTATCAATGAATTTCTGAGGATCACTTCACTTAGAACAAAACCTTTTTCATTTCCAGCATGAACGATGATCATACGTTCTTCTTTTGAAATATGTTTCTTCACACCTTTTTTATATTTTCCATATATTTTACTATAATTCAGATAGCCTCCAAATTGGATAACCACAATCAACTTGCTTTTAAAGTCTGTTGGGTTTATTTTTCGTATGGCTTGATTTTTAAAACGAACAGATTCCCGCCAATCAACCTTTTTATGGTTGAGATAAGTTTACCGCGCGCCGCCGTTATACCGTGGTGGCGCTAATGTCTTCGACATCTTGAGAAGCCTGTGTGAGTGCGGTCCATGCAATATTAAGAAAATACTGTTTATTACTTATATTTCTATATTCGCTTAACAGAGCTAGTGAACCTAGGAACTTTTATTGTGTTCAAGGACATGCTCCAAGTGAGGCTGAGGATTTCCGGTAAAAGAATACTGCCGGTAAAAATATGTACTTATAATAATGTAAAATCTCATACCTTTCAAACTTTTTCTGTGATAGTGGTCACGGGTATAGAATTTCATCCGTTAAAGCGGTTTAGTTTAATATGATTTACCAACTTTAGATCATCATGGATACCTAAACATCTTACATAGGATGTACCTGCACGCCGCTTCAGCGAAGCCACAACGTACATACATACACTGGTTATAGAACTATTAACTTTTAGCAACTATTACAGTCTGTACCTGAAGCCACGGCACTGAATTCCCTGGGCCGCGTTCCTGCAAATATTGGTCGAGCTAGATTTGCTCCATGGCACCTATAAAGCTCCTTTCAAAATATGGTATTGACAGCGATGTTTTTGTGATAAAATATCGTCTACATTTTTATTAAATAGGGCTTATTACGTAATCAAGCGATGTTAACACAATATGTCACTAATCCTTGGCTGACCTTGTACAAAATCTATTATTTATTGTAGTATCTGTCTCATTTGACAGCTAGCCAAGATTTGGCCGATTCAAAAGGTAGTAAAAATTTGGCCTGGCAGAGCAAAATATGCTCTGACAGGTCGCCCGGGTATGATCAAATCTTGTCAGGATCAAATTAAGTTCGATTAGAGTGCTGGAACGGCGTGTATCCGCGTTTAGGCCAAAATATGTCTTGGCCGAAGGCTAGCAGGAACGCACCCCTGAACTAGCTCCGCAACGTTTCCGCCTCTATCGCGATGTAATAATTACCCATTGATTTTGAGCTACCAGGCAGAAACTTCAACGCTCTAGTGATCATCGCAAGTCATGCAGATGCTTTACTAAATGAGAACGTTCATATTGCTCCTTATATTATTTAATATTAATTATATCAGTTTGTTTCGTACAATTAACTAGTTTCATCTTAAAGACGAAAGTAGCTACTGTAGTTCGTAAACTATTACGATATAATATAATAACAAATATTTTAAAAGAATTTTAAGAAAACATTAAATAATACTGTAATAAATCACTTAGAAAAGTATGAAAATATATATCTAGTGACAATTCCGCCCAATTTTCCGGTTAAGACTAGTTTCGCTTCTAAACGCTCAATAGATGAAGATGCTTCGTTTAGAAGCGAAACTAGTTGAATATTCTTCCGGTTAGATTGCGTGGCGTTTGTGACGTCACGTAGGCTTAGCAGGAAAATTAAGCGGAATTGTCACTAGATTTATATTTTTATACTTTTCTAAGTGTTTTTTAATGTTTCTAAGTATTATATAATATTTTCTTCAAATACTTCAAAAATATTTGTTATTAATAAATATGGATTTCCGCAAATAAACGCCTGAATCTATTCATTACCTTATTTCGATATTGTTGGCTATTGTGCTAATTTAGTTAATAACTACTTATATCTTAAAGTATTATTTTATAATTAATTCTCCACTTAGTATAATTTATTATTTGTTAATATGTTCCCAAGTCTAAAAATATTTCCTTTAACGATTTATTACTATAATTCGTTTGACTTTCACGACACATCATTGATATTTACGTAGTCGTCAATTGACTCGAGTTTTATTCAAGTAGCTATACTGACTTCACTTCTCAGCGTGAGTTGTGCGGATAGATTCTGCTTGGGAATATTGACATAGCAGTCTAGTGTAATCTCTCATACAGTTCAGACGTATCGGTATATTATGGAATATAGTGAGGATATTGCCGGAATTTTATTTTAAATGGCCTCGGTCGATTATAATATATTCGGAAGATTACCGTAGAGTGAACTGATTTTGCCATGAATACTTTGCGCCAAATCTAATGAATGATTTGTACGTAATACAAAGAAAAAGTGTTTATTTTTTGGGTTTCAACCACTAATGAAATAAACCTTTGTTCTAAATAGTAATAAAAAGTATTGACGAGTCGTCTATTTTTTGGGAATGTTTCTGATAATGAAAGATGATTTTTTCCACCGAATCTAAAAATCTTACAAATTTGCGTAAGTGTGTATACTGCATCTGCATAGGTTTCTACTGTTAAAGGCAAGCTTTGATTTTTACATCAGTTATGTTTCTATTTGTACAATACGACTACTAAAGTGTTTCATTTAAACTTTCGTAAGTAGTACACATATAGATTTCACCTAGGTTGAATCAGCCGAGCAGCACGATATCTACCGGTTTCGCGACTTTCGGAGTCGCTTCTTCATGTTGTACGTGCGCTCGCGACTTACAGAATAAGTCGCGAAACCAGTCGAGATCAAAATACTCGGCTGTTTTCACGTAAGTGAAATCCTTTTCAAAATTGTTTAAATAAAGTGTTTTATGACAGTATCTTATCGCTATTATAGAACTGCGTGAAGACGAAATATGCGAATGGTTTTAGCAGCTAGAAAGTTTTTATGTCTGCTGAGATCATGACTTGGAGCTGTGCCTAGTAGAGGGCCATAGGCTTGCTTGTACTGTAGTGCTTTTATGGGTGGGGGCCCTTTTCATTCCCCGTAGTCCCACACTTTACCACGAAGTAACAAAACAGCCGCTGTTTCAGAAATCCCAAGGTCTGCACGCTGCGTGCGCTAATTACGAAATATCGAAATCTGTGAGTCGAACGCCGCGTTCAAGCTCTGCTGCGGAACTGATTTCAAAATTCAAAACATGGCGGCCGGCGCCGCATCGCACACATTGACAATAGATTGAGTACTCGCTCGATTATAAGAATATCAAGATTCGCGTCCGCGAGAATATGAGCACTATTCACCTATAGATAGGGCTCAATCCAACCGCATAGTTTACCTTTGTTTACCGATCAGTGCTGGTAGTGTCAGAAGTAACATTTTGATCGGCTAAGCCGAAAAACTCTAATATTTGCCTTCGCTCCGCTGTTGTAGATATGAAATAGTAAGTACCTAACCTAGTATACTAATGACAAGCTAGGAACATCCCACGTAATGTGATTTAACTTTATCTCTCTTCGTATATTCTGAAAATTCCAAACTAGGACGCTTAGACGAGAACCGAAAGAAGTTTAAAGATAATAAAACTATTTTGATGGCTGTAAAATTACAAGAAGTTCGGACGACATCGCGAGCAAATTTGAATTCGTAAGGAGTTGGTTAACTTCAGTAACGTTAAGTATTACGTATAGGTTTGTTATAATATTCGCTGTTTGTTATTGTAATACATATTACATGCTCGTAAATTTAACGTTTTTAAAAATAATAAAACTATTTTGAAGGCTTTAAAATTACAAGAAGTTCTGACGACATCGCGGCCAAATTTGATTTTTCATTCGTAAGGAGTTGGTTTACTTTAGTAAAGTTAAGTATCTACTTCAAGGTTCGTTCTAATATTAGCTGCTTGTTTGTGTAATACATATAAAATACTCGTAATGGTAGTTGTACCTACAAAAATGTTGTTTTTTTTATGCTATCTTGATGGAAGAAATTCTATCCACCTGGTGTTAAGGTCTGGGACCACGCCAATAACCTTGAGGTACAAATTTTATGAGCAAGCGCAGTATGCTTTAGATTAGAATTTTAAAATCATATGCATTTTCAATTTATCCATACTAATATTATAAATGCGAAATTAACTCTGTTTGTCTGTCTCGCTTTCACGCCAAAACTACTGGACCGATCTGGATGAAATTCGGTAGGGAAATAGTTTGAAACACGGGGAAGGACATTGGATAGTTTTTATCCAATCACGCAAAAGGGGTTGTTTTTGCGTGATAACCGAAATACTCGCGGGCGTAGCAGCGACCGGAGAGCTAGTTATAAAAAAAGTGACTTAACTATATTATGATTTCATGCTTTTTCGATACGTTAATAAATCTTCGTACTATTTTTATATAAATCAAAGCATTCTTACTGCGTACATTAGACTTCCTTGCATGATTTCGTTTCTGTTTATCTAAATTACTTCTCTCGTCGTGTAGATGTTTTTTTTTTTAATAATAACTTAGAAATTATCAATAAAAGTTGCTTCAACATAAGACTTATTGGGCTTTTTAGAAAGAGCGGCCTTAGCCTTTACCCTCTGCCTATAACAGTTGAGTACTGCACTGAGAATATTAAACCTGAGACAAGTTGTTAAGGCTCGTGTGCCTGTAATTTCACTGGCACCAAACCCGGATCAGAGTTTTTATTTATTTATTTATTGCAAATTCATATACACAATCATTACAGGATTATCCTAATTCAATTGTGATGCCACATAATTATGATTAAAGAGAAAAAAAAAGATTACAATAATTTAAATTCAAAATATACCTTCACCAAATAACAAACGAATAGCAATCATTTAAATTACAAACAACGTCAAAATCAAAATTAAAAGTTAAAAATCCATGTCAATCATAAAAATAAAATAAATAAAGAATCATGTCCATTATTACAAATTAAAATTCATGTCAATAATTACCTACTACTAAAAAATCATGTCAATAATTACAACTATACAAAATTCATGTCAATAATTACAAATTAGGTACATAGATGTTAATAATTAGAAACAGCGTCCATAATTACAATACAATTAAATGTTATTTTTAATCTTTATAAATAATGAAATTTAATAAATAGGTAACAATGTCAATTACACCATATTATTATGTCAATTACACATACCAATGTCATGACAATATCAATTAATACTTATTAAAAAACGTCTGGTATTATAATAAAAAGTAACATCGAATTTAATAATGTGAACATTACTGCTTGGCGACAGAAATAGATACGGTGACGTTTCTTCCCCGGACGAAATCGAATAAAGAGTTCTACTGCTACTAAGAATCGATCAACTAAGTCTTCTTGAAGCGCTCGCAGTGGGGCATACCATGGACTTACCTAGTAGTAAGTTGTCTCTGGTAATGACCAGAATAACGTACTACTAGGTCCACCATATCCACTAGTGGTCACCCATCCAAGTACATGACCTGGATGGGTGACCTTATTTGGATGGGTGACCAGGTACATTACTGGGATGGGTGACCGCTAGTGGTTATTGAAAGCTTTCATGCTTCGGAGGGCGCATAAGTTTAGCCCTCGCTCGGTCTCAATGGTTGTCGGTGTATCAATGTTTTTAAAGCCGTTCATTTTAATACAATCACTCGATGGGTTTGGAAGATTTCTTTTTCTCACAATGTGGCGTCGTAAATCCACCAGGGTTTTTTTTTGTGTACCTAGTGTCTGCGCTCTATAAAGAACATATACGAATCTAACGATATCTCATACATTAAAATCAATCAAGCCGTTTAGAAGTTATGGTGTAATAAAGAAACTCACAAACATACATACATGAACCCTGAAAACATGATTCTGGTTTTTTGGGCAGTCGTGAAATAAAGTGTTACAAAATTACAAATTTACTAGAGGAAAAATTTAAGTCAGGTGCGGGATTCGAACCCGCGTCCATCCACCCCTTTAGCCGGGGTATGCTCTAATCTAATTCAGCTAACATGGCAATGAGTCATATCTCTATTTTCTCCTATTTTTTCCTATTGTTCTTTAACCATCGTATTGGGATGGATCGTAAGTTTGTAATTTTGTAATGTAATCCGCAGAGCATGTGTTACATATTGCAAACATAAAAATATTATCAAGAGTTGTTCAATACTTTTAGCGTAAAACACGCAGAGAGTTGAAGACGCAAATAGCAATTATCTAGATAGGCCCCTAACTGACCGACTCACTCTCCCCTAATGAGTTGGATCAATGACTTAGCTAGTTTATTATGGATATGCTATATTCGTGTTTCATCTGAATTGATTATAAAAGGTACATGCGTTCTGATCTTCGGAAAAATCTCACCCGATCATATCGACCAAGTGCTCAGATAAGTTTTGAAAAATACGATGACCTCCCGGTCCCCACGGACCCAACGTCTCTACACCAAACGGCTCAAATATGTAAGCACTACCCAGGTTAATATACATTTTTTTTTTAATTCTTGATAGGTTAGCATTTGAGCACTATCTCACCTGATGGTAAGTGACGATGTGGTCGAAGATGTTGTTCAGACTAACCTAGAATTACTGGCTCTCAAGGACAGCTGCCGGAACACACCGTTAGGTGCTTGGCGACAGATTTTCTACTTGAGGGTGGTAGCTACCCAGGCGGGCATTCACAAAATGCCCTACCACCATGCTATAACGACTGCCATCCTAAGACAGCAACCGGGACCGACGGCTTAGCGTTCCCTCCGTAGTAATGTCACCAGCGGTCACCCATCCAAGTCATGACCGTGGTAGACGTTGCTTAACTTTCCTAAGTCAATATACTTGCGCCTACTTGGCTACATTAAGTTTGACATCCGATTGTGATCACTAGGGAACCGATGCATTCAATGAAAATATAATGTATATATATGAAAATATAATATAACCGTAAAAAATCAAGTAAATTTATATTCACAACACTGGGAACAAAGATAAAATAGTGGTACCTTTCCGATATGCATGGAAATATAGATCACAGACTACTTAGAGATACTACGTATCAGACTGCCGACTCTAGAACAAAAATTCTCATCTCTGTGTTTTGATGTCAGTGGACGTTTATTTTTTTTGCGTCTGAGAACAATGGCAAAGTAATAAAACGGATACAGCCTGAGACGCCGAGCTTTATACTTATATATATTACTTTTTTATTTGCTATTGCTACCCAAGTTTATAATTTTAAGACATTCATTTTGCGGGGTACGTAATTAAAACAAAGAATTATTTGTTACATGATTAATTTTTTAATTTCTTTTTAAGCTTAGATTAGCATCGCAGGCAAATTACGGTTGTCTAACCTTAGAATATCTGTGCCCTTTACAATTCTATTAATCATGTTGCACCAATTTATTATTGAAAACCTAACAACTAAGGAAATTAAATAATGTAGGACAATTGTCTTGTGTTCGGTACAGTCAATAAAATCAAATGAATACTTGGAAACAATAACATCATTTACATTTGATGCTACATTATTTTTATGGGCATTGTGTTCCAAATATGCGTTTGTTTCAGTTATTACTGTTCCAAAACACCTCACTGCACCTTCGGATGGGTAGTTTAAGCTTTTTTTACTGCCGTGTATTCCCGGTGGTTTATCCAGTCGTGGATTCCACTTTAATTACTCGTTAGAGCATTTTTACAAGAATTACATTCCAGCAGTGTAGGCTCGCGAGTGGACATTCAATCGTTCTCGGCGAGCCTGCTCCACAATCATTTCAATATTTTGTCCTGTACTTGAATGACCCGGCTCGACATTTTCTTTCAGTTTTTCTGTAAACAATGACTGTAAATTTATTACTTGGCCTGCCGGGTCATCCTCACAATGAAACGTTTGGTTGTGGAACTTTATTATTATGGTTACCTATAATGACTTGAAGGTGCAGTTGAAGCTATGGCAGCTTGGGTCATTATTTCGGTAATTATATGCTCTTACTTGACCAAAAAAGTTTTGTATTGGATCAGAATTGAAATATCTGGGTCTCACTATTTTTATATTATTGCTTATAAATATCTGCCACAGCCTCATGTAACTTTTTAGTGTTATTATAAAATGTACTAAAGAGAGCACAGATTTTTCCTTTCCATTGGAATCCACATAACGTATTTTCTCCAATTTACTAACTGCCTCTTTCCAGAACTGGTGGTGAGGTGATTTTCTGCTACTGAAGTTCGCAGGATCTTTCCCTTGCTTTCCTTTTTGAAAATGTAACAGCTCCATTGACACTGTCGAACAGTTGGTCAAAAAATAAAACAGTCTCTGCAGTATTTTGTATTGTGCTACTGACAGGTCTGCCATTTGCATAATGAGCTGAAAAAAAAGATGTTATGTTTAATGTTATAAACCAAACCGCCCACCCCACCCTGGGTATGTGTTATTGAATGATTTCTCTTAATTAGATCTATTGACTAGATCAGTGATCGGCAAAGACGGCCCGCGGGCTAGCTCCGGCCCACGAAAGCATTTAATGCGGCCCGCCGACAATCTATCGATATGAATAGTATGTCTTAAGGCGAGGCTTTCCACGGACTTTAGGTATTTTATTCGAGCGCGACGTATTCATTTACGCGACACAAAGTTGTGTGCGATGCGCCGCGCGCACGCTTTTAGCTTTCCAGGTAAGGTACAGTACAGTCCTACCTACGTACGGAGATCACGTCAGTACCTATGACATTTTAGAATGGAATTAACTTTTGTCGTGTATTGGTACATACGCCGGAAAAATAATCGGGTCCTGTAGGGGTTCGGTCAGTACAGTAGTGTTTATATATCTATACAGGATGAGGGTCATTGTGTACCTACGGTTATTTTAGATGGGTAAATTATCATTCTTAAGAAAAACATTTTTATTTGTGAGAACTACGTTAAATTAATATATTAAGGTTCTATTATATTTTTAGTATAGAGAAAGCCGTTTAATGCACCTATTCACAAATGGTAATTTGGTAATATTATTATATTTCAAATATATATATATATATATAAACTTCATCAAAAGAAAACATTAAATGTCACAACCATGTCATGTGAGATTCCCAGAACTCAGTAATAAGTCTGTCTGTCACAGTTGTCCTATTAACTAATGGCGTCGAGTGATATAGCTTCGAAAGAATAAGTTATATATTAGTTATTTTGTAAAACGAGTACCCTTATGCTGTCAAGACCGTGACTTTTAAAATATGTATTTATGAATATGTCTACGCAGATTAATATTAATATGGTGTGTTTAATAACAATGAATCTAGTGATTGTTTTAAGATGGCTATTTTTGTTTAATCTTTGTGGTTATATTTGTGTTTAAATTATTATTTTCAGACCATGTATTCAACATAATAACAAATCTCAAAGAATTATGTCGTGCGTTTAAAATAAAACCAAATTCCACAATATTTTTGGATATCATTTTAGCTCATTCTAATGTACTGTTTTGCAAGTTTTATAAAAAAAGATATTATCCAAAACGATACGTGTTAAGTTGAGCGCTTATAGAGAGCATTTTTGAAACTAAAAATATGTATCAATTGTTTTGGTTGTGACAGGAGCCCCATTGTAATAAATTTCATTAAGCTGTCCTTTACAGAGTGCTCAATTCAAAGTCAATAAGTACAAATTCTTACTTCATAATCATCCTCATCAACCATCTTCAGGCAGATATGTGCCTTCTAGCGAAATTGGCCAGAAATAAAAATAAAATTTGCCAGATAGTGTCTATTATTGAAGATACAGTAGAACCATATGCCGTAAAACTAAAAAAAATAAGTCATAAAACAGGGCAACAGATACCATATTTAGATATAATGAGTCTATACGCGCACTATAATAAATCAAAATGTTATTTGGAATTAAAAATTGATAAATTAATTTTAAGTTACTATATAAAAAATAGTTTATGAAAATTGTAAGGTAAGGTTTTTAACAAATTTCTAATAAATTCAGTTCATAATAGCAAAGCTTATTAACCGATTTCAAAAAGTAGGGGGTTCGCAATTCGTCTATATTTTTATTATGTGTTTGATAAGGTGAACCGATTTCGATAATACTTTTTTTATTTAAAAGCTGATACTTGTCGTTTGATTTCTAAATGAATTCGAACGAAAAGTATCAATTTCTTTAAAATCAGTTGTACACTCCAATAACTGAAAAATATTTTCCTATTTTGATGATATAGTCTTTGACAGTGAATGATAATCAACCCAGTAAGTAGCAAGAATCACTGAAAAAAAATTTAATAAATGTAAACCAAAAAATGGAACCAACTTCAACACTCAAAAGTGTGAAATAACTTGTCGAAGTCGGTTCCAAGCGCAAAATATTGTTATACTAGGTACTTTTGAACTATTATGGTACCAACTTCAACAAGTTATTTCACACTTTTGAGTGTTGATGTCGGTTTCATTTTTCGGTAAACATTTTTTTTATATTGAGACTTTGCATAAGTATTGGATTTGTTAGTAAATTTGTGTAGTATTTTTTTATTATTATAGAAATAATATGTAACATTAAGTGATTTTTAATACTGGATGGATATAAATTGAATTATGGGTAAAAAACTTAAATCCGGCTGTATGGAAACTCATGTCACGTCACGACTATGTTGCTCAATATCACACCTGAGACTTTGAACTAGTATTTTAATATTTTCCTAGGTTCAATGAGCTTGCAAAAATGTAAAGGGTTTTTTTGTGTGATAATGATATACATAAAAAAATCTAAATATATATTTTATTACAGTTGAGTTGAGGATTACCCAGATAACAAATATAAAGAAATACAACAGAATAAATTAAACTCATATTTTTTGGCATTGGACCTAACAATAGTGATAACAATTTAAATTTAAAATCAAGATAGGAAAATACCTTTCGGTTATTGGAGTGTAACTCAAAAGCGGCGTGACCAATTTTGATGAAATTTAAATGGGACCACACCACAAACATTCAAATAAAAAAAACATATAAATCGGTTTATCAGTAAAAGTTCTGAAGTAACAAACATTTAAAAAAAATAGACGAATTCAAAACCTTCTCCTTTTTTGAAGTCGGTTAAGAAGCTAACACACATACTTACTTTCGAATTTATAATATATATTATTATTATCATATAATAAACAAGGGTGGAGTAAATCTATACTGAAAATAATATAGTACAGATTTGATTATTAACTTCATTATCTTAGACCTTGGGTACGAAATACTAGACATTCGGCTAAAACTAGATATAAAAACAATAATTTCATTGCACTTTAGCAAGCTTATTGAACCTAGAAAGTTATCAAAAAAACTTGTTCACATCACGGGTGTGACATCGCGTACCATGGTCGTGACGTGACATGAGTTTCCATACAGCCAGATTTATGTTTTTACTTATAATTTAATTTATATCCATCCATATTATAAAAACTTACGCTCATATTTATATCTAATATATGAAAAACACGGGTGTTTGATATGGAAACATGTGTGAAGCGTGACGCGACCGCGGCGGACGTACCACACTCAAAATCCTGAGGAAGGCTTCCGGTACAAGCCGAAACATTGTCGATAGCGATATCGACTCATAGTAAGTTCACGCTCAAACACCCGTGTTTTTCATATATTAGATATATCCATCCAGTTTAAAAAATCGCTTAATGTCACTTATTATTTCTATAATCATAAAAAAGACTACTCAAATTTACTAACAAATTCAATACTCATGTAATGTCGCACAAAATTTTTTTTTTACCGAAAAATGGGCTTGACTTCAACACTCAAAAGTGCGAAATAACTTGTTGAAGTCGGTACTGTGATAGTTCAAAAGTACCTATTATCACAATATTGTGCGCATGTTCCCGACTTCGACAAGTTATTTCACACTTTTGGGTGTTGAAGTAGGTTCGGTAAAAAAAAATCTTCACACGTTTTAGTGTCCCTTGCTACTTGCGGGACCGATTGTCATTCATTGGCAATGACTATATCATCAAGATAAGAAAAAACATTTCAGTTATTGGAGTGTAACTCAAAAAACGGCTTGATCGATCTTGATGAAATTTAAATGGGATCACACGACAAGCATCAACATTCAAATAAAATAAATTATCAAAATCGGTTCACCAGTAAAAAGTTCTGAGGTAACAAACATAAAAAACGGACAAATTGAGAACCTCCCCCTTTTTAACCAACTTCCAAGAAAAGAGGAGGTTCTCGATTCGTCTGTTTCTTTTTACGTTTGTTACCTCCGTAACTCTTGACTGGGTGAACCGATTTCAAAAAATATGTTTTTTTGAAAGCTGATGCTTGTCGTCTAGTCTCATTTAAATTTTATCAAAATCGGTCAAGTCGTTTTTGAGTTACACACCAATAACTGAAACATATTGACCTATCATGATAATATAGTCGTTGATAATGAATCACAATCGATCCCGTGAGTAGCAAGGGTCACTAAAAAGATTAAATTTTTTTTTACCAAAAATTGGAACCAACTTCAACACCCAAAAGTACGAAATAACTCGTCGAACTCGGTACCACACGCACAATATTGTGACAATAGGTACTTTGGAACTATCATGGTACCGACTTCAACAAGTTATTTTATACTTTTGGGTGTTGAAGTCGGTTCCATTTTTAGGTATTTTTTTTAATCGGTTAATAACACACATACTAACTTTCTAATTTATATTATTTTTATCATATAAAAGCTAGACAAGGGTGGAGTAAATCTATAATGAAAATAATATACCTAGCATAGTTTTGATTATATAATAGTAATGAAGTTAATAATTAAAGCCCAGTGTGTGTGTACCTATACACTGGGCTTTGATTATTAACTTCATTGTCTTAGACACTGGTTACGAAATAATAGGCATTCAGCTAGATTAATTAAAAAAAAATTTAAACATTAAAATAATACCAAAAAATGGAACCGACTTCTACACCCAAAAGTCCAAAATAACTTGTTGAAGTTGGTACCATGCGCACAATATTGTGATAATAGGTTCTTTGGAACCATCACGGTATCGTGTTCGACAAGTTATTTCAAAGATTTCAATGTTGAACTCGGTTCCATTTATTTGTAAAAAAAACACCATTTTCCTAATATTAACACACATACTATAACTTTCACCATACTAACTTTCACTACTTACGAAATCTATTGTCATTCACCGTCAATCAGGAAGTCATCAAGATAAGCGTAACGAGTCGATTTTCTAAAAGTTAGCCCTGAGCATATTTTATTTTGTTGTGTTTGATATTCATTTTGATCTTTTTCTGTGTGGCGCTGCGTAGGTTGCAAAAATTGACACAGGTCCAACGTCGTCGAGCTCTGCGAGCGCACTAGCGGTCAAGTGAGCGAGCTCTGATACCATGAATTCATGATAAAAAATCATATAAAATTAACATGAAAACTTTTTAACATTTTAATTTATGATTTAATTTCTTTTATTGATTAGTAATGCATTAAAAAATAAATTAAAATTAATGATTGGTAAAAAGGGAGACAAAAATCGTTTTTAAATTCGAAATAGAGGTAACTTTAGGATTTTTTTCTATCGAGTGAAGTTATTTATTATGTGTATCAGATTTATGAATTAACTCAAGAATATGCTTAAAAATAACATATATTTTTTTTAGTTTAATAACCGAGTTTTTTCTTTGAGAAAAGTTAATTCTTGTATGGCGTTTTCTGGCCAGGAGCGCCTTAACTGTAATGCAGTAGTGGCGGTATTTAAAGGTTATAACCTCGCACGCCATTTTTACACCAATCATGGTAAAACCAAATATTCTTTGAAGAATAAGGCAAACAAAAAGGTGAATGCGAAAAATCTAAAAAAAAAACAATATCTGGGGCCCAACTCCCACCTTTTATAAACTATTATGGAAATCAAACGTCATTGTTTCAAGTTTAAATTATTGATACTAAGGTTGGTACCGTGGCCGTCACGAAACAATAATGTTCATATAGTGCTACCTCTGTCGCACAAATGACTTGATTCAATGCATGCATCCCGCTCTCACGTTGAAGTTCTAATGTAAGTATACTATAGTGATATGTGGTGGTGCGAATTAAAATTGTAGATGTAATGTTAAAATAAGACTGAATTAAGAGATGGGAGTTGGCCCCCTGGTCAAATGGGATTAAAATTTTTAACACAAAATGCAATTTTTGTCTATAATTCTGGCCCTCCTCTGAAATTTATTAAACTTTTTGGCCCCCCATTATAAAAATTTGCCCACCACGGGACTAAATGTACTAGGTGGACGTGAGTGAAGCAATAGAAATATGTTAAGATCGTATCAGGTTGCGCTTTGTATTTTCTGCCTACCCACATGGAAAAAAGGCGTTAATTTCTATGTATGTAGTTCTACTAAACCTGAAGCAACGCCCTATGTCTACCTTCTACCAGCCATACAAGCATTTTGTTTGTATTAGGTTACGGTATCACTTACAAGTAATTATTATAAGTGTAGTGTGTAGATGTAAGCTAAGTAAGTAGGTATAGTATAGTAGCTTTAAGTATTGAGTGAAGGCGACGTGTGCCGGCAGTAATAAAGAACATATTCAACTATTCGGACGTTTCACTTATCGTACGCCCTCGAACCACCAACATCACATGGCGACCCTGCCAGTCCCGGTGCAGTGAGAAGGCGGAGTGTGCTGCACCGGGATGGCTTTTCAAGAAAATGAGAGGAGAAAATTCAAGATGAAGAAATTAGCGAATAAAGAAAACAAAAAATAAGGACAGTAAAATGAATAAAGAAAAATGAAGCAAAATGAACATTTGAAGATAATTACGGAAAATGAAAATATACAAAGGAAAAGACGGAGAAATTAAGAGAAGGAAATGTCATGGGAAAATGAAGAAATTTTAAATAAAATGAAGAAAAATTATATTAAAATAATATAAAGATAGAAAATCCTTACATGAAATTTAAGATGATTTTTCACTACAAATAAGGAAAAATGAAGAGAAGGAAAATTCATGGAAAAATCAAGAAATTTTTAATAAAATGAAGAAAATTATATTAAGATAATATGAAGATAGAAAATCCTTAAATACGAACGGATTAACCTACGCGTTAGCGAATACAAGATGTATAACTTCAAAATAGAAAAAGAAGAGGTGTTCCTGAGCCAGAATGCGGCTGGAAACAATGATGCAACCACGACTATTGAGCAAATAAAATCTGATATCAGGAGCATGAATATATCATAATTGGAGCGGCTATCGTATTGGCAATTATATACTTTTTGCGAAGAAATACAAAGAAATCCATCAGAGGTGGATAGAAGATGCCACAGCAGCGGGAGCGTTGCGGCGTATCCGCAATTCAATACGTCGGCGGGAGGAAACCAGCGATACCGGCGAATAAAAAGTGTAGTGTTTTTAGTGAAAATATATAGGCAGTGTTTAAGTAAAGTGTAAGAAATTGTTTTTTAATGGAAGCCTTAGTGGACATATGCCAAATTTTACGAAAAGAGTGCGACACCATTCGTAAACTAGGAAAACGACGTACGGAAAAGTGGTGAATTGAAATTGGACAAAGTGAAGGACCTTTACAGTAAATATCAGGTAATAATTAAGAATTTTCCAACAAAACCGTCTAGCAATGTGGTAGAAATATGCAGCAAAATTGAGTTAATTTATAATAAAATATATAGTTACTACGGTACTGAAACTGATGTAATAATGGAAGCTTTTGATATAAAAACGGCAAATGCTATTACACCTTATATGGACGGTAAAGAGGAAACTACTGAGAGAACAATATAATAAACTGTTAAATGAGTGTTTAAATCTTGATGAACATAAAAAACTTTTGATTAGGTACCTTTGTTTTGAAAACAAAATTGTCTAAGTCTACAAAGTTAAAATTAAAACCAAGTTATCCAACCGTACAGTCTTATTGATGATATTAGACAGTATCTGCTTACCAAAAAATCCGCGAACTCTTTGCTGACTCAGATGAATAATGTTACTCAAAATACCATGCCAATTTCCAAATACGGCGAGAAGTTAGAAGATTTGTTTATAAGTCCCACTATAGCGCAGGCCGAAGGAAACCCTAAGGCAAGCGAAATATTGAGGCCGATAAACGAGCAAATGGCTATAAAAAGATTTGCAGATGGCCTTCGGAACCGACGCCTTAGCACCATAATATCAGCACGCAACTACACCACCCTCAAGGACGCCGTGAGAGCTGCAGAGGATGAAGAACTTCCGGCTCGGTATACTCATACACCAGAGGTAATAATTCATATTATTACAGGTCAGCACGAGGTCGAGGAAATTACAACAACTACCAGCAAAATGCGAGGTACGTAAGTAACCATAGAGGTAATTATAGAGGGAATCTGCAGGACAACCAGAGCCATCGCGGCTTACCAAGGACAAGCAGAGGTGTTTTTCGAGGTAATACCTACAATAATCAGTATCCGCAAAGGTACACCAGGTCCAACAGAGGCAGCTACCGAGGTTCTTACAATAACCGTCAAAGTCAATGCTATGCAGTGGGAGAAGGTGACGCGAAAAAGGACGAATATATTAATTTAGCACAATTTTTTCGGACCTAACTATGTGTTTGTATGCCAAGGTTTAGATTTTGTGTACTTAAATTTTGAAAACAAAAGACTCAAATTTCTGTTAGATACCGGTGCTTCAATTTCACTAATTGTAAAAAATTGCATATACCAAAACAATATTAGGACTTATTACGATAAAACTGTTATAAACGGCATTGGCGGCAAAGTACAAGCAAAAAGCTTCGTTTACATTCCTTTTTGTACGGAGAACGGTGTAGAATTTCGCCACAAGTTTTATTTATTTGATAGCGTACCGTGTGACGCCGACGGTATTATCGGGTTAGACTTTCTTAGAACTTATAATGCAAACATAGACCTATCAACGAATAGAGTTACATTATATTCGCACGGAATAAGTTGTTCTATTAAAATTCATAAACGTTATGAACACGATATACAGTCTAAAAGTTGTATTACTATTCCAGCTCGTAGCGAAAGTGTTCACTTTATATACATAAACAAAAATTTATATAAAGATTGCGTTATACACCCTAAACAATTAGCAGAAAATGTTTTCATAGCAAGCAGTATTGTCACTCCGAAGAGAGGTATTATTCCGATTAAAATAATGAACACGGGAGAGACATCAATTACTATACCAAAGTCTCATTTAGTAGGAAGTCAAGATTTCGATTATTTAGAGAAATATGAGGTCTGTTATTTACCGAACCCGATCGAAATGTGGAACGTGTTGAAAAATTATTACCAAAACTAAAGTTACCACACTTAAATTCGGAAGATAGAAAGGAAATAGAAATTATTTGCGCAAAGTATTCCGATATCTTTTTTTAGAAGGCGATAAGTTAGGTACTGCGAACGTTATAGAACAATCTATTACTGTGAAACCGAATACGAAACCTGTGTATGTAAAACCTTACCGGCTACCGGCTTCTATGAAACCAGAGATAAATAAGCAAGTTCAGCAAATGCACGATGACGGTAGGTAGTATCGAACCAAAAATTCATTTATCTATGTGTATTATGAAGGATCCATTTACCCGATTAATAAAATTATTATTGTTATAAGAAGAAAACGATTGTATAATTGAATACGTAAAAGGTATTTCTTGAATAAGTTCAGATGAATTAAAATGAATGAACGTTAAAATCTCTTTAGTGATGAAGCTCAAAAAGCAAAACAATTAAATAAAAAAAAAAAATAGTATCGAACACAGAGTTTTCTTATATACCCGTGGAACCGAAGTTAGGCCAACCAAGAGAAACGGAGATATAAGGGAAACCGAGTGATTCTGTAGAATTAAAATTTATTCACGGTCATAAATAAAAAATAAATAAAAACATAACATATTAAAATGTTTTGCGAATGGATAATTTAAAAATGTTATTTATATAAACCTCAATTATATGTCGCATTTTACGCGAGTCGAGCTTGCGAATATATTGAGTAGTTTTTGTAGTAAAATAAACTTTAAAGAGTTTTTTATAATGAATAAATACGAAAAAACATATAAAAAAAATAATGTTTTACGTATGAAGAATCTAAAAATACTATTTATATAAACCTCAACTATATGTCGCATTTTACGCGAGTCGAGTTTGCGAATATATTGAGTAGTTTTTGTAGTAAAATAAATGTAAAAGAGTTATGTATAATAAAGAATGAAAATAATATAGAATTTATAAAAGAGTTAATAAAGGAGATAAAGAGTAAAGAAAAATGGTCCGGACCCAATATAAATATATTGAGAGGAATAAAAAAAAATGTCTCCGATAGTAAAGAAAAGACTTTCATATTACATGACTATCACTTATTAGCTTATTACCTACAAGTGGTCATGCTGGTGTACGACGTATGATAAACAATATAAAAGGTAAGTACTTCTGGCCAGGAATCGAATATGACGTACGACGGTACGTGAGCAAATGTAAAAAGTGTCAAACTAGTAAGTATTCCAAAAATACTACCGAACCCATGACCGTGACAACAACGGCTTCGACAGCGCTAGAAAAGGTGATTATATGTATTATATTTAGATATAATTGGGCCCTTAGATAAGGATTTAGATAATAACGTCTATATTTTAAGTTTACAATGCGAGTTAAGCAAGTACGTAGAGGCTTATCATTCCATTAGTGGTATCATTAGTGTAGCCAAAGCATTCGTAAGTAACTTCATATTAAGGTATGGTGTACCAGTATCCGAGGACCACCACCACCGACCGAGGAACAGAGTTCATGTCCGAGACAATGACGGAAGTATGCAAACTACTGCAAATCGAAAAGGTAAATTCTTCCGCTTACCATCACGAGACAATAGGTGCTTTAGAAAATACGCACAAACATCTTGCAGCCTTTTTGCGAACTCAATGTGACGGACATCCAGAAACATGGAGCCATTGGCTTCTATTTTGGTGTTTCTCATTCAATAGGTACTACTGTTCATACGGAAACTAAGTACACTCCATACGAACTGGTATTCGGTAAACCATGTAATCTTCCTACAAATTTAACCAGTAACAATGTTAAACCTTTGTATAACCATGATAACTATGCACTTGAACTTAAGTATCGATTACAATTAGCATGTAAAGAAGCAAGGAATAATTTGATTTCCAGTAAGATTAAAAGAAAAGAAATATGGGACAAAAAATGTAACCCAGTTAAATACAAAAAAAAAAGGTCCTTTAATTTTGATTAAAACGAAACAGGTAAAAAATTAGATATATTATATAATAGACCATATGAAGTTTTAAGCGAAAATGAACCCAATGTAACCATACGTATTGGTAATACGATTGATACTATCCATAACAATAGAGCCAACATTTTTGTGACTTAACATCTATTCAAAATTTGCTCTATGTATAAAGTTGAGTTACTGTTGTATAGCACACCTTTACAGAATACATTACAGTTACACCTTACAACAATGTAAATACGATAACTTGATAACTTACCTACCTAAATGATTCATTGTGATGTACTCACGTAATGCTTTGTTTAAGTTTGATTTATATGAACCTATTCTATAACTGATTTGATTATTACAGTTAATACTTAAGACAAGAAAGATGTTGTTAAATGAATAGTTTAGTAAAAATATAAAGTTTAAACGTATGTAATCAATTAGATAAATCCTATAAAAAAAAAAAAAAAGAAAATTTTCATTTTTTTTCTTTTTTTTTTTTTCAAAATCACCCCGATGATGTAGTGTGTAGATGTAAGCTAAGTAAGTAGGTATAGTATAGTAGCTTTAAGTATTGAGTGAAGGCGACGTGTGCCGGCAGTATATTTTCACATAATTATTTTCCCGTTAGGGTGTGTAATTATTAATTATTGTGTGTGTGTGTGTGCTGTCAACTTTTCGAAGGAAGTTTCCTTATTAAACTTCAGAGCTTTCTTAGCTCTTTTGTAAAAGTCCGTTTTTTGTTTTGCCTTTTTGTACTCTTTGTATAACATTTGACATGTCGGCGACAAATTTTTAATATTTGTTAACAATCGTTTTCTGAAAGTGTTCAGTGTTTTTACTTTGCGGACTTGATTCAAATCTGAAACATTGCAATATACTCTGTATGGTGATATAAGCCTATGAGATAAATTTTCTGCTTATTTTGATTCATAGCAGAAGGTTAATATAAATTAAAAAAAACTTCTAATTGATTGGAACTCTGAATTACTTGACTGCTGAATAGTTGGTGGATCTTGTAGTAAAGTTTGGAGGTCACTGGAGCTAGAAGCAAGGATTTCTGAAATAGCCAAATCAAAGAAAAAATATCAAAGAGTATTTTTTTTTTTTTTTTATATGCCTTTTTAAACAAAATACTATGAACTATATACAACACTACAGCTACTACAATAAAAGCATTTAGACACCTATAAGTCATAGCAGACTCATAGGCAGTCCAAATGCTCCAGCCCACTCCCAGTTGGCAGCGTGCCCAGCATGCTGGCAGCATTGCCCCGTTGAATTGCAATGCTTATTCGTTGAGCCAAATATGTGCCAGCATTTTGATCGCGCGTCGCGTCGACCAAGCGCTCAGATAGGTTTTGGAAAATACGATGAGCTCCCGGTCCCCACGGACCCAACGTCTCCACACCAAACGGCTCAAATATGTAACCCATACCGAGGTTAGCATATTTGCGCCGCTTGAGTTGCTCCGCCGAAGTAGCCGCAGCGCCAGCCCTCACGTTGGTTTCAGAAAGATGTGACGGCGCTAAAGTGTCCACGCACGTAGCGTCCCACACTAAGGGCCGTCCTAACTTCCACGGAACCAGAGTCATGCCGTCAGGTCTTTTACCATCACTCAAAGAGTTTACATTTGAATAAGGCATTTAAAAAAACTAAGAAATTTTAGATACCTGAATCTTTACTAGATTGTGGATACTGTGGTAAACACTGCAGAGGAAATTCTTTGGAAGTAGAAGCAACCGCTTGAATTTCTGAAAAAACAAAACCGAAAATTATAGCACGTGTCTAATACATTATAATTAATTTAATTAAAGTGCAAGACAAAATTATACTAATATCATACCTTTCAGTGGTTCCAGTGAGTATGAATGCTCCGCCTGAGGTGGCACATTTTCTGAAATCAGATAAACAAAAACAATATCAGTATCCATTGAAACGGTTTTTAAAATATATTTTGTTATAGGTCACAATTGCATTTTGATACAATATTACTTATACCCGTACTTTATACTATATCATTGCTATACTTTCTCATGTTTTATTAGGTTTTCAGCAGTCTTGAATTACATTGACAGGGTTCTTTATCAAGGTTAGACTGGAGTGTTTGTTATCTTCTTTTTAGGAAGACACCAGATTTAAGATCACTTGATAATGGCTATATTGATCCTTAACTACAATTAATGACATATAGATATTGCTAACAAAAGTTCATTAAAGGGTAACAATACCCTGGAGTTTATTCAAAATATATATAATTTACTGATGAACTTAGACACCGCAGTCACTGAATTAAAATCCGAGACTAGCGTGGGATAAGTTTAAAAATCAGCATAGTACTACAACGAAGCAAGATGTGGTCCTAATTAATGTATAATCATAATATTTACCGTCATTCTGCCGAGATGCTGTTCCAGTCAAAATCTAATCTTCAGCAAACAGGGAAGGAAAGGCACTGGTAATGAGACGTGATTTAGACGTTTTCAAAGTGTTTTTGACAAACAAAAAGCTTCGAAAGTTGTTCTGGTGATAATGATTTCAGATCATTACGGTTGAGACACTTTAACCACTTAGCGAGTCTTTTCTCATTATACGGGAAATGATGCAAAATAGCGCCCTGTCGCGATGATTTACAAACACAGCACTCGTATATACATCTTGCAATCAACACAGTACTTATCTGTAATCTCATATCGAACTTCAAATGATACAAAAACAAATGGCGGCCGACTGGCGCCTGCGACAGCCAATCACAGCCAAGCAGAAACGTCATACAACACTTAAACAAAATGGCGCTACGTCGAGCGTTTGTCCCATAGTAGCGGCACGTTTTCGGCGTCCGCAGGAGACGGAGGTAGAAAGCGCTTTTCGCCTTATTGTATATTACGCCCTATTGTAGGGCCAGGCCCTCGCCCAAAATCCGTTGGAGCTTGACGACCGCACAGGCGGTAGCTAACATCTCTGTCCTCCCTAAAAAAAAAAATCGAGCGTTTCGTTCTATGAAGGTTATCAGCCGCGATATAGAATTCATAGATCCATGCCGATTTAAAACTTTTCTCTATGGTGCCAGGCTTCAGATCAACAAAGACAATATTAAAGCAAATTTTAATTTAATTTCAATTCCGGCATCACTTTGCCAAGTCCATATTTAATATTAACAAATATTTTAAGAAAACATTAAATTAATCTATAAGTCAAACGCTTTTAATATAAATAACATATCTAGGTACAATTCTGCCTAACTTTTTTTTTTTTTTTTTTTTTTTATATACCTGATAGGTTAGCCTTTGACCACTATCTCACCTGATGGTAAGTGATGATGTGGTCGAGGATGTTGTTCAGACTAACCTAGAGTACTTTACTTTACTTTACTTTACTTTACTTTACTTTACTTTACTTTACTTTACTTTACTTTACTTTACTTTACTTTACTTTACTTTACTTTACTTTACTTTACTTTACTTTACTTTACTTTACTTTACTTTACTTTACTTTACTTTACTTTACTTTACTTTACTTTACTTTACTTTACTTTACTTTACTTTACTTTACTTTACTTTACTTTACTTTACTTTACTTTACTTTACTTTACTTTACTTTACTTTACTTTACTTTACTTTACTTTACTTTACTTTACTTTACTTTACTTTACTTTACTTTACTTTACTTTACTTTACTTTACTTTACTTTACTTTACTTTACTTTACTTTACTTTACTTTACTTTACTTTACTTTACTTTACTTTACTTTACTTTACTTTACTTTACTTTACTTTACTTTACTTTACTTTACTTTACTTTACTTTACTTTACTTTACTTTACTTTACTTTACTTTACTTTACTTTACTTTACTTTACTTTACTTTACTTTACTTTACTTTACTTTACTTTACTTTACTTTACTTTACTTTACTTTACTTTACTTTACTTTACTTTACTTTACTTTACTTTACTTTACTTTACTTTACTTTACTTTACTTTACTTTACTTTACTTTACTTTACTTTACTTTACTTTACTTTACTTTACTTTACTTTACTTTACTTTACTTTACTTTACTTTACTTTACTTTACTTTACTTTACTTTACTTTACTTTACTTTACTTTACTTTACTTTACTTTACTTTACTTTACTTTACTTTACTTTACTTTACTTTACTTTACTTTACTTTACTTTACTTTACTTTACTTTACTTTACTTTACTTTACTTTACTTTACTTTACTTTACTTTACTTTACTTTACTTTACTTTACTTTACTTTACTTTACTTTACTTTACTTTACTTTACTTTACTTTACTTTACTTTACTTTACTTTACTTTACTTTACTTTACTTTACTTTACTTTACTTTACTTTACTTTACTTTACTTTACTTTACTTTACTTTACTTTACTTTACTTTACTTTACTTTACTTTACTTTACTTTACTTTACTTTACTTTACTTTACTTTACTTTACTTTACTTTACTTTACTTTACTTTACTTTACTTTACTTTACTTTACTTTACTTTACTTTACTTTACTTTACTTTACTTTACTTTACTTTACTTTACTTTACTTTACTTTACTTTACTTTACTTTACTTTACTTTACTTTACTTTACTTTACTTTACTTTACTTTACTTTACTTTACTTTACTTTACTTTACTTTACTTTACTTTACTTTACTTTACTTTACTTTACTTTACTTTACTTTACTTTACTTTACTTTACTTTACTTTACTTTACTTTACTTTACTTTACTTTACTTTACTTTACTTTACTTTACTTTACTTTACTTTACTTTACTTTACTTTACTTTACTTTACTTTACTTTACTTTACTTTACTTTACTTTACTTTACTTTACTTTACTTTACTTTACTTTACTACTTTACTTTAATACTTTCTCGATCGTGCACTCGAAGAGCGCCGTGATACCTCCTGAGGATACTTCAGCGTGTAGAATCGACCCGCTTCGAAAAATCTTCCGGTTTAATGCGTGGCTTTTTGCCGTCACGTCGGCTTAACATGAAAATTATGCAGAATTGTCATCAAATATATTTTTTATCCGTGGAGTGCCGGGTTAGAATTGTTCCTCCCCATATCATCCCGTGGGTGGCGACTAAGGGAAAAATAGTGGAAGGTGAGCAGCAGCGCCTTCTATAGAACTGCCAACTTACACTGCGATCCCCAAGACGCCTGCCAAGCGTGGGGATTATAGTAAATACCCCCTTAATAAGGGAGGCTGTGTTCAGCAGTGGACGATCCGGCTGTTATAGTATACTTAGTACAGTAATATTTTTCATATTTTTTAAGTATTTCACTGAAATATTAATATAAAGTTTTCTTTTAATATTTGTTATTTTTACTTTCGAAATAGTTATTTTTAGGTGTTTTTATATTATTATTCTATAAGGCTTATATTAATATGGATCATAGGATAACCTTATTGACTAAATACTGTTGCTTGAAAGTTACCTGATATGAAGGTTTATTATCATTAAAAAGTCCTTAGGGAATAGTGTGCAATTTTATGAAATTACTAAAGGTATCATGTTCAATTATTCTCAGAGATAAAATTTAAGCTGCGTGTAAAACGTATCTTACTTAAAAAACATATTTTATAATCGGTGATTCGAGAAACTTTGTGAAGACTTCAAATATCCTTGGTATATTCCACTTCTGCCAAGCCAACGCCAGTCATACTGAAATAAATAATGTTGTACTCATTGTGATTTCAGTTACTAAATGTAATTATATATAAAAATAATGGCTCAGAGTGTCTTGTACTTACAAGAAACTGGGAGCACTGGATTCTGAGATGTCTCGCATAGGCTCTATACAGCTTTCTTTGCTGAACGCGTCAGTAGAATTTTTTATTTGATATGCTAATACTAATTTCATACTTATCAGTGATGGAAATATAGGTTCCGTTTTTTTTAAAGTAAGTCTTATTACCTTCCCACGAGATTCACTCGCCTAAAATAGCGTTCATCGTCGACAACAGCAAATACCATTAAATCATCCAAGTAAGAGAATAAATTTTTCAGTTAATTGACTATAAGTTATGTTATAACCTAACAAATGAATTAACCAAAAACGGTTATGTGGTTAATTTATATGCTGTAGAAGTTGGAGCAAAAATACCAGCGAAATCTCTATATAACCTACTTGAAGACCTTGGCCTGCTAAGAACAACCTATATATAGAATAACGAACGGCATTAGTAGGATCTTACCAAATTTGGTAAGGTAGAGGAGGAGGCTCGAGCGGTGAAGGGGAGCATTGATATATCGTAAAGAGGCCTCTTAACCCTACACCTGGGTTGCAAGTCCCAGGCCACTCTAGCCTCATCCTCTGCAAGGCTATGGACCCGGCGTCCGCACGGTGAATCCATGGAATGCTAAGTAATTCATCTCTACGCAACCGATTTTGATGAAATTTATATGGAGCCACCTCGGAGGTTACCCTTTTTTTTTTAACGATATCATTCGCCGGGCTTTTACCAGCGCCAATGTTCCAGCTATTCTCGAACCGAATGGTCTGATGCGTGACGATGGTAAAAGACCTGACGGCATGACTCTGGTTCCGTGGAAGTTAGGACGGCCCTTAGTGTGGGACGCTACGTGCGTGGACACTTTAGCGCCGTCACATCTTTCTGAAACCAACGTGAGGGCTGGCGCTGCGGCTACTTCGGCGGAGCAACTCAAGCGGCGCAAATATGCTAACCTCGGTATGGGTTACATATTTGAGCCGTTTGGTGTAGAGACGTTGGGTCCGTGGGGACCGGGAGCTCATCGTATTTTCCAAAACCTATCTGAGCGCTTGGTCGATGCGACGCGTGATCAAAATGCTGGCACATATTTGGCTCAACGAATAAGCATTGCAATTCAACGGGGCAATGCTGCCAGCATGCTGGGCACGCTGCCAACTGGGAGTGGGCTGGAGCATTTGGACTGCCTATGAGTCTGCTATGACTTATAGGTGTCTAAATGCTTTTATTGTAGTAGCTGTAGTTTTGTATATAGTTCATAGTATTTTGTTTAATAAAGGCATACCGCCGGTACTATATACCCTTTCCAATAAAAAAATAATATCTTAATAGGACTACACTGCAAAAGTCTACGCGGGGTCAAACAGGAAAAAATATACGCTTCGACTTGAGAACCTCCTCTTACGAGTATTTGGAAGTAAGTTAAACTATGAATCGTTGAGTTTTTTACACGACTGCCCAATAAAAGAAGAGTTATGTTTTAAGGGTTCGTGTATGTCTGTGAGTTTCTTTATTCCACCATAACTTCTTAACGGTTCAACCGATTATGTATAATACTAGCTTTACGGGCGCGGCTCCGCCCGCGCGTTTGTCGGTTATCGCGCAGAAACATTAACCTCTTTTTGCGCAGTTTGATAAAAGTATCCCATGTTTTTTCCGGGTCTCAAGCTATTTCCATACCAAATTTCATTCAAATCGGTCCAGTAGTTTTGGCGTGACAGCGTAACAGACAGACGTTACTTTCGCATTTATAATATTAAGTACTTACTTATTTAATATATCATTAGATTCGTCTTCACAGTCGACACTGGGTACATAAAAAAGTAAAAAAAAAAAACAGTTTGACGGACTTTAGACGCCATATTGTGAGAAAAGGATTTTTTTTCTTCAAAATCCATCAAGTGATGTATCAAAATTAAGGGATTTTTGCCGACGGGTTTTTTTATTTGTATTTAATGTATACTTTTTTAGATTGCTGACAGATATCACAGCTGTTCCAGAGCTGTAAGTGGTCACCGATTGAAGGATGACATACAACTTTTCCGGTCGAGCTGTTACATAAGTGTTAATAGACTTTCATGCATAACACAGACACGCTTCGACCTACTTAGCGGCGATCATGCTTATCTAAGTGAATCATATGCAGTGTCTCATAGCTGCCGACATATCCTTGATATGTCGTGACTAATCATTATGGATAAGGGGAAACTCAGTCTAGTATAGTATAATGAGGTGAGCTCTCTGGGTGGTCTTTTGTTCTACACTTTGTATGCTATGTAAGTCGTCTGTATCAGGCGAAGCGTCCACTGCTGTGCTGGTGATAGGGCTACCTCAACGGAAGTGCAACAAAATGCTTATGTACGATTGTACCTACTTTGACGAACCAGTAAAAAAACTTGATAAATGTTGGTTGGGTTGTTAACGTTCTGTTACACCTAATATTACCTATATGTTTGAAGCAGTGATAGCTCAGTGGCTTTGGCTATGGACTGCCGCGCAGCAGGTCCATGGTTCGAATCCCGCCGCTGGCTTGAGCTTCACGGCATGGTGGAAGGGCATTTTTGCGAATGCCCACCTGGCTAGCGACCACCCTCAAGTGGAAAATCTGTCGCCAAGCACCTAACGGTGTGTTCCGGCAGCTGTCCTTGAGAGCCAGTAATTCTAGGTTAAGCCTGTTAACACCTTCGACCACATCGTCACTTACCATCAGGTGAGATTGTGGTCAAAGGCTTACCTATCAGCAAAAAAAAATAAAATAATAATAATAATATATTGCTGACCTAGGCCCGAATCCCTCACAAACCTATTTACGCGTTGTCAGCAGTATTTTTCTCTATATAAACGGTGGCTTCCAAAATTAAGTGCTCAGATTTATTGTGATAACTCCAGGAGTCACCAGACTCAGTACCAGTATACCCTTCAGGTGGAACCTCTGCCCAAATTAGTAGTAAAAGTGAGTTGTGGGAACTTTTAAAGTCAAGTGTAAATTAATAATTTTATTTTTTAAATAAAATAAATGTGTGTGTGTCCATAAGTTGTTTTTTTTAAGACAACTGACTAGGTCCACACAACAGTTCGTTACCTCTTTTCTGCAGCAAATAGCCAAATGGCTATCAAAGTCAAAGTCAAAATCATTTATTCAATTTAGGCGTCTACGATGCTCTTATGAAGGTCAATTACAAGTTTTAATATTAAAATATTCCACATTGTACTGCCACGTTCAGCAAAAAAATGTATAGAGCCACTGCGAGAAGAACGGACAATAAAGACAGGGTCATTATTTTGGCAGTCTTTTAACAATGAGCTACATACTATACAGGGTTATTAGAAAATATGCTTACCAATTCATAGAGTTGACTTCTGTTAGTCCTAACAAACATTTTTATACGAATGTATTTTTTATTTTATGAAACTATAGTCGGAGAGTTTGACTGATTCACGTGAGTTATCCCGTATTATACTAAGTACTCGGAGCTGTAAAACTTTCGAGTCTGCCCTTGCATAGCTTACAATTGAATAAAGGTTCTCTGCGCATGCTGATGGGAGAATGGGTCACAAAAATCTAGACATGTAATGTAAATAATAATTGATAAGTCCAAATTCAATGACACGAGGGCGAGGGCTCTATTTCTATTAGCCCACCACTCTTCTTTCAATAATAAAAAAGCCCAAAGTCCATTTTTAATAATATCGCAGTTATAGCTAGTTTTCTTTCTAAACCTGACAAAACCATAGTTAAAATCTACAAAATGACGATCTCTGACGTAATATAAAAGTTCCGTGCTACGGTTATCGTTAAAATGCGTTAAATTTTAACGAATGTTTATCGAATTTAATTACCGATCCTTTAAGTAGGCTTCATAGGTACATGCAACGTCGACAAAACATCGATGAAACCCATTTTATCGAATTTATACGATTTTAAATGTCAAATTTAGCGATCGGCAACTACGGTACATGCGCTACAGTATTGTAAGCATAAGTCGTATTCTTGTCAGATTATGTTACGACTTGTACAACTTTTTATTGGATTGTATTTAACAAGAACGTGGCCCACCGATGTTAAGCGGTAACCTCTGCGTATAACGCAGAAGCATGGTGGTAGGGCATTTTGCAAATACCCGCCTGTCTAGCTACCACCCTCAAGTATAAAATCTGTCACCAAGCACCTAACGGTGTATTCTGGCAGCTGTCCTTCAGAGCCAGTAATTCTAGGTTAGTCTGACAACATCATCGACCACATGAACACTTACCATCAGGTGAGATAGCGGTCTAAGGCTAACATATCAGGCACACAAAAAAAAAAAAAAAGCACACTTCGCAACGAGTGACAAACTGCATTAGGCCATCACCCTGAGAGACAAAGTTGTACAGTCTCATGTGCCTGTAATTACACCGGCACCACACTTGTTTGAAGGCTTCGGCTGGTGCGGTCACACGACGCTTTTGTTGACCTGTTATCTCGTTGCAGCAGCTTCTCTCATCTACTTACTCCGTGCCGCGGGGCGACTATCGCCACTCCCCTTTCGAGCTTTCCCCATCCTTAGCTATCAAACACACTGACCCCTTACCTAGTAGATTCCACAAGTCGACCTACTTAAACTTGAATCTGAAATCCGTTTAGTTGGAGATAAGTCCACTCTTGCGCGAGACGTGGTATGAGGGCGCTGCGCTGATTGAGGCACTAAACCACAACTTCCTTTATGCTGTGACTAAGCTGCTCGTATATGGCGGACGGTGCCATAGATTCAATTTGGAGGCGAATCTTTAAATTCAATTCGTTTAGCATTAAGGTATTTACTTTCTAAAAAGAACTCCTCACATCACAGTACGATTAAACGTAAAAAGTGACCAAATGCGAGTCGGGCTTAGCTCTTATATTATAAGGCTCCGAGGCCCCTAAGCCCCTTAAAAGAAAATGGTTGATAATTTTGATCATAGGTTCAAAAACAATTTTTAATCTGTGAATAAAACACACGTTTATATCGACTATAATATCGTGTCGAATCCAACTCGCACTGTGCTGACTTTTAAAATCCATGGTTTACTCGAATACTGAATTGAAAACGATTAAAAGTAAAACAAAAGATCATAAAACTGTTGACATAAGAATGTTTTCTTTTGACAATTTTAATACATTTGTTACGGAACAAGCACGAGGCCCACCTGATGTTTTGAAGCTGTGATGGCTCAGTGTACTTTGCTATGCACTGCCGCGCAGCAGGTCTATAGTTCGAATCACGCCGCGGGCTTGAGCATTTCACCGTATGGTGGAAGGGCATTTTTCGAATGCCCACTTGGCTAGCGACCACCCTCAAGCAGAAAATCTGTCGCCATGCACCTCAATGTGTTCCGGCTGCTGTCCTTGAGAGCCAGTGAAATTACAGGCACATGAGACTTAACAACTCTATCTCAAAGATATCGGGCGCAATCAATTCGTGTCTTATGACGAAATGCATCTGTTATAGACAGAGGTTAGTCCGCTTAGCATCAGATGGGCCCCGAGGTTGTTTCATTAGAATAAACTAAAAAAAAATTAACTCATACTGGCGCCTACGTTAGTATAAGCAACTTCATAACTTGTCCGCTATTATTTCCTCTAAATTACGTAATATCACTGTTCTATTATTGACCGACAGTATGCAAATAAGTTTCATTCATCTCTAACAATACACGCATGTGGCATATCTAGATTTCTATGTCAGCATTCCTATAGCTGCCTGGCTATGTTTGCAGCATTCATTATAGTTCCCATAATTGTAACGGTCCGTTAACAAACTATCCTATAAATAACTACATAATAATATATTTACAACTTCAACGCTGCAAGGGCATATATATGTATAACCTAGCGCGTGAACGCAGGCTACGTGAAGGCGGGGTGCGGGGAATGACGCATCGCATGAACCACCGGTAGCTAACGGTCGCGAGCCAGGCAGCGTTAGAGCTTCACTGCGCATGCCCGTACCGCTTTTTATAATATTTTATACCAAAAATACTTAATTAATCTTCACCTTTAAGTGCAAATCATTGTGATATCTTTAAGAGATTATATGCCCCATCATCTGGGTGAGTGTTGCATACCTACGTATTAATAGTGTAATTTTGGTTTGTTAGTGTAGTTTATTGTTTACTACATTCGAATTCGTAACGACATTATGGCAAGTATAATATTCTACACATAATTCAATGTTATTTCTAAGATAACAAAGAAGCTAGCGTAATGATTAGATTACTGTACTAAGTTTTCAAATAGTTACATGTCCGGGGTTGTTGTTAAGTTCGGATGTAGTTTTGTTGGTTTCTGTGCTAAGTATTTCGTTCACCATATTTAATCAGAATGCTTAGTATTATTTTCGTTTTATTATACCAGTTGCTACTTACTAGAATTAGATGAGAACTAATCGTTATCATTTCATCCCTCACATAATTTAAACTAAATACGTACCTATGTATTTTTATAATTTATATACAAATGGTTAGGGATAATTGATTAGAATAATAAAGAAGTATAGATATAATTCATTTTGTAATATCACACTAGTAGTAGATGTCATAGCGCTTTGGTATTCATTATGTAGCGGTTGCACTATCGTCGGATACAGCCGTCGTACAAAATAGTGTACAGCTTATTTTGTACGGCGAGCATATGTAACTGAACATAATTTTAATTATTTTATAAGTTTGACTGCCTCATCACGGATCACTATTAATGGTATTTGTAACCATCTCGCTCTTCTTCACGCACCCATTTGAGATGTTGCAGTCAAACTGAAATTCGGTACATTTTAAGAACGTCCAATACAATGGATTTCAGGGTTCACCCCTACGGATCAATATTTGGGAACCAACCACACTGCTGCGATTGATCCTGCATTGCTGAGTGCTGAGGACCTAGTTTCGACCCTGTCACTACCCTACTGCGAGTGTATTCTGCTCATCCCTACTGCCTGCGCGCTTCTACATACAGGGGAGTGGTTACTCGAAGTGTGCAATACAGTTTGGTCTGATTGAACCCCGATCCTGAGATCACTAAATAAATACCTTTTTATGTATGCCTTGAGTTGTTAATTTCTGATCTTACCTCTATAGGACAACACTAACAGCTAGGGAGGTTACATTGGCGCCCAACGTGGGGCTTCTTTCACGACCGAACTGTGTTGCTCGTTTTCTTTTTCTTTTAATAGTTATTTCTTGGTGTTGGCTATAAATCATTAGTTTTAAGGCTGTTTATACTATATTGACGTGTTAGCGTGTTATTAGAATACTAATTGCACGCTAATTAATTTTAGTAATAAGTTGTACTGTAATCTATCTTCTTGCAACACTTATCCATTTGTCATGGCATATATTATTAAATTTCTGTCACTACAAAAAGCGGAATTACAATACGAAGTTGAACTTCGTGGTAGTTCCGGAGACTCTGTACAGGAGCTACGTAAGCAAATAGTGAAGTTATCCCAAATTATACCATCTGATGATATCCTCGAATCGCACCTTCCACCGCGCGAAGACTTGGAAGCTGTCCAAGAATCACTTTTAAAGTCGCAAGGTAATTTATCGACTCTTAAAACGAAGTTGGACAAAAATCTTTTCCTTCGCACTGAAAACCTGCTTCATCATATTCACCACCGCCTTAACAGGATTGATGTAGTACCTGAAGTGGTTAGTATTCACAAAAAATGTATATCGAATTTCAATTCCCAATATAAAGAACTAGGTAATCTGCGACCACAGTCACTGCTTAGGCCTCCTTCTCCTGTGGCTCCTACTGAACCCTCTACTAAAATGGTATCTGTCACATGCGAGCGTAACCTTAGTGCTGATATTGATAAAATAAAATTTTCGGGTAAGACATGCGTGCGTGCTTTTATAATGAAAGTGGAAGAATTTGTCAAATCGCGAGATATATCTTTTGATAAAATCTTATCTCTAGGCTATGAAATTTTTACTGATGATGCCTTGCATTGGTTCCGCTGCAATAGAGATAGGGTTCAGAGCTGGAATAATCTGTGCCAACTTCTAAAAGAAGATTTCAGTAGTAGTGATTACGATTACAGACTGGCTACAGAAATCCGATCACGCACTCAAGGAGAAAACGAGAACATTTGTATCTATCTTTCTATCATGCATGGAATGTTCTCACGGCTCAGTAAACCCTTTTCTGAGGACGACAAACTCGAGATCTTGCTGCATAATATTCGACCATGTTATGCCAGCACTCTTTCTGCATCTCCGGATATAAAATCAATAGACACTCTTAAAGCTGTATGCCGAAACTATGAAAACATACAGGCTAGATTCTCCCACTTCCGCGAACCACCTAACGTTTCAAGCAGTACGATTGCTCCTGAGTTCGCTTACAGGCCTTGTTCTAGCGCTTCTTACACTAAGTCTAGCAATTACAATAATCATTCAAAAATGTTTAGTGCAGGGCATGCTTCTTATTATAGGTCTACTCCTAAAACTAACTTAAATGATATGAGAGGTTCTGGTGAAAAAGGTAACGTTGGCATTGCTGCTCTTGAAACTGCATCCTTGAAGCCAAATTTTTGCCCAAGATGCAGAGTAGACGACCACTCCTTGAGAAATTGTAAACAAGAACGTTTCCTCATTTGTTTCAAATGTGGCAAGAAGGATGTCCGCTTTCCCGAATGTCCAGATTGTAACGCTGCTCGCTGTAATACAAAAAACTAGTAGGTCGGGGTTGTAGAAATCGTGTTATTGAACCTTCAAATCGGAACAATTACTCTGACCCGATAGAGTGGAAGAACTGGCTGAAATTTATATCTACATTTTTCACTTATAACGCAATTTCTTCAATCCGGGACAATAATTACAACGTTGATAGATCTCGACCTTATGTTTTTGTTAACATTAATGATAAGCCTATAATTGGACTACTTGACACTGGTTCCTCTACAACAATTTTGGGTAATGGGTGTCACAAACAATTACTAAAAGCTGGCCATGATTTAGAAGCCTGTGATACCGCTCAGTTTGTCGCAGCTGGTGGAGAGAAGCTTAAGTCTATAGGAGTTTTACGACTTCCTGTTACATTCCAGGAGCAAACTAATGCTCTTAAAATGTATGTAGTCCCTAGTATCAAACAATCCCTTATATTAGGTATGGATTTTTGGAGGCTATTTGACATCTTTCCTAAACATCTAGACCGTATAGCTTTTTATAATGATTCTGATGAAATTTGTACGGCTGATTTCGAAGATCAACAGTCGGATAGTCTTTGTTCATATGAGCATTTATCAGAAGCTCAAAAACAGACAGCCAACAGTATAATATCTCAATTCAAAGATATATCGTACGAGGTACGCGGTTTAGGCCGTACTTCCTTAATAACCCATGCAATCGACACTGGGGATGCTGCCCCCATCCGTCAGCGCTATTATAGGATGTCACCAGTGAAACAACGCATCTTAGTCGAGCAATTAGATGAAATGCTCAAAGAAGACGTTGTAGAACCGTGTGAGAGTCCATGGTCCTCGCCAGTTCTATTGACACCAAAGAAAAACGGGGAGTTAAGATTCTGTCTAGACAGTCGGAAACTAAACGCAATTACAAAAAAAGATGCTTATAGTCTGCCTTACATCGCCGACATTCTTGACAACCTCCGGGATGCAAAATATCTGTCTAGCATAGACCTCTCTAAGAGTTTCTGGCAAATTTTAATTCGAGAAGAGGACAGGCAGAAAACTTCGTTCTACGTTCCTTCAAGGGGAACCTTTCAATTTAAATCTATGTCTTTTGGTCTTACCAATGCTCCTGCAACTCAGCAAAGACTAGTAGATGCTCTATTTTATGGTCCTGAGTTCGAAAACCGCGTATTTGTTTTTGTCGATGACGTCATCATAGCATCTTATAACTTTGAGCAACACATATCTCTGCTGACACATGTTCTGAGCAAACTTAAGGCAGCCAACTTGACTATCAATCTCGAGAAGAGTCAGTTCTTCAGGAAACAGCTCAAATATCTAGGATATATCGTAGACTCAAACGGGTTGCATGCTGACCCTGATAAAGTTGAGTGCGTAATGAACTACCCTACACCAACTAACCGCAAAGAAGTAAGGCGATTCCTAGGTACCGCCTCCTGGTATAGAAGATTTATACCTAATTTTAGTTCCTTGGCGTCACCTCTAAACAAATTGACGTCTCAAGAAAAAAACGCTCTTCCCTTTCGTTGGTCATCTGAAGCCGATGAAGCATTTAGGAAGCTCAAAAATTGTCTAGTTTCTGCGCCTATCCTTTCCTGCCCTGATTACAACAAACCGTTCGAAGTACATACTGATGCGAGTGATTACGGCATCGGTGCAGTACTCACACAAACACTAGAGGGGCAGGAAAAAGTAATTGCATTCATGAGCAAATCGCTATCGCAGCAAGAACGTAATTATAGCGCCACTGAACGCGAAGCCTTAGCTGTTCACACCGCCATTGAACATTGGCGTTGTTACTTGGAGAATGGTCTTAAGTTCCTTGTATATACAGACCATTCTTCCTTGAAATGGTTTCTTAACCTAAATAACCCTACCGGAAGATTAGCTCGATGGGGTGTACGGCTTTCAGTATATAATTTTGAAATAAGACATCGTAAAGGCTCTGAAAACGTTGTCCCAGACAGTTTGTCCCGCTCAGTACCTATCTTAGCCATAAGCACAGATTCCGATACACTTCATTGGAACACAAAAGACGATTGGTTTTTAAAAGTATTCTGTGGCTGTCAGAAATCACCAACGTCATTCCTAAATTACCGTGTCGAAAATGGAAAACTGTACAGGTACATCAAGTCACTTCATCCTCTTTCTAGGGAGTTTGAGTGGAAGGAAGTAATTCCATTGGAGTATCGGAAGGACATTATCTCTCAAAACCACTCTGAACCTATATCAGGTCATTTCGGCGTTTTTAAAACCTTTAAGCGGCTTCATCTTAAATATTTCTGGCCTAGCATGCACAAGGACGCCGCAAATTATGTTTCCACTTGTGACACATGCTTGTCACACAAACACCCTAACCACTCTGTCCTCGGTACAATGGGCCGTCCTAAAGACTGTAGCAGACCATTTCAAATGTTAAGCATGGATCTGGTTGGACCACTACCTGTGTCTAGAAAACAAAACACCTTTTTGCTTGTAATTACTTGTTGCTTCTCAAAATATTGCATGCTTTTTCCCATCCGGAGAGCCACTGCTGACATTATATCTAAAATACTTGAAGAGAGAGTGTTCCTCGTACATGGTATTCCTAGCACAATCCTGATGGATAACGGGAAGCAATTCACCAGTAACACTATCAAAAATCTATTAACTACATATAGCATACCTAACGTGTACTATACTCCACTATACAGTCCTCAAATAAACACAGTAGAACGGTACAATAAAACCATCATGACAGCTGTCTCTAGCTTCATTCTAAAAGATCATAGGGTCTGGGATACTAATATTGCCAAAATACAGTTCGCCTTAAATAGTGCGGTCAATGAGGTCACTGGCTTTACACCATCTCTTCTAGTTTTTGGACGAGAGCTTGTGAGCTGCGGTTCTCATTACGTCGACCCGGACTTAGAGAATGACATTATATTTGCTCCTCGTGATAGTTACGTTGAAAACATGGGGGTTCTACATAAAATATTTGACAAGGTGCAACTATCTCTCATCAAAGCTCACTCAAGGAACTGTACTAGCTATAACCTACGGAGAAAAAATACCGAATTTAACGTGGGTGACACTGTTTGGAAGCGTACTTTTTATCAAAGCGACAAAGACAATAGGTTCTGTAAAAAGCTGGCTCCTAAGTACATTAGATGCCGTATTCTAGCAAAAAAATCGAAACTTGTGTACGAGCTTGAAGATACATCAGGTCGTAACATAGGCACCTGGCATGTCAAAGATTTTAAGTTGACGTAAGGGTTTTAGTGGATTTTTCTCAGAAAAAATCCTAATCTAAAAAGGGGGGTATGTAACGGTCCGTTAACAAACTATCCTATAAATAACTACATAATAATATATTTACAACTTCAACGCTGCAAGGGCATATATATGTATAACCTAGCGCGTGAACGCAGGCTACGTGAAGGCGGGGTGCGGGGAATGACGCATCGCATGAACCACCGGTAGCTAACGGTCGCGAGCCAGGCAGCGTTAGAGCTTCACTGCGCATGCCCGTACCGCTTTTTATAATATTTTATACCAAAAATACTTAATTAATCTTCACCTTTAAGTGCAAATCATTGTGATATCTTTAAGAGATTATATGCCCCATCATCTGGGTGAGTGTTGCATACCTACGTATTAATAGTGTAATTTTGGTTTGTTAGTGTAGTTTATTGTTTACTACATTCGAATTCGTAACGACATTATGGCAAGTATAATATTCTACACATAATTCAATGTTATTTCTAAGATAACAAAGAAGCTAGCGTAATGATTAGATTACTGTACTAAGTTTTCAAATAGTTACATGTCCGGGGTTGTTGCTAAGTTCGGATGTAGTTTTGTTGGTTTCTGTGCTAAGTATTTCGTTCACCATATTTAATCGGAATGCTTAGTATTATTTTCGTTTTATTATACCAGTTGCTACTTACTAGAATTAGATGAGAACTAATCGTTATCATTTCATCCCTCACATAATTTAAACTAAATACGTACCTATGTATTTTTATAATTTATATACAAATGGTTAGGGATAATTGATTAGAATAATAAAGAAGTATAGATATAATTCATTTTGTAATATCACACTAGTAGTAGATGTCATAGCGCTTTGGTATTCATTATGTAGCGGTTGCACTATCGTCGGATACAGCCGTCGTACAAAATAGTGTACAGCTTATTTTGTACGGCGAGCATATGTAACTGAACATAATTTTAATTATTTTATAAGTTTGACTGCCTCATCACGGATCACTATTAATGGTATTTGTAACCATCTCGCTCTTCTTCACGCACCCATTTGAGATGTTGCAGTCAAACTGATATTCGGTACATTTTAAGAACGTCCAATACAATGGATTTCAGGGTTCACCCCTACGGATCAATATTTGGGAACCAACCACACTGCTGCGATTGATCCTGCATTGCTGAGTGCTGAGGACCTAGTTTCGACCCTGTCACTACCCTACTGCGAGTGTATTCTGCTCATCCCTACTGCCTGCGCGCTTCTACATACAGGGGAGTGGTTACTCGAAGTGTGCAATACAGTTTGGTCTGATTGAACCCCGATCCTGAGATCACTAAATAAATACCTTTTTATGTATGCCTTGAGTTGTTAATTTCTGATCTTACCTCTATAGGACAACACTAACAGCTAGGGAGGTTACATAATAATCAACTAGATGGCGTTATAAAAGGTTTCAGCACATTGTTGTGAGTGAACAAAAACAATGTTTATCCTTGAACTAAATGGCTAGATGACTATGTATATACTTTGTTACACGGATGTGGCGATGTAAAGATTGTAAAGTGAGCGAGATCTTTTATATTTTTGCCCCTTTTTAGGGTGCCGTATAATGTTAAAACGGGACTCTATTACTAAGTCTAGATTTCTTGGTGTAGAAGCGACATTACCAAAAATAGTACTGTTTATAGCGGTTCTGCCGTCACATGGGAGTACTGTGGGTGTACCAGCAATTAGTGATCATTCATATTAAGGTGGAAGTGACGAGGTGAGGAGCCAAATAAGGTTCTTTTAAAAAATAAGTTGAGCCGTACTATTACGTTTGTGGCAAAACTAAAAATATATGTAAATTTTGATCATATTTATGAGATTTCTATTGATCCCAAAAGATGATCACAATCAATTTACGTGATAAAAAAAAATCTAAAAAATCCTCAGGAGGAATATTCACAAAAAAAAAATTGATTCCCAAGACACCTGCCAAGCTTGGAGGTTATGGCAAACGCCTCCTTAACGGGGGACGCTGAGTTCAGCATTGGACAGACCAGCTTATACAGTATAATTTTAGAGTTCCGTTCTACCAGAAGGAACCTTATAGCAAGGCTTGGTTGTCTGCCTGTCCATCCGTACGTCGCGTCTGTTCAATCTTAAAAGGGCTGTATCTTTGTAATTTTTAAAGTATTCGGTTTAAAATCGTATTAGAGTAGTGGATTCCTTAATAAATAATTTTATAATAACTAAAAATTACCGGATGATACAAGAAACGTGTTATTTTATGGTCTTTTTAGTTTTGCTTTATCATAAAAAAACTATTATTGGTATAGTATAACAAAAAATAATAAAAATTGGCCAAGGAGGTTCCCAATTCGTCTTTTTTTTTTTAAGTTTGTTATTTTAGAACTTTTGACTAGGTGAACCGATTTTGATAAAATCTTTATTTGAAAGCTAATGGTTGTCGTGGTTCCATTTAAATTTCATCAAAATCAGTCATGCCGTTGCACTCCAATAACTGAAAAATATTTTCATATCTTGATGAAATTATAGTCGTTGAGAGTGAATGACATTCAATCCCGTAAGTAGCAAGGATAACTAAAAGGAGCGAAAAAAAATTTTTGTCCTCATAAATGGAACCGACTTCAACACTCAATAGTGTGAAACAACTTGTCAAAGTCGGTACCGAGCGCACAATATTGTGATAATAGGTACTTTTAAACTATCTTGGTACCGATTTCAACAAGTAATTTACATTTTTGAGGATTGAAGATGGTTCCATTTTTAGTTAAAAAACAATTTGGCCAGTCGTGTAAAAAACGATTTTTGGTAGGTACATTCTCTATTAGCACTGGACACTCGACATGCAAGTTTCGTTCGCATTTGCCGACTATTTACTAGACTACTCACTAAGATCTAAATTGGTAACATAGGACAAAATAAAACCTTATCAACGATATTCATTTTAGAAGCCACCTCAAACTAACTAGATTAGTTTGAGGTGGCTTCTAAGTATACATTAATTAAAAATTAAAAAACCCGACTGCATTTTATTTATTTTCATTAAGCATTTTATCGTTCCATTCAAATTAAAACTGTAAGTTTTATATGTTTATGGATTCGTTTCTTAAAGTCCGTCATTTTGATGACCCACTTGATGCTTTTGGGAGAAAAAAAAATTTGGTTTTCACAATATGGCATTATAAAATCCGTCAATTTGTTATTTTTTACGCTTTTATGTACCCAGTGTCACCTGGGCTATTAAGACGAATCTAATGATATACTACACATTAACATCGGTTGAACCGTTAAGAAATTGTGGTGGAATAAAGAAACTCACAAACATACATACATACATGAACCCTGAAAACATAACTTTCCTTTTTTTGGGCAGTCGTGTAATAATAATATAGTTGTAACATGTAATAAGAATATGGTAAGCCAAGTTTACTATGTAACAGACAGCAGATAGGCCAGATCAGTTTAATAGTACAACATTAATGATAATAGCACTATGGCAGTGGTACCTACAGTAGCAACAGTAAGGGCAAATTACACCCATCTATGGTATTATACGAGATTTAAATTCAAAATAACCCAACAATATTTTGTAAGTATTAACCGTGATACTTATTTACTTTTCTGAAATCTAACATAAGGCAGCTGTAGCAAAGAAAATTATCTAATCCAAGATATACCGTTAAGTTTGGCAGTAAAGTTCAATAATCTAAAAATAAATACATATAGCCACTTTGCTACAGTTTTTTTTTATGTTATTGTGACGGAACAAGCTCAAGGCTCTCCTGATGTTAACCGGACTAACCTCAGCCTATAACAGATGCATTTCGTCACAAGCCACGAATTGCACTGCGCCCGTAACCTTGGGACGTATTTGTTAAGTTTTATGTGCCTGTAATTTCGCTGGTTGGTAATATACCCTATTTTTATGCTTGCAGCGCCTGTCAAATGTCATAAATGTGATCGTTTTTCCACGACAGAAATCCATCAAATTCAAAACCTGTGAATTTATTGTTTACTTACCATGATAAAAAAAAACATTTTCACCTAACTATCTCGGAAAGGCGTTATTTATCATTCGAAATCTGCGTGGAAAAGTGATTTTAATTCACTTGTGGAAAAGGTTTTTGAAATTGAAAGCTCTACAACAGTTCTAGCAAATTAAATATACCCTTAATATTATTAATATCAGTAATATTGTCGTTAATTTTGAATATTTATTAACACTAATTTACTTATGCTGTTAATTTTGAATATTTATTAACACTAAATTACTTATGCTGTTATGCTTGCGACTAGCATTTTCCTGGCTGGAGTGAGTTGAAAATTGTGTGTTGTCCTCGGTAGAAAAGTTATTTTGCATCTTTAACGTTTGAAATCTTCGCTACGTTCAGGATTCTATATTTGTTGTATATGTGTACGTACCTATACATGTATGTGTGTGGCTGCGACCATCACCCGCCATCTTACTCTAATAAGTCAATAAAGATAGTATGACTCTAACCTCCATGTGTTTTGCTTGTCCCGTTCCTTATATATAACAATATTTGATATATAATTGATCAATTTCGTGAACATAGCAAGGTTATCTCCACACTCAACAGTGCTGTCTTTATTTATACAACTCAGATCTGCCCTTTTGTTGATATTGTTGCAATCTCTGAGAGGGATCACAAATGTGTAGCAATTTAGCTTCTCTAAGCGTTTTCTACCGTCTGCTCCATAGTGAATGTTTTGAAGAGATCTTCCATCTCATTCCTTACTATTCCGATTCCAAAGAAGTCGTTTCGACCTAGCGTGTCATCCATATACCTACTGATCAGAATATCTTACCATGATCCATTAAATTTGGCAGTTCCTACCTCTGTCGTGTAATTAAATTGTGGAATGCCCTGCCAGCGTACGTTTTGGAATGCCTTGCAGCTCGGACCATGGGTCTCTCATCTCTCTGGTCATAGGGATGGTGATTAGCGTATTTTATAGCTTATATTAATGGTCATAGCTTCCAGATTCCATCAGCTCTTTTTATTTCTCTATACTTAGTTAACATCTTACAACCTTTTACACCATCATTGTCTAAGAAAATCTCTTGCGCCAATTTACCTTCTATCACATCAACTCATACCAACAAGTGTGATTGAGATCAATGGCTAACCTAACAGCCTACAAGCTGATAAGTATCCGAACTTTCCAGAGTTTAGTAAAAAAATTAAACTATTGTAAAGCCCTTACTGTCTGTATGTTTTGTTAATATAGAGTGGCATTGGGAGTCAACGGCGCGTCACATTGCATTGTGGCCACTACGGGCAAGGTCCTTTCAATGTTTCACCTATTTACGGGTCAAGTAGCACGTGAAATATACCACGACTAGGTTTGGCAGGATTTACAGATAGCACACAGATTTTTGTGCTCTTTGCTTTTTGATTCGATATTTATAGTTAGTTGTACTTAGAGAGATTTGGCGTTGGTAAACCATTTTAAAACCGTCAGTTAGTGCATGCATTATTATTATTACCTACGCTGATGACGGTTTTTATTACAATATAAACATTATATGATTGTACAGACATCAAAATCCTAACCCATAATTGTGTGAGGAAAAGAATTTCGTTGAGTAAGTTTTAATTTACATCACATACAGTGCTGTACTGTATCAGCCATATTGTCCACTGCTGAACACAGCCTCTCCAATTAAGGGGGGCTTGCCGTAATCCCCGCGCTTGGCAGGCGTCTTAGGGATCGCGGTTTAAGATATCAGTAGCACAGGTCGCGCTGCTGCTCATTTATATCCGGTATTTTAACTTAACTTAGTAGTACCACCCTCAAGTAGAAAATCTGTCGCTAAGCACTCAGTGTCCGGCAGCAGTCCTTGAGAGCCAGAAAAATTACAGGATCATGAGACTTAACAACTGTACCTATGTCTCAATGTGACGAATTCGTCACATGACGAAATGCATCTGTTATAGGCAGAGGTTAATCCCTAAGATGTTTTTACCTGTAGATGCGTTGTATGCCCTCCATATTCACTAGACGAATTCTGGGTAATTACCAAAGTCACTACCAGTCTTGCACTTCCGAGCGTCCGGTGAATACATCGCCGCTAATCGTGTTTTTTAGGAATAATCTGTGGACAATATGCCTTCCTTGTGTCTTTAGACTCTGCACCAATTATACAAGCACTGTGAGAGATAAGAAAACTGTATCATTTCACGCGTAATTATTGCTTTTATTGAGTAAATAGAAAATATCGACATTTTGTTTTATCTAAGAAACTATTCTCAATGAAATGGATGAGCGAGATATGTGTATCGTTTGGTGTGAGAGAGTGAAAGAGATCGCAGTGTAATGGTGATCGGAACGTCTCGTGGCGGTTCGGTGGTTACACGAATTGCTTATATTTATCTCTTTCTTACAACAGACATGACGCATAATATTTGAACGTTCTTTCCTTGTCATTACAAACTGCATATACATGTGCGTAAGTATGTAGATAGGTAAATTCTAGTAAGCTTTTAGAGCAGTGGTGTTCGGATATGACTACTCTAATATTTCAACTCTCTGGTCAATCCTGGTGCTTGTTCCTTTACCATCAAATAAAAAAAAAAATATAGTTTATGTCATCATTTTTACACCCTATTAAATGGGGTATCATCGTGTAGGGTTCGTGGAGTAGAGTCATAGAATAAAACGTTCCAGAAGGATAACTCAGCAAAGCCATTCCAATAAACAAGCGACTCTAACTACGAAGCAATAAAGTTCACTTGAGCTCACAAAGCACGGAGTACCTAATATTTACAAAGCTTCTATATATCTATCGCATAGCCACGCATAGCTCTGATCTCTTCTGACGCGGCATGCACCGTACAATTACCCGTCCGGACGGATACATTGGTGTTCCTGTAGGTTTGTATCTGAGTGAGACAGGCGGGCCCATGGTGTGTGAACTGACTCGCTTTTGGTCGCTTTAACCTGTAACTATTTCCTTTGTCCAGTAAATACAAGCACTATCCACGATCTTACAAGATGGAAAGTAATGTACTTGAAGCCAAGCATTCTCCATGCATCATGTCACTCTAGACTTGAGAATGCAAAGGTGAAAATAAAAAAAAATAAAAAAATAAAGTAGAAACTCTGTTCCCCTTAGAATGTTGCATGTTTCATATTTCAGATTTCTTATTTTTAAATAAAATATGTCATAATTGAAAAAAGTCGCGGACCCTGGAGTCTGTGGAGTGTATAAATAAATAATTAAACAAGGAATCCGGCCAGTTGTTTCATTCCTTTGCCAAGCTATATTCTCAAAAATGTTTCTGTAAAAATATTTTAGACAACCCTACTCGCAGATAGTACGTCAGTTATAGCATTTTATTTATTTACTTCATAATTAGTACCGCTACAGAGCGAGTTACACTAATGATAGGTAGCAAAAACATAAAAGCTAGCAAAATAACTTTTAAACAATAAAATAATCGCACAAATATTACAGACAGTCAATTAAAATAAAATTAATATGTCTACAAATTACTATAATAAAATAAATCAGGTCAAAAAGTTAAATGTCAAAATCAAAATCAAAATTTAAATTTCAAGTTAATTAACATAAATAATAACTACAAATTACTATGATAAAATTAATCTGGTCAAAATCTATATGTCCAAATATTTACAACATTACGGTATTGTTGAAGCCCTTGTAAATGTTATCTCACAATATCGTAAACGTAGCATAGTAAAACCACAAAAGTAGTTTGACTTCATGAAACATTACGGCAAATATCTAGAGTGGCGAGAGTGCGTTTATTAATTTAAAGAAATTTAATGATTGTCAATCAAAAAAGTAGTGTCTGTAGGTAGCTACGAATTGATTTGCTACAGTATACCTATACATATAACGTAGATACCTATAAAACTTTGATGTACGGATAACCTGCGTATTCAGACACGAAGAACGAAGGAATTTGAAACTCCTACGGGCCTTCATTCAACCTACTTTTTTGGTTTTACTATGGTATGACTACAAATAATATGTCACAAACTCTAAATTGTTACCTAATACAAAATAACCTTGTTTCACTACTCTGACAAATTTCAAATGACAACCCTATTCTAGCGGTCAGGAAAAAAGATCCACTGCTTTAGACTTGGAGTATCGGTCAGTTTATATCACATCACTAATTTTCAAACCAAGTTCTTCTTTCACTTTGATTCATAGGTGTAATGAGAGCTGCCAATAGTTTGCTATTTCAACTTGGCAAGTTTAATCCCCAAAACGTATATTTATGTATGAATATAAAATAAACATCGTCACGCCTGTATTCCCCGTAGGTGTAGGCAGAGGTTTCAAAACGTACACGTTTACTCATATTTTGTAACCATGTTAAAGGTCACCCTTGAACATGGTTTCAAATTATGATTACACCTCTATACTAATATGTGATGTGACCCGATTGCAACTTACTGGGTACAGTTTCACGCTCTGGACTGCTCCTGAAAATGTATAGGATAAAGATCCTACTATTTTTTTATTGCTAACTGGTAAGCCAGAATCTCACCTAAAGGTAAGGTGTGATGGCAGGTGTTAACAAACTTATCCTATACTGCCTGTCAAAGACTGAGTATTATTACGGGCCACACCTTCAGAAGTTTGGCGGGAAATTTTCTGCCGGAAGGTTCCACGAAGTTCAAGCCCACAGTGCTCTTCTATAATTGTTTTACAGAACTATGGACATTCTGCGTGGCGGTCTATGAATTTTGTTTTATATTTATATTTGATAGGCAAGACCTGATGGTAGGTGATGATCTGGTCGAAAATGTTAAAAGTAATATTGTCCGTATTATCTTATTATATATTTAATAATAACAAATACTTTTAAAAGTATCCTAAAAAATATTAAATAATATTTTAATAAAACACTTAAAAAAGCATAAAATTATATATCTAGTGACAATTCCGCCTAATTTTCCTGTTATCTACGTGACGTCACAAACATCACGCAGCCTAACCGGAAGAATACCCGACTAGTTTCGCTTCTAAACGAAGCATCTTCAGGAGGTCTTAACTTACCGAGCGCACGATCGAGACTCAAGTCAAGCTCTGTCACTAGATATATAATTTTATGCTTTTTTAAGTGTTTTATTAAAATATTATTTAATATTTTTTAGGATACTTTTAAAAGTATTTGTTATTATTAAATATGGATTTCCGCAAAGTAACGCCTGAATCTATCCATTATTATATATTATTATTATTAAATTCCAAAGCACATGATTGTATAAGTTGCTCCTAAAACCTCAGATATATAAAATAATACGTTTTTTAATAATAATAATAGTGTGTAAACAATTCAATAAAAAGAAACTGACGTCGCTAAAAATCTTCTACGGACCTCGCGCATTACGTGATCATAATCAAATACGTAACTAGCAACAAAACCAACAAAACGTTTACATTGTGAATGTCGCGCTATAGATGTCAGTTTTTTTTATGTTATTGTGACGGAACAAGCACGAGGCCTACCATGATTAGCCCCTGCCTATAAGAGATGCATTTTGTCATACGACGAATTGCACTACGCCCGTCACATTGAAACATACAGTTGTCAAGTCTCATGTTTTTTTTTCCGGCTCACAAGGACAGCTGCCGGATCAAACCGTTAGGTGCTTGGCGACAGATTTTGTAATTGAGGGTGGTGGCTAGCTAGGCGAGCATTCGCACAATGCCCTTCCACCATGCGGTGAAGCTCAAGCCGGCGGTGGGGATCGAACCAGGGACCTGCAGCACGGCAATCTATAGCTATTACCGCTCGGCCATCATTGCTTAATGAGTTCAACTTAGTATGATCCATCTATGGTACTACTGCGACTATTAAAACTTGCCTTAAATTTCAAATTCAAAATGGAAGGCCATAATTCTAAATTTCATGTTTTGCCCTTAATAATTACACGTAAAGGCGTGGTTTCACTTCAGATTTCTACATCGATTATTTACTCGTGATAACATTCATCAACAGCTCCGAGCCTAAGCTTATATTTTTCTGCACTCCTTCACTGGGTGTTGTTCCAGGCGACGGAGTAAACAATTGTAATCCGGATGATCCGGATGGCTATTGGTTATGTGGCGACGCGGAGACGGACTTTCTTGGCAATCGGACTCGGAACTTGGTCCGGACCGGACATGTTCAGATCTACTTCTATTTGTATAAAGTTAGTTCAATAGGTGCGCCTTTACGGTACGGCACACCTATTGAAAGGTATGTATGTATATATTGCCCGTACAACAGAGTAAATATATGAACCTATTGAAGAAGAACACTTAAGAAGCTTTTAATGTATTTTGTCAATATTATACATGCCAAGGATTATGCTTATTTTACCAACTTCAAAAAAGGAGCAGGTTCTCAAATCGTCTGTATTTTTTTATTGTTTTTGTGTTTGTTACCGCCAAAGTTTTTACGGGGAACCGACTTTGATGTCTATTTTTGTAATTGAAAGCTTGATGCTTGCCGTGGGGTTCCATTCAATTTCATCAAAATCGGTCAAGCCGTTTTTGAGTTACACTCCAATAACTAAAACGTTTTTTCCTCTTTTTTTATGCCTGATAGTTCAGCCTTTGACCACTATCTCACCTGATGGTAAGTGATGATGTGGTCGAAGATGTTGTTCAGGCTAACCTAGCATTACTGGCTCTCAAGGACAGCTGCCGGAACACACCGTTAGGTGCTTGGCGACAGATTTTCTACTTGAGGGTGGTAGCTAGCCAGGCGCCCGCCTCACTATTCGCATTGCGCATTCGCAAAATGCCCTACCACCATACTATAACGACTGCCATCCTAAGACAACAACCGGGACCGACGGCTTAACGTGCCCTCCGAAGCACGGAAGCGCTCAGTAGTAATGTCACCAGTGGTCACCCATCCAACTCATGACCGCGGCAGATGTTGCTTAGCTTTGTTGATCGGTTCAGAATGGCTAAGCAAACTTCTCTACGAGTGCTTCATCTTGATGATATAGTCATTGCCAGTGAATGCCATTGATCCCGTAAGTAGGAAGCGGAAAGGCAGGTAGGGACCTACCTACCTTCCCAATACCTACACATAATTAATAGAATTCGAGCTGTTTCTGCGGCGCTGCGCTGGTGCCACGGTGTAACTCGTAGGTAGGTAGGTAATCGTAATTAAACCGATATACCTATAAAGTTTTCCATATTGTGAACAGAATGATCGCTAAATTGGTAACACAAATATACAAGCGTAGGAAACCACAGAATAAGATGGACTTAACCGTCTAACGATAGGCAAATGCATCTAATACCGCATCTACCGCGCAAGCTTGATGTTTAGATTTTAAGTCAAAGTAAGAAGGTACCTTACCTTACTTACCTACCTACCTACTTATGAATTACAGAGACTTCTATCAGTTGTTGTATATATTATCTATTCGAAGTTTAACTAATTCCCAAAACAGTAAATACCTACTGCTGCGATTGAGGCATAGACAAAGGTAGAAGAAATTAGAGGTGTGACAAATACATTCGATTAAAAATAATTGGTTCCTTGAAGAGCATTAATTATTCATCGATTAAATAATAACTGGCATAACCCAAAGCATAATAGAAGATAGTCGTGAAAGGAGATTATTATAGTTCGCCAGTTGTGGCGAAATGCATCTGGTATAGGCAAAGGTTACCGCATAATGCCAGGTACGCCATATTCACTTGTCCGCCACAATCCCATACAAAAACTGGCTGGACTGAGGACAGAGGCCTGACCCAAGTTGGCTAGAAATTAGTTGTGTGACAAAGTCATTCTTATAATTTTATCACTTGCATAACTGGAAAAACCTTAAATTATAATAAGTCGCTGCCATACATATTCAAATCATGAAAGGGGTTGTATATTGCAAATTGATTGATTGCTCAGTTCGTCAATGCTATCAGAATAGCATTGGCAAGATTAATGCAAGAGAAGAAAAATTACGAAACTAGAGATATCCAAGTTTTTAAAATAAACCAGATATGATTTAAAAGAACTTCATGCAAACTTGTAATTGAATAAAAAAATGTTATCATATTATTCAATACGTTCTCATTGAAGAGCGAAATAATTATTCAACTAACTTCAGAATTAACGGATATATATAAGAATACACATACAAATTATAAAAAGGTGCATCGAGACACAAAAACCCTTTTTACCATATAAGTCGGGTAACTACTTTAAATCATTTAACAAAAACACTTACCAACAAGAAAATCAATTTGATGCTTACATTGTACCGATTTTTATTTGCATATTTTTGTTTATTGAATGATACGATTAATTATCAATAATCCCAATAATCGATCTTAAATTCGTGCGCAGATCCTGGACTAAATGTAGTAAACAAACATCTATCAAACTGGCACATTTAAACAACGCTTGATCTATTTTGTATATTTATAGATTGCCTACTCTTTTAAAATGTTCTTTGGATATGTTTTGTAACAAACGCAATAAAAATAAAAATAAATATACGTAAGGTATCATTATATCAACCGGATTGTCCACTACTAAGGGGTGTTTGCCATAATTCCCACGCTTGGCATAAGTATTTTGCTCAGCTTTAGATTTTTTACGTGCGGTGAAGGTCAATCTCACGTTGGGATTCAAACGATGGACCACCAGCCGGCAATCCATATCCATAACTTCCTAATACTAATTACTCGTACCAAACATTAAGCCGATGTTAAAAATATGATGGTACATATTTTTAATAAACCATGTTCCTAAGACGCAACCCGTGTGGCTGGCAATCAGAGGAGTGATCACATTCTAGTTTCACAACTCGGACGAAATATCTAACTCAAAGTGCAAGAGGGTTCTCTGCCACAATTGATTTCAATATCAGAACCAAAAGATATTTAGCATTTAATCCCCATATTTAAAAAAAACCGGCCAAGTGCGAGTGGGACTCGCGCAAGGATTCCGTACAATTATCGGTAACCAAATCTTGCAATTTACAGACTTTTCGCAGTATCCGATTGAGCTGGGTGGTACGTATATCCTAGTTAGGTACGAACCCTCAATAGTAATTTCTCTAATTATTTATTTTTTAAGTAAATATACAACTAAATATTCGCGTGAATATTTCAAGTTTCTACCTGTTTTCATTGTTATTATTTTTAGCAAATAAACGACGAAAACCCAGAGAGTTGAAATACTTAGAGTTGTTATATCCGAACACCACTGCTCTAAAAGCTTACTAGAATTTACCTATGTACATACCTACGCACTTCTATAAGTAGTTTGTAATGACAAAGAAAGAACATTCAAATATTATGCGTCATATCTGTTGTTAGAAAGAGATAAATAAGCAATTCGTGTTACCACCGAACCGCCACGAGACGTTGCGATCACCATTATGCTGCATCTCTTTCACTCTCTCACACCAAACGATACACATATCTCGCTCATCCATTTCATTGGGATTCGTTCCACAGATAAAACAAAATAAGGATATTTTCTATTTCAACAATAAAAGCAATAATTACGCGTGAAATGAAACAGTTTTTTTATCTCTCACAGTGCCTGTATAATTGGTGCAGAGTCTTAAGACACAAGGAAGGTGTATTGTCCACAGATTATTCCGAAAAAACATGATTAGCGGCGATGTATTCACCGGACGCTCGGAAGTGCTAGACTGGTAGTGACTCAGGCGATTACCCTGAATTCGTCTAGTAAATATGGAGGGCAAACAACTGATCTACAGGTAAAAAAATCTTAGCGAAAACCTCTTTCATTTTGTGGGAGCCCCCCTTAAATATTTATTTTATTTTTAGTATTTGTTGTTATAGCGGCAATAGAAATACGAGTTCATCATCTGTGAAAATTTCATTTGTCTAGCTATCACCGTTCTTGAGATACAGCCTGGTGACAGACGGCCGGACGGATGGACAGACAGCGAAGTCTCAGTAATAGGGTCCCGTTTTTACCCTTTGGGTACGGAACCCTAAAAACATATCCAAAACTGTTCTTTTGCATTGTTCTTTCACTCCACCAGAGAGGCAGACCATTACTGACATGATTTGTAGAGTACAGGAGTCATTAAGTACTGTAGTGTATTTTGGATGAAGTTTTACGCTTACTTTTTGAACTCACCTTAATTAATATATATACCTTAAATAATACAATCGTGTTATATGCATTTTTGTGATTCACAATATGAAAACTTTTGGTGTTAACCCAAATTAAAATATTTTTATATGATGGAGTTGTTATTTAAAGTAGGTATTATTCGATTATAGTTTTACTTCCAATATCTACAATATACAGTGACTAATCTAATCTGCGAACCTTTACAGAAAATTACAAGTTTCCAATATGATCACTTGAATAATGAAAATCAATTATACGATATCTCGTGTCTTGTTTATTCATGAGGATTAATATTTAATAGGCCTGGAGATCTCGGTGAATGGAAAATCTGAATGTCACCTGGGAATTGAACTTATATCTTATTAACTACGATCGACTTGTGTAGAATTTCTCTCTCTATTACCTTAAATCATAATATTATGCTTAAATTTCACAAGGGTGTAATTATTTTTAGATATGGAATAATTTTACTGAAACATCATTTTGATGAAGTTTCACATAAGCGAAGTGATCTTAGCAAAGTAATGTAGGTATATTGTTTTTGATGCTTCCGATGAAACAATTGCGTACCTTTCATTGAATATACAATTTAGTTAATTCAATTCTAAAAATAATTAAAATTTATTTTTAGGTATACATCGCTTATGTATACCTAAATCATTTTATTAGTAAGTAATAAAATGGTGTGCTATGGTGCCCCCACTTCTATTAAAAACTTAACTTGAATGTTTTTTCATGGCTTGAGAACAGTTTTCTGTATTACATTTATAAAATTCAAAAAGATTACATCCCACGATTAAAAGAAATCTCTTTTTATTTTGTTTTTGTGCTGTGATACAAATTGTAATGTAAAACATACTTGCAGAGTGGCTATGATATAAATGGAGATTTGATAACCCTGGCGGTGGAGTTGTTCTTGTGAATTTACGGTACAGAGCACCACAAACATTATGGAGCACCTCGATCGATAATATCGATATATCTAAGAACAATTTACAAAGTGATATTTATTTTCTGTATGAAACTTAGAAAAACTGGTGCACTAGCGTTGTAAAAGGTAATTATTTTATAAGTTTTATGTGTGCTTGATAGTTTATGTTCACTCGGCAAGTTCATATAAATTAGATTTATGTATAGGTCATAAGACTGAATGTTACTTGTCAAAAACAAAAAATTTAATCAATCATTATGAACTTGTGATTCGTTATCGTTGAAGATTTATTTGTCGTATCATAAATTAATTCACCATTATGTACCTGAAATGATGTGACATAGTATAGGTTACACCTAAGTTAAGGTACAAAAAATATAGCTTAGCTAGTATTAAATACAACTTATATAATACTAGTAATATTAATATAATAACTAGCTGAGCTACGAAATATGTATATTGCCTAAATTTCTAACTAAACCAATGTGACGTTAGAACTGCCATGCGCCACGTAGCCTAGCTGGAATAGTTTTCAAAGCGTTTTAGTTCTACAAGAAGCATCTTCAGGACGTCTTGATTCTTCGAGGGTACGATTGATAAGTTAAATAGACAATACTCGTAGGTTCAGTCCAATCTAGATTGATGCTTGCTCAATATTTTTATATCAAATCGATGAACGTGGGTGTTATGACATATTGCAAGCATCTGTTACTGGGAAAGGACAAATTAGGTCTCGTGGAAAAGAAGTAAACATTTTTCTTGTACGCTATTTTACGTTAGGCTATGTATTGTTGTCATCGGCCAATCTTACTGTCAAGATGTGAATGTTCTTTCAATGGCAACTATTATAATTATATTATAATTATAACAGTCAACTTACGCGTTATAAATTAGATTTATTTATTTATTTTAGTAAGGAATTTAAATCAAAATCTTAATGTGTACTGAGGCAAGGCCACATAAGTAGTATGAAATTTCGATGACATTTTAATTATACCTATAATCAAAAAACTGTGTTTATAAGCAAACGCCATGTTTACTCTTCTAGTATGTAAAACAGTAATAGGCACTTAAATTTTATGCATAATTAAATACGTAAGTAAAGTTAAACTTAATTTTATGGTTAACATTAAAATTATATTAATGATTTTGGATACGGTTAGGTATTCTCATCGGGTAGATATTCGGTTATGGGAAAGTGAGAATATGTAATTAGGTATATTTTGTATCGATTGCAAAACGCATAAAACACTGCGGGTAACATGCAGGTGTTTTAATAGGTGTCGGTGTTTTTGTTAGAGTTTGAAAGCTTCAATTTATAGTCAGTTTTAATGTAAGCCATTTATAATTTTTAATTAATATAAGCCGTTAGTTATGAATGATTTATATATATGTATCTGATACGAACTGGTAGACATTTTTATCTCAGTGTTTGTATTAGAAAATTACTTCTATCATTTTTATAAACGTCATGTGCTAAGCAACAATTGTACAGCTACCCAGATGATATGAGTGGTAATTACGTACATCGCTCACACCTTTAACGTATTATTAAAATTATACCTAATTGGTATAAATACTGTTCACTGTCTTAACTTCTCCTGTTTTCGATAAAACTCAATACAAATTGGGAGAAAAATCGTCCAAAGGATTTAAATTAAGGGTGACCTCATACTCTTAAATAACATTGACAAGCAACTCTGTAATGTTTTATAACTAAGCATTAATATAATATAACGTTGTACTTTTCAAACCATTTCTGAAAGCGTAGAGTAATAAAACTCTTTTAAGTGTAGGTAATACTTTAATCAATTACAAACAACTATTAGAATATAAAATATTATTTCTAGTTCAGTCAATAACACTAAACAAAAATTAACATCGTCTATGTGTAACAGAAATGGATGCCTGGATTCCCTCAATCTTGTTTCGACTCCATTTACAATGACACCCGTTTACTCACAAATCTTGACTTTAACTACGCTATAACTGACACACAATAAAAATAACCAAACGCAAGCTGAAAAAAAGCAGACTTTACAGTTTACGATTTCAAACGAGGCGCCATTACGCATATAAAGAAAATACAGAGAATCCGGCGCTTTAATTAGAAAAATATATACTTACTTAATTCCCGTCGTTTCGTACTCCTTTAATTGACTCGGGCAAACAGGATATCGCTGCCGGCACCGAGTCTAAATTACCTCCAAACTAAAGTTAAAAGTCCTCAAGCTTTATAAATCCTTAAACTCGAATCATAAAGCAAAAGGAAAACGAAATGCAAATTGAAATTCGATAATGAAAAAAATCGAATTTGTGATATCGATAATGACGGCCCGCTCTAGTTTTTTCTGGTGATTCGATTCTGGTCGACCGACCGTTGCGTTTTGTTTCGTTCGTCCCTCCCTTTTCTTCCCGTCCGCCGCGTCAGTCGCGCGCCGTCGCTCGTTAGGGAGAGACGCTTGTTTGAGAGTATTTTCGACTAGTGCTCTCGATCTCGTACATCGCGTATCGAACATACCGAAAAATTCAATACGGATTTCAGTGAAGTTTGTTTGTGTACATACAAAAGTTCTTATCATAGTAGCGAATGTTGTAGGTAGTGTTGTGTTTGAAATTTGAATCTGTGTTTAGTGTTTGTGGATAAGTGCATTGGATTCTAATGAAGAAGTAACATCGTCCTATCTGCTATTTAAAACAGGTTATTTTTCTTTTCTAGAATAATTATGTTATTTGCGATAGCCGGTATAATAATACCTACTGATTTGTTGAGATGTAAATAGGTAGTTAGAGCTGGACATGAAAATTAACTGTTCTGCAATGCAGGCAAAAAAACTATAACCTATTTTTAATACCTAAAAGGCGCTTAATTACCCAAGCTATTTAATGTTAGTCCCATGTTAGAAGCGTAATCCTTCCGTTCAACTTGATTGTACTTTAAAAGGAAGTCTCGAGGATAATAATAGGATATACCTACCAACCTAAAAAAACCCGTGGAAGTTGTGGTAGATATACCTATCTATTAAAAGTTTGGAAGCGGGAATAACCTATTTCTCAACTATGCTAGTACCTAGGTACCTACTTGGTTAAGTTACAGTAGGTAGCAAAATATGCATGTCAGATCAGATCACAGGATTCAAACGTAGCTCTTGTATTATTTTAGTAGGTACGAATAAATTAAGCTTTTTGCTAACGGAAATGAATATCGTGATCTTTTTGAAGGCCGAACAGAAAGTTTTGTTTTCCAGAGGTAACATCTCTACAAAACAAAACTTAAAATAGGCAAGTTACTTATCTAGGTGTATGTCAGACCTACCTATAATAATTAAAATAACAAAAAATCATGTCATTACCCCCTGTATTCCACGACAGGGTGGAAAGAGGTGTTTTTACACTCACGTTCTGATACATACCTATATAGGTATGTTTAGTTCTGTTTTTTAAAGGGACGAGCTTATTTGCCATATAGGTAGTACTTCGGTACCTACCTACCAGGAACAGTTCCCGTCTCTGAACTGCTAAGTTTACCATACCTACTTTGAAGTTCAGAGAAGGAAGTCTACGTAGGTAGGTAGGTACAGAAAATTACTAAATTTACAAATAATTGGAGTAAAAAAATGTTTTCATAATTTGTAAATTTATGATTTTCGCTTAGTACGCGTTAGTGCTTGTAATCATAATATTTAGACAGAAAGTTAATGTAAGAAAAGTCCAAATACATAAGAGATGACTCTGTTGGTCGGGTGGCTATTTATCACTTTATAGTAGGTATTTACATTAAAACGCCTCCTAAGCGAATAAGGTTACAATTGAATATCGTGCGGGATTCAAAACTGCGTCCATCGCCGTCCTTAGGGACGGGACTTGCTCAATTTCGTAAACCTGCCTAGGTTGGTTGGTATATCCTACCTATTTTAATTAGGTAGCTACCTACGTTGTTGAATTCCTGCCCATGGAATGAATTAGGACTAGGTAGGTATAAAAGTAATCATTTATATCGGTTGAGTATACCTAACTAATGGAAAACAAAATTTTGGGATGAGATTGGTAGGTAGGTAGGTATACTTTAACTAGGATAAACACGGAACAACACACCAGCTGTGTTTTTGCATGGTGGTAGGGCATTTTGCGAATGCCCGCCTGGTTAGCGACCACCCTCAAGTAGAAATTCTGTCGCCAAGCACCTAACGGTGTGTTCCCGCAGCAGTCCTTGAGAGCCAGTAATTCTAGGCTAGCCTGAACAACATCTTCGACCACATCACCACTTACCATCAGGTGAGATAGTGGTAAAAGATTAGCCCATAAAATCTAAAAAAAAAATTTGTTTCGATTGAGTAACTAATGGAAAACATAATTTTGGGATGAGATTGGTACTTTAACCAGGTAGGATTAATACAGAATACCTAATCCATCGGTTTTTTTTTTCTTTATGTTTTTTCCGTGTTCATGAAAGAACAGAAACAATAATCTAATTTTTTCAGTATTAGGTTATTTATATCAAAATAATTTATAGATGATACTAATCGTAGGTATATTCTGAATTACAAGGATAATTAGTTAAGTTATTATAGTTATAAAGCATTTTCTTAAAAAATATATTTATTCATTTAAAAACAGTCGTTCACAATTATTCTTTCACACACTAAGTACCTAACTACTAACTCGTACCTACCTACTAAAGGACCTACTTTACCATAAGTTGTAAGAAATATCAATGACGGACCATAGTGGAAGGGCATTTTGCGAATGTCCGCCTGGTTAGCCACCCTCAAGTAGAAAATCTGTCGCCAAGCACCTAAACAGCAGTCCTTGAGAGCCAGTGAAATTACAGGCACATGAGACTTGACAACCATGTCTCAAGGTGACGGGCGCAGTGCAATTCGTGACTTGTGACGAAATGCGTCTGTTATTGACAGGGTCCTCAGGTTGTTCCGACACGATAGCTAAAGAAAAACAGAAAACCTGAGAATATGTTTTTTTATACTAAACTAGCAATATCCGTATGTACTTACTTAAATACAAACAATAAGTAAAAAAATACCTTTATGAACGTATATTAATAAAAATGGTATATGATACATATTAGGAGGCTTGTAAATGGTTCTTCTTTGTTTATATTAATATAACTTTGTAATGAAGCTGTAAGCCCCCCGAATACAAGTAAAATAAAATAAAAATATTTATAGTCAAGTAAACAATAAGTTCACTTACTGCCCCCCCGTGCACCAAGTGCGGTGCCGGGTTAGAATCCCATATCATCCCGTGGGTGTCGTAAGAGGCGACTAAGGGAAAAAAAACTGGAAGGTGGGCAGCAGCGCCTTCTAAGAACTGCTAACTTACACTGCGATCCCCAAGACGCCTGCCAAGCGTGGGGATTATGGCAAATATATATACCCCCTTAATAGGGGAGGCTGTGTTCAGCAGTGGACGATCCGGCTGTTATAGTAAACAATAAGTACTATTTTATTTTAGTTTATAGCTATAAAGCACAGAATAAAGTAAGTGGTTTGTTGGCAACGGACAGTTTACGTGAGGTTTTTTAAAATAATAATATTCTCACTATTACGACTGTTTATATTAAGAAATATGAATGTTTGTTAAGCGGGATGAAAATAAGTTCTTTGATATTTTACAAATTTTTGGAGAACAAAAATTTATGCCCCAGGCGGGAATCGAAACCGCGTCCTCCGATATCGCGTCGGATGCCTATTGCATTTTAATTAGGCATCCGACGCGATTTCAAATTGACGGACTTTAGACGCCAAAATCCGAGTTGGTTTTTAAAATAAAGGGCTTTTACAAACGATTCCATAAATAAGCAGTTTAAAGCAGTGGTACGAGTAGCTCAGTGGCTTTGGCTATGGACTGCCGCGCAGCAGGTCCATGGTTCGAATCCCGCCGCGGGCTTGGGCTTTACCGCATGGTTGAAGGGCATTTTGCGAATACCCGCCTGGCTAGCGACCACCCTCAAGTAGAAAATCTGTCGCCAAGCGCCTAACGGTGTGTTCCGGCAGCTGTTCTTGAGAGCCAGTATTTCTAGGTTAAGCCTATTAACACCTTCGACCACATCATCACTTACCATCAGGTGAGATTGTGGTCAAAGGCCTGCCTATCAGTTTTAATTTGAATTGAAAGATAAAATACTTAATGAAAATAAATAATTTGCAGTATTTTTAATTTTTATATATTTTTTTTTATATTGCTGATAGCTAAGCCTTCGACCAAAATCTCAGCTGATGCTAATTGATGATGTGTTCGAAGGTGTCAACAGGCTTAACCTGGAATTAATTTAATCTCTTTATGATTACTTGATTTTAATTAATTGTAATCTTTTTCGCTTGGCAGGCGGCTATACAAAATTTACAATGCTAGAATAGGTAAGCAATATCAATATGTCCATACTAACATATCTCTAGTCTACGTTTTCTAAGATTCATTCTTATAACAAAAAGATAGGGTTGCCGAAACCACAAATCAACTGCTTTATACCCCCAAACTCACCCCTAAAACAAAAGGTGTCGACGAGACCCGTCGCCCTGTAAAAACATGGGACCTCTAAGGTTATTTTTCATCCCTTACGATGTGTGGCGTAAGATAAAAAATGAAATGGCTTTTGGCTTAGTGAATTAAAAATTTGCCTTTGTTTTTCTCATTTCGAACGATAAGCAATTCTTGAATAGCTCGCCAAAATATGAGTTTTTTTTATCTGAACTTATTATACTAGTGGTTTTTTGAAGCGCTCGTAGCGAAGTTTGCTTAGCCGTTCTGAACCGATCAGCAAAGTTAAGCAACGTCCGCCTCGGTCATGAGTTGGATGGGTGACCGCTGGTGACATTACTACTGAGCGCTACCGTGCCGTCGGTCCTGGTTGTTGTCTTTGGATGGCAGTCGTTATAGCATGGTGGTAGGGCATTTTGCGAATGCACGCCTGGCTAGCTACCACCCTCAAGTAGAAAATCTGTCGCCAAGCACCTAACGGTGGGTTCCGGCAGCTGTCCTTGAGAGCCAGTAATTCTAGGTTAGCCTGAACATCATCTTCGATCACATCATCACTTACCATCAGGTGAGATAGTGGTCAAAGGATAACCTATCGAGCATAAAAAAAAACTAGTGGTTTGCCCTTTTATCCTGCGAAGTACCTGAAATAGGTAGAACCTATTATTAAATCTTTCGTATGTAGCATCCGACATTACATTACGATCCCCAACGTGAGTGTTTTTGCCGCTTTAATTTATCAGTACTTCAGTACTAATATTATAAATGCGAAAGTAACTCTGTCTGTCTGTCTGTTACGCTTTCACGCCAAAACTACTGGACCGATTTGAATGAAATTTGGTATGGAGATAGTTTAAGACCCGGGAAAAAACATAGGATAGTTTTTATCCGACTGCGCAAAAAGAGGTTCATGTTTTCGCGCGATAACCGACATAACGCGGGCGGAGCCGCGCCCGGAAAGCTAGTAATATTTAAATATGTGTTAAACTCACGAGAATTTCATATTTAAAAAATTTTGAAACCGACTTCACTTACACGACTTTAATGATTTGTAAGTGAAGTCAGTTTCAAAATTGCTTAAATGCGTAGTTATCAGAGCGCTTAGTCGATGCGACGCGTGATCTATATGCTGGCACCTATTTGGCTCAACGAATAAGCGTTGCACTTCAACGGGGCAATGCTGCCAGCATGCTGGGCACGCCAACTGTTAGTGGGCTGGAGCATTTGGACTGCCTATGAGTCTGCTATGACTTATAGGTTGTCTAAATACTTTAATTGTAGCTATAGTGTTTGAAGTATTTTGTTAATGTCATACTGCCGGTTCAAGTGCAATATGTTTACTTTTAAAAAAATTTTGTCCCGTGCGGGAATCGAACTCGCGTCTTCCGATTTTGCGCCGGATACCTATTCCACTCAGCTACCGGAATATACTCGTTGGTGCCGAAAGTTTGTATTGCAATTGTATTATTATATACTTTAACCGACATAGGGGACGCGACATCCGGACTACTAGACTTAATCTGATCATATTTATATAACATATTTGAGCCGTTTGGTGTGGAGACGTTGGGTCCGTGGGGACCGGGAGCTCATCGTATTTTCCAAAACCTATCTGAGCGCTTGGTCGATGCGACGCGTGATCAAAATGCTGGCACATATTTGGCTCAACGAATAAGCATTGCAATTCAACGGGGCAATGCTGCCAGCATGCTGGGCACGCTGCCAACTGGGAGTGGGCTGGAGCATTTGGACTGCCTATGAGTCTGCTATGACTTATAGGTGTCTAAATGCTTTTATTGTAGTAGCTGTAGTGTTGTATATAGTTCATACTATTTTGTTTAATAAAGGCATATCGCCGGTAAAAAATCTGATCGAAAGAAGTGTCCTTCCAAACACTTAACTCTTGCAGTGGTGTCGCTACCCTTCTATATTACTAAGGGCCCGTTTCAGAAGGTCATAATAAGGTTTCAGGTTGCAACACATAAAATAACTGAATGATAAAAATGACAGTTAACATGCAGCGCGTTACAAGCTTTAACCGATGGATAGGCTAAATCGATGACTGTGAAACGCAAAGATAGTGTTTTGTTTAATAAATATGTTCTGGGTAGTAAAACCGGAACTTATTCGAACATTCTGAAACAGGCCTTAAGTATAATATAATTTGTACAAAGAAGGCTCTAGTTGTAGTAATTAAACAACTTTAAGCGGTTTAAATCGCGTATATTTGTCATTAAGGTTCTACTCACTTTCAAAAATCTATTGTAAAAGATACATAATAAAAGATTTTCTCCCACTGGAGAACAACCGGAAATCCTGACTTCCGTACATACATACGGAAGCATTTTTTGCGGAAGCTAAAACGGAGATTTTACGCTTACACTTTGTAACCGCCCCAGGATCCTATACAATTTTTTTATAAAATAAAAAAAAAACAAATATTTGACCCAAATAATTGAAAACCCAAACAACCTAAATTATAATCATTTTAAATTAATTAGTAAATTGACTCGGGAACATTAATAATACAATAACTAACCTTAAAAACAACCTAACTTCAACTGATCCTAAAACTGATCCTTTTTTTATTAAACTTAAAACGATCGCGCTTGACTAAAAATTCTGATCCCAAATTTTCAAATTACTAAAGAAGCCTAAAATAACATATTAAATAATTTTCTTTAATCTAAAATTATTGTGATTTGAAATATGGCATGTGAATCGTCTAGTATAGTGGTAGGACCTTAACAAGTGACCTATTGTAGTAATCCATTTTCTTTTAAAGTAATTAAGAAAGAACTTGTCTAACCTAACAGATAATACTCCTGAATAGTATCTCCTTAACCTAAAATTTTAATCTATCAAATTAAAATGTATATTAATAAAATGAGAATCCTAAAGATATCTATATGAACCTATTATACTAGTTTTTATACTATAGTATTTTTATAATAAAATAATTGCAATTCAATCTAATATAATTTAGAATATTATTTGTTCATTTGATGATGTAAAGGAATAGAATTTGAATGTATTATTAGAATAATGTAGATATTCTGAATTAGTGAACATAGAATAACACCTCATAAAATATTGGAATTAGGTATCTAAGACCAATAGCAAATTATTTGGGAAACTGAAATCTAAAACTAGGTAAATCATTGTCAGAGTTGTTACGGAGATATATGTATATATTTCTAGAGCATAATTCAAGGTAAAGCAATTATAAGCGAAGTATCATTAGGGTATTGAGTCGTTAAAAATTAATGAAATCGTTAGGGTATTAAATCATTAAATGACTAAATAATCTTTGTATGGGAGCAAATAATTGTTTCTTAGAACAAAATAGAAATTACGGGAAATTAAATTGAAAAACAATGAATATATTTTACAAAAAGATAAAAGCAGATAAATGAATCTAAAGTTAATTTGTGCATAACCCAAATCTAATATCACGTGTATAAATTATTATTGTAGATAGTCTCAAATTAAAAATAGGTATCGAGAAAACCAGACATAAAATCTAGATGAAATAAGTAGTATAGAATTTGGCTTAAAATAGCGTAGTATAAATAACTATACATGAGATATGTTTTGGCTATTGTAAGGAAAACAACATGAAACTAGAATTTACTTGAATTTTTGTACTCATAATAATATATTGTCATGACTCCTAAGACTTCCTGAGATTTCCCCAAAAATTGCAAAATATATTAAAGCTTAACAATAACAACCTAAGATGCATAACGGCTTATCTAGTATAGTTAGTGAAATATATCAGAAGAAGATATTTTCTCTAAAATACCTTACTATGTTAGGTTAGCTTACCTTGACTTTAACTCTAGGAAACTAAGATGTATGAATTAATTATATTATTATTATGTTTTGTGAGAGAGGCTGATAAAGGAAATATACCAAAATGGATAATCAACGAACTCCGTAATCACCTTATATTTTAGGCGACTTCAATCATTTGAAGATCTAAATAGGAAAGAAAAGACATAAATTAATTTAAATTATATATTACAAAATCCGTAATATGTATATCTAAACAAACTTAAATCTGTCGGAAATATAAAGAAAACTACGAAATATTGAATATTGTATTCTAAAATACAAATTGACCATTTACTTCCTCAACTTATGTTCTCAACGTCATATAGTAAAATGGATATTATATAAGATAAAGTATTGAACAAAATTGTTTGATGAAATTTGATTAAGTAAATTGAATTATTTTAAAATTGGTCTATTTAAAAGAGTAGGAGAATGGACTATACTGATAGTTCATAGATTTTTTTGACTCTGACTTCGACACTATTCAATTCTGAAAGTATAACGTTTATTGGTAGTAAACTAGCAAATAGGTATTTTATAACATATTGTTATTGTAAGATTTTATTGTTTGATAAGTTGCAACTTTGATAATTAGATGGATCCATCGTATATTAGTTAGCAGTTTTAAGGAAAAGTTCAAATTCTGAAGTGCCAGGGACTTGCAACCCCTGGAGTACGTTTCAGAAGGCCTTCTTTACGGCGCACGACGCCAATGCTCATCGGTTCACTTAGGTAAAGCCTTTTCCTTAAATCAAATACTGCTTAACTTCCTAATTTGAACACATTATTGAATAATTCATAATATCCATATAATGAGTGTCATTGATTGATTATTTCTCAATTTACTTTTACATATTTCGTACATGACATCATGTCTAGTTAGTTAATATCATTGATATGATACCTTTCGGTTTGAAATAGAATGTTATTTAAAGTATTACGGTACAATCCATATTATTTTTTAATTTCAATGAAAAATTTGGTTATATATTTTAGGACTTACTTTGCCTAAGTTTTGTAAAATCACGTGTTTGTGATATCAAAAGTGAATTATATTTATACTCTGACTCAAGTACTCAAATATGAATATATAAAGTTTAGAGGAGTTATTTATATTCCCTCTGATTTTCTCATGTCGAATATAACATCTTTCATCCTTACAGCAGAAAGACTTATTGAAGTTGTGGTCGCATTTGCACCAATATTCAACAATGAATCATCATGGTTGAATATAATTTATATTTCATATTGTTGTATACATATATACGAGGACTTACATGCCTCATTCTTGTCGTAAAGGTGTCAATCCATATTGGTTGAACAAACTTAAAGCATTCGTTATATCAACTTAAATACTTGAGTAGAATAATCATACACATTTGAATGCATAAGTTAGTTTAGACAAAATAAATTTTCTGGAACAATATTCAGAAAACATTGGGGTAGGATTAGGACACAAAATCAATATAATTTACTATTGCAGTAGATTAGAACTGATAGACCCAAGAATAAGAGTTTATACTAGTTGAATAGTGTATCAATCCCGTAAATTTTATAATACTCAAATAATTCAATATAAACTTACGTACATAAATTTTCTCCACATAATTTTTATGCTCTCCATAAATCGTTTTTCTAGTATGATTTCTTTCTAGTATCTTCTAATAGTAGGCAAATCATACCAATGTCTTATATTTTAGATTTAAGCGAAAATTACTTTAAAAAATACTATGAGGATTTCAATTTTTCATGTCATTTTGTATTCTTGACAGATCCTCTCAACATTTTCAAACTATTCTATGCCTCTTTCTTTTTAAACATAAAATGAGGTCTCAATCTCATTCCAGATTTAAGACATCAAAAAGGTTAGCATACACAAATATTGACTATAAAAATTTCTTACTTAGGATGAATAATTTATTTCTGATCTTTAGGTTCTGTACCACATTCAATTATATTATTAGTATTTAGTGACGGAACTTCCTACTCAAGGTATGTTCCGTTACAACTTCGCGCATGCTCGGTCAATTAAATTGTAGTCAATACAACAAGAATTATAAACAATACCAATAGTTTACGTTGAATAAAAGGGTAATGTAATGTTTTTGACCGTTTCTATGGAAACAATGGATTCGTCAACAAAATCACCCAAAAATAACGATTTCACTGTTTTTCCCGCCATAACAAGTTATTTTCTACTCAAGTTCTCGAAGATAAGATCAAACGGTGCGGCGTGTTATTAAATTACCGTTGAACGACGTCCAAGCAGCATAAACGCATGTCACACTTGCTACATAGACCTCTGCTTCGCTTCTTTATGTCTCGATCGGGTAGCCTTTAACCACTATCTCACAGACAGCTGCCGGAATAAAAGGTGCTTTGCCTCCGTAGAATACCTTCATATCACTGCATGAGCCAGATTATCCACTGCTCAACACAGCCCCTCCCCCCCTATTATGTTGTCATTAGGTTGCCATAATCTCCACGCTTGACAGGTGTCTTGGGGACCCCAGTTCTCAGAAAGTCAGCACCTCAGAAAGCGCTGCTGCCCACCTTCCTTAGTCCGTAGTGACATTGACCGGCACACCACGGTCGTATGAATATACTGTTTTAAATTTAAATAAGTAATAATACCTAAAATATACTAATCTATATATAAATATAGATTAGTATATTTTATCGAAGTTGGCGACAGATTTCGTACTATCGTGGTAGCTAACCAGGATAGCATACGCAAAATGCCCTACCACTATGCAATACATTAACTGAGACAAACCGTTTAACGTGCCCTTCGAAGCACGAAAGCGTTCATTAGTAATACCACTTACGGTCACCCATCCAACTCATAACCGCGGCGGACTTAACGTAATTGATCGATGAAAGACAGGAAGCTATGCTACGAGCGCTTCAAAACAAACTGACCTCTGTCAAAACAGACTGTTTCCTATACTGCGTCATCTAACGAGTAAATCTAAAAGCACACGTTGATACCGTCTTAAAGAATTTATGGACCTACAAGGATATTCCGACAAGTCATTATCTAAAGATAAGGCAGGAAATCCAAGCAGATGCATTGATAACAGACCTGTATAAAGCTAACATTATAATTCTCATACTTGATAAGAAGATAAGGAAGGTTTAGGCATCCGACGCGATGTCGTAGGACGCGGGTTCGTTTCCCGCCTTGGGCATAACATTTTGTACTGAAATCATTTGTAAAATAGAAGATAAGGAATTTTATTCAGAGTGCTTTGCATATAAACGTAGATTCGTCATTACAAAGTTTTTTTTAACTCAAAATGAAACCGACTTCAACAATCAAAAGTGCGAAATAACTTGTTGAAGTCAGTTCCGTAATTGTTCAAAAGTACCTATTATCACAATATTGTGCACATGGTACCGACTTCGATAAGTTATTTCACAGCTTTGAGTGTTGAAGTCGGTTCCATTTTGAGGTTAACATTTTTTCACCCGTTTTAGTGACCCTTGCTTCTTAGGATCAGTTCTCATTCATTGTTAATGACTATATCATCAATATAGGAAAACACTTTTCAGTTGTTGGAGTTTCACTCAAAAACGGCTTGACCGATTTTGATGAAATTACAATAGGATCACGCGGTAAGCACCAGATTTCAAATAAAAACGAAGCATGAAAATTGGTTCACCCAGTAGAAAAATATGAGGTAACAAACAAAAAATTGTGTCGAATTGAGTACCCCCTCCTTTTTTGGAAGTCGGTAAAAAATTATTAAAAAAATATAGGGTTGCGTCATCATTCATAAGTTTATTTCAGCTAATAGCAATAAATAGTCTTGTTTGTAGTCCGTAAGTTGAACTATAGATGTCGCTCTATCCTCATACGATAGTTAAGATCGAGAAGACAAATTAGAGTTATGTCATTATGTCATTTTGGCTTAGCGGTAGAGCATGCCTCGACTATAAAGATGGATGGCGCGGGTTCGAATCCCGCACGTGACTATTATTTATCCTCTCTTTGTCATTTTGTAATGTAATACGCGAAGCAATCGTTATTGAAAAAAATAGATTCGTCATTTTATTGTTAGGCAATCCAAGTGTTAAACTGGCTGAAATGTGCATGCGTTCTTAAGCCTAATATGTATGCCTCTGTGTTGCCAGTTATTCGTTTTAATATATTATTGTATCTTGCAATATGAAAATAAGAAGTCCCATACAGAGATTTATCAGAATAATATTTGATAGGTACTTGTCATGCGGTCCCATTTAAATTTGAGTGAGATCTGACATGTAGTATTTGATTACAAAATAAAAAAATTACGAGAGAAATTATTATACTCATAGGCGGGCTTCGAACCCCCGTCCATCCACCCCTTTAGCCGGGGTATGCTCTAACCAATTGAGCTAACATAACACAATGACTCATAACTTTAATTCTTGCTCTGTATGTAGATACGAAAAATTTTAAAACGCCTAAATTTGAAATATTTATTTGTCCTAGGCTGCAAAGTTGTTACTTGACTCCGTACTTTTTAACTGACTTAATAAAAAGAGGAGGTTCTCAATTCGTCTGTATTTTTTTTTGTGTGTTTGTTATTTCGCAACTTTTTATTGAGTGTATCGATTTTGATTGTTTTCATTTCATTTGAAAGCTGGTGCTGATGTGGTTCCATTGAAATCTGACGAATAGTTCTTTTTTAATTCTTTGTAACAGTCGAAGATATTGTTCAGGCTAACCTAGAATTACTGACTCTCAAGGACAGCTGCCGGAACACACCGTTAAGTGCTTGGCGACAGATTTTCAACTTGAGGGTGGTTGCTAGCAGGCGGGCATTCGCAAAATGCTCTACCACCATGCCATAACGACTGCCATCCGAAGACAACAACCGGGACCGACAGCTTAACGTGCCCTCCGTAGCACGGAAGCGCTCAGTAGTAATGTCACCAGCGGTCACCCATCCAAGTCATGACCGAGGCGGACGTTGCTTAACTTTGCTGATCGGTTTAGAACAGCCAACCAAACTTCGCTACGAGCGCTTCAATAGTGCCTACCTATTTGAGTTATTGCTAATTGTGGGTATTTGATTGGCTTTGACTACATTGATGATCATTTACTTGTCGTTGGTGAACAAAAAAACATTGTACACAATGGTTTACTTTTTAGTGCATTTTTTTTACAATATTTTCTGTTTGAATCGGTCTAGACTACTAGAAATGTTATTACATATTAAAAATAAATAGTACCAAATTTTCGAACAAAAACCGACTCCAAACATAAAGTGCGCATTTAAAAAATAATCATTTAAATAAAACCACATGATCAGCACTAGCTTTCGCACATGATAAAAAATAAAGTCAAATTGAGAACGTCCTCTTTTTAAAATTCGTTTAAAAACAACAACAACTTACAATTAGTAAGTAATATTTATTGTTCGAATTTTAAAAACGTTTTCCAGGCTAGCGGATAAAAAGGTTTTCAACGTAGATTTCGAATCATAAACACACCTATCCGAGTTAGTGAGGTAAAAAAATTACACGGTAAAAGGTTCTTTACTGTTAATTAAGGCCAACATCACAGACTGAATTCTGGAAATGGTACCGTATAGAAATCTAGGATGCACTAACAAGGTAACATTTCTATTGCTCTATAAGGCAAGTTATGGCGTGTCGCGTTATGATGTTAGTAAATATGCAGCTAGGTTAGGGTTGCCATACGTCTGGAATTTTCGGACACGTCCGGAAATTTGGATCTTTGTCCGGAATGCGGAGGAATCCTATTGTGTCCGGAATTTTAAGAAGGAGAAAGATGAAATTATAATATAAGGTAGTGTTTTAATAAAATTAACGTTAACGGTAGTTCAGTTTTAAAGTATCTACGGAAAAAACTCAAGAGGAGCTAAGTATTTCATTATTGTCATTTTATTCTGGTTTAGCGCTAGTGTTGTCACTGGCGTTGTCGCATTCGGGAAATATCACTTTGCTGGTGCTTTACTGCATGATAAGACAGTGTACCTTCAACAGTTCACTGTGTCCACGTTTCCTGACGATATTGAGTGAAAATTTCTGTTGTTTTTCGGCTAGTATCTTTTACTTTGGTCTTGTTTATACTGTTTATAAGAGTCTCAATATGGGATATTTTATGAACAGTTACAATAGGTCAGTTACAATCAGCGGTCTCTCATTCCTCTCGAATAAAAGCATATTTAAATGTCTCTCCCTCAATAAAACATAATTGTCGCTTTCTTCATCTTGACGTTATTTTGCTAGTAATTTTATATTTGTTGTAAAAACGCCTAAAAGGAGTATTGTGCATTTGAAGCAGTGATGGCTCAGTGGCATTGGTTATGGACTGCCGCGTGGAAGTTCCTTTTCTTGAATCCTGCCGCGGGCTTGAGCTTAAGGAGCAACTGTGCTTGTGAGCTAGTATTTCTAGGTTAAGCCTGTTAACACCTTCGACCACAACATCACTTACCATCAGGTGAGATTGTGGTCAAAGGAATACCTATCAGCAATAAAAAAAATGTGTTAACTGCTCCAAAAGACAAATATGATAAACTTCTGTGTATGAGTGCGAGCTATTACTATTATTTCTGCAGGTACAAGTAAAGGTCAAGTATCTTACTAGTTATATATATATATATATATACTTCACCTATAACTGCTCCTGCCGCCCGCGCAAGCGAACTGGCAATCGGTCCCACCCATGGGACGGCCGGCAACTTCTCACGCCGCGCTTGACCGCGCCATATATACATTGCATCGCTTCATTCAAGAACTCTGGACCGAAAAATTCTCCAGATTTTTAATTTTTTGATGTGGTAACCCTAAGTTAGACATTCCGTCACAGATTATTCGCTGTTGTTCCGTTTTCTCGTTAGCTCTACGTTTATTTGATTTCAATGTATAAAAGCAATCTTGCCTGAGGAAGGATTTTGAAAAGATTTGTTAAACCTATAAGTAATTGGTAGGTAAGTTAGTTGTTCTCCACTAGGTGGAGTGACGACATCGTATGTATACATATATATCGCGGGTAGTCTATGGTTGGAAGTGGCTAATAGCCATTCATTGTGGCGTTTTGTGGGGGCCCTCCCATTTTTTCCTTTGTTCAGGGGACATGTTCCAGCTGATGTTGATGAAGAAGAAGATGTATATGATTAATGGTGATAATTCAAATTCAAAATTATTTTATTTCAGGCAAAATTATACCCATAAAAATTCAATAATTTGTCGATTATTTTTCTTTCATAAAGTAAATACCTAGGTATATATAAATATATATAGTGTAGTATAGTTACACAAATAAGAATCTTTAACTTTACCGCGAATCCGGCTTGTACTAGGTCGGCCTATATTATTTTTCATTTACTATAAACTTTATAGCATAATCACAAAAACTGTAGTATAATCATCACACGAAGTTTCGCATTTATTGCAGTTAATACACGATAGATGGAGCAAATAAAAATTTGACAAGTAACGTTTTTTGTACTTTTTCTATAATTTATTACTACTAGCTTTCCGGTCGTGACTGTGACTATAGGACGTGATATGTCGGTTTTTCCTTTCTCGAGTCTCAAATTATTTCCATACCAAATTTCATCCAAATCGGTCCAGTAGTTTTAGCGTGAAAGCGAGACAGACAAACTGATAGACAGAGTTACTTCCGGATTTATAATATTAGTATGGATATCTTTACAAACGCTTCTAGGAAATCAAAATAAGCTTCATATCTAACTTTAAGTAATTCAGGAACAAAAAAAACGAAAAGTTTAAGGACCTATTTAACTTTGGACATGAATAAGACATAGGGCTGAAGGGATACGTAATCCAGGAAAAAGTTTGATCATAGACTATGTCTTAGATAACAGTATGGAAATAGTCAGTTGTCCTAAACTAGAGGAAACTTTACTAGTTTTGTGAGAGACAATATTGAGAGACAAGATTAGGTACCTATATTATCTATTAGGAGCCTGTATGAGTAGTCAGGCGACTGGGCTTACGAGATATTGGCCCGGGGGCCAGTCGCCTAATTTCATTTATTATTGTTCTTTAGGCGACTGGGGTAACTCCTAAGATAAACTAAAAACCTATGGATTTATACGATTTAGTACAGTTAAAAAAAAACGTGTATATATAATAGTCCCTGAGGACTGAAAGTGATTTGAATTTAGAATGTGCATATTTTTAGTAAAAGTTCAAATCACCAAAAAGATCAATTAGAAAAATTGTATAAACAACCTACAGGTGTTTTTTGTAGGTTTTTTTTTTAATTAAATATATTTAATTATGTTTTATATTTATTTTTACAACCTACAACATATTATAGTTTCCCAAAAACTGCATCCTGAGACGACGTTTTCTGAGACTACTTCTAATTCTCAAGCTGTAAATAAATCGGATGGTAGTGGTAAAATTGTTACGTTGCTCCATAATTGTTCATATAATACAAACATTAGCCTGTAACTATTTCTATGCTGTATTTTTAGGGTGCCGTACCCAAAGGGTAAAAACGGGACCCTATTACTGAGACTTCGCTGTACGTCCGTCAGTCTGTCACCAGGCTATATCTCAAGAACGGTGATAGCTAGAGAGTTGCAATTTTCACAGATCATGTATTTCTGTTGCCGCTATAACAACAAATACAAAAAGTTGGCCAAGTGCGAGTCGGAATCGCGCACGTTGAAACAAAAAAGGTTAAAATATGAAGTCTAATGTTGTATAACTAATGGTACGGAACCCTTCCTGCGCGAGTAGACTCGCACTTAGCCGATTTTTATTTTGTTTATCTAATTATTATCTCATATAGAGTGTGATAATATATTTGTATTGTAATAAGTGTGTTCCGGCAGCAGTCCTCGAGAGCCAAAAAAATACAGGCCCATAAGACTTAACAGCTATGTCTCAAGGTGACGAGCGTAGTGCGATTCGTGACTAGTGACGATAGCATCTGTTATAGGTAGAGGTTAGTCCGCTTAACATCAGGTGGGTCTCATGCTTGTTCCATCACAATAACACAAGAAACATTTTTCGTAGAAGTATTGTACCTATAGTAGTATTATTCTTAGTGACTAGTGGCAACAATTCCTTGAGATATAAAGTTTCTATCAAGTTTAGTTCTATTTACTGCCGCGTAAAAATAACTGGCGTAACATAGCTTTAGCGTTTTGGGGTTTGGTGCCACTGATAGAGGTTAAATATTCAAAATACTCTAAATTAAAAATCTACTAAGTGCAACTTCTGTTGGTCATGAAACTAGGGAATGCAGCTCTCTCTCTAATGTGCACAAACTCCATAGACAATTCAAATTATAAATTGAATTTATTCATTTAAAGTAAGTACATGCTTCAAATTTGCGGCTCTTCCTACCAAACTGGGTATAAAACACCCGTATCTTGATTGGTAATTCATTCCTTATAATATTACAGTTTTGTACGAATGGATCTAGTTTTAATCTATTACTGTACTGTACTGTATCAGCCGGATCGTCCACTGCTGAACACAGCCTCCCATATGTAGGGCGTATATTTTGCCATAATCCCCACGCTTGGCAGGCGGCTTGGGGATCGCAGTGCAAGATGGCATAGTTCTTAAGAAGGCGCTGCTGTCCACCTTCTAGTGTTTCTCCCTTAGTCGACTTTTACGACATCCACACGGGAAGAAATGGGGAGGTGCAGTTCTACCGGCACCCCACGGGTTTTAAATTTTTCTGATACAATCTATTATTTTCATCTAATCTTGATATATATATTGGAGACATTATATAATCTCAATCTTTTCTAAATAATCAATTAATTAATTAAAAATATTAAAAAATACTTCACTTTATTAAATTATAAGCTATTATATTTTATTTTGCAACAAGTTTTGTCCATAATTATTATTTAGTAACCGGCTAGGACTCGCGTAATATTTACCGGATATTGTACCGCGTATTAGTTACCAAACTCGCGACAGTTTTTTAGCTCTAGTTTTGTCCAGTAAGTAATTTACAATAATTTATAAAGTAAACCTATCTATATATAATGCATATGTATTACCAGTAAATATTATAATAATTATGACTACAATTCGATTAACTATCTATTTAAACACGTATTTTAGTCAGTTTAGTATAAATTTACATTCAATTTATATACATTTTAAACAAAAACATTTTTTGTTAACAAGTTTATGATTAGGTTAGGCACAAATTCCATCCTGCCTATAGCTGGAATAGTCTGGAGTGGCAGCGATGGGACACAATAGCCCGAAATAGGATAAATTATTGCGAAGGACACCCAGATTCTACACCACAAATCTGTCGAAATCGTTCAGGCCAATATCTCCCGTGCGCGTCAAGCCACTGATGAGTGCTTGAACGAGGCAGAGATCGGGGCTCTTACAGGAGGAACCTTACGTCGGAGCTAAAGGCTATTTAAATACGGGTATTCGACACCGTGTCGTACAATTTAAAGATTCACCTGATATAAATATAAAAGTTGGCTAAAAACGCTATCATATAAAGACTGAATAAATTCTGAAAATGTTAATTTAAGTTACATACATAGACATACGTTAGATTGCCTTACACGACCCCATACATAATACACAAACGATATGTGCACACACCCTCTCACACTCACACACTCATAAATTCATTTAAATAAAGAGAGGCATGGTCTCACAAAATAGTTTAAGAAATCAATTGTATTAGCTTTATTTTAAGGTAATATTAATTTAAAATTCTAAAGTAGAGGCTAGTAGAAGTCTGATATAAGGGGAGGTGCGCTGTAGGCTGAAATACTTGTGATAAGCCTAGTTCAGCAGCAGATACTCTAGCTTATAATGTTTCCTTGAATTTTCTAGCCAATTGATATAATTGTGTTATATACGAGTACCTACATCATATCTAACCTGAAAAAATAGCATGTGCAATTTCTTTGAATAAACTATTATTATTATTATTATACGGGTCAATGCGGCATTTGTCATCACTGACCCTGAATTAGACTTAATTGTAAACCAATATATTTAACACTAGCGGTCCGTCCCGGCTTCGCACGGGTATTTAACAAAACAATATAAATTTAAACACATTAAAAAGTCGTTATTGTGACATAACTGTGCATATAGTATAGCGGACTTTTTTATAGATACTGGTCCTCTATAAAGTTGTATATAGTACATCACTTTGCTTTATTTTCAATAATTTCCACAGCGTACGCGATAAAACGATTTTTATTGGTATTTTTTTCGCACTTTGGGTTACATTATCGAAGTTTTCATACGGATCCCTAACTTTTTGAAAATCTTATTTTATCCTATATGTTTAAATAGCATATGTTCATCAAGGATACTGTAAGATTCTAACGGCGAAAGAATTTTTAAAATCGGTCGAGTAGTTTCAGAACCTATTCAATGCAAACAAACAATAAAATTTTTCCACTTTATTATATTAGTTACTAGCTTTCCGGGCGCGGCTCCGCCCGCGCGTATGTCGGTTATCGCGCAAATACATTAACCTCTTTTTGCGCAGTTGGATAAAAAATATCCTATGTTTTTTCCCGGGCCTCAAACTATTTCCATACCAAATTTCATTCAGGTCCAGTAGTTTTGGCGTGAAAGCGTAACAGACAGACAGACAGAGTTACTTTCGCATTTATAATATTAGTACTGAAGACAAAATGTAGCTGCAGTGACGATAGTTATGGGCAGCCTTAAATGTTTAGTAAGCGTTTACATACAAGGGAACATGGATATGAATCTTTACCTGTGAAGATGATGCGCGCTGTTGAAGACAAGAGTATACCATTGGGGGTGACTTTAACGCTTCCACCCCTAGTGCGGTTGCGAAGTTGAAGACTCGAGAGGGGAGGCACTAACAGACGCATTGATGGAATATCGGCGCAAATACTCAATACCGGAACGACACCAACGTATCACTAGTATTTCGTAACCTATTACCGCTCGGCCATCATTGCTTCAAAACGTTGTAGTAAGATAAAACGTAGTGAGAAACGAAGTGGAAATAAATGCGTGAGAATCAATTTTGGTGTATACTTTCATTTTTTTTTTTTTTTTTTTTTTATGCCTGATAGGTTAGCCTTTGACCACTATCTCACCTGATCGTAAGTGATGATGTAGTCGAGGATGTTATTCAGACTAACCTAGAGTTACTGGCTCTCAAAGACAGCTGCCGGAACACACTGACGGGTGTTTGGCGACAGATTTTCAACTTGAGGGTGGTAGCTAGCCAGGCGGGCATTTGCAAAGTGCCCTACCACCATGCTGTAACGACTGCTATCCTAAGACAACAACCGGGACCGACGGCTTAACGTGCCCTCCGAAGCACGGAAGCGCTCAGTAGTAATGCCCAACCAGCGGTCACCCATCCAAGTCGTGACTGCGGCGGACGTTGCTTAACTTTGCTGATCGATTCAGAATGGCTAAGCAAACTTGGCTACGAGCGCTTCAAAATAATTATATACATATTTCACTGTGAATCTTCTTATAGTACGTCCATCGGTCATTTTCTCTGTAACTCTTGGCGCTATAATGTACTAACTCGAGATGCTTCATACATAACTCTGTTATTGAAGTGGCGATGTGCCAAATGCAATTCATAGCTAAGAATTTTATGGCGTGCGATACGTTGCGCTAAATCTTTTATTCATTAAATCTACTGAAATAGCACATATCGTATGCTGTACTAAATTTAGAAAAATTGTATATAGATAGTTCTTTTTTTCATTTTTTTATGCTGGATAGGTTTTTTTATTACCATCAGGTAAGATAGTGGTCAAAGGATAAGTGACGATATGGTCGAAGATGTTGTTCAGGCTAACCTAGAATTACTGGCTCTCTAGGACAGCTGCCGGAACACACCGTAAGGTGCTTGGCGACAGATATTCTACTTGAGGGTGATAGCTAGCCAGGCGGGCATTCGCAAAATGACCTACCACCATGCTATAACTACTGCCATCCGACGGCTTAACGTGCCCTCCGAAGCACGGAAGCGCTCAGTAGTAATGTCACTAGCGGTCACCCATCCAACTTCTGACCAAGGCGGACGTTGCTTAACTTTGCTGATCAATTCAGAATGGGTAGGCAAACCACGCTACGAGCGCTTCATCTAGAGATAACTACAAGATAGTTGCAATCTTACAAATTTGAAATGATACCTGTTCACATAACCTAAAGGCCCTTCTGTATCAACCGTATCCACTGTTGAACACAGCCTCCCCCATTAAGGGGAGATTTACCATAATTTCCATGCTTGGCAGGCGTCTTGGGGATCATAGCTTAAATAAGCAGTTCCTCAGAAGGCGCTGCTGCCCACCATTCACTTTATTACCTTTAGTCGCCTCTTACGATACTCACAGGTAGCAATGGAAGTGTGATATTCTATCACGGCACCCCACGGGGCAAAGGCCCTAATGGGACTTAAATATCAGTACGAAATTTAAACAAACCAACGTTGAAATAAGACTTAAAAATCAGCGCTCACTGCAACGCGACAATAGCGGTAGTAATTCCGTCCAAAATGCAAGAAAATAAGCAAACATTTTTTTACCGAAAAATTGAACTGACTTCTACACTCAAGTGTGAAATAATTTGTCGATGTCACCAGGCGCACAATAATGTGATAATAGGTACTTTTGAACTATCATGGTACCTACTTCAACAAGTTATTTCAAACTTTTACGTTGATGTCCGTTCCATTTTTAGTAAAAAAAAAAATATTTTACCCTTTTTAGTGTGCCTTGCTACTTACGGGATCGATTGTCATTCATTGGCAATGACTATATTAACAAGACAGGAAAAAACTTTTCAGTTATTGGAGTGTAACTCAAGAAAGGCTTGACCGATTTTGATGAAATTTAAATGGGACCCCACGACAAGCATCAGCGTTCAAATAAAAAAAACATAGCGATGTTTGCTTAGCCATTCTGAACTGATCAGCAAAGTTAAGGCTCGGAAATTACGAAATGGTGCCAACATGATATGGAAAATCTCATAAACCAGGTACCGGATGGTACTGCAATTTAAATACACGATACTCAAGGATATAAGTAATACTTTCATCGATTTCAAAACATGTTTCCTAATAATTGGCTCGATAGAAAAAAATCTCAAAAATACCTCTGAAAATAGAGGATTCCTACTTTTTCCGCCAGATTTTAGTGTATTAAAATTTGTTTTTTTTCTAAAATATTGATTTTTAAGTACAATAAATTTCATTGATTATTTTTATCCAAAAAAAGCACAGTTAATACGTACTGAGCCTGTTTACAAAATGTCACATACGCCCTTTCATTCCGAGAAGCGTTAACATCATGTCGCACTATTTACTCCAGCGATCTACGTATATTGCTATCATCCTCGCTCATATCGCGGTCAGCCGCGTCGTGCGTCGGACCTGCGTCACTTTTCTCGGCGATCTCAATTAAAATAAAAAATGGGTAAAATAAGAAATAAACGCTTTGGGAGTGCAAAAAAGATATATAAAAATCGTCAAAAACGCATGATGGACATAATAAGGTAAGCTATGGCTTCCTTTCTCCATGTATATATATCTCTTATATTAATTAAATTATCATATGATTGTGAACCCTAACGCAATATAAAAAACACTTCAAACATTTTACAAGACGTAGGTACAACTTTAGCTACCTAAAATAATTATTATAAGCAATATTCAGAATTTTTCGTAATGAATGTGTCGTAATTATTTTAGATGGATCATGATTAATTTATACAGTTTCTGACAATAAGGCACAAAGGTTATGGACATAATTTTCGACCAATCAATCGTCGTTCAAATAGCGCCTAGTAAATAACATCGCTTCGCAATTGAGAGGCACGTGGATCGAATCCAGCGTAAAGATATTCTTTTTGGTCAAATTTTAATTTTACGACATAATTCTTAATAATACAGTAATAATTTTACGTATGTACGTGGACCAATATAATGTGTCTGACAGTAAGGCATAAACGATATGTGTGTAATTTTCGACACTTTTGTAATGACTGTATAGTGTGTAACTACTGAAGTCGAATCAGAAGATCGAGTACCGTGGATCGAATCTCACATACCTAGATTCTTTTTGGTGACTTTTTTATGTGTATTAATATTTATTTGATACGTATTATATTTACGTATAATTAAGTTTTCTGACGCGTATTCAATTTACGATTACAATGCTTGCAAATTTATAGAGAGTTTAGTATATCTAATGAACGTGAACATTAAATAGGTACTACATAATCTAGCTACCTGAACACGTTTTTTCATAGATCTCGGAAAAGTATGTCTTTTATCTTGGATGGACACGAGTCAATGGAAACAATGGAAAGTTAAGAAAAACATGAACATGTTGAAATTAAACCTAGAACCCAAAATATTGTTCAGGCCACAGCGTAATAGTAACAGTAGAACAACATTATCAATTTACTACAAAGCTATGTTGAGTAAACACCGTCCTTCTGTCTACTACTATAGAAAACACAAACTTTCATACATGGAAAGTTATTGAAATATTCATGGTATTATCGAGTACGTAATATATTAGTACATATAAATTAGTAATAAAAAGATGGTCGTAAACGTTTGATGCGATAGAGATAGTGAAATTCTGAAATGAAAACTTAATACAAAAAGAAGAAGCCTAAGCTTCTGCTTTAGAATGAGACTTTCCATGGTTTTCTTGAATAGCATAAGAATTAAGAACTGACTAAAAGAAAATGAAATAATTAGCACCATACCAATACTTACGTAAGAACATCGAGTAAGGTGCATTATAGGGGACTTAAATATAACGCCCTTAACAACCAAAGTGTAGCGGATATACTACCAAAGAGAGTATTCCCCAGGACGTTTTGGTGTTAAGGGGCGGCCGGTAATTCAACAAAAGTTAAAATTATACACATTATAGCCATTATGTTTTTAAATTTTACATTTTCTGTGTTGTATAAACAACATATGGTAGTATGAACAACCCCATATATTGTAGGATAGGAGGATGCTTCTTGGTTATTGATACTATCCCATAACTTACTTACCAATAAAATTCTAACCCCCGGTTTCTGAAACGCAAATCAGCGACAAATTATTTTAAATGCTTGTTAATCCATTGTCAAACGCAGATTGGGTTGCTAAAAACTTCATGTGACTGTTTGTCAACACTAATGTCAAATCTCCAATTAATCGACAATTATTTCAAATTTGGGTTTCTGAAAAGCTTTTCGGTACGTTAACGGTTTGTCAAACTGACTAATTCTAAGTGCCCAAAATCGACCAATTATTCTAAGATTAACGTCTTGATATCGTAAAAATATATAAAAATAGTTTTAAGCATTCCTACCTACAACGTTTACTCTAATAACTGATAAGATAGAACAAGAACAGAATTATGTCAAGTATGATTACTCTAAAAACACATATTGCTATTTTTCATACCGAAGGTACTGGGTAGTACTTAACCACTATCTCACCTGATGTTAAGTGACGATGCCATCGATGATGCAACTCGCTTACCCTGAAGATACCTATTCACTCCTGTTTAGAAGACCCCCCCGTAATTAACCAGAAACACAGACTCAGGCAGAGTGTTCCATTCCCTAGCGGTGTGTATGATGAGCGAGTATAGAACAAGAGTCCGATTATAGAACTACGTAAATATATTACTAAAGACTACGTGATTATAGTGTTGCTGCTCATTTGTTACTCAATAGGGTGCTATAACATAACCATAGCAGCCATTAAACAAACCGCAGCTGGGTAGATTGTAATACCAACAAAAGCATTTCCAAGAAAGGTAGGTTATGGACCTTCCAAACCCCAACCCTCTTTGAGAATGATTTGGGATTAATTTCATGTCAAAACAGAAGAGACAACGCTATGTGTTAAAAAAAGACAGAACACTAGAGAATGAATGAATTTGAACGACATTTTCAAATTTCATGTTATCATAGATAAACAAGCATTTTAATCAGGTGTTCTGTAATTTTTCATTAATATGCGTTCCAGAAACCCGTTGAAAGTTAGCGGATTGTTAATTGTGATGGCTTGTTAGATGAATTGAATTTTGACACGCGTACCGAAACCCGCCGATTAATATCGGACACCAAAAATATTATTTGAAAATCAATAAAAGTTTGTTATTTTTCTAGTATAGAAAATGGAGGAGAAGAACGACGCATTGTTGATATACACTATTACACAAAGACAAATCTCGAAACATTCACCTTTCGATTATTTTTTGATTAATATGCAGGGTTATTGGTAAAATGCTAAATCCAGGGAAACCCGGACGGATGGCAGCCCTACTCTCATAGAATGTCCGATTTTATGTCGCACTCCGGTGCATCTTCGCAACATAATCTACCTATACAAGTACATACATCAAGTGACGGCACGGGTGTCGTTTACAAACATAAACGTATCTTTCGTAATCTTTGACAAATACAGTTAATAACAGTAATACCACGGTTTTATAATCGATATGTAATATTGTGGTATTACGTATGAATAGTAATACAAAGTAATAAATTTTCAAACAAAATACTTATCTTTCTCCTTGGGTGATTTCAATAATGGTATTATTTTGTTAGAATTTTTTTGTTCCACCCATCTACACAATAGCATCCACGAGATGTATTTATTATTATTAACAAATTGAAACAATAACTGTACCTACCTACTACATTCTCCATGTGATTTTTTGTTAGTGAAATCTTAATATGACTTGTAGTAATGACACGAGCAGGTACCCTTGATTGTTAGCGGAACCAAGACAGGATCTGAATGAACTACGCTACTTGATAAAAAAAAACAAAAATTGGAACCGACTCCAACACCCAAAAGTGTGAAACAACTTGTTCAAGTCGGTACCAGGATAGTTCAAAAGTACCTATTATCACAATATTGTGCACGTGGTACTAGTGTTGGACTTCGACAAGTTAATTCACACTTTTAGGTGATGAAGTCATTTCCATTTTTATTTAAAAAAAAACACTTCTTTTTATGACCCTTGCTACTTACGGGATCGATTTTCATTCATTGTCAACGACTATATCATCAAGATAAGTAAATATTTTTCAGTTATTGGAGTGTATGTCAAAAACGGCTTGACCGATTTTGATGAAATTTAACTGGAACCAAACAACAAGTATCAGCTTTCAAACAATAAAAGATTTTTTTAAATCGATTCACCCAGTCAAATGTTCTGAGGTAACATACATATAAGAAAAAACAGACGAATTAAGAACTTCCTCCTTTTTTTGAAGTCAGTTAAAAATACCGAATAGTATAACCCGCTATTTGTATTTTGATCAGGGGTAAAAAAGTTTTTTTATGATTTTCTGTGTAAATTTTACACAATATACTTGTTTTTGTAATAAATACACCATCTTTTGTGTAACAGCTTACGCCTTGCATCAAAGTAGATACATAGTTCATGTTCATCAAAACCATAGTTCATGTTCATTAAAAATGAACATACACAAAAACTGCAAAAATCAAGCAAGTTGGTAATAATAAAGACTAAACTTGTATTACTGTAGGTATGGTAAATTTATTAACTGTGTCACACTATGATATTTACAGCATACAATCAACTAATGGTTGGTATCATGTATGCGTACTAGATGGCGCTTCAGCACACATCACATTCGTGTGTGACAAGATAGTTTCTACTAGTTCTACTAGAGAGCGCTCTAAATTTTTAATCAAATAAAATATTACTGTTGACTTGCGGACGTGGCGCCATGTACACCGCGAAGTAAACACGCGAGGAGAAGTGGGGACAAAATCTAACATCTGGTTTTAGAATTCTGTCCCTTAAACAACATCCGCCGCGGTCATGAGTTGGGTGGGAGACCGCTGGTGACATTACTACTGAGCGCATCCGTGCTTCGGAGGGCACGTTAAGCCGTCGGTCCCGGTTGTTGTCTTAGGATGGCAGTCGTTATAGCATGTTGCGGCTAGCCACCACCCTCTAGTACAAAATCTCTCGCCTAGCACCTAACGGTGTGTTCCGACAGCTGTACTTGAGTAATTCTAGGTTAGCCTGAACAACATCTTTAATTTTTTTTATACCCAAGTCGGGAATCGAACTCGCGGCCTCCGATATCGCGTCGGATGCCTAATACCATCTCAGCCACCTGGGACTTGGCATTTCTGCCAAAATTTTGTGCTCCAATTGTATTACTTTAACTGTCATAGGGGACGGTGCGCGGCCAGCAACCAGACTAATAGACTTCATCTGATCGAAAAAAGTGTTTTTTTTAACACTTAACTCTCGGTATGATGTGGCTACCCTTCTATATTTCTAAATATGATTACAAGCACTACCGCGTGCTAAGCGAAAATCATATCAAATAAATTTGTACTCCAATAATTTGTTTATATATGTATATATAATCATAATATTTAAAAATCCATTCTATATGATTTTGTAGATTTTTTAAATTATTTGAGAAGAAATATTGTACCGACCCCATTCCCGTGGGGTAAGGGTAAGAACATGATATTCCACGTCCGAATATACTAAAGTCTGTATTGTGCCAACTGCGAAGTCAATTCTTTTATAAAATCTATGTAGGCTACCTAACCCACCTGTTGCGCTGAGTGTCTGAAGGAATGTAGGTCTTGTCCTGATTTTTATACCCAGAAGGCTATGGAAAATTACTGCACTAATCTATTTTTTATACCTGACTAGCAACACGCCTTGTGTGCAATTGTGATAATAAATAATCTGTAATATTTTAAAAATACTTAACACTTCTATCTTCGAAATAACATGTAACATTGCGGCCTTTTTATAGCCCCATTTTAAGTGGATTACATAGCGCATACTTCTCCATACAAAAAGAAAAATCTCCTTTCTACCTCTTAATATTGCCCGATTGCGGTGATTTTTGTGTTCATGTATTGAACATATCATTGACTAGGCTAGTACGTTATTTATTCCAGTTTTCTAAATAACTTTAAAATTAGAAGAAACTTAAGCCGAATATGCTTCCGAAATCCGAAGGACCGAAATCGGGAAATATTAAGAGGTAGAAAAGAGCTTTCTCTTTTTGTATGGAGAAGTACGCGCTATATAATCTTCTGAAGGTGTTCAATTCTTATAGTACATTATTTTGATCTATCTCGTAGGTTTGCAATGAAAGCGCAAAAAATGTGTTAAAAAAATTGACGATATCACATTAGAAACCTATAAAATGATTAGTGTTTCTCAGTTATATTATGCATACTATTAAACATAAAAACCTTCCACTTGAATCACTCTATCTATAAAAAAACGCATCAAAATCCGTCGCGTACTTTTAAAGATCTAAGCATACATAGGGACAGACAGACAGCGGGAATTGACTTTGTTTTATACTATGTAGTGATGATATACAAGTCTATCTAAAACTAGTAAGATCGCAATTTTGGGGCGATGAGTACTAATTACCTTGTAAGTTTCGATATTCAAGCACACACCTACCTACTTAGTATGATACGCGCGCTAAGTATTCTGACCACAAAGTCCTTGATCAACATTACACCCCAATCGGCTTTATATATCCAAAATCAATCCATTAGGCTCAACGCTTTTGAAGATGCAAATTTACCTACCCCTAAATTAATTAAATAAAGCTTCACGCACCCTCCAATTACATTCCAATCTCTGGACCCGAATCAAACGACACCTTTTATCACGGGGAACACTTCCAAATACCTGGAATCCGTAAATCCGTAGACACATAAGTGATTTTTCACTTATGGTTTATAAATAACTAGCTTTCCGGCCGAATAACTATCCTCTGTCCTTCCCCGGGTCTCAAATTATTTCCATGCCAAATTTCATCTAAATCGTCCAGTAGTTTTTAAGTTTATTCGTTGCAAACAAAATGAAAAATTTGCCTCTTTATAATATTAGAAAGACAAAGGACACGGTACCGTTTTGTGTTATGTTTTGGTACCGGTTTTATAAGTGATTATCAATTTATGGACTTTATTTTATCAACTTAATAATTATGAAATGAAATTATGTGTTTATTATCAACACACAAGAGAATGTTAGGCCATCATTCTTCAACTAAATTGTTGATATGACACTAAAACATGATATAACCATTTATTACTCTTTATTTACAAGCAAAAATGTAGATACTCCGCTATTTAAGTGAATATAAAAAGTTACTTTGCCTATTCAATTGAAAAGTTTAAGCAACCGGTAACTATGCATGGCATGCGTGGTGGCAGGGCATTTTGCGTATGCCCGCCCGGCTAGCTACCAACCTGAAACAGTAAATCTGTCGCCAAGCACCTAACGGTGCGTTTCGGTGGCTGTTTTAGAGAGCCAGTAATTCTAGGTTAGTTACAACATCTTCGACAGTATCATCACTTACCATCAGGTGAAATAGCGGTCAAAATGTCAGTAAATAACAAAAACAAAACTTTTAAATGTTTAACATTATATGACAGTAATTATTTCACTGTTGAGTTTGATGTGGTCAAAACTAGTTTAAAATGTGTATATATATATATATATATATATATATATGTATACATATAGCTATTTATTTAAATGTTCATTTAAATTTAGTATCAATATATAACATTAGTTTTATTTAAAAGACCAGAATAGTTTCATTTAAGAGACCTAACGGGTCAATAAATTATTTGTCAATCGTAGTCAGGTCCTCACGATACAGGCAATGCCTAGTGTGAGGATCATAGCAGTTTACTATATGTTTAATATATATGTGATTTGCAAAGTGCAAAATAAGGTTTAAGGGTTTTAAAAAATTTCTTAATTTTATTACCATTTGTTGTGGTTTACTTTAAACTGTAAATAAATATTTTTTTCATTTCATTTTAAATCCAATGAAAAGGTAAGCAACCGGTAATAATCAGTCCCTGGCGTTTGCCTATAATTAGGGATGCCCGTTACGATACGATATATCGGAATATCGATACAGCACTATACGATATAGCGATATTTGATGCGATATTTTGACCATACGATACGCTTCGATATATCGCATTCTTATAAAAATATCGCATTACCGTATCGTATCAAACTATGTCGGTGATTAATTTGTATAATTTTAAAGTTCCTATTACATCATCACCAAAAGTTAATAGACAGTGCCATTGAATATATTGTTATTAGTAATAAGAGAATGATAACGTCGACAAAATTGTTTATGGAACAAGATCAGCCGGCTTTTGTTTAGACTTGGAGGTAGATTTAGATAAATCTTTGGACTTTGTAGTACCGTCAAGTACATATAATTATTTGTTTCTTTTAAAAAAATAAAAGAATATAGTAAAACTACTAAAAAGATAACCCTTTGCACGATATACTCATTATATCGCATATTAATTGAAAAGCATGCGATACGGTTACGATACGATATATCGATACAAAGGAAATCGATAATATCGCGTATCGATACAACCAAGTTCGATACAGTTACGATGCGATATATCGATACAATACACTTTTTTGGGCATCCCTACCTATAATGCCTTCGACAAGCATAGTATCATAGTGGAGTTTGAAATTCAGTATATAAGGTTCTAATGCTAAACATTTGCGTTATATTAGCCATTTGGCAGCTCCGCAAACCTATAAAATAGGTATGGTATGCTTACAAGGCGTTTTCATGTTTATTCTAGTCTCCATAACTTTTTTATTTGATGAGGTCGCGTCGACGAGGGGAAAGTTTTAGCATCAGTGACTTAATCTACTAGCGTCGCTTTGTTTGTCATTTTGAGAAATTCGAGATGAGAGTCATATGAAAGCTTAATAAAGAGCTTTATTTTGGTATTTTTTTGACAGGGACCTATTTGCATAATGTAGGTGCAAATTAAAGTTTTAGTACCGCAGACGTAGTTTTCTAGGGCTGCCTTATTTTGATTGACAGTGGCCAAATTATTGTGAACTTTTTACAATAATTATGATATTTCACATAAGGATAACAAAGGACGCGGTACCGTTTTGTGTTATGTTTTTTTGTATGAGTTTTGTGATGTTAAAGAAAAACATTTATTTTTTTCCTTAAACATTTTTATTCACCTATTTTAGTAACCCTTGCTACTTACAGGATCGATTCTTATTCTCTGTCAACGACAATATCATCAAGATGGAAAATATTTTTCAGTTATAAGACTGTAACTCAAAAACGGCCAGACCGATTTTGATGAAATTGAAATGGGACCAAACGACATCAGCATCAGCTTTCAAATAAAAAATATTATTAAAATCGGTTCACCCAGTCAATAGTTCTAAGGTAACAAACATAAAAAAAATACTTACAAATTGAGAACCTCCTCCTTTTTTTTAAGTTGGTTAAAAAGTTGTAACGGCTCTATTTCAAATGACGAGGTTCGCCAAAATATATGCTCATGATGCTCATGAAGGCTTCTTCGATATTAATATCGCCTCACTCATTGTTAATAACAGTAGAACTCTGCGAACGATCTTGTCAGAGGAAGTACTCCAACGCAGATAAATTAAATTCTTATCCTGTTCGATTTTGGCTCAAAATTTTCTTTATTTAAAAAAATCAAAATTAAAACCTGTTAAAGACGGACAGACTGACAGATATCTAAGGTTTTTATTTGTAAGGCTAGCCTTTGACCACCATCTCACCTGATGGTAAGTGATGATGTGCTCAAACCTACAATAACTGGCTCTCGAGGACTGCTGCAGCAACACACTATTAGGTGCTTGTCGACAGATTTTCGACACGTGTGACACGAAAAGCAGTCAAATTATTTGACTTAACGCTTTTGATATCTTTTCCCAAAGAAATTATTTTTTTAATGTGTTATTGTAGTTTCTCTATGATATAGACATTGCTGTTTAGTTTTTAGTCGGATCTATGATTTAAATCGCGCTAAAGTTGTAAAAAATTACAACTCGTTCCCCTGCTCTTAAATCGCTCCGCGACCGCTACACTCTGTATGACAGCTTGTACTGACTACCGTAGAATACAGCATCCGCGTCCGCTGTCCGTTACGCCTTCCACCGCGTCCTTGCCGCGGCGCGATCTCCTGTTTGTGGTAGCGATCCTTCCGCACCGCAGATCGCGCCGCGCCGAATCGCGCCGCGCCGCGCGCCTTATCGCGCCCGCTTTCACTGTCCATACAAATTCGAACATTACAAAAAATTCCGCCCCGGATCGCGTCTGCTTTTCCACGGCTTCCACCTCTGTGTGTGTCAAGCTTAATAAGTTTGTGCTAATTTAATTAAAGGAACGCTTCTGCATTACAAATGCCAATGGAGATGCCAATACTCCCGTCGCTTCGTTGGTCTCGCCTGACGATATTACGTAATAAACGTACCCAATAACCTTTTGTTTGACGAATGTCTGAACCAACAAAAGCCCCTCTGGAATATATTATCCACCCATTACCTTACTACACTTACGCGACGACCTTCCAGACGAATGTCAACCCAAAATAAGTTCTAGCAACTAGAACTTACTCATTAAGCTTACTTGCCTTGGAGCTTATGTTGTCAATAAATTCAACAGTTTTTGGAGTCTCTTAGTTTGTGAGTAAAATAGCTTTAAAAGTATAATAAATGTTCTCTTCGGACAAAGTAAATTTTCATGAAATACAGAATCTATTACATAAAGACCGTGTTAAATGAGGCTAAAATCTTTGATTATTGTTATAATTAAGGATTTAAGAATTGCCAATGCAATTATATCGCTCAAAATTATAGAAAATTTGTTTTAAATTAAAAAATATCCATAGGAAAAAAAATATCATTCCTAAAAAAATATTCTGGGTTTTTAGGGTTCCGTACCCAAAGGGTAAAAACAGGACCCTATTACTGAGACTTCGCTGTCCGTCCGTCCGTCTTCACCAGGCTGTATCTCAGAACGTCGATAGTGAGACAGTTGAAATTTTCACAGATGATGTATTTCTGTTGCCGCTACAACAAATACAAAAAGTTGGCCAAGTGCGAGTCGGATTCGCGCTCGCTAAAACCAAAAAAAGGTTAAAATATGAAGTATAATGTTGTATAGCTAATGGTCCGGTATTAGCGGTTGTCGGCTTAGTGCTCATCGAAAGGAAAATATATGAAAACGACGACAATGAACACGAAACTATATTCAAAAACATTATTATAAAATTAATCTAGTCAAGTAGAAAATCTGTCGCCAAGCACCTAATTGTGTGTTCCGGCAGCTGTCCTTGAGCGTCATAAAATCTAGGCTAGCCTGAACAACATCTTAGAGCATATCATCAGTTACCTACCATCAAGTTAGATAGTGGTCAAAGACTAGGCTATCAGGTATAAAATAAACTTTTTTCAAACTGACAACTAATAAATGGAAAAAAAAATTCTTGGTAAAAACTCGGCTCAATTTTTTGGTAAAAAAATTTTTTTCACTCTTTTTACTAGTGACCCTTTTTACTTACAGGATCGATTTTCATTCATGGTCTATATCATCAAGATAGGTGAATATTTTACAGTTATTGGAGTGTAACTCAAAAACGGCTGAACCGATTTTGATAAAATTTAAAATGGGTCCAAATGACAAGCATCAGCTTTCAAACAAAAAACAATTTTCAAAATCGGTTCACCCAGTCAAGAGTTCTGAGGTAACAAACATAAAAAAAACAGACACATTCAGAACCTCCTCCTTTTTGGAAGTCGGTTAAAAAAGAGTACGAATCAATATACCAGGAACTTTATATTGCAATATGGAGATGTTTAACTGATTTCCTTCTATAATTATTTACTAACCAGATCATTACTATAAACAAGACCTGATTATAGATTACAAGATTTCTTCTTATATTAATTAAAATTTCGCATACTTGGTTTTACGAGTAAGTTTGCATTTAACTTTATCACGCCAATGTAATTTCATAAGTTTCTGCAATTATTGCTCATAGTAATTAACAACTTATATTTAACTAGCTACCCGCCCCGGCTTCGCACGGGTGTAATGCTGATACTAAATATACTACAGTACGTCTTTATATACAACGCTCACAGCTTTTTTATCATTAGACAATACAAACATGTTTTCATTAGAGGTAACTCCTGAAAGAGCGACATATAATTGGCCATGTGAAAAACACTCAACGCTCAAATAATGGTTATTGTGGGTTATCCCTAACAGATAGACATATACTATCACGGACTTTTTAGTAGATCTTTTTAATGTGTACAATACTGTAGTACATTATTTTGATCTATATCGTAGGGCTCAGCCAATGCTTGCAATGTAAGCGCGAAAAATGTGTTTATTTTCGACATAGAAACTTTTAATATGTATTATCAGTGTTTTTCTACTACATTATGCATGTTAAAATATAAACCTTCATCTCCAATTATTCTAGATTTGAAGTAGAAATTCTGTCGCCAAGCACCTTACAGTGTGTTCCGGCAGCTGTCCTTGAGAGCCAGTAATTCCAGGTTAGCCTGAACAACATTTTCGCCCAAATCATCACTAACCATCAGATGAGATAGTGGTCAAAGGGTAAACTATCAAACAAAAAAAAAGATCTATGAAAAAAACCGCATCACCATCCGTTTTAAAAGTCGAAGCATATATAGGGACAGACAGACCGCGGGACGCTACTGTTTTATACTACGTAGTGATTAAATCTTCTCATCGTCGTTTATACCTACTTAAGGGATTTAAGCAATGATATACTAGTAGTAGGAAGTAGGGACTGTCGCGCAGGGTGCATAGTTATCCTCTACTCTATATAAGTCCAGAGCCAGGTGGAACTTTCGAAGCGCTCGTAGCGAAGATTGCTAAGCCATTCTGAACCGATCAGCAAAGTTAAGCATTGTCCACCTCGGTCATGAGTTGGATGGGTGACCGCTGGTGACATTACTACTGAGCGCTTCCGTGCTTCGGAGGGCACGTTAAGCCGTCGGTCCCGGTTGTTGTCTTCGGATGGCAGACGTTATAGCATGGTGGTAGGGCATTTTGCGAATGCCCGCCTGGCTAGCTACCACCCTCAAATAGAAAATCTGTCGCCAAGCACCTAACGGTGTGTTCCGGCAGCTGTCCTTGAGAGCCAGTAATTCTCTAGGTTAGCCTGAACAACATCTTCGACCATATCATTACTTACCATCAGGTAAGATAGTGGTCAAGGGCTAACCTATCATGCATAAAAAAAAAACATGGAAAATGAACCACAACAAACTATCGAGCTAAGTAAAATAGTCTTTGCAAGTTCCTCGGAATATAATTTTCTGAAATTCAGATCTAATCACGAAATATCAAATTGAATATTTGGACGTACCAGGCGAGCAGAATTGCATAATAACCTTATGATCAGACATTGTAGCAACATATTATATCATTATTTACTTACGCGGCCATCGATGCCTTCTCTACCTACATAAGTCACGAGCCTGGTGGAACATGGGCAATGAACCACAAAAAAGTCTTTGCAAGTATTAGGCAAACAGAATAGATTGAGAGGTGAGTATATCATAAGTATTTTCTGAAATTATAACGACATATCAAACTGAATCTTTGGAAGTACCAGGCGAGCAGAACCTCATGATAGGCTAGGCTTATATCATAGTAGAAAAATGTAAAGTATCGTAGCGGAAAAGTTAGCGCTGTACAGTCAGAATATTGAGTGATGTACAGTCTTAGTAATAGGGTATCGAAGTGTAAGTGTTTTCTAATCCCCTGGGAGACTGCTCTTGGGGACATTATGAGATATGGGGGGATAGAATGACGGTATCTGTTCATATTCATACTGAACACTGTACATGTTTTTCATCGCTACTTCCATGAGTAGTCATCTATTACATACTCAATTCCCGTTATTCCTTATCCTCATTATTGAGGGTCGTGACCCCCTCCATCAAGTATTCGCTCCTTGATAAGTGAACGCCATCTCGATCTGTTGGCTGCAATTTTTAGTGCCTCATGCACTGGAATTTCAAGTGTGGAGCGTATCTGGTCGGACCAACGCATTGGACTGCGACCTCGAGATCTTTTTCCTTCTATTTTGCCAGTGACCATCAGCCTGTCTAGATTGTCACCATCTTTTCTGGCTACACTGAGAAAAATGACTGTCATGATTCATGATAATTGTAGAGGAATTTTGAAATAAATATCCGTATTCCCAATAAAAACGGACCAAGAGTATTTAATTATAATTTGCATGTAAATCACAAGAATTTACCATGAATTGATGTTACGATAAATAATCAGGCAACAGCACAAGATTTCTTAGTGCTGAATACTCATGTTTTGTCAGTACGCGTCATAACAAAATATCATGACGAACTCGGAATTATCCCTAACAGTAATGACAAAAAGTCGTGAAGGGAATCATACAAATTTAAGAATGAATAGTATAGTTTCATTAATGAAATGATAATTTATTGTGAAATTCACCAAAATAAGAATACATTTTCCTAACAACTTTACGGGAAAGTTTTGATATATTTTCGATATCATCATAGCAGTCTTAAAAGAGCTTTCTCGTTTATTATCGTGAACCTGTAATAACTTTTAATGCGTATTCCTGGTGATTCTGCTTCACTAGACTGCCGAGTGTTGCCGATTGCTGCCGATGTCAATATATTTAGTATAATGTTAGCTGAATATCTTTCGGAACCGTCGGATTATTTCGTTTGCGCGATGCAGGATTTCATACATTCTGACGCATTTTGTATGGGAAAGAGCGTAAATAGCGATAGCGCCATCTAGGTAGATCAAAAGGAACCACCAGTTTGAACTCTTTTACATGAATATGGCTGAACAGATGTATCTTAATAAAATCAGTTCAATTAATATAGAATTACTCTATACCACAAAGAAGAAGATGAATCTCTGATGATGACTCATTGGTTGAACATTTGGCTAAAGCTAGAATGGGCAGAATTAATATTGACTTCAACGTGACCTACATAACACAAAAGGAAATTAGGTTAGCTTAGAGACAAATTTTCTACTTGAAGGTGGTAGTCAGCCAGACGAGCATTCGCGTAATGCACTACAACATCTAGGGACGTCGTGCCGGTCACGAAAATTTAACATGACATTACTATCATTTTTTTTCCCAACAGATAATTATTTCACAAATTATTTAGAACGTTACATCATAGTAAATTATTGGTAAAAACCCGTTAGCTACTCATGATTCAATAACATTTTGTGGGTAGAAAATTATGTTTTTTTGTCATGCTCGGACTTGATATTTTATTTTCGGTTTCGCACTAATTCTTGATTAATTGTCGTGCTACATTTTACTCACGACAAACTTGAAAATTTATAATGAAATTCCTGTTAAAAAGCAGGTATATCGTAATAATTTAATATTTAGTTACTTTATTTTTAAAAGAAAGGCTGTCATGACTTCTGTTTGTTATTTGAATTGAAACTTGTAGTGATGGAACCAAAAGTATATATGCCTTCATGCTATTTCATCATACTCTTGATATTATTACAGGCATCAGCATTATCAATTATTCTGCACGTCAATAAGTAATGAAGGACGGAAATCATTTTTCTCAGTGTATGTGACCGAAGTACTCGAGACATCTCTTTAGGCATGTCGATGAAAGCCTGGTTCTGACTTACAGTTGCTTAAGGATGGAGGTGTTGGTCCGATGCGCAGTCCATGGTATTCGCAACATACTCAATTATAGATCCACATAAAAATGTACACGTAATACAAACTCGTCAAAACTATAGAACGTTTGAAGTTAGCGAACCAAGCTTATCTGCTAAGCTATTGCCTGCAGTAACGTCAGATGAAAGCCTGGCTTACACCGCCGCCGCCGGCCCCATCCATCCCTTGGGTTAACTTGCTGGAATTGACGTGATATTTATATTTTTAACCGAAATCAAAAAAGGAGAAGGTTTTCAATTGAAGGTTTTTTTTTATGTTTGTTACCTCCGAACTTTTGACCGGGTGAACCGATTTTGATAATTATATTTTTATTTGAAAGCTGATGCTTGTCGTTTGGTCTTATTTAAATTTCACCAAAATCATTTTAGCCGTTTTGAGATACTCTGATAACTGAAAAATATTTTCCTATCTTGATAATATAGTTCTTGACAGTGAATGACAGTCGATCCCGTAAGCAATCACAAAAAGAGTGAACAATTATTTTTACCGATAAATAGAACTGACTTCAACACTCAAAAGTGTGAAATAACTTGTCGAAGTCGGTACCATGCGCACAATATTGTGATAATAGGTACTTTTGAACTAACATAGTACCTACTTCAACAAGTTATTTCACACTTTTGAGTGTTGAAGTCGGTTCCATTTTTGGTAATTTTTTTTTAAATTATTGAGCTACTTAGCCTTATACTGGCGGTATGCTTTATTGACAAAACATTACAACACTAAAACTACGATAACGGAAGCATTTAGGCAACCTATTAGGCTATTGCTGACTCACAGGCAATCCCAAGGTCCACAATCTCACTTCATGGCAAGTGATGTAATTAGTCGAATATATTCAACAGCTTTAACCTTGAATGAGATATCCCCCTAAAGGAGAGCTGTCTGCCGGATTACATCGTTAGGTGCTTGGCGATAAATGTTGTCCCTGAGGGTGGTAGCTAGCCAGGCGGGCATTCGCTGATAATGCACTACCACAAATAGAGTACTTATGTAAGATTTTTTTTAATGCCTGATAGGTTAGCCTTATGGGTAGCCAATGGCTACAAGCGGCTAATAGCCGTTCTTTGTGGCGTTCTATGGGGGAGGCCTTTGTTCAACAGTGGACGTCTTCCGGCTGATGATGATGATGATGATGAGGTTAGCCTTTGACGACTATCTCGCCTGATGGTAAGTGATGATGTGGTTGAAGTTGTTCAGGCTAACCTAGAATTACTGGCTCTCAAGGACTGCTGACGGAACATACGGTTAGGTGCTTGGCGGCAGATATTCTTCTTGAGGGTGGTAGCTAGTCAGGAAGGCATTCGCAAAATGCCCTATCACCATGCTAGAACGTTTTTATAACGCCTTAACCTTTGTGTTTTATGGCACTTTGTCATTATTTATGTATTATTTAATAGTGCTAAAATAAATAAATTCAAATTCTATTTGTTTTATCAAAGCTTGTACACGTACAAATAAAAAGGGGTCGTGTTTTCATCGTGCCTAAATTTTATAAGCTTTCATCACGCAAAGGGGCATCAAAACTATATTTTAACATGCACACCCTCATCCAACAAAGTCTAGACTAATAACCCTATAATAAATTTAAGGACTAGAAGCCAATGCCTGAAAAAAGGGCCTATATTTTAGATCTGTTTTGTCGCGGTTATCGAATAAACCGTTCTTTTCTTGTACATAAAAGTATACGGTTTACGGTTTAAATCATTTATTTCTCAAATGAATTTATAATTCACTTACAGAGAAATACATATTATATAATATACATGGTACAGATACATGTCGTCAGGTATCAATAATGTGTATAAGCAATATTGAAGGTAGTCGTAAATTTGTCATCTGTGAGATTGTTGTTGATTGGTGCACTAGTCCGGTACGTACTCAGTGCCAGAAACATTTCACGATAGTTATAATCGCATAACTATGAAACATGCAATTAACAAACCAAACTTATTTAACATACATATTTCTGAACTCAGTCTGTAATGAGTTATAATTGTTATACGAGATAGAAGCATACGAGTGTTTATTAGGTTTGAAAGTTATCCTTATCTCTCTCTATTTGAAAGTTATATTTATCTAGACGCATTTGAAGTTTATTTACATTTCAGAAATTAGTATTATAGTTTTTTTTTTATTGCTGATAGGTAAGCCTTTGACCACAATCTCACGGGATAGTAAGTGATGATGTGGTCGAAGGTGTTAACAGGCTTAACCTAGAATTACTTTGGCTCTCAAGGGCTGCTCGCGGAACACACCGTTAGGTGCTTGGCGACAGATTTTCTACTTGAGGGTGGTCACTAGCCAGGCGGGCATTCATGAAATGCCCTGCCACCATGCGGTGAAGCTCACGCCCGCGGCGGGATTCGAACCATAGACCTGCTGCGCGGCAGTCCATAGCCAATGCCACTGAGCCATCAAAGGTTAAGACCTGACCTAGAGAAACAAAAAAACGACACCATCTTTTCATACAAAAGCCAGCATTGGCTTTTGATATCAAATCATAGTTCAATTTATGCCTTACTGACCCCGGTAATATAATATAAGCAGTATCTCCCTATGGTTGTCATAAATGGCGATAAAAGGGAAAAATACGCCCAAGCAGCATGCTACTACTCACGCCGATCACGACATGATACAATTCACAAATATTTTATATTATTGTGGTCGGCATTATGCTGAACGTAGCATAATATCGTTGTGCTTCATTCAGTATAATGCCGACCACAAAGCTTCAAACCACGGCTTTAACAACACAAACGAGCCTTTATCACGCTAATCCAGAATTATAGTGTAACCAAGATAGTGTTACCAGCAACGGAGGCACCGTTTAATAAAACTGTCCAGACATTCCGAGCTTTACTTTGTGTTAATTATAAAATGCTAAGAAAAGCTTTGTAATCTGAATTCCCAAGCCGCTTTTCTATCCATCATTGTGTCTTATTCGCGCTCGTCTTGGCCTTCAAAGTCATGGTCAAAATCATTTATTTAATGTTGGTGTCAGAGACGTTCTTATGAAGGTCAAGGGTAAATAAATTATTGTTACTTTAACCACGTCCAGCGGAAAAAGCGTCCTAGTGCTCGTTCCTTCACAACTACGTTAAATAAATATATTCTCTACTCTCAATAAAATCTATTCTCAATAAAAAGCTTATAGGGATAATTGCAGTGGTATATTGCAACGAATAACTGGAAATAAAATGCATTTCGTCACAAGTCACAAATTGCACTGCGCCCGTCACTTTGAGACATAGTTGTTAAGTCTCATTTGCCTGTAAGTTTACTGGCTCTCAAGGACTGCTGCCGGAACACAGTATAAGGTGCTTGGCGACAGATTCTACTCGAGGGTGGACCTTCCACCATGCGGTGAAGCTCACGCCCGCGGCGGGATTCAAACCATGGACCTGCTGCGCGGCAGTCCATAGCCAATGCCACTGAGCCATCACTGTGTAATGACAAAGACCTGACCTAGAGAAACATAATTTAGTTAATGGCCGCGGGAAAAAAAAAGACACCATCTTTTCATACAAAAGCCAGCAGTGGCTTTTGATATCCAATCATAGTTCAATTTATGCCTTACTGACCCCGGTAATATAATATAAGCAGTATCTCCCTATGGTTGTCATAACTAACGATAAAATGGTAAAATACGCCCAAGCAGCATGCTACTACTCACGCCGATCACGACATGATACGATTCACAAATATTTTATATTATTGTGGTCGGCATTATGCTGAATGTAGCATAATATCGTTGTGCTTCATTCAGTATAATGCCGACCACAAAGCTTTAAACCACGGCTTTAACAACACAAACGAGCCTTTATCACGCTAATCCAGAATTATAGTGTAACCAAGATAGTGTTACCAGCAACGGAGGCACCGTTTAATAAAACTGTCCAGACATTCCGAGCTTTGCTTTGTGTTAATTAAAAAATGCTAAGAAAAGCTTTGTAATCTGAATTCCCAAGCCGCTTTTCTATCCATCATTGTGTCTTATTCGCGCTCGTCTTGGCCTTCAAAGTCATGGTCAAAATCATTTATTTAATGTTGGTGTCAGAGACGTTCTTATGAAGGTCAAGGGTAAATAAATTATTGTTACTTTAACCACGTCCAGCGGAAAAAGCGTCCTAGTGCTCGTTCCTTCACAACTACGTTAAATAAATATATTCTCTACTCTCAATAAAATCTATTCTCAATAAAAAGCTTATAGGGATAATTGGAGTGGTATATTGCAACGAATAACTGGAAATAAGCACACAAATCTATACCATTAAATAATAATGTTATTTGTATTCCAATTACTGAGTTTCCAATATTCAACGGTAACTTCCTAATACTCAGCAGCGGTTGGCATAACAAATGCTGGATTGGCAGCATTGTCCACAAAGCTTTGAAGCCTGAAGCAGTCTCTTTGTGGACGGCTCTATGCAAAATGTTGTGATACAATAATTATATACTAGTAAATTGATTTTGATCTAAAGTTCAGTTTATTTGATAATATATTTTGACATTATTTTTATTGTATTTGAAATACAGTACCAAAATAAATACCGGCCAAGTGCGAGTGGGACTCGCGCACGAAGGGTTCCGTACCATAATCTGTAACCTAATCTTTCAAGTAACGGCGAAAACCTCTTTTATTGTAAGGGAGCCCCCTTAATTATTTATTTTATTTTAATTAATAATATTTAAAGAGAACATAAAACTAAAATATATTCTGTGAATAGTTAAAGCGTCTACCTGTCACCGTTATTAGTATCGAGCAAGAAAGTTTAAAAAAATCAAGAAATTAAAAAAATTGTAAGTGACAACTCTAAACATGCTTGCCTAGCAGATACCTATTTACTCTGTTCTTGAAGACTCCCAGATTATATGTATCGGGAAATAGAGACGCTGGTGTTCCATACTTCAGCCGTACGCATTATAAAGCTTGTATGGATTCCATGTATGGATGCCGTGTTCCAGTGCGTCTTGTTGTCCGATGACAGATAGGAGAAGAGGGAATGAGGTTATGTAAATCAATCGTCCATTCTCCTGAAGCCGCTAACAAACACTGTATTTTTGACATTCTCTTAACATTGTAATATGGATCCCAGAGTCTGAAATAAAGAGCTATTAATATAATTATTATTATTATTTTATTTATATACTCGGTATTGGTAATTAATATTAATGTTTTACTTAGCTACTGATTGGTAACTCAGCGATTGTTAGAACTGCTGTACAAGCGATCCTGTTGTACACATTCACGTCAATTCACAGTGAGTACAAAGCTTTGAAGTCCGAATCAGTCTCAAACCTTTGTGGTCGGCGTTATGCTAAATGTAGTAAAACAAGATTTTGACAAATTGATTTTGAACTGAAGTTCAGTCGTTTTGATATTTCGTTCGGTATTCCGACCGGTTTGTTGAAAAAAAATATGAATGTGTGAGACTGTTTTTGTTTACTGTTTAATTAAAAAGAGTGTGTGGGATTTCGTTTAATTTATTTTATTGATTTACGTATTTAGTTCTACCGAGTGCTATTCCAAGTAAAGTGGTAGTAAGTCATGCCGATGGCAGTTGCGAACATATGCAATTAATTTGTATTAATAATTTAAATAATTGCAAATAAAATCGCTGAAGCTTATCGGATATTATAGAATGATATCCTGTGTTGTCAGCAAAAACATATTTTAAATTAATGTTCTTTTTACTGTACATACATACATATAAATGTAACATAGGGGTAGGCAAAGACCACTGATTTCCGATTGCTACAATATTGACATACCTCTCTGGCTTCCTTTACTTTCATTGCGTTCTTAATACATGCCATTCTGTTAAGGGTAAGTACTCATGAATATCACCAATATAGTCAGAAATACGTTCTCCGAGGTCATCCCCTTCCAGCTGTTCCATTCAAACTCACCGTGTATACTTGATGTACACTATTTGTGCTTGGCCTATATAGAGTAAATTAAAGTGAGACATGATATATGGTACATTAATACGTTGAGCATGAATTAAGATATTTCGTTTGTTAATTCGTTCAAGAAATTTTTTTTTAACAAAAATTGGAACCGGCTTCAACATCCAAAAGTGTGAAATAACTTGTTGAAGTCGGTACCATGATAGTTCAAAAGTACCTATTATCACAATATTGTGCGCATGGTGCCGACTTCGACAAGTTATTTCACACTTTTGGGTGTTGAAGTCGGTTCCAATTTTTGTTAAAAAATTTATTTCTATATTTTTAGTGACCCTTGCTGCTTACGGGATCGATTGTCATTCATTCTCAACGACTATATCATCAAGATAGGTACATATTTTTCAGTTATTGGAGTGTAACTCAAAAACGGCTTGACCGATTTTGATGAAATTTGAAATGGGACCAAACGACAAGCATCAGCTTTCAAACAAAAATAATTTTCAAAATCGGTTCACCCAGTCAAGAGATCTGAGGTAACAAACATAAATAAAACAGACGAATTGAGAACCTCCTTCTTTTTTGGAAGTCGGTTAATAAGCTTACAACTGTCACTTGACAGTGGTATAAGCTATCATGTACATGCTAAGATATCATTTATGTGCTAACTTTAATAGTACGCCCAAACTAACGTTTCAGTTGTAGGTACCTTAAATATATGCTTTTTTAGTTAGCGTATATAAGAATAAGTAAATGAAACCTCGATATTGAACCTCGGACCTAAATACTCCAAAGCACGTCTTCAGCCAACCCACCATCGTGGCAGTCGTTTTATTGAATTTAAATATATTTATTCGTATAACAGTAATCTTGGTCTCAGGATTGCTTTGACTGTAGCCTAGAAATTGTGCTTAATATGTACCTAAACGCTTCATATTGCAAAGCCATCGCCCGTGCCTTCGCGCAGCACGCTGTACAAAGCGTTAGGTATGCCTATCAAATAAATGCATGTCGTATGTGTCATTGCGATTGATTGTGGGCTGTAGGAACACTGCTTTGCGTTCTTATTCATTTATAGTCTTGCGAGAATAGGTATCTTACAAGATAGATAGATAAGGCTTTTTTTTATGCTTGATACGTTAGCCTTCGACAACTGTCTCACCTAATGGTAAGTGATGATGTGGTCTAAGATGTTGTACAGGAAAACCTAGAATTACTGGCTCTCAAGGACATGCCGGAACACACCGTTAGGTGCTTGGCAACAGATTTTCTACTTGAGGGAGGTAGCTGGCATTTGCAAAATGCCCTACCACCATGCATAGAAAAAAAAAATTGTTTGCATATGTGCATTGTTACCACCCGTAAATGAGTATATATGTAGTTATTTGTTATGCAAGGCTGGGCGTGAGTGCTTTTATTGAAACCTGAGGAAGCGAAAGATTCTAGGATTGAGAACGAATTAGTTCGAAGTATAGACTCCTGAGCGTCCCGAAGGTTTCGAAGATACGAGACACAAAATTCTTATGCTGCTGAGTGCAACACCAAATTTTTCACCCTAGCTAGGAAAATGCTACGTGAAATAAAACAGCTATTATAATGCAGTGTAGGGACACATGCAACTTGAGCGCAATTTGATGATATTGCAAAAGTAGCCTCTTGCGCTCAGTTGCCCCCTCGCGTTTGTACCGAGCGTCCGGTACTTTGGCCCACCTCAATAGTAACCTTATATTCACCTAAATTTAATTTTTTCTGTCACTTTTGTAATTCTGACAAACAATAGTTAACGGTGATCACCGAAATGTCGTACTTTGATCTACCCTTCCCAGTCAAGAACACGCATATAGAAGAAATTAGGGCGCACATATAAACCTTCATAGGTGACGTGCGCCACGATAGCAGATAGACAGACAGAACCTTACATACAGTAAGTAACAGTTACTAACGATTGGGAAAAATTGGTATCACTTTTTCCTACGTTTCTTTTTTTGACATCGTCCTTTAACACAAAATGTCTATAGCACAATTTAAAAAATCATCCGGGTCTCGTTTTATCTGGCACCTGCAGTGGAGACACGACTGTTGACACTCATATCGAATGTCAAACAGCGTTCATTATCACTTGCATATTTACAAGTTGACAGCTGACAGATAAGGCTCATTCCGACCATGTGTATTCAGGATATATATTTTTTGATACAGTTTGGAGTTTCGGCGCCAATGATTTCCCTATACAACAGAATTAAAAGGATCAGAAGGATCGTTCTGAACACAAATCCAATTAATGAACGACTCTAGGTATGACGCAATAAAGTGCACTTCTGCTCGCAATGCATGGAGTACCCTATGTTTATATTAACCTACATGGGGCCTCTTTTTCTATCGCATAGCCACGCATAGCTCTGATCTCTTCCGACGCGGCACGCACCCTAGAATAATCCCTTCCGGATGGATACGCTGGTGTACAGTCAGTCGCCTGATGGCAATGATGGCATGTATGGCAGATATTTCTGTTTCTCAATATGTACACAGAAGTATCTGAATATAAAGAATAATTTATTTTTTACTCATGTTTATGTGAACTTCGATAATGAATAGATTCAGGCGTTACTTTGCGGAAATCCATATTTAATAATAACAAATATTCGGATATTCTTCCGGCTATGCTGCGTGATGTTTGTGACGTCACGTAGATAACAGGAAAATTAGAATTGTCACTAGATATATATTTTAATGCTTTTTTAAGTGTTTTATTTAACATTTTTTTAAGATACTTATAAATATATTTGTTATTATTGAACTTCGATACTCTTAAGAGTTTAGTGATATCGCATTATTTTGAATATTACGAAGTTTATACTTGTTATTGCAGGCTGTACTTGGAGCTTTGTACCTTCAGTGCAGAGCGAGCCAGGCCTGCCTATACCTACATATATTTTATACTATAATTACTAGGGTTCACTCTCGTAGTTGAAAAGTGACGATGATGATGGGTATCTCAAAATAACTGCGCTTCAACTGTTGCAGGGCGTTCACTGTTTAAAAAAGACCTCCCCATAGGAGGCCACAAAGAACTGCTATTAGCCACGTGTATGGCTACCCGCGACTTTTACTTCATCTGTCGTCAGTCCACCTAGTGGGCGGCCTAACAACTCTACGTGGTCCGGTGTAGTGTGGTAACCACTCGAGAACTGTGGTCTGCATTGCCACTTCAACTTGCGTATTCTGAAAGCTATGTCGGTGACTTTGGTTCTTCGGCAAAAAACCACGTTGCGGATTTTATCGCGCAAAGAAAATAGCATGGCTCTCCAAAGCTGGCGACACTGAGCTTGTCGATAAGTGCCACAGTTGTCCATAAGGACACAGAACCACGTCTTAGTGCCATAAGTCTTCAGGCTCTACGGGATGTTCGACGAGAAGATGTCGCGTAACTTACCAAACGGCCTAAAGTACGACAATCAACCAAATCATTGTTGAAATAAAGCTCATATCAGCGCGCCACGCGATATATCCACGCCAATCGGAAGATTTCTCGACGCGTTTCGTTCCCACACGAAGGATCATCAGGACTCGTCAAGACTCTTCGTGAAGTCTCAATCGTGCGCTCGAAGAGAATTTTGAGAAAATGCGAAAATTAGGCTGAATTGTCACTAGATAATTTTTTACATATTATAAGTGTTTTTCTAAAATATAATTAAAAATATTTGTTAATATTTCCTTAATCCGAAACGTTTAATATGCATTTCAAATTTGGAACATATCCGAAACGTTTAATATGCATTTCAAATTCGGAACATATTTGGATAGTTTTAAACTTAACACCCAATGAGTACATGCACAGTAGGTATATCTCTAGGGTACATGTGTGTGTGGGTCTTTCCAAACAGTATTTATATCAGTAAACGACTGTTCTGTCACTAATAATAAAATTTATCACGAACACAAAACAAATGAGTGGAAACCAGCTATCATTTTATACCACACATCATTCTGGCTCCAATTTTGCATGCATCGACCTCACTTCCGGTTTAGGAATAGGTTTACGAGCTTTGACTAATAATTCAGGTAAAGCTGGCTTTATTATAAATGGGACCGAGTTTTAATGCCAAAACAAAGCCTGGGATAAAGCCAGAAGGGTTCTGCACCAAATGAAAAAATAAAAGATTTCTTTCATGTTTTTGACCGATTTCAAAAAAGGAGGTCAAAATTTCAAGAGAATATAGGTACTCAATACAACTGTTTTTTATCTTTGTTACCTCAAAACTTTTGTCTGGGTAAACCGATTTTGATGGTTCTGTTTATATTTAAAAGCTTCCCGCGTGGTCCCATTTTCTTGTATATGTGGACCTCCTGTCATGCACATTTAATTTAATTTATGATTATATATGTCAGGCAATGCGCAATAGATGTGAAAATACCTTATGTGGTTCTTTTCAAAGGTTGGACGCACGGACAGCGGATGTTTTTTAAAATGATCCCATTTACTACAACAGAATCCTAAAATGGACAAGTTTGCCGCCCGCGTTCTCCGCCTTAATTTGGTGAAAACATCGTAAAAACATCTCATTATTTAAATAGCAAAATGGCGAACAAAAGGCGGCTATGGTAACCATTTCGTTTTCACTTTTCCAGTATATGGTTGCTGAACCCATAAAGATAATGCGGTACCTACTGCAAAATATTGCCTACAAGGAAAATGAAATGTTTAACTTGACGTTAAGCCTCAGTTGAAACTTTAATGTCTTGCGTGCATCAGCGGGCAATTTTATATGTTTACGTTTAAATATTATTTTATAAATACTTACCACTAACAATAAATATGTAAATAAGTAATATGTAAAACTCATACAGACCGTTTCGATTTCGGATTTCAAGTTCAAAAATGTTTTAAACAAAAATGGAATCGACTTCAACACTCAAAACTATTAAATAACTTGTCGAAGTCGGTACCATGCGCACAATTTTATGTGATAATATATGTGATATTATTGTGATAATAGGTACTTTTGAACTATCATGGTACCGACTTCAATAAGTTATTTGTTTATATATAGGTATTATATATATGTTTTATGCTTTATTGGTTATCCTTTGACCACTATCTCACATTATGATTGATTGATTGAAGTGATGATGTGGTCGAAGATGTTGTTCAGGCTAACCTAGAAGTACTGGCTCTCAAGGCCATCTGCCGGAACACACCGTTAGGTGCTTGGCTACAGATTTTCTACTTGAAGGTGGTAATAATTAAGTATAATTTTCAATCCTAATATTAAATTTAATATATATAAATTTCAGTTTTGTCCCACAATTTGTTAAAGAGCTTATAGTATCGTGATGTGCGATCCGATAGACGATACAAACAGATATACAGCAGATTTTCCTTAACAGAGCTCCGTTTTGCCTTTTAACAAACATTTCCCTCTTTAACTTTGGGGACAAGATTTCCTTATTAGACTAGCAACCCTGAAAACGTTGATAGAGTATTGGATGGTGCAACCCTGTTTGGCAAATGTTCAGGTAAGGTAATGTTCAGGTAATGTTATAAGGGCCCGTTTCAGAATGTCCTAATAAAGTTTCAGGTCGCTATGCAACACATAAAATAACTGAATGATAAAAATGACAGTTGACATGCAGCGCGTTTCAAGCTTTAACCGATGGATAGGCTAAATCGATGACTGTGAAACGCAAAGATAGTGTTTTATTTATTAAATATGTTCTGGATAGTAAAACCGGAACTTACTCGAACATTCTGAAATAGGCCGTAAATATAGCTGGTCACTGTTAAGACGTTAAAAGTGCTATAAATAAGATTAAATAGCTTTACTTGAACAGATTTTGAGCAAAATGCATTTAGTTTGTAGCAGTAAGAAAATTATATGTTAATCTTGAACACATTATCTAAGGCCAAGAAAAGTCCAAAACATGTTTCCTTAAAATTTTCTCGATAGAATAAAATTGCAGAGTTGACTCTAAATTACGCTTGTAACGTATATATCTTCATTATTTACTTATGAATATGTCTTAAAATATATTTAAAAATAGCAAAACCTTATCAAGAGGGACAAGAAAAGTTACATTTTCGATTTACGTTACTAGTTTTGAGTTATTAAATTTACTTTCGGATTTAACCTAAACTGATCGTGATTTCACCATCGCTGTCTCTCTTTCACTCCTACACAGTCCGATAGTGGCAAAATTTCAGCATGTGACAGCGTCTTAAGAGTTGACTTACTGAGTTTTCGTGCAACTAACCCTTTAGTTTGTGGTTTCGAAGCGCTCGTAACGAAGTTTGCTTAGCCATTCTGAACCGATCATCAAAGTTAAGCAACGTCCGCCGCGATCATGAGTTGGATGGGTGACCGCTGGTGACATTCTTAGGATAGCAGTCGTTATAGCATGGTGATAGGGCATTTTGCGAATGTCCGCCTGGCTAGCTACCACCCTCAAGTAGAAAATCTGTCGCCAAACACCTAACGGTGTGTTTCGGCAGCTGTCTTTGAGAGCCAGTAATTCTAGGTTAGCCTGAACAACATCTCCGACCACATCATCACTTACTATCAGGTGAGATAGTGGTCAAAGGCTATCAAGCATAAAAAAGGTATATTGAGTAGTTGGTGATAGCAGAATTACGACCAAAATATACCTACTTATATAAATATAAATACCTATAATTTTATAAAAATATAAAAGCCTGTATGTGTTGGATTGTGTTCGACGGGAAAGGTTTCGTTCTTAATTGGCCTAAATTCTGGAAATAACCCCGAAAGACCTGAATTGCGTGAAGGAATTACAGCCTTTTAATTAACAAAGTGCCTAGGGTTAGAAATGTACGAGGGTAGGCATTTTCTCTTATCCTTTTATATTCCGTTCTTAAAGATATATTGTTTAACACTGTAGTCCAATTTACCGTTGTTTTATTGTGTCGTTTTATACAGGGTTATTGGTAAAATACTAACAACCTCTTAGGGTTGACTTCTGCTAGTCCTAACAAATATTTTGAGATGTTTGTTTGCAATAAGTTTTTCTAGTACAGTCAGATACTTTTAGGTGTTGAGTCGCGTTGTAAAAGACAATGGCTACTACGATCCAAGAGCGCCCGCTGCGGCAACGCTGGACCGCGCCGCGCTCCCTTAGAATAAATACAGTTTTGAATATTTACATCGAGCAAAGTAATAAAACATATGAAATAATATATTACGGGCACAAGAGACTTTTAACATCAGGTAATTCTCGTACTTATTCAGTCAAAAAAATATATAAAAGAGAAAAAAATGTTTTTTTCAAAACAAAAATAAAATATCTCAAAATAACATAAGTCAACCCTAAGAGGTTGTTAGCATGTTATCAATAACCCTGTATATATGTCCGTGGATTCATCTACTTTACTTGTTTTTACTTATTTTACACGGAATGTTAAAAAATAAAATAGGGATATTGAAAGAGGGAGTTCATAAAAAGGTTAGAGATAGCTTAATATAAGTACTTAGTGCATCACTAACTTAAAAAAAGCAAAAGCTAAAGCAAAAGAAAAACTAAAGTAAGCAAGAGAGAACTGACAAAGTACTAGGAGCCCATAAATAGCATAGACGTACCTGAATGTACTTCATACGACCAAAATTTCAGTAGTATAATGTTACAGAACTCGAACAGTAAATAAAAATCGTCCAAGTGCGAGTCGGATTCGCGTACAAAGGGTTCCGTATCATTATCAATGCCACATAAGACACTATTTTTTAGTTTTCACGTGTGCGTGTCCAACTCGCACTTAACCGATTTTTTGTATTTGTTGTTAAAGCGGCAATAGAAATACATCATCTGTGAAAATTTTAACTGTCTCGCTATCACGGTTTGATGAGATGCAACCTGGTGACAGACAGATACGACAGACCGATAGTGGAGTCTTAATTATAGGGTCCCGTTCTAACTCTTTGGGTACGGAACCCTTTAAACTGACAAAGTACCAGGGATCTCTTATCATATAATATCAAAGAAGTACCTGAATGTACTACGTCTTGAATTTCAGTGGTAATAACTTGAGTATGAAAAGCATTAGTGAGATGTCAAATTTCCTAATACTAGGAGTCCATTAAGAGCAAAGAGGTAACTTATTGTAAGTACTTAGTTATCGTTAGTGAATAATATCAGTTGTATAAAAAAGCTTCTAAGATGTTAAACTGTCAAAGTACTAGGAGTCTATAAATATCAGAGATACCAGAATTTACGGCTATAATTTCAGTAGTATGAAAGCTTATATAACTTGAGTATGAAAAGGTAAGAAGTATTGCCAAAGTACTAGGAATCCATAAAGAGCACAGAGGCTTAATTTAAGTACCAATCTAGAACATTCCTAACTTGAGAAGTATGAGAAGCTTACGCATATTGATAAAATAGTAAGGCATTTTAAGTATCTCATTGGTTCAATCTACTGAACAAACGAGAGAAGAAAACTCACTAGATCAGTCAACTGAACTGCCCCACTGAACTAGTGTGAATAAAGGGTTTTATTTTCACAACAAGCCAATTGAATATAAAAAAAAATAAACAACAAATGGAACCGACTTCAACAGCCAAAAGTGGGTGTTGAAGTCGGAACTACCGAAAGAACTACCAAGGCACTATATAACCTTAAAGACAGCGTGGAAAATAATGTGTTAGGACACAAAAAGTGTCATTACTTCCATGGCTAGTAAATAGATAGCATATTGGAAGAAGAACACGTGTTCTACCTACCCCACTTAGCGTGGAGTAAGGACATGAAGAATAAGAATCTGTATAAGGAAAAACAGTATCCAATGTAATAAGATAAAGCGCTTTCTTTAAGAACTAACTTGCAATATCTGAAGCTAGTCCGCCGTGAAATGCAAATTTCGAAGATACTCGTAGAATAGGTAAGTAAGGAAATATGAAGGTTTATATCACCTCTGCGATTTCACGCGTCTTTGAATACGATGATGGAATTCGATGCAAGAGGCTACATGTTGGGGAACTCTGGCTCAACGGATGAGTGGCCGGATTTGTGTCGGGAATCTTGAGAGTCGATGTAAGTTCATTTCAAACCCTTCGGGAAAAGGTTGGAAGTATTTATGAAGCGCTCGTAGCGAAGTTTGCTTAGCCGCTCTGAACCGATCAGCAAAGTTAAGCAACGTCCGCCGCGGTCATGAGTTGGATGGGTGACCGATGGTGACAATGTGTAAAAAACTGTGCACTACGGACTCTTTTATTCATCTCTATTTTATAACTTGTAAATTAAAATTAGAGCATCTTTTCTTAAGAGTATTTTTATTTTCTTTGTGTACATAATTTGTATCTTATCTATAATTTGTATATTATCTCAGCCTCATCAAATATCTGCAATAAATTAAAATAAAAACAGCTTCATCTACTTATTCATATTTTGCCATCGTGCCAAAAATGTATTGAAGACCAGTAGTTTGGAATACTTTACATCGAATAATTATTAACTTAGTCGATAAAACTTGCATAAGATGTCGAAATGATTCCTATATATGAGTTTTGCAACCGAAAATAAAAGAATATGGCGGAATCAATATTTTTTTAATTCCGTAATATTCATTTAATATATGTTAAAGCTGCAGCTTACTATGTTTATTACCGCCTCTGTTATTAAGCTCTCTTTCATTACCTGATTGCATAAAAAAATATTCAAATAACATAAGATTTTTTTTACTTTCATTGAGATTGTAATCCATACTAACAAGATGTTCAAATAACACAAGAATTTGAAGCAGTGATGGCTTAGTGGCTGTGGCTATGGACTGCCACGCAGCAGGTCCATGGTTCGAATCCCGCCGCGGGCTTGAGCTTCAGTTTATAGTGGAAGGGCATTGTGTGAATGCCCGCCTGGCTAGCGACCACCCTCAAGTAGAAAATCTGTTGCCAACCACCTTAGGGTGTGTACCGATAGCTGTCCCTGAGAGCCAGTAATTCTAGGTCAACCCTGTTAACACCTTCGACCACATCATCACTTACTATCAGGTGATATAGTGGTCAAAGGCTTACCTATCAATAACAAAAAATATATAAAAATATTTTTGGTTTCATTTGAATTGAATATTTAAAACATACTTAGTATTATTATATTTTCTATGTACATACTAACAATATCTATGCAAACTTTTATAACAAGGAGTTTGCTGCAAGAGGTACATGTTGAGAAACGCTGACTCAAGAGATAAGTAGATGGATTCCTGCCAGGAAACTGCGGATTGAAATATGATGAAAAATATCAACGAAGAGATTTACGGCGCAAACTGTGATTCTTTGACAAGCTTCCTGGCTTCTATGATAAGAAATAAAAAATCCGTGAAAGCTTAAGTTTTAGGGTTCTGTATTTATAGGACAAACCGGAACCCTTATTGTATACTTATATAAGTCTGCGGTTAGTTTGTCTGGCCCTTAAGAGCCAGTATTTATAGGTTAAGCCTGTTAATAACACCTTCGACTACATCATCACTTACCACCAGAGAATGTGGTCAAGGGCTTACCTATCACCAATAAAAAAAAACTTCCCGGTATTTTTTTGACAGAGTAGTATTTCCTTTGTTCTGAACGTGGCTTCCCTATTATACCGGTTCTCTGCTTTAGTATAGTCCTTGACCTAATCAGTCAAAAATTTAGGTAAATTCCAACCTCTAATCTAAAAATCAAACGCTTATAAGCAAGAACATAAATTCCTTCCAATAGGAACGAGAAAGTGGCGTGACGGTACATGTTCAAATAGGCCTAATTAAAGAACATAAACCAACGAAATAGTATTTACTCCATTCGCTGTTCGAGGACACGACACAAGAGAAAACAGTAACTCAACTCTGTACATATTACCCGTGGCAACTTTCTCCTGCTCTGTGTTTTACTAACACTCCAAAAAGTTGAAGCTGACATCGATGACCTCATAATTACAGTACCTGCTGTTCGCAACCATGACTGTGCGCGACTGATATAATCGATCCTGTACTTATCATGTACATCTAAAAAAAACAAAACTAAACCGCCATTTGACACTGTATGACATAATACTTTAAAAAATGTAACACTGAAAGTACGGAATTTAAGCAATTTTATTTAATATAATAGATAGATTCGGGTGTTACTTTGCGGAAATCCATATTTAATAATAACAAATATTTTTAAAATATTTTATTCTTAAAATATTTGTTTTTATTCAATTTCATTTACTTTGATGCCAATTATTTACAGTTGTTTTGATAATGAATAGATTCAGGCGTTACTTTGCGGAAATCCATATTTAATAATAAATACTTTTAAAAGTATCCTAAAAATTATTAAATAATATTTAAATAAAACACTTAAAAAAGCATAAAATTATATATCTAGTGACGATTCCGCCTAATTTTCCTGTCATCTACGTGACGTCACAAACATCACGCAGCCTAACCGGAAGAATACCCGACTAGTTTCGCTTATAAACGAAGCATCTTCAGGAGGTCTTGACTCACCGAGCGCACGATCGAGAATAAACGGTCAGCTTTTGTTTTGTTTAGGGAGGACATAGATGCTGGCTACCGCCTGTGCGGTCGTCCAGCTCCACCGGGTTTTGGGCGAGGGCCTGGCCCTACAATAGCCCGGGAGGGAGAAGTGCCGAAGGCACTTCTCCCGAGACGGGCGTAGAAGGCGAAAAGCGCTTTCTACCTCCGTCTCCTGCGGACGCCGAAAACGTGCCGCTACTATAGGAGGGGTTGACAGCGAGCTCAAGGGCACCACTGTGGTTCGGACCTCGGCTTGTCTCGCTGTCGAGAGACATGGGGGGGATCGGAGCAAAATGCCTCTGTGCAACTGCAGTGTTGCACAATTGGGCCCTACTGAATAATACTCTTTGACTATTTGGAGAGCAATTTATCGTGACCTTGTTTTTGCCTCGAGCTCGCCGGCGGGCTCGGTGTTTGATTGTGTGACCTCTAATTACCTCACACCTGGGGATTTTACCTCGACGACTTGCGGATAACGCTAAAGCTGCCAATGTAATGGCTGCGATGGGGTCATCCGGGTCGTCTAATACCTGCCGTGGTCGGCGACGGGGGGGTTTGAAGAATGGGATAGAAGAGGCAGTCGAGTAGTTCGATGCCTGGACAACCAATGGGTTCGGGTGGTGGGGCGCTCGATCAAAGTATCGGCGGGCGCAGTCCTTATTGAACTGCGCTAAAGAGGGAAGGTTTAAGTCGCAATGCAACTCGGTGTTCCGGATATACCACGGGGCGCCGGTTGCATTACGAAGAAAACGGTTTTGGATGACTTGAAGTTTATGAAGGTGGGCCTCACTAGCATGACTAAACACTACTGATGCGTAAGTCATGATGGGGCGGATGCAGGCAGTGTAAAGTGTCTTCTTATTACTAAGAGACATTTTACTCTCTTTGCGAAGTAGGGGACCAAGGCGACCCATTATGAAGGCCGCTCTGTTACGGACGGTTGTTATGTGATCGTTAAAGGTGAGATGACGATCAAGGGTGACTCCGAGGTATTTTGTTCTAGGAACCCAGGGAATGGGTTCGTCGAACAAAATAAGCGGTTTCGGGTAAGGGGAGCGTGTCTTCTCAGTAAAGCACATAGCTGTGCTTTTAGCTGGGTTGACCGCGATGCGCCATTTTCGGAACCAGTCACCGATCTCGGTGATGGCCCGTTGCATGACGAAATAGGACTGTCTGTTAATATGCCACCCAGTGGTGTAAATGGCGGTATCATCCGCATATTGGGCTAGGAATACTTTGGGCTGAGAGCGTGGGATGTCACTGGTATACAGTGCAAAGAGAATAGGTGATAGCACGGAGCCCTGAGGGACTCCGGCTCTGACTGGGTGGGGGGAGGAGAGGGTGCCTTCCACACGATAGCGAAAGCTTCTGGCTTTAAGGAAGTCTTGTAGGATGAGCACAAGACGTTCTGGCACGCCAAATTGGTATAGCTTGTAGATCAAGCCGTTGTGCCAGACTTTGTCAAAAGCTTTCGCTACGTCGAGGAAGACTGCTAGCGTAGTCTGGGGTTTGGGGTACTTATTGAAGCCCTCAATGATGTGCTCCGTGAGGCGGTGCACCTGTTGGACGCATGAGTGTCCGGGTCTGAAGCCAAACTGCTCATCTGGGATAAGGTGGTGTTCCTTAGCATGGGACTGGAGACGGTTTGCAAGTAACCGCTCGTAAAGTTTGCCTAAGGCACTGAGGAGGCTGATGGGGCGGTAGCTGGTGGGGTCAGATGAGCTTTTGCCTGGTTTGTGAATGCCAATGACATTTGCACATTTCCAGGTGTCTGGGAATAAGCAGTGGCTCATAGCAGCATTGAAGATGCTTACTAAGAGATGGATGAGAGGAGGAGAGAGGGTTTTAAGAACCCTGTTGGAGATGCCATCGGCACCGGGGGACTTGCGCGGTCGGAGGGCCTTGATCAGTCTCTCCACCTCAGCGTAAGTCGCTAAGGTGATTGGTGGGAGTTCAGAGGTGACCACAGAGCTTTTACGTTCGACTTCCGCATCCACCGAATCGAGGTGAGCTTGGTCAACGTGATCTACGTTAGGGGAACACTGAGCCTCTAGGCTATCAGCTAGGCACTCAGCTTTGTCTTCGTCAAAGAACGCTGGGACTAGTGGGACTGGTCTGTATAAGGGAGGCATGTCGTTGTGGTTACTTCCTTTCAAACCTCGCGCCAAGTCCCAGTAAGCATGGTGGCTTGGCACGAGGTTTGAAAGTTTATCGCCCCATTGTTGATCACGCAACTCAGACATGCGACTTTGAACCATGCGTTCAAAGTGGCGTTTCTTAGTTTTGTTCTCTTTACTGGGGTAAGAGTCGTAATGTCGGGTCACTGCTTTACTCTCCGTCACCAATCGTCTCACATCCGCTGGAATGACAAGGCGCCGGTCGTCCGGCACTATGACCTCCTTTGCGGATGCACCTACTACGGTGGAGAGGTGATTGGTGAACGAATCGATCGCAAGGGTTACGTCATCTTTTGTCAGGATGTCGTCAGGGATCTTGTCTAGGTCCGGTGAACTGATAGCCTTTAGGGCATCGCCTACTTGCTTCCAGTTCACTATCGTCTTTGTGGGGCGGGGGAGGTCAGTCGTTGGGTCGGGACCTAGTCGCAGTATAATGGGTCGGTGGTCAGAGTGAAGCTCGTGAACCACTTCTATGGAGCGTAACCGGAGTGTTACGCCTCTGAATAGTGCCATGTCAAGCAAGTCAGATCGGTGGTCTTCCATATAAGGGTAGTGAGTGGGCTCAGTGGGCGCAATTATGTCAAAGTTAAGTTCTGCGATTAGGTTTTCAAGTGCAATACCTCTGGGATTGTTGACGTTACAATTCCATAGGATGTGCTTACTGTTGAAGTCGCCAATCAGAATGACGGCGCTTCCTAATGAGAATAGGGCTTCTAAGTCAGCTCGGACGATCGGCTTTTTGCAAGCTTGGTAACAGGACGCTATGACTATAGGTTGATGACCAGTCATAGCTAGGAGGCAACAAGATGCTTCCATATTAACAAGAGTCGGGGTAGGTAGGGGAATGCAGTGCAGGGACCTTTTGTAATAGATAAGAGTGCCTCCCCCACGGGAGTTCACTCTATCATCACGTACCGTTCTGTAATTGGCAAACCTAGGGTTCGCCTTCCCTGGTTTTAGAAAGGTTTCCTGCACGCATATGATGTCGATAAGGTGGGTACAACAAAAATCGTGGACGAGGTCACGTTGTCTGAAGAGGCCGTCAGCGTTAAATGACGCTAACGAAACTGAGTACGGTTTCGTGCGTTCGGTTGTACTACCCATAGTGGTTGTACTGGGGAGGGGCCTGGGGGACGAAGCGCTTAAGGGCGCTTAGTAAGTTTGCGTGTTCCAATGTGTATTGGATCACGTCCGCTGGGGATTGAGCGTATTGCATCTTGTGGAATAGCTCTTGTACCTCATTGATGTCAACCGACATAGCCAGATCGCTGACTAGGTTGATTGCCTCTTGAAGAGGGGCAGCCATCAATGGCATAGGTGGAGCTTGTGGCCGGGAAGCGGCGCGGGGAGGCGCGCGAATGGTGTTGGCGACGGGTGCCGGGAGCGCGGGGCGAGCCGGGGCCGGTGCGCGGGCAGGGGCCGCGGCGCGGGCGGGTGCGGGTGCGGGCGCGGGTGCGGGCGCGCGGGCCGGGGCGCGGGCGGTAGCGACGGTCTTAACCATACTGGGTGGTTTAGACCATGCGTTACGGGCTGGGAGCGGCGCGGGTATTACCTGTGAGGCAGGTACTACCGTTAGTTTAGGGCTTACCCGTTGGTAACGGTCGTAAGAGGGACGGGTCGGCCTATGCCTTGCCACCCTGTGGTTCACTCGTGGTGCTTTAGGGCAACCACGGTAATTCGCGGTATGCCCTTGAGCACCGCATAAAACACAGCTGGGTGGGTCCGGTGAATCCCGGGTGCGAGTGCACGCTGCTGTCGCGTGATCGCCTAGGCACTTAACGCACCTAGCGCGAGCGAAGCAGAAACGGGAGGCGTGCCCGTATAGTTGGCAGTTATGGCACTGCGAGGGACTCCCATTCTTGTATGGGGCTTGGACATCGAGTCCTGAGAGGCCACAGACCTTTTTTAAATTAAAAATGGCCTTGCCTTCAGGAGTACGATCTAGTACTACGAGTACTAGATCGTAGGGGCTGCGGTCCTTCCCGCTGTACATGCGGTGAACTGCGTGTACGGGGAAGTCTTGTGCCTTCAGGTCGGCACATACCGAATCGGTATGTACCTCCTTGGGCACACCGCGGATGACCACTCGGAGGACTTTCTCCTCTTCGAGCGCATAAGTGTGGAAACTTATGCTCTCGTTGCGGAGGAGTTTTGTTAGCGCTCTGTGGTCGCTAATGGTGGAGACTTGGACTTTAATGCCCTGCTGCGTGGAGCGGGCATTAGTATAGTGGATCCCACGATCCGAAACTAAACGGGACAGCATGTCCCATTTGGTTTTGTCCTGAATGAACAGGGGCGGAGGCGGTTTTTCGCGGCGCGCGCTCGCGTCCTGAGGGGACGCGGCAGTGGTGGCCGGAGCGGAAGGAGGAGACGCGGGGCGCGGGGCGGGGGTCGGCTTCTTGCCGGAGGCGGGGGCCTTAGCGGGTGCCTTGGCGGGAGGGGCGGAAGTTGCGCAACTAGCGGCTTTAGGAGCACGCTTGCGCTTTCTATCTACGACGGTATAACCGTCGTTATCTGAGTCCGAGTCAGTGCGTAAGGCGCGACTCGGATCTACCTCCATCTCCGCTTCGGAGTCCGAAGTGGGCTCGACAACGGCGATGGAGGGACGGGTGCTCGCTGGCCTCCCGATCGGTGAGCGCGAGCGAGACCTCTCACGGGGAGGGGCTGCCACCGTGCGTCTGTTGTCTGGGCCCGGAGCGGGCGAAAGCGGACTGTCCTCTGAGAAGGACCGGGTCAGAGGAGGGACGTTGGCCTCCGGGATTGAAGTCCCGGAGGGAGCAATAAGAGTGTCCGTGAGGCGGGCACTCGCTTCCTCTTCGAGGAGTTGCATATGAGCAACATACAGATCGGGGTGGCGGAGGGCGAAGGTCTGAAGGACCTGCACCTCACCGTTAGAGGGACGGGACTGCATCCTGAGGGGAATACTCAGGACGCCCTATCAAGGGTTTGAATTCCCTCACACACCTTGTGAGCTCACTGTGTGAGAGGGAGTGTGTACCTAGGGTGTGCCCTAGTTGTGTACCCTCTCCGAGCTTTTTTCTCGGCGGAGAGGGGTGCTCCTAAGCGCTACTCCGGGGTTGACTAGGGGCGACCCCAAGGCCAGTAATCCCGGAGCCCAGCTTGCTTCGGCTGACCCGTGAAGCGGGAAAGGCCACGGTGCAAGGTTAAACCAAAACAACAACAGTGGCCGTTGTCACCGTAGGGTGTCACACTGCGACCGCAGCAAATGGCGGATTTGATCGTTCAGACGGGTTTGGCTGACGCTACCCCACGCCTGAACGACGTCGCTTAACAGCACAAAGTGTGTTGTTACGCGACTGTTACTATGTTGTGTCGGGTAGTAAAGTGGTGAAATGCGCACCGAAAAGTGCGGTCAAAACAAGACCACCAGCCCGATATGATGTTGTTCGTCCGAAACAAGGGACTTGGGTAGGTGGTAATGCCTGACGTCTTAGAGCGCCTCTGCGCGCCGGCACGGCGAGCTCGTAGCTCACGTAGCACGGCGGTCGGTGGCTGCTCAGCTTCTGCACAGAAAACAAAACTTCGTCAGGACTGCGTATTCCAAGGCACTGGTCTGCAACTAGCGTCGGAACGATGACCCGAGTGAGACGGCAATAGTGCGGGGACTATTGCGGTCTCACTGGGAGATACTGGCGGAGCTGTAGACAGGTGTGCACGGCGTGGCGGCACAGGTCGGAATGTGAGTGAGTGTGAAACGGTCAGCGGCTAAACACGCCTTTATATAGGCCCGATCGTGACTCACCGTTCTTTGTTGTAGCTTACAATTGGTAAAGATATACCTTTTTATAGCGATAATTACATAAAAAAGTTTTTGAATTGTTAACAGAATATTTTTTAAGTTATATACGGTATGTTTAGTGTTTACAAATATGAGAAATGTTGAATAATATAATAAACAATATTATAAAACTAGCTTTAAACTTAAATATTATGAAAGGGTCGCAGAGTGACGTCAACACTGGTTCGGCGGGTAGCTCGGTTCGGCAAGTAGGCAGCTTCCACGATGAAACAGTCACAGGACCTGCTTGTAGCTACTCGGGACACGTGGGGATGACACGGTGGGTGGCGTGACTCGTAGCGTGACGTCATCACTGGTTGCTGGTTCGACGGGTGACTTGGCTCGGCACGTTATGAAAAAAATAATAAACAAAAATTACAAATAGTGTTTATATTGTTACGTTTCAATTTGATTTAAACTGTACTTAATTTAATGCTTTGCATTTTACTTGTAATTATACAATTTGACTCCTTTAATAGCTTAATTGATAATTACGTAGTCCATTAGACATTGATTTGCTGTCCATTAGACAATGACTCGTAAGGTAATACTTGGAGGGGAGAGCAAACATGGCCGGTTGTAGGGAGAATTCGAGTCAGTCTTCAATAGAGTCTCGAAGTGTAAGGACGTTACTGTACTTAATACGCAAAGTGCCGTGTATAATATACGACAGTACTACATATAGGTACACAGTGTTTGACAGTGAGTTTACCCTAATTGTGGAATATAGGATAAGTGTGAAATATAGTAGTTGTAACATGGTAAGCCTGAGCTTTATTACAAAATAGTTTGTGGCGGCAGATTATCACTTAAAATACGTAACAGTGGGGATGAAACCAATTGAGTCTGTTCATTCAGCAGCGCGAAGCCTACACTATGTTTTGATATTTGTAACTGTTCTAATACACATAATCTAAACCCCTTGTCACAACAGTGTAAGATTTTAAACGTGTTACAATCGAGGAGCTGATGACCGCTTTCAATTAAATGTTTGGCAAAATGAGACTGTTCGGGATGGTCGTTTCTAAACGCGGATTTATGTTCTTTATATCTGATATCAAAATTACGGCCAGTTTGACCAATATAAACGCTGTTACATTCGTCACAGGTAAGTTTGTAAACACCGGATTTTTTACCGTTTTCCAATCGATCTTTACCGTTACATAAATGACGTAGATTTTGATTTGTACGAAAAGCTACATGGACGTTATTTTTCTTTAATATACATTTTTTTTTTTAATTTTTTTTATTTTAAATCTACACTCCACAGACTCCAGGGTCCGTGACTTTTTTTAACTATGACATAATTTATTAGTAAGCAAGAAATATGAAATAGGAAACATGCAACATTCCAAGGGGGAACAGTGTTAAAAGTTTTTTTTTCTTTTTTTTCCGTTAATGTCATTAGCACCAGCATCCAGAGCAGACCAGTATCCTCTAGCAGCACCCGTTCACGAGTTGACGCATGTGCCAGCCATCGCCTTCCTCAACCATTTTTGAGGGAAGATGGCGACCCGACACACAACACCGCCGCTAGACAACACCTTTCTGTGAGCATGACCACTCCGGATACCCGTGCCAACGATTACAATTACAAAAATAATTTGGGACTACAATAAAATAATATACCTACAGAAATTTACATATTTTGTTATTCTCCCACGTCACATTTTAACAGGGCCTCCATTACCGCGCTATTTCGACCTTTGATCGCCATTTTGAGGTTGTTATCATGGATGGCTTTTGGTGTCGCAACCATCGCCTTCCTAACGAACCGTCCTATGGCGCCGTTTTCGTCATCTGCGTAGTATATGAAGGTTCCAGTGTGCCGTGAAATTGCAACGACGGCATGCGGGACGCTCTCGTGCAACTTCATGCTGCTCTTGGTCTGATGGCGATGACCGACTCGTATGTCAGTCCCTGCGCTTCGTGGATGGTAAGAGTGCGTGATCCACTTCCCTCTCCGTAGCCCTGGCTTATTAGGGTCTCATCTCTTTAATATATTGGATTTTTTTTTGAGATATTGGCCCCATATACGTTAAGCTGCCCACGTACTTGATATTTCTATCAGAAGGGCAAGAATAAAGAAGTGACCTAGCCCTATTACGTTGTTTGGTCTGAATCAATCGATCAACCAACCGTTTATTGTAGCCGTTGGAAATAGCATTTTGGTTTATTATATTAAGCTCTTTATTATAGTTGTCTTGGGTCAGAGGAACCGATAACAATCTATGGACATAGCTCCGAAAAGCGAAGCGAAAAGTTGTTTTTATTAAAAAAAACAAACTACTGAACCAATGTTTATGACATTTCTATGTAGCTAATTTATGAATTCGATCAGTTTTCTTGTTGCATAATAGGGTGCTGTAAAGCGATTTTTGCAATATATATATTAGGCTACTCTTGCCTGTCACTTCGAGGTTGATCATTGACGTGATGAAAATAGTAAAAATAGGAGCTAGTTATCCTACTGCTCGTTTATGTATACTGCGGCACTAATTCGAGGCCAGTATGTAATTATTGGTAAACTACCAAACAATGGGTTCTGTTTCAAGGCGTGAACATCGTTATTTACTTAGTTGTTCCCGACTAAAGCCTTAGATTAAGGGCTGTACACAATTAGCCCTACAATTGATTACTTGCTATTACTGTTAGCAGCTTTTGCGTCGCCTTAACTGTTTGTGATTTTTCGAGAATTGATGTTTGCGATATTTATAAAAACAAAGCTAACAGAGGATTTCGCCTGTTGATCGAGCCGTATTAGGTTCGAATCTGACCGCGGTCTTAAAGTATTACATCATAGTAGTAGGAATTCTACTTAAAATACTATCTACTATCTTTTATGTATTTCAATTTTGTTGGAAAAGGTTCATATTGTACTAGTGTCTTGCATGGTAGTAGGGCATTTTGCGAATGCCCGCCTGTCTAGCTACCACCCTCAAGTAGAAAATCTGTCGCCAAGCACGTAACGGTGTGTTCCGGCAGCTGTCCTTGAGAGCCAGTAATTCTAGGTTAGCCTGAACAACACCTTTGACCACACTTACCATCAGGTGAGATAATGGTCAAAGGCTTAAAAAAAAGTGTAACTTTTGAACCACGTTTGACTGTGGAATGAAGACTTTGAATATGAATTTTGCACCAAGCAGAGCAACATTGTCAAAATAAAACACCGTCAGTCATGTACTATCCATAGTAGTAGTAGTAGTATATATCCAATTTTTATTAATAGCTGATATGCTAGTTTTTGAACTCATGGTAAGTACCTAGCAGTAATTCTATGTTTTTTTTTACCGGCGGTATGCCTTTATTAAACTAAATACTAATACAACTCTACAGCTACTACAATAAAAGCATTTAGGCAATCTATAAGTCATAAGCAGTCTAAATGCTCCAGCTCAGTACCAGTTGGCAGCGTGCCCAGCATGCTGGCAGCATTGCCCCGTTGAATTGCAATGCTTATTCGTTGAGCCAAATATATTCCAGCATCACGCGTCGCATCGACCAAGCGCTCAGATAAGTTTTGGAAATTACGATGAGCTCCCGGTCCCCACGGACCCAACGTCTCTAAACTAAACGGCTCAAATGGGTAGGTTGGTTACCTAGAATTACTGGTTTTGAGAGCCAGCACAGTTGCCAGAACACACTGTTAGGTGATTAACGATTAACGAAAAAGCGGCAGTGGGGAGCGAACCATAGACCTGACCCCAGATTGCTTCAAAATTGCGCATTATTAGCGATAACTCAAATATAAGTACTACTCTTCAAATCTAAAATTTAAATGAAGCCACATGGGACAAGCACCAGTTTTCGAATATAAAAAAAAACATCAAAATCGGTACACCCTGTAAAGAATTATGAGGTAGTCTACAAAAAAAAATTAAAAATTTACCCGGGTAAATTTTTTTTTTTTAGAGTTGGTGGCTTAGAACTGCACCTCCCCATTTCTTCCCGTGTGGGTGTCGTAAAAGTCGACTAAGAGAAAAATACTAGAAGGTGGGCATCAGCGCCTTCTTAAGAACTATGTAATCTTGCACTGCGATCCCCAAGCCGCCTGCCAAGCGTGGGGATTATGGAAAATACCCCCTACATAGGGAAGGCTGTGTTTAGCAGTGGAAGATCCAGCTGTTACAGTACACAAACAATACAGTTGATTTGAGAACCTCCTCCTTTTTTGTAGTTGGTTAAAAACACCTATTAGGTGTATATAAATATAAGTATAGAATGACTATTTAGGTCTGATTTAAAAGGAAACCCATGGACAATACTTGATTTATCCAAGCAGCAACCTATTTAGCTTTAACTTAACTTAACTTGACCTGATGAGACAAATGTGTCCACTGTACAACAGTGTGAACAATTGGACATGTCAAAGATTATTAAAATATGTTGCAATCTGCTCGAGGTCAATAATTAACTTATTATTTCTATACGTTACAGGTACGTGAGACTCCAATGATGTGCCACCAGGAGACATTGCTCGTCGGTGAAAGTCGGTTAAATTTTTAAGAAAAAATTTTTAACTCTTTTTGGGGACCCTCCCTACTTATGGGATCAATTGTCATTCACTGTCAATGACTATATCATCACTATAGGAAAATACTATTTAGTTATTGAAGTGTAACTAAAAACGGCTTGTCCGATTTTGATGAAATTTAAATGGGACCACTCGGCATGCAACAGCTTTCAAATAAAATGATAATCATCAAAATAGGTTCACCCAGTAAAATTTCTGAGGTAACAAACATAAAAAAACAGCGATTTGAATACCTCCTCCTATTTTTAAAGTCGGTAAAAAGAGGTTTTAATAAAAAAAATAGAAACGTAACCGTTTACTAACACTAAAAAGTATGAAATTACTTCATGTAAGAATCATACTAATATGAGGTTAGTGTTTTGAATCATGGTACTGATTTCAAAAGTTATTTCGTACTTTTAGTATTGATAGTCGATTATTCTTTACTAGCTTTCCGGGCGTGGCTCCGCCCGCGCGTATGTCGGTTATCGCGCAAAAACATTAACCTCTTTTTGCGCAGTCGGATAACAACTATCCTATTTTTTTTCCCGGGTCTCAAACTATCTCCATACCAAATTTCATTCAAATCGGTCCAGTAGTTTTGGCGTGAAAGCGTAACAGACAGACAGAGTTACTTTCGCATTTATAATATTAGTACTGATTAAAAAAAACTTTTTTACAGTGAAACCTCTGTCTAATTTTGTATATATCTTAGTAAGTAGTAGTTTACATGGTGGAAGGGCATTTTGCGAATGCCCGCCTGGCTACCGACCACCCTCAAGTAGAAAATCTGTCGCCAAGCACCTAACCGTGAGTGTGCCGGCAGCAGTCCTTGAGAGCCAGTGAAATTACAGGCACATGAGACTTAACAACTATGTCTCAAGGTGACGGGCGCAGTTCAACTCGTGACTTACGAAAAGCATCTGTTATAGGCAGAGGTTAGTCCGCTTAATATAACGTGGGCCTCGAGGTTGCTCCGTCACAGTAACATAAAAAATAAAAAAAAGGCATCTAAAAAACGTCTACACTGAATTCCGCAACGCTCTTAAGAAGGAGGCCTACCGTTCACAGTAACTGTGATTATATCTGCGAATTCGGAGAATGTCACTCAATGTAATTAAAAGCGGAAAACATTTTTCAAATTATACGCGCTTTAGTAATTTTAACTAGATACTTGAGAGGGAGTTTTCGTAATTAAAAAATGTTGTTGAAACTGGCACGGTCCCGGTCAGGGGCGCTCAACCTTTTTTTGATTGTTCATTTTTAATTAATTAAGCTGATCGGTCTTTTAAGTTACCACTGCTGTATGGGGAACTCAGAAAAAAAAAATACATAAACATCGTCATGCGTGTATTCTCTCAACGGGTAGTCCGAGGGGTCTAAGCACTTACGTTAGGCCAGATATATTATGGTTCCTTGTAATAGAAGGCGCACCAATCACAATCTACCAGACATAGGTTAAAACTCGTCTACTATAATTTTCTATGTAATAAAATGCTTGAAATTGGAAAATTATCTGAACCTCCGAAAAAGGTCTTCTCTTTGAACGCCACAATGATCATCACCATTCAATTGCATTTACCGCCTCCGTCTGTAGATCTCACAAAAAACGCCGGTCTACTTAGAGCGAGAAGGAGGTGGGGCGGGGCGGGGGGGTTATTACTGCGCTGTATGGGTTTGCTATAAACTCCACGCTTGACAGGCAGTTTGAGGATCGCAATGTAAGTTGACAGTTCTTACCTTCTGGCGTTCTTTCCTTTGTCGCCTCTTACGACTCCCTCAAAAAAATATAGGTTGGTTCTATTCTACCCCCTATAAGTAGCCTTAATTATACAGGTAAGGTTGGTAAAATGCTAACAACCTCTTAGGGTTGACTCCAGTTCTGATAGTCCAAACAAACATTTTGAGATGACTTTGTTTTTGTTTTGAAAAAAATATTTTTTTATATATTTTTTTGTGTGTTTTAATGTATAAATACGAGGAACACCTGATGCTAAGTGTCTCTTGTGCCTGTAATGTATTATCAGTACTAATATTATAAATGCGAAAGTAACTCTGTCTGTCTGTCTGTTACGCTTTCACTCCAAAACTACTGGACCGATTTGAATGAAATTTGGTATGGAGATAGTTTGAGACTCGGGAAAAAACATAGGATAGTTTTTATCTGACTGCGCAAAAAGAGGTTAATGTTTTCGCGTGATAACCGACATACGCGCGGGCGGAGCCGCGCCCAGAAAGCTAGTTTCATATATATTATTACTTTGCTCGATGTAAATATTCAAAACTCTATTCAAAGGGAGTACGGCAACCCTAAGAGGTTGTTTGCATTTTACCAATAACCCTGTATGCACAACGTGGTATGCACTAACACTAAAAGTCTATCCCTAATTGATCTCATTAGAAAATAATTTACCATAACATAAAAGAAAGTTCAACCATTCGTCGAAGACTTTCAGTGAATAAAATCCTAACTTAGCTGACGCATTCTCATAAAGAGTGTTTAAGTTAAGATCAGATTAACTTAATGTTTTATATCCAAGACTAAGTACCGACAAACAGACTCGCTTTCCTGACTTAAGATGTGGAATGGAACGCAATACATACATATAGATAGTAAGGGTAATACAAATGAAATTCTCTAACATCTGTTTATGTAACACATGTAGAAAATTAGAACTGACTTCATATTACTGACGAGATTTCCAGACTTTGATCACTTAAAAGGTGAACTCCTCTTCAGAGAACTATGATTTGGATCCAGAAAAAAAATATACACCATGTACGGACATTATATCAGCGAATCCAACCAAGGTTTTTTTGAAATGCTTGCTTAATTGGTAAAAAATAGTTCTATGCATTTGTTTTAATTATTTTTCGTTACTCCACCTCAAAGATAATAATACATTTTCACATATTATCTAGCTTTCGCAAAAATGTTACCAATTATATCCGAACAACTGTATCCATGTGAAAAGTATTATTTTTTACTATTTTTCGTGCTTATTGGTTAAACGAAAACGGTCATAGCCGCCAAGCGCAGCGCGCATTTTTGATTGAACTTTGTTTAAATCACATTTTGTTTAATATTCCGATACAAGTTCCTCACTGATCTGCACGGCGCGCGGCGCTCTTAAACGATACAGCCACCGAACGAACGGACAGCTTAGCCACAATACAAGTAGGTATCACTATTTCGGATATAATAAAAGTATCCCATTTTGAGATATAAATAAATATCTCGTTTTGGGACACTTTTACTACAAATTCCTAAATACGACCTCCTTGCATGTTGTCCCCTTACTGCCATTACATCGCCCAAAGCCCGGAGATAAAGAGAGTCCTGGGCATTTATTTCCCTTTTTATGGAGTCTTTATTGAAACTGTACGATAAATCTAACGCCACAAAAGCAGGCCATTCTGTGAGGTCCACTAGGTATCCACTTTGAATGAGCTCACTTAGTTATTGAGAAGATTCGGCGTTGTTTATGGTGTTTGTGATCTTTTGAAAACGATTTCGTGGATTTGCAAAGTCTTTGAAGATATGGGACAAAGGAATTGGAGTGTAGTAAATATTTAGGTACTTACTCTAGTTTCAGTATGAAGCCATAGTAGGTACTACTGGCAGTAATGCCTAGGGTAAGCCTTAGGAACATTTCCTGTGTTTAATATATCTACGGTATATAGATATAGTTTTCTTGTGATTGTGACAGAACAAGCTCGAGGCCCATCTGATCTTAAGCGGACCTTTGCCTATAATAGATGCATTTCGTAACAAGTCACGAATTGCACTGCGCCGGTCACCTTGAGACATGGTTGTTAAGTCTCATGTGCCTGTAATTTTACTGGCTATCAAGGACTGGAACCGGAACACACCGTTAGGTGCTTGGCGACAGATTTTCTACTTGAGGGTGGTCGCTAGCCAGGCTGGCCAAAATATGATAGGTATATAATAATAAATAGTGACTCATTTCTGTCCACTGCATTGCAGTTCCTATCTTCAGATTATATGAATCGTTCGATATCCTCCTATTGAATGGCATAAGAGTTTATTTCGGAAAATGCGCCGAATGAGCAGCATGCCATTGTACTTATACTACTTACATCGACACAAGGGCATTCCCAAAAATGGTTGGCGTTAGGGATACGACCGGCCATAAAACCAAAGCCAAAAATTTTCCTACAGTGTGTTTTGCGTCTTTTCGTTTGTACAGTTTTGAAATATCGAACCGATCTTCCACACACACGGGAGAGAGGTCTTCTGAAGCACGTGCACACTCAGTATTTAATGCAACTACCGGTCACCCATCCAAGTAGCACAGAACACATTGCTTAAGTGGATCCACATCACTTAAGAATGACAAGCAAACTCCACTACTTGCGATCCACTTAATGTTTGTCTAGTACTATATGTCTTTGTCTTTTTGAAGCAATGATGGCTCAGTGGCATTGACTGTGAACTGCAGCGTAGCAGGTCTATGGTTAGAATCCCGCCGCGGGATTGAGCTTCACCGCATGGTGGAAGGGAATTTTGCAAATGCCCGCCTGGCTAGCGACAACCCTCAAGTAGAAAATCTGTCGCCAAATACGGTGTGTTCCAGCAGCTGTCCTTGAGAGCCACTAATTCTAGGTTAAGCCTGTTAACACCTTCGACCAAATCATCACTTACCATCAGGTGAGATTGTGGTCAAAGGCTCACGTATCAGCAATAAAAAAAAGTAGGATCCTGATCACAAGACATGCAAACTCCACTAGTTCCGGTTCAAGTAATGTTTGTCTACTAATACAGAAATTTTGTATACACTGTAGGTCTCCTTTGCGAGGCTTAAAACGGGCATATTTTCATAACTGATGAAAAAGGTTAGATTATTAGGGAAAGGTTTCGTTAGATATGTATCAGACGCCATTATGTTTTATGAAACACAGCAAAACCTACTATTTTATGTCCGTACACAAAATCACCGCGATACCTATCTCACGATTTCACTGACGCGTTCTTTTCTGTGCTGAAAATTGTTTATCCATTACCTTTATCTATTATATTAGTCCCCCGTGGGGTGCCGGGTTAATATGTCAACCCCATTTCTACCTGTGGGTGTCGTAAGAGGCGACTAAAGGTAAAATACCGGAAGGTGGGCAGCAGCGCCTTCTGAGGAATTGATATCTTACACTGCTATCCCCAAGATGCTTGCCAAGCGTAGGGATTATGGTGAAGCCCGCTTAAATGAGGGAGACTGTGTTCATCAGTGGACAATGCGTCTTATACAGTTACATTAAGTAGTGTCTGCGATGTTTGGAGCGGGTCTTGAGGTGGTAGTAGATCCAGTGAAATATGCAGGTTCTTGAAGGCTTTAAATCTTCTAAATATTTATACTAGATTGTATGTGACGTCCATGAAAGCCAGCTTGAGAGAGAGAGGCTGTGTCGAATGTCGTTGTTGCCAATGTGCACACTATGAAAAACATAGACTATAAAAATCTACTGAACAGTGACCGGTTCATTGAATGTCAACGTTCTTAATTTTCATTCTAGTCCTGTATTTTGAAATGGATCATCATTGCGTGAAGAACTTAAAGCTCTTCTTCTTTCGAATCTCAATGTCTTGATCCCCGTTTCGGATTTCGGACAGTTACGTAAAAGATTTCTCTCTCTGTATAGTCCGTTCTCTAAGTGTGCCCGGTAGATAGCAAAAAGATTGCATTCTCTATACGATACGTTTAGGTCCTGCGCAATTTTGCGTATACTTCGAGAAAATAAAGGGTTTATTTAAAAAACCTGTAATTTTTCACCGTCTATCTACAAATACAAAATATTTATTTCTTGTTTAACATATAGGTGCCCTTATTTCTTTAGTTAAAGCCATGCCTTCTTTCTGCTTTAGTATTAATACTGTGTTGCAGAAAACACCGAAATAATAAGTACAAATTACATACCTAATATATGATATTTTTATTTTATTTTTAAACTGTTTACAATAAATCGAATATTTCAAGGTATAAACAAAACTGTTTTTTTCATATATATATTTACAGTGTGTATGCGTGGGGGTAGGGTTAAAATACAAGTATGTGCATGAGTGCTACTGAGTGCGTGCGTTTAGTGTGAGTGCATGACCATGTTTACATTTGCGTACATGGAAATAAATATATGTGTATGTGTTAAATTGTATTAGGAGTTTGTGTGATAACTTAATAGTTTCAATAGATATTAACTAGCATGTTTTCTATATTTTCATAATGTCTGTTTTGCAGCCATTCAATTATTAACGGTTTTATTTTGTATAAAGTTTGTTTCCAAAATTTGTTTCTGTCATCATTAAATCAGTACTTATATTATAAATGCGAAAGTAACTCTGTCTGTCTGTTACGCTTTCACGCCAAAACTACTAGACCTATTTGAATGAAATTTGGTATGGAAATAGTTTGAGACCCGGGAAAAAACATAGGATAGTTTTTATCCAACTGCGCAAAAAGAGGTTAATGTTTTTGCGCGATAACCGACATACGCGCGGGCGGAGCCGCGCCCGGAAAGCTAGTTTATAATATAAAATAGGTGCCATATGATAGACGAACAGTGACCTCTTAAAATTCGCACTGGACGATATCGTACATTTCTATTGTTATTTCTATAATTATCTACGATGTCCATTGATTAATATAATACTACAAACAACAATACCGATACTACAAAGAACGTAGGCAACCTAAAGGCCATTGCAAGACCACCGGTAGTCTAAATGCTTTATGATTAGCAGCGTTTCCAGCATGTTGGTATTGCGAAATTAGATTCTTTAATATATTATTTCATTAAATATATCTTTTTATCTTTGTATATCTTTTTAATTATCTTATTTTCTTTTATTTCGATACGACTGTAATCTGTTTCCTTATGTTTAATTTATTTTATTTGTGATCCGCTTTAATGTCTATGTCTCTCGGCAAACATCCGTCCGAGCAGGTATATGCTGAAAAACAGCGCAGCGCACGTTAGTACATAACGAATGCGCTGCACAATGCTGAGCATACTCCTTTTGCCTTATGTTTTTTGTTTGTTTGTCAATCTCTCATATATTGTATTTTTCTTCTGTGTATTAATATTAAGGCAATAAATGGCTATTTTATTTTTTATTTATTGCAATGCTTTTTCTTTGAGCAGAATAAGTTTCAACGGTTTATGTCAATTAAAACCGGAAGTCGCCAAAGGCCAAAGTCATAATGAAGTTATAATGCCAACTAGAACAGTTCGCCGCGACTTAAATGAACCTGGGATTCGAAAAGTTAGCAATTTAACCGCACCGTCTAACTTTGCTAAAAACATTGTTCTTTTACTTCCGCTAATTGACATTTTGTGGGCTATCCTTTATTTTGTGACTACTCATTCTATGTCACTTTCAGAGGGCGATTCCCTAATTTTGGTCACTTTGGAAGTTGACTCTCTTCAGAGGATCATTGTAGGGATTCAGAAAAATGATATGGTTTTTTATAATTGATTGATTTAATTATTATTGAACATTTATATTTTAAGTTGTTGAAGAGATTATTTTTTGCTTATTATATTACTTAGCCACCTGCAAGAGTATATCTGAAAACCAGCGCTGAATGTTTCAGACGTTGTTTTTTTTTTTATTTCGTGTAGGCTAGCCTTTGACCACTGCCGCATGTGGCACCAATCACTGGCTTTCAAGGACAGCTGCCAGAACACACCGTTAGGTGCTTGGTGAAAGATTTTTCTTCTTTAGGATGTTGGCTAGCCAGGCGGGCAATAGTAAAATGTCCTACAGCCTTGCTAGTACAACAGACTGCTGCCGAAACACACTATTAGGTGCTTGGCGACAGATTTTCTACTTGATTGTGGTAGCTAGGTGGTAGGCGGGCAGTCCATAGCTATAACCGCTAGGCCATCATTGCTTATAAAATCTTCACTACGATGGATCCAATTTGACGGAAATTATGGTTAGTCAAAAAATATTATGTTGAACTTAAACGCGATTAGACCCAAAAGTGTCGTATAAAAATGTATGTCGTTCGCAAAAGTTTGATATATACTTACTGGAGTTTACTGGTGTTAGTACGCTATCAATAAACTACCAAAAAGAGGTAAAGAATCCTTATTTATCGCTGTTTTATATGCCCCAATAAGATCCAGAACGAGCATCGATATTACAAGGTAAAAGAGCTGGGATTCATCGCCCTGGTAACCAGATTCACCATCCAACCATTGATATTTAAATGTGCCGAATAAATCACGTACGTACTCCAAGAAGCCTGCGTGTAATGGACCTCTGCACGGAAATCAATAAGTGTTTTCCTTCCTTAAGGGGCTGTACACCAGACAACACTTGAATAAGGTTTTAGCAATAGTATATTATGATACAAGTGAGCTAAGTTGCTCATTATACACGAGGCTGTGGGTTTATGAGCCGTAGGCGAGGGCGTAAATCCGCCGAGTTTATAATGAGCAAGTTGCTCACGAGCTTCATACGCACTTTTTCAACACCAAGCCAGTAATTCTAGGTTAGCCTGAACAACATCTTCGACCACATCATCACTTACCATCAGGTGAGATAGTGATGGTGATGAAAAAAAAATTAATGATTGCGAAAACCTAACAAAACTATATTTTTGTATCTAAAATTGCCTTACTCCCCTAGCTAGGAGTGTCAGCTACGGAAGAGTTTATTTTACCACAGAGCTAAGCAATACCCACCGAGAACGCTAAAAATTCACTCCCCTTAAGAAAAGGAAATTCGGTGATATCTTGCATACGTATACTTAAGCAAATGAACTGTCATTGCATTATGGCCGGTTTTGTTTATTCGCACGTTTATTAGCTGCTTTTGTGTCGACACTGGGTTTATGGGGAACAATTTATTTTATGGCGTCTGCTTCCGTTGTTTTGTTTCTAGGTTCTTGTCACGAATTGCTAAAGAGGAAAATGGAGGAATATCGTGGATATGGGAAGAAAACTGTTGCCAAAAGTTTGCCAAACTAAGTTTAGAGGAGGTAAAGTTTGGCCAAAGTTTATACAATACAAAAGTAACTTTGGAACCTTTGTAATGTGACCTTGAGAGTATACTACAATAAAAGACGTGTTATGAAACGCAAGAACTTGATGATTATTGGATTATAATGCTGTGAAGTGTGTGTATACACCCGCGGAAGGGGTACATGGACTCCTGGTCTCTGGTCATCGAGGCTTTTAAAATATTTAAATAATTATTTTAAGTATGGTAATATATATTTATATTATATATTTATCATCATTTCTCATATATTAGATTTATGTATCTGAATTTAATTATCTAAACATCATTTATTGTTCACCACCGTCTACCTCTTCCCTAATTCTGTTCATCCAAAGGTTGTCTGGAAGAAATCGCTACATAGCGATAAGACCGCCCATTGTTTTACAATAGAAAATTAGTCTTAATAAGTGTTATTAACTTCTACTTTGGTAATAAATAAAGAATTTTTGTATTGTATTGTAATGCGAGAAAGATCTCGAGGAAACATTTAGAAATACCACAGTCACTGAGAGATCGCGTGGTGTATGTTTATATGGCCCCTTTATATAAAACTAGAAACAACCTTTAATGACTAACTTTGGAACCAAATAACAGCAACCAATGTAGCGTTTCTGCACATCTGGCACATGACAAACGTTCCGAAACTCAATTTAATACATATATAAACATTCCTCATAAACAAGTGGTTATCCAACCCATAACACGTAGTTAACCGACCTAACCCACTGTTTGTTTTAAACTATTGTTAGTGAAGCACATTCGGTATGATATATTATTATGTTGGGTAACTGTAATCCTGTATGCCACGGAGGAAGAAAACAGTGGAGAAAACATTCGCCGTTTTTGGGCATAAGCCTTGATTATGTCTCTTTTTTTTATTTTTAGCTGATAGTCTTTGACCGCTATCTCACCTAATGGCAAGTGATGATGCTTAAGCTGTGATCAAACTAACTAGATTTTTTATTCACAAGTTGTTGCTATTCGGATCAATGCTAGTGCAAGGCCTGATTAACACTAGGCCCATTTTTTATGACGCTTCCGTAATAGAACGACCCAAGACTGCGCCGTCAGTCTGTCCGTTCAAAGTCAAAATCATTTGTTCAATGTGGGCGTCTACGGCGCTCTTATGAAGGTCAATTACAAATTTAAATATTGAAATATTCTACATTGTACGGCCACGTTCAGCTACAAAAATTGTATAGAGCCACTGCGAGAAGAAAGGGCAAGAAACTCGGGGTCATTCTTTTAAACGTCTTTTAACAATGTGTTAAAAGACGTTTAAATTAGTTAGTTAGTTAGTTTAGCTTAGTCGCCTCTTACGACACCCACGGGATGATATGGGGAGGTGCAATTCTGAACCGGCACCCCACGGGGATTAAATTAATTGTCACTTTAATTTAAATTTAGTCAAATTCTTACGAACATACATAGTATTTTCAAGTATTATGTATGTAAAGAAGACTAATACTTGGTAAAGTTAAAATATAACATTTTTTAAAAAGATCCCTCAGAGATTCCCTAGGATCCATTTTATATATGGCTCGAATTGCACGCTTTTGTATAATAAAGATTGTCTCTATCTCAGCAGCAGCTCCCCACACCAATACACCATACGAAATTACTGTGGAAGTACGCAAATTAAACTAGGCGAGTAGTAGCTACGTCTGTTAACTGTCTTATCGTACGAACTGCATATGCAGTAGAACTACGACTTCCAGGTATATATCATGTATATGTGGATCCCACTGTAAAGTTAAATCCATTTTGATTCCCAGGAAGACTGTCGCATTGTTTTTTTGAAGCGCTCGTAGCCAAGTTTGCTTAGCCATTCTGAATCGATCAGCAAAGTTAAGCAACGTCCGCCGCGGTCATGACTTGCATGGGTGACCGCTGGTTGGGCATTACTACTGAGCGCTTCCGTGCTTCGGAGGGCACGTTAAGCCGTCGGTCCCGGTTGTTGTCTTAGGAGAGCAGTCGTTACAGCATGGTGGTAGGGCACTTTGCAAATGCCCGCCTGGCTAGCTACCACCCTCAAGTTGAAAATCTGTCGCCAAGCACCTAACGGTGTGTTCCGGCAGCTTTCCTTGAGAGCCAGTAATTCTAGGTTAGTCTGAACAACATCCTCGACCACATCATCACTTACCATCAGGTGAGATAGTGGTCAAAGGATAACCTATTAGGCATTAAAAAAAAAAAAATGTCAATAGAGAGTTTATCTGTGCCAAGCTTAATGTTTGGTTCAATATACGTACATTTGGTAAAGACAACTTTAAACATATTGTCTTTTTTTAATTTAAGAGAAGATTATTAGCGGTGCACCATTTACAGATCATAGATAACACATTATTTACACAAAAGAGTTCACTGTCTTTCCTATCTACCTTGAAATTCAGAGAGGTATCATCTGCGAATAAAACAATATGGCAAAGATCTTTCGATCGTTGCGTTCGATTTTAAAGGGTATATGTGAAATTTTTGCAGAGTGTGTGCTAGTGTAGCGGATTACCTGCACTATATATAATTATATTTCCATGTCTAATTAAAACCACAAATAATAAAAACCGGTTAAGTGCGGGTTGAACTTCTAAGGATATCTAACTGATCTACTTAAATAATAGGGTCCCGTTTTCCAGTACAGAACCCTAAAAATAACGATTATTTGGTACTCTCTGGATTGGTACGGAACTTTTGGTGCGCAAGTCCAACTCACTCTTGGCCGGTTCTTATATTATAAGTCAACAACGGGTCCTTCACGTTCTAATGAAAAGCAAGATATTTACCCAGAGACGACGGTTCGACCAAGCTGCATTGATCGTGGTCACGAGTAGACTGAAGAAGTGGATGTCATCATTTTTAGGAGCGGCGGGAGCGATTAGATTTCTTTCTCCATCAAAATCAAACTCGGTGCAGAGTTGACATGATCAGAGTACTGTGACTGTGACAGAGTCCACTCTGGTACTTATAAATATACACTCTTTCCTCTCTCTGTCTCTCTGTTTATAATCCGGAAACGTGTCGGACTCTCGGGAGATGTTGATTTAAGCAATCTGATTTCACGATGGAACTAAAGTGGAGTTGATAATAAGTATATTTAGAGTTCACTTGGATGCTGACTCAAACTCAAAAACATCAGAATGAGCATCCGAGCAGTCTCTGTCACAGACGTAGTACGATCACAGTATTGAGCGTGTCAACTTTACACCGAATTTGATTATCATTGAAGAAGGAATTCAAATCGCTCCCGTCGCTCCTCCTCAGTAGACTCTGATTATATGAACGCGGCTTAACACAGATTCTATACATACACGTAGGTAGTATTACTACATATTTTTTTCGTGAGAGAGGGACGTATATGTTCAGTCTGGTAGTTTATTCGCCTTTTGCTTAGCTCTAATGGCTGGACATTAGTCACAAGTGTTTTATCTCTTTCAAGTATAATCTGATTTAGATATAACTTTTTTATTTATTGCTTTGTGATTGAACATTGAATGTTAGCTCAGTTGGTCAGAGCATACCTCGGCTAAAGGAGTGGATGGACATGACTTACTTAAATATAAATCAGACTACACCGCAGAGCATGCGTTATTGCATTAAAAAAAAACTATTATGTTTACAAATCGAAAAAAAAAAAAATATATTATATATATAGTTTTATTCGGTGATTTGTGTGTTCATGTATTGAACATATTGGCTTGACTGGGCTTGTACGTTTTATATATTCCAGTTTTCTAAATAACTATAAAGTTAGAAGCATATTCTGTTTTCTTTAAAACGTTAAAGTTTCTTATAACTTTAAAGTTATTTAGAAAACTGGAATAAATAAAACGTACAAGCCCAGTCAAGCCAATATGTTCACAAAAATCACCGAAATCGGGCAATATTAAGAAGTAGAAAAGAGCTTTCTCTTTTTACGAAGAACTTTTAGAACTACGCGCTCTTCTTAAACGACAAAAAATCTTGGACAATTCTGCCTACCTGCCAAGCTATCGACCGTCAACAACACTTTCAACTAATTTAAGAAGAACTACAAACGTACCTATGTACATTAAAGTATTGTGTGTTAATAAGATTAATATAAATTTTGTGATGATTTTATAATATAGCTTGTCTAATATTCTTAAAAGGCGTTTAAAAAAATGGCCCCGAGTTTTTAGCCCGTTCTTCTCGCAGTGGCTCTATACATTTTTTTGAACGCCTTTTAAGAATATTAGACAAGCTGAACGTGGCAATACAATGTAGAATATTTCAATATTAAAATTTTGTAATTGATTTTACTAAGAACTTTGTAGACGCATGCATGGTGGTAGGGCATTCTGCGAATGTCCGCCTGGCTAGCTACCACCCTCAAGTAGAAAATCTGTTGCCAAGCACTTAACTGTGTGTTCCGGCAGCTGTCCTTGAGAGCCAGTAATTCTAGGTTAGCCTGAACAAAATCTTTGATCACATAATCACTTACTATCAGGTGAGATAGTGGTCAAAGGCTAACCTATAAGGCATACAAAAACGCTATTTAATAAATTATTTTGACTTCTGATTCACATCAACAACCATAACGTCCAGAGGGTTTTAAGACGCTTGCAGTAATCTTTACTGTTGACAGTAATATTAGGGATCCCAGTGTTAAAAAATGTAATACATAACCTTCTGCAGAAAAATTATATATTCAGGCATTACTCTGTAGAAATCCATATTTAAACGCTTACGTATTAACCGATATGGACGATATCGGTTCCGCGTAATACGTAATTTATGAATGAAATTCAATTGTTATCATTATCTATGACGCACGTATAGAATAATAATAAGAAATATTATAAGAAAACATTAAATTAATATTTGAGAATAACACTTAATTCATTTAGTGACCATTCCGCCTAATTTTCCTGTTAAGCCTTTAATTTTTTAGTTTAATTTTTATTTTTTTCCTAATTTTTCTGTTACATGATAAATGCCTTTTGGACAAACCGACGACCAAGATATCTCGATCGTGCGCACGAACAGTCAAGACCTGATGATGCTTCGTGTATAATCTAAGCGCGTCAAAATTTGTTCCTGTCTTAGCTACGTGGCGTATATGACTATAAAACTGTTTTTTTTTATTTCAGATCTACCATTTAGTAGAGCCCTACATCTTCAAGTGATTGCAATGTTAAATTCTTCTCATCCATATTCAAGAACTAAACATTTCTTTCCCAAATATTGTAAAAACACAAAAACAGTCACTTAGATTTTGCTCTCCGCGCCGTGAAATATTAAAGAACAAGGCGGCACTCGGAAAAATCTCCAAACTAAAATATGAGGCGGCATTCAGCGGTTGCCAAACTTTTCCAGTCGCCCCCCAACCTCTCCCCCCTCCCCTCTTCTCCCGTCTTTGCGACGCGCCAAGCTCTCAGCACATAACATGCCATTGACGAAAGTTTTTCAATTTATTCGCCCCTCGTGTTTTAATTACGTCTTCCGTAAGGGCCAACGTTGTCAATCAACCGGAAAACGCTGATGTAGGGTCAGTTCTGTCTTTTGGAAACATGGGTACTTGATTTAATTGATACGGGCAGGGTAGCGCAGGAAGGAGACCGACCAATCCTATTAATTGAAAAGAAAATGGGATAAAATCGACACGGAATTGCGTACTGCAGGTTCGTGCCAATATATTAAGTATTTATTTTCTAAACCAAAAAAAATAATTAAAAAAGTCATTTTACGTTTATCATTCGATTGAAATTAAAACTGCAAGTTACATTTATTTACGGAAACGATTTTTTAAAAACCTTCATTTTGATACCCCATGATTTCTGAAGTTTAGAAGAATGAAATTTGGAAATCAGTTAAGCCGTTTAGAAGTTATAGTGGAATAAAAAAACCCACAAATATATATAACATACAAACATGAACCATGAATAAAAAATAATAACTCTCTTTATTTTGGGCAATCGTGTAAAAAAAGGGTTACTATGTCATGCAATGTTTGGATCCTTAGCTCGAGACCTTCTTTAATGCCTTCGTCTTGTATGAATTTCTATTGAGCAACAAAAATAGGAAAAAAATCAATATAGAATACTTTCTTGTATCGATACTCCATCTATGTTTTTTCGTTGACAATCTCACCATTATCTTACCTGATCGTAAGTAAAGATGCAGTCGAAGATGCAGTTCTGGCTGACCTAGAATGGCTCTTAAGGGCAGCTGCCATGACACACTGTTAACCCATTCGCATCGTAGAAAATTGTAACAATAGAAATGGACGATATCCACTGCGGATCACGGACTACTTGAGGGTGGCAGCTAGCTTGGCGGGCGTTCCCAAAATGCAGTACAAATACAAACATGCTATAACGACGGCCATCGTAATTGTTGGCTTATTTTTTCCGGTCCGGTTCTTATTTATTCTTGCTAGGTAAGAATTGGAACCTGGTTTCCAATGCCGCCTTACAGCTACCGGTTCGCCAGTTACGTTATTACATTTATCATTTAAAAGAAGCGTGTCCAACATTTTAATATTAATCGAGACACTAAGCAAAAATTAACACTAAATACGATGACACAGCGTTGAGAATACACTGACGCCGTAGTAACCGGATTGATTTAAGACCACGCTGTATGGGGCGAAGAATAGCATTAGTTCGTAGATAGCGCCTCTTGCTTACCGGCTTAGGCATTGGCCACAACCCCACCGGCCGGTAGCTTGCTTACTGGTCTTGCTTACCGGGTAGAATTGGCCGAGTGTCAGGTGAGCAGTACATTTTCTATTGGATTCTGGTCTCCGGTAACCTGTTTCGATTCAGCCCGGACCATGAAAGGTTTGCGTTGCCACTCGTAGCACATAGCACTCTAGTGCTCAATAGTAATGTCACTAGCGGTCACCCATCCAAGTAACGACTGCAGTAAACCTAGTTCGAACGTAAAGGCAACTGAGCAAGCTCGGCTAAGAGTGCTTATTAATGGTTTACTAGCTAGGCGGTAAAGTATAATTCTAGCATCCTTTCTAACATCTAGCTGGTCATTAAATTAAACTAATGACGGGAAAACCAAGAGGTTACATCTAGATTTGCGCGCATAAATTTTCCAACTGTAAAATTTGCATACGAATAATATACACTTTCTTAAGAATTAATTAAAATGTCCTTTTAAAAGCAACACAATGGTTATTATGAATAGAACATGGTTTTACATGAGCAGCTTTCGCATGAGAACGCTAATGAAGCTCTTTCAGCAGTTTTTATGTAGACCATTAATTAACAGAACAAAATGTTTTAAGGGGGCAATTTCACCAACACGGTATAACTGTAAGAGGATACGTTTAATCTCCATAACCAACAAAATATGGTTAACCCTTGTCACCATAGAAACCCAATGATGTTGCAATATTTAAAATTTGGTATGGTACTGACTTTTATGAAATTCGACATCATGCAGACGGCTGTAGCTAAAAAAATGTTATCCATGTTATAAACATATATCGTTACTTTGCTAGATCATATAATACAAACTACTTCTATGTCCACGCTGCTGTCACATGTCAAAATCAAACCAAGGAGTTTCAACAATAACAATCCTACTAATATAAAATCGACCAATAAGTTTCACTTTCTGTGATAGCAAAGGCCTCCCACATTTCTATGGTTTATAGTATAAAGTTATCTGCGCGTTAATTATTACCTAGATTTGTGAACTTGTTCCTTAGCAATCGTTTTTCATTCTACGAGTATTTCATATTCCTAGTAATAAATGCAATATGAGTAATCGAAATTAAAATTAGTTTAACATGGCCAAAATTTAATTACACTCGTTTTAATTAATACACAATATTTATGTTTGAAGCGTTTATTTAACGTTCATATATTTAACAATTGAATATTAAGTCTTTCTTTCGTGAAAAAAATAATGAAGAATACGCCTTGCTGCTGTTTTTTGAGTATAATTATGAACTTGTAAAGTAATTAAGATTGTATTTCTTTATAGCGTTTTGTTCAATCCCTCTACTCCTCTTTATCTCAAGGAACGTTTTCAATTTTTGCACCAAACACATTCTCTCTCTCTTCGTTCCACGAATACACTGCTTTTGGATATGCCTGTATCGTCATCTACATATTTTAATAAATCATTTACCAAACATGCAGTCTTCTTGTGGAATGCACTACCTGTTGACATCAGGCAAGCTAAGTCCATTTCGTCATTTAAATATATGGTGAAGAAGCGCCACTTATCTAACATCAGCTGAATATTTTGCATATGAATCATTATGTTATGTATGGGATATGTATGTATTGTATTATATGAATTGTAGTACATATATATATATATATATATATATATATATATATATATATGCAATATTATGTTGTATTGTATGTATATAATATTATATGTAGGTATTTGTATTTAAGTTTTGATTATATAAATACAGGCTAAGCACAGTTTATGATATATACGTACATATGTTTTTATCACGTTATTGTTTGGACACCCTAAACCGCTAATTTGTAAATTCTCTTCATGCAAGGTTGCCTGTAAGAAATTGCTTAAGCGATAAGGCCGCCCATTGACCAACCTAATGTTTTAATTTGTTTATAAAATGTTATTGTTTTACTTAAGATTGTTGATCAATAAACAATTTTGTATTGTATTGTATTTCTAAAAATATGATTACTAGCACTATCGTGTGCGAAAATCATATTTTACGAATTATTGGAGTGCAAAATGCCTAAGGCGGGAACCGCGTCCTCCGATATCGCGCCGGATGCCTAAACCTCCTCGGCCACCTGGACTTGGCATTTCTAGCCGAAATTTTGTGCTCCAATTGTATTACTTTAACCGTTATAGGAGGAGGGCGGGTTTTCGAATCCCGCCTTGGGCATAAAATATAATTTAGATAGTGCAAAATTTCTAATTAATTTTTGTATGCACTGTTACATTTAAAACTGATATTGATGTTCGTTCAAGTTATTCTTTACAAACAGTTCTCACACAGTTTTATACTTTCAAAGTCTGTACTACTGCACTGTATTAGCTGGACGTTCCACAACCGAGCACAGCCTCTCCCACTAAGGCGAGTTTGCCATAATCCTCACGATTGGCAGGCGTCTTAGGGAACACAGTACAAGATAACAGTTCCTCAGAAGGCGCTGCTGCCTGCCATCTGGTATAGTACCTTTAGTCGTCGCCTCTTACCCCAGGTAACAATGGTATTGATTTTGATTTATAAAGTTCTTTATAAGTATTTAGATGTTATGTACAATTCAGCGCTAGAAACTAAGTTACAACAAATCTTGAGTTATAGAGGGTAGTTACAATAAAGTGATATGGACTATCTTACGTGCAACTGTGTCTTTTCGTACGTGTATAACATAGCAAATTTTTTTTTTCATATAATAGTAATATGTTATGTTGATCTTAACTAATTCCTAGTAGGAACTGGTCGATGACCTAAAATGAGTACCTAAAGCCTACGGGTACAAAAATATATTTTTCCTACGAAGTTGAATTACATAAGTTTATACATTAAAGTGTCTTTAAAGTATACCTACCTAGAACACATGAAAGTATAATCTCATTCGGTAATATTCTAATTAAGAAATGAAATACAGACTTTTATTGGAATATTTTATTTACATACTTTTATTTACTTCTTTAAGAAAAAAAAAAAAATTAAATCATTATTCTCCTCACAAAACAATGCTTTAAAACATTTTTTAACCGACTTCCAAAAAAGGAAGAGGTTCTCAATTCGTCTGTATATTTTTTTAAATTATTAAAGTACAATGTGTCCCGACCACGTAGATTTCAATTAAATTTAAGTACACATTACATATCTATGGCGAGCGCGCTATGCGCGCAACGCGTTATATGACGCAATAGACCAATAATTTCGTACATACGGATTTGAGTAATATTTTGTTGGATAAAACTTTAGTAGCAAAAATGTCAAGCAACACCGACGATACTGATGAAAATTTAACTCCACCTGACATTCTAGAAACAGCTACGAAACTGACGAATAGTCTTTTGCGAGAAAAATCAAGAAAAGCGTATAGCCATGAGATTAAATAAAGTAGTGTTACGAGCTGGGGGTTCGGGATAAATAATGCAAAACGTTTTCGACACACTGACACCTTTATTCAACAGTTCTACAGTCACTTCCAACAACACTATAACACTGAACTGTTCGCACTTCACAGAACACTATTCACAAACTTCACACTGTACTTCACTATTCGCGTATGGAGCACTTGGTCCAAAGATAATCGCACTGTTGATCGTTTCGAACTCAAAGTAAGACTGACTGGTCGGCCCGGACCCGACCCTATTTATACTCAACAGTCACATTTTCCAGAATGTTCACTAATAGTCTAGATAGAAAAACAATAAGGGCCATAAATCATCCTTTTAACGTAAACAACTTTGAATGGAATTCCACGAAAGTTAACTACTACTTATTCTGTGGTTGTTTACTAGTTACCTGAGAACAAAGGCGACCCTTTTTTTTTATAACCTTTTGTGTGAAGAGTAGGTACATTCTTGATTTCTTTTACTTGTTTACTAACGTTAGATTATTCTAGATTGTTCGAGCCCTTGCGCCGTAACAGTAGTTTATGCAACTGCATATAATTAGGTATTAAACACTCGTGTATTTTGAAACTCACCGGCAGCCCGTTTCAAAAACTACACTCTCTATTATATGACAGTGGCATAAACTACTATTATAGCAATATACATAATACATTGATGATTTGCCTGCTATAATACTTATATGCACTTGTAATGGGAGGGTGACATTATAGTCCGGCACCCCACGGGACGAAAAATCTACCTATCTTTTCAAAGTATATCTCTAGTCAAAAAGTTTCTCTTCGCACAGGTTTTCTTAGGAACCTACAGAGTAAAAAAGTAGTCCTTACTAAGTAAGATTATAGCGAATCCCCTCAATGGGATAACTTGATGTGAATCTAAAACCTAGACATTTTATAAAGTAATCGGTGTGTACTTTATACTTATATAAATACTAATTAGAAAGTACGTGTTTGTTGAAACACAAAACTGTGTTTTAACAAACACTTTATATGAAAAACGCGTCGTAAATTCTTTCGGTGGGCCAACGACAATTTATGACATCACGCGTGTAGCAGAAAATTTTGTCGGAATTGTCATTAGATATTAATAAATGTTAATCTAAATACTAAATTATGTTCCTACAATATTATTTAAATAATTGTTATTGTTACATCTATTTCTAATACCCTGGATGAGGACAAAAGATCCCTCCACGCCCCATCCCCTATTTACTGAAAAATTATCGTGGGAGCGCTATTCAATCAATATCAAGCGTGCAAAGCTGTAGACGGAAGGTAGTGTATTATAAACTGAAGGTGTGGTTACCTTTCATGATTTTCTTCTTCAAGCCGACATAGAATGGCCAGCCCGTAAACGAACAACAAGGCAACTGCCTATATCTTTATTGAGCGCGCAATTTATACACAAGTTTTGCGCTATGAAAGTATTATTTTAAATAATATTGCAATTATTATCTTTCACGTTTGGTGGTCGGTAATTTATGGCTGCTCAACGCAAACAACATCTCGAATATGGCTGCTCAACTCAAATAGCATCTCGAATATGGCTGCTCAACGCCAAAACATCATCATTTCTCCCTTTTATATGTGCGGCGGGAAAAGTTATATGGAATTAAATTCCTTCCCTCAGCAGTGAAGGAATGTTTTATGAAAATCCATACCTGCCCTACTAGCGTTCTTTTGTTTTTTTAGCTGCGAACATAAAAAAATACAATATTCAAACCTAAAAAAGGTTTTATTTAAAATTATTAGATAAAAGAGGTAGGGTTTCTTTTTGTACTCGATTTTTAATGAAAGGACCTATTTCTGCACTACGAAAAAAAGCGAGGCAATTTGTTATGTTTTGTTTTTTAATAAATTTTTATTTTAACAGTACGCTTTTGATTATTCTAAATATGTTTTTTAAATGATATGTGATATTGAAACTGGCAATTTTGTAATGATGACGCCACCAGAATTAAGAAATGCAGCTCACAAAGAACAGTCATAAAGAACTTAGTTCCTCAGAAGTCTCGGGACAAATGCGAAAAAAAAATGTATGTATTATCCTCGTAGGTGTAGTATAAAGCACTATATATCACTTGGGAGAAAGTTATATTTCTTTTCTCCTTTTTTTATGAAACATACTTACTCTCGAACAGAAGTAGATCGTTTTCTCCCCTCGATGTACAATGTATTATCAGTTTGAAAAACTGTAGGTTTATATTCAAAATTATACGATATTCAAACGATGTTCAATCGAGACTTTGTAATGAAAACAATTCGTACGTTGGTCCCAAACCCTTAAAAACATAGTATTATAAAGAAACCTAGAATTATTTTCGGATTCCATAAATATTAAATAACGTAATAATATCCTTCGATTGTTTGAACAAGTGTAGGTCTATTATTTCTAAGTTCCGTATTTCTTCACTGTCAATTTGTTCCAATGAATTCTTCATTGTCGTGACCTTTTTATTTAGTTTCCTTTTTCTTATGAGTTCCCTTTTACTTTTACTTTGTCTTTGTACGAGTTCTACGTACATTAGGCCCCTCATTTTGGATTTGCTAAATTACCGTACAAAGATCGACCTACTTCTGTAATGTTAGTTTCAAAATATTTTCTGTTTTTATATACAGTTTTTTCTAATATGATATTATAATTGGAGCCGAGTTTTCGAATCCCGCTTGTAGATGATTATTTCTTATTATAAAAATGAAGTCCAGTAAGTAGTCTGTCTTAGATTTTCGCGGTTATTTCTCATATTAATTAAACAACTTTGAGGTATAAATATATGCGATTTAAACCGTTTAAAGTTGTTTAATTACTATCCAGCCTGGTCGATGGCCACATAGCCTCTATAACGGTAAAAAATTATTAAGTAACCACCGAAAGAAATCTTCATAGCGTTTCGTGCACTCTAGCCTTAAGACGACGAATTGAAAATAATGGCGTCAATTTTTCGCAGCAATTACTAAACATTTGGAAATGATTTTTACATATTTTGTTTACCATGTTATTGACATCATTTTTATAATAGCTTAACATGATTGGTTAACTTTCATAACAGAGAAAAAGCTATCAAAAACTGCTCTTAAAAAACAGAAATTTGCATTTTACAGGAAGCCTAGATCGATTTAATCCTCTTAAATATCTGTATAGATGAGTCTTAACACACACCATAATGTGGTAATTTGGTTTTTGAAAACTGGCTATAGTTTTTATTTTAAACTATAATTACTGTTTTGGCGCATACGGCCTTTTAGCACAAGCTATGTCACGTCCGAATTACTACGTGGTCTTTCCTCCCCACGCGGAGTGAATAGTATGTGGGGCGGTACCTGATTTGAGATTAATTGTTTATCACTGCGTCGTCTTAAGAGACATATTGCGATTAAATTCTTTTAAAATTGTTTTATTTACACATAAAGTAAATCTTTATAAACATTCTGCAGCTCAATAGGTCATGAAATATCGTGGAAGGCTGTTCACAAAGAACTTTAATGACTTTTAGCTAACTTCTTGTAGTTCCTCGAAGTAAGCACTACTTATAAAAGTTTTTACTTTAAATATTGTCAGTGTATTTTCTATGTAATTTCGATCTGATTTTCTTGAATAAGTAATTGTTAGTTAATTCTGCGAAGTTCGAAATGGTGGTCAATAAATATTATGCTGAAAGACTTTGAATTAAGTTGGTGTACTTTGTTGGATTTTTAATATCAATCAAGATATTTTGTTGAATTATTCATTGTTGTTTCATATTTAGTTGTATGCTAATAAGGACTATACCAATCATTCTGCGCGTCGTAAAAGGCGACTATAGATGCCTAGAAGACATAAACGCGCCGTAGGAGTCGAACGCGCCGTAGTCATCGAATTCATTCATTTAGAAATGCAAGGCCACTACGCCCCTATCTGGGCCAAATGACCCGCATTTTTGAATGAATTCGGCGACTTCGGCGACTGCTATTCGCCCATCACCTTGAAACATAGATACAGTTGTTGTCTCATATGCTTGTGGTTTCTTAAAATACTTACTGGCGGTCGAGTACTGCTGCCGGAACACACGTTTAGGAGCTTGGCGACTGGTTTTCTACATGAGGGAGGTAGTTACTAGGCGAGTATTCGCAAAATCCCGTTCCACCTTGCTGTGATGCTCCATCCATCATGGATTTGCGGTACAGCAGTCCGTAGCTATATACTTTTCAGCTATTACTACATATTTTTTCTATAAAAAGGGTGTATACTAAAGAAAAGTTGGCAACTTTGTATTTCCAACGTGTTGCTAATATTGCCCCGTGGGGAGCCGGGTCAGAATTGCACCTCCCCATATCATCCCATGGGTGTCTTAAGAGGCGACTAAGGGAAAAATACTGGAAGGTGGGCTGCAGCGCCTTCTAAAGAACTGCCGACTTACAGTGCGATCCTAATACGCCTGCCAAGCGTGGGGATTATGGCAAATACCCCCTTAATAGGGGAGGCTGTGTTCAGCAGTGGACGATCCGGCTGTTACAGTTGCTAATATGATACGTTGCCTTCTTTTGTTTTAGACGCGGCTTAAGATTGCCATCAGGCGGCTAGCTATAAAACTAAACACAAAACTTAAGATCCCCCTTATGCTGTGCTTTGTGTTGTTAATAAAAAACATATTATACAAAAAAAAAGTAGAAAAATCAATTTGCATTTTAATATTTTTATTTTGCAATAACGTATGATCTGCGGATTAAGTTAATTACAAATTTAGCAGAAGAAAAACTATAGTCATGTGCGGGATTCATCCACCCCTATAGCCGGGGTATGTTCCGACCGCTGAGCGAACATGACAATGAATCATAACTAATATTTTTTTAAGCTATTGCATAGCTTCTATCGCGGGCCTTGAGCGTGGAGACCGAATCCAGAAATTCCGTAACGAAAATAACCTAACACCCCCACTCCGACCGGCGCAGCGGTGATACACGATGGCAGTACAATGTAGTATATTTCAATATTAAAATTTGTAATTGACCTTCATAAGAGCGTCATAGACGCCTACATTGAATAAATGATTTTGACTTTGACTTTGATACTATATTTGATCAGCGCCTCTACAGTGCGTAAAAGGAACTAAATTTTGGCAGAAAAAAATGTTTTGACAACTAACGTGTCGAGATTTATAATTGCATAAGATGATAAAAAATGCTATGTAATAGCTTACCGCGGCAGTCTCCGAGTGCCACACGTCTTTTTTTATCCCCATTCCATACTAAAAGTCGAGAGGAACAATTAGAGAATCTATAGATGACGCGGGTTTGAATCCCGCATATGACTAATTTTTGTTTTCGTAAATTTCCAAATTTCACTGACCCCACAGGAGTAGGTTAAGGGTAAAAAGAAGATGAAGAAATGTGACGCTGACATTCGGCTAGCAAGAGGGTATTTCGGAATATGCGAAAGAAAGCTGTATTACTACCATTTTACAGATGAAAGTAGAATGGCAAAGCCGGCCCGCGAAATTTCGTAAATTTTAAAACGGCAAATCTGAACCATCTGGCTTTATTTCGACTGCTTGAATTTTAAATTGTAACCGAAGTAGCCTTTCCGCTTGCAGTCTTTCTGTTGCTTTTTACCAACTTACCATATTGTCCCTACAAAGTCCATGTTTAAAACAGGAGACTGATTCTGTCAGTGCTGGATAAAAATGTAAGCAAAATATTTTAAGAAGTATAAAAACCTTCTATAATAACCGTCTGGAGCTTTCATCTTCTTAGTCGTTTACAATGGTCGTGGTCATCAGTTCGGGTGGTTTTTACACGACTGTCCAAAAAAGGAGAGTTATGTTCTCAGGGTTCAATGTAAAAGATATCGTTAGATTCATCTTGACCGCGCAAGTGACACAAGTACATAGCAAATAAATAAAAAACAAAATGGCGAACTTTGGACGTCATATTGTGTGATTAAAAGTTTTTTTTCTTACAAGCCTATCGAGTGGTATCAAACCGAAGGGTTTTTAAACACGATTCCATAAATATATAAAACCTAACAGTTTTACGCTAAATAGAACGATAAAACGTTTAACGAAAATAAATAATTTGCAGTATTTTACTTTTTTAATTAATTTATACTTGTTGAACCATTTATTTGCAACAAAATTAATTTCACTTGCTTCATTGTTCTTCACGTTTCCGCACAGTACTACTTTGCACTATATCTGACAATGTGGTAGTACCAGACACACTCTTGCTCAAGAAGCCTACTGCCTGATATAAATCTGAGATAATTAATATAAGCATCCAACAATTTACTGAAACATGACTAAAAAAGCTCATGATTTTAATATTTGAGTCTAATGTGACTGCAACTTGATTTTAACAAACTCAAAATATATTTAATTGTTTGGTGGGCTGGCATAAACGCCTTAACTACTACACCAATGAGACAATTTAATAATAATAACAACTTAAATCTATTAAAAGATTATTTAAACGGATAAAAAGGCTTTACTAATCCAACGAATTTCCCGATTTTTTCTAGAAAGAAATGCCTATTTTATTTTGTGATCTTTATCTATCATATGCATAGAATAAGAGATAGGAACGAAATGGCGAATGGGACGGCCGAATCTCAATTTAAAAGCTCCAGACCTTTATTATTTTTCGATTCATATATATGCCGTCCTTCTCGAAGACTAACATTACGATTTCTGCTCGATTTCCTTTTATCAGTTGAATCAAATGTTTCAAGCATTATCACATTTAACCTTGAAGTCCTTGGTTCAATTCCTGGGTCGAACTAGTAACCTGTCAGGTTTATACTCGTATATTATCGTTTATGCATGATGTCTAAACACACTTCGCCACTGTCTCTCGTTTTAGTCACTCAAGAGAACATAGTTTATAATATTTTCCACACAAAAGTCAATATCATTTATTCCATTTAGGCGTCTACCACGCTCTTTAAAATTTAATTACAAATTTTTATTACCTATGTGACAGGCGATAGCTAGGCAGACGCGGAATTGATGATTTCCTAAAAGGGACCTTTTCTTTGTCTTTGCTGATCTGAAACCTAGCACCGCTTTTTTATCCTTATTCCTAGTGATCGTGATTGTTACTCTATAATTTAAATTAACTCATTTTTTACGAACGTACATAATATTTTCAAATATATATACAGACTCGGTAAAGTTTAAATATCAATTTCTTTAAAAAGATCCCTCAAAGATTCCCTAGGATCCATTTCATATATGGCTCGAATTGCACGCTTGTAAGATAAAGACTGTCACTATCTCAGCAGCAGCTCCCCACAGCAATACTCCATAAGACATAATACTGTTGAAGTTAAACAAATACCGACGACGTATTCAACATTCCCTAAAAGTATGATATTCTTTCCCACTCAAAGACCTTACAAACATTTCTTGGCAGTTCTACATACTTATATATTTAATTTAGAAAAAGCGAGATCCTGTCATTTACTCCAATTATTCGAAGTTAAGGATGCACACTGATTGTTTCTAGGAAGTCTTTCTAGTTGGATAGTCTAAGAGTCATGGAGGATATAATTAAGTTGTTATATTCACTGGGGCCTGATACGAGTATTGACGGTCGTGCATTAGCTTGATTTCATACACATGATTCAACGTTCATATCCCAAGAATTGTTTTCATTGCTCAATATGGTATTATGGTTAGAAAACTTAAGGTTTTTAACTATAATGCCTTAAGAAAAATTAGATCCTTACCCCAATTTTTTGACTTATAGAACGCATTATGATCTTTTCTCAGTAACGTTTCTAAGCAGATAATCTAGTGGCCTTACAATTGGTACATATATTTCATTTACAGATATTGGCTGTATATAAATGTTCGTGCGGTTTTTGTTTTCATAAGTATACTTTTGTCTAGCCTTTTGACATTAATAACGCCCGATGTAGTCATTTTCAAGCACGTGCGCTTTACAGCCATTCATGATATAATTAATAATTGATTCCGGTCATAACTAAAATACTTAGTTCACCTAATTCAAAACGATTAAATGAGCACTTTACAAAATTTTTGCCCGCATAGTGAAATTCTGATCACTGAATCAATTTAATATGTCCGCATTAAACAATTATTTTGTACAAACCAATCTGGCACGCCATATGGAAGTAATATATCACTCAAAATCTCGACGCCAGCTCCTGGCCTATGTTTTCGCCCATTTCAAACAACTGCAACTAAGTTTGTTTTCGTTCATTTTCAAGGAATGTCTAATTAATGAACGGTTCAACATAACACGAAAGAACTTAATAAATAGTTGAACATAACACTGAGATGTTCGCGTGAACTATCATTTGGGCCGGGCTCCTCGATTCTTTGCTAAGTAATTGGCGTGAGGCTGGTTAAACTTTGGAGTTGGGACAAGTTTTGTACCGCCTACGTTTGTAACTTGAAACTTAGTTCCAGACTTCTTGTTAGCCAGGGATCGCTTTAAGCACAAGTTCAGTTCTACTGTTGATGCTTTTTCAGTTAAATTTTGTTAAGGATAAGTTTCTTTAAACTTCTTATTACAAGTTACTTCTTAAGAGCTATCTGCCTTTGTGATGTCTATTATAATATTATATATATTATAACCATTATACAAGATAATATATTTTATGTTTACGCACTTTATCATCTGGATGGTCCACTCCACTGCTGCACACGGTCTGCATATTCAGAAGGGTTTGCCATATTCCCCACTCTTGGCAGGTGTCTTGGGGATCAAAGTTCTTTAGAAACGCTGCTACAAGCTTGAAGCTTGTAGCTTTGAAGCTTGAAGTGTATAATTATTTTACAAAATTGCAAATTTATGAGAGGAAAAATGTAAGTCATGTGCGGTATTAAAAAAAATATTTCCTCTTGTAAATTTGTAATTTTGTAATGTATTCCCCAGAGCATGCGTTATTGCAAACATAAAAATATATTATTATTGTACATTTGTTTTTATGGTTGAGGCCGTGAGTACCAATGTGCTTTAGGAGATACAATAGATCTTCTTGTGTCTAAAAAAGACCTGCTATCTTTATGTAATTGTTCATAATGTACCAATGTTAGATATGATTTTAATAGACATTCAAATGTTTGATTTGAGAACCATAGGTACAAACCAAACAATTCTTGGTGAATAAATCAAAATCATTAATTTCGTAAGACCTCGATCTCTGCCCTGCTGGAAAGGGCATATTTAAGAAAACAATTTTGGGACTCTGTTAGTTAGGGAGTTACTGGCTGTTTTCATTTACAAAAACTTTTCGGTTCAGATTTCGTCGCGAACGAGCTATGGCATCATGCACATTGGACACGGCCTTAGTTACAGCCTTATTAGATGAATTCTTACGAAGGCTTAAGTTTGTAAACTAAGATTTCAGATTTTTCGTGTTAACCCTTCGGTCAAGACTATTTTCGCTCAAAATTTTGCCCCCCTCCCCCATTCTTACCTTCTGCATTTTCGAATTTACTAAAATAAAAAATGTATGACTATTTATTTTACATTTTTTTTTCTATTATAACTGAACTAGGACACATCTATTCCAATACTGAGGTAAACGGTAACATAATACTTGCACCTCACTTAATCCTACTCATTAAGTGAAAATTAATTAAGTCTGCCACAAAAAATACAAGCAAGTTTTTAAAATAATTCAATTTAAGCTTAATCAATCCTTTGCATTGTGCTGGATCGCTCAAAAATTCTTAGAGTCAATCCTGCTCTAAACAACTGTAAAGCTTAACATTGATTGAATTTTCTTTTACTTACCTTCTTTGTACATTGTGATAACATTGTTAAGTAGAAAGAGGCTACTTGCTCCCTTAATAAACATTGAGTGACATTGACAATGTGGAGGTAATATTGCCCTAAGAAACAAGCACGACATCTGGTGTTAAGCGGATGCAATGAGAATATCCACTCCAAATGACTCGAATTTATATAATTCTATCGTTATCACATATTTCGAACTTACCTCTGAAGACTAAACATCTCAATCATTATATTATCAATAACTTTTCATTGGGAAATATCATCTTTATTAACATTCGAGTAACTAAATCAACCAACAGCCCCCGACCTAATATAACGCAACCATTCCAGCACGTTGACAATAGAGCGCTAATATTGCCCGTAATTATTTACACAAGGCGGTAAACAGATACTTACTGTGTTTGGGTTATTAATATTAAGTTCCCGCACTTGAGAAGGTCTGGGTAAAGTGCCTATAATGTCTTCGGATGTCTCAGTAGCTGTGAAAGGAAGTAAAGATAACGAAATTGGTACTTTAATGTGAAAATAACACCGGGTTGAAATGTTTTGTATAAGAAAATTGCAGTTATCGTCTAATACAGTGTTGAGAATGTTTTGCTTTGTTGTTGAGACTGAGTTTGTTGTGTTTTATTGGAGTTTGTTGTGTTATTTCGTTTGAGTTCGTATTTGCAATGTTTGTTTTGCAGTTTCACTTAAGATCATTTTCCAATGCACGTTGGTTGAGCATTTTGCGAGCGCTTGCCTGGCTTGCTAGTTATCACCCTGGCACTCGAGTAGCAAAATTGAAAGTCTGTCGCCAAGGACCAATGGCGTTTTTTTCTGGCAGTTGCCCTTGAGTGTGCCCATTCTAGGCTAAGCCTGTTTTCCATCATTTTGACTTGTATTGACTTGTAGTTTTTGACAAATGTTACATATATTAAACGTTAATACTGCACCTTAAGATCGATCTCAACTTTGAAAAGCATTTATTAATATGAGTCTTAGATACCAGTTGAGATTTTGGTCAAATGATGACTTATCTGCTGTAGAAAATAAAATATTTATGGCACTTATTAGAAGTAGGCGATCTTTCAGTCTTAAACTGCACGCCCCTCCACCAAAACGTGATTATTTAAAGGTGTACTCAGACACGTCCGCGATGACTACACGCACACACACCATGATGATTGAAGAACCAATAGTATAGTCGCAGTCGTATGTATTGCGTCTCTTCATTATTTTGCATGTAGACATTGGAGAGGCGTACATTTTTAACTGAAGGATCTGTTTTCGGATTTATTTACTAATAATAACGTAATAAAAGCACTGCAAAGTTCTGCTTTGACTTACCGTCGGCATGGTTGACACTTAATTTTTATTGAAGATTTCGATGCTATATGCTAATAAGGAAACAGTAGTAGATTGTATGCAAGGGTGCTCGGTAATATTTCAATGACGCCACGAGGGCGTATTTTGTATCTACAGCGTAGTGATGGATTCTAGAGTATAATTCCGGACGTAGTAAAGGATTCTAAATATGAGCGCAGAGGTTTCAAATACGTCATATTATGTGGAAAAATATTTTTTGCGGGCGAGTGATACAGTCTATGATTTATATCCACTCAATATATTTTAAAAAATAGGTAATTATAATCAAATACGTTTCTTCTGCTTTAATGCTCTCGGTAATGGTGTTGATTATAATATTTGAGGAACTCTTTTTTGGAAATTAATTTTACTGTGCGCATAGTACAAATAGACGAAACGTCATCTGTTGTTTTCAACGGCATTTTGTTTTTATTCTGCCGGCCGTAACCTATTATTATCAATTGTTTTTTTTTTTAATTCAGTGCTTTTCTAACTGGCCAGCGTTTGATTTCCAAACGCAGAGCTCCTCCCTTATCGAATATGTGGCATCAAGGAACATAATTCATTTATGCCACGGAAGCGAGTGCTGGGCATTTGAATTTTCTCCATCCGTTTTCAATTCACGTTTCTCTACCGTGAATTTAAGTCCCGCTGGATGTCTTATCTATTTCCATTCGAAAAAATGATATGTTTTCACCTAGGATGCGTCATTGCAGTATCTCTGTATATTTACCAATCATAACTTATGTTCCAATTTCAAAACTCATTACTGACCTCGTTTCCCATTTCTTGACAGCCCACTGGTTGAGGCACTCGAGGCTTAAAATCGAGAGACGTGGGTTCGATTCCTACACGAGGTGAGACATTTTGCGCTTTAAAAATGTTATTACTCAACTTAATGCAATTTTATTGGAGGAAGACCTACTTTGCTCGCACTTATCTACGAAAATGGCATATTTTTTAGAAATAAGCGGAATAAAATTGTAGATTTTGTATCGAGAGTGGATCGAAGGATTCCAAAGTAGGTATCTAGGTTTTCAATACTCGACTGCCGAGATCAACATATTTGGGCTCCGTGTTATACACAAGCTTGAAAAGTTGTCTTTCCTAGTTTTGAGTTGGTTATAACTATTTCCATAGTGGTCTCTTACGACATGATCAAGCTCTTCTGTTTCTTAAACATACATAAGACATACAATCGCTTAACGCGCAACAAAAAAATGCCCAATTCCACAATCTCAGCGGTTACAGCATCGGTCCGAACCCCTTATTTGTTTGATTACAGTTATTAGGATTCTCGCTAGAGGCCCCTTTCGACACATTGTTTGGGATCTACAAATTATCACTCTTTTGTAAGGTTGGCTCAAAAAGCTTGTCAAAGAATCCGTCAATGAGATGGTCAATGTGAGTATGGACTTTCACTCTGAAAGAATGCCTTATATTTGGAGATACACTTTTTCAAGCGGGTTCTGTATTTAAAAATTTCGTACCCTATTAAGGGTGGGCCCAATGCCAAAATGACGCAAAAGAAGTATTATCAAACACACTTTTTGATGGTAAATAACGTAAATATTACAATTTAAAAAATAAAGGAGGCAGGGGATAATCTTGTAGAAGTACAGTAATCGAATAGAAGTTTAAAAAAAACCTCATAGCATAGCTAAAAAAAATTACAGAAACTGCGCTAAAAAAACTGTTTTAATTCGAATGCTCAGAATTATCAGCGACAACCCCCATTTATTTTTTATGAAAATAATAGCTAGACTAATGTTTTACTCGAATATTCGGTTAATTATTTTATTACATGTTTATATTTGGAACAATTACATACCCTAAACTTCAATCATCAACTAAAACGTGCAATTTTCGACTTTCGTGCGATGGCACGAGCAATGGTGAAATATGCTGTTTTCCTGGAATTGGGCGCACTCTTAATAGAAAGTATTAATTCTCTAATTTAGGTATAATGTACTTGACTCAGTGATAGCCGAGCGGAAATAGCTATGGAATGCCGTGTCGTAGGACCATTGTTCGATCCCCACGCGCTGGTTGAGCTTATGCGAATGCTAGCTACCACTCTACAAAGTAGATAAGCTTTCGCCAAGCACCTAACAGTGTATTCCAGTGTATGAAGTCATCCTTTTTCATCAAGTTATAACCTCATTTCATTATTCGCGACTGTCCACATACATTTTTCATAATCGCATTCTTCATTCAGATTCAAAATAAGTCACAACTCGCACTTGCCTAATTTCAGTCCAACATGGTCTCTCATTCTAAGCTGAACTATTTATATACATATTTTAAATATAATAATACCTGTATCTAAAAGAAAGTGAAGAGTTTATATGTAACTAGATTTCCGAGCGCGGCTCCTCCCGCGCGTTTGTCGGTTATCGCGCAAAAACATTAACCTCTTTTAGCGCAGTTGGATAGAAACTATCCTATGTTTTTTCCCGGGTCTCAGACTATTTCCGTACCAACTTTCATTAAAATCGGTCCAGTAGTTTTGGCGTGCAAGCGTGACAGACAGACAGAGTTACTTTCGCATTTATAATATCATATAGTACTGATATCATATTTATCAGTAAGTATAATACATACTAATATTATAATTGCGAGAGTGACTCTGTTTGTCTGTCACGGTTTCACGCCAAAACTACTGGACTGATTTAGATTAAATTTGGTATGGAAGTAGTTTGAGATGTGGGGAAGGACATAGTTTTTATCCCTCTGCACAAAAAGAGGTTAATGTTTTTGCGCGATAACCGACATACGCGTGGTCGGAGGCGCGGCCGGTAAGCTAGTAAGGAATAAAAGTTATCGTTGTTAACTTCGTGTTCCTGGTTGATCTTATTCCTGGTCTGTACTATTTGTGCATCATCCATCATCCCGTGCCTCCGTGCCACCGAGTTTTCCCTTGAGCCGGCGGGTAGCCCTCGGACACCACACCGTTGCACCGGCAGCAGTCGTTGGCACCCAGTAAATTAGAGGCAGATAAGAATTAACAACTGTATTTCTCAAGGTGACGGGCGCTGTGATATGCACTGTTACTGCTTAAAATACGTTGAGCCCCGAGCGAGTTCCGTCACATTCAGAAAAAATGCACTATACCATTAAATTCCATGTCAATGACTTGTATGTATATAACCTAGAAATGTCTTTGAAGAGATTGCTGCCTATGCAATAAAGTAATAAGGCAATAGGCGCCTTATTATTTACTATATCTAAGAGATTATTTTGTAACTAGAATTAATAATTTTAATATGTAATAATAATGTTGTAACCTATTTGTCTAATGTCGATATAAGTCTGTCCATCCGTAAACTGCGATTAGCTCGTAAAGCCTGAATTTAGAACATATTTTATGTACTAAGTTATTCCGAGTAATGAGTAAGAAATATAATGAAAAACATAAACGATCTTCAAATAAGACAGTACGTTTAAGATGTTTATTTAGAAAAAAGAAATTGTTGGTGATTAAGTTCTGCCGAATTCTTATTTGTTTCGTAAGTACCTATATGTAATCGAAGATGTTAACGCCTAAGCCTAGAACTACCGGTCGTATATTCATTAATCCGGAGAGTTAGAAAATCTGTCGCCAATCACCTAATAGTCTGTTCTGTCAGCTGACAGAACACGCTGTTTGTTGTTTTGCAATATATGACTTGAGGTTTGAACGGTATATCAATAATCAGAGAACCTCGTTTGCCCCGTGACAGAAAGCCAAACCAACAACTAATGTAACAGTATAAAAGGTATTTTTGGGACTTGTTCTTTACCTTAGTATTTTTTTTACTGTAAATCATCTTTATACTTTTACAATGTCTTTAAAGTCAAAACATTCTGCCGCACTGCAAATTATAATGTCAGCCCGTCAAATTATCTTTGGGGCCCAAATCGCTCCCTTTTGATACCTGCTTATTTACCTTTATGGCCCATTCGATTCTTTATCCATACAATAATTACAGTATGGGTACAGCCGCGCCGCATCTCTTTATAAATCCAAACCTTTTTGCGATTGAAAAATTGAAATAGGTATGTTTAATGTTGTGCGCGAGTATAGCTCATAATTAGGTTTATTTAATCCCTGTGGGTTGCCAGACTAGAATTAGACGCCCATATACTAAAATGGGAGTTCAAAAAGGCGACTAAGCGTAAAATACATAAGGTAGAAGGAATACAGAAACAGCCAAGAGTGGGGAAAACGGCAATCCTCCATTCCCTCCTCCTAATTCAAAAGGCCTTTTTAATGGTAGACATGGCCGTTGATTTAAATAATGTCATCAACACTATTTGTAAGTACACACAATGTATTCAAATATTTTTTTATTTTTTTTTTTATGCCTGATAGGTTTGCCTTTGACCACTATCTCACCTGATGGTAAGTGATGATGCGGTCGAGGATGTTGCTCAGGCTAACCTAGAGTTACTGGCTCTCAAGGATAGCTGCCGGAACACACCGTTAGGTGCTTGGCGACAGATTTTCAACTTGTAGTAGTATTCAAATAATATATCTAAATTGAATATATATATTATAGCTTATTAATAATATTGCTCGTGATTCCATAAATCATCACTAAACCGTCAAAAATATTAAAATCCGTTTACCCGTATCAAATGTAATAAATCCAATAAGTTACAAAAATATATTAGATATGAACATTCCATGATCAAGTACAATCATATCACAATGTAACAACAAAAAATGTTTGAAGTTTATCTCCAAGAAAGCCGACTACGCTGGCCTTTACTACATAGAATTCGCTACATTAACGACTTATCGGGACTGCCCATACTGCTTGAGATATGTATTGTGTTGTACAGAAGTCCACTTAATTATTTCGCAGTTGAGATCGCGAAGGTGCGATTGGTTGTACATTTCAGTGTTTATTGCTACTTTATCGCCGAAATTTGCATCTTGCATTCGTATCGCAAGCATTCAATCGCATTTTTGACATGATAATGTTCATTCTCACGCTTATTGCAAACAGTTCTGCGGATTAAAGTTTGCAGGCATTATCGAATACATGCTTATATTTACACATCAAATCTTAAGTATAGACGGTCTAGTCTATGACCACCTCCTATAAATAAAGAGGTTACTTACCCAACTCATCTTTAAGTTTAATTTAGATGTAGTGAGAACACAAATGTTGATAGCACCATATTTTTTTTGTCATTAGAACTTTTTACAATTTGTACATACAATTGTTATCTTCCATGTTGATACAAAATATACTTAAAGTTATATGAATAAAGAAAGGAGAAGAATGAAAACTGCGAAAATGGTTCGTTTACTGAGCTGGTTCAAACCGGTTTTGTACCCTAGAGGGCACCCCTGTAAATCCCCTGCGTCTTGTCAGTTACGCACACTTAGCTGTACGTGCTTACTTTGTCAGAGTGTGCGTGAAGCTGTCAATCTGTACCGTTCTTTGTACTTAAATGTGATTTAAAGTTTATTGAAATAAGATATTTATACTCTATAGTCTATAACATAGATCATGTTAGTGAAACAGATATTATAAGCTAATTAGTGAACGAAATTCGCATTTCAATCAACAGTGCCATAGCCGAGCTGTTAAGGCACCTAGTAACGAACCCTGGGAATGAGTGTTCAAGTCCCGCTTGAATTAAAAAAATGACGCGACTTTTTTTTTTTTTTATTGCTGATAGGCAAGCCTTTGACCACAATCTCACGTGATGGTAAGTGATGATGTGGTCGAAGGTGCTAACAGGCTTAACCTAGAATTACTCTGGCTTTCAAGGACAACTGTACCGTTAGGTGCTTGGCGACAGATTTTCTACTTGAGGGTGGTCGCTAGCCAGGCGGGCATTCACAAAATGCCCTTCCACCATGCGGTGAAGCTCAAGCCCGCGGCGGGTTTCGAACCATGGACCTGCTGCGCGGCAGTCCATAGCCAATGCCACTGAGCTATCACTGCTTCAATGACGACTTTGAGGAGGTTCTCAATTCCATACGTGTATTTTTTTTACTTTTTACCGAGTAGTCCGATTATAATAATTCTTATTTTATTGAAAAGTGTATACATATGAGGTGGTACCATATAAATTTCATCACAATCGGTCCTGTAGTTTTTAAGTTACACTCAACTAACTGAAAAATGCTTGACATACCTAGATGACTATTGCAAGTTTTTTCGATGGATACCAGTATTGTAGGTGAGCAAATATCGATAATTTAACCAGTAATTATCACTAAAAAAGACGTAATTTTTTTTTACAATAAATGGATCCGACATCTGACACTAAAAAGTATGAAATAACTTGTTGAAGTCCGACAGTTGGGCCGACTTTAAGAAGTTATTTCATACTTTTTAACCGACTTCCAAAAAAGGAGGAGTTTCTCAATTCGTCTGTATTTTTTTTTTATGTTTGTTACCTCAGATCTCTTGACTGGGTGAACCGTTTTTAAAATTCTTTTTTTGTTTGAAAGCTGATGCTTGTCGTTTGTTCCCATTTAAAATTTTATCATAATCGGTCAAGCCGTTTTTGAGTTAAACTAAAAAGATTGAAAAACATTTTTTTTAACAAAAAAATGGAACCGACTTCAACACCCAAAAGTGTGAAATAACTTGTCAAAGTCGGTACCATGCGCACAATATTGTGATAATAGGTACTTTTGAACCATCATGGTACCGACTTCAACAAGTTATTTCACACTTTTGGGTGTTGAAGTCGGTTCCATTTTTTGTTAAAAAATTTTTCGGTTAGAAGTTGGTTCTGTTTTTATTGTCCTAAAAATTTGTATGAAATATAGTGTATATATAAAAGATAAAATATGAGCATATTTTTAATTATCCTTAATCAAATTTTATCGCTATAATATAACGAAATAATCCAACGAAACATATTAGTATCTGATAAAAATAATTCTATCTCATCTCAACATTCGTACATGACCTCGTACTAGCCTCGGTACACTCCATTGATCTTACAAAAGAAAATATCAATAAGCAAGGTCCTTCTTTCAATATCAAATTATTCCACCTGTAATTCCCTTACGGAACAAAATTATATTCCCGGAACACGAGAATTGACTCATTTAGGAAGTAATTATGATACTCCGTAGATGACGTAGAAGTTTATGTACACGAAAATTTATTTCTTTTCTCAGAGATTATTTTTCCTAAAATTAAGTTTCTAACTTGACGCCTTGTCAAATATTCTTTTAGGCTTTTATCGAAGTCTCATCTCGGTTTTCTATTACTGGACCTTATTCCTCGCTAAGTGTGGTCGGTAGCCTTAATATATACAATTTGTGGTTTTGGCGCAACTTCATTATTCGTTCGGAAACGCTTCGCGCCACGTTAATTGTTTTTTTTTCTCAATTAGATTCGTATATTTTGTACATATCAATAGGGGAGCTAAATACTAACCTATTCAAAATTAAGCTAAAAATCATTTTAATTACCAAGTGCTAACAGTATAAATGAAATTTTGACTGATAATAATTTGACATAATCTAATCTTTTTAATCCCTACTAACTTAATATAATAATTACGATATTCTTTGACATTTAAACACAAAACCACTATATTCTACCCTTAATGGGTGTGCAAAATTAAAAATATATATAAATGAAATTAAGTACATTTCATTGGTAGTTTAAACATACCTACGATTAAAATACCTTTTAAAAAACGCGACTTAATAACATAAAATACGCATTATTACAGATAACTCAAATACTGTCGATATCTTACTCAAATTCATCATATTAAAGGGACCACTTGACAAGCACCAGCTTTCGAACATAGAAAAAAAAATCATAAAAATCGGTACCCCCTGTAAAGAGTTATGAGGTTACACACACATTGAAAAATAAAAAAAATACAGCCGATTTGAGAACCTCCTCCATTTTCTAAAGTCAGCTAATGGCAATGAAATCTAAACCAGGCTTCATTGTTAATTTAAACATACCTACGAATAAAATAAAATCTAGATTGAACTAGATTTCATTTACATTTAAAACATACGTATAAAGTGACAATGAAATCTAGTTGAGTGTAAATAATTGTCTATTGTCTTCCCTTTCCATCTACAATTGACTACTCAGCCCAATAACAACCCGCACTGATTGGGTCATTAATTCAACCACGAATTAACAATGGAACAAGGAAACTCGAAGTTGACAAACTTATTACCGCAAAAGACAATCAAAAACAACCCTCTGTTGATTTGTGGCCACAAGTTTTGATGACAGTCGAATTGACAGTTTCACTCTAATATGTTGTTTTCGGTTCACTTTAGCTTATTTACGTTGTGCTTAATTTAATGAAAAATTATTCAATTTCCTGTGGGGTGCTGGGTTAGAATGTTGCCCCCTTTTCTTCCTGTGGGTGTCGTAAGAGGTGACTAAGAGAAAAATACCGGAAGATGGGTAGCAGCGCCATTTAGATATTGACACCCTTAAGGTAGAAACTCATGGTAATGATAAGAAATTCATTTTTTTTATTGTGATTGTCACGGAACAAGCTTGAGCCCCATCTGCTGTTAAGTGGAGTAACCTCTGTCTATAAGAGATGTATTTCGCTTTTTCGTATATTGGATCATAATCCACGTGATTGGGAAATTAAAATTCCCATTTCCTATTAGAGTTAAGTTCAAAGACATTTATTCTCAAAAAATACATAACATTCACTCACTTGAGAACAAAACTAAACATTAATAAAACTACTATAGCGTCGTCCTATCTACTCGTAGTAAGGGTACCTACCCTGCCAACATGTTCATTTGCTCAATCGATTGCAATTTGCAATAAGATATTGAGCAAGTTGTTTTTTAAACACGCTGAAAGAGTTTTTTATGCGTGAGGGTACCTTATTATAAAGTTGTGCTCCTTCGATTGGAATATTTTTTTGTCGTAGTTGGTTAGAGCTTTTGGTAAGATTAAAAAACTAGCGTGACGGGTGCTTCTTTTTGTAGTTTCTTTACTTTTTGTAAGAGAAATGTTACTGTGAATACTTTTGTTCAGAATTTTACGAATTAAAATACATACATTATATACATACTTTCACATTCATTATTTTGGTCACTTTATAAATTTTTGTAATTCATATAGGTACAACATTTTTTTATCATACTGGTAGGTGTGCCTCCTCATTTAAGTTACAATATGCCTTTATAACGTCAGGCCACTAATGTTCAATGGTAAATTGGATTTCCTTATTGAAAACTTATAATTTACATGGCCTACTCATGGAAATAAGTAGCAATCAATGTTAACATTAACACCAAAAACGATGACGGTAATCGTCAGTCTCATTTTCGGTATGACAAGGAACTCGCTAACGAAAATTTACCCTCGAGGCAAAGTCTTAACTAGTATACATATAATGGAGAGGAGTGAAAAGAAATTAAAATGGCTATTGGTATTGGTTCCAATAATTTAATTCATTTCAATTCATAGGATTTATGTCAATTATATTTTTACCATCTTTATGAAATTGTAACTGTGTTTCGCATGTTAGATTTATAAATTTGGGTTTTATTTACGGTATTGTACTATATTGTGATTCTACACTAGGTAGGTACATTAACTTCGTGGACAATGCTTAGCAATTATTAATTAGATTAAACAGCAAGAAAAAATAATGGTGCTATATATATTTACAGGCTTTTTTCCACGTAACTAGGTAATCAAATGAGCAGTTTGTTACTCTGACGTGTGGAAGTTTCGTCGTGTTATAATTCTAACAAATGGTATTTAACACAAAACCTTTACGACTAATTCAATGTTTTGACGTAAGGATAAAAGTTACTTGTAATCATATTTTACAAATCATTGGAGCACAACATTTTATGCCCCGGGTGCGAATCAAACCCGAGTCCTCCGATTTTGCGCCGGATGCCTGCCACCTGGTGCCCAAGGCATAAAATTGTGTGCTCCAATAATTTGAAAAATATAATTTTCGCTTAGCATGCGATAGTGCTTGTAATCATATTTAAAATACTTGTAATCAATAAAAGTTACGAGGTATAAAGGGAGGAACCCTAGACCTCGTTTTCCTAAGAGCGTTAGAAAGTTCACAGGTCGCAAAGGTTTCTTCACATCCCTATGTACCACTCCTTAGAAAGAATGTATCATCAATGCCTCGGGCACAATCGTTTTCCAAGAAACAAAAGTAAACGTTACGATTCAGTGTACGATTACAGGATGGTGCCGAAAGGCAGGATATAAAGCTGTAGGAACGGTTCTGCTTCTCATCTTTCGATCTTGCGAGATAAAATGTATTGTCTCATTTTCCTGTTTCTTTGATTGGCGTTAGTAATCGATACGTCGGGAAAGGTATCAAGTCGCCTTTGGGGGAGTTTATTCCTGTTTTTAACTGACATCAAAAATAACAAAATTATTAAATGTTTTTATGTGTATGTAACTGGATTTTTAAGAAGTAATGAACCCATACGTATCGATTATTTATTTTCGGTGTAAAAATAGAATTTAAATACAATATCTGGTGGTAAAAAGGGGATCAATAAACACAAATAAATAAAAACTCATCGCAACACATTTCTGCATGAATAAAATATAAATAAAATGTATAAAGCGTCGTGGTTAAGATTTTCTTAACTTCGTTATTTTAAGTTGTGGTATAGGGTTTAAAGTTGTTACGATCATATACCGATTTAAGTAACAATATCTTTGATGAAATAAGTATAATATCTTGCTTATCTCAAGTATTCGAAGCGCTCGTAGCGAATTTTGCTTAGCCATTCTGAACCGATCAGCAACGTTAAGCAACGTCCGCCGCGGTCAGGAGTTGGATGGGTGACCGATGGAGACATTACTACTGAGCGCTTCCGTGCTTCGGAGGGCACGTTAAACCGTCGGTCCCGGTTGTTGTCTTAGGATGGCAGTCGTTACAGCATGGTGGTAGGGCATTTTGAGAATGCCCAGGTGGGCATAGCTAGGTAGCTAGCTACCACCCTCATGTTGAAAATCTGTCGCCAAGCACCTAACGGTGTGTTCCAGCAGCTGTCCTTGGGAGCCAGTAATTCTAGGTTAGCCTGAACAACATCTTCGACCACATCATCACTCAAAATCACGTCAAAGGCTAACCTATCAGGCATAAAAAAAAGTATAAAAACACTTATTAACTTAATGTTGTCTTAGGTTTTCGCGATTGTTACACATAGTAATTAAACAACTTTAAACGGTTTAAATCGCGTATATTTGTCATTATTTTTGTCCCGACGTTTCAAACACTTTGCAGTGATCGTGGTCACGGGGTGACTAATTGGTTTTATTTGTCACATGAGTTATTAAGAAATTATATGGTCTACCGTCAGAATTTTTTATATTAATCATAACGTTCACTATTCACGCAGTATTCGCTCACGGTGTCCAGAAGTCTTGCAGATTTGTGTCGGCCATGAGATTTAATTAATTTAATAACAGGATCCCAAGCAGGTGGTACTTGCCAACCATCATCTCTATTGAAGTTTGGGTACTTTTTGATTTCAATAGCCTCGCGTAACATTCTTGGCATAAACCGGGTCTCTCTGGCAAGGATTTGTAGGTTGTCGAACCGAATGTAGAGGTTGGGTTTATCCTGGGCATGTTCACAAACCGCAGACTTGGTCGAGCGTCTGTTCTTCATGTCAGCAATGTGTTCTTTTACCCGGATACCAACGCTCCTCTTTGTTTGCCCAATGTATGACAGCCCACATTCACAATCAAGTTTGTAAACACCTGCATCTTGTAGGGGAATATTGCACTTAACAGGTCTTAAAAATTGGTTGATCTTCTTGTGCGGCTTGAAGTAAGTTTTTATTGAAGCTCGTCATAAGATATTATATTATGTCGCCAAGCACCTAACGGTGTATTCCGGCAGCTATCCTTGAGAGCCAGTAACTCTAGGTTAGTCTGAACAACATCCTCGACCACATCATCACTTACCATCAGGTGAGATAGTAGTCAAAGGCTAACCTATCAGGCATAAAAAAAAAAAAAAAAAATTACCAATTTTGTCCGTGACACCCTTGATGTAAGGTAAGATGGCAGGTTGTCGCTCAACTGTGGAAGGCTTGGGCCGGCTTCTGTGACGCGTTCGTGGGAGCTTGTGATTATTGCTTCGCAGTACTTGATTTACATACTGAAGCTCCTCCTTGAAATGGTCAGTGTCGCAGATGCCATGTGCTCTCTGTAACAAAGATTTGCCTACGGTAGCCAACTGACATGGCTTACAAAATAATGACAAATATACGCGATTTAAACCGTTTAAAGTTGTTTACTTACTACTTATTAACTTTTTAATTTATTTAGTTTTTCTTTCCCGTACTTAAAGGATTTAAATATTCTGAGACGGAGTACGTTTCAGGATACTTTTAAATGGCTTAGTGAATAACTCTACTCTCAGCATATTTTTGGGGTATGTCTAGGCTTATAATACTCCTTGTTATATATTTTTATACGATATATGGTCGCTTACATGACACCCACCAATATTGTTAAGAAACAAGATGTTATATGATTGAAAATGTTGGCTTTTTATAAGTCTGTTGCCTTGGCTCCATGGTCGTTTATTATTCCGCAAGATTCTAGAAAGTTTCTACTAGAATTTTGCCCTATAATAACAAATTAAAACAACATTAGGTACCAAGAGATCCTAAAACTTATTAGCTATTAGTACATACTATGCCTTCGTTTTTGTGCAAAGAAGCAACTTCAGAAAAATATATGTTATGTTGATATATATTTTTCCGTGCGCTTTAGAGCATTTTTTGATTATTTTCCTTGTTTATTACGTACCCGTCTTCGCCTACCATTTTTTCATATACAAGGGTAATTTTAGGTCCAATTCAACAGCTCAATATATATAATATAAATGTTCATAGCATAAACAAACAGAGGTCTAGGCCAAGAGAACAACCACAAGCTCATTGCTATAACAACCAAAACACGATCTAGTTTAATAGTTGCGATACACAAAATCACGCTGCAAATGACCAAGCGAAATTCAACACAATACAACATGTTTATTGTACTAGAATTTCACTCAACCACAAACCTAGCCACTAAGCCCACAAAATATAAATCTGACTTTCATTTCTGTGTATTTCAGGTACATTTAACCGGAAGCCGGTAGTCCACACCCGGGTAAGTCCACGATCCGGATAAAAAGAGCTCGAGTGTGCGTAAACCCTTTCGATACCCGGACAACCCATTGCTGAGACTGTTGGGAAAACGAATGTTTACACTGTTCCAGTTGACTTGCCAGTGGATGTCTACCATTACAACTAATAGAATCATAATTACATACCTTGTTGTAATGGTACACACTCTAAGGTTGTGATAGGCAAAATTGCTAGAATTTTGGTGGCCATCCCATATATTTTAAAGTGGTCAGACAACTGGGCCCAGTAGATCAAAGCAAATCAAATCCAAATTCGATTATTGCCACACAAAAAATATATAGATAGAAACCACAGTGACAACCAATACGTAAGAAAAAAATAAAAAAATATTCGTAACTAATATAAAGAGAAAAGAAAAAGATGATATGATATAAACAAATATTGTGGGCAAAAGGAGAAAAGTCCGTACACATATTAGTACAAATGTGCACAGACGCTTTTTTTTTAGTAATCCCCTGTGCTCGAACAGGTGTACGTCGCGCTAGATGTTGTAACAACATGGGAACGACGGTCTTCAGGGTCTAGTAACTTTTGAGAATCAGTCACCCGGGACATCATGTGCAGCAAAATATTTAATTGCCAGAGAAATCACAAGACGCGATTAATTTTTTCACTATAAACACTAAGAAGAATATTTTTGAGCACACCTTAAAGAGCAGCATTCCACTGCAAAGACTATATCGGTTTATATGTGTGCCAGAATCCGCTATTTATTGCTGTAAAAGTTAACAGTTCTTTGCTTATATCTATTGCGGAATCATATACATATAGTCCCGTTTGCTTTATATTATTTACGTGTATTTACTTGTAAACAGACGTTATTACGTATATAATAATGCAAGTGCTTGCATATTTATCATTAATCATAATAATTTCCTTGCAAATAGGTCTACAATTCATATCAAATATCACACAAGCTAGACTAATACTGTTGTAATGTTAACCCGAATTGCAAGGACTGGTTACTGAAGTAGACACAAATAGTCTGTATCACAGATCACTGATCACCAGTCAACGGATCTGACATCATAATTAAGTAAAAAACTATAACTGATAACATAAGTAGTAGGTAGGTTTTATACATTTAAACTATTTTGCAACATATTTTGAAGGTAATTATAACAATACAATGCTACTAGAGTCATTTCACAGTTCAAAGTGTAGTGTAGGTATGTGTGTTGTGTTGGTGCTCGTGTGTGTGAATATGAACTAGTGTGTTGGTCGAATGAAAGGTTGTGTCTAGTCAACTGCAGGGTGCACCTATGAATGTGTGCACTACGGAGTGCACAGTTTGTAGTTTGACGTCAACGTGTGCGCCTGTGTATTAGATGTATCAGATAATTTGTTCATAGTCAACTGGCATGGTTACTCGCTCATTGTAAAGTAACCTAGGCTTGAGGACCCCTTTTGTTTGTGACGAGAAACCGGGTTTTGGTCATTGTATTTCGGAAGGCAAGTGTAAATAAAGTGCTGGTAAAAAAAGAGGTAGGCTTTTGAAGCAAAGCCTTTCAGAGGACGTTTTAATGTGCTGAAAAAGGAATACAAATTGGACTCTTAGAGTAGTTTTTTAGACAGGAAAATAAAATATAAAAGTAAATTGAATTAGATGTTGAATTGCGTTTAGAATTACATATCCATTTGAAAAATGTATCATCAGTCTAAAATGGCCACTGTGGAACATACAATTTCTCGTAATTCTGAATCCCAAAACGCAGGTTCGGTGTTCCAGAAGGTAGAACTTCTTCTTTCAAGGACGCCACTTGAGAACCTTAATTCATCATCCATCTGATATTGAACCTGGAGATATGACATCTTCTCACCCTTAACCCATTCATTTTAATGAACATATTGTACAAAACTTTGGCTTCGTTGTTATGGCGAGTTGGTAGGCCCCTCACTAGGTGGACTGACGACATCGTAAAAGTTGCGGGTAGACAATGGTCACTAGATGCTAATAACCGTTCTTCGAGGAGAAATTTGTTACACATTGGACGTCTTTCGGCTGATGGTAATGATGATGTTAAAGAAACTACCGGGTGTAAGATGAATAAACGCCCGGGACCGACGGATTAACGGGCCCTCCGAAGCATGTGCAAGCTCATTAGTAATGTCACTAGCGGTCACCCATCCAAGTCGTGACCGCGGCGGACGTTGCTTAACTTGCTAATCGGTTAAGAATGGCTACGCATAATTTTTCAGATTTTTCCTACAAAATATGACATCTACATTACCACGTGGATGTAATGATTTTACCATTGTCACCCCCTTAGCATCATCGCCTACAGTTTAATGACAGAGTGCGACTTTTATTTACTATTATTTCTAATTTATTATCAATTTCTGTAAGCATGATTTTCCTGTGTACATTGTCTGTATTGGCTTATATCATATTTTTTTTTATTGCTGATAGGTAAGCCTTTGACCACAATCTCACCTGATGGTAAGTGATGATGTGGTCGAAGGTATTAGCAGGCTTAACCTAGAAATACTGGCTCTCAAGGACAGCTGCCGGAACACACCGTTAGGTGCTTGGCGACAGATTTTCTACTTGAGGGTGGTCGCTAGCCAGGCGGGTATTCGCAAAAATGCCCTTCCACCATGCGGTGAAGCTCAATCCCGCGGCGGGATTCGAACCATAGACCTGCTGCGCGGCAGTCCATAGCCAGAGCCACTGAGCTATCACTGCTTCAAAAACCAGAAATAAATCAACTGCTAGATTTAGGTCCCTACCATTTTCACTGAGCCTAGATATAGAATGTATTCCTAAATATGATTACCAGCACTAGCGTGCTAAACAAAAAAAACACATTAATATATAACATATTTTTTGATTTGGCACGGGAATAGAACTTAAGATGTAGTCAGTAAAAAATGTCATAATGAGGGCATAGGACGGAGAGACCTCGTATCGCATGGGAATGATAGAAACAGCACTATGAAATATATAAATAGCGTGAGTTAATTTTGAAAATAAATTCATACAAGAGTGAGCTGGTACGGAAAAAATATTTTCGATACTATGTATAACATTTTGCTACCTAATAATTAGAAAAAAAAATGTATTGATACGTACCATATAGACACAAAACTTTGTTAAACCAAATTTTAGAGGTGTATTCATAATTTTTTTTATAGAGACAATATATAATATGGAATCGTGTTTTCGGATCAACCATAGTATTTGTTATAACCTGTGGAATCCATACTAATATTATAAATGCGAAAGTAACTCTGTCTGTCTGTCTCGCTTTCAAGCCAAAACTACTGTACCGATTTGGATGAAATTTGGCATGGAAATAGTTTGAGATAAGTGGAAGGACGTAGGATAGTTTTTATCCAACTGCGCAAAAAGAGATTAATGGTATTGCGCGATAACCGACATATGCGCGGGCGGAGCCGCTGCCGTAAAGCTAGTAGTATATATTTTACTAATATCTGTAAAATGTATCTTCCTAAAAACATGTTAAAAATTTGCCTTTTGAGACTCACTTCACCTTAAATAATAATTTGATCTACGAATTTATTTTTATTATACATTTATAAGAATGTAATATAATGTCGTTTTCAGATGCTTTCAGTTAGTTTAAATAACTAAATAAAACGTTCAATACAAAACCTGTCGAGTACAGCACAGGCATTGTTCCACCAATTTGTGTACATAATTACAGCACTATATCAATGCAAGCGCCCTCCAAAATCAGCACAATAGATAAAGGAAGAGCCCGACAGACTTATTGCGACAAAGTGCCAACTGGGAAGGTTTATTTATGACCAATCCTGAAAATTTATTGTTGCTCTTCGTATAATTTTTATTCCTTCCTGCAATTAATGGCTTGGACGTAAAACTGGTGAATTAATTGCAATTGGCGAACAGATCCTAGCCTAGCTACTAAGATTTTATTATATTCGTACGTAAGCCTTTAACGGAAAACATTTTCATGGTGCTTTCATAGAAACGTAGTTTCGTTTTTTTTAAATACCATGTACCTACTCGAAGTCCGTGAAATATTGCATGCATATTTCAGAATGAGAATCAGAATCGTGTATTGCATAATCTGTACAGAAAATGATGTTATAACAATGCTTCATTGAGCCTCAACAGTTTTGTCCATGTCGGACATACAATATCTTTATATTTAAAAATTACGTGTCACCTTGTTTGTCCGCGATGGACTCCTAAACTACTGAACCAATTTTAAATTTGATTTGCACACCGTGTGCAATTTGATCCAAATTGAAAGATAGGATAGCTTACATCTCAATTTATTGTCGCAATTACCTGTGCGAAGCCGGGGCGGGCCGCTAGTTAAATTATGTTATTAAATAAAGTTATTAATTATAATGGAATTACGTACTAAAATTACATTTTTATCGCAAATCAGTTAACAAAAATACAAACAAATAAAATAAAATATCATTGAATACAGATAAAAATATTATAAAATATCATATTACTACGGTTCAAAAAATATATAAAAATTACGTTTGTTATTTTATCATCAAGATATTCCTTAATGGTATAATAGCACTTAGGTGTCAACGAATAAAACAGTTTCCTTATAAATATAGTCATGTTTTCCGATTCAAGTGTTGTCTTTGGCAAATAATTATATATTTTTGGACCCATACCAAAATACACCTTTTTTAAATAGCGATATTCTTTTGAATACTATATATATGCTTCTAGTTGGCCAGTTCACTATCAAATTATGTCCATAATATATAGGTCCATTCTTAGACAAGTTCCAACCTTTCCCTCTTTGGCCCCGTGGGGTGCCGAGCTCGAATGTCAGCCCCCATTCGCTGTCTGGGGGTGTCCTATGAGGCGACTAAGGCTAAAATACCGAAAGGTGGGCATAACCGCCTTCTGAAGAACTGTTATCTTGCACTGTGATCTCCAAGCGTGGATTAAGGCAAACCTTCGATAGTGGCGGAGGCTGTGTTCAACAGTGGACAAACTAGCTGATAAAAAAAACCGACTTAGAGCTTGTGCATCATAGATATCAAGATCATAGAATTTCATTCATAAATGCCCGAATCCGAGTGCATGTTCAATATCCAAAATTGTTGCCTCCAATTTTATGACCGGAGATGGCTTACCTGACGCCACACTACCGCATGCTTTGAAAGCGATATCTCCACAAACAATTTTAGGAGCGCAAAATATTTGTCACATCCCTAGATTGAACCCGCGTACAGCTTTACAGGACGAAATACAACTCTGAGAATTTCAGGCTATAGTGAAACCACAATTCCGACTTCTACGTCACGATTCAGAAAGAGCTCACGTTTTTACCTTCGCTTTTATCAAGTGAGATAGCTCTTATAGAAATATCTACACAAAAAACCACTCGGAAAGTCAAAAGTCGGCAGCAAATCGGCCTCGCGGAAAGGGAAACTTGTTATTTCGCCCTGGTAACCCTGAGGCTAGCGGGTCACAGAGTAAACATTTACTAAGCAGTAGATAAACTTATCAAGAATAAAACTGGCAAAAGTTAACAGCTGATCGAATTGTCTTCAATGCTGTGCGCCAATTGATTGGATCGCTACGTAAAACTTCGTAAGAGTATAAGGTACTGTCACCCCGTGACCACGATCACTGCAAAGTGTTTGAAACATACGGACAAAAATAATGCTAAATATACACGATTTAAACCGTTTAAAGTTGTTTAATTACTAAAATACTCTCGTTTTGAAAGTAGAACGTTTGTAAAGTATTATGAAAGCAAGCACTTGTAAGATTTTCTACAAGCATGCACTATATATAACATTTATTTTTGTAGAATTTCACTAGGGACCTAAATATTATCTTGTCACTACATAAATATTGTTCTTTTGCCATGCATTGAATGAATTCGATGACATCGGCGCGTGCCGCTTCTGCAGCGCGTCTAGGTTCACCGTTGTAGCTTGTAAAATTACTACTCAATAAAGCGTAACGTTATTGGAATATAAGTAATATCTTAGCAGTTTGTTTCTTTGCTGCTAAAAGGCGCGCAGTTCAGATTTCAGGCGGGCCATTTGCGCCTTTGTCCAATCTCTGTTTTTTTACTGCAGCTGATAACACTACCTCATATGTTGCCAAGAAAGTTAACAGGCTTAACTCAGAACACCTTGCTTTCAAGTACAGCTTCAGTACACTCCGGTACGTGCAGAGTAATTTTCGATTTGAGGATGAAAAGTAGCTAGACGGGCATTCGCGAAATGTGTTACCACTTCAGAGAAGCTGAAGCCAGCAGCGGGATGCGAAATGATTTTGACTCTGACTTTCAAAATAATAAACTAGATTCAACTGAAATCGTCCATATTGAAAAATCCTTTATATTTTTACAAGCATGAAGCCCACCTATTGTTAAAAGTGGTAACATCTACATTACAGATGCATTTCGTCAGCGACGAACTGCACTACGCCCATCACCTTATATCTCTCTGCCTTCAATATATCCGGCACCCATAACCCTTCAAACCGGAACACAGCAATGGTATGATGGTAGTACTTCTGAATCCGCACAAAGATTTCTACTACTACTTATATACTAGTAAGGCTTTCATTAACCCCACCCTTTTTTTTTTTTTTTTTTTTTCACCCGGGAAAATCCTTTATGGATACCACCCGCCCCGGGGGGAGCGGAGTGGTTATGTGGGAGTCCTCGCCTGAAGGGCCTTACTACCCCCTCGGGGGGGTAGTAAGTGAGGTTACCCACTAAAAACCCGGGATGAGCAGTCTGCCGCCTAGTAGGGCGAAATGGGGTAGCGTTAGCAGTCACCATCTCGCCCCAGCGGCCGGCCCGTCACCGATGACGGGCCCCGGCCAATGGAGGGATGACCCGGCTCATTGGGGCCATCCCCCAGACGTGTGGGATCGTGCAAGCCAGTGGAGAATCCCCCGACTCTCCACCGATGATCCGCACAGCACTAGGAAAGAGCGAGAAGGCGCCCGAACCGCCTTCTCCTCCCCCCAGCTCGTCTACGCCGGAGCGGGTCTGCGAGGACGTCGTCCTCCCTCGCCCGCTCCGCGGCCTCTTTCTGCGCCATCACCGCTTCGCAGAAAGAGACCACCGCCTGCCACGATCCGTCGCTGCCAAGCATAGCGTTAACCACGCTCGGCAGCGACAGATCTGCGCCAATGACCGCTGTGAGGGTGTGCCGCACGGGACTCCATGCGGCGCACTCCTCCAGCGTGTGGAGCGCCGTATCTTCTGGCGCTCCACACTCGTGACAGGCGGGGGTCGCCTCCCGTCTCGCGATGTGATGCAGGTACTTTCCGAAACATCCGTGTCCGGAAAGCACCTGCACCAATCGGAAGGTCAGCGACCCGAATCGCCGCCCTACCCACCTCCGGAGGACCGGGCGAATGGCATCCACCGTCCTCTGTCCAGGGACCGGTGGAGCCAGGTCCTCCGTCCACCGCCTCAACAGGGCGGCCCGCGCCCGCCGTCGCATGCGCGTGACCTCCTCCCACGCTGGAGGCTCCCCGCGGGATCTCCTCGCCGCCACGAAGTGGTACACTTCGGCGAGGATCTCCGCTTGGAGCTCCCAGGGGGGATCACCGGCCAACACGCATCCCGCCGTCCAGGACACCGTCCGGTACCCGCGTATCGCCCTCGTCGCGATGACCCGCTGCGGACGTCGCAGCAGGGCCTTATTGGCGCGACCGAGGGCGTCCACCCAGACAGGTGCCCCGTACAAGGCCATACTCCGGATCACTCCGGAGTACAGGCGACGACATGTGGCGTTCGGGCCGCCCACGTTGGGCAGCAGCCTCCCAAGGGCGGCAGCGGCTCCTATGACTTTTGGGGCCAGTTGGGTGAAGTGGGCCCCAAAAGTCCACCGCCCGTCCAGGATGAGACCCAGGTACCTCATCTGGGTCCCAACCCGGACCAGGACCCCGTCCAGGTCTATCCGCGTTCCTGGAGGGGGTCCCCCCCGAGGCCCATGGAACATTAGGGCCTCGGTCTTGGAGAGGGCGACCTCCAGCCCCAGGGCACGTATGCGGCCGACCACAAGTGTCGTGGCCACCGTGGCCCGCCGCACCGTCTCCCCGAGGTCCCTCCCCTTGACTACGACTAGGGTGTCATCCGCGTAGCACGCAACCCGCATACTTGCGGGAAACGTGCCGCGGAGCACCCAGTCGTAGCCAATGTTCCACAGGAGCGGTCCCAACACTGACCCCTGTGGAACCCCGCAGGACACGCGACGTCGCCTCAGACCGTCGCGTCCCTCCACCAGGACCTCGCGGTCCTGGAGGTAGTCAGCCAACAGCCTACGCAGATACAGGGGCACTCCGTGATAGCAGAGCGCCTCCCGTATTGTTCCGTGCGGTAGGCTGTTGAAGGCGTTGGCAATGTCCAGCGAGACAGCCAACGCCTTTTCCCCCCCGCTGACCGCGTCCTGCGTCCACCCCTTGATCCAGAGCAGGGCGTCTATCGTCGACCGCCCTGCTCTGAATCCGAACTGGGCCTCTGAAAGTTCAGGCCCAGTTCCCCCCAGATGCATTAACCCCACCCTTACTTAACCCACTTGTTACTAGCGTTGTTACTTGCTAAGTGAATTGAGTTTTCCTACTGTAAAAGAATACACTGTGTCCGTCTATGCCCGAATGTTGCCCTAACCAAAGGAGTTATAAGTCCCTCGCGACTCCTATACCAACTTTATATATTATATTCTTTATGAGTTAGTGTAAGGATACATGAGTATGAATGGTACACCCAAAAGGGTACGTTATTGTGCCGTTAGTTTTCAGTATAATGGGGAAGCCTTTACGTCAAATAACTTTATTGGTGAAACTATTTTTATTTACATTTTTCAGTTTACCTTTCCTTCATATATTTGAGGAGGTGCACTCCATGTCTTCCTGCGGTATGACAGTCGTAAGAGGCGAGAAATGGGAAAATGCTAGAAGGTAGTCAGCAGTGCGTTCTGAAAAACTGCCGTCTTACACTGCGATCTCGAAAAAGCATGGTGGAAGGGCGTTTTGGGAATACTCGCCTTTACCACCAGCAGCAGAAAATATCGCCAAGCACCTAACAATGTGTTCCGGCAGCAGTCCTTGAGAATCAGTAAAATTACAGACCAATGAGACTCAACAACTGAATGTCTCAGGGTGACGGGCGCACCGCAATTCGTCGCTTGTGACGAATTGTTATAGCCAGAGGTTAGTCCGCTCAACATCAGGTGGGCCTCGTTATTGTTCAAGACACAGAAAATAGAAAATACATAATATTCAAGACAACCTAGAATTATTGGTTCTCAAAGACTTAAGAAATCCCACTGGCGGTCACCCATCAAAATCATGACCGCAGCGAACGTTGCCTAACCTAGTTTATGATAGTGATTGGTAAAGAACGACTACGCACGCTACGGCCGCTTCAAAACATGTCAAGTCTTTCGATCAGTAATATTCAACAGTTTCGATAGAGAGGTCATCAAAAGTACCAACAAATAGATCACTATCGATAATTTTAAATTGATTTCCATCCCTAGCCCTTCAGTCAACAAGCCACATTACATTAATAGTGATGAGCAGAGAGCTGGTACGTGAATGATTGATCGACAGCCATTTATTTTCGATTATACTCGATGCGTGCACTGATTTATGTAGACTGGGACGTTTTGCTTCCGTACTCCTTTGTCGGTTGAAAGCATGGACGTAGTAAATGACTTCGTAAGGACACGCCTGATCCTATTGTTAAATTGTCAATGGATGTTGGTACCATTCATTTTCATAGTATATTTATAGCTGAGTAAAAGGTTTATATTGGTAAATGGATTATCGCCAGCTTCCTACCATTGTAAAATCAAATCAATAATTTATTTGTGAGTATACATCATTATTACAATGACAGATAATAGGAAAATATATAGCAATGTATTCAACCTGGAAGCAGGCGTAGAAATATTAGTATTTAGTCCTAAAATTTTTTTTTCTTTAAACATTCAAACTTTATGCACTAGGTTTCCAGGCGCGTATGGTGGTTATCGCGCACAAACATTAACCTCTTTTTGCGCAATTGGATAAAAAGTATCCTATGTTTTTTCCCGGGTCTCAAACTATTTCCATACCAAATTTCATTCAAATCGGTCCAGTAGTTTTGGCGTGAAAGCGTAACAGACAGACAGAGTTACTTTCGCATTTATAATATAAGTACTGATTAAAATATTCGGTCATGCTATAAAAATAATTGTCTAATAATCTAAATTAAAACGAGTAGAAAATCTGGAGCCAAGCATCTAACGATGTGTTCCGGTAGCTGTCCTTGAAAGGCAGTAATTCTATAGGTTAGCCTGATCAACATCTTGGACCACATCATCACTTACCTTCAGGTGAGATAGTGTTCAAAGGCTTATCTATCAGGTATAAAAAATAACAATTGTGCAGTTTAGTTTTGAAGCCAAAAGTTTCAAATTGTCCGTTAATTTGTTAAAAGCAGTAATAGCCATATTGTAAACTTTCATTCATAAATAACCTACTACTGGACTGGCTAGCTACCACCCTCAAGTTGAAAATCTGTCGCCAAGCACCTAACGGTGTGTTCCGGCAGCTGTCCTTGAGAGCCAGTAACTCTAGGTTAGCCTGAACAACATCTTCGACCACATCATCAGTTACCATCAGGTGAGATAGTGGTCAAAGGCTATCCTATCAGGCATAAAAAAAAAAAAAAAAAAAACCTATCAGGCATAAAAGCACCTAACGGTGTGTTCCGGCAGCTGTCCTTGAGAGCCAGTAACTCTAGGTTAGCCTGTACAACATCTTCGACCACATCATCACTTACCATCAGGTGAGATAGTGGTCAAAGGCTATCCTATCAGGCATAAAAAAAAAAAAAAAAAATAGAGCATAGAGGATGGTATAATAAGTGTTTAAACTTATATCTTTTTGGTCTTGGAATGACATAACTTCTTTTTTGAAAATATATTGAATTTGCCTTTATAAAGATACATAAGTCTCTTCTATACATAATATATAGATAGATAATTCTTTATTGATATACTTACACCGCTAAACACACATTTTGCAATATATGTTTAGAGCTCAGAGGCATTGGCTATGGACTGCCGCGCAGTATGGTGGAAGGGCATTTTGCAACTGCCCGCCTGGCTAGCGACCACACTCAAGACTCAAGTAAAAAATCTGTCGCCAAGCACCTAACGGTGTGTTCCGACAGCACTACTTGAGATCCAGTGAAATTACAAGCACATGAGACTTAACAACTATGTCTCAAGGTGACGGGCGCAGTGCAATTCGTGAATTGTGACGAAATGCGTCTGTTATAGGCAGAGGTTAGTCAGCTTAACATCAGGTGGGCCTCGAGCTTGTCCCGTCACAATAACATAAAAAAAATGTTTGCAGCTGTTAAGAAACCAAGCCTTTTTTATGACTCGTATACACCGCTTCTGTACCTTGAAAACCTTATCTAACCCAACTGAGTTTCCCCAGATTATAAGGCCACAACCAAGAACCGATGAAACATAGCCATGGTAGGAGGCTAAGGCACCTTCAACAGATATTGTTTTCCCCATTCTATGTCTCGTTATTCAATATATTCTGTAACAACACAAAAGACTGGCTTCAGTTTCGAAGCGCTCGTAGCGAAGTTTGCTTTGATGTTCTTAACCAATCAGCAAAGTTAAGCAATGTCCGCCGCGGTCAGGAGTTGGATGGGTAACCGCTGGTGACATTACTATTTACTACTGAGCGCTTCCGTGCTTCGGAGGATACGTTAAGCCGTCGGTCCCGGTTGTTGTCTTACGATGGCAGTCGTTACAGCATGTTGGTAGGGCATTTTGTGAATGCCCGCCTGGCTAGCCACCACCCTCAAGTAGAAAATCTGTCGCCAAGCACCTAACGATAAAAGGTGTGTTCCGACAGCTGTCCTAGAGATCCAGTAATTCTAGGCTAGCCTGAACAACATCTTCGACCACATCATCACTTACCATCAGGTGAGATAGTGGTCAAAGGCTAACCTATCAGGAATAAAAAAAAAACTTAGAATTCTTATATAGGAATATCATAAGCAGGCGAAATTTGCGACGGCGACAAACAATATCCAATATTATCAAAACATTATGAAAACATTATACAAGAATTATACATACACATTATAAGTAAAGAATAGTTACTATACGTTAATAAGCATAACCGTAAGCATGTAAGCATGACCTTAAACCCACGCAAGTTCATTCAGTCAGCACGATGTAAGCCTCTTAATTCGATAGAGGATATAAATTAGGCCTTAACACGTAGGTGCTTACGCTGGCAGAGTAATGGGGTGCTAATGAAAGCGCCTATTTAGGACTTAAATAATAGAGATCTCGAAGACGATGAGAAAATCGTATTGGAACTTCTAATGTTGTTCAAACGACGTGATTTCCTTAAGGTGTTTGAGACAGACGTCTGGATTAATATCACCGCCTTGTCTTTTTTTATACTATGATAGGTTAACCTTTGACCACTATGTCACCTGATTGTAAGTGATGATGTGGTCGAAGGTGTTGTCAGGCTTACCTAGAAAATTACTGGCCCTCAAGGACAGCTGCCGGAACACACCGTTAGGTGCTTGGCGACTGATTTTCTACTTAAGCTAGCCAGGCGGGCATTCGCCTTACCACCATGCTATAACGACTGCCATCCGGGTAATCCAAGACAACAACCGGGACTGACGGCTTAACGTGCCCTCCGAAGCACGGAAGCGCTCAGATTTGTATGCCTCTAAGGGTGAAACATGTATGTGCTGACTACTTTATAATAAGACCTTGCATGCTCGTTTTTGTATGTATACACATGTTTACAAATAAATGATTTGATTTGATTTGAGTAGTGTTACCAGCGGTTACCCATCCAACCCACGACCGAGGCGGACGTTGCTTAACTTTGCTGATCGTTTCAGAATGGCCAAGCAAACTTCACTACGAGATTAGTTTCGAAATAGTGATAGCCGAGGTCATAGCTATGGGCTACTTTGCCTCAGATCCATGGTTCTATTCCCATCGCCGACAGATTTTACTTGAGGGTGGTCGCTCGCCAGGCGGGCGTTCGTAAAATGACCTTCCACTGTGCGGAATCTCAAGCCTGAAATTCGAACCATGGACTTGCTGCGTGGTCGTCCATAGCCGTTGCCACTGAGCCATCACTGCTTCAAAACTTTATATAATTCGTAAGCTTTTGGAATTCACAGTTTTATTAAACTTTTTTAGAATTGGTTAGCCACAACCCTCGCGTAAAAAATCTGTTGTCAAGTATTTTATTATATGTTACAATACTTGAGACCTAGTTCCCGTCCTTGGTTAAACATGATTTGTAGTTATAGTACATTACTGCAGCGGCCAGCAAAGGAGGCATTGATGGACGAACGTGTAAATATGGGCCGAGGCGAAGCCGAGGCACACATACATAAGTCCATCAATGCTTAGTTTTGGCCAAGGCTTGTATAGTGCTTTTCAATCAAACAGTTTATGAATTTTAAAGTGGACTTTCCGGGGATTATGTTGGTTAGGGATAATTCTAAAGAGGTGAAGAATTTCAGGTGGCGTTGAATTAAGTTCATCACACTCATTGTCTTCACTTGAACTCACTTTGTCGAAACAATTACTTTTCAAAATCAATGACTATCAACAAACAACAATAAAATTGCCCGCGTTAAAGTGTTCATTTGTTTTTTTTTTTCAATAAACAGCGTTCTATTTGCAATCCAGATCGAAATTTAAATAAAACCTTTGATAAGTTACCTCCTTGGTTGCCATGCTTCGAAGTAAAAGATCGTTCCATTTTTAAATTACACGACAGATATGAGTTTACTATGCAATTTATTTGGCCGCTGGACACGACAGATATAGATTTTCATACATTTTTGCCGGCCGCTGCGCGCATGTATTTGGCCAGTACAGCAATTTAGATTTATCTCGAACAAGGTTGTCAAAATAATGCTCACATTTCCAAGCATGTTTGAGAAAAAACAATTACTAACTTCTAACCTGGTAACAAGAAGGATCCTTTGTCTGAAACATCAATTACTGCACTACTAATACACCATTACTGCAGCATAAACTAATAGAAATTACACGCATACTGAATCCAATTATAAGCGACACAGCTTATATCATAGTGACAAAGGAGCATATCCATTACATTACCTCGCTTAGACCCAATTGCACTAATCTATGGTTTAATTTTATATGCAGATAACAGTATACTTTAAACCATATTAATATGATAGGACTTTGCTATCAAAGAGCGTCAAATTAGTAGTAGAATTTAAATTTGTTGAATTCTAGTCGTGTTTGCATAAAATCTCCTATATATAATTTATAGTTATATAATTTATAGTTTTACGACAAAAAGTTACTGAAGCAAAGTTATAGAGAATTTCATTTGCAACAATAAATGTTAACAATTTTTTTTTATCAGATAAATAGTTTAAGAGATATATCGTAACAACCGTTTCAACCCCTATTTTCAAGATGGCGGCCATGGGACAGGGGTGGCGACCCCACAAACTTGATTTTATCTTTACACTTACCCCCCCTACATATCAAAAAAATATAATTGCGTCCTCTAAGAAACGCAACCCCAAATGTAACTTTTCAATGGACTATCCTTGTTTGGACTAATATGTGACTGCAGCGTGGACATATAGATAGCACTTAATATGAGCTGTAGCAAAGTGGCCATATTAGTTTTTAACCGATTTCCAAAAAAGAAGGAGGTTCTCAATTCGTATGTTTTTTTTATGTTTCTTAACTCAGAACTCTAGACTGGGTGAACCGATTTTGAAAATTCTTTTTTTGTTTGGAAGGTGATGCTTGTCGTTTGGTCCCATTTAAGTTTTATCAAAATTTATCAAGCCGTTTTTGAGTGAGAGACACTAAAATACTCGTAACTGAAAACTATTTTCCTATCTTGATGATATAGTCGTTAACAATGAATGATAATCGATCCCGTAAGTAGCAAAGGTAACTAAAAAGAGCGCAAATTTTTTTACCAAAAAATGGAACCGACTTCTACACCCAAAAGTGTGATAACTTGTCGATGTCGGTACCATGCGCATAATATTGTGATACTAAGTACTTTTGAACTGTCATGGTACCGACTTCAACTAGTTATTTCACACTTTTGGGTGTTGAAGTCGGTTCCATTTTTTGGTAAAATTTTTTTTTAGAACTAAAAAGCTATTTTTAAATAATAAGCTGATTTTCGCTTAAACCGCGATAGTGCTTGTAATCATATTTTTTTTTTTTTATGCTTTATAGGTTAGCCTTTGACCACTATCTCACCTGATGGTAAGTGATGATGTGGTCGAAGATGTTTTTCAGGCTAACCTAGAATTACTGGCTCTCAAGGACAGCTGCCGGAACACACCGTTAAGTGCTTGGCGACAGATTTTCTACTTGAGGGTGGTAGCTAGCCAGGAGGGCATTCGCTAAATGCCCTACCACCATGCTATAACGACTGCCATCCTAAGACAACAACCGGGACCGACGGCTTAACGTGCCCTCCGAAGCACGGAAGCGCTCAGTAGTAAAGTCAGCAGCGTTCACCCATCCAAGTCATGACCGCGGCGGACGTTGCTTTACTTTGCTTATCGGTTCAGAATGGCTAAGCAAACTTCGCTACGAGCGCTTCAAAAAATCATATTTAGAAACATAGAAGGATGATATTACTGCGAGAGTAAAGTGTTTGAAAATGCAGTTATCTCGATCAGATGAGGTCTAGTAGTCTGGTTTATGATCGCGCAGCGTCTCCTATGACGGTTAAAGTAATACAATTGGAGCACAAAGTTTCGCCTTGAACGAGTATGTTTCGGTGCCCGAGTGGTTCCGGCGTGAAATCGAAGCCTGAATTCGTATATAGCCCGGAACAAAAAAATGTGCTCCAATCATTTGTAATATAGAAAACTGAACCGCCAAATTCGATGGTATATTTTTTATCTTGGAATAGATTGGTTTCCTTTGCTAAGGCCATCTGCTTGATTTTAAGTTTCATAATTAATTACCATGGCAGATTTAAAGACTTAAAGATCATTAAACGTATATGGTGACAAAGGTCTTTCGTTATTGGATTGTGACGGAACTCGCACGAGGTCGACCTGATGTTAAGCGGTTGCCTATGTTAAAACAGATGCATGAACTGCATTACGCCTATCGCCCTGATACATACAGTTGTTAAGTCTTATGTGCCTGTTATTACTTACTAGCTTTCCGGGCGCGGCTCCACCCGCGCGTATGTCGGTTATCGCGCAATAACATTAACCTCTTTTTGCGCAGTTGGATTAAAACTATCCTATGTTTTTTCCCGGGTCTCAAACTATTACCATAACAAATATCATTCAAATCGGTCCAGTAGTTTTGGCGTGAAAGCGTAACAGACAGACAGACAGAGTTACTTTCGCATTTATAAAATTAGTACTGATTAGTGCTGATTGGATCACAAGGACTGCTGCCTGAACACAATGTTAGGTGCTTGGCGACAAATTTTCTAATCTACGGTGATAACTAGCCAGGTGAGCATTCGCAAAATGCCCTTCCACCATGCGGTGAAGCTCGAGCCAGTGGTGGGAACGAAGTATGTAGCTGCCGCACGGCTGTCCATATAGCTGTAACCGACTATCATAACTTAGGTCTATCATATTTAATTACATACAGTAATCATATTTAATTACACTCCTATATTCTACTCATATTGAATTTAGTGCAATTAGTTGGTTAATCTGGCCCATGAAATAAGATCATTAAAGGAGATTCCACAATATCCATAAATTATCAGCTAGGGAACGGGTTGCGCGAATGAGAAGAAAATAAATATTTTGTCTTAATTCTTGATGGCCATATACTCTGTCATTTAACTGACTACCAAATCATAGATAACAAATATAAAAAAAACTAGTTTTTGAATCGTTATCTCTAACTAAAGGCAAACTTGGCTACCGGCAATTGAAAGCCCTATAGTCTAAGAGCCGGTGAAGATCGACCTTCGGTGAAGATACACCGTTAGGTGTTTGGCGACAGGTTATGTACTTGAAGGTGGTAGCTAGCTATGCGGGCATTCGCAAAACGCCCTACCACCATGCTATAACTACTACCATCCTTTTTTTTTATTTTTTTTTATTTACGTGTGAAAAATGCATTTACGCATTCCTGTCCACCTCGGGGAAAGTGGCCGGGATATGTCGGGCTCGACACCAACTACTCCCACAGCAGCAAGTGCCCCTACCGACTAAATAACAACGGTTGAACACCGTGTTCCAACTCGACCGCTTCTCAGCGGTACAGGCAGGACAACCGGAACACACCGTTAGGTGTGTGGCGGCAGGTTTTCTACTAGAGGGTGGTAGCTAGCCAGGCGGGCATTCGCAAAATGCCCTGCCACCATGCTATAACGACTGCCATCCTAAGACAACAACCGGAACTGACGCCTTAACGTGCCCTCCGAAGCACGCTCAGTAGTAATGTCACCAGAGGTCACCCACCCAACTCATGATCGAGGCGGACGTTGCTTAACTTTGCTGATCGGTTCAGAATGGCTAAGCAAGCAATCAGATAACCGATGACACATATTTTTTATCAAATATAATTAACAAATATGCCTATCATAACTTGCCTATAGAAAAGTTTTCATAGACATTTTTAATTGAATACATTTTAATACATTTTTAGTTCATGTACGATTTTTGCAGGCTTATACGATTGGTTTCGGAATTAAAATATCTTACCTATGATATCAATTTCATTTGTTTAACAGATCGGTGTAGTTACCTATATTGAATTACCTGTTCACATCTGCTTGCCAGGTAGCCATGCACATGAAGAAGTAGGCAAGTATACCTAGGTATATTCTGTGTTAAAAACTATCAGTTGAGATGAAATTCATTCGGCTATGAAAATAGAGAAGGTGATGGAAGAAACTTGATTAAATTAATTCTATTAAAAATAGCTATGAAAACTTTTCGATAGGCAAGTTATCATAAGCATGTTTGTTAATAAATTATATATGATAAAAAAAATCACCTAAAAATGGAACCGACTTCTACACCCAAAAGTGTGAAATAAGAAATAACTTGTCGAAGTCGATACCATGCGCACAATATTGTGATAGTAGGTATTTCCGAACAATCATGGAACCGACTTCAACAAGTTATTACACTCTTTTGGGTGTTGAATTCGGTTCCATTTTTAGGTATACATTTATTTTTCAATCGTTTTAGTGACCCTTGCTACTTACAGGATTGATTGTCAGTTACTGTCAACGACTATATCAAGATAGGTTAATATTTTTCAGTTACTGTAGTGTGACTCAAAAACGGCTTGACCGATTTTGATGAAATTTATATGGGACCAAACGACAAGCATCAGCTTTCAAACAAAATTTACAAAATTGGTTCACCCAGTCAAGAGTTTTGAGGTAACAAACATAAAAAAATATATATTGACGAATTGAGAACCTCGTCCTTTTTTGTAAATCGGTTAAATATGTCTTATTATGAATAGATTCATAATAAGACAGGCGTTACTTCGCGGAAATCCTCTTTAATAATAACAATATATCTTTAATAAAATTAAATATTTTTAGTATCATAGGAAAACATCAGGACATCTCGATCATGCGCTCGGTGAGTCAAGACCTCCTGAAGATGTTTAGAAGCTTCGTTCAGAAGCGAAACTAGTCGGATATTCTTCCGGTTAGGCTGCGTGATGTTTGTGACATCACGTAGATAACAGGAAAATTAGGCGGAATTGTCACTAGATATATATTTTTATACTATTTTAAGTGTTTTATTGAAATATTATTTAATGTTTTCTTAAGATACTTTTAAAAATATTTGTTATTATGTTATCAGATGGGTGAAGGTCGACAACCCACGTCTCTACACTATTAGTAGGGACCTGTAGTTACTACCTGTTTGAGGTATGTTTTTTCCGTTCTGACTTTCTAAGCTTATTAAGACGAGGGTGCTCTTCTATAATTTAGCACACACATCGGCCAGCATCATTTGGTGTCAACACCCCCTAGGATAACCCTTACTGTAATGCTTTAATATTTTATTTTATGCCTTATAGTTTAGCCTTTGACCACTATCTCACCTGATGGTAAGTGATGATGTGGTCGAAGATGTTTTTCAGGATAACCTAGAATTACTGGCTCTCACTGCCAGCTGCCGGAACACATCGTTAGGTGTTTGGCGACAGGTTTTGTACTTGAAGGTGGTAGCTAGTAAAACGCACTATGCTATAACGACTGCCATCCTAAGAATAACAACCGGGACCGACGACTTAACGTGCCCTCCGAAGCACGTGCACGCTCAGTAGTAATGTCACCAGCGGTCACCCATCCAACTCATGACTGCGACGGACGTTGCTTAACTTTGCTGATCGGTTCGCAAACTTCGCTACGAGCGCTTCAAGAGATCATTTGGTGTCAACGCCCCCTAGGATCACACTTACTGTAACGCTTTCATATAAATTATTCTAACCGCGTCGGTGGAATTCGCGGATTTATAAAGCTACGTGCTTGGTTTGGCTTGGTGCAAGTGGTGGAGGGTTCTTTACACTTGTGACAATGGGGGTCACGGCCCTGCTTTTGTTGGATACGAACATTTTTTAGGATTAGATGTGTGTTGAAGCTTAGGAGAGAAAATATCGTCTTCATCTCTTGCGTATATAGCTACAGTTTGACGTTTTCGTTTCCAACTTATAAAAAAAAATTTTACAAAAAATGGAACCGACTTCAACACCCAAAAGTGTGAAATAACTTGTTGAAGTCGGTACCATGATAGTTCAAAAGTACCTATTATCACAATATTGTGGGCATGGTACCGACTTCGACAAGTTATTTCACACTTTTGGGTGTTGAAGTCGGTTCCATTTTTTGTTAAATTTTTTTTTCAATCTTTTTAGTGTAACTCAAAAACGGCTTGACCGATTTTGATGAAATTTAAAATGGGACCAAACGACAACCATCAGCTTTCAAACAAAAAAAGAATTTTCAAAATCGGTTCACCCAGTCAAGAGATCTGAGGTAACAAACATAAAAAAAAAAAAAAAAAAACAGACGAACTGAGAACCTCCTCCTTTTTTGGAAGTCGGTTAAAAAGGAATAACCCTAGTAGGTTTCACTTCCACGTATATTGTTGTTGAAATAATTTCTTGGTAGGTATATCAAATTTAAATAAAGTCGGCCAAGTGCAAATCAAACTTATATTTTTTTATACCTGATAGACTAGTCCTTGACCACTATCTCACCTGACGGTAAGTGATGATGTGGTCAAAGATGTTCAGGATACCGTTAGGTGCTTGGTGATTTTCTACTTGAGGGTTCATAAAATGCCCTACCACCATGCTTTATCGACTGCCATCGTAAGACACGGACATCGTAAGCATGTGCACTGTCAGTATAGTAATGCCACTAGCAGTCGTTGCTTAACTTAGCTGATCGGTTAAGAACGGCTAAGCAAACTTCGCTACGAACGCTTCAAAACAGGTTACTCAATCAGATTTCCGCATCGCAGCAACCTGTAGAAGAAGGACATGATATATAATCGATTAATCATTACTTATAAACTGCATAAAGCATTATTATCAGCTTTAAAGCATTATTGATTTAGTGGATTTAATAGTATATTGTATATCAAATGAAATAACAGATTTTTAATTACTACTTTAGTTACCGGTATCCACAATTTTATAATTATTTTCTCTGTTAATCAATATTTGGTTTTGACTTTATTTAACACATATTTTTACCGGCGGTATGCGTTTATGAACAAAATACTACGAATTATATACAACACTACAGCTACTACAATGAAAGCATTTAGACAACCTACAAGTCATTGCAGACTCACAGGCAGTCCAAATGCACCAGCCCAGTTGGTAGCGTGCCCAGCATGCTGGCAGCATTGTCCCGTTGTATTGCAATGTGTATTCGTTAATTACAAAATACTGCTTATTTCTAGGTTAATTACAATTAAGAGCTTATTCCAAAGTCATGCAGGCTCAACAGTAAAGAGTTTCCATAGAAGTCACTTCGATGGCTCGGCAAGTTTAGCGTAAGATTTTCAGATGATCTGAGGTCACCCGGATGGGAGCAATGCAGGAACTTAAAACGTCCCTTCAAATAAAGGGGGGTAAAGGGATTAAATAAAATGTTGTCAAGAAGAGACAGTATGTGAGTATTCCAGGAAGACGAATACGCAGCCACTTGAGTCTTGTACTAAATTGAGATATGTATGTGATAATATTTTCGAAGACCGAAAATAAATCTTATACAGTAATTCTGGAGCCGCTCAAGCATATGAACTACAAACAAGACTGATTTGTAAAGCTTTAAACTTTTTTACAACTGTACCATAATTCTAACATAGTAAGTTTTGCACTAATGCCTGCTTAGCGAATGAACAATCAAAAATACAACGGATGGTTGCGGGTTCAAATAGTGTATCAGTATTATCAGTACTTATAATATTATAAATGCGAAAGTAACTCTGTCTGTCAGTCTGTCTGTCTGTCTGTCTATCTGTTACGCTTTCACGCCAAAACTACTGGATCGATTTGAATGAAATTTGGTATGGAAATTGTTTGAGACCCGGGAAAAAACATAGGATAGTTTTTATCCAACTGCGCAAAAAGGGGTTAATGTTTTTGCTCGATAACCGACATACGCGCGGGCGGAGCCGCGCCCGGAAATCTAGTTACATATATATCCGAAGAATCCAACTCGGATGGGCAGCGTTTGGGAAGTTACACGACGTCTTCTCGTAGAACATCCCGCAGAGCCTGAAGACCAAAATTGAAGAACCAGTGTGTGTTGCCAGTGATGACTGCTGGCACTGAGACGTGGTCCTTAACTTTGTCGCATGTGACAAACATAAAGTCGCTCAACCATGGAGACAGCTATGCTCGGAGTTTCATTGCGCAATATAATCCGGAACGTGGATATGCGCCAAAGAACTAAAGTCGCCGACATGGCTTTCAGAATTTGCAAGTTGAAGTGGCAATGGGCGGGCCACATGCTCGACGAACTGACAAAGAATGGGGAAGAAAGGTTCTCGGGTAGTTACCACATTACATCGAAAGACGTAGAGTTGGTAGGCCCTTACTGGGTGGACTGACGACATGGTAAAAGTCGCGGGTAGCCAATGGTTATAAGCGGCTAATAGCTGTTCTTTGTGGCGTTCTATGGGGGAGGCATTTGTTCAACAGTGGATGTCTTCCGGCGGCCGATGATGGTAATGATGACAAGTATTTCCTGGATGACGTCACGCCCGCATGTCTCTTCTGACCTGTCCCCTACCCTTGCCTGGATTACTTGCACCTTGACTTGGCATAATTCGCGGGAACAATATCCTAAGATGTAAGCTTATAAAAGTTACCTAAGCTGGTGTAAACCACGCTCTTTATTGTTGGTGAAGTAACGGGGAAGGGGTTTAATAGAGGACTCTGAATAAATAAACATAATCTGGAATTGTTATGGCTAATTAGGTTGTTACTTTACTAAGTGGATTTGTTTATGGACCGTTGAGTTGTATTACTAGCACCTGTGATTGGAGTTAGGTCATGAAAGGGGTTTTTAATTTATAATAGGCTAACCTATGACCATCTTACCTGTTGGTAAGTCCATAATTTTGAAGCTCTCATAGCGAAGTTTGCTTAGCTGTTCTTAACCGATCAGCAAACTTAAGCAACGTCCGCCGCGGTCATAAATTGGATGGGTGAGTGACCGCTAGTGACATTACTACTGAGCGCTTCCATGCTTCGGAGGACACGTTAAGCTGTCGGTCCCGGTTGTTGTCTTAGGATGGCAGTCGTTATGGCATGGTGGTAGGGCATTTTGTGAATGCCCGCCTAGCTAGCTACCACCCTCAAGTAGAAAATCTGTCGCCAAGCACTTAACGGTGTATTCCGGCAGCTGTCCTTGAGAGCCAGTAATTCTAGGTTAGCCTGAACATCTTCGACCACATCATCACTTACCATCAGGTGAGATAGTGGTCAAAGACTAACCTATCATACATAAAAAAAAAAATACTCACAAATATTTTAAGAAAACATTAAATTAATATTTTAGATAAATACTTAGAAAATATAAATATATATCTAGTGACAATATTGACTCATTTTCTTATGAAGCTAACATGACGTCATCATGTCCATGTAGCCAAAGCCGATTATACTTTCGATCTGCGACTGGGTAAGTTGACATTCGTATTTTACGCGCGTGCTATTTTTAGAAAGAAAAACAATGCTTGCCCTTGTTGATCTCTAAACAGATAGCTGCTGGAATTAATTTGCCCTTGTGCGGTATAAGTCTAGATACATGATAACCTAGAATGATCTAGAATTGCGTGCTATCCAACATTTGTTCGTTGGTTGAACGTGAACGTTTGTATTCACAAAATGCCCTACCATACAGTGGTAAAGCTCAAAACCCCTGCGGGATTATCTATTGAGGCAATGGCAAGTGCTAAATAGTTTTATTTGAACAGGTTTTTAGAAAATTATATTAAATTAGAAGCAGAAAGAAAATTATTTTTTAAAATTCCAACGAGAGGAAAAAATATAGTTATGTGTGTGATTAGTTTTGAGAGTATAGCTCCCGTACGATTGTTAAGAACGAAAGGATTAAGTCCAGGCAGTCAAAAATAATTCCCACGCTAGCTCCGCCCATGCGGCGCAACGATCCCCGCTGCACCGAACGAGGCGATGTGCAGCAGCGGCGCACGCGTCTCGCTTATAAACATATTTGTATACTTGATATTAGATTCGCGAACACAGATACCATTGAGACGATTTCAACTTTTTTTATAATCTTATTCACGTGACGAATTTCGATATATAAAGTAACTTTGTATATACTGCAATTGATGTCACGTTTTTACTTTTATCAACATTACTAATATTTCTTAGTAAGAAATTGATTATTTGATTTACTTTTCAAAATTATTCTTACGGTCGACAGACTTATTACTTATTACCATATGTTCATGTCTGCTCGACTTTATTGGTATATATTATTGGTATATCTTATTATACATATTCAACTGACTTCCCAATAGAAAGAGGGTTCTTAAATCGACTTGTCTATTATTTATTTTATGTTTGACCACACATAACTTTTTTACTGAACCTTACAATATAGAAGATTATTTTTTTGCTAGTACAGTTTAACTCTTTATTGGTTTCATTTTAATTTCATCAACACCGGCGAACGGTTTGCCAGTTACAGTCAACTTACTAAAAAGTAATTTGCCAAAATGCCTTGACGATCGCAGTGCTTCTAGCAACTAATGTAAGTGGCAACTATGAATATAGATGAAAGTTATTGTTCAATAGTGATAAAAACACAAATTTGAGATCATATTGAACCGATATCAACCAGTTATTTCAGACTGTTTAATTTAAAAAATTGTTTTCAAGTCTTTTTTTTTTAAAGTTTCTTTGCTATGTTGTTGCGTCGCAGTCTCCGTGTTTATAGAAAAAAACATACTGCACCAAACCAACATAAGTGAGACAAGGGTCGGAATATGATGGTGGTACATAACAGCCCAAACGGCACGATATACAGGGTTACTGGTAACTTACGCATAACCTCTTAAGGTTAATTTCAGTACATCACAAGGAACAAGTTTAGCTCAAAAAATTTTCTGAAAACTTAATAAAAAAAATCATTAAGATTTTCTTGTACTCTCTAACACATTTTGGATCTGTTTCGTAACGTAACAAAAGATATAGCAAAAACGGAGCGTGTGCCGCTACGTAACTTAGAGAGCTACGTACGTAGACACGCACACACGTACACGCACACCCGTAGTCAACCAAGCCACAGCGAAGCCTACGCGGTAACTCCACGGTACCTACCTACATCATACATACTGTCCACCGGATGTTTCTTATTACGTGTATGTACACTGGGTCTACCATCCCTTTATACTTAATTAGTAAATTAAATAGCGACAAACCCATAAAATAAATATGAAGTACCTACGTTGCTGGACAAAGTCACATACATATTCACTAGGACTTGTACACGTGCACATTAGCGATGCAGTGTATGTAGTAGCCAGCAGGTAGATAAGTGCAAGGCGCATGGACAATGACGCGACACGACAACGACGGAGATGAGCGCCTCGTGGCGGGGCAGCGCGGCGGCGCGGCGCGGCACAGCGATCTCCTGCGCACGTAACCCATACAATACCTATTAGTACTCGTGGCACCCAACTTTCATTTGTTATTTGGTTCAGTCACATAAGAAGTCAGTAACTACAATAAAGTTGGTACACACTACACACACATACGTCTTCTTGATAAGAATCCTAACGCCTAGTGATTGCGTCGCTAAACTCTAAAAGGGTTCAGGGCACATAAAATTACCGTGATTTCAAATGGTGTAGTAATGTGTGTGTATTGAAGCAATGATGACCGAGTGGTAATAGCCATAACTTGCAATGTCTCAGGTTCCTGGTTCGATCACCACCGCCGCGCCACCGGCTTGAGCAACACCGCACGGTGGAAGGGCACCTTTTTTGCATTAGCCCGCCTAGCTACCAGCCTCAAGTAGAAAATCTGTCGCCAAGCACATTAGGTACTTGTGTGTGTTCCTTGAGAGCCAGTAAAAATTACAGGCACATGAGACTATGTCTCACAACTGTATGTCTCAGGGTTACGGGCGCAGTGCAGTTCGTCACTTGTGACAAATTGCGACTGTTATAGGCAGAGGTGATAAGAATCCTATCGCCTAGTGATGTCGTTGTTGACCCTAAACAGATTAAAAACTGCATTATTTTAATCAAGGTGGTAGTACCCACCCAGACGTGTACCTGATGGGAATCCTACCAAGTAAGGGTTGCGTTATTAAACCCTAATTGTCAACACAACTTTTATTTAACATTATAACATCTTAAGAGTTACCTACAGTTTCGGCTCGTTTACGTTAACGGTTACAACCTAAATTAAAATAACGTCAATAAAGGCAGTAAGTAGTACCAACCTATACGTCTGTCTATTAGATATTCTACCGCATAATGATGGCGTTGTTAAACGACAGATTTCCTCACAATCAGAAAATCTGTTGCTAACGACCGAAATTGTTGTTGCCGAACACGATCTTGGATAAAAGTGGCTGTGTTGCTAAGCGGCACTACACGGCTTGGTGATGTAGGCATGTTCGGGAATATCCTCAGTATTCTGTCCTCTGTGGCGGCAGGTTTCAGGCACATATCATCACACCACATCTCACTGTCACTCGAACTAATACTCGAAATGAAGCACCTACTGAAATTACATCGTCTTATTATTTGCGAAATCGTGAATAACTATGCCCCGACGCATCTCAATTCGTACCTAACTCGCGAGCGCGACTGACTGATCGATTGCCGCTGTCGCGCCGAGAGCAGGCCAGGCGCGCGGCTAAGATATAAAACGGGTGGGATTTCCCGGACCAAAAGACGCGCCGCCGCTATTATTTTGACTTTGATCTTCCTTTCACATGCCGCCGCCGCCGCGCCATCGGCACGCGCGGGGCGGCGCGGGCGGCGCCTTTTACCACTTAACCGGCGGATTTTATTAAATAAATATCTGTAAAATTCGACTTTACCAGCAGAGTAGACTGATAAGACCTTACAACATTGTTTTTTGGAGTTTTTCTTTTAAAATACAGTAAATAGTAGCAATAGGTACCGTAGAATTAATTATAATACTAACTTAGTAATACCACGGCGCGGCATGCGGCACGCAGATCAAAGTCAAAAGTTTAGGTGGCAGCTGCCACGCGCCGCCCGACTCTCGAAGCCGGCGGCACAGAATATTCATTTTATTGTAGTACCACCGCCTTTACTGACCTTTACTCACTGGAATGGATTCTTATCAGGTACACATCTGTCATCGATAGATGTCTGGCTAGGTAGGTACCTACTACACCATCTTTAGTGAAAATATTGACATTTAGTCTGTTTTTGGACCCGTTTGAGGTTCAACAACCCGATCACTAGGCGTTAGGATTCTTATCAGGCAGACGTCTTTATCGTTAAGTAGGCACTTAATTTACCTAGGCCTTTATTGAATAAAACCCTTCGATTTATGTATGTGAAATGATAGATATCTAGATACTTACCTACTTAGGACTTAGGTAGGTACTGTAGAAGTATTTTTAGATTAGAGATAAACAGCGTGAACAATAGGCTGTAAGATTTAAACCAATAATAGGTAGGTAGGTACCTACCTACGTATAGTTTTGTAAAAACATAAAAGTCAAACATAATATTACGATGGATACCTACCTATGTTGTTTATATCATATGTTCTAGCATAAGCAAAGAAGCAATAATTACTTTTTTAATGTAGACATTCCTAAGCCTGGTTAAGCATGAAGTTCTTATAGGTATTAGGTTCACAAGCTTTCTGTATCAGTTACCATTAAAATCTCTTTGTCAGTTACAGACACGTAACACTGGCATAATTTGTGATACCTACCTACCTACGTATAGTTTTGTAAAAACATAAAAGTCAAACATAATATTACGATGGATACCTACCTATGTTGTTCATATCATATGTTCTAGCATAAGCAAAGAAGTAATAATTACTTTTTTAATGTAGACATTCCTAAGCCTGGTTAAGCATGAAGTTCTTATAGGTATTAGGTTCACAAGCTTTCTGTATCAGTTACCATTAAAATCTCTTTGTCAGTTACAGACACGTAACACTGGCATAATTTGTGATACCTACCTACCTACGTATAGTTTTGTAAAAACATAAAAGTCAAACATAATATTACGATGGATACCTACCTATGTTGTTCATATCATATGTTCTAGCATAAGCAAAGAAGTAATAATTACTTTTTTAATGTAGACATTCCTAAGCCTAGTTTAGTATGAAGTTCTTATAGGTATTAGGTTCACAAGCTTTCTGTATCAGTTACCATTAAAATCTCTTTGTCAGTTACAGACACGTAACACTGGCATAATTTGTGATACCTACCTACCTACGTATAGTTTTGTAAAAACATAAAAGTCAAACATAATATTACGATGGATACCTACCTATGTTGTTCATATCATATGTTCTAGCATAAGCAAAGAAGTAATAATTACTTTTTTAATGTAGACATTCCTAAGCCTAGTTTAGTATGAAGTTCTTATAGGTATTAGGTTCACAAGCTTTCTGTATCAGTTACCATTAAAATCTCTTTGTCAGTTACAGACACGTAACACTGGCTTAATCTGTGACTACCTCATAGTACCTACCTACGAGGTACGAAAATACGAGGCAGTCACAGTTTAAGACAGAGTTCGGCACGCGGCACGTGTTTGATGTGTCGGTGTCGCTATTTAGAAGAATTAGCAGAGAAAGGGGACGCTCACTTGTCCTTTGAGCTAATTAAGCAAGCCGAGCCGACACTCGACAGTCGCGAATTTCGCCACGCGCGCGCCGGTTGTGACGTGACATAATAATGTGACATATCGCGCGCGACCGATGCACATGGCATATCGATATACCTACCTACCAATATTGAATACACCGAAATGGTGCGTGTTTATGCTAGGTGTGGAGACAACGTGTCTGAAGCTTGCCGTGAGTTTGTGTTTGTGTGTGTGTGTTTGTGTTAGTGTTACGCTACTCACGACGCAATCCTACATTTCTTCGAGGCTTACCCCGCAGCGAACACAAATGATGCAGCTCAACGCTTCGATGTGTCTCAATTGTTCGCATGGACAGTTAAGGAAAATATCCGTTCCACCTTCATCGCGTCACATTCTGCAACATGCTGCTTGCCGAGAGGCCGACTGTGTTGTGGACCGATGAGGCTACTTTTGGGAGAGTGGGACTGTTTAATACTAGAAACGAACATTTGTGGTGTCACGAAAACCCCCATGAACCCGTACTCTCCTGGGTTCAAGAACAATTGTATTTCAGATGTGGACTGTGTGTGGGTTGTACCGGTGATTATTTTGAACAATTTGCACGTGATAGACTTCGTCACCCCCGGGAATTGAGTTTGAGGGGTGATAATTTGTAAAATGGTATGTAAATATTTTGGAAATAGTTCAATGATTGTAAATAAGAATGATTCCACTCTTTAAATACGCCTACATAAAAAAATAATCAACTTTTTATTGTTTTGCCGGTTTTATTTATAATATTTAAATAATCTAAAATTAATTTCTTCGAACTTAGGTTTAAGTTTGAAGCGTTCGTAGCGTAGGTACTAACTTAGTCGTTCTTAACCGATCAACTATGTTAAGCAACGTCCGCTGCGGTCATGAGTTGGATGGGTGACCCCTAGTGGCATTTTTATAGATTGAAAAACGTGGGAAGTTTTTGTGTACCCTAAAAGTACGCAATCGTGCCTGAATGCTACTTACGCGACAGGTAGACAATTAGACATCACATGTGCGACCGCGCGCCTCCTTTGATGCTATTTGTTGCTGAATTACTTGTACCTAATAGATTGTTTGTATTTTTATCAACTTTTATTTTTTAATCTAGCCAGTAAAGTATGAAGGGATTGTGGACTCAGTGTACATGTAATAAGAAACATCCGGTGGACGGTAAATGTAAGTATGGTGTAGGTAGGTAGGCAGAAAGATATACATACCGCATATGGAGATGCCGCGTAGATCGCGCTATGTTACAGAATAACTAATAGTATCTACGGTGCGTCTTGGTTGACTACGCTTACGTGTGTGCGTGTAGCTACGTTCGTAGCTCTCTGAGTAACGTAGCCACACGTGCTCCGTTGTTGCTTTAACATTTGCGACGCTATAGATTTAAAATTTATTAGAGAGTATAAGAAAATCTTGATGATTTTTTAAATTGAGTTTTCAGGAAAAAAAAATATCAAAACTTGTTCCTTGTGATGTACTGATATTGCTCTTAAGAGGTTTTGCGTAAGTTACCAGTAACCCTGTATATTGATAAATGGGGTGTTTTTAAATTCTCCGTAGTAACGAAAGTAATGTTACTTGGCATCCGCGTGGACGATGAATGAATCAACATTGTTCTCAGTATCTTGGAATGTGATTAATCAGATTACATGTTACACATCATTAGAATAAAGTAAAATACCATCAAATTGAATGAGCAAAATATTATATTATATTCGGTGAATATGGGTACAATTGACCTGAAATAAATGGATTTGATTTGATTTCATTAAATGTTAGTTGTGGGCAATATATTTTACCACGACTCGTCATACAAATATGAATTATAGTTTTTCATAACTGTGCTACTGTACACGTTCCCATAATAATATAATGCAGGTTGTTTTTTTTATTGCTATCATATAATTTTTGACTATTAATTACTTATGTTGAAAATATGTTCGTAATTCGTATACATCCTATTTCGTTTAATTTTTCAGTTACAGTGGTTAACAGAAAGGTGTTATTTTACTACCACTCTGCTTTCATATACCAACTATGGTAAAAATTAGACCAACCAGATATATATCTAGCCACTTCTAAACAGCAGGATAAGATTTTTGTTTACCAAACTTGCAGAAGTTCAAAGTTCAAAGTTGTTTATTGCTTTCATGAGTACATTTGATGGATACAATATTTAACAGAACATACATGAAACCCATTTGGGCATAGCATCATTATACAATCAAATACATGAAATATTACAGATGAAGTACATATTACCAACGTGAAACAGACCTACCTACCTATATTTGAAGTTGAAACATTGTCAATTTATTATAAACAATTTTAATACATTTTTTTATCCTTGCGTGTTATATGTTAAATTATATTGATTATTAATAAAATTATATCGAATGTCATGAAAAAATATAAAAATTATGGGAATTTATCATTATAATATTCTTTTAGATTGTAGTAGCATTTCTCTGTAAGTAATGTTTTAATTTTATTTATAAATTTGTTCGTGTTTGGTTCACCTCTTATCTCGTTTGGTAGATGGTTGTAAACTTTTATCGCGTTAACATAAGGGCTATTTTTATACATATTGATGCGGCTTTTAGGTTGGGCTAATTGATTTTTTTGGTTCATTCGGGGGCCGTATACTCGATTTGGTTTCGCATCTTTAAATATGTTTGGATTTTTTCTGACAAATTTACATAATTCTAAAATATACATACTTATTATTGTTAAAATTTTTAATTGTACAAAATGTGGTTTGCATGAGTCAGTATTGTTAATATTCACTATGATACGTATTAGTTTTTTTTGCTTGATTAGTAAATCTTCGATGTTAGTGCCATTTCCCCACAGGATAAGTCCGTAATTTAACCAAGAGTGAGCATATGCATAGTAAGCTATAACTGCAGTTTTTTTATCTGTACTTACTTTAAGCTCATATAGGGCGTATGCAAATCTAGACAATTTCGATTTTAGTTTTTCAATGTGTGTCTTCCAGTTCACATTTGAATCAATTTCTATTCCTAATAGTGTGCATGTACTGACTTTGTCTATAGTCTTGTTGTCAATTTGTAATTCTACGTTCAATGAAGATTTTTGATGTGGTAAGAATTCAATTAATTTGGTTTTTGAAAAATTTACCTTAAGGTTATGGTCTGCTAACCATTTTATCACATTACACAAAGTATCTTTTACGGTTTGGTTGAATTCACATGTATTTTTATATTTAAAGAGAAGTGATATATCATCCGCAAAAAGAACACACTGAGTGTCTATGATTTTAGGTAATTGGTTTATGTAAATTATAAAAAGTATGCATCCTAATACGCTACCTTGGGGAATAGAGGAGTTTAATATGAGTGGCTGAGACAAGAAGTCCTCAGTTCTGTGTGTTCGATGGTTATGGTATTGAATTTTAACATATTGTACCCTATTTTTAAGGTAGGAATCCAGCCACTCATATGCAATACCTCTTATTCCTGATTCATAGAGTTTTGTTAGGAGGATATTAAATTGTACTCTATCATATGCTTTCGTCATATCGAGTAGGATACCCACAGCGTATCGCCCATCATTCACATAGGATAGTGCTTGTTGTATTAATTTATAGACTGCCAAAGTTGTGGATCTATTTTTGCGAAAGCCATATTGGTGATCGTCTAAGATCTCATTTGTTTCTAGGTAAGAATACAAGCGATTTGACATAGCACGTTCAAATATTTTAGAGATAGAAGGTAAAAGAGCTATTGGTCTGTAGTTGGAGGGGTCAGTCTTATCTCCTTTTTTGTGAATGGGTTTAATAATAGATATTTTTAATATGTCTGGGAAAGTACCTTCAGCAAATGATTGGTTTATTAGTAGAGTCAAAGGTTCGACAAATTCGTTCGCACATTTTTTTATGACCAGTGGTGGCAAGTTGTCATGGCCAAAACTGCGTGTACTTTTCAATGATTGAATAAGTGTTCTGACTTCATTTTCATCTACTAGTCGCAAGTACATGCTGTGCAGTGGGCCATTTCCTGAGTTAGTGTTCTGTATAGTGGTAGTATTTTGTTCAGAATTCCCAACTCTAGCAAAAAAGTTATTGAAACTATCCGAAATTTTTGAGGGTGATTCAATTTTTTTATTATCTATTTTTAGTGTTAAATTTTTAAATTTTTTTGTTATATATTTACCGATCTTGTTTTTTATTATATTCCACATTGTTTTAGTTTTGTTATCTGATTCTATCATTTGTTTTATATTTTGAATTTTTCTAGATATACTTATTGATTGTTTTAAAATTTTTCTGTATGATTTGTAGAATTTTTTAATTACGTAATTATTGGTGTGATTTAGCATTATTCTGAGTGCTCTTTTATGCTTGGCGGAGAGCCTTATACCTGCTGTTATCCACTTCGGGCTTCTGTTTTTTTGTTTGATTTTAATGCATTTTTCTGTAAAGCAATTTTGTATTAAGTTTTGTATTATATTGTGAAAAAGTTTGTAATTTTCATTTATACATTCATTTTTATATAATTGTAAATTCCAATTAATATTCCTTAGTTTCAATTTAAATAGTTCTATTTGTTTTTCTGTATATAACCTTTTAATTATATTTTGGGTTTCTTTTATATTAGATATTGGCTCTATTTCTACATTGACTAGCACACCGTGGTGATCGGATAGTCCAAACTCGTGCACGCTCGTATGCATTTGGTTAAAGTTAGAGAAGACAAGGTCAATGCACGTAGATGTGGTTTTACATACCCTTGTTGGGGTCCTTACTTGCCGTAGAAAGTTGTAACTGAGTAGTAAGTTTTCAAAATCAGATGTAAATTTAGTTTTTTCTAGCATATTGATATTAAAATCACCACCTAATAGGATGTTTTTATTTTGTTCACATTTTAAATGCGTTAGTAATAATTCAATTGATTTTATAAATATGTCTGTTTCTCGTTCGTTCCAATATAAACATATTATTAATAGGTTATACTTCTCTAGTTCAATTGCACAGTACTCTACAACAAATTCTACATACGCAATTGTAAGGGCCTTAAACTTTGGGATATTTTATGAAAAAAACACACAGCTGCAGAAACATTGTAGGGAACATGTTATACAGGCTTTTTTAATGAAACATGGCAGACAAGTGAGAGGTACTGGAACAGGTGACTAAATTAGACTTTAAAATAAAAATAGTGGATTATTAGATTGTTAGTAAGTGGTATAGTCTGCAGAGGTTATCGACAAATTAAGTTAAGATGTATATAAATTAACAAAAAATCATTTATAAAATAAAAAATATATTGTTTTCAATTTATACAGTTTTAATGATATACAAAAGTGTGCGTGAGAAAAAACGAGTATCGGAAACGGAAAGTCAAGTTTTTTTTCAAGTTTGCAGTCCCCGTGACCACGATCACTGCAAATTGTTTGAAACGTCAGGACAAAAATAATGATAAATATACGAGATTTAAACCGTTTAATGTTGTTTAATTACTATGTGTAACAATCGCGAAAACCTAAGACAACATTAAGTTAAGAGCCCTTATTCCAGCAAAGCCATTTTACAGCCCTTTTCTCAAAGCTGGTGTGGCTAAAGTATAAAAGTTTTTGTTTTTTAAATGATGCAGGAAGAAAGTTTATTGTTTTTGTAATTGAGTGCATTAGCCATTATTGGAGTACAAAATTTTATGCCCAAGGCGGGAATCGAACCCGCGTCCTCCGATATCGCGTTCGATTCCCGCCTTGGACATAAAATTTTGTACTCCAATAATTTGTTTGATATGATTTCGCTTAGCACGCGATAGTGCTTGTAATCATATTTAGAAATATAGAAGGGTAGCAACATCATACCGAGAGTTAAGTGTTTGAAAAAACACTTCTTTCGATCAGATGAAGTCTTGTAGTCTGGTTGATGGCCGCGCACCGTCCCCTATGATGGTTAAAGTAATACAATTGGAGCACAAAGTTTCGGCAGAAATGCCATGACGTGATATCGGAGGAAGCGGGTTCGATTCCCGCCTTGGGCATAAAATTTTGTACTCCAATAATTTGTTTGATATGTATCTATCTATCTAAAGCCGTTCCGCCAACAGGGCAGTTATACAAATATAATGAACCAAGGTATGCATGCACAAAGCAGGTATACAAACTACAAAACTAAGTTATTTGCCTATATGTATACAATTATGGTTAGAAGGACATAATCAAATATAGATACCTACATAGTAGTCCATTTAAATGTTACAATTTAAGGACCGAATATTGCAATTCCTAGAGGGCGCAATTTTACTTTTGAGACAAATCTAAGTTTGTGGGGTCGCCACCCTTGTGCCCCGGCCACCATCTTGATAAAAGGGGTGAAAACACTTATTTCGCGATATCTCGGAAACGATGTGTCCTACAAAAAATTCCACTGCACATAATTTGTAGCAAATTATTTTTCCTACAAATATGTTATTATAACTTTTTGCCCTAAATTAAAAATTTAAGAAGTTATAAGCAAAAAAGTGAGAAAATTTTCATATTTTTTTCTTGCTCTATAACTTTTTTTTCTTGTTTTACAAAATAATACCTCAGACCAACATTTTTGATTATCTTTTGAGGATTTTTTTTATTTTATTTTAATCCATTTAACACACTGTTACAGCGCTCCAAAGTTGACCAGGTTCGTCAATGCTCATGAGAATCCGGTCAAAAAGAAATGTTTAACTTATTATATTTTTTATTGTAAATATATTCTTAAAAAAAATTGTTGAATTCGTACAACTTTACTTCTTCATTCCTGTTTTCCTTACCATAGAACTTACTAAATTTAACTTACGGAAGGATAAGCAGGTAGAAAAGGTCTGAGTAACCGTTTGGGTTCAAAGGAACATCTGCCTGCTACGACTATTATTATTATACGTAGGCTTAGCTGTTTCTTCTATCTCATTTTATTCTCTTAGTTGTGCTACATTTTTTGCAACGTGTAAACGTATTGAAAATTGTGGATATTATTTTCAGTTTTATCAATTAACCTGCGAGTTTCGTAAAAAAATCCTGAGCAGATCATCTACGAGATTGTTCTAGGGTATTTTTTTAGTAAAATGTATAAAAAAGTTATAGAGCAAAAAAATTTATTATTGCTTATAACTTCTTTAATATTTAATTTAGGGCAAAAAGTTATATAAATATGTTTGTGGGCAACACAATTTGCTACAAATTATGTTCTGACAATTTTTTTATAAAACGCATAGTTTCTGAGATATTGCAAAATACGTGTTTTCACCCCTTTTTTCAAGATGGCGGCCGGGGGACAAGGGTGGCGACCCCACAAACTTGAGGTTAAGCTTCTTCAGACCCCCACATATAAAAAGATGTCCCAAAAATAAATTGCGTGCTCTAAAAATGCAAAGCTCATGTAACTTTTTAATGGACTATAGTTATAGTTAGTCAATGAGTAGATACCTCAAGGTTTATTATTAGGTTCATTTAAGTCTACTTTGTTTGTAAACAGTAAAGATGAGAAATGAATTTACAAAGTTACATAACATTCCACATTATTTATCAAAAATAAATAACACTGCAAAAAGGATCAAAATGTATTATTCCATGCGACATCGTCGTTGACCGCTCGATCCTTGCTAACGATGTGCCCGTTTGCGCCGTGCTTCAATAAATGCCTAAACTTGACCGATCGCGCAAAGCGTAAAGGCTCTTAAGTCTTCTTTTTATGGCGGGAGGAAGTACTGAAGGATTTGCACTTTGATGTTGCAAGTCACCCTCGACAGCCTCCTCTTGATATTTTTTTTCTAGAAGTATCCGCAAATTCTTGATCCCGATCATTCTTTTCTTTAGGTGGCGGGGATCGACCAGCTCAGGAAGAAGGCAGTCCATATAGAATGTGACTAGTTTTGTCTCCATTTTTTTCCCTCCAAAATTCTTCATCTTTTTGTAGAATTTCTATTTTTAATTTTTTGTCTCCATACTACACGGCAAATAAGCATTTAGTTTTGCTCGATTTTATTTATAATATGTGGTAACAGATATTTATGACTAAAATTAACATATTTAAATAAAAAATATAAAAAATATTAATACAAACTAATCCAATATTCCGCTACCATTAGGCAGTGTTCCCAAAATGCTGGCCGCATTGCCACGTTGTATGGCAATGCTTATCCTTTGTCCAAAGTATATGCCAGCATTTTGGTCACAAGTAGCGTCGACCAGACGTTTTGAGACGTCTTTGAATAATAGTTTGGCGCTCGGTCCCCACGGTCCCAGCGTTTCGACCCCAAAAGGCACAAACATGTAACAACTACTGAGATTACTATATTTGCGCCATTTGAGGCCTTCTGCTAGTTCAGCCGCCGCACCGGCCACTTTTTGGGTAGCAAGAATATGAGAAGGTGCTAAGGTATCGACACAGGTAGCGTCCCATACCAGAGGCCTTCCCATCCTCCACGGAACCAAAGTCATGCCGTCCGGCCTTTTACCATCGCCACGTACAAGGCCTAAGCATTTAGTTATATTACAAATGTGCATTTAGCCTTCAGTTTGATAATATCAATCAAATTTTTGATTGATATATATACCTGCAAAATACATTTTACAGACAATCCGTTACCTGAAGCCTTCAGAAAAGCAACTGTACATTTCTGTTTGTCCGACAATCGATTTCGCACAATTTGTTAGAATGTGTAGATAGAATTTGTTAAAAGGTAGAAGTAAGGATAAATGTCGGGAGAGCAGTCGAATGACACCTGCCAAAAATCCAAAATGGCGATTTCAAGACGGCCACCATACAAACTGCTCCGCCCCTGCTGAAGCTCGGCCTTCAGAAAGGGGGTGTAGTGAATATGAATAAATGAATTTAAATACATAAATTCATATAATTTTCACGTCAGATTTTTTGCACGTCAAGAGTAAAACATCGCTCTTTACCATCTATCTAATACCCTAACTAATAACCGAAAAGGGGGCAAAGGCGAGTATAATACATATCAACGATGGCATACGCAATGGCATATTGCTTCAGATAGGAGGCCGGCCATAAAATTTAAGTCTTACTCCGCACAATTATGTCAATACGTTGTCTTTTGTGAAGGTACTCAGAAAAAATATATTGTTTATACCGACCCTACAGAGGTGTGACAAGTGCAGGGCGATAATAATGTAAAGTTTTTTTTTTCAGTGTAAAAAGCATGATAGCTCGGTGGCTTTGGCTATGGACTGCCGCGCAGCAGGTCCATGGTTCGAATCCCGCCGCTGGCTTGAGCTTCACCGCATGGTGGAAGGGCATTTTAGCGAATGCCCGCCTGGCTAGCGACCACCCTCAAGTGGAAAATCTGTCGCCAAGCACCTAACGGTGTGTTCCGGCAGCTGTCCTTGAGAGCCAGTAATTCTAGGTTAAGCCTGTTAACACCTTCGACCACATCATCACTTACCATCAGGTGAGATTGTGGTTAAAGGCTTACCTATCAGCGATAAAAAAAAAATGTATATATACATTTATACGTTTTTGTTGTTTAAGTTTACCTGCTGCTCTGCTATGGATAGGTCAAAATATTTTTTTGCCTAATATAGGTATTATAATATTTAAATAATATATTAAATATTATTTCTTTTACGAAATAATATTTTTTCGTTTACGAAATTTCCTGTGAATAAAATGTGCAAATTTAGTAATACTTTATTCAAAGATTACTCACTTATTTTCATATAGTGGAAGAACACAGTCTAAATTTATTATATGAGATGGCGACTCCGACAGTTCTCCCTGTTCCGAGTGATCTCGGACTTTGACTGATTTATTATTTTTTTTCCTGAGAAAGAAGGTGCATTTTATGAGCACAGTCTATTTTATTATATATATGTACAGAATCTATTTATTCCACTCTATTATATTTGTATAAATCGTTACTTATATGTACATGTCTAAGTGATAAAATGTATATTTAAAAGTACCTATGCAGGTGACTTTGTAGATAATCTCTTGAATATATACCTACTTGCCTGATTCTGAATATTCTTTCATTGATATAAATCTACATTTAGTCTTGAGGGACATGAACAATGTTCGATGTTTTATTGCGATATACCCACCAAACCAAATGCTTTGATTTGCTACGCTTGTGTTATTATTATTTAGCAACACTCAACTCCATTTACGGTTGAACGGCAGCTGTACTTTAGAGCCAGATAATTTTAGTTATCACCTGTTTGGTACTTTCTACCACATCACTTACCATCAGGTGAGACCATAACTATACATTACCAGATATTATTATAGTATCCAACTAATCGTACTTAGATTAGTACGACATTTAGTTATTTTATAGCTCCATTACAGTACTATAGGAACCTAGTAGGTATAGAATCTCTTAGTTCGATAGAGATAATATGTTTCATGAATAGAATAAACACCGAAACACAAACGAATATTAAATTTGCATAGGTAAAAATAAACTGAAATATTATACGCTCTCTCATAATTCTTGCAAAGTCTTTGTATCGACTCTTCTGCTTCGTTTTTTATTTTTTAGTTATCTTTATTTCCCATATTGATTGATATACCTACCAAGATACGTATTTATACTGCACAGCACAGGTGATAGCGCGCGAGCGATAGGTCCACGTCCAACGGCGCACAGCGCGGCACTGAAGGACAGCTCTTACGCATTGATTTTATTTCGTAATCCTAAGCTAATAAGGTTGAATATCGAATCTTCCGATTGACCGTAATCCTGCACAGAACTAAAGGTCGTAAGTCTAAAACACAATTTAATTTATTATGACAATACTAATTACTCTAGGTAAATTTTACTTATACAGCGGATAATTAACTACATTTCCTTTCTATGTGTGTTTATTATTAATATGTAACTGATGTAGTTTCCAAGAAAACTCCAATAATTTAAAGAAAAGGCTTCATTTTGAAAAATTAAAACTATCGAGTAAATTTCTTTCAAATGTGTTTCTGACTGTACAACTGATAGAAAAAGGTTTGAAATATCAAATATTTAAGTTTTCGTGTTGATTGCATATTTCAGTTGCTTAAAAAAACTAGTCGAAGGAGAGTATTTTTTCCGCAGCCTCGTCTTAATAAGAGTTATACGTCATATTATGTCATGTTGGTTTAGCTGTCAGAGCATACCCCGGCTATAGGGTGGCTGTCGCGGGTTATTTTGTAATGTTATCCGCGGAGTATGCGTCATTGCAAAATAAATATACTGAAAAAGAAAATTAAAAGTTAATCTTGATTAGGATCAAGTTGGCCTTAGAAAATATGCTGTAAGGCCAACTTGATCCAAAGTACGTTAATTTTAATTTTCCTGGATAAAGTATAACTGCTAATATGAAGCTAAATTACAATTATAACGATATTTTCATATCTTTAAATCTTTCTTTCTTATAATCTGTCGCCAACTCGCCATGCACCTAACGGTGTTTTCCGGCAGCTGTCCTTGAGAGCCAGTAATTCTAGCTTGGGCTGAACTTACCATCATGTGACATAGTGGTTGAAAGCTAGTTTATCAACTATAAATAAAATAAAAAGTTGTTGCTTCCGTTTGTATGTGTATAACAATGTTATATAACCATATCAAGAGGGACCAATGAATTCAAATTTTCGATATTTGAGTTATTCCATACCAAATTCCATCCAAATCGGTCCATTCGTTTTTAAGTTTATTCGTTGCCTACAAAAACACAAATCTTTCCTACTTGTAAAATTAGTGTAGATTACATTTTATGTTAGTAAGCTTTCTTTCGTTTTTCACCAAAACTGATCGCGATTTCACCATCGCTGTCTCTCTTTCACTCCTACGAACGGATAGTGATGGAATTTCAGCATTTGTAAGCGTCTTAAAAAGGCGCTGCTTAAATATCTGTTGGTTTTAAAATATCCTCAATTCCGAGCCATTTCTTGAGATTATCCTTATTCCCATTACGGGTATCCAACATTGAAAACTCGGCATTTCTCTCCACGTGGTATAATAAGCATCAGTATCTCTTGGCTCGCTGCCAGACCACCTGAGATTTAATTTCGCGTGCACACGTTTCTGAAACTAAGCAGTTTTGTTACGTAAGATAGGATTTTTACAGATTTTTGATGCAGTAAATAGAAAACTGGTCAAGTGTGAGTTGGAATCCCTAGCCGTGAGTTCCGAACCACACAGAATATGCAAAAGATTTGTTTATTGTTATACAGATCGCGATCCTTAAGACGCTGTCTAAAGCTGAAATTCTGTCACTATCGGACTAAATACGAGTGAAAGGGAGACATCGATGGTGAAATCAAACAAACAGACGCAACAGACAGACAGACTTACCTTCGCATTTATAATATTAGTACTGATAATGATATTTACGTTACAAGCGTAAGTCAGACTCAACGTTGTCATTTTATTCTATCGAGAACATTTTAAGGAAACGTGATTCGGAATTAACTTGGACCTAGAAAATATCATGAAGATTTACGTATAATATTCTTAATACATTTTGATTAAAATATGTTTAATTTAAGCTATTTAGCACGTGGCAACCCCCTTAACTGGAAAGTGACAGTGTAAAAATATACTAATAGTATTTTATGCCTACGAAAACGTGCGTCAGACTAACTCTGTTTAGTGTAATTTTATAAATAGACACTCCTTCCTCTCTGTCTGTCTGTCAATTTGTTTATAATCCGGAAACGTATCAGACTCTCGGTAGATGTGGATTGAAGCAATATGATTCTACAATGGAACTAAAGCGGAGATGACATGATCAGAGTCTAACAAAGTCCACTCGGATAATGACTCAAACTCGTATCGTGTCAACTGTGAATCCGAGTACACTCTGATCTACATACCACAGAATAAAAAAACCAGAAGGATCACTCCGAACGTATGAAGCAATGAATACTTGTTCCTCCATCAGAATACGTGGCTATCTCTGTCATATTCAGGAATCCTGTGTTTACGCGCTGGATTTCCGTTCTCATGGACAAGAATGAACAGTGATTCGGCATCATAAGTGCGACGCGTAGGTTTTTTATTTTACTTATATCTATTGTTCCTTTTTTAAATATTTTGGACACCTCTATTTAGTGTTAGTTTTTTACCTTTTATAACTTTGATTTAACAATGGGTTTATGCCTGAAATAAACAAATATAATTATTATTAATTAAGTGCACTTCAGGTCGCAGAGTACGGAGTGCCTAATCATTTATATTCACCTACAAGGCGTCTCTCTTGCTATCGCATAGCCACGCATAGCTCTGATCTCTTCTAACGCGGCACGCACCGTACAATAATCCCATCCGGACGGATACGCTGATGTACATGTAGCTTTGTACCTAAAGCGCCGAGTGAGCCAGACCCGACTATACTAGTAACATCAGAGTCAGCTTTCAAGTGGACTCTCTCGAGTGTACTCTGATTGTGTCAACGCGGTTAAATGAACACTTATAAATGTCATCTCTACTTACTTTAACCTACGTCTGAGATGGTGTCAGTGCAGATAAGTGCTGAACGCAGTGTACAAATCGTACGATGCTAAGTTTCATAAGAAAAAAGATATGTCAATTACAATATGTCATTAATTGTAGCTGTCATCGGGTTCCGAACGTCACTTGTTATTTGTTATTTTCTTCACATCAACAGGCGTAATCTCCACGCATTACCCAACGGGAGGGTGTTAAGCGGTTTACTCTGCCTATAACAGGTGTAGTTCGTCACAAGTAAAGGATTGCACTGCGCCCATCCTCTAGACATAAAGTTGTGTCTCATGTGCCTGTAATATCATCGGCACCCATACCCTTGAAACCGGAACACAGTAATGCGAACATAACTTGCGGTACAAATAGATACGGTGGCAGTAGGCCCCGGACGAACTGGCACAAATATTTCTGCTGCTACTACTGTTCGGATGACTGTTCCAGTTCAAGCCGCTGTCTATCCAAAGGGAAAGATACCTGTCAGTATTTTTGCTAAATAGGTATGGTCTTAATAATAAGCACCTCATGTGATGGAATAACTTTATTTTTTAACACACTTCAAAAAAAAGGAGGAGGTTCTCAATTCGTCTGTATTTTTTTTTATGTTTGTTACCTCAGAACTTTCGATTGGGTGAAGCGATTTCGATAATTCTTTTTTATTTGGAAGCTGATGCTTGTCGTTTGGTCCCATTTACATTTCATCAAAATCGGTTTTGCCGTTTTTGAGTCACTCCAATAACTGAAAAATATTTTCCTATCTTTATGATATAGTCAATGACAGTGAATGACAATCGATGCCGTAAGTAGCAAGGGTCACAAAAAAGACTGAAAAGAAATGTTTAACTAAAAAATGGAACCGACTTCAACACTCAAAAGTGTGAAATAACTTGTGGAAGTCGGCACCATGCGCACAATATTGTTATAGTAGGTACTTTTGAACTATCATGGTACCGACTTCAACAAGTTATTTCACACTTTTGAGTGTTAAAGTAGGGTTCCATTTTTTGGTTTAAATTAGTTTTGTCTTTTTTATTTTTTATATTATCTAACATGTCTTCGAAATGATTATAGTCAGCTTTACTGACGCTACATTCCTTGAGAATGTTCTGGTTGATAATAAATCCTCTACATTCCAGTTTTCTTCGTCGTCACGTTACGAAATAGTACATCAATGACAACGCCTTGTGTTGAATAAAGTAACCATTGATCCAAATACGAAGTGGTACAAATTCATGTACCCCATACTGTATTAAGCTGATAACTACACAGCAATGGAGTGCTGCCAAGCATATAAGCTAAAATAAAGCTGTGTATCCACCAGAGAAGTGTCAGATAGCTAGGCAGTATGCAACGATAAAATCCACCATTAGGATCACATCATTGCCTTTCTTATTTCTAATAGAAAAGAGCTAAGGATCCAGGTCAGATACCTGGACACATAAAAGCCAGAGATGTAAGATGTGAACGAGGAATGTATGCGAGGTGGTGTAGCGAACATATACCACATATAGCTTACTCGCACAAAGGAGAAGTCTGCAAATACTCGCACCGCTTAGCTACACGCGGTTCCACAGCTTTGCTACGCATCCTCAATCCGCTCAGCTACACACAGTTCCACACCCTGGCTACGCATCGTCTTACCGCTTAGCTACACACCGTTCTACAGCTTTGCTACGCATTCTCACAACGCCCCGCTTTACACAGTTCTACAGCTTTGCTACGCATTCTCGACCCGGTCTGCTACACACCGTTCTACAGCTTTGCTACATATCCTCGCACCCTATCACCGTTATACAGCTTTGGTACGCAAAACCTCACACACCGTATAACTACACACCGTTCTACAGCTTTGCTACGCATTCTCACACCGCTCAGCTACAAACAATTGTAGAGTTTGCTACGCATTCTCGTTCTGCTCGCACGGCTCTGGTGGAAACGCAGCCTTTTTATGTAAAAATATTATGTAACACATAGCAGTTATTATTTAATCTGTGATGTAAGTAAGAGCAATAGTCGAGCTCGACTGAGCCTCTTGCTATTGTTTCAAACTTTCCTATACTCGTCTTTTCTGTACACATTATACTAATGAAGAGCTATGGGGGTTCGGCGAAGACGGAGCCCTTTTCTAATGAAATTAGTGGAAATATCCCTGTTTGTATGGGAGATATTGGATTTCCTTGGAGTAAATGATTCACATACGCAAAAGAATGACTTTCCCTAAACTGAAAATAATTTTCTAATATTCTATAAATCGAAATTTTTAAAAGCCTTGTAGAGATAATTAATGCCTGTTCATGCGCTTTTAATACTATCGTACTGTAACAGCCGGATCGTCCACTGCTGAACACAGCCTCCCCTATCAAGGGGGTATTTGCCATAATCCCCACGCATGGCAGGCGCCTTAGGAAAGTTGGCAGTTTTTTAGAAGGCACTGCTGCCCACCTTCCAGTATTTTTCCCTTAGTCGCCTCACGACACTCACGGGATTATATGGGGAGGTACAATTCTAACCCGGCACCCCACGGGGTAAGGGGGCGTCCATAAATTACGTGAGATGATTTAGGGGGGGAGGGGTTCGAGTTAAATCTCATATAATCTCACGTTAGGGAGAGGGAGGGTCTTGACAAATATCACGCAATTTTTGTTCTGATTGAAACAAAAAAAAAATATACTATACTACGCATAATTCTCCATGGACTGAATTAGAGTAGATATTCTTTTCTTTTTATCACAGTAGTCATGATTTAAGTATTCTATTGTTTAATTTTTAATAAATTTATAACTCTCAGCAATATTGATAATATAAGTAGTCGTAAATAAAAGCACGAAGCAAATTGTTTTTTTTCTTTCTATAATAACAACCCAGCGCGTTTATGTAAGAAAACCACATTCTGAAAAATCTCACGTGAGATTGGAGGATGGGCTAGGGGGTTGAACAAAATCTCACGACATCTCACCAACGGGGGAGGGAGGGACAGAAAATTAAAAAAAACACCTCACGTAATTTATGGACGCCCCCTAATACGAACGTAGTTTCGTCATATTGTCAAATTCAGATAAATTTTGCATGCTTGTTCTTGATGCTGCGGGTTTGCCAGGTTTCCGTAAACCCGAATATCTCGGCAAGATTTTATCAAACAAGGTCATCATAACGGCACCGATCCGACGATATAGCAAAACTTGCAATTCAATTTAGAATCGTAATAGTCGACGGCTCGGCGTAAGCACGCCTGCTGTGCGTCTCGTGGACCGATCTTTTTAAAACACAAACCATAGGTAAATTTTCTTGTAATTTTGTAGTCTTTTGTGTTGTTGGTAAAATCATATTTTCAGGATAATTAAGCTTTTATGTTTTAAAGTTAATGAATTATTTCAACCACATTTGTAAGAGTTAAAAGATGATGAGTTGGCATTTACGATCTTCCAAGATGAATAGTCAGGTTTTTAAAACGAAAAAAAAAACGGTATAATCAGAAATAAAAAAACTGTAAATCAAGTAAAATTTGCTACAGATCCTCACAAAATAATGCTATCTTACATTTAGACAACCAACTTAGGATTAAATCTGATCTGACCCAACTTTCTTCTAAGTAGAGGACTAAGCTCAAATATTTCGACAGTATGGGCTTCTCTTTTTTTATTCTTTATTTATCTTATACATTTTGGTAACGCCAGAAAACGTAAATAAGGTCACGGCTTAATATGAATAATACATTCCTTTTCCCCATACATCCTCACCATTTTAAATGCAAGCGAAACTGCCCCCATCCGCCCTTGGTATAGTGCACTAGTGCCACCTTGCGTGAAGAAACAAAACTAGTATTGAACTCACCCTCCGCCATCTCGGCTGACAAAGTATATCGCTCCAGAAATAATATTATAAACTACGTACAAATAAACTTTAAACCCAAAGCATTGTGCTCTTTGTAAATTCCTAGTTATAGCGTGTGATAGCCCATCAGTAATAAAAGGTGAAACGAAGGATTGCAGAGTCTGCTGAACAAGACCGCGTGGCGGGCTCGCAGGCGTGTGTGATATCGCGCCGTTCTAGGTACTACCTGGCTGCTCCTGGATTGTCTGGTAGGCTTGCATTCCCTCATCTTTCTTTATTCCCGCCCCTTTTTTTGCTGTGTGTACTATTCTACCTATATATATCGTATAACCCTAAAATAATAATACAGTCCTCATCGAAGACATAAAATAATTACTTTTTGTCGCTATCACATTTCTTTACAATGTTTAATATAAAAGCATTACAAAAACCATAGATCGGTTGGTAGGAATGCTTATAGCATCATAAATAAAAAATATATAATTAAGATATTAAATAACCCAAGTAATGAAATTATAAATAGGAATAGAGGTTTACATGATATTAATCTATGGTTATATAAACCTAACTACTCTGCCTATTCAAATGCACGCTTCCTTTTTGTTGCACATCACTTAAGCAAATCTTATCTGCAGTAATGTTTATAAAATGATCCAGTAAACAATCGAGCTGTATAGTGCTCGGAACCACAACTTGCCGTGGCGCCATCTACTTATTATGATCTGTGACTTGATGCTCAACTCTTTGGAGCGAAACTTATTTGTCTCTGGTTATACATGTGTGAAATTACTTTGGTTGAATTACTTCTTTGTATGATTTGTGTTATTGTTGTGGATTGTTTAAATTAACTTGATTTGAAATAGTGTAGCTGGTGCTGAATAACAATTAATTGAATTGAAGTGTTGTGCATAGATGTTATAGACGTTGAAGATTGATTGATATTTCTTGTGGAAATTGTTGAAGGGAACCCTGTGAAAGAACATTGGCTCTCCCAGCACGTAAGTACTTTATTGCTATTTGACCATGAAAATATTTATTTGCAAAATGAGTTTCGTTTTTGTTGTCATGGCATGGCACAAAATCCTCTTTCTAAGGACTGTAGGTTAAGAAAATATTTTGAAATAATTTCAACGGATAGATAAACTTGATAATCTATTTATTTACCTATTCGAAATTCAAAATGCACATTGCTTTTTAAGTGATATTGAGTTAATTTCTCTAATATACACGCGTGTTTGACGTAGCGATTGACGTCATCACCGCGGTACAGTGAGCTCATAATGAACCTTATTTTATATTTTATGTTTTCTTACTGAGAAGTGTTAGATTCATAAATTATATGTACATTTTTTTATGTTTCAAGACGAAATTTAAACAAGAAGATCTATCATAGATTTTTAGAAGTACTTCATTGATTGTCAGCGGTCACATTGAAGCCACTTCTTTAGTATTACAGATCAAACAGGACCGCCACGCCGCGCCGCTGACACCTATTGCCGCACACGTACCGTATTCAGTGTGTTGAAGCATTTGCGTAGCTGTCCATACTGCACGTCAAATAGTAATAAGATCCGAAACTAAATAGATTTCGTTTACGTTGAGATTTGTAAGGGCACATAAAGAGATCTGGCGACACAGATGTTTGTACGCAACCTTTCGGGCTAAGTGTTTCTAGTTTATTCATACGGATTTCGTTATTTTGCTTCGTTTGAGGGCAAATATGAATGTATGATGAACGCAGCTTTTTTGTAGCTTCAGAGAGTAATCGAAATCCAAGAGGTAGATTCTTAGAAAATGATTTATTTGAAAGGAAACTTTTTCGGAGAATTATTTTTGTTTGCCTCTTTGGTGAACTGATGTAAAATGTTGCTTCGAAAATGAGCCCTTTAGATGGCAATAGGCATATCCTATTATATCTTAACTTTCCTCCTCAGCGGGTCTAGCGCGGATCGGAGACATATCTCCCCGGGAGAGGATAAAAATATTCTCAACTTTGATTTTTTCCTACTATACGCATCCGATATATTACCTATACATGATATACCCACCTCCTAGAACCAAGGATAACTTCTCACTTTCTTATATCATCCGGAGACTATATTATCCACGTTCTGTGTCAATGCCTTAAAACGGTCATATATTTCGACGGGAAAAATCAAATGGAGATATTTTACTTGCCTCTGTAGATAATTTTGTCTCTCAAATGTGGATAAAATCAGGTTTCATTTTTTTATCTCCAGGTCATGCTAAGTTCATAGGAATATATACCTTACAGGCTTGTTCAATAACAATATTTTATATTAAAGCTCGTAATGCAGGTATGTATGTACTACCTACCCGCAAAAAACGGAAGTGCCTAAATCGTAAAATCTCAATAAAGTAATTATTGGTAGCTAGGTACCTCATAACTCTAGGAATTTGTAATATCCCGCGCCCTGGAACTACTTTCCTACGACCTATATAAGGGTGCCGGTGAAATTACAGGCACATGAGACTTAACAACTTAATGTCTCAGGGTGATGAGCGCAGTGCAATCGTTACGTGTGATGTAATACATCTTATATAGGCAGAGGACCAGCTAGGTATCATACTTGTGTCGTCATATTGGATAAAAGAATAATTAAGGACATATACCCGCCAGCCAAAGCGTGAACTTTTAGATAAACTAAACTTGTTATTTAAAAAAAATCGCATGTAAATATAGTGTATTATTAGACCTATCGTTTCTGGCTTAAATCCTTTTTCTTTTGGACTAATAATTATTTTTTTTATTATATAGCGTTTAGTATATAGCACTCGTTTTTAGGAGTTTGAGCCAGTTATTCGTAGCTCCAGATTTATTTAAAAAGTATAGTACACATGTATAAATAACTTCCCATTATAAAAAGTGCATTATATTCCCCTGTGGTGTTTGTGGTGTTTGTGGTGCAATAGAAATATTAAAAACATGCTTATTTTTCTTGAAAGAGATGCTTAAAGTTGGGTCTTTCTTTTATCTAAAATAACGAGTTTTTGAGCTAGTGCAATTTCAAAACTGTATAATTTAATGAAAATCTGATGCACCACAAACCTAGATATTAGGGTAGTGATTACGTAGGTAAAAAATCATTGAGTTTTATTCGCTATTGTTAAAATGAGATTGGGGCTGCGTTTTGTATGGGGGCGTTCGTCTAAAATATACCCTTAAAACTGGGCTTAGTCTCGAATCGGAGATGACGCTGCTGGTCATTACGTCGCAATTGCACATTGTAGACATTCGGTGTGTGGAAGTGAGATACCAAAATAAGAAGCGTTATCTTTGATTCGTTTTTATTAAACCGAGCTATACAAGGCGTCCCACGGCGATGCCACATGGAGGGAGTACCTTGAATATTGTAGAAGGAACATTTTACTGAAAGAAGACATTATTTGAATTTAAAAACAAAACAATTTAAAAAATTTAAACTGTATTCACAGATATTTAATGACATGGTTTAACCGGGAAGCGAACCCGTTATACGAGAAAAAACAATCACCCTGTAGTTTTATCATACCGATCGAAAGATTTCATCTTAAGGATTATTTTTGCAAGATAACAACGTAGTGTCAGAAATAAAAGGAAGACCATGAATTTTAACATTTCGTGTACAATATTCAAGGTACTTTCCCACCATGTGGCATCGCCGTGGGACGCCCTGTATATATTTCTTCCGCATCGCTCTATTTATTCCCTTTCATCAGTAGATACTCACCCACACCCTTCCAACATATTGTAATAATCACAAACGAGCATGTAATGTAAAATATGATAATCTTCCTTCCCGTAACCGACTTATGTCGTGTCGATAAAATATCTAACATCATAAAGGTGACACAATAACATATTACCCCGATAAAACACAAAATTATATAAAGGTCTTGCTTGAGAATTATGACAGACTCCTGCCTTGGGAATGTTCGGCATTACTTTTTAAAATGTTGTTTCTTTTATTGCTCATAAGTAAGTCTTTTACCACATTCCCACCTGATATCTATCACGGTAAGTGATGATGTGGTCGAAGTTGTTAACAGGCTTAACTTAGAATTACTGCCTGTCAAGGACAGCTGCCGGAACACACTGAGGTGATTGGCGACAGATTTCTACTTGAGGGTGGTCGCTAGCCAGGCGGGCATTCGATTAATTTTGATTATAATATATATTGATAGGCTAGCTTTCGGCTACTACCTATCTTACCTTATGAAGATGCGGTCGTAGATGTTGTTCAGGCTAATCTAGAATTGCTGAGACAGGTGCTTGGCGACCAATTACTTAGGTTTTTATAACTATTTTGAGTTTATTAATAACATTGGTTATTAAATAATAATAAATCTTATCAGAGTGCTTGGTTGCCTCAACGAATAATCATTGCAATTCAACGGGGCAATGCTGCCAGCATGCTGGGCACGCTTCCAGCTGGTGGTAACCAAGCTTAAGGATTATGGGAAATCCCTCCCAGAATGAGGGAATCCCTTTTTCATGATGGACTTTCAAGTTGTAGTGATTATGATGAAGTACCAAAATGTCGCTTAATAATAGGAGTTATATGGACCACTAAGTAAAAAAAAAAAAAATGAAAACTTAGTTACAATATTTAATAACTAATATACTCAAATCTAAATAAGAAATCTAAGTAACAATTTTTTTGAACAAACTGCATTTCTGAAACTGAACTTCAGTATTAAGCTGTCTGCAAACATTTTATTCGACGCCATAAAACGGTTTGCAAATGAAAATTTAAAATTGAAAAATTCTCGTTATATCCACTTTTCACCCGGGTAATATCCGGTCCATACCTTGTCGGGAATCCGGATGGGTATTTATGGCATTTATGTATTCTGGACTTAGATCCAGAAAGAGAAAAATCAAAGATAAAAATGTTTTTTGCTCTTGTAGCTGAGCTTGTTTACCCGAAAAGCTCGTAAGGTTAAGAAATGTTAGCTGAGATTACTAGTGATTATTGGTGAGCACTATTGAAATTTACTATTGAGCTCTCTCGTGCTTCGGACGACATGCGGTAGATTCTGGTTGTTGTCATAATACTATGACATAACCGCAGTTCTTATAGCTTGCTGGTACCGCCATTTGCGAATTTTCGCTTGCTTAGCTACCACATTCATGTACGTAATTAACATCTAACGCTGTGTTCCAGCTCCTATCTTTAAGAGGTAGTTCTAGGTTAATATAGTTTAAGCCTGTGTACCACCTCCAAACACATAACCATCTACCATGAGGGTGAGATTGTGAACAAAAACTAGCCTATAAGCAGTAAATTAATTACCTCAGCGTAGAAGGCAACGTGAGGTAAATGCACACCTACTATTAAACGCGCCGCAGGAACCACGTGTGCCGCAGTCATTGAATTAATATTATTCTTTATTTGAAAATGTCGTCATGCATCTATCCGCACCGAACGACCCGGATTACGATACGGATTCCTCCATCGGGCGCGGATGACGTCATCTAATCCGGTCCGCATTGTCTCATTAGACAGCATTTTAAATTATGTGCGTATGGCAGGTGCGGCTCCCGCGGCGCTAATTTCGCGAGACCATCAAATAATGCATTGATCGGCGATTCAATTACACTAGTTTTGTCGCGTCTGCCTATTAAAAAAGGAAAAATAGTAGGGCATTACTTTATAGACTACATCACTTTAATTATGTTATACGAAACTATATGATAAGAAGTGAACATACTGCTATCTATCGGACTGTAGTTGTAGACTACGGACTGTGTTTCGCATTTATTTTAATCCGACGACAATTTTTTTTTCTAATGAGATACTTAGTGACCTCATTGCATTACAATTTAGCCAACAATACGGACTAATGAGTACTTTAAATTTGACTTAAACTGCTAAATAATAAAATCCTATGACAGTGACAGAAATTCAATTCTACTATAAAAAACTTACATGTGTTCCAATTATTACTATCAATATTTAAACTGTTTGTGTATTTTTTTTTAATATAGTCACCGAAACAGAAACAGATTGTAATTAAATTAAAATTTTGAATGGATGGCTTAATCCTTGTAGCGTCGGTTTTAACCCGGATAATATCCTGTCTGAGCTGACCCGGGTACCCGGATGGGTTTATTACCGGAGCTAAAAGGTTAATCATCCAGGAATTTAGAAAAATAATACTGAAGTCATAAAAAATGAATTGGTACTTAGGGCGGAGAGGGATACACGACAACTGGTTCAAAGAACTTCCTGTCTTACTACTGGATCTGTCGGTAGTAATACGGGAAATAATTATTGCCTTTATGTATTATATTTTATACTCGTTCCCGTAGTAATACATAAAAAACATACACGTATCGATATAAAAACCTGTTTAAAGTTGATTAAACACTTTGATTTTATTTATTTTTGACTACTTCAAAAAAGGTGGAGGTACTCAATTGGAGTGTATTATTTTTTCATATTTGTTACCTCAGAACTTTAGACTGTGTGAACCAATTTTGATGATTTATTTGAAAGATGATGCTTCTCGTTTGGTCGCGTTTAAATGTCATGAAAATCGGTTCAGCCGTTTTTGAGTTACACTCAAATAACTGAAAAGTGTTTTCCTATCCTGATGGTATATCCGATTGTCACTCTCTGTCAATAACTATTGACAGTGAGTGGCAATCGGTCCTGTAAGCCAAAGGCAAAGGTTCCTGAAATTGGTGAAACAATTTTTTTTACCTAAAAGTGGAACCGACTTCAACACTCAAAAGTGTGAAATAACTTGTTGTATGATAGTTCAAAAGTACCTATCATCACAATTCATGGTTCCATTTTTAGGTAAAAATAAAATTTTCATAATTTTTATCTAGACAATAATCCGTAATCCGTATTTTCTTCATTGAAAAGCTTGAATACTGAATTTGAATTGAAAAATGAATACTGAAAATAGGTTAAATACAGAACCTACAATACTTTTCTAACCATCATTATAATTCTTAGCATTAGTATTCCTCTAGTTGAAGGGTAATTACTTAAACCACAGATTAAAGTAATAGTTGGACCACGTTTAAAATATTAAGAAGGGGGGAAAGGGGCACACTGAAAGTCTTGCACTGCTGGGGAAGCTTTTTTTACGCTTGCTAGGTTAGCCTTTGACCACTATCTCACCTGATGGTAAGTGATGATGTGGTCGAAGATGTTGTTCAGGCTAACCTAGAATTACTGGCTCTCAAGCACAGCTGCCGGAACACACCTTTAGGTTGCTTGGCGACAGATTTTCCACTTGAGGGTGGTAGCTAGCCAGGCGGGCATTCGCAAAATGCCCTACCACCATGCTATAACGAGTAGTTATTTGAGTTTGGAATGTTAGGATTCAAATAGTACAGTTTCTATTGATGTTACTCTCAAATAACTCAGAAGTTATTTGGCAAAATGTTATTATATTATTAACAATTAAGTAGTAATTTTTTAAGAAAGGCTGCAAGGTTGTTTGCCACGAGTATTTTTATTGAAACCTGAAAAAGCGAATGGTTCCAGGATAAATTCAAAATATAGAATCCTGAGCGTACCGAAAGTTGTAAAGGTACGGCTCAAACAATGTGGTGAATTTGTGTTAATTTATTGTTTAATTACTAATATCGGTCATATTTAAAATAATGCCCGCATGCTGGGAACGCTGGTAACTGGTAGTGGGCTGGAGCAATTCGAACTGCCTGTAAGTATGCAATGACTTATTGGTTGTCTAAATGCTTTTATTGTAGTAGCTTTAGCGTTTGTATTTAGTTCGTAGTATTTTGTTAATAAAATAATACCGCCGGTAAAAAACAAATTCGGGAACTTTGATATAGGTTCGAAACCTTTCTAGGAAAGCACTATCGGACTAAAAGCACTTTTCCATGCAGATCTTGGTAAATAACACCCTTTCGGGTTTCAGAGGTGGAAAATAGTAATTTTATCGCAACTCTTGCCGACCAGTAATATAGACGAGTAACACAATCGATCATGTAAGCATTGTATGTCATTAAAATAAGGGAAAAAAACAAAATGCTATTTTGTTCTTAAAGAACTAAATCGTGTTCTAGCACTGAAAAGTATGAACTTATTGAAGTCGGTACCACGCTGATTCAAAACACTGTCGAGCTTCCATATTCATGGTCCGATATACATAAATGATTACACACAGTTAATTGTTATATCGTTTTTACAGTTTGTTCTAATTATATTTATTGGGTTTAGCGGAAACTGCTCTTCATTTGTTTTTTAACATTGAGAGATACTTACGTTTCACATAAAAAAAATTATCACCGTGAAAAGATTTTGTACTTGACAAGTTCTTGTATGTAACATGCCACCCGTTTTCAGAAATAGTTTAAGCAAATGCAATAAGGTTTAAATAAAAATAGGAACTGACTTTCAACACTGAAAAGTATAAAATAACTTGTTGAAGTCGGTACCATGTTGATTCCAAGCACTGACCTCACATTATCATGGCCCGTCTTTCACAAGTTATTTAATTTTTTAGCCTTTGACCACTATCTCACCTGATGGTAAGTGATGATGTGGTCGAAGATGTTGTTCAGGCTAACCTAGAATTACTGGCTCTCAAGGATCAGCTGCCGGAACACACCATCAGGTGCTTGGACAATTTTCCTAACAGATTTTCTACTTGAGGGTGGTAGCTAGCCAGGCGGGCATTCGCAAAAATGCCCTTTCACCATGCGATGAAGCTCAAGCCCGCGGCGGGATTTGAACCATGGACCTGCTGCGCGGCAGTCCATAGCCAAAGCCACTGAGCTATCACTGCTTCAAAAATTCAGTTTTGGAATTTGGTTCCGATTGTTATTTAAATACTTTTTGCACCTATTTTACTGATACAAAGTACTTACAAGAGTGAGTATCAGAGTACTTATCAGTGTGACTCGCCTAAAATACTGTTCACCATCGCAAAGAGTTCTAATTACCATTACATTACCAACGCAAATATTTTCAATTAATTGACTATCACTTAAAAATTTCTTGACCAATGTTGATGAAATTTCTATGGGATCCACTTGGAGGTATAATACTCTATCTAACAAAAAGCTTTCAAAATCAAGCACTCGTAGCGTAGTTTGCTTAGCCGTTCTTAACCGATCAGCTAAGTTCAGCAACGTCCGCCGCGGTCATCAAGTGGATGTGTGACCGCTAGTGACACTATAGATACTGAGCGTGCACATGCTTCGGAGGGTACGTTAGCCGTCGGTCCTGGTTCTTGTCTTAGGATGGCAGTCGTTATAGCATGGTGGAAGGGCATTTTACAAACGCCCGACTGACCACCCTCAATAAGAAAATCTGTCGTCAAGCGCCTTACGGTGTGTTCCGGCAGCTGTCTTTTAGAGCCAATAATTCTAGGCTAGCCAACATCTTCGACCACATCATCACTTAGTATCAGACGAGATAGTGATCAAAGGCGAAATATTTTTTTAATATCCGAAAGATATTAAAAACAAAAAGATTTGACGAAGTAATCGCGTAACAAACATAAGAAAAAACTTACAGTTGATTTGAGAACCTCATCCTCTTTTGAAAATCGGTTAAAAAGAGAATTTGAAAAATGCAATATGCAAATTTTAAATTACCTTCATTTGTCATTCTTAAACAAAAACTTTCAGTGTAACCCCCGTAGTTTTTAATGCAGGTGAAATAATTTCATTCGGAATTTGGGTCACGTTGCTCTTTCAAACCGAATTCAAAAAAGGAGGAGGTTTTCAATTAAAGTATTTGTACCAATTTTGATGATTTTTGATAACATTCGAAAGCTGACGCTTGGCACTTGGTCCCATTTAAATTTGAGTGAGATCTGATGAGTAATATTTGAGTTATTCCTTATAATGCGTATTTAATCGGATTCGACTACATTCACGATGTTCTCATTTTCACTTGTCGATATCAAATGAACGAAAAACTGCATACGACGGTTTGGTATATTTGTTCATTCAATAGCTGAAATGTTGTCACTATCGCACTGATTAGGAGTGAAAGAGAGGCAGCAATGGAGAAACCGCGATTAGTTTGGATAAAATCCGAAACAAAGCTTTAAAAAAACCTTATATCGATATATAAGAGAAGGTTTTTCTATTTTAAATATACAAATTCATAAGTAAATAATTAAGTGATCAAAATGCTGGCACATATTTGGCTCAACGAATAAGCATTGCAATTCAACGGGGCAATGCTGCCAGCATGCTGGGCACGCTGCCAACTGGGAGTGGGCTGGAGCATTTGGACTGCCTATGAGTCTGCAATGACTTATAGGTTGTCTAAATGCTTTTATTGTAGTAGCTGTAGTGTTGTATATAGTTCATAGTATTTTGTTTAATAAAGGCATACCGCCGGTTAAAAAAAAATATTAAGATATTTACGTTATAAGTGCAATTGAGATTCAATTTTTCATTTTTATTCTATAGAGAAAATTTTACGTAAACGTGTTTCGAACTTTTCTTATCCTTAGAGAATATGATCAAGATTAACATATAATATTCTTACTCAATCGGCGTGCTATAAAAATTAAGCCAAAATTTCTTCCAATAGTTCACTGTCTTTTTTGTCGTTAAACAAGATTGCACCTACCTCAATTTAGTGAAATAAGGGTAAGAAGATAAAGATTTCATTTTCAGCATATATACAGGATGTGTGGTGGTAAGGGGGCTTGTAAGAATAAGAATAAGAAATTTTTATTTGCATGATTACTTTACACAGTGGTACAAATATTCGTAGAATGGTCTTAAAAAGTACATCAGTTATTGTAATCAGTCTGCATGCATACAGCTAAACTGTCACAATAGTTTAGATAGATAGATAGAAAGATAGAAAACTTTTTATTGTTACACCACATTCAAAATATTAAAGTTTAAGTACAACATAACATTTAATTAAATAATAATAACATAGTGTTACAATGGGCGGCCTTATCACTAAAAGTGATCTCTACCAGGCAACCTTAGGATGGAGTTGAATAAACAAAACAGTTGGGGCGGGTATAGTCCAAAAAGGATATTACATTGACTAAGGCTCCGTTTCAGAATGTCGTAATAAAGTTTCGAGTTGCTTTGCTACACATAATATAACTGAATGATAAAAATGACAGTTAACATGCAGCGCGTTTCAAGCTTTAACCGGTGGATAGGCTAAATCGACGACTGTGAAACGCAAAGATAGTGTTTTGTTTAGTAAATATGTTGTGGGTAGTAAAACCGGAACTTACTCAAACATTCTGAAACAGGCCCTAAGTGTAGCTCTTTACATGCAATTTAATTTCACAATGTAATATTTGATATCAAATGCATGAGAACTCCTAACACCCGACATAGTAACAGTTTGGTGTGTGGCAAGCAGCGTGCCATAAAAATATACCAACATTCTGTCCAATATTATCTTCATTGTCTTTTGTATTGTTAGAGAAGATTCTACCAACCTCAGTTTAGTGAAACAGGGGTAAGTAGATAATAATTTAATTTTCAGCATATACTACAAACTACTATATCAGCCGGATCGTCCACTGCTAAACACAGCCTTCCCAATGCGGTGGTATTTGCCATAATCCCCACGCTTGGCAGGCGGCTTGGGGATCGCAGTGAAAGATGACATAGTTCTTAAGAAGGCGCTGCTGCCCACCTTCTAGTATTATTCCTTTAGTCGACTTTTACGACACCCACACGGAAGGAAATGGGGAGATGCAATTCTAACCCGGCACCCCACGGGGGACGGTTCAGCATATACAGACTGATTAAGTACACCAGCGTAACAGGATGTGTGGTGGTAAGGGGGTTTGTAATAATAAGAATAAGAAATGATTATTTCCAAGATTAAATTACACAGTGGTATAAATATTTGTGGAATGGTCTTATAGTTATATTAAATATTCGTACAAGTTTGTGACAATAATTTACTAATTCCTGAATATTAAAAACAATTATGCAAGAGCCAGTCACTTATATATATCTTAAATTTATGTCCTTCTAATAAGAAAAACACTGTTGAAAGCTTGTTCTACAAATATATACACATATTATACGCGTTTCTTTTAAATATCTTTAGTACAACGATGTTGATACATTAGGTTCACAATTTTTTTCTCTTTTTTGCCTAGTCATTACTTTACTGCGCTTCTGAAAATACTCCGGGTGGAATTTAATAAAAACACAAACATATCTAACGTACATACTGGGCAGAGCAAGGATATTGCATCACATAAATACTGGTCTACAACTGTCTTATCATCATCAACGCCCAAGGCCACCGTTGAACAAATACCTCTCCTATCACCCCTGATCATTCATGGTACCATGGGTCGTAATTGAAGAATGTGGCGATACAGCTCGGATGTAAATAAAGCACAGAATAACTAATAGTATCAGTTTCAGACAGTGATATACGTTTTAATATATCACGGATACAATGGAAGGATTATGAGATATAAATCCAATTCCGGGAGCGGTTCCGCAGTGGCAGTAGGTTCGTTATGTTATAAGTTAAATTTATTCAATACAATATTTTGGTTTGAAAAATTTATTTCACAGTTATCAATATCCTACACTTATCCCTAATATTTGGGGTTGGTGCAACGTTAGATAGCATCGTCGGTGTTTTTTGTTTTTTATTGCTGACAGCCTTTGACCTAAATCTCACCTGATGGTACGAGTAAGTGATGATGTGGTCGAAGGTGTTAGCAGGTCTATACTAGAATTACTGGCTCTCAAGGACAGCTGCCGTAACACACCATCAGGTGCTTGGAAACAAATTTTCTACTTGAGGGTGGTAGCTAGGCAGACATTCGCAAAATGCCCTTCCACCATGCGGTTAAGCTCAAGCCTGCAGTGGGATTCGAAGCATGGACCTGCTGCGCGGTAGTCCAAGGCCAATGCCACTGAGCCATCACTGCTTCAATTGGTGTGGGGTTGGTGCAACATTAGGTAGCATCTTTGATGTGTGTGTAAAATCGATACCTTAAAATCTCGTGTTCATTCATTCCTTGAGTTGGACTAGATTTTGCGTTTTTCGGACAAATATATGTTTATTGCCTGACAATAATGTGTATGAAACTGTCTTCGGTGGATGGTAATGGGCTGGGCTCCTATACCATCAACAGTCATAACGTCCAATGCCTCCATCCTTGGAGGGTTTTGTTAAATAGGATGGTGACTGTACCTCAGGTGGACCTCGTGCTTGATCCATCACGATAGCATAAAAAAATGGCAGGATATCTACATTCTGTATTAAAAAATAGCATCAGCGTTAGGTACCTACAGTACTAAAAAAAATATGATGAACTTTTCATTGAAATTTATGAAACAGTGAGTTTAGTTGAAAAACGATTTTCAATGTAGCAAAACTGCCAAACATGTCCGTCAAACAAAAATATATAAAATTTTAATTTTAAAAGCTTTACCGTGCTTCAACTATGCAAATAATGCTTAAAAAATCATATTGTTTGTATAAATACTTTATTTCGGATGCATCCTAGCCTTACCCTTCCTCTGCAGAGGGTAGGTTCGATCAATATTGTTTTGATAACTATAGACATACACATTGAAATTCATTCAATATAGGCGTCAACGACGCCCTTATAAAGGTCAATTACAAATTTTAATATTGAAATATTCTACATTGTACTGCCACGTTCAGCAAAAAAATGTATAGAACCACTGCGAGAAGAACGGCCAAGAAATTCGGGGCCATCCTTTTAAACTTCTTTTAACAATGTGTTACATACAATATAATATAATTATTACAATATTTGTTTAAATTACGTAGGTGACAGGTGATAGCTTGGCAAAGCCGGAATTGACCAAGCATTGTTGTCGTTTAAGTAATCACAAACTGTGAAGTAGGATTTCTTAATCAAAATGTTTTTCACGTACAACTTGAATTTTCCTTCTGTGAGCGTTGTAATATGTTAGAGAACTTTATTATATTATTCTGGTTTTGGCTTCGGATTTATGGCCTTTTTTTATAGCTGATGGGCTAGCCTTTGATTTGGCACGTCTGATGTCGAGCAGTAAATCATTCCATAGTCGTGCAGTTTGCACCGTAAACGACCGCACCGATTATACCTTCAAACATAAATGCTCAGATTTTTTGACGCCAGTCATCGTCACGAAATGGTTAGCATCAGGCGGACAGACGGTTTGACGCGGTCGTAGCGTAGTTTGAGCCGAGTTAAGCAACGTCCGCTGCGGTCATAAGTTGGATGGGTGACTACTACTGTACGCTTCCGAGCTTCGGAGGGCACGTTAAACCGTCGATCTCGGTTGTTGTCTTAGGATGGTAGTTGTTATAGCATAGTGGTAGGACATTTTGCGAATGCCCGCCTGGCTAGCTATCCCCTCAAGTAGATTTGTCGCACCTCATGGTATGTCCCGGCGGCTGTATGACAGTACAATGTAGAATTGACCTTCATAAGAGCGTCTTAGACACCCAAAATGATTTTGATTTTGCCTTGAGAACCAGCAATTCTAGGTTAGTCTGATCAACATCTTCGACCACATCATCACTTAGGTACCATCTGGTGAGATAGTGGTCAAAGGCTAACCTATCATGGTAAAAAAAAAACTACCTTCTTTATGGCACTAACAGTGTAATATGTTAGAAACCATTTAAGTAATACTAAAATGTATTTAAATTGATTTGGATGTTAAACCTAAGTATGATTTCTGTTTATTTGTTTTTTCTATCCCTTCTTTTGTTTTCCTTCTATGTTCTATACAAAGGTTGTCTGGAAGAAATGGCTACAGATCAACTTTTTATTCAACACAGATATAAGACCGTCCATGAATTACCTTTGAATACACTCTAAATGTTTAAATTAGCTTCGTGAACAATAATACAAAAAAAAACTTTGAGTCTCTTGAAATTCCTAGCGTATATTACTTTCTATGCAAATTCGCGGGAAAAACTTCCTTCGTTTATAACCGGAAGTCACACTGCGGGCTTTCAGATCTAGTTTCAGATCTTACCTAAGTACGAGTTACGATATAATTGAAAGTGGAACCTCTAATTATTATATGGCTCCAGATATCACTCTCCCTATTAACTTTAACAGTCTCTTGTGACTTGTGCTCAGGCATGTATATAATTTTAATATTGTTAAGTTTGCAATGACGCCTGCTAGGCGAATTACATTACAAAATTACAAATTTACGAGAGAAAAAATTATAGTCATGTGCGGGATTCGAACCCGCGTCCATCCATCCCTTTAGCCGGGGTATGCTCTAACCAATTGAGCTAACATGACACAGTGACTCATAACTATAATTCTTGCTCTCGTTCTTCATGCCATCATAGCATACCCCGGCTAAAGGGGTGGATGGACCCGGGTTCGAAACTCGCACATGACTATAATTTTTTCTCTCGTAAATTTGAAATTTTGTAATGTATATAATTGGTAAATGTATTTAAATTAATAATATTAGGGAATAAAGTATGAAATTCCCGATTTGTACTGATTCGTTTATTTTTTAATGAACATATTTATTTAATCAAAATAATTACTAATATTATCTATACATTACTGCCATGTAATAGTAAGGTCATTTATTCCTTTGCGATAGAACTCTGGTGATCTAGATTGCATTTTGAGAAAGCATTTTGTACTGCCTCCTGGGAAGAAAACTTTTTATCACGTTGAGAAATGTCCCAATCACGAATAATATCTATGGTAGTCCGTTGGAGCAAGGTCTCGCGAATACGGAGGGTGACGAATGGTTTCTAATTGCAGTTCCTGTAGAGTTAGAACGGTTTCTTTCGGTGCTGTATGAGGTCTCGCTTTATGGAGCAATAATGGTGAAGATCTATTCATGAGACGGGGCTGTTTCACTGCTAGTTTTACTATCATTGTTCGGAGTTCGGCACAGTAGACATCTGCCGTTATTGCTTGACCAGATCGGAAAAAGCTATAGTGAATAACACCATGCTGAGACCACCAAACAGCTACCATTACCTTTTTATTAGTAAGCTTTGCTTTAGGACACTGTTGCGGCGTTTGACCTGGGGTCAGCCATTGCATTTTTCGCTTACAGTTATCGTAAAGAATCCACTTTTAATCAAATTTGATCCAATATTCTTTCATTTCTGTATCGATTCAACAGAGCAACACAAGTTTCAACACGCGTTTCTCTCTGCAGATGAGTCAAATCATGAGGCACCTATTTTTGATATTTTTTTATTTTATTGTTTTGACGCAAATTAGTCAATATTGTTGGTAAGGTAACGTTAAACCATGCCACTAATTCCTGGGTAGTTTGTCTCGGATCGGCTTCCAGCATCTCTTTCAATTTATTGTTATTCACCTGTGTGGGCGGTCTTACACGTGGTTCGTTCTTCAAATCAAAGTTTCCATCACGAAAGCGTTTAAATCAAAACCACACGTTGCGTTCATTAGCAGTCCCCTCTGCAAACGCAACATTGATATTGCGAGAGTTAGTTTCGCGTCGGAACTCGTATTCAAAAATCACTCGAATTTCGAAGTATCCATCTTTCTTGTCTAAGCTGAATTAAAAAAACCACTGAAAGTCGATAATCGAATGTTGCACATTATTAAAAAGAATAACCTTTTAGGTGCCATGTAAAAAAGTTTCACTCAAAAATCTCGGACCATGAAAGCTCTATGTCAATTCGAAGTACCTATTACATTAAAACGGCAATTTTATACTTAAACTCCTATTATTCATCTTTGAATAACCTGATGGCGTGTATTGATGTACGTTTGAGTATATAATATTATGTAGTTAGATATTGTATTATATATGTTTGGTCGTATGTCATGTTTAGCATTTTCAATTAAAATCTTGAAGCTAAAATCAAGCAACAGATCACTTTTACACTTCTTGTTACTACCGATAATTCTCTTTCGCTTCTTTCCCACTCACCACAGTCACACTACTGACAACACTAGGCAAGCTTCGCTACATACAAACGCTTCAAAATACCTTATACTTCGCAGACAGGCCTTTTGGTGTCAAATTAATGCGACAGCAAAAGGCCACAGGCTAAAAATAAACCAACACGATCAAATACAGCTTATCTTCATACAACAGTTTCATGACAAAAAATTCGTTAGCGCACAGTCAACAATTTAATTATATTTTCCGCGTTACGAAAACATTTCCACCAAGAGTAGGGTTGGCACCACCTGTCCATTTATAAAGAATATATCTGGTATATGCCGTAATTTTGTACGGTATATTTTTTAAAATTTGGTAATTAACATTTTCTCGTCCGTAAAAGTACCAGTGGCTGTGGGGTGCCGGGATAGATCACCTCCCAATCTCTACCCGTGGATGTCATAAAGAGCGACTTAGGGTAACACACCAGAAGGTGGGCAGCAGCGCTTTCTGTGGAACTGATATTCCACCAAAGACGCCTGCCAAGCGTGGGGATTATACCAAACTCCCTCATAATATGGGAGGTTGTTATCGGCAGTGGAAAATTCGGCTGATACAGTAAGTACCGGTGTGTGTTGCTAGTGATATCTATGAAAAGATCTTTTCTTGTAGTTTATTTCGCATTAAATCTAAAAAGAAAGAACTAGAACAATGTGTACAGCTGCTGTTATGGAGTTCAAATGGGGAGGTATAATATATATATAGTATATAAAAGATGCAGGAATGAACTTTTATTAGCCAGTATCCAGAAGTGTGAGCGACAACCCTACCAATCAGAGAGCATATTAGAACCAGCTAAAAGTAATCACTCTTTTTTGAGAACATTTTCATTTATTTAAGTGAAAACCGTTACGTCTCGTTTTGTCTATATTGAACAATGGGGAAGGTATTTGTTCCTTGGTGGAGGTCTTCAGACTGTTGATAGTGATGCTGTGTTATTAAATTAGTAAAAGCTAGAATTAAATAATTTTCTAAATATGATTGCAAGCACTATCGCGTGCTGAGCGAAAATCACATTTATTGGAGTACAAAATGTATTGTTACGGATGAGAATCGAACCCGCCTCCTCCGATGCCTATTCCAATTAATATATATAGTACTAGCTTTCCGGGCGCGGCTCCGCCCGCGCGTATGTCGGTTATCGCGCGAAAACATTAACCTCTTTTTGCGCAGTTGGATAAAAACTACCCTATGTTTTTTCCCGGGTCTCAAACTATCTCCATACCAAATTTCATTCAAATCGGTCCAGTAGTTTTGGCGTGAAAGCGTAACAGACAGACAGACAGACAGACAGACAGAGTTACTTTCGCATTTATAATATTAGTACTGATATATAAAGTATATATTATACTATATTAAAACAAATATTAATATAAATATAATATTATATTAATAATAATATATTAATTATTATTAGTTATTATTATTATTATTATATATTTATTACATTATTACTTTATTAAGTAAAGTATTTTCAGTATAAGTATATATTATAAGTATTTTCTGTATTTTAATTGATTATGCTTCCGGCTCGAAATCGGAGAACGCGGGTTCGATTCCCGTCTGGAACAAAAGCATATATACACACTCAAAAAAACTTGCACTTACACACTGAAAAAAAAAGGAGTGACTGTTGTAGAAAAAGTAGATCATTTCACTTTATTTTTCTGATATATTCTTCTTAAGATTAATTTTCTCTGCAAAGTAGACAATCCAACAAATTAGTCATTTTACGCCTACGGCATTCTTAAAATAACGAATTGTACTACATAGGCATTTGCGTAATGTCCAATTAATAAAATTTTAAAAAATAAGTAATGACCGATACAGATCTCCGTAAATTGTTGCTAAGCACCATATCGATCACGTCAGATTCAAACAATAGAAAATTAATATCGGCCCATTCGTTAAAATACGATTTAGAATATAAATATAATATAATTTATAATATTTAAAATACTTTTGGTATAAGGGGTTAAATAGTAGACAGTCATGCTTTATACACTATTTAATTTGTTGTCATTATGACCAAGAAGCCTAATTTGAAGATATAAAGGGTATTAAGCTCTTAAAAACGTCCAAAAGAAATGTTTCAATAGGTATTAAATAACTTTACAACGATTGAGTGTCACACAGTTCCTAGCTGATAAATTTAATAATTTCTCCAAAAATTTTAACTGCCCTCAGCATCATCTTTGCTTCGCTAAACACATTAATAAAAAAAGGAAAAAACATCCCAGAATCTGGTTCAAGAAATAATAAAAAAGTATTTTATCTCTCGACGACTCACAGGGGACAATTTCATTTTAACGTCCGCTTTAAAAACCGGTAAACGTAGAAAATAAAAAGCGCAATTTGATAATGCCATTACCGGTGCCGAAACTGCGGCCATTTTATCCGGCTTCTTAACAATCAGTTGGGAATTTACGGTCGACGCACACTCTCCACTTTTAAATAATCGACGCCTCACAAGTTGTTATCGAAAATCAAGACTTCTAGAATTTTGGTATTACTTGAATTTTATTATTGAATTACTGAAATACACGTGTTAATAATTGAAGTAAACATAAAAATGAAATCTACAGCAAACACCAACCTAGTATAAAAATATATGTCCGTGATATTATTTGTAATTTTGTAACATATTTAGATATTATTTTATCCTTGTATATTTTTCAATATTTATTTCAATTATTATATAGCTTTGATACAACGGTATATTTAAAAGGTAAACGGGTAAATACACCGCAAAATAAAGCCTGTTCCTGCTCTTAAGTCAATATATCAATTTCTTGTATTTATGAGATTCGTACATTTTAATAGAATTCATATGAGTTCGTGAAATAAGATTTATTTATGGGTTTTTGACGAAACAAGCATGAGGCCCACTCAAGCACATATGAATTTCAAGCACCACTGCCGAAAGACACTGCTAGGTGCTGGGAGACAGATTCTCGACTTGAAGTTCGTTGCTAGCCAGGCGATTTTGGGCCTTATTGACCAAATTACTATTATGTTACGTAGGGCATTATTTTGTTCATATTTAGTTAAAAAAATACAGTGCAAAAAGACTAAATATATGTACATCTGAAGCATCACTTGATGACGCCATAAGTTAGTAAGACCTTGTTGCCCTTAAATAACCTAATCAAACTAAAAGTAGCAAGTGTGCGGCAAATCTTACTCGGTTACTGAAAAGAACATCCGGCTTTTACTTCACTAACCCGCGAACACGTTTTTGCCGTAACTAAGAGTAGGTACCTACGACCGGAAACAGGTTAACTCGACCCTATTCCATGTATGTTTTTTCAAGGTTTTTTTATTCTTTCACCTCATCAAGATTCAATGTAGGTTTTAGCGAGAGTTTTTCCTTAGATAAAACCGGTTTTTGTCTCATAGAATTAGGCCCTAATATTTGTACGGGCGGACGTGACGGTGGTTTTTCTTTTGAACGTAACGTTTTGGTATGTTGGAAGGACTTCCGTGTTTGACACTGGGGTGCTTGTTAGGAGATATGAGGTTGTATATGATGTTACAAAATTACGAGAAAAAAAAAATATAGTCATGTGCGGGATTCGAACCCGCGTCCATCCACCCCTTTAGCCGGGGTATGCTCTAACCAATTGAGCTAACATGACACAATGACTCATAACTTTAATTCTTGCTCTCGTTCTTTAACCATCGTAGCGGGATGGAGCGACACCTATAGTTCAACTTGCGTTGTACTACAAACAAGACGAATTTTGCAATTGGTTTTAAACTTGTAAATGATGACGCAACCTTATAATTTTAATATTAAGTATGCAATAACGCCTGCTAAGCGAATTACATTACAAAATTACAAATTTACGAGTGAAAAAATTTTAGTCATGTAATAGTAAATTTGTAATTTTGTAATGTAATTCGCTTAGCAGGCGTTATTGCAAACTTAACAATATTAAAAAGTTGTATATGATGTTTTGACTTCGGGTTCTAGAGAAGGTGCAATGAGTAGATTCACAATAATCGTTATTCTTTTTGGAGTAGTATTGTTTTTTCTTCTTTAGTTACGTAGGCTTCTTTTTATAGGGTTTTTTTGAAGTCGCTGGTTTACGTCAACAAGCCTCAGACTCTTGAAGATCTTCGGGAGAATACTATACGGTAGGTGGAAAAAGCTTTGCCCTTTATGACATATTATCCGACCATGTCCATCGAAAAGAGTTGCCTATGCCTACCCATTCGGGGAACGCAGGTGTGATGATAAATACAGACTTAAGCGTGTTAGGTAAGACACACAAACTCACAGGAGTTTGCACACAAACTCCTGTCTTATCAATACATTTCTAATTCTTTTCATTTCAAAGACACGTATCCTATTGCTCCCTAGAGTTGTACATATCTCATGTACGCGGGGGCGAGTATTATTTTGTATTAAAAAAAAACTATACAGTATACATCCGGAAATAAGTCCAAGAAAATTAAAAAAATATAAAATATTGTTACGTTTTCAACACAATTATTTAATTCCGTAATAACTTAAAATCCGATTTGGGAAAAATATCAATTTGATAGGTAGATATTAGGGCAAAGGGGTTTGATGAAATAAGGAAGTTTCCAATATAATATTTTTTTATGTACAATATTTTTTTTGCAATTATCTTTTTATAATAAAGTAGGGATTTATTTGGAGTTTTTGATTGCAAGGGGGAAGATGGGAAATCGAAATTCGAAAGATACTTATTTTATTTTTTATGCTCAGAAGCTAAACAGTTATACAGAAGCTAGTTATATTATATAGAAGCAATAATCATTTGATAATTATTTAAAAAAAGTGGTAGTGGAAAAAACACTTATCTACTGGCCGATTTTTAATATTTGTAAAATTTGTTCCATGGTAGGTAGATAATGAGAGTATCCTCAGCCGGATCCACTGCTGTACACAGCCCCCCCTTCCCCCATTAGTCTTGTTTGTAGAACAACATTTATATTTGATAATATTTTTTCTTTTTAAAGTATCTTAAGAAAACATTAAATAATATTTAAATATAACAGTTAAAAATGTATATATATCTAGTGACATTTTTATACATTTTAAGTGTTTTATTTAATATAATATTTGTTATTATTAAATATGGATTTCCGCCTGAATCTATTCACTAACATATGTTTATTTATAGCTATAGGTGTGGTACATACGATAGTTAAGAATGAGAGGAAAAATTTGAGTTATGAGTCATATTATGTTATGTTAGCTTATCGGTCAGAGCATACCCTGGCTATAGGAGTGTATGGCGCAGATTCGAATCACGCACACTGTGCCTCCACATGACTATATATTTTCCTCTCATTCTAATTTTGTGACATTGATTATCAAAATTTTAGTTTTATACTGTAAACGTGCCACAGACGCATGGTATGTATCAGAGTTACGTAAAAAAGCCATTATTATATTATCCACACATACGTAAGTCCATCAATGCCTAGTTGTGGCCAAGGCTTTTCTCAAATAATGCGCGGAAATTAAAACAAAGTAGTACCTAGGCAGAATTTTTTGTTTGAAGATACAGTTGTTAAATGTACAATTTTCAATAAACAGCGTTCTATTTGCAAGCCAGATCGAAATTTAAATAAAACCTTTGATAAGTTACCTCCTTGGTTGCCATGCTTCGAAGTAAGAGATCGTTCCATTTTTAAATTACACGACAAGTATGAGTTTACTATGCAATTTATTTGGCCGCTAGACACGACAGATATAGATTTTCATAAATTTTTTGCCGGCCGCTGCGCTTATGTATTTGGCCAGTACAGCAATTTCGATTTATCTCGAAGAAGGTTGTCAAAATAATGCTCTCATTTCCAAGTATGTTTGAGAAAACTATATTATTCTATGAGATAAAAAAATCTACTAATTCCCACTTCAATCCTTCCCTCTTCGGGCCGGCAAAACGCCAGTAATAAATTTTTTTTTTTTATTGCTGATAGGTAAGCCTTTGACCACAATCTCACGTGATGGTAAGTGATGATGTGGTCGAAGGTGTTAACAGGCTTAACCTATAATGACTGGCTCTCAAGGACAGCTGCCAGAACACACCGTTAGGTGCTTGGCGACAGATTTTCAACTTGAGGGTGGTCGCTAGCCAGGTGGGCATTCGCAAAAATGCCGTTCCATCATGCGGTGAAGCTCAAGCCCGCCGCGGGATTCGAACCATGGACCTGCTGCGCGGCAGTCCATAGCCAAAGCCACTGAGCTATCACTGCTTCTAACATTGATGTAGTTGTCTAATAGGCGGTAGTTTTAAATTATAGTCAGGCCAATTTAAATGCGGCACTGAACCATGTTTTAAACTGCATATAAAGTCAAAGTCAAAGTCAAAGTCAAAATCATTTATTCAATTTAGGCGTCTACGACGCTCTTATGAAGGTCAATTACAAATTTTAATATTGAAATATACTACATTGTACTGCCACGTTCAGCAAACAAAAATTATAGAGCCACTGCGAGAAGAACGGGCAAGAAACTCGGGGCCATTCTTTTAAACGTTTTTTAAAAATGTGTTTGGTACATACCTACTATATAATAAAATTATTACAATACTTAATTTACATTACGTAGGTGTTAGGCGCTAGCTTGGTAGAGGCGAACCAGTCCAAGCATTTTTGTCGTTTAAGTAATCACAAACTGTGTAGTAAGATTTCTTTATCAAAATATTCTTCACATGCAACTTGAATTTTCTTTCTGTGAGCGTTGTAATATGTTTGGGCAATTTATTATAAAACCGCACACAATTTCCTAAGAAGGACCTTTTATTTGTCTTTGCTAATCTAAAACCTGGCACCGCTATTTTATCTTTATTCCTAGTGTTATAATCGTGAGTGTCACTGTTTGATTTAAATTTGCTCAAATTTTTACGAACATACATAATATTTTCAAATATATACAGACTTGGTAAAGTTAAAATATCAATTTCTTTAAAAATATCTCTCAGGGATTCCCTAGGATCCATTTCATATATGGCTCGAATTGCACGCTTTTGTAAGATAAAGATTGTCTCTATCTCAGCAGCAGCTCCCCACAGCAATATACCATAAGACATAATACTGTGGAAATACGCGAAATAAACGAGCCTAGCAGTAGCTACGTCTGTTAGCTGTCTTATCTTACGAACTGCATATGCAGCAGAACTAAGTCTTCCAGATAGATCATGTATATGTGGATTCCACTGTAAAGTTGAATCCATTTTAATTCCCAGGAAGACTGTCGCATTGTCAAAAGAGAGTTTTTCTAGGCCAAGCTTAATGTTTGGTTCAACATAAGTAACATTTGGTAAAGAAAACTTTAAACATTTGGTCTTTTTTGAATTTAAGAGAAGATTATTAGCCGCGAACCACTTAGAGATCATAGATAACACATTATTTACATGAATAAGTTCACTATCCCTCCGATCTACTTTAAAAATTAGGGAGGTATCATCTGCGAATAAAACTATATCGCAGAAATTTTTAACCATGCAAGGCAGATCATTTATATATGCTAGAAACAGAAAAGGTCCTAAAATTGATCCTTGCGGTACGCCTATTCTTACCAAAGACCCGGAAGAAGTATTGCCATTTATTCTAACCTTCTGTAGCCTGTCTGACAGATATGACTTTATAAGATCCAGAGCTTTTCCACGAATACCATAATGTGAAAGTTTTCGAATCAGAGTGCAGTGCTCTACACAGTCAAATGCCTTAGAAAGGTCACAGAATACGGCAATAGCATCCTGTGAACTCTCCCAGGCTTCAAGTATAAGTGACATCAATTAAGCACCTGCATCTGTTGTGGATCTGCTCTTTGTGAAACCAAACTGATTCTCATTCAATATATTATGCTCATTAAAATGGGATAGAAGTTGTTTGAGCATAATTTTTTCGAATACTTTACTCAGAACAGGTAAGATAGAAATAGGTCTGTAATTGCAAGGGTCAGATGTAGCCCCCGACTTCAAAATTGGAGTGATTTTACTTTGTTTCATTAAGTCGGGGAAGTTTCCTTTATCAATACAAAGATTGAATATTGTTTTTAAATATGGTGCAATAATGCATATTATAGACTCTGCCACTTTAACTGACATACCCCACAAGTCTTCGGTGCTCTTAATATTTAAATTTTTAAATGTCTCTATAATTTCAAATATTGTTGTGTGTCTGAAAGAAAAGTCCGGCGATTTGCAGGGGAAATTATGTATTAGCAGAGTTTCTGCTACATCGGGACATGCATCAAAAACAAAGCACGACTGACTAATCTCTGCAAAGCGGTATACCTAACTATTATAGCCTAATAAAACAAAGTCGCAAACAGTGCCAAGCTATGAACAACGTCATATAGAAGTCTCCCCACAAAGAACATAAATAAACATTAACTTCTCGAACTCTAACAAAAATCCCGACAACTTCCCAAAATCCTTCGCTACTTCCGAAGCTCCAAACTATTATAGAGTAGAATAAACACAGAGAGTTTAAAACGAACAAAGCAGGTATAAGGGTAGAATTCTATGCGACTGGTGCCTCGTTTACATTGACGCAGTGGCTGGTCGAGTAGTAGGAGCAAGTTGAGCTTCATGAGGTAATAAAAACTTTTGTTCGCTTGATCGGTTGAATTATTGTTAGTTGTATTAGCTGTGATTCATTTTATGATTACAGCGGAAATACTACGTGAAGCAAATTTATTCACAAATTATAAGCAAAGTGGTTATGTTCTAATTATGTAATATGTTATTAAAAATGTAATCGAAATCATAGAAAAAATGCAGTTCAGTGATTACATATTCATATTTGTTAGTGTATATGATGGAATGTATCTTGAAATTAAAGTTTTCTTGTTCTTTTCACTGTTTTAATGTGTTGAAAGTTAGAAAATTAACAATTACAGCTAGCTCCATTTTGGAGAAAAAATCAATTGTCACCGAGCAATGTTATTGCCATAAGGGCTAAAAGAAACTTACTTAAATCTAGTTGAGATGGCAAAAATAATTACTTAGGTTCTATTTTAAAATTAAACAGTAACCAGAGCAGCTATTGACTGATGGACTTCAGTAAATGACAGATTTATTTAGTAACAAATGTAAATACACCATCACAACAAAATCATCGAAAAATTAGCTATAATTTTTCGATGATTTCAACCAGATTTTGTAACCAACAAATTACATACTAAGGGGTTGTTTACAAACACAGACATTGCTTACAAAATTATTTCAACTATCAATTACCTTTGTAATGTTGTCTTAGGTTTTCGCGATTCTTGTAAGGTTCTTCTACATACAAAAAAAGTCTTTTGTAGGTTATAGTATTATTGTCTGCGGTGGTTTTGACACGACTGTTCAAAAATAATATAATGGTTTAAGGGTTCATATACGTATATGAGTTTCATTATTCCACCATACCTTTTTAATTGCTGAACAGATTTGAATGTATGGGGTACCGATCGATTATATAGAATCCTAACACCATATGGAGTGCCAACACTGGCTATACATTATGTGGCAGAGCAGTCGTGTTTTTTGGCTGTTAATAAATTTGCTTGTTGAAATGGTAGTACGATCTGTATATCTTATTGATTACTTGTCTCAAAACTAGCAGCGGAAGTATCAAAGACAATAAAATACACAAATTTGACGTCTACGATGTCTTGTAAAAGTCAATTACATATTAATAAGGGGGGGGTGAAATTCCTAGTTTTCTTCCGAGTAGACAAGCATTTGACCGCAGTCTCACCTGAAAAAACTGTAATAATATATATTAAGTAATTATAATATATTTTAATTTGAATCAGTAGCTAATACTTGATACGTTGCTGCGCGATTGTGCCAGATATTAGAGAGTATACGCTGTAATTGTTCATTCATATATAGTATAGTGTATAGTGTTTTTAGGATTTATTCTCAGGTTTCTGCTTGTAAACTTCGTCTGGCTTTGTTTATCTAAGTGTCTGAAATGTATTCTTAATTTATTCCGATTTGTCAGGGTGGCCTCACCCAATTTTTATTAATAATTAACGATCACTACTAAAGCTAACTCTCCCGTTTATTCGACCAATGTCAACACAGTTCAAAGGTACAGTTTGGGACTTATGAAAGTAGAGCATCAAAATCTCATTATGCCAGTATTACCCGGTACAGCTTTGAATATGAACTCTTGAAGTGGCAGACGAGTACTTACCCTATATTACGACGATACTACAATGTACACATATACATATTATAAAATATGTTGAATTTATACACGTATGTTTTGAAGCAATGATGGCCCAGCGGTAATAGCTATGGACTGCCGTGCCACAGTTATGTGGTTCGATCCCCGTCGTCGGCTTGATCTTCACCATTTGGTGGCAGGGCATTTTACGAATGCTCGTCTAGCTATCTACCAACCTTTTAGTACAAAATATGTTGCCTAGATGAGATTAGACCTTTACATCAGGTGGACAACATACGTGTACCGTTCCGTGACAACTCTAAAAAAACTGAACCAATACGGCAGACAAAAGATGTGCAAGGGTCACTTAAAAGAGTGAATAATTTTTTTTTACCAAATAATAGAACCAACTTCAACACTCAAAAGTGTGAAATATCTTTTTCGAGTCGGTACCATGATATCCTTTTTTGGGGATATTCTCACGTACACTGGTATTATATTATTATCCCTATTTCCTCAAGCGATGTAGGGATAATAATATCATACCGGTACCATGATAGTTCAAAAGTACCTATTACCACAATATTGTGCGGATGGTACCGACTTCGACAAGTTATTTCACACGTTTGAGTGTTGAAGTCGGTTCCATTTTGTAGTAAACATTTTTTTTACACTTTTTAGTAACCTTTTTAGTGAAAAAAAATAAAATTACAATCGATCCCCCGTAAGCAATACTTACGATCCATTGTATTTTTTTTATGCCTGATAGGTTGACCTTTGACCACTATCTCTCCTGATGGTAAGTGATGACGTGGTCGAAGATGTTGTTCAGGCTAACTTAGAATTACTAGCTCTCAAAGACAAAAACTTAAATAGACCAAACGACCAGCATCAGCTTTCAAGTAAAGAAAGCATTATCAAAATCAAACCAGGTTCACCCAGTCAAAAGTTCTGAGGTAACAAACATAAAAAAACAGATGAACTGAGAACATCCTCCTATTTTCAAAGTTGGTTAAAATACAAAATTTGTGGCAAACTAATTTTGCCTTTATCGCAAAATACTTAAATGTGTTCCGGCAGCTGTCTTTGAGAATCAGCACTGTTTCGGAGCCGGGCGATTTTCCCGTCTCCTGACTTCCAACATAACAAAAACCTATCAGCTGTAAAAAAAATGTTGACACCGAACATCTAAACATAACAATTTCAAGCTGTATTACATGTTTTAGTATTCCCTGTGCCGCTATTGGAATACCTTTAATCTCGCAAGAACAAAGTTTCCTTCCTAAATACCTATTGTAATTCTTGAGGGTCCTTTAAACTCGCGATTCCGCCTTGAAAACGGCCAAAAAGACCTTTTCATCCCATTCAAGCGCCATTTCCTGTAAAAATGTGTATCTACACACGTACAGGGCCAGTTTGGTTGTTTTTTACCGACTTGTGGACGGAATTTTTGCAATTTTACGCCTCTTCGGGACCGTCGTCGCATAATGTGTGAACCTTGTTAACTACATTGGTTTTGTTTTTCTTGGGAGTAAAAGCTAGGTTTCATATTTACATATATTTACAGGGTTATTGGTAAAATGCTAAAAACCTCTTAGGGTTGTCTTCTGCTAGTCCTAACAAACATTTTGAGATTTTTTTTTGTTCTAAAGCGTATTTCTACGTCAAGACCGCCCAGCGCGGCAACTGGACAGCGCCGTGCTCGTTTTGTTTTTTTTTTAAACACAAATTTCTGTCTAAAAATGTTTGTTTGGACTAGCAGAAGTCAACCATAAGAGATTGTGAACAGTTTTCCAATAACCCTGTATACTAGCGGCCTACCCTGGCTTCGCACGGGTACGCCTATAAATTGAGATGTAAGCTATCCTATCTTTCAAATTCCACACGATGTGCAAATCAAATTTAAAATTGGTTCAGTAGTGTAGGAGTCCATCGCGGACAAACAACGTGACACGTAATTTTTATATATAACGATATAGGAAGATTGGAATCCTTATACTGCCCTAAGAAGAGAGTTCAGAGCTATTTGGTCAAAACTTACAACTTGCTTTGATAATTCCAATATGAGTTGTTTATACACTGAGAAAAATGACTCGTAACTTATGATAATTGTAGAACAAAAAAAAGTGAGTCCATTCTCGCTTATCCCTTTTTCTTTTTCCGTCGTGGCGTTTTCCTGTTTACCTTTTTCATAATCAATGAAAGAAACTTATTGAAAAAAAGTAGAAAACATTAAATATTTTATACCTGGATATACTAAAATCAACACTCAAAAGTGTGAAATAACTTCGTTGCAGTAGATTTTGTCGGTTGAAGTCGGTAACATGATAGTTCAAAAGTACCTATTATCACAATATTATGCGCATGGTACCGACTTCGACAAGTTATTTCACATTTTTGAGTGTTGAAGTCAGTTCCATTTTGTAGTAAACATTTTTTTTACACTTTTTAGTAACCTTTTTAGTGAAAAAAAATAAAATTACAATCGATCCCCCGTATAAGCAATACTTACGATCCATTGTATTTTTTTTTATGCCTGATAGGTTGACCTTTGACCACTATCTCTCCTGATGGTAAGTGATGACGTGGTCGAAGATGTTGTTCAGGCTAACTTAGAATTACTAGCTCTCAAAGACATCTGCCGGAACACACCGTTAGGTGCTTGGCGACATATTGTTTACTTGAGGGGAGTAGCTAGCCAGGCGAGTATTTGCAAACTGCCCTTCCACCATGGTATAACGACTGCAATCCTAAGACAACAACCGGGACCGACGGCTTAACGTGCCCTCCGAAGCACGGAAGCGCTCAGTAGTAATGCAACCAGCGGTCACCCAAGTCTTGACCGTTGCTTAACTTTGCTGATCAATTCAGAATGGCTAAGCGAACTTCGCTACGAACGGTTCAAATTCACTGTCAATGACTATATCAAGATAGGAATACACTTTGCAGTTATTGGAGTGTAATTCAAAAACGGCTTGACTGATTTTGAAAAAAATTAAATGGGTCCACACGGAAAGCATCAGCTGTAAATAAAAAAAAGAATAATCAAAATCAGTTCTCCCAGACGAAAATTCTGAAATAACAAACATAATAAAAACGTTCGAATTGAGAACTTCCTCCTTTTGCTAATAAAATAGTCGTACTCCCATGCGATGGTCAGAACAAATCCGCTCTTCACTTTACAGCAGTGCTTTGACTCATTCATAGCAAAGTTCGCCTAGCCGTTCTTAAACGATCAGATAAGTTAAACAATGTCCGCTGCGGTCATGAGTTGAATGAGTGACATTACTACTGAGCGTGTACGTGCTTCGGAGGTAATTCGAGTCCTACCAAAAAACAGATTAGCTGAAAAATGTAATCAAAATAGTCTCACTGTCAACTCGTAAAGAAATATTATGTGGTATTCTCTCACACTTGAGAAATCATATAAGCTCCAGTCCAGGACTGTTGAGAAAGTTTCATTTTAAAATTCCCCGGAGTTTTTCGTTGATATATATAGAACGTTTATGTTCACCCTTTTGACTGACTGTTTTAGGAGCAAATTCTGTGGTACCCGACTGACTGGTTTTTTAATAATTGTATTATGATAGCTAACGCATTTGCGGAATCCCTAGGTCAGATTCGCAAAAATATAACTGACTTCCTTATTAGTCAAAGTGAGTAGAAGTGCACCTTTTGTTTGTTATGTTTCAAATTATTATTATTTTATAACTTTAATGACATATAATTACTAGAAGCATGTTGTGTTAGGCTTTAAGAGAGAGCAGTGTCCTATAGTATCTAGAAATAAAATGAGTGTTTGTAAAAATGTAATAATTGTCAAATATAAATAAATAAAAGTACAAAAGTAAGGTCGTTATTCGGAAATACTGACTTTAAAATATAGTATGTTGAACTAAAAGCTGTTCTAAAGATTGAGTTTTTTTTGGAAACAATTGCATTCTACCCCATGAAAGAAAATATACCCTAAAAGAATAAACATGCTTGCTAACGCAGCTTGTGGAATCTTTGTTCTGAGGACAAGTGCAAACGAGATAACTGCAAATTATATATATGGTCATTTATTTAGTGTAAATATAAGAAGAAAAGAATTATTACATTTAAAACAGTTATTTACATAGGTATAATAAGAATTTAAAATGTTTTAGAGGTATAAATATGAATAAAATGTTACATAACCTTACTGGCTAGTAGCCTGTAAAAGGTTTCATAAAAGGGCTAATGAAACCTTTTTATCCTTATATCAGTTGTACTTTATGATTCTTTAGTACAAATGATACCAAGTTTGAAGTCCTAATTCAAATTCAAAATTTGGCCTGTTCACTGAACTTTGTTGAGTTTAAAAATGAGATTTCATCTTGAGCCTTGCTTAATTCAAACTGTAGTTCTGATGTACGGCTCAAGGCCTGTTCATGTGTCTCGCTACATTCTTTAAATGACAATACAATGTTCTGTAGCTGTTCATTTTGATGGAGCGCTTCTGAGTAATTAGTGTATAAACCAGCAAGTTCATTCTTGAGCTCAGTGTTTTTGACACAATTTTGTTCACCTCAACCTCACTGTCTTCTCTTTCTTGTAGAAGCTGATCAGAGAGTTCTTTGTACTTTTGAAGATCTTGCAGAGAAACTCTAAGTTTATCTTCCAGTTCTCTTGCCAAGGTTTTCCTCGTAGTTACAGGCATACTGAAGTACCAACAACTCCAAACAACGTCTGGAAAATAGATGAAAGTAGCTAAGTTACTGTTTCAAAAAGTATTCTAAGTGTAAGGGAAGTGTTATGGTATGTATTTCTCACAATTCAATCTCAAAGTTACAATTTATTTCTATATAAATTACAAAAATGGTGCATACCTAATACTGTAAACAAAATCAACAATCAAGTTTGAAAACAGTAATTTATACCTACATAACCTATCTATTATTTGTTTACATTCATATATGCAACAGATAAAAGGGAAAAGAAACAGGAAATATGTTAAGCAGTAGAAACACAGAGAAATTAGTTGAACAGACAATGGTTAGAAACAGAAGGGAGAGAAAAAGTATGAAACTTTTATCTGACAAATGATTGATGGTAAGTATAATAGGTAATACTCAGGTACCTTATCATATGTTTTTTATAACAGGTCATTTTTGTAGACTTGACTACTACAAATTAAAAACTTTGAGAATGAGTTGCAGCTAGGATTGGGTGTCAGATAGTAGTGATATGTCTGAGGCAAAAGAAAAACATCAACTTTGCTTCCACTATTTTGTCAAGCAAAGAGAGTCAGTACACTGCCAATGTGTGATTATTAACGTAGCTCACCAAGTGAGTGTTAGTGGAATTGTGTTAAATGTGTACTTAGAGATAGATTTTAGACATATTACTCCCCAGTAAAATCCAAGATGTTTGAATTTCCAACCGCTGCTGCAGGATGACGTACTATGATTTTTATTCACTGTTTAGTGAATATGTCACGACTTGGATTAGTTCACAATATAAACCTGCTTTTAATTAACACTTTTTACATGAAAACACAACTAATTAGCCTTATATTCTATATAAAATAATTATTAAAATACGGAGAAACATCACGACATATATTATTTACTGTTGCCACAGGGCAAAAAAAAAAACCGTGGTTCGACCCCTACCTCCGCCTTGAGCTTCACCGAATGGTGGAAGGGCATTCGAAGTATGTTCGCCTGGCTAGCTACCACCCTCAAGAAAATCTGTCGCCAAGCACCTAACAGTGTGTTCCGGCAGCAGTCTTTGAGAGCCAGTATACAGGTATAACGAGACTAAACAATTGTATATCTGAGGGCGACGGGCGCAATGCAATTCGTTTGACGAAATGCATCTGTAATAGGTAGAGGTTAGTCCGCTTAATATAAGGTGGGCCTCGTCCTTGTTTCGACAGAATCACATTAAATAAAACCTTGAAAACAATTTCAATTTTATTCCTTGTTTTTGGATAATAATTAAATTTTGTATGGTTCTCATTCCGTTGACGGCTGCGATAACCTTGACATTCAGATTGAAGGACATAGAGCGGGATGACATTATTGGGGCTCTTTTCACCCTTTGGGCACAGAACCCTAAAAGGTAATATATACGTTTAACTTCCATTTCACATAATACCCGAGCTAAACGCTATCTTCAAAAGCTTGCTTGTATTTTACAGGATTGCAGACTTGTTTCGACTCAATAAATTCTTATGTTTTCTTTTAAAGTTCTTGAAAAGTATTTACGTTACGTCAGTAATAGGTATAAGTTACGTAACGTCAGTAATAGGTACAAGTTTTCGTTACTACGTGTTTAAAGCGTTATTCCGAGTGGATATCGGATGTAGTCCAGAACTCGCAAATGTGAATTGCGCTAAAGTGCTTTGGTATCGTAAAACGTTACGTTTTTAGGACGGAAGTAATGAGCAGCTAGCGTTTTTCAACTTAGTGACAACCAACTACATATAAAAATATAGTTGTGAAAAAGAGTTTTTTTTTTGTGTTATTGTGACGCACAAGCTCGAGGCCCGCCTGACGTTAAGCGGACTAAACTCTGCCTATAACAGATGCAACTCGTACAAGTCACGAATTTCACTGTATCCGTCACCTTGAGACATAGTTAAGTCTCATGTGCTTGTAATGTCACTGGCTCTCAAGGACTGCTGCCGGAACATACCGTTAGGTGCTTGGCGACAGATTTTCTACTTGTGGGTGGTCGCTAGCCAGGCGGGCATTCGCAAAATACCCTTCCACCATGCGTTAAAGCTCAAGCCCGCGGCGGGATTCGAATCATGGACCTGCTGCGCGGCAGTCCATAGCCAATGCCACTGAGCCAAAATGCTACCTTAAGAGTATTACGCTACCTAAAAGAGTATTATGTAACAAAAACATAACATGAAACATTTTTTTACCAGACTTTTATAAAAGCAGGAGGTTCTCAATTCGACCATGTTTTTTGTATGTTTGTTACGCGATTACTAAGCCAATTATGAATTGATTTTGATGATTCTTTTTTTGTTGTGTAAACCATACATCCAGGATGATCCGATTTGGATGCAATCAACATCGGTCGAGTAGTTTTTTATGTTACAATCAATAACTGAAACAGCATTGGCCTGCATGAATGATAAAATTTAAATTACTACTCATGACGGTTTTGAACACTTTTTTAGGCGAGTGACAACGATCTTAATACAAACTTCTTTAATAGAAAGAGTGAAAAAAGTGAAAGTGGTTTGAATTACCATGGTACTGACTTCAACAAGTAATTTGAGAGGACGCCAGTCTGCTCAAATGAAATCGAACCAAAATATTTATTTGCATCATTAAGGAGTACATTTTATGCAGATTTTAGTGCATGAACATAGTAAATCTCTATATTTTGCCATTTGGCTTGCAAAACATGTAGCATACATGGCTTGTTTAAACCAAGCCAGTATATATTGTGTGATTCCTATAAAAATACATGCATCTACTTATATCTTATTTGAAACAATTTAATAAAAATACATTTTAACAATCATAACACATAAATTGAGATCGTAAAATAAATATACCTACAATACATCATTTCTATTAAATAATTCAATGCCATATGTAACAAAAAGAAAATATATTTAAATAAAATTTATTAAGTTCATTTCACATCAAAGTTATAAGCCATGAATTCATTTAACGTATATATACAATTCATCGTCAATACTTTACATAATATTTTTTAGAATTTATCATAAGGAGAATTTATAATGTAGTTTGGCAAGCGATAAAACAAAACGTGTCTGTCCTGTCACGGTCGCCACTATGTAGTTAAATAATACTGCTTGTTTGTAGATACGGTTTAGTTTATTTTCTATGCAGGTTCTAATCATTTATGTGTAAAATTAACAATAATGGTAGACGAGGTTTCTTGCCGACATTTTCTAATGAATAAAAGTGCCTATACTTTATCTATGCATGACACTACCAAAATTACATAGACTATAAGAAGTGTTGCCATTCTATAACAACGGGAGTATAAAATGCACTCTTATGATATGCTTTAGTTTTAGGATTAGTTGGCACTAGATCGTTTTTATTCCTGGTGTATATTAAAGTTTTGTTTTACAAACATACAACACCAGTAGATATAAAGAGAAAAATATTCGTATTTCTTGTTTTAAATAAAAAAAAATGTCAAATTAAAAAAGGCATGGATACTGAACTCTGTGGAGTTTAGATTTATGAAAAAAAATATTATAGATTTATAAAATAAAATGAAAATTGAAAAAGTTATATAATACTTTACAGTTTTGAAAGTCGGTTTCATTTATATTAAAAATAGTTGTATTACACCCTGGTGTGGTGGTCAGCTGAGGTGGTATAAGCAGTGGTATATTTCAGGCTTTATCACTGTGGCGTAACAATGTTTTGCTTGCGCTTGCCTAGCTTAGAGCTGATAATGTACCACGATGCACGTAGGTGTTTGTATGTTCTGTAACTGTGGCAGGTATTATTAGCGAATTAAAGAACTAGGCGAAGCATTTTTGCGATATTCTCAAAATGCGTCATGGCTTAGGTAGCGAGTTCGACGATGATAGCCATAGGCTAACATATCAGTAGGTACTTGTTATAAAATTATGGAAATATTACATAGATGATGATATGATGTGATACAAGTAAGTTATGTTAGCGTATTCCAATATATTTTGAGGATTGAGATGTCAAACAAAAAAATTAACCACAGCAAAAAGCACTAAATAAAAACATGTATTATGTGCTGAAAATTTAGTTTTATTGTATCCTGTATTTAACTGTCTTATTTCGTTGTTTCCAGGTACAATCTTAAATAACTTCGAGTGCAGTCTAGCTTTAGAACGTTTTCAACGAGTCTTCATCTTCTAAGGACAGGTAATGGTAATTCATTACTGCTCGATGCTGTCACATAGTATCCATAATATTAAATACTCACCCATGTTACATTTGCCAGTGTTATATACTAAACAGCTAAAACTGTTTCCCGATTGCTAGCGTATTAATAAAATTGGCAACATGTGTATATGACAGTACAAAAAATGTCAGTGACATACTGAGTCATTCTACTCGTAGCTATGTACTAACGGCGTAAGTATGGAACATCTGTTAAAACCTGTATCTTAAGATCGATCTAAACTTAGAGACGCAATTATTATTACGAGCCTTAGTATCAAAACGCTTGCCGTGGAATGGTAAGCAATTGACACAGATACTTTTAACAACAATATTCAACTTCATTGCAAACATTTTCTGTTACTATATTATGAATGCTGTCTTCACCTATAAATACTGTGACACTTGGCTTAATTCTACAATGTATATTTTTTGAGTTCAATGTATTGGTGTACACTGTGTTGGTGATCTTTTAAATAAATAAATAAATAAACTCGTTTAAAAAAACTTATGATCACCCCGGAAACGCCACTAGAATCGCTGATGACAGGTATCGAATCGAAAATTTGAATAAACATTATTATATTTCTTTTAGGACACTTTTTTCCACTGCAATTGTATTTTTAATAATAATTGAATGCTTATGTTGTAAAATTTGAGATGCTGTATCATCTCCATAACACAAAATGCTTCCAACGGAAGACCAGCGCGGGCATTAAATTAGCACATGCTGAGTTAGGGACCAATTTATGATGTAAAGCAATTATTTATATGTCTGTCACATGTGTCTTTTATGTAAATATTTTGTTGTAAATTGCTAACATCATAAATTAATTAATTTTATTTCAAAATGCTCAGTACCAGTACTTCAGTGTTCTACAGGATACATTTCGGAGAGTGTGCGATGGAGTTGCATAACTTAATACCTGCATCTCCTTTCCACTACCGGACTACAAGACGTACGGAAACACGGCATTCGTATATGGTTGACATTCCACCTGTCCACGCAAGCCGATTTGCGTCCACCTCTATAACAAGAACAGCGAAGGAGTGGAACACCCTCCCAGCGTCTTTGTTTCCTGAGAGCTACAATTTGGAAGTCTTCAAGTATAGAGTGAACAGGTATCTTCTAGGCAAGTATGCTCCACTGTCGACCGAGGCGAGTGCGGTAAAATTTTTGGCGATTCGGAATTTAAATAAAGTATCAAATAGGCAACGCTATTTATACCTACGAGGTCATCAACGCTGAGTAACAAATCGCTTGTACCTTATACCATACCGCAGTACACAATCCAATCCAGCCGCTTTCATGCGTAACATCCTAGACGTTAGAGAAATATTCTGGGAAGATGTCCGTTTTGAATTCAACTTGGTTAGCGACAGATATATCCGAATTTCCGATATTTCGCTTCATTGGGTCCGTAATTGTGAAATGTTCGGTATATGTACATATTTTCTGGCCTTTACGAGCACCAAAATTCGTTTCATCGCGCATTTTGTATTCAGAGAAATACATATATTAAATCTTAAATGCTTTGTAAAGTGTGTTCTCGGTATTTGACGAATAACAAGCAATTTTGTTTTCCAAGCTTGCGGATAATTCGTTCTATTATATGAATTTTGAGAATGCACATGTGCACTGAGCTCTTGGTGTTCACATACACGATAACAGCGAGTTGAGAACAGGCACGTGTGACGTATGCTGCCTTCTAATTCACGCCAAAAGCGATTTTAGCGATGTGATGTGAACAATGGTCCATACGTCCGTCGTAAGGGATCACGTCATTACATACGCCATCTTGCGATTTCAACGACCACGCTATAAACTGAAATCACCGTGAGCGGGGCTGTCAAAACTGACATTTTATATATGCTGTATATGTGCGTCTACGATGAACAAAACGGTAGTAACTATTAATTAATATGTGGCCGCGTGGCCGAGCGCGATTGCGAGTTACGACCGTTCCGTATTGTTGGCGGCAATCGACCGCAGTTTATATAATAGGTACTACGTAATTAAATGTCAAAAGCGATTTCTGAAAGGAACGGTGACGGTTGCTGTGATTAAAATCGCTTTTGGCGTGAAACGGAAGGCACCCGTAATTGGTAATATAAATGACCGTATGGAACGGTTACATCAGCAAAGAGAAGCGCGGAGCGGTAGTGTCGGTGACATACCGTGTTCCATACGTTATTTTATGTTATACTACCGAGTTCTATACGTTCTTTTATGTTATACATCAAGCGCAGGGCTGCCAACGCGTGTGCCCCGCATAAGCTTTGTCCTCGGCGTGTAAAGGGCATGCTAGGTAGACAACAAACGATACTCAGGCTGTCGTATTTATTAATAAAATTTACCTATTTTTTGTTGTATAGCGAACCGCGATAGAAAACATAACCTTTTCGATCCGACATCAATGAAACCTTAAACGATAAAGCACACATTTTTAGACCACGGCTTTCCCTTATAGAAATTAATTTACCATATATTACGAATGCAATCTTTATGCTATGATTTTGGTTCTAGCAAAAAAAGGGTGCTCCCTGGTGGTGTCTCTCAAGATGTAAGTCTGTCTGTCAAGTCTCGAACGGAACAACCCGTGAGTTTTTTTTATCGCATACTTTAGATTTGCAAGGATGCTTAGTGAATTCACAAGCTAACCTTTCAGACCCTAATATTGCGTTTTAATAAGTGCTCCATTGACGGGTATTATAGTTGATAATGCTTTATAAAATAATCGTCACTATCTTCCTGCCCATATTCGTGTCCGGTGGGAGAATACGTTTTCCCTATAAACAACAACACTTTTTTGGCACTTATTAGTTTACTACCAAGATATAAAATATGTAATAATAAATGGACCATGATAAAATACCGTGAAGTGGGATGCGTTTACTTAGAACTGGCAACTTCTACTGTGATCCCAAGACGCCTGTCCAGCATGGGGATTATGGCAAATCCCCGAATGGGAGAGACCTTGTTTAACAGTGGACGTTCTGGTTCATGTATAATAATGACTTAAATATTAATTTAAATAAAACTAAAATAATTTAATTTCAATGTTATAATGCAATTCCACTATCCCTTGACATTAAATATCTTAACAAAAAGTAGAAGAAGTTAGCTGCTATACATTTTTGCGTATACATTTGGACATAAATCTTAATTGGAAAGAACATATCATGTTAATGCAGTTTGCCAAAACTTAGCCGTTATATGTTTGCCTTAAAAAAGCTGAGACAAACAATATCTGTTGAAGCCGCCTTCGCCTCCTACCATGGCTATGTTTCTGTCGTATAATAAAGATTTTCACCAGAATAATTGGTTTTATTCAACATAAAACATAGCGTATTATTGTTAGAGAATATACATGACAAATAATGACATTATGACACAAGTCTTCAAACATAGACATCAGACGAATAAGTATCTAATAAATGAAGGAGTTCTTAGTTCATTCACCCCCCCTTTTTTAAGAAACTTCATAATCATTAAGATATGCGGGTGGGCGTCGTTGCCGTGTAGAACGACGTTCGGGACCAGGTTCAGGCTCACGTTCAGATTCGGCACGATGTTCATATTCATCTGCTGAAAGAAAGTCTTCACCTGAAGATTGTAGCGGTGCTATATCGTTAACTTCCTGTTCATCATCTGAAGTTACACTTTCGAATGAAGTATCCAGTGGTGGCATAGGCGCCAATTGTCTATTTGATACAGTTGACTCCCTTCCATTAGCGAACCTGATATGAGAGTAAGTAGGGTTAGCGTCTAATAGATCGACTTCCTCCACCAACGGATCATACTTTGAGTAACGCACGTTCTTCTTTACTAAAACTTTTCCTGGATTTAATAGCCATGTTGGTACTGAAATCCCTGTACCAGATCTTCTTGGGTGTGTGAACATTCTCTCGTGGGGTGTACAATTTGTTGTTGTGCATAATAATGATCGAATCGAATGAAGTGATACAGATAGTACGTTTTCCCATTCATCTAATTGTAAATCATTAGATTTGATAAATAATTGCATTGTCCTCCATAAAGTTCCATTAAGGCGTTCTACTTGACCGTTGCCTTGTGGATTGTAAGGTGTAGTTCTACTGCATGCGATTCCCAATGAGGTTAAGAATTGTTTTATTTCATCAGAAATGAAAGATGTGCCTCGATCCGAATGTATGTATAAAGGCGTACCGAACATGAAAAATATTTCTTTTAGACATTTTATGACGGATGCAGACCATGTATCTTGACAGGGAAAAGCAAAAGGAAAGCGAGAATATTCATCGATAATTGTTAAGAGATATTTATTCCTAGATCTTGATGGGATCGGACCCTTGAAATCTATGCTAAGGCGTTCAAAAGGTGCAGTGGCTTTGATTAACTTTCCTTGAGATCTTAGGAATCTTGGCTTTATTTGAGCACAAATTCGACAGGACATTGTCATGGACTTTATGTCATCAATAGAGTATGGCAAATTCTTTGTTCGCACCCAGTGAAACATTCTTACGACGCCAGGATGCCCTAGAGAATCATGCAATTCTTTCAATTTTGGTTGTGACATAAATGCGCATACTCGAGATAAGGCGTCAGCAGCCACGTTGTCTTTGCCTGGTCTGTATATAATTTCATACTTGAAACATGACATTTCCAATCTCCATCTCTCGATTTTTTCATTCTTTATTTTACTATTATGCGTTTGATTAAACATAAAGGCTACAGATTGCTGGTCAGTTATTAACATAAAATGACGCCCCATCAAATAATGCCGCCATTTCCGCAAAGATTCAACAATCGCGCATGCTTCTTTTTCGATAGAAGGATGTCGTCGTTCAGGATATGTAAGTGATCTGGAAAAGAAGGCGACCGGTCGACCATTCTGTGATAGTGTAGCTGCAATTGCATATTCTGATGCATCGGTCTCTACTGTAAAAGTAGCATCGTCATTGATTGCATGTAAACATGCCTTGGATAAATCGTTTTTGAGACTGTTAAAGCATGTTATAGCATCCTCATTTAGCGGAAATTGTTTGTATTCGATCAATGGTCTAATTTTTTGAGAAAAATTTGGAATCCAATTAGAATAATGAGCAAATAGGCCCATAGCTCTCTTTAATGTTTGTGCGTCTTTAGGTACAGGTAGATCGAGCAAGGGTTTTACCCTATTTTTATCAGGTTGTATTGTATTTTTAGTAATCGTATAGCCGAGGATATTTATGCTTTCTGATGCAAATATACACTTTTCTTTGTTGAGTGTAAGTTTATACTTTTCGACAGTTTTCATGAATTTTTGTAAATTGAGATCATGATCTTCCTTATTTTTGCCACACACTGTGACGTCATCCAAATAACAAAACGTTCCGTTCAACTTCTCTTTATCTATAATATATTCTATAGTTCGCTGAAAAGCTGCAAATAAAAAAAAAATATATTATACTTATAAATTCTTAGTTCAGTTTCATCGGTTCTTGGTTGTGGCCTTATAATCTGGGGAAACTCGGTTGAGTTAGATAAGGCTTTCAAGGTACAGAAGCGGTGTATCTGAGTCAGAAATAAGGCTCGGTTTCTTGATAGTTGCAAACCACTATTTAAAAAACATAATATACTTCCCCTACCATGTACCTATAATGTGTATCTTTGTAAAGGCAAATCCAAACTATTTTCAAAAAAGAAGTGATGCCATTCCAAGACAAAAAAGATCTGAGTATATAAACTTATGCCATTCTATATGCCAGAAAGTGATTTATGAACAAAATGTTTATAATATGGGTATTACTGTGTTTAACAAATTACCGAAAAACTTTGGCCGGAAACAGCTTCAAAACTAAACTGCACAATTGGTTATCAGACAATTGTTTTTATAGCATCACAGAATATTTGAATGTATAATGTTTTATTCTTTAAAATATATTTTAGAGGTTGAATGCCTTACTATATTTTTAGCAAAACCTCCTTGCGTTACGAGCTAACCTCGACCAACTTCCGCGAACAGATGTGCGCCCATTTTTGCTCGTTGGCATTCGAAGCGATAAAATAGTGTCTGTACATAATGCATTTTTGCTTTAGGATACCAGAGCCATTTTTAGGGTTCCGTACCCAAAGGGTAAAAACGGGACCCTATTACTGAGACTGCGTGCAGTTTTCCTGTCCGCCCGTCCGTCCGTCTGTCACCAGGCTGTATCTCAAGAACGGTGATAGCTAGACAGTTGAAATTTTCACTTATGATGTATTTGTATTGCCGCTATAACAACAAATGCAAAAAGTTGGCCAAGAGCGAGTCGGACTCGCCCACGTTAAAACAAAAAAAGGTTAAAATATGAAGTTTAATGATGTATAGCTAATGGTACGGAACCCTTCGGGCGCGAGACCGACTTGCACGTAGCCGATTTTTCGAAGTGAAGTCGAAGTGTGTCGAGTTATTCTTATTTGATGTAGAATTATTATTAGGTTGATTTGTTTCATCTATGGTTAATGTTTAAATTTATGTAAAATAACGAAAGTGATTGAGATCGCGTATATATTTTCTTTATCTGTAACTTACTTCTCTTTCCAAGTATATATTTTCCTAACATCTGAAATTGTAATGATTGTGTATTCTGTCAAATAAATGATATGATTTGGCCGGTTTTAAAGTTGTTACTGAGAAGTTCTACCGTTAAACAGCGTATTCACCATCATCACAAGTATTTTATTATATATTCAGCGGCAAAAAAATCGTTACAAAAAGTAACTCGGTGCTATTATTTAAAGTCAACTTTACGACGTGATTCATTATTAATATCGCCGGGAGGGCAATTTCCTACAGTTTCTTTGCTTCATCCACTTAACAAGGGGGAGACATACAAATTGAAAAGGGGTAGAGTTTCTGGAAGGGGAAGATTTAGGGGAAGAAGGCAATATGGAAATCTGAAGCAATCCTTCTATGATGGGAAGACTTACATAATACTATTTTAGAATACAACGCAACAGAGGCCTAGTGGCACTATGCCACTTTATCGTTGACTGTAAGGACTATAACGACTGGCGCGCAAGGCTCCAGGGTAGGAATTCAGGCGCAGGATCGAGCTTCACTGTGATAGGGCATCTTCAAATGCTGGACTAGCTGAATACGTGACATATATGAACAAAAAATACGTCTGGCTACATAACCATCCTTAAGTAGAAAATCTGTCTCCAAGCACCTAACTGTGCATTCCGGGAGCAGTCATTGAGAGACAGTAAATTACAGGCACGAGAGACTTAACAACTATACAGGTTCAGTGCAGTCACAGTAATATTATCTAATATTACCGTGGTGCAATTCATCACTTCTGACGAAATGCATCTGTTTTAGGCAAAGGTTACCGCTTAACACCAGATGCTTGTTCCATCATGATAAAAGTTACAGATGAACTTTAAGCAAATAATGGATAGTATGCTATTAAGTCCAGGGCCACCCATCCCAATAGTGGACGCAGATAACGAACGCACAAATCGACAAGGAAAGCTTCTCTACGAATGCTTTTTTTTTTATTTGACTGAATTGGAACAAGCACGTGGCCCACCTGATGTTAAGCGGACTAAACTCTGCCTATGACAGATGTATTTCGACCGAACGAATTACACTGCGCACTGAGACATATAATTGTTAAGTCTCATGTGCCCGGTGTGTATTTGTTCTGGCCCTCAAGAATTGAAAGAACACTGTTAGGTGCTTGGCGACAGATTTTTTACTTGAGGGTGGTAGCTAGCCAGGCGAGCATTCCCAAAATGCCCTTCCACCATGCAGTGAAGCTCAGACCAGCGGTGGGGGTCAAACCATGGACCTGCGGCAACGCAGTCCATAGTTATTATCGCTCGGCCATCATAGCTTCAACGCTTCCTTCAACTGTATAGTAACGATAATTACGTTATTTTTTTTTATATTGTTAAGTTTTCAATAACGCCTGCTAGGCGAATTACATTACAAAATTACAAATTTATGAGTGAAAAAATTATAGTCATGTGCGGGATTCAAACCCGCGTCCATCCACCCCTTTAGCCGGGGTATGCTCTAACCAATTGAGTTAACATGACACAATAACTCATAACTTTAATTCTTGCTCTCGTTCTTCAACCATCGTATCGGGATGTAGCGACACCTATAGTTCAACTTGCGTCGTACTGCAAACAAGACTAATTTTGCAATTGGTTTTAAACCTGTAAATGATGACGCAACCTTATAATTTTAATATTGTTAAGTTTGCAATAACGCCTGCTAGGCGGATTACATTACAAAAAATTACAAATTTACGAAAGATAATTACGTTACTTTAGAAAACAAGGACTAACATTTTTTATTTCTTGAACATAATATAATAATATCGTTATTTTTTCTAGGTTTCATAAAATATTACCCAAATTCCAGCGTGTAATAAATATAAGAATACCTCCTAGGAATCCCTAGAGAGGTGCCAGACGTGAGTAGACGTTGTCTAGATTTGAAACTTAGATAACTTTACCAAAGGCTTCTTTGAATTTCTGAGTTTGAGATGGGTTTGTGGTTAAGACATTCCACGTATGGTGCTCTGGCAGATAAGGTATCATACCTACTATTATTTGATACAAGTTGCTTACTGTCATATTATTGTATTTGTATGTTTATGTATATATGTATGTATTGTTGTATGTATATACAGGGTTATTGGTAACATGCTAACAATCTCTTAAGGTTGACTTCTGCTAGTGCTCACAAATATTTCGAGATATATGTTTTTTTTTGTTGAAAAAAACTTATTTTAATGATATTTTTCTGTTTTACCTACTCCGCGTCAAGAGCGCCCGCCGCAGCAACAATGGACCGCCCCGTGCTCCCTTTGAATAGAGTTTTGACTATTAACATCGATCCAAGTAATAAAAATATGAAATAATACATTACATGCACAGGAGGCTTTTAAGATCAGGTAGTCCTCGTGCTTATTCCGTCAAAAACATATAAAATAAACACAAAAAAAAAATCTTAAAATACTTGTTAAGACTAGCAGAAGTCAACCCTAAGAGGTTGATAGCATTTTTCCAATAACCCTGTATATAAATATCAATACTAATAAGTACATACACCGCTATTCCACGCCAAAACTTGCTCCTCTCCATTCAAAGTTTGTCTGGAAGAGATCGCTTTGAGCGATAAGGCCGCCTATGGTTCACTATAATAGGCGGCTTTATCGCTATTAAAAGCTAAATATTTTTAACTTTGGTTGAGTTTATGGTAGGTCAATAAGGAGTTTAGCTATCTATCTTGCTGTGAATTCGCCCGGGTAGATTTTGGTTGTGTGCAACTAGAATGTGAACCCTCCCCTCCGTCTCTTCTTGTTAAAGAGATGTCTAAGTGTAAGGCTCATTTTTAGTTAACGTGTTTCGCTGATTTACTTATTTTACTGACATATTAACACTGGCATCTCATATGGTTAGTATATTTCATTTTAAATACTAGCAACCCTAAAGAGCTTAAATTAAAAACTTAATGTATCAGCCGGATTTTCCACTAATGAACCCTACGCTTGTCGGGCGTCTTGTGGCTCGCAGTTTAAGATATCAGGTGCTCCGAAAGGCGCTGCTGCCCACCTTCCAGTGCTTATTATACCTTTAGTCGGCTCTTACACAGGTAGCAATGGAGCACGATCTAGCCAGGCTCCCCACAGGCACCGGTTTAAAAACTGGCAACTCTGAAATGGTTTAATTTTAAAAGAAACTGTTCTGACATCTTGAACATCGGGCGTGTGGAAAATCTACTCGTAGTTAGAGATTGAAGTCATTCTGTTGCGAGCCGTTGAGCGAAGTGGACATCTTCAGAGCTTTTTCAAGTGTAGGGTAAGGTATCCCAAGACGACGCACTTAGCAGATATCTCCATATAATATGGATTGAAACAACAGTGTTAAAATCAGAATACTTTAAAAAGGAAGTAACATATTTAATCTTGAAATAATTATAACTATTCAACACTTATTAATCAGATATGATATTAATATTGCAAATCTTATTATAGAAGTCAAATGCGGACTCTTGGGATAACTGTTTCCCAAGAGTGCGCTTAAGGTACCATAAGAGTGCGCGCATATGTCCAAGAGTACGCATCGTGAATTAGGTGCATAAATCACAACAATAAACTCCGATTCCGATATATGAGGTACATTCATCATGCCACCATTCTGTACAGGTCTTACATTGGATCCAATCCTCTGTTATAGGCTCTTTATAATTATCCTGGCATCTTGGACATTTCCATATTTTCTTTTTATTCTTCGGTGGTTGAGTTGGCTTTTTCAGTGCTTTTTTTGCAATCTTTTTCTTAATTGGTTTCTCTTTATTTGCACTTTCTAACTGTCTTTTAAATGGAGAATTGGTAAATTTCAGACTTTTTGCTACGATTATTGGCTTTTCGTAAGACTTTCGCTTTCGGATAAGGTGATAATTGTTCAAATGATGTAGATGGCTCTACAAATGATTTGCTGTTTGATGAGAAGATTTTCTTCAGACCGGTTCTCTAAACATTGTTCAACAGTATATCACTGTCTAGGTTACCCACGATTGCTGAAAGGTTATCGATACTATGGCCTTGGTTGAACATGGCAGACTGAATATGAGATACAGGCATTTATCGTTTCTTGCAGATGCGTGGCTGGTTCTTGAATCTCTGGTTGATTTGTCTCCTGATTTATCACTTGCAGGTTAATTTCTAGCTGGTCTGCTTCTTGTGCTGGTCTGTCTGTGAGATGTCGCTGCACAACCACTATTCAATCGTTTTCTCAAGGTAGATTCTGGCATGTTTAATAGTTTAGCAACCAATCGTTTGCTCTTACCCTCTCTTATTAATTCACGAGCAAGAACAAAAGTATCTTGAGAAATGTTCTTTCTATCAGTTTTTCGTGTTTTTGATGCCATCTGAAATCAAGAAAACCATCTAGTAAACATTGTATTTCTCAAGAGTGCGCAGTCCCTCAAGAGTACGCATGCGCACTCTTGCTGTGCGCACTCTTGTTGCTTATAGCATAATTCTAACTGAGGCAATTTGTGACGCCATCTGTGTAATACTGGTAGAAACTTTTTGAGCCGGCTTACTGTTCGATACGTATTTAGATCAAATAATAACAGAAATACCACAAATCCGTTGAAAGAAATACACCACACGTATCGCGATGCAGTCAAATATTTTAGTAAAAGTACTCAAAATGGTTTTTCTTACCTTTTTCCGCCAAAACACAGTATTTTTTCACAAAATTTCGCGTTAACACAGTGTTGCGGGAAGCCATCAAAACACGACTGAAGTTGGAGCGATACATGCATTAACGCTCGGAAATTTGAACGTTCGTACTCTTGGGCACCGCGCACACTTGTGGTACCTTACCCTACTTGTTGGAGTAATGCCTATTACCTTTTAGATATTCTGTAATATACCGAAACAGTGAGTTTTGTTGGGTGATGTCATTACATCAGATAACACTACCGAAAGGGTGACAGCAACGCGTTCTGAAGGACTGAGGCTTATTGTAGACTACGACCCCAAAATGCCCTACCGCACCATGTTGTAACAACTACCATCCTAAAACAAACGAGTCCGACGCTTAACGTGCCCTTCGAAGCACGTTGAGCAGAACCAGATCCAAGTAGCTGTCTTCTTCTTCTTGGTCGTGTACTTCATTACTGAAGGTCGTGTCCCTGAAAGGCCTTCATGGCTCTATGAATAATATTTTTCCATTCCCTTCGGTTTTCGACTTCTCTTAAGGCGGTCGTTACGGAGAGTCCAGTGAGTGCAGTCACTTGGTCCGACCAACGGCTAGGTGATCGCCCGCGAGGTCTTTTTCCGTCTACTTTGCCGACCACAACCAGCTTTTCGAGATTATCTGGTTGTCTACGGGCAACGTGACACAAATACCCCAAAATCTTTTTGTAGCAGATTGTAGAAATTCTATCAGTTATGCGTAGCTGTAGATTGGTTATCAAGTAACTGTAGTGTTGTATGTAATTAGTAGTGTTATGTTTATATAGGTATACCCCCGGTTTTTTTTGACTAAAATATTGCTTTAATTGATCTACTTACATTAAGCATTTGTTATATTCCAATGATATAATGCTAAGGGAGGTACCCAAACAATTATAGTACAAATTCCAGGACATCGTGCATACATCATCGTCTGGGAATTCTTTGAGACGTGACCGACAGATATTATGAATACCTAGTCAGACATAGACCGAAATGTAGACCAGTTTTGTGCTTAGTTCAAAAACTCGCTAACTTTGCCGATTTTGTTTAAACTTTTGACCTATTTCGTTAGTTAAGCCTAATCTAACCCACTCATTAGGGTCTGTTCAAATCTCCAAATCCTAAAGATTGTCAAAAGGCCCGCAGACTGAGGTGAGTTGATTTGAATATAAGAATATAAAGAGGCTTATGATTGAACGAGCTGGAAAGGCGAGCGAAGCGTCTCCGTTTCAGCTTCGTCAAAAATACAGTATATAATAATAATAATATTTATTTCACAAAAAGGTACAAATAAAATAACTGAAACTTAAAATTACATATGAAAAGTGACCTGATTAGTTGCAAATAATGCTTGCAGAATCTACACTAAGATGTACTCTTGTGTTGTAAATTCTGCATTCCCCTCGTATGTACAAAATTGGTAAATAATACATAGTCTATTTTGATGCTAACAAATTCAAAATAAAAGTTCTATACTATTGAATTTATATATGTATATATATATATAGGCATAAATATATGATGTGTGTGTGAGTGCGTGTTTGTGTTGTGTGTAAGTGGGAGGTTATTATAGTGAATAGGTGTGATGAGATTATAATGTATGTACTTGAATGTAAATTTGAGTGTAGTGATATGTAGTTAGACTAGGTTGTAGTGGTATACTGATATCTGTACGGGTTTCCGTTTGTTCTCCTCTACATGTCTTAACTGATTCTCGTAAAATTTTGTGAGCTGGTTCGATAATTATATACTTTTTTTATTCAGTTCATGGACATTTTTCAAATCAGCGTGATATGAGGGTAGAAAAGTAAAAAAAAAACATATTACAGTCCCGAGCTTTTCTGCTGAATGTATATATTTCTAAATATATTTTTTTTATGTTTGTGGCGGAACAAGCTCGAGGCTCGAGTTCGCGGTGGGATTTGAACCATGGACCTGCTGCGCGGCAGCCAATGCCACTGAGCCACCTGCTTCAAAATACTGATCCACTAGTTTTTTCTCTGCAGTCATTACATCTAGTGTACGGGTAGATTACGGATCAGTGACAGCTAGTGGTATTTTACTGCTGAGTGCTTCGGAGGGCACGTCACACTGTTGGTTCCGGTTGTGGTCTTCGGATGGCAGACGGGTATATCGAAGGTCGTCTGGTGGCTTAAAGGGCCCGTCGATTCCTTATACCTGCATGAGCTACTTTGCGTTCTGCATGTGCCAGATGAACCCGGGGTTCCGGCGAATAGGCGTGGTTGGCCTCATGATCTGTTTCATGTAGACTTCACACGCGACTGTCGGACTATGGCGCGGTCTATGTCAACGCTTATCCGAGCCCGCCGCCACCTCAATGCACTCCTCGCCGCCAACACTGAATGTGATTTAATGTTTGACAATTGGAAATCTATTTCCACTGTATTTTTGACTTATTGTGAAAGTCTATTAGATCAATGGGACAGATGCAAAAGGCGAGATAGCCCGACCGATTTTGACTTTGATTTTGACTAATTTTAATTATAACCTAATATTTTATTATGACATTGATGACTTCTAATTTTTGTATATAATTTAAATTGTATTTTGGAAATGGTATTTAATTGTTATTATTGTGTAACATCTAATTCTTATTGTAACTATTATTTTTAATTTGAATTTTTGTCTGATTATGTAATGTGTGAGGTAAATGTAACTGTACATCGTTTTTATCTCAATAAATAAATAAAAAATTTAAAACTCCGCCACTTTGCATATAGTAGGGCATTTACGAATACCCGCTTGACTGTGTACCACTTACAAAATTAGTCGCCAAGCAACCACGGTTTCTTCCCTTTTACACTTATCATCAGATGAGATTATGGTCAAAGATAGGAAAAAACATATTTTTAAATAAGATAATTATTTTAATCATATTTAGAAATATAGAAGGCTAGCGACATCATTCCGAGAGTTAAGTGTTTGAAAAAACACTTCTTTCGATCAGATGAAATCTAGTAGTCTGGTTGATGACCGCGCACCGTCCCCTATGACGGTTAAAGTTGGTTACATTTTGAGCACGAAATTTCGGCTAGAAATAGCGTGCCCAGGTGTCCGAGTGGTTTAGGCATTTGGAGCGAAATCGGAGGACGCGGGTTCGATTCCCGCCCGGAGCAAACAATTTTGTGCTCCCATAATTTGTAAAATATAGTAATTAACATGTTAAAATTATTTAGGTACTGAGAGAGTCCAAATTCAAAATCTCAAGACTTACGACGACTCTTGGTAGCGTAGCTTTAATAATACGATTCAACAATCAGCATGGGTGTATTATCTAGGAATCCTTTGAGGCGTGTCAAACCATGTAGACCTGTCTGCGTTTAGGTTTGGTAAATGGATAACTTTGACAAAGGTTTACTTGAGTTTCTGAGTAATACGGCTTTGTGGTATAGGCAGGGATAGATCAAACGAAACTAGTAGATTCAAGGGTGGTAAGTAATATACAAACCTCGTTTGTCTAATCTTCTTGCGAGGATAGGTGAGAATGTTAAAAAAAAAACTATACAGGGTTTTTAATTACTATATACAGGGTTATTAGTGAAATGCTGACAGCCTCTTGGGGTTGACTTCTGCTGTTCCTAACAAGCATTTTGAGATGTTTTTTTTATGGTTTTTGGACTGAATAAGTACGAGGACTACCTCATTGATATATAATGAGTACCTATATATAGTTCGTACACTACACTAAGGTGCATCCTACACCAATTTGAGGGGAATATATACTTAATATCTACCAATTTGTACTAACCTACAAAATACGAGAGAAAAATTATAGTCACGAGCGGGATTCAAACCCGCCACATCCACAATTATAGCCGGGGTATGCTCTGACCGCTAAGCTTACATGCCAACTCATAACTCTAATTTTTCCTCTCGTTCTGAACCATCGTATGGCGATGGATCGTCACCTAAAGTTCAACTTTCGTTGTACTCGTACCAAAAACAAGACTAATTTTTTTAAATTACCTTTAAACTTGTCAAAGAGGCGTAACCCTATATTTTTTTTTAAATTTTGCAATAACGCATGCTCTGCGTTTTGCATTTCAAAATTACAAGAGAAAAATTATAGTCATGTGCAAGATTCGAACCCGCTCTTTCCACCCCTATAGCTAGCTGGGGTTGTAATCTGTTACGCTAGCAGCATAAAAAGTACTTCCACACATATTTCGAATGGTAAACAACACCTTTCCGAGCTTGGTAGTTGAAAAAACATTTATCACAAAAAGTCGCTTATTTTGAGTACCTACGCCATTACTGTACACGCGGTCTGATTTATTTGATAGTTCCGAGTTATATTTCAATTTGTTTATTTTATAATATTTTAACGGACTTCCAAAAAAGGAGGAGGTTCTCAATTCGTATGTTTTTTTAATGTTTGTTACCTCAGAACTTTTGACTGTGTGAACCGATTTTGGAGATTCTTTTTCTGTTGCTTGTGTTGTGAAAGTTGATACTTGAATGAGACCAAACGTCCATTTAAATTTCATTAAAATCGGTCAAGCCGTTTTTGAGTTACACTCCAATAAATGAAAAATATTTACTTCTTTATCTTAATCTTAATGATATAGTCGTTGACAATGAATTACAATAAAATCCGTGGAGACACTAAAAATGTGAAAAAAAATGTTTACCAAAAAATTGAACCTATTTCAACACCATTTTTGGTTAAATTTATTTAACGCCATTTTTAATTTTCTTGTATAAAAATCGAAATAAAAATCTTGTAATCTTTATCGACCTGATTTAAATCACCCGACCCTGGTGTATAATTAAACTTGAATATTTAAAACCAGTTCCACGTGTTCATTTGACTTATGATTACCACAGAAGAACCCTTTATCAAAACACGGAACCAAAAGCTAACCCCTTTCATAAATTACGTGTTTTCCTTTAATATTTAATCCGCTCGCTACGTCAGAAACATTTGTGTTAGAATGTGATGGATGCCATTTTCGGCATTTTTGGCAGCTTTCGGCCCATTTCGGTATTCGGGTGCGTTCTTTCTAGAGCTGCATTAAACCGACATAATAGTCCCCCAATATTGGGATTTGCGTTAAGGTTAATGGACACGATTCAATACAAACTTAGTTTGGTCATATTTTAAATACCAAGTAGTCAAATTTAACACTCTGTGAATCTTTGCATACATATCCAAGAGTCTCATGTATTAAGTATAGATATGCTGCTCTGCTAGTTCCTTAAAATTATAATTTCCTAAATTATTCAGAAAAATCGTTTAGGACTTTATATGAAACATTTAGGGATATCTGATGTAAATAATAATCCTGCATATCAACGCTATAATATAGAAATGTAAATTTTCTACGGGCTTTCTCTTAACGTTCTCTTCTGTTTTTACTATCCTAATACAGACAGATAGATATTTATAGGTACATTATATTCATCACCAAAAAAATTACAATTAAAACAAGTAACACATTTTAAATTGTGTAGCAGTTTTTAAGTCTTTTGCGAGTTGAATCTATAGTTACTACGCAGAAATCACTTATCGCGATAAGAAAAATATACCCATATTATTTTCGTTCAATAATAGTCGATCGGGTGTATCAATTAGCAGTCTTATTCCTCAAAGCGATCTCGTCTAGTTATCAGTTCAACAATTGGCTAGTAAAACTTTGTCATGGGAAAACACCACTTTGCGAGCTATGGAATATACTAGAAATTCGTACCTACAGACTACCCTCATTTACATATTTACCTTATCTCCTTAATTCCGAACAATAGCAAACATCAAACAAGCGGTTACCTGGTATCCCCTCTAATTTATACACAGTGAATAAAGTAAACAAATACGTAATTAAGTTGTTCCAACCTGAGATCAAGATACGTACTTACCCTTTAATTTGCCGAACAAAAGGCCTAAGACCACAGATTAAATAATTATTACTGGGATTCCAAAACCTTCCGCACAAACAAAAATGTCACGGGTTATTAATTTGGTTGTACAATAAATTTAGGTCGTTCGGGTTAGAGATGTGGAATCGGGACGAAAATGAAGCCGAAATTCGGCTTACTGAATTAAAATAAACCTAAAAAAATGTGGCCCTCAAGGACAGCTGCCGGAACACCGTGCTTGTCGACAGATTTTCTAATTGAGGTGGCTAACCAGACGGGCATTCGCAAAATGCCCTCTCACCATGCTTTAACGACTGATATCCTAAGACATCAACCGGAACCGACGGCTTAACGTGCCCTCCGAAGCACGTGCACGCTCCGTATTAATGTCACTAGCGGTCATCCATCCAAGTAATGACCGCGACGGACGTTGCTTAACATATCTGATCGGCAATCTTTGCTACGAGCGCTGTCAGTTGTGGGAATATTTAGGGTTCATTTGTCAGAAAAACCCAATAACTTCTTCCACGTGGGGATCAAAACCTTTTTTTTTTTTTATTGCATATAGGTAAGCCTTTGACCACAATCTCACGTGATGGTAAGTGATGATGTGGTCGTAGGTGTTAACAGGCTTAACCTAGAATTACTGGCTCTCAAGGACAGCTGCCGGAACACACCGTTAGGTGCTTGGCGACAGATTTTGTACTTGAGGGTGGTCGCTAGCCAGGCGGGCATTAGCAAAAATGCCCTTCCACCATGCGGTGAAGCTCAAGCCCGCGGCGGGATTCGAACCATGGACCTGCTGCGCGGCAGTCCATACCCAAAGCCACTGAGCTATCACTGCTTCAAACCTACATTTGGAATATATAAACGAAGATTTTCAATCAGATAAAGTACAGCGGCTTACATTTTTCCAAAAAAAATATTTTATCAAAGTATTTTATCATTTCAAGTATATCGTTACGTCCTTATTCTCTGAACGCACATAAAACTTGATCCTATACCTACTTCAATAATTGACCGAATATAAAAAATAAGATAAGCTCCAAAAGCTTAAAAATCCAATAACAACATAACAGCTTTAATTTCGCATCCAATTTTGCAGATTGAGTTGCCAATTTCACTATTTGTTTAATCAATTTATGTCCACACTATAATTCAGTCGCGGTTTTAGCAAACAATGGTTTGTTTACAACTAGCTTCCGCACGTGGATGCACCCGTGCGTAATTCTGTTATACCGTGCTCTCTCGGCAATGGAGGCCTTATTGTGTAATTAGATAAGATGAGATAAGATAAGGACTCAAGGACATCTACTGGAACTCACCGTTAGGTGCATGGTGACAGATTTACAAGTTGAGGGTGGTAGCTAGCCAGGCGGGCATTCGCAAAGTGCGCTACCACCATGCTGTAACGACTTCCATCCTAAGACAACAACCGGGACCGAAGTCTTAACGTGCCCTCCGAAGCACGGAAAAATGTTAAAGCGTCCATTTACCGTTATTAGAATCGAGCAAGAAACGGTAAAAAAAACAAGTTTGTTGTATCGGGGCCCCCCTTAAATATTTATATTATTTTATTTTTGTTTTTGTTGTTATAGCGCCAATAGAAATACACCATCTGTGAACATTTCAACTGTCTAGCTATCACCGTTCTTGAGGTACAGCCTGGCGACAGACGGACGGACAGTAAAGTCTCAGTAATAGGGTCCCGATTTTACCCTTTGGGTGCAGAACCCTAAAAACCATAAAACAAAATGAATTCTATTTGTAAAAAAATATTTGATCAAATGCGACAAAAATCTATTCATGCCACCGCGGAATCACCGAAAATAAAAATAAAATAGTTATTTGCAACAGAAAAGCCTTGTCAGGTGTGAAATAGATAAGACTCGAACTTCGTGATTGAGCGATAGCGTGCCAGCGTAGATAAAGGAGGGACTGTCAAACTGTCTTACACGTTGGTTGCAGAGATTTTTGCTCGAAATGGACAATAAAACGCTGTTTTTATAGGTCATGATCACATTTTTTTTTCTGCTGACTGTTAGCATAGTGTTAAACGAAAGTACTTCTCCTCAGTATAAAACTCCATCCTATATTCCTAACGTGGCTAATTATTCCTTAGTGGTCCATTATTGTTTGCTCAACTTAACGTACCTATCTACTAAAACTAACAACTCAAGATTCGTCAACTTATTCAATACGTAATAAATTATGTTTATATATTGGTTATAAAATAATAAAAATGATGTTGAGTTGTCTTCAATAGTTTAGAACATTCGTACTATAGGACAACACTTTAAAAATGTGTAACACATGAAAAATCACAGTGCAATTATTTGTATCAGTAAAACATTTTACATAGTTACAAGTTTAAGTTTTTTAAATGAAACTATGATCAAATAATAAACTCGGTAATAAAAACTTTATCATTATTATCATGTCAACTTAAAATAAGAATAAATACAAAACCATACGAGTTTTTGAACCTTTAAACAAAATGAAACATAAACGATGCCCCAGTCAACATGTTGACCACTATCCTTGACTTATTTAGAACTGGTAATAAAAACCTTATCATTAAAATTATGTCGACTTAATTAAGAATAAATACAAAACCATAAGCTTCAATCAAATATACTATATTTCATCGCAGACCATAAGAGTTTTTGAACCATTAAACAAAATTAAACATAAACGATGCCCCAGTCAACATGTTGACTATCCCTGACTTATTTAGAAATTATTACTATAATTCCGCCCTAATGGATACGCCGATGTACCTCTAAGATTGTACCTAAGCGCGGAGTGCTCCAGGCCTGTCTATACATATATAGACTACTATACTACACATGTATATACTGCAGTATGACGTAGGACTTCTTTTTTACAGAATAGTGCGCGAGTTCAACTCGTATAAAACTTGGATTTTAAGTATTTTTATTTGTTTTTTCTTGTCACAACTATTTATTGCACTCGCTGAATTCATACCACCAAAACATAACCCTAAAACTTCCGACACCCGTATCCATACGCAAAGCACGTGACAATGGTATCAGATCTCGTTCCGAGAACGTGTTAACGTCGCTCTCGTCATACTGTTGTCTTATCAGATTATTGAATATTCTTTGACCCTTTTGCGGGTAGAAAATGGCGAAGCATTTCAAACTAGAAAAGAAAATACAATTATTTGAAACAGAAAATATAAAGGTCAAAACCAGAGCAGTTTCGGCGGGAAAATCGGAAATGTGAGTCACTTTGACATATGTATTATAGAAGAATGTATGAGTGCATAAAAACAAGCCATTTTTGCCGAAACGCTTATTAATCCGTACCAAAAATGAGGGCAGTTATCGTATCAATAGTATATTAAGTCGAGGATAAAATGTGTTTTTATGTGAGAGCCATGCATTCAGCTTTTCATTTTATAGTTATTATTTTCACTTTACATATTTGCGAGGAAACTAAATAATATAATGTAGTATAATAATAAGTTTTTTGTATAGGCTATGTATGTGGGTTAAGTTGCAACGGCCCGTCGAAATAAGCATCGAAGTGGAACATTTTTATTCAAAGTTTGTTGTCAATTGACACGTTCCATATAAAATGCCCACGCTATTTAGCGTGCTGAATACTGGAAAGAAGAACAGTGCCTCTCAAATGATGAATTAGACTTAAGTTAGAAGTTGGCAAAATATACAATAAAACATGGTACAATAATACATTTCTTGGATCATGCAATAGACCTTGATGTTGTTCGAATGAGAAGTAAAAAAGAACAGTTCAAAACAAACAAGTAAGGCACTTGTCCCACTGCTGCGCGCTGGCGACAAAGCGAATAACTATCGAATATTTTCTCGCTCAAGAAACGTACAAGAGATACAGATCCCGTGTCAGTAATAGTTGATTGCTGAATGTTTATACTGCCGGTGAGAACTGGCACTCCACTAGTTTATCGCAGCGACAAGAGATATACAGCGATGCTCGCTTGTTGGTCAAAAAAGAGACTCTCGCTTACTCACCTAGAGACTCTTTAGCTAGATATGAATGGGCCGCCCTGAGCGAGTGGGCGAGAAATCGCCCATTGCAATCACTACGTCACTTACAGCCCAGCGTCATAACTATTAGAAATAGTTTTTGTTTATTTATACCTGATAGACTAGCCTTTGGCCATTATCTCAACTAATGGTAAGTGATGATGTGCTTGAAGATGTTGTTCAAGCTAATCTTTGAATTACTGGCTCTCAAGGACAGCTGCCGTAACACCTCGTTCGGTGCTTTCTACAGATTTTCTACTTGAGGGTGGTAAATAGCAAGACGGACATTTGCAAAATGTTCTACCATCCTGTACTTTTTTTTAATGCTTATATGTAAGTCTTTGACCACAATCTCACATCATGGTTAGTGATGATGTGGTCGAAGGTGTTAACAGGCTTAAATTAAATTGACTGCCATACTACGATCACAACCGGGAATGACGGCTTAACGTGCCCTCTGAAACACGTGCATGCTCAGTAGTATTGTCACTAGCGGTCACCCAGCTAAATTATGACCGCGGTTGACGTTGCTGAACTTACCTGATCGGCTAAGAACGGCTTAGCAAACTTTCGCCAACTCGTTTCTAATTTCTAGCTTTACTAGCGTATAACTCATCGCCTCCGGTGGTACAAGTGCCTAACACGGGTAAACATTGGTAAGGAGCGAATAAAAGCGGTATTTTTCTCAAGAGCGCAATAACGCGACGTTTGTGAGCTTGTCATAGCGTACCTCATATACTTTGTCATTTAGATGATGTTATCATAACGTGAAGTTAGTATACGTTCATTTTGTGTAGATAGCGTTGATATCTGTCGCATAAATAATAATTTGGAACGTATGAGCTTGGTTGAATTAGGGTGGGTACGGTGGTAGGTATTTTGTTAATCGCCTGGGTAGTCATCACCCGTGATTCGCTCATGCTGTGTATATTGCGTAGTTATTTTTCGCTCACTCGCATGCTAAACAAGGTCATTCCGTCCTACGCAATCATCTGACACCTTTAAAGACACTTCGTAAGAGTAGTACCACTTGTTCAAGTTCAACATATAAGTAATTTGAATGATATATATCTCATCGTCATAAAGAAGGTATTCGGCTGCCATTCCCAGAGTTCAAATTCAAAGCTGTTCTGGGTATTACAGGCATAAGGAGGTTTTGATGCTCTACTGTCATAAGTACCAGACTTTAACCTTTAAACTGTGTTTAGAGCGATCTCTAAAAGTTTACACTGGTCGAGTGAACGGGACAGTTCAATTTTTCAGCGACAGTTACAGAATTTGACATCAGCGGCATATTTTACGCCCATCCGTATCCTCTACAGATCGGCGAATACGTAATATATCGGCGAATATACGCACAGGGTAATAATAGATTCAATTGTTATAATAAAGTACCGATCTGTACCACTACAGATCGGTTCTTTATTATGTTAAACAACGTTTTACTTAAGCTAGTTTGCGAGTTTATAGATACAAAATCTTCAACAAGATATACAGGGAGATCGTGGACTTTGAGTTGATTTTGTTTTAGGTTCTCTCGAATATTACACATAGTAATTAAACAACTTAAAACGGTTTGAATTGCGTATATTCAATATCGAAAAAACGAAACGTCGGAACAAAATAATGATTAATATACGCGATGTATACCATTTAAAGGTGTTTAATTATTATTTGAATTGGTTAGCTTACGGTATTCTACTCATACCTACTTCAAATCACAGTCCAAGATAAAAGTTTAAAGTTTAAAATTAACTCCACCTTTTTTACTGATGAATTTTTTTATTTTTTATATTGGTAGACTATATTTTTTATACCTTCACTTGATGGTGATAATTATGCTCAACAAATATGCTGTACCGGCTAACCTAGAATTAGTAGCCCTCAAGAACAACAACCGATACACACCGTTAGGCTTTCGGCGACAGATTTTGTACAGGGTAGGTGGAAACTCGCAAGGCGGGGAATCCCGAAATGCCTTGCCACTATATTATAACGACTGCCATCCTAAGACAACAAACGGGAACGACGCCCCCCGAAGCACAATTTTGCCAGCCTACCCGCTATAATTAAATAAATAAAAATTAATGTGCTCGATTGTAAATGCTCTTGACTACATCTTTGTATGCACTATGCACTGACTGACTTGCTTCTTATTTTCTTATAATTTTGTTTCACGTACTGTATCTGAGGTCTTTTAAACAAATTATACAATGAACGGGGCTGTTACTGATAACATTTGTTCATGAGACTGAATTGATCAACAAAAATACATAAAAATTATATCCATGTACTTTACTTGCTTTTTCTACTCGACCAGCCACTGCGTCATTGTAAACGAGGCACCAGTCGCATAGAGTTCTACCCTTATACCTGCTTTGTTCGTTTTAAACTCTCTGTGTTTATTCTACTCTATAATAGTTTGGAGCTTCGGAAGTAGCGAAGGATTTTGGGAAGTTGTCGGGATTTTTGTTAGAGTTCGAGAAGTTAATGTTTATTTATGTTCTTTGTGGGGAAACCTCTTTATGACGTTCACGGCTGAAGTTTCTCCATTATTATTATGTATATTTCTAGTTACCGTTTAGGATTTTCTTTTCGTGAGTATTGCGACTTTTGGAATCTAGGCAAGTTGGGCAAATAGTCTTCCATTTTAAGTTTCTTCTACACTCACCTGTTAAAAGTGTGGTTAAAGATGTTGTTGAGGCTGTGTCTAGAATGGCACAGGCTCTCAAGTCAGCTGCTGGAACTCTAGAAGCGCTCGTTGCGTAGTTTACTTAGCCGTTCTTAACCAATCAGCTAAGTTAGTAAATCGAGCACCGTCGGCTTCGGTCATGACATGGATGGGTAACCGCTAATGACATCACTACTGAGCATACACGTGCTTCGGAGGGATGTTAAGCCGTCGGTCCCGGTTGTTGTCTTAGGATGGCAGTCGTTACAGCATTTTGCGAATGTCCGTCTGGCAGGCCCTCAAGTAGAATCTGTCGCCAAGCACCTAATGGTGTGTTCCGGCAGCTGTCTTTAAGAGCTATGCAGTAATTCTAGGTTAGCCTGAACAACATCTTCGACTACATCATCACTTACCATCAGGTAAGATAGAAAGGTTAACCAATCAAAGGAAAACATGCCCGTTTTTGGTTAGGTTATAATGAATTTAAAACTACATGGGTAGTGGTGCCTCTTATGAACATTCAAATTGAGGCGTGAGGTTAACATCCATGTTCCTCCTGAAGAGACCTCACGCCCTCGCCTATGTTTAAACCATGAGTTTGGCGGATGATACAATAGCTACTCTATTATTCCGCAAACATGGACAGGTATAAGAGAATCAATTTTGATTTTATCGGATTTAGAAAAGTTATGTAAGCTCTCAAATATTTCCGATATGCACGAGCAACGAAACCAATTTCTCCCAGAATGGGGCTACGTGACAACTACATTGTGCGATTTGCAAATCTGTACATGCGGGAGACATTGCATTGTATTTATTTTTCAGTGGCGCGATCTATGGAAACTCAAGGTTTCTGGGTTTTAGATTCGATGACAGATATAAGATCATAAAGTATCATATTGATCTATATATTATTGTACGCCTGAAAGGTAGCTGTTGATACTTTCATCATTTTGACCAACATGTAACACACAGCTGACAATAAACAACTTTGAATTTCGAATAAGATTTATTTTTTTTACCGGCGGCGGCATGCCTTTATTAAAGAAAATACTACGAACTATATATAACACTACAGCTACTACTAAAAGCATAGACAACGTATTAGTCATAGCAGACTCATAGGCAGTCTGAATACTCCAGCCCAGTACCAGTTGGCAGCGTGCCCAGCATGCTGACAATATTGCCCCGTTGAATTGCAATGCTTATTCGTTGAGCCAAATATGTGCCAGCATTTTGATCACGAGTCGCATCGACCAAGCGCTCAGATATTTTTTGAATCTATTAGATTTTTACACGACTGCCCAAAAAGAGGAGTTTTTTGTTTTCAGGGTTCATGTATGTATGTTTGTGAGTTTCTTTATTCCACCATAACTTCTGAACGGCTTAACCGATTTTAATCGTTATTATTTTATCGTTAGTATTCGTCTTGATAGCGCAAGGGACACTAAGGGCCTGTTTCAGAATGTTCGAGTAAGTTCCGGTTTTACTACCAAGAACATATTTAATAAACAAAACACTATCTTTGCGTTTCACAGTCATCGATTTAGCCTATCCAACGGTTAAAGCTTGAAACGTGCTGCATGTCAACTGTCATTTTTATCATTCAGTTATTTTATGTGTTGCATAGCAACCCGAAACTTTATTAAGACATTCTGAAAAGGGGGCTTTGTATATAAAAAAACAAACTGGCGGATTTTGAGAGACGCCATATTGTGAAATTAATGTTTCTTCTACAAACTTGTCAAAAGGGGTATCAAAATGAAGGGCTTTTAAAACGATTACATAAATAGATACTCGTATATAAATTGCAGTTTTAATTTCAATGGAACGATGAAATACTCAGCACAGATATAGATATTAAATTTCAAGATTGATTTCAATTTGCAATTCAACGGGGCAATGCTGCCAGCATGCTGGGCACGCTGCCAACTGAGAGTGGGCTGGAGCATTTGGACTGTCTATGGGTCTGCTATGACTTATGTCTAATGAACTGCCTAGCAGACTCTGCTATGACTTATAGGTTGTCTAAATGCTTTCATTGTAGTAGCTGTGGTGTTGCATATAGTTCGTAGTATTTTGTTTAATAAAGGCATACCGCCGGTAAAAAAAATTCAAGATGTAGCTCCTAAGTAGTAGCAAAACATTGAGTTAGGGTGGGTACATTTTCAATTACATTTTGCGCGGATACAAAACACCTAGCGATTTGGAAGGCGGATGATGGGGGAGGCCATTCTTCAACGGTTGACATCTTCCTGCTGTTGATCATGACGATGATGGCATTTATGTAAATTATCTTTATTATAAAGATATATGATCTAAGAACGTTTGTATTCTTTTGAAAAATACTATATATGATATCAAAGAACACACTAAACTGTCCTTACAAAAATATATCTATAATTTTCGGATACAAATAACTTTTCTTCAAAGGAAACGGAGATAGAATTCATTAAATCGTTCACCTCCTATACTTGTTACCTAGGTAACGGATTCTCACTTCATAGGTCTTCCAAAAATAGTTGACAAATGGATACCGAAATATGGTATTGATTTGTTAAAGAAATTGATATATTAACTTTACCGAGTCTGTATATATTTGAATTTTTTTTTTTTTTTTTTTTTTTTTATGTCTGTTAGGTTAGCCTTTGACCACTATCTCACCTGATGGTAAGTGATGATGTGGTCGAGGATGTTGTTCAGACTAACCTAGAGTTACTGGCTCTCAGCTGCCGGAACACACCGTTAGGTGCTTGGCGACAGATTTTTCAACTTGAGGGTGGTAGCTAGCCAAGCGGGCATTTGCAAAGTGCCCTACCACCATGCTGTAACGACTGCTATCCTAAGACAACAACCGGGACCGACGGCTTAACGTGCCCTCCGAAGCACGGAAGCGCTCAGTAGTAATGCCCAACCAGCGGTCACCCATCCAAGTCATGACCGCGGCGGACGTTGCTTAACTTTGCTGATCGATTCAGAATGGCTAAGCAAACTTGGCTACGAGCGCTTCACAATATTATGTATGTTCGGAAAAAATTGAGTAAATTTAAAGTAAATAGTGACAACCACGATTACAACACTAGGAATAAATATAAAATAGCAGTACCAGGTTTTAGATTAGCAAAGACAAATAAAAGGTCCTTTTTAGGTAATTGTGTGCGGTTTTATAATAAAATTCCCAAACATATTACAATGCTCACAGAAGGAAAATTCAAGTTGCATGTGAAAAATATTTTGATTAAGAAATCATACTACACAGTTTGTGATTACTTAAACGACAAAGATGCTTGGAAAGTTCCGCCTCTGCCAAGCTATCACCTGTCACCTACGTAATTTAAACAAATATTGTAATAATCGTATTATATTGTATATAACATATTGTTAACGTTAGATGTTTAAAAGAATGGCCCCGAGTTTCTTGCCCGTTCTTCTCGTAGTGGCTCTATAAATTTTTTTTCTGAACGTGGCAGTACAATGTAGAATATTTCAATATTAAAATTTGTAATTGACCTTCATAAAAGCGTCGTAGACACCTAATTTGAGTAAATGATTATGAATTTGAATTTTGAATTTGATTTTTAGGGTTCCGTTCCCAAAGGGGAAAAACTATTACTGAGACTTCGCTGTCCGTCCGTCCGTCTGTCACCATACTGTATCTCAAGAACGGTGATAGCTAGACAGTTGAAATTTTAACAGATGATGTATTTCTATTGCCGCTATAACAGCAAATACTAAAAATAAAATAAAATAAATATTTTAGGGGGGCTCCCATACAACAAACTAGATTTTTTTACTGTTTCTTGCTCGATACTAATAACGGTGACAGGTAGACGCTTTAACTATTCACAGAATGTTTAGTTTTATGTTCTCTTTAAATAAAATTAATTAACATAAAACAAATAATTAAGGGCTCCCATATAATAAAAGAGGTTTTCGCCGTTTATTTGCTGTAATAGTAAGGAACCCTTCGTGCGCGACTCCCACTCGCACTTTGCCAGTTTTTATTAAATGATAGACGAGCGGTTATAGGTATTTATCGACCGTACCGTAAGTCCATGGTTGAGTCCCCACGCCGGTTTGACCTTCATCACATTGTGGGCATTTTGCGAATGCTTGCCTGTGGCTAGATACCACCCTAAAGTACAAAAGCTGTCGATCTGCACCTAGCAGTGTGCTTCCTTTTCAGTTCTTGAAAGCCAGTAAGAAATTACAGGTACATGAGACCTAACAACTGTTTGTCTCAGATTGATGGGCGCAGTGCAGGCCGTCACTTGTGATGAAATGAACAAACAGTGTTTTAGGCAGAGATTACCGCTTAACATCAAATGGGTTTTGAGCGTGCTACGTCACAATCACATAGAAAATAATATTATATAATATTAACTGTTTAGCATTTAGACTGCCTATGAGTCTGCTATGGCTTATAGGTTGTCTAAATGCCTTAAACTCAATTTTAACTATTAATTTTGGAGTAAGGTTCCACCTGAAGAGTATTCTGAGGACTGAGTCTGGTGACTCCTGGAGTTATCACTATGAATGAATGAGCGCCTTGGTTTTTTTTTATACCTGATAAGTTAGCCTTTGACCACTATCTGATGGTTAGTGATGGTAAGTGATGATGTGGTCGAAGATGTTGTTCAGGCTAACCTAGAATTACTGGCTCTAAAGGACAGCTGCTGGAACATACCGTTAGGTGCTTGGCGACAGATTTTATACTTGGAATTATTTATTTTATTTTGGTTTTGGAAATCACTGTTTATATAGGGAAACATACTAATGACCGCGCGCAAATATGTTTAGTGGGAGTCGAGCCTAGGCCAGCAATATATTCGGTGTAGAAGGACGTTTCCAGAGTTAAACATTTTTAATACCAAAAAAAGGAACCGACTTCAATTTCGAAATTGGCAATGAGTAATCGGCATCAAGACAGGAAAATATTTTTCAGTTATTGGAGTGTAACTCAAAAACGGCTCTACCGATTTTGATGAAATTTAAATGTGACCACACGGGAAACATTAGCTAAGATATAATCGGATGAACCGATTTTGATGATAAAAAAGAATCATCAAAATCGGTTCATCCAGTCAAAAGTTCTGAGATAACAAACAAAAAATTAATACAGACGAATTAGAGAGACTCCTGCTTTTTTTTAAAGTCGGTTAAAATTATAAGTGGTTTTCCATATTTGTCTGTTCTAGGTTGTAAAAGGTTACTAAGAGATCGATTAAGAGGTCATTTAAAGCGCTCGTAGCAGAGCTTTCGTAGTAGTTCTTTAACGATTGACTAGTTTAAGCAACGTGTGCTGCAACCTGGTGACCGCTAGTGCCATACTATTACTGAGCGAGTAACATACGTCGCTTCGTCCCAGTTGCTGTCTCACGACTGTCAAAGTCGTTATAGCATTGTGGTGGGACATTTTGCGAATGTTCTACCTCACTGTATGACAGATGTAGAAAATCTGTCGCCAAGCACCTAACAGTCAGTTTCGGCAGCTGTCCTCAAGAGCCAGTAATTCTAGGTAAGTCTGAACAATATTGAATCTTCTACTGTAGCATCGCGTTGATGACCGAACTAATTTAAATACGTGCGGCATACTGTAAAACAAAGATGACTGATGAGGATTGATGATAAGACTGACAAAGATAGCTGCATCTATTTTGAGTCCTGATTGCTTGGTACTTGTGGTTGAAATACCGCTTCAACGGCACATCGGTTTTCAGCAACGGTACGAGGCATTCATATAACACATGAGGGGTCAAATATTGATAGGAAAGAATGAAAATGTGTACTGAGCAGTGACTAACGAGAATGTTGATCAAAATAGTGTGTGGACATAGGACATAGTATCAGTTTGATATGTACAGCATCGGTTACATCAAATGGGTAAAGTTGGCATTGGATTTATTGTCTAATACCTAGTATAAAAATTTAATATGTAGAGATAAGAGAGTTCGTATTTACTATAACAGAATAAATAAAAGTAACAATACAATATTCTGAACTAGCTACCTCCAGGTCAAAGGTCTATCAGCAATAATAAAAAACAAAGGTGAGCAGCGTGCCACTGCTCGTGTCAATGTGAGTGGTATCTTTTTGCACATCGGGCGCATAATAAGCCACAATCTTACCTTGTTAGCCTATAGGTTTTGTCCTATACTGCATAGAATGTTAGTGACCAGCTTCTAATTTTAACTGTCTTTTTTACGAAATCTGGTGAATTTTAGAGACAGACTGGCAACACCAGTTTCAAAGCTCGCAGCTTGCGTCTAAAAGTTATGCAGATGTTAACTCTAGTTTAATTGACTTCCTGGGTGCCACTCGAACTTAATTAGCCGAGTTCGACTTTAGATTTTAATCAAAATAGTTTTAACCACATTCATTTTGAAATTATTGCAATTTGTATAAACTTGAAACTGCTGAAGCATATTAATATGAGTAAAATTATTGAGGAGTAAGATTTTTTCCTACGGGGGCTTTTCATATCAATAAGGATATATAGGAAAATAAAACGAAATATGAATTAGATAAAGTTCAATTTCAATGTGCGATACACGGGCGCCTACAACCTTTTGCTTGTACAAAATGCGCTAAAATCATTGTTTTTAACCGACTTATAAAAGGAGGAGGTTCTCAAGACGACTGTTTTTTTGTGTTTGTTACCTCATTACTCTTTACAGGGTGTTAGCTTAGCATCTCTATCACACTGATTTTATACAAGCGAAAGTTTGTGAGTGTTTGTATGTTTGTTACTTCTTCACGCACAGCCGTCTGGATCAATTTTGATGAAATTTATTATGGAGGTAAATGAGGCGCTGGATTAACAAATAGTATCCTTTTCATCATCATAATCGATCACCACGCAGGTGAAAACGCGGGGTGCAGCTAGTAATTAGATAAATGAATGTGTTTAATTAAATCAGCGGCCTCCGTCATACATATTATCTACCGTAAACTCCGTAAACAAACCCCTTCGGACGTACATTTCTGCGGCATTAAATAAAAATTACGGCAAAGAAATCTTTTTATCTCTCAGTTAATCCGAGCTTGAAAAGGTCCGAGTGCTGTTCCTTTGTTAGTCGAGTGTTTGTTTGTTTTATACTAATATAAAGATTTGTTGGTTACACAGTGTATTATGTTGAAATGTGAGGTTTTCTGTGCAATTTTAAAAGAATAGAGTAGAATTTAATGTTATGGACATATGACATTTGAAGGAAAGAGGTTACAATTTGTAGGTATTTATACTTTTTGAAGCAAGCATGGCTCAGTGGCTATGACTGGATTGCCGTACAGTATGAACAGGGTGCGAAATCCGCCGCCAGCTCGAGCTTCACCGCTTGGTGGTAGGACATTTTGCGAATGCGAGTCGGGGCCGCTAATACAATTCAACGAAGTTTCGTTTTTCGTGTTACGTTTAGAGACACTTAAGACAACGAAAATCTAATTTCCGGTACGAAGTTCGTTGTTTCATATAATCTATGGTCGGATCGCATCTTTCATCACAAATCGTGCCCTCTAGGGAATCTCCCATAAGTAGTTACTACTCTGAGAACGCTTTTATGCCTGAATCAATTTTAAGTCTTATCTGAGAGAAATTAAAAAACATTTTCATTTTCACATGACAGTCAAGATCAGCGAGAGATGTCGCTACTGTTCTAGAAGTTAAATACTCGTATTTAAAATTTAATTGTTAATTTATTTGTTCGCCATAGGTATTTATATCCTCATGTGTATTTGTGTTCTTTCTGCATATTTAGAACTTTTCTTCGACTACTTACCTATGAATAAATTATAATTTAATATTTTGAAAATGTACAAACCATACGAATCCAATTTAAAAAATATCTTATTTAGAATCTACACAGGCAAATGCTTGCTAGTCTATGCTAAGAACGAAGTTAAGCAAAAGTGAGACAATGCGTGTTTTGCGGATACCTTTATTTCGGCCCTGAAGTTCGAAACTTCGACGAATTAGAGTGGGGGTTAGTTGTTTGAGATGTCAATAAGATGCGCCCTATGTGTGATAAGATGCTATCACTAAGACAAAGAGCTGTTTCGCGTACCTATTCTGACGATCGAGAAGGCGGCGGCGTGACGGCACGGCACGGGGCTTGATTGCATCAGGTATCCGGCTAATCTAGCTAACCTGCCAAATGCCTTGCTTTACGTACACTGTACAATCAGTAGGTACTTACCTACTTCAATCATTAAACACCATTCGATACCTAGTTATGTAAGCCGTATTATATTGGCCGCTAACTAGTCGCGCCTTCTTTTGTCGCAAGCCGCCTAAGACCGATCGGAGCAGAACACGAAGCAGCTGTTTTGTTATGCCTAGTATAGCCGTTCATTGACTCGCAAAGTATAGCAGCATTTAAATTATCTGACACCACCTTGCAGAACGTTTGGATGATAACGGTGGTATCACTGTACGATCAAATCAAATTACACGTATCACGCGGAGTCGATATCATCCATTTATTACTTAAATTCTATTGTTATTATTGTCATGATTTTCAATGGATCTATAGATTATTTTATCTGAACTAATATTTTATTCAATATTTCGGTATTTTAAATAGTGGCAATACAATCAACGATCTCGTGGTCGGTTATTCAAAATCGACCAATCACTATTGAGCTCGATCGACCAATCAGAAAAGATTTACCACTATCGCATTTTGGAGGGAAAAATACAGGAGGAAGAAACCAGTCAGTCCGTCGAATGGTCATTCTGGCAACCTGGCAAGAGACTTCGAAGCGAAAAGTACTAGCTTGAAATTGTACAAGTGGAAGTATTATCTACAATGGTTTGAAATTCATTATATTATTATCTACGATGCGCATGGATGTATACGAAATCAAGAATGTACCTACTCTTTACACAAAAGTCTATATAAAACATGGGTCGCCTTTGTTCTCAGGCTTAGAGAATTAATCCAGACAGGAGACGACACGCGCAACAATTTCTATGCAAAAAATTCTGCGGCTTTCAGCGGGGGGTGAGGTAACACACATAGATTTTTCTATCACGTCGCTATAAACGCAAACAACGTTATTATCGCACACAATCTTAAACTACACGCACACAATCGCATACTCACACAGTCGCACACGTAATGATGTCTGTCAGTATACAACACAATTGCAGCGATAATGAAATATGCTAGTGCATGTCATTATCGATATTCGACTGTCGATGAATTCTAATGTTTACCAGAAACACTCGATTATTATTACCCAATTGCCGAAAGAGCGGAGGGTAATAATTTCTGAATGTGTGTACGTATCATTCATTGGTTTTACCTGTAGTGTCAGAATAAAGGATTTTAATAACAAATACACTACATGTGGGTAATTCCATGTGACGGGTGTTACAGATCATTAATCATACACCTCTGCTTGAGAAAAACTATTTATTTGTTCTCCTCGTTTTATAAAACTTGAGTTATTCTAAGTTAACCTCTCATAAGCTATTAAAATTAATTAAAATAATGTATCAGCTATTAGATTGTTATGAATGCAAAGCAAATATTTCTAGAAACAAGATACATGGTTTAACAATTTTATTTGTCACGAAGTAGGTACATAAAATGTAAGACATAGGACTGTAGGGGATAGTAAGAACAGCCACCGTAAGAATAATATTTTACGTCTACTTTTTGACTTAAGAAAAGCTTTTTTCCATTTTGGAACATAATTTACAACACATGTAAATGTCACAGACAAAAATTAAACCATCCATATTTATATATCACAATTTATTGAGCCAAAAAGAATGATTAGAAAAAGATATCATGCATAGAAAAAGATACAATTCTATTGATTTTTGAAGTGAATCAGCTTTGTGTATAAATGCCTAATACACTTTTGAGGGTCACTTTTTTTAGATAAATAAGTAATTCTAACATTAGTATATTTTTGTGTTACAAGTTTTGCTAATTCGATATTGTGAACAATGAAATCATTATCAAAGTAGTGACCCCCGATGTTAGGAAAGCATTGCTTGCCAATAAAGTATTCCATTACTTTATTTGTGACTTTCTGCGTCGAACAAGAGCGACTAACTTTTTTGTCAGGAGTTAAATGTTTCCGGATTTGTACTTCACAAAGACGACAAATTTCAATCACTTCCGTCGAAGCGTACTTCAGACCACCTCTACTTTTTTGATATGCTAAACTTTTCTCATTCGGTTGTCCACATAGGCCTTTTATACATGTGCTGCACTTAATTTTTTTAGTAATAGAAAATACTACAAAACCTGCAATATATTCAACAACTTTCTCGCCAAAAGGTGATAAGTATGTTTGTGCCTCTATTTCTGTAATCATGTCAGTCTCTTCTGAGGGATTGTCCGTTAAAGGTATTTCTAATTCCTTTTGTTGCGAGCTAGAATTAATTTTTTCGATCGTGGACGTACAATTGAGAATTGTAATTTTTTCTAGTGGTATACAGTTTGTACCCCTTTCATTCCGGATTAATTCAGTATGGACTAACAATTTTTTATATATTGCTTCAAATTGATGAGCAGTTGGATTATCTGAATAACCGCCGTGACTTCTAACAACCGAAAAAAAAATCTCTATATGATCCTGGCTTATTTTGTGCAGGGGTAAGTATGTCATATGTGCATTAGGACCCAAAACTAAGTTTTCAAATAGGCGTTTTGCACTCTCTATGCACACAAGAAATCCAAGAAAACCTGTGTAACGAGGGGACTCTAAAAGATTGACTCTCTTTGTGAGTTTTTGACGGTTTTGAACGTCAGTCTCCAAATTCAAAAGGACTGCTTTTGCTTCGTCTAATTTCGAAAAAGCAGTTTCATAGTTTTTCGGATTTAAAGCCTGCTTAAGTCCATCGCCCCAAGTTTTACTATCAAGGATGTCAAATAAATCATTAATCAATTTTAAAAATTCTGCTGTCACAAAGACGTTGTCATTATCGAGCATGGGCAACTTCATCACATTTTTACAAAATATCAATGCATCGGCCACACTTGTGCTGAAAAGCTGGGCTGCTAGTCGAACGTTCATGATTTTTGTTTTAAAAAAAATGTGGTTTGCTTTTAATTTGTTTGCCAAGTAAAATAGTTCCTGTTCCTGTAATTCGTGCAATCTTTGAATTATAGACCACTGAATATTATCTGCTGAGTTTGGTTTGGAAAAGAACTTATAGTGCTCTAATGAATTTCGCACAAGCTTGAGCATATGGCAGGGATCTAAAAAGAAGAAGCATTGTTGTCCTGTTCGCGGATCCAGAATTGTGGTTTGTAAATTTTTTACGTCCAAACAGCAGCCTAGCTCTTCAGCCATAGCGAGATTCGCTTTAGTACCGTCGCAAGTCAAAGCTTTGATCTCTACACCAGTTTCATGGACTAAAAAGAAAGCTTGTGTCACAAGTCGCGCTTTCAGACTAGCATTCATGCCTTTTATTAAAAAGTACGCAATGGGTAACTTCCAAGTAGTATTTATTCCAACTAACAAAAATACTAAAGCGTCAGTTGCCTCTTCAGAATTATCTGAAATAAAATCAAATCCAAGGTTAACGTAACCGTAATATCTTTGAGTGCTTGATATATACTCCGCAGATTTTTTTATTTTCATTTCGTCAAAAACCATACTACAATATATTTTCTTCTCAGGATTACACTCAGCTCTTAGTTTCAATGCAACCAACGCTTCTTTAGTAAAACCTGGCTGCCCGTCGATAGAACTGTACCATCTTGTAAGGGTTCTTGGTGCAGGTAAACATGTCCCAAACGTTTTTCGCACGTACCTATAAGCTTTGGGCGAATAGAAATGTAGGGTTAAAGCGAAACATCTAAGTTCAGCAGAATATTTGGTTGTTGGGATTTTTCCTGTTTTGCTTTTAATCAGCTGTCTCTTAAGAAGTTCTCTCTCTTCTACACCAACCTTATCTAAAACTTGACGCTCTTCTTTATCTATCAAAGATTTATCTGAAAGGGTGTTTAATATTTCTTGCAGCCCTGCAACTTTTTTTTTTAAATAACTTCTTTGTGACTGAAGTCTTTTTATTTGCTTATTTTTCATCTGTAGCTGTTTCTTTAATTTTATTTTTCTTGGCGTATCTTGTAATTGTGGATTGACAGTTGAAGTGGTTGCAATACAAATGTTGTGTTCCGGTCGTTGGGTCTTTAGCTTGCTAGTTTCACCTTCTTCAGTTTGAACTGGTTCAGGAGTTTTCAATTTTTTCCTTGTAGGTTCTTGTTCATCCTCGGATTTTTGAAACTGAAACGAACGACATAAATAGCCTGTAAACCCTCGCACTACTTTAAAATCAGCAGATCATAATATATTTTATGCAGACATAGTCGTAAGCAAGTAAATGAAAATTACCTCTGATAATAATTTCAAAGTTGGGATGGAGTCCTGTTTCAATCTTCTCTTGTTATTTGACTGTGTGATGAAACAGGAAGTTACGAAATGTGCGGAGCAAATTGTGCTCGTTCGTTTAGGAGTCCATGTTTCGTGGTTCCCACATGCTTTGACCCACACAGATCGAATCCCAATATCCTTTGGAAATCTGTTAGAAAAAGAATAACGAAATTTTATTAAAACTGCTAATTTATCATGGTACCTATGTCCAAAAAGATTTGTCATATTTCAACCAAGTTTCTTGGGGGAAGTTTCAATTTCATGGATAGATTCATTTTTCAAATTATCATCCAATAATAAAAATCACCCGGTATAAGAAAATGATAACGATATTTGCGATTGTGCTGTCCCAGCACTAATTTTCGCTTTTTTTTTACAGTATAATAAATATAGATATTTATTATATTCAAACAAAAAGAATATCGATATTTGTGATTGTGCAGGCCAATCACTAAATTTGTAGAGGTATTGCCAGGATTCTCTATGTTAAAACTGATATTTTTTGGTAAAGTGTCGACCGAAAATATAATTCAACTAAAATGTGTAATAATAATCTAAAACATGCATAATAAATTAACTTATAAAAGTATTTTCAAAAAATCTGTTCTTTTTTTAAATGTACCCATATAAATGAACGCATTTATTATGATATTGCAGTATTTCCCTAAAAATCACACGAATCTATAACAATAATTATTGGTTCACTACAATAAGCAATATTTAATATTGATCGTAAAATAAAATATTCAGTTTTAGTATTAACTCAACTACGAAATTTTCTACAGAATATTAACACTGTATAACTTACTGGCAACACCTTAGTACAAACGAATATTTTTCTATTTTTGCTAAATAAGTGCATTTTTTAATAGAATTTGGACAAAATAATACTTACAGATGAAATGTAATATTATCCTTTTGTAGGTTTGAAGTTTGTGACCTATTTTTGCACCAAAAAACACTGCAACTCGGCATTTTCACCGGAGCTTATTCTGCGCGATTTGCAATCTGACAACTAGCGGCCGACGCGCGGAAACTAGTTTTATATAACGGGTATGATCGCCGCTCTCGTACCTTTGGCAGAGGGGTACGCTTAAGAGTGTCGTCTCCTGTCTGGATTAATTCTCTAAGTTCTCAGGCAACTAGTAAACACCCACAGTATATGTAGTAGTTAGTATTCGTGGAATTCCATACAAAGCTTGTTTACGTCAAAAGGATGATTTATGGCCCTTATTGTTTTTCTATCTAGACTATTTGTGAACATTCTGGAAATTATGACTTTTGCGTATAAATAAGCGAGGGCTTGACCAGTCAGTCTTACTTTTAGTTCAAAACGAGCTACAGTGCGATTATCTTTGGACCAAGTGCTCCAAGCGCGAATAGTTAAATTCAGTCCAGTGTGAGACTAGTTCTCTGTAAAATGCGAACAGTTCAGTGTTTAGTGTTGTTTTGTACTGTAAAGTGACTGTAGCACTGGTGAATAAAGATGTCAGTTGGCCGAAAACGTATTGCATTATTTATCCCGAACCCTCAGCTCGTAACAATATACTACTTGTATTCTTTAAAGTGTCAAGTTTTTGACATATAGGTCTTACGAGTATATTAGTAAGATGCTGCAATGTCACTCAGTTTGACATTTTCGATTTCGACCGCATTTTCTAAACCGCCGTAAACATCCCATCCCTAAATCGAATTTCGTTCAAAATACTTGCCGGAGAGGGCATCCGAATCTAGTTGATTAATTGAGTACCCTCTCAACAAAGGGGCCTATTGGAGAGTTATAGGGAATGATAAAAAATAAGAGAGTCACTTCCTCTACCTATATATAAATATAGAAAACGTGATGCTATTTTCGGTGTTAGTTAAAGCAGAAGATGTAAGCGACTTTCGAAAGAAATTGTGTGTTTACGTGGACTGATAAAAAAAATATGGTTTATTTGAAGTTCGTACTTGAAAACGTCAAGTAACAGCTCTTTTTTTCCTAGATTGGCACACATTTTTGTGTGCCTATTTTCAGCCATTTTGGATATGTATTTGGTCTTTTATAGACAAACTAGCAAGACAAGTTCTATTGTGATTGACAATTTTAGGTTTTGTTTGAAGAAGTGTGAAAGGGAATTGGGACAGTCAATGATTTTTGAATAAAGCGTTAGTTACATATCCTTCCTTATCCTTGGGGACAACAGTTGCATGACACATGTCAAAATTCCAAAATGGCGTATTCAAGATGGCTGCCATACCGTGTTACGTTTAGTTATCTGGACTCTTTGTACATTTTTACTTCTAAACTATACTACCGACCCGCCCCGGCTTCACACTGATGCAATGCTGATACCTAATAATATGTAATATCTTCGAAAATATTCATTTAAATAAAATGTTGTACGGGGTCATATTGATCTATGTATATTAAATGCACAATGTATTTAAGGTACTTAATTGGATAAGTATTAATGCTTTATTGCTTAAAATTGCTTCGTAAATAAGACAATATTTCTCGTAACAAGTAAGGGATAAAAAATACTTATTGTGGGTTATGCCTAAGAGATAGACATATACTATTGAGAACTTTTTTGTGGACCTTTTTAAGGTGTACAATACTGTAGTACATTATTTGAATCTATCTCGTAGGATTCAGCCAGCGTTTGCAACGTAAGCGCCAAAAAATGTGTTTATATACGACACCACATTAGAAACCTCTAAAATTATCAGTGTTTCTCTATTATATTATGCATGTATTAAACATATAAATCTTCATCTTGAATCACTCTATCTAATTAAACACTGCATCGAATTTCGTTTCGTAATTTGAAATATCTAAGCATACATAGGGACAGACAGCGGGAAGTGACTCTGTCTTATACTACGTAGTGATGGTATATAACCATTTTGTATGTGCGACGGAACATAATGATTTTCTATAATGTCCATATCCATATTACCACCTACAATTGTCCATATGACTGCCGCAGGTCCATGGCTCGTTCTCACCACCGGCTTGACCTTCACCGCATGGTGGAACGGCATTTTGTGAATACTCGCCTGGCTAGCCACCACCCTAAAGTATAAAATCTGTTATCAAGCACCTAGCGGTGTGCTCCGGCAGCAGTCCTTGAGTGCCAGTACGAAATGACAGGCTCAAGAGACTTAACAACTGTATCTCCAGCGCTGCTCGTGCCTTACTGAAAACATGGTAAAAACAGCTCGTAATTTTAGATTTTAAATTGTTAAAGAGCACTTTATTGTTCTTATTAATATTTTGTTCCAAAAACTTTTCAGCTTTCGTTGTCACACTTCAATGCAGCTTCAATATTACTTGCACCTTTACTTTAGTAGCTTTTGTAACTTCATAGTTTTTGATTAGTTTTATTATAACTTTTGAAGGTTTTGTAATTAATATTACAGAGCAGTAACTTAAAACGTGTTTTAATTGCTTGAAATTATGGAGCGAAGGGAACATTTTCGTGGCAACTTGGTCATCTCAACGTTTTTCTTTGCTTTATTCGTCGATTACTGTCGTCGGATGAAAGCGCACCAAGACGCGCCGCAGAGGCCGACTGCGCCGCAGAGGCCGACTACGCCGCAGTCATTGAATCGTATAAATCTTTATATGAAATGTTTTGCAATGACACGAACCTATCCGCGATTAAAGACCCGCATTTCAGTAAAATGCTGTATATATACGAATTCCACCACCACGCGTGGATGACGTCATCTAGTTCGGCGTGCTTGATGCGTGGAGTCCTTCGCGTTCGATGTTAGCTGTCGATATGCAGCACTGTACGTTCGGCGCGTGCGATACTCGGTTTCTCAAGATCCGGAAGCCAGCGACACGTGCGGATTCTGATGCGCGTCTTCAGCTTTAGATATCTTTATTGTGCTCTGAATAAAGAGGGTGTTTCATTCTCGTACGCAAAAGTTGGCCAAGAACTTTTTTCCAAGTAGCTTAGTTCGTACCAATTCCATCCACATAGTACAATTATGTATCTTTCTAGCACTTGCGCCTGTGCTTTTGAAGGCTATTTGTTAACTCATCAGTTATCTGTAGGACTTTACACGCTAAATTACCTTGAGAATGTCCGAGCGTTGCCCCGGTCACCCCTACCATTGAAGAGATGGTCCTAAAAATGGCAAAACATTTTTAAGGGTATATTTTAGACGAACGCCCCCATACAAAACGCAGCTCCAATCTCATTTTAATAATAGCGAATAAAATTCAATGATTTTTTACCTACGTTATCACTACCCTAATGTCAAGGTTTGTGGTGCATCAGATTTTCATAAAATTATACTGTTTTGAAATTACACTAGCTCAAAAACTCGTAATTTTAGATAAAAGAAAGACCCAACTTTAAGCATCTGTTATCAAGAAAAATAAGCATGTTTTTAATATTTCTATTGCACCACAAACATGGGGATTATAATGAACTTTCTGTAATGGGAAGTTATTTATACATGTGTACTATACTTTTTAAATAAATCTGGAGCTACGAATAACTGGCTCAAACTCCTAAAAAACGAGTGCTATATACTAAACGCTATATAATAATAATTTTAATTATAGTCCAAAACAAAAAGGATTTAAGCCAGAAACGATAGGTCTAATAATACACCATATTTAAATGTAATCTTTTTTTTAATAACAAGTTGAGTTTATATGAAAGTTCACACTTTGGCTGGCGGGTATATGTCCTTAATGTGTTGTTTAACAAAGAATAAGTATTCTTTGTATGATAACGGTATTTATAGGTTATTCGAAAAAACCTATTCAACTCCTATTGTACAAGAAAGTGTAAGCTGTACATTCCGTTCTGTAACGAGTGTCAAATTTATGCGCCCGCGGCCCAAATTCACCAGTTCGCAAACAACCATCACATTAAACACGCGTACTCATCAACTCACTTCTTAGTTCTGTTCATAAATAATTGTAGCATTGAAAACGCATCTTATTATTATTATCCAAGCTGTACGGCATCAAGAAACCGTACACCGCTTCAACGTGGTTGTTAGGACGTACCAGTTGTTGTGAAACCTGCCGCAGTCTTGAGCTTTCCAGCATGGTGGCATAGTTCACTGCATGCTTGCTTGACAATCCGTCAACCTCAAGGCGAAAACCTTTTTCAAGGCACCATATGTTCTGGTGGAGTGTTCTTCGATTACCCGTAAGAACTGATCCAGATCTTCTTTAACCAGAGTTCGTATCTTCAACTTTTACGTTAACTACAGGTGCGATAGCCATTCCTTTAGCTGTTATCCAAAATACCTGTTGACCGCCCATTGAGAGCATACTGAAGATTCTTGGGTTCCAAAACCCGCATTCCTGTCCAAAACCCACTACTATACCTATTCAATTTTGTCGTTCGTTCATGATTGCTTCACTAGGAGAAAACTGCAAAGACCCAAAGTAAATTTCGGTCTCCTTATCTTCGCCTATATCAGTACTTACCAATAGGTGTTACATTGGTATAAGTTTTGTCTAGCAGTTATAAAAAAGTAGCATTTCTTCTATGACTCTGACCATACATGGTCAACGGTTCATGCTACGCGCGCACCGGGAGGTCAGCCGGACAAATGACGTCATCAATAATGACAGATCGCTGAATCCCAAACTACGGCATGTCGAACCTAGTTTTGTATTTGTTTTGTTTTGTTTGGAATTCCTTTTGATGTGTCGCGTGACCCGTCAGGTGACCCTTGTTCTATTGTCTGTCACATTTTCTCCTTTAAATAATAATAAATTCGAACTTTTCCCGTGTAAATCAGTGCTAAAGATCAACCCAACATTAAAGTACCAGAAAAATGTAAACTGTCTCGAAAATATCATCTTGCTCCCTAACCTGAAAGAGCATTAAAATATTTTAAAAAACATATACTACCATCGAGAATACCAAAAGCGTCAGGCAAAGTCCGGAAGATTTATTATATTTTGTTGTCAGTATGGAGCCATACAATACATCTTTCATACATACATACATAAAAATCACGCCTCTTTCCCGTTGGGGTGGGCAGAGACCACAGATTTCCACTTACTACGATCCTGACATCTCTTTCGCTTCATCTACACTCATCAGTCCTTTTATACAAGGCCAGGAATACCCTAAGCATGAGCTTAGGGTATTCCTGGCCTTGTTTTATAACGTCTATTTTTTTAAAGCTATTGTGACGGAACAAGCACGACGTCCTCCTGATGTAAAGCGGACTAACCTCTGTCTATAACAGATACATTTCCTCACAAGTCACGAATCGTACTGCGCCCGTCACTCTGAGACATAGTTGTTAATACTCATGAAGCTGTAATTTTACTGGCTCTCAAGGACTGCTGCCGGATTGCAAGGACACACCGTGAGGTGCTTGGCGTAGCTAGCCATGCGAGCAATCGCAAAATGCTCTCACCATGCGGTGAGGCTCAACTCGGCGTTGGGGATTGAACCTGCTTCAGTCCATAGATATTACCGCTCGTCCATCGTAGCTTCAAAAAAAAAACATCTAAAGGGACCCATTGTAAGACTATACCGTTTAAAAATGTAAGATTTACTCCAATATTTTGTAGGCTATCGGGTCGCCTCGCACGAGCGACATACACCGATAGCCAAATGTTGTATTGCGCATCTGGAATCGATCATAATATTAAACCTATGATAATGAATGGATTCAGGCGTTACTTTGCGGAAATCCATATTTAATAATAACAAATATTTTTAAAATATTTTAAGAAAACATATAATTAATATTTTAATAAAACACTTAAAAAATACAAAAATATACGTAGTGACAATTCCGCCTAATTTTCCTGCTAAGCCGACGTGACGTCACACACGCCACGCAGCCAAACCGGATGAATTTATTCGACGCGTTTCGTTTCTACACGAAGCATCCTCAGGAGGTCTTGACTCTGCGAGCGCACGATCGAGAAATCGTGTATTATTAAACCTATTTGTTATTATTAAACCTATGATAGTTAAAAATTAACTTAAAGCATGTGTATGTAAGCATACCCGAGATATGCACAATACGTGTATGTAAGTATGCAAGAATTAACACATATACTCGTAACATAAAGAAATACCTCGCAATTTTCCCAAAGCCGTTCCATTTCACTCTATTTGCGAATGAAACCGCTGCAAAGGGGTGACCTGAACCACTCAGCCTGTGTAAAAATACCTTCATATTTCTATAGAAGCTTGTTTCAATGCCGTTTTATGAAAGTGAAAGTTAATGGCCTGTTTGACTTTCATTTCTACGCTAATTTTTAATTAATGATGGATGAAAGGAACCGTTTGAGTGGAACGGAACGTTTTTGTTTTGGAAATGGAACGCTTTGTTCCGGTCCGGTGTGAGTTTATTGCTGTCGTATTGTTATTTAATTATTATATTAATAAGCTTTTTATTGCCACAAATTTTAGAAGAAAAAATAAAGTAAAGTAAATCTTTATTTCACTGAAAGTAAAATGTTACCTTTTAGAATTACATTTCAATAAAAAAATAATTGACAATAAACTAGTCTTTGACCACTATCTCACCGGATTGTAAATTATGTAGTAGAAGATATTGCTACTGCTAACCTAGTATTATTGGCGCTGAAGAAACATACCGTTAGGTGCTTGGCGACATTTTTTCTGCTGGCGAGCAAAATCTCCTACCATAATCGAAGGTTTAACGTGCGGAAGCGCTTAGTAGTCATGTCATTAGCGGTCACCCATCCAAGTCTTGACGCAGCGGACGTTGCTTTTTTTTTTTTTTTTTTTTTATGCATGATAGGTTAGCCTTTGACCACTATCTCACCTGATGGTAAGTGATGATGCGGTCGAAGATGTTGTACAGGCTAACCTAGAATTACTGGCTCTCAAGGACAGCTGCCGGAACACACCGTTAGGTGCTTGGCGACAGATTTTCAACTTGAGGGTGGTAGCTAGCCAGGCGGGCATTCGCAAAGTGCCCTACCACCATGCTGTAACGACTGCCATCCTAAGACAACAACCGGGACCGACGGCTTAACGTGCCCTCCGAAGCACGGAAGCGCTCAGTAGTAATGTCACCAGCGGTCACCCATCCAACTCCTGACCGCGGCGGACGTTGCTTAACTTTGCTGATCGATTCAGAATGGCCAAGCAAACTTCGCTACGAGCGCTTCAAAACTTGCTTAACCTAGTTAAACGGTCAAGAATGACTAAGCAAGCTATCCTACGAGCCCTTCAATTATAAACAGTGTGAGTGACTCTGATGATTATGACTGATTTGGCCTCCTCTATCTACCACACTTGTCTGTCTTTGTCAAGGGTGTTCAAATCCTGCCATGCGTCTTCTACGATGTCATAAGCATTAGCAGCAGTGATGGCCCAGTCAATGGTTATACGGACAGCCGTACACCAGGTCCATGGCTCGGAACTCGTCTCGTGCTTGAGCTTCCGCACGTTGGTAGGGCGTTTTGTGAATGCACAGCTGGCTGATCACCACCCCAAGTAGGAAAACTGGGGTGGCCAGTCGAGGCTGAATGTCTAACGCTGTAGCTTTGTACCTAAAGTGTGCGGTGTGAGCCAGGACAGAACGTAGAATTTGAAAAAAAAAAAAAGAAGAAGAACAGACGAACGCAAGTTTGAAAAAAAATTAACAAAAAAAAATGGAACCGACTTCAACACTCAAAAGTGTGAAATGGTTGAGGAGGAGGACTATGGCTGGCACGCGAGTCAACTCGTGAACGAGTGCTGTTTTAGGACACTGGTCCGTACGGAATGCCAGTGCAAATCTGTTTGTGTTCCCCTAAGTATGTAAGAATGCTCTAATGTAATTACTCAATAAGTTCTCTGTTAACTTCTAAAATGGCACGGACCCCGGAGTCTGTGGAAAATGAATAAAACCAAATAAAAAAATAAAAAAAGTGTGAAATAACTTGTTGAAGTCGGTACCATAATCGTTCAAAAGTACCTATTATCACAATATTGTACGCATGACACCTACCTTCGACAAGTTATTCGACACTAGTCAGTTGCATTTATTGGTTGCATGTTTTTTTTCACTCTTTTTAGTAACCCTTGGTACTGACAGAATCGACTGTCATTCAATGTCAACGATTATATCATCAAGATAAAATATTTTCCCGTTATTGGAATGGAACTCAAAAACGAATTGACCGATTATGATGAAATTTAAATGGGACCAAAAGACAAGCGTCATTTTCAAATAAAAATAAAATCGGTTCACCCAGTTAAAAGTACTGAGGTAACAAACAGACGAATTGAGACCTCATCTTTTTTTTAAGTTAATAAAAAAAAATACTACAAACTAATTAGATAAGCATCGTGAATGCCTAAAACACCCAACGTTTATACACCGCAATAACATACACGTTGAAGTAGCGAATAGGCATTGTGTCCCGGACAAAGGATCCGGGACAAAAAGCGAGAAGCATTGATAGGGTTAAATCGCAATATGGGACCGATTGAGCGTCGTTCATTGTTGTCAATGCCACTCGCCCTCGTGTTAAGGTTGGGGCACATAAAGGCAGGAACAGTGGTTCATAAAGTGTCTCATAGTACCAAATTCCGGACAAGTAGACTCAATTTAATATATAATAAAGACACATTTTGAAGTGCTCGTAGCGAAGTTTGCTTAGCCATTCTGAAACGATCAGCAAAGTTAAGCAACGTCCGCCTCGGTCAGGAGTTGGATGGGTGACCGCTGGTGACATTACTACTGAGCGCTTCCGTGCTTCGGAGGGTACGTTAAGCCGTCGGTCCCGGTTGCTGTCTTTGGATGACAGTCGTTTATAGCATGGTGGTAGGGCATTTTGCGAATGCCCGCCTGGCTAGCGACCACCCTCAAGTAGAAAATCTGTCGCCAAGCACCTAACGGTGTGTTCCGACAGCAGTCCTTGAGAGCCAGTAATTCTAGGTTAGCCTGAACAACATCTTCGACCACATCATCACTTACCATGACGTGAGATAGTAGTAAAAGGCTTACCTATCAGGCATAAAAAAAAACATGCTTTGAGGCAACGATGGCCGAGCGGCTATAGCTATGGACTGCCGTGCAGCAGGTCCCTGGTTCGATCCCTACCGCCGGATTGAGCTTCAATGCATGGTGGTAGGGCATTTTGCGAATGCCTGCCTATCTAGCTACCACCCTCAAGTAGATCACCTGTCTCCAAGCACTCCACAGTGTGTTCCGGCAGCAGTCCTTGAGAGCCAGAAAAATTACAGGTACATGAGCTGTATGTCTCATTGTGACGGGCACTGTGCAATTCTTCACATGACGAAATGCATCTGTTATAGGCAGAGGTTAAGTCACTTAACATCAGGTGGGCATAATGCTTGTTCCATCATAACCACATAAAAAAAACTTACCGGCACATTTTGTCTTGTTCACAAACTACTAAAACCGTTTATATTTGATCTTACAATTATGTTTGAATTATATAATACTAGCTTTCCGGGCGCGGCTCCGCCCGCGCTTATGTCAGTTATCGCGCAGAAAAATTAACCTCTTTTTTGCGCAGTTGGATAAAAACTATCCTATGTTTTTTCCCGGGTCTCTAACTTTTTCCATACCAAATTTCATTCAAATCGGTCCAGTAGTTTTGGCGTGAAAGCGTAACAGACAGACAGACAGACAGAGTTACTTTCGCATTTATAATATTAGTACTGACTAGCTTTCCGGGCGCGGCTCCGCCCGCCCGTATGTCGGTTATCGCGCAAATACATTAACCCCTTTTTGCGCAGTTGGATAAAAACTATCCTATGTTTTTTCCCGGGTCTCAAACTATTTCCATACCAAATTTCATTCAAATCGGTCCAGTAGTTTTGGCGTGAAAGCGTAATAGACAGACGGACAGAGAGACAGAGTTATTTTCGCATTTATAATATTAGTACTGATTTTCTGGATAGTAAAACCGGAACTTACTCGAACATTCTGAAACAGGCCCTTAATCTGTACATACGATTTTGAAATCGAAGAACGCTGTCCATTTGAAAAGTATACCTTCTCAAATTTTGTTTCATTTCGGACGTTGCGATTACCGTAATTGTCACGTTGCAGCGTGCGCTGATATGAGCTTTATTTCAACGTCGATTGGTTTGATTTTCGTACTGACCACTACGACCTGCTAATTTGGGCCTTATAAGGGCTTCTTTATGACCTACCCTCAGAGTTTTGTTCGTAACGCATCAGAACACAAAGGTAACAAAGCTTTGAATTCACTGGAAGAAATGGGGAGTTTCTTAAAATTATACTACTAGGGGCCAGGTCACTTGGTTAAAACACAATAATTCTTTAATAATCGTTTATTATAACTTGCACCATCTTACATTGCAGCCATGACACAGAGAAGAAAATTAATACATATAAAGCCTGTAGGGCAGCACTGTGTAGATAAAGTGCGAGTAATTTATCTTTAGTGACAGATTATAATCTTAACAGAGTTGACATTATAACCCGGCACCCCACGGGGTGTTTCATATAGACTGCTAAAAATATCCATTGAAAATGAACACAACCGGTTTCACATCGATGACAATCACGAAAATAAAACAATCAATTCTGAAAGAAAAACGATCTGTTACACCCACGGATTTAGGAAGGGAGGGGATATGGCGCGAGGCATTTATTCTACTGATCCGCATGTCGCAGTTTTTCAATTATCTATCCCCACTGCGCTTCTCGTCTACAAATGAAACAATAAACTCTTAAAGTAATACACTGAACGCAGGGCTCCCATTAGCTACGTACACCAACTAATTACAATGCACACTGACAAATCAATCAATGAAAGCAAAGCGCTCGGACATCACAGTAACAATAAAAATGACCCCTACATGCATACATTTACACGTACGCTAGGGCTTGATACTATCGGTAAAGTGGTATCGAAATAAAAACTACATAGTTTAACTGAATAAGTTATTGAGTATAAAATGACATTTCATGCTACATATATTCAAAATTCATGTTTTATTTATTTTCATGTCACCTAAAATTTTATGAAAATGTAAGTAAATAATATGAAAAAATAATTGAATATAAAATAAAACAGCTTGCACTTGGTTTGAACCGTTTTAGGTTATTATTTATTGGATAAATGATACTTGACAACACATAGTATGTATGTAACTTTATTAGTTTTTATATTTTTTAAATTCATCAAAAAATTAATTTCAGACGTACTTCTGTCAAAGCAGTCGTGGTTTCGGGGCAATTCGCATTCTTGGGGATTATGTAGCTCCAAAGAACAAGATGCCTTTGAGTCGACTTTCTCCGATTCCTAAAAGTTATGAATGCAATTGAAAACGCAGTAACTGTAGTCGGCGTACTATAGTCACTACCTGCAGTATGCGATCGGCAAGGAGGGTAAGCGACGCACTGCGCTAGACGCAGTAAATATTATCTTGCAGATAAGATTTCGTCACCAGATTTCAAGAAGTTCTCGATTGTCCTCCTTACCGCTCGCATACCGCAGGTGGTGCCTAGCATTAGTGGGTGGACTATACTAACAAAGATAATACATTTTATATTTCATATCATGCATTTTTCGTATAAAAAATAAAAGGTATGTACCAAAAATATATGAAAAACTTTTATTTTTGGGACTGCTCAATCAAAAAGTCTGCCACTTTTATTCAAGGGTTGAAACATCTCTTCCCTAAAATGGGCTGAACATATTCTGCTATTTTTAAATGGTAGGCAGGTAGATCCCCTGCCTGTCGCTTCAATCCATTTTTCCTTAATATTTGGATCTTTTGGGAAAATGACAGAAAATATATGTTCTGTTTTAAAAATATCTTCCACTTTACAACAGTCAATTATTATAAGTAGTCTTTTTCCAAATAACGCTTGCAATATTGGTTTAAAGTTTATTAACAACATTTAGCAGGCTCGTTACAGTATCGATTGATCGTTTTAAAAATATCTTCCACTATACAACAGTCAATTATTATAAGTAGTCTCTTACCAAATAACGTTTGCAATATTGCTTTTAAGTTTATTAACAACATTTAGCAGGCTCGTTAAAGTATTGATTGATATAAGTATTTCTATAATGTATCGACCACATCACTAACTCTCGGCCGATAGCAGCGGCCGTACTACGCGACGATGCGCGCTTTCAGAATATCGTTAACGCAATTCTACATTGCGGCATTTGCTTGTTGAGTCGTAAACAATTTTATAACATTAGGAGCAATGGATTTCGATAATGAATATGCTGTACTTTTGTCACCTTTGGAACATTTTCAACGGCTCTGTTAACTTCGTTTGGAATTATGATGGATTTTAAATAATAACATGTGAATTCTTGTATTTACATGTCAAATGATATTCCATTTATGCTATAGTTCACCTTGTCACTTTTGTTCTTGCACGTAATGACAGCACAACTTGGCATTTGGTGGTAATTACACGATGTTTGCACGACCGTGGACAAAGTGCGACAGGCGCGCCGATTTTTACGATTTTAACTAACAAGTTCTCTGGAACTCGTTGCTGCGACACGTGTCACGCCTCCTCGGCATATCCCCTCCCTTCCTAAATCCGTGGTTACACCTAATATATTGCTGACCTAGGCCCGAATCCCTCACAAACCTATTTACGCGTTGTAAGCAGTATTTTTTCTCTATATAAACGGTGGCTTCCAAAATTAAGTGCTCCCATTTATTGTAAAAACTCCAGGAGACACCAGACTTAGTACCAGTATACCCTTCAGGTGGAACCTCTGCCCAAATTAGTACCAAAAGTGAGTTGCGGGAACTTCTAAGTCAAGTGTAAATTAATAATTTTATTTTTTTAAAATGTGTGTGTGTCTATAAGTTTTTTTTTAAGACAACTGAATAGGTCCACACAACAGATCTCAATTTCATTTTAAAACGAACTTAAAATTTTCAAATTGGGCTTCTCGGTTACATTTCCAGTTATAATTTATGTAATGTTTTGTAAATAAAGCCTATTTTATTGTATATTGTGGTTATTACAGAATTATATGTCAATTATCTGTCGTGTAACTGTAGAAGCTTTTTACCATCCCTAGGGTGAAACACTCCTAATCTTCTTTATAAAAAAATATTTTAATAAAACACTACATTAATATTATGGTAAAACACTTAAAAAATACATAGAAGATCTATTCTGAAAAAGAAATACTAAAAGACTATTCTAAAATCTATTCTAGAAATCTAGTAACTTTTGCGACGCGTTTCGTTTCTACACGAAGTATCCTCTGGAGGTCTTGACTTCGGGCGCATGATCGAGAAGTGACGTCGGCTTAACAGGAAAATTAGGCGGAATTGTCACTAGATGTTCTATGTATTTTTAAGTGTTTTACTAAAATATTAATACAATGTTTTTTTTTAATATTTGTTATTACAACAATTTTATAGAGGACATCAATAACTACAAAAAAATCAGCAGTAACATACCCTCCACGCTCAGGTCCATTTTCGCTCACAATTATGCGGCCCGCATTTTGACCCCCTTTATTTAAAAATATATAAAAAATTAAAATCTTATGGTTATTTATTATAATTTTTTATATACTATTATTTTTTATATATAATTTTTTTTTCAAATTATTTTTATATTTTTTTAACTATAAGACTGAGCTGAGAATAGATCTATTCCATAATGAGTTGGGAGATATGTAACTAACTATTACAGTTATATCACAATTACTACTTGTATATGTTAAAATATATAATAAGTAGTACCGGTTAATGTAACAATAAAATAAAATATTTGTTAAATACCCGTGCAAAGCCGGGGCTTTTTTCTTAGTCTTTTCCCTTGCCCATTATATATTTATAGCGTTGGGCAACCGAGTCGAATTAGTTATCATTCCATGAATACACCGAGCGGGTGCCGGGTCCACCGCGTTACTTATACAATCCCTGAGCCTTGCAACTTAGAGGTGTAGGATTAAGACGCTGTCAATAGCTGAAATTTTGTCCCTTTCCGACTACGCAGAAGTGAAAAAGAGGATCGATGTTGAAATCGCGATTGGTTTGGGTCAAATCCGAAGAAAGATTTATAACACAAAAGTAATAACGATAAACGCAAAATTTAACTTTTCTTGTCCCTCTTGATAAGGTTTTGCTTTTTTGCTATATTTTCTTACACTTTCATACATAAATAATTGAGATATTTACGTTACGAGCGTAATTTAGAGCTGACATTGCAATTTTATTCTATATCCAGTTTAGGAAAACGTGTTTGGACTTTTCCTGGCCTTAGTAAATGTTATCATGATTAATATATATTTTTTTCTACTGCAAACTATGTATTAGGCTAAAAATCTGTTCAAGTAAAACATTTGTCAGCGTCCTGCGATGAAAAGATTGTTCCCTTCAAATCCACGAGCCGTGTAAATTAATATATGAAATTTTTAATCGAATGTTATGACCATATTCATATATAAGATAGCGAATATTTTTCAATATCGAAACTTTATTTTTATGTAATACAATATTTTAAAGAACAAACATAAAGACCATTGGTTTATGTAAATTATATATATTATTATTTTCTAGTGCTACCCAAGACACAGAACATAAAACCCAAGATAAGAACTAATTACGGGATACATTTTTCTCCCGTAATTAAGTAACGTACTGTTATGAACGGACTTAGTTCTAAGTAAATGCAATGTAAGCATTATATAACTTATATAAAACTGTTTACCAGAATTATTGAAGCAGTCGAACCTTAACTTTTGTCCGGTCAACACCTACACTTATTTAATGTAATTTCCTAACTTTTCATACAAGTAATGCCGTGTAATTAAATTAGTTTTCAGCAAGTTAAAAGTGTTTTTTTTAAAAAGGACCCACAGCGCGCCATCCTAACAGTTTAGTTTAGTTTAGTTTAGGGAGGACATAGATGCTGGCTACCGCCTGTGCGGTCGTCCAGCTCCACCGGGTTTTGGGCGAGGGCCTGGCCCTACAATAGCCCGGGAGGGAGAAGTGCCGAAGGCACTTCTCCCGAGACGGGCGTAGAAGGCGAAAAGCGCTTTCTACCTCCGTCTCCTGCGGACGCCGAAAACGTACCGCTACTATAGGAGGGGTTGACAGCGAGCTCAAGGGCACCACTGTGGTTCGGACCTCGGCTTGTCTCGCTGTCGAGAGACATGGGGGGGATCGGAGCAAAATGCCTCTGTGCAACTGCAGTGTTGCACAATTGGGCCCTACTGAATAATACTCTTTGACTATTTGGAGAGCAATTTATCGTGACCTTGTTTTTGCCTCGAGCTCGCCGGCGAGCTCGGTGTTTGATTGTGTGACCTCTGATTACCTCACACCTGGGGATTTTACCTCGACGACTTGCGGATAACGCTAAAGCTGCCAACGTAATGGCTGCGATGGGGTCATCCGGGTCGTCTAATACCTGCCGTGGTCGGCGACGGGGGGGTTTGAAAAATGGGATAGAAGAGGCAGTCGAGTAGTTCGATGCCTGGACAACCAATGGGTTCGGGTGGTGGGGCGCTCGATCAAAGTATCGGCGGGCGCAGTCCTTATTGAACTGCGCTAGAGAGGGAAGGTTTAAGTCGCAATGCAACTCGGTGTTCCGGATATACCACGGGGCGCCGGTTGCATTACGAAGAAAACGGTTTTGGATGACTTGAAGTTTATGAAGGTGGGCCTCACTAGCATGACTAAACACTACTGATGCGTAAGTCATGATGGGGCGGATGCAGGCAGTGTAAAGTGTCTTCTTATTACTAAGAGACATTTTACTCTCTTTGCGAAGTAGGGGACCAAGGCGACCCATTATGAAGGCCGCTCTGTTACGGACGGTTGTTATGTGATCGTTAAAGGTGAGATGACGATCAAGGGTGACTCCGAGGTATTTTGTTCTAGGAACCCAGGGAATGGGTTCGTCGAACAAAATAAGCGGTTTCGGGTAAGGGGAGCGTGTCTTCTCAGTAAAGCACATAGCTGTGCTTTTAGCTGGGTTGACCGCGATGCGCCATTTTCGGAACCAGTCACCGATCTCGGTGATGGCCCGTTGCATGACGAAATAGGACTGTCTGTTGATATGCCACCCAGTGGTGTAAATGGCGGTATCATCCGCATATTGGGCTAGGAATACTTTGGGCTGAGAGCGTGGGATGTCACTGGTATACAGTGCAAAGAGAATAGGTGATAGCACGGAGCCCTGAGGGACTCCGGCTCTGACTGGGTGGGGGGAGGAGAGGGTGCCTTCCACGCGATAGCGAAAGCTTCTGGCTTTAAGGAAGTCTTGTAGGATGAGCACAAGACGTTCTGGCACGCCAAATTGGTATAGCTTGTAGATCAAGCCGTTGTGCCAGACTTTGTCAAAAGCTTTCGCTACGTCGAGGAAGACTGCTAGCGTAGTCTGGGGTTTGGGGTACTTATTGAAGCCCTCAATGATGTGCTCCGTGAGGCGGTGCACCTGTTGGACGCATGAGTGTCCGGGTCTGAAGCCAAACTGCTCATCTGGGATAAGGTGGTGTTCCTTAGCATGGGACTGGAGACGGTTTGCAAGTAACCGCTCGTAAAGTTTGCCTAAGGCACTGAGGAGGCTGATGGGGCGGTAACTGGTGGGGTCAGATGAGCTTTTGCCTGGTTTGTGAATGCCAATGACATTTGCACATTTCCAGGTGTCTGGGAATAAGCAGTGGCTCATAGCAGCATTGAAGATGCTGACTAAGAGATGGATGAGAGGAGGAGAGAGGGTTTTAAGAACCCTGTTGGAGATGCCATCGGCACCGGGGGATTTGCGCGGTCGGAGGGCCTTGATCAGTCTCTCCACCTCAGCGTAAGTCGCTAAGGTGATTGGTGGGAGTTCAGAGGTGACCACAGAGCTTTTACGTTCGACTTCAGCATCCACCGAATCGAGGTGAGCTTGGTCAACGTGATCTACGTTAGGGGAACACTGAGCCTCTAGGCTATCAGCTAGGCACTCAGCTTTGTCTTCGTCAAAGAACGCTGGGACTAGTGGGACTGGTCTGTATAAGGGAGGCATGTCGTTATGGTTACTTCCTTTCAAGCCTCGCGCCAAGTCCCAGTAAGCATGGTGGCTTGGCACGAGGTTTGAAAGTTTATCGCCCCATTGTTGATCACGCAACTCAGACATGCGACTTTGAACCATGCGTTCAAAGTGGCGTTTCTTAGTTTTGTTCTCTTTACTGGGGTAAGAGTCGTAATGTCGGGTCACTGCTTTACTCTCCGTCACCAATCGTCTCACATCCGCTGGAATGACAAGGCGCCGGTCGTCCGGCACTATGACCTCCTTTGCGGATGCACCTACTACGGTGGAGAGGTGATTGGTGAACGAATCGATCGCAAGGGTTACGTCATCTTTTGTCAGGATGTCGTCAGGGATCTTGTCTAGGTCCGGTGAACTGATAGCCTTTAGGGCATCGCCTACTTGCTTCCAGTTCACTATCGTCTTAGTGGGGCGGGGGAGGTCAGTCGTTGGGTCGGGACCTAGTCGCAGTATAATGGGTCGGTGGTCAGAGTGAAGCTCGTGAACCACTTCTATGGAGCGTAACCGGAGTGTTACGCCTCTGAATAGTGCCATGTCAAGCAAGTCAGCTCGGTGGTTTTCCATATAAGGGTAGTGAGTGGGCTCAGTGGGCGCAATTATGTCAAAGTTAAGTTCTGCGATTAGGTTTTCAAGTGCAATACCTCTGGGATTGTTGACGTTACAATTCCATAGGATGTGCTTACTGTTGAAGTCGCCAATCAGAATGACGGCGCTTCCTAATGAGAATAGGGCTTCTAAGTCAGCTCGGACGATCGGCTTTGCGCAAGCTTGGTAACAGGATGCTATGACTATAGGTTGATGACCAGTCATAGCTAGGAGGCAACAAGATGCTTCCATATTAACAAGAGTCGGGGTAGGTAGGGGAATGCAGTGCAGGGACCTTTTGTAATAGATAAGAGTGCCTCCCCCACGGGAGTTCACTCTATCATCACGTACCGTTCTGTAATTGGCAAACCTAGGGTTCGCCTTCCCCGGTTTTAGAAAGGTTTCCTGCACGCATATGATATCGATAAGGTGGGTACAACAAAAGTCGTGGACGAGGTCACGTTGTCTGAAGAGGCCGTCAGCGTTAAATGACGCTAACGAAACTGAGTACGGTTTCGTGCGTTCGGTTGTACTACCCATAGTGGTTGTACTGGGGAGGGGCCTGGGGAACGAAGCGCTTAAGGGCGCTAAGTAAATTCGCGTGTTCCAATGTGTATTGGATCACGTCCGCTGGGGATTGAGCGTATTGCATCTTGTGGAATAGCTCTTGTACCTCATTGATGTCAACCGACATAGCCAGATCGCTGACTAGGTTGATTGCCTCTTGAAGAGGGGCAGCCATCAATGGCATAGGTGGAGCTTGTGGCCGGGAAGCGGCGCGGGGAGGCGCGCGAATGGTGTTGGCGACGGGTGCCGGGAGCGCGGGGCGAGCCGGGGCCGGTGCGCGGGCAGGGGCCGCGGCGCGGGCGGGTGCGGGTGCGGGCGCGGGTGCGGGCGCGCGGGCCGGGGCGCGGGCGGTAGCGACGGTCTTAACCATACTGGGTGGTTTAGACCATGCGTTACGGGCTGGGAGCGGCGCGGGTATTACCTGTGAGGCAGGTACTACCGTTAGTTTAGGGCTTACCCGTTGGTAACGGTCGTAAGAGGGACGGGTCGGCCTATGCCTTGCCACCCTGTGGTTCACTCGAGGTGCTTTAGGGCAGCCACGGTAATTCGCGGTATGCCCTTGAGCACCGCATAAAACACAGCTGGGTGGGTCCGGCGAATCCCGGGTGCGAGTGCACGCTGCTGTCGCGTGATCGCCTAGGCACTTAACGCACCTAGCGCGAGCGAAGCAGAAACGGGAGGCGTGCCCGTATAGTTGGCAGTTATGGCACTGCGAGGGACTCCCATTCTTGTATGGGGCTTGGACATCGAGTCCTGAGAGGCCACAGACCTTTTTTAAATTAAAAATGGCCTTGCCTTCAGGAGTACGATCTAGTACTACGAGTACTAGATCGTAGGGGCTGCGGTCCTTCCCGCTGTACATGCGGTGAACTGCATGTACGGGGAAGTCTTGTGCCTTCAGGTCGGCACATACCGAATCGGTATGTACCTCCTTGGGCACACCGCGGATGACCACTCGGAGGACTTTCTCCTCTTCGAGCGCATAAGTGTGAAAACTTATGCTCTCGTGGCGGAGGAGTTTAGTTAGCGCTCTGTGGTCGCTAATGGTGGAAACTTGGACTTTAATGCCCTGCTGCGTGGAGCGGGCATTAGTATAGTGGATCCCACGATCCGAAACTAAACGGGACAGCATGTCCCATTTGGTTTTGTCCTGAATGAACAGGGGCGGAGGCGGTTTTTCGCGGCGCGCGCTCGCGTCCTGAGGGGACGCGGCAGTGGTGGCTGGAGCGGAGGGAGGAGACGCGGGGCGCGGGGCGGGGGTCGGCTTCTTGCCGGAGGCGGGGGCCTTAGCGGGTGCCTTGGCGGGAGGGGCGGAAGTTGCGCAACTAGCGGCTTTAGGAGCACGCTTGCGTTTGCGGTCAACGACGGTATAGCCGTCGTTATCGGAGTCCGAGTCAGTGCGTAAGGCGCGACTCGGATCTACTTCCATCTCCGTTTCGGAGTCCGAAGTGGGCTCGACAACGGCGATGGAGGGACGGGTGCTCGCTGGCCTCCCGATCGGTGAGCGCGAGCGAGACCTCTCACGGGGAGGGGCTGCCACCGTGCGTCTATTATCCGGGCCCGGAGCGGGCGAAAGCGGGCTGTCCTCGGAGAAGGACCGGGTCAGAGGAGGGACGTTGGCCTCCGGGATTGAAGTCCCGGAGGGAGCAATAAGAGTGTCCGTGAGGCGGGCACTCGCTTCCTCTTCGAGGAGTTGCATATGAGCAACATACAGATCGGGGTGGCGGAGGGCGAAGGTCTGAAGGACCTGCACCTCACCGTTAGAGGGACGGGACTGCATCCTGAGGGGAATACTCAGGACGCCCTATCAAGGGTTTGAATTCCCTCACACACCTTGTGAGCTCACTGTGTGAGAGGGAGTGTGTACCTAAGGTGTGCCCTAGTTGTGTACCCTCTCCGAGCTTTTTTCTCGGCGGAGAGGGGTGCTCCTAAGCGCTACTCCGGGGTTGACTAGGGGTGACCCCAAGGCCAGTAATCCCGGAGCCCAGCTTGCTTCGGCTGACCCGTGAAGCGGGAAAGGCCACGGTGCAAGGTTAAACCAAAACAACAACAGTGGCCGTTGTCACCGTAGGGTGTCACACTGCGACCGCAGCAAATGGCGGATTTGATCGTTCAGACGGGTTTGGCTGACGCTACCCCACGCCTGAACGACGTCGCTTAACAGCACAAAGTGTGTTGTTACGCGACTGTTACTATGTTGTGTCGGGTAGTAAAGTGGTGAAATGCGCACCGAAAAGTGCGGTCAAAACAAGACCACCAGCCCGATATGATGTTGTTCGTCCGAAACAAGGGACTTGGGTAGGTGGTAATGCCTGACGTCTTAGAGCGCCTCTGCGCGACGGCACGGCGAGCTCGTAGCTCGCGTTGCTCGGCGTTCGGCGGCTGCTCAGCTTCTGCACACAAAACAAAAACTTCGTCAGGACTGCGTATTCCAAGGCACTGGTCTGCAACTAGCGTCGGAACGATGACCCGAGTGAGACGGCAATAGTGCGGGGACTATTGCGGTCTCACTGGGAGATACTGGCGGAGCTGTAGACAGGTGTGCACGGCGTGGCGGCACAGGTAGTGATCCTAACAGTACGAAGGTGCACAACTTTATAATAACCTACCGTCGAACATAAAAAAATGTAAGCGCATTTAACGTATTTAAATCGCGACTGGCTCAACACGTCATCGTTAACAATGATCTCTGATACTTAAACAAGGCGTTGATGTAATGCCTACCTACATTTTTATACGTTATATAAGTAACTATTTGTATTGTAAACGAACGATATCAAGAAATATGCTGCTCCAGTTCTCATGTAAGTAATTATGTAGTCTTTTGGAGACTAAATTGCATGGTGGTAGGGCACTTTGCGAATGCCCGCCTGGCTAGCTACCACCCTCAAGTTGAAAATCTGTCGCCAAGCACCTAACGGTGTGTTTCGGCAGCTGTCCTTGAGAGCCAGTAATTCTAGGTTAGCCTGAACAACAACTGACCACATCATCACTTACCATCAGGTGAGATAGTGGTCAAAGGCTAACCTATCAAGCATAAAAAAAAAAAAAAACTAAATATCTTTAAACCTAAATTAAGACGGCACCTGAAGATCGACGATGGCAGAATCATCTCATCAAAACCGAATATTCTGGCCCTTATGGATAAGCTCAGAATCGCTCAATCAGCTGAGTAGAGCTATACTCGGAGTTTTTTTCCGTATTAAAATCCGGAACGTATATCCGCCGGATGAATGTGCCGGATATGTTATGACAAACGCTTCATGCGGATTGATTTAGAAGATAAAAAAAACATCCTAACACGTTAAAAAAATATGCCTGTATAAAGTTATAAAATGTTCATAACCTTAACTCTTCTAAGAATGTTCGTTCCATTCGCGCAACTTTATCCTGTTATATTTTTTTTATCTACAAAGAGAGCGAACTTTAACGAAAACTCATTTCGAGCATACAGAAATTAATTGATGCGTTCCAATTCAAACAGAAACTTGAACGAGGGAAGCATTAAATCAAGCAAGTGTTCCATCCAGAACAATCGTAAGCACGTGTTCCGAGTGAATTTTTCATAGCGCTTGGGCGTACAAATTTATTGAATGTACGTTCCGTTTCACGCTTTACAAGTGGAATAATGGATTTATATAAGGGATTATTATTATTTGCCGAACAATCATATTTTGATGAAGTTTAAGCTCGGAATGTTATTACATACATACATACACACATAATCACGTCTGTAGTCCCCGAAGGGGTAGGCAGAGGTGTGTAAACCAACGTTTTGACAATTGGGTTTTGGCCAAATGTGCCAATGCCATGTTATAGGAGATCGAGCCTATTGCCATTCACCGGACACAGTTTGACGGTCATACAAAATGTTTTCCCTAACACACTGGACAAAACACAAAAACATGATACTGCATGGTGGAAGGGCATTTTGCAAATACCCGCCTGGCTAGCTACCACCCTCAAGTAGAAAATCTGTCGCCAAGCACCTAACGGTGTGTTCTAGCAGCAGTCTTTGACAGCCAGTGAAATTACAGACACATGAGATTTAACAACTATGTCTCAAGGTGACGGGCGCAGTGCAGTTCGTGACTTGTGACGAAATGCATCTGTTATAGGCAGAGGTTAGTCCACTTAACATCAGGTGGGCTTCGAGCTAGTTCCGTAACAATAACACAAAAAAAACATATTACGAATAATATATTTACACTAACAACATATAAGGCACGAATACAAGAACATATTGTATGAAACGGTTAAAGAAATACTAATACCACAATACGTATATAAGACATATATACAGTAGTTCGACTCCGCGGTATCCTGGAATTCAATGACAAATGACGATCAAAGCGCTAAGGAAATCACTATCGAAATTTTGAGTGGTGTTGTTTGTTATAAATAAATATTTTATATAATAATTGTTTTTTTTATAATTCAATTTTGTTGTGAATAGGTAAAAATATAACTATATATATCTCTACTTATTTGAAAGAGCACAAGCGCGCGCAGAATTGATTTAAAAAACGCCATTGTTTTTGGTAACATAGTAAGGCCACCAGTAAAGAGGTTATTGTATGATTATTTGTCTTTAGAACTCCTTGGGTTCTTTTTTCTATTAAAATTATGAAAAGATTACAACCTCTATAGTGTCAATCTGCTGACAGCTTATTAAAACTAAATTGTAAGTTAACACCGCAGTAAATCATGTGAACATCAGACTAGTTGTATCTTTTTGTACCTCCTCGATGTAGGGAAGGCCGTACGATTGATCACGTGACTGAATTCGAGTAATTTCTTCGTAGTTAAACTACTGCTTAAGAAGCTCCATGTATCTATTGTGCTAATACGGTTAATTGGAGCACGAAATTTCGCCAGATATAGCCGACCCCCCGGTGGCCGGCATCCGGCGCGAAATCGGAGGTCGCGAGTTCAATTCCCACAAAACATTTTTTACTCCAACAATTTGTAAAATTTTGCATGAAACCCTGGCAGGGCAACTAAGATGGTATACACGGTCCCGGTTGTTGTCTTAGGATGGCAGTCGTTACAGCATGGTGGTAGGGCACTTTGCAAATGCCCGCCTGGCTAGCTACCACCCCCAAGTTGAAAATCTGTCGCCAAGCACCTAACGGTGTTCCGGCAGCTGTCCTTGAGAGCCAGTAATTCTAGGTTAGCCTGAACAACATTTTCGACCACATCATCACTTACCATCAGGTGAGATAGTGGTCAAAGGCTAACCTATCAAGCATAAAAAAAAATACAGCCCTGTTATGCGTCTAATGCACACAACACCCTACTCACATCCACGTGAGAAGTGGCATGCTGCTTATTTTGCGCACTTTTCCCTAAGTTGCCTCTTACGACACCCACGGGAAGAAATGGGGAGGTGACATTCTAACCCGGCACCCCACGAAAGAATAATTCAAAATTCAAATTCAAAATCATTTATTCAATTTAGGCGTCTACGACGCTCTTATGAAGGTCAATTACAAATTTTAATATTGAAATATTCGACATTGAACTGCCACGTTGAGCAAAAAAAAATTTATAGAGCCACTGCGAGAAGAACGGGCAAGAAACTCGGGGCCATTCTTTTAAACATCTTTTAACAATGTATTATATACAATATAATACGATTATTACAATATTTGTTTTAATTACGTAGGTGACAGGTGATAGCTTGGCAGAGGCGGAACTTTCCAAGCATCTTTGTCGTTTAAGTAATCACAAACTTTGTAGTATGATTTCTTAATCAAAATATTTTTTACATGCAACTGGAAATGAATCTAAATGAATATTATTACCTAGGTGGCTTATTTGTGAAGACCTATGACCATGTATACATGATTAAAAATGTACCTACCTGAATAAAAAAAGCCCTTGTGCCATATCGGCATTGCAGCTTCTGAATGAATATTTAGAAGTTTGGCAGCCGGGCAATTTTATGTACTATGGTATCTCTTTTAGATTTACAGGAGGTAGTCTCTATTTTAGAAAACATATTAATGGCAGACGTCTTTCGCGAAAAATAAGAAAGTAAATTTATTTATTCCGGACCATCCAGGAATATTACAATATTAATATATAAATACAGATTAAAATTTGTCTTGTTGGTGTGTATGTATAAAAAAATCTCGATGTCCTGGCTATATCCGGATTGGAAGAGTTATTGGCATTTGGCAAAGCATGTTCAGTATCTGTCCGGAGCTCGGTAGATATCAATAGGCTAGCCCCATATCATGTAGTAAATTACCACAATTATTATCAAAAATGCAGTTTATATACTTATTATGTCTAAGTATTTAGATGCAGTTAATGTTTTTTTTAGTTAATTGCAATGCAGGTTATTCTCAGTGTTATTCCTAGATTAGATAGTCTTAAATATGTATAGTTATTTTATTTTACTCTGTATCAAAGAAGAGAATGGAACTCTGGTTGAGATAAGATACGAGTATACTTCTGTCACTGGTTTCTTTTTATAAAAGGAAGAGGTTTTCATTTCGACTGTATTTTTAACCGACTTCCAAAAAGGAGGAGGTTCTCAATTTGTCTGTATTTTTTATTTTTTTTATGTTTGTAACCTCAGAACTCTGGACTGGGTGAACCGATTTTGAAAATTCTTTTTTTGTTTGAAAGGTGATGCTTGTCGTACGGTCCCATTTTAAGTTTCATCAAAATCGGTCAAGCCGTTTTTGAGTTGCACTAAAATACCTGAAACATATTTACCTATTTTGATGATATAGTCGTAAACAATTAATCTTAATCGATCCCGTAAGTAGCAAGGGTCACTAAAAAGGTTGAAAAAATTTTTTTTTGCAAAAAATGGAACCGACTTCAACATCCAAAAGTGTGAAATAACTTGTCGATGTCGGTACCATGCGAACAGTATTGTGATAATAAGTACTTTTGAACTATCATGGTACCGACTTCAACAAGTTATTTCGCACTTTTGGGTGTTGAAGTCGGTTCCATTTTTTGCAATTTTTTTTTGTGTTTGTGGTTGTATTACCTCATAACTTTTCACCGTGTGTAACGATTTTGATGGTTTTTTTTACATATTCGATGCTTGTCATGTAATCCCATTAAGATTTGAGTGAGATTTGACGAGTAGTATTTGAGTTATACCACGGTAATGTTATCTATACAGTATTTCAACTTCATACAAACGGACGAAACGCGAGTTATACCTACGCGCCTCGATCTCGGCCCGCGCTCAGTACGCAGACAGTCGCGTCTGTGCCGCAGTGACGAATGGACGGTGTGTTATTTTTTTAACAATAAACGCGCGATATTTTCACTAAAAATTGATAAGACTTGTAACTCTTATATTGAGCGAATTTATTGAGTTTTATTTCCGCCTCTCGCATTTAATACATATGTTGTAGTTGCTAATATTATTTATAGTATACTTAATATACCGAAATGTATGTCTTTTCAGGTACTATTTCCATATCCACCTTCATCACAGTAACTACGGTTTTTTTGGAGGCAACAGCAGGTAAATAGTCTCATGCTTTTACTCAAAGGAAGAAAACCATTTTGAGCCTCAACATATTTGTTTTTCTTGAGATGATTGACTGGTCTAAAATCGGTCCGAACCATTGCTATCCACGACTGCCCAAAAGGAGTGTAATGTTTTTAGTTTATCTATTTTTCAGGCTTTGTACAGTCGCCTGCAATAATAAGTAAACATATTGTAGTTTTCAAAATGGTAGCAAAGACTTTTATTGCTATTTATGTACACAGAAGTATCTTAAAATAAAAGAATACTTAAATTTCTTACTCATGCTTATTTTAACGTCGATAGTTAAGATTTTAATGATATTCCTGATCAGATCCAAATCTGATAAAGTACTTTAAATGTGTGATGGAATGAGGCACAAAAGTACAGTCGCCTGCAATAAAAGTATACGCTTCGTACTTTTCAAAATAATGTTATTTTTTTTAAGTCTTTATTCCACCATACATTTTAAGTACCAGATTTAGATGTATATCTTACATCGATAGTACCTTACATCGTAATCGGTTGTAAATTTTGGTAGGCCAGGTGACTTATAGCCCCCACAAGGCAGGGTCGCGTATTGTAGGTCATTAAACCCCGTTTTGAGCATTTTGTCACTTGATAGCATTGAAGCTGTTGACTCACCACACTTGCTGTGTCATCCTTACGTTTTTTTATGCCTGATAGGTTAGCCTTTGACCACTATCTCACCTGATAGTAAGTGATGATGTGGTCGAAGATGTTGTTCATAGACTAACCTAGAATTACATATTGCGGTTCCAGAGTTTGGAAACTTCTAGATAGTTTTAACTTATTCTTCTATCTTGAAATAACTTAAGAAAACACTGGCTAATTCTGCTTCCACGTTCCCAGACTGACTTGGAATACTAAAACTTTATATATTTAGCTTTTCGATTTTTTACCATCTCAAAGGCAAACCAACCTAACCCACTTTACGACTTAAAAATACTTCGTTAGTTCGCTATGTATTTGAATCTATAACTTCTTTTAAGCATATAATAGAACAGCTTTATCATATATTATTTGTTTTATCAAATTCTTACATCTATACAAAGAAAATCGGACAAGTGCGAGTCGGACTCGCGCACGAAGGGTTCCGCACCATTAGCTATACAACATTAGACTTTATATTTTAACCTTTTTTTGTTTTGCCGTGCGCGAATCCGACTCGCACTTGGGCAACTTTTTGTATATTTTATAGCGGCAACAGAAATACATCATCTGTGAAAATTTCAACTGTCTAGCTATCACTAGCTATATCTTGAGATACAGCCTGGTGACGGACGGACGGACAGTGAAGTCTTAGTAATAGGGTCCCGTTTTCACTCTTTGGGTACGGAACCCTAAAAAACTAACCTTAGGTACTCACTTAGGTTTACGTTTCTTTGTATTTGAATCTATAATTTCTCTTAACCATCTATTTGAATAGCTCTCATTTTTAAGCCAGCTAAAATTAGCTAGATTCAAGGTTCATAATGTGTACGAAAATTATAGAACACCCTACCAGCGTCTCCGATAGATATAAACTGGGAGTTTTCAAGTACAGACTGAATAGGTACCTATATGCTAGGCAAGCATGTTCCACTGTCGACTGTGTCTTTCCTTTCCATCAAGTACGACTGCAAATTAGTGCGATAAATAATAAGCAATTACTATATAGTATAAAACAAAGTCGCTTCCCGCTGTCTGTCCCTATGTTACATACGCTTAGATCTTTAAAACTACGCAACGGATTTTGATGTACGAGTAGTTTTATATAATACTTAGAATGATTCAAGAGTAAGATCTATGTGTATAATATTATACAAGCATAATATACTTTTTTATGCCTTAAAGGTTTGCCTTTGACCATTATTTCACCTGATGGTAAGTGATGATGTGGTCGAAGATGTTGTTCAGGCTAACCTAGATTTACTGGCTCTCAAGGACAAGCTGCCGGAACACATCGTTAGGTGTTTGGTGACATGTTTTCTACTTGAGGGTGGTAGCTAGCCTGGCTAGCTACCACCCAGTATTCGCAAAATGCCCTACCACCATACCATAACGACTGCCATCCTAAGACAACTACCAGGACCGACGGCTTAACGTGCCCTCCGAAGCACGGAAGCGCTCAGTAGTATGTCACCAGCGGTCACCCATCCAAGTCATGACCGAGGCGGACGTTGCTTAGCTTTGCTGTTCGGTTCAGAACGGCTGAGCAAACTTCGCTAGCGCTGCGATTAATAAACAAAAAACGTCAAAAGAAAAATACTGTCATTCAAAAATAATTATCACACCTTATTTTTCATTAGACAACCCTCTAACCCCGAAAGCGCTTGAGAATGATTGACAAAGCAAAGATATAAAAGCCGCTTTATTCCAAACACGTATTTAAATTTCCCTTCAACAAAGACAAACAATGATTCCCCCGTTCCTGTCCCCTAAAAATCCCTTTGGAGATTAATTTACAGAATGGCAAAGGTATTAGGTAAAGCCGAATTTTCGGCTCTGTTTCGGCAATTTCGGTTATCTTCTGATTTTATTTAGATTCTGTTGACTGTTATTTGAATAATTTCTCTCATTCTTATCAATTAAGACATCGAACACTTGGATTGGAGTGTGATGAAATATATTATGTAATTTGACCGACCGAGCGCGAAGCGCGAGCGAAGTGTATCCGATTCAGCTTCGGCAAAAAAACGCATTTTTCTATGTCTGTCCGAATTACGGATTTCAGTTTGTTCTCCTTTACAGGTCGCAAATAGAGTTTCTTAAACCCAATAGGCAAGTCTTCGACTACCATCTCACCCAAACAGGCTTAGCCAGGATTTCGCAGACACTTGTCAAATCATTGATTCGTCAAATTATATAATCGTCAAATATATATTTGTCAAATTATAGACACGACAAATCCTCGATTTGTCAAACCAGAAACTGAACCAAACCTAGATTTGTCAAATACTTGATTCGTCAAGTTCTTAAATGTACTAATTCTTTATTCGTCAAGAAAGCTTCATGTCAAGCACGCTTTGGGACAGTCAAGATGAAAATAAAATCATAGACATGTGTCATTGGAATAAAAAATAAAAGTAAAACTGATAGCTTTTCAATAACTCAAAACCTTACTTACACCTTCCTTAAACCTAGTAATAACATGAAGTTTTTCAAGAACTCAAATTTTATTACAAATAAATATGGGCCAATTTTATCCAACGTAATTGTTTTAAGCATTGTATAGTCATGTTTTGCCCTTTAATATATTGATTATTATTATTTTAACTAAAGCGTCATTATCATGTCTTTAGATTACCGTCTTTTTTTTAGATTGCGTGCTCCGACTTGTAATTATTTTACCAAACGATCATATCGCGATGCTTCTATTTTAGTAGGTATATAATATACGAATTGAAATATATATTTACTCTTTTCAATTTTGCTACTAAACCGTTTATCCGATTTTATCCTAGAAAACCACTGTCAAATTGAATTCCAGTGGCTTGCGAAAAATTAAAATAACAACCATTTTACGCACATCTGGAAAGAAAATTTTAACTGCATTCATAGTCGTTAGTTCACAATCACATTATTTTTTTATTATTTTATCCGAAATTAATCTTTTAAATTTAAAATATTTTTTCAAAAGTGATCTAGTTTTTATCAGGTAATAGATATATATAGTAAAATACACAGATCAACATGTATTGAAAACAGTTGGGTGGACAGATCTAGCAACATTTTGAAGTGGTTTTTAGTAAACGGTAAAAACAGGTCTGTTTCTTCATAATTCTTATACGGGGAAGAAGCAAAAATGAAAAGTTATTTTCATCATCAGCCCTAAACAACAAGAATTCAGTCGTCAGTATGTATACTTAGTAGTACCACTTCATTGATTCATGTAAAATATTCCCTTGTAACTTGCAATGCCTTCTTTATATGTACTGTACTGTACTGTAACAGCCAGATCTGCTGAGCACAGCCTCCCCTATCAAGGGGGTATTTGCCATAATCCCCACGCTTGGCAGGCGTCTTGGAGATCGCAGTGTAAGTTGGCAGTTCTTTAGAAGGCGCATCTATCAGTATTTTTCCCTTAGTAGCCTCTTACGACACCCACGGGATGATATGGGGAAGTGCAATTATAACCCGGCACCCCACAGGGGGGAACTGAAAATAAAAACTAATATAAAGTAACGAAATGAAAATAATAACTAAAAAAGCGACAGTTATATATACCTATAAGGCATCAATCTTCGTTCATGCATTCATCGTAAATTTTACCGATTGGCTTAAATTTATTTTGCACACCTTTCTTGCAGATATTCTTGCAGATTTTGTTTGAATAAAAATGTGGGTTGCTTTAATATTTTCCTTCTTTAATTATGCCGTCCATTTTGTTATTTAATTATAAAGAACCATTATTGTCATTATTGAAATAGTAATTGGTAATATTTGGAATATTATAAACAAAGAGGTTGCATTACGCTTCACTAAAGGGTTTATTAAAGATGAAGCACTTTAGTGTTCGATCTCACCATGTCAAGATAAATCACGTTTTTGACAAGTAGAAGTCTTGACGAATAAATGAATTGATGAATCGCAAAAACGACAAATTAAGCTTTTGACCTGTAAAGTATATGATTAATAAAGGATTTGACGAATTGCGAAATTGACAAATTAAGCTTTTGACTTTTATAGCATATGACCAAACAAGGATTTGACGAGTGTCTGCGAAATCTTAGCCAGGAATTTAAAAAAGGACAGTATTTTTTATAGTAACAAATATTTTAAAAACATTTTAAGAATATATTACATTAAGATTTTAGAAAAACACTTAAAATATATCTTGTGGGAATTCCGCCTTATTTTCCTGCTAAGTCGACGGGATATCATAAACGCCACGTAGTCAAACCGGAAGAATTTTGAACTTAAAAACAAGTTTTTTTTTAATGTAAACAACCTACTTCGGCACCTAAGAATCAAACGGAAAATGAGTTGTTCATAAAACAAATTTTGATATTTTACAGATGCAGTGTAGCAGTTCTACAAAAATCAAATGAAATGCCGTAGCTCTTTACACTTATGGACATGAGCTCATGTTACGACGTAGCTCGTAGGGCGTAGAGATCTTACCTAAGAACGCATACAGGAATCAATTGTATAAGAGCTAGAACATAAAAACCCGACCAAGTGAAAAAATGCTTTTGTTCACTTAATATTTAAATTTTTTTTATTTAAATACAAATAAGGATTTTTACTTGACTGTTTATTATATACTGCTTTAAAATGTCTATAATAGCGGTATGGCCTTTGTGGCAATGACTTCCACTTTGAAGGTCGAATACCGAGGGATTGGGCTTCTCTGTTTGCGGACAGGTCACAGGCAGCATAACAACAGGCAGATAATATTAATGGGGTATTCCGGCAGTGCCAGTTCCCGTTCTAGGCTAGACCACTTTACTTAGTTTTTTTTTATATTTCTTTTATTAGTAAAAACTACACACTACAGACTCGTGGTCCGTACTCTTGTTTGTTTGTTTTTTTTTACATATAGTATATTTAATAACTTCGAGATCATTCTCCAACTTATCAATATTCTTCCTGAAGGGTTACCCTAGTGTTAGTTAAAAATATTATATATCTTAATAAGGTATAGTTTAGTATTTTTTACTTCCGACATAACTAATAGTGGCTCTGTAACCCAAAACCTCGCGATTGCAATACAATACTATATATATATATGTAATAAAATACGTATTTCCCTATATTTTGTGTGTCCTAGATAGTGGTAACATGCGACAAGTTCATCAATCATATGTCAGGTACGGTGAGTGTTACACGTCGCGTTTCACCTGTACAGTGTGTGGCAATATCCAATGACAATTTTTTATATATTTTTTTTACAATACTTGGAAGGATTAAATATGAAAGATTTTGTATTTTTTCTATTAAATCCTTATTTATTTATTGATATATCAAGAAAGAAGCCAGCTATTCGTGTAATATATAACTTTTAAATAACATCATATATAAACAAACAGACTGGCGTTCTTGGGATACTCCCTTTTTTATTTATTTATAGCTGATCCCTTTGACCACTATCTCACCTGAAGGTAAGTAATGATGTAGTCGATTGTTCTTCAGGCCAACCTAAAATGACTAGCTCTCAAAATCAACTGCCAGATCACACCGCTAGGTTCTTGGCGACAGATTTTCTACTTGAGGGTGGCAGCTAGCCAGGCCAGAATTCATCCTAACGTGCCCTTCGAAGCACCTGCACGCTCAGTAGTAACGCTGGTGACCCATCCAAATCGTGACCGCGGCAGACGTTGCTTAGCTGATCGGTTAACAACGGCTAAGCAAACTAAGCTACAATTGTTTCAAAGTGCGTGTAAATTTGAATATGAAACAATAAAATTATAAATATGATCGCGTAGGTACGTAGTTTATGCAACTGCACTAAAAAAAGTATGGAGCGTGTCATCGTGATTAAAATATATAAGATATATATGACAGATTAAAATATATGAGGACAAATACATATCCTCTTTTTAAACGTAAAAATCCGAAATTACATTCAAACATGGTCTAAACAACATCTGCGTGTGATATGATATTTAAGCAAGGACGTAATTATATTCAAAAAATCGTTTAAAAAAAGCAGTACTAATATTATAAATGCGAAAGTTACTCTGTCTGTTTGTTACGCTTTCACGCCAAAATTACTGGACCGATTTGAATGAAATTTGGTATGGAGATAGTTTAAGACCCGGGAAAAAAAATTTGATAGTTTTTTATCTAACTGCGCAAAAAGAGGTTAATGTTTTTGCGCGATAACCGACATACGCGCGGGCGGAGTCGAGCCCGGAAAGCTAGTTAATAGTAAAAATTTGTACCATAACAATATCTTCGACGGCATGATCACAATCAGGTGACATAGTGGTCATTGACCCCGTGGGGTGCCGCGTTAGAATGTCACCTACATTGCTACCTGTGGGTGTCGTAAAAGGCGACTAAAGGCAAAATACCGGAAAGTGGGCAGCGGCCAATTCTGAGGAACTGATGTCTTATATTGAAAAATGCCTGCCAAGCGTGGGGATTATGGCAAATACCCCCTTAATAGTGGTGGCTGTGTTCAGCAGCGGACAATCCGGCTGATACAGCTACGTACAGTGGTCAAAGTCTAAATACACGTAAAATTATATACAACATCATTTGTCAATTAACTGGCTACATGAACTCAAGAAATTAGATACCGGAAATGGGACGTAACATTTGTAAACAAGGGCCAATTTCGTTCCACGAAATCAGGAAACTTCTTACGCTCCCGGCAATCATTACGGCAGCCGAAATTCGGCTAGTAATCGTAAATTCGGCCTCAATATTTCGGACGCCAATAAAAATGTTTCACAAGACGAGAGATAAAACCTGAAATCTGAATCTGGAGGGTTTGTTTTGACTGATGGCTTATTTTGTGGAGCCAGATTGTTTTGTTTTGGTTCGCAGCCGAACGTAAGACGCTGTGTTTCATGTTTATTTTATTTTCATCACATAATCAGGTAAATTTTAACAAGTTTTTGTACACGACTGCCCTAAAAAGATCGTTCAGTTTTCATGTATGTATGTATGTTTGTAAGTTTCTATGTTCCACCATAAATACTAAACGGTCTAACGGAATTTAATATATTAGATATCGTCAGATTCGTCTTGAAAGCGCAAGGAACGCAAGGTACATAATTTTTTTTTAAAAAAAATGGCTGATTTTATACGTCATTTTGTGAGTTATTTTTTTTCTTCTAATAAAGCCATTTTGACAGTTGAGTGTCAAAACGAAGGGCTTTAAAAAACCGATTCCATAAATACCTATACATAACTATTTTAATTTCAATGAAACGATAAAATAAATAGTTTGCAGTAAGATTTTTTACTTATTTAATTGATATATACTTTTTTAATTGAAATATACTTTTTTTGTATAATTTTGCTTGAGTTCCCGCTCACATACATACTCACTAGATGCGCTGTATTGTTTCCGGTTTAAGAATTTTAAGTACTCATTAGTGGATTTAGGAGTCACCTCGCTAAAGTTAATAATTCTAAATTTCTTCTTTATTTTAAAAACCACTTCATTCGATCACATAAAGTCGTCTGGTTGATGGCCGCATCGACTTCTATCTAGTACGGTTATTACTGTAACAGCCGGATCGTCCACTGCTGAACATAGCCCCCCCTATTAAGGGGGTATTTGCCATAATCTCGTCGCTTGGCAGGCGTCTTGGGGATCGCAGTGTAAGTTGGCAGTTATTTAGAAGGCGCTGCTGCCCACCTTCCAGTATTTTTCCCCTAGTCGCCTCTTACGACACCCACGGGATGATATGGGGAGGTGCAATTCTAACCCGGCACGCCACAGGGTAAGGTTATTAATAAAATTAAATTACAAAATTCCGCATCGTTCCAGCCGGTCTCGATAGCCGAGTAGTTAAGGCTGGGGAACGTGGATTCAAATCCGGACAGGAGCGAACGTTTTTACTACTACTACTTCTATATCAGCTGGATTGTCCACTGCTGAACACAGCCTTCTCCATTAAGGCGGCGTTGAACTGAAAACAAAACAATCCCCACGTTTGTAGGATTGTTTTTAAATTTTAACAGGTCGGCCAAAAAAGTAGTGTTTTGTTTTCAGGGTTCATTTAGGTATGTATAATTTACTTTTATTAATAGCTGATAGGCTATAATTATAATATGATTATATAAAAATTGTAAAACTCAACTCTAATTTTTTTGTGTATTCGATACGCGTTTTATCGCTCCATTGAAATTAAAACTGCAAGTTATAAATATTTGGAATCAAATTTAGAAGAAAAAAATTATGGAATCTTTTTTAAAGCGTTTCATTGTGATACCCCACTCAAGGCGTTTAGAAGTTTCATTTTATTACACAATACTATATATACACAGACTAATTTTTGCAATTAATGCTTCAGCAATTTAAACTTCTAACGAGGACTCAACAATATAATTTTAATATATTTAATATTTCAATAACGCATGCTTTGCGGATTACATTACAAAACTAAAATTTTTGTATTGCAATTTTATTTTTGGATCTTAATAAGATCATAAAATAAAAATCATAATATAATTATTGTTAAGACGCTGATAAGCTAAATAGCTTTACTTGAAATTTTAAGCAGAATTATTTTATTATTCTCATAGTCATATTCTCGATCTAAGGCCAAGAAAAGTCTGAAAAACGTTTCCTCTAACTTGTCTCGATAGAATAAAATTACAAAATTGACGCTTAATTATGCTTGTAACGTAAATATTTTCGTATGTATGTGTATGAAAATATAGGAATAAAATACGAATCCTAATCAGAAGGAACAAGAAAAGTAAAATTTTCTATTTACGTTACTAGTTTTGTGTTATGAAGTTTACTTTCGGATTTTACCTAAACTGATCGCGATTTCACCATCGCTGCCTCTTTCACTCCTACGCAGTCCGATGGTGACAAAATTTTTGCAAATGATAGCGTCTTAACTCTTATCTATAGCAAATAACAAACTCAGTTTTCATACGCTTTAGCCCTTAGTTTATTTCTTTTTATCCGTAAGTTTTTATCCTTCTTTCGTCAGTTTTCCTTAGCGCCAGCTTTAGGTGGCTTCCGATAGTCAAAGAGATCGGAAAACTTTGCCAGGAAAAGCTTTTTCCCATTATTTTAAGGTTTAATTTCAAGATGTTTCATTTTACAAAAGTGTACCCGTAGATTTGATTTCCTTTGAGCATGGTATTGGCATGTCGAGTAGAAGGATCAACTTTGCGTTAAGGTTAGTTAGATGTTTATAGAGTTAGTTAAATATGTACTGACTGCCTATAAAATACTTATATAGTTAGTTAAATAGGTACTGACTAACTATAACACAATAATTGTTAAACTAGTAGGTATGAAGGTAAATTTTAGTAAATAATACGGGATAACTCACGTGAATCAGTCAGATAGCTCCGACTATAGTTTCAACCACATTCGGTGGTCTTTTTCAAGGAGAGCTCGGGACGCCCGCGTTGACGTCTCGCTTAGCACACAGTGCTGAAACTATAGTCGGAGCTATCTGACTGATTCACGTGAGTTATCCCGTGTTATTTACTAAAATGAGTGAAAACCACGTTAGTTTTTATAATAAAAAATGTAGGTAAATTCATTATCTTCCTATGCTTTTGATTTGGGGTCGTTAAAAATAGTACATTAGGATACGAGATGCTTACAAAGTTGTTATGGCTAAGCCGTAGGCGAGGGCTATAACAGCAAATCGAGATGGGTTGGGTTTAAAGAACTTTATTCTCATAAGATATACCTCATTTAATATTTTTTACAGATATTACACATACTAACGTCTCTGTTATACTTCATTCTGTTATTTATACTAAACTCACACACAACCGTAATAACGTACTCACTCTTACATTCAAAACTACAGCACAAACAGTTTTGTAAAATATGAGTCATCTGGAAGAAATAGCTCTCTCAGACACAGGGTCTCCTATCGTGAGAGCTAGTGAATGAAATCTAGTTATGATATTTTTTAATGTAAGTAATGAAATGTAGCTATTATAATAGGTGATTCTATTAGCATGACGCTAATAATTATTATTTATGTATGAAATTGGAGCATGTACTATGATTTAGTTACATAAAATCTATAGTCGTAATTAATTTAGTAATATTATAGTTAACAAAATGGTGGGCATTGTCTCCAGCTACAGTGAACCATTCAACTCTAAATAAAACCTGACCTCTTTAAAATCTTACATGCATATCATTATAATGTCATCAGCTCTAGATAGGTTCACATTGTGTGACATTTTTGAAGCGCTCGTAGCCAAGCTTGCTTAGCCATTCTGAATCGATCACGAAAGTTAAGCAACGTCCACCGCGGTCATGACTTGGATGGGTGACCGCTGGTGACACTACTGAGCGCTTCCGTGCTTCGGAGGGCACGTTAAGCCGTCGGTCCCGGTTGTTGTCTTAGGATAGCAGTCGTTACAGCATGGTGGTAGGGCACTTTGTGAATGCCCGCCTGGCTAGCTACCACCCTCAAGTTGTAAATCTGTCGCCAAGCACCTAACGGTGTGTTCCGGCAGCTGTCCTTGAGAGCCAGTAACTCTAGGTTAGCCTGAACAACATCCTCGACCACATCATCACTTACCATCAGGTGAGTTAGTGGTCAAAGGCTAACCTATCAGGCATAAAAAAAAAACATTAATAATAATATAATAATAATATCTTTATTGAAAAACTTGCAATGCACAAAAGTTGTTGAAACTCTGCCTTTTGCTTTAGTAAAACTGTGTTGCAAAAGGCAGTCTCTCCCATATATTAATATCAAAGTTTAACAATAAATCTAACATAACTATACAGTAGATACAAAATGTGTTACAGACGATAAAGTACTAACCTAGGATCAAATAATCTGGCATAACAATATTAATTAACAATGTAAAATATATTGACATAACTATGTGATTATAAAAAATCTTCAGGTAATGAAATAGATCTGATATAAAAATATTAGCGACCATAATTAATGATTACAATATCAACTTTTACGGTAGTATAAGTACTGATTAAACAGATTTATAGAATAGATTAAAAGTTGATAATATATCACGAACTAGACCCGTTTACAGCTGCAGGTGAATAACGCCCTAAAAAAATGAATGATGGTAAAAGACCTGACGGCATGACTCTGGTTCCGTGGAAGTTAGTGTGGGACGCTACTTGCGTAGACACTTTAGCGCCTTCACATCTTTCTGAAACCAACGTGAGGGCTGGCGCTGCGGCTACTTCGGCGGAGCATCTCAAGCGGCGCAAGAATGCTAACCTCGGTATGGGTTACATATTTGAGCCGTTTGGTGTGGAGACGTTGGGTCCGTGGGGACCGGGAGCTCATCGTATTTTCCAAAACTTATCTGAGCGCTTGGTCGATGCGACGCGTGATCGAAATGCTGGCACATATTTGGCTCAACGAATAAGCATTGCAATTCAACGGGGCAATGCTGCCAGCATGCTGGGCACGCTGCCAACTGGTACTGGGCTGGAGCATTTAGACTGCCGATGAGTCTGCTATAACTTATAGGTTGTCGAAATGCTTTTATTGTAGTAGCTGTAGTGTTGTATATAGTTCATAGTATTTTGTTTAATAAAGGCATACCGCCGGAAAATAAATAACGCCCTACAAAAGGTTCGATACAACAGCTTTTAGCTGCATTAATGTTTACTTTTTTGTATAAAAATGCCAGCAATATAACACCGTACATGTGGAACTCTAAATAATCCGTGCCATATTTTTACCTATCAAAAATTCTCTTGTTCAGCTTTTAAAATAAAAGCTGACTAAAGGATTAATGTTATCCTAATAACACCAACAATCACTCAATATGTTAAATATGTACTTCTTTTTTTATTTTTTTTTATGTGATGGTGTGGCAACAAGCATACGGCCCACCTGACGGTAAGCGGTTACCGTCGCCTATAGACATTTGCAACACCAGGGGCGTTACCAATGCGTTGCCGACCCTGTAAGACTCTTTTAACACACTTTTTGAAGGAATCCATATTGTAGCTCTGCGGGAAAACGCTAGCTGGAAGATCATTCCACATTTTGCAAGTATGCGGTAAGAACGAACGCATAAATCGAGCAGTGTGAGACTTCCAGGACTCGATTATGTGTGGATGAGCTTTTAAACGGTGACGTTTATGCAGGTGTACGTGCATTTGTTCACTTTTATACAACCAATGAACTATGTGTACCCAATGTTAATGATTAAAGATCACCAGTAAAGTCAGTGTGAACTTCTAAAAAGAACTAAATGCTACTTGGGTCGCCAACCAGTATTATTCGGAGTCCTTGTTCCACAAAAGAAAGTGCTTCGCAACATCTGCTTCGTTCCTATCGATCAGAGTTTTGCGTCAGGTGTCGTCGCCGTCTTTAAGAGTTCCGCGCCATAAATCAAGAAACTGAACAATATCAATTGGGTCTAATTTGGGCAGGAAGCAGGTGAGAATTTAATTGAAATGAAAATTGAATTATAAGTGAAAGCAATCATAGGCTACACATCTTGCTTTGAAGTATAATTGCGTAAAAGCGTGTACATTTATTCTGATTGTGCTAAAATGTTGTATATTCTTTCTTCAGGTCATTATCAGGCAATATTTATTTATCTATTATTACTTATTAGTATTAAAAATGTACAAAACAACGTTATTATGGAAAGTGCAGCTTGAAGCGCAACACAAAGCTATTATATGAGTGTAGGAGGTTGGATGAGCGTCACTACTAATCGCCTTTGTTAGAATATTTTTGAAGCGTTCGTTGCGCTCTTAACCGATCAGCTAAGTTAACCGTCCGCTGCGGTCATGACTTGGATGGGTGACCGCTAGTGACATTATTATTGAGCGCTTCCGTGCTTCGGAGGGAACGTTAGGTTGTCGTCCCGGTTGTTGTCTTACGATGGCAGTCGATATAATAGGGACTATGCGAATGTCGCTTAACTACCTACCACTCTCAAGTAGAAAATCAGTCGCCAAGCATCTAATCTTGTGTTCCGGCAATTGTCTTTGAGAGCCAGTAATACTAGGTAAGCCTGAACTACATCTTCAATCACACTGTATAGTTTGCTTGAGGTATTGACTAGTAATTTTTTATCTTTGTACACGACAGCATCAAAGGTGTGCTGCTTTGTTGGTGCTATTGATTTTAGGACACTTTTAAGCGAACGTCGAAGTCAATAAGTAAATTATACTTTCTATACATTTAGTATGCGAACTGTTACACCTAATATATTGCTGACTTAGGCCCGAATCCCTCACAAACGTATTTACGCGTTGTCAGCAGTATTTTTCTCTATATAAACGGTGGCTTCCAAAATTAAGTGCTCAGATTTATTGTGATAACTCCAGGAGTCACCAGACTCAGTACCAGTATACCCTTCAGGTGGAACCTCTGCCCAAATTAGTATCAAAAGTGAGTTGCGGGAACTTTTAAAGTCAAGTGTAAATTAATAATTTTATTTTTCAAATAAAATAAATGTGTGTGTGTCCATAAGTTGTTTTTTTAAGACAACTGAATAGGTCCACACAACAGAACGTAGAGTGTAAATGGTCAAATTTCTTAGTGTGTTTTACGTGCTAGAGTTCTAGCATGTACGAGTAAATATAACACTCCTTTATATTCTTACTAGTTACGCCTCGCGGTTTCGCCCGCGTGGTGATGTAATATGATGTAAAGTGATGTATCCTACGCGTTAAACCAGCGCCTCATCTACTTATATACCAAATTTCAGCTAAATTGGTCTAGCCGTTTGGGCGTGAGAAGCAACAAACAAACTTTCGCCTAAATAATATTAGTGTGATTTTATTGCATAACCAAACTCAGCCACTGGGCTCTGTTCTCAGAACTGTAACTTAACTCAACTTAAACTGTAACTTTAACTGTAACTTAACTGTAACTTCTGAGCGATGTTTTTACGCGTACCTCTTCTTGCAATTGCAAACTTATTTAAAAGAGGTAAAGTTAGAACCATACAGATTGTAGTGCACAAGTTTTCTTTGATGTTGTTGGAAATTTTTAGCGTTTTATAAAAAGTCTTTCTTTTTATGTTTACCGCCTCAGACATTGAAGACTTGCACTGTTAAGTTAAATGTCTTGATATTATTGCTTGTAAACACATGCCAAAGATATAGATTATATGTTTTTATTAACTTTGCTTTCATTATTCCAAGTCTGACAGGAAAATTAGGCGGAATTGTGACATATTTTTATTTTTTTAAGTGATTTTTTTAAATATTAACTTAATATTTTCTTAAAATATTTGTTATTATAATTTTTTTTTCTATACGTTTTCAATTAATGAAGATATTTCAGGCTCGTATCCACTTGAGCACGCTCAGACAAATAAGCGGCCCACTTGGCCGAACCGCTCACGTGGAGAACCCTGAGCTGGCTCGGCTCAAGCAATTCCATTCACGATCAAATCGAGCCCGCACCTTGTTGCTTTTTGTGCATGCTCAAAAGCGTTCGGTATGCGTTCGATACCCTGTATGGAAGGTGCGAAGGGTAATTTGATATGTATTATTAATGTACCTTTTCTGTTTATTTCAAAATGAGTGGCTCAAGGAATAACGAAACTTGTTTAACACTATTGATGTGTAAATAATCGTTATAAAAGCCTAACATTTGTAGGCAAGATTGATATATGTAGGTACTAACGATGTTTCCACTACCTTAGATAATATATGAACTATATATAAATAACAGGAAATGTTTCATCTTTCGACTGCCTCTGATAGTGGCAACACAAGACAGGATCATCAGTCAAATGTCAGGTGCGGCAGGTGTTACTCTTGTACTTATCTATGCTTTGGCATAATACATACATTAAGGATTATATCTTACTTCGAGTGAATTCAACAGTCTAAGGTTTAGGTATACCCGGATTACTTCATAATATAAGCCTATCACTGAGAGAAGAACGGGCTAGATACACGGGGCATTCTTACTAAACGTATCTTAACATAGTGTTACAATAGTATATGATACAAGTGTGCTAAGTTGCTCACGAATTTCATACGCACTTTTTCAACACCCTTGCGAGGAAAAAAAATTGTACAAATACGATACAAACAACATACGATAATTATGGAAAATAGCGCGCAAGTTTTATTTTTTTGCATAATTGTATGGTTACATATACTTAGCCTTAAACCTCTTTGTTGTTACAAATCTGTATTAACCGGTTAAATTGAAAATGCTCTGTTTACTCGCATATAATTTGCAGTTAGATACTAACTTAACTTATAGGGATAAATTACCCGGTTAAATTGAAAATGCTCTGTTTACTCGCATATAATTTGCAGTTAGGTACTAACTTAACTTTGTAAGAATAATTCTATTACGCACTAGTGTATAATATTATTATGCACGAGGGTGTTATAGTTCGGTTTATGGACTTAAGAACGATATAATAAAGCTCACTTTACGTGCAAGCGTGTTGAAAAAATATTATTATTATTATAGCTATAATTATATTATATAAAGATGTGTGTGTTTGAGTCATCTCACTTACGATTTTGAGAAATATTTCCCTTTATTTCGGGGATGCTAGATAACACGTGACACGTTCATCGATCAAAGTCGTATACGGTGAGTGTTACATATCTCGTCACACCTGATCTCTCTCTGTTACCATCCAGTGACAAAATATTCATATTTTTTCATTATATATTGAAGTTTACTGAGATGTAGGTCTCTAGCAAGAGTTCGTACTGAAAAGTACCCGTAGATAATAATAATAATAATAAGAGCCTCGACCAACACCTCAAGAGGCTCTAGCTAGACGGTTGGATCAAGGGTCAGATGCAGAAGGCAGTGATACTCGACACGACACGCATTGTCTGGAGGTTCCTCTCTCTGCAGCCCTAACCGCTGGTAGCTCGGGCCCTGCCCCGCTGCCGGTGGCATCCTTGTTTTAAGTTTTTTATCATATTTATTTTTTTATTTATGAATGTTATAAAAACTTAAAATTATGTTATAAAATAAATGACGTGAATAATAATAATATTTATTTGCTCAAAATATTGGTTCTTTAAAAAATAACTACTGAGGTATGCCAAAAGCTACAAATGTACATACCTTATATTTATCTATGTTGTTAATATATGTAAAAATAAATCTAACAATAGGTGGGCACATTGCACAACTATGATAAAGATAATGCACGTCTTAGATGAAAGGTAGTTTTATGGCACACAATAGTAATAGCTCTGTATGAAGCTAGTTATCATAGATGTATAAAGTTAAGCTCTAGTCCTGACGGTAGGAAGTCTTTGAGGACTAATTCACTTCCAGGGTGCTGGTAAGTTTTTTTTTATGCTTGATAGGTGTGAGCCTTTGACCACTATCTCACCCGTTGGTAAGTGATGATGTGGTCGAAGATGTTGTTCAGGCTAACCTAGAATTAGTGGCTCTCAAGGACAGCTGCCGGAACACATCGTTAGGTGCTTCTCGATTTTCTACTTGAGGGTGGTAGCTAGCCAGGCGGGCATTCGAAAAATGCCCAGGATGTAGTATACATAAGCCGTGTTTATGTCTATGTGGAGTATGTAACAGGAGTGAGATAGTGGTTAGTGCAGGTTTTATAGATAAGGCACACACAAGACATTAACACCGGGAAAATAAAAAATAAATAATAAAATATTCATAATAAATTAGGCATTATTGTAAAGCATTAGTAAAATATGTGTAAGTATTCAATAAAATAGTAAAAGATAATAGTTAAAAATAATAATATATGTAATGAATATTATACCTAAACTATATTTTTTTTTTCTTGAAATTTCGATTATTAGATAGTATTTAATAATTGTTTTCATATATAAATTAATTATTTTCATATATTTATTATTATTTTGAAGCAGTGGTAGCTCAGTGGCTTTGGCTATGGACTGCCGCGCAGCAGGTCCATGGTTCGAAACCCGCCGCGGGCTTGAGCTTCACCGCATGGTAGAAGGGCATTTTGCGAATGCCCGCCTGGCTAGCGACCATCCTCAAGTAGAAAATCTGCCGCCAAGCACCTAACGGTGTGTTCCGGCATCTGTCCTTGAGAGCCAGAGTAATTCTAGGTTAAGCCTGTTAACACCTACGACATCATCACTTACCATCACGTGAGATTGTGGTCAAAGGCTTACCTATCAGCAATAATATATATATATATATATTCTTAGCAGTTTTTCCGTGTTAGTATAATCTAGTTTAAAAGGTAACTTATTATTTTCATTCTACATACGCTTGAGACATCGTTAATTATATTAAGGGCCTGTTTCAGAATGTTCGAGTAAGTTCCGGTTTTACTACCCAGAACATATATTTTATTAAATAAAACACTATCTTTGCGTTTCGCAGTCATCGATTTAGCCTATTCATCGATTAAAGCTTGAAACGTGCTGCATGTTAACTGTCATTTTTATCATTCAGTTATTTTATGTGTTGCATAGCAACCCGAAACTTTATTAGGACATTCTGAAACGGACCCTAAGCGTCATATTTAACTGTTTGTAAATGTATGGTCCTAAATATTTGTAACATTTCTGTCCTATCCTTCGATATTGTTAGTTATTCTTCCTGAAAGCAGTAGTATGCAAAGACTTATGTCTATGCTATAGCAAGTGAAATTACTAGGCGACCTTGAAAAAGCACTGACGTTGCTTCATGTCGACATTGAACAATTGACAAGTGCAGTGCATTTTCAAGCAGAACGAGAACGTTGACACTGCATCTGTAAGGCGTGACGCTTAAGATCAGACAGGTGTCTGCTCGATCTCATCTTGTAATAACGTTAAAATGATATATCAATCAAATAACAACCAGGGTGATGCTGTATATTGTACAGTAACATTGAATACCATAACGACTGTTCCATAATGTGCTGAAATAAAAAAAAAATAGCAGATGAAAAAAATAAATTTCACTTGCATTTTTTCGCTTTATCTCCAAGCTTTCGTACATTTTGTTCCTTCGCTGAGTAGTATTTAAGACGGCTACGTGGCTACGTGCTACGTCGTTACACGTAGCAGATGCTACGAAGTCTGAGCTACGGCATATGATTTGCTTTAGTAGAATTTTACTGCACAGCAAGGTGTATTTTTTTTATTGTTAGCAGATTTTCTATTCTGTCCTTGAGCGTGTAAGTTATTCAAGTAAATAAAGAAGTACTTATAAAGATTATGCGACAAAAGAAATATACTAATCTGAGCAAAAGAAGAATTTGGGTAGGAAACGTAATAATTCGTTTGTTGTTATCAGTACTTCAGTACTAATATTATAAATGCGAAAGTAACTCTGTCTGTCTGTCTGTCTGTTACGCTTTCACGCCAAAACTACTGGACCGATTTGAATGAAATTTGGTATGGAGATAGTTTGAGACCCGGGAAAAAACATAGGATAGTTTTTATCCGACTGCGCGAAAAGAGGTTAATGTTTTCGCGCGATAACCGACATACGCGCGGGCGGAGCCGCGCCCGGAAAGCTAGTGTAGTATAAATGCGAAAGTAACTCTGTCTGTCTGTCTGTTACGCTTTAACGCCAAAACTACTGGACCGATTTGAATGGAATTTGGTATGGAAATACTTTGAGACCCGGGAAAAAACATAGGATAGTTTTTATCCAACTACGCAAAAAGAGGTTAATGTTTTTGCGCGATAACTGACATACGCGCGGGCGGAGCCGCGCCCGGAAAGCTAGTAAAATATATATTTTTCTCTTGTTTTAATTTAAATACTCTACAGCTCCCGGCTTAAAGAAATAAGGGCTTTGTCTGGCATATCCCGTTCGATGTTGTTAAAGGCGAAGATAAAATAATATACGTAATGAGCAGCACGCCCGCTACTCACATTGTATTGAATGAGGTTTGGGTGTTGCTATACAAGAGGTCTCTTCACCAACTTTTCATCCAACAGTCTGATTACCTTCTGGTACAGACCTGTTTAATAACGAAGATAAACTCCACAGTTAATTGTTTATGGACATTTGTACTGCTAAATCTCGATTGTACACTACGTTTAAATTGTAAATTCTAATACTACATACAGTATAACGATGTTATGTTAAATATGCTCGCTTGAATTGATAGTAGTTGTAACTATACCTAAAACAAGTATAAAGTAATGAAGAAAGTAAAAAACCCTAATTATATATTTCGTAAAGCGTTTTATCGTTCCATTGAAATTAAAACTGCAAGTCATATATAGTTTTGGAATCGTTTTTGAAAGCAATTCATTTTGATACCCCATTACGATAGGTTTGGAAGAAAACAAAATATCGTCCTAAATCCGACTGTTTCTTTTGCGTATCTTGTGTCATTTGCGCTATTAAGACAAATCTAATGATACCTCATACATTAAAATCGGTTAAGCCGTTTACAAGTTATGGTGGAATAAAGAAACTCACAAACTTACATACATGAACCCTACATAACATTCCTTTTTTTGGACAGTCGTGTAAAAATATGGATGGGATCGCCTTTGTTAGTAAGAAAGGTTTATAATCAGAGCTTGGGGTGAAAAGACAGCAGGTGTATTTTACACGATAGTCTTTCCAAAGAGGGTAGAAGTCAGAAAGATGGGCGTAAAACAAATGCCAAAACTTTATAAGATGTGTAATTCTATTGAGATAGGGGCTGATAGAGCAGAAATATTGTAGAATACGTCATGCCGACTTCATTGTGAGTATGGGATCAAGGTATGAAGAGGAAGCTGCTCTCGTCCAACTTTAATGTTGAGTTGAAGGACAAATAAAAATGCAAACAGTTCAACTTAGAACTGAAATACTAGATTGTTCAACTAGCCTTTCGGACGTGACACTCGAGTAGTAGTCAAAGTTTAAGCAATTTCCTCGCCGAGCGTACACTTAAGACGGTTTTATTTTATGAGAATATTGTTTTTAGGCCTTCAACATATGACATAAGATAATGTGTTGTCGGCGTTTATTGAAACGCAGATAATGCTTGGAATCATTTGAAAAGTTATGCTAAAACTTTCATTCCGGTAGGTAATTCTTTGACCAGTAAACTATGTCAGTACTGTGAGGCCAAAGGGTGCAATGACTTAATAGCAATACAGGAGTTTTTGTCACATATCAGTCTCTGTGAAAATTCTTCGATAAACGAAGTGCTTAGGAAGGGGTGCTTATACCATAGTGATTTAGAATTTGGTCTGATTTTACCCGTATAACTGATGTGGAATGAACGCAATCGACTACTACAGTTCGATTCTCTACTAAACTTAAATTTATATCTATGACAAATCATATATTTTACCTTTTTAAGTTGATGATAAGTCTAAGTTCGTTAACAGACGGAACCTAGAGTGGAACTGGCCCCCAAGCACAGCTGCTAGTAAACATTGTTAGATGCTACGCGACAGATGGATCATTTGCAAACTGCGCAACCACCAATCGGTGAAGCTCAAGGCTGTTGTTGAATTTGATCTGCTTAACAGTCTATACTCCCACCGCACTGTTACTGGTAAATCATTTTTAAAGGGAAAAGGACAAATGTCCTTTTTCCTTATTTTCAAAAATCAACGCGACTGTTGAAAAAACAGCGATGATCGGCAGGTCTACAGGACTTTATCAACAAGACAATGTGATACAGTGCACAATAAATAAAATAGCATCCTCTTGCTATAACTTTAAAGTTAAAAAACTATTTAACTTGCCAATTATTTTCCACATAGTCATGCTTGAAGAGTAAGTTTGCTTATAATTTTTTTTTAATCGTCATTGTTACTCACTCATTTAACAATTGTAATACGATTTTGTACTTAAAATATATATACTCGTATATATTAATACACGCTTTTTGTTCTTCTTTTTCCTTGACAGTATTTTTTATAAAATTTGGTGATCATTTTTATGTAAACGTTTAACATATTACTATAAGGAAATCTTTTCCAAATATAAATTCAAATACAATCATAAGCTATGAAAATTTCAAACAAAAATTGTTGACAGCACTTTACATACAGTAAAACAAGCCCAGTACTTATTTTATTACCGCTGGCGGGAATTGAGCTCGGTTCTTTTGATTATACGCGCTGGGGGCATTAGCCCCTTGGCCACCTAGTCGGCAGATTGAGATGCAAATTTGGAGGTCTAATTTATAATAATAATTTTAATCATCCTAGGGGGCTGTGATGGTTGGCCTTACCAGACTACTGTACCTTATTATATTTGATAATATTATAATAATCTACTTTTATTCCTTTCCGACCATGATTTCAAGCACTGTGGTATTTATTTTTCAAAATTTCAGTGATTCTTCAAATTTGTTTTTTAACTGATTTGAGGCAAACAGAAACCCCATAAAGTAAGTAGCCAAGAACAATGTAGCAACAATTTACTCATCTAATGTTTCCGACGTGACACACATGGGTGAACACAGTGCGAAAGTTTGAGAAACTTTGAACCATTAACCTGTCTTTACGTACGTTGGGATGATAGGAATAACATGAGGTGAAACAAATGGGTCAAAAGAAATAAATGATTTCAATTAATCGACATATATATATATATATAAATATACGAAACAACACAGGTCGAATTTTTTTTTTTAACAAAAAATGGAACAGACTTCAACACCCAAAAGTATGAAATAACTTGTTGAAGTCGGTACCATGATAGTTCAAATGTACCTATTATCACAATATTGTGCGCATGGTACCGACTTCGACAAGTTATTTTACACTTTAGGGTATTGAAGTCGGTTCCATTTTTTGGTAATATTTTTCTCTTTTTAGTGACCCTTTTTACTTACAGGATCGATTTTCATTCATTGTCAACGACTCTATCATCAAGATAGGTGAATTTTTTAGTTATTGGAGTGTTACTCAAAAACGGCTGAACCGATTTTGATAAAATTTAAAATGGGACCAAACGACATGCTTTCATACAAAAAACAACTTTCGAAATCGGTTCACCCAGTCAAGAGTTCTGAGGTAACAAACATAAAAATACAGACGAATTGAGAACCTCCTCCTTTTTTTAAAGTCGGTTAATGAACTGCGTCCAGTTCCCCCGCGTAGTCTATGAGACGTAAAGCTCAAGATGGCGTGACATTCAATATTTATTTAGTTTAAACTTCTACTGCCTACGCGTGTGATTATATCGTAATTTTATTATTTTACTTAAATACTACAAACTTTTACTTACTTAACATTTTTACCTAGTTAACAAAATATTACGAACTATATACAACACTACAGCTACTACAATGAAAGCATTTAGATAACCTACAAGTCATTGCAGAATCACAGGCAGTCTAAATGCTCCTCCAGTCCAAAATCTAATGTAATATTAAAGCCAAAATCATCTATTTGCTGTCTTGTAAAAAAAAAATTACCAACGACGTGTATTTTTGCAGATTAGTAGCCAGAAACGTAAACTTTGATATATTACACGCCAAACAATGTGATTTATTTATATAATATCTTATCTGATATACTTGAACATTATAACCCTCTGATTGCCGTCCTCAATACTTATAACTGAAAGTACTGAAGTCTCCAATGGATCCCACTGGTAGCCCCTTTCTTTATCCTGGCTTCTGGGAGCGGTTCCTCATATCGCAGCCTAGGTCTTCTGCAGCTCAATTTACACCCAAAGCCCCTTATTCCTAGCTTCGAAGCGTGTTACTGGCTTAGCAATTAAACAGCAGAAAATCCTGCTCTATTAAAAGAAATCATTGAAATAGAAAAGAATCTCCAGTGTTTTATGCTAACGCTGGTATTTTTTTACACGCGTGTTGTTGACGTGTCACGCTTGAGTGGACAATAAGCCAAACTCTGCGAACAATGCTCTGAAGTTTCCCGAAGTTCCTAGAAGTTTTCCGTTGTCATCGGCAGGGGTACTTACTAATGCTTATTCTGTGAACTCAGTGAATGATAATAATGTTAAGAGAACTGTTGTGGACTGTTTGTTGGTTAGTTAGCCATTCCTTCCGACTGCCTTCATTTAATTCCTTTTTTTGACAGAATACTTAGAGTTGTTTATTTATATATTGAGATAAAAAATAGGTTCAACTACATTTATCTCACAATACATAACAAAAAAAGGACATACAACAAATTATGTCCATCAACTTTATTATTGAATGAAATGCTATGTAATAACTTTACCGCGGCAGTCTCCGAGTGCCACACCTCTTTTTTACTTTCTTAGTATTTACACTACTTTCTTAGTAGTTACTCCAGGGTCCGTTACTTTTGTCAATTATGACATTTTTTATTTAAAAACAAGAAATAATAAATAGGAAACATGCAACATTCCAAGGGGGAACAGTGTTCAAAGATTTTTTTTTCGGTAATGTCATTAGCACTAGCATCCAGAGCAGACCAGTATCCTCTAGCAGCACCCGTTCACGAGTTGACGCATGTGCCAGCCGTCGCCTTCCTCGCCGTTATAAAATGTTCGGACAAAAGTCGAGCAGAAGATACTGTAAATAAAGCCATCTCTGACGTGATTGCACCTTCTTTACTTTCTTTGAAGCGCTCGTAGCCAAGTTTGCTTAGCCATTCTGAATCGATCAGCAAAGTTAAGCAACGTCCGCCGCGGTCATGACTTGGATGGGTGACCGCTGGTGACATTACTACTGAGCGCTTCCGTGCTTCGGAGGGCACGGTAAGCTGTCGGTCCCGGTTGTTATCTTACGATGGCAGTCGTTATAGCATTGTGATAGGGTTATTTGCGAATGCCCGCCTGGCTAGCTACCACCCTCAACTAGAAAATCTGTCGCCATCACCTTACGATGTGTTCCGGCAGCTGGCCTTGAGAGCCAGTAATTCTAGGTTAGCCTGAACAACATGTTCGACCACATCATCACTTACCATCAGGTGAGGTAGTGGTAAAGGCTAACCTATAAAGCGTAAAAAAAATATTTAGGAAAACTGAGAATTTAAAGATAGCGTCCGAATAATACCGTGAGACGTGTACCGATTTTCTACATTAGGGTGCTAGTGGTGGTAGCTAGCCAGGCGAACATTCGTAATGTACTCTAATATCATGGTGGTGCTAAAGCCCGCCTTAGTATTCGAACCAGAGATGTGCCTGATCAGCCACTTCGCTTCAATTCGCAATTCGTCTCTTGTAACAAATGCATCTGTTATAGGCAGAGGTGAGTCCGCTTTAAATCAAGTGTTCCAAGAGCTTGAACCGTCGTGATGCCATAAAAAAACTTGATGAAAAAAACTAATTGCAGTCCTTTTTGTGCGTGATTTCGTTGTTTCGATGTAAAAAGCGAAACATCTGAAATTCTTTAAAAAAACCCTTTAAAACATCTTTAAAACTGCGTTTCTAAACCGAAAGCCAATATTTCAGTGCCCAATCAGGGAACACTCCAGCTGTCCAGCGGAAAAAATAATTAGAAAGAAAAATTTACACAGGTTTCAATGCAGCAAGAATGGGTATTTACGAGTATAGTTTTTGCACGCTTACTGCAACTATATTAGTAGATAGATGATAGGTAATTCTTTATTGTACACACCATTACTTTACAATGTATTAAAATACGAAGGCTTACAATCAAGTGTTACAATGACCTTATCACTAACAGCTTTCTCTTCCAGGCAACCTTGGAATGGAGAGGAAATACAGGAATTATATGACGGGGGTGCAACAAACTAATATAAAAAGTGAGGTTAAACAATTAGTATGTGATGTGTAGATGCAAAAACTGCATATAATTAATTTAAATGCAGTCTTTGCAGTTCCAATTTTTAGAAAGAATCCTCATGTCTTTCTCCCCGCTTGAAATTTTACGAGCATATTAACATTCTTCTGGACTTGCGTTAATAGCTTTTCAATACAACTGGCCGTTCTATATTTACTAATATCTGTGTTCAGGAAAATGGAGAAACATGCTAATAAATAGGTTCTACTTAACGAAGGCAGAGTAGGAAAATAGAAAAGTTGCGGCTGAAAGAGAAAATGCAAGGTTCGTACTCGGTTTTTTTTCGTTTTACGATATTTTGAGCCGACGTTTCACGAAAAAAAGGGCATAACTACTTACAGGCTGTAGCCATTTTGATGCTTTTTTTACAATTGAAAGCTAGTGCTTGTTTTGTAGTCCCATTTAAATTTGAGTGAATTCTGACGCGTAGTATTTATTTATTTGTATTATATTTAGTATTCTTTTGGGCCCGGTAATGTCGGTTTTATAATTTTACTGATGTCGATATTTCAAAAATCTTTTTTGATTTTTATTGTGATCAATTTTTTGTGACATAAAATGTTCGTGTTTAGTTTCATATATTCATTTTATATATTTCAGTGACGCTTTTATTGAAATACCCTCAATAAGGAAGACAATTATAACCGTATATATAATAAATTAAACCGTAAGTTATTATTTGTAAATATAGTACACTTTCATAATTACGGATTCCACAAGTCATTTCATATATCTCAGTGTTAGAATTTGTTACCGTTAATTGTTATATAACTAAGTAGTTTTTATAAAGTGCGCTGAAGGACTTGCATGCTAAAACCCTATTGCCTAATATGTATAAAAAAGGCCAATTGCGAGTCGGACTTGCGCAGTTCCTTGCGCCATTTAACCTTTATGTTTTAACGTGCGCGAGTCCGACTCACACTTGGGCAACTTTTTGTATTTGTTGTTATAGCGGCAACAGAAATACATCATCTGTGAAAATTTCAAATGTCTAGCTATCACCGTTCTTGAGTTACTACCTGGTGACAGACGGACGGACGGAAAGCGAAGCCTCAGTACCTAATAGGTTGTACCCTTTGGGTACGGAACCCTAATAAGATGGGCTTCTCCAAATACTATCTAAGCACTTTCACAAAAGTGTTTTTAAAACGATGTGATACTTCTTTTTTAGTCCCTAATAACCTATGGAATGGATTAATGATATCTAAATTTTCAAAACTTGCAAATTCTAATAGAACTATCGAGGACAAAAGCAATTTGAATCATCCATCATAGACATCGACCATATACTCCCAAAAAAGTTAACAGAACTTTAATCGAAATCCTTCGTCACAACAAGTCTGTTCCTGAATTATTAGTCTCTATACCATTTCTTTTCAAGGAATAAATAGATTATTAATATTGTCAAAGGCGTATGTTTCAAATCGCTATTATTATATTTTTATTTTAGGTTTTTTTATGGGTTAAGAGGGCAAACGAACAGGTGGCTCACCTGGTTGTAAGTGATCAACGTCGCCCACAAACATCCACAACACCAGAGGTCTCGAGTATGCGTTGCCGGCCATTAAGGAGGGAATATGCTCTTTTCTCGAAAGTTCCTAAGTCGTATCTGTTCGGAAATACTTCATCTGGCAGCTGGTACCATAATTTGGCAGTGCGAGGTGGAAAACGCCGTGAAAATCGCAAGCTTGTGGACGTCCAGACCTCGACATGAAATTGATGAAACATCATGCATTATCGGGAAGTCCGATGGCGAGATTGAGGTTATGTTGTAAGACTGCTCGAGGCCACCTGGCGTTAGGCGGTAACTGTACCATGTTCATTTCGTCACAAACGATGAACAGCAATGCGCCTATAATCCCGAGACATACAGTTATTAAATCTGATGTGCCTTAAATTTCACCGCCACGACTTCAAACCAGATAACAGTAATTCAAAAATTACTGCTTGGCGGTGTAAGGTACAGGTATGGTGACAGTACAGCCCCGGACGAACACGTTCACAAAGAGTTTTTTTTTAATGTGATTTTTACGTAATAATCACAACGCCACATGATGTTAAGCGGACTAATCTCTGCCTATAACAGATGCATATAGGTTTAAAGAAATGTATTCTCAAAAAGACTATACAGTCACTTACATGAGAACAAGGACATAGCATATTTCTTACTATCGTTCGTTAATACTAATACAAGTACTCATTTAACGTATAAAAATGCAGGTAGGCAACACATCAACGCCTTGTTTATAAGAGATCATTGTTGACGACGTGTTGAGCCAGTCGCGATTTAAATACGTTAAATGAGCTTAATTTTTTTAATATTTGGCGTTAATTTATTATAATGTTGTATATTAGTTGTACATATATATTGTTTTTTTAGCATGCTGGGCACGCTGCCAACTGGGAGTGGGCTGGAGCATTTGGACTACCTATGAGTCTGCTATGACTTATAGGTTGTCTAAATGCTTTTATTGTAGTAGCTGTAGTGTTGTATATAGTTCATAGTATTTTGTTTAACAAAGGCATACCGCCGGTAAAAAAAAAGTTCTACATATCGTCACAAGTGACGAATTGCACTGCGCCCTTCACAACCAGAGACATACAGTTAAGTCTCATGTGCCTGTAATTGTACTGGCTCTTAAGGACTGCCGGAACAAAATGTTAGGTGCTTGGCGATAGATTTTACTACTTGAGGGTGGTAGCTAGCCAGCTAAGCATTCGCAAAATTCCGTTTCACCATGCGATGAAGTTCAAGGCGACGGTAGGGTGCGAACCATGGACCCGGGGCACAGTAGTCCATAGTTATAACCGCTCGGCCACCATTGCTTCAAAAAGTTCTACTGCTACTACAGTACTTCTAGTGACACGATACTTCTAGAACCTAGCTTTAGCTATCTTCATCTTGGGTGTACTATGAACTATATACAACACTATATTATATACAATACTATACAACTGTATACAGCTACTACAAAAGCATTTAGACAACCTATAAGTCATAGCAGACTCATAGGCAGTCTAAATGCTCCAGCGCAGTACCAGTTGGCAGCGAGCCCAGCATGCTGGCAGCATTGCCCCGATGAATTGCAATGCTTATTCGTTGAGCCAAATATGTGCCAGCATTTTGATCACGCGTCGCATCGACCAAGCGCTCAGATAAGTTTTGGAAAATACGATGAGCTCCCGGTCCCCACGGACCCAACGCCTCCACACCAAACGGCTCAAATATGTAACCCATACCGAGGTTAGCATATTTGCGCCGCTTGAGTTGCTCCGCCGAAGTAGCCGCAGCGCCAGCCCTCACGTTGACGGCGCTAAAGTGTCTACGCAAGTAGCGTCCCACTGGGTGTACTTGAATCTCACTGCAATAACTCATAAATATTTCAAAATGTCGCCTGTTATGTGAGGCAGTGTTTTTAAACGACTGCCCAAAAAAAGGTTAACGCTCCTGTTTTCGGGGTTCAAGTATGTATGTTTATGAGTTTGTTTATTTTTTTATTAAATAGATTTGCTAACACTAGTTACACGGGTTCAAGTTATTTTATACTAGCAATATGGTTTTATACTATGTGCACTACCAATTAGAAGCAAACACAGCATGCATTGCAAACTAAAAAGTGTTTTTACATTCGTTAGTACATTTCTAAAAAACAGAACACTAAGTTTTAGCCAATTCTAGGATGAAAAACAACAGATAAAATTATTTATATTAACTTCTCTTCTAAAATATACTAACAAAAGACCATATACGATACGATTTATTCCACCAACTTCTAAACCGCTTAACCGATTTTAATGTATGATATATCATTCGATTCGTCTTGATAATGCAGGTGACATTAGGTACATAAAGAAACAAAAACCAAACTGGCGTATAATAAACGTCATTTTGTGAGATAAAAAAAAATTTTTCATCCCACCGTCTCGGAAAGAGTATTATTAATCTTCAATATCTGAGTGGAAAAGCCGTTTTTATTCTCAAGAGGATAAAGTAAATTGAATTTAGAACATCGTGTGCACTAAGTTTGTGAATTAAAAAAACATTAAACCTATTTACTGCTACCTCTATGGTGCCGAATATATCATACAACTTTTTTTTTATTTGTTAAAAACTCAGACTCGGAACTTTCTTGGTTTCCTCGCTGAGGTGGAATGAAAAGTTACGTGTTGCACTCGAGTGCAAAGATTTTTCACCTCGTGCTCTTTTGATTCCCTCGCTAACGCTCAGGATTCTAATTTAGAATCACTCGCTGCGCTCGTGATACAATTTTAGAATCCTTCGCTTGCTCGGTCATCAAAATTGAACACGCGGTTAAAAAGCAACTTTGCACTCTTGTATAACAAATAACTATTTTCTCCTAAAACCATCAAGTTTGATATCAACATAAAGATCTTTAACAACAATTTCATACATATATATATAACTTGCAGTTTTAATTCCAATCAGTACTAATATTATAAATGCGAAAGAAACTCTGTCTGTCTGTTAAGCTTTCACGCCAAAATTACTGGACCAATTTGAATGAAATTTGGTATCGAAATAGCTTGAGACCCGGGAAAAAACATAGGATAGTTTTAATCCAACTGCGCAAAAAGAGGTTAATGTTTTTGCGCGATAACCTACATACGCGCGGGCGGAGCCGCGTCCGGAAAGCTAGTACAACAATGAAACGCTTAACGAAAGTAAGCAATTTGCAGTCGGGTTATTTAATTTTTAATCAATTTATACTTTTACCCATTAATGCTAAGTGTATTATTATATTCAGCTACCGTGAAAGGTAACAAAAGCATTTTTATAATAAAAATATCAATGGACGCACTGCGTGCCTCGCGTCTTCAAGGAACATTCATCCAGCCCCACCAACGCTTTATCTTGATTAAAATGCTAATGTGAGAAACCTTTTCTTTTGGGTTGTAAGGAACAATTTTTACGGATCGTTAAATTACACGATGACTAACACGAAAGAACAGTTTTTTTGTCGGAGACTTGTTAAGGGAAGTGTAGCTATAGCGTTTTTCATAGAAATGTATATTCGTCGTATTATGTTCAAACTCGGTGAAATTTATAAGGGAAGAAACGTGTAAGTTTTTTTTTTATGGACTAACCTCTGCTTTTAACAGATGTATTTCATTACAATCACGAATTGCACTGCGCCCGTCACCTTTAGACATAGTTGTTAAGTCTCACCTGCCTGTAATTTCACTGGCTTTAAAGGACTGCTGCCAGAACACACCGTTAGGTGCTTGGCGACAGATTTTCAATTACTAGTATTATGGCAAATACCCCCTTAATAGGCTGCGTTCAGCAGTGGACGATCCGGCTGTTACAGTAATTAATAGTAGCATGTTGTGTTAGCCTTACAAAAATTATACATAAAGCAGTGTACTATAGTATCAAGAAAAAAATATCTGTACTGTACTATATCCGCCGGATCGTCCGCTGCTGAACACAGCCTCCCCTATTAAGGGGGTATTTGCCATAATCCCCACGCTTGGCAGGCGTCATAACAAATGTATTTCGTTACAATCACGAAATGCAGTGTGCCCGTCACCTTGAGACATAGTTGTTAAGTCTCATGTGCCTGTAATTTCATTGGCTCTCAAGGACTGCTGTCGGAACACACCGTTAGGTGCTTGATAGATTTTCAACTTGAGGGTGGTCGCTAGCCAGGCGGGCATTCGCAAAATGCCCTTCCACCATGCGGTGAAGCTCAAGATGCTGACCGTTCTGTATATAACCATTGTACCCCTATTTTAAACAACAAACACTAAAACAGCGTTTGATGAAGATGTTTTTAAACTGTGATCAAAAATACTGCATGTTTTTTCGACGCGGACTAATAGCTAGCCTACCAACGACCCTACTGGCTTTTGTTTGAACTTCTCTAGGGAAATTACCGTAATAGTTTGGATTGTACGGTGTTTGAAATGTTTTTTTTTTTTTTTTTATTATGCCTGGTAGGTTAGCCTTTGACCACTATCTCACCTGATGGTAAGTGATGATGTGGTCGAGGATGTTGTTCAGACTAACCTAGAGTTACTGGCTCTCAAGGACAGCTGCCGGAACACACCGTTAGGTGCTTGGCGACAGATTTTCAACTTGAGGGTGGTAGCTAGCCAGGCGGGCATTTGCAAAGTGCCCTACCACCATGCTGTAACGACTACTATCCTAAGACAACAACCGGGACCGACGGCTTAACGTGCCCTCCGAAGCACGGAAGCGCTCAGTAGTAATGTCACCAGCGGTCACCCATCCAAGTCATGACCGCGGCGGACGTTGCTTAACTTTGCTGATCGATACAGAATGGCTAAGCAAACTTCGCTACGAGCGCTTCAAACTCAGTTTGGGTATTTGTTAAGCCATATTAGAATATCAAATACTAATATTATTTATCTATTGCACTAAAGTCCTATTAACGGAAATGGTGAAGAAACAGCGAATTTGCCTTAAGGTGTACCTAGTGTATTAAAAAAATAAACCGTAATGTTTTTCTACACTGATAAGTAAATAACTTATTAAGTCGGTTAAAATTGTTGAAGTTGGTCTCATGCTGATTCGAAACACTGACCTCGACATATCATGGTCCGACTTCCAAAAGATAATTCATTCATTTCTAGTTAGCCAATAATTATTACATTTTTACATACACGACATTTTTTCTAGATACTATAGTTGCTAAATCAGTACTAATATTATAAATGCGAAAGTAACTCTGTCTGTCTGTCTGTCTGTCTGTCTGTTACGCTTTCACGCCAAAACTACTGGACAGATTTAAATAATATTTGGTATGGAAATAGTTTGAGACCCGGAAAAAAACATAGGATAGTTTTTATCCAACTGCGCAAAAAGAGGTTATGGTATGTTTGTTGCAGGTATGTTTTTGCGCGATAACCGACATACGCGCGGGCGGAGCCGCGCCCGAAAAGCTAGTGTATTATATCTGTAAGGCTAAAACAAGATGGTACTAGTAATTACATTTAATTAAAAAAAGAAATGTTTAACTAAAAAATGGAACCGACTTCATGATAGTTCAACAGTACTTATTTTCACATATTGTGCGCTTTACAGACTACGAGAAGTTATTTCACACTTTGGAGTGTTGAAATAGGTTTGGTTAAAAAATTTTTCACTCTATTTTACTGACCCTTGCTACTTACGGAATCAATTGTCATTCACTGTCAACGACGAGGATCATCAAGATATGAAAACATTTTTCAGGTATTGTGTGTAGTGTAACTCAAAAACGGCTTTTACCGATTTTGATGAAATTTAGGTAGAAAAGCATCAGCTTTCAAATAAAAAAAAATATTATCAAAATCGGTTCACCCAGCCAATAGTTCTGAGGTAACAAACATAAAAACCTCTTACTTAATATCGGTTATTAAAAATGATGTTAGTTTATTAGTTAGATTTAAAAATAAATAGAAGGAGCGAGGTTTTGGAAGTCGGTTCTATTATTTTTACAAAAAAAAAAAGTTTGTTTTGCATACTACTTAAAAGATAATTATCATTCGTCTAACATACTGTTCATCTTCAAGAGTTGTAATTTCAATTAAATCATCTAGACCTATGCAAGTACCTGAGTAACTTAAAAACTACTCGACCGATGTTGATGAAACTTATAAGGGATAAACTTGGAGGTATATCCTACCCAGCAAACAAAAATCAATTCATTATAGGCCGAATAATCGCGTAACAAACACAAAAAATACACTTGAATTGAGCACATCCTTCCTTATTTTGAGAGTCGGTTAAAATAATATTCATGCATACATTTTATTTTTAAGAACTTGATTAATGTAATGTGTTAATGATTACAACGAACAAATAAAACATTATCATGATCTGGATTCGAACCCGTGTCAATCCATCCCTAAGGCCGGGACATGCTCTTAATAGCAGTAGTAATTCATATTTAAAATTAAACTTTTTTATAAATCTTTCTTAATTTAAGACAGCGACATCTATAAGTTTGATATTACAAGAACCAATCGACTTCTCTTCCAAGTTGTAATAGCAAAACTTTTGGAGTGCTGCTCGGCAAGTACTAAAATACTCAGTTTAAAAATGGTTTTTGATAAAAAGTATCACTTTTGAATATTCAGAGGATGTGACACAGTTCTGCTTGTTTGTGAAAAAATGTGCTAGTTTTTGGGACTTTTCAGTTTTACTTTGCGAATAAAGTTTTAATTTTGTTTTTCAACTGAATAGAACTGTTCTCTGACAAACATGAATTTTACCATGACAATTTGACGTACATTGGATAGATTTCGAGAATAATAACTTCGATGTGCGTTATATTATATTTCGAAGCAATGATGGTGGAGCGGTAATAACTATAGACTGCCGTGGCGCAGGTCCATGGTTCTATTTGCACCGCCAGCTTTACCTTCACTGCATGGTGGAAGGGTATTTTGCAAATGCTCGCCTGGTTAGGTACCACCCTGAAGTAGAAAATCTGTCGAAGCACAAAGTACTCACATAAAAAAACAGTCACAAAAATACTAAGGTAAATACAAGGCTGTAGACCCACTGCGCCGGGCAGCGAGAAAGCGAGCTATCTACTATTTTGTCGCCCAAGAAACATACAATTATACAGATTTCATTGTCAACTTAAGAGGCGCATACTTATATTAGACGATGAGGTCTTTGACAAATAACAGATTGGCGAGGTAGGACGGAAAGAGTTAGCGACGCCACATAATGTATATGAAATGTTATTTTTATACAGTCCACTCAACATAGATATAAGTTCTGTCCGTCATACAGAAATCTCGTTTCGCATACGAGTGGGCGAAACAGAACTACCCAATAGTCTTATAGAGAATTATTCAAAAATTCATACAAAATTGAACTTTTTGAAAAAGTAATGAATAGATTCAGGCGTTACTTTGCGGAAATCCATATTTAATAATAACAAATACTTTTAAAAGTATCCAAAAAACATTAAATAATATTTAAATAAAACACTTAAAAAAGCATAAAATTATATATCTAGTGACAATTCCGCCTAATTTTCCTGTCATCTAAGTGACATCACAAACATCACGCAGCCTAACCGGAAGAATACCCGACTAGTTTCGCTTCTAAACGAAGCATCTTCAGGAGGTCTTGACTCACCGAGCGCACGATTCTCGATCGTGCGTTAGGCTGCGTGATGTTTGTGACGTCACTTAGATGACAGGAAAATTAGGCGGAATTGTCACTAGATATATAATTTTATGCTTTTTTAAATGTTTTATTTAAATATTATTTAATGTTTTTTAGGATACTTTTAAAAGTATTTATTATTTTTGAAAAAGGCTAAAATCATACAATTAATTCTTTATATCCAGCAATTAAGTGGTATCAGTATTTTTTTCAAATTTGTCTTTCATCTCTTTTATAGTACGTAATTTATTAAATATTTCAGGTACAGCATTTTGAATGTCTGGAAATATTCGAATCTTAGCTATATCCATACAAGTCATTCAACTATTTTCGACCAGGTCCTTAAAATGAAAAGTCATTTGCTGTAAGTAGTGAAAAGCCTACTGCTAATAACATTAACAAAATATTTTCATTGCTGTTCATGAGTATTATTTTAAGAAAACTGTGATACAAAAATCATCTTTCTGTGACTGATAAATAAAAATATATGAATTTTATTCTAACCTTTTAGAAGTTTTTTGGCTCTGGTGAAAAGTTGGGTTTTGGCTACTTATAGCAAATACGTTTTCTTGTATCGATATTTTCATAGTTGACAATATTTCGCATGGTCCAGGCCTAAGTAACAATATGTAATAGGTTACTCAAGAAAAGATAACAAACAAGCAATAGGTATGCCATTACTCACGTCAAAGTGAGTAGGGTGTCATAAAATGGCTTTTTACCATCTCAATTTCAGTAGTAGCTGTTTATTACACTGCCGACGAGGACAACGAGGTGGGCCTGTATCAGCAAGGCAGGGCTGGCTATAAAACCCAAGCCAAGCTTTTGTACATGGAATTTGTTATAATTATTAATTAATTAACAAAATACTACGATTTATATAACCATTACAGCTACTAAAATAAAGGCATTTTTTTATATTATTGGGACAGAACAAGCTCAAGGCCCACCTGAATTTAAACGGACTAACCTCTGCCTATAAAGGATGCATTTCGTCATAAGTCACGAATTGCACTGCGCCCGTCCCCTTGAGTTGTAGTTGTTAAGTCCCATGTGCTTGTAATTTCACTGGCTCTCAAGGACTGCTGCCGGAATACACCGTTAGGTGCTTGGCGGCAGATTGCCAACCAACAAGTGCAGACTCACAGGCAGTCCAGATACTCCAGCCCACTACCAGTGCCCAGCATGCTGCCAGCATTGCCCCGTTGCAATAATAAATTAATTAGGTAATTTGTCATATATAGATACCTATCTACAACAGCAGACCGGCTCAGGACCCGCTGGCACTTACTATATCAGGCGGATCGTCCACGGGGATCGCAGTGTACAATGGCATTTCTTATGAAGGCGCTGCTGCCCACCTTCCAGTATTTTTCCATTAGATATGGGGAGGTGCAATTCTAACGCGGCACCCCAGGGGCTGCCACTTGGCTACTTTTTATTTTTATTTTATTATAATGATCATATGAGTGTGTTTTAATCCAAAAGTAATAAAAGAGTTTTGGCTCCCCTATTGACATAGAAAGGTTCTGTTAACGCAATAAACAGGATTAATAGTGACTTGCTTAGCGACTTATCTTGGATTAAAAGTTTACGCGAACACGTAACGTGTTGTGACCTGTTTCGCTAAACCATTTAGGGTGGTTTTACTTATGAACGAGCACGTTTCAATAGACCAGTAAAGGTCTTTGCGGCATCATCTCAGTGAAGATTCACTTATGTGCTAATACGACACGCGGCATTCCTCAAACGAAAATTGTTTGAGATGCTTCGTTATTCATATTTAACGCACATAATTCATCTGATTCTGCTAAGGATTATTTATTACTAGCTTTCCCGGTGCGGCTCCGCCCGCGCGTATGTCGGTTATCGCGCAAAAACATTAACTTCTTTTTGCGCAGTTGGGTAAAAACTATCGTATGTTTTTTTCCGGGTCTCAAACTATTTCCATACCAAATTTCATTCAAATCGGTCCAGTAGTTTTGGCGTGAAAGCGTAACAGACAGACAGACAGACACAGAGTTACTTTCGCATTTATAATATTAGTACTGATTGCTACTTCTGAAATTAAACATTCAATTCGTGAAGTAAACTTAGTACATTAGGTCATTTCTTTTAAATTTATTTATTTTAAACACAATAATAATTTTATATTAATAATCAGTATCCACTGTTGTTGGTGTGGAAGTCACACTTGTACTTGACAAGAAAGTCAAAAAGCGTTGGGAGGGTTAGTGTACACAACCTTAATATTTTAAGGTGAGTTTCTTCTAAGCGCTTCTTTGCAAACGTAGCTTTGTTACAATTAAATACCAAATATTCTAATATTGTAAAATTTTGCATGCATGTCTTTAAGCCTAATAATTTTTTTAATCTACAAATGTAAAAATAAGAAATACCCAAAATTATTTTATTGAATAAATTTTTAAAACGTAAGTTTACGGAAAGCTGGCAAACTAGAAGCATAAACATTCATGCAAAATTTCACCCAGTTTGTATACTGGTTATTTAAAATATGAAGGAACTGAGTTCGTGTGGATATTGCATGAGTACATTTCCCTAAACCACGAGATAAACATCGCCACCCTTGTATATTTCCTGAAACCCTTTAAGCAGTAGCGGTTACAACTATTTGTTTTTTTTATTCCTAGTCTTTGACCACTACCTCACCGGATGATAAGTGATGATGTGGTCGAAGATATTGTTCAGGCTAACCTAGAATTACTGGCTCTCAAGGACAGCTGCCGGAATACACCTTAAGGTGCTTGCCAAATTCGCAAATTGCCCTACCGCCATGCAAATAAATTTTTAACACAATTGTTTTACAAGCGGCGTTATGCTCTCCCATTATGAAATTAATTATCAAATTAAAAAAAAAAACCTTGGTGCGTCGTTTCTTTGTGTCCTCTATGGTTGTTTTAACCACAATGTTAGTATAACTACCATGTCGCTTTAAGTATTCTAACGCTTCCTTAAGTATTAAAGGAAACGTGGACTTTTGTTAATGCGATAAGTGATCCAAAGTTACTAAGCATGGATATGGGTTTAAAACGTGCGAGATTAAATGACAAGAGTTGTGTGAAATGTGTCTATATTTATAATACTGGTATTGAAGTAATATTCTTGATTACCAAGTATTCGATATTTTTTTCTGAAGTATAGTGCCGAAAGAGATACTTTGGCATACCAATGGTAATATATGTGTCGTGGCCAAGTCGTAGAATTGCCCATATCATGAAATGCTGGAGGATTTCATGAAGTAGCCGCATTTCATGATGTGGACAACTTAATTTGACCAGATCATTAAATCGACATATACATATGGTTGGTATACTTTGGTTTTTCTCGTCGTAGTTGATAATGTGGGTAGGAGGAATGACACCATTTCTGGATTAATTTTTGTATGTACATATAAATAAAATTCTCGTGAGTATCATACATATTTATATATTATATATAACTGGCATAAATACTCACGTTTGGGGTAGAATACGTCGACCGAGTTTCGAGCATATCACTTCTCATAAAGTTTCACTAACAAGTCTCCCCGGCTCTATGTAATATTGGTTTCAAAACGCATTTTTGATAATTGTCTGAAAAATACAACAAGAAATATTTCACATAATTGGGATACTTTGCGCCAGGTCAAAGTACCCGAAGTTTTTAGTAATTCCTGAGCTGTCTCATTAAAAAAATAAAAACTAAATTGTTAAAATAACAATAACATGAAATACTCTCTGATGAGACGAAAATAATGTATAACTGAAACAAAAACAAAACCTTACATTTATCAATACCGCGATTATGCAGATATTATGTGTATAAGGAGAATTATAGAAGAATTCAAGCAATATTATTTATTAAAAACAATTACATTCACTATGCGACACGTTCCAAATTTAAGTATCAACAATGGCATCCTCTTGTTTTCTAAATATAAACAGACAGTGGGAAAGCGCGGGATTGTCTCTTTTGAACAGTTGTGATTTTTCTGTAGAAAATTTCAATTTTATTATTTTGTGGTTTTGATGATCAGTTATGTAGTAGTATGTAGTTAGTTTAGTTATTTACTGTACAGATTTTATTAATTTGTGTATATAATTTTCTGGTAAGTCTTAATTTATTTTCGTCGACGATGAATGATCCCCCAGACACTGGGGGAACGATTCCCCCTGTTGGATGTAATGTAACCATAGCATCCGAATCTGGTATGGAAACGGATGGATTGCATAGTGCACGAGCCATTAGGGGTAGTCGCTTACATAAAGTTTGCGCAAGCATTGTAACAAACGCAGGAGAAAACATAATTCTGAATTAAAATCTACCAATTGTCATTGCGCTGAAAATGAGCCTCTTATGAAGAAATTGATTTCGGAACCAATTGTAGCCGTTAATACCAACCCTCCACGTCCGACCCCGGTTGCTAGGACTTTATATGAACCTTCTGATAGTGCCCCTTATGTTGTACACGTTCAAAAAGAACAATCTGCCCCCAACGATGGAACAGTACTCCACCCCATAGCTTTTGGAAAGTTTTTGAAACAATATAATATTCAAAACATTATGAATGGGACTCTCAAACGTATTCCACGGAATAGAATCACCATCTCATTTTCAAACTATTTAAATGCAAACTTATTCCTTACACACAACAGTCTTTCTTCACACAACCTGAAAGCTTTCATACCATAATTTACTGTAACTCGCATAGGTTTAGTTCGCGGAGTGCCACATTAGGCAGTAGGCCTTATTCAGGGGTCCATTCATTAGTGGACACCTGAATTGAAAACATTAATGTTCCTATAGGATGTGGAAACATTTTAAAAGCTCGACGACTTAACTATAATACAGTGCTTCCTCTGCTGCATTGACCTTTCTATACTAGACGCGACATCTCAAACGAGGATATTCGACCGGTGCAAGTATGCTGGTATGAAAAAAAAAATTTGTTTTTTTTGTCTTTTAATGTTTACTCCGAGCCTAGAGCGTTCACCGCGGTAACACTGGATCGCGCCTTGCTCTATTTGAATAGAGTTTTGAATATTTACGTCGAGCAAAGTAATGAAAAATATGAAATTACAGGCACTAGAGACTCAATATTAGATGGGCCTCTTACTTATTCCGCCAAAACACATAAAAAACACTTTTTTTTTTTAAATATTTAAATAATAATATTTTAGTTTTAATCTCAAAATGTTTGTTAGGACTAGCAGATGTCAACCCTAAGAGGTTGTTAGCATATTACCAATAACCCTGTATATAACATCTTCCCTATACTTCAACCTTATCACATAGTCCGTCAGGTACAAATACAAAACTAAAATACCACTGCGTTTTCCCCGAGCGTACAAAACATTCAGAGAAACAAACAACATTGTTTCAGTACCCGGTCGCTCGTTACTCTGCCACAAAGCAGTCGAGATGTCTCGAGTACGTACACATTTTATACCTACACTAGTACATTCTCTCTTTAAGTACTGTGTACACTGTACACTGTACAGTACATCCCCTTTGCAGGAATTACACAATGTAAACAAATACTACGAATTATACCCCCCGTGGGGTGCCGGGTTAGAATTGCACCTCCCCATTTCATGCCGTGTGGGTGTCGTAAAAGTCGACTAAGAGAAAATACTATTAGAAGGTGGGCAGCAGCGCCTTCTTAAGAACTATGCTATCTAACACTGCGATCCCCAAGCCGCCTGCCAAGCGTGGGGATTATGGCAAACACCCCCTACATAGGGGAGGCTGTGTTCAGCTGTGGACGATCCGGCTGATACAGTATACATGGTTATTGGTAAAATGCTAACAACCACTTAGGGTTGATATCTGCTAGTCCTAACAAGCATTTTGAGATATGTTTTTTGTGTTTTTAACGGAATAAGCACGAGGACCACCTGATGTTTAAGTTAAAAGTATCTTGTGCCTGTAAAGTATTATTTCATAATTTTTATTACTTACTTTATACCTACTATAAGTCATTGCAGACTCACAGGCAGTGTAAATGCTCCAGCCAACTACCAGTTGGCAGCGTGTCCAGCATGCTGACAGCATTGCCCGATTGAATTGCAATGCTTATTCGTTGAGCCAAATAGGTGCCAGCATTTTTATCACGCGTCGCATTTATCAAGCGCTCTGATAAGTTTTGGAAAATACTATGAGCTCCCGGTCTCCATGGACCCAACGTCCCTACACCAAATGTCTCAAATATGTACCCATACCGAGGTTAGCATTCTTGCGCCGCTTGAGTTGCTCCGCCGAAGAAGCCGCGGGGCCAGCCCTCACGTTGGTTTCAGAACGATGTGACGGCGCTAAAGTGTCTACGCAAGTAGCGTCTCACACTAAGGGCTGCCCTAACTTCCACTGGACCAGAGTCATATCGTCAGGTCTTTTACCATCGTCACGCATCAGACCATTACAATGTAAATAAACTTTCAATATCAATAACCAAGCACCCTACGCGGTCAGAGCCTTATAATAAGCTGGCTTAAGAATATACGAACTGTTTCAGGTCTCCCTCATGGATGGTGTAAAAGGTGTTAATTTTTTTTTATGCCTGTTAGGTTAGCCTTTGACGACTATCTCATCTGATGGTAAGTGGTGATGTGGTCGAAGATGTTGTTCAGGCTAACCTAGAATGACTGGCTCTCAAGGACAGCTGCCGGAATCACACCGTTACGTGCTTGGCGACAGATTTTCTACTTGAGGGTGGTAGCTAGCCAGGCGGGCATTCGGCGGCAAGTGCTCGTAGCGTAGGTTGCTTAGTCGCTCTTGAGTATGTTTAGCATCGTCATCTGCGGTCGTGACTTGTATGGGTGACCGATAGTGGCATTACAGCTGAAAGTTCTCTGATGTGCCACACCGTACAATAATCCCATCCGGACGGATACGACGATGTACCTGCAGCTTTGTACCTAAAGTGCGGAGAGAGCCAGGCCTGGTGTTAGGTGCGTGAACAAATGTTGTGTTGACAGGTCTGAAATATATATAGAAACTGTACAGAATGCCTGTTTGATATCGGTACCTGCCTGATGAACACCTGTGTATTCCATGGGTAAACAAATTTTCACGTGGAAAACCTACGCGTGTTCTGCGAGCAGTAATTCAATAATTATGTTGGTGATGTACCAAAATCGATCGTCGTAGTGTTGTACTGGATATTTATTTACCTTTGCTTTTTATGGCTGTAACTGATTATGTGATCGAAGATGTTGTTTAAAATAACCCAGAAATAAATTATAAAATTTTATTAAAATACTAACATAATCAAACTACTGTATATATAAAAAACAGCAACACAAATATAATTAAATCTTGTACTTATTTATTCACAAAAAAAATTATATACAAAAATTGTGTTCGCCGTTTCCTACCAGGAGGCAATCTTGTGTAGAAAACAGTTCAAAGAAATGTACTAAATTGTTATTTTATTTAACAAAATATTTACTAAATAATTATCAATTATTTAACAATAACATTTTTTGCTACACCCTCGTAATAAGTGCAGAAGATAGATCCCATAACGTAAAGCGTTGTGGTCACCCTACATAGTTTATTGGCTTTGTATTGGTTCCCGCGGTTTCTGATTGAGATCTATTTCACTCTGGTGTCAGAGGCAAATTGCCATAAATGATTATTGGGGCTAGTTGGCGCCGCTATTTTCGCATACAAATTGGTTATAAATTGATAAATTTAAGAGGGATCGAGCCCTACGACAATGTGAAGAAAATTTGTGAAATTGAAGTTTCGTATTCTTCTGTTTTCTCCTCAAAAGTTGTACCAGATCAATTATTTATTCACAGAATTTAAAAATGGAGTATATCTAGGTTCTTCTTATTTTATTGTATTCTAAAATCTTTTCATATGTTTGGCGGTTCTCTGATCATGGCGATAAAACGGGGTTTTTTTGGTGATAGAGAAGTGATAGCTCAGTGGCTTTGGCTATGGACTGCCACTCAGCAGGTCCATGGTTTGAATCCCGCCGCGGGCTTGAGCTTCACCGCATGGTGGAAGGGCATTTTTGCGGAAGCCCGCCTGGCTAGCTACCACCCTCAAGTAGAAAATCTATAGCCAAGCACCTAATGGTGTGTTCCGGCAGCTGTTCTTGAGGACCATTAGGTTAGTCTGTACAACATCTTCGACCACATCGTCACTTACCATCAGGTGAGATAGTGGTCAAAAGTAAGCCTATTAGCAATAATATATATATATATATATCATTAGTAATGTTACGAGCTGAGGGTTTGGGATATTTTTTCAGTAAAATGACACCTTTATTCACCAGCTCTATAGTCACTTCATACTTTACTTAAAACAACCGGTGTCACAGAACTCTAATTCACACACTGCACTGTGTAAAACTGTTCGCGCTTGGAGCACTTGATTCAAATATCATCATCCTGTATCTTGCTTCGAATCTGTGACCTGTGGCTACTGATTGAGATCTATTTCACACTGTTGGTTGTGGCAAATTGCCATAAATGATTATTGCTGTGTGCGCCTCTAATTTCCATGACTGCAAAGGATTGGTTTCTAATTAGCCGATTTAACACCCACAAATGTGAGAATGATAAGTGTAAACATTTTGCGCTCTTAAAATATGTGTAAAATATTTACACATATTTTAAGCATGTGTAAAATATTTACACATATTTCAAGTAAGCTATAGGTATCGGAAACCATTAATGTTCATTGCTAGAGTCTACAGTCTAATTTCCATGACTGCTAAGGATTGGTTTCTTATTAGCCGATTTAACACCGACAAATGTACGAATGATGGGAGGAAACAATTTGCGCTCTTAAAATATGTGTAAAATATTTACACATATTTTAAGTAAGCGATAGGTATCGGAAACCATATTCAGAAAAATGTAATTATAAGAGGCTGACTTCCAACACTTAAAGGTCCTCCAAAACTAGTCGTTATAGACAATGCTGATTCAAAACTCTCTAAGCTTACAATGTCATGTTCCGACTTCAACAAGTCATTTAATACCTTTCATTGTTGGAAGTCTGCTCCGTCTTTTTTTAATTCATTTCAGTGATACAATCTTCTTGCCCAATATACTGGCAACTATCGGCATGGATTTCGAATCGTGCAGGTATAGGCATATTGTCACTGTATTTTATTTATTCCTCAGTGCCATTTGCATTCATTTAGTTATTAATTATGCATATAGTTTCCTACTAGCTATACTAGGTCACTACACCATAGGTTAACAGCATTATAATTATGTTTACTTATATATAAATATATATTTCATCTCCATAAGGTCTATATTATACTGTTGCCTGATGCTAATAGCCATGAATGATCCTTGCTTGGTGTGAGTCTAATTACAATGACAGCATAGAATTGTATTCATATCCTGTTGTATATACACATATTTCAAGTCAAATATTTACGAAGATGTTGTAATGGAAAATATAACAAATAAAATAAAGTAGGCTACGTCCTTTTGTTTCAACAAAATGGAAAAATAATGAATGTAAAAATAATAGTTTTCAGTTCGATTTAAAAATGTTCAACACGGATTTGTTACGGATATAATTGGGCACAGAGTAGCGAAAATCAGTTGTCAGAATTCGTTATAGTTGCAAAGTCCCAAAAAATGATTTTAAAATAGCTGTATTGCAGATTTTTTTTACGTAATAAATGAGTTATAAAAAACTTTCACCACGGCTTGGATCACCTTCAAAATGACGTAAAATCAGGGAATAAAAATAAATGTATTTTAATGAATAGATTCAGGCGTTACTTTGCGGAAATCCATATTTAATAATAAATACTTTTAAAAGTATCCTAAAAAACATTAAATAATATTTAAATAAAACACTTAAAAAATCATAAAATTATATATCTAGTGACAATTCCGCCTAATTTTCCTGTCATCTACGTGACGTCACAAACATCACGCAGCCTAACCGGAAGAATACCCGACTAGTTTCGCTTCTAAACGAAGCATCTTCAGGAGGTCTTGACTCATCGAGTGCACGATCGAGAATTCTCGATCGTGAATTCTTAAATGTATTTTAGATATTATTAAATGTATTTTGTTGGTCCAGTGGCAAAAAGTGTTGCTTTGTAATATCGAAGTCATGCGTTTGAATCCAGGGTCAGACTGTTATTGGATCTTTTTCTGAGAAACAAATGTTCATTAGCAGTCCAAGCTCTGAAACTTCACCAGGTAGATGGCAATAGTCTAGCGAGACTATTGTCATAGCGTATATAGATAGCGATCTATGACCCGAACCAAAATCAATTATGGTGAAACACTCGTTTTATCATGTCTGTCTACCCCTTTTGGCATATACCGCAAGTTAATTTGTTTCTTATCTATTGGAACAGCCGTGCATCTGCTCAGGACTGGTTATTTGATCAAAAATTTCTCGTACTACAATTTCATTATGACATTTTATTATACTATTCTGTAATTTCATCCCCAGCACTAATTTTATTCTATGACTATATAAATAAGACGGACAGACTGACTGCAGCGGACGTTGCTGAATTTAGTTGATCAGTTAAGAACTACTAAGTATGCTACTAATACTACTTTTTGAAGCAGTGATCAGTGGCATAGGCTATGGACTGCCGCGCAGCAGGTCCATGGTTCGAACCCCGCCGCTGGCTTGAGCTTCACCGTATGCTGTAAGGGCATTTTACGAATGCCCGTCTGGCTAGTAACCACCCTCAGTAGAAAATCTATCGCCAGCACCTAACGGTGTGTTCCGGCAGCAGTCCTTGAGAGCCAGTGAAATTACAGGCACATGAGATTTGAGAACTATGTCTCAACGTGACGGGCGCAGTGCAATTCGTGACTTGTGACGAATGCATCTGTTATAGGCAGAGGCTAACCTCTGACTATAACAGATGCAGCTCTTAACCGGACTAATCCGGTTAACATCAGGCAAGCCTCGAACTTGTTCCGTTACATTAATATAAAAAAATACTCTGATAGAAACAAGCGGAACACTGGACCTTATTTACAATTATTAATATATATTTTTGGCGCATATTTCACTAAATACTTAACGGAAACGATAAAATTATTTCATACGTGGTAAACATATTGATTCATGTCACGTCACATATACTCAGACATAATGAGCCTAGAGCTTTACCGTGTCATGTAATTTCAGGCACAGGATATATATAATCAAATATCTCTATTGGCAAGCGCAATATAATATAATATTGTATCCGCCACTTACGAGCTCGGAACGTTCTAGATTATATGAACATTATGATAATATTATGCATGTGATAGAAAAATACAGCTTTACGTTGTATTAATCTTGAAAATGTTTTATGAATGTTTTCTTGACACGAATGCCCAAAAAAGGAGTGTTAAGTTTTCAGGGTTCATGTATGTTTGTGAGTTTCTCTATTCCACCATAACTTCTAAACAGCTTAACCGATTTTGATGTATGAGATATCATTAGATTCGATTTGATAGCGCAAGTGACACTGGGTACCAAAAAGAACAAACAGGAGATTTGTAGACGCCATATTGAGAGAAAACTTTTTTTCCAACGTATCTTCTTTTTTCAAACGTATCGAGTCATTTATCAATATGAAGTGCTTTAAAAACGATTACATAAGTATATTTAATTTGCAGCTTCAATTGCAATTTAACGATGAAATTCTTAACGAAAATGAATAATTTGCAATCGGGTTTTTTACTTTTTATATTAATTTATACATGTTTTCTTATTGTTGACGGCTAACCTTTTGCCACTATCTTAACGGTAAGTGATGACGTTAAATAGCATTCAGGCTATGCTGGAATCGTTGGCTCTCCAGGACAGCTGCCAGAACACACCACTAGGTGCTTGATGACAGTGTTCTGTCTAAAAGTGATTCTAAACAGAACGTAAAATGTACAATGTACAAAAACAAATCATTCTATGCTATAATCTGCTCGCTTCGCTCAGACTAATTTCGTTTACAAAACTATAGGCCATTCTAGTCTAAAGGTAGTTTAATTACCTAAACCCACATATACATTGCCTACGCCAACAAACCGCACAGTAACGCTCGTTATAAACTGCTCGCTTCGCTTCGTTCAATGTCCATGTTGGTTCACATAAAGCACTATGCCTATTCTAGGCTACTGAGCCCGCCGCCTAACTTATGTGCCAATTGACAGCGCCCCGTCGTTCCGACGATTAATGGTCACTGCCAATTTGAAATTCAAATTCTAACTTCCGCGGTCTTGTTAAAAGATTCAACAGCAAGCTTTGACGGTCGGACCATGTTTACATAATATGTTGAACATATGAACATTATACGTTGTGTAGACAAAAATCCGGTACATGCTACGTTTTATGAACAAAACTTTTATTTGTTTACCATATTTTTTTACCATAAGTATACACCAACAAATCATACTATGTCACTATAATCTGCTCGCTTCGCTCAGACTAATTTTTCTGACATAAATATAGGCCATTCTTGTCTAAAGGCAGTTAAATTACCTCAAACTTAATTGCCTACGCCAACAAATCGCACAGTTACGCTCTCAATATAAACTGCTCGCTTCGCTTCGTTCAATGTCCATGTTGGTTCACATAAAGCACTATGCCTATTCTACTACTGAGCTACTGAGCCCGCCACCTAACTTATGTACCAATTGACCGCGCCCCGTCGTTCCGACGATTAATGGTCACTGCCAATTTGAAATTCAAATTCTAACTTCCGCGGTCTTGTTAAAAGATTCAACAGCAAGCTTTGACGGTCGGACCATGTTTACATAATATGTTGAACATATGAACATTATACGTTGTGTAGACGAAAATCCGGTACATGCTACGTTTTATGAACAAAATTCCTGTATTATGCGATACGGAAATCCTCTATGGTTGAGGCATCCACTTCCACGATCCAATTTATCCATTTATGTCCAACATTATATGAAAGCTTGCGTGCATTATTAATTTATTGAGCGTGCCATTCTCATTTTAGTAGTACACCGACTAACAAAAGATCAGTGCTCCACGTGACCATACAATATGTATTAACATATCTAAGTCCTCGTAAAGTTATTTTATATCGTGCTGCAAAGGGAAATACTTTGTGAATCGGAATCAATGTATCTTTATGTAGAATCCAGCTATAATAAGGTACAGTTTAAGTAGTGGTGGCCCAGTGGTAATAGCTATAGGTAGCTGTTCTTGGTGTTAATCGGCTTAAGCTTTTTTAACCCAGTTCAAAAAAGAAGGAGGTTCTCAATTGACTGTATTTTTTTTATGTTTGTTACCTCAGAACTTTTGACTTGGTGAACCAATTTTGATGTTTTTTTTTTTCATTTGAAAGCTGATCCTTGTCTTTAGGTCCCATTTAAATTTCATCAAAATCGGTCAAGCAATTTTTGAGTTACACTCCAATAATTAAAAAGTATTTTCTTGATGATATCGTCATTGACAGTGAATGACATTCGATCCCATAGGTAAATAGCAAGGGTATAAAAAGGGGAAAAAAATGTTTATCCAAAAAATGGAACCGACTTCAACACTCAAAGTATGAAATAACTTCTTGGACTTAGTACCATGCGCATAATATTATGATATTACTTTGAACTATCATGGTACCGACTTTAACAAGTCATTTCACACTGTTGAGTGTTGAAGTCGGTTCCATTTTTTTTATCATTAGGTATTATTTCTCGGGCAATTCACCATAACAACACATATTCAGTAAAAATTTCAACCCTTTAGGTATCTGCCACGGTACCAAAGGTTTCACAGAAGACTTATTTACAGTACGGTCGGACAGACGCATAGAAATAGGATCTTTGTCTAGTGTGAAATCCTCAAAAACAAATACTACGAACATGTTCGCGACTACAAAAACACGTCCAAAATATTGCAAATTTTATACTATACCCGGGTTTTTGCGGCCCTCTCGAAAGGGTTAAAACCGCAGGTGTGTGCCGCGATAGATATTTGGGTACTATATTATGATAATACCATTGTAGAGGGATGAAAACGGGTTGAAAATATTATACCGTAATACTATTGTGACCGGAAACTGCACGCCGGATGTTGGGGATTATTCTGGACATTGGTTCAATTATATGAATGTGTCTATGTAGATTATTTAACAGATTGTTTGATTGTCAGCTCTGATGACAAGTATGATTTATTTATATTTAAATAGGTATATATTATCACAACAGAATAAAAAGGACTTGACTGGAAGGTATTTAAGGACTGGAATTATTTAAATATTTTAAATTGGCTTTTATTGAAATTGAACTTAGGAAAGAAAGGCGACTTAAAACTTTTGGGAAGCGATTGGAGCGTTTGCCAGTGGTTTTTAACGGTGCAACGCAGCAGTCATGAGTAACCGCTAATTCTGAACGCTTCCGTGCTTCGGAAGGCACGTTGTGCCGTCGGGCCTGGTTGTGCCCTACGATTGCAGTCGATATAGCATGATGGTTGGATATTTTGCGAATGCCCGCCTGGCTAAATACCACCCTCAAGTAGAAAATTTGTCGCCAAGCGCAAAACGTTGTGTTCCGTTAGCTGTCTTTGAGAGCTAGTAATTCTAGGTTAGCCTGGGACCACATTATCACTTACCATCGAGTAAGATCTAAGGCTAGCTTGTCAGACGTTGAAAAAAGGATTAGATCTCTTGCGTGACCTATCAATCCGATGCCGTAAAAAGCAGGTCGAGTGAAATTAAGGCATGCTTTTAGTACTTTTGCTATAACTACTCCGTTTGTATTGTGTGTATGTATGACCAACGCAACGGGCAACCCCAGGAGGGTTGGCTTTTGGCAGGCGACCGACCTCTCCTACTTTTCACACGCAATAAATGAGTAAACACATTTCATTTCCTTCTTGTAATTATAAATTTGTTCTTGCTTATTTCTATTAACGGTATGCCTTTATTATCAAAACACTACGAACTAAAAAATACACTACAGCTACCATAATAAAATAATTTAAACAACGTAAAAGGCATTTCAGGCTTACAGGCAGTACAAACGCTCCAGCCTATACCAGTTGGCAGTGTTTCCAGCACAATACCAGTCTACTAGCTTGTAATCTCTTCCCTTATGAAACAAAAGAAACGACAGAAAGCTTACTGGCAGTTTTAAAGTAGAAATAAACAGAATTTTATAATTAAAACAAAAAATACACCACAGCCAAATGGTATTTCAAATAGTATATTTAGAGACATTAGCACGCTATAATATAGAAGCTATAAAAAAACATTAAATAATATTTAAATAAAACACTTTAAAAAGCATAAAATTATATATCTAGTGACAATTCCGCCTAATTATCCTGTTATCTACGTGACGTCACAAACATCACGCAGCCTAACCAGAAGAATATCCGACTAGTTTCGCTTCTAAACGAACCATCTTCAGGAGGTCTTGACTCACCGAGCGCACGATCGAGACTAAACGGCCAGCGGCTAAACGAAGTGAATTGTTTCTTTATAAGACGTGTGGTATGAAATAATAATAAAACTTTATTATGTATGGCGTGTTATATGTAAGGACTTTGTAATGGACAGGAGCGACCGCTTAACATTTTAGCTACCACCCTCAAGTTGAAAATCTGTCGCCAAGCACCTAACGGTGTGTTCCGGCAGCTGTCCTTGAGAGCCAGTAACTCTAGGTTAGTCTGAACAACATCCTCGACCACATCATCACTTACCATCAGGTGAGATAGTGGTCAAAGGCTAACCTATCAGGCATAAAAAAAAAACTGACATTTGTCTCCTCACTTAATAAAATAAAAACATTGTAATCCGCCATTCAGAAAGTTGGCGATTATCAAGGCGCAAAAAACCCTCGACACAGCTCTGAAAAGTGAACGGGTGTTGTACGCTTCTGTTATACCTCTTATACCTCCGCATTGGTTCTAGCTGAAGAACTCAAACCATGGCTTGGGCTCTTCCAGTGGGAAGTTTTGCCTCCTGCGACTTTGGTCGAGGTTGGTGAATAGTCAATCATCTGCAGCGGCCCAATTATGTAACTTGTTACTTACTAAATCCGATTACAATCTCACAAAAATGGCGGATTCGTGATCATTTGTTCACGTAGCATTAGTTAGTAACATATTATGTTAATAACTAAAGCTGTTATGTATTGAAGTCTTATTAATATATTTATATCTATGTATAAATATATTATAAATATATCATAAATATATTTATAGAATTAAAATCTGGTGGTATTTCCAAGCTTCGTATGATAAGTTTCTACTCATTTATGAAACGCAATATAATTTCGCTGTGCGGCTGATATCGATTTCATTGTCACCACTGCAACATTATTAGAATTTGAAACCGCTGAAACAATGTACGATCGATGAGCATTATGCGGTCAAACGGTGATGTCGCCGCGTGCCGTCGAAATGATAATTATATTTATTATTTTGACCAAGTTGTCCATAGGTACAACTTGGTCGAATTGCGATTGCCGGCATGTAGCTTTCTTTTACAGATCGATTAAAAAGTATTTGCAGGGGCATTTAATCAATTAAATGGGGGAGGGGGGGGGGGGGGGGGACGACGTCTGGTCCAGCAGACTTATATGCATCTCATTTCAGAAGTTTGGATTTTACTATAGAGCCCGATGTATACTGATATATTGTAGAAATGTCACCATCAAGGGACATTCAGTGGTAGTTACTATTATTATTTAAGTGGATAGGGTTTGTATATAGATCTAGTCTTATTTCAACCGATAATTGATTCATTTTATCCAACACGTATTTTGTCCAGTACGCATTTCGTCTAAAACTAATCTAGTACGCATTTTGTCCCGCAAGAGTTAAGTTTATTATTAATTTCACCTTATTGAGATGAGTGATCAAGCTGTATGTGGTAGCTGTATTACGTATTGTCACGGTAATGTTATATAGATAACATAACCATGGTATTGTTTTTTAATAGAATCGTACATTTAACATAAGATTAGGATCTGTTACAATTACAATACGATACGATCACTCTTTATTGACAACAAAAAAAAAACAGGAAAATACAAAGAAACAATAACAATAGTTAGGTACAAAGGGGCGGTCTTATCGCTAAAAGCGATTTCTTCCAGACAACCCTTGGATGGACAGAGAATATTTTTTTGAGCAGGGAGGGTGGTGCAAGTCTCATTTACATAGGTAATATAAATATAAATTGCTGTATAACAGTATAAATTAACTACATAAATATCACCATAATAAATAAAAGCGTTATTCAGTAAAATTAGTTATATTATATAATATTTGGTGAATTCGTTTTGATATTATCCGTACTAATGTAGTATAAATGTCTGTCTGTCTCGCATTCACGCCAAAACTACTAGACCTATTTGGATGAAATTTGGTTTAGAAGTAGTTTGAGATGGGAGGAAGGACATAGGATAGTTTTATCCAACGCAAATAGAGGTTATAATGCGCGATAACAGACATATCGCGACCAGAAAGCTAGTTTTTTTATAAAAATAAGTTTACTTTCCATTACAATAGTTCAGTCCCTCGCTCCACTTCTATTTTGAAGCTACGAATTACTAGGAGTTCCCGTATACCATGGCACAAATCGGTCCCTCCACTGTTCGAGCCATAGATTATGTAATTAAGGCCAAATTTACGACACCACACCTAGTCAGTGGACGTAGACATGACCACAGTATAGCTTGTAACAGAAGCTTATGTTGGATTATTATGTAGCAAATAAAAAAACTGAAACGACTAATATAGAACTGTCATAATAGTAGTTTATGCAACTGTCATATAATAGAGGGTATTAAAACATGAGTGTATTTTTTCAAAATAAGATTACACTAGAGTTTTGATACCTAATTATATGCAGTTGCATACACTACTTTATTTAATCTCATCTCGCTATACGCTTTTCTTGATTTTTCTGGCAAAAGACTATTCGTCAGTTTCGTAGCTGTTTCTAGAATGTCAGGTGGAGTTACATTTTCATGAGTATCGTTGGTGTTGCTTGACATTTTTGCAACTAAAGTTTTATCCAACAAAATATTACTCAAATTTGTATGTACGAAATAGCGCCAAAATGGAAAAAGTCTGTTATTGGCTCGGAACCAGCGCTCACGACAGATAATGTGTACCTAAATTGAATTAAAACCTCCTTGGTAGGGACACATAGTACTTTAATAATTAAAAAATGTTTTAAAGCATTGTTTTGTTAGGAGAATAATGCTTTAATTCAATTTTTTAATTATATAAAGAAGTTTGTAAATAAAATATGCCAATGAAAGTGTGTATTTCATTTCATAATTAGATTATTACCGAATGAGATTATATAACACTAGTTTAAGAGGCAGAAGAGAAGAAATTAAAACGACTTAAAACTGTTCCGAAGAGAAACATTATAAATGAAGCAATCATCAATTACATGAGATTGATCAAAAGACCAAAAAGACTTCATTTTCTAATAACTTTTTTCTTTATTATATATTTTGACTGCTTTCACAAAAATATAAATTCATAAGCAGTGATATGGCCTGACAATTTTAAGCAAGATAAACCTCAAATAGGATCTGTTGTAAAGATCTGCTCCTAAAATCACCCCTCAGAAACTAATCACCTTAGTTTCAGACGAAAGCAGTGATGGGCTAAAGCAAGGGCTATACGTAACAGGAAGTCCATGGTTGGAATGCTATCTCAGGCTTTTGCTTCACAGCATGGTCGTAGTGCATTTTGCAAGTCCTTCTCCGGTTAGCCTCCCTCAACTAGAAAATCTGTCGCCAAGCACTTAACGGTGTGTTGGCAGCTATCCTTGTAAGCAAAATCACATCATAGGTTAAAACTCTCGACTTCATCAACATTTTTCAACAGGTAAGTTTGTGACCTGTAAGTGACCTGGTCTTGACTGCAGCTTTTGGGCTATGCCAAACGCTGCTATAAAAGAGCTGTAATAAGCGAAAATCATATTTTTCAAATTTCCAGGATTAAAAAGTATGTCCAGGAGGCCGTGTAGATTAGACATCCGGAGCGAAATCGGAGGACGCGGGCTGGATTTTCGTCAGGAAAATTTTGTGGTCTAATAAAATTTGTTAAATTAATTGACGGTATTGTTAAATAATTTTAATCGACGAGTAGAGCTACTGCTACCTCAATCTAGGTACTGTGACCTATCCGTAACTATCCAAACAGCTTGGAATTTAATAAGATTATTTGGCTTTTGTGAATTATTTAGACGAAACTTGGGCTATAATTCATTGGGTTTAGACATAGAATAATTATTCCTGATCGGACGCTGCAAAACATGCTTTAGGAAATTAATTGTGTTCTGAAGTAATGCTTCAAAGTTAACGTAGGTATATTATTCAATTAGTTTCAGTCGCTTCTGTTCATAAAGAGACGAGCTTAAAGACTCAATAACGACTCACTTTAATTCACTAAGTTACTAAATGAAACATTTTGTATTTGAATTACTAGCTGAGAGAGACTGGACTACAAGGTCTAAGATAGTGAAAAAACAACTGTACTGTACTGTATCAGCCGAATCGTCCACCGCTGAACACTGCCTCCCCTATGTAGGGGGCATTTGCCATAATCCCCAGGCAGGCGGCTTGGCTTACGACACCCACACAGGAAGGTGCAATTCTAAACCGGCACCCCAGGGGGGTGAAAAAACAAAACACCATACAATTAAAGTTCATATCAAAGCGCGCTGTAAAGTTGCGTCTACGATAAATCTTTTTTTTTTGCAAAAAACTTTGAAAAAGCATTCCATGATACTTTCACTTAAGACAATTTGAAACCTAGTCAGTCTTTAGGTTATACTGCAGGTGACTTGCCTATCCGCTAAGTCGAAATTTGCCCCAGCGCGGTGGTATACTATATGGACCTTTCTCTCTATCTCCTCATCATCCCCTCTCTCTCTATCTCCTCTTTCTCCCCTCTCTCTCTCCTCTGTCTGAGAAGGCTTGAGTCCTGATTGGAAACGTGATAATTCATTACGAATTACACCACTAATAAAGCCTTAGTATAATCCACAAACATTTCAGAATGCCTTACCTATTTTTCGCCTCGTCAGATATATGGAGATTATAATAGTTTTCAGGCTTCAAAAGCAAAATTGGGCCACTGCGTGATGGATTAGTCGATGCCCCGCAAAAAGTTATTTAATATTCTATGTCTCGGCTTAGGTTTGCCAAGTTAGCATAGCTAGTCCATCGAGGCTTTAGATTTTACGCTTTTAGAATAGTAAAAAAGGTAATTTAGGCTTAGAAAGGTTTGGCCATAAATTTTCTTATAATATTATGCATTTAACAACATTTGACAAGGTGTAATGGAATTACTAAAAGTGCTCAGTTCGTAAGTGCTCTAAAACAAGGAACTCTAAATAGAACACCCACGATGCACCTGTAGGTATAGCGAAGATGTAGTAACTATATGAACAGGCCATCCTTTCATAAACCTATCCCCTAAAAGATCCTCTCTGTGATTAAATATCTTCCATATTCAAATAACAGTCAAAAACAAAACAACGCTAATATATCCTTAAACTAATCAAATAACAATTAATTATTTTGCGGTGATAATTGTTTGTATGCATTAACCGATTTTGTATTTAGGTACTCACATTTTTTATGCCGGTTTGGAATTAAACCTCCCTTAGCATGTAGCGATATCCTTATTTTATTTTTAACAGTTTCAAAATTGAATACCTTTTCATTTGCACTGTATGTTTTTTGTGTCTATTACAAGATCATTTCGCCAATTATGAACTGATTTTCACGATTATTTCTTCTTGAGTAGAGTATATCTCCACGTTGGTCTCGTTTAAATTTCATCAAAGCCGGTTGAGTCTTTTTCGAGCTATACTTAATTAACTGAAAATGCATTTGAATGTAATGAATACCTGTATGATTTAATGGTATTTGCAACTTTTGTTACAATTACCATAATGTTCTGAAAAATGGCCAGGTCAGGAGTACCCTAAACCGACGCTTATGTGAAAGGATTGATGAGTGTATATGAAGCGAATGAGATATGTAAGGATCGTAGCAAGTGGAAATCTGTGGTCTACGCCTACCCCTACAGGAAAAAGGCGTGATTTTATGTATGTTACTTTTGTCTATGGTGAATAGTATTTTAGGTGAGTGAATGATCATGTAAGCATCACTAAAGACAGAGTACAAAAAAATATGAGGTGAGTGTTTTGAATCATCAAGTAGATATGACTTCAACAAGTTGTTTATTACTGTTTATTGTAGGAAGTCGGTTCCAATTTTTATTCCAATTGTTTACATCAAATATTTTTTAACTCCTGTTCATTTCTTAAAAAAAATGTCTAAAGCCCTCGTTATTCATATTCATTTATTCAGCTCAAACCTACTATCATCTTAGGTCTTATATATATATCTTAGTTAAGTAGGTACATTCACCCTGTCAGGGTATCGCAGTCGTAATTTTATTTACCTCATGTTATACAATTTTTTATTTTACAAATAGCATGTAGTTATTTTTATAAAATGTCATGTGTAGGTCTAAATAATAATCTCTTCTGTCTATAAATAATATATCTTATTAAGTAAAATTTTTAATTTACTATGATTTCAATTAATAGACAATACCTACATCAATTATGGTGTCATAGGTATTATTAAACCAACCACCAACTGGTACCATGTTTTTGGCTCATATCTTCACTCGTATATAAGCAAAATAAGCAAAAATTTCAAAACACGACTATCCTAACAATTCGTTTATCATCCGAATTTGTTCAGCCATTTAAAAGTAATGTTGGTATAAACATTTATACTACACCTGCTCGGAAAGTACCTTGATACCTTATCAAATTTACGGTAGAAAGTACGTCATTGCATATCGAACAAATATGCGGGGAGAAAACGCATCTGAGCGGGAGAGAAAAGTGTATGAAAATCCATTTCTTACGTGGTTTTTCTTTTTTAATTTTGGGTAAGACTATGCGCTGGTAACCTAAATATCAAAAGCCAAAAAGTTTTTACAGTGAGTTTTTATCTCCAAGTTCGCAAAATGACACTGGCCACTAGCTGTGTGTTGGATGGTGTCAAACAATTTGAAAAAAGAACATGTGAAAATTGCAGACGCCATTGGCGCCATTTTCAATTTGTGTGTTGTTTGAGGATTCAGTTTTCGTAGAAAAGTAAAATAAAAGGTAGGTGTAGTATAAAGCACTATGTATCACTCGAGAGAAAGTGCGATTCCCGATCTCGGGTGTTTTAAAGCCCTCGCCTACGGCTCGGGCTTCAAACGACACCCTCGACGGTAATCGGTCACTTTCTCCTCTCGGTGAACAATGTACTATAGTCTCTTTTAGCTGTCGTAAAAACAGCGCAATCGAATCACAACTACTCAGAAACTAAATAAAACAAAACCTGAATAAAAATCCTACAAAATTGTCTGTTCACGGTAGTGGGAATCTATTCACAGGCACCGGCGCCATGTTTGGATTTAAACACTGTGCTTTTCGCGTCTCATTCACACTTAAAATGTGAGAGCAAGTGTGTAATTCGAGTAGGATTGTGCAAGCACCGTTAACTAGACGTCGGGGATTTTGTGTCAAGTTAGTTCGAAATAATGCTCTTTTACTAACTACTAAAAACATTTTCCATTTCTATGTCAATAAAAATATGGAGAACGTAAAAGGCTAAGCGGAGAAATATGACATTGAATGAATAAATAATAAGTATTATTACGCAGAATAATGTAACATTTTGCGTTTTGGATATCTGCTGCTCAACTAGGCTTATGACCTGTGTTTTAGCATACAGTGTCATCCATTATGGTAGTGTAAATCTATATTTTACGTTAGAGCACTAGTGTAATAATTAAAACAAAGAATAATTCCAAAGATTAACTTTAACAGAAATGACAGTTTTTATTATATTATAAAATTTAATTAATATTGTTATACAATAACAGGTGTTAGTGTTTTTTTTTTTAATATTGTTAAGTTTGCAATGACGCCTGCTAGGCGAATTACATTACAAAATTACAAATTTACGAGAGAAAAAATTATAGTCATGTGCGGGATTCGAACCCGCGTCCATCCACCCCTTTAGCCGGGGCATGCTCTAACCAATTGAGCTAACATGACACAATGACTCATAACTGTAATTCTTGCTCTCGTTCTTCAACCATCGTATCGGGATGGAGTGACACCTATTGTAAGGTGTTAGTGTCTTTTAATTATTTTTTTTTATGTCATTGTGACGGATCAAGCCCGATGCCCACCTGATGTTAAGCAGACTAACCCCTGACTATAACAGATGCATTTCGTCACAAGTCATGAATTGCACCTGCGCCCGTCACCTTGTGACATAGTTGTTAAGTTTCATTGTGCCTGTAATTTCACTGGCTCTCAAGGACTGCTGCTGGAACACACCGTTAGGTGTTTGGCGACAGATTTTCTACTTGAGGGTGGTCGCTAGCCAGGCGGGCATTCCACCATGCGGTGAAGCTCAAGCTCGCGGCGGGATTCGAACCATGGACCTGCTGCGCGGCAGTCCATAGCCAATACCACTGAGCCATCATTGCTTCAAAAACAATACGAATCGAATAGGTAGGTGCTGGTTTTGGTAAAGTTAGGTACACTATAAGCACACAATTGATTGGCTGAATTTGTAAATGATAATATGAAAGACTTCGGTGGGTTTAAGAGCAAGCGACAATATAAAAGATGCGGATTTATTTATCATACGACTGCCCAAAAAAGGAGTGTTATGTTTGTGAGTTTCTTCACTCTACCATAACTTCTAAACGGCTTAACCGATTTTAATGTATGAGATATCGTTAGATTCGCCATCGAGGCGAATCTATTATATATATTATATTATATTTTATCATTCATTAAGTGCAAGTGACACTAGACGTAAATAAAAACTGGCGGATTTTAGACGCCATATCAAATATATATTTCATAACTAATCTATGATTTTTAATTTCAGGTACGCTCGCAGGTGAAAATCTAGCATCTAAAGATCAAATTTTATCTTTGTTGGAGATTGGTACGTATTACCATACTGATAAGGTACACGCGAACGTTTGCGTGATCCGTTAGCAAATATTCCTGAATTTTCCTTTCGTGAAATGCTATGGCAGGGATTTTAGTGTTGAAAACACGACGGCATCTCTGCTAAAGCTTGTGTTTTTCTGTACTGTAATCACTTCTACGAGTGCTGCTATTCTGACATCATTCATTATCTTTTTCTACACTTATACCACATATATAGGGTTGGAACCTAAATTTTATTTTCTCCAACAACAGAAAGGACAAGACTTTAATATGCTGTAGAACTGTTTCTGGAGCAATGATGGCCAAGCGGTATGGACTGCGGTGCCGCAGGTCCCGGGTTTGATCTCCACCGCCGGCTTAAGCTTCACTGCATGGTGGTAGGGCATTTTGCGAATGCCCGCCTGGCTAGCTACCACACTCACACATGAGTCAACTGTGTGTCTTAATGTGACGGGCGCAGTACAATTCCAGAGGTCAGTCCGCTTAACATCAGGTGGGCCTGGAGCTTGTTCCGTCACAGTAACATAAAAAAAACAAGAGAAAAATTATCCTTTGTTTGAATGCAATGCAATTTCTAAAATCAAAAGAAATTTACAAAAAATTTGAATATTCAGATTTTACGAACATCAATATACTATAATAAATATTAATATAACGTAAAAAAAAAACCTAGTGATCATTCAACCAAAATTAAAATTAATAGTTGAACCCTTCTATTATCTATAATTATCTAATTCTATACTTATATAATTTTGAGGACGCACACACCGTGGGCTGGTGGGCTAGAATGTCACCCTCTATCTCTACCCGGGGCATCGTAAGATGCGACTAACGGTAAAAAACCATAAGGTCACCAGCGCCTTCTGCGGAACTGCTACCTGATACTGCGATCCCCAAGACGTCTGCCAAGCGTGGGGATTACGGCAAACCCTTCTTTATTTGGGGAGGCTGTATTCATCAATGGATAGTGTGGCTGATACAGTAAAGCACACACACCTATTTTCGTATTATCGTTTCGTTCGAATAGAAGATACAAAGCCTACTTTATCTTTTCTGCTCTCATCTTAAATACTGTATGTCACGTTTTACAATGATTCAAGCATTTTGTTGAAGTGTAAAAGGAAATTTAATGGATCGCAGATCGCTCCATTGCTTTCAAATAGATGCTTAATGTCTTTTGATGGGGCGTTATCCTCATTTCCGCTGACTACGTTAGTTTTTCTTTCGTTTTGTTCGTAAAGTTTAACAAGGAAAAAGTTTTATATACATTTTAGGTGTGTAATTATTTAAATATTTTTATGTTTGCAATAACGCATGCTCTGCGGATAACATTACAAAATTACAAATTTACGAGAGGTAAAATTTAAGTCATGTGCGGGATTCGAACCCGCGTCCATCCTCTCCATTTTCCTCTCGTAAATTTATAATTTTGTAATGTGTAATTAATTGCTCGAATTTTCCATTCTGCATAATTTGGGTGTCATTAATGTAAGTTCATAAAACTTGTCTTAAAAAATCCTATCCTAATTCTCAAATCTTCGGAACCCAAATATGTTCACATTTGCACGTTTGTTTAGGGAGGACATAGATGCTGGCTACCGCCTGTGCGGTCGTCCAGCTCCACCGGGTTTTAGGCGAGGGCCTGGCCCTACAATAGCCCGGGAGGGAGAAGTGCCGAAGGCACTTCTCCCGAGACGGGCGTAGAAGGCGAAAAGCGCTTTCTACCTCCGTCTCCTGCGGACGCCGAAAACGTACCGCTATTATAGGAGGGGTTGACAGCGAGCTCAAGGGCACCACTGTGGTTCGGACCTCGGCTTGTCTCGCTGTCGAGAGACATGGGGGGGATCGGAGCAAAATGCCTCTGTGCAACTGCAGTGTTGCACAATTGGGCCCTACTGAATAATACTCTTTGACTATTTGGAGAGCAATTTATCGTGACCTTGTTTTTGCCTCGAGCTCGCCGGCGAGCTCGGTGTTTGATTGTGTGACCTCTGATTACCTCACACCTGGGGATTTTACCTCGACGACTTGCGGATAACGCTAAAGCTGCCAATGTAATGGCTGCGATGGGGTCATCCGGGTCGTCTAATACCTGCCGTGGTCGGCGACGGGGGGGTTTGAAAAATGGGATAGAAGAGGCAGTCGAGTAGTTCGATGCCTGGACAACCAATGGGTTCGGGTGGTGGGGCGCTCGATCAAAGTATCGGCGGGCGCGGTCCTTATTGAACTGCGCTAGAGAGGGAAGGTTTAAGTCGCAATGCAACTCGGTGTTCCGGATATACCACGGGGCGCCGGTTGCATTACGAAGAAAACGGTTTTGGATGACTTGAAGTTTATGAAGGTGGGCCTCACTAGCATGACTAAACACTACTGATGCGTAAGTCATGATGGGGCGGATGCAGGCAGTGTAAAGTGTCTTCTTATTACTAAGAGACATTTTACTCTCTTTGCGAAGTAGGGGACCAAGGCGACCCATTACGAAGGCCGCTCTGTTACGGACGGTTGTTATGTGATCGTTAAAGGTGAGATGACGATCAAGGGTGATTCCGAGGTATTTTGTTCTAGGAACCCAGGGAATGGGTTCGTCGAACAAAATAAGCGGTTTCGGGTAAGGGGAGCGTGTCTTCTCAGTAAAGCACATAGCTGTGCTTTTAGCTGGGTTGACCGCGATGCGCCATTTTCGGAACCAGTCACCGATCTCGGTGATGGCCCGTTGCATGACGAAATAGGACTGTCTGTTGATATGCCACCCAGTGGTGTAAATGGCGGTATCATCCGCATATTGGGCTAGGAATACTTTGGGCTGAGAGCGTGGGATGTCACTGGTATACAGTGCAAAGAGAATAGGTGATAGCACGGAGCCCTGAGGGACTCCGGCTCTGACTGGGTGGGGGGAGGAGAGGGTGCCTTCCACGCGATAGCGAAAGCTTCTGGCTTTAAGGAAGTCTTGTAGGATGAGCACAAGACGTTCTGGCACGCCAAATTGGTATAGCTTGTAGATCAAGCCGTTGTGCCAGACTTTGTCAAAAGCTTTCGCTACGTCGAGGAAGACTGCTAGCGTAGTCTGGGGTTTGGGGTACTTATTGAAGCCCTCAATGATGTGCTCCGTGAGGCGGTGCACCTGTTGGACGCATGAGTGTCCGGGTCTGAAGCCAAACTGCTCATCTGGGATAAGGTGGTGTTCCTTAGCATGGGACTGGAGACGGTTTGCAAGTAACCGCTCGTAAAGTTTGCCTAAGGCACTGAGGAGGCTGATGGGGCGGTAGCTGGTGGGGTCAGATGAGCTTTTGCCTGGTTTGTGAATGCCAATGACATTTGCACATTTCCAGGTGTCTGGGAATAAGCAGTGGCTCATAGCAGCATTGAAGATGCTGACTAAGAGATGGATGAGAGGAGGAGAGAGGGTTTTAAGAACCCTGTTGGAGATGCCATCGGCACCGGGGGATTTGCGCGGTCGGAGGGCCTTGATCAGTCTCTCCACCTCAGCGTAAGTCGCTAAGGTGATTGGTGGGAGTTCAGAGGTGACCACAGAGCTTTTACGTTCGACTTCAGCATCCAGCGAATCGAGGTGAGCTTGGTCAACGTGATCTACGTTAGGGGAACACTGAGCCTCTAGGCTATCAGCTAGGCACTCAGCTTTGTCTTCGTCAAAGAACGCTGGGACTAGTGGCACTGGTCTGTATAAGGGAGGCATGTCGTTGTGGTTACTTCCTTTCAAACCTCGCGCCAAGTCCCAGTAAGCATGGTGGCTTGGCACGAGGTTTGAAAGTTTATCGCCCCATTGTTGATCACGCAACTCAGACATGCGACTTTGAACCATGCGTTCAAAGTGGCGTTTCTTAGTTTTGTTCTCTTTACTGGGGTAAGAGTCGTAATGTCGGGTCACTGCTTTACTCTCCGTCACCAATCGTCTCACATCCGCTGGAACTACAAGGCGCCGGTCGTCCGGCACTATGACCTCCTTTGCGGATGCACCTACTACGGTGGAGAGGTGATTGGTGAACGAATCGATCGCAAGGGTTACGTCATCTTTTGTCAGGATGTCGTCAGGGATCTTGTCTAGGTCCGGTGAACTGATAGCCTTTAGGGCATCGCCTACTTGCTTCCAGTTCACTATCGTCTTAGTGGGGCGGGGGAGGTCAGTCGTTGGGTCGGGACCTAGTCGCAGTATAATGGGTCGGTGGTCAGAGTGAAGCTCGTGAACCACTTCTATGGAGCGTAACCGGAGTGTTACGCCTCTGAATAGTGCCATGTCAAGCAAGTCAGATCGGTGGTCTTCCATATAAGGGTAGTGAGTGGGCTCAGTGGGCGCAATTATGTCAAAGTTAAGTTCTGCGATTAGGTTTTCAAGTGCAATACCTCTGGGATTGTTGACGTTACAATTCCATAGGATGTGCTTACTGTTGAAGTCGCCAATCAGAATGACGGCGCTTCCTAATGAGAATAGGGCTTCTAAGTCAGCTCGGACGATCGGCTTTTTGCAAGCTTGGTAACAGGATGCTATGACTATAGGTTGATGACCAGTCATAGCTAGGAGGCAACAAGATGCTTCCATATTAACAAGAGTCGGGGTAGGTAGGGGAATGCAGTGCAGGGATCTTTTGTAATAGATAAGAGTGCCTCCCCCACGGGAGTTCACTCTATCATCACGTACCGTTCTGTAATTGGCAAACCTAGGGTTCGCCTTCCCCGGTTTTAGAAAGGTTTCCTGCACGCATATGATATTGATAAGGTGGGTACAACAAAAGTCGTGGACGAGGTCACGTTGTCTGAAGAGGCCGTCAGCGTTAAATGACGCTAACGAAACTGAGTACGGTTTCGTGCGTTCGGTTGTACTACCCATAGTGGTTGTACTGGGGAGGGGCCTGGGGAACGAAGCGCTTAAGGGCGCTAAGTAAATTCGCGTGTTCCAATGTATATTGGATCACGTCCGCTGGGGATTGAGCGAAGTGCATCTTGTGCGCTAGCTCGCGGACTTCGTTGATGTCAATAGACATCGCCAGGTCGCTGACTAGTTTGATGTCCTCTTGAAGAGAGGCATCCATCAGCGGCATGGGTGGGGCTTGTGGCCGAGGAATGGCGCGGGGAGGAGGGGCGCGAACGGAGTTGGCAACGGGTGCCGGGAGCGCGGGGCGAGCCGGGGCCGGTGCGCGGGCAGGGGCCGGGGCGCGGGCGGGAGCGGGTGCGGGCGCGCGGGCCGGGGCGCGGGCGGGAGTGATGGTCTTTACCATACTGGGTGGTTTAGACCATGCGTTACGGGCGGGGAGCGGCGCGGGTATTACCTGTGAAGCAGGTATTACCGACAGCTTAGGGCTGACCCGTTGGTAACGGTCATGTGAGGGACGGGTCGGCCTATGCCTTGCCACCCTGTGGTTTATGCGTGGTGCTTTTGGGCAGCCGCGGTAATTCGCGGTATGTCCTTGAGCACCGCATAGAACGCAGCTGGGTGGGTCCGGCGAGTCCCGAGTGCGAGTGCACGCCGCTGTCGCGTGATCGCCTAGGCACTTGACGCACCTAGCGCGAGCGAAACAGAAGCGGGAGGCGTGACCGTATAATTGGCAGTTGTGACACTGCGAGGGACTTCCATTTTTAAATGGGGCTTGTACGTCTAACCCAGAGAGGCCGCAGACCTTTTTTAAATTAAAAATGGCCTTGCCCTCTGGTGTACGGTCTAGTACTACGAGTACTAGGTCATATGGACTGCGGTCTTTCCCGCTGTACATGCGGTGAACCGCATGCACTGGGAAGTCTTGTGCTTTAAGGTCGTCACATACCGCATCGGTATGTATCTCCTTAGGCACACCGCGAATCACAACGCGAAGGACTTTCTCCTCTTCGAGCGCATAAGTGTGAAAACTTATGCTCTCTTTACGGAGGAGCTTTGTTAGCGCTCTGTGGTCGCTACTAGTGGGCACTTGGACTTTAATGCCCTGCTGCGTGGAGCGGGCATTAGTATAATGGATCCCACGATCCGAAACTAAGCGGGACAGCATGTCCCATTTGCTTTTGTCCTGAATGAACAAAGGCGGAGGCGGTTTTTCGCGACGTGCGCTCGCGTCCTGAGGGGACGCGGCGGTTGAAACCGGAGCGGAGGGAGGAGACGCAGGGCGCGGGGCGGGGGTCGGTTTTTTGCCGGAGGCGGGGGCCTTTGCGGGTGCCTTGGCGGGAGGGGCGGAAGTGGCGCAACTAGCGGCTTTGGGCGCGCGCTTGCGTTTGCGATCTACGACGGTGTAACCGTCGTTATCGGAATCAGAGTCCGTGCGTGAGGCGCCGGCCTGATCTACCTCCATGTCCGTTTCGGATTCCGAAACGGTCTCGACAATGGCGAAGGAGGGACGGGTACTCGCTGACCTCCCGATCGGTGAGCGAGAGCGAGACCGTTCACGGGGAGGGGCTGCCACCGTGCGTCTATTGTCGGGCCCGGGAGCGGGCGAAGTAGGACTATCCTCTGAATAGGATCGGGTCAAGGGAGGAACGCTGGCCTCCGGGTTTGAAGTCCCGGAGGGAGCGATGAGAGTGTCCGTGAGGCGGGCATTCTCTTCCTCTTCAAGGAGTTGCATATGTGCAACGTATAGATCGGGGTGGCGGAGGGCGAAGGTCTGAAGGACCTGCACCTCACCGTTAGAGGGACGGGACTGCATCCTGAGGGGAATACTCAGGACGCCCTATCAAGGGTTTGAATTCCCTCACACACCTTGTGAGCTCACTGTGTGAGAGGGAGTGTGTACCTAGGGTGTGCCCTAGTTGTGTACCCTCTCCGAGCTTTTTTCTCGGCGGAGAGGGGTGCTCCTAAGCGCTACTCCGGGGTTGACTAGGGGCGACCCCAAGGCCAGTAATCCCGGAGCCCAGCTTGCTTCGGCTGACCCGTGAAGCGGGAAAGGCCACGGTGCAAGGTTAAACCAAAACAACAACAGTGGCCGTTGTCACCGTAGGGTGTCACACTGCGACCGCAGCAAATGGCGGATTTGATCGTTCAGACGGGTTTGGCTGACGCTACCCCACGCCTGAACGACGTCGCTTAACAGCACAAAGTGTGTTGTTACGCGACTGTTACTATGTTGTGTCGGGTAGTAAAGTGGTGAAATGCGCACCGAAAAGTGCGGTCAAAACAAGACCACCAGCCCGATATGATGTTGTTCGTCCGAAACAAGGGACTTGGGTAGGTGGTAATGCCTGACGTCTTAGAGCGCCTCTGCGCGCCGGCACGGCGAGCTCGTAGCTCACGTTGCACGGCGGTCGGTGGCTGCTCAGCTTCTGCACAGAAAACAAAACTTCGTCAGGACTGCGTATTCCAAGGCACTGGTCTGCAACTAGCGTCGGAACGATGACCCGAGTGAGACGGCAATAGTGCGGGGACTATTGCGGTCTCACTGGGAGATACTGGCGGAGCTGTAGACAGGTGTGCACGGCGTGGCGGCACAGGTCGGAATGGGACACATTTGCACGTTCTGTTTTGAGCTTTTTGTACTTCGAACAGCGAAAGCGTGCTCAGTCGTTCCGAGATGCACTGAGAGCTAACAAAATCCCTGTTACGTCACCCCGTTTTTTTTGTACCTATGTTACCTTATAACTCTTTGTAGGATGTACCGATTTTGTTAATTACTTTTTATTCGAAAGTTAAAACTTATCATGTGGTCTCAATTAAATTTAGTGAGATCTAATGAGAATGATAACGACGACCATCCTCTAGTAGAAAATCTGTCGTTAATCACCAAACGGTGTGTTCCAGCAGCTGTCCTTGAGAGCCAGTAATTCTAGGTTAAGCCTGTTTACACCTTTGACCATATCATCACTTACCATCAGGTGAAATATTGGTCAAAGGCATTAAACATTCAGGCACAAAAAAGTGTACCCCTATCGATTAACAATCTTTTATTAATATTAGTTAATAAACAAGAACCCATATACTGTTTTTTTTTTATTCCGAATAGTTGAGAATTTGACCGCAATCTCACATGATGGTAAGCAACGATGCGGTCGACGGTAGTTTTTAGTCTGTAAAAATTCCAACCAGTAGTTTATTACGTCAAAATATACAACCTCTAAAGGTCGCACAGATTGACATACAGAAAGGCGGAAAGCCAAAGTTTAGTCTTAAAGTGTTCTGTTTCTAGAATGGAACCTGGAAAAGCATGTCATATACCAATTCTTGATGGATCGGCAGCGGTTTTGAACTCTGCTTATTTGCCTCACATCACACGTGTCCAACGAACTGATATTACTCTGTTAAAATTTGTTTTATTGTTGATCGAAATGCAATTAAATGGAATGTATAACGAGCATTAAATTTAAATTACCCGTGTCGCTTGCAAACGGATAATGAATATAACGATTCGTAATTCGTTCATCTGATGCCGGCAACGGTGGCGCTACAGTGGTGCTACGTAGTAAGGTTCTACGTGGCTACGATGAACGCTACGGTTGCTTGCTTGAATATCCGCCGGAAGACATCGAGCGTTTGGTGATTGATTATTTTCTAGACTTTGTACTATTTTGGACTGGACCAGTTGAATAGGTATGGAAGAATCGGTTTTATCAACGTGTCAAAGTCAAAAATAAACTTATGAACCAAAAACATATTCAAATTATTGTGTTTACGTATTGAGTCACCATTTTAACGACAATTACTGATGGCCGTCGGAAAAATTATCTGTTTTATGTCAATGGATCTGTTTTGATGGCGGTATGCCTTTATTCACAAAACCAACAAACTAAGTGCAAATCCAAAGCTACTACAAATAAAAATATTTAGGCAATCTATAGGAAATTGCATCCTTACGCTTCTACCCACTATCAGTTTTCAGCGTGCCCAGCACTGGCAGCTGGCAGTTTTGCCCTGTTAGGTAGCAATTACTTATTCTTTTGAAACGAATTAACTGAATTGCTCTTGGTTATATTAGTTTGAACAATATATGGAGTTTGAAAATGTTTTTAATATCTCAAATATATTCTGCAGTAATTATAAGTACAAACAACTTCGTAGTCATCATATTCTCACCCCTGTTCCAGTTTTTTGAGGTTGGTACTTTCTATCTCTATCTGTATTCCTTACATCACAAGGAACCACACAAGAAAAAATAAAAATATATTTTTGCTATAAATACACGAGGAAATAGGAGTTAATTGTAAAAAGGTTTTTGCTTTGGTTTTATTGACGCCCACATGTCTGACGCCAACCCATTATAGGAATAATTTCGTTCATAGTATGACTGCTACCTTCCATGTAATTAGGGTTTTGAGATGTCTAGGAGCCCTAAAATTTTGCGCCAGATGCAAAGCAACACTCTAGTCACGACTACATAGGAAGGCATGTCGATGTGAGCAGGGTATGCTGATCATTTGGCGCAATATTTCTCTTCTGTTCCGGAGGATATGGAACAGTATTTACATTCTTAACCTGGGATCAATAAAGAGTCTTTCTTCTTAATCGATTTCTTCCAGTCAACGTTTGAAATATACATTTCCACATTAACAGGAGCTTGGTTCAAAATTGCTAAATCGGGCCTTAGTTTACGACCACATAAAACCAGTTCGATACTGAAATTATCTTACTATAACTAAAGACTGTCACGAAACTAATCTAAGTTTCATCGTAAATACTTGAGGAGAGATCGGATGATAGCAAATATTAACAGTTTAACTGTCAGATATTAGTTTAATAACGTATTTGCTTGGTTTATCACTATGAACAGTTAAAACGGATGTGATATGTATATATACGTGTTAGATTGAAAACGTCTTTTGATGTTTGAACTCTGTAGAGTAGTGAATGACAAAACGGGACCCTACTAGGTACCACTGTATTATTAGGCAATTAACTTACTTGAGGCCTTCAGGAGATTCAAATGCCTACTCTAGTCAGGATACGCAGGGTCGCGAAAGTCACTAAATTTAATAAAATAGTCAATTTATGGCAAGAATCTGTCTCTCTCTGACCTAGTCTAAACAATTATTTATATATATATACGTATTTTTTAAATTATTTATGGGCATAGAAAACTGTAGTCGATGGCTCGGACCAATGAAACAAGCTTTTCTCATTACAAAAACTTTTGTAAACAAGTTTATATTATGTCCTTGTTGACATAAGAACTAAAAAATTAAATTTGTCAATGCGATTCAAATGAGCCCAAACTCGATGAGGTAGTGTGTGATTCATTGCGAAGTTCCTTTGGCCACCTCCAGCTTCATCACCAGATCAGCATCATGTCATCATAATATTGCATTGTCACGCAAAATTTCAGCTCAATCGGTAACCGGGAAGTGGTACAAATTTAATTTGCAAGATTTGATGGCAAACGTCAGTTGAAAAGCAACATGGCGGTCGAAATGACGGAAACTTAAAACCGGCTAAGGGCGATTCAAGCCTTACTTTATAAGAGTTTGAGTGTGTTCCGGCAGCTGTCCTTGAGAGTCAGTAATTCTAGGTTAAGCCTGTTAACACCTTCGACCACATCGTCACTTACCATCTGTGAGATTGTGGTCAAAGGCTTACCTATCAGCAACAAAAAAAAAAGTCCCCAAAAAAAATAAAATGATCCGACTGATTTTTCCGACATTCGTATAAAAGTCGAGTTTGTTTACAAAGAACAAAGATTACGCAAATGAAATGCATAGACACACAAAATTACAAATACTTAATTGTATGCTCTTATTATAGTAGCTGTAGTGTTGTATATATTTCGTAATATTTCGCGAATGTCTTTGAGCGTAATGTAGATGTCAGGAATGTCCTTGAACCTAACCTAGACGGCTTAAGGACATGCATGCTAAATTTCACCGAGTTTGAAAGGTTGGTATTTAAAATATGACTAAACTGCTTTTGTGTGAAAAGCGGTATTTGTACACACCCCTTAACAGCTATCGTGTTCATAGCTAGTTTTGATAACCATGTTACATGTCAAGGGTATTCGCTTTTTAGAAAATAAAGTTATATATTGTCAATTTACTGAACACCAAATGGTTCCATATGCTACTATAAAACTATCAAAAATTTTAACAAAAAAAATACTCCAGGCATTAATTGCTGATAGGCTAGCCTTTCACCATAATCTCACCTGATGGTAAGTGATCATATGGTCGAAGATGTTGTTCAGGCTAGCCTAGAATTACTGGCTCTCAAGGACAGCTGCTGGAACACACCGTTAGGTGCTTGGCGACAGATTTCCTACTTGAGGGTGGTAGCTAGCCAGGCGGGCATTCGCAAAATGCCCTACCACCATGCTGTAACGACTGCCATCGCAAGACAACAACCGTGAACGACGGCTTAATGTGCCATCCGAAGCACGGAAGCGCTCAGTAGTAATGTAAGTAACGGTCACCCATCCAACTCCTGACCGCGGCGGACGTTGCTTGACTTAGCTGATCGATTAAGAACGAGATTGTGGTCAAAGGATTCCCTATCAGCATTAAAAAAAACATCCTTTTTTTGAAGTCGTTATCAGTAGTAATATTATAAATGCGAAAGTAACTCTGTCTGTCTGTTACGCTTTCACGCCAAAACCACTGGACCGATTTGAATGAAATTTGGTATGGAGATAGTTTAAGACCCGGGAAAAAACATAGGATAGTTTTTATCCGACTGCGCAAAAAGAGGTTAATTTTTTTGCGCGATAACCGACATACGCGCTGGCGGAGCTGCGCCCGGAAAGCTAGTAATAAATAAATACATTCACTTGTAAGTCTTGTAACAAACGTAATCAATTTATATAAAAAAAGAACATTGATATCGTGCAAAATCTCCTGATATAGCGTATTACGCGATCAAATACAATAGCTAGAAGACCCAGCTACAAAACCATTCGATTAATATTTCATTTTATATCCCGCAGTATACGTCTGTATTCTCTGTGTCGGTGTTTATACATCTGTGTGATGTATACCTTTTGACATTGTCTTGGCTGCTATGTAAGTACTCAGCATAACTGATTGCGTCGATCGAGACAGTTTTTTTGTCAATACTCATTCATTTTAGGAAATCAAACGTTTTAACCATCATAGGGTTGCCACCCAATCGATTATGAGATAGTCGTTTCATAAATAGTTTTTAAATTAGTCCTCAATTAACTTTTCAGAATATCGGGATGAAAATTTGCCTTAAGTAGTCCTATTCTAGAATTTTATCAATATATATGTACTTTCGTGCATATTTTTATCAAATTCTGTACCGCCGTTTCCGAAGTGATTAACAAAGTATAATTTAAAGTAATCGTTATCTTTCTGCCCTAACCCCACACAGGTAGGGCCAGTTAAATATGTTTTCTTTAATAACGCAAAAAGACACAATGTCTATTATGAAAATATGTTATATTTAACAACATAGAGATTTATAATAATATTGGCATAGCTTACGTTCTGCAGCTTTCCCAATGCCAACCCTTTGGAATGCTCGCGTTAAACTTTCAGTTAATGAGGACGTTAATATGGTATAAAAAACAATGTACTGTACCTAATGCGCAACAACACCCTAATCTCGTCAATGTGCGTAGTATGGCATGCTACTTATTAATTGCATTATTTGCGTTTGTCACCGTTTACGACATCCTTTAAAAGGTCATTCACACATGGAAATATGTAAAAAAAAAAACTTTTCGGTCTATCGCCAAATGTTTATATTTCTCTGTATATTTTTTTTCCTGTGTGATATGCGGCGGGCATAGCGCTATTATTCGGACACCGTTCTCTTACTATGGATTGTTTCTCAGATACTTAGAGGCAACCCTAACTCAACATCACGCAATTCAGAATTGATTTAAGAAATAAGAAACGCTTCGACAAAAGGTCTCAACTGTAGGTAACTTCATTAGGGACTTGGCGCGCCGAATTACAATGGGGCTGCTTGTAGGCCCCTTTTTATTGTTCTTTTAAGACTACCTTGTATTACAAACTTTTTGTTAAGCTTATGTTAATTTTTGTACCTGTAGTTAGTCTTATTTTTGTCTGTCAGAAGAAAGTTTTAATTTACTAGTTTCTTGGTATAAATATAACTAGAGTAACACGTTTTATTAGGTGTTGTACTATAAAGCCATTTGGGTGGATGTTTTAATAAATTGACTGACCGTGATCAAGCGAGAAAATCTCTGTAGCAGACTGAAGTCTGAAACTGCCCGACAGAAGCAAAAGGCGCGTCCCCTAAGTCCCGCGTTTAGTCGCGTCTAGTATTATATAGGTCAATGTGTCCTTACTGTGTTTGGGCGCCTGCAATTTATCCGAGATGCATTCTAGGAAGCGTATACTAACTTTTTCTTAGTTTTACCTTGTCGACCTGATGACTCGGAAAGCTCCGCTACTAGCGCTTCGGACTTCTCTGTCAGAAAACGAATAGCCTGATCCGGGAATCGAACTCAGAACTTCGAGATTTCTAATCGGAAATTTCAATGGTATTCATTATGAAAACGTTTTAAAATTGCAATTAAAAGTATCACCACATTTTACCACAGGCTTTGTTCACGTTATTTTAGGGCAAAAAAACTGACTTATGAATCAGTATACCAATAGTCTTGGAACAATTTGAACTGATCATTGTTTTCATTATAAACCAAATTCATATCCATCCAATTCTGGGCTTGAGGAACTTTTGACCTAAACTACCTCAGCAGTTAATATCAACAGTTGTAAACATAACATTCAAAGCGCTGGTAGCGTAGTTTGCTTAGACGTTCTTAACCGATCTGCTAAGCTAAGCAGCGTCCGCTGCGGTCATGCGATGGTTCATCAATATCTACAAAAAAGTCCACAATACCATATGTCTAACTATTACGGTTATGTCACAATAACTACTTTTTAATGTGTATAATTGTAATTAAAAAAAAAAAGTTTTATACCCATACGAAGCCCGGGAGGACCGCAAGTGCTAAAATAAAATAGCATTTATTGCAAGAAAAAAAAAAAGAAATAAACATGTACGAGGAAAATAAAAATTAGATCAAGAAGAAAATAGTTGTAAGAAATTCTGTCGATGTTCAGTGAAAAAATAGAGCAAGATTACGATTGGAACGCGACTCTTAAAATAACGTCGTGTGATCTATTTTATAAACAGCATCTAATGGAACTATATCTTCTCTACACGTTGAACAACAAAACTACATTAACGTGCCACTTTCCCTGATAGGTCGAGGTAGACAAATGACGTCATCAATCCTGACGTCACGCCTTGATATGGAGACGGATGGATCTCACAGATTGACAATGAGTGTTCTTTTATAGACAAACTTTTTTCTTGACATGTTACGTCAGACTGAAGACATTACATGTTACCTTTGATATGTCTTTAAAACATTTCAAAAAAGGGGGATGGTTCTTTTATCAGTTTACGTGTATATTTTTATGTCTGAACACGTAAGTATAGCTAATCTTGACTTGATGTAGTTTTAGGGTTCTTTATTAGAAAAGCGTACCCTATTAATGGCCACGGCTGTCCAGCTGTTCGTTCTTCCAATAGTGATTTAAATTTAATTCTTTTTAATCTAGTGATTTAAGTAGCGAAATGGTGTCATGTTTGATATATTTTTTTATCGAAGAAATTATTCAAAATCACGTTTTTGACTTTATACGTTCCTGTAGAGTATGTTCAAATTTATAAAAATGTTTTTTTAATTCTAAATTTTCAGTTTATATGGCAAATCCTCCTGACAAATAATAATAATAGCAGTCGCGTAAACAAACTATGCTATATTAGAACGATATCCGACCCTGTTTTATATTCAACTCCATATCAGTAATCTCCGATTTGTATACTAACCTCAAACTTTTCCAACCTACTTCTATGCGACGCCACAGAATAAAAACAGTTTCTAAACCCAAATGACAGTTCTATTAACTATTTATATAATGTAATCTGTGGCTTCTAATCGCAAATTCTGAGGTTCAAAAAGTTAGTCTGAAGCCATAACAATATCAGTAAAGTATCTAGTATCGATACCAATATTCCGTTTATCAGCCTCAGGTAGAGTCGGTATTTATACTAGCTAGTTATACACAGTTTGGGCTTTAGAGATTAATGTACAAAGGAATGTAGACCTTAAGATGTTGCAACTAGAGCAAATTTGGAATCAATTTCGTGGAAAACGGATTGGTGGTATCGTCCAGTACGCCTTTCAAGGTACTCTATTTAAATGATATAGGTTTCATTCAGCCAATTTCTAAAGCAAAAGATAACATTTAGGAAGTAAGCTTCTGCGATAACCCAAGCTAAAAGGAACTATAACCTTAAACACATCTACAGCCACCAAGTTCACCATTTGAGGAGGTTTGTCATAATCACTACCTTGGCAGGCGTCTTGGGATCGCAGTGTAAGATAGCATTTCTTCAGAAGGCACATTCTCGTATTTGAAGTTTCTGGGAGTCGCATCTTACGAATCTGACAGTAAGATATGGGAGGGTTTGATTCTAGCATTAAATCAGTACTAATATTATAAATGCGAAAGTAACTCTGTCTGTCTGTCTGTCTGTCTGTCTGTCTGTTACGCTTTCACGCCAAAACTACTGGACCGATTTGAATGAAATTTGGTATGGAGATAGTTTGAGACCCGGGAAAAAACATAGGATAGTTTTTATCCGACTGCGCAAAAAGAGGTTAATGTTTTCGCGCGATAACCGACATACGCGTGGGCGGAGCCGCGCCCGGAAAGCTAGTCTTATATAAATGTACCTTCAAATAAACTTCGCGGATGTTAAAAGTATTTTCAAAATGGCGGCTTAGGTACTGGGTTACGATATAGGAATTTTTTCATCATTATCAACATCAGTTTTCATCATTCACGCTTGTGTAAATAATATAAGTGTAAACTGGCCGGTCAGTTCTCCATACAAACGTCGTGGCATGATCACTCCCTATTTTAGGATTTAGGTCCAAAAGTGACAATTCTGCCTTTATTAAACAAAATACTATGAACTATATACAACACTACAGCTACTACAATAAAAGCATTTAGACACCTATAAGTCATAGCAGACTCATAGGCAGTCCAAATGCTCCAACCCACTCCCAGTTGGCAGCGTGCCCAGCATGCTGGCAAAATAAAGCATAATACCGATTGATCTCGTCATTATCTAGGCCTGTATGATGCCAAAATTTTAATTAAATAAAGTTTGGAGTGCTCAACAGAGCGAGGCAGTACTTCACATTGGGGCAAAGGCTGCAACTTTATAAGTCGCAGGTTCCGGCCTCATATGGAGTACTACTGTCATCTGTGGGCGGGAGCACCTGGATACCAGCTTGGGCCTTTATACTCGGTTCAACGACGTTCCATCAGAATTGTCGACGATCCCGAGCTCACAAGCGGTTTAGAGCCTCTTAATTTGAGGAGAGACTTTGCCTCCTATGTATGTTCTACCGTCTGTACAACGGAGAGTGCTCTAAATAATTGTTCGACTTGATACCCACGGCTACCTTCCACCATCGCAACTCTCGCCATCGACGCGACGGAGAGTCCAACCTCACACATTGAAACCAGAACGGTTTCGTACTGTGCTGGCTCAAAGGAGCTTCCTCCCGCGGACGCTCCGATTGTGGAATGAGCTCCCCGCCGTGGTTTTCCCAATAGAGTACAGCATGGGGTTCTTCAAAAAGGGCGTGAAGAGATTTCTTCAGGGTCGGCAACGCGTGAGTGATACCCCTGGTGTTGCAAGCGGCTAGGGTAACTGCTTACCATCAGGCAGGCCGTATGCTTGTTTGCCACCTTAGTGGTATAAAAAAAAACTACTTGAGAGTTATGAACCTCAAAACATTTTTATATAAAGTTTTCGAGGCTCATAACTTTCAACTTAATTATCTTTTTGAAATGTCGTCATCATACAAGCCTAGATAATGACGAGATCAATCGGTATTATACTTAATTCTGGACCTAAAATCTCAAATAAGGGAGTGATCACCCTAAGACGTTAGTATGGAGAATTTACCGGCCAGTTCAAAATTAAGAACTATATATACTACTAAATAACTAAGTCTAAATATTACCCTTTATACTTACGATTTTTATACAAAATCCACTCAGCCAGTGCATTAGGGAATATATTTTCTGAATTCGATAAAAGTCCATTATCTTGCTAACACCCTAATACCTGCCAACCCTTTTAATGGACTAACATTACTATGTCCATAAGGACGAGTTATTTTACATTTTAAATATAAAATCAGGGATCAGGGACCATCTACTCAAAAACAAGACTAAGAACATAAGCCTATTTTATTTGCTTTTATAAGCTAGCCTTCGAGTTCAATATCAGCTGATGACAACCTAAAAATGGCTATACGAAACAGAAACGAAGATATCGTGGAGGCCCAAAACATCAAGGGCATCGCCGGAATCTGTGGCCGGACCCTCAATGACAAACTGAATAACGTACTAACAAACTAGATATAAGGAGAAAATATACATACATATATCAGTATGGACTCACTTTAGCTTTAAGATATATAGGTATATTTTTTTAACTAACATAAGGCTAGCTTCCCTTAAGTAGGAATATTGATAAGTTGGATAATGATGTAAAATTAAAAAATGTATTTAAGTTCAAAAAAAAACAAAAACAATTGTACAGACCACAATTCTGTTAGAATGTATTAATAAAAAAAATATATCAGCTGATGGTAAATGATTTTTCATCACACTAACACGTAAACAGTGTCTAAACATACAGGCTAACTTGTCCGTAATGCCCCATATAAAACTCTCGAGGTTTCTATTTGTCATGAAACCCAAGGTCGGTAAGTATTTTTTTTTTAATTTATAGCACAGCACACTGGTCATGCAAGTTCAAGCAAGGAGTTTACACGCAATTGAAAAATCGTCTTGAAATTTTATCTAAACAAGAATTTAATTGCAATCTCGTCTTAGATATTTCTTGTTATATACTAAGGTAAAGGTCATTGCAATTGAAGGGGAGGTACTTAATTATAAAAGAATACACCATAATTGATTCTCCTTCATATATTGCTTAATTTTACTGCCACGTTCAGCACATAACATTTATAGGGCCTCTGCGAGAAGAACGGGCTAAGAAACTCGGGGCCATTCTTTTAAAACGTCTTCTAACAATGTGTTACAAAAATATACTATAGGTATACTATAACTATGTACGTACCTTACTCAAAATTACCACATATATACATTACCACTTATGTATATATACACACACACACACACTTATCACTTCCTACTTATTCGCTACGTCACAATTTATTGTCCGTTCAAATCGACTCCCGAAGCAAGACTGAATTCATTTCCCTTTTACAAAGCGGAACAGTCCCCCCTCTACTGTCTACTAGCGAGTCAATTGACTGTTTTATATAACATCAATTGAAGAACTTTTATAAAGATTACATACAAATATATACATTACACACTTAATTATTTTAAGTTATAATTATTGTTAAATATTTTAAGTCTAACAATGCATTATTATACATAATAATATAAACCTTATATAAATTATTGTAATCAATACAATATCACAATAACTTTCTGAGTGTATTATGATAACAGTCGCTACATGGTACTTAAATACTCAACTTTATAAAGGATTTTAATAGTTTGTTCTTAATAATCGATTTTAATAGTTTTTTTGTATGGAAACGTTAAAATCATTTTATAGTTTTTACACACCGTCATGGCTATACCTACGTAAGTATTTGCCTTTAACGTTTCTGAAAGAAATATTTGTATAATCAATTCATCGAGATATTTGTATAATCTGTGGTATGGACAAAAAGCCCGCCATCCGCTTAAAAAAAAAAATCACGTATTTCGTAATAATAGTTGTGTTGAATTTTGCATTAAAGCTATAATTCATAATTATTTGCTCGCAAATGTGATGAAAAACATTGTATGTTTCAGGGACGGCGGGGGAAGTACGAATCTCGACTCTTAAAGCCCTCAGTCTTCGACTTTTTTGAAGCAGTGATAGCTCAGTGGCTTGAAGCAGTGATAGCTCAGTGGCTTTGGCTATGGACTGCCGTGCAGCAGGTCCATGGTTCGAATCCCGCCGCGGGCTTGAGCTTCACCACATAGTGGAAGGCCATTTTTGCGAATGCCCGCCTGGCTAGCGACCACCCTCAAGTTGAAAATCTGTCGCCAAGCACCTAACGGTGTGTTCCGGCAGCTGTCCTTAAGAGCCAGTCATTCTAGGTTAAGCCTGTTAACACCTTCGACCACATCATCACTTACCATCACGTGAGATTGTGGTCAAAGGCTTACTTATCAACAATAAAAAAAAAAAAAAAAAAAGACTTCGCCTTCTACTAGAGCCTCGATCGTAATTCCCTACCGCCCTTAATACACAATGTACTAATGTGGCTGAAAAGTCTTCTTTTGCTAGCGTTTATCCCACGCTTACTAGGGTTGGTACATTGTTCAGCTATCCCTCATTCTACTCTGTTGGTCTTCACTCTCGCTTTTCGAACAAATTTCTTTGTCACATAGTCCGTACCTTATTTGGTCTTCCGCTGCCTCCGTACTCAATGTTTTTTGGGCACACTTCTCGTTATAATATGCTTTGAGTCCCTCCTCATGTCATGACTTGTCCAGTAGAAGTAGGTCTTTGTGTGATTTCGTCCGGAGAACTACTGCCACCATATTTATTTTGCCGCCAAACAGTAATGTTCACATTACTGTGTTCCGGTTTGCAGGGAATGGGTGAAATAACAGGCACATGGGATTTAATAACTTCGTGTCTCAGGGTGATGGCCGCATTGCAGTTCACCACATGTTACGAACTGCAGCTGTTTAAGGCAAAGGTTACCGCTTAATAGTGTGCGGCTAACGCTTATTCCGTCACAATAGAAAATTCAACAAAAAAAAAAATACCACGTCAATCTAATATTCTTCAACTTTTCTGATGCTACTCCTCGTTGTCTTTTTGGGGTTAGAATTGCACTAAAGGATGCGGCTGTTACAGTACAGTACTTCTCGATGCAATGATAGTCCAATGGTAATAACTATAGGCTGCCGTGCTATAGGTCTATGGTTCCATCTCCACCGCCCGGGCCGGGTTTAGCTTCACCGCATGGTGGAAGAGCTATTAGTGAATGCTCGCCTGGATAGTTACCGTCCTCAAGTAGAAAATCTCGAAAAGCACCTAACAGTGTTTGGTTACAGCAGTCCTTGAGAGCCAGTAAAATTACAGGCACATGAGACTTAACAAATATTTCTCAAGGTGACGGGCGCAGTGCAATTCGTGACTTGTGACGTAATGCATCTGTTGTAGGCAGACATTAGGGCATCGTGCAAGCCCCATCATAATCCCATAAAAAACTAATCATTCAACTGTCAAAGAAAATAACGTTATAATAAAGTTATTACGCCACCTGCCCCACAATGTCACATTTCGTGTCAGGCAAACCTGACCTTAAGTCATTTAGCCCTTGGGCTGAGCCGGGCAATAAAGTTCTCTGGATATCATTAATAACCCGCTACTCAATAATGCGATTTGAATTTGGAATATCGAAATTTGTTTTCAAACTTTTACCATTAGACTACACCAAAAAGATCTTATTCTCCTCAGGGATTAAGTCCACCTTGGCGAGGATACCTCGAGGTTCTGAGATTGATCAAAGTTAGTGTTTTTCTAAAAATAAATTTCTCAGTAGCTTATTTTTTTATCTACAGCTGTTAGGCCAGCCTTTGACCAATATCAAAACTGATGATATGGGATCGAAGATGTAGACTCTCAAAAACATCTGCCAGAACTCACCGTTAGGTGCTAGACGATAGAGTTTCTATTTGAGAGTGGTAGCCAGGCGCCCGCGCCCAAACTATAACGACTGCCATCCTAAGACAGCAACTGGGACCGACATTTTGAGAGCACGCTAATAATTATTAATTATTATTATTCCCTTATTAACCACGGAAATGTCCAAAAGTAATGCAACTAGCTAATGCATGGGTGACTCATCCACGTCATGACCGCAGCGGACGTAACATAATTTAATTCATCGGTTAAGCTAGCTACACTAAAAGCACTTCAAAAGCCAAAGATAGAAGCAATAATGGCTCAGTGGCATTAGCTATGGACTGCCGCGCAGCAGGTCCATGGTTCAGATCCCGCCGCGGTCTTGAGCTTCACCGCATGATGCGTCATTTTGCGGATGCCCGCCAGGCTAGCCACCACTCTCAAGTAGAAAATCTATCGCCAAGCACCTAACGCTGTGTTGCGGCAGCAGTCCTTGAGAGCGAATAAAATTACAGGCACATGAGACTTAACAACTGTATGTCTCAATGTGACGGGCGCAGTGCAATTCGTCACATAACGAAATGCATCTGTTATAGGCAGAGGTAAGTCCGCTTAACATCAGGTGGGCCTCGAGCTTGGTCCGTCACAGTAACATAAAAATAAAAAAAACAGGAACTGCGCTCACTTGTTATGTTGCAGAATCTTTAATCACTGACCCAACCATACATGGTATAAATATAAAAAAATATGAGCAGAGCATCGATATACGATGCACGTATTTGTATCATAGTCATAGTGTAGTGTGTAGATGTAAGCTAAGTAAGTAGGTATAATATAGTAGCTTTAAGTATTGAGTGAAGGCAACGTGTGCCGGCAGTAATAAAGAACATATTCAACTATTCGGACGTTTCACTTATCGTACGCCCTCGAACCACCAACATCACATGGCGACCCTGCCAGTCCCGGTGCAGTGAGAAGGCGGAGTGTGCTGCACCGGGATGGCTTTTCAAGAAAATGAGAGGAGAAAATTCAAGATGAAGAAATTAGCGAATATAAAAAAAAAAAAAATAAGGACAGTAAAATGAATAAAGAAAAATGAAGCAAAATGAACATTTGAAGATAATTACGGAAAAATGAAAATATACAAAGGAAAAGACGGAGAAATTAAAAGAAGGAAATGTCATGGGAAAATGAAGAAATTTTAAATAGAATGAAGAAAAATTATATTAAAATAATATGAAGATAGAAAATCCTTACATGAAATTTAAGAAATTTAAGATGATTTTTCACTACAAATAAGGAAAAATGAAGAGAAGGAAAATTCATGGAAAAATCAAGAATTTTTTTATAAAATGAAGAAAATTATATTAAGATAATATGAAGATAGAAAATCCTTAAATACGAACGGATTAACCTAGGCGTTTGCGAATACAAGATGTAGAACTCCAAAATAGAAAAAGAAGAGGTGTTCCTGAGCCAGAATGCGGCTGGAAACAATGATGCAACCACGACTATTGAGCAAATAAAATCTGATATCAGGAGCATGAATATATTTATCATCATAATTGGAGCGGCTATCGCATTGGCAATTATATACTTTTTGCGAAGAAATACAAAGAAATCCATCAGAGGTGGATAGAAGATGCCACAGCAGCGGGAGCGTTGCGGCGTATCCGCAATTCAATACGTCGGCGGGAGGAAACCAGCGATACCGGCGAATAAAAAGTGTAGTGTTTTTAGTGAAAATATATAGGCAGTGTTTAAATAAAGTGTAAGAAATTGTTTTTTTAATGGAAGCCTTAGTGGACATATGCCAAATTTTACGAAAAGAGTGCGACACCATTCGTAAACTAGGAAAACGACGTACGGAAAAAGTGGTGAATTGAAATTGGACAAAGTGAAGGACCTTTACAGTAAATATCAGGTAATAATTAAGAATTTTCCAACAAAACCGTCTAGCAATATGGTAGAAATATGCAGCGAAATTGAGTTAATTTATAATAAAATATATAGTTACTACGGTACTGAAACTGATGTAATAATGGAAGCTTTTGATATAAAAACGGCAAATGCTATTATACCTTATATGGACGGTAAAGATGAAACTACAGAGAGAATGATAGAAGGTATTGAGATGCTGAATGAGTGTTTAAATCTTGATGAACATAAAAAACTTTTGATTAGGTACCTTTGTTTTGAAAACAAAATTGTCTAAGTCAGCAAAGTTAAAATTAAAACCAAGTTATCCAACCGTACAAAGTCTTATTGATGATATTAGACAGTATCTGCTTACCAAAAAATTCGCGAACTCTTTGCTAACTCAGATGAATAATGTTACTCAAAATACCATGCCAATTTCCAAATACGGCGAGAAGTTAGAAGATTTGTTTATAAGTCCCACTATAGCGCAGGCCGAAGGAAACCCTAAGGCAAGCGAAATATTGAGGCCGATAAACGAGCAAATGGCTATAAAAAGATTTGCAGATGGCCTTCGGAACCGACGCCTTAGCACCATAATATCAGCACGCAACTACACCACCCTCAAGGACGCCGTGAGAGCTGCAGAGGATGAAGAGCTGGCCAACCCCGGAACTTCCGGCTCGGTATATTCATACACCAGAGGTAATAATTCATATATTATAGGTCAGCACGAGGTCGAGGAAATTACAACAACTACCAGCAAAATGCGAGGTACGTAAGTAACCATAGAGGTAATTATAGAGGGAATCTGCAGGACAACCAGAGCCATCGCGGCTTACCAAGGACAAGCAGAGGTGCTTTTCGAGGTAATACCTACAATAATCAGTATCCGCAAAGGTACACCAGGTCAAACAGAGGCAGCTACCGAGGTTCTTACAATAACCGTCAAGGTCAATGCTATGCAGTGGGAGAAGGTGACGAGAAAAAGGACGAATATATTAATTTAGCACAATTTTTTCGGACCTAACTATGTGTTTGTATGCCAAGGCTTAGATTTTGTGTACTTAAATTTTGAAAACAAAAGACTCAAATTTCTGTTAGATACCGGTGCTTCAATTTCACTAATTATAAAAAGTTGCATATACCAAAACAATATTAGGACTTATTACGATAAAACTGTTATAAACGGCATTGGCGGCAAAGTACAAGCAAAAAGCTTCGTTTACATTCCTTTTTTTACGGAGAACGGTGTAGAATTTCGCCACAAGTTTTATTTATTTGATAGCGTACCGTGTGACGCCGATGGTATTATCGGGTTAGACTTTCTTAGAACTTATAATGCAAACATAGACCTATCAACGAATAGAGTTACATTATATTCGCACGGAATAAGTTGTTCTATTAAAATTCATAAACGTTATGAACACGATAATACAGTCTGAAAGTTGTATTACTATTCCAGCTCGTAGCGAAAGTGTTCACTTTATATACATAAACAAAAATGTATATAAAGATTGCGTTATACACCCTAAACAATTAGCAGAAAATGTTTTCATAGCAAGCAGTATTGTCACTCCGAAGAGAGGTATTATTCCGATTAAAATAATGAACACGGGAGAGACATCAATTACTATACCAAAATCTCATTTAGTAGGAAGTCAAGATTTCGATTATTTAGAGAAATATGAGGTCTGTTATTTACCGAACCCGATCGAAATGTGGAACGTGTTGAAAAGTTATTACCAAAACTAAAGTTATCACACTTAAATTCGGAAGATAGAAAGGAAATAGAAATTATTTGCGCAAAGTATTCCGATATCTTTTTTTTCGAAGGCGATAAGTTAGGTACTGCGAACGTTATAGAACAATCCATTACTGTGAAACCGAATACGAAACCTGTGTATGTAAAACCTTATCGGCTACCGGCTTCTATGAAACCAGAGATAAATAAGCAAGTTCAGCAAATGCTCGATGACGGTAGGTAGTATCGAACCAAAAATGCATTTATCTATGTGTATTATGAAGGATCCATTTACCCGATTAATAAAATTATTATTGTTATAAGAAGAAAACGATTGTATAATTGAATACGTAAAAGGTATTTCTTGAATAAGTTCAGATGAATTAAAATGAATGAACGTTAAAATCTCTTTAGTGATGAAGCTCAAAAAGCAAAACAATTAAATAAAAAAATTAATAGTATCGAACACAGAGTTTTCTTATATACCCGTGGAACCGAAGTTAGGCCAACCAAGAGAAACGGAGATATAAGGGAAACCGAGTGATTCTGTAGAATTAAAATTTATTCACGGTCATAAATAAAAAAAAATAAAAACATAACATAATAAAATGTTTTGCGAATGGATAATTTAAAAATGTTATTTATATAAACCTCAATTATATGTCGCATTTTACGCGAGTCGAGCTTGCGAATATATTGAGTAGTTTTTGTAGTAAAATAAACTTTAAAGAGTTTTTTATAATGAATAAATACGAAACAACATATAAAAAAATAATGTTTTACGTACGAAGAATCTAAAAATACTATTTATATAAACCTCAACTATATGTCGCATTTTACGCGAGTCGAGTTTGCGAATATATTGAGTAGTTTTTGTAGTAAAATAAATGTAAAAGAGTTATGTATAATAAAGAATGAAAATAATATAGAATTTATTAAAGAGTTAATAAAGGAGATAAAGAATAGAGAAAAATGGTCCGGACCCAATATAAATATATTGAGAGGAATAAAAAAAAAATGTCTCCGATAGTAAAGAAAAGACATACATATTACATGACTATCACTTATTACCAACAAGTGGTCATGCTGGTGTACGACGTATGATAAACAATATAAAAGGTAAGTACTTCTGGCCAGGAATCGAATATGACGTACGACGGTACGTGAGCAAATGTAAAAAGTGTCAAACTAGTAAGTATTCCAAAAATACTACTGAACCCATGACCGTGACAACAACGGCTTCGACAGCGCTAGAAAAGGTATATTTAGATATAATTGGGCCCTTAGATAAGGATTTAGATAATAACGTCTATATTTTAAGTTTACAATGCGAGTTAAGCAAGTACGTAGAGGCTTATCCACTACAGAGAAAAGATACGGTAAGTGTAGCCAAAGCATTCGTAAGTAACTTCATATTAAGGTATGGTTTACCAGTATCCATTACCACCGACCGACGAACAGAGTTCATGTCCGATACAATGACGGAAGTATGCAAACTACTGCAAAACGAAAAGGTAAATTCTTCCGCTTACCATCACGAGACAATAGGTGCTTTAGAAAATACGCACAAACATCTTGCAGCCTTTTTGCGAACTCAATGTGACGGACATCCAGAAACATGGAGCCATTGGCTTCTATTTTGGTGTTTCTCATTCAATAGGTACTACTGTTCATACGGAAACTAAGTACACTCCATACGAACTGGTCTTCGGTAAACCATGTATTCTTCCTACAAATTTAACCAGTAACAATGTTAAACCTTTGTATAACCATGATAACTATGCACTTGAACTTAAGTATCGATTACAATTAGCATGTAAAGAAGCAAGGAATAATTTGATTTCCAGTAAGATTAAAAGAAAAGAAATATGGGACAGAAAATGTAACCCAGTTGAATACAAAAAAAAAAGGTCCTTTAATTTTGATTAAAACGAAACAGGTAAAAAATTAGATATGTTATATAATAGACCATATGAAGTTTTAAGCGAAAATGAACCCAATGTAACCATACGTATTGGTAATAAGATTGATACTATCCATAAAAATAGAACCAACATTTTTGTGACTTAACATCTATTCAAAATTTGCTCTATGTATAAAGTTGAGTTACTGTTGTATAGCACACCTTTACAGAATACATTACAGTTACACCTTACAACAATGTAAATACGATAACTTGATAACTTACCTACCTAAATGATTCATTGTGATGTACTCACGTAATGCTTTGTTTAAGTTTGATTTATATGAACCTATTCTATAACTGATTTGATTATTACAGTTAATACCTAAGACAAGAAAGATGTTGTTAAATGAATAGTTTAGTAAAAATATAAAGTTTAAACGTATGTAATAAATTAGATAAATCCTATAAGAAACAAAAAAAAAAAAGAAAATTTTTCATTTCTTTTCTTTTTTTTTTCAAAATCACCCCGATGATGTAGTGTGTAGATGTAAGCTAAGTAAGTAGGTATAATATAGTAGCTTTAAGTATTGAGTGAAGGCAACGTGTGCCGGCAGTAATAAAGAACATATTCAACTATTCGGACGTTTCACTTATCGTACGCCCTCGAACCACCAACATCACAATAGTATTATGATACAAATACGTGCCTACAAGAGTATTGCATGCATTAGTAACTTATGACCACTATTTTAAATTTATTTAACATTACAATCACATATATGTACTCAGGTATTTAATTATGTTAAGTTACTAAACGAACTTCTTTTGAACCCACCGAAGCTCTATATTGAAGCATATAAGTACGGCAGCCATCTTGAAAACGCCATTTTGAATTTCTGCCAGCTGTCATTACAATTCACTTGTCATTATCTTCGAAGTTGAATTGTTGAATTTCTCTTTGTAGGGATTTTAATCAAATAATAAGCTTTAATGTAATTAGAAACCGTTATCGTCTCTTTTATCGATTTAATTGTAATTAATCTGTCTAGATAAGTCATTTAATTTCACCCTTGGAAAGCAATGAGAAGGTGAACTTGACTTTATTTATATCTCCGAAAATATTATATTTAATTGAGACATATTGCTATGTAATTGGATTTATTAGTGAGAAACACAGCAGCTGTCGAGTTGTCGAAATTGATGGGTGTTGCTTTGACCTTTCTTTGTTCAAATATAATATTTTTCCGAAGAAAATATATATTTGTTTTATTGATGAATTGGATAATTCGGATTATCATGGGACAAAACAATGAGAATGAAAATCCTTTTGATGATACCGACACGATTAATGCGTGTTAGGTATATAAGTACAAATCACTTTTTTTATACCGTTGTTATGTTTTTATTAACAAAATACTACGAACTACATACAATACTACAGCTGTACATGTTAGGTGTATAAGTACTGTATCAGCCGAATCGTCCACTGCTGAACACAGCCTCCCCTATGTAGGGGATGTTTGCCATAATCCCCACGCTTGGCAGGCGGCTTGGGGATCGCAGTGCAAGATAGTATAGTTCTTAAGAAGGCGCTGCTGCCCACCTTCTAATAGTATTTTTCTCTTAGTCGACTTTTACGACACCCACCCGGGATGAAATGGGGAGGTGCAATTCTAACCCGGCACCTCACGGGGGGTATCAGTTATATAAGTACAAATTACTTTTTTTTATACCGTAGGTATGTTTTATTAACAAAACATACCAACTACGAACTATATACAATACTCCAGCTACTACAATAAAAGCATTTAGACAACCAATAAGTCATTGCAGACTCATAGGCAGGCCAAATGCTCCAGCCCACTACCAGTGTGCAGCGTGTCCAGCATTCTGGCAGCATTGCCTCGTTGAATTGCAATGTTTATTCGAATATTATTGTAAAATTTATAACATTCAATTTTTATTTATATTTTTGTATTATATCATATCTTCTACCCTTACCCTTACTTATGAAGGTTGATAAAATATATGTGTCTCTAATAGGCAACAAATCACATACACGTATTGATAAAGATTTGGCTTTGGTTTTATGGCCCACTTGTTTCCTGATAGCATCCTCTTGAGAATTCTTGTTTATAGTAAGCGTTTATAAACAAAAGATTATAAAATGCCTACTTATTAATGAGGACTCCATCGTTAACGTAAGTAGTAGAGTTAAAAATGATGGATAATACGGGGAATACTATTGTTTCGAAGTCAAGTCACCTTTTTATAAAAGAGTTTTCAACCCAGCCTCCTAATCGTTCCTCCCATCTGCTTTTCATATATTTATTTATTCGCACGAATTCAGTCAACTGAACAAATAAGAAGAAAGTCTTAGTTCAGTTGAAACTGAAAAAAAGAAAAACAATTGTGCTAAATTAAAAAAAATACCTTTCAATGTCAATAACATAGTGTTTAATTGATTCAAACAGGTTATTCACGTGATATTTAACACTTACGTGTTGCCGATATAAGGATCGACAATTGTTTCGGCTTCATAAGGAAGCCATCTTCAGGATCTGGAGTGCGGTTCGATCGCTGTCGCGGCCCGTTTCACACTGCGGGCGGCGGCCCGTAGCGCTCGGGACGACAGCGGTGGCTGTTGCGGGGTGCGGGGTGGTGACTGGTGCATGTTGGGACACGCCTGCGAGATGTTATCTTCATCGCTGCTGCTGCTGCTCTCTTCTGATAAAATCCTCGCAGTCCGACAGGCGAAACTCACTGTGTCTTCGACTTTCTTTTTAACATTTTGTACCGTTCCATATAGACACGTCTTCCAGCTTTGTGATAACGCCCACCCACTATCTCTATTAAAATTCGGACGCCGACTTATTTCGATGGCTTCCCGGACCTTGCGAGGAATATATAACTTTTCTCTCGCTAGTACTCGGGTCTTGTCAAATCGAATGTAGTGGGCCGTGCTGGAGGCCAGGGCGTGTTCTGCTACCGCTGAGCTGTTACTATCAGCATTTTTCATGGAACGGATATGTTCACTTAGTCTGGTAGACACGTTTCTTCCAGTTTCACCAATGTAACAGTCACCACACTCACAAGGAATCATATAGACGCCCGGGGTTTCCAATGGATCTTTGTCCTTTGGTGATCTGAGTAACTGCCTAATTTTTGAGGGTGGCCGGAAAATCGTTTTAATGCCGTAGCTACGGCGCAACAAGTGTCCGATTTTATCTGTCACTCCTTTTACGAAAGGTAGGTAAGTTACTGCTCTCTCCACATTTGTTACGCGGCTTCTAGCGGAGGTATTAGCTATACGACAACATTGCTTCCATCTATACCCATTACATTCGAGCACTGATCGTACATGGTCGAGCTCCGCGTCCACATATTGAGGATCACACAATTTCAGTGCTCTATTGATGAGTGTTCGAGGCACTGCAGCAAGATGTGAAGGGTGGTGATGTGACTCAGCTCTTAAATATCTATCTGTGTGAGTTGGTTTGCGGTAAACTGTGTGTGACAGACGACCATTTTGTTCTCGCTTCACCAACACGTCCAAAAAGGGCAAAGAGTTGTCGGTTTCCTGTTCCACCGTGAAAGATATTTTTGGGTGTTTACTATTCAAGTGCTCCAGTAAGGGTGTAATGTGATTTTTATGTAAAATAGCAAACACGTCATCCACATATCGCCACCAATGTCTCGGTTTGCAAGCTATGTCGTCTAACGCTGTTGTCTCAAACCATTCCATGAAAACGTTCGCCACCACTGGCGCTATGGGGGAACCCATGGCAACCCCTTCCGTTTGTAAATAATACTCACCTCGCCAACGAAAATATCCACTGGTAAGTATATATTCTATGAGTTTCATATATTCGATAGGTATAAGGGTTGTTTGAAATAAATTCAAAATTATATTTAATGTGTCCGCTATCGGTATATTTGTGAAAAGCGAGGTTACATCGAAGCTCACCATACGATCGTCTACGTTTAGCACCACTCCCTCTAACATCTGAACAAAATGTACTGAGTCCTTGACGTAACTAGTGGTGTTCCCTGTCAGCGGAAGAAGCATGTCTGCGAGAAAGCGAGACGTCTTATAGGTTGGTGAGTCGATTTGACTTACAATCGGTCTTAGGGGCCAGGACGGTTTATGTATTTTCGGCAGGCCATATAACTTCGGCGAAGTAGGGTTCAGTGGGCGAAGATTTTTATATAGATCGTCGCTAAATGCGCGTAGTAGATTATTTAATTTTGCTGTAACCCGAGTTGTGGGGTTATAATTAGCTTTCGTATACGTACTATTATCGCTGAGTATGTGAGCTATTTTGTGTTCATACTCACTGGTATCCATTACTACGGTTGCATTTCCTTTATCTGCCGGTAATACTAAAAGGTCCTCCTTGCCGCGTAAACTCCTGAGGGCGTCCATTTCCAGTTTTGTTAAGTTTGGTTTTGGTAACTTAGCCTTGCGTAACGTTGTTGCAACTTCTTGTCGTAAGCAGTCAGCATCTCGAGTGGGAATGTTATTGCGAGAGATCGTATCTTCAATGCTCGTCACGATCTCCTCAGCGGGAACTTTCCGTGGTGTTGGTGCGAAATTAAGTCCCTTAGATAACACTAATTCTTCCTCAATCGAAAGCACATGAGATGACAAGTTAACCACTACGCTGTCATTATTTATAGACCGCTTTGCGTTCGTAGTACTCCCGCTTACGTTTTTGATAAGACGATTCAGTTTGGAATCATGAGTCCGTATTAAATTGTTAAGCACATTCTGTGCTCTAATGTAGGACATTGCATCTAAATGATTCCACAAGTCTCGCCGTAATAAATTTGACAACTCAAGATGTAATTGCATCAACTCCGTGGTCACCAAAGAAATGTCTCGATAGTAATTCCGAATTACCCGTGACAACAGTTTATTATTAACATCATCGAAGAACTTTTCATAACCTCGAAAGCACTTTATTGGTTTAATACGCATGGATATAGGCACAACACTATTTAATCGGCACTTTTTCACGAAATCTAAACCACACTCGAGTTTGTTACGTTTTATTCTCAATGATGCGAACCGTTGAACATTTTTTAGTCCTACCTCCCCGTAGAGGTCGAATATAATATTATTAAAACTCACGCACATTTTTATTAATTGATTCAAACAGGTTATTCACGTGATATTTAACACTTACGTGTTGCCGATATAAGGATCGACAATTGTTTCGGCTTCATAAGGAAGCCATCTTCAGGATCTGGAGTGCGGTTCGATCGCTGTCGCGGCCCGTTTCACACTGCGGGCGGCGGCCCGTAGCGCTCGGGACGACAGCGGTGGCTGTTGCGGGGTGCGGGGTGGTGACTGGTGCATGTTGGGACACGCCTGCGAGATGTTATCTTCATCGCTGCTGCTGCTGCTCTCTTCTGATAAAATCCTCGCAGTCCGACAGGCGAAACTCACTGTGTCTTCGACTTTCTTTTTAACATTTTGTATATCACGTGAATAACCTGTTTGAATCAATTAATAAAAATGTGCGTGAGTTTTAATAATATTATAACATAGTGTTTATTTTTGGTTAAGTCAACAAATTATATTACAGAAAGTTAAAAAAATCTTTACAATCCGTACTTGTCAGACTCAATTTAATGAATGATCTTTTACCCTCTAAATAAGTAAAAAACAAACTCGACCAAAGTCATAACTTTTCAAAGGCAAAGTTGATATACGAGTATAACTGAAAATATTGTTTGTACGCGCTCTGACGTTTGATCAATGCCCCACGATTGATGCGTTTGTGACCATTCCAATAGTTATGGTCAGTCTGTGGAAAATAAGACAGTACATTATGTGAGCTCAAATTCACCACCCACCTTCACTCACCATCAATCCACCCTCAAGTAGAAAATCTGTCGCCAAGCACAGCGTGTTCCGGCAGCAGTCTGTAAGAGCCAGTGAAATTACAGGCACATGAGTATCACGGTGACGGGCGCAGTGCAATTCGTTACTTGTGATTAAATGCATCTGTTATAGACAGAAGACAGAGGTAAGCCCGCTTAATATCAGGTGGGCCTCGAGCTTGTTCCGTGACAACATATTCGAATTTCATTACATCTAAATTTAAAATCTATACCAGCATATATATATATATATATATATATTATATATCACAGAAAGGTTACAAAGTTACATAATTCATGTATGGAAACAAAATTAAATAATTAACTATTTTTTAATTAATAAAAAAAATAGTTAATTATTTAATTTTGATTATGTAACATTTTTATTTATATAAGTTGACGAGCGAAGGAAGAAGGACCGTTTGGTTATTAGTGACCACAACAACGCGTGAGCCGAGCGAAGCGAGCGTGCCGCGACTTGTATTTCTTGGTGTCATATCACTAGATTAGCTAAATTTTGTAAAAAAAAAAATTTACCAAAAAATGGAACCGACTTCAACACCTAAAAGTGTGAATTAGGTAACTTGTTGAAATGTACCTATTATCACAATATTGTGCGCATAGTACCGACTTAGACAAGTTATTTCACACTTTTGGGTGTTGAAGTCGGTTCCATTTTTTGGTAAAAAAAATGTTTTCACTCCTTTTAGTGATCCTTGCTACTTACGTGATCGATTGTCATTCATTGACAACGACTATATCATCAAGATAGGTGAATATTTTTCAGTTATTAGAGTGTAACTTAAAAAAGGCCGGACCGATTTTGATGAAATTTAAAATGGGACCAAACGACAAGCATCAGCTTTCAAACAAAAAAAAATTTCAAAATTGGTTGACCCAGTCAAAGGTTCTGAGGTAACAAACATAAATAACTGATTGATAACCTCCTCCTTTTTTGGAAGTCGGTTAATTATATAAGTCAACGTATTATAACTATGAATGATGTAGCTCCTCCATTACCTTCATTACTCCATGGTCATCAATTACGCGGAAAAGTGTTGTCTATTAAAATAATTCGGTTGATTTATTACTGTAATAAATAATTTTCACTGAATGGTTATTCGAGTAGGTACTTCATTTATATTAAATGATTTATTGACCTAGATTACGTGGAATAAAATATGTATTATTAGGATATTGTATAAGTATATAAGTAACTCTCATCAGTACTAATATTATAAATGCGAAAGTAACTCTGTCTGTCTGTCTGTCTGTCTGTCTGTCTGTCTGTTACGCTTTGACGCCAAAACTACTGGGCCGATTTGAATGAAATTTGGTATGGAAATAGTTTGAGACCCGGGAAAAAACATAGGATAGTTTTTATCCAACTGCGCAAAAAGAGGTTAATGTTTTTGCGCGATAACCGACATACGCGCGGGCGGAGCCGCGCCCGGATAGCTAGTATTACATAGGTACGTTGCTTTTTAGTGATTGCGACGGAACAAGCACGAGGTCCACCTGTGATGTTGAGCGGTATCATCTGGCTATAACAGAAGCCCCTTTTTGGTAACGCCCCTGGTGTTGCAAATGGTCATAGGCGACGGTAACCGCTTACCATCAGGTGGGCTGTCTGCTTGTTTACCACTCCATTACAAAAAAAAAAGCATCTCGTCACAAATGTTGAACTGCACTGCGCTGTCACTCTGAGACATACAGTTGTTGAGTCTCATGTGCCTGTAATTTCACTGGTTCTGAAATACTGCTGCCGGAACACACTGTTACGTGCTTGGCGATAGACAATCTTAAAAAAGGAGGAACGAGATGCTTTGTAAATCAAGGGTAAGGTTGTCGAAAGTAAAACAACAAGGCATTGAGAACAAAATATGTATGTTCAACAAGTTACCTTTGGCTATAGCCAATCTACACTTCAATGATTTTAAAAGTAAAAGGAAACATTTTTTTTTGAGTCTACTCCACTGTATTCGCTTAAAGAATTTTTAAATTTAGTAGTAACCGAATCTTCATTTTTGAATTTAATTAATTAATAACTAACTAAATGAATTTAAAATTAAATTATTGACTTATATTAATATTGTATAACTAAATCCATTATGATTATTATTAAATTTTAGATTATTGTGCCACCATTAAATTTTATTTTTTAATATTTGCTATATAATATGATTTAAAAAAATATGCTAACCCGCCTAGTGTATGTAGTTATAAGGCCAATAAATTAATTTGAATTTAGATTTTGTACTTGAGGGTCGTGGCTAGCCAGGCGAGCATTCGCAAAATGCGCTACCACCATGCGTTAAAGCTCAAGCCGACGTTGGGCATCGAACCATGGACTTGCGGCACCGCAGTCCATAGCTGAGATTCGCTCGGCTATCATTGCTTCATAAACATTTGGTAGGTATATTAATATAATAATATTTGCTAAGCAGCTTGTGGTAGAATGGTGAAAAGGTCTCTTTGTAATCCCGAATTTCTGAGTTATATGCTGCGTCAGACAGCAATGGGTTTTTTCAAACAAATTGTCAGTGACATCTGTAGTCTGGAACAATGTGAGACATACTTTTAATTACCAGGTCTAGGTTTCCAGGTGGGAACCACTGTAAGATATTCTGCCTTGAAGCAATTGTATGCAAATGCTTCTATAGGCGTGAAAGTAGAAGTTAATTTACTGAATGCACCAGACGTGCGAACAACCTTCCAGTGAAGTTTCTCGGAGTGAACGCTGAAACTGTAGTGGACAGGTGTGTTACGGTTACAATGTGGTAGCTGACATTTTGTTCTCAGGGTTCATGATATAGATAGCACTGTGGCGATAGGAGGCAATAGGCGCGTCCCCAAATAAATGAGACTAAAACGTGTTCGTGAATCGTGAGTGTTTATTTGCTTATTCTTTTGCGGAATACAAGACTGAAGATATGTATAGTTATGACTATATTATTCCAAGTGGGTACCACCTAATTGATATATTCCTAACAGCGACTCTATCCCCACGACCGCCGACAAGACTGTCCTTCTAAGGGCATTCTTGTCAATGAGCCAAAGTCGAGTCCTACATAATATAGGGGAAACATTACTAAACAGTTCAAATCCATCACTATTACTTATTACTCTATCAGCCGGATTTCCCACTGCTGAACACAGCCTCCCCTATTGTGATGGGGTTTGCCTAATCCCCACGCTTGGCAGGCGTTTTGGAGATTGCAGTTAAAGATATCAGTTTCTCTGAAGGTGATGCTGCTCACCTTCCGGTATTTTATCTTTAGTCGCCTTTCACGACAACCACATTAAGCAATAAAGGGATACATTCAAGCCCGGTACCCCACGAGGCATATAACACATAAAAGTACATCAATGATATTTGGTTTTCGATTTTCCAGCCGAAACTCCCAATAAACATTTTTAATATATTTTATAAAACGAAATTAATGTTAAACAAAATATACTTTACCTTCAAATACTTATGAGCCCGTAATAAACTAACTCTTTGATTAAATTCGTATGAGGCAAGTGTACTAGAGTTGGAACTTTGAGACGCAGAAGCGAAAACGTGGCGTTAAGTCTAACTCAGTGGCTCTCAATGTTTCAATGGAGATGAAAATGGAGGCATTGAATCAAGAAATGAAGGCACTAACTTAAAAGGCGAATTGCGAGAAGTAAAAGTACCTACGTGTATAATTGCTAATGGGCTTTGAAAATATTAAACCTGTTCGTACGAAGCGACGCAGTCTTGTGCTTAATATGAACGTCTTAATTACAGCAATAAAAGAGTAGTAATTACTTACTCAAGACATTAAAATACTGAGAAATTAAATTTTTTAAATATACCTTGTTAGTATAATATATTTTCTTAATATACATTGGAATGAATTAGGGGTGTATTTTATTTGCGAAATGATTTCGAGAATGTTCAAAGTGAATATTTTATCTGAACAAAGCTTTATTTTCTTGTATGATAATTTTCAATTACAGACTGTGGTTCTCAAATATTTCAAAGTGTACACTTCGATATTTATTTTAAGTTAAGTGTTGAAAAGATACTTTGTCTTAGCCATGTAATTGCTGTTACTGCTTTCCTAAAAACGACAATTAACATATAGTGTTATTATTATAAATAATAGGAACTGGCTCTTAAGAACACCAACTAAAATACGGCTTCTATTCACATGGACCCCTTCAGTTCGTGGGCAGTGATGACTATCATGGCTACTGTGTCATGGTTGTTGTTTTAGGACCAGATCACTTAAGATTTGTAAGTTACTTTTTAATCATAGGTTGATTATGAAAATAAAGATCATGTCAATTTTTGATCCGTCCATTAATTCCTGAGGTGTTATTTCTTTGCACTCAAGCAAAATCATAGATAGAAGCTGAAATATATTGCCTATTCGAAAAATGACCTGCCATTATATTTAATTAACATAATGAATTGCTTACTTAACTAATTACAAATAAAAATACAAATTGTTTATTGCTCTAATAAAAAAAACAGAATAAAATATTTAAATATTAAAGTCCTAGGACTTATGTCCTATGATTAATCTCTATTGACACAGAAATATGTGGGGGCTTATTTGAAATATTTGAGAACCACACTCTGTATTCGAAAATCTTCATGAAAGAAAGTTTAAAATAACGTTTCGTTAAGACAAGACTTTGAACATTCTTGATTTTTGTCAGCAAATATAAACACTCCTAATTCATTAAAATTTTTACCTTACGTATAAACATTCTTGATTGTCCAATTTTCTATGACAGTGGTAAGTTTGACAACTTACAAAATTACACCGAATGGAAATATTTGAACTACGACCGGGATTCGAATCGGCGACCATTTCTACAGCCGGGACCTGCTCTGACAATTGAGTTATCGTAGTAAGTTACTCATAGCTCAATTTCACCTTTTCGTTCCTATTGTTTTAGCCGACTTAAGTAGATGGAGCGACATCTGCAGCTTTGTTTTTCGCAACTTCTTTATTGCTGTCATCAAACCTTTATGTTAGGTAAGCTCCGACTAGATGTCACACGATTTTTTTTGTACCGGAGAGATTCCGACATGATGCAGACTGTTTTGAAGAATCGTTGCCGTATAACGTGGCAATGCCGCCAGTAATTTGAGACCATTGCCACCTGGAAACTATTTGTGATGAGATAAATTTATAAGAATGCCTAAGATAGTGACACTAGGTACGTATAAAAAAACTGGCGAATTTTATTGTGAGATTAAAAAATTTTGTTCATCTAAACTTATTGAGTAGGGTATCAAATTGGAGAGCTTTAAAAACAATTCCATAATTATATATAACTTGCAGTTTTAATTTCAATAGAACGATAAAACTTTTTACGAAAATAATTAATTTGCAGTGTGTTTTACTTTTTAATTAATTTAAACTTGTTATATTTCGTAACGAGACTGAGGCGAAATTGTTTCTTGTAGATCGTTCTGTTGTTCGAGAAGATATAACCTGTGTAGGTACGACTGTACATACACAGGTTATATGGTATCATTTTCCTAACCATATAATGTACAGACGCCTGCAATAAGAAGTATACTTCGTAATTTTCAAAATTGTGCCAATAACTTATGTTTCTCTTAATGTACACAGAAGTATCTTAAAATTAAAGAATAATTTTAATATTTTTACTCATGTTTATATTAACTTCAACAATTATTAAACTTAGCGACATCGCATTATTATGAAAATTACGAAGTGTCTTCTTATTGCAGGCGACTGTACATATGTGGTTAGGAAAATGATACCATAATATGTCAAGTTCCAAAAATCAAATGCATGATATGTCTTTATCATCCAACACAAAACAAACTCCACTTTCTCCCGTTAATTAGACAATCTGACTGTGACACATGTAAAACGAAGAATTTACATTTTACGTTCGCCTAAATGAAATTTTGCGTTTACGAAACGTAATGTTGAACAATGTGGCTTTAAATTAACTCGGTGTTTGTTTTATACTTGCCTTTTGTTTTCATTTGAAGTGTGCAATCAAGAATAATGTAGTTTGTGCTTGGAACATCTTTTAGATCGGGAGTAGAGGGCAGATCTAATTACTGAAGGTCACTATATACTGGAGCTTCTCTTATTTTATAAGGCCTGACGTCCTCTCATTAGTGTTGGAAGTTTCTAAAAACTTTTTTTTTTAATTTCTTATCTGCTTACTCAATTGTTGATTATTGATAGTTTTGGTGATACTTTAACTTATTGATTTTATATTAAATTGCTGTAATTGAAGGGTAATCTTATAATATGATACAAAACTTTTCTATTTATAGAATATAAAAGCAACAAAACGTATATTCTTAAATTATTTAGTATAACTTTCTTTTTTTGTATGAATTGAAGAATCAAAATTCATTATTGATGTATATTAAGCCACTTTCAAGTTTTAGATTGAACATCAAAAAATTCACCTATCTGTCACTTCATACATCAATGACATCTGATCTTTCCGAGGGCAATCGAATATTGTGGAGACAGTCAGCTCATCCAGTAATGAAGACAGATGGTAGACAATCCAACTCCTCAGAGATTTATAGCAGATGGATGGTGGCTTCGAATTATCCTGAAATTTTACAGTACCAAATACTTATTTTATAGAAAATTGACTTAAAATACAAAACACACCTATATATAAATAAAATATGAAATTGGGTAGAAAATCTGTCGCCAAGCATCTAACCGTATTTGCCGGTAGCAGTCCTTGAGAGCCAGTGAAATTACAAGCACATGAGACTCAACAACTATGACTGTCTCAAGCTGACGGGCGCAGTGCAATTCGTGACTTATGACGAAATGCATGTGTTATAGGCAGAGGTTAGTCCGCTTATCATCATGTGGGCCTCGAGCTTGTTCCGTCACAATAAAATAAAAATAAATGAAACCGGGTTATTAAAATATAATGGAATTATAATAAATATATTAACAATATATACTTAAATATAAACTTCTGATAGAACATTCCTCTGACATTACTATCAAATCATATAATTAACTTCTTATCGAAATTTAGAACACATATGTTGACGCAGCGACAGCCGAGTGGTAATAGCTACGGACTGGCGTGCCACAGTTCCAAGGTTCGATCCCCATCGCTGTTTTGAGCGTCACCACATGATGGAAGGGCATTTTGCGAATGTCTACCAGCTACCAACATCAACCATATTAAAATCAAAATAGGCAAAATGAATTTCGAACAAGTGAACTTTTTTTTTTTTTATTGCTGATAGGTAAGCCTTTGACCACAATCTCACGTGATGGTAAGTGATGATGTGGTCGAAGGTGTTAACGTTAGGTGCTTGGTGACAGATTTTCAACTTGAGGGTGGTCGCTAGCCAGGCGGGCATTCGCAAAAATGCCCTTCCACCATGCAAAATGAAATATGAATTGTAATAAAGTAATTTTTGAAAAAAATAAGAAACCCTCAATGTATTTCCTGTTTCTTTTTGTTCATGAACCGTAGAAAATCAGTGCACTAATTCATTATATACTTGACTAATTCTTTAATTTATAAATGTCATTTTACTTTTACGTTTCTAAGCGAAAATCTCATTTTCAAGCATGTGTTTGAAAAAGCACTTCTTTGCAAGCAGTTTTTGTATTATTTGTACAAATAATTCGCTGTTATTGTATAATACAGTGCCGGGCTAGAATGTCACCCTCCCATTGCTAACTGTGGGTGTCGGATGAGGCGACTAAAGTCAAAATACCGGAAGGTGGGCAGCAGCGCCTTCTGAGGAACTGATATCTTAAATTGCGATCCCCAAGATGCCTGCCAGTCGTGGGTATTACGGCAAACCCCCTTCTAAATGGGGGACTCTATGTTCAGCAGTGGACAATCCAGCGGACATAGTAATAGTATAATACAGCATCTAGGAATCTAGTTATTATCATCACCATCAGCTCTCAATCTACATATTCACAACTTGAAAAGACTACATCGCAAAAACTCTTTTGAGACCCCGCGTGCTCTTCAATTAATGAGATAGTAAAGTGTCACCTTTATTAAACCTGGAGTAACTGTTCTTTTGAAAACCTTTTTCAGGCTAAAAATAGACAAAGACATACCAAGATTTTGTTATCTTAAGTTTCAAATAATATGAATTTAAGGTGGAAACTCATTTGTGACAAGAAATTCAAATTTAATACAGTTTTATCACACGTGCTGGTAGGTTTGGTAATTATTCTACATTAATACCTATTAAACATATATAAATAATGTTCCAAACCAAGGAGTTTTGAAGCGCTCGTAGCGAAGTTTGCTTAACCATTCTGAATCGATCAGCAAAGTTAAGCAACGTCCGCCGCGGTCATGAGTTGGATGGGTGACCGCTGGTGACATTACTCCTGAGCGCTTCTGTGCTTCGGAGGGCACGTTAAGCCGTCGGTCCCGGTTGTTGACTTAGGATGGCAGTCGTTACAGCATGGTGGTAGGGCACTTTGCGAATGCCCGCCTGGCTAGCTACCACCCTCAAGTTGAAAATCTGTCGCCAAGCACCTAACGGTGTGTTCCGACAGCTGTCCTTGAGAGCCAGTAATTCTAGGTTAGCCTGAACAACATCTTCGACCACATCATCACTTACCATCAGGTGATATAGTGGTCAGAGGCTAACCTATCAAGCATAAAAAAAAAAAAGTTTTCTTTTTCTACAGCAAGAATCCAACAAATTTTAAATCTGCGTCTAGGATTGATGTTCTATAATAGCGAAGGTCTACCACATTTCGATGGTTTATAGTATAAAGTTATCTGCGTATTAATTTAACCCTAGATTGGTAAAATTAGCCTAATATAAATAGTGGTATCTATTGGAATCCGGAGCAAATTCGTTAGACGTTTCTTTTTAAAAAAAAAGTGTACTCTAATAATTAGTAGATGTGATTTTCGGTTAGCACGCGATAGTGCTTGGAATCATTTTAAAATATAAAGTCTAGTAGCCTGGTTGATGACCGCGCGACGTCCCCTTAGACGGTTAGATGTTTCTTTAGTTCTTCTGGGAAAGACATAATAATTATATATGTAAATAAATATAGATGGGAGGCCTCTCCCCTATGGCGGTCCAACACACAGTTTTTATTAATTAGCTCGGGAGCTAATATATTCAACAAGAAATACTTACCTCAGATCGTCTTTATGTCAATTAATCAGTACTTCAGTACTAATATTATAAATGCGAAAGTAACTCTGTCTGTCTGTCTATTACGCTTTCACGCCAAAACTACTGGACCGATTTGAATGAAATTTGGTATGGAGATAGTTTGAGACCCGGGAAAAAACATAGGATAGTTTTTATCCGACTGCGCAAAAAGAGGTTAATGTTTTTGCGCGATAACCGAATACGCGCGGGCGGAGCCGCGCCCGGAAAGCTAGTTTACTATTATTATAGTAGTACCTACACGTAAAGTGCAAAATTTTGGGCACAGACGAGTGTTAATTTTTTTGTAATATAAAAAAAATTGTTAGACTTTATAATTTATTTTTATTGTTGATAGGCTTAGCCTTTGACCAGTATATCAATGATGGTAAGTGATGATGTGGTGGAAGACGTTTTCAGGCTAAACTAGAATTATTGGCTCTGAAACAGCTGCCGGAATACATCGTTGGGTGAAGTTAAGTACATATAACTATAACATTTATAACGCAGCTATGTATGGTATATCGAGCATATTTTATTTTCACTCTTAACCATAGCAATATATTTCTATGAAATCATCCAATCTGAATAAATCCTTGTTAATACTGGCAACACATCCATAGAGTATAATCTATGACTACTCTGTTTCATAGGTAAATTATCTTCTGCATCGGGAAACAAAAAGTAATATTGAAATTGAATTACAAATAGTACATACATATAATCACGCCTGCATTCCCCGAAGGGGTAGGCAGTAGCAACACCCACGCTTCGACAATTGAAATTAAATAAAATACATCAAATTTATTTTTATCGTTTTAAAAAATATTATTTAGCTTAACAATCAATCCCATAAGTAGCAAGGGTGACTAAAAACGGTGAAAATGGTTTTTAACCTCGAAAAAGAACCGACTTCTACACTCAAAAGAGTAAAATAACTTGTCGAAGTCGGTACAATACGCACTATATTGTGATAATAGGTACTTTTAAAATATCATGGTAACGACTTCAACAAGTTATTTCCCACTTTTGAGTGTTGTGTGAAAAAATTTTTCTATCGCATGTGCACGCATAGCTCTGATCTCTTCTGACGCTGCACGCACCGTATACTTATCCCATCTGGACGGTTTTTTTTTATGCCTAGTAGGTTAGCCTTTGACCATTATCTCACCTGATGGTAAGTGATGATGTGGTCGAGGATGTTGTTCAGGCTTTGTACCTATAGCAAGGTACCTAAAGTGCAGAGTGAGCCAGGGTTGACAGAACCCTAAAAGACAGAGAGAGTCGCTACTCGTACTACACTTGGCCAGTTTTTATAATTCCATTGTGAAAGATCGACTTCATTATTGAAGATCTCCACCCAATCAGAAGCTTCTACACACGAAGAAATGGCAACTCCGTAATAGAGTACCAAACTATGAATATACTATTACGTGTCCGACCCATTCCATTTAGTACATCGTAAAACGGTAGAGATCCGTGGTATTTCCATTTGCGAAGTGATTTGTATTGGCGTCTAGAGATGTTTTAAGTATCTCTTGCACCGCATGAGATCTATGCGTAAAGTATATTATGCATAGATCTGCTCTTTATTCTCATTAGTGTAAATGCACTCCCCTCCACTATACCTGATTATTTGTGTGTGCGTGCAGCGATTTTACTGTAAACTCGGGCACCTTCGCGCATGTTTTGAAGCAGTGATGACTCAGTGGCATTGACTATGGACTGCCGCGCAGCAGGTCCATGGTTCAAATCCCACCGCGGGCTTGAGCTACACGCACCGCAAGTAGAAAATTTGTCGCCAACCACCTAACGGTGTGTTCCCCCAGTTGTCCTTGAGAGCCAGTAATTCTAGGTTAAGCCTGTTAACACTTTCGACCACATCATCTCTTACCATCACGCACACAACCACGGTGACCGAAAAATCAATGATGTTGATAGGATATTGATGAGGTTGCGTGTATTGCGTACATACACTATTTTACATGTAGGGGTGAAGACACTGGTAGGGCGTGCATTTTTAACCGACTTAAAAAACAGGAGGTTCTCAATGCATCCGTATATTTTCTCGATCCCGTAAGTAGCAATGGTCACTAATAAGAGTGAATTTTGTTTTTACCAAACCTTAAAAAATAAACGAGGCGGTCCTCAATTCTTCTGTATTTTTTTTGTTTGTTACTTCATAACTTTTTACTGGTTTAACCGATTTACATAATTATATTTTATTTGAAAGTTGAATCTTGTCGTTTGGTCCCAATTAAATTTCATCAAAATAGGTCAAGTTGTTTTTGAGTTACACTCCAATAACTGAAAAATATTTTCCTATCTTGATAATATTGTCGTTGACAGTGAATGACAATCGATCCAGTAAAGAGTCACTAAAAAGAGTGTTTTTTTTACCGATGATTGGAAACGCCTTCAACACTCAAAAGTGTGAAATAACTTGTCGAAGTCGGTACCATGCGCACAATATTGTGATAATAGGTTTCTTTTGAAACATTTGAAGTATTTTGGGTCACATTGCTAGAAAGAGTAGCGACAACCTGAAGAAACTCAGTCACTGGGAAGATAAAAAGGAAACGCCCAAGAAGTCGCAGTCCCATGCGATGGTCAGACTAATTCCGCACTACCCTTGACATCAGTGTTCATGACGCCATTCACATCGCCAAAGAGGAACAGGTGGCGACAAATTGTCAAATAAAGGTTATTTCCACGGGGTATCAGGACCCTCAGCTTTGAGGATAACGACGCAAGGAGGAGGAACTACTTTTGAACTATCATGGTACCGACTTCAATAAGTTATTTCACACTTTAGAGTGTTTAAGTCAGTTCCATTTTTTGGCAAAAAAAATTTTTAGACTGAAAGATATCTATCTCCGGTTACACTCTACCTGCATGGTTAGCTGCCTAAGATTTTTTTACCTGTAGATCATTTGTATGCCCTCCATATTTACTAGACGAATTCAGGGTAATTGCCTGAGTCACTACCAGTCTAGCACTTCCGAGCGTCCGGTGAATACATCGCCGCTAATCGTGTTTTTTCGGAATAATCTGTGGACAATACACCTTCCTTGTGTCTTTAGACTCTGCACCAATTATACAGGCACTGTGATAGATAAGAAAACTGTTTCATTTCACGCCTAATTATTGCTTTTATTGTTGAAATATAAAATATCGTTATTTTGTTTTATCTTAGGAACGAATCACATTGAAATGGATGAGCGAGATATGTGTATCGGTTGGTGTGAGAGAGTGAAAGAGATCGCAGCATAATGATGATCGGAACGTCTCGTGGCGGTTCGGTGGTAACACGAATTGCTTATTTATCTCTTTCTCACAACAGACATGACGCATAATATTTGAACGTTCTTTTCTTGTTATTAAAAACTGCATATACATGTGCGTAGGTATGTACATAGGTGAATTCTAGTAAGCCTTTAGAGCAGTGGTGTTCGGATATAACTACTCTAAGTATTTCGACTCTCCGTTAGCTACTACCCCGAAGAAAAATATCTATACCCAAGCACTGATCGATGCATTCGGTAGCTGACCTTGAGAGCCGGCAGGTATTTCTTATACCTGCCGCCTATACATATACAATGTAGATTTAGACTGAGCATCCCATCATTACTTACCAACAGGTAACCAGAAAGTTTCGTTATTTGAAAGTCGCCCCATTTTACGGTACCTATATATCACGACATCCTACTAACTATAAATTAAACTGTGGCTTGGCCATCAAGCAAAGTCATCAAGGCCCTGAAACGTAGATTTACATCCCAAATTCCATTTACCTTCTCCACGTATGCCCATCGGTTTACAACATGCAATATGAGTTTAGGTTAAGGGCTCCTGACGATTTTGTTTACAATAACTGTACCTAGTCTGAAGAAAAAAAATATTAATTTTACCCTATAGTTCCTCGATGCAGTCAGTCTGTAAGTCCAACTCGATATGAAAAGTCTTATGCAAGTAACGTTACAGAGAAAAAAAGTGTATTTTTTTACTACTGCGTATTCTTCAAAATTTTGAAAAATCGGGGAGCCATCAAAGTTGTCTGCATATTTCATTATTGGCATCTTTTTACATTGTGACGAATCAGTAAAAAAATATGCTTAAAGTAGTCTAGTCGCAACGCTTATCATCAACATATATATTTCTACCGCCCAGTTATGTTTGCACTACTCTGTTCTGGTTTCAAGGGTATGGGTGCCAGTGAAATTACAGAGACTTAACAACTATAAGTTCCACGGTGATTGAAGACGAACGCAGAGCAGTTTGTCACAATCGGCAACCTCGTATATTATTGTGATTGTACAAACTTGTTCAAACGTGCTTCCACCTTCTGCATGCCTAGGTTTGTTTATATTTTCTTTCTGACTTAGTAAACACGATAGCATAATAATTTAACCGTACTAATGTAATCCCAAGGGGTAGTATTCTGAGGGACTGTTGTAATGTGGTAATATAACCAAGTAATCAATCTCAGATTTGTTTTAATTTGAAACTCCCGAAGAATCTCGTCACCGCGAGTTAGGATTCGTGACGTATTTTACTAGCGCCATCTATTTCAATACTTATAAACTAAGTGGAGTGTAACTATGGTTCATATAGAAGTAAGATGTACAAATACGATAAAATGTTTGCTAATTAGTTCAACAATAGTGTCTTCAAATGTTTTACGACCACTATTAAACTTTGTAAATTCTGCACGCGGGTAGCGTGGATAGCCATCCACGTGACAGGAAAAGCAGCTTTAGTAATCATTTTTTTCAGTATCTCCCAAACTACCCCGATCAACGTCTTGCAGGAAGCGGGTTGCGGTCCATAACTCAATGCTTGTTCGTGATTGGAGCGTTGGACGAAGTTGGTGCAAATATTTGCGCAAATGTTTGTGTTTCCGAATTCCTGATAGATGCAGACCTGGAGCGCGAAGTTTATCGTGGTTTATGCATTGTGTAAACTTAGTTTGCATCTAGGTATCCATTTTATGATCAGCTAGCGATAACAAAGCGGTTATTCGTGATTATAAATCTAGTAAACTATCGTTCTTTGACTAGTAGTTGGAAAGAAATGTGATAGTTATTTTATAGATGATAGGCCATAATTGGACAAGTATCTAGTTGAGATATTTATATTGGTGAATTGGTGTTGAAATTTAAAAGGGCTATATGTTAGAAAGTTTGTTCTTAAACACCTGTTTTGAACACTATATACTGAGACTCAAGGGCCTGATTTGGCATTGTTATGTTTGAGTATCGGTGGCCGTTTTTCTTGTGTTTGTAAGTTCAATGACTCTACAGAAGCAATTGCGATTCTTATGTTAAAATGTGACCGAGTGAAAGTTAGATGCTTTCATTTGTAATTTTAGTCATTATATAACTTATTTCATAAAATTAATTTTTACGCCTTACGTACGTTTGCTTACAAATAAAAATATTATTTAAGCCAATCTACGAGTAATTGCACGAGTGCTAAAAGTAGAAAGTTATATGGAAAAAACTACATAGTATACCTAGATAGATAAATGTTTTTACAGGAACAACTAAAAATCCTGGTTTTAGAAGAAAAATAAACTAGAACTATAGTTATGAAAAACATAAACATTTGACCTTAACACGGAAACCCTTATAAACGATAAAGAGATTGAGCTATAACTCATTCACTGGAATAGCTTAGTTGGAAAAGCACAATTACAAAAAAAACAAACTTAGATTTTATCGTAAACAAATTCGGCGGGATCCGAACCGTGGACCTGCTGCGTAGTAGTCCGCAGCTAATTCATAAGCCACTGAGCCATCACTTGATGCTTCGAATTATGACTCACTCACTACGATAGCTCAGTTGGAAGAGCATGTCACGGCTATAGGGACGGTTGTTCGGGGTTTCTAATCGAAGTTCAAATATTTCCATTCGTTGTATTTTTTGCTAGTTTTCTTAGCAAGGCTTAATGCAAAAATTACGTTGTTGGAATAAACATTTGAGTTATAAAATTCTTTATCATCATAGAAACCACGAACTTGCACAACTCAGCTCTAGAATTGAACAAAGTTTATAGCAAATACCTCATAATAGGTTGCTTCATACTTAGATCGTCATTAAAACTTATAAAACTAAACATAATTATATACAAACATCAAAGTTCTACGCGGACTTTATAAATCAATTATGTACAGTCGCCGTCAATAACAAGTATACATTTCGTAATTTTCACAAAACACTACAGCTACTACAATAAAAGCATTTAGACAACCTACAAGTCATAACAGACTCACAGGCAGTTCAAATGCTCCAGCCCACTGTAATTTTCATAATAATGTGATGTCACAAAATTCTTTATACTGTAACAGCCGGATCGTCCACTGCTGAACACAGCCTCCCCTATTAAGGGTGTATTTGCCATAATGCTCACGCTTGGCAGGCGGCTTGGGAATCGCAGTGTATGTTGACAGTTCTTTAGAAGGCGCTGCTGCCCACCTCCCAGTATGTTTCCCTTAGTCGACTCTTGCGACACCCACGGCATGATATGGGGAGGTGCAATTCTAACCCGGCACCCCACGGGGGTTTAAGGGACAGAATTCTAAAACCAGATGTTAGATTTTGTCCCCACTTCTCCTCGCGTGTTTACTTCGCGGTGTACATGGCGCCACGTCCGCAAGTCAACGGTAATATTTTATTTGGTTAAAAATTTACAGCGCTCTCTAGTAGAACTAGTAGAAACTATCTTGTCACACACGAATGTGATGTGTGCTGAAGCGCCATCTAGTACGCATACATGATACCAACCATTAGTTGATTGTATGCTGTAAATATCATAGTGTGACACAGTTAACCCTTTGCGATCATAGTTCCCGCGAGCCTAAATTTACCATACCTACAGTAGAACAAGTTTAGTCTTGATTATTACCAACTTGTTTGATTTTGCAGTTTTTGTGTATGTTCATTTTTAATGAACATGAACTATGGTTTTGATGAACATGAACTATGTATCTACTTTGATGCAAGGCGTAAGCTGTAACACAAATGATGGTTTATTTATTACAAAAACAAGTATATCGTGTAAAATTTACACAGAAAATCATAAAAAAGCTTTTTTACCTCTGATCAAAATACAAATAGCGGGTTATACTATTGGGTATTTTTAACTGACTTCAAAAAAAGGAGGAGGTTCTTAATTCGTCTGTTTTTTCTTATATGTTTGTTACCTCAGAACATTTGACTGGGTGAATCGATTTAAAAAAATCTTTCATTGTTTGAAAGCTGATACTTGTTGTTTGGTTCCATTTAAATTTCATCAAAATCGGTCAAGCCGTTTTCGACATACACTCCAATAACTGAAAAATATTTACTTATCTTGATGATATAGTCGTTGACAATGAATGAAAATCGATCCCGTAAGTAGCAAGGGTCATAAAAAGAAGTTTTTTTTTTCCATAAAAATGGAAATGACTTTATCCCCTAAAAGTGTGAATTAACTTGTCGAAGTCCGACACTAGTACCACGTGCACAATATTGCGATAATAGGTACTTTTGAACTATCCTGGTACCGACTTGAACAAGTGATTTCACACTTTTGGGTGTTGGAATCGGTTTCAATTTTTGTTTTTTTTTTTATCAAGTAGCGTAGTTCATTCAGATCCTGTCTTGGTTCCGCTAACAATAAAGGGTACCTGCTCGTGTCATTACTACAAGTCATATTAAGATTTCACTAACAAAAAATCACATGGAGAAAGTAGTAGGTAGGTTTTTTTTTTTATGCCTGATAGGTTAGCCTTTGACCACTATCTCACCTGATGGTAAGTGATGATGTGGTCGAAGATGTTGTACAGGCTAACCTATTATTACTGGCTCTCAAGGACAGCTGCCGGAACACACCGTTAGGTGCTTGGCGACAGATTTTCAACTTGAGGGTGGTAGCTAGCCAGGCGGGCATTCGCAAAGTGCCCTACCACCATGCAAAAAAAGGTACAGTTATTGTTTAAATTTGTTAATGAAAATAAATACATCTCGTGGATGCTATTGTGTAGATGGGTGGAACAACAAAACTTCTAACAAAATAATTCCATTATTGAGATCACCCAAGGAGAAAGATAAGTATTTTATTTGAAAATTTTATTACTATTTGTATTACTATTCGTACGTAATACCACAATATTACATATCGATTATAAAACCGTGGTATTACTGTTATTAATTGTATTTATCAAAGATTACGAAAGATACGTTTATGTTTGTAAACGACACCCGTGCCGTCTTGCCGATTGATGTATGTACTTGTATAGATAGATTATGTTTCGAAGATGCACTGGAGTGCGACATAAAATCGGACATTCTATGAGAGTAGGGCTGCCATCCGTCCGGGTTTCCCCGGATTTGCCCTAGTTAGAGGGCGTCCGGGGGGCGTCCGGTAGGGGTTTTTAAACAGTGTCGGGGTAAAACCCGGACACTTGTGTCAGGGGAATCCGGATTGATTGAATTATAAGCAATTGATTGAAACAAATCTGAGTTTTAAATTCATTCGTAAGCTGCATACAAGTTACCTCCGGCGCTGCAAAATATACAACAACAGACCGTACCCCGCGCCGCGCTGGCCCCACCATAAAAAAACTGCCGCCGACACCGATCATTCACTCACTGTGTTGCTGTTTTGGCGCATTTGGTGCTAGGTCTTGAATATTTCTAGGGTTTTTGGCGCTTTTTTCTCATTACCGTAAGCTAAAAACGTCTAGTGAAATCTGGCGGAAAACATTACGCACATTACAAACAAGATTATCTTGTTATTAGTTGGCTTGGCAACTCAAGTTACATTGTGAGTTTATTCGCTAGTCTCGCGGCAATGGACGAAGGAGAAAAACTAAATAAAAAAGCACAAAAGTATTTAAGGACCTGAGTTGCTTTGACTTTCCAAATTCCTGTTGGAAAGGTAAGATCACTTTGACTAAAATTTTAACATCTGAAAAATACCGAAATATTTAAAAAAATTAAAATATTTTTATATATGCAATAACGCATGCTTTGATGGATTACATTCCAATATTACAGTAATATTATCCAATATTACAATAGTATTTAATATTTGTTTAGTTATATATACGCTAGAGAGACTGCCTTTTTATATTTATTTATTAATATAAACAGGTTTATAAACCAAATAATAAATATGTATTTAAAGGGTTATTGGAAAAATGATAACAAACTCTTAGGGTTGACTTCTGCTAGTTCTAACAAACATTTTGAGACTTTATTTTTTGATTTGAGTAAAAAAAAATTGTGTGTATCTTTCGTGGCGTGATTGTAATTTTACAAAATTAAAAACTATCTATGCCAATGCATACTTCGACTGCGTCCTGACAGGCCATCGATTCAGACTCGGAGTTCAGTTTTGATATATTTTCCTTCAGTTTATTAGGTTCACGTAATCCTCGAAGTGCCAAGTTTCTGGTGTGTCTAGGATCTAGGAGTTCTGGTAAAATATAGTCAAAGTAGAAAACTTTCAACTTCGGAAGCATTTTTGTAAAGAAAAAATCGGTATCCCTTTCAATAAACTCGACATGCAGAGGTTTATTTTCACCCATCCAAATTGCAAGGACACACGTTTTTCGCTTAGCTATATGAAGCTGACCTTGTGCTTGATAAAACCAATCATGGTTTTTATTGATCACAGGTTCGTTGTCTGACAGCTTATAAAATGTGATTTTTTTATTTTTGATTGCTTCTAAAAATTCCAAGCCTAAAACTGATACAGGACATTTAATTTCAACAATTTGATCATCGTCAATTAATCCATCCGGTGTTGCGCCTAAATATGGTATCTCTTGGTCGATAAACAAGCCACAAGATTCGATTTTAACGTTGAGTTGTGCAGACAACTGATATAAAGCTTTACTTTCGTTTTCGACTCCATGTTTTATAGACGAAACATGGGATAAATCTCTTTTGTAAAGTAAAGATTTTACTAAAGTCGCATTGGTTGAGTCTCTCTTCTTTATAATTTTCCCAAAATTGGACGCTGTTAATAACTGTCTACGTAACTCTAGCCATTCGCTGCAATCCCGTTGTAGTACAGTTGCTCGTTCAATTTTTTTAATTTCTTCTTCGCTCTTCTTTAAGTTAATCATGAATGTTTCCTTTAATCTTGCAAATTCTTCAACGGGCAAGTCTGGTTTTTCACATCCTTCACCGTAGTTTTTGTCTGGCGTAGCTTTAATCGAACAGCGAATTTTTCGACGTACACATTTATTATTTAATATATTTTTTCGCAATCTGCGTTCTTCTAAAAGCTTTGATTTGCACTTCGGACTAAACCCTAGTATAGTTTTTTGTAAAGTATATACTGGTTTTTTTGTATTAAATGACACAACTGCGGCATTACACCGCGTTTGGTATGTTTGTCTTTGGCTAAAGTTGATACGTTTTCCAGCAATTAATTTAGCTATCACGCTATTGAAACATTCTACTTTGTTGCTGGTAACATCGTTTACTAAACTTCTAGAATTTGAAGCCACAATGCTTACAACATATTGAATTTGGTGCCAAATAGCTGATGCTCTTAGCTTAGGAACAATATTTTCACTTTTTTTTTCGCTTTTGCAATAATACTGTTTGCAATCATCGTGCTGCCCAAAAGCGTGATTGCAAGAGTTGCATATGTCCTTGTATAAAATGTTTGTCATTTCAGGTAGCTGGCTACTTTTAACGGCGCTTTCCTTAATTGCTAAACAAATAGCTTTCCTCATAGCTAATATCCGCTGAGTGGAAATTAATTTCCTTTGAGCTAGAGGATACTTGGTATCGCTCGCAAGAGCAGAAAGCTTATTGCACATGTTCCTCAATAAGTGATTCTTGCACTCCAGTTTCTCCACTGTGACATTACTGTACGGCCTGGCTTCAAGGATTTTGTTGTATGTGCTACAATCGCCATCTCCTGAAAGTTAAATCAAAATTTAAAGTCGTATGATAAATCCCGTTTAAAAAATATAATTGTGATCATTACATAACATTAATGAATGAAGCTACCTATCATTCTTCCATAGATAATATTATACATATCTAATGAATGCTTGAATCCCTCTACAATGATATCAGATTCCATTCCAGTAGAGGGCCCTTCATAGTTTTTATAGCAAATATGGTCTTTGGGTGCTACATTCTTACTTGATGCTCTGGCGCATATTGAACAATACTTGTTTCTTACCCCGAGAAACAAGACTTCTCCAAATTGGCGCCCAACTATGGCTGCTGCTCCGGAAAGAGATGAGTAATTTTTTTTGTACGTTCTTTTTCCCCAGCAACCATCGGCAATAACATCAATGACGGCCACGCCATTCTTAACACGTCCTTCTTTAATAGCTGCCTCTCTCTCGCGTTCTGCAGCTTCTGACATTACTTTTGAAGCAGTTGACTCCCACTCTTTTGAAACATTGCGGTTTGTAGTGTCATAAACTTTTTGTGGCATCTGTGGTAAATTCATTGCTGCTAACAGTTCTGAAAATTGTGCATGACCAATACCTGATACTGTCATTCCAGAAACTGCAGCTGTATTTAAATCTAAAGTGCATTTCGGTTTAGGATCACAGGTATGGACAAAAAACTTTGTGTGACACATTTTACACTTAAAAAATATCTTCGACGTCAAACCGCAATGTTGCTCTGAATGGAATTCTATACTTTCGACTCCACAATCGAAAGGCGAATGTTTCGAGATTTGTCTTAATAGACTCTTTGTATAATAGTGTATATCAACTATGCGTCGTTCTTCTCCTCCATTTTCTATACTAGAAAAATAACAAACTTTTATTGATTTTCAAATAATATTTTTGGTGTCCGATATTAAGAATTTTATTGGTAAGTAAGTAATGGGATAGTATCAATAACCAAGAAGCATCCGCCTATCCTACAATATATGGGGTTGTTTATATGGCTACCATATGTTGTTTATACAACACAGAAGATGTAACATATAAGAACATAATGGCTATAATGTGTATAATTTGAACTTTTGTTGAATTACCGGCCGCCCCTTAACACCAAAACGTCCTGGGGAATACTCTCTATAGTAGTATATCCGCTACACTTTGGTTATTAAGAGCGTTATAGTTAAGTCCCCTATAATGCACCTTACTCAATGTTCTTACGTGAGTATTGGTATGGCGCTAATTATTTCATTTTCTTTTAGTCAGTTCTTAATTCTTATGGTATTCAAGAAAACCATGGAAAGTCTCATTCTAAAGCAGAAGCTTAGGCTTCTTCTTTTTGTATTAAGTTTTAGTAGCTAATATTTGTGCAAGTATTGGGGCTAATCGTATTTCAAAAGTAATACAATTAAGAAAACTTACGGACTTTCTTCATGAAATGCATTCGTATTGCATATTTTCTGTTTTTTTATCTTCTTCTGTTTAGAACAGATACTATGAGATTTTCCCCTGTAAAAATCAGTTTATAAGTGTAGTCATTTCATATAAGTACTTACTCGTAGTAAAAAATGAAAACAAGTAATAATGGTTAATTGGCTCTTATGGACAACTGTCGGAACACATAGTCAGGTCCCCAGTGGTAGATATTTCTGAAGGTGAAGAAACGTAAGTATCAACAACCCCACCACTATTAAAAACATAATAATTCTTTTTAATTTTGTTAAATCCCAATTTAGTTAAAGATAGATAAACATTACGTGATTATACTTACCTTTCAAATGTCGGAGTAGTAGATCTGTTGTTTTCTACTGAACTCAATAAGAAATTTTCCATTGGTATAACTTCTGATCTAAAACACATAAATAAAGCATACTTTAGTCAAAAATAATACATTTTTTCAATAATCAGCCATATCATTAAGGGCCTACCATAAACAAACATACATACATACAATACACATATATACAACAAATTTTGTGTCATGTAACGCACCTTAGTGATATAAGTAGAAATCACATAAATCTACATAAATGTTTTAACAGGCAATTTTGAATTATTAATAAAGTAAAAAGAAGTTTAGTGTACCAAATATTAGAAATATGCATAAAAAACGTACGTCACTCCGCCTTACCTTCCAAAAGTCGGAGTAGTACAGCTATTGTTCTCTACTGTGCTCACCAAAACATTTTCCATTGGTGTCAGTTCTGATCTAAAACACATTAAAACGCTTGCGTAAGACACACTATACGCAATCATACTTTGAATCTTATATTACAAAATTACAAATTTTTACGAGAGAAAAAATTAAAGTCATGCGCGGGATTCGAACCCGCGTCCATCCACCCATTTAGCCGGGGTATGCTCTAACCAATTGAGCTAACATGACACAATGACTCATAACTTTAATTTTTGCTCTCGTTCTTCAGCCATCGTATCGGGATGTAACGACACCTATAGTTCAACTTACGTTGTACTACAAACAAGACCAATTTTGCAATTGGTTTTAAACTTGTAAATGATGACGCAACCTTATAATTTTAATATTGTTAAGGTTGCAATAACGCCTGCTAGGCGAATTACATTACAAAATTAATTTTGTAATGTAATTCGCCTAGCAGACTTTATTGCAAACTTTACAATATTAAAACTTTGAAGATTATGTTAGCCGGTACATTTTCTTTAATGATGTAGGTAGAAATAAATATATATACACAAAATGCAAAAACAAATAAATGACAATGCATATGAACACGCCTTACGAAATGTCAATCTGTCTTACCTTCCAAATGTCGGAGTGGTACATGTGTTATCTTCTATTGCGCTCCCCGAGGAGTTTTGCAGTGAGATAAGTTCAGAACTATAAACACATTCAAAACACAGTAAATTATATATAATTAAATAATAATTATAATAGACCATATCACGCATAGTAACTTTAACACAAGAATTTTATTATCTCTATCGCATCAAACGTTTACGGCCATCTTTTTATTACTAATGTATATGTACTAATATATTACGTACTCGATAATACCATGAATATTTCAATAACTTTCCATGTACGAAAGTTTGTGTTTTCTATAGTAGTGGACAGAAGGACGGTGTTTACTCAACATAGCTTTGTAGTAAATTGAGAATGTTGTTCTACTGTTACTATTACGCTGTACAATATTTTCGTAAATTACCTAGGAATAATTTCAACATGTTCATGTCTTTCTTACCTTTCCATTGTTTCCATTGACTCGTGTCCATCCAAGATACAAGACATACTTTTCCGAGATCTACGAAAAAACGTGGTTAGGTAGCTAGATTAGGTAGTACCTATTTAATGTTCACGATTATTAGATAAGTATAATAAACTCTCTAATTATATGAAAACATGGAAACTCGAGATAATAAATTTGCAAGCATTGTAATTGTATATTGAATACGCGTCAGAAAACTTAATCATACGTAAATATAATACGTATCAAATAAATAGTAATACAAATAAAAAAGACACCAAAAAGAATCTAAGTATGTGAGATTCGATCCACGGTACTCGATCTTCCGATTCAACTTCAGTACTTACACACTATACAGTCATTGAGTAAAATGTCGAAAATTACTCACATATCGTTTATGCCTTACTGTCGGACACATTATATTTTCAATGGTCCACGTACATACGTAAAATTATTATTGTATTATTAAGAATTATGTCGTAAAATTAAAATTTCTCCAAAAAGAATTTCTTTACGCTGGATTCGATCCACGAACCTCTCTATTGCGAAGCGATGACTCTGCGCTATTTGAACGACGATTGATTAGTCGAAAAGTATGTACATAACCTTTGTGCCTTATTGTCAGAAACTGTATAAATTAATCATGATGCATCTAAAATAATTACGACACATTAATTAGGAAAAATTCTGAATACTGCTAATAATAATTATTCTAGGTAGCTAAATTTGTACCTACGTCTTGTAAAATGTTTGAAGTGTTTTTTTATATTGCGTTAGGGTTCACAATCACATGATAATTTCATTAATATAAGAGAAATATACATACATGGATAAAGGAAGCCATAGATGCTTACCTTATTATGTCCATCATGCGTTTTTGTCGATTTTTATACAACTTTTTTGCACTCCCAAAGCGTTTATTTTTAATTTTACCCATTTTTTATTTTAATTTAGATCGCCGAGAAAAGTGACGCAGGTCCGAAGCACGACGCGGCTGACCGCGATATGAGCGAGGATGATAGCAATATACGTAGATCGCTGGAGTAAATAGTGCGACATGATGTTAACGCTTCTCGGAATGAAAGAGCGTATGTGACATTTTGTAAACAGGCTCAGTACGCATTAACTGTGCTTTTTTTGGATAAAAATATTCAATGAAATTTATTGTACTTAAAAAATCAATATTTTAGAAAAAAAATACAAATTTTAATACACTAAAATCTGGCGGAAAAGGCAGGAATCCTCTATTTTCAGAGGTGTTTTTGACATTTTTTTCTATCGAGCCAATTATTAGGAAACGTGTTTTGAAATCCATGAAAGTATTACTTATATTCTTGAGTATCGTGTATTTAAATTGCAGTACCATCCGGTGCCTGTTTTATGAGATTTTCCAGATAATGTTGGGACTATTTCGTGATTTCCGAGCCTTAATTTCTTAATGAGCCTTGTTAATATGAGGGAAACAATTCAAATTATTCTTTGATTTTGAGATAATTCTGTATACATAGACAGAAACAGAAATCTTGGCCACAATTACAGAAACTACAATGTGTAGCTATACTTATTATTACAGGTGTACTACTTTTTTTTTCTTTTTTTTATGCTTGAAAGGTGAGATAGTGGTCAAAGACCCCTATGGTAAGTGATGATGTGGTCGAAGATGTTGTTCAGGCTAACCTAGAATTACTGGCTCTCAAGGACAGCTGCCGGAACACACCGTAAGGTGCTTGGCGACAGATTTTCAACTTGAGGGTGGTAGCTAGCCAGGCGGGCATTCGCAAAGTGCCCTACCACCATGCTGTAACGACTGCCATCCTAAGACAACAATCGGGACCGACGGCTTAACGTGCCCTCCGAAGCACGGAAGCGCTCAGTAGTAATGTCACCAGCGGTCACCCATCCAACTCATGACCGTGGCGGGCGGACGTTGCTTAACTTTGCTGATCGATTCAGAATGGTTAAGCAAACTTCGCTACGAGCGCTTCAATAACTACTACTACTGCCTTATTTCGTAATAAGAAGCTATATACAAAATGTCAGCCTCTCGCCACAATCTGTCAGATGATAATTAATGTGGTTTAAAGTGTAAATAGGCTTAAACAAGAATTGCTGACTCTCAAAAACTCTTAAAGCTAGAATGAATATGCAAAGAAATGTAAGTCAATCTCAAAAACACCAGGAAAGAAACCTTACCGCGGCGGGCGTGGTTTTTTAGGGTTCCCTGCCCAAAGGGTAAAAACGGGACCCTATTACCGAGACTTCGCTGTCCTTCCGTCCGTCCGTCTGTCACCAGGCTCTCAAGAACGGTGATAGCTAGACAGTTGAAATTTTCACAGATGTACTTCTGTTGCCGCTATAACAACAAATACAATATGTTAGCCATGTGCGAGTCGGACTCGCAAACGTTAAAACATAAAAAGGTGAAAATATGAAGTCTAATGTTGTATAGCTAATGGTACGGAACCTTTCGTGCACGAGTCCAACTCGCACTTTGCCGATTTTTAAAGTGTGAGGTGCGGCGCAACAACTTACCTTGACGCGAACAATCGGATGCGATCATTTGTCACCAACCAACTAACCATTCCAATTGAATTTGGAAATTGAACGTATTTAGTTTAATTGTGAACTAGATGAGTCCGAAAGCAAAGCGGTATGAAAGATACCACTTCTTTATAATATCATTATTATTCATTATTATATTTGTATCATTAACGCTTATTTGTTAATAGCGATTATCTGTAGCATTTTATTGACTTCGTGTAGCGTTCGTTCGTACTTGTGGGAATGGAGTAAACCGCGGTTGTCTCTATTATGCTCGAAGGTAAAGCGCCACTTCTTAGTTAATAATTAAAGTCAAAGTCAAAGTTTCGCTTCATCTTCACTCATCAAACCTTTCATACATAAGCGTCGGTTTAGGGTGCTCCTGATCTGGCCTTTTTTCAGAACATCTTTAATCTGACTTCGGAACGTTCGCCTAGGTCTTCCCCTTCCAATACTTCCGTTCACTTGTCCCACGTAAACCTGTTTAGTCAATCTCATTTCATTCATCCTCACTACATGTCCAAACCATCTTAACAAACCTTTCTCGATTTTTATCACTACATCTTAATTTCACACCACATCGTTCCCTTATCACACTTGTTTAAATATTGATATATATTTTAAGATATGAATGGGCGGCGGTTATTATTTATTGAGCAGTTGAATTAAGATTTGTTAAGTGGAGAGTGGCGGTTTAGTCTTTCTTACTATGTTTATTAAAGCATACGTACTAGGTTCCGCGTATTCACATATTTATAAGGTACATTATTTATTGGTCCATAATCCATACTTTTCCGCTAGCTCGCTTGTAAATGTCAAAAACGGTTTGCTTTCAGTGTGTATTAATATTTTATGACGCTGACGCTGTTACTCGTTTATACACAGTTTACTATTATACAGTAGGTTATGTTTCAAGGTTTATTGTCATCATAATATTTCTCATAAATCATTATATTCCACACTTATCCTACTTATTATAACCATTGTCTTATTCTTGTCCATATCTCAACATAGAGTCAATAGTATATTTTTTTCTGGTTCCGTGGAAGTTAGGCCAGACCTTAGTGTGCGATGCTACGTGCGTCGACACTTAAGCGCCGTCATGTGTTTCTGAAACAAACGTAAGGGCTGGCTGGCATGGTGCTGCGGCTACTTTGGCGTAGCGACTCAAGCGGTGTACTTACGCCGCTTATCTTGATAGTGGTTATATTTTTGAACCGTTTGGTGTAGAAACATTGGATTCGTGCTTATTATTTACTCCAAAACTTATCAGAGCGCTTGGTCGATCTCAATCTCTATGGGTATTCTCGTTGTTAGTATACCGTCCAGCTATCTGCAACTCAGTACTGGCACAAAAGGTGGTAATTAGCGTTAATGGGTACTTAATTCTTTTTTCTTCTCTTCCCCTTCTTCCTGGCATATATTAAATGTTTCACGAGAAGTTTAAATGAATGACAAAGACAGGAAGACAAGCATGCAGTAGACGCAAATACGCACACTACTGAGACTCAATTGACGTCGTCTGATTTGGCAATGAAGTTTATGGTAGGGATGCTGTCCCGTTTTTTTAAGTCAAGTGTTTTTATTTAAGTATTTATGTTTTACGAGTTCAGTCACTGTTTTAATCTATACCAGCTGGTTCTATTACGTTGACCCAAAAATTATACGCTCATTCAATGCACAAAGCGGTGCTTTTCTGAAAAGCAGTGATCTTTCATATACTTCTATTTAAAATAACTGGATTCTTTGTGAGCTTGGGACTAGAATATATATATTTTCGTTTTAAACCCCTGCATTTTAACGCCGTTTTGTTTTTAAAACAAAATCTCAGTCTTCAAGGGCTAGAAATTCACCCTTCCCTCTCTACCCGTGGGTGTGGTAAGAGGCGACTAAATGTAACACACCAGAAGGTGGGCAGCAGCGTTTCTGAGGAACTGATATCTCACACTACGATCCCCAAGACGCCTGCCAAGCGTTGGGATTATGGCAAATCTACCCTTAATTGCGGAGGCTGTTTTCAGCACCGGACGATCCGGCTGATTCAGTACGTGATGATGTGGTCTAAGATGTTGTTCAGGCTAATCTAGAATCTACGATAAATGCCAGCAATAATATTTCTAATTGTGAAATTTTACACCTTAGCCTAAAAAAACAATCAAAAGGGTTAGATCTTATAAAACAGTTTTTTTTTTACATATCAGTACTAATATTATAAATGCGAAAGTAACTCTGTCTGTCTGTCTGTCTGTTACGCTTTCACGCCAAAACTACTGGACCGATTTGAATGAAATTTGGTATGGAAATAGTTTGAGACCCGGGAAAAAACATAAGATAGTTTTTATCCAACTGTGCAAAAAGAGGTTCATGTTTTGCGTGATAACCGACATACGCTCGGGCGGAGCCGCGCTCGGAAAGCTAGTTACCCATATCTTCTACGTTTCATTTAACCAACAATATTTGTAAAAGTAGCCTCAGAATATTTATTTTTTCAACGGTTCAGACGCTTGTTTTAATTGAGTAACACTTTCGCAAACCTTTTATTACCTTCGAATAATTTCCGTAAACCGACCCTGGGGTCTATCAACTAATTCCTTTGAAATACTTCAGCAAATACAATCTGACACCCCCAATTATGTCCAAGGGTGAAGGGTGAAGGCTCATCGCTGTGTTTTCTTTGAAAGTTTCCAACTGGAGGGGTCAAAATGGAGCTCTGTTACTTAAAGAGATTCGGACATAGTGTATTTGGTAATTAAGTTAGAAGAGTAAGTTTGAAATAATGACTTGGGCGGACATAAAGGGCTTTTGTTTCAAAATTATTCATCTGCGATCATTTTAGACATCCCTGATTAAATTTTGACCTTTTCACTTCAGCAAGGTCGCATGAGTCAAACTCGTAGCTCCATCTAGTAAGCAGTAACTGAGTTTTTTTATTATTATTCTTTATTCAATTATAAAATCTGGTGACTCCCGCTCCGGCTTGTACCTGGTGCCAGTACCTGATGTACCTTGGCCATCGCAATTCAACGAGGCAATGCAGCCAGCGTTATGGGCACCTTAGCGCCAGGTACAATGAGGGGCGGGTTATTTGAATAATTAATTATATTTGACCATACTGAACATTTTATTTGGTGTATGTTTTATTATTTTTGTATTTATATTTAATAGACTGAATTTTGTAGATAAATAATTTAATAAAATGTGACATTAAAAAAAAAAACTAACGTTTACAAATCAAAGTCAAAGTCAAAAGTCAAAATCATTTATTCAATTTAGGCGTCTACGACGCTCTTATGAAGGTCAATTACAAATTTTAATATTGAAATATACTACATTGTACTGCCACGTTCAGCAAACAAAAATTATAGAGCCACTGCGAGAATCTAGTATTATATATAGTGCGAATCTAGTATACATTAAATCCTAGACGAAACAATACTAATATAAACAGTACAATTCTGTTTCTCAAGTTTAGTCGCTTATATAAAACTTATAAAAACTGAATCTTTGAGTAATCACCCTACTATCTACATCTAACCAGCGCATAGTTCATCATTTCTCCAATAAAACACGTTATAAAATTAAAAATACTATTGTTTTAAATTGTGTAACAGCGCCATCTATGAGCTGGCAGTCAAAGTTACCAATAGAAAATTAGTTTCCTGTGGAGGTTACAATACAATATTACGTGTCAGGGCTGCCAGTTTTAGAGATTAATCAAAACATTAACTAGAAGAATTTATATGAAATGCATTGCTAAAATCTCACAGTTGAAGGGGTGCTGTATTAAAAATATCTAGTATCAATTCTGTGTGGTTTGCTTTATTTTTTTATTAGTTTACATCTTTTTTTATATGAGACTTATTAAAAGTTGTACTGACTTAACTGTGCCTTGATTTGAAGTACGCAAAAAGTTATGAAGTGTCACTAACACGCCCTTTCCGCACAGATTTCGAAGACGAGATTTATTACAGATCTTAAAACTAATTTACTTTTAGATACTTTGAACATTTGCGAGAATAAATTGAAGCTTTAGAAATGAGACATGGATTTTGAGTAGTTGTAGATAAGTTACTTTTTAGGGTTCCGTACCCAAAGGATAAAAACGGAACCCTATTACTGAGACTTCGCTGTTCGTCCGTCTGTCACCAGGCTGTATCTCAAGAACGGTGAACGCTATAACAATAAATATTAAAAATAAAATAAAATAAATAATTTAGGGACTCCCATACAATAAAAGAGGTTTTCGACGTTCAAGGTTACAGATAATGGTACTGAACCATTCGTACGCGAGTCCCACTCGTACTTGGCCGGGTTTTTTTTGTTGCAATTTATTAACTACTGCAGATTACTTATCAAATTATTAATTCACTGAGAAAATGTCATGTTCACATTAAATAAATTGTTTACGAAGCACTTGGGTGTGGCTGTGGTATGGAGACGGCCGTTTGTTGGACGTGAATACGTCTCAAAATGGCGGGCTCCCCCCTCCGCCGCGCGCGCTGTGTTACAGTCCTTACTTAGCGTCATAAATTCTGTGATTCCTTAGCTATCCAGTGGTGTAATTGAAATTCGGATTGGGATGATAGATATGTAGCTGCAACACTAAACATTATTCCCCGATTTTGTTATCATTTGAAGCAGTGATGGCTCAGTGGCATTGGCTATGGACTGCCGTGCAGCAGGTCCATGGTTCGAATCCCGCCGCGGGCTTGAGCTTCACCGCATGGTGGAAGGGCTTTTTGCGAATGCCCGCCTGGCTAGCGACCACCCTCAAGTTGAAAATCTGTCGCCAAGCACCTAACGGTGTGTTCCGGCAGCAGTCCTTGAGAGCCAGTGAAATTACAGGCACATGAGACTCGTCAACTATGTCTCAAGGTGACGGGCGCAGTGCAATTCATCACTTGTGACGAAATGCATCTGTTATAGGCAGAGGTAGCCGCTTAACATCAGGTGGGTCTCGAGCTTGTTCCGTCACAATAACAATTCAGAAAATTTTTGCATAAAAGAACACAGAATCAGAACCTCGTAGTATTACATGCTAACGTTCAGAGTATTCACAACAAGTATTCAGAAATTGAAGTTCTTTTCAAAGATTATAAATGTGACGTTCTATGTTTGTCAGAGACATGGGGTCAAGATGATAGGGTACATACTATGGTTCTACAAGACTATGAATTAGCTGCATATTTTAATCGAAAATTATTCATACATGGCGGAACAGCTATTTATGTAAGACATAATTTAGAATATAAAATAAGAAATGACATTAACAAAATATCGTTTGATATGAATTTTGAAATTACGGCAATAGAATTAAGATTTTACAAAATTGTTATAATAGCAGCATATAGGCCAAACAAGGACATACCTATTTTTTGAATTACTAAAAAAATTGCTTAATAAGCTTAGTTATGAAGGAAAACGAATTGTGGTAGCAGGAGATTTTAATTTAAATGTCTTAAAACCTGAAAATACATATATAAAAAGAATATTAAGTATTTTAGATAAGGTAGACTGTAAATTTGTACTAAACCAGCCAACTAGAATTGAAGGTACAAGTGCCACCTGTATTGATAATTTTATTGTAAATTTTGATAACTGTAGGGGAGATGTATTAGATCATAAAATTGCCAACCATAAGACCATTAGATTAGTTATTAATGACATTGTTACAAGCAATAAGCCCACGAAACAAGTGTCGTTTACTAGACGGATGTCAGCTAATAACATAAATTTTTTTCATTTCCTTATTAGAAGAGATTTTGTACACTTGAAATACCAAATAACGGCTTGTAATGACATTAATTTGAGAATGAATATTATACTAGAAGCGATTAAATATTATTACGACATTGCCTTTCCTAGAAAGAAAGTCGTAGCATGTATCAATAAAAAAAAAAATGGACATCAACAGGTATAGAAATATCTAAGACTAAGTTAACGGAAATGGAGAAATTGCAAGAATTAGATCCAAGTAAAGACAGAGTGATAGAAATAAGGAAGTATAAGAAAGTTTTAAGAAAAGTCTATGTAGCATCTAAAAAGCTTCAGTATGGCCACAGAGTAAGAAATTCCAAAAACAAAATAAAAGAGACCTGGAAAATAGTTAACGAACAGGTGAAGTATAACAAAAAACAGAAATCTAAGAAAACAGTAAATAAAATCAAAGCTGCGAATGGTAAGGAGCTATCTGATCCTGTCGAAATAGCCAATGCATTTAATGTCTTTTTTTTCAACCATAGCTCACAAAATAACGTGTAGTACTATTACAGATACTGATTTTTTTTTTAAATATTTGAATTCAATGAAAAAACCGACTTCAAAGATCAAATTTAAGCCGATCGGGATCAAAGAATTATTGACAATAATAAAAAATATGAAAGAAAAATCTACACCTGACATATACGATATGAATTCCAAGACAATAAAGAAACTCATTTTACAAAACGAATGCTTAGCAGAACTACTACATTTATCATTTAATGCTTGTTTAGACAAAGGAATATTTCCTGATTGCCTTAAGCAAGGTAGGGTAATCCCGCTTTTCAAAAAGGGAGATTGTACAGAACTAGGTAACTATAGACCAGTTTGCATACTGCCAATCATTTCTAAAATTATTGAAACAGTCATCAAAGCCAGAATATTAAAATATTTTGAAAATAATTATCTTGTTACAACATCACAGTATGGATTTCGTGAAGGTCGATCAACAGAGATGGCAATTAGAAAAGTTATATATTATATTCTGGAGGCTTTGGATAGGTCACAAAAATGCGCTAGTATTTATTGTGATTTATCCAAAGCTTTCGACTGTTTAAGGCATGATATATTATTAATAAAACTGCAGCACTATGGTTTCTATGGAGCTGAATTAAATATGTTGCGTACATATTTAGAAAATCGTAGTCAGATTGTTTCATTCAATGGAGTTAATTCTAAAGTAATTACAGTAGACATAGGGGTACCACAGGGGTCAATATTAGGGCCTATTTTATTCCTTATATATATTAATGATCTCGTTCATGCCATGCCTGATTGGGCTTATATTAGCCTGTTTGCCGACGACACTCATGTTGGAATAAAGGACAAGAAATTTGAGAAAATACAAATAAAAATTATGGAAGCACAAAACATTCTTAAGCAATGGTTCAATGCAAATGGGATTGTACTAAACGAAGGAAAAAACATCGTTATGCATTATCAATCACGCAAAGGTATTGTAAAGAATCCTGCAGTAAAAGAAAATGTCTTCTTAGGGTACACTATTGACTATACTATTAATCATGCAAATCACATAAATAAGCTATGTAAGAAGTTTTTTTATTTAATCGTATGACTACAGGTAACATTACTACATCAAAAATACAATAAAATATAAAAATGACAATAAAATTAAATTAAAATAAATTAGAATTATATAATAAATTAAATGTCAATTTTCAGGTTCTCCAGCCAAGTAATAAATTCAGGAGGTAGATCCACAATATCACTCCATGGTCCTGGGTATGAATGGATGGGGCAGTGCTGGAAAATATGGTCCATAGTTTGGTTTTCCTCGCCACATTCGCAGCATGCACTGTCTGACCAGCCCCATTTGTGTCGGAAGTAATTGCAGCGCCCGTGTCCTGTTCTTAGTCTATTTAAGCGACACCATGTTTTACGTGGGAGGTTCGAACCTTTGGGTTTGGAAGTGGGGTCAATGCTTCGGGCACCAGAGTTTTTTGTAGCCTCATGCCAAACTTTTTTCCATCCGTCTGCGATTTGAAAATGTTTTATGCGATCGGCATGAGCGTACGGGGGATGCCTCGACTTTAATCGATGTGGTGGTGGGCAAAAGAAACCAGCATGGATAGGTAGTTCCGGGTGTAGCTCAATTTTCTCTGTTTCTCTTTTTAGTGCATGTTGTCTGCGGAGATTAGGTGGTTCTATGTGGCTAAGTACAGGAAGCCAGTGAAGAGGTGTAGACTTGATAGTACCGGATATACAGCGCATGGCTGCGTTCAGTTTAGTGTCTACTTTATGAACGTGAGCACTTTCCAGCCAAACTGGGCAGCAGTATTCTGCAGCTGAGTAGACAAGGGCGATACCCGTCGTACGCAAACAATCCGCAGACGCTCCCCAGGTCGTGCCACCTAATTTGTACAGAATGTTGTTGCGTGTGGATAGTTTATGAGACAACTTGTTTAGGTGTTCTTTGTAGGTTAGTGATCTATCGAGGGTTACACCGAGATATTTAGGAAAAGCGTTGACATGAAGCTTATCTCCCTTAAAGATTACAGTAGGTTGATAGTTCGCGAGGTTGTTATTTAGATGAAAACATGAAACCTCGGTTTTGCTGGGGCTTGGGATAAGACGCCAACACTCAAAGTATTTTGAGAGCTTGGTCAGGTCATCAGTCAAGATGTTTTCGCTCGTCTTCATGTCCCTGCTTTGAGCAGTGAGTGCAATGTCATCAGCGTATATGAATTTAGTACCTGTGGTGACTGGCAGATCGTGAATGTAGAGATTAAAAAGCTGCGGCGCCATAACAGACCCTTGAGGTAAGCCGTTGTTTAATTTTCTCTTTCTGCTTTTGGCATTTCCCAGATAGACTTCGAATTCTCTTTCACTCAACATGCAAGATATTAGGTCTACAATTTCTTTGCTAGGGATGATAGATAATAGTTTGCGTACTAGTCCCTGTTTCCAAACGGTATCGTATGCAGCTGTAAGGTCTATAAATACTGCTGTAGTTTTTAACTACTTTTGGAAACCGGCTTCGATGTACGTGGTGAGGGCCATTACTTGGTCAGTACAGTTTCTTCCTCGACGGAACCCAGCCTGTTCAATGGGTGTAACAGCCTCTATAAATGGCTCTATTAGTATAACACGTTCAAGTAGTTTGAAAATGCAGCTGAGTAGTGCAATAGGCCGATAATTTTCAGGTAGCAGCTCAGATTTGCCTGGTTTTAGCACGGCTATAACTTTAGTTAATTTAAATTGTCTAGGTAATCTCTGGTAGTGTAGGATGTAATTGAAAAGTGCTGTAAGAAGTTAGCAAGTGCTAACTATGCGCTAGTGAAATTAAAATCTATATTAGATGAACGAGCTATGATGTCAGTGTATTACGCATATATTCACTCTATTATTCGATATGCGATTACTGTATGGGGCAATGGTGCGGATATTTTAAAGGTGTTAAGAACCCAAAAAAAGGCCATAAGAATAATATTTGGATTAAGAAAACGTACCTCTGCAAGAAAATATTTTCAAAAACACAAAATTATGACAGTAGTTTCCATGTACATTTATAATTGCCTTTTGGAAATCTATGACGAGAAGGAAAATCTTATGACAAAACCGCAGCACGCATACAACCTCAGAGAGCGAAGTAGACCGAACGAAATACTAATGACACCAAAAGTACGATTAACCAAGGTGAAGAAACAAGGAATATGGATTAAGATATATTTGTTTAACAAATTACCCCATTCTGTAGCTAACTTACATGCAAATGATTTTAAGAAAAAAATTAAAAAGTTCTTCGAAGCCACACCATTTTACTCACTAAAGGAATACTTACAAACTAATTTGACTGAATCTTCATTCTCAAATTAATGAATTTATATGTAAATATTGACTTTTATATAACTTGGAATTGTAATAAAATTAATAACGACATTTTGATATATTTAGCTGATACATTTAATTATTTTTGACATCTATTTAATGAATTTATAATATTGTACTATATTGACGTGCCTAGTGTAACAAACGTAGTTATAAAGCCAATAAATGAATCTAATCTAACATAAAAAAAAAAAAACTTTAGTTTTTTTGAATTGCGTCCCTATGAAAGCAATTTTAAAGACGTAGGTATTCAAGTCAAAAAGTGACGGATCGGAATGAGCGACATTAGAATCAACTCTAATGTTATTGTTGAGGATAATTGCCTAAATGCAATTAACTCGTTTTCGAATTCGAGCATTGATAAATGAAATTTAATTGGTATCTGATGCACAAGGGTTAAGTGGAAGAATTTAAAGCTTTTATTTGAAAAATTTCAAGTTTGTTTTGACTAATATTAAGTTTGTTTAGAGAAAAGCTTCCTATATCAAGGTTTCTTTGATAAATATCGATTATTCTCCATCAAATATTCCTATTTTTAAATGAAAAAAATTATATTACTAGCACATCTTTACCTCAACAAATAAGTATTGCTATCCAATGAGGCAATTGTGCCAGCATGCTGAGAACTCTCCTGACTGCTCCTTTGGTATTAAAAGTAGGCTGAGAATTTGGACTGTCTGTGGACCTGGCCTTTAAATTCTTTAATGTTTTTTTTTCCTGGTAGGTAATCCTTTGACGACAATCTCACCTGATGGTAAGTGATAATGTGGTCGAAGGTGTTAACAGGCTTAACTTAGAATTACTGACTCTCAAGGACAACTGCCGGAAGTTACACACCGTTAGGTGTTTGGCGACAGATTTTCTTCTTGGGGGTGGTCGCTAGTCAGGCGGGCATTCGCAAAATGCCCTTCCACCATGTGGTGAAGCTGAAGCCCGCGGCGGGATTCGAACCATGGACCTACTGCGCGGCATTAATGCTTCGATAGATCTTTTCGCTGTGGTGTTTTAAGGATAAAATTTGTAGCGTAATATTAATGAAGGTGTATACCGCAGGTAAAAAAAAGAAGCTGCCATTATCATGTGATATCAATTCGCTGCTGTAAAACTACATAGATATATACAGGTTCCTACCAAAACAAGCCGCTTGCAATGTCGGAATCAATTTAACTTGTTGAAAGTTTGGTTTTGCAATTTTGCACTCAGGTTGAACAATGTCAGCTGTACCGAAACGCTCGGAGTGAACTATATTCAGAACTATTGCTACTTAATTATGTGTAAAGCGATCAGACCTTGATATCTATACTAATATTATAAATTCTCAAGTAACTATCTGTCTATTGTCTGTATCGCTTTCACGCCAATACTACTGGACCGATATGGATGAAATTTGGTATGAAAATAGTTTTAGACGCGGGGAAGGACATTGGATAGTTTTTATCCAACTGCGCAAAAAGAGGTTGATGTTTTTGATTGATTTAGATATATTTTTTAAGTGTTTTCTTAAAATATTTTAAAATATTCGTTGTTATTAAATATGAATTTCCGCAAAGCAACGCCTAAATCTATGAATTATAAAACAGTCACTAATATCTCTGTTATTAAAAAAAAATATTGAAAAATTGAAAACCCGATTGTAAACTTTTTAATTTCGTTTAACGGTTTGTCGTTCCATTGAAATTAATTCTTAATTTAATTGTTTTTTAAGGTCCTACATTTTGATTAAGACCTCGATGGTTTTGGACAAATAAAAATATCTCACAATGCGGCGTCTTTAATCCGCCAGTTTTATTTTTATTTTTTTTATGTACCTAGTATCACTTGCGCCTAGTGTCACTATCAAGACGAGTCTCATGATATCTCATACATTAAAATCGGTCGAGCCGTTTAGAAATTATCTTGAAACAAAGAAACTCACATACATTATACATACATGAACCCTGAGAATCTGACACTCCTTTTTTTGGGCAGCCGTGTAAAAAAGCTCTATACTTTCAAAGAGGTAGGCAGAGGTCTCAAGAAAAACCTACCATTCGGTGTAAATTTTTTTAGTCTCATAGGAGGCGATTATATCGCTATGTTCCGGACACAGTTACAGTCTACGGAACTTCGATGTCAGGAAAACCCAAAAGTGTATAATTTAGCTCTAAGATACAAAAGATTAGGTTAGGTCGAACCTTATTAACTCCTTTCCAATAAATTAGATACATGTTTTATCACTAGAAGTCGTTAAAATAATTTGAACACACCTTTTGCTTCAAACCCCTTTTATAATCCCAATTATCTTGTTGAAAGCCTTTTTGAGGCCTTTAAGACCACAACGGTCCCGTAATTATGTAAAAACTGGCCCTTAAATGTAAAGGTAACATGGAATAAGGAATGTGAATCGTAACCGGCGTAAATTGGCGATATCCGGCAAAATAGACATAGACATGCCCTCTATTTTTCAATTATGTACATTTTACAGATGACTATAATGAAACCTTCCATATTACGCCAAGCATGATGGGCACACTGCAAACTGGTGGTATTATTTATCTAAATTGATACACTGCTAAAAGAGGATTGCCCATTTTCGGCTCTGCGTGAACAAGGTGCCCAAAAAAAGTACATACGCCAATAAATCAAATTGTATTTTATCTGATAATATCCGCACATACGAGTACATCGGTCATTCATATTACAGTGTTGCCAGAAATGAAATACGGTAAAGTATACTAAAAAATATTAAGTTTTTGTGGAATATTACTTCGTAACGACTGTGACCAGACCCAAACGTGACTGTTGTCACTTGACTCGACTATTTAGTCACATATTAAACACGATTTAACTAAATTGACGAATGGTGAGTGTACAAACCACACTAGTCCATCCATAGAAAAAAAAACGATTGTGAAGAAATCAAACGATTTCGCTGTCACCGATGTCATGTCAATGTCATTCATTTCATTCTGCTTTCCCAGTGTTGTGATTAACAGCTCTCGCTCGTTTAATATTTTTGCGTTTTCGTTTTCCTAATGGATTTCGGTGGTTCTTCCTGCCTGGCCCCTAATGGATACCGCTTCTCCTCACAATCACGATGACTTCAGCTCGTCTACGAACATTGATACTTCTCCTTATGATTACCCTGGCCTGCCTTTGAATATAGTCTCCTGAGCCAGGGGAGGGAATCAATAAAACAATATTGCTGCAATCTTACATTGTGAGCCGAAGGACAGTTGCTTGAAGCTGCGCACATGTCATAACGATAATTTGGTTTTTGAGTTAGGCAAGGTATCATGAAGATCTAAATCCACCTGCCCAGTTTTTAAATAACATACTGTTAATATATGATAATAAGTAATAATAAAGCAAAGTAATAAATAAGTGTGTTTTTTAAAAACTATTTAAGTAGACCATGGTGAGCAAGAGCTTGTCTTATATCCTGATACAATATATTTATGATATTATTATTCTAACAGGTATAAGCTATTAAACCTATATCATATTTATGCCTATATATTATATACTATTATACCTATTATATTATGTGTCTGTTCATTGTAGCCCAAAAGGTTCATACTAGTGGACAATGTCCTTTGTGGATAATAATACAAGATATCCAAGTATGTATCGTAAAAGTGTTCCAATATTGCCCTCGTTGTCATCACTAAAATATTCAGTAATTAACAAGTTACCAAAAAATATATGATTGCCCCATGTTTCGAAGCTCAGCTTCTTTTATCGTTACCAATTTTATATCCGGCAAAACCAAAACCTTCACCTCTAATTGAACATTAAATAAATAATAAGGTAAATTTAAAGGTAAAAAGGGTAAAAATACGTGCCTGTTGGCGATCAGGGGCTAAAATAGGTACATGCTCCATAATTAATATTAATTTGGTGCTTAGTGAAAACACTTTTAGGTGTACGTTGAGGGTTCTTTAATAATAATTATTGTCTAATTTGTTTCAGGTACGTTCGAGTGTTGATGAAAAACGTGACTTATGGCATGGTGAGACAGCTTAAAATAACTTGTGGCATTGTTATCTTTAAGTATTTAGAGGCTCAAAGTCAAAATCAAAATCATTAATTTAATTTAGGCGTCTACGACGCTCTTATGAAGGTTGAAGGCTGAACAGATACGTTGTTTTTCGTAGGTTTTGGTCACCTGTATTATAATTTGTGTTTGTTGGGGGTGTTTGCCATAATCCCTACTCTTGGCAGGCGGCTTGGGAATCGCAGTGCAAGATAGCATAGTTCTTAAGAAGGCGCTGCTGCCCACCTTCTAATAGTATTTTCCCTTATTCGACTTTTACGACACCCACACGGAATGAAATGGGGAGGTGCAATTCTAACCCGGCACCCCACGGGAGATCTATTGTAGGTAGAGGTAAATTCTTAACACCAGGTGGATCTCGTGCGAGTCCCATCACAAACCCAGAAAAAAACTTTAGAATTCGCAAGGAAAACTCCTATAGAATTTTGAAGTTTTGTTTAAACAAGCGCTAGATAAAGGGCTGGCCATAAATAAATTTAAAACAAAACCTTTGGTTAGGTTACGGATCCCATTTCAAAACTGGGATGAGGTTTTGCCAGACTATATTAGATCCTATGTATTAGAATGCGAGCCCACTGCCAACTATTACTAACTTCTCTAAGTGAGAATTATTTATGAGAGTGCAGTGTCCCGCGGAACGAAAATGGTGACACTGTAACTGTAATCAGGCGTGACGCTTACCATCAGGCACGCAACTTTACCGTCTCGTCACTCATATCTAAACATCAGGATGATTTCGACATACCTAACTTATTAGAGCTCAAGTTTAAAAACATAAGCAAACCTATTGCCATCTTCTGAGCGCAGTTTATCCTCTATAATGCTAATAAAAATCTTGTCAGAAATATATATTCATATATCATTTTCGCCTACCATTAATATAGTGCCCCTTAATAAACACCATCCCTGAAAATTCCACAAAAGATCTGTCCCGTCATACATCACCCCGTTACTTGGTGTAAACAGGGGTAGGTACAAAGTACATGGGTAGGTACAAAGTATGCAGAGATGCTGAAAGGAAACCCTGCTTCAATTTAAATTCCTCGTTTTCACGAATAAATCAAGTGAGACAACCCTGAATACTGTGTTACGACGAAATTTAGTAGTATGATCACGTTGAGACATTAAAATTACAAATAGCGTACATTTTGCCCTTTCATTTTATTACACCGTCTTGAAACAGTAATTTGCAGAAATTATTTACCTTATTATATATTTTACCTTTTTATGTTTATAAACAGTAATAAAATATAATTTAAATTCTTAAGGCTTATGATTGTAGTCTACTAACTAGATACTATTTATTAGACTGACACACTTATAATTTTAATATATTACCAATCGCTTTTTCAGGGCCGGTTAGTGCCGGTAGTTAGTTAGTTGTGACTGGTGACAAAAGTACTATAAGCCACTTGCTGGACTCCAGGCCCGTGTAAAATTTTGTGAAATGGGTTTAAGTAATATGTAAATAAACTTAGAAAAATAATTAAAACACTTTAAAACGCGTACAAGGATAACGCGTTGTAATTACCTAACATAAGGCAAAGAAAAAATCACAATATTCCTATTTTCTCAACCTTGTCAAACTGTATCAAGCAAATGTGTATCAGGGTTTACGCGCTAAATAAAAAACGGGGGGTAAATGATGTGCGTAATATAAAAATATTTTGCGGTCGGGCTACTGTTGTTACGACAGTATTTTGTTGTCGGCTTTGGTTGTCGACGGAATATTAATGTGAAGGGAGCGACAGTTGGATTTAATTAGCTAAATTAATACCTTTTCGTGACATCACGCTTTGTTATAATACGTTGACTTTTCATCGTATGCATGTTTTTTATATATGTTCCAGAATAAATATTCATTTTTATATAGTATTAGTAGAATGTTGTTTTAGCAATTCTATCAGTGAATCTTGAATGTCGCTGATGCCGAATGGATTGAAGAACCTTGGTAACCCTTCTTGACAGTTATGCGTTTTATTTCGCTTTTAATGTTTTTAAACCGACTTCTAAAAAGGAGGAGGTCCACAATTTGTCTGTTTTTTATGTTTGTTACCTCAGAACTTTTGACTGGGTGAATTGATTTTCATTATTCTTTATATTTGAAAGCTCCATTCAAAAAGTCCCATTTTAAATTTCATCAAAATCGGTCACTGTCAACGATATCTTGATGATATGACGATATCATGACGATATCTTGATGATATCGTTGACAGTGAATGACAATCGATCCCGTAAGTAGCAAGGGTCACTAAAATGAGTGAGAATAAATATGTAACCGACTTCAACACTCAAAAATGTGAAATCACTTGTCAAAGTCGGTACCATGCGCACAATATTGTGATCATAGGTACTTTTGAACTAGCATGGTAACGACTTCAACAAGTTATTTCACACTTGAGCGTTCAAGTCGGTTCCATTATGAGGTTTAGTTTTTTTATGCTGTTAAATGAGGTGGACCCAGCTTCCTAAGTGGACCAATGACATCGTGAGCAATGGCATCGAGGGACAACACAAATATTTTTGTCTAAAGGCATATTATTTTGCTAAAGAACCAAATCATCACTTTCATTGTCATCATTAAAATAACAAGAACCTAAGCGGAAATATCTCAATTTGAACGAAACTCCGCAAAAACACGCAGCAAATACTCCACAAACCGACCTGAAAGACGCGTATGAAATTCATACCTAGGCAATCTTTCCATTTTCAACCTTAAAACCAACACATTAGAGTTTAAAATAGCAGATACGGCATCATAGACAGTTCATCTTCAATCCGCTGACGTGAGTAGATTGGCACAATTGTTGAATAGTGTCGGGGTAATAGTTTTCGATTTCGATTATGAAATTGGATAACAACTTTAAAGCTATAGTGATAGAGTTCAAAATAGCGAAGGTAAGATATAGTTTGATGAGTGATGGATGAAGCTACCTGCATACAGTACATCAATTTTGAAATCCCGTTTGTATAGTTCGCAGTTTCGGAATATACTGACTGGCTTATTGAATGTATAAGGGCATGCCTTTAAAACTATAAAATTACTGGGATAACATACAGCTCGAATTTACAATGAATATTATTCAGACCTTTTGAAGCGCTCGTAGCGAAGTTTGCTTCGTACTTCTGAATCGGTCAGCAAAGTTAAGCAACGGCCGCCTCGGTCATGACTTGGATGGGCGACCGCTGGTGGCATACTACTGAGCGCTTCCGTGCTTCGGAGGCACGTTAAGTCGTCGGTCGCGGTTGTTGTCTAAGGATGGCAGTCGTTAAAGCATAGTGGTAGGACATTTTGCGAATACCACCCTCAAGTAGAAAACCTGTCGCCAAACACCTAACGGTGTGTTCCGGCAGCTGCCCTTGAGAGCCAGTAATCCTAGGTCAGCCTGAACAAGACCTTCACATCATCATTTACCATCAGGTGAGATAATGGTCAAAGGCTAAACCTATAAGGGACAAAAAAAACCTGTACTTATTCTACTGTTGGAAGCAATGCCTTAAACGTCAAATTATGATTATACATAAAAATAGGTGACTTTCCTTAATTATTTAAAACTAATAAATATTTAAGTATGGGTTCTTATATTTAGTAATAAATTGTTACAGCAATAATAAATGTAAAATATTAAATTATTGTAAAGATTCTAAATGTTAATAAAAGGCAAATATAACTAACAAAAAAACCCCGCCCCCGGTCGCACCTTTTCCGGTCGCACCCCACCAAACGTTCCTTAATTCTCAATGTCAATATACACTATACAAATTAACTCAAACAGCCACATACACTTGTAATATAATTATGCATAAAATAAATTTTTCAGGCGCTCATTTTTTATTTTATAATACATTCTTAGATGGCATAGATATATTCCACGATTCTTTGTCAATTTTCAAATTAAAAATGGCATATCTATTATGAATTTATTTGTAAGTTAAATATCATATTCATAGACATAGGCATTTATTTGTTTTATTTGCACAAATATATTTACATTACACAAATATTAATGAGAAAGTACAAAAATAGGAGATACATATACAAAACGTAGTGAGGCTATAAACAAAACAGCAAAGAAATATGGAAAAGAAAGGGATAAAAGTTTGATAATACATATAAGAACGTACACGGAAAAAAATGGCTCCTGACAAAGTGTCAATCCAAGATTAATATTATTCATATTATTCTCGGGAGGACTATTCATTTTAATTTCAAGTATATATGAACTTAAAATAAAAATAATATCTTGAGTGAAGTTACGTCGTTTGCTCCAAGATAAATAATACATACCATTTTATTTATAAACGTGCGCTCATAAAGGTAAATATTACCGAATGTTTTATAGGTACATGTACTGACTTGTTATTTTTTAATTAAAACCCTATTCTTACGTTTGCTGGATCCGTTATTAATGTATTTGCAATAAAAAATATTAGTTATAAGTTATGGTATAGTCCCTTAGTACTTATTGTGTGAAATAATAATTGTGAATGACTGTTCTTTTCTGAATAAATAAATAAAAATGAAAATTTAAAATGTTCACCTGACATATTCACAATTCTACCTATTAGCTAGTCTGCAGTAAGTTTGCTGACACTTCAATCACCGTAGTGGTCTGAACTTGCCAGAGTTCACCAACAATTTGTGGTTAATAGTGCAGGTATGAACTAAAACTAACTATTAGGACTAAAGCTCGTTCAGTTTAGTTAAATTGATCGTGGTGACGAGCGGATTTGACAAAATAATACTAAAAAATGTTGACTATTTCTGATTCAGACCTGTCTACGCTGCACAAGTTTATAATATTACTCAAATGTTTAGTTTGATAAAACTATCGACTTGTTCATGTGTTTTTGGGCAGTGATAGCCGAGCAGTAAAAGCCATGCCATGCCACAGGTTCATGGTTCGATTCCCACCGCTGGCTTGAACTTCATCGTATGGTGGAAGGGCATTTTGCGAATACTCGCCTGGCTAGCTACCACTATCACCAGGCACTTTGCATTGTGTTGCGGCAGCAGTCTAAAAATGTTTCTATAAGATATTAATATAAATTTAGCACCACCTTCTAAACTGTATTCAAGTTAATAAAAATTTCATATCGAACGGGAATCGAAACCGCATTACGGTTAGGTGAAGATTTTACGCACCACGGGCCTTAAACGCTCAGCCATCAACACTTCTGGAGGAGATGCGTTTATTGCTCTTATTTTCTTTTTATAATCGTCATAGTCATCAATGGGACCATCTTACCGAAACATATGCTTTTAGCCAACTTCAAAAAAGGATAAGTATCTCAATTCCACTGCTGCTAATTTGTAAATTTGACATTCGCTGAGGATGCAACACTGTTATTGATATTTGGTAATATATGGCGCGATATCATTACTAGTACTCTTAAGTGTTAGGAAAAGCCCTTTTTATGTTAGTTTATGTTCAGTACTCTTGTAGATACCAGCATATATCTCTATAACGTTTTCTGTAAAACTAGAGCGCAAAATTCGCATTCCTCGCCTTCTGGATAATTATCCAGAAAGCTGTATAAAAAAGTTTTTGACGATTCCTTCTAAACCATATCAATTGGTAGTATACTCTTTTTGTAAATGTAATTTTATTAATTTGTAAATGGCATTCTCGCGGCATTCAAACTATTATTTAATATATTATATATATAGAATCACTAATTATTGTCGTACAAAGCGTTTATCTTAACCGCCACCTTGCAGCGCGCGCAATAAACCTTATTCAACTGCACTATATTTGATTTTTACGGACTGACAACTAACTGCTTATCTAGATTCCCATCTGTTCCTCCCGGAAATGCTCTAAAATAGTCGTAATGTTGCTTTTTAAGCTGTCCCTGAGCTCCTATATAAATTCTTTATCGATACCTACGAATAAATAATGAAAAAAATGTCATTCAAGCTCAAAAACAACAGAACGCAAACTGTACCGCGGCGGGCGTGGTTTTTAAAGTGTAATGAGCGGCGCTCTCAGTTCGCCGCGTGGGCTCGAGTCATGCGGTGGTTTCAACTGAATTTATCAATGTTCTTCTGGGCTGTTTAATACTGCAAAATTATGAAAAGGATATGAAAATTTCGGGAATAGAGATGCGATCATTTCTAAGCGCCAAATCAATAACCAATCCGATTGAATTTGGAAGGTTGTGCATGTTTTGTTACTTGTGGTGTCGACGAGTCCGAAATAAAAGCGGTCACTGTATGAGAGTTACACTTCCTTAGATATATATTCGTAGATCGCTAAATTCATATCATATTTTAGTATTAAAAGATTTGAATCTAACGTCTCTTGGTTATGGATGTGGAATTTCAGTGACGTTATTAGATTAATCAAATCCATGTGCATCACTAAGTAATCAAGGATTACAAACATAACATCGCATAATATTGTTTCTCAGTCTATCCCAAAACAAGTGCTAAAAACGTCTATTGATAGTTATCTGAGTTATCAATTCCTATGTAGACAAAATTTTTTTCACATTTCAGTACTAAAAGTTTAAAATCCAACTTACATCCTTACGTCAGAGAAATCTCATGTCCTAGTTTGTAACAAATCCGCTGACATCTTACGAAAACCTCCATTCCCCAGAGGTTTTAAAACGCCCGCTTGTCGAACATTTTGCGGTATCGATAAACGGTTCGCGATCTCTGGCAAGGTTTAGAGCTTTCTTGTTTGTTTTAAAATTTTATTGCCGATTTTATTCGTCGAAATTTTATGACGATTCGGAGGTTTTATATCGAGTTTTGATGACGATTGGAGACGTTCCGTAATGGGCGCAGTCGGGATTTGATGTATAGGAACTAAATAAAAATCCAGCTTGGAAATATATGAGATATAAAATGTACTTTCACATAAATATGCATCGGGCAAATATGATTGCTGGTAATCTACCCCCAGTTAACGAAACGTTTGTCAAATCCTAGTTAACCTACTAAATACTGTACGCTGATTGGTCAGTGGTATTCTATGCCGCGATATCTGACCAATGAGCATTCACTAATGATTCTATTAACTGATCATGACTTTGGTGAACATTCCAGAATCTGGGAGTAAGATTTACAGTATTTTTATCTTTTAAATTGGCTTATGAAGTTAGTGATCTCTAGAATTATTGTTAGCTTTACATCAACAATCATTACATCTATCCTTGAACAAAGGAGAGGCTCTTTTAAAGGGGTTGGCCTTAATCCCCTCGCTTAGCAGGCGTCTTGAAGATTGCAGTGTGTACATAATTTTTAATAAAGATTATATGATTCAAAATATATTTGTTTACCATTGGTTCAAGAATGTTTACAGAAGTAAGTCGTATGGATTTAAATTAAGTATATGAAGTTGCCGTTTAAAGGCACTGGCCACTTTGAATAAAAATTAAAACTGTTTAATGTCAGATTTCATAGTAAATATTTTTGGAACATAAAATTAAAAAAGACATTACATTTGATGTTCAACTTTCAATTGTTTTTCGTCCAGCATTTTCGCCTTTTATTCTGACTCAGCGAAAATCTAAATAGATAAGTAGATCTCCTGAGAGTGCGTGATTAGGTCAGCATAATCCTCGCAAGGTTACGAAAAGAAAAACCAACAGTAATTCATCGAGTCTATATATTTTTTTGCTATCATTATAGGTACGCAAGAATATACATTATGAAAATAAGGTACTTAATGGTTATATGCACTGTTAGTTTAATAAAATAAAAGGTCAAAGTCAAAACTATTTATTCAATTTAGGCGTCTGCGACGCTCTAATGCAATTTTAATATTGAAATATTGTAATTTTACTGCCACGTTCAGCAAACAAAATTGTATAGAGCCACTGCGAGAAGAACGGGAAAGAAACTCGGGGCCATTCTTTTAAAAATCTCATCAACTACATATTAATTAACATTATTATAATTATAATTCAATATAATTTATAACAACTGTCAAAACCTTTTTAACAAACCATTAGATATAAACAAGGTTAGTTCAGTAATATCATAAAAGAGAATAATAAATCACTTAACTTTCACACAATCTTGATCGGGCAGCACTTCGTCGTTAACTACTTTGAAAATATATTTCAACACCACTGTGAGATCTGAGTTGTTCACTCTGAGCTTGCTTAAAGACGACTGACTTGCTGGGCAGAGCCCCTTTCAAATAACAACTTCGACAGTCAATATCAATACTTTTAAATAATTACAATTTTGGTTTACTATTAAATAATTTGATTAGAATGTGCTTATAAGTAACTATTTTAATCATAGGTATTAATATATTAATGTTATTATTGATTTTATACAATTATATGTATTGAACAAATATAATATATTTAATATGACTAACGTCAAATCAAGTACTCTTATTTTAAACCTTAAATAAATGTACAATGGTTCAACATGATACAAATACTTATAAATAGTTCCTTGCAAGTCCTATTTTATTGAACATCTTAAAATTAAAACAAAGGACATTATCTAAAACGTAAATCTAACGACACAATATTTACCTATGCTATCACACGAGTATCAGTGGCGAAGCTTGGATATTTTCTACGGGAAACCTCCTGCCAAGTACCAATCGGAATCGCTCACGAGGGGTTACGTACGAACACATTTTTTTACTAAAATAAAAAACCTGACAACGCGGTGCATAATATAGTTTGTAATTCAGATCTTTCAAAAGTGCTGAAGCTGCGATTGGAACCACCTTCAAGTAGAAAGTTTGTCGTCAAGCATCTTACAATACATTGGCTGATGTCTTTAATGTGACATCCACTAGTTCATATACTATATATATATATACATATATATATAAAAATATTGCATAATGATTGGTTGCTTGTATCAAAGTTTTAGTTTGTGTATAGATTGGGTACCGTGCCGTCCATCAAAACATTATTACGCTTAGCTGTTTTCTACAACTTTCACTCTGTGTCCCTCTTTTGCATTTTCTTTTGAGTTTAAGTTTTTAAGTTTTGAAATCGAATTTTACTCATGCAAATAAAAAAGTTTAGATGAAATGTCTATCATCGTTAGCATCAGCTGGTGTGTCTACTATTGAGTAAAGGTCTGCCCCATAGAAATCCAAAATAAACGGTTATTAACCATTTTTACTTAAAAAGGATTTCAGTAGGAAGTTTTGGCGGATTTCGATCTATATATTTTTTGTGTATAGTATAGAAAATATTTAGCACTTTATTGCTTAAAATACTTCAATATTGTCAACTTTATTGACGCAGTATTTACAAAAATAACACAATTTTTGGATTTAAAAAGGCAATAAATAACTAAAAGTATTTCTCTTCTAATGCCGGTTTAAAAAACCGACAGGTTTCCAAGAACCGAGGGTTCAGTTTTTTTTTAATTTAGTATCTGGTTTTCTGATAAGGTTAATGCGACGAAACAGCTATTATTAATATTTATAAAAAAGGACAAATTCCTAGAAAGGTTGTGTTAAGCCTCTCCGCTGATTAAAAAACACGTCCGTTAAAACCACAATCACCCCATAAAACTTTCCGCAGACTTCTAGAAACCACACCACAAAATAAAATAAAATAGAAGAATCTCGAAAACTAGTGCAAGATTATCGTCGACCTCAGTGCGACATGTCAAGAGATCACTTGATCCACTGAACTCGCTCGCCCAGTGTACTTTGAGCTTTAAATGCCTGGGACGTACTTAAGGATAACCTTATAAGGGGTTTGGGGGCAACTTACAATACAAATCACACATACAAACTCAACATCGTCTACTCGAAAGCGATCATAGAACACTAGAGATTGCTTAAAATTCTAAACTTGCATTATTGTACCTTCATAATTGCTTGTAAAATGTAATAAGGACTTTTGTGGCGTATAATCTATTCTTGCTAACTATATATAACGAAGAAAATGTTATAAAATTCTTATAGATTCGTTTAGAAGATGAAAGATCTAAAGGATCTCTGGTTGCCATAAAGCCACTTTGACAGAATTTTTAAACATGTAGCGTTAAATATAGTAAAACCAGAAAATTATATATGTTATTGCAATACCTCTATATAGTTAAATATTATAAATTTAACCGGCAAAAACACTCACTTTGGGGATCGAATACTGTGCACGTCGGAAGCTCCCAGACGCAGCTACGCACTCTCCGTGATGATGAGCATCTGATATGCTGGAAACCCGGGTCGACATATTCGATCCCCTACGTGAGTGTTTTTGCCGGTTTAATTTGTAATATTTAAATATGTGTGAAACTCACGATAATTTCATTTCAAAAATGCCGGTTTACTTTGTGATATTTAAATATGTGTGAAACTCACGATAATTTCATTTCAAAAACCTCTATATAGTTTATGAGTACTATTTAAGATATTTCCATGGTAACTTTTATACTGATTAGGGAACTGTGTACTCTTCCAGCGAAAAGTAAGTTATGTCTCATGTAGGAATTGCAGAGTAAAGTAGCAGTTCCTCAGGAGGTGCTGCACTGTAGGTTTGCTACCTACCCTAAAATAGGAACTCCGGTATTTTCCCTTAATCGCCTTCTACAACTCCAAAGGAAGATGTATGTACTAATTTAGTCCGGTATCCTACGAGGAATATTGCCCCTTTTGTCAAAGATAAAATCCTAGTTATGTCCCTGTATGTATGGTTGCATCCAAGATGTATGTAACGGCTTTGTGCATTTTGTTTATGTTCTGCACTCGCAGGATGTACTCTTAAGTATTTTCAGAACTAGAAGAGTAAGTGACACAAATCCTAGGTTTATAAGCGTCAAAACATTGCTAAAGGGAGTACATAATGTTCAATATATAACAAATTGTACATTGCTGGTTACGTTACAATGATATATCATTGTAAATTTTTTTGTTGTTCATTGTTAATTATAACTTTTTTGTTTCTATGTTATAAATTGGCGAGACAAGTCTTCCGCCTGGTCGTAAGCGTCATGTCTTTCCATTGCAGTTGTAGTGTCATTTTTCTCGTTCTGCTTGACACTGCACTGCGCCCGTTACCATGAGACATTACAGTTTGTGAGACCCATATGCCTGTGATTTTACTGGCCCTCAAGAACTGCTGCTGGAACACACTGTTAGGTGTTTGGCGTCAGATTTTCTATTTGAGGGTGGTAGTTCGCTAGGCGAGCACTCGCAAACTGCCTTCCCACCATGCGGTGAAGCTAAAGCCAGTGGTGGGGAAAGAAATATGGACATGCGGCACGGCAGCCCATAGCTGTAACCGCTCGGCCATCATTGATTCTTATTTGAAAAAGTAGTCTTAATGGGAATGTATATTTCCTCATTTGTAAATAAAATATATAATAATTCAATAAACTAGCAAATTAGATGCAATTTCATTGAGTTTAAACATAAAGAAGTTATATTAGCCCTTTTGTAAATTGTAGCCTGTAAAAACAATACAATCCCTTCTAAATATTAAAAGAATATATGTCAATGCAGCTTTTAGAATCTTTGTTCTTAGGACAAGTGCAAACGTGATAACTGCTAATTGTATTTATCTGTATTAAGTGTAAAATAAAAATATTATGATCACTAAATTTTAATCAATTATATACATAGACATAATTAGAATTCAATATATTTAAGTAGTATAAATATCCAATAAATTTTATTACGTATTTATACTACTTAAAAATATTAAATTCTGGTATAAATATGTAATAATTTATTTAACGAAATTAAGCTAATTAAAATTAAACGATTAGTGTTAAAATTATGACAAACAACGTTTGTTGGAAAGAGCTACGAGTAAATTTCTCTTAACATCAGCTAAGATTATATTCAAATGCATAAGTAAAAAAATATTCAATAGCAGTACTGTGAGATTCAAAACTCACTCAATCGCTGCAGATTGATCTCTCAGCTTTGCCGTATCCAGTTTCAAATAGCACGAAACGATGCAATAACACCTAGTGTCGTATGTGCTGAATTCTGTTTCACACGACCCCTATTCGAAAGACATTTTTCCTTTGACATAGTAGTACGGAAAACTCCGTGTGCTTTACAACCTCTGTGATTAGATTTTGAGTTTCCTGGTGTTGGAAAGTACGAAAGACGGGTTAGTTTTTGAAAGCAAATTCATGTGATTGAAGCAAATGTCAAGGGTTCTTTGTTCCACATATATTTGAGCCTTGTAAGTATTTTAATGTTACTCGTAATACGTGTTAGCCTGATTGAATGAAAATTCCTCTGCAATGTAGAACCTTGTCATCAACTTGGTAGTTTTCGACAACGAGTGTCAAAATCTATAATACCTATAATATAACTACCCTTAAATATTAAGAATTTATTACTATCTACCTTTAAGCGCGAGTTACTTAAATTGTTGCTCTATTTATGCTTTTCTAATATAAGTGAATATCTTGATGCCAAATTTAAATAAAATTTAAAATTGTAACCTATTTTAATATCTAATTTTTTAATATTTGCGTTCAGAAGAATATTGACTGGTATGTGTGAAAAACGAATTATCATATTCTTTTTTTTTTACATATTCTTATTCTAACTATAATGCGTCAGAATTTGGAATTTGATACTTATTATGTAATAAATATAGGTGGTTGCTAGAAAGATTTTACTTTACGTTAAGAACTTGGTAGTACCATGAAGCAGTGATGGCTCAGTGGCATTGGCTATGGAATGCCGCGCAGCAGGTCCCTGGTTCGAATCCCGCCGCGGGATTGAGCTTCACCGCATGGTGGAAGGGCTTTTTGCGAATGCCCGCCTGGCTAACGACTACCCTCAAGTTGAAAATCTGTCGCCAAGCACCTAACGGTGTGTTCCGGCAGCAGTCCTTGAGACTTAACAACTATGTCTTAAGGTGACGGGCGCAATTAAATTCTTCACTAGTGATGAAATGCATCTGTTATAGGCAGAGGTAACCGCTTAACATCAGGTGGGCCTCGAGCTTGTTCCGTCACAATAACATAAAAAAAACTCGCAAAAAAATTATCATTATCATTGACATACAATTACACGTCCAATTTGATTTATTATTTACCTTTAAAAATATCACGCATTAGTCTGTGAAGAGAAGGGCAGCACCGACTGACTAATTTATACAAATACAAATATACAAATATTTTTATCGTTCAAAAAGTGAATATTTAACATACATAGACAAAACTTAAAAATATATATAGTCTTATTAGGTACATATTTACTTATTTAAGTTAGGTAGGTTGTACAAATATAAGTATCAATGAAAACATTGCATAAAATGGTAGTCAAAGAATATTTTATTATGTACTTACTTACTAGGTATCTATATATTTTTTTTCTTTTTAACAAAGTTGTCTACATGTCACTCTAGTCCCCACACTAGGATACCCTGTGTTGTGGGTGGACTAGTCTCTTCCTAGCACAGTATTATTTGTTGCAGATTAAGTTTCGAATAAACTGTGGTTGGTTGGTAGATTAACAATTAATTTGGCAAAGAAAGAACAAAGAAGGGTACCTAACTTGTATATATAATATAAAAATATCCACTCAATTATTAGTAAAAACCAAAACAATATCAATTCAAACTAAGAAAAATAGAAAGGCATCCCTAATAATTAGTAATCCCTATATTTCATTATTAAGCAGATAGGTAGGTACATACCAAGTCTTTAGGTACAAAATATCCAAATGAATATTTTACATCAATACGTCGCAATCGTCTTCATCGAGTCACTTTTTAATTTACGAACTTTACACTATCGGCGAACATCAATCATTTGGTAGGTATTATAGTCCTTAGTGTAGGTATTTTGCTTCTTGTAATGTGAAATTTCTAAACGTACTCGTATAATGATTCTTGAAACCAAATTTTATCAAAAAATATACCGCCGTTTTGTAGATAAACGGCAACAAACAAAGACACTACAGAATTTATACTTGTAGGTCCTTGAAGTCAGTAATTGTGGATTACACATAATATTATTTTTGTGCCAACACATATGTCGTTTTTGTAAACAATTTCTCAAATCGAAACCACGATTGTTTTCTAATTAAGGGGGCGAATCAGATCAATTAAGATCTTCTAACGGAAAATAAAACAAAATATGAATTATCAATTCGCGCTGCGCGTGGCGGCTGTCCTTTTGTTTGTACAAAAAGCGCCAAAATTAGTATTAGGGAAAAATAATGCTTTTCACATGAATGCGGTTCTCCGATTTAAAAATTTTCGGCACGTGTTTATTTAGGTTATAATAATTGATAACACATTTAAGCGTGGGTTAGATGTGAAAATCAATTATCGTTAAGGAGTATTTATTTTTCTATTGTTTCTGATTGTGAATATGAGACTATTTCTGATAGGTTAGCCTTTGACCACAATCTCGCCTGATGGTAAGTAATTATGTGGTCGAGGATTGAAATCATTGCTAAAGAAGTTATCGCTTAACTGAAGTAATCTGGTGGGCCTAATGATACTAAAATCTCCAAAAAAAAACAGCTGTAATAGAAACATATTTTTTACCTAATAATTTTGTCAAAATGTATATGTTTTTGAACAGAAGTGTTGGAAGGGGAAGACCTAGGCGAACGTTCCGAAATCAGATTGAAGATGTTCTGAAAAAAGGCCAGGTCAGGACGCCTATGTATGAAAGGATTGATGAATGTAGATGATGCGAAAGAGATATGTAAGGATCGTAGCAAGTGGAAATCTGTGGTCTCTGCCTACCCCTACGGGGAAGACGTGTGATGATCCAAACAATGATCCTCTGTACAGGAGGTCACTTTCAGAGTGACCATGTCGGAGAATCGCCCCCTTAGATCTAAAATGTTTATTGAAACAGAGCAGGCCGTACCGAACTGGATAGAATTCTCGGCAGCTTGCTTGTTAGACCGACTTAGCAATTCCAAACCGCCCAGTGTTACCACATGCAAGGATTTAGCTACCCTGATTGCTGAATGTGTCAAGTTGTGACGTCACGTCTGCGTCCAAGTGTTTTTGTAAGAGTTCCGTACATACAATAACGAAACTTTTATCTCTATCAACTGCTTGGTGGTCAACAAGGATCAAAAATAAGAGGAAGTGCATGTTGGAAGGGCATTTCGCGAATGCCCGCCTGTCTAGAGACCACCGTCAAGTAGAAAGTCTGTCGCCAAGCACCTAACAGTGTGTTCCACCAGCAGTCCTTGAGAGCCAGTGAAATTATAGGCACATGAGACTTAACAACTACTTATGTCTCAATGTGACGGGCGCAGTGCAATTCGTGACTTGTGACGAAATGCATCTGTTATAGGCAGAGGTTAGTCCGCTTAATATAAGGTAGACCACGAGCTTGTTCCGTCAAAAAAAAAAGTTAAAAGAGATGCAAATAATATTATAGTTATAATCTACTTCCAAAAAAGAGGACATTGTCTACAGTCAACATACACAACACAATAAATATACATATTTGTTAGTTTTTTTATGTTTGTTACGTGATTACTCCGCCAATTATAATCTGATTTTTATATTGTAGATATAAAATATTAAATTAATACTTTAGAAAAACTCTTCAAATATTTCAAAATATGTCTAGTGACAATCCCTTCTAATTTTCCTTTTAAGCATTAACACCACGTAGCCAAATCGGAAAAATTTTCGACGCGTTTCGTTAAATACATAGAAAGATGTAATTGGGTGCCGCCTTCCTGAAGCCAACCTTCCTCGGGAATGCTTTCGCTCGTAGTTTACTATCTACCTCTCGGCTCTCGGGTAATTAGGACATTCATTAGGTAAGGAGCCTCGATGTTCACCTAATACGCATTGCAACAGCCCAATCACATCGACTTAAGCAATAGCGTGCTGCTCAAAAGGCGATTTTTGCCCTCATTGAACAGTCCTTATTTCATGTAGAGTGGAACTACACTTATCCATATTGAAAAAAAAACAGTAAGGAACACTATGATTGATAATACAGAACCGTTTTGCAAGCAAGGGTTGCCTCGTACTTGGCCGGATTTTCAGGTTTAAAATATGACATTTTGTGCTGGGATGTGCTGCGGAGGATTTATGCTGGATAAGGATTACACTAGGGTTGCAAAGGCTTAGTCTGCGCGTAGAACTTTCGTTGTAAATTTTCCACTGGAACCATTAAAAAGGGGTTGTTGACTTCGGTCGAGTGGGTTATCACATGAAAGGACTTTATGTCTACGTATGTGATAGTTTATTTTTAATTGTATTCTTCGTATTTCAAAATTACGAGCACTATCGTGATGAGCGTAAATCACATTTACAAATTTATATATCATAAAATTTTTCACATCGAGCGAGAGTCAAAATCAACAAAGGTAACACAAAAACTTGTATTTTATCTTGTTGCAAATAATAATAAAAAAACAGTTATACCTATACTGAAATTTCCTAATTGAGGAAACGACGATCGCGTGGGAAAGGTCAGGATAGATTGATAGTGTTACTCACAATCATACTATGTCTGTGTTATATGTTATCCCTACAAGTACCTCTATAGATAATTGTATTTTTATGTAATTGGTGGCGAACAAGCAAATGGACTGCCTGATGGGAAGGGATCATCGTCGCTTAGGGATATCTGTAGCAGCTGGGGCATCACCAATACGTTGCCGACCTTTTGATGACTTTGTTAACTCACCTTTTGAAGAACCCCATAATACATCATGGGTTCTTCAAAAGGTGAGTCAAAGGCTGCTCGGAAATACCGTGAGTTATGGAGCCCATGGTTCAAAATTGACGATACAGCCATTTCCTTTTATGTTTCTCAACATTATTCATACCGTCTTTTTTCAAAACTTTAGAACAAAGACTCATAAAATAATTTTATATAAAAATTTATCTCGTTATTAAACTGAAGACTTACGAAAATAGTAAAAACTTTAAGCTCTAAAACCTCATATCTTTAGGATTATAATCTTGATTCAAAACAGAAGTGCCGTACTAACCACATATTATTTAAGGGTCTGTTTATACAGCGCGTCTGAACCGCCCCTGAAGTAACTATACGGTTTTCTACCTACGCGTTTGGCACTATACGAAAATTAGATTTCGCATAGCATGTTCTCTACTTGCTTTTATCAATAGTTGTTATGCGCTGAGGCTTGCAGCTCACGGCGCGTTATAGTCAGAGAAGCCACTGTATCTTCTTATCACTCTAGAATCTCTAGAACGAGGGTCACGAAAACTTACAATAAACTAAGACTTCAGTAAAGCACAATATAGCGTTTTAACGCCGCTGAAGCGCACTTACCAAGGATTATTTTAACATGATGTCACGCTTATTTGTTAGGTAAGCAGAGGCATCGAACTTATACATAGTGCTGTCATATCATACAATTTTTGATTCACATACTGTAATCACATTCCTTTTATACAAGTGACGATTGATTCAATATTTCGCTTAAGAAAATTGGGCATCTGATTTGTTAAGAAGTTAGTAATTAAACACTTTCGCGGGACATCAGCCACCACGTGATCACTATCACTGCAAAGTGTTTGAAACTCCGGGATAAAAATAATAATAAATATACGCGACTTAAACTGTTGTAAATTGTTTAATTACATGTGCGAAAACTTAAGACCACATTGTGTTAGGGGGTTTTTAGGGCTTGGTGGACGAACGGTTAGCATTAATAAAGCTCAGCAGAGTCATGAGCAAAAGTCTAAATGCATGGTCGACTTAATTTTGAAAATAATTAATGCGGTACTGTGCATTTCAATATACTCTCATATCAACTCTTTTCGGTATTATCGTGTGCCTTTATTTTGCCTTCTTTTTGTACTTAGCGTTTCAACCGCGCGGTAAATAGACGCGCGACGCCCGCTTACTATATCAACTCCCTAATAATACCTATCCTGAATTTCTCGTGTGTTTTATGCACACACGCTGGTAGAATGTAAACTTTTAATGAACGCAAGTTTTATGAGAGACTGAGTAATTTTCCGAGAAAATACTTAATTAACTCTAACGTAATGAATTTTCATGATACAGTGATCAAACATAGACTGCATTTTTACTGCTGTTGCTGTAATTGGTAATTTGTCAGTTTGATCCCCGCCGCCGGTTTGAGCTTCACTGTATTTTGCAAATGCTCGCCTGGCTAGCTACCACCCTCAAGTAGAAAATCTGTCGCCAAGCACCTAAGAGTATGTTCCGGCAGCAGTCCTTGAGAGCCAATAAAATTACAGCCACATGAGAATTACCAACTGTATTCGTATGTGACGGGCGCAGTGCAGTCCGTCTCTAATGGTGAAATGCATCTGTTATAGGTAGAGGTTACCGTTTAAAATCCGGTCGGCCTCGTGCTTGAGCCGTAACAATCATATATAAAAAAATATATGTAAATATGCGTATAAGTTTTAATAATAATTTAATGTATTGGCAACATTGTATCGGAGAAGGCAAGACCACGTTAGAGTAGAAAAAAGATGGCTGCGGTAATGGAGTGGTATGAATGAGTATTGTCTGTGTTTAAGGCATCCACTTTTTATCACGAACAAAAGCCTACGGTTCATAAGAAAACTTATGAACAGCTGTCAATCTCGGACCTTCAAAGCAGACTTCGCTCGTCTCGTCACCAACTTCAGGGGCTACTAAGTAAACTATTCTTTTCATGATCCTAATCTCATCGATATAAACAGTATGGAAACAGTAAAAATTAGTATGGAGTCTCTTTTACTCGCTTTAATTATTTCTAAATATGATTATAAGCACTATCGGGTGCTAAACGGAAATCACGTTTAGAAATTATTAGAGCACAAAATGTTTGTTAGGGTGTGCGGGGCGCACAGTCCCCTATGACGGTTGAAGTAATACAAGTAGAGTACAAAATTGCGGCACAAGCGAGCATGTTCAGCTGGCCGAGTGGTTGAAGCACCTGGCGCGATTAGGGGCACGTGGGTTCAATTCCCGCCAAGGACAAAATTTTGTGCTCTTAAAGTTTCCAATAATTGGAATATATTAGAGCACAAAATAAATAAAAAGAACAATACTGACATCCACAATTGAGAAGTTTTATAAAACGACATTTGATTTTGTTTACTTACTGATGTCATTTTTTTCAGTTATTTTGATTTAAAAACCAAAGTACTGAATCAATTATGATTAAATTAATATGTTATCAGTTTTCCAGCCTGGGACATCATAAATTATTATTAATTATGATTATTATTATTAACTTCGCTTATATTCATTCTAAAAGACAGCGAGACCACATTTATGATGCATTTACTGTATCAGCCGGTTCTCTCGCCGCTCCGCTGCTCCCCTATCAAGGGGGGTTTTGCCATAATCTCCACCCTTGGCAGGCGCCTTGGAGATCGCATTATATGATACCGATTCTTTAGGAAGTGCTACTTCCCAGCTATTTTACCCTTAATCGCCTCTTACGACACCCACGGGAAGAGATGACATTCTAGCCCGGCTCCTCTATCACGTCGCATTGCATTTACACCCTGTAGAACCAGCTGCTTTATGTTTAGTAATGGCCAAAGCGTGTAATGTAAGAACGTTGAATTAAAAAGTTCGTCAGGTAATTCCCTTACTACTTGTAAAGTGTGTTCTCGTTCCTTAGAGCAAGTCATTAAGAGATAAGAAACTAAAGTTCGAAGGAAGGACAAAAGTTCGCTAAATTCGAGGCAAAAACTGGTGAAGTTCCAGCGTATCTGTCTTTCTTTATGCACGAATACAATAGTACAGTGCTGGCCGAGGTACATTGGTTTACTTATATTAGATATGCGAAGCGATGATGGTGGCCCAATGGGATTAAGTATGGGTAGCCGCTCAGGGAGTCATAGGTTTGAGTCCTGCCAAACTCTCCCGCTTGGTGGTAGGGCATTTTGCGTATACCGTAGTAATAAGTAGTCTTTGGAAGCATCCCATGTAGGCATAAGCTTAGAAGTTAGTTTTCACCTGCTCGTTTTCGTTGATGACATGAATAGTGTCATACTGTTAGAGAATATTTACCCCCGAGTCACCTTCTACGCCATCCAGCAGGGGCATATGGGGATGATGCTTAAAAGGCTAGTCATGTCTCCATACGTCGTAGAGTGATTACTCCCTTATTTGGGGGTTTAGGCACACAACTAAGCATGAAATTTTTATTTTTATTTTCGTAAACTTGCAATAAATTTTTTTAAATTTAAATGTGCTCATAATCAAAATTAAGATGCAAAAATAAAATTTAGTTCTAGTTAACTAAGCATGAAAATATTAGAAAAAGTATCATAAACTTGTAATATTTTTTTTAAATTTAAACGTGGTCATAATTAAAATTAAGATTCAAAAATATAATTTAGTTCAACCTGGTGTTAAATTTTGAGGATATGTCGATTTGATGATATAACTCGTTTACCTTACATTATATCATTTATTTATTTATATAATCTCATTCGGTAATATTCTAAGTATGAAATGATATACAGACTTTTATTGGCATATTTTATGTACATACTTCTTTAAGAAAATTAAAAAGTTAAATTAAAGCATTGTTCTCCTAACAAAACAATGCTTTAAAACATTTTTTTTATTATTAAAGTACAATGTGTCCCGACCAAAGATTGTTTGTTTGTTTAGGGAGGACATAGATGCTGGCTACCGCCTGTGCGGTCGTCCAGCTCCACCGGGTTTTGGGCGAGGGCCTGGCCCTACAATAGCCCGTCTTGGGAGAAGTGCCGAAGGCACTTCTCCCGAGACGGGCGTAGAAGGCGAAAAGCGCTTTCTACCTCCGTCTCCTGCGGACGCCGAAAACGTACCGCTATTATAGGAGGGGTTGACAGCGAGCTCAAGGGCACCACTGTGGTTCGGACCTCGGCTTGTCTCGCTGTCGAGAGACATGGGGGGGATCGGAGCAAAATGCCTCTGTGCAACTGCAGTGTTGCACAATTGGGCCCTACTGAATAATACTCTTTGACTATTTGGAGAGCAATTTATCGTGACCTTGTTTTTGCCTCGAGCTCGCCGGCGAGCTCGGTGTTTGATTGTGTGACCTCTGATTACCTCACACCTGGGGATTTTACCTCGACGACTTGCGGATAACGCTAAAGCTGCCAATGTAATGGCTGCGATGGGGTCATCCGGGTCGTCTAATACCTGCCGTGGTCGGCGACGGGGGGGTTTGAAAAATGGGATAGAAGAGGCAGTCGAGTAGTTCGATGCCTGGACAACCAATGGGTTCGGGTGGTGGGGCGCTCGATCAAAGTATCGGCGGGCGCAGTCCTTATTGAACTGCGCTAAAGAGGGAAGGTTTAAGTCGCAATGCAACTCGGTGTTCCGGATATACCACGGGGCGCCGGTTGCATTACGAAGAAAACGGTTTTGGATGACTTGAAGTTTATGAAGGTGGGCCTCACTAGCATGACTAAACACTACTGATGCGTAAGTCATGATGGGGCGGATGCAGGCAGTGTAAAGTGTCTTCTTATTACTAAGAGACATTTTACTCTCTTTGCGAAGTAGGGGACCAAGGCGACCCATTATGAAGGCCGCTCTGTTACGGACGGTTGTTATGTGATCGTTAAAGGTGAGATGACGATCAAGGGTGACTCCGAGGTATTTTGTTCTAGGAACCCAGGGAATGGGTTCGTCGAACAAAATAAGCGGTTTCGGGTAAGGGGAGCGTGTCTTCTCAGTAAAGCACATAGCTGTGCTTTTAGCTGGGTTGACCGCGATGCGCCATTTTCGGAACCAGTCACCGATCTCGGTGATGGCCCGTTGCATGACGAAATAGGACTGTCTGTTGATATGCCACCCAGTGGTGTAAATGGCGGTATCGTCCGCATATTGGGCTAGGAATACTTTGGGCTGAGAGCGTGGGATGTCACTGGTATACAGTGCAAAGAGAATAGGTGATAGCACGGAGCCCTGAGGGACTCCGGCTCTGACTGGGTGGGGGGAGGAGAGGGTGCATCACATAGCTTTTACGTTCGACTTCAGCATCCACCGAATCGAGGTGAGCTTGGTCAACGTGATCTACGTTAGGGGAACACTGAGCCTCTAGGCTATCAGCTAGGCACTCAGCTTTGTCTTCGTCAAAGAACGCTGGGACTAGTGGGACTGGTCTGTATAAGGGAGGCATGTCGTTATGGTTACTTCCTTTCAAGCCTCGCGCCAAGTCCCAGTAAGCATGGTGGCTTGGCACGAGGTTTGAAAGTTTATCGCCCCATTGTTGATCACGCAACTCAGACATGCGACTTTGAACCATGCGTTCAAAGTGGCGTTTCTTAGTTTTGTTCTCTTTACTGGGGTAAGAGTCGTAATGTCGGGTCACTGCTTTACTCTCCGTCACCAATCGTCTCACATCCGCTGGAATGACAAGGCGCCGGTCGTCCGGCACTATGACCTCCTTTGCGGATGCACCTACTACGGTGGAGAGGTGATTGGTGAACGAATCGATCGCAAGGGTTACGTCATCTTTTGTCAGGATGTCGTCAGGGATCTTGTCAAGGTCCGGTGAACTGATAGCCTTTAGGGCATCGCCTACTTGCTTCCAGTTCACTATCGTCTTAGTGGGGCGGGGGAGGTCAGTCGTTGGGTCGGGACCTAGTCGCAGTATAATGGGTCGGTGGTCAGAGTGAAGCTCGTGAACCACTTCTATGGAGCGTAACCGGAGTGTTACGCCTCTGAGTAGTGCCATGTCAAGCAAGTCAGATCGATGGTCTTCCATATAAGGGTAGTGAGTGGGCTCAGTGGGCGCAATTATGTCAAAGTTAAGTTCTGCGATTAGGTTTTCAAGTGCAATACCTTTGGGATTGTTGACGTTACAATTCCATAGGATGTGCTTACTGTTGAAGTCGCCAATCAGAAGGACGGCGCTTCCTAATGAGAACAAGGCTTCTAAGTCAGCTCGGACGATCGGCTTGGAGCAAGCTTGGTAACAGGACGCTATGACTATAGCGCTATGACCAGTCATAGCTAGGAGGCAACAAGATGCTTCCATATTAACAAGAGTCGGGGTAGGTAGGGGAATGCAGTGCAGGGACCTTTTGTAATAGATAAGAGTGCCTCCCCCACGGGAGTTCACTCTATCATTACGTACCGTTCTGTAATTGGCAAACCTAGGGTTCGCCTTCCCCGGTTTTAGAAAGGTTTCCTGCACGCATAAGATATCGATAAGGTGGGTACAACAAAAGTCGTGGACGAGGTCACGTTGTTTGAAGAGGCCGTCAGCATTAAATGACGCTAACGAAACTGAGTACGGTTTCGTGCGTTCGGTTGTACTACCCATAGTGGTTGTACTGGGGAGGGGCCTGGGGGACGAAGCGCTTAAGGGCGCTTAGTAAGTTTGCGTGTTCCAATGTGTATTGGATCACGTCCGCTGGGGATTGAGCGTATTGCATCTTGTGGAATAGCTCTTGTACCTCATTGATGTCACTAGGTTGATTGCCTCTTGAAGAGGGGCAGCCATCAATGGCATAGGGGGAGCTTGTGGCCGGGAAGCGGCGCGGGGAGGGGCGCGAACGGTGTTGGCAGCGGGTGCCGGGAGCGCGGGGCGAGCCGGGGCCGGTGCGCGGGCAGGGGCCGCGGCGCGGGCGGGTGCGGGTGCGGTGCGGGCGCGCGGGCCGGGGCGCGGGCGGTAGCGACGGTCTTAACCATACTGGGTGGTTTAGACCATGCGTTACGGGCTGGGAGCGGCGCGGGTATTACCTGTGAGGCACGTACTACCGTTAGTTTAGGGCTTACCCGTTGGTAGCGGTCATAAGAGGGACGGGTCGGCCTATGCCTTGCCACCCTGTGGTTCACTCGTGGTGCTTTAGGGCAACCACGGTAATTCGCGGTATGCCCTTGAGCACCGCATAGGACACAACTAGGTGGGTCCGGCGAGTCCCGGGTGCGAGTGCACGCTGCTGTCGCGTGATCGCCTAGGCACTTAACGCACCTAGCGCGAGCGAAGCAGAAACGGGAGGCGTGCCCGTATAGTTGGCAGTTATGGCACTGCGAGGGACTCCCATTCTTGTATGGGGCTTGGACATCGAGTCCTGAGAGGCCACAGACCTTTTTTAAGTTAAAAATGGCCTTGCCTTCAGGTGTACGATCTAGTACTACGAGTACTAGATCGTAGGGACTGCGGTCCTTCCCGCTGTACATGCGGTGAACTGCATGTACGGGGAAGTCTTGTGCCTTCAGGTCGGCACATACCGAATCGGTATGTACCTCCTTGGGCACACCGCGGATGACAACGCGGAGGACTTTCTCCTCTTCGAGCGCATAAGTGTGAAAACTTATGCTCTCTTTACGGAGGAGCTTTGTTAGCGCTCTGTGGTCGCTAATGGTGGACACTTGGACTTTAATGCCCTGCTGCGTGGAGCGGGCATTAGTATAATGGATCCCACGATCCGAAACTAAACGGGACAGCATGTCCCATTTGGTTTTGTCCTGAATGAACAGGGGCGGAGGCGGTTTTTCGCGGCGCGCGCTCGCGTCCTGAGGGGACGCGGCAGTGGTGGCCGGAGCGGAGGGAGGAGACGCGGGGCGCGGGGCGGGGGTCGGCTTCTTGCCGGAGGCGGGGGCCTTAGCGGGTGCCTTGGCGGGAGGGGCGGAAGTTGCGCAACTAGCGGCTTTAGGAGCACGGTTGCGTTTCCTATCTACGACGGTATAGCCGTCGTTGTCTGAGTCCGAGTCGGTGCGTAAGGCGCGACTCGGATCTACCTCCATCTCCGCTTCGGAGTCCGAAGTGGGCTCGACAACGGCGAAGGAGGGACGGGTGCTCGCTGGCCTCCCGATCGGTGAGCGCGAGCGAGACCTCTCACGGGGAGGGGCTGCCACCGTGCGTCTGTTGTCTGGGCCCGGAGCGGGCGAAGTCGGACTGTCCTCTGAGAAGGACCGGGTCAGAGGAGGGACGTTGGCCTCTGGGATTGAAGTCCCGGAGGGAGCAATAAGAGTGTCCGTGAGGCGGGCACTCGCTTCCTCTTCGAGGAGTTGCATGTGAGCAACATACAGATCGGGGTGGCGGAGGGCGAAGGTCTGAAGGACCTCCACCTCACCGTTAGAGGGACGTTGCATCCTGAGGGGAATACTCAGGATGGCCTAACGGGTTCTGTCTCCCTCTCGCAACTCGTGAGCTCACTTGTGTGAGAGGGAGCGAGTACCTAAGGTGTGCCCTAGTTGTGTACCCTCTCCGAGCTTTTTTCTCGGCGGAGAGGGGTGCTCCTAATGCTGCTCCGGGGTTGACTAGGGGCGACCCCAAGGCCAGTTGTCCCGGAGCCCAGCTTGCTTCGGCTGACCCGTGAAGCGGGAAAGGCTACGGTGCAAGGTTAAACCAAAACAACAACAGTGGCCGTTGTCACCGTAGGGTGTCACACTGCGACCGCAGCAAATGGCGGATTTGATCGTTCAGACGGGTTTGGCTGACGCTACCCCACGCCTGAACGACGTCGCTTAACAGCACAAAGTGTGTTGTTACGCGCACTGTTACAATGTTGTGTCGAGTAGTAAAGTTGTGAAATGCGCACCGAAAAGTGCGGTCAAAACAAGACCACCAGCCCGATATGATGTTGTTCCGAAACAAGGGACTTGGGTAGGTGGTAATGCCTGACGTCTTAGAGCGCCTCTGCGCGACGGCACGGCGAGCTCGTAGCTCACGTTGCACGGCGTTCGGCGGCTGCTCAGCTTCTGCACACAAAACAAAACTTCGTCAGGACTGCGTATTCCAAGGCACTGGTCTGCAACTAGCGTCGGAACGATGACCCGAGTGAGACGGCAATAGTGCGGGGACTATTGCGGTCTCACTGGGAGATACTGGCGGAGCTGTAGACAGGTGTGCACGGCGTGGCGGCACAGGTCGGAATGTGAGTGGTCTTGAGACGTGCCGACCAAAGAGGTTTCAATTCAATTTAAGTACACATTATCTATGGTGAGCGAGATGCGCGCGCAACGCGCTGCGCTGGTTCTGAGCCAATAGACCAATAACAGACTTTTTCCATTTTGGCGCTATTTATACGGCGGTACATACGAATTTGAGTAATATTTTGTTGGATAAAACTTTAGTAGCAAAAATGTCAAGCAACACCCACGATACTGATGATTTAACTCCACCTGACATTCTTGAAACAGCTACGAAACTGGCGAATAGTTTTTTGCCAGAAAAATCAAGAAAAGCGTATAGCCGCAGAGAGTTCAAATACAGGTAAAAAATATTTAATATAGCCATGAGATTAAATAAAGTAGTGTATGCAACTGCATATAAGTAGGTATTAAAACGCTCGTGTAATCTTATTTTGAAACTCGCCTGCGGCTCGTTTTAAAAAACTACACTCATGTTTTAATACCCTCTATTATATGACAGTTGCATAAACTACTATTATTGCATTCATGTACATTCTTTTATGTATTCATTAGAGATAAATATAAGTAAAGTAAAAGTAAAAGTAAAAATCTTTATTTAAGCCAATAACACTTATTCCAAATCTTGTATTGCTGGTGGTCTTCACACTAGACGTTGAAGTCTGTATCGTAAAGACCTTAATTGATAGCTGTACAGTAATAGGGTTAGTGCACAGTTGACTTTAGTACAATATTTCCGGCAAAATAGTTATAAACATACAAATTATCCATAAAATAACATCAGCTTCATACACTTTATTTTACAAATTATCCACACGTGATATTTATATTTTAACTAAATTTGTGTTATTTACCTACATGTTTGTATGTATGATGATTGATAGTTTATGTATATTATAGCAAAAGCGAAATTTTACAAAGAAAATATTAAATAGGTATATATTTTTAAAATATATAAACTAAATGTATGTAAAATATAAGTATATATGATCATATATAGAAATGATAAATAAATACGTATAGAATATATAAATTATGAATATATAACATATATTAATATGAGTTATCAATAAATTTAAGAAGTAATCGATAAAACTTTTTCAGAGTCATCATAGTTAAGCGTTAATAACCAATTAATAATGATGCTTTTGGCTTCAAACACTGAACTACGTTTTATATCGCACTGATTCAGGACTTTATTATACAAATATGTTTCAATAAAAGGACTAAATCTTCTTGCAAAAGTTGTACGAATAACAGGTAATTTTAGTTGGAAAACTCGTTTATGTAGCCTATTACTAAAATCAGCAGATTTCTTAAAAAGTCTGTGTGCAAAGAGAGAAATCTGAAGTATAAATAGCTGCCGAACATTTAACATTTTGGCTTCTTTGTACAGATCGTTGGTAGGATATCTAAATTTCTTTTTTAGCATAACTTTAAGAACAGATCGTTGAGCTCTCTCAATAGCAATCATAACTGTTTTTGCGGAACTTCCCCAGCTAGAGATGCAGTAGGTTAAAAGTGATTGACACAAAGCATAGTACACAATTTTTAGCGCATCCAGGTCAGCAGAATTACGTAGAAGTCGCATGATTCGAGTAACGTTACGGACCCTACCAGATAAGGTTGCAATATGTGCCTTGAAATTTAAATTGTGATCTAACGTTACACCCAAATATTTAATGGTATCAGTTCCAACTATACGCTCACATGAACATGAGGAGTCTGCATACTTCAAACAATGATGTATTTTGATATCATTAAGCGAAGGCGGAGAAGATGCTTTTGTCTTATGAAAACACATATACTTAGTTTTTTTAATATTTAAGGTTAAAAGATTGAATTGGAGCCATTGTGCAATTTGTGACATTCCTTGCTCGGCTATATTAATTACATCTGACCAGTTTGCTCCATTATACAAAATTACGGTGTCGTCAGCATAACAGAAGATTTTAGCATTGCTAATTTTAAGATTGAGCAAATCATTAATGTATAAAATAAATAATGTAGGACCCAGTATGCTTCCTTGAGGAACGCCAAAGTTTATGCCTTGCAAGTCACTATAATAATGGCCTACTCTAACACATTGTTTCCGTTCCAGTAAGTAACTCATAAACCACTGTAACGAAACTCCTCTGATTCCAGCGATTTCAAGTTTTCTTGTCAATACTGGAATGGAAACGGTGTCAAAGGCCTTAGCCAGATCCAAGAAAACTCCAATACAGGCCTTATTTTGATCCAAGTACGATGAAATAGTAGAAGTTAATAGTGATACAGCATCATTAGTGGATGTCCCTTGTCGGAAGCCAAATTGACGCGAGGAAAGAAGATTTTGTGATTCTAAATATAAAACCAATCTTTTATTCATTATCTTTTCTAGGAGTTTTGAGAAAACTCCTAACAAAGATATGGGCCTATAATTATCTGGAATACTCCTATTACCACTTTTATAAATGGGGCATACCGATGCCTTTTTCCACGCTAGAGGGAATACTCCAGTAGTGAAACTAAGGTTAAATATTGATGATAATGGTTCCACAATAAAATCTTTAATTTGTTTAATTAGAGAATTATCAAGATTGTCCATACCTGGAGCTTTATCATTACGGAGTTGTATTATAAGTTGCTCAACTTCAGCAGTACATGTTGGATGCATAAAAAAGGAGCCTGATGTACCCTGTAATCTATTGAGTGATGCTAATTCTTCCTCAGTTTTATTTAGTCTCTCTAGAATATTATTTGCTAGTTTTTGTCCAATTGTTGAAAAATGTGAGTTACAGATGTTAAGCGATTGTTTTTGATTATTGGTGTTTGGTATATTTAATAAGTCTATTGGTTCTTTTTTCTGTAATGGCATGTGACATATTCCCTTGATTACCTTCCATATTTTTTTCTGATTTCCTTTGCTACTGTGTAATTCACTGTTTTCATGTTGAGTTTTTAGTTTGCGTAAGAGTTTATTACAGTAATTGCGATACCGTTTGTATGTTACTTGCAGTATGACATTTTCTTTACTTTTCTTAGCACGGCAATGAAGTCTGTCCCTATGTTTCATACAGCGTATAAGCCCTGGAGTGATCCAAGGCTTAATATTATATTTAGACCTACTAATTGTAACTTTTTTTGTGAATTTATTTATAATTGTAGTGATTTTTTCTGTAAAAAGATTTACTGCTATATTAACATCTTTAGCATTAAGCACATCAGACCAGTCAACATTAGCTAAATCTGTTTTAATACCTTCTACGTTTCTTCGAAAAACAACGCGTTGCAAATTATTAGAACCTTGCGGGTTCAATGCCAGGCCAACTATGGTGATGTTGTGATCCGTAATGTCTGATTTACATGAAATCCCTATGCAGTTTCTGGTCGATTTAACAAATATATGATCGAGACATGACCCATACCTAGTAGGCACAGTAATAGCTGGAAGAAGTCCATATTCCGCGTTTAGGCACAAGTAGCTGGTATTTAAATTGTTCAAATTATTTGGTAATATATTAATGTTGATGTCTCCTGCCATCACTAGCTGGGGACTAGCCTTGTATTTGTCAAAATGAGTATCCAAGTCAGACATAAATAAGTCTAGGTTTCGAAAGGAAGGTGAACGGTATATCGCGAATATTGTGATGGTTTTCGGTATATCAACAATTAAACAATCTGCTTCCTTAAAATTCGGTTCATAAACTAGTGGGCTCAATGAATTTCTTACATACACGACAACCCCACTGTTTTGGTTTATTATTTTATTAGTCCTGTAGGCAGTGTACTCAGGTATTAAGGGAATAATTGAAAATTCATCAATACGACATTCGGTTAAAATAATAATATCAAACAAAGTGCTTGAACGATTTAAGCCAATCAAAAATTTGTCAAAATTTTTTGAGATACTTCTTATATTAAAACTCAATATTTTCATTTTGTACTCAGCAGTAAGCAAAGTCTTACAGTATTCTATTTCATCGATGTCGTGGCAAACAATATTGATTGCATCTAAATTATCTTCGTTAGCATCCATCATTGTGAAATAAATTTAAAAAAATTGCATTTTTATATATTCTGAAGAAAGAGTTGCTGATTGTAATACGACCGAAATAAAATTGTAGTTTTTTGTGAATTTGTGATTGGAGTAACCAAATATTAAGTTTTTGTAATATATGCGTAGATATATATATATGCGTGCAAAAATATATATATATAATAAAATATATGTAGTATAAATGTAATAAATATATATATTAATATGTACTATAATATGAAAGGGTATATCCGAGATATTTACAAATAGTTGCAGAGTACATCCGCAGTACTGCTTAAGAAGTAGGCACCATTGTTTCCTCCGAGAAAATGCGGACGAGGTCTTCATGAGTCCGTATTTGTTGCGCTGGTTTGCCCTCACGTTGTCGTACATATATGCCACCTTGACTGCACCAACAATGAGCAAAACCTCGCTGTTTAGAGGTATTTCGAGCGTCACGAAACAACTGCCGGTTGATTTTAGTAAGCCGCTCATTAAAAAATATTTTTGTGACCGGTCCGGCAATATCTAGGTCGGCGTTAGATAAATTTCGCCTCGATTTAGATGCTTTCAAAAATATGTCTCGTTTTGTCCTGCGAATCAAACGAACTACAATGGGGCGAGGAAGCTGGATGCCATCAGAACGTTCAGGGAGCTTAGATCCTTTAGTGCGACGAGGACCCACACGCGTCACCCAATCTATATCGTGGTCATTTAGTTCCATGCCAATTTTTTGCGCAACCACAAGTATTGTGTGAATCAGGTTTTCGTTCATAGTTTCAGGAACGCCGGCAATTTCAATTTCGTTTCTCAGATGATTCTGAGCTTGGGTGTTCAGCTCAGCATGCAGTTGATTCACAGTGGCGTGGAGGGCAACAATTTGCTGTTCATTCTCCTCCAATCGGACTACGCGGGTATTTGTAGCAGCTATAGAAGACGTTAAGTCATTCAAACGATCGTGACATCGAGATAAGGAAGAGGTGGCATCCTCTAGTCTTTGCTTAAGTGCCGATATTTCCTGAGTCAGAAGCCTGATTTCCGATGTTAGTTCGCTTACTTCAGTTCCTGGTGGGACAGCTGTGGCAGATCCCGTCGATGATGCTGAGTTCGTCTTCTTACGAGTGGTGACGTTAAGCGAGTGGTAGTTAGAACGTATCGGCGTGGTACTATTGTCGCCTTTTTTCTTCTTTTCTTGCGTACAACACGCTGGGCACTTCCAATTTTGGGTATCAGCAGATAAACAAGATACATTGGCACATAATGCACAAAAGGATTTCCCACAAGATGACATACTACATGTATAATGAACTTCGTTGTTTGAAGTAGCAAGGCAGCCTTCGCAATACATTATTGGTAAAGGGTATAAAATAGTGATATGTTGGTAGTTTAGGTAAAATAAATGTATTGTCTTCACTGATGCAGCAGGATAATCCACAGGTGGTTGACGCGTCTACACGGACTGTGATCTTTGGCGCGCAAGCAATATGGCTGTGTCGTGCGTCACTGTACTAGTTTGCACGCTATAATCACCCGTACGCTCAATGCTGAACCGCGGGAGTCCCTTGCACTTACTTGTAGCTGCGCTCTCGGTGGAGACCCTCGTGTCGATGACAATTGGAACTTTTCTTGGTTAAAATATCTTACATCTGAAGTTCCGACGACAAATTTTAACCACGTATGTTCAAGGATGCACTAAACAACGATATCTCAAAGTTTTGACTGTAATCCGGTTTGATTTTAATAGCAAAATATAATTATTTGCGGGAGATTAACACATTGAATAGTTTTACAGTCAACCGGGCGTCAAAGATGATAATAAGCCAGTTGTATATCATGTGCCTTGTTTTGCCGTTTATAATATATTATATTTATTTATAACACCATTTTAAGTGATTACACCGGACACAGTTTATAAAAAATCATACAGTGAAAGAATAATTATAATATATTCTCAGCTCACAGAGGCGGAGCGAATAATATAGGAAGGTAAAAATAAACATTTCCTTTCTTAACGGACTTACAAAAAAGGAGGAAGTTCCCCCAGTTATGGAACAGGCATTACATTTTTTTTTGATGTAAAAGGGTTAACTTTGAGATTGATCAAATAATTTTATTAAAATCGATTCTTTTTTTTTTGCTAGGTTAAGTTTAGTAAGTTAGGTAAGCCTTTGACCACAATCTCACCTGATGGTAAGTGATGATGTGGTCGAAGGTGTTGACAGGCTTAACCTAGAATGACTGGCTCTCAAGGACAGCTGCCGGAACGCGCCATTAGGTTCTTGGCGACAGATTTTCTACTTGAGGGTGGTCGCTAGCCAGGCGGGTATTCGAAATGCCCTTCCACCATGCTGTGAAGCTCAAGCCCGCGGCGAGATTCGAACCATGGACCTGCTGCGCGGCAGTCCATAGTCAAAGCTACTGAGCTATCACTGCTTCAAGAATTTAATCAAAAATTTTCAATGTGATTTTCGGTTAGCACGTGTTAGTGCTTGTAATCATATTTAGAAATATTTATTGAAAGCTACAAGACCATCCTTTCAATTCTCACGCCCTCACACCTTGCCTTTATAGCGTAGTTAACCCCAAAACCCTTAGTCCGAACAAATAACGGTTACAAGTGGTACACGTAAACCAGTCAGCTTTAATTGATCAGTATTGTCTTGTCTAGATTCTCGATAATACTGTACTGTCCAGCAAATTGTAAGATGACCGTGGGAATCAGATACCTATCCATATTATGCCAGCTCTAAAGACCAAAATATTTGCTAGGGCTGTCTTTTGAGGCTAGAGTGCACGAAGGGCTTGTCATACAAACGTAGTTAAGATATATGTTTAATACCAAGTGTCGAAACTTGGTGAAATGTTGCATGCATATTATATATGCTGTTGGTTTGACAGTTTCTCGATTTAATTAATTAATAATTTATTTTAACCCTAAATGTTAAAATAACAATTGTAATAATAAATAAATATGTAATAAAAATAACAACCCAAACCAAACGATTTTACTGACTATTTCTGGAATTACTTAATAATCGGACATCTGAAAACATTTTTAGCGCTATCCAAACGCTCGCTTTAATATTAAGTATGTAGTTTATTTAAGAAAAACGCAATTTCTATTTAAATATTCCGTAGTTCCGTTCCGCTCACTCCCATGCGAAACGAGGTCTCTCCGTCCTTCGCCCTCAATCTGATATTTCAAAGACCACTTCATCTTAATACAATCGAATAAAAATGCTTATATCTCTTCAATTTCTGTAGCATTTTTTAAATACATAGATTTCTAGTTACCTTCAACAAACCTATTTAACTGATTAAAATCACAAGCCATTCGACAACGAATTTCATTCTACTAGCTCATTCTTATTGCCTCTTACTACACAGTATTACAGCGAAAGAGTTCCATAAAACTATACGAGGCGTGGCAATAGTATAATATATTTAAGGCCTATGTCGTTGTACAACTTTACCGTACCCTTGTTGGGATCAAATGTAAACAGTGATCCGGGAAAGTAGTTTTTGTAGTGCTAGGGGCGGAAACTTTCTGTTACGCTAAAGTATATTAGTCTTGAAGCACATTTATGAGGCAGTGATAGACAAGCGATAAGTCTGTCATGCGGCGTCCATGGTTCCATCCCCACACGTGGAAAGACATTTTGCAAATGCTCACTAGGCAAGCGACCACCCTCTAGTAGAAAATCTGACGCCAAGCACCTAACGGTGTGTTCCGGCAGCACTCCTTGAGAGCCAGTAAAATTACAGGCACATGAAACTGAGCAACTATGTCTCAAGGTGTCGGGCGCAATGCAATTCGTGAATTGTGACGGAATGCATATGTTATAGGCAGAGGTTAGTCCGCTTAACATCAGGTGGGCCTCGAGCTTTTCCCGTCACAATATCATTAAAAAAACACGTGATACCAGTAATCATATTTTGAAACTTTTTTTTAAAGTGTTGACTATAGACATGTTTTCAATTTGCCTAAACGCAGGTACATAAAATATATTTCGTTGTCAGTCACCTTCCAATGTTGACTACGCGTAGAGGTCAAACTAAAATGTTTGTTGAACGAATGGGATTAAGGAAAACTGTTAAATGAGATTGTGTTGTATTCTTGTTGTTAATCTTCTAACCTACAAGTAGTTCGTAGTAGCGTAAAACTGTTTTTTTTTTAATATTGTATAACAAGGTAGATGTGTCAAAGATTATTTCTATACGCGGGAGGTGTCCTGGTGACATGTGATACAGGTTCTTAGAAACGTACTTCAGGCACCAGCCCCTCACAAAGTTAGGTTAAAGGGCGCACCGAGCTTTTTAGACGCGCCGCGTATGTTTGCGTAAATAAGGAACGCCAACAGCATCCGTCCCCGTCCGACGGCCGAAGAATTACTGAAGCGGATAGGGACAATGCATCGCGGCTCTGACTAAAATGGGCGGAACATGCGTGAATTTTAGTATTTCCTTCGTATAATAAAAACAAATACCTATTTGAAAAATGTTATGTGTATACGTTATAGAAAACATTTTGTTTTTTTATTATTCAAATACGGATGACTGTCTAAGGGTTTATTTCGTTTTTTAGATGTAACTTTGGATTTATTTTCTATAGAGAAAATTTTAAATGATCGTGGTTCCAAAGTGTATGATTTATAGAATGAATCCTTAAATCAGTACTAATATTAGAAATGCGAAAGTAACTTTGTCTGTCTGCCTGACTGTTACGCTTTCACGCCAAAACTACTGGACCGATTTGAATGAAATTTGTAATGGAAATAGTTTGAGACCCGGGAAGAACATAGGATAGTTTTTATCCAGCTGCACAAAAAGAGGTTAATGTTTTGCGTGATAACCGACATACACGCGGGCGGAGCCGCACCCGGAAAGCTAGTATAATATATATTAAATACATAACTCAAAATTAAGAAATAACGATACAGCAAGGGATCAATCGAACCACAATTACGTATCGCTGCCTCGGTGCAGGCTTAACAGTTTATAACCAATTTGTATGCGAAATTTGGCACTCTTCTGTCTTGCATTTTTATGTAACTAATCTTTTGTGAGGAGCAAATAAATATATTTTTAATATTGATTTTGATCTTGATGTTGATTTATGAATGCTAGTGATGGATTAAATGAATGTTTTGTATAGTTATAAATATGGTCACAAGAAACATCGAGTTAGTGAAAATCACATATAATTATAAGACCTCTAAATTTCGCGAAGAAATCGAACTTGTGTCCCTCGGTTTTACGGTTTTCACGAAACGAAATTTAAGTTACTAGTATACATTATAAAAATAAAAATCCCAACTGTAAATCATTTATTTTTGTAATTTTTTTTATCATCCCATTAAAATTAAAACTGAAAAATATATATTTATGAAATCGTGCTTTAAAGCTCTTCATTTTAATATCACACTCGATGAGTTTGGAAGAAAAAAAAAGATTTTTCCACATTATGGCGTTTAAAACCCGGCAGTTTGTTTATGATTATTTTTTATGTACCTAGTGTCACTTGGGTTATCAAGACGAATCTAACGACATCTCTTACATCAAAATCGGTTGAGCCGTTTAGAAGTTATGGTGGAATAAAGGAACTTACAATTATACATAGATATACTTACGTACATGAACCCTAAAAACATAACACTCATTTTAGGGTAGTCGTGTAAAATATAAAATAAACAGTTGAATCTTTGTTTTATTTGATTGTGACGGAACAGGCACGAGGCCCACCTGATGTTAAGCGGACGACCCTCTGCCTATAACAGATGTATTTCGTCACATAGATGAACTGCCCTGCGCGCGAACAAAACTATTGTATTATGTCTAAATAACATGTTCTTTTTGTTTATTTAAGATAAGACTGGCGTAAATTAACGATACTTATAACACCGTAGTTTTGATCGATGAAAATTTAATCTCATTTAAAAAAAAATTTTGTTTATTCCTTATAAAAATTTAATCTCATTTAAAAAAAATTTTGTTTATTCCTTATAAATCCCCATTTTCGAAATAATCTTAAAAAAAGTGTTAAAATAAATAATTGACATATTAGGCTCCAAAACTGACGCATATTTGTTCAGTTATACTATAGCATTTATGCGCGTGAACGAAAAGCGGTCTTATAAATTTTGAGAAAATAGGTTCCAAAAAAATAGTTTTGAATGAGTATTTAAGAGAATTTATTTATGAACTGGGTTCCCAATAGGTAGTATATACCGCCAATGTCGCTTCAGCAAGAGTCTCAGTAGGTACCACCCAAATTTCAGATATTCTGTCTCATATTAAGTAAGAACCAACGTCTTAGAGTGACAAGCGCAGTGCAGTGTCAAGCAGGATGAGGGTGGTGACACTGCAACTGTAATGAACAGGCGTGATGCTTGCCTACAGGGGTGCGCCTGAACCGTGTCATCAATTCATCACACACAAAGAAATACTTTGTTTATATGCTTCCACGCGAATTTTCTTCACTATAAATCCTATCTACTTTCACAGTGATTGCCGTAACCGCCACATTAAAGTTACGCGGATATAAAGCTTATTTCAACGGTACTTTGACTGACTTTGTTTTGTGCTCACCAGCAACTGCTAATTCAGCCTGTGTAAGCGTATTTATATACTACACAGTGGACGTTCTATATTCAAGATCTCTTCAACAAAAGGGCTTACAAATTCAAATCGTAACAAAGAAACTGTCTTTTGACTTCCGGTACAGATAAAGTAATAGTTACTTTGCAACTTCCGCCGTCTGAAAGCGAGGGAAATGTTACTTTGGAACAATTTCAAGTGAAATCCATTAAATAGGAAACAGTATACTGGGAACTCTACTCTAACTAAAAACGACTTTAAAATTATAAACGAGTTTATTTTAAAAATCCGTACCATACATACTTTTTTTATAAAAGGAAGTGATGAAATACTTTTCGCCTTCGGTTGGCCTGGCCATCTAGCTCTGAGATTCCTGAACGGTATTTACAGGCAGGGGCAGTGAGTAACTTGAAAATTGCACACAACTTTCTGTTTTTTTTTTATGCCAGGTAGGTTAGCCTTTGAGCACTATAAAATAAAACTTTTCTTTAATTTTTCGTACATTAAGTTTCCCAAACTATCCCGGCACCCATGGGGTACCATAGTCTTACCATTCCATAAACATTTCTTTCCGTGGGTTTCGTAAGAGGCGACTAAGGGAAAATAACGAAAGGTGGACAGCAGTGCCGTTTGAGGAACTGTTATCTTATATTACGATCCCCAAAACGCCTGCCAAGCGTGGGGATTATGGCAATTCCCTTAATGGGAAAGGCTGTGTTCATCAGTGGACCATTTGGCTCATACAGTTATATAAAGTTTAATTTAAAAGGGTAAAGTAGGAACGTTCTATGACATTCTTCTAAGGTCTTTCACGACATTAAAACCATTGAAAATGATATCAAGTTTATCAACACCCATTATCGTTTCAAATTGGACTGTCAATAGCCAAAAGCATTTATTACCTAATAGCCAACAAAGCAAGATCCTTTCATTTACTGAACAACCTTTATATTTGTATCGGATCTAATCAAACGAAAGCTCTTTCATAATGGTTAGGGTTAATCTAGTTAAGATTATCTTTATTAAGGTATATGGCAGAGGTCCTCAAACTTGTAGCCTAGGAACCCTTTAAAATTGTTGTAATATGTATAAGAAGCCTTTTGCTTCTAAGAGTAAGTCAGTAAGGGGAGTGACTTTAAAAAAAATGTATAGGTAAAAATCCTAGTAAACTTCTTAAGTTCTACATCTTTTTTGTTAATAATGTTATACATTCTTAATATTATGAAATAATATTAACATTGACAAAATGGTGTAACATTTTGCAGTTATGTAGTGTAATCCGCGGAGCATGCGTTGTTTCAGAAACATAAATGATAAAATTTTAAAAAATAGGGTTGCATCATCGTTTTCCTGTTTAAGGCTAATTGCAACAGTTTTGTTAGTACAACGTAAGTTTAACGATAGATGTCGCTCCATCCCCATACGATTGTTAAGAACGAGCGGACAAATTAGAGTTATGAGTCATATGTTATCTTAGCGGTCAGAGCATACCCCGGCTATAAAGGTGGATGGCGCGGGATTGAATCCCGCACATGACTATAATTTCTGGAGCACATGAATATAATGGAGCATGCGTTATTTCTAAAATAAAAATAATAAAAAATACGGTCACTGTACGAAATTCATCTTAAACCTTTGATACTCCTTGCACACTTAAATAGGAGCTTTCATTACGCAAAAGCCGTATTATATTTTATTTGAGGTCTGTTTTTGTGAATGGTTTTGTTAAAGATAGAAAAGCATCATTGCAGTCGCATCTGGTGGGAAATGAAAATACGCTCGAAGGGCACATGTTGACTAGAATATAATACATGTATTCAATATACTCGTAGGACTCTGTTTTATAATAAAAATATCTTGGATAACAGCGGAAAGTTTTAGCATCTCTGGTAATTAAGCTTTTAAGTTCGGAATTCCTTGGATAAGGATTTACACCAATGTAATTGTGATGCTATCTGTCTTATTGTAAGGGTGATTAGGATTTTCTTTAATGTTTATTACATCGGTACTTAGGACTAAATACTTGCTTACGTTATTTGTAAAGGATATTATATAGGAAGTTCTCAATTTGACACAATTTTTCGATAAATATTTATAAAGCTTTAAAATAATAATTGACTAAGATACGATGTAATCCTATTTAGTTTCGAAGATTAAGAGTTGCCCGCAAGATATTGATAGCAAGCCACTGACTTGCTATCAAACGTAATAAGCTGGCAGACTACGGATACTGTCAAAAACTGCAATTTTCACGTAATTACGTTCCGTTAACGCCGTTCAAGAGCTAAAGTTCAAGCTAAGAGAATCGGGCCCCTGGTGACGGCCCAAGCAAGACTGTTCACACGCACGTGCACGTGCTCGTCCCTTTGGATGCTACATTGAACGCACGCGTCTGAACACACCAATAAACATGTCTAACACAGAAAAAGAAAATAATAGTCCTTACATACTACATTTTCTAGTCCTGCAAAATTGACCCAAAATAGAATTACCGCAGTGCCGTAAAAAACCTGCTTACGTTTCTAACATTTAACCATTTTACACCCCGAATCCCTAAGTACCGCGTTATTCCTTAACAGGGCACATTTATGCGAGCTCCCACCGATTTTTACGAATGGGTTACGACCACCATAAAAATCTTGGCAAGGTGTCCGGTACCATGCATCCCCATGGCGCCAACATCGACCTTCGCACAATTCTTGGGATTCCTAGGAAAGAAGACACTGGATTGTTAAGTTACTATTAGGAAAAATATAGGTACTCAATATTTTCCTACTTAGTGTAATCGCTATATCATATATGCTGTAACAACACAAAGTACAATATAAGAATATCTTAATGTATTACTTATAACACAGTGAGCGTCTAAGTCTTGTTTTTATTGCTGAATCGCTATATTTTCTTGAATATATGTGAGGGGAACATTCATACTTTTAGATTTAGTCCCAGTGCGAAGATTTATCTACATGCGCCGCTAGTGTACGTACGTACAACGCCCCTAGCGGTGTGCTAGTGAAACACATGCATGTTGCGATACAAAATCGTGTTAACACGTCCGCGGCGTGTTGTGTAAAACTCACACTCAGTGCCTATACCAAATTCGGTTATGTGCTTGGCAAAAGATTTTCTGCATAAAAGCGGTGGCTACCACGCAAATAGCCCTACCACCATGTAACACAACTTAAGCATGCTACAGAGTCCGCATAATTTACCTCAAAAATTATGAAACATACATCTAGTAAGCCGTCATCGCTTAGCTCAAACGGTATCATTTTGTATGCAACAAACCACATATTTTTTATTTTACATCATCATGGACACTAAACCTTATCTAAAAGAGAGAGAATTCCCCACCAAATATAGGTTCAAGCAAGTGCTCCTAAAGGCTCCCTAGACGTAATTTCAGAACACGCAAATTGTCTGTAGACTGCAAAAACAGCAATCTAAAAACACTGCTGCTGTTTTGTGGTCATAGACATGATGGAAGTATGCACAAATCCATGCGTATTTTTCATGAATTCCACCATCTAGAATTTTAGTTCTAGAGTCTCGAACTAACGAGAAATACACTCTAGATCTGCTTTAGATTTTAGAGCGACAGTCCATCCTAAAAGGTTTGCTGTAGTGTTTTTCTTTATATTTATACATCATCATCATCATCGGCTGGGAGACGTTACTGTTGAAGAAATGCCTACCCCATAGAACGCGCCTCTTACTTACTTCTACTGTTACGTCTGCGTACATTTATAAAAGATTAATAAAACACTAACTAAATATTGTATGTGAATTACCAATTTTCAATTCGTGATCTAACAAGTCAGCAACTCTTATACTACAGAATTCTCTTTATGCCATCGTTCTTTGCGAATACGTTTGGCTGAACTCCACAGTGTCTTCACGCAGTGTAATTTGGTCCTAAGTTTTTAGGGAAGGGTAGAGTGTCGATGGGGATGATACGATACTTTAGACATCGATATAGTGAATATACTAATAACATAATGATGCTATGAAATATAACCGTGTTTTGCATTATACCTATACCACTATATTATGTGCACTTTTCGAAATTAAATATTAATAAATTAGGATTAGAATATTAATAACATTTTGATTTCGCACAAAATTATCTAGGACAGAATTAAATATTGATACAGATCTTGGGAATAATTCGAAACCTGTGAGAGGAACGTACTCGTGTAATGAGCATTATAAAATTATATTTTTTCTTGGAATTTGAATGTTTGTGTTTTTGACGGTGGCCTGAAAGATATTGCTGTCTTGGAATAAGACCGCCGATAATTCGGAAAAATTGTGAGTAGTAAAGGTATTGATGAATAGTACTTACAATAGTTTTAACAATTGATCAATATATGCATCGTTCGCTGCGGACAGGACTTGAATAGGTGACGATTAACTTACTTACTTCCGAGCTTCCGAGAGCACATTAAGCCGTTGGCCCCGGTTTTTGTCTTAGAATGGCAGTCGTATAACTATTACGTTTAACGGTAAGGCATTTTGCGAATGTCCGCTTGGCTAGTTACCACTCTCAAGTAGAAAATCTGTAACCAAACATCTAACAATGTGCTCTGGCGGCTGCACTTGATAGCCAATAATTTTATGTTAGCCTGAACAATATCCGCACGATCACTGATCATCAGGTAAGAAAGTGATGAAAGGCTAGACTATCAGCTAAGACGACAAAGGGAAAAATGCCAGAAGCGTCTGAGTCTGTCATGAGTCTTTTGAAGAATTTTCATCATTCATTGCGATCTTCAAGACGCCTACTAAGCGTGGGGATTATGTCAAAACCCCCCTTATGGTGGAGGTATTTTTTCAAATGTGTAAGTTGAAGTGGCAATGGGCGGGCCACATTGCTCGACAAACCGATAACCGATGGGGAAGAAAGGTTCTCGAGTGGGTACCACAGTACACCGAAAGAAGTAGAGTTGGTAGGCCCCCCACTAGATGGACTGACGACATCATAAAAGTCCCGGGTAGCCAATGGTTACAAGCGGCTAATAGCCGTACTTTGTGGCGTTCTATGGGGGAGGCCTTTGTTCAACAGTGGACGTCTTCCGGCTGATGATGATGATGATTTTTTCAACGGTGGAAATAAGGCCATTTACTGAGTACGGTTCCTGAATATAAAATGCTTCTCAAAATGGCTTTTGACCTGATAACCTGGAGGTACCAAAGCGACTTTAGGCAGTCCAGTATCGATAAGAATAGGCACGTCCCTATCCATCTACTCAGAATTTACGCGCGGGTTCAGTTCTCGCATTTCCATACAAATGTACCGTACTATTACTGCGGATGACATAACACCACTAGCGGAAAACAAGTGGAAAATGGTGGCTATTAACTTAACGTTTTATACGTTTTCTGATTGATGCATTGTGAACCCTGAGTGTCGTAAAAGTAAGGTCGCATTTGCGTTTTTTCGCCGTTTTGAATAACATATTATATGAGCGTGGAAACGCGAAGGGTGGAGTTCCACCGGGGGTTCATATGGAAAAAAAACTTGGTACATATCGTCAGGTTCTTTTTTTATGAGATTGGAAGGCAAAAGAACTGGGTGCTCATCTGGTGGTAGGTGATTACTGTCGTCCAAGGACATCTGCAACACCAGAGGTCTCGAAGATGCGTTGCCAGTCTTTGAGGAGCAAATATGTTCTTGTCTTAAAAGTTCCTAAGTCGTATTGGTTCGGAAAAGCTTCATATGGCGGCTTATTTGCAAGGCAGAAGTGCCGTGAGATTTGCACGGTGGACTTCCAGACATCGACATAAAATTACTTAAATACCATTAGCAAATGAGTGTTATCACAGAATAAACTGGACCAGAAGGGTCACTTTGCAACGCCATTCCAATAAATAAGCGACTCTAGCAACGAAGCATTAAAGTGCACTTCAGCTTGCAAAGCACGGAGTACCTTATATTTATATTCACCTACAAGGCGTCTCCCTTTCTATCGCATAGCTCTGATCTCTTCTGACGCCGCTCACACTGTAAAATAATAATCCCGTCCGGATACGCAGATGTACCTGTAGTTTGTACCTAGAGCGTGGAGTGAGCCAGGACTGGTGTTATATTATTTAAAAACTAAAACTACAATATTAAAGAATGGTATATTTAACGAATTATTTTTTTGTTACTTTTCTAATGGTTCGAATTTAATTCGATGATAAATGCATTATCATTTACATATACATACTCACTCGTAAACGTAAGTGGTTATGTCGGGCTCAGGATCAATTGTTCCGTCATTAACTGGTGGTAGACGCCACAGGGTCACTCGGGCTCTCATCCGCAGCGCCCATCGACGTCGCTGCCCGCTTAGAGAAGCCCATTCCCTGGGAGACTCCACGTGTTTGGAATAAGGATAGGAAAACGACGATGATGAGTTATTTACTCAGTTGTAGGATCGTCGCAAGATGGAGTGGATTTTTACCCCTGGGCAAAATGCCCCATTATTCCGTCTTCGTAATATAAAGATGTCTTTTTGTATGGGATTCTGAGAATAAGTTTTTTCTCACGTAACGATCTTATGGTCTTACATAAGGATGTTAGCTTTGTGCATCATTATGGTGTTGTTTTTCATCAACATCTTCTTACCCTTATTCCCAGTATTAGTTCGGTACAATATATTTTTCATTTCACAAGCTCGGAAAATGGTTGATTATTTTGAAAAGTGCGTATAAGCGTAGCTAAGGTTTTGGAATTTCGTAGCTCTACAAAAGTTCCAGAAAAATTATTTACTTTCAATATTACCAATTTATTAATATTACTTATAGTTTTTTCTACTTGAGAGTGGTAGCTAGCCAGGCGAGCAGTCGCAAAATGCCAGTCGACTTAATAGATAAATATCGTATTAAACTGAAACGATGAATAAATACATTGATTCTGGACGTCTTCCAATCAAAACTCAAACAGAACTTCTAGACCAAAACCACAGAAACTTTCAATAGCTACCTTTATGACCACTGACTGAGGTTAATCTTAACTATACTAGACTAAAACTAACTCAAACTAGTATTTACAAGACGACTGAAGACACGTCTTAGTGGAAATGTATTATCTGGGTCTAGATAGAATATAATAATTAGAGATGAACCAATCATCCGGCCATTTCCACTTTCGCATACACATTCCAATCGGGAACTATTTTGACAGTTACTATATAAATATGTTAGACTTATATTAATTCAATATACATAATTTATATACACGTTATTTATGTTTACATTATAATAGTTTATTAAGTGTGGCATTAAAATATGGCAAAGTATAAATCGCTTTCAAAAATGATAGTCATACCAGATTATTTATTATTATATTGCTCTTACAAACAATTGTAATGATAAAAAATATTTTAGAAATATTTGAAATTTAATAAAGTAATATTTTAGAAAGACACCAAAAATTTTATGTTGTGACAATTCCACCTTATTTTCCTACTTACCCGACGTGAAGTCATAAATGCCAAGGAAAATTTTCGACGCGTTTGCTTGTATACGAAGCATCATCACGAGGTCCTAACTTCCTGCAGTTATTGTCAATTTTGGCAAATATGGGTTTTACATCTGATACGAGAATATCGGGTATCAAATACAATTTACATAAAATTATATTAACACTAATCAATTCATATAATACTCACGGATGAACAGTGAACACCGTGCGAACAGTGAACGAATGCTTTGTAATCGCGCGGTGATAATGAATCTCATACTCGTATACAGTATAGTGTATAGATATAACTACATGGGCGCCCGAGCTCAGCGCTGCCGGCCGATTTCAAGTCAGTCCGAAACAAACGCTTACGCGACGCGGAGGCCGCGGAGCCCACAGCGCAATGCAATTTCTTTCACACGCTGCGCTTTGTTTACTTTTCACTCATACTTATAACTATCTATTATCTTTCATTTCTGTGCTTATTCAATACTTAAATCGCGTTCAAAACTGTTTTAAATTGTGGACTGTGTGTATTGGTGTCAATAAACATTGGATGTGAAGTGTACCGATTTATTTATGTGGATTATCATCACCGACCATCACCTTCAATCACATCACCGCCACCACTATTGGTAACAACCCTCTCCACACAGCTAATTAAGTTTTGGCCGAATACTTTAATATAAGTATACCGGATCTTTACTACTAACATCCGTCCGAAAATTTCAGAGCTTATCTCTAATACATATTATATTTAAGTGTATGTAGCCACTTGTGTGCTGAATGAACTAGGAGATACGACGTCGCAGATGTAACGGACTTACTGAAGTCTCCAATATACGGGGATACGTCACGTAGCTAGAAAATACATTGTGATTTCTGCAATATGGTTCATTTTAGTTAATTTCTGTTTTTTAAATTAATAAAATAGTCATACAAAAATATATCAGGCGGGCATTCGCAAAATGCCCTTCCACCACGCGGTGAAGCTCAAGCAAGCGGCGGGATTCGAACCATGGACCTGCTGCGCCGCAGTCCATAGCCAATTCCACTGAGCCATCACTGCTTCAAATTATATTATATTGAATATACTTACTGATGATATTGAGACAGTGACAACTTTTTCCTTGGTTACAAAAGTATTTAATTAATTTATATGCCCAGATCGAGGTTGTCGTTACAGTAGCTGAATAGTTAATGAAATGTCATTAAATATTTATAAAATGACTACTCCAAAGCGAGCTCACCGGTCAGCGGTAAAAACCATCAATTAAAGTGCTTAATACATTTTATTATTTCTTTCTTGCAGGTAAATTACATGGCTGTTAAGGCAGTTTTGATGTGAACAAACAGCTGTCAGTTGTAAGTGTTTATATTTAGGAGTCTGCGCACAATTTGAACTGTTCAATGTGGTCGATGATTAACTAGCTTAACCTTAAATGAAAATTTGCAAAAGAAACAACTACCAGGACGCACCACTAGGTGCTTGTCGACAGATATTGGTAACTAGCCAGGCGAGTATCGCAATATGTGTGAAGCCGTGGCAGTATTTGAATCATGTTGTGTGGACCACTGACGCAAGCCTGAAGGAAGAGTGGGTTACCATCTGTCTCTGAAACCGGAATATGCTCCTCCAACTGACCAATCATAGCGGATTATCCTCTGCTTACAACACATGCGTTTCATCATGTGACGAATTGCACTGCGTCCTACACAATAAGTTGTTAGGTCTCATGTGCCTGTATTTTTTCTGACTCTCAAGGACTGCTGACGGAACACACTTAATTGCTTGCTTAAATTATTGGCAAACTAAATAGGTTCAACTTTTACAGGGTTCACGGTTCTGTCAGTTCAGCATCTCTTCAGGATATGGACCGTCCGAATAACAGTCTCGTATGTTTTCAACGAACTTACTGAATGCAGTGCACTTGCAAATGAGTACGAATGCAACTGTGGCAGACAGTTTAATATTAAATTAATATGAATTATGCATTTACGGCGTTATTCTTTGGTTGTTGCACCCTCTTTATCAAACTAAGTGTGAATTAAGTAAAAATATTGTCATGACGGTGGCTTCGTAAACGGTTTTATTTCAATCTATCTACAATACAATATTCTTTATTCTTCTCTCCACAAAGGTATCTTAATTTCTAAATATGATTATTATTAAGTGAAAATCATATTTTACAAATTATTGAAGTACCGTCCCCTATGACGGTTAAAGTAATACAATTGGAGTACACAATTTCGGCAAAAATGCCAAGTTCCAGGTGGCTGAGGAGGATTAGGCATCCGACGCGATATCTCAGGCCGCAGGTTCGATTCCCGCCTTGGGCATAAAAATTTGTACTCCAATAATGAGTCAAACATGTATCTTAATTTATTAAAGATTATAAGATACTTAATATAATCTAAGCCACTTAGATGTAAATAAACTAAATAGAATTTTGGCGCTACTCAGCGTGCTCATTTGCTCTGATTTTCAATTTCATAATCAGGGTAGTATTGATGTTTAAAGATGAATAAATAAAACGATATGAAATGCAAGTCGGCGCGTGAAAAATATGTTTTTACAGTCTTTTCGCTTTCGTAGTAAGGATAGGTAAGTAACTATTGCAGATGGTTATGGAATTCGCAGCATTACACTAATGACACATTATTAATTATTATGATTATTTAAATCACTCCTAAAACTGTATAAAATATGAAAGTACCTATACACGTATAATATTTGTTGGTCCTTGGGATACAGTGTAGATATATTTAATAACTGTTGGGCTAGCTTTTGTCTGCTGTTTGATTTTGTCCAAGATGGCCGCAAACTATATCTGAAATAAAAACTAGCGACGTTTTCATCAAAACCTTTTTTCTAATTTCTAATACATTGTTACATTGTCACTTTGTGCTAAACCATGTTTTACGCGAGATTTGGAGACCATTGAAAAATGAAAATAAAAATATTTTATTACTTCAAAATACATAGAGATAAAACAGTACATGAGTTATAAAGCATACGATTGTAATAGCTGTATAATGTAGAAGAAACATATATCTCAATAAGTAGCTTTAATCTTTGGTTTCCTCACTAGGCAAGCCTGTATCGAGGAAGCCTGATTACTCATTCAAGGAAGCCTGATTACTTATTCAAAATTACGTAAGTACTTTATCATTTGAAGATTTTTAATAACTGCATAAATATAAGATAGGAATAGAGATCATTGTAAATAAGGCGTTACTTTAAGTAAATGTCTCTCGAACTTGCGCTCATCGAGACCTTCTGATTCTTCAGAAGGTCTCTTCGATCATCTGATTCGTGTAGAAGCGACACGCGTCAAACTATTGCCTGATGGGCATCGTGGTGTTTCTGATGTCATCTTGCTTCAGCACGAAATAAAGAATCGTCACGAGTAATACTATAATTTGTTTTTGTAAAATATTGTATAATATTTGTGAGATATATAGGTAGTTATTTTTGTGACAAATAAGAGGATCGAGAAAAACAGATGAACGAATAATAAAAGTATTTGTTGATGACAGTTAAATTTCATTTGAGTATTTTTAAAAACGAATCGAACATGACATACGCAATATCAAATATACAATATTTTTGCGAACAACAAAACTGAAACCAAGCAAAAATGAAGTCAAACTTTTTATCGAAATTAACACCGTTTAAATATTATAACCTTTCAATAAATACCAGTTTACTTTATAACGAATTTTTTTATATATTTCTAGTGTATTTGTTTGTTAAACTAAAAGCTTTTATCATATAACTTAATAATAGTATAAAGTTATGACACGTCAACTTGGCAACACAATGGCTCAACATCGAGGACTGACTGTTTACTAAATTTTATCTTACTTAACCGGTATTATATAAATACCTATAATAATACCGGTAATTGTTAAATATTTGAATGTATATATGGATATCCATATATACGTTCAAACATTTTACAATTCAATTATGGTATCTTACGAGTATAAATGGTACTATGGTATAATGGTACGAGTACCTATTATCTTTTGTAAATACTAAGCTTATTAACAACTCACTACATATTAAATACTACTACAACAGTACTATAGCTACAACATAGAAAGCATTAGAAAAAAAACAAATGCTCCAGATGCTACCAGTTGGCAGCGTGCCCAGCATGCTGGCAGCATTGCCCCTCTGGATCACAATGCTGTATGCATTGCAATCCAACGGGCAAAACACACCACGGACTAAATACAACTCTACAGCTACTACAACGTAAGCATTAAAGCAACTAATGGCCATTGTAGAACTTAAGGCATTCTAAATGCACCTGCTACCAGTTGGCAGCGTGTGCATATACGTTGAGCTAAATAAGTGCCAACATTGCAGAAATAATGTAAATAAAATAAAATCCTGATCTGTCATGAAAATCGCACTAATATTGTGTGAAACTTAGAGCACTTTTCACTATTATTGTCCATGCGGGTAAAATCGCAGGCATACCAATTATTCACCGGTTACTGCTGTCTTTCAGAACGCAGCCGCTGGACTGATTCTGTCAATTAAGTTTGTGACCTATTATTAAACAAATTCGACGCCGCGTTTTTATTGCATGACTGTTTTCAATATATTCAGTGTCAATTTAAAGCAAAAAGCAAATAGGTTAAAATCGGTGCACATAAATATTCTACACAAAAATATAGCACATACTATTTGAAATAGTAATAATACTGTTTTATTCGTAAGTCTTATATCTATGTCTAATTAGGATTACAAGCACTATCGCGTCCTAAGTGAAAATCACTATACAAATTATTGGAGCGCAGAGTCCAATATGACGGTTAAAGTAATAAATTGGAGCACAGAGTTTCGGCTCGAACGAGTGTGTTCCGGTGGTCGAGTGGAATAGGCATCTGGCGTGAAAGCTGAAGACACGGGTTCAATTCCCGCCCGGAACAAAATTCTGTGCTCTCATAATTTGTGAATATTATATTTATTCCAAAAATGAAAGGTTATTCAGTCCTTGTTCGTTCTACATTGTGAAAGATAAATTTCAGTAGCAGCGTTGAAAATTATATGGAGAGAGGTTTCATGATGATTATTACAGTATCCCCTTTCAGAATATAATAGTTTTGGGTACAAGTCGTAAATTTCAAGTAATGTTGTTGTTAGGCGGTGTTGCCTTGTTTTTAAAGTAATTTTATTGTAGCGAAGAAGCAAAGGGTTTTTATACAGAAATTCTTTTTTAATTTCAAAATATCTTTAAGGAACAAGATTACTTTCTGATTTATTATGTACTTGTAATTCAAAAAGGTTTTCTAATTTAAAATTATTGTTCATCTTAGGATATATTTTTTATTTTATATATTAACTAGGCCCTCCCCGCCTTCGCTCGGGTAATTACGACTATAAATTTTGATGTAAGCTATCCTATCTTTCAATTTGGATCAAATAGCACACAGTGTGCAAATCAAATTTAAAATTGGTTCAGTAGTTTAGGAGTCCATCGCGGACAAACAACGTGACACGTAATTTTTATATATAAAGATTATTTGGTAAGATATTGTTTTGAATCGTGTTATATAGGCGCTAGTTGTTTAAAAGGTGTGTTTTAAATTACATTGACGTCTTTTAGGAGCTGATGGGTAAACTATGTAGTTTTTGAAATGCTAATATGTTGTTTGGCTTTTGACTACAATCTTATGTGTTGACCAACACATAAGATTGTAGTCAAAAAAAGTGATTTTGTAGCAGAATAAGAACTAGGTTTTAAGAATACATGCCTGAATACACCGTTGGTGCTTGGTGACAGATTTTGTAGTTGAAGAGCTACAATAATAATATATTTATAGTTCAAAAAACTGTTTATAGTGTTAGGTTTCAATTTAATTTAATTTGTACTTAATTTAATGCCTTACATTTTACTTGTAAGTATTCAATTTGACTTCTTTAGTAGTTTATTTGATAATTACGCAGTCCATTAGACATTGATTTGACTCGTGACGTAATACTTGGAAGGGAGAGCAAACATGGCCAGCTGCAGGGAGAATTCGAGTCAGTCTTCAATAGAGTCTCGAAGTGTAAGGACGTTACTGTACTTAATGCGCAAAGTGACATGTATAATATACGACAGTACTACATATATACAGTGTTTGACAGTGAGTTTACCCTAATTGTGGAATATAAGATAAGTGTGAAATATAGTATCTATAACATGGTAAGTCTGAGTTTTATTACAATAGGTTATTTATTAGTATCAGCATTATATGGGCGTATATTGTAAATGTAGGTTTTATATTCAATGAAAGGAAAAATAAAATGTTAAAAATGATGTAGTTACTTAAATTAAAATCTCAGATTTTGTGAAGGGAGATTAATATTGGTAAAACATTCGTTAAACGTGTATTACTTTAATCTAATTTAATGAAGTATTAAAAAAAATATCAGTGTTTCATGGATAGAAAGCAGATCGGTAGATCTACTAGTCCAGGAATAACGACTTAATATTAAGAACCAACGTAAACCGGTGGTAGCTATTCAGGCGAGCATTCATAAAATATCATACTACTGTGTAAAAACTTGTACGTCAAATCAAATTATATTTTAAAATGTTTGCAAGTAAATCAAATGATCTTTATCTTACGCATACGAGTTGTTTGCAAAAGCCCTTTCATTAGTGCTTAGTATCGGTGTGTAGTGATTAGTGTTTCGTAAAGCTGTTTAGTGATTAGTGTTTAGTAAAGCTTTTTAGTGATTAGGGTTTAGTAAACCTGTTTATTGATTAGTGTTTAGTAAAGCTGTTTAGTGATTAGTGTTTAGTATAGCTGTTTAGTGATTAGTGTTTAGTAAAGCTGTTTAGTGATTAGTTTTAGTATCGCTGTTTAGTTATTTACTATAAACTCTCAAACTAGGCCTCATAGTGAGCCCGCTTCAAGCCGGCGCGGTGGACTAGCAAACCTGCTTAGAAATATTTGAGATTAATAAGTAAAAGAAACCTTGTAATTTGAAGAGAAGGTAGTCATCTCGATCGTGACAAATTCAACTATTTATTTAATTGTCCCCTTCAATTTATTTATATGTTTCCAGTAGTTCATTCAACCACTCACTCAAAGTACCGTTGGTTCCACAAATTCCCCATTGTATTCCCAAAATATTTATACTAAAGTTTGAGTGCTCGGCAATGTTAGGAAATATATATATCTAGAAATGTCTATAAATGGATGTATTTCTTTTATTGTAGGGACTTAAAATGTTACAGTCTGTATTTTTTTCATTCGGTTTATTCACCGTACGAGTACCTAAGTACGATAAGAAAAAAATCAGCACAGACACGGAACGGACAGTAAGTCCTATCTGATTTTTTGTCATATTGTTTTCCTAAGTTGCTTGATAAAATAAAGGTCTTATTGGCTGTTCACAGTCGATATATGGAATTAAAATTCCTCATGTACCAAAACATTTTTTTTTTCTACGAGTAATCTGAAAATACAAAACATGCTATTTCTGCAAGGCAAGCCACGGCAGGTCCATTTAATCCGTTTGTGTCGGGTTGTATGTCTTTATTTAAAAATACTACAAACTATATACAACACTACAGCTACTACAATTAAAGCATTTAGACAACCTATTAGTCATTGCAGACTCAGAGGCAGTCCAAATGATCCAGCCCACTACCAGTAGGCAGCGTTCCCCGCATGCTGGCAGTATTGTCTCGTTGAATTGCAATGTCTATTAGTTTAGTCATATAGGAGCTAGCATTTTGATCACGCGTCGCATGGGCCAAAATTAAACAACCATTTAATCCGTTTGATGTGACCATATGCCATCAAGCTACTTAAACATATTTTATACCAAAAACGAGTATCTGGACGATAATTTAATAAGTATTCACACAAAATTCACCATTTTCTTTCTAGTAATAACCATATTTTCCGTTCTTGTAAAAGATAAGCCCAGTTTATACGTTTTGTATGTGGGAGTACCCTTCCATACACCGGAAAGATAACTTACTTTTTGAAAAGGCCAAATGTGAGGAAGTATCGCCTTGTCTGTGCTACGTCGTTTTTACAGTGATAATAGCATCTAACAGTGTGTTCCGATAGCAGAGCTTCTTCCTTGAGAGCCAGTGAGGTTACAGGCACATGAGACAACTGTATATGCATTAGTGTGACGGGCGCAGTGCAATTCGTCACTTGTGATGAAATGAATCTATTACAGGCAGAGGTTAGTCCGCTTAACATCAGGTTGGCCTTGTGCTTGTTCCCTCACAATCATATAAAAAAAAACAAGTATCATCCTGTTTATGCGGAGAAATTTCCTCCGATAGAAAGAAAGATGTGTTTTTAAAACAAATTAAGCCGCGGTATGCGTTAGTGGGTGTTATTGTCATAGAATAAAGGGACGGACTGAATAACGACGATTTGCGATGACGGTTACAGCATAGTATGTCCCAGCTTTAGGGAACGTTGTAGATTCGAACCCAGCTCGCGGTTCAAATACTTCCTTTTATTGTAATCTTGTATATAAAATAAATGTATTCTTAATCTAAGGAACTATCTATGACAGTGTCATTTTTTTATGCCTGATAGGTTAGCCTTTGACCACTATCTCACCTGATGGTAAGTGATGATATGGCCGAAGATGTTGTTCAGGCTAACCTAGAATTACTGGCTCTCAAAGACAGCTGCCGGAACACACCGTTAGGTACTTGGCGACAGATTTTCTACTTGAGGGTGGTAGCTAGCCAAGCGGGCATTCGCAAAATGCCCTACCACCATGCTATAACGACTGCCATCCTAAGACAACAACCGGAACGGACGGCTTAACGTGCCCTCCGAAGCACGGAAGCGCTCAGTAGTAATGTTACCAGCGGTCACCCATCCAATTCATAACCGAGGCGGACGTTGCTTAACTTTGCTGATCGATCACAACGGCTAAGCAAACTTGGCTACTAGCGCTAAGTGTACTTTCAAGTACAAGGCTGTTCCTTAATTTTTCCACATTCCGTGGTAAACATAATAAAGATTTTTTTTCTCGCCTACGCTACGCAAGAAAGTGGAGCTATAAATAAAATAGAATGTCTTAATACTAACAATATAGAGCGAGTTTTTGGGGTTCCGCGGTTAAAAATGGTCTAGTGATTTCTTATATGAGTTCGCTTATTTTATCGCAATCGTTTTCCTGACAGTAAATTATGTACAAACATTTCATTATTTTTATTAGAAGAAAACGTAGCCAATTTTCTTAGCGATGTTTATTATGAGATATTGTACTGAATTCTCTTTTTTTATCTGTGCCACTGATACAAAAAGGAAACGTCGAGGAAATAGAACACCACTGAATAATGGTTGAAACTGAAATATTGTAATTGACTGCGGAGAGAAGTTGAAAGTTACGGAAGTGATTTTAAACGTTTTACACATCTTAGAATTTTTTTTAACTAAACGAGGTCGGTAATTGAAGTTTCTAATTTAGTTCAATGTGGTAGGGCACTTTGCAAATGCCCGCCTGGCTAGCTACCACCCTCAAGAGCCATTAACTCTAGGTTAGTCTGAACAACACCCTCGACCACATCATCACTTACCATCAGGTGAGATAGTGGTCACAGGCTAACATATCAGGCATAAAAAAAAAAGTTTATTTCATAGATACTATATTACCGCTCGGTTGTCATTGCTTCAAAGTTTTGCTGATTCTTTTTTTGACGGAACCAAATGTCATTTGATTCATTCACTCTCTCCAGTTTCCTATAATCCTTAGTTATTCTAAATTTAATAACGATATACTTGACATTTAGTAGCAGAGTCATCTAGTTTAATTTATTTTCTCGACGCTTTGTGTATGGGTGGTTGTTGTCATGAAGTTTTTTGACATTAAATTAATCTGGTGTAAGTACATCTTTACATCATCCTTCTATAGTTATTTCATTATAACTTGCTTATCGCCCCAACCTTTCATGTTTTACTTCTATAGTTATTACATTATAACTTGCTTATCGCCCCAACCTTTCATATTTTACTTCTATAGTTATTTCATTATAACTTGCTTATCGCCCCAACCTTTCATATTTTACTTCTATAGTTATTTCATTATAACTTGCTTATCGCCCCAACCTTTCATATTTTACTTCTTTAGTTATTTCATTATAACTTGCTTATCGCCCCAACCTTTCATATTTTACTTCTATAGTTATTTCATTATAACTTGCTTATCGCCCCAACCTTTCATATTTTACTTCTATAGTTATTTCATTATAACTTGCTTATCGCCCCAACCTTTCATATTTTACTTCTATAGTTATTTCATTATAACTTGCTTATCGCCCCAACCTTTCATATTTTACTTCTATAGTTATTTCATTATAACTTGCTTATCGCCCCAACCTTTCATATTTTACTTACCTTTTTTTAATGCTTGATAGGTTAGCATTTGACCACTATCTCACCCTATGGTAAGTGATGATGTGGTCGAAGATGTTGTTCAGGCTAACTTAGAATTACTGGCTCTCAAGGACAGCTGCCGGAACACACTGTTAGGTGCTTGGCGACAAATTTCCATTTGGGGGTGGTAGCTAGCCAGGCGGGCATTCGCAAAATGCCCTACCACCATGCTATAACGACTGCCATCCTAAGAGAACAACCGGGACCGACGGCTTAACGTGCCCTCTGAAGCACGGAAGCGATCAGTAGTAATGTCACCAGCGGTCACCCATCCAAGTCATGACCGAAGCGGACGTAGCTTAACTTTGCTGATCGGTTCAGAATGGCTAAGCAAACTTCGCTACGAGCAATTCGACTTTCATTGTATTTTATAACTATGTTTTTTTTTATTTTATATGTGACTCTCGACAGTAAATTCTCTTGTGTCTTCTTTTGAAGACTTTGTTACGCTCAGGATTCTAAATTTTGAACCACTTGCTTTGCCCGTGTGTCAATCATACACTCCTTCTCTTCCTCAACTTTCAATAAACGTACTCTCGCCATATAACAATATTGCGGCCATGTACCTAATAAATAACTATTGACACCTTTTTGATAATTACTAAACATTTTCTTTTGTTTATTTCTTTCTTATAATATTTCTGCACCCCTATCCTCACAGGGTCTTCAAAGTCGTCATAGTCTTGGCAGAATACCAGCGCCTAGCTACATTTTAGCGATGTGGTGAAGCATAATGCTGAGCCGAGTCCTTTTCGGCGCTGTAGCTCACAAATATATACATACTATTTATATTTATTATATGTTTGCATTTGAATTATATATCTAGTAGTTATGTACGTACTTACCTACGTTCTTATATGTAGTTTATCCCTTCTCCATATTTCATTGTTGTTTTGTTATATAGCCTGACTACTTTTTGTATATGTATTTCCTATTTTTGTACTTGCTCATTAATATTTTTTTTTATGCCTGATAGGGTAGCCTTTGACCACTATCTCACCTGATGGTAAGTGACGATGTGACCGAAGATGTTGTTCATGCTAACATAGAATTACTGGCTCTCAATGACAGCTGCCGGAACACACCGTTAGGTGCTTGGCGACAGATTTTCAACTTGAGCTAGCCAGGCGGGCATTCGCAAAGTGCCATACCACCATGCTGTAACGACTGCCATCATAAGACAACAACCGGGACCGAGGGCTTAACGTGCGCTCCGAAACATGGAACCGCTCAGTAGTAATGTCCAACTAGCGGTCACCCATCCAAGTCATGACCGAGGCGGACGTTGCTCAACTTTGCTGATCGATTCAGAATGGCTAAGCAAACTTCGCTACGAGCGCTTCAAAAATATTTGTGTAATTTTAATGTTTGTGTGCTAATGAAACATATAAATGTCTGTCTATGTCTACCTTTAGAATTACGAGAATATTGTCGGCTAGAATTTGTATTAACTTTGACATTCAATTTTACACAAACTTTTACCAAACAATCAATAATTCGTCGCGGAACTTTCTGGACTGTAACACTTTATTAGGCGAATGATTTCACTCACCACGAATTAAACTAACCGAAAACATGTTAATTTAAAATAAACCAGAAATATTACGTTTTAAGGCCGTTTGAGATCGAAATTAAAGGGTAAAGTTGTAATAATTTTAATTAATTTTTCGCACCAAGTGGCTAACCGCTGACGCCATTTTGAATTTGATTGTGGGTTATAAAATCTGGTGATTTTACGTGTTTCATAATATTTCAAGAGATCTTTTTAGTAGGTTAGTTGATTTAATTCGTTATTCCTTACTTAATTATTGAAATGACTGCTGTTCTTACAGTTCCCTGGGACTGTTCTGTATTCTCCTTTTGGATTTCGTCAAAGCAAACTTATTGGACTTTGGGGTTAGGATTTTGAATTTTGGGGTTAGGATTTTGACTTTCGACTTTAGACTACGTCAGAAGCGAATGAAATGCGCCTAATACGCATCATGCCATTACAAATGCGTCCTAAACGTCCATCTTACAAGCTCCCTCATATCTTGACCTCCTGATTACCCGAATGGCAGTGGGTATTATTAACGAGAGCATTCCTAACGGTTGCCGTCGTGTAGGCTGTTGGCCATATAACTGAAGCAATAAGTATCTCAACAATTATTTCCTGCTGTTTACCTGATCATATTTGACAAAGCTTTATTAAGTTTGGAGCAGGAAAATTATATGTTATTACCGATATTTTCTTTTGCCGTGGAGACTGGGCCTCTGGGGCTCCGAAGCCAAACAATTAGACCAGGACCTCGGCCGTTTAAGAGAGAGAGGGCGAGATCCTCGTTCTGGTTAGTTCTTGGCTCGACAGATCACCTTGGCAATACAACAGGGTAATGCGGCGAGTGTGCTGGGTAAGTACATTAGGACCAAATTTCTAGAGCGGTAAACAATTAGACCAGGACCTCGGCCGTTTAAGAGAGAGAGGGCGAGATCCTCGATCTGGTTGGTTCTTGGCTCGACAGATCTCCTTGGCAATACAACAGGGTAATGCGGCGAGTGTGCTGGGTAAGTACATTAGGACCAAATTTCTAGAGCGGTAAACGAACAATCCTCCGACCTGTGCCGCCACGCCGAGCACACCTGTCTACAGCTCCGCCAGTATCTCCCAGTGAGACCGCAATAGTCCCCGCACTATTGCCGTCTCACTCGGGTCATCGTTCCGACGATAGTTGCAGACCAGTGCCTTGGAATACGCAGTCCTGACGAAGTTTTGTTTTCTGTGCAGACGCTGAGCAGCCGCCGAACGCCGAGCAACGCGAGCTACGAGCTCGCCGTGCCGTCGCGCAGAGGCGCTCTAAGACGTCTGGCATTACCACCTACCCAGTCCCTTGTTTCGGACGAACAACATCATATCGGGCTGGTGGTCTTGCTTCGACCGCACTTTTCGGTGCGCATTTCACCACTTTACTATCCGACACAACATAGTAACAGTCGCGTAACAACACACTTTGTGCTGTTAAGCGACGTCGTTCAGGCGTGGGGTAGCGTCAGCCAAACCCGTCTGAACGATCAAATCCGCCATTTGCTGCGGTCGCAGTGTGACACCCTACGGTGACAACGGCCACTGTTGTTGTTTTGGTTTAACCTTGCACCGTGGCCTTTCCCGCTTCACGGGTCAGCCGAAGCAAGCTGGGCTCCGGGATTCTGGCCTTGGGGTCACCCCTAGTCAAACCCGGAGTAGCGCTTAGGAGCACCCCTCTCCGCCGAGAAAAAAGCTCGGAGAGGGTACACAACTAGGGCACACCATAGGTACTCACTCCCTCTCACACAAGTGAGCTCACGAGTTGCGTGAGGGAGACAGAACCCGTTAGGCCATCCTGAGTATTCCCCTCAGGATGCAACGTCCCTCTAACGGTGAGGTGGAGGTCCTTCAGACCTTCGCCCTCCGCTACCCCGAACTCTACGCTGATCATCAGCAATCGCTTAACGATGCAGAGAGTGCCCGCCTCACGGACACTCTCATCGCTCCCTCCGGAATTCCAATTCCGGAGGCCATCGTCCCTCCTCTGACCCGGTCCTTCTCAGAGGACAGCCCGACTTCGCCCGCTCCGGGCCCTGACAACAGACGCACGGTGGCAGCCCCTCCCCGTGAGAGGTCTCGCTCGCGCTCACCGATCGGGAGGCCAGCGAGCACCCGTCCCTCCATCGCCGTTGTCGAGCCCACTTCGGACTCCGAAGCGGAGATGGAGGTAGATCCGAGTCGCGCCTTACGCACTGACTCGGACTCAGATAACGACGGCTATACCGTCGTAGATAGAAAGCGCAAGCGTGCTCCTAAAGCCGCTAGTTGCGCAACTTCCGCCCCTCCCGACAAGGCACCCGCTAAGGCCCCCGCCTCCGGCAAGAAGCCGACCCCCGCCCCGCGCCCCGCGTCTCCTCCCTCCGCTCCGGCCACCACTGCCGCGTCCCCTCAGGACGCGAGCGCGCGCCGCGAAAAACCGCCTCCGCCCCTGTTCATTCAGGACAAAACCAAATGGGACATGCTGTCCCGTTTAGTTTCGGATCGTGGGATCCACTATACTAATGCCCGCTCCACGCAGCAGGGCATTAAAGTCCAAGTTTCCACCATTAGCGACCACAGAGCGCTAACTAAACTCCTCCGCCACGAGAGCATAAGTTTTCACACTTATGCGCTCGAAGAGGAGAAAGTCCTCCGAGTGGTCATCCGCGGTGTGCCCAAGGAGGTACATACCGATTCGGTATGTGCCGACCTGAAGGCACAAGACTTCCCCGTACATGCAGTTCACCGCATGTACAGCGGGAAGGACCGCAGCCCCTACGATCTAGTACTCGTAGTACTAGATCGTACTCCCGAAGGCAAGGCCATTTTTAATTTAAAAAAGGTCTGTGGCCTCTCAGGACTCGATGTCCAAGCCCCATACAAGAATGGGAGTCCCTCGCAGTGCCATAACTGCCAACTATACGGGCACGCCTCCCGTTTCTGCTTCGCTCGCGCTAGGTGCGTTAAGTGCCTAGGCGATCACGCGACAGCAGCGTGCACTCGCACCCGTGATTCGCCGGACCCACCCAGCTGTGTTTTATGCGGTGCTCAAGGGCATACCGCGAATTACCGTGGCTGCCCTAAAGCACCACGAGTGAACCACAGGGTGGCAAGGCACAGGCCGACCCGTCCCTCTTACGACCGTTACCAACGGGTAAGCCCTAAATTAACGGTAGTACCTGCCTCACAGGTAATACCCGCGCCGCTCCCAGCCCGTAACGCATGGTCTAAACCACCCAGTATGGTTAAGACCGTCGCTACCGCCCGCGCCCCGGCCCGCGCGCCCGCACCCGCGCCCGCACCCGCACCCGCCCGCGCCGCGGCCCCTGCCCGCGCACCGGCCCCGGCTCGCCCCGCGCTCCCGGCACCCGTCGCCAACCCCATTCGCGCGCCTCCCCGCGCCGCTTCCCGGCCACAAGCTCCACTTATGCCATTGATGGCTGCCCCTCTTCAAGAGGCAATCAACCTAGTCAGCGATCTGGCTATGTCGGTTGACATCAATGAGGTACAAGAGCTATTCCACAAGATGCAATACGCTCAATCCCCAGCGGACGTGATCCAATACACATTGGAACACGCGAATTTACTTAGCGCCCTTAAGCGCTTCGTTCCCCAGGCCCCTCCCCAGTACAACCACTATGGGTAGTACAACCGAACGCACGAAACCGTACTCAGTTTCGTTAGCGTCATTTAACGCTGACGGCCTCTTCAGACAACGTGACCTCGTCCACGACTTTTGTTGTACCCACCTTATCGATATCATATGCGTGCAGGAAACCTTTCTAAAACCGGGGAAGGCGAACCCTAGGTTTGCCAATTACAGAACGGTACGTGATGATAGAGTGAACTCCCGTGGGGGAGGCACTCTTATCTATTACAAAAGGTCCCTGCACTGCATTCCCCTACCTACCCCAACTCTTGTTAATATGGAAGCATCTTGTTGCCTCCTAGCTATGACTGGTCATCAACCTATAGTCATAGCATCCTGTTACCAAGCTTGCAAAAAGCCGATCGTCCGAGCTGACTTAGAAGCCCTATTCTCATTAGGAAGCGCCGTCATTCTGATTGGCGACTTCAACAGTAAGCACATCCTATGGAATTGTAACGTCAACAATCCCAGAGGTATTGCACTTGAAAACCTAATCGCAGAACTTAACTTTGACATAATTGCGCCCACTGAGCCCACTCACTACCCTTATATGGAAGACCACCGATCTGACTTGCTTGACATGGCACTATTCAGAGGCGTAACACTCCGGTTACGCTCCATAGAAGTGGTTCACGAGCTTCACTCTGACCACCGACCCATTATACTGCGACTAGGTCCCGACCCAACGACTGACCTCCCCCGCCCCACTAAGACGATAGTGAACTGGAAGCAAGTAGGCGATGCCCTAAAGGCTATCAGTTCACCGGACCTAGACAAGATCCCTGACGACATCCTGACAAAAGATGACGTAACCCTTGCGATCGATTCGTTCACCAATCACCTCTCCACCGTAGTAGGTGCATCCGCAAAGGAGGTCATAGTGCCGGACGACCGGCGCCTTGTCATTCCAGCGGATGTGAGACGATTGGTGACGGAGAGTAAAGCAGTGACCCGACATTACGACTCTTACCCCAGTAAAGAGAACAAAACTAAGAAACGCCACTTTGAACGCATGGTTCAAAGTCGCATGTCTGAGTTGCGTGATCAACAATGGGGCGATAAACTTTCAAACCTCGTGCCAAGCCACCATGCTTATTGGAACTTGGCGCGAAGTATGAAAGGTAGTAACCATAACGACATGCCTCCCTTATACAGACCAGTCCCACTAGTCCCAGCGTTCTTTGACGAAGACAAAGCTGAGTGCCTAGCTGATAGCCTAGAGGCTCAGTGTTCCCCTAACGTAGATCACGTTGACCAAGCTCACCTCGATTCGGTGGATGCTGAAGTCGAACGTAAAAGCTCTGTGGTCACCTCTGAACTCCCACCTGCCACCTTAGCGACTTACGCTGAGGTGGCGAGACTGATCAAGGCCCTCCGACCGCGCAAATCCCCCGGTGCCGATGGCATCTCCAACAGGGTTCTTAAAACCCTCTCTCCTCCTCTCATCCATCTCCTAGTCAGCATCTTCAATGCTGCTATGAGCCACTGCTTATTCCCAGACACCTGGAAATGTGCAACTGTCATTGGCATTCACAAACCAGGCAAAAGCTCATCTGACCCCACCAGTTACCGCCCAATCAGCCTCCTCAGTGCCTTAGGCAAACTTTACGAGCGGTTACTTGCAAACCGCCTCCAGTCCCATGCTAAGGAACACCACCTTATCCCAGATGAGCAGTTTGGCTTCAGACCCGGACACTCATGCGTCCAACAGGTGCACCGCCTCACGGAGCACATCATTGAGGGCTTCAACAAGTACCCCAAACCCCAGACCACGCTAGCAGTCTTCCTCGACGTGGCGAAAGCTTTTGACAAAGTCTGGCACAATGGCTTGATTTACAAGCTATACCAACTTGGCGTGCCAGAACGTCTTGTGCTCATCCTACAAGACTTCCTTAAAGCCAGAAGCTTTCGCTATCGCGTGGAAGGCACCCTCTCCTCCCCCCACCCAGTCAGAGCCGGAGTCCCTCAGGGCTCCGTGCTATCACCCATTCTCTTCGCGCTGTATACCAGCGACATCCCACGCTCTCAGCCAGACGTCCTATTGGCCCAATACGCGGATGATACCGCTATTTATACCACTGGGTGGCGTATCAGCAGAAAGTCCATTTTCGCCCTCCAACGGGCCATCACCGAGATCGGTGACTGGTTCCGTAAATGGCGCATCGCGATCAACCCAGTTAAAAGTGCAGCTATGTACTTTACTGAGAAGACTCGCCCCCGTTACCCGCAACCTTTAACTTTGTTTGACCAACCCATCCCCTGGGTTAGTAAAACAAAATATCTCGGAGTCACCCTTGATCGGAATCTCACCTTTAGCGATCATATAACAACCGTCCGAAACAGAGCGGCCTTTGTAATGGGTCGCCTTGGTCCCCTGATTCGCAAAGAGAGTAAAATGTCTCTTAGTAATAAGAAGACACTTTACACTGCCTGCATCCGCCCCATCATGACTTACGCATCAGTAGTGTTTAGTCATGCTAGTGAGGCCCATCTCCATAAGCTTCAAGTCATTCAAAATCGTTTTCTTCGTAGTGCAACCGGCGCTCCGTGGTATGTCCGGAACACCGAGTTGCACTGCGACCTAAACCTTCCCTCTTTAGCGCAGTTCAATAAGGACTGCGCTCGCCGATACTTTGATCGAGCGCCCCACCACTCGAACCCATTGGTTGTCCAGGCATCGAACTACTCGACCGCCTCTTCTATCCCATTTTTCAAACCCCCCCGTCGCCGACCACGGCAGGTATTAGACGACCCGGATGACCCCATCGCAGTCATTACATTGGCAGCTTTAGCGTTATCCGCAAGTCGTCGAGGTAAAATCCCCAGGTGTGAGGTAATTAGAGGTCACACAATCAAACACCGAGCTCGCCGGCGAGCTCGAGGCAAAAACAAGGTCACGATAAATTGCTCTCCAAATAGTCAAAGAGTTTTATTCAGTAGGGCCCAATTGTGCAACACTGCAGTTGCACAGAGGCATTTTGCTCCGATCCCCCCCATGTCTCTCGACAGTGAGACAAGCCGAGGTCCGAACCACAGTGGTGCCCTTGAGCTCGCTGTCAACCCCTCCTATAATAGCGGTACGTTTTCGGCGTCCGCAGGAGACGGAGGTAGAAGGCGCTTTTCGCCTTCTACGCCCGTCTCGGGAGAAGTGCCTTCGGCACTTCTCCCTCCCGGGCTATTGTAGGGCCAGGCCCTCGCCCAAAACCCGGTGGAGCTGGACGACCGCACAGGCGGTAGCCAGCATCTATGTCCTCCCTAAAAAAAAAAAAAAAGAGCGGTAAACAATTAGACCAGGACCTCGGCCGTTTAAGAGAAAGAGGGCGAGATCCTCGTTCTGGTTGGTTCTTGGCTCGACAGATCTCCTTGGCAATACAACAGGGTAATGCGGTGAGTGTGCTGGGTAAGTACATTAGGACCAAATTTCTAGAGCGGTAGTATAAAAAAATTGGTCTCAGTCTTTACGTCGATATGCTTATTGCATTGACGAAGCGTCCTCGGGAGGTCTTGACTGCTTGATTGTTATTATGTATATTTTCAAATAAATATATAAGTATTATTAAATGTATAAAAACAATTATTTTATTATTTATTATTAAGATATTCTTATACATTATTAAGTATTTAAGTAAATATGCATTAGTATTCTTGATCATATATTTGAAATACTGGCGTTTCTATGCAAAGCGCCAACCACCCTATAGCCGGGGTATGCTCTGACCGCTAAGCTGACACGTTATATATATGTCATATAAATCTAATTTGTCCTTTCGTTCCTGAAAAATACAATATAAGTGAGGTTGAGTTGATTGAAAAATATACATATGCTAATTAGAATTCCCGAAATGTTGAAAATTCATCGTCATAATCATCTTCAAATATGTGAAAAAATAAAGTTTATTTAGGATCTGCTAAATTTGCATGTGGACTTATCGCTGTGAATTCAATTATCTTATCCACACAAATTATCTTACGAACACAAGAAAATATCAATAATAATAATTTTCCCGATTAATACAACTGATGTCTTTAAATCGAGAGTAAATAGGTTTCTTCTAGGTGAGCGTGCTCCATCTTAGACCACACCAATGCTTAACATCAGCCAGGGTGTGGTCAAACACGAACCTATAACGAATAAAAAAAATCAAAGAAGCGATATCTACTTCCGGTAGGTACTGCTTATTGTAAAGAACGGGGTATGTGCCCTATTTGCAACAATACATTAAAATCGACGCTATTATTGTCTAATAATATCAATTATTTCAAAAATATTTTAATAAAAAACGTAAAAATATATCTAGTGACAATTCCGCATTATTTTCCTGTTAAGCCGAAGTGACGTCACAAACTCCACGCAGCCAAACCGGAAGAGTTTTCGACGCGTTTCGATTCTACGCGAAGCATCCTCAGAAGGTCTTGACTGCTGAGCGAAATGCTATTATTGGCCTGGCCGGCGCTGACTGACGGCACAGCTTCGGCAGCCTGAACGATGCCGTGGCGTGCCTCGGCCTGATTCGGGATGCCGAAGTATGCCGCGGCACGTCGTGGCATCCCGCAGAAAGCTCGGCTAATTTAGTGGAGTTCTTAAGTTCATGGTGTTGTTATGATTGCCTGGGATAAGTTCTTGCTGATGATGAACAGAGACAAATACTAACTGCTAAGTTGAAGAAAATATAAACTACGGCAAGCATTGTAACGAAATAAGGTATAAATTCTAAACTCATTGTAATAAGGTTAAAAATAAATTGAGAATAAAGCAGTGCCGTGTCGTACGGTCAGTCAGCACTGGCCCTTAGTCACCCTTAAGAAGAAATGGAACAGTCCTATGTTAAGCCGATAACTGTGCCTATGTCTAAGCCAGTAACTGTACAGCTTTAAGAAAAGTTTACGAAATTATTAAGCCGATAATTTTTCCTATTTCTAAGCCAGTAACTGTAGGGCTTTAAGAAAAGTTTACGAAATTATTAAGCCGATGATTGTTCCTATGTCTAAGCCAGTAACTGTAGGGCTTTAAGAAAAGTTTACGAAGATATTAAGCCGATAATTGTTCCTATGTCTAAGCCAGTAACTGTACGGCTATAAGAAAAGTTTATCATGCTCAACTCATAAAATAGTTTCCGTCACTTAATATGTTAATTAAACCTCTAAATAAACAACCGTTTTATTGACATGACGAAAAGCAACAGATATTAAAAAAAATACCGTTGTGAACGCCACAATGCTAATAAAGATAAAAATTATGGCCATTTCAACGCAAATCTCAATAGCAAATAATTATTTTCGAAACGTTTTCGTAACGGATTTGTGTTTCAATTAATTCGAAAATTCCAATCGTAGTCCAAAATCAGAGGAAACTAGTTAAATCGATTAGGAATCCGAATTGATTTGACATATCGATAAGACATTTTATCGCTCCGCCGCCGGAACGGAAATTGATTCCAAAGGCGTGTTAAGGAGCTTTTTGACTAAATGTAACATTCTACTTATCATAACAAACACTGTTCAGATTTGTGCCTAGTTTTCTGATCGTGATATTATATGCTGAAGAAAAGAAGATTTTGCGTCTGATACTATTGGGAAAACCCAATTTTTTACATATTTATTTTTTATTATTAAATATGGATTTCCGCTAAGCCTAAATCTTTTCATTACTGCATACATTGATTCATTTTAAGAAACTGGCATTTTATCCACTAAGTGATCAACTTGAAATTTTCAACTTATCAATCAAATCTAATTAATTTCTCTAAAAAATTAACCCCAAATTCTCGTTTTTTACAGTCATTTTGATTTTGTATCTTCCATCATCGAGTTCGAAACTAATGTTGAAATCAATTCCGAGAGCAATATCGTTAAAAACCTCAATCAAAACACACCTTAACTGATTTGTTAGTAATAACGTGAGAGGCGGCGGCGGTACCTTAACAAGCAAAGCTACAGATGTTTTTTAAAAATATTATGTTGCATAGAATAATGCAAATATGTAGTTTTACTGAGTTGTTTATGTGCTACTAATAGCGTTGTAAACATGCTGTAGATTTTGTGGTACAATGTGTTGAAAGTGGATTTGATATCAATATTTTTATCTGTGTTCAGATGATTTTAGAAATATACCAATGAGAATGTAGGAAAGCAGTTTGTACGCAGTTTTCTGTTTACAATGTTCGACTTATGTTTTAAAATTGTATGGGATTTAACTTAGTAACATACGTTGGTATTTTTACGAAATTTACAAATATTTTGTACCATAATTGTTAGAGTAACACTAACTTTGGTGTCTCTTTAAATTTAGAAACTTTAAAGTATTTTTTTTTCTTAATATAGGCATGTTTTTATATATCAGCATCTGTCATTTAACGACTGCTTTTAAATTCTTTTTATTTTACACCAAAAAAATAAAAACAACTGCAGATCTAGAAACTCTTCGTTTTAGCTTCTTAAGTAGGTTGGATTTTTTTTCTTTCATTAAAATAATCTTTGTTTTACATAAAAAACTTAGGCTTAATACTATTAGATTTAATACATACTTATCCTTACTGAAAAAGATACAAGGTCAATTGAATGAATTAAAAATTAAAAAACCCGACTGTAAATATTTATTTTGGCAAGCTTTCTATCATTCCATTGAAATTAAAACTGAAACATATATTTATGGAATCGTTTCTTAAAGCTCTTCATGTTGATAACCCACCTGATGGGTTCGGGACAAAAAAAATATCGCTTTTCTCACAATATGGCTTCCAAGTTCCGCCAGTTTGTTTTTTCTTTTTTTATATATACTTAGTTTCACTTGAGCTATCAAGACGAATCTAATGATATATCATACATCGGATTAGCCGTTCAGAAGTTATGGTGGAATAAAGAAACTCACTAACATAGGTTTATACATACAGACATGAACCCTGAAAACATAACTCTCCTTATTTTGGGCATTCATGTAAAAATTTACGCATTTTTTAATACTAATTTTGAGCACTATTGCATCAGAAGGTCATCAACAAAACAACAAAGTGTTTCAAAAAACACTTCTTTCGTCCGGTCGACGGCTGCATGATCCTTTGTGAGAGAAAATCACATCAACAAATTGTTATAGCATAAAATTTTCAAGGTCCCATTAATAGGCAAGCTTATTGCCAATTCCAGACTCCTGCTACCGAAAATTAGTTTGACAGAAAATGCCTATATTGTTCCGTTCCCGAACTGAGGCAAACACCTATGAGTTTTCTAATTTTGCTCTTAAATTTAGGTCTTAATATTTATTAAATGTGAAACATATAATTTTATACCATACCGACCCTGGTTTTATGTAGGATAAAAGTAAGAAGTGGATAATGTTGACAATTCAAAGCGCTCGTAGCGTAGTTTGCTTAACCATTTTTAACCGATCAGCTAAGTTAAACCTTTGGCATCAACGTGGACGATATCGTCCATTTATGAATATAATTCTAGGATATTCTAAGATGCATATGGATTAACTCGTATATAAAAACAAAACAAGTGCCATCAGAATTAACATGGATTAAAATTTTCATTTCGGTTATATACAATCAACAGCCTCAATATTATGCTAAGAGTTCCGTACATATTCAATAATATTTTACACGCTACTTTTATGATTTTAAGCCACACAACAAAAGTAATTTGTAAACACGACCGAACCGACAAAACATTTGTCATCGCAATTAAAAAAACACGTGAATTAATTATCAATTGATAATGAAGAACGTTAAAGGTTCTCCCATTAATTAAAACCCTTTATTAAACTGACATTACGCTTTTGTCATGACATTTTAAAGCGCCTTGGGATTCTTGAATTATTATGTAATATATACCTAATACCTACATAACTTTTTTATAGCTGAAAGTCTTTTAAAAGAATTTTAAATGAATTCAATTTTGGGAATGCAACCCTTAATATTCTTTAAATGAATTATCGAAAATGCAACTTGTAGAATCTTCGTTCTCGCCACAAATAAGCCATGTGAAATATTTTTTTTTTACTTTTTAATATTAATGAGTAAAATATATGGGATTAATAGTAATGACGTATGATTGATGTGAATTAGAATTTAATTAACTATAATGTATTGTATGAAATAATAATTGATATGTATTGTTCACATTTTAATTATTCTAAGATAATTAAGAACAATGTCAATATTATTCATATTAAGATATTTTAAAATTTTATTTATACCTCATTTTATATCAATATTGTGCTTAATTATTTAAATCACGCGTCGCATCGACCAAGCGCTCAGATAGGTATACAAAAATGTAAGTGATCAAAATGCTGGCACATATTTGGCTCAACGAATAAGCATTGCAATTCAACGGGGCAATGCTGCCAGCATGCTGGGCACGCTGCCAACTGGGAGTGGGCTGGAGCATTTGGACTGCCTATGAATCTGCTATGACTTATAGGTTGTCTAAATGCTTTTATTGTAGTAGCTGTAGTGTTGTATATAGTTCATAGTATTTTGTATTATTTAAATATCTTACCATAATCAAATTTCGTGACCGCTGCTGACATTACTACTGAGCGCTTCATGCTTCGGAGGGCACGTTAAGCCGTCGTTTCCGGTTGTTGCCTTCGGATGGCAGTCGTTATAGAATGGTGGTAGGGCATTTTGCGAATGCCCGCCTGACTAGCTACCAACCTCATGTAGAAAATCTGTCGCCAAGCACCTAACGGTGTGTTCCTGCAGCTGTCCTTGAGAGCCAGTTATTCTCTAGGTTAGCCTGAACAACATCTTCGACATCATCACTTACCATCAGGTGAGATAGTGGTCAAAGGCTAACCTATCAAGCATAAAAAATGTATATTGTAAATTTTTTTTTGTTTTTTTTTTTTTATGCCTGATAGGTTAGCCTTTGACCACTATCTCACCTGATGGTAAGTGATGATGTGGTCGAGGATGTTGTTCAGACTAACCTAGAGTTACTGGCTCTCAAGGACAGCTGCCGGAACACACCGTTAGGTGCTTGGCGACAGATTTTCAACTTGAGGGTGGTAGCTAGCCAGGCGGGCATTTGCAAAGTGCCCTACCACCATACTGTAACGACTGCTATCCTAAGACAACAACCGGGACCGGCGTCTAAACGTGCCCTCCGAAGCACGGAAGCGCTCAGTAGTAACGCCCAACCAGCGGTCACCCATCCAAGTCATGACCGCGGCGGACGTTGCTTAACTTTGCTGATCGATTCAGAATGGCTAAGCAAACATGGCTACGAGCGCTTCAAAAAGTATTTAGTAAATTGGCTTGCTTAGTGTAATTGTTGATGGTATAAGACCGATCAATAATTCTATTTTATCTCACCTGATAGTAAGGAATAGGGTCATAGTTGTTGGTCCAATTGCTCAGTGGTTGATGCAAATTAGTAAGATATGGTAAGATAATTGTAGTCATAAAATTGTATTTATGAATGAAGGAATGACTACAGTTTTTCCTGTCTTTATAACATTGTAAAACTACCTGATACGTTGATATAAATGACACTTTATAAGTGAACTTATAAATATAAAAATAAATCAAAAAGAAGAGCTGTTGGCACATTTTGCAGAATCTAACACACAAACACACACACGGGAGATTTTTTACTTGGTCCACTGTGCAGCTGCGTCCCACTATCATGACTGAGTCAACATCGGCATGTTCAGTTGGCACATTATTTCTCCCCTGATTCACCTTTTACGAACATCCAAATAAATGGTTATGGATCTGTCCGAAATCGTAAGCCGGAAGTACACACTTGTTTAATTCTAATAATAATCAACCCCAAATTCCGCAAAGCTATATTATGTTTCCCCAACAAAGAGCTCAGTTGGCATATTATACCTCCCCTACTTCACCTCTTACGAACATCCACATGAGAGAATATGAAACTGTCACACATGTTTAATTCTAATAATAATCACCCCGAAATTCCACCAAGCTATATTATGTTTCCCCCACAAAGAGCTCAGTTGGCATATTATACATCCCCTAATTCACCTCTTACGAACATCCACATGACAGGATATGAAACTGCCACACTTGGCTAATTCTAATAATAATCACCCCGAAATTCCACCAAGCTATATTATGTTTCCCCCACAAAGAGCTCAGTTGGCATATTATACATCCCCTAATTCACCTCTTACGAACATCCACATGACAGGATATGAAACTGCCACACTTGGCTAATTCTAATAATAATCACCCCGAAATTCCACAAAGCTATATAATGTTTCCCCCACAAAGAGCTCAGTTGGCATATTATACCTCCCCTGATTCACCTCTTACGAACATCCACATGACAGGATATGAAACTGCCACACTTGGCTAATTCTAATAATAATCACCCCGAAATTCCACAAAGCTATATTATGTTTCCCCCACAAAGAGCTCAGTTGGCATATTATACCTCCCCTGATTCACCTCTTACGAATATTCACATGAGAGGATATGGAATTGCCACATTTGGCTTATTCTAATAATAATCAACCCGAAGTTCCACAAAGCTATATTATGTTTCCCCCACAAAGAGCTCAGTTGGCATATTATACATCCCCTAATTCACCTCTTACGCACATCCACATGAGAGGATATGAAACTGCCACTTGGCTAATTCTAATTATAATCACCCCGAAATTCCACAAAGCTATATTATATTTCCCCCACAAAGATTTTCCCAGAAATTTAATTTCGTCCACGGCACAATATCGTGGCATTACCACAATGACGCCATCAAAGGACCTCCCTTAACAATTTTACAAGCGAGACCAAAAATATATTTTGTTTTCTAAAAGAATTAAACGAATTTCTGACGTGTTTTTCTTGTCTGTATTACTCGTACTCGGGCTTCTTCAATATCTTATAATGTTTATTTTATTCACATTAAGGGCTGATTGTACCTACTTACAAAAAAAACAAATATTTTTGTAATGAATAACCCAGCACAATAATCTGTATTATATTTTAATAAGCCAGTAATCTAAATTACAACCACTAAGCGAAGTCCTTGTAGTTCATGATCGCCTGGTACATTATACCTTGTGATTTGTGTTTATAAGTATTTTTAACCAACTTCCAAAAAAGGAGGAGGTTCTCATTTCGTCTTTATTTTTTTTATGTTTGTTAACTCAGAACTCTGGACTGGGTGAACAGATTTTGAATATCCTTTTTTTCGTTTGAAAGGTGATGCTTGTCGTTTGGTCCCATTTTAAATTTCATCAAAATTGGTCAAGCCGTTTTTGAGTTCCACTAAGATACTTGAAAATATTTACCTATCTTGATGATATAGTCGTTAACAATTAATCATAATCGATCCCGTAAGTAGCAAAAAGTCCCGTAAGGTCCCCCAAAAATTGTGAAAATTTTATTTTTGCGAAAACTGGAACCGACTTCAACACCCAAAAGTGTTAAATAACTTGTCGAAGTCATGCACACAATATTGTGATAATATGTACTTTGAAATATCATGGTACCGAATTCACAAGTTATTTCACACTTTTGGGTGTTGAAGTCGGCTCCATTTTTTTATAAAAAACATTTTTTTATTATGTTTACCTGCATGATCTTTCGAGTTTCTATCTTCGTAAATGAACGAAAGCCTCTCATACAGTGAATATGCATAAAGAGCACCGTTGATAATTAACTCAAAAAACGAGAAATCAGCTTTACGAATAATGACCTATAAAAGACTGTTAATATTTATCGGTATCTTTATAATGTTATCTAAGGGTTTCGCGATCGTGGCCACGGGTGTTTGGTCACCCCGTGACCACGATCACTGCAAAGTGTTTGAAGCGTCGGGATAACATACTGAAAAATATGCGCGATTTAAACCGTTGAAAGGTTACTACGGTATCTTTATGTTATGGCTATTAGCCTAATTGAGGATACGCCTAGTTTTACTCAGCTACATCATTTAGTAGAAGGCGTGGCCAGTAGCAGATGGCGTAACGTAGGCAGGCCTTAGTCAAAAAACAGGTACAATGTCGAGCAAACCGAGAAGAAACGTTAGATTACTGTAAACAAAGACAAAGCGCGAGCCGAACGCGCCAAGCGAGCGTACCGCGGCGTTGGCCTGCAATGCATAGAAAAGTTGGCTATAGCTTTTGTAATGATGGTTGGACCCAGTTTTATCACAATACAATCATCTACATCTGGTCTTCATGATCTTCATCAGCATTTCGTACCCAAAGCTCAAAGGGCAGGGAGGCCTGTTAATGTCAATCTGTTGTCTCTCTGTCCGTCAGTATATCACGGGTCTAGTTCGGGTGAAAATCTGCCCTAATTAGTATTATAAAATTATTTATATAATCTCATTCGTTAATATTCTAATTATGAAATTAAATACAGACTTTTATTGGCATATTTTATGTACATACTTCTTTAAGAAAATTAAAAAGTTAAATAGCATTGTTCTCCTAACAAAACAATGCTTTAAAACAATTTTTTTATTAGTAAAGTACAATGTGTCCCGACCAAGGAGGTTTCAATTCAATTTAAGTACACATTATCTATGGTGAGCGAGATGCGCGTGCAACGCGCTGCGCTGGTTCCGAGCCAATAGACCAATAACATACTTTTTCCATTTTGGCGCTATTTCGTACATACGAATTTGAGTAATATTTTGTTGGATAAAACTTTAGTAGCAAAAATGTCAAGCAACATCCACGATACTGATAATTTAACTCCACCTGACATTCTAGAATTAGCTACGAAACTAACGAATAGTCTTTTGCCAGAAAAATCAAGAAAAGCGTATAGTCACAGAGAGTTGAAATACAGGTAAAAAAAATTAATATAGCCATGAGATTAAATAAAGTAGTGTATGCAACTCAGAGAGGTTTTTTTTTTTTTTTTTTTTTTAGGGAGGACATAGATGCTGGCTACCCCCTGTGCGGTCGTCCAGCTCCACCGGGTTTTGGGCGAGGGCCTGGCCCTACAATAGCCCGGGAGGGAGAAGTGCCGAAGGCACTTCTCCCGAGACGGGCGTAGAAGGCGAAAAGCGCTTTCTACCTCCGTCTCCTGCGGACGCCGAAAACGTACCGCTATTATAGGAGGGGTTGACAGCGAGCTCAAGGGCACCACTGTGGTTCGGACCTCGGCTTGTCTCGCTGTCGAGAGACATGGGGGGGATGCAAATACAAAATGCCTCTGTGCAACTGCAGTGTTGCACAATTGGGCCCTACTGAATAATACTCTTTGACTATTTGGAGAGCAATTTATCGTGACCTTGTTTTTGCCTCGAGCTCGCCGGCGAGCTCGGTGTTTGATTGTGTGACCTCTAATTACCTCACACCTGGGGATTTTACCTCGACGACTTGCGGATAACGCTAAAGCTGCCAATGTAATGACTGCGATGGGGTCATCCGGGTCGTCTAATACCTGCCGTGGTCGGCGACGGGGGGGTTTGAAAAATGGGATAGAAGAGGCGGTCGAGTAGTTCGATGCCTGGACAACCAAAGGGTTCGAGTGGTGGGGCGCTCGATCAAAGTATCGGCGGGCGCAGTCCTTATTGAACTGCGCTAAAGAGGGAAGGTTTAGGTCGCAATGCAACTCGGTGTTCCGGATATACCACGGAGCGCCGGTTGCACTACGAAGAAAACGGTTTTGAATGACTTGAAGCTTATGGAGATGGGCCTCACTAGCATGACTAAACACTACTGATGCGTAAGTCATGATGGGGCGGATGCAGGCAGTGTAAAGTGTCTTCTTATTTCTAAGAGACATTTTACTCTCTTTGCGAATCAGGGGACCAAGGCGACCCATTACAAAGGCCGCTCTGTTACGGACTGTTGTTATATGATCGCTTAAGGTGAGATTCCGATCAAGGGTGACTCCGAGATATTTTGTTTTACTAACCCAGGGGATGGGTTGGTCGAACAAAGTTAAAGGTTGCGGGTAACGGGGGCGGCCCTTCTCAGTAAAGTACATAGCTGCACTTTTAACTGGGTTGACCGCGATGCGCCATTTACGGAACCAGTCACCGATCTCGGTGATGGCCCGTTGGAGGGCGGGAATGGACTTTCTACTGATATGCCACCCAGTGGTATAAATAGCGGTATCATCCGCGTATTGGGCTAGTAGGACGTTAGGCTGAGAGCGTGGGATGTCGCTGGTATACAGCGCGAAAAGAATGGGTGATAGCACGGAGCCCTGAGGGACTCCGGCTCTGACTGGGTGGGGGGAGGAGAGGGTGCCTTCTTTAGGCTGAGGCTTTTAACTGGTGGGGTCAGATGAGCTTTTGCCTGGTTTGTGAATGCCAATGACATTTGCACATTTCCAGGTGTCTGGGAATAAGCAGTGGCTCATAGCAGCATTGAAGATGCTGACTAGGAGATGGATGAGAGGAGGAGAGAGGGTTTTAAGAACCCTGTTGGAGATGCCATCGGCACCGGGGGATTTGCGCGGTCGGAGGGCCTTGATCAGTCTCGCCACCTCAGCGTGAGTCGCTAAGGTGATTGGTGGGAGTTCAGAGGTGACCACAGAGCTTTTACGTTCGACTTCAGCATCCACCGAATCGAGGTGAGCTTGGTCAACGTGATCTACGTTAGGGGAACACTGAGCCTCTAGGCTATCAGCTAGGCACTCAGCTTTGTCTTCGTCAAAGAACGCTGGGACTAGTGGGACTGGTCTGTATAAGGGAGGCATGTCGTTATGATTACTTCCTTTCAAACCTCGCGCCAAGTCCCAATAAGCATGGTGGCTTGGCACGGGGTTTGAAAGTTTGTCACCCCATTGTTGATCACGCAACTCAGACATGCGACTTTGAACCATGCGTTCAAAGTGGCGTTTCTTAGTTTTGTTCTCTTTACTGGGGTAAGAGTCGTAATGTCGGGTCACTGCTTTACTCTCCGTCACCAATCGTCTCACATCCGCTGGAATGACAAGGCGCCGGTCGTCCGGCACCATGACCTCCTTTGCGGATGCACCTACTACGGTGGAGAGGTGATTAGTGAACGAATCGATCGCAAGGGTTACGTCATCTTTAGTCAGGATGTCGTCAGGGATCTTGTCAAGGTCCGGTGAACTGATAGCCTTTAGGGCAACGCCTAATTGCTTCCAGTTCACTATCGTCTTAGTGGGGCGGGGGAGGTCTGTTGTTGGGTCGGGACCTAGTCGCAGTATAATGGGTCGGTGGTCAGAGTGAAGCTCGTGAACCACTTCTATGGAGCGTAACTGGAGTGTTACGCCTCTGAGTAGTGCCATGTCAAGCAAGTCAGGTCGAAAGTCTTCCGTATGAGGGTAGTGAGTGGGCTCAGTGGGCGCAATTATGTCAAAATTAAGTTCTGCGACTAGTTTTTCAAGTGCAATGCCTCTGGGATTGTTGACGTTACAATTCCATAGGATGTGCTTACTATTGAAGTCGCCAATCAGAAGGACGGCGCTTCCTAATGAGAACAATGCTTCTAAGTCAGCTCGGACGATCGGCTTTTGACAAGCTTGGTAACAGGACGCTATGACTATAGGTTGATGACCAGTCATAGCTAGGAGGCAACAAGATGCTTCCATATTAACAAGAGTCGGGGTAGGTAGGGGGATGCAGTGCAGGGACCTTTTGTAATAGATAAGAGTGCCTCCCCCACGGGAGTTCACTCTATCATCACGTACCGTTCTGTAATTGGCAAACCTAGGGTTCGCCTTCCCCGGTTTTAGAAGGGTTTCCTGCACGCATATAATGTCGATAAGGTGGGTGCAACAAAAGTCGTGGACAAGGTCACGTTGTCTAAAGAAACCGTTAGCGTTGAATGACGCTAACGAAACTGAGCGCGGTTTTGTGCGTGCGGTTGTACTACCCATAGTGGTTGTACTGGGGAGGGGCCTGGGGAACGAAGCGCTTAAGGGCGCTAAGTAAATTCGCGTGTTCCAATGTATATTGGATCACGTCCGCTGGGGATTGAGCGAAGTGCATCTTGTGCGCTAGCTCGCGGACTTCGTTGATGTCAATAGACATCGTGCGAGTGCACGCTGCTGTCGCGTGATCGCCTAGGCACTTGACGCACCTAGCGCGAGCGAAACAGAAGCGGGAGGCGTGACCGTATAATTGGCAGTTGTGACACTGCGAGGGACTTCCATTTTTAAATGGGGCTTGTACGTCTAACCCAGAGAGGCCGCAGACCTTTTTTAAATTAAAAATGGCCTTGCCCTCTGGTGTACGGTCTAGTACTACGAGTACTAGGTCATATGGACTGCGGTCCTTCCCGCTGTACATGCGGTGAACCGCATGCACTGGGAAGTCTTGTGCTTTAAGGTCGTCACATACCGCATCGGTATGTATCTCCTTAGGCACACCGCGAATCACAACGCGAAGGACTTTCTCCTCTTCGAGCGCATAGGTGTGAAAACTTATGCTCTCTTTACGGAGGAGCTTTGTTAGCGCTCTGTGGTCGCTACTGGTGGGCACTTGGACTTTAATGCCCTGCTGCGTGGAGCGGGCATTAGTATAATGGATCCCACGATCCGAAACTAAACGGGACAGCATGTCCCATTTGCTTTTGTCCTGAATGAACAAAGGCGGAGGCGGTTTTTCGCGACGTGCGCTCGCGTCCTGAGGGGACGCGGCGGTTGAAACCGGAGCGGAGGGAGGAGACGCGGAGCGCGGGGCGGGGGTCGGTTTTTTGCCGGAGGCGGGGGCCTTTGCGGGTGCCTTGGCGGGAGGGGCGGAAGTAGCGCAACTAGCGGCTTTGGGCGCGCGCTTGCGTTTGCGATCTACGACGGTGTAACCGTCGTTATCGGAATCAGAGTCCGTGCGTGAAGCGCCGGCCTGATCTACCTCCATGTCCGTTTCGGATTCCGAAACGGTCTCGACAATGGCGAAGGAGGGACGGGTACTCGCTGACCTCCCGATCGGTGAGCGAGAGCGAGACCGTTCACGGGGAGGGGCTGCCACCGTGCGTCTATTGTCGGCCCCGGAGCGGGCGAAGTAGGACTATCCTCTGAATAGGATCGGGTCAAGGGAGGAACGTTGGCCTCCGGGTTTGAAGTCCCGGAGGGAGCGATGAGAGTGTCCGTGAGGCGGGCATTCTCTTCCTCTTCAAGGAGTTGCATATGTGCAACGTATAGATCGGGGTGGCGGAGGGCGAAGGTCTGAAGGACCTGCACCTCACCGTTAGAGGGACGGGACTGCATCCTGAGGGGAATACTCAGGACGCCCTATCAAGGGTTTGAATTCCCTCACACACCTTGTGAGCTCACTGTGTGAGAGGGAGTGTGTACCTAGGGTGTGCCCTAGTTGTGTACCCTCTCCGAGCTTTTTTCTCGGCGGAGAGGGGTGCTCCTAAGCGCTACTCCGGGGTTGACTAGGGGCGACCCCAAGGCCAGTTATCCCGGAGCCCAGCTTGCTTCGGCTGACCCGTGAAGCGGGAAAGGCCACGGTGCAAGGTTAAACCAAAAGTTCGACAGTGGCCGTTGTCACCGTAGGGTGTCACACTGCGACCGCAGCAAATGGCGGATTTGATCGTTCAGACGGGTTTGGCTGACGCTACCCCACGCCTGAACGACGTCGCTTAACAGCACAAAGTGTGTTGTTACGCGCACTGTTACAATGTTGTGTCGAGTAGTAAAGTTGTGAAGTGCGCACCGAAAAGTGCGGTCAAAACAAGACCACCAGCCCGGTATGATGTTGTTCCGAAACAAGGGACTTGGGTAGGTGGTAATGCCTGACGTCTTAGAGCGCCTCTGCGCGCCGGCACGGCGAGCTCGTAGCTCACGTTGCACGGCGGTCGGCGGCTGCTCAGCTTCTGCACACAAAACAAAACTTCGTCAGGACTGCGTATTCCAAGGCACTGGTCTGCAACTAGCGTCGGAACGATGACCCGAGTGAGACGGCAATAGTGCGGGGACTATTGCGGTCTCACTGGGAGATACTGGCGGAGCTGTAGACAGGTGTGCACGGCGTGGCGGCACAGGTCGGAATGGTGATGTCGTCGTCGGGGTCTGTCGCTCAGAGAGGTGAAATACTTAGAGTAGTTATATACGAACACCACTGCTCTAAAAGCTTACTAGAATTTACCTATATACATACCTACGCACATGTATATGCAGTTTGTAATGACAAGGAAAGAACGTTCAAATATTATGCGTTATATTTGTTGTTAGAAAGAGATAAATAAGCAATTCGTGTAACCACCAAACCGCCACGAGACGTTCCGATCACCATTATGCTGCGATCTCTTTCACTCTCTCACACCAAACGATACACATATCTCGCTCATCCATTTTGTTGAGATTAGTTCCTAAGATTAAACAAAATGACGATATTTTCTATTTTAACAATAAAAGCAATAATTACGCGTGAAATTAAACAGTTTTCTGATCTCTCACAGTGCTTGTATAATTGCTGCAGACTCTAAAGACACAAGGAAGGCATATTGTCCACAGATTATTTCTAAAAAATACGATTAGCGGCGATGTATTCACCGGACGCTAGGAAGTGCTAGACTGGTAGTGACGCAGGTAATTACCCTGAATTCGTCTAGTAAATATGGAGGGCATACAACACATCTACAGGTAAAAAAATCTTAGATGCAACTGAATATAATTAGGTATTAAAACACTCGTGTAATCTTATTTTGAAACTCGCCTGCGGCTCGTTTCAAAAAACTACACTCATGTTTTACTACCCTCTATTATATGACAGTTGCATAAACTACTATTTTCAGCTTAGGACCAAATCTTGCAATCTTTTTTTCTTACCATTGCTTGAAGATTGTTGTTATTCTAGTAATTTTAATTATAATTTTATCCCATTGGATTAAGTAGAAATATATTATTTATGTATAATTTATTTAATCCATGGAAACAAAGAAATGAGGTCGTCAAAGTTCTCAGTTTTGGACCATATTTGTTTCGTTAAAAATCTTAAAAACGTGAAATATATATTAAACGAATTAAAGAGACGTTCAGTCGCCCACCTGGCGGTAAGCGTCACAAATGTCCATTACAGTTCCAGTGTCATCTTCCGCGTTGTACTTGACACTGCACTGCTCTCGTCACTACCAGACGTTTTTTCCAGTCCTCTTGGTTCAGTAAGTTTCAGTAATTTAACTTGGCCGGTAGATACTGTACCTATGTGTTTGCACACTACTGCGTACCTATATCTGTCACTGCGTTGTTAACCAGTGAGTACAAGACAGACACTTACTGAAAGATCTACTCTACCTGTTATAAGACTGGCTAAGGAATCTAAATTTTCTACATATTTTCTATGAATTACTACCTGCGGCAAAAAAAAAACTATTTTATATTATTTAAATTAAACAAAATACTACGAACTATAAATAAAAATTAAAAAATTAACTAATTAAATGCTTGAGATGAACTAGAAATAATTAAATTCATTCATTTATGCTACCTTACGGAAATCCTATTTAATAATAAAAACTAAATAAAATTATTATGAAAACATTAAATTAATATTTTTTTTGCGGTATAAATTTAAATTTTAATCCATTTAAGTTAAATTTTCATCATTTTGAATACATATTTAAGCACATCTGTATCAGCCGGATCGTCCATTGCAGAACACAGCCTCCCCTATGTAGGGGGTATTTGCCATAATCCCCACGCTTGGCAGTCGGCTTGGTGATAGCAGTGCAAGATGGCATAGTTCTTAAGAAGGCGCTGCTGCCCACCTTCTAGTATTTTCTCTTGGTCGACTTTTACGACCACAAGGGAAGAAATGGAGTGGTGCAATTCTAACCCTAAACATAATAACCTAAATATAATATATTTCAAATAAACATTAAATACAAAATCAAAATGTTAATTCTTACAGTCAGGTTCTTAAATAATGACTGATATATCCTTAAATAATTTAATTACTAAATAGACACTACATAAAATGTAGAGTCAATCGAATAACCCGAATTAATGCTAAGGGTAGCATTCCAGGTGCAAAAGTGCTCATAATCATTATACTAGCTGCATTGCCGCGCTGGATACCAATGACCATCCTTTGCATCAGGAACTAGCTGGAACGGGAGTTACCCAACCTTTCGGCTAACCTACCCCCTAATTCAGTAAAGGCTATTTCGCTTTTTAGCTAACATCAAAATAAACATACAAGTTTCTCTTAAGGGTTGTTACGATGCGTAAATCTAATAGGGCTAGAACGGACTCGCACTTGGCTATTTTATTTTTATTATTTCGTTAAACAACCCTCGGTATTTAAGGGTAGCCAGGATTAACGCGATTTGCCGTTGTTTAATGAGACCCGCCCCAAGATCAAATAACTTTGGTTCTTTACGCTCTAAACTGTCGCATAGGTAAGTGAAGTCAGTAAACTAAGTTCTGACATTTTATCATAAATATTGTTTTAACTCAATGGAAAGTGTTTCACTGCCGCTGAGTATAATACTGCAGAATTATAATAATTTGGACTATATGTGTTTATAAATAGATACATGAAAGGACTTTATACCTATCATAAAATTACCAACAACTCAATACTTAAAATAAAAGTACCTAGTGTAAGAACTGGAAAAAAATCTCAGACAATTTATCCAATTTTATAAATTTCAGGAGTATTTGTATGAAGTTAAGCTACCGTACCTATATATGCGTTTATGCGGCCGAAAAGTTTTTAAGTCAATTCGCCGGCGTAGAATAGGGTTTTGCGGCATTTTTAAAGGAATAAGGAATAGTATCTTGGTTTTAGCACGTTTTGTTAACAATAGAAACTCATATTGTCACAAATACGTAGCAAATATGTACAAAAGGGCTTTTGTCAAACGGATTGGATATGTTTTTATAGCATTTTAAGCCTGTAAAGTTATTCCCTATCTTTACATACTTATTCGTAATTGTCACAACTATATAAGCATATCATGTATGGTGAATGTTTTGGCCTTGTTTTAAAGTTATGGCTGATATATCTTTACCTTAGTCAAAAGATGACTTGACACCAATATTACTTCTGCATGATGGGAGGGCATTTTGCAAATGCCGGCTAGCTACCACCCTCAAGTACAAAATATGTCGCCAAGCTCCTAACAGCGTGTTCCGGCAGCAGTCTCTGAGAGCCAGTAGGGCATTGTGAAACAGACACGTGAGACTTAACAATTGTATGTCTAAGGATTATGGGCGCAGTGCATGTATTATAGGCAGAGGTTACTGCTTAACACCAGGTACGCCTCGTACTTGTTATATCACAATAAAAAATACATTTAGACAACCTAAAAGCCGCAAATTCACAGGAAGTCCCAGATTGTTACTAAATATTTTTTTGTTTAAAAATTCCAATTTTTCCGAGTAGTGAATTGATCCCCGGACCTCCGGATTCCAAAGCGGCGTTATACACATACCAACAAAGCAGTCTATTAGTATATAATACAAAAGCAAATATTTGTATATCCAAGTACCAATGCGTACTGTTACACCTAATATAATGCTGACCTAGGCCCGAATCCCTCACAAACCTATTTACGCGTTGTCATCAGTATTTTTCTCTATATAAACGGTGGCTTCCAAAATTAAGCGCTCAGATTTATTGTGATAACTCCAGGAGTCACCAGACTCAGTAACAGTATACCCTTCAGGTGGAACCTCTGCCCAAATTAGTACCAAAAGTGAGTTGCGGGAACTTTTAAGTCAAGTGGGAATTAATAATTTTATTTTTAAAATAAAATAAATGTGTGTGTGTCCATAAGTTCCTTTTTTTTTTAAGAAAACTGAAAAGGTCCACACAACAGTACTCTTATGCTTCATGCTCCTTTTATATTCAAATTTATTACAACACGACTGCATTTTTGCCGCGCAAATATCGTATCAACTATGATGACCCACATTTATAAAGAAAACCACGTTCGGGTGGGACAATTCTGTGAAATCTTCTCAAATGTGACCCAGAAAGACGTTCTCTATATGTAAATATGGAATGTTCGTGCTTTCTGTCTAAACGATTCCCTTGCAATGTTGGGGACTGAAATTTTAAAATAATTCTCAGTAACTAATTGACCCGGCCGCGACTTTGACCTTGATTAGGTGTAATTTTCACTTAGACACACTTGTTCAGATAGATTAACAGTGTTTGTCTGTTTTAACCGACTTCCAGAAAAGAAGGAGGTACTCAATTCGACTGTATTTTTTTTTATGTTTCTCAGAACACGTTTGCGCCTCAGAACTTTCGACTGGGTGAACCGATTTTGATGATTGTTTTATTTTATTTTATCGCTATTTATATGCGAAGTTTCTTAGCAATCGGTTCAGCAGTTTTTACTTAAAGCATGAACTTTCCAGAAAGATGAAGAGATCATACTTAGAATCTTATTTATGATTCTGCTCTCTTCAAATGAGAATTAGACAAACACTAGCAAATGGAATTCAGGTATCCTTTTATAACTAATTAAATATAGAGAGTTGATTTTAAGCTGTGAGTGAAGTTTTCGACCACAACCTAAAATGTATAAACCTAAAATGGGTATACTGGATCTTTTTTTATGCCTGATAGGTTAGCCTTTGACCACTATCTCACCTGATAGTAAATGATGATGTGGTCGAAGATGTTGTTCAGGCTAACCTACAATTACTGGCTCTCAAGGACAGCTGCCGTAACACACCGTTAGGTGCTTGTCGACAGATTTTCTACTTGAGGGTGGTAGCTGCTATAACGACTACCATTCTAGGACAACAACCGGGACCGACGGCTTAACGTGCCCTCCGAAGCACGGAAGCGCTCAGTAGTAATGTCACCAGCGGTAAGTAACCCATCCAACTCATGACCGCGGCGGACGCTGCTTAGCTTCGCTGATTGGTTCAGAATGGTTAAGCAAACTTCACTACGAGCGCTTCAAAATTACGAGCGGTAATTTTCCAATGTAAGACTAAACAGAGCACCATTATCAAAAAGTCTTACACTGTGGAAACTTTAGATCAACTGAAAATGGTTTTATTAATATATCTAAAATATGTTTCAGCGCATCAAAATAACACATTTAACTACAGAAACTTTTACTAATAAATAAAATTAAATTTGAAACGTATTTTCCATAATTTTACCCCGCTCAACGTTAAAAACATCAATATTTTTAATGGAGAACCTCCATCACCATTCATCGCCCAATCTACATCCTACCGGAACCGGAAATCACTGCACACAAACACGTCAAAAAGGCCCTTTATCATGCAAACTCAATACACAAATAAGGGTGACAAATTCAGCAAATCATCGCGTCCAAAAACGCCTAAATAAAGCCTATATAAAAGGCCTTATTGAAGGCTGGATAATAAAAGTGTCGGGTCTATTGTTGTGCGAATATATCAGATGACTTTAATTCTCTGATCAACTTTAAAATAGAGATAGGTTATGCACATAATGTCTTTTTACACGACTGCCCTAAATTATGAGCGTTATGTTTTCATTCATGGGTTCATGTATGTTAATGAGTTTCTTTATTCCACCATAAATCCATAAAGACTGAACCGATTTTAATGTATGATATATCATTAGATTCGTCTTGATAGCTCAAGTGGCACTACGGACATCAAAAAAAATACAGGCGTATTTTTGACGTCATATTGATAGATTGTTTTTCTACCAAACCCATTGAATGGGGTATCAAAATAAAGGGCTTAGGCATATAACTTGCAGTTTTAACTTTAATGGAACGATAAACCACTTAAAATAAATAATTTGCAGTAGAGTTTTTTAATTTTTAGTTAATTGATACGTGTTACTCATAAAAATCAGCTTCATCTTAGTTTTTTATCCAGGAAATTTTGATTTATTTACCAGCAAATGCTTTGTAGGTTTTATATTTCTACCTGAGAAACACGAACATGATCAATTGGCAGCACAAAGTGGCCGCGATGGCATGTATACATACCTGCTAACCTTATGCTTCAACAATTAGTAACAACTAATCATTTAGTAATATTCAACTGAAGTTGCTCATAACGAATCAACTAAGTTTACCAATGTTCGATATAGTCTCTTTTTGGATGAGAACTGCAAGTTGCATTTACTGCTGACGCCTCCGTGCTTCGGAGGGCACGTTACGCCGTTTGTTTCGGTAGTCGTCTTACTCGTAGGAAGGCAGTCGTTATCCTATATTGCAGGCTTTCAGGCAGGTGGTCTGAAAACATTGAGACTTTGAACTGTGTTAAGAATTACATTCGACTTATACCCACATGACTAGCTACCACCCTCATGTAGATTATCTGTCGCCAAGCATCTAATTATGTGTTCCGGCAGCTGCCTTTGAGTTTTTCTAGTTCCCATAGGTTAAGCCTGTTTGGCATCTTCCACCACACCATCACTTACCGTCAAGCGAGATTGTGGTCAAAGACCTAGCTTATCTGCAGTAAAAAATAATCAAATCACCATCTTTTGTAGGATATATTTCATAATTTCGTAAGTCACTCGTATTACATAAACAGAATATCTTGTCTGGACACCGACACACTATTTAGATTGTTTAAGTACTTTAAATTGAAGAAATAAATGTTATTATTATTATTATTCAAGAAGAAACTTTAAACGTCTAAACAACAAAATTTCAAGTGGGCTAAGTAGAAACAAAAAATCAAAATTCCTTTAGCTCTAAATTTTCTGACCGCGTTGATTAAATATTAAAATCCTTAATCGAAAGCTCAGAATGGAAACTGCGGCTTAGCAGGCCTAACTCACTCCGCACTTTAGGTACAATGCCACAGTTACATAGGTGTAGGGATGTTAAAAAATAATCGATTATTATTTTCTTATAATCGTGTTTTATTTTCGATTTTTTATAATAATATTAATCGATTTTTAGTAAATCGATTATATAGATTACGTGTTTAAATCGATTTTCAGAAACAGCTCTTATCTATGCGACGGATAAAAAAAAAACTTGAAGATTAACAAAAGATTTATCTAAGTTTTTGAGACCAAAACGTAGTTCTTCAAGATTTTTAAAAATCATTTAAGCATTGTATAGTATATAATTAATATATTATGGATTAATTTTGAACTCGGATAAAAGCATTATAATCAATCGCGGCTAGGCATTAATGATAATGTGACTTCTAAAGAAAATATAGTTTTAGGATACACATTAGACAGCACAATTAGTCACAAAGCACATATTATTAATAAAATTTGGTTGTGGTTTCCTAATTCATTACATCGTAATTTTAATAGTACATTGATTAAATAACATATAAAAAACTTAGTTGTTGGTAATTTTTTATGCACATAATTTTATTTGATTTTTAGTCTGATAAATTGTTAATATGAATCTCTTAGGTTTATTATTGGAATATGAAAAGCATGTATTCTTAAATCATACAGAAAAATCGTTTTATTTTTTCATAGAAATTGATTATTTATTTTTATAAAATAGTTTATTTTTGAGCAAAGAAAAATCGATCCTTTTCCATTAGTCTCATATCCCTACATAGAAGTACCCGTTTCGATTATTGTTTGGTGCGTGCCGCGTCAGAAGAGATCTGGCTATGCGTGGCTATGCGTTAAAAAGAGAGACGCCTTGTGGGTGATTATATATATCAGGTACTCCGTGCTTTGCGAACTGAAGTGCGCTTTATTGCTTCGTAGCTAGAGTCGCTTATTTATTGGCTTAGCGGCTCCTCTATACAGATTCCGCGGATTTACGAATAATAATTTAGTAGTTAGGAGTGTAAGTAGCGCTCCAGCTTGTTTCGTCACAATATCATTATAGCATATTATGATAGAAGTGAGCTAAGTTGCTCATTATACACGAGGCTGTGGGTTGCAGCCCGAGCCGTAGGCGAGGACATAAATCAGCCGAGTGTATAATGAGCAAGTTGCTCACGAGTTTCATACGCACTTTTCAACACCCTTGCGAGGAAAAAATTTATTGCACAAATGTGATAGAAACAACATACGAAAATTATGGAAAATAGTGCGCAAGTTTTTTTTTTGCGCGCGGCAAATATATTTTTTAAAATGGTCTGTTTAAAAATTTGCAGTTAGGTACTAACTTAACTTTGTAGGGATAATTATATTACGCACTTGTGTACAATATTATTATGCACCAGGGTGTTATATTTCGCTTTATGGCCCTAAAAACGATATAATAAAGCTCACTTTACGAGCAAAGGTGTTAAAAAAAAATAGTAGTTTCGTCATATTTAAAATACCATGTCTTCAAACTCAGCGATATTTTGCATTCATGTCCTTGAGCATTATTACTATACTCCTGGATTGTATTTTTTCGTGAAATTACTATTTTTATATTTAGTTAATATTTTTGAAAAGACACAATTAAACGAAAACCTAGCTATCCAGAAGCATAGATATAAGACTCAAACATAAGCAAAATTTCACTGAGTTTGGACACATGGCAAATAAAATATAACGGAACTACTATTCGTATGGGATTGTTTTGTGTGGGAATTCTTACAATAACAATTAGACGTATAAATAAATCCTAAAACGGAATAAAGAAACGGAGCATACTTACATTATTAATTAAGTCACATTTTACAACAGCAAGTCGCTTTCTGTACCCTATGTTCTATGCTTGTGCTTGTGCAAGGCAGAAAACTTCCGAACAAAAATAGTTTAAAAGTGAGTACCTAGTGAATGAGGCGTAGATCCCACAGCTGTCGTTAAATACTAGGTCCGTTGGACCTACTTTCCAAATGCCTCGTCGTAAATCTGGAAGACGTGTCTACGTTTCGAATGCATCTAAGCCTTTAATCTCAGTTTATTGTGTCCATCTCAGAGCCGCAAAAACTCTTTTATCTGCAGTGTACATTGATGGATACGCTGACTTTTATGACTTCGCGAGATTTCTTTTGGACTATTCGGATGTTGAAAGCTGGCCAACATTATTGGCCGCATTCTTTTATCACTCAATGGCGTGCGGTGATGTCATAAAGACAAAAATCCTACTTAAACATTTTTACTATTCATGCTTCTTAGGGATTCGTACCTTAAGGGTATATTTTAGACGAACGCCCCCATACAAAACGCAGCTCAAATCTCATTTTAATAATAGCGAATAAAACTCAATGATTTTTTACCTCCGTAATCACTACCCTAATATCTAGGTTTGTGGTGCATCAGATTTTCATTAAATTATACAGTTTTGAAATTACACTTGCTCAAAAACTCGTAATTTTAGATAAAAGAAAGACCCATCTTTAAGCATCTCTTTCAAGAAAAATAAGCATGCTTTTAATATTTCTATTGCACCACAAACATGGGGAATATATTGAACTTTCTATAATGGGAAGTTATTTATACATGTGTACTATACTTTTTAAATAAATCTGGAGCTACGAATAACTGGCTCAAACTCCTAAAAACGAGTGCTATATACTAAACGCTATATAATAAAAAAAATAATTATTAGTCCAAAAGAAAAAGGATTTAAGCCAGAAACGATAGGTCTAATAATACACTATATTTACATGCGAGTTTGTTTTTAATAACAATTTGAGTTTATATAAAAGTTCACGCTTTGGCTGGCGGGTATATGTCCTTAAGTGCAAAACTGAACCCTATTAACGCCATCTTTACCTAAGATTTTTTTGTTGTGTAGATGTGTTGTATGGCCTCCATATTTACTAGACGAATTCAGGGTAATCACCTGAGTCACTACCAGTCTTGCACTTCCAAGCGTCCGGTGAATACATCGCCACTAATCGTGTTTTTTAGGAATAATCTGTGGACAATATGCCTTTCTTGTGTCTTTAGACTCTGCACTAATTATACAGGCACTGTGAGTGATAAGAAAAATGTTTCATTTCACGCGTAATTATTGCTTTTATTGATGAAATTTAATAGAAAATATCGTCATATTATTTTATCTTAGGAACTAATCTCAATGAAATGGATGAGCGAGATATGTGTATCGTTTGGTGTGAGAGAGTGAAAGAGATCGCAGCATAATGGTGATCGGAACGTCTCGTGGCGGTTCGGTGGTAACACGAATTGCTTATTTATCTCTTTCTAACAACAGATATGACGCATAATATTTGAACGTTCTTTCCTTGTCATTACAAACTGCATAATATACATGTGCGTAGGTATGTATTTAGGTAAATTCTAGTAAGCTTTTAGAGCAGTGGTGTTCGGATATAACTAATCTATATATTTCAAATCACTGATCTTTACCGTCTATCTGTCCGTATACCATGGCTCAGTGACTTTGGAATACTTTGTGTCGCAGCCATCTTGAATTCCGCCATACTGGATTTTTGACATTATGTCATTCGACTACTCTCCCGCTTTCCTATGAAATTTATCCAAAAAACCTTGTTAAACTTATAAATAAATGACGTGTATTTCTGTACTTACTTCTAACTTTAGTGCAATTTCTTAGTTTGATATATTTTCACAAGCGTGTATGTAGCGTTTAATTGCGATAACACATGACACTTTTTTCGGGAATTTTGTTCACTATCTAGCATCCTACCTCTGCTCACATAAATCTATCCCAATCACTACTTTTACCCACTTTATAGTCTTCGGGAACTTTATCCACAATTACTTATTACTTCGGTAGTGGCTAGGAACTGTGTCATTATGTACCGGTAATTACTCCGAATATACACAAGTAGGTAGGTATATCACACGAGTCACAGCTGCCTCCTTGACAATAATAAAGAGTGGAATTAATTGCAGAGTCTGTGTTTGCCATAACAAAATGTAATATGAGTGTCTCATATCTGCTTTATCTTTTATGGTCTTAAATTGGGTACATTAGCAACTCGTTTCCGGCGAGTACGAAAATCAAACGAAAGACTGTCGAAATAAGGTTCGTATTGGCGCGCGCTGTGGTTAATACAAACGCTCAATCAGAGATGGCGCTAAAGTTAAATAAAATAATTTGCTTTTTATAACAATAACGTATTATTAGAACAATTGAAAAAACTACATCGTTGCATCGTAAATCGAGAATCTAATTTTGTGCATGAAATAAAACGTATTGATTATATTACAGACTGCTCTCAAGAGATCTTGATGTTAAAATTCTTGTTTGAAAATAAGCGAGAGTATATTTTCGAATAAAAATGTAAATAAATGCATGTCAAGCTCAAGAACAACGGAACGCAAACTTTACCGCGGTGGGCGTAGTTTAAAGTGTTCCGTGCGGCGGGCGTAACAACATTGCTTTGACGCGACCAGTCGGACGCGATAATTTTAAGCGCATATCAATTTAACGAATTTGGAAGGTTGTGCGTGTTTTGTTAATTGTAAACTAAACGAAATCAATGCGGTAACTGTATGAGAACTACACTTCTTAACATATTTATTCGCAGTGTCTCAATGAGAATAAGTACACCATCTAAATATCTTTGTAGTATATATTATAATCATGTTATGTGGCGCCACAGAATGTAAATAGTACTACGCACAGAATAGCAATTTCACTTAGAAAACTATCGCGAGTTTTGTCCATCATGACTAAATAGGCACCCGGCTGGGACTCGCGTTATATTTACCGGATAGATTCCGACCAGTTTCGGGCTATATTGTAGAATAAATAAATTAATATTGAATCTATCCGGTAAATATAACGCGAGTCCCAGTCTCATTAATAACTAAGTGAGGAACAGTTACAATGGATGAAAAGGCGCCAGGAATCTGAAACCACACAATATATATCAATATACGTGACACTCAAATACCCGTGAAGCTCAAAGGTAAAGTTTGCCGCGCATTTTGCGTCCCACACCCCGCCCCTCCCCGCAGCTCGGTTATCAATGTGGGAGTTAATTACAGAGAGAGCTGGTTTCTCACGATAAGTATTATATATAGCACTAGCGACTCGCCCCGACTTCGCACGGGTGCAATGCTGATACTGAATATACTGCCGAATGTCTTTATATACAACGTTCACATTGAACTATATTAAATGCACAATGAATTTAAGTTACTTCATTATATAAGCATTAATGCTGTATTGCTTAAAATCGCTTTGAAAATAAGCCATTTTTTATCGTAAAAAGTAGAGTATAAAAAATCGGCCAATTGCGAGTCGGACTCGTGCACGAAGGGTTCCGTACCATTATACAACATTGGATTTTTATATTTTTAGATATTTTAACCTTTTTTGTTTTATCGTGCGCGAGTCAGACTCGCACTTGGCCAACTTTTTGTATTCGTTGTTATAGCGGCAACAGAAATACATCATCTGTAAAAAAATAAATTGTCTAGCTATCACCGTTCTTGAGATACAGCCTGGTGACAGACGGACCCGGACCGGACCGGAACTCTAAAAAATGGTTATTGTGGGTTTTTCCAAAGACATAGACATATACCATCGCGGACTTTTTTGTGTACAATACTGTAGTACATTAATTTGATCCATCTCGTAGGGTTCAACGAGCGTTTGCAATGTAAGCGCAAAAAATGTGTTTATTTACGACATCACATTAGAAAACTAAGATTATCCAAATTTCTCTACTGTATTATGCATGTATTATACATATAAACCCTCCTTTTGAGTGACTTTATCTACTAACAAAAACCGCATTAAAATTCGTTGTGTAGTTTTAAAGATCATATATGGGGACAGAAAGACAGCGGGAAGCCACTTTGTTTTATACTATGTAGTGATATTGCCATCGTTCAAAACATGGTGGTCAAACTTTGAAGAAATAAAGGCTTGCGTTAGACCACGGGGTATAGTCGAGAAATCAATTAATTACTACTAACTCGTCGATTCAATCCTTTAACTTCTTTGAGGCAAGTTTGAAACAGTATCAACTGTACATAGATTTGACAGATGTCAGTTGGATACATGTCCCTAATCATATTAATAGTCCCTGAGTGCTTTGAGGAGTTTACTATCCCTTTAAGTTGCGAACTAGAGGATTAACTTAATCAATTTAGTGTTTTATCGAAGCGTGGTCTATTAGTTTACTTTGAAGTAGTTCAGTATCTTAAGTTAATTATTGAACACATAGGTGATTTTTTATACATTACTAGCTTTCCGGGCGCGGCTCCGCCCGCGCGTATGTCGGTTATCGCGCAAAACATTAACCTCTTTTTGCGCAGTTGGATAAAAACTATCCTACGTTTTTTTCCCGGGTCTCAAACTATTTCTATACCAAATTTCATTCAAATCGGTCCAGTAGTTTTGGCGTGAAAGGGCGAGTGTGCGGCTGCGTCTGCGAGCTCCCGACGGCCACTGCGGAACTTAGGTAGCTTATGGCAAAAGTTGGCAGACGTCTTGGGAATCGCAGTGTAAGTAGGCAGTTCTTTAGAAGGCGCTGCTGCCCACCTTCCAGTATTTTCTCTTAGTCGCCTCTTACGACACCCACGGGATGGTATGGGGAGGTGCAATTCTGACCCGGCACCCCACAGGGTAACTTGGGTAGCTCAAGCTAAAAGTAATTGAATTAATGATAGCTTGTTTTGTTTAGGGAGGACATAGATGCTGGCTACCGCCTGTGCGGTCGTCCAGCTCCACCGGGTTTTGGGCGAGGGCCTGGCCCTACTGCCCGGGAGGGAGAAGTGCCGAAGGCACTTCTCCCGAGACGGGCGTAGAAGGCGAAAAGCGCTTTCTACCTCCGTCTCCTGCGGACGCCGAAAACGTACCGCTATTATAGGAGGGGTTGACAGCGAGCTCAAGGGCACCACTGTGGTTCGGACCTCGGCTTGTCTCGCTGTCGAGAGACATGGGGGGGATCGGAGCAAAATGCCTCTGTGCAACTGCAGTGTTGCACAATTGGGCCCTACTGAATAATACTCTTTGACTATTTGGAGAGCAATTTATCGTGACCTTGTTTTTGCCTCGAGCTCGCCGGCGAGCTCGGTGTTTGATTGTGTGACCTCTAATTACCTCACACCTGGGGATTTTACCTCGACGACTTACGGATAACGCTAAAGCTGCCAATGTAATGGCTGCGATGGGGTCATCCGGGTCGTCTAATACCTGCCGTGGTCGGCGACGGGGGGGTTTGAAAAATGGGATAGAAGAGGCAGTCGAGTAGTTCGATGCCTGGACAACCAATGGGTTCGGGTGGTGGGGCGCTCGATCAAAGTATCGGCGGGCGCAGTCCTTATTGAACTGCGCTAGAGAGGGAAGGTTTAAGTCGCAATGCAACTCGGTGTTCCGGATATACCACGGGGCGCCGGTTGCATTACGAAGAAAACGGTTTTGGATGACTTGAAGTTTATGAAGGTGGGCCTCACTAGCATGACTAAACACTACTGATGCGTAAGTCATGATGGGGCGGATGCAGGCAGTGTAAAGTGTCTTCTTATTACTAAGAGACATTTTACTCTCTTTGCGAATCAGGGGACCAAGGCGACCCATTATGAAGGCCGCTCTGTTACGGACGGTTGTTATGTGATCGTTAAAGGTGAGATGACGATCAAGGGTGACTCCGAGGTATTTTGTTCTAGGAACCCAGGGAATGGGTTCGTCGAACAAAATAAGCGGTTTCGGGTAAGGGGAGCGTGTCTTCTCAGTAAAGCACATAGCTGTGCTTTTAGCTGGGTTGACAGCGATGCGCCATTTTCGGAACCAGTCACCGATCTCGGTGACGGCCCGTTGCATGACGAAATAGGACTGTCTGTTGATATGCCACCCAGTGGTGTAAATGGCGGTATCGTCCGCATATTGGGCTAGGAATACTTTGGGCTGAGAGCGTGGGATGTCACTGGTATACAGTGCAAAGAGAATAGGTGATAGCACGGAGCCCTGAGGGACTCCGGCTCTGACTGGGTGGGGGGAGGAGAGGGTGCCTTCCACGCGATAGCGAAAGCTTCTGGCTTTAAGGAAGTCTTGTAGGATGAGCACAAGACGTTCTGGCACGCCAAATTGGTATAGCTTGTAGATCAAGCCATTGTGCCAGACTTTGTCAAAAGCTTTCGCTACGTCGAGGAAGACTGCTAGCGTAGTCTGGGGTTTGGGGTACTTATTGAAGCCCTCAATGATGTGCTCCGTGAGGCGGTGCACCTGTTGGACGCATGAGTGTCCGGGTCTGAAGCCAAACTGCTCATCTGGGATAAGGTGGTGTTCCTTAGCATGGGACTGGAGACGGTTTGCAAGTAACCGCTCGTAAAGTTTGCCTAAGGCACTGAGGAGGCTGATGGGACGGTAACTGGTGGGGTCAGATGAGCTTTTGCCTGGTTTGTGAATGCCAATGACATTTGCACATTTCCAGGTGTCTGGGAATAAGCAGTGGCTCATAGCAGCATTGAAGATGCTGACTAAGAGATGGATGAGAGGAGGAGAGAGGGTTTTAAGAACCCTGTTGGAGATGCCATCGGCACCGGGGGATTTGCGCGGTTGGAGGGCCTTGATCAGTCTCTCCACCTCAGCGTAAGTCGCTAAGGTGATTGGTGGGAGTTCAGAGGTGACCACAGAGCTTTTACGTTCGACTTCAGCATCCACCGAATCGAGGTGAGCTTGGTCAACGTGATCTACGTTAGGGGAACACTGAGCCTCTAGGCTATCAGCTAGGCACTCAGCTTTGTCTTCGTCAAAGAACGCTGGGACTAGTGGGACTGGTCTGTATAAGGGAGGCATGTCGTTATGGTTACTTCCTTTCAAGCCTCGCGCCAAGTCCCAGTAAGCATGGTGGCTTGGCACGAGGTTTGAAAGTTTATCGCCCCATTGTTGATCACGCAACTCAGAGATGCGACTTTGAACCATGCGTTCAAAGTGGCGTTTCTTAGTTTTGTTCTCTTTACTGGGGTAAGAGTCGTAATGTCGGGTCACTGCTTTACTCTCCGTCACCAATCGTCTCACATCCGCTGGAATGACAAGGCGCCGGTCGTCCGGCACTATGACCTCCTTTGCGGATGCACCTACTACGGTGGAGAGGTGATTGGTGAACGAATCGATCGCAAGGGTTACGTCATCTTTTGTCAGGATGTCGTCAGGGATCTTGTCAAGGTCCGGTGAACTGATAGCCTTTAGGGCATCGCCTACTTGCTTCCAGTTCACTATCGTCTTAGTGGGGCGGGGGAGGTCAGTCGTTGGGTCGGGACCTAGTCGCAGTATAATGGGTCGGTGGTCAGAGTGAAGCTCGTGAACCACTTCTATGGAGCGTAACCGGAGTGTTACGCCTCTGAGTAGTGCCATGTCAAGCAAGTCAGATCGATGGTCTTCCATATAAGGGTAGTGAGTGGGCTCAGTGGGCGCAATTATGTCAAAGTTAAGTTCTGCGATTAGGTTTTCAAGTGCAATACCTTTGGGATTGTTGACGTTACAATTCCATAGGATGTGCTTACTGTTGAAGTCGCCAATCAGAAGGACGGCGCTTCCTAATGAGAACAAGGCTTCTAAGTCAGCTCGGACGATCGGCTTGGAGCAAGCTTGGTAACAGGACGCTATGACTATAGGTTGATGACCAGTCATAGCTAGGAGGCAACAAGATGCTTCCATATTAACAAGAGTCGGGGTAGGTAGGGGAATGCAGTGCAGGGACCTTTTGTAAAAGATAAGAGTGCCTCCCCCACGGGAGTTCACTCTATCATTACGTACCGTTCTGTAATTAGCAAACCTAGGGTTCGCCTTCCCCGGTTTTAGAAAGGTTTCCTGCACGCATAAGATATCGATAAGGTGGGTACAACAAAAGTCGTGGACGAGGTCACGTTGTTTGAAGAGGCCGTCAGCGTTAAATGACGCTAACGAAACTGAGTACGGTTTCGTGCGTTCGGTTGTACTACCCATAGTGGTTGTACTGGGGAGGGGCCTGGGGGACGAAGCGCTTAAGGGCGCTTAGTAAGTTTGCGTGTTCCAATGTGTATTGGATCACGTCCGCTGGGGATTGAGCATATTGGATCTTGTGGAATAGCTCTTGTACCTCATTGATGTCAACCGACATAGCCAGATCGCTGACTAGGTTGATTGCCTCTTGAAGAGGGGCAGCCATCAATGGCATAGGGGGAGCTTGTGGCCGGGAAGCGGCGCGGGGAGGGGCGCGAACGGTGTTGGCAGCGGGTGCCGGGAGCGCGGGGCGAGCCGGGGCCGGTGCGCGGGCAGGGGCCGCGGCGCGGGCGGGTGCGGGTGCGGGCGCGGGTGCGGGCGCGCGGGCCGGGGCGCGGGCGGTAGCGACGGTCTTAACCATACTGGGTGGTTTAGACCATGCGTTACGGGCTGGGAGCGGCGCGGGTATTACCTGTGAGGCAGGTACTACCGTTATTTTAGGGCTTACCCGTTGGTAGCGGTCATAAGAGGGACGGGTCGGCCTATGCCTTGCCACCCTGTGGTTCACTCGTGGTGCTTTAGGGCAACCACGGTAATTCGCGGTATGCCCTTGAGCACCGCATAGGACACAACTAGGTGGGTCCGGCGAGTCCCGGGTGCGAGTGCACGCTGCTGTCGCGTGATCGCCTAGGCACTTAACGCACCTAGCGCGAGCGAAGCAGAAACGGGAGGCGTGCCCGTATAGTTGGCAGTTATGGCACTGCGAGGGACTCCCATTCTTGTATGGGGCTTGGACATCGAGTCCTGAGAGGCCACAGACCTTTTTTAAGTTAAAAATGGCCTTGCCTTCAGGTGTACGATCTAGTACTACGAGTACTAGATCGTAGGGACTGCGGTCCTTCCCGCTGTACATGCGGTGAACTGCATGTACGGGGAAGTCTTGTGCCTTCAGGTCAGCACATACCGAATCGGTATGTACCTCCTTGGGCACACCGCGGATGACAACGCGGAGGACTTTCTCCTCTTCGAGCGCATAAGTGTGAAAACTTATGCTCTCTTTACGGAGGAGCTTTGTTAGCGCTCTGTGGTCGCTAATGGTGGACACTTGGACTTTAATGCCCTGCTGCGTGGAGCGGGCATTAGTATAATGGATCCCACGATCCGAAACTAAACGGGACAGCATGTCCCATTTGGTTTTGTCCTGAATGAACAGGGGCGGAGGCGGTTTTTCGCGGCGCGCGCTCGCGTCCTGAGGGGACGCGGCAGTGGTGGCCGGAGCGGAGGGAGGAGACGCGGGGCGTGGGGCGGGGGTCGGCTTCTTGCCGGAGGCGGGGGCCTTAGCGGGTGCCTTGGCGGGAGGGGCGGAAGTTGCGCAACTAGCGGCTTTAGGAGCACGCTTGCGTTTCCTATCTACGACGGTATAGCCGTCGTTGTCTGAGTCCGAGTCGGTGCGTAAGGCGCGACTCGGATCTACCTCCATCTCCGCTTCGGAGTCCGAAGTGGGCTCGATAACGGCGAAGGAGGGACGGGTGCTCGCTGGCCTCCCGATCGGTGAGCGCGAGCGAGACCTCTCACGGGGAGGGGCTGCCACCGTGCGTCTGTTGTCTGGGCCCGGAGCGGGCGAAGTCGGACTGTCCTCTGAGAAAGACCGGGTCAGAGGAGGGACGTTGGCCTCCGGGATTGAAGTCCCGGAGGGAGCAATAAGAGTGTCCGTGAGGCGGGCACTCGCTTCCTCTTCGAGGAGTTGCATATGAGCAACATACAGATCGGGGTGGCGGAGGGCGAAGGTCTGAAGGACCTCCACCTCACCGTTAGAGGGACGTTGCATCCTGAGGGGAGTACTCAGGATGGCCTAACGGGTTCTGTCTCCCTCTCGCAACTCGTGAGCTCACTTGTGTGAGAGGGAGTGAGTACCTATGGTGTGCCCTAGTTGTGTACCCTCTCCGAGCTTTTTTCTCGGCGGAGAGGGGTGCTCCTAATGCTGCTCCGGGGTTGACTAGGGGCGACCCCAAGGCCAGTTGTCCCGGAGCCCAGCTTGCTTCGGCTGACCCGTGAAGCGGGAAAGGCCACGGTGCAAGGTTAAACCAAAACAACAACAGTGGCCGTTGTCACCGTAGGGTGTCACACTGCGACCGCAGCAAATGGCGGATTTGATCGTTCAGACGGGTTTGGCTGACGCTACCCCACGCCTGAACGACGTCGCTTAACAGCACAAAGTGTGTTGTTACGCGCACTGTTACAATGTTGTGTCGAGTAGTAAAGTTGTGAAATGCGCACCGAAAAGTGCGGTCAAAACAAGACCACCAGCCCGATATGATGTTGTTCCGAAACAAGGGACTTGGGTAGGTGGTAATGCCTGACGTCTTAGAGCGCCTCTGCGCGACGGCACGGCGAGCTCGTAGCTCACGTTGCACGGCGTTCGGCGGCTGCTCAGCTTCTGCACACAAAACAAAACTTCGTCAGGACTGCGTATTCCAAGGCACTGGTCTGCAACTAGCGTCGGAACGATGACCCGAGTGAGACGGCAATAGTGCGGGGACTATTGCGGTCTCACTGGGAGATACTGGCGGAGCTGTAGACAGGTGTGCACGGCGTGGCGGCACAGGTCGGAATGCGTGTCGTAATGATAGCTTTTTTTTTTTTTTTTTTTTTTTTTTTTTAGGGAGGACATAGATGCTGGCTACCGCCTGTGCGGTCGTCCAGCTCCACCGGGTTTTGGGCGAGGGCCTGGCCCTACAATAGCCCGGGAGGGAGAAGTGCCGAAGGCACTTCTCCCGAGACGGGCGTAGAAGGCGAAAAGCGCTTTCTACCTCCGTCTCCTGCGGACGCCGAAAACGTACCGCTATTATAGGAGGGGTTGACAGCGAGCTCAAGGGCACCACTGTGGTTCGGACCTCGGCTTGTCTCGCTGTCGAGAGACATGGGGGGGATCGGAGCAAAATGCCTCTGTGCAACTGCAGTGTTGCACAATTGGGCCCTACTGAATAATACTCTTTGACTATTTGGAGAGCAATTTATCGTGACCTTGTTTTTGCCTCGAGCTCGCCGGCGAGCTCGGTGTTTGATTGTGTGACCTCTAATTACCTCACACCTGGGGATTTTACCTCGACGACTTGCGGATAACGCTAAAGCTGCCAATGTAATGACTGCGATGGGGTCATCCGGGTCGTCTAATACCTGCCGTGGTCGGCGACGGGGGGGTTTGAAAAATGGGATAGAAGAGGCGGTCGAGTAGTTCGATGCCTGGACAACCAATGGGTTCGAGTGGTGGGGCGCTCGATCAAAGTATCGGCGGGCGCAGTCCTTATTGAACTGCGCTAAAGAGGGAAGGTTTAGGTCGCAATGCAACTCGGTGTTCCGGATATACCACGGAGCGCCGGTTGCACTACGAAGAAAACGGTTTTGAATGACTTGAAGCTTATGGAGATGGGCCTCACTAGCATGACTAAACACTACTGATGCGTAAGTCATGATGGGGCGGATGCAGGCAGTGTAAAGTGTCTTCTTATTTCTAAGAGACATTTTACTCTCTTTGCGAATCAGGGGACCAAGGCGACCCATTACAAAGGCCGCTCTGTTACGGACGGTTGTTATATGATCGCTAAAGGTGAGATTCCGATCAAGGGTGACTCCGAGATATTTTGTTTTACTAACCCAGGGGATGGGTTGGTCGAACAAAGTTATAGGTTGCGGGTAACGGGGGCGGCCCTTCTCAGTAAAGTACATAGCTGCACTTTTAACTGGGTTGACCGCGATGCGCCATTTATGCGCCCGTTGGAGGGCGGGAATGGACTTTCTACTGATATGCCACCCAGTGGTATAAATAGCGGTGTCATCCGCGTATTGGGCTAATAGGACGTTAGGCTGAGAGCGTGGGATGTCGCTGGTATACAGCGCGAAAAGAATGGGTGATAGCACGGAGCCCTGAGGGACTCCGGCTCTGACTGGGTGGGGGGAGGAGAGGGTGCCTTCCACGCGATAGCGAAAGCTTCTGGCTTTAAGGATTTTTTGGGGGATAAGCGTGGAGGCGTGCGCGTCGCATCCCCTGCCAGTCCTTTCGAGGGCTGCAACTCCACTTAAATCTCCGTGGTGGTAGGACTTCATTGAGGTCCGCCTGGACTGTTACCACCCGCCTACTAAAGTGTGCTGCCAAATGTCTTCGTTCATAACGTAGTCGTGTTCCAGTACTATTGTAGGTGAACCAGCCCCCCTACTTCGCCCCTTGTGGCCTACACCGCTAACCATCCCGAGACCGTTGTTTGCATCAGAAGGACCCAGTAGACGTGATGAACGTGAAGGGTTGGCACGGGGGCCAGGGAGACCCGGTGAAACGGTTGTCCGCTGGCCGCCCGCAAGTCAGTAGGGGACCCGAACCCGTGGATCACTTTTTAAACTCCGCCACGGGAGGCTGTCCCGCCAGCTCGCGCATAATCCTGCGTGGTGGCTGTCGTGCCGGAGTAGGAGACCGGAGTGGAACCCGGCAGGCACCCGCAGGGGGGTCCGGGGGCCCTTCCGTCTCCCGTGCCAATCAGTCACTCGTTCCGTCCCTCTAGTCGGTTTCTAGTTGCCTTCATTTTGTCTTTCGGATTGAAGCGGTGTACGCGACAATGTCCCTCTAACTTTATCCACACCATGGCCAAGTCAAATAAGAGCAAACGTTGTTCAGCGGCTTCCCATTCCACACTACGTGTGGACTACTGCAACATTAGAGGATTGCATGCCAATCTCAATGCCGTCCATCTCCATCTTGAAACGGCAAAGCCTGCCCTGCTCTTTTTGACGGAGACACAAATACTTTCACCCGCGGACGCATCCTACCTCTCGTACCCTGGGTACACGCTTGAGCACAAATTCTTGCCTCGTGCTGGGGTATGTTTGTACGTGCGAGAAGATATTTGTTGCCGCCGTCTCAAAGGCCTGGAGGATAAGGACCTGTCGCTACTTTGGACTCGCGTAGACTATGGTGGTCAAACGCGGATCTACGCATGTCTATACAGGTCTCATAGCGGAGACCAGGAGACTACTCGCCTGTTCGATTATGTGGCTTCAGGGGCTGATAAGGTTCTTGAGCAATACGTTTCTGCAGAATTGGTCATTCTTGGCGACTTCAATAGCCACCACTCCGAGTGGTTGGGATCGTTAAAAACTGACCATGCGGGGCGTGTTGCTTATGACCTTGCTACGGCTTATGGACTCTCTCAAATGGTGTCAGGGCCGACCAGAGTTCCCGACATTGACAGCCACACTCCCTCATTGCTGGACCTTCTACTGACTTCCAATCCGGACGGATATCAGGTCTCCGTCGAGGCACCTTTAGGTGGGTCCGACCATTGCCTGGTACGCTCCGAGGTGCCAACCCTAAGCCGCGTCCGCCCCCATCCACCTGGGAAACGCACCGTATGGCACTATGGGTCAGCCGATTGGGATGGGTTACGAGAGTTTTACTCTTCTTATCCCTGGAAGCAGCTCTGCTTCTCGACCTGCGATCTCGATACTTGCGCCGACTCCGTCGCGGACGTTGTGCTGCAGGGCATGGAATGTTACATTCCAAACTCTGCAGTGCGCGTCGGCGGTAGAAGTCGCCCCTGGTTCAGTAGGCCCTGTGCAGTAGCTTCAAAGCTTAAGCTTGACGCTTATAAGGCTTGGGCTACGGCGCTTGTATCGCAGGATCTTAAGTGTCCCGCTTTAAAAAAGAAGCTTAACGCTGCTTCAAGGTCTTGCAAGAGGGAAGTAGCCGAAGCCAAAAAGCTTCATGTGAGCAGGATTGGTGAAAAGTTGATGAGCTTTCCTTCAGGCAGTAAGGCGTTCTGGTCGCTTGCCAAAGCTGCTGAAGGGAACTTCTGCCAATCATCACTTCCAGCACTTCGTAAGCCTGATGACAGTTTGGCCCATAGCGCAAAAGAGAAAGCAGATCTCCTTGGCATTCTCTTTGCCTCAAACTCGACTCTTGACGATGGGGATGCAGCACCGCCTGTTATACCACAGTGCGAGAGTTCCATGCCAGAGGTACGCATCTTTCAGAGAGCAGTACGGAAGGAACTCGCATCTCTTGATGTGCGAAAGTCGAGTGGGCCGGACGGCATCCCGGCTGTTGTTCTAAAAAAGTGCGCACCAGAGTTGTCCCCGGTTTTAACGCGCCTGTTTCTGTTCTCCTACACTTCGGGCTGTGTGCCATCATCGTGGAAAGTAGCTCTTGTCCACCCGATCCCTAAGAAAGGCGATCGGACGGACCCTTCTAACTACCGCCCCATTGCAATCACTTCTCTGCTCTCCAAAGTTATGGAACGAGTTGTGAACTCCCAGCTTCTTGGATACCTGGAGGAACACCGGCTGATCAGCGATCGTCAATATGGATTTCGTCATGGCCGATCAGCCGGTGATCTTCTTGCTTATCTTACGCATCGATGGGCCGAAGCTGTTGAGAGTAGAGGAGAAGCGCTGGCGGTAAGCTTAGACATTTCCAAGGCCTTCGATCGGGTGTGGCACAGGGCACTTCTTTCGAAACTACCGTCATATGGCATATCTACGGGGCTTTGCACATGGATATCCAGCTTCCTCACCGGGCGTACTATTAAAGTCGTTGTAGACGGATCTTGTTCCGATGCCATGCCCATCAACGCTGGAGTCCCCCAGGGTTCTGTGTTGTCGCCTACGCTATTCATCCTGCATATCAATGACATGTTGCGAATCGGTGACATTCATTGCTATGCAGATGATAGTACGGTCAGCGCACAGTACTCTGGACGTGTTAGTGCTCCGCACTCTGAGGTGTTGGAAAGCAGGAACAAACTTGTGTCCGAGATTGAACATTCTCTTGGCAAAATCTCTGCGTGGGGAAATCTTAACCTCGTGAAATTCAATCCCTCTAAGACACAAGTTTGCGCGTTCACAGCGAAAAAAGCTCCTTTTGACGTCGCTCCGCAATTTCGGGACATTCCCCTGAACATCTCTAAGAGCTTGGAGATCCTTGGTGTTAGCGTTTCTGGCGAGGTTCAGTATAGGGGTCATCTGCAGGCTAAGGCGAAACTCGCTTCAATGAAGCTCGGTGTGCTTAACAAGGCGAAGCGGTACTTTACATCTAGTCAGCGGCTTTTACTCTACAAAGCACAAGTGCGGCCCCACGTAGAGTACTGCTCCCACCTTTGGAATGGCGCACCGAAATACCAACTTCAGCCTCTCGACTCCCTACAGCGACGAGCCGCCAGAATTGTCGACAATCCCAAGCTCTCTGACAAGCTGGATCCTCTCAGTCTCCGTAGAGATGTAGGTTCCCTTTGTATTTTTTACCGCTTGTTTTTCGGGGAATGTTCCGACGAGCTTTTTGACCTTATTCCTGCGTCGAAATTTTACTACCGCACATCTCGACACCGTCAAAAGACCCACCCCCACATCCAGCAAGTATGGAAATCACACACTGTTCGCTTTTCTCGCTCATTTCTACCGCGTACTTGTGGGATGTGGAACGACCTTCCTCCGGAGGTCTTTCCGCGAAGCTACGACATGGACCAGTTCAAAAGGGGCATCTACAAATTCCTTTCTGGGCAGGCAACGCATCGGCAGCGCAGCTAGTGTTGCAGATGTCCATAGGCGGCGGTTACCGTTTACCATCAGACGGGCCGCCTGCTTGTTTGTCACTCATAATATAAAAAAAAAAAAAAAAAAAAAAAGGAAGTCTTGTAGGATGAGCACAAGACGTTCTGGCACGCCAAATTGGTATAGCTTGTAAATCAAGCCATTGTGCCAGACTTTGTCAAAAGCTTTCGCTACGTCGAGGAAGACTGCTAGCGTTGTCTGGGGTTTGGGGTACTTGTTAAAGCCCTCAATGATGTGCTCCGTGAGGCGGTGCACCTGTTGGACGCATGAGTGTCCGGGCCTGAAGCCAAACTGCTCATCTGGGATAAGGTGGTGTTCCTTAGCATGGGACTGGAGACGGTTTGCAAGTAACCGCTCGTAAAGTTTGCCTAAGGCACTGAGGAGGCTGATGGGGCGGTAACTGGTGGGGTCAGATGAGCTTTTGCCTGGTTTGTGAATGCCAATGACATTTGCACATTTCCAGGTGTCTGGGAATAAGCAGTGGCTCATAGCAGCATTGAAGATGCTGACTAGGAGATGGATGAGAGGAGGAGAGAGGGTTTTAAGAACCCTGTTGGAGATGCCATCGGCACCGGGGGATTTGCGCGGTCGGAGGGCCTTGATCAGTCTCGCCACCTCAGCGTAAGTCGCTAAGGTGATTGGTGGGAGTTCAGAGGTGACCACAGAGCTTTTACGTTCGACTTCAGCATCCACCGAATCGAGGTGAGCTTGGTCAACGTGATCTACGTTAGGGGAACACTGAGCCTCTAGGCTATCAGCTAGGCACTCAGCTTTGTCTTCGTCAAAGAACGCTGGGACTAGTGGGACTGGTCTGTATAAGGGAGGCATGTCGTTGTAGTTACTTCCTTTCATACCTCGCGCCAAGTCCCAATAAGCCTGGTGGCTTGGCACGAGGTTTGAAAGTTTGTCACCCCATTGTTGATCACGCAACTCAGACATGCGACTTTGAACCATGCGTTCAAAGTGGCGTTTCTTAGTTTTGTTCTCTTTACTGGGGTAAGAGTCGTAATGTCGGGTCACTGCTTTACTTTCCGTCACTAATCGTCTCACATCCGCTGGAATGACAAGGCGCCGGTCGTCCGGCACCATGACCTCCTTTGCGGATGCACCTACTACGGTGGAGAGGTGATTAGTGAACGAATCGATCGCAAGGGTTACGTCATCTTTAGTCAGGATGTCGTCAGGGATCTTGTCAAGGTCCGGTGAACTGATAGCTTTTAGGGCAACGCCTAATTGCTTCCAGTTCACTATCGTCTTAGTGGGGCGGGGGAGGTCTGTTGTTGGGTCGGGACCTAGTCGCAGTATAATGGGTCGGTGGTCAGAGTGAAGCTCGTGAACCACTTCTATGGAGCGTAACTGGAGTGTTACGCCTCTGAGTAGTGCCATGTCAAGCAAGTCAGGTCGAAAGTCTTCCGTATGAGGGTAGTGAGTGGGCTCAGTGGGCGCAATTATGTCAAAATTAAGTTCTGCGACTAGTTTTTCAAGTGCAATGCCTCTGGGATTGTTGACGTTACAATTCCATAGGATGTGCTTACTATTGAAGTCGCCAATCAGAAGGACGGCGCTTCCTAATGAGAACAATGCTTCTAAGTCAGCTCGGACGATCGGCTTTTGACAAGCTTGGTAACAGGACGCTATGACTATAGGTTGATGACCAGTCATAGCTAGGAGGCAACAAGATGCTTCCATATTAACAAGAGTCGGGGTAGGTAGGGGGATGCAGTGCAGGGACCTTTTGTAATAGATAAGAGTGCCTCCCCCACGGGAGTTCACTCTATCATCACGTACCGTTCTGTAATTGGCAAACCTAGGGTTCGCCTTCCCCGGTTTTAGAAGGGTCTCCTGCACGCATATAATGTCGATAAGGTGGGTGCAGCAAAAGTCGTGGACAAGGTCACGTTGTCTAAAGAAACCGTTAGCGTTGAATGACGCTAACGAAACTGAGCGCGGTTTCGTGCGTGCGGTTGTACTACCCATAGTGGTTGTACTGGGGAGGGGCCTGGGGAACGAAGCGCTTAAGGGCGCTAAGTAAATTCGCGTGTTCCAATGTATATTGGATCACGTCCGCTGGGGATTGAGCGAAGTGCATCTTGTGCGCTAGCTCGCGGACTTCGTTGATGTCAATAGACATCGCCAGGTCGCTGACTAGTTTGATGTCCTCTTGAAGAGAGGCATCCATCAGCGGCATGGGTGGGGCTTGTGGCCGAGGAATGGCGCGGGGAGGAGGGGCGCGAACGGAGTTGGCAACGGGTGCCGGGAGCGCGGGGCGAGCCGGGGCCGGTGCGCGGGCAGGGGCCGGGGCGCGGGCGGGAGCGGGTGCGGGCGCGCGGGCCGGGGCGCGGGCGGGAGTGATGGTCTTTACCATACTGGGTGGTTTAGACCATGCGTTACGGGCGGGGAGCGGCGCGGGTATTACCTGTGAAGCAGGTATTACCGACAGCTTAGGGCTGACCCGTTGGTAACGGTCATGTGAGGGACGGGTCGGCCTATGCCTTGCCACCCTGTGGTTTATGCGTGGTGCTTTTGGGCAGCCGCGGTAATTCGCGGTATGTCCTTGAGCACCGCATAGAACGCAGCTGGGTGGGTCCGGCGAGTCCCGAGTGCGAGTGCACGCCGCTGTCGCGTGATCGCCTAGGCACTTGACGCACCTAGCGCGAGCGAAACAGAAGCGGGAGGCGTGACCGTACAATTGGCAGTTGTGACACTGCGAGGGACTTCCATTTTTAAATGGGGCTTGTACGTCTAACCCAGAGAGGCCGCAGACCTTTTTTAAATTAAAAATGGCCTTGCCCTCTGGTGTACGGTCTAGTACTACGAGTACTAGGTCATATGGACTGCGGTCCTTCCCGCTGTACATGCGGTGAACCGCATGCACTGGGAAGTCTTGTGCTTTAAGGTCGTCACATACCGCATCGGTATGTATCTCCTTAGGCACACCGCGAATCACAACGCGAAGGACTTTCTCCTCTTCGAGCGCATAAGTGTGAAAACTTATGCTCTCTTTATGGAGGAGCTTTGTTAGCGCTCTGTGGTCGCTACTAGTGGGCACTTGGACTTTAATGCCCTGCTGCGTGGAGCGGGCATTAGTATAATGGATCCCACGATCCGAAACTAAGCGGGACAGCATGTCCCATTTGCTTTTGTCCTGAATGAACAAAGGCGGAGGCGGTTTTTCGCGACGTGCGCTCGCGTCCTGAGGGGACGCGGCGGTTGAAACCGGAGCGGAGGGAGGAGACGCGGGGCGCGGGGCGGGGGTCGGTTTTTTGCCGGAGGCGGGGGCCTTTGCGGGTGCCTTGGCGGGAGGGGCGGAAGTGGCGCAACTAGCGGCTTTGGGCGCGCGCTTGCGTTTGCGATCTACGACGGTGTAACCGTCGTTATCGGAATCAGAGTCCGTGCGTGAGGCGCCGGCCTGATCTACCTCCATGTCCGTTTCGGATTCCGAAACGGTCTCGACAATGGCGAAGGAGGGACGGGTACTCGCTGACCTCCCGATCGGTGAGCGAGAGCGAGACCGTTCACGGGGAGGGGCTGCCACCGTGCGTCTATTGTCGGGCCCGGGAGCGGGCGAAGTAGGGCTATCCTCTGAATAGGATCGGGTCAAGGGAGGAACGCTGGCCTCCGGGTTTGAAGTCCCGGAGGGAGCGATGAGAGTGTCCGTGAGGCGGGCATTCTCTTCCTCTTCAAGCAGTTGCATATGTGCAACGTATAGATCGGGGTGGCGGAGGGCGAAGGTCTGAAGGACCTGCACCTCACCGTTAGAGGGACGGGACTGCATCCTGAGGGGAATACTCAGGACGCCCTATCAAGGGTTTGAATTCCCTCACACACCTTGTGAGCTCACTGTGTGAGAGGGAGTGTGTACCTAGGGTGTGCCCTAGTTGTGTACCCTCTCCGAGCTTTTTTCTCGGCGGAGAGGGGTGCTCCTAAGCGCTACTCCGGGGTTGACTAGGGGCGACCCCAAGGCCAGTAATCCCGGAGCCCAGCTTGCTTCGGCTGACCCGTGAAGCGGGAAAGGCCACGGTGCAAGGTTAAACCAAAACAACAACAGTGGCCGTTGTCACCGTAGGGTGTCACACTGCGACCGCAGCAAATGGCGGATTTGATCGTTCAGACGGGTTTGGCTGACGCTACCCCACGCCTGAACGACGTCGCTTAACAGCACAAAGTGTGTTGTTACGCGGCTGTTACTATGTTGTGTCGGGTAGTAAAGTGGTGAAATGCGCACCGAAAAGTGCGGTCAAAACAAGACCACCAGCCCGATATGATGTTGTTCGTCCGAAACAAGGGACTTGGGTAGGTGGTAATGCCTGACGTCTTAGAGCGCCTCTGCGCGCCGGCACGGCGAGCTCGTAGCTCACGTTGCACGGCGGTCGGTGGCTGCTCAGCTTCTGCACAGAAAACAAAACTTCGTCAGGACTGCGTATTCCAAGGCACTGGTCTGCAACTAGCGTCGGAACGATGACCCGAGTGAGACGGCAATAGTGCGGGGACTATTGCGGTCTCACTGGGAGATACTGGCGGAGCTGTAGACAGGTGTGCACGGCGTGGCGGCACAGGTCGGAAAATGTAATGATAGCTGAACGGTAATAGCTAATATGGATTCAGGCTCGCCTGGGTTAGCTACCACTTTCAAGTAGAAAAATCTGTCAAGCACCCAACAGTGTGATCAGGCAGCAGTCTATAGAGCTAGTAAATAATTATGTAACAGGCTCATGAGACTTAACGACTGTATGTTTCAGGATAATAGGCTGCAGTGCAGCTCGTCATTTGTGACGAAATGCATCTGCTATAGGCAGAGGTTACCGCTTAACATTAGGTAGGCTTCGAGCGAAAGAAAAAAGGAAGCGCTCCTAAATACAGTGATAGTTATACAGGGTTATTGGTAATATGCTAACAACCTCTTAGGGTTGACATCTGCTAGTCCTAACAAAGATTATGAGATTATTTTTTTGTTTTGAAAAATAATTGTTTTTTGTTTTTTTTTTTGTATTTTAATGCCTACTCCGAGCCAAGAGCGTTCTCCGCGGCAACACTGGACCGCGCCGTACTCCTTTTGTAAGCTACTAACCTACTAACCTATCATGCATAAATATGTATGTATGTATAAGATTAAAAACATATAAAACTTTGTGAAGGATCAAATACCCATTTACTTTAAATCTTATGTATCAAGACAAAAAAAAGGTATACTTTAAAGAGTAGGTATCAAGTGATAGACACATAGTTTTAATACTTGATATCAGGTTAGTTTGACGTCTATAAAAAAAAAAACAGGCGATATGCGAGTTGGACTCCTATATCAGGGATTCCCTAAAATTCCTTGTCAACTTTCCTCCATTCATAAAAATACTAATAATATTTGGAAATTCATTTTCCAGTAAAGTTTTTGATCAAAACTTCCATCGATTTAAGTATGAACTATAAATATCTTAGTCTCCAGTAATGTTATTCTGGAACTTCCGACTTCGAACATTGTTTGTGCATACGGCCAATATCAATATTTCCTGTAAACTTTTCGCATTTGCTGAAATTTTCAGAGCGAAGTTTCCGATGTTACACAAATTATATTAGGATTTTTGGCACTTTTCAAAATATGGCGCGGTGCGTTAGCATAATATCTTTAAGAGTTGTTGTGGAAATGTGAGAAAATTTGGACTTACTACGGCCTCTTTTTTATTTTAAGGCCTTATTTTATTACGTGACGAATATTGTATGTGATAGGTTTTAAAATTCATTCATTTTCTCTGTTTCTGCAACTATATCATATCTCCGATCGGTTGAAAGTTCCGGATTGACGACAAATGGTAAAAAAAAACCTAACCTAGAAGGTTAGGTCTTTTTACCGGTCAAGGACAGCCCTGAATCACCATTAGGTGTTTGGCTACACATTTTCCACATGGTAGCTTGTCTTGAGCATTCTCAAAATGGCTTAACAACATGCGGTGAAGCTCACCCCCTCAGTGAGTTTGAACCATAGACCTGTGGCATGGCAGTCTAAAGCTATTAACACTGCGCCATCACTTCATCCATCTACACGTTGTGGTTACCAGACTCCAAAAGGCTTATCGGCGTGCGATTGCAATTTTGGCTGGTGTACAGAAATGTTTTTAATACCCACTCATCAAGAAAATATGCCGTCACCATTTCTTCACCGAACCAAGAGAAAATCTGTCGCCAAGCACCTAACGGTGTGTTCCGGCAGCTGTCCTTGAGAGCCAGAGTAAATCTAGGTTAAGCCTGTTAACACCTTCGACCACATCATCACTTACCATCACGTGAAATTGTGATCAAAGGCTTACCTATCAGCAATTAAAAAAAAACCACATGGTTGAAAAACCGACACCACGCGGCACCGTGAAAAGACTTGAGGTTGATGCGACCGACATGACAATAATAAACCGCTTTGATAATCAAACGTTCGACCAATGAATTGAACGTTGCACGGCCGCATGTGTTGCCAATTAGGATAGCTTAAAAGAGCCCTTACGTACACACCAACCAGGAAACCAGTTTTTAAACTGACTTCAAAAAAGGAGAGGTTTCTCAATTCGACTGTTTTATTTTATGTTTGTTTCCTCAGAACTTTCGACTAGGTAAACCGATTTTGATGATTCTTTTATTATAGTGTATTCATTTAAAAATAATTGAAATCGGTCAAGCCGTTTTTAGTTACACTATTATAACTGAAAAGTGTTTTCCTTCTATCTTGATGATATCATCTTGACGGTATCAATTGTCATTCACTGTCAATGACTATATAGTAGTATATGATCATTGACAGTGAATGACAATTGATCCCGTAAGTATCAAGGGTCACTATGAACATTTTTTTTTACTTCAACATGGAACCGGCTTCAACACGCAAAAGTGTTAAATAGCTTGTCGATGTCGGAACCAGACGTATAGTATTGTGATAATAGGTATTTTTGAACTATCGTAGTGTTCGTGTAGAAGTCTGTACCATTTTGAAATAAATTTTTTTTTATAGTCTACCCATCTATCGATAAGCCAAGCAGCATCAATAATGGTCTATTCTGTAGTAGTACCACAGATTTTCTACTAGTGTAAAGCAAAATAGAAATTTTCGAATTTTAAAACCTTATCTTAATAATGTAACCATATTCTAAAAAACAACCAGTAATAAGAATGTACCCCAGTACATTATACAAAGAGACTTGAGCACGTACGTGTTACAGAAAATAATTACCCAGTAGGATATCTAACTTTATTGGTGCATATTTTTGTTGATTACTCGTTTTGTTATTGTTTTAGAGCCGCATTTACTATTGCATCCCTTTATTAATTTTTTTGTAGAAAATTTGGCCATTTAACCAATGCGAATCGTGGATAATTATAATAACAGAATTAGACGATATCGTCTACTGTGGATGCTTAGATATCGCTCGAATTGTCATTTATGACTTTATAGATTAGGGATATATTATATTATATTAGACTTTATAGATTATTAAATTCCCGAACATATTACAATGCTCACAGAAGGAAAATTCAAATTGCACGTGAAAAATATTTTGATGAAGAAATCCTACTACACAGTTTGTGATTACTTAAACGACAAAAATGCTTGGAAAATTCCACCTCTGCCAAGCCATCACATGTCTCCTACGTAATTTAAACAAATATTGTAATAATTGTATAATATTGTTTATAACACATTGTAAAAAGACGTTTAAAAGAATGGCCCCGAGTTTCTTGCCCGTTCTTCTCGCAGTGGCTCTATAAACTTTTTTTGCTGAACGTGGCAGTACAATGTAGAATATTTCAATATTAAAATTTGTAATTGACCTTCATAAGAGCGTCGTAGACGCCTAAATTGAATAAATGATTTTGAATTTGAATTTGAATTTGAAGGGAATCAATTTTTTTTTTTTATGCTTAAACCTTTGTTATTGCAGCGCCAAACTAAATCCACAAGTTAAATGTTTTAATTTATGCGTATCAGGCATCGAACATCTTAGACGCACCAGAATGTACCGACCGACTCAAACTCAAACTTAAGTAGACCATTTTTGATATCTATAGATCTAACCTCGTAATACTTGCTCTACGCCTACTATAAACATTATTGAACATGGGTGGGATTAAAAGCCGTCCCTCGGGCTGCTACATGTTCTGCCACTATGAGTTACAGTGGTGAAACTGAGTTACAATGCGAATATATATCTAAATCTGCGTAAACGACAAAAACAAAAGTTGCCCTTCATTATATCTAAAACCATATAAAGTTCAATAATAACAAATATTTTAAGAAAACATTTAATTAATATTTTAATATTTTCTTAAAATATTGTTATTATTAAATGTAGATTTCCACAAAGTAACGCCTGCATCTAAGTATCATATAAAGTTCTTTAATTAATTACTATACGACAACCATAGACAACATTTGAAGAAGTGACCTAATGTCAAAGAGTTTACCTTCTGCTTTTTCACTGTGCTCCTCGGAGCGTTGATTATGCAAATATTATTCTGTAGCGATCGTAGAATTCTCATTGCTTCCTCGCTGCTCCTGAATAGATAAGCCACAGTACAGTTCATATCTGCCGCAAAAAGAAAAGGTTTTGAATGCTTAACTAATGTAGTTTCCACATGGTTTGTACTACGTAGTACTACGAGAGTGTGTTACTAAAAGGTTTTAGTCCTATGGAGTCGTTGAGTTGCTCTGCAATGCTGGGGAGAGGAAGATGTCCGCGAAATCCGGTATAGTCCAAAATGGGGTGTCTTGTCCAGTGTCTAGTAATTTCGCTCTACTGTTCCGGAATTCATGAGTTTTAGGTTTTTATACAAATTTACAATACTATGTTATGGCCGGCGGCACATGCCAGCGCTGCGCTATGTGAAAATTTAGTAAAAAGGCTGACTTAAAAAGGGAGAATGAGAAGTTGATGTAAGGGGGAATTTGAAGGTTCTCAATTCGTCTGTTTTTTTAATGTTTGTTTCCTCAGAACTTTTGACTGGTTAAAACGATTTTGATAATTCTTTTTTTATTTGAAAGCTGATGATTGCCGTGTGGTCCCATTTAAATTTCACCAATATTCGGTATAGCCGTTTTTGAGTTACACACCAATAATTAAAAAATATTTTTATATCTTGATGATATATTCGATAACAGTGAATGACAATCGATCCCGTAAGTAGCAAGGGTTACTAAAAAGAGAGATTTTGTTACCTAAAAATGGGACCGACTTTAACAAGTTATTTGACACTTTTGAGTGTTAAAGTCGGTTCCAATGGTATTTTTTTTTCTTTCAATGTCCATCCAAAGATATATAATTAGTTAAGCTAGTTTAAAAAAGTGGCTCAATTTTGTTTTAAAATTTATTTTATGTTATATCGATTTATTACCTAATTAAGGTAACATATCTTTGTCTCAAATTATATGTAAAAAATAATAATAATATTATGTGAAAAAATATCGCCATTTCTTTTTTCCTAGGTATTAAACCACTTAATGTAACTAATACTTATATGTACTCGTATATTGATTTGTCAGTTTAAATGTAGATTTAACTTGAGTTCAAAGTACCAACTCGCTTCATAGCCCCAGAAATGTCCAAGAAATGATAAGTATAGGTACATTGATCTGGCAACACTACTCAGCTTATCCGTATTCAAGTAAAACGCCACGCTGGGCATCTAACTGCATATCCAATCAGCCTGTCCTTGAGAGAATTAGACTGGTAGCAATTCGACCATAACTCATACTAACTACATAAACGGTTCTCTTTAAAACCATATCAATTGCAAGATAAGCTAATATCCTTAATCTGTGCTTTCGATTTTGAACTCGTAGAACGGCTTTCATGTGAAAAGCAGTGCAAACCCAGACAGAATAAATACCGTATCTGTCACGTTGGAGCGTGCGCTAATATGAGTCTTATTTCAACACATCTTTGGTAGATTTTCGTCCGGGCCGGCACCGAGCTGCTAATTTGGGTTTTATAAGGGCCTTAAACGTATTCCACTGTAGCGGCATTGGCACCTGTTTAAGAATTGATGGCTTCGTGACACTCTCAGTGGTATCTATTCCCGTCTTCCGCGTTCGTTTCCTCTTTCTAATTTATTAACACTCCTTAATAATAAAGCTCCATCTGGCGTGCCTGACGTCGCAACGTTTTTTGGGTAATTGCCGTTGATGCTGATTATATGGACAGGGGTCTTCATTTACATTTAGAGTATAACTCTCCGCAGCATTTCTGACGAAAAAATTATGAACAAAAAGCTATTCCTCAATATGATTGATGTTTAGTAGAGCTTGGTATTTAAAATACCTCTAACCTACGCTAAAAAACTAAAATGGAAGTAGGCTGGGCATGTAGCGAGGCTACAGGACGAGAGATGGACCAAAAGAGTTACAACGTGGAAGGTTCCAATCGGCAAACGTCCCCAAGGCAGACCACACACGAGGTGGGCAGACGAGTTGGAAAAAATAGCTGGTCCCTGTTGGCCGCAAATAGCTCAAGAGAGAGATACATGGTTTTCTTTAGAGGAGGCCTTCACCTTCACCTGAAGAGGGGTTCATGCAATCAAACTTCTATTTAAATAAACATTAATATGTATGTAAGTGTATTTTTGCATGAAATAAAAGGTTTATTATTATTTATTATTTATATATTTAAAATACGAATTTACTCACGAACATAAGCCACATAAATTCGATTATAGTTTATAACATATTTAATTAATTTGGATAACAAAATCCTTCTATCTTTCTCTGTGAGGTTCGTAAAAGGTGCCAAAATCTACATTTGACATGCCACTACCCACGGCAATTGAGTTGTATGTTGCTGTAAACCAGACGCACGACTAAGCTTTTAGCAATCTAGATGCCCTGATTACTTGAAAAGTAGCGGGTATACTAATAATGAGCTCATTCCCAAGGAGGGTTCGCGTCAGGAAGATAGCCGGCCATAAAACCAAAACTTTTTATATACTGTCCTTTTTTATGATAAAGTGACGAGACGGACAATTCGCCCGTCTAATGGTAAGCGCCACGCCTGTATATCACAGTTGCAGTGTCACCGTCCTTTTTCTGTATGACACTGCACTGCGCTCGTAACTCCAACACGTTAGCTCTTTTGTCCCGTTCGCCCAGTTATGTCATTTGCTACTGTTGTAGTGTTTGCATACAGACTGAATATATGATACAGTGTGGTACCCACCAAGCTGAAATCTTTAAAGAGACTGAAAGCTGTGGTAGTCTTTTGTGATGTTACCGAAAAACATATTTTCAATACGTTCTTTTGTTGTTATAAAAGAAATATCGTATCCTATATATCATACCTCAGGTAAAGGTAGAGAAAATGATTATTTAGAGCCACTATATAAAAAAAAAAGTTGTTATCCGTCTTTCTGGTTTTCGAGGCAAATTTACACAGTATCGACTTCATGCCGTCACGATTAATCAATGCCAATGCCGGTTAAAATCATATATCACTTTGCGTTCTAAATCATTCCAGCATATCCGGCCAGAACAAAGTATAGAGATCAGTGGTAGCTACGTATTTAATAACTTTGTCAGTCTATCATTCTACTGTGTCATCTTCGTGACGAGACAAAGTGTCGTATTTGGCAGGATGAAGATGTTTGGCATTCCGAAGTACATGTGTAAAAATATCCAAAACCGTGTGTTTATACTAATGCCTGTTTTTGCGGCCTTTGATACTTCGTAAGTCTCTTTTCCTGTATATATATAATCTGGGTGACTTCAAGCAGGCCTGCCTTACTCCGCACTAAAGGTAGAAAGGTACAGGTTCATCGGAGTATCCGTCCGAACTGTATTATTCTACGATGTGTGTCGCGTCAGAAGAGATCAGAGCTATGCCTGGCTATGCGATAGAAAGAGAGACGCCTTGTAAGTGAATATAATTATTAGGTACTCCGTGCTTTGCGAGCTGAAGTGCACTTTATGGCTTCGTATCTAGAGTCGGTTATTAATTGGTCCTTTTTACTGTGCTTCAAGTACATAGTGACTAGGTATCTTTTAGACATGAATGTTCTACTGTGGATCGCATCGTCCAACATCTGACGAAAGATGCGTCGCTGATATTCCGACGCGTAATTTATGGTTAGTTGACGCAGTAACACAGTTTCAGTCAAACGCCGTTAGTTGTCTTTATATAGTTCTGCAGCGTTACGCGACGGATTATCGGTGACGTAAATTACGTCAGATGTATTCTATACTGTACTGTATCAGCCGGATCGTCCACTGCTGAACACAGCCTCCCCTATGTAGGGGGTGTTTGCCATAATCCCCACGCTTGACAGGCGGCTTGGGGATCGCAGTGCCAGATAGCATAGTTCTTAAGAAGGCGCTGCTGCCCACCTTCTAATAGTATTTTTCCCTTAGTCGACTTTTACGACACCTACGGGATGAAATGGGGAGGTGCAATTCTAACCCGGCACCCCGCGCGGGATGATGTATTCACAGTATTACAATTTACTCCCAATTGTACACCACCCTAAAGTACAAAATCTGTCGCTAAACACCTAACGGTGCTTTACGGCAGCTGTCCTTGAAAGCTAGTAATTCTAGGTTAACCTGAATAACATCTTCGACATCATCAATTACCATCAGGTGAGGTTGTGATTAAGGCTAGCCTGTCAGCTATATAAAGAACTAGCTTTCCGGGCGCGGCTCCGCCCGCGCGTATGTCGGTTATCGCGCGAAAACATTAACCTCTTTTTGCGCAGTCGGATAAAAACTATCCTATGTTTTTTCCCGCGTCTCAAACTATCTCCATACCAAATTTCATTCAAATCGGTCCAGTAGTTTTGGCGTGAAAGCGTAACAGACAGACAGACAGACAGACAGACAGACAGACAGAGTTACTTTCGCATTTATAATATTAGTACTGATACTAAGCAACAGAAAAACGATTCCTTTTAATAAGCCCTTAAATGGTTAATATCTTCGTTGAAAACTTTGAAAACAATCTAAGGCAGCCAATTTTCATAAAAAATCGTCACTTCTTAATCTCACAACAAAATTATATTTCCCTCCAAGGTGAAAAGGAAAAAATATATTATCGCAATATCTCTTCTAAACTCCCTAATTAGTCCCAAGGGTTGGTTTTAGGGGATTATTTCTTGGGAAAGCGTCTGACTTGTCAGCTTATTTGCAATTTTAATCTTATCCTGGTTACCTCCGATTGTTATTCAGGATTATACGGCATAAGTAAAGGGGTTACATTGTTTATTTTCGTGTTAATTTAATTTATTTACTAGGAAAAAGCTAAGCATTGTGAGGGCTCGCGTAGTATTTTAAAAAACTAATATTTTTAGTAATTAAACAACTTTAAACGGTAAATCGCTTTATTTATCATTTTTTTGTCCCGACGTTTCAAACATTTTGCAGTGAACGTGGTCACGGGGTGGTATACGCGTTTTTATTTAAACCGTTTTAAGTTATTTAATTACTATGTGTAACAGTCGCGAAAACCTAAGACAACATCAAACTTAGTATTTATAAAAAATACAAAAAACTTATGAAGAAACTCCTCTTTTTTAATGAATAGATTCAGGCGTTACTTTGCGGAAATCCATATTTAATAATGACAAATATTTTTAAAAGTATCTTAAAAAACAATTAATAATCTATAAATAAAACACTTAAAAAGTATAAAAATATATATCTAGTGACAATTCCGCCTAATTTTCCTGTTATCTACGAGAAGAAAAACGGAAGAATATCCGACTAGTTTCGCTTCTAGACAAAGCATCTTCAGGAGGACTTGACTCACCGAGCGCACGATCGAGACTCCTCTTTTTTCTATGGTCGGTTAAAAACGTCACACAATACTGTGTTCTGATGGAATGGCTACTGATTTATATCCAATAATTGCGCACTGATTTACCCGTCAAATCGGCACAGCAATTACAGTTAATGCGTTCGATTCTTATTGCTGTTTAAAAATTGATCGCCAGCGTGACAGTTGGGTTGATCGCCGCCGTGACATATCGTGATTAAACACCGAACTCACGTGAAAACGACGTTTAATTATGTTGGTTTAACCTCGCGATGTTTAATTGTTCTCGAGGGGTTGGTGCAATTTTACAATTGGGTTAATTTTATTTATGCCCATTTTCAGAATGTTCGAGTAAGTTCCGGTTATACTGCCCAGAACATATTTACTAAACAAAACACTATCTTTGCGTTTCACAGTCATCGATTTAGCCTATCCATCTGTTAAAGCTTGAAACGCGCTGCATGTAACTGCCATTTATATCATTTAGTTATTTTATGTGTTGGTTAGCAACCCGAAACTTTATCGGGACGTGCTGAAACGGACCCTTAGGGCCTGTTTCAGAATATTCGAGTATGTTCCGGTTATACTACCCAGAACATATTTGTTAAACAAAACACTATCTTTGCGTTTCACAGTCATCGATCTACCCTATCCATCGGTTAAAGCTTGAAACGCGCTGCATGTAACTCCCATTTTTATCATTCAGTTATTTTATGTGTTGGTTAGCAACCCGAAACTTTATCGGGACGTGCTGAAACGGACCCTTAGGGCCTGTTTCAGAATGTTCGAGTATGTTCCGGTTATACTACCCAGAACATATTTGTTAAACAAAACACTATCTTTGCGTTTCACAGTCATCGATCTACCCTATCCATCGGTTAAAGCTTGAAACGCGCTGCATGTAACTGCCATTTATATCATTCAGTTATTTTATGTGTTGGTTAGCAACCCGAAACTTTATTAGGACATTCTGATACTGGGCCTTAGTGTAATAATTTTCTACTTAAAATTATTGCACTATATTAAATAATTATTTTCTGACTCTGCCTCGTTGGTAAAGGTGCGAAAGCGTCGATTAGGAATTTTGAGTTAGATTTCCGAATTGGACATGTAATGGATTTAACGGAAACTTAAATTCTTACTACGCGCGTATATTGACTAGGGCGTTGCTGCTTGCGCATTAGTCGCACAAAATGGCTGTTCACTATCTTATGCCCTTCAGTAAACAAAACAAATCGTATAAATTACAAAGAACAAATTTTGGCAAGAAAACTGTAACCTTTGAAGGAGCACAACTATATAATAAGCATAAAAGACTTTCAGTCATTCAGCGCCCTCAAAAAACACCTCGCTGACTATATTATATCGCACATCAAGCTGTTACAATGATGAATAAATGAAATGTGTGAGGGTAGAATGCAGCTCAGTATTATAAATTACAATTTATATTATAATAAAAAAAATTACGAGAGGAAAAATTTAAGTCATGTGCGGGATTCGAACCCGCGTCCATCCACCTTGAGCCGGGGTATGCTCTTATCCAATTGAGCTAACATGACATTGAGTCCATAACTCAATTTGTTCCTATCGTTCTTTTTAACCATCGTATTGAGGTGGAGCGACATCTATAATCCGCAGAGCATGCGTTATTGCAAACATAAAAATATTGACAAATAGTTTAATTCTCAAGTCAGTGACTATATGTGTGTCTTATTCGGAATACATGTCTTTAAACCTAGAAAAGCATCCTAAACAGAGTTGGCGTCAGGGTGCATGTAGGTACAAAACCGTAGCCAGAATCAGCACGGGTTGTTAGAAAACAGTATGTACAATACTTTCTGGTCGCAGCTCCGCCCGCGCGTATGTCCGTTATCTCGGAAAACATTACTTTTTGCGCAGTTGAATAAAAACTACCCAATGTCCTTCCCGGCATCTCAAACTATTTGCATACCAAATTTCATCCAAATCGGTCCTGTAGCTTTGGCGTGAAAGCTTTTTTTTTTTTTTTAGGGAGGACATAGATGCTGGCTACCGCCTGTGCGGTCGTCCAGCTCCACCGGGTTTTGGGCGAGGGCCTGGCCCTACAATAGCCCGGGAGGGAGAAGTGCCGAAGGCACTTCTCCCGAGACGGGCGTAGAAGGCGAAAAGCGCTTTCTACCTCCGTCTCCTGCGGACGCCGAAAACGTACCGCTATTATAGGAGGGGTTGACAGCGAGCTCAAGGGCACCACTGTGGTTCGGACCTCGGCTTGTCTCGCTGTCGAGAGACATGGGGGGGATCGGAGCAAAATGCCTCTGTGCAACTGCAGTGTTGCACAATTGGGCCCTACTGAATAATACTCTTTGACTATTTGGAGAGCAATTTATCGTGACCTTGTTTTTGCCTCGAGCTCGCCGGCGAGCTCGGTGTTTGATTGTGTGACCTCTAATTACCTCACACCTGGGGATTTTACCTCGACGACTTGCGGATAACGCTAAAGCTGCCAATGTAATGACTGCGATGGGGTCATCCGGGTCGTCTAATACCTGCCGTGGTCGGCGACGGGGGGGTTTGAAAAATGGGATAGAAGAGGCGGTCGAGTAGTTCGATGCCTGGACAACCAAAGGGTTCGAGTGGTGGGGCGCTCGATCAAAGTATCGGCGGGCGCAGTCCTTATTGAACTGCGCTAAAGAGGGAAGGTTTAGGTCGCAATGCAACTCGGTGTTCCGGATATACCACGGAGCGCCGGTTGCACTACGAAGAAAACGGTTTTGAATGACTTGAAGCTTATGGAGATGGGCCTCACTAGCATGACTAAACACTACTGATGCGTAAGTCATGATGGGGCGGATGCAGGCAGTGTAAAGTGTCTTCTTATTACTAAGAGACATTTTACTCTCTTTGCGAATCAGGGGACCAAGGCGACCCATTACAAAGGCCGCTCTGTTTCGGACGGTTGTTATATGATCGCTAAAGGTGAGATTCCGATCAAGGGTGACTCCGAGATATTTTGTTTTACTAACCCAGGGGATGGGTTGGTCAAACAAAGTTAAAGGTTGCGGGTAACGGGGGCGAGTCTTCTCAGTAAAGTACATAGCTGCACTTTTAACTGGGTTGACCGCGATGCGCCATTTACGGAACCAGTCACCGATCTCGGTGATGGCCCGTTGAAGGGCGAATATGGACTTTCTGCTGATACGCCACCCAGTGGTATAAATAGCGGTATCATCCGCGTATTGGGCCAATAGGACGTCTGGCTGGGAGCGTGGGATGTCGCTGGTATACAGCGCGAAGAGAATGGGTGATAGCACGGAGCCCTGAGGGACTCCGGCTCTGACTGGGTGGGGGGAGGAGAGGGTGCCTTCCACGCGATAGCGAAAGCTTCTGGCTTTAAGGAAGTCTTGTAGGATGAGCACAAGACGTTCTGGCACGCCAAGTTGGTATAGCTTGTAAATCAAGCCATTGTGCCAGACTTTGTCAAAAGCTTTCGCTACGTCGAGGAAGACTGCTAGCGTTGTCTGGGGTTTGGGGTACTTGTTAAAGCCCTCAATGATGTGCTCCGTGAGGCGGTGCACCTGTTGGACGCATGAGTGTCCGGGTCTGAAGCCAAACTGCTCATCTGGAATAAGGTGGTGTTCCTTAGCATGGGACTGGAGACGGTTTGCAAGTAACCGCTCGTAAAGTTTGCCTAAGGCACTGAGGAGGCTGATGGGGCGGTAACTGGTGGGGTCAGATGAGCTTTTGCCTGGTTTGTGAATGCCAATGACATTTGCACATTTCCAGGTGTCTGGGAATAGGCAGTGGCTCATAGCAGCATTGAAGATGCTGACTAGGAGATGGATGAGAGGAGGAGAGAGGGTTTTAAGAACCCTGTTGGAGATGCCATCGGCACCGGGGGATTTGCGCGGTCGGAGGGCCTTGATCAGTCTCGCCACCTCAGCGTAAGTCGCTAAGGTGATTGGTGGGAGTTCAGAGGTGACCACAGAGCTTTTACGTTCGACTTCAGCATCCACCGAATCGAGGTGAGCTTGGTCAACGTGATCTATGTTAGGGGAACACTGAGCCTCTAGGCTATCAGCTAGGCACTCAGCTTTGTCTTCGTCAAAGAACGCTGGGACTAGTGGGACTGGTCTGTATAAGGGAGGCATGTCGTTATGGTTACTACCTTTCATACGTCGCGCCAAGTCCCAATAAGCATGGTGGCTTGGCACGAGGTTTGAAAGTTTGTCACCCCATTGTTGATCACGCAACTCAGACACGCGACTTTGAACCATGCGTTCAAAGTGGCGTTTCTTTGTTTTGTTCTCTTTACTGGGGTAAGAGTCGTAATGTCGGGTCACTGCTTTACTTTCCGTCACTAATCGTCTCACATCCGCTGGAATGACAAGGCGCCGGTCGTCCGGCACCATGACCTCCTTTGCGGATGCACCTACTACGGTGGAGAGGTGATTAGTGAACGAATCGATCGCAAGGGTTACGTCGTCTTTAGTCAGGATGTCGTCAGGGATCTTGTCAAGGTCCGGTGAACTGATAGCCTTTAGGGCATCGCCTACCTGCTTCCAGTTCACTATTGTCTTAGTGGGGCGGGGGAGGTCTGTCGTTGGGTCGGGACCTAGTCGCAGTATAATGGGTCGGTGGTCAGAGTGAAGCTCGTGAACCACTTCTATGGAGCGTAACTGAAGTGTTACGCCTCTGAGCAGTGCCATGTCAAGCAAGTCAGGTCGAAAGTCTTCCATATGAGGGTAGTGAGTGGGCTCAGTGGGCGCAATTATGTCAAAATTAAGTTCTGCGACTAGTTTTTCAAGTGCAATACCTCTGGGATTGTTGATGTTACAATTCCATAGGATGTGCTTACTATTGAAGTCGCCAATCAGAAGGACGGCGCTTCCTAAGGAGAACAATGCTTCTAAGTCAGCTCGGACGATCGGCTTGGAGCAAGCTTGGTAACAGGACGCTATGACTATAGGTTGATGACCAGTCATAGCTAGGAGGCAACAAGATGCTTCCATATTAACAAGAGTCGGGGTAGGTAGGGGAATGCAGTGCAGGGACCTTTTGTAATAGATAAGAGTGCCTCCCCCACGGGAGTTCACTCTATCATCACGTACCGTTCTGTAATTGGCAAACCTAGGGTTCGCCTTCCGCGGTTTTAGAAGGGTTTCCTGCACGCATATGATATCGATAAGGTGGGTACAACAAAAGTCGTGGACGAGGTCACGTTGTCTGAAGAGGCCGTTAGCGTTAAATGACGCTAGCGAAACTGAGTGCGGTTTCGTGCGTACGGTTGTACTACCCATAGTGGTTGTACTGGGGAGGGGCCTGGGGGACGAAGCGCTTAAGGGCGCTTAGTAAGTTTGCGTGTTCCAATGTGTATTGGATCACGTCCGCTGGGGATTGAGCGTATTGCATCTTGTGGAATAGCTCTTGTACCTCATTGATGTCAACCGACATAGCCAGATCGCTGACTAGGTTGATTGCCTCTTGAAGAGGGGCAGCCATCAATGGCATAGGGGGAGCTTGTGGCCGGGAAGCGGCGCGGGGAGGGGCGCGAACGGTGTTGGCAGCGGGTGCCGGGAGCGCGGGGCGAGCCGGGGCCGGTGCGCGGGCAGGGGCCGCGGCGCGGGCGGGTGCGGGAGCGGGCGCGGGCGCGCGGGCCGGGGCGCGGGCGGTAGCGACGGTCTTAACCATACTGGGTGGTTTAGACCATGCGTTACGGGCTGGGAGCGGTGCGGGTATTACCTGTGAGGCAGGTACTACCGTTAGTTTAGGGCTTACCCGTTGGTAGCGGTCATAAGAGGGACGGGTCGGCCTATGCCTTGCCACCCTGTGGTTCACTCGTGGTGCTTTAGGGCAACCACGGTAATTCGCGGTATGCCCTTGAGCACCGCATAGGACACAACTGGGTGGGTCCGGCGAGTCCCGGGTGCGAGTGCACGCTGCTGTCGCGTGATCGCCTAGGCACTTAACGCACCTAGCGCGAGCGAAGCAGAAACGGGAGGCGTGCCCGTATAGTTGGCAGTTATGGCACTGCGAGGGACTCCCATTCTTGTATGGGGCTTGGACATCGAGTCCTGAGAGGCCACAGACCTTTTTTAAATTAAAAATGGCCTTGCCTTCAGGTGTACGATCTAGTACTACGAGTACTAGATCGTAGGGACTGCGGTCCTTCCCGCTGTACATGCGGTGAACTGCATGTACGGGGAAGTCTTGTGCCTTCAGGTCGGCACATACCGAATCGGTATGTACCTCCTTGGGCACACCGCGGATGACCACTCGGAGGACTTTCTCCTCTTCGAGCGCATAAGTGTGGAAGCTTATGCTCTCATTGCGGAGGAGTTTCGTTAGCGCTCTGTGGTCGCTAATGGTGGACACTTGAACTTTAATGCCCTGCTGCGTGGAGCGGGCATTAGTATAGTGGATCCCACGATCCGAAACTAAACGGGACAGCATGTCCCATTTGGTTTTGTCCTGAATGAACAGGGGCGGAGGCGGTTTTTCGCGGCGCGCGCTCGCGTCCTGAGGGGACGCGGCAGTGGTGGCCGGAGCGGAGGGAGGAGACGCGGGGCGCGGGGCGGGGGTCGGCTTCTTGCCGGAGGCGGGGGCCTTAGCGGGTGCCTTGGCGGGAGGGGCGGAAGTTGCGCAACTAGCGGCTTTAGGAGCACGCTTGCGTTTGCGGTCAACGACGGTATAGCCGTCGTTATCGGAGTCCGAGTCAGTGCGTAAGGCGCGACTCGGATCTACTTCCATCTCCGTTTCGGAGTCCGAAGTGGGCTCGACAACGGCGATGGAGGGACGGGTGCTCGCTGGCCTCCCGATCGGTGAGCGCGAGCGAGACCTCTCACGGGGAGGGGCTGCCACCGTGCGTCTATTATCCGGGCCCGGAGCGGGCGAAAGCGGGCTGTCCTCTGAGAAGGACCGGGTCAGAGGAGGGACGTTGGCCTCCGGGATTGAAGTCCCGGAGGGAGCAATAAGAGTGTCCGTGAGGCGGGCACTCGCTTCCTCTTCGAGGAGTTGCATGTGTGCAACATACAGATCGGGGTGGCGGAGGGCGAAGGTCTGAAGGACCTGCACCTCACCGTTAGAGGGACGGGACTGCATCCTGAGGGGAATACTCAGGACGCCCTATCAAGGGTTTGAATTCCCTCACACACCTTGTGAGCTCACTGTGTGAGAGGGAGTGTGTACCTAGGGTGTGCCCTAGTTGTGTACCCTCTCCGAGCTTTTTTCTCGGCGGAGAGGGGTGCTCCTAAGCGCTACTCCGGGGTTGACTAGGGGCGACCCCAAGGCCAGTAATCCCGGAGCCCAGCTTGCTTCGGCTGACCCGTGAAGCGGGAAAGGCCACGGTGCAAGGTTAAACCAAAACAACAACAGTGGCCGTTGTCACCGTAGGGTGTCACACTGCGACCGCAGCAAATGGCGGATTTGATCGTTCAGACGGGTTTGGCTGACGCTACCCCACGCCTGAACGACGTCGCTTAACAACACAAAGTGTGTTGTTACGCGACTGTTACTATGTTGTGTCGGGTAGTAAAGTGGTGAAATGCGCACCGAAAAGTGCGGTCAAAACAAGACCACCAGCCCGATATGATGTTGTTCGTCCGAAACAAGGGACTTGGGTAGGTGGTAATGCCTGACGTCTTAGAGCGCCTCTGCGCGCCGGCACGGCGAGCTCGTAGCTCACGTTGCACGGCGGTCGGTGGCTGCTCAGCTTCTGCACAGAAAACAAAACTTCGTCAGGACTGCGTATTCCAAGGCACTGGTCTGCAACTAGCGTCGGAACGATGACCCGAGTGAGACGGCAATAGTGCGGGGACTATTGCGGTCTCACTGGGAGATACTGGCGGAGCTGTAGACAGGTGTGCACGGCGTGGCGGCACAGGTCGGAATGTGTGGCGTGAAAGCGAGACAGACAGACAGATAAGAGTTACTTTCGCATTTGTAATAGTATGGATACATAAATACGTGGATAAGTTTTGTATATGTTTGTATAGTGTACACGGATAGCGGGGAATGATATCCAGATATCGGATCGACAAAACAATACAAATGCCTTTGAGAAATATGACCCATCCTGAGATCCAAACAATGTGCACATGACAAATTCTATTGTATTGATGACAGACGTGTTCATTGAATGCTCGAGCCAGTTACACAAATATTATTTTCAATACGCTGGTCGTAAAGGCTCTATTTCGGGGTTTCCTTTATCAAAATGTGCTTTTGCACACGTGCTTTTCACTTTTCAGTTTAAGTTTTAATAAGCTGCCACTAGATTGTTCACGGAGGTTATTGACTTTTATTAATTCTCATAAGAACAAACCAAGGAGTTTCTTATTTCTTACCCTCAGAGTTAGAGATACGAATGACATATTGTCTTTACTGCTGACTGTGTAGTGTAATGACTTAAAGGCATTTTTTTCGATTATGCGCGCTAATTTTTATTTTTATATCTGATAGTTAAGCCTTTGACCTCAATCTCACCTGATGGTAAGTGGTGGTGTGGTCGAAGGTTTAACAGGCTTAATCTAGAATTACTGGTTCTCAAAGACAGCTGCCGGAGCACACCATTAGGTGCTTGTTGACAGATTTTCTACTCGAGGGTGGTCGCTATGCGCGGTGGGTATTGGCAAAATGCCCTTCCAAAATGCGGTGATGCTCAATCTCAGGATTCGAACCATGGACCTGCTGCGCAGCAGTCCATAGCCAATACCAATGAGCTATCACTGCTTCAAAATTGCCACCATTTGTTCTTAATTCAAATAGGTAGATAGATTAATACATATTTAACGTTTAACTCATATGTACATTTAAAATAGTCGTTTGACACTCGTGCTATTTTAATTATTCCTATCTCGGCTTGATCTATTAGCCTTTACCTACGGCTCGGGCAAAAATAATAATAAGAAAGTACAACATTGTGGTTCCGGTTTGAATAATATTCCTAGCATTTCGTATCTTAATGTACTATTTTAGAACAGTTAGTTAAGAATTTTATCACAGTCTCGTTTGGGAAAACCACGCAGTTGACAGCTGAAAAAAATCTTTATCTCTAATTATATTGTGTTATATTAAAAAAACGGACACTCTTGTTTTATTTACGTTAAAACCGAAACCGTTGTCCTTTTGACCCCATCGTAGGGGGATGATTCGCTTATCGTTAATGGTAAAATTACAATATGTTTGAAATAACCAAAATCATTGTCGAAACACGACCATGTCCTGACTAGTTGAGAAGTTTCCCCGGAGTTGAAAATATTTTGCTGCAAAATGATTCCCAAAGTATCAAATAGGATCGATAAAGAGAAATATGAGCTGTCGTCTCCATCATGGCATCCGACACGTGGACATGACAAGGCTCTTGTGTTACCGACACTTATGTCCGTCTAAGGCGCTTGTCCCACTGCCAGCGATCAGCGATAGATAGATAGATAAACTCTTTATTGAACACATTAAACTAAAACAAAATTAAAAATGTTTAGCTTATATAAATGAACAATAGGCAGCCTTATCGCTCAAAGAGATCTCTTCCAGACAACCTTTGAATGGAGAGGAGCAAGTTTGACAAGGGCTGGCGGTGTACAATATAATTACTAGTATAAGCGAGTAGCGCTAGAAAATAGAATAAAGTTTTATTCGTTTTGTCTCTACGGCTATAAGCGAGTGAGCGACAGCGACGGATGTAGTTTTGTAGTTCTGCTTTAAGCCAGTGAGCGAGAAGGACGGGTGACGCTAGTCTGCGTAGATATTTACTAAGCGAGTCTCTGGGCGAGTGAGCGAGTCTTTCAGCGCATCAGTGAGACAACTGCCTAATGCACAAGTTTGATTCAATTTCAAGACATTTAAAATTTAATAATCTTAATTTATATTTGTACCTATATCAATTAGAGAATGATTTTATGCTTGTACCATATACCTACTGAATAAGAATATATAAAATTGAAAAAATAATCTGCTTATGGATTGAGCGAGAGAACAGGATTTAATATATTTATTTTTGGATCATATTTAAAAGCGCTCACATTTATATTTATCATTTATTTATTTTACAACATATATAACATTCTAACAGACTGCGAATAAGGTGATTTTATATGTATTTACATAAAAACATATGATTTTATTTAATAAATTCACTCATGCTATTGAAATATTGCGTAGTTCTGTTTCGCTCACTCGCAAGCGAATCCAGGTCTATCTGGCCTACTCTCTCAGTTTGTAATTTATTCAAAGACCACTTCGTCATATTAATTATTTATTTATTTTTACATAATGTTGCAGTAAGGAATATAGAGCTATTTTAATAGATGTAGTAGGATAATGTAAATAGGTGCCCCGGCATGAAATTGACAAATGATGGCGAAATTAGGGCGGATCCGCTAAGGTTTCGCTGTAGAAATGTAAATGAGGTGTCATGGATACAATACCCAAACTGACCGCGTTATTTCCTCGTTTCAGACCCCCAGCCTTACTGTCTTACTAGAATGTTAATGAAGAGTAACTTCATTTGGACATTTGATTTTTTTTTTCTCTCCTATCTAATAAATGTTCAAAGTATGAAACTCAGGAATTGTTAATACAGGGTGTCTCATAAAGTCTCAACTATTTCAACATATAAAAAATAGGCAATAAGAATGGTTTAGGAACCTTCATTAATCAAAATAAATACACAATGAATCAAATTTTCATTTTTTTTAAATAACATCGTTCAGGTGACTTCCGTTTCTCTGACGACATTCTTCGAATCGCTGGTGAAGGTTCCTAAAAACATTCTGGAGAAGAGGTCTGGTAATCGATGCAATTTTTTCAGTTATGTTTGCCTTTAATTCTGCTAAACTTTGTGGGGCATTGTCGTACACATTTGATTGTAGGTAACCCCAAAGAAAAAAATCGTATGGAGTTAGGTCTGGGCTCCTGGTAATGTCACCCGTTCTTGAAAGTACCTTTTCAGGAAACAATTCTTGTAGTGCTTCCAAGGAGTTGTTAGTTGTATGGGACGTGGCTCCATCTTGTTGAAACCACGTCTCACTGTTGTTATGTATGCATTTTTGAAGCTCCGCTTGAAAGAACTTGCGAATCATGTCCACATAACGCGCCGAAGTTACATTCAATGCTTTGCCTCTCCCATACTCAAAAAAATAAGGTCCTATGACACATTTTGCTGACATAGCCACCCATACGGTGACTTTAGGGCTGTGCAATGAACGTTGATGAAGCATGTGTGCATTAAATTAGCCCCAGAAACGGCAATTTTGGCGATTAACATAACCGTCTAGGTGGAAATAGGCCTCATCACTGAAAAACATGTTGTCATTACTAAAAAATCTCTCCAACATGATGTTAACAAAATTCAGTCTTAAAACATAATCAGATTCCTTTAGCGACTGTACGATCTGAATTTTGTATGCTTTGAGATGTAAATCGGAACGCAATATGCAATGCACTGTGGCGCCGCACAGAATTAGCAACCAATTCAATGTTTTCTGTCATTCTTCCAGTTCTAGAACGTCCAGATGGTTTATTTCCCACTGTGTTTCCGAAAGTGTTAAAGCTCCACGAGAGTATAGTCGCATTACTTGGCGCCTCACCAATATTTCGTAATTCATAGTAAAGTCGAATTTGACGACACACGCGTATGAGGGATTGATCACTCTCAAAATATGCGCGCACGCAAAAAACGCGTTGCTCTCCCTTGTACGGCATGATGACAACTGAAAATACTCGAACCACGCCGCCTAACGGCGCGCTCCTCTTCTCGCCTCGGATCCTTATGAGACATCCTGTATATGCAACTCCAAGCAAACCTACTTAGGAAAAAAAATGTTATGCTTTTATACATTTGCGGTGAAATGAATGTATATTCCAAGATTGTATGTAGGTAAATCCGAGATAATACTAGGATATTTATATCTATGTATGTATAGGTCTAATGTTGTATAGCTAATGGTACGGGACACTTCGTGCGCGAGTCCGACTCGCACTTGGCCATTTTTGGAAATAAGCAATTCGTGTAACCACTGAACCGCCACGAGACGTTCCGATCACCATTACAGTTCCGATCTCTTTCACTCTCTCACACCAAACGATACACATATCTCGCTCATCCATTTAATTGAGATTAGTACCTTAGATAAAATAAAATGACGATATTTTCTATTTAATCAATAAAAGCAATAATTACGCGTGAAATGAAACAGTTTTCTTATCTCTCACAGTGCTTGTATAATTGGTGCAGAGTCTAAAGACACAAGGAAGGCATATTGCCCACAGATTATTCCTAAAAAAGCGATTAGCGGCGATGTATTCACCGGACGCTCGGAAGTGCAAGATTGGTAGTGACATCATCTGTAAAAATTTCAACTGTCTAGCTATCACCGTTCTTGAGATACAGCCTGGTGACAGACGGACGGACAGCGAAGTCTCAGTAATAGGGTCCCGTTTTTACCCCTTTGGTACGGAACCCTAAAAACGATGGCTTTTTGTGAATAAAATAAACGAAATACATTTATCAACTGAAATCAGATTATTTTTGTCTAATATGAGTTTTACGGACTATTCTATAATATAAATTACGACAACGAGCGAAGCGAGGAGGAGCTTTGATTTGCTGGCGACCACAAAAACACGCGAGCATCTACAATACATCAAGAATCTGACGCTTCTTTTATTCCTATTGAAATATATAGATTTCCTAGGAAAATAGCATATTACAAAATTTATCTGAGAAGCGCTCGTAGCGAAGTTTGCTTAGCCATTCTGGATCGATCAGCAAAGGAGCGCTTCCGTGCTTCGGAGGGCACGTTAAGCCGTCGGTCCCGGTTGTTGTCTTAGGAGGGCAGTCGTTACTACAGCATGGTGGTAGGGCAATTTGCGAATGCCCGCCTGGCTAGCTACCACCCTCAAGTTGAAAATCTGTCGCCAAGCACATAACGGTGTGTTCCGGCAGCTGTCCTTGAGAGCCAGTAATTCTAGGTTAGCCTGTACAACATCTTCGACCACATCATCACTTACCATGTGAGATAGTGGTCAAAGGCTAACCTATCAGGCATAAAAAAAAAGAAACATAGATTTACTATCAATTTTACAAAATTACAAATGTACTAGAGGAAAAAATTAAGTCATGTGCGGGATTATTTAATTATTCTTCTTGTAAACTTGTAATTTTTTTATGTATTCAGCAGAGCATGCGTAATTGCAAACATAAAAATATTAAAATTTAATATATTAAATAGTAATATATATATTACTATTTAGGTATTGTACACATTTCTAGAATATGTGTAAACTTTTTATTTATATTTAAATATGTTTACTTGTCCTAGTTATCTAAGCCCATTGCTTATAAAAACAATGTCATTCTATAATGTCATAATTAAATTCATCTATATTTTTTTATTTATTTATAGCTGATAGGTTAGCCTTTGACCGCTAAGTAACCTGATTCGCGTTGTAGCATGGTGGTAGGGCATTTTGCAACCTCAAGTAGAATATCTGTCACCAAGCACCTAGCTGTATATTTTGGCAGCTGTCTTTGAAAGTTTTAGGTTAGAACGAACAACATATTCGACCAAAACATAATTTACCATAAGCTATAAAGAAAAAAATAATTCCCTAATTGACCGTACCGTATTTCCTTGTTCCAGAGCCGCGCTAGTGATGCGCCCCGCTAGCTAGTGATGGTCGGGTAGGGCGGCAGAATGCGCGTGGTGTACGGCGCACTGTTGGGCCTGCTGCTGCAGTGCTGCGCCGAGACCAGGCAGGAGGTGCTCATCGAAGAATCATGTAAGTACTCTGTCATAATCTATACCAAATTATGTGCCTAATACGCAGCATCCATCAGGATATATTGTCTCACACACACCCCATACAAGACACTTTGATGTGACCTTAACTTATACTCACTGTTATGTACACCTCAAACACACTATTCACTGCATACTTACAAATCTATTCACATATTACAAATCTATTACTCACTCACACCATTCACTCTCTCATACCGCATACACGATTACACACTCGCTGTTCCAATTCTCTCTCAATCATTAAATGATTAGATTATTACTCTCATAACCAATCACGCATAGTGTTTGAACCGCACCATAAATGTTTTAACACTATTTAAACGCAACTACCGCGGTTCCTGCGATACAGGGGGCTGACTCCCATCTCTTAATTCAGTCTTATTTTAACCTTATATTTACAATTTTAATTCGCACTACCACATATCACTATAGTAAACTTACATTAGAACTTCAACGTGAGAGCGAGCTGCATGCATTGAATCAAGTCATCTGTGCGATAGAGATAGCGCTATACGAACATTATTGTTTCGTGATGGCCACGGTACGAATGTCAATATTAATATTTTAAGCTTAAAATAATGACGTTGGTTTTCTATAATAGTTTTTAAAAGGTGGGAGTTGGGCCCCAGGTTCGCCTAGTGCAGGACTCTCAAGCACTCTTATACCTTCCTAAATAGGTATTTTAAGACTTGTGTTGAACTGTTTGGTTTATTTAGTAAGGTTAAGTTAGTATTATTTTTGGTAATAAACTATTTCTATTCCATATTGAACAGAAATTACGTTGACGAACAAAAATCTTTTATAATAAAAACTGGTTTGACCGCAACTGAGAATATTATATCCTTTTTAATTAGTATACCTACATATTTTTTATCATAAAAATATAACCGACTTCCTATACTGAAAGAAATAAAAAATTTGGTCCCGTTTTTCTTTCACAGTGTTCAGCAATGCACACCACCAAATGCTATTATTATTAAATTGTAATTAGTATGTGTGTGTAACTATCTATGTAATTAGTAATCGTTTCTATACTTTTTTATCTACACTAATATTATATAGAGGAAAGATTTGTATGTTTGTATGTAATTAATAAACATAAAAACTACAGGACCGATTTGAAATATTCTTTCAGCACTAGAATCCTACATTATCCCTGATGAACATAGGCTATAGAATTTAAAAAAAAGATAGAAATTTTGTTTGATGTTTTTGTTAAATACCTGTGCGAAGCCCGAGCCGGGGCGGGCCGCTAGTTATTGATAAACCTTCGAAATAGGACGAGTGTTATTAGTTTCTTTATTTTGTTTAGGTGCCTACTGATTAGGTATATATTTAAGATATCTTCCAAAAACGTTACAAAACCTGATAATAAACAAAGTATTTAAAATATTTTTAAAAACATAACATTCATATATAAGGAAAAAAATTGTTCTATTCAAATTGTCATTTTAAACACATTTTATGCTGCTATTATATTTTTTAAATTGTTGTTATTTTCTAAATGTTTTTTTTTATTATTGATTGTTAATTTCCGCAAAGTTTTGCCTGAATTTCCAATGTTGTATATGTTATATTAAGTATTAATTATGTTATAAAACTTACCAAGAAGTAATATTTCCTGTACTTGATAGGTTAAGTAGAAAAACATAAACATACATCATACTTATTAGAAAAAAGCCATGACGTCATGCCCTACGTCATCGTTACAGTTTTACGTGCGAGTCACCGAAGCACACATATCCGTAATAAGGTTCGGCAATTTCCGGCTTTCCGAAGAAAACCGAAGTTTCAATGGAGGGAAAGTCCTGTGACTTACCTAATTTCAATTTATATGTAGAGGAAAGCGCTTCCTAATAAATAGGAAAAATGCTGCCCAATATCTCAGCGCTCGTAGCGAAGTTTGCTTAGCCATTCTGAACCGATCAGCAAAGTTAAGCAACGTCCGCCGCGGTCATGATTTGGATGGGTGACCGCTAGTGACATTAGTACTGAGCGCTTCTGTGCTTCGGAGGGCACGTTAGGCCGTCGGTCCCGGTTGTTGTCTTAGGATGGCAGTCGTTATAGCATGGTGGTAGCGAATTTTGCGAATGCCCACCCAGCTTGCTACTACCTGCATGTAGAAAATCTGTTGCCAAGCACCTAACGGTGTGTTCCGGCAGCTGTCCTTGAGAGCCAGTAATTCTAGGTTACCCTGAACCCTCAACATCTTCGGCCACATCATCTCTTACCATCAGGATGTAGTGGTCATAGGTTAAACTATCAAGGCACTTGCAAAGTGACCTACCACCAGACGAGTCGCCTTTATGGAAATTCTTATGGGAGTATATTAAACGGTTCCATTTATTAAGCCTGAAATTATACGGCTCAATTTCAGTGAAACAAAGACCATTTTAAAATATATCAGTCATATAAGCCTCTTTGCTGTCTGTCGCGAACTAAACCGCTAAACAAGTTTTAACCAAACTTTATGTTCTGCACAGCGCAGTTTGGAATATATTTTAAGTCGTGGACGCTGAATGCTAAATATTGCCGTGGTCTAGAACAAAAAGAAGTTGTAGCAGTATGGGCAAATGATTCAATATGAATAGCGTTTTAAGTCTCAATAACTTTCTTAGTGTGCTGTTACAACGTAGTTCAAGAAGTAGCATTTAATAAAAGTATAGTAAGTAAATTATAGATTTACTAAAAGAAATCTATATTAAATGTTAAATAGTAGCGCCTTCAACGCAGTGGGTTTTGAAATATGTTTCCTTCTTAAAGAAAAAATGCAGAATAAGTGGACAAGAGCTAGCAATATAATGTCGACGTCCCACACCGCCCGTATCAAGCGGTCGTTTTTGCCGCATTATGTTAGAATGTGGAGCAACCTCCCTTATTCTGTATTTCCTCTTTAATATGACATGGGGTCATTTAGAAAGGCGATTAATAGAGTAATTAAGGGTTGGCAACGCATGGACAGTACTAATACTTAGTATTACTGATGTCTATAGGCGACAGTAGTCAGTTGTTTGCCGCTCATCACGTAAATAACATACTGGCTTACATACTTTATGATTTTATGTCACGTTTTTACTATATTATAGGTATGTTGAGTAGCGACATTATAATAGTTCCGTAACCAAAAGGCAACACGGAGCCCCCTATCAATGGCACTCTGTTGTGTGTGCGTCCGTTTGTCGGGTCGAGTCACGAGCTCGTAACAGAATGAGTTGTTACAATCCAGAAATATTGATATTTTGTGTAAAACTTTGAATTAACGACGAAGGGCGTTCTAGTTTGAACACCCATTAGTATTTTTAACCGACTCCAAAAAAGGAGGTTCTCAATTCGTCTGTTTTTTTATCTTTGTAACCTCATACTATATTAATTAACGAATTATAAAACCGCTTCAACCGTCCATACTGAACTGTGAACTGTACTGTTGCATGGTAAACTTATTAAAACTAGCGCCATCCTTTGAGTACAATAAAAGTTTGACTTTATATTATGATTAAGACTTAAATTTAGTACGTTTATGTGATCTAAAAAGTACTGCCGGCGGGCGATTAATATAATTACCTTCGCATCTGTATATCCCAGAAAGGGTGGGCAAGGTTCTTTAAATAAATTGCACATGCTACAAATATTTTATTTCCTGTTCCTCGAAAGGGCAGGCAGTGATAGATAGGCAGGTGTTTTGAGACGTAAATTAAAGGAGGGCAAATCTATTGCCATCTACCAGGTGCAAATTCCTTTAGATCAATGTATGTTTTCGGTCAAATCTGCGATGGTGTTGATCATTTTAATCACCCACTGTGAGAAGTGAGTTATGTTGTGAAAGGCTATGGTTTTTGTCCCAAGTAGGTTGGTCATCCGGCTATATATAACCAAAGAAAAACCTTTTATAATTAGAGTTTGCGATGATAACATTGAATGTTATTTTTTTTATCTATTATCAGGAGTACTAATTTGTGATCAGATACTGTATGAATAAATATTCTCTGAAGTACGCTGAAATAATAGGATGACAAAGCAGTGCAATAGCTGATGTATAATTTTCTTTATGAAATAGTCCGCTACTTAAGAGAATAATCGATACAAGCTTCCAAATGAATCATTTTGTGTTGGCAAAAGACCGCTCTAAATATTATAGTAGTTATATTTCCGAATCGAATCTACAAATCTCTCGTTTTGAACACCAAACAGGCTAAACGTTGGCTAATGCTGAAAATTACTGAATGCTCGTTGCAAGTAAATCTATATAAATATATATTATCAAACAAATTATTGGAGTACAAAATTTTAAGCCCACGGCGGGAATCGAACCCGCGTCCTCTGATTTCGCGTCGGATGCTTAATACCATCTCAGCCACCTGGGAATTTTTGCCGAAATTTTGTGCTCCAATTGTATTACTTTAACCGTCTTGGGGGACGGCGAGCGCCATCAACCAGACTACTAGACTCCATCTGATCGAAAGAAGTGTCGGTATGATGTCGCTAACCTTCTATATTTCTAAATATGATTACAAGCACTATCGCACTTAGCTTAGCACGCATCTAAATAAGATATATAAATATATATTATCAGTTTGATGTAACTGATTACGCTTTCATAATACATCGATTTTGAAGCAGTGATAGCAGAGCGGTAATATAGCTTTGGACTGCTGTGCCCCAGGTCCATGGTTCATATTCATTTATTCATATTATAACATACACGTCAAAAGTACATTTCAGTATGTGTGTTCGACCTCTATGCCGCCGGTTTGAGCTTGAATGGTGTAAGGGCATTTTGCGAATGATCGCCTAGCTAGCTACCTTCATATAGAAAATCTCTCGCCAAGCACCTAACAGTGTGTTCCGGCAGCAGTCCTTGAGAGTCAGTCAAATTACAGGCACATGAGACTTAACAACTGTATGACTCAGGCTGACGGGCGCAACGCAGCTCGGTTATTTCGGATTGATACATCGACTGCCCGCCATGCTAAGTATAAAATCAGTTGCCAAGCACCTAACAGTGTGTTCCGGCAGCTGTCTTCAAGAGCCAATAATTCTAGGTTAGCCTGAACAACATCTTTAACCGCATTATCACTTACCACCAACTTAAAGAAAGTAAGATTATAGGTGTGTTAGCTTTGTTTGTTTTTAAAATGTATGCGTCTTGTTTATTTTATTAGTTGCGGACACCGATAGCGAACCGCCCTACGTTGTTTTAGGTAAATAGGATCAATAGCTACTCGTATATATTCAAATTACATGTATTTTCTTAATAATTAATTAACCAATTTTATTGCAGTTTCCCCGAATCGATACACGCGGGCTGCGATCCTCGATCGTTTCTCGTTTAGTTGAGCGCGATCGTAAGAATAGTTTTCATTTTATAAGCCGAACATTGAAACTGGAATACTCAAAAGTTTACCTTAGGTGTGTACCATACCCCCATACTTTGTGAGAATAGCAAAGTCAAATCTACTGCGTACCATTACCCATCAAAATTGCTATTGCGTCTCCGCTAGCGTAGTACGACTAAACAATAATAATCAACTCTTTCTATACATATTTTTATACCCGACAAAACTAACTTTTCTTCAAATTTGCAGTAGATTTTAGCAATGAAAAAGGTGTCCATTTGCTATACAGTTACATAATCGAGCTACTGGTTACAACAAAACATGCAGTGAAGCTCAAAAAGCAGGTTAAGATAACGTTCATCCCTGATTAAATTTCTGTTTTAACTGCAAATTGAACGCAAACCACATTCGAATGAAATACATTGGAACGAGTGGGTGCTGAACCGCAGCGTTCGGAACTTCTGAACGGTTTGTCGATTTCATTTCTGTTAAACTACGTATTTTATTTGTATGACAATTAAAACCATTTTTAACCGACTTCCAAAAAAGGAGGAGGTTCTCAATTCGTCTGTATTTTTTTTTTTTTTTATGTTTGTTACCTCAGATCTCTTGACTGGGTGAACCGATTTTGAAAATTCTTTTTTTGTTTGAAAGATGATGCTTGTCGTTTGGTCCCATTTTAAATTTTATCAAAATCGGTCAAGCCATTTTTGAGTTACACTAAAAAGAATAAAAAAAAAATTTAACAAAAAATGGAACCGACTTCTACACCCAAAAGTGTGAAATAACTTGTCGAAGTCGGTACCATGCACATAAGATTGTGATAATAGGTACTTTTGTACCATCATGGTACCGACTTCAACAAGTTATTTCACACTTTTGGGTGTAGAAGTCGGTTCCATTTTTTGTTAAAAAAATTTCTACTATATGCTTTTGTACTATAAAACGGGACCCTAATATTCTCGCCTCGACTATCCGTGTTTCTGAACTGCATCTTTCGAACGTAATAGGTAGTTATTGGAAATTTAAAAAAAAATGTGAGAGTACAGCAGATTGCCCAAGAAATAAGAATAATAGCATAAATGGTTTCGACCATTTTTGTAGGCCGCCTGGCTAGCTTCCACCTTCAAGTAGAAAATCTGTTGACAAGCACTTAACCGTTTGTTTCGGCAGCTTTCTCGAGAGCTATCCTTCGTTCCTGTAATCTAGGTTAGCCTGAACAACATCTTCGCCCACATCATCGCTTACAAATGCTAACCTTTCAGCTGTGTAAAAAAAAATTGTCCTTTGTGTTGTTAAAGAAGACATATCGTACTGACCCACCCCATTTGAGTTGGATAGTGGTAGGAATATTATTAAAGCAGTGATGGCTCAGTGGCATCGGCTATGGACTGCCGCGTATCAGGTCCATGGTTCGAATCCCGCCGCGGGCTTGAGCTTCACCGAATGGTGGAAGGGCATTTTGCGACTGCCCGCCTGGCTAGCGACCATCCTCAAGTAAAAAAGCTGTCACCAAACGGTGTGTTCCGGCAGCAGTGCTAGAGAGCCAGTGAAATTACAGGCACATGAGACTTGTCCAAGACCAACTATGTCTCAAAGTGACGGGCGCAGTACAATTCGTGACTTGTGACGAAATGCATCTGTTATAGGCAGAGGTTAATCCGCTTAACATCAGGTGGGCCTCGAGCTTGTTCCATCACAATAACATAAAAAAATAAAAAATATTATACGGAGTCGAATATATATGTAATAGAAGTATAAAGTGGAAATACTCATGTAAATGCTTAAAACTGATTTCGTTGCACAGTCCTATCTCAAACTGAAACCGCACTCGAGCGGTTTTAGTTACAACTGGAGTTTCATTTTGTCAGAGGTGGCTTTTACCACAGTGGGCAGCTTATAATTGGCAGTTGAAAAAGTATTGGTCTATAGATCAGTCTTTTTACTAAATAAACTATCGTGATCGAGTAAATCTGCGCCCAAACTAACCAACTAACCAGCGATGGGGTAAAAATTACACAATTTATCAATGAAAAATCTTAACTTACATTATTATATAAAATAAGCATAATTTATTACAAATTTACGAGGGAAAAAATTATAGTCATGTGTGGGATTCGAACCCGCGTCCATCCACCCCTTTAGTCGGGGTATGCTCTAACCAATTGAGCTAACATGACACAGGGGTTGATGGACGCGGGTTCGAATCCCGCACATGACTATATTTTTTTTCGCTCGTAAATTTGTAATTTTGTATTAAATTATGCTCGTCTAGCAGGCGTTATTGCAAACTTAACAATATTAAAAGCATAATTTATTTTATCTTCCGGAACAGTAGTGGCATGTTGCTTATTCAGCGCATTATTTCCGTCGCCTTTTAAGACACCTTACTGCCGACTACAGAACAATCCTTTTACTATAAGAACTATTGTACTTTCTTTCAACAAAAAAATATTTGAACTGGAATTTGAATTCCTGGAGCACAGGCATATTGTAAAACAGTAGGTATAAAAAACGTCTACTTGCCCCAACATCGGGCCCCCAATTCATCTCGCAAAGCTAAATTATTCTCTTTGTTGCAAAAAATTAAAATGCACTTCACTCTCCGTCGAAAAACAGCGGGACTGAAAATTGCAAATTTAATTAAAAATTTGCCTGAAACTAGAAATACTGTATACTGCCGACCAAACGTGGCGTGTTTGGCACACACCTGCATAAATTTACTAATTTGTCATAATTACAATTTTACTCAAAGAAAAAAAATATTTTTCTACAAGAGTTTACAATCAATGTTTATAGTCTTAGGCTGAGATTCAGAGACATTTATGTAAGACGGTCAAAGATCAGTCTTAGCCTCATGGAAGTAATAAGTACTACGTACAACCGTAGTACTTATTACTTCCATGCTTAGCCTAGCGTCGGTGAAGCTAATCTTTAAATTTCATCATCAGAGATATAGTCTGAATCTTACTTGCCTTCTCTTTGTTTTGATCACACTCTATTATCTATGGCACATTTTTCACTTATGGAACGTTTAGCGGTTCTTGTTTATCTGTGCATCCTGATATAAAATGTAAAGGACAAGAACAACAGTATATAACATGTAATTGGAGTGAGTGAAACAAAATAAGAGCCTTTTTCAATTTACGAAAAAAAGTTCCTAAAGAACTTTTTGCACCATACGCCTCACTTGGCGGCGCCACTCCTGCTTTGAGACAGGCTAAAGTAGTCGATTTCCACTACTTGGCTTAACATAGCACGCACTAAGTTTAAGCGCTGTACCAGACGTCTCTGAATACAATTATGAGGCTAAGGCCTAGTTTCACCATACTCTGTTATTTATTTGACGCCTTGTTAATCCTTTTAACGGACTGTTAACTGAACCGAGTGTCCCACCAACTGTTAATGGATGATTAATTCAGTTAACTTCATAGAACGTAGACTGATTTAACAGCTCTGTTATTTTTAAAGACCCATTAGCTAATGCCTGATTTAGCGTAAACAAACATGGTATGGTGAAATTAGGCCTTAGCACTACATTTTGACGGATTAAAGCATTAGTTCACGCTTAGACTTATCTCTGACTCTTAGCCTTACAGTCCGACTTAAGAACATGTAGATAACATTCCACCCTAAGTCCCAGCACCCTGTACTGTACTGTATCAGCCGGATCGTTCACTGCTGAACACAGCCTCCCCTATTAAAGGGGTAATTGCCATAATCCCCACGCTTGGCAGGCGGCTTGAGCATCGCAGTGTAATTATTATTACTACCAACGGGATATTTACCGTGTTTTTGGTTAGTTTTGAGCTCCCGATATCTCGGCACTGTTGCAAGCGCCATGATCACGCACGAGTAAACTGAAGTCTATGCGAGTGGATGGTCGGCATTAAGAGCAGACGAACCGGTCTACCCTCTTTCTAGTACGTTTTTTCGGCAAGGCGATATTGTTATTGTCATTCACTCACACCACTATTTATGTTTCGACATACAAAACTGACGATATCAGGTCATGAACTTTGGCGCCTGCGCTGGCGCTTGCAATAGTGCCGAAATAGCGGGAGCTCAAAACTTTTTTTTTTATTGCTGATAGGTAAGCCTTTGAACACAATCTCACGTGATGGTATAGCCAAACAAATACAAAAAGTTGGCCAAGTGCACCAAGTGTTGACCAAAAAAAGGTTAAAATATGAAGTCTAATGTTGTATAGCTAATGGTACGGAAACCTTCGTGCGTGAGTCCGACTCGCACTTGGCCGATTTTTTTCTTATTGTACGTGTATGATGTTTTGCTATTTCGTTCCTTATGTTCAAAATAAACTCTTTCTTTCATCTGGGCGTCACCGCTCTCTTCCGAGGCAACCGCACGTCTATCGATGTCTAACGAGGTTCAGCAATCTGCATACAAAATTTCACTGAGTTTAAACCATTAGTATACAAAATATGACAAAACTACTGTATAGAAAGCTCTCCGCGCACTCTACTCTTAATATTTCAATAACTACAAAAATGTAGGCTAAAAGCACACCTCTAATATAAGTATGTATAATTCACGCAAGATTTACGGTAACACATAACCTAAGATGAATTACGTTACACTTAACCACAGTAAATACAAACAGTGGGCAGTCTCGAGTCCCGTGCGATTATGTATTTTTGTATGGTTTAAAAAATATTCATATCCTTATTCCATATTGACATTTTTATTTTTGTGAATACAATACATGAAAACAACGTTCACTTGCGGACATTTATTTTCATGTGGATTTCTACCAAGTAATTACATATGGCATGGTGGTACAGTCATTATCAATGAATATATTAATCAGAACGTGCGATCGACCAATCAGAGTGCCGCCTTTTTATTTAATAGCTTAGTAAGGGTTAATTGCAATGGAACTAATTGTCTCCAATTATGTTATAATTTCACTGTAATTGGTCCAAAATATTGTATGGCATGAAGATAATTGACAAAATTACAATATCATTATAAAGTAGATAATTATAAAATCGATAATATACTGGCACGCATATTACAATTTCCCTGTGATACGAGTATATATGTTACCGGTAATCTGTATAACCCGGTATTCTGTACAATACTTAGGTAATGTATAGAATATCTAAAACGTGTAGGTAATTAATGAAGTATTATTTATTTTATACTTTGCCCAGGTGTTCTATACAATACCGAATTTGCAGCCGGTAATTAGCCGGTTAGGTTACATTTTTTAGTTTCACGATAATTTTATTGTGTAATGGAATGGAATATTGTTTAAAAGTTTTACTGTAGTAATAGAAATATACTAATTTTAGGTACCCTTTTCATAAAGATTCTTTTTAAACAGCACCCTAATTGTAAATATTATAATTAAGTTGATTTTATGTACATATTTCATTTGCCCGTCATTTTGTAGGCTGGTTAACATTGATACATATATACCAAGATATATATATATATATTTAGTTATTGTGACGGAACAAGCTTGAGGCTCATCTGATGTTAATCGGACTAACCTCTGCCTATAACAGATGCATTTCGTCACAAGTCATAAATTGCACTGCGCCCGTCACCTTGAGACATAATTGTTAAGCCTCATGTGCCTGTTGTTTCACTGGCTCTCAAGGACTGCTGCCGGAACACATCGTTAGGTGCTTGGTGACATATTTTATACTTGAGGGTGGTCGCTAGCAATGCGGGTATTCGCAAAATCCCCTTCCAACAAAAATATATATTTATTTTACACAATGCCAGTGCAAGAGCAGGTACTCTTTACAATCCCTAGGTATTGTATATTGAATACCAGAATTACATAGATTGTCGTTAGCATATATACTAACTGAAGCTTAACATAGAGCTATTCGTTTCTCTAACAAAATAGATTACAATAAGGACTTAACTTTTTAGTGTATATTTTGAAAAAACTATCTTAAGTAACGATATCATACACATCACGACCTTGAGTGGACTGTAATTGTAATTGTAAGTAATATTAATCGTAATTGTAATGTAATTCGCTTAGCAGGCGTTATTGCAAACTCAACAATATTAAAAATGAGTGGACTACTTTTTTCTTTGTCTAAGTGTAGTTGATGGCATATTTTTTCTATTTTGGTTTCGTATTCGGATTATACAAAAGCAAACTGATTTCAAACTGTTATACTGTCGCTAATACACTGTGGCTTTACGCACGTATTTAGAGAGGATATAAATCAGATATACAGCTTTCCGGTCGCCCTGTTTGTATTTCTATCTTTTTATTGTTCAGTCTCAGGGGACAAAGATGGCGTGAGTTATTGCATCTGCTGGTAACTTGTTATAAATAGCAGCCAAAAAGCTTTGTGACGACAAGGCAGTAATTAAATATAGCTACTGCCTACGAGCTCTTCATGGTAAAGTATGTATACTTTCGAATAGATAATTATTTATTACTACTGGAAAAAAAAATATGACACACCACCAGTATATTCGGAGCGTGGTGGGTTCGAATCCCTCCGCTGCCAATAACTTTTGAAGCGCTCGTAGCGAAGTTTGCTTAGCCATTCTGAAACGATCAGCAAAGTTAAGCAACATCCACCTCGGTCAGGAGTGGGATGAGTGACCGCTAGTGACATTACTACTGAGCGCTTCCGTGCTTCGGAGGGCACGTTAAGCCGTCGGTCCCGGTTGTTGTTTTCGGATGGCAGTCGTTATAGCATGGTGGTAGGGCATTTTGCGAATGCCCGCCTGGCTAGCTACCACCCTCAAGAAGAAAATCTGTCGCCAAGCACCTAACGGTGTGTTCCGACAGCTGTCCTTGAGACCCAGTAATTCTAGGTTTGCCTGAACATCACCTTCGTCTACTCTGCTAAAAGAGAAATACCTAATCACATTGATCATACAATTACTAATTACTAACGACTGCCATCCTATGACAATAACCGGGACCGACGACGGCTCAACGTGCGCTCCGAAGCACGGAAGTGCTCAGTAGTAATGTCACCAGCGGTCACCCATCCAACTCATGACCGCGGCGGACGTTGCTTAGCTTTGCTGATCGGTTCAGAATGGCTAAGCAAACTTCGCTACGAGCGCTTCTAATATACTATAAATACTAGTAGGTAACTATCTACGTTTACTAACAATATTAATTAATTCCTAATTTTGACGTCAATCAATCCTTTACAGCATATTAATTTCTAATTATCAAATTAATGATATGATAATTAATATCCTTCTGCATTGATATTTGTAATATAGATAGGACGTCCCCTATAAACTAAGCCTAGCTTGCCAAAATGTATCACTCGTTTTTGTTCTGTTAATTGCAGCCACCGACTGCGGACCGTCCTTCATTGGTTTCACGCCAATAGGTAGAAAATCTGAAAGTTATCATTCGTTTGGTAATTTTATTGAAAATGATGTCCTTTTGTTTAATAATTGGATCATTTTAAAATGGTTTCCCTACTATCTCGTTTTAATACTATAGTCTGTTTTTTTAACAAACTAGTACTGAGTATATCTCTCGCACATTTTCGATATTGACAGGGTGAGATGGGTCGTTGCCGTCATTGGTCAATTCCTTTGTTCTTGTTTTGAAATTGTTAAGGCCAGTTCATATTGAATACTTCTGAAATTTACTGTGGAAAAAATACTTAATTATTTTATGATTTAAATTTGCATATTTATTATATTCGTAACAAAATTTTCTGTTCGCGTTTATAATATAAAACAATATTGTAATAGTTATATATATTATGCACTAGACTAGAACATATAAATCAAATAAATGTAATTTTAAAAATTATCGTCCTCCTTCTGATGAACTTTCTGCAGATACGTCAATAATAAATTGCTCTAAAATATTTTGTACATGATTGTCGATTCCGTACATGTTCCGTACAGAGTTCATGTGGAACGGACTTTATGATGTTTACGGGGGCCAATAGCAACGAAGTAAAATGTTCAGTACTCGTTTGTTAAAAAAACAGACTATAGTGGACCGCGATCCCGATCGTTTCCCGTTTGTTGAACTACATCTAGTGTTTTTAAATAGTTAAATTTTAGTTTATAAGTTTTGGCGCCAACAACGTCATCGTTATATGAATGAACCACGAGCTTTATCAGAGCAATAGCGTCATTCTAACGATATAAACCAACCGACACCCGTTCCAGACAAAAGAAAAATTCAGATCAATGTCCTGTCTCTGTTCTTTAATTAATCTATGACGTCATGAGCCACGTCTCTCTCCCTCTAGCTACCCTTTGACGTGAAACTAGACTAGCAACCTTTGATGTGATTCAAAGGAATTATACACAAATGGTAGTCAGGGGTAGTATTTATACGAACGGAAATTCGACGATGAATAACAAAGCGTTGGTTGCCTAGCAACTGCTGACAGGCAGATGTTATAAACATTTTGTATGAATATTTTATTTAGTATTTCTAAATATTATTACAAGCACTATATATGTACTCCAATATTTTGTAAATGACATAACATTTACTATGTATTGGAGTACACATTTTTTTGTTCCGGACGCGTCCTCCGATTTCTCGCCAGATGCCTATTCCATTCGGCCACCGGAACCTTACTCTATCGAGTCGCCCCAATTGTATTACTTTAAAAATTGCGAAATCGGAAAAAGCGGTCTCTATTCCCGTTCGGAACAAAAATTTCGTACTCGAGTAATTTCGAAATGTGATATTGTATTTAGTTATTTTTTAATTTTAAATCTACTTTTATCGCTAATGTACCTACTTGCGTGTAGTTATGGAATGTGAGTGTTGAAGATAGTTTACAGTCACGAGCACCAACATGTAAACAAATTTGAATTTATTCTTATATATATAAGGTTGAAAGTAAACAAATCTGTTTACACATTAATGCTCGCAACTGTACGCGTAGCTCTTTCCATCTAAACGAAATTCATAACTCCACAAACGGCTACTAGCCGCTTGTAACCATTGGCTACCCGCGACTTTAACGATGTCGTCAGTCAACAGTCAAACGTAGTTAGCATAACATTAATGTTAAATACCAATCGTCTACTAGTTAGTTATGTCGCATAACTACACCCTGTCACTATCGGTTTTAAAAATCCTCGCCATCCAAAGGTTCCCTGGAAGAGATTGCTTTTAGTAATCAGGCCGTCCATTGTAATACTTTCGTAAATGTAAATTTTATTTTATGTATATTATCTTGTGTGGCGTAAGAAAAAAGTAATATAATATTTTTTTATTTTGTATTTTAGAAAATGCCGCGTCAGCTGGTTTAGGAATCTTAAATGTTTGTAACATCTGATGTGCAGATCAATCGTTAACCAATCTGTAGTGTTTTGATGATATTTTCATTACAGCATGGTGGGAGGGCATTTTGAAAATGCCTTGAGAGCCAGTAATTCTAGGTTAGCGTGAACAACATCCTCAACCACATCATCACTTACCACCAGGTGAGATAGTGGTCAAAAGCTAACCTATCAGCTTTAAAAGAATATATATAAAAATATACATATGTGATGCCGAAGCGGTGATCTTTATTTATTCCTCCTCCGTCATCTCAAATATTCGCAAAGTTTTCTAACAAATTTCTCTTTCCAATTCCCACCGATCAACATATCACAAAACTCTCTGATATTTCGTGTTTATTTATAAATAAACTTTATTTATATCTAACGAGACTTTGTCGGCATCCATACTGCGTGAGACACCTTATTTGCGTCGACGAGGAACCTCAAAGAAACGTGACGGCAACTTACATAATTGGGTACAGTAAGGACAATCCTACAGAGTAAGCAATAATGGTCGAACGCTAATAGCTATTGTCTGCCGTGCCGCGGATCCATGGTTCACCACCACCGGTTTGAGCTTCACAGCGTGGTGGAAGAGCATTTTAAGAATGCTAGCCTGGCTAGCTAACCACCCTCAAGTAGAAAATATGTCACCAATCACCTTACAGTGTGGTCCGGCAGCACTCCTTGAAAGACAAGAACAGGCATATGAGACTTAACAATGGCACTTAACGGGCGTCGTAATTCGTCACTTGTGGAAAAATACTTCTGTTATAGGCAGAGGTTAGTCCGCCTTGTGGGTGTCGTAAGAGGCGACTAAGGGAAAAATACAGGAAGGTGGGCAGCAGCGCCTTCTATAGAACTGTCAAATTACACTGCGATCCCCATGACGCCTGCCAAGCGTAGGGATTATGGCAAATACCCCCTTAATAGGGGAGGCTGTGTACAGCAGTGGACGATCCGGCTGTTACAGTACAGTACAGTAGACTTAGATAGACTAGGATAGACTTTACTAGGACTTGGACAACTCGATGCTTTGTTCTTTGATCATGACTTGTCAGTGTTGCATATCGTCTGTGCAGTCAATATAAAAATAATGTTTGCTTTTTTTTTTCACGAGTTACAAGATATGATACTGTTACTATTGTTTCAAACAAATTTGATTTGTTACGAACGTGAGAGGTTCCTACTGCGGAACAACACAAAAGCCTTCAGTGAATGTCGTTTTTTGGCATCACTGTTGTCTTTTAGCAGCATCGTGGTTAAGTAAATAGACGAAACCGTATAAATAACAACGTCGTTTCCATTACTCGTAAATTTATTAACATATGTTAGATTTATTTGTATTTCTTAACATTTAAAATAATCGCTCCCGTTTCTTTCTTTTGAATATTTTATAATAATACTAGCGGCCAGCCCCGGCTTCGCACGGGTAATTATGTATATAAATTGAGATGTTGCTATCCTATCTTTCAATTTGGATCAAATTGCACACGGTGTGCAAATCAAAAAAAATCTTTATATAAAAAAAAACACGTTATTTTTTTATATAAAGATAACGCAATTTTTCCACCAGAGTGACAGAGCATATCAGGACTGTTAAAAACTTGGATACCGTGAGGTCGGCAGTGGCAGAGCATTTCCAAAACCCAGGCGCACACTATATCCGCTTTGATAAGGCGGCCATAGCAGCGCGAGAGAAGTATTTCGTTCCTCGTAAAGTACGAGAGGAGTGACGGTACAAGCACGAGGCCAACCTGATGTTAACGGACTAAACTCTGCCTATGACAGATGTATTTTGACAGACGAATTGCACGGCGCCCGTAACTCTTTGGCATACAGTTATTAAGTCTCATGTGCCTGTAATTTTACTGACTCTCAAGGACTGCTGCTGTAACACACTTGTAGGTGCTTGGCGACAGATTTTCTGCTAACCTCTGCCTATAACAGATGCATTTCGTCACAAGTCACGAATTGCACAGCGCCCGTCACTCTGAGGCACACAGTTAGTAAGTCTCAAGTGCCTGTAATTTTGCTGGCTCTGAAGGACTGCTGCCGGAACACACCGTTCGTTGCTTAGGGACAGATTTTCTGATTGAGAGTGGTAGATAGCCAGGCGAGCATTGAGCCATGGTCCTGCGGCAATCCATAATCATTACCACTCGGCCATCAAAACTTAATGCGGCATTCTCATCTTTTTTATATATAATATACTATTTAGTACAATATCAAAATGTACCTTCACTGTAAGCACCTAATCCCTGGTCTTATACCGCCCCAACCTTGTTACAATCAGGAATCTCCGCCAAGAACAAATGAAATTTCTCTGGGATGTACCTATGTATGATCGCAACAGATTAAATAATAATTACTATGGACTACAGACACTGGAACTAGGGTTGCCAGACGTCCGGGAAATCCGGGATAGTCTCGGAATTGGATATTTTGTCCCGGGTCCAGTAATTTCGCTCTGCTGTCACGAGTTTTAGGTTTTTTATTAACATACGGACACCAATACTATGCTACGCACGGTGCCGACCGTATGTGTGATTTAAGAGTTTAGCTGAAAGGCATATTATACTGTTACAGAGATTTTTCTTTTAATTTACAAAGTTTCATAATAAGTTAATAGTTAGCCTTAAAGAGTGGGTGAAAGTTACATTTTATTTTACCTAATTAACGTGAAATATGTTTGCTAAAATAAATATGTGTAATAATAATTGCCATTTCTTTGTATAATATCACTAAAACTCACTAACATATATGTATTCAATCGTAGATTTGAAATAATAACAAATATTTTTTAAATATTTTAAGAAAACATCAAATTACTTAATATTTTAATAAAACACTAAAAAAAAACAAAAATATATCTAGGAATTAGAATATAATATTAAAAATAAATTAGGCGAAATTGTCACTAGATACATTTTTGTATTTTTTAAGTGTTTTATTATTAATTTATATATTAATTTGATGTTTTCTTAAAATATTTTAAAAATATTTGTTATTATTAAATATAGATTTTCGCAAAGTAACGCCTGAATCTATTCATTATCGTAGATTTGAACTTAATCTCAAAGTACCAACTCCCTTTCGAACCCCAGAAAAGTCTAGAAATAATAAAACTTTGATCTGGCAGCCCTAACTGGAACTCGTTTCTGTGTAGTGGTAAGTATTAGTTAGTACCGTAGTCACTGAATAAACGATATTACGAAGAACTTTGGTGATATGGTATGTAAGAGTATCTTGAGTAACATAAAAACAATACGACGAAATTTCGAAGCGTTCCAGCGTAGTTTGCTTAGCCGTTCTTAACTCATCAGCATAGTTAGGCAGCGTCCGCTGCAGTTATAAATTGGATGGGTGACCGCTAGTGGCATTACCACTGAGCTCTTCCGTGCTTCGGATGGCACGTAAAGCTGCCGCGCATCGTTCCCGGTTCTTATCTTGCAATGTCAGTTGTTACCCCAGACCTCGAGTCGTGTCTCTTTATCTATAGTAACTTAATTAGGTATTTAACAACATTACAATGTAAGTTGAACTATAGATGTCACTCCATCCCCATACGAAGGTTAAGAACGAAAGGAATAATTAGAGTTGTGTCATATGTCATGTAGGCTTAGCGGTCAGAGCATACCCCAAGTATAGGAGTGGATAGTGGTGGTGCGCGGGTTTGAATCCCGCACATGACTTTTTTTATGCATGAAAGATTAGCCTTTGACCACTATCTCACTTGATGGTAAGTGATGATGTGGTCGAAGGTGTTGTTCAGGCTAACCTTGAGAAGGCCCTCAAAGACAGCTGTCGAAACACACCGTTAAGTGCTTGGCGACAGATTTTGTACTTGAGGGTGGTAGCTAGCCAGGCGGGCAATTGCAAAATACCCTACCACCAAGCTATAACGACTGCCATCCTAAGACAACAACCGGGACCGACGGCTTAACGTGCCCTCCGAAGCACGGAAGCCTTCAGTAGTAATGTCACCAGCGGTCACCCATCCAACTCATGACCGAGGCGGACGTTGCTTAGCTTTGCTGATCCGTTCAGAATGACTAAGCAAACTTCGCTACGAGCGCTTCAAATTATATTATTTTCTTGTTCTTATTTGGTAATGTAATCAGCGGAGCATACGTTTTTTCAATAAAAAAAAATTATAAATTAACAAGGTATTGTCACAGAAATAAAAAGGGCGTATATATATTGGTGACGATTCTGTTAATCCAAACCGAGTGAAACTAAACTAAAATTTAAGTTTAAATGGTCTCAAACCACTTTAATATTCAGATACTAAATTAAACTAAAATGATTAGAAGGTATCTAAATTTAGTTATAATCGTTTTTGCTATTACGCTGTGGTTATCTTAAGTCAGATTGGACTTAAAATTTAAGATGTTGGACCAAAAATACTTTTCAAGAAGACGATAACAAAATTCGTTTCATTAATTGAATAAAATATATACCTATTAGCGGCCCGCCCCAGCTTCGCACGGGTAATTACGACTATAAATGGAGATGTAAGCTATCCTATCTTTCAATTTGAATCAAATTGCATACGGTGTGTAAAACTAATTTAAAATTGGTTCAGTAGTTTAGGACTCCATCGCGGACAAACAGCGTGACACGTAACTTTATATATGAAGATTGATAAAAAAATTTAATTTAAGAATAAAAAAGTTGAAAGCACTAATGCGATTCTGCAGCTATCAGTCATGTTACTACTCTTATTCCACTCATCTGAGGTCAGCACAATAACTCTTTTTTCTAAAAACAGAACATACCTAATTAAATAAGTTTTCGTAAAAAAATTTGAACATAATATTAAGAGAAAAAAGTTAGGTAATTATAAATTAAATGGTAATTATAAATTAAATAATTTCTAAATATGTTTACAAGCACTATCGCGAGCTAAGCGAAAATCATATTTTACAAATATTGGAGTAATTTTTTTTTAATTCTTATAAAGTTAAGGTTTAATTTTTTTAATTTTGTAATTAAGGTAAGTTTGCACTAGCGCTTACCATTCAACCATGGTTTCGTCATATTTTAAAAACTAAGTTATTATCTAGGAATAAATAATGTAGTATTTTTTTTCTATGTATTAGTATAAAAAAGACGTGTGGCATTCGGAGACTGCCGCGGTAAAGCTATTACATAGCATTTTTATCAACTTATGCAATTATAAATCTCGACACGTTAGTTGTCAAAAGCTTTTTTCTGCCTAAACTTAGTTCCTTTTACGCACTGTAGAGGCGCTGATCAAATATAGTTATATCACCGCTGTGTCGGTCGGAGTGGGGGGCGTAAGGTTATTTTCGTTACGGAATTTCTGGTTTCGGTCTCCACGCTCAAGGCCCGCGATAGGAGCTATGCAATAGCTTAAAAATTAAATAATTTAATGTCATTTTATTATAAAAACTAACGTGGTTTTCACTCATTTTAGTAAATAATACGGGATAACTCACGTGAATCAGTCAGATAGCTCCGGCTATAGCTTCCAGTGCTAAGCGAGACGTCAACGCGGGCGTCCCGAGCTCTCCTTGAAAAAGACCACCGAATGTGGTTGAAGCTATAGTCGGAGCTATCTGACTGATTCACGTGAGTTATCCCGTATTATTTACTAAAATGAATTTAATGTCACTATTGTATTAAACTGAAATTTATAAAAGCACATACTCGTACTGTTGAAGTAGTGAAAAATTGTAAGCGGTTGCAGCGAAGTTTGCTTCACCGTTCTTAACCGATCAGCTAAGTTAAGCTACGTCTGCCGCGGTCATGACTTGGATGGGTGACCGCTAGTGGTAATACTACTGAGCGTGCACGTGCTTAGAAGGGCATGTTTAACCGTCGGTCCCGGTTGTCTTATGATAGCAGTCTTAACAGCATGGTCATAGGGCCTTTTGCGAATGTTCACCTGGCTAGCTACCAACCTCAAATAGAATATCTCTCGCCAAGCACCTAACAGTTTGTTCCAGCAGCAGTCCTTGTGAGCCATTAATATTACAAGCACCCTTCATTAACAAATGTTTGTCTCAGGATGACGAGCGCAGTGCAGATCGTCACTAGTGACGAAATGAAGAACTTAGCAGGTCACAAGATATACTTTGACTACTATCTTTAGTCTGACCGAAAGAAGTGCGTTATGCGAAAAAGTGCTGTACCAAATACATCGATAAACGCTCGAGCTGAATATTTTGTGCTCTAAACATTATGTTTGTTATTATATCTATAAGATAAGTTCATTATAACTTAATGTTAGCGAAGTGAAGCGTCTTAATAGAAATTAGGTACAATATATCCCTAATTAAATGTAACCTTGAGTTTGACGACTTGGAGGTAAACAAAATTATGTTGTTACAAGGTAAGTAATTTGATGATCTTGTTTGTAAGCAACAATCGGTTCTAATTACATCTTAAATAATTTACCTTCGTCATATGCCTACCTTTATCCTCTTTTGTAATGGAGTCTATTTATTTATTTTAAGACGCACCAACGACTTATTCACTAAACATTCAAGACAATATAGGGACACGGGTTATTATTTGGTAGGTAAATCAATCAATTATATATAATTATAGGTACGTACAACGCTTTCTAAGAACTATTACATGGCATTTTACATATATACACGACTCACACTGCTCGATTTATGCGTTCGTTCTTACCGCATACTTGCAAAATGTGGAATGATCTTCCAGCTAGCGTTTTCCCGCAGAGCTACAGTATGGATTCCTTCAAAAAGGGTGTTAAAAGAGTCTTACAGGGCAACGCATTGGTAACACCCCTGGTGTTGCAAATGTCCATAGGCGACGGTAACCGCTTACCATCAGGTGGGCCGTCTGCTTGTTTGCCACTCAATCATATAAAAAAAAACTTATATACTTAATTTTAAATCTTTATATTGCATAATATTTAACATAAAGTCGATAAAACGTGTCTTTTAAAAACCCCGCCCGTGGAGTGGCGGCCTGAAATATCACTCCCCATCTTACCTTGTATGTTATAAGATACGACTTAGGGTAATACACCAGAAGGGGGGCAGCAGCGCTTTCTGAAGAACTGACACATTACACTGGGATCCCCAAGACAAAAAAAAATGTGATGTTAAGGGGTAACTTCTCCCTATAACAGAATCATTTTCGTCTTAGTAAAGAACTACCCATCACTGCACCCATCTGAGACATATAGTTGTTGAGTCTCATGTGCCTGTTATTTCATAATAACATAATGAGTCTCAAGGCCTGCTGCCGGAACACACTCTGAGGTGCTTGGTGACAGATTTTCTACTTGAGGGTGTTAGCTAACCAGGCGAGTATACGTAAAATGCACTTCCACCATGCGGGGGAGCTTTGGCCGGCGGCAGGGATCGCACCTGCACCTGCGGCTCGGCAGTCGATAGCTATTACCGTTCGGCTATCACTGTTTTAAATATTTCATGCTATTCTTTCATTATATAGCCATAACCTTTATTCCAGTTGGCAAGGACTAGTAGAATAAAGGGCCATCCCAAGTCAATATTAGCATTAGGCAGGTCGGCTCGGGCCTTGTTTTGCGTGCCGTGCCCTTTGATACGTCACTTACCTTCATGAGTATCTCGCGTTTAATCTGTGGCTTCATGGTATTTCACAAATCCCATGGCGTTTTGTGACGGTACCCACTAAATTAGTTTGTTCATTAGTTTAGCTGTTGCGGGGATAGTGAACGTGCAAGTTGCTTGAAAATGTAATTTATAGCTTATGTTTAAGCGATTAGGGATGAATTTAATTAATGGATTAATTTGTTTTGAAGCAATGATAGCTCAGTGGCTTTGGCTATGGACTGCCGCGCAGCAGGTCCATGGTTCGAATCCCGCCGCGGGCTTGAGCTTCACTGCATGGTGGAAAGGCATTTTAGCGAATGCCCGCCTGGCTAGCTACCACCCTCAAGTAGAAAATCTGTCGCCAAGCACCTAACGGTGTGTTCCGGCAGCTGTCCTTGAGAGCCAGTAATTCTAGGTTAAGCCTGTCAACACCTTCGACCACATCATCACTTACCATCAGGTGAGATTGTGGTCAAAGGCTTACCTATCAGCAATAAAAAAAAAATAAAAAAAAATTGTATTATTGTGAGTGTGCTTCTAAGAGATGCTTTAATAATATGATATGTAATGAATATCACATGTAAATTTTTAGAGCACATTTTTTGCTTGAATTCATATTTCGAATTAAGAACCTAACAACCTCATTACGAGAGTTACGTATTGAGGCACTTCTTTCGGTCATTAAAGTTCAGTAGTCTGGTTGACGGTCGAAACGTCCTCTATGACAGTTCAAATTAAAAGAAATAAGTGCAACATTCGTGTCCAGTCATGCTCGATGGCCGAGTGGTTCAAGTCAAGAGATGTCCAGTTCACAGATTATAATAGAGTTTTATTTTTTCAAGTTATAATTTTCTCAAGATACAAGTAGATTTGCATAAAATTGTAACATTCATGTTACACGGCACTTTTTCACGTAACGTTTTTGATAACGGGTAATTAGATATCTAGGTACAATACACACATGTACACATTTCGAATGAAATAAATATGACCACCTAATATCAAAGAACTTCTGAATTGCCCGTCGAAAATCCACACAGAGCTTTACTTACTCTTTAACAAAATAAAGACGAAAAAAAAAGTATACAGTATTACAAAAGTATTCTCCTCAGTCTCTACTGAGATTCTCCTCAGTCTCTACTCTACATTTTGATTCTTTCTCGTCGATATTCACGTGATTAAGTCAAAAATTATTTCAAATTACTGTTTTAAAATTATATAATGAAACGCGTTAAGTGGTCCAATATCACGATTTTTGGTACCAACCCTTTTTAAAAGGAAAACTTGTCACAGGTTGGTGGTAGGGCATTCATATATTTTGGATCTTTTATGTTGCGAAACACGAATGGAGCGGGGCCCGAATCGCACAGGACCATTTTTTGCCCCTTTTTTCTAATAACTAAGGTCTATCTTCCACTCCCTAGGTTAATTATTATTCAGTTACTTATATTTTAAGTTATGCTTATTTTTAAGCTATGATGGCCGAGCGGTAACAGCTATGGACTGCGGTGCCGGAGATCCATGGTTTGACCCCCACCGCTAGTCTGAGCTTCACTGCATGGTGGAAGGGCGTTTTGCGAATGCTCACCTGGCTAGTTCCCACACACTCAAGTAGAAAATCTGTCGACAAGCACTTAATAGTGTGTTTCGGCAGCAGTCCTTGGGTGCCAGTAAAATTACAGGCACATGGGAATTAACAACTGTATGTGTCAGGGTGGTAGGTGCAGCCGAGGAAATACACCTGTTATAGGAAGAGGTCAGTCCGCTTAATATCAGGTGGTGTTCTTGCTCACACAAGAAAAAATAAAAAATAACCTTAAAAATCTTTTACGCTAGTTGCAAGTTTTATACGCTCTTCTGCAAAAGTAAATTAAATTTTCGGGATACCGACAGATTGACGTACTTACCTACTATTATTTATTCAAGAGTTTTCATTCCTATAGTTAAGACCTGTTCCTCGCTCCAATTTGTATATCAATTATAACACATTAAATAAAAGGCACACGGGACATTATATTTATTTATATTATATGCATAAGTTTCCGCTTAACATCAGGTCGGCTTTGTGGGTGTCAAAATACCATATTAAATTATAGTCATTATTAAACAGTGGCTTGCTCCACCTACTGGAGTAGTACAAACAAAGGATTAATCGTACAGTGCCTTAATTACACCGAAGCGTAACTGGGCGTGAACCAGATGAGAGTTCGGAAAGACGAAATGATCCCGTGGGGGTGTAAGACTTTTGTCGGCTTATTTCAGACTTGACCTTTTATATAATTATATTATATATAATATATAAGAAGACAAATTAGCTAGCCATTTACGTTCGGTTTTGTTAAGTCATATGTTTTACACCAAAAAGGCTGTAATGTGGTGATTATATTTATATTTATGCCTTCTTTGATAATAAAAAAAATATTATTTTAAGTAAACAATAGATTCTGTAACAGCCGGATCGTCCACTACTGAACACAGCCTCCCCTATTAAGGAAGTATTTGCCATAATCCGCACGCTTGGCAGGCGTCTTGGGGATCGCAGTGTAAGTTGGTAGTTCTTTAGAAGGCGCTGCTGCCCACCTTCCAGTATTTCTCCCTTAGTCGCCTCTTACGACACCCACGGGAAGATATGGGGAGGTGCAATTCTAACCCGGCACCCCAAGGGAAAAACAATAGATTAAAAATATTACAATAGATTAAAATAATACAATAGATTAAAATATTAGAAAAATACTTAAAAAAATATATTTAGTGACAATTCCGCCTTATTTCTTCGATCGTGCTCTCGAAGAGTCAACACCTCCTTGAGGTTGCTTTGTGTAGAAACTTAATTTCTATTTCTCAAAGCAGCTCTCGTCCGTGAGCTTAAACTGCCCTACTGTTTAACTAATTACTCAATTCTCTAGCTAACTTACACGCGAATGATTTTAGAAAAGAAACAGTTCTTCGAATCCACCTCATTTAACTCAGTAAAGGAATTCTTGCAAACTCATTTGTCTGAATCTTCATTCTCGAATTAATTAAATTGTATGTAAATATTGACTTTTATGAGACTCGATATCCTAAGTTAGTACACATAGTACATTTGATTATTTTTAACATCTACCGTAACATGTTTTTTTTAATGTTATTGTGAAGGAACAAGCTCGAGGCCCACCTGACGTTAAGCGGCCTAACCTCTGCCTATAACAGATGCATTTCGTCATAAGTCACGAATTGCACTGCACCCGTCATTTTAAGACATTTAACAACTCATGTGCCTGTAATTTCACTGGCTCTCAAGGACTGCTGCCGGAACACACACAGATTTTGAGGGCAAAATGCCCTTCCACCATGCAAAATGTTTAATAATATAAGTAGTACAATATGGACGTGCCCAGTGTAACAAAACCAGTAATATAGCCTATAAATGAATCTTATCTTAATCTACCACTATGCAATAACGATTTCCATCCTAAGACAACAACCGTGACCGACGCGGACGGCACCAGTCATTGGCTATTTAGTTCCTGGATTATCCCTTAATTAATCCCCTTACACACATACTATACATAGGTACCTAAGCTGTATAAACTCTACTGTTACTCAATCTACATATGGACAGCCAAAGCTACAGGTACATCAGCGTGTCCGTCCAAACGGGATTATTGTACGGTGCGTGCCGCGTTGGAAGAGATCAGCAGGGCGATCACGTATCTTCTGTGGCAATGAATTCTGATTGCAACAATAAAAAATGTAAGTTTTGACAGATTTTGTAGCAATAAAATCGTTGATAGCTACAGGGGCCCAACTCCCACCTTTTATAAACTATTTTGGAAAGCAAACGTCATTGTTTCAAGTTTAAATTATTGATACTAAGGTTGGTACCGTGGCCGTCACGAAACAATAATGTTCATATAGTGCTACCTCTGTCGCACAAATGACTTGATTCAATGCATGCATCCCGCTCTCACGTTGAAGTTCTAATGTAAGTATACTATAGTGATATGTGGTGGTGCGAATTAAAATTGTAGATGTAATGTTAAAATAAGACTGAATTAAGAGATGGGAGTAGGCCCCCTGAACCACGTTTGACGCATCTTGTATCTATCGATAGAAACTGTTTTGTATGAAACAGCGATCACGTAAATTGAACTTATAATTATACGTATTGAATAAAGTTGTGGCTTGGTTATTTTGACATTCATATTAGATGGTGCCATTTAAATTGGTCAGATAGCCAATGATTCGCACCAACTTCACTTTGCAATGTATCGATAGATACAAATTGATATTTGATTGCTAGCATTGCTTCATATACAAAATTTTAATTTTCTGTAATTTTTTTTTTTTTTTTATGTTATTGTGACGGAACAAGCTCGAGGTCCACCTGATGTTAAGCGGTTACCTCTGCCTATAACAGGTGCAGTTCATCGTTCAAGTGACGAATTGCACTGCGCCCGTCACCTTGAGACATAGTTGTTAACTCATGTGCCTGTAATTCATCACTAATCACAATTATCTTAATACGGAAGAGCGAGACCCTCTAACACGCAGGTATGTCAATACTTAAGAGCTATAAGCTCAAGCATATAAACTGTAAATTAGATTAAGTTTACTGAAATAAATATTTTGTATTTGATTGCTACAAGATACGTGATCGCAAAATATCGATTGCTACAAAACTTTGATAGCATCAACTGTCTGATAGCTACTGATATACGTGATCGCCCTGCAGAGCTATGCCTTGGTGAATATACATTTTAGGTACTCCGTGCTTTGCGAGCTGAAATGCACTTTATTGCTTCGCTATTAGAGTCACTTATTCGTTGGAATGGTTTCGAGTGACCCTTCTGGTCCTTTTTATTCTGTGGTGTGAAGTAACTATTATATTTTCTATGGTATAAGGACATACGATGAAATCATCCCAAGGGCTCGTAAGAATTTCGTCGTCTAATTACGAGTAATAGGGTTCCCCAGCCCTTGAGGTTATTTATAGTTGCAATGGGCATTCTGTGTAGTTTGGTGTAATAATGCAACCTTTTTTATCGGTAATAGCCTAATTTTCTTCTTCCTGTCCTAAGCCCACGATAAGTAGGGTGGGCATATTTAGGTTAGCCTCTACGAACTCCCTTTGCGAACTGAAAATTAGGGTTATGTCAATATTCTCCGCCACCCTTTTAAGAACTCGTGTGGTATTATGATGTCAAAGAATCTTTAAACGAATTCTAGGTTAGCCTGAACAACATCTTCGACCACATCATCTCTTACCATCAGGTGAGATAGTGGTCAAAAGGCTAACCTATCAGGTATAGAGAAATAATTCATTTTTAGGGTTTGTCGGCGAAATTAACGAATATTTTGTTTCAAAATACTTGGTTTGCCAAGGTCGTATGGCCAAAGATTCGCAGTAACTTCACTTTGCAATTTATCGATAGATACAAATTGATATTTGAATGCTACAAGATACGTGATCGCAAAATATCCATTGCTACAAAACTTTGACAGTACCAACTGTCTGATAGCTACAGAGATACGTGATCGAGCTGTCTATGTCATCAAAAAATATAATAATAATTATCATTTATTTATGTGACACGTTTTTGGAATGAAAAAATGGCCTGAGTTTCTAACAAAACACAGTTGGCAATTATACGAGGTTGTCAGAATCCTTCACTCCGCAATCACACAGATGGCATTATACCTTCGTACGCTGCTTCTATTGTCCTTCAAAAACATTTTATACGAATCGATCAAAACTAAAATGTACGGAGGAAAACAAGAACAATGAACACGTCATACGTAAACGTACGAATGGTTTGTGCCAAATATGGCACACACAAAGTTACACTACGTTATTTTATCTGTGACATGGAACCTTCCACAAACAACCTTTACATCAAAACTTTACAATGCACATAAAATCGGTCAATCGTTGCCAAATTATTTTTACAACCAGCATAACGTAAACGCGACTTTGTCTCATTGTAATAAAATCGAACTTTGTATTTACTGTAAGTAAGTTTAATGTTGATTTCGATGTGAGTATTGGATTTGTTTTTTTTTCATTGATTTATTCACAATGGAAGGATGCACCATTGAATCCTATATCACTGTTGATTTTATAAAGATAAAATTGTATTTGGTAGCGTGGGAAATGAATGCTCCAATTGACTTAATAGAATTATTGACCACAATAACAATAATATATTTATTTTTTTAATTAGAGACCTTACATTAATCCCGAGAGGCATAAAAGGGGTGGAGGGGGTTTATCAAAAATCACGAAATATCACAAGGAGGGAGGGGGTGTAGTAAGATATCACAGTTCATGTAGGTACAATATATATTTTTTGCGTGTTTACACCATTCCTTTTTATGTCTGTCTTTTTTGTGCAAATTTGTATAACCTGCAACATTTTTGTGTAGATATGTCATGGTCCTTAATTTCAGAATAAAATTAGATTATACCATATACCTGTATTAAACCTGTATTAAAAGATATTATTATAAGTCTTAAGCCTCACCACGTATCACCAAGGTGAAGAGGGGAAACAATTAAAAATGCTAAAAAAAAACACGTGATTAATGGACGGCCCCTTAGTAATCTCCGTAGTACGTACCGTCTCAGTACGTCTCCAAACTGTACCACACTAAGCCAGCCACAGAGCTGCACGGAGGTAATGAGTACTACTGAAATAGGTTATGAAACTTCAATGGAATTTTTTTATTAATAAAAACAAATATTACCAAAACAGCCTAATGCGAGTCGGGCGTATTTTAAACTCTTTTTTATGTTTGTTACGTCAGAACTTTTGACTGGGTGAACCGATTTTGATGATTCTTTTTTTATTTGGAAGCTAATGCTAATGCGTGTGGCCCCTTTTAAAATCCATAAAAATCGGTTCAGCTGTTTTTGAGTTACGCTCCAATAACTGAAAAGTGTTTTCCTATCTTAATGACATTGACAGTAAATTACGTAGCAAAGAAGCAAGGGTCACTAAAAAGGGTGAACAAAATATTTTTTACCTAAAAATTGAACCGAATTCAAGACTTATAAGTGTGAAATTACTTATCGAAGTCGGTACCATGCGCACAATATGTTGATAATAGGTACTTTCGAACTATCGTACTTTAACAAGTATAATTTCACACTTTTGAGTGTTAAAGTCGGTTCCATTTTCTGGTCAAAAAAAATATTAAAACATCTCAAAACTGAAACACAATAAGCCAGCCACAGAGCTGTAAGGAGGTAAGGAATATCTGAAAAAGGTTTTGAAACTTAAATAGAAATAAAAAAATCAATCAAGAGCGCGTCGGGCCTATTTTAAACTCTTACGGTTACGCATTTTAACAGCCCGTAAAAGTATTGTTGAAGCGCTTATAGCCAAGTTTGCTTAGCCGTTCTTAACCGATCAGCTAAGCAACGTTCGCTACAGTCTTTACTTGGTTGGGTAACCGCTAGTGTCATTACTACTGACCGTGCTAAGCCGTTGATCCTGGTTGTTGTCTTACGATGAACGTCGATATATTATGGTGGTAGGACATTTTGCGATAGCCGCCAACGTGAGCTACCACTTCTAGTAGAAAATCTGTCGCCAAGCGCTGACTGTTGTATTCTGGAAACTAGAATTGAGCTAGTAATTCTAGTATAGTCTGAACAACATCTTCGACTACATCATCACTAACAGATGAAAGGTTAGCCTAGCCTATCAGCTACAAAATATGTTAAAAAAATATTACCAAAATTCGTAAACGGTCGTTTGTCAAAGCTTGTTGCAGATATTATAGACTGACTAAAAACTCAATTCAAATTTCGGCACATAGTATATAGATGGATGGTGGATATGGTAAACTAGGTACCAAAATTTGAATTAAATTTCTAGTCAAACAGTCATATTTGGGTCAACGTTTTACTCGTAATAAATGTTTAACAAAAAAATACTGACTTCAAACATTAAAGATGCATTATAAGGAATAAATAAAGAATAAACTATTAGTCAGATCTCACTCTTTAAATGGAACTACATGACAAGTACCAGCTTTCGAATTAAAATCACCATAATCACCTTGTAAAGAGTTATGAAGTAACACATACAAATTCTTATTATTATACAGTCGAAATTGGGAACCTTCTTTTTTGAAGTTGTTTAAAAATATAAATATATCAGGTTTCTCTAACTCATTCCGTTAATGAGTCGCTAGAGACCCGTGACAATCGGACCGATGGGCAGACAGGCTCGGAGTCTTATTAATAGGGTTATTTTTTGTCTTTGGGTACTTTTATGGCAGGCAGTGGGGCTGTCTCAAATTAAGATGTCTATGTAGTTCATCTAATCTAAAAGAAGTATTTGTATAAGGTTTCTTAATATCGGAATTGATACCAGAAGTGATATTTGTTTTATTATGAAAGAAGTTTTGCCTTCGGCTTTATAATCGGCCGGCCTACTTCTAAACGTTGACCGCTAGTAGTATTTCCTTTATATACCACCCACGCTTAGCAGGCGTCGCATTAGAAGTTGTCAGTTCTTTAGAAGGCGCTGCTTCCCACCTTCTGATATTTTCCTTTATTCGCCTCCTACGACACCCATGGAAAGAAACTAGGAGTTGACATTCTAACCCGGCTCCTCACGGGGATAAATAATTAATCTTACATTTTGTTTACTATCCAAAATCTTATGATTCACATCTGCAACACAGTGTAGCAAAAGGCAGGGCTTCACCAATCACTCAAAATCATCAATTAATATTGTGTCCAATTTTATTATGCAATAAACTATATGTTGTATTGTATTTTGTATTTGAGTACGCATGTATACCTAATGTAAAATAAATTTTTTTTTTTTTTTTTTTTTTATAATTAACTGGTTAGCACTTGACCACTATCTCACCTGATGTTAAGTGATGATGCGGTCGATGATGGAGCGCGCTTACCCAGAAGATACCTGTTCACTCGCGTTATACATGCTATTAAGATTAATTTTAAATATTGTTACATTGAAAATTATATTAACAACGGTACTTTTTGTGACACAAACGAAACCACACAAGCGAAACCGTAAGCGGAAGCTTAACCCAACAAAATATCCGACATTGACATTTCTCCCGAGCAAAACAAACTATCAAGTATCAAACGTCCCGCCTTAATCCCTACACAACTTATTGTACCATATATGTCCCGCTTGAATAAACACGAGAACTTTGTCACAGTACACAAATAATACTTTTTGAGGGCGTTTATCTATGTACACGTATTATTTGTATTGTGCCAAAGTAGTATGTAGTGATGTTTTGAGCCATATATGGCACAAAATATCTTGTTACTGTAAACAAGTGTCAAAAGCAATGTCGTTTTAGATTGAGATGTCATTGGAATCAGGGATTTGCGTGACGTGTGAGTGACGGATGAAATTGTATCGATGTTTCGGTTTAATCAGAGTTGTCGATAATAGGCAGGCTTTAGTCGTTTTTGAAGTGATTATCTCGTGATAATAGACGTAACGTCTGTATTTGTACAGGCGTGGTTGATTCAGTTCTTGAGTCGTAGTTTCTGCCTTATAAGACGCTGTCCAATGCTAAAAATCTGTCACTATCCGACTGCGTAGGAGAGAAAGAGAGGCAATGATGGTGAAATGGTGATCAGTTTTGGTAAAATCTGATAGTAAGCTTATAACACAAAACTGGTAACGTAAATCGAAAATCTAACTTTTCTTATCCCTCATAATAAACTTTTGATATTTTTTTAATGTACACATTCATACGTAAATAATTAAAATATTTATATTACAAGCGTAATTTATAGTCAACCTTGCTTTTTTATTGTAAAGACTTTTTTTTAGGGTTCCAACTATTGTTGGCCTTAGATAATTTGATCAAGATTAACAAATAATTTTTTTACTGCTACAAAGTATATATATTTTGCTAAAAATCTATTCAAGTAAAGCGATATAGCACTTTTCAGCGCCTTACGAATTTAAGGCATGTGCCATGTCCTTACGGTGTCGTAAATGGAGTATTAGGGAAACAATACGTCTTAATGAGCGACATGCTTCTACTCAATGTGAGTGTTGCTGCTCATTCCTCGCTTTCGATGTGAACTGTCACACTGTTCAAACTGAAGTGTCTTTGGTCAACCTTATTTAAACCGTCCGTGCACCAACCGAACAATCTAGTATTGGCAGCTTTGTAGCAAACTCAGCCCACCTATACCCGCTTTACCTTGTTGGGTCGATGAATGCGATGATGTGCAACTGTCCAAACACTGTACTTCATAAACTCAAGATTGGGGAGATTAAGAACATAGTTTTATTTTTTACCGACTTCAAAAAAAGAGGATGTTCTCATTTCGTCTGTATTTTTTTTAACGAATTATTATGTTTCTACTTATTTGAAAGCTAATGCTTGCCGTGTGGCCCCATTTTAAATTTAATCAAAATCGGTAAAGCCATTTTTGGGTTACACTCCAATAACTGAAAAGTTTTATATTATCTAGATGATATAGTCATTGGCAGTGAATGCCAATCGATCCCGTAAGTGGCAAGGGAGACTAAAAAGGGCATATTTTTTTACCTTTATATAGAACCGACTTCAACACTTAAAAGTGTGAAATTACTTATCGAAGTCGGTACCATATTGTGATATTACGTACTATTCAACCATCATGGTACCGACTTCATCAAGTTATTTCACACTTGTGTTGAAGTCGGTTCCATTCTTGGGTAAAAAAAAATAAATATTGCTTTGATTATTTCCTTATTTTTTTGAAAACCATCGATAGAATAATCCCAGAACACACAACACTAATCCATCACTTATCCAATCGTTACACGAATATCGAATTTCAAAGACCTTTACAAATCACCCACGTATAAAACAGTAATCTCTTGTATCCCTTTCACACGCCGCACTTACGCCATAAGATCGAGTATGATGGGTATAGTTAGGATATCTCGAAAACTGACAAGTGTGTGCCCTGATTCAGGATGTCATAGTGACTGTTGTGTAATCTGTGGTTTAAAAGAGAAATCTGTTTTTAGATAGTAGAGGTCAACGACCCTTGGATTTGTTTCAGGTTGCTAGATAAACCGAGTGCGGCTTTATTCGCGTGGTCATGTAGAAAATACACTAGAAGCAGTGATGGCTCAGTGGTTTTGGCTATGGACTGCCGCGCAGCAGGTCCATGGTTGGAATCCAGCCGCGGGCTTGAGCTTCACCGCATGGTAGAAGGGCATTTTGCGAATGTCTGGAGGAGGAATTATCATATATTTAATCGGAATAAATGAATATTTATGCAATTGAAGTTATGTAATAATGTTTGTCACTCATCCCTTTTCTACCCGTGGGTGTTGTAAGAGCCGACTAATGGTAAAATACCGGTGACAAGGAGGGCAGCAGCGCCTTCTGAAGAACAGACGTATTAAACTGCGATCTCCAAGACGCCAAGCGTGGGGATTATGGCAAACCCCACCTTAATGAGGGGGGCTGTCTTCAGCAGTATAATTAGGCTGATACAGTGAAGTTTGAATTTAAAAAATGTTCCGTTACTTTTGCATAGGCCGTACTAGGATTTAAAAAGATAAAATGAGTTTGTGCCTTGTCTGTTGCATGGCTGTCAACGATTTCAATTATTTTAAATATATGAAACAAAGCAAGTGGAAATCTGTGGTCTCTGCCTACCCCTATGAGAAAGAGGAGTGATTTTACGAGTATGTATGTATGTATGTATGAAACAAATTATCCATATTTTTATAGCTCCCCAATAATATTTAATCTTTATCACGATTTGAATGTAAATTAAATAAGACAAAGATAATATCATTTTGGAAATTGTTCAGCCACGTTTGTCGTTGATTGTATTTGAAATAGAAATGGTAGTGAGTTTGTGTATTGCTTGTACCGTCAACAATTTTAATTATATTTCATTTGTACATGGAACTATAATTACTTGAACATTTGAATATATAATTGCCTCTGTCAGACAATACAACTAGATTTTTATTTTGTATGTTAAATTTCTGAAGCTGTGATAGCTCGGTGGCTTTGGCTATGGACTGCCGCGCAGCAGGTCCATGGTTTGAATTCCGCCGCGGGCTTGAGCTCACCGCATGGTGGAAGGGTATTTGGTGAATGCCCACCTGGCTAGCGACCTCAAGTAGAAAATCTGTCGCCAAGCACCTAACGGTGTGTTCCGGCAGCTGTCCTTGAGAGTCAGAGTAATTCTAGGTTAAGCCTGTTAACACCTTCGACCACATCATCACTTACCATCACGTGAGATTGTAGTCAAAGGCTTACCTACCAGCAATAAAAAAAAAACGGAATTTTTATAATTTATTTTAAAATACTCTAATAATAATATTTCAAAAGTTATACTCACATGGCTTAATCAACTAGACTATCGTGATGTAGGAAGCATACTCGATAACCTTTAAACGATCATAATTCGCCACACTCACATAACACACCTCACACCCCCTCACATATATTCACATCCACACACATACAAAACAACCATAACTGTATTTAGATTAAAAACAATAATTGTATAATTGCATAATTTCTGATTGGAGAAGGATCTGGTCTTCGAAACACAGTGTTAAGCTTCATTGAGGACCAGAGGCTTCAAAATTAACGTGGTTCACGATTATGTCAATACATGATTATTATGTTTATGTTTATTGTAGTTTTCCTTATATATTTTATGTCAAAGATTGTTATTGATAATTATTGATATTCGGTATTTATTTTAGTACCTGTTAGATTTTATGCCATAAGCATGTTTCTTATTTTACATACTATTGGGATGATAGTTGTAGTTGAAGACAGGCATTTTTAATACTTACACATATTCTGTAAAAAAAAATCCTTTGCGGTTTTAAAGGCCACACGGACGGACAGCAGAAGCCTAATTACTGAATGGGGTCACGTTTTCTAGAACTCTGAAAATTATGTAAGGTAAGTGAAGAGTTGTTTTTGTTTATGCCCAAATCTCTATAGCTATATCAATATATGTTTCCAACACCGTGTTTTCCAAGGTGCTATACTCTCACCATTCATGTACCTATGCTTGGTATTCAAGAAGTCCAGTTATACTTCGGCCTTCCTCAACTCGTCCACATTCAAACCAACCTTTTGGTTTATTCATTTACTCACAAAGCTTAGATAAAACCTAACATAATAATGTTTATATGTACCACATTTGGCACACGACATAACCGCGGCAGTTTCGCAAAATAAACAAGCGAAACTTTTACCACAAAAAAACTAAGTTGGCAACACTTTCGGGGATACCAGTTATAAAGATATCAAAAGTTGCGGCGATAAATATTTAACGGTAGGTTAGTTTGACATTTCCAAAGCATTGTGGAGCAATAATTTCGTATTTATTTGTCAGAGTCAACTTTGTCTTTAAATGAAAATATAACATTGCCTATTTTGATCGTTAAATCCAGAATCAAATAGCATTGATAACCAATTTGAAGCAATGATGGTTCAGTAGCAATACGGGCTGCACTTAAAGGTGTTCCGGTAGTTGTCTTTGTGAGCCAGCGCCTTCTAGGTTAATCCTCATTACCATCATTGTTTACTTGAGATTGTCAATACGGATGGATTAATTAAAAAAAATTATCATCAGTCAATAGCTCACACTAATCTGATGTATAAAAATCATTCAATGTATGTCTAGACACATGAGACTTACAATTTTGTGACTATTGAACATCGTACATCAACTGCAGTACTCCCGGGGTACTCCCCGCAGAAATATATTTTGACCGACCTGTCTTATTATGTACCCAGGGGCATCAGCATCAACAAGACCGTTTCGTTTTCCTTTTTAAAAATATAATACTCACAAACACAGTAGATAAGACTCGTCATAGATTTAGTAAAAATAAAAGCATCACCTAATTACCTTTCTTGTTGTTCGATTTCTGGTACAACAGAGGCAATTACGTCACAATATCAAATTAACAACGGCTGTCGATTCCGAACACCAATTACTCGACGGGATACAATCAAAAGAGTTTCCTTTGAAGATGGATAGAGATCCATCAAGTTCTGGACGCAAGATCCATTTCGCACAATTAATTACGTCGCATAGTCTCTTCAACCAATCACAGTTACTAAAAGACAGTTACTAAACTTAACCGTTTCAAAGTTTTTTTTCTTAATATTGATGAATGCCCTTTAATAGTTCATTAAGCAGCTCTTAGCCCGCGAATATAACTAAATTATGTTAACAAATCATGTGATGTCTAACTTATGAATAAAGTCAGCGTGCGCTGTAACCTGTAACATGACGATGATGGAACTCATGAATATTAGAGAAAATAGAACTTTTCCCATGGATGTGGTTGTCTGATTATTATGTCTAACAGTTAAGACTTATTATAACAAGGTTATTTGGCAATTAAAACAAAAACTTAATGCCATATAGAAGAAACAACACAAACAAATGTTTGACTGAAAAAAAATTTGGTGATACTAATAATATAAATAGTACTGTAACAGCTGGATTGTTCACTGCTGTACTCAGCCTCTCCCATTAAGTGGGGGTTTGCCATAATCCACACGCTTGGCAGGCGTCTTGGGAACGTAGTTAAAGATATCAGTGCCTCAGTTCCGAGTTTAATTTGCAAAAAAGTCATGGCTAATTTGCATACAGTGCCTAAATGGCCGTATTTGACTCGCTCGTGACTTTATTTTACGTTTATATGTATCTATTTATAAAAACCACTTTATTTTATATGTATCTATTTATAAAAACCACTCGAAACAATAAAATAGAAGGTCATATTATGTCTTTCATCGGGTTACAGGTAGTAGGTAGACTACAACTGCGCTAAAATCTATTAAAATGATTTATTCTATTGTATGGAACATTATAATAAGAATACCTACTTTAAAATATAATAATATCAAAAGAGATAACGATGTAAGCTAAATATGGTACACAGGTTTCAGAACCTGAATTTTCTGTGTGCCATTAATGATACAAGAAAGGCGATGACGTTCCAATATCAAATTACACTATAATTACTGGCTGGGCTGGGATGTAATCAACGCAGTTTCCCTTGAAGATGGATAGGCATCTATCAAAGGGACGTAGCATCCATTTCACACAATTTACGTCTCATTGCCCCTTCATCGTATGACCTACCACAGTTACCCATAATACAGTTACTAAACGTCGAACGTACAAATGAGGGCTGGGCAAAATACATGCTTTGCATTAATTAAAATACAAACTAAAAAATACTGTATCGCAAGTAATTAAAATACGAAATACAAAATATATTTAAGCCTAACAAACATAGATAGATAGATAGATAGATAAACTCTTTATTGAACACCTTAAACTTAACTTACATAATACAGTAAGTAACAAAATACAGTATTTAAGTTACTTTTAATTGAAATACAAATTACCAAATACAAAATAAGTAGGTAATCTAGACCATGCTGAACACAAGATTCATTTATAAGTAACACCAGAGTTTCCTTTCATAAACACTAGATTTTTAAATGTCTGATAAACAGTCTCTTGTTGGAGAGCCAATTAAACTGTTGCCATCTCTAATAGCTGCTTTACCGTCATTACACTCGCCTCGCACTCACATCCACGATAATTTAAGGTTAAATGTATTTTAATGTTGCGACAATATACATTATATTGCCTCAAGTATTTGAAATACTAATTACAAAATACCTTGGTGTCAGGTATTTGAAATACGAATTGCAAATTACATATTTAAGAAGTAATTGAAATTCAAATACGGCCCAACCCTGCGTACAATGATTTTAATAATTGTGGCGCTATCAATCCTTAGGTACACATACATCATTAATTTTATATCATATATGTACCAGTACATTTTTCGATGGTATCCGTGAAGATGTATGATATACATAGCTAATAGGACGCTATATAGTAATAAAATTGAGAGTTCAAGCTTACCGACTGATGTTAAGTTTTGACTTTGTCCTTAATAATAATTAAGATAAATAATACATAATAAATGTAGCCACAACAGATAATTTTAGTTCTAGCCTAATTTGACCAAGGTTTCCTACTGGTTTCAATGTTTTCAGTCTCTGCACTGTGGTCTCCACCCCAACCCAATTATATCAGGCTATCTAACAAAATTGACTCAATGTTGTGTCTTGTTTTTATTTGATTTTGTTGATAGGCTAGCTTAAAGTACGTATGTGTTCAATTGAAAATTTAGTACTTCCTAAGTAGTCAAAATCTTTTCAAAGTACAAAACTTAAATTTTATAAGTGTATTTTCAAAATGAAAATATTTTTGTTTGATAATTCTTAGATACATTTGGAGATAAAATAAGTAATCCGAAAAACTGGAAAATCAATTCTCAAGAATATACTTACATGCAAAATTTCAACGAGTTTTAACACTAGGTATTAGATAATATGATTTTTTTTTTCTTAATGCCTTATTAGTTATAATGGATATAAAAAATCTTTTAATGTGAATACATATAAACAATAAACTGAAGCAATTTATAGACGTAACCAGCTGGCCCGGCAAACGTTGTTTTGCCATATAAGCAAAAAAAAGTCTAATATCCCTTTGGGAAAAAAAATTTCATTGGAATCGGCCAAGCCGTTTCAGAGGAGTTTTGTTACAAACACTAGAATTTTATATATTAAATGTGTAATAAAAGTATCGCCAGTGACTTACGCACAGATAGATTTGCGTGTAGTAGTCACGCTTTCATTCTGCATCGTTCCTTACGAGTATACATAGGTTATGTTGTTCGCGGAAAATTACGTTCTAGCACAATTTGTTAACTTTACCAACTGTAAAAGCCGCCACTATGGCCGCACCCCGAAACATAATTGTATAAAGGGTAATTAATAACAAAATTGGCTTAACGTTGCGTCTTGCTAATTTCTTTCTTCAAAGTAAAAAACTGGGTCAAACCCTGGCAGAACAGCTTGTAAAAATTACCTCCTTACATTTGACTTTACAGTTTTTTTTGAGTTATTTCGTTTGACGTCCCCTTTTTGCGAGGTAAGTTGAGTTATTAGTTTTTAGGGCTGAGGGAGGGTATTATGAAATTTTATTTTTTCTAGCGTCTGCCGCAGCTTCGGTAGTGTCCAAAATGACATTTCGCATATATTTCACGCTACCCCGGAACTATATAGTCAATTGGAATAAAATGTACTATATATTATTAAATACCATTTTACAAATTATCAAACAGCTGACATACTGGGGTAACATTATTAAAATATTAACCTATATTCCAAAAAAAAGACGAAAATTACGAGAGGAAAAATTTAAGTCATGTGCGGTATTCGAACCCGCGTCCATCCACTCCTTTAGCCGGGGTATGCTCTAATCCAATTGAGCTAACATGACAATAAAATTATAGCGTTGCGTCATCATTAACAGGTGATGATTTGTGATGTAATCCGCAGAGCATGCGTTATTGCAAAAATAAAAATATTTAAAAAAAAAGATAAAAAAAACTCTGTACCTACTACTATATTCCGTGTTCATTCACACAAACTTTCGCATTTAAGTATAATACGCGACACACATTGATAGTTTTGATTAACCCGTCACCTCATACAAAAATCTATATTGTTGTTGTTTTTATTAATCAGACTGTATGCCTTTATAAACAAAATAATACGAACTGTATACTATACTACAGCTACTACAATGAAAGCATTTAGACAACCTACAAGTCATTGCAGACCCACAGCAGTCAAAATGCTCCAGCCCACTACCAGTTGTCAGCGTGCCCAGCACTGAAATATTGATATTATTCATACATTTTCTAAAATTTATTTATATTTTCTAGTATTATATTCTCCATGAAACTATTTTCCTTTTTTTATGGTATTACCCGAAATGATACAAGATTTTATTTAAATTACGATTATTAGATTTTTTAATACAAACTTGTATATCCATTTACATTGTCGAAATTGAAATACAGGCACCACCCTAGTTTAAGAGTCAGAGACTCATCATAAATGTAGAACAATATGGACGCAATAAATTTATTTGTATTTATTTATTATTGTGGGGAGTATGCTGTTCATTTACACTTTTACCTTAGTGACCGGTTACTATGAGTATCTAAAAAAGTGGTTCTTGGTTATTAAGCCGGGCACTCTACGGCAATAAATTGGGTGTTTAAACTTACCTATAGAAATGTGTCGTTTTTCTACGTTTCAAAAGAAACCGCAATACACAAAAGTGACGTTTAAACCCCATAGCGGTCTCACCCCAAGTGGGTTCCCGTGTAAGCGGGGAAATTGAGAAAAATCTACGGTCCCCAATATATCCTAATGTACACGCCCTCTAATACGGTGGAGAGCAGAGGGATAAAAAAATAAGGTTTTTTTAATATAAGCCTTTTTCTGTTTATATTTTTACTGTATTTGCTTTAGAATATTTATGCACGAAGTATTGATTGGGTAGGTACTTATATATTTTTTTATTGCCTTTGACTAATATCTCACTGTTCGGTAAGTGATTATGTGGTCGGAGTGTCGAATATTTTTCCTAAATTTGCCAGCTTTCAACAACAACTGCCAGTTGGTGTCTGTGGGTGTCGTTAGAGCAACTATGGGTAAAATACCGGAAGGTGGGCTGTAGTGCGTTCTGAAGAACTGTTATATTAAAAAATACGATCCCCAAGACGCCTGCCAAGCTTGGAGATTATGGCAAAATCTCCCTTATTTTATTACACCGTATATATTATGGAACAGACAATGGAAAAAGTGACTTAAGGCGTTACGCCTTAAGTCACTTTTTCCATTGTCTCATGTAAGTCTAATAATAAGATAAACAAAGCGGCCAAGTTCCAGTCGGACTAGCGCACGAAGGTTTCCATTATCTATAGACATTATTATCATTAGACAAACTAAAAAAAAAGTTTAACTATACGATACGATACGAACAAATATAACTATTTGTTGAATACCAATAGAATTACAAATAAAAGCACAAAAGTATGCTAATTAATAATAGTTATACAATGACAACACAATCGGCGGTCTTATCGCTAAAGCAATCTCTTACAGACAACCTTTGGATGGACAGAACTAACTTGAACAAGTGTTGACGTTGGTGTGCAACAAGTAAAACAGACATAAATATATATCCATATAGATATATTACACGAGATAAAAATACAATCTTTTTTTTATTTTTAACGTGCGCTAGTTCGACCCGTACTTGGTTATATATATATATTTTTTTTTCATATTATTGTGACGGAACTAGCTCGGGGCCCACCTGATTTTAAGCGGACTAACCTCTGCCTATAATTGATGCATTTCGTCACAAGTCACGAATTGCACTGCGCCCGTCACCTTAAGACATACATAGGTGTTAAAGTCTAATGTGCCTGTAATTTCACTGGCTCTCAAGGACTGCTGCTGGAACACACCGTTAAGGTGCTCATATTTTCTACTTGAGTATGGTCGCTAGCCAGGCGGGCATTCGCAAAATGCCCTTCCACCTTGCGGTTAAGCTCAAGCCCGTGGCGGGATTCGAACCATGGACCTGCTGCGCGGCAGTCCATAGCCAATGCCACTGAGCCATCACTGCCTCAAAATTGTATTTGTTATTCCACAGAAATACATCATCTACGAAAATGTCAACTGTCTAGCTATCATGTTTCATGAGATACAGCCTGGTGACATACAGACGGAAAGACAGTGGAGTCTTAGTAAAAGAGTCCCGTTTTTACACTCTGGGTCCGAACCCCAAGAGAGGAACATGGTTAGGCACATAACATCCTCGTAACGCAGACATGTTTTACGTTCTGGTTAATCTCACTCCAGTCCTACTAAGTACTAGTATCTTCTGGGCAGTTCCGGACTAAGGATTGTTACTGACTACATCTTTGTTAAAAAACTCAATAACTTGACCCGAAAATCAAACGGAATCTCCTGATTCCGAAATGGCAGCTTTACGCCAACGAGGCAACCTAAATAAATTAAATGGTACATTTATTGTTTCCGCTCGCACGATAATAAACATTTGTTCAACGGAAAGTTAAACGCACCTTTACCTTCCCGGCTTAATCCCCAATTCATATTTACAACATGTCACACGGGGGATTAAAAACCGTGTTCCGAATCGGGAGCGCTCGTTCGGAAATCGACACGACTGGCATTACAATCTCGCTTCTCCGGCATATCTGATGACCTATTGTGAACGTATAAACAGTATGAGAGCTTTGGATACCCCACACATTCACACTGCTCGAACATGCGTTCATTTCAAATGCGAACATTCCGTTGTAGCGCTTGCAGCGAAGTTTGCTTACCCGTTCTTAACCGATCAGCTAGGTTATGCAACGTCCACCGAGGTAATGCGTTGGATGGGTTACCTTTAGCGGCACTGGTACTGAGTGTGCACGTGCTTCGAAGGGCATGTTAAGCCGTCAGTCCCGGTTGTTGTTTTATGAATGGCTGTCGTTGCAGCATGGTGGTAGGTAATTTTTCGAATGCCCACGAGGCTCACCCTCAAGTAAAAATTCTATCGCCGAACACTTAACGGTGTGTTTCGGCAGCTGCTCTTGAGCCAGTAATTCTAGGTTAGCCTGAACAACATCTTCTACCACATCATCATGTGAGGTAGTGGTCAAAGGGTACCCTAACAGGTATAAAAAAAATTGATAGACTAGTGTTATTTGTACCATTGTAAAGATAGATAGATAGATAACTCTTTATTGTACACACTACTACATTACAATATAAAAAAAATACGAAGGATTAAATTCTAGTTTTACAATGGCCGGCCTTATCACTAACATCGATCTCTTCCAGGCAACCTTTGGATGGAGAGGAAATAGGGGTATAAGATAGGGGTGCATTAGGTTAATATAAACAGTCAGGTTGAACAAATTGCTTAGGTACTTAAAATTTAAACGGAAATATTTTTTTACAAACAGAGATGACTTAAATGCTAACTATATACTTTAAAAGCTTACATACAACAATATCATGCTATATATATATACATATATACTCACACACACACAGACAAATTTACGAAAGTAAAATGATAGTCATGTGCGGGATTCGAACCAGCGTCTATCCACCCCTATAGCCGGGGTATGTTCTGACCATACCCATGGTTGAAGAACGAGAGTAAAAATTAGAGTTATGCGTCATAATGTCATGTTAGCTCAGTCGGTCAGAGCATACCCCGGCTATAGGGGTGGATGAACGCAGGTTTGAATCCCTCCATACTCGGAAAGTAGTGTTTGTTTGATCTGAGTAGCGGGTACCGGAGAGCACGTAACGATGTTTTCCGGCAGCTGTCCTTGAAAGCCAGGAATTTTAGGCTAGCCTGAACAAAATCTTTGACCACATCATCTCTTACCATCAGGAGAGATAGTGGTCAAAGCCTGGCCTATCATATATAAATAAAATTAAAATAAAATATTAATCAAGCAGTTACGAAAAAAAATATAATAACAACACCTTATTATGAGCGACAAGAAACGTTTCATTTTCGATTTACGTTATAAGCTTTGAGTTATTAAGCTTACTTTTTGATTGTACCTTCAGGGCATATACCCGCCAGCCAAAGCGTTAACCTATTTATAAACTCAACTTGTTATTAAAAAAACTCGCATGTAAATATAAGCGTATTATTAGACCTATCGTTTCCGGTTTGAATCCTTTTTATGGACTAATAATTACAAAGTTTAGTATAGAGCCCTTAATATATAGCACTCGTTTTTAGGAGTTTGAGCGCGTTATTCGAGCGTATTTCGTGGTTCCAGATTTATTAATGCATGTACAATAAATACATGTTTACTATATTTTTTTAATCAAGCTGGAACTACTAAATACGCTCGAATAACGCGCTCAAACTCCTAAAAACGAGTGCTACGAGTATAATGGGAAGTTATTTAACTTCCCATTATAGAAAGTTCATTATATTCCCCATGTTTGTGGTGCAATAGAAATATTAAAAATATCCTTTTTTTTCGTTGAAAGAGGTGCTTAAAGTTGAGTCTTTCTTTTATCTAAAATTACCAGTTTTTGAGCCAGTGTAATTTCAAAACTGTATAATTAAATGAAAATCCGATGCACCACAAACTTAGATATTTGGATATTGATTAAGTAGGTTAAAAATCATTGAGCTTTATTCGCTATTATTAAAATGAGATTGGAACTGCGTTTGTATGGGAGCGTTCGTCTAAAATATACCCTTGACTGATCGCGATTTCACCATCGCTGCCTCTCTTTCACTCTTACGTAGTTTGATTGTGACAAAATTTCAGCATTTGACATCGTCTTAAGTTCTACTTCGTTTTGGGTACGCAGTACGTAAGATCAGCAATTTCACCTAAACCTTTTGGCTCTTCTTTCGTCAAAACCACAGCACATTTTGATCCGTTGCCCATACTGTTGATAGACAGTACTTCCGTGCCCGGAAACCTAATTAAAGAGGGATTTAATGTGGATTTCAGACCAGACCCGAGCCTCTGGATGTAGTTGTTTAATTTGTGCATTGGTTAATTAATGCGAATAATTTCACAAAGCGGAGGTTTCCGCGTTGGAGTGGATTTTCTTTGTACTGGGGTCCTGACTCCTGGGTTCGATATATGGGTCGAACTTTTAATTATGATTTTGCAGATATTACAAAATTCAACCAGAGGAAAAAGTGATGTGTGGTATAAGAACCCGCGCCATCCACCCCTATAGCCAGAGTGTGTTCTAACCGCTACGCTAACGTGACATATGACTCATAACTCTAATTTGTCCTTTCTTTCTGAACCATCGTACGGCGATGGAGAGACATCTACAATTCAACTTACGTGGTACTACAAACAAGACTTATATTTGCAATTTGCTTCAAACTTGTTATCGCAATCTTTCATATAATTTTCCCGTGGGGTGCCATGCTAGAATATTACTACCCGTGGGTGTCGTAAGAGGCGACTAAGGATAAATATCGGATGGTGGGCAGTAGTGCCTTCAGAGGAACTGATATCTTGTACTGCGATCCCCAAGACGTCTGCCAAGTGCGGGGATTATGGCAAACCCCTCCTGAATGGGGGAGGCTTATTATATAAAAAATTGCAAAACCTTATTTTGAGCGACAAGAAAAGTTACATTTACGATTTACGTTACTAGCTTTGTGTTATTAAGCTTACTTTTGGATTGTACCTTAACTGATCGCGATTTCATCTTCGCAGCCTCTCTTTCACTCCTACGCAGTCGGATAGTGACAAAGTTTCAGCATTTGACATCGCCTTAAGTTCTACTTCGTTTTGGGTACACAGTAAGATCAGAAACAAACCACTCAATTTGACCTAAACCTTTTGGCTCTTCTTTCGTCAAAACCACAGCAGATACATTTTTGAGCCCTTGCCCATACTGTTGATAGACAGTATTTCCGTTCCCGGAAACCTAATTAAAGAGGGATTTAATGTGGATTTCAGACCAGACCCGAGTCTCTGGATGTTGTTGTTTAATTTGTGCATTGGTTAATTAATGCGAATAATTTCACAAAGCGGAGGTTTCCGCGTTGGTGGAGTGGCTTTGCTTTGTACTTGGGTCCAGACTCCTGGGTTCGATTTATAGGTCGAACATTTAATTATGATTTTGCAGATAGATAGCTATATATAGATTTTGGAAGTCGGTTAAAAAAAAGACCGACACTTGCTAGATAGCACCTAGTAACATTTGTATAGCTCGCTCTGTAAACTATTCACGTAATTTTTTTTTGCCGATATGTTTTATATTCAAGCCTAACTAGCCATTTTTGCATATCAAAGGGAAAAAAACTGGCTGAAATAGAAGCGTAAGGATTGCACTTGACTAAACTACCAACTATGTACACTGCGAACTGTTTTTTTTAAAGCTTTGTGTTGAATATTTCGGCTATGTTTTTATTTAATGGGATATGAGTATAGCCAACTGTCAAAAATGTCAGACCTGGAGATTTGAAGAAAGGGGAAAAACAATCACGTTTTTGTAAGGGGATCTTTGTTCTTAGAATGGAAACTGGCTAACAAGAACAGCTGCCATTGTTAGGTGCTTGGCGATGGATTTTTTTCGTGAGGGTGGTAGCTATAGCCAAGCATTCACAAAATACCTCACGTCCATGCAATGAAGCTCAAGCCTTTTGCAGGGTTAAACCATGGGTCTCTGCTGGCAGTCCGTAGCTATTACATAGGCTCATGCTTGCATTGTGGTAGGCCATTTTGCGAATGCCCGCCTGGCTAGCTACCACCCTCAAGTAGAAAATCTGTCGCCAAGCACCTAACGGTGTGATCGGGCATCTATTCTTGAGAGCCAGTAATTCTAGGTTAGCCTGAACAACATCTTCGACTACATCATCACTTACCATCAGGTGAGATAACAGCCAAATGCTTGCCTATCATGCAGAAAAAAACGGCACTGTATTGCCTAAACCTTGCACTTAAAGGAAGTAAACATATCACTTTCCATGCAAACATAGTCCCTCCATATATAAATTCCATGCAAGTCCTCAAAGTCGTTGCATGCATGCCTTTGAGCCTAATATCTTTGCTTCAGGTTTGACAGATTTCCGTTATATTATGTATTTTGAGAATGATTCGGATAAAACGTTTTGTATGGGAATCCTTATTTTCACATTTAGAGATAAAGCAAAAATTAAATGAAAAACTGGCAACACAGAAGCATAGATATTAGGGTTTAAGTATAAAGACTATGTATTCAGTTGCCAATAAATTTAAAAAATAATATTAGGTCATGTACAGTCATGCAAAATATCACTGAGATTGAACACGTGGTAAGTATTTAAAATATTACGGAACTACATTTGTAAGGAAAGTCACGCGTTTCGTGACTTAAGGCTGAGTAAAGTCATGAAAAAGCGAGTTTAAAAAAATATATATTAATAAGTATAATAAATTAATAATAAGTGTTCAAACTCGGTGAAACTTTGCATGTATGGCCTTGAACCTAATATCTATGCTTCGGGTGTGCCAGATTTCAGTAAAATCAAAAATAATACATATAATCGGTTATGTTTGGGAAATGTGATTTTGACATTTAGGGCTAAAATAAATAATAAATCGAAAAACTGCCAAACCAGAAGCATAAATATTAGGCTCAGCAATATGCATACAAAACTTCACAGAGTTAGAACACTTGGTATTTAAAATATGGCGTATCTCCGTTTTCAACACACTCGCTCGTAATGTGCCTTTAAATGCACCGATTTTGGTGTCATAATATAGTCTATTACGCACATTATTTACTTTACCGCACTAATGTTTTAAATTGAAAAAAAAAAACAACGTTTCCACACTTCTCACCAAGGAGATTGTAGTTTGTTTCGTTCGTTTTTCATATAATAACAAACCAAAGAGTTTTTTACCTACTGAAGTAGAACTTTAGAAGATTCAATTATAAACCTTCTTAATCAGATTATTATTCCTATCAAAAAGGTCAAGAAAATATTTTAGAATCGATATTTTCGTATTCGTTCCTCGCAAGTGTGTTGAAAAAAGTCGTATGAATCTCGTACGTGTTGTTTGTTACAATCTCTACTCCATTTATGCCTTCGATCTTCGATCTCAGGCCTAAAACCCGCCTTATTTGTAATAAACAACTTCGCGCACTTGTTGTATTGTAAGATACGTAGTCTCATAATAGTAATAATGCATGCATGGCCTATAGTACCCACCGGCATCTCAAGCGCTAACTTCACGCCCCTGTAATAATGTTAAACTCATCGTAATGTATTCATATATCACAGTAACAAAAACATAACATCACTGTCACCAATATTTCAAACAAAATAAGACGTCATCCAACACCCCAGTTAAGAAACACGTCAAAATTATGCCACCTTCAAAATATGACAAAGATAAAACTTATGAACGCACATAAATCAACACCTACGTGCTTACCTACTGACTAATACGTATTCTGTGTACTGTACAATAAACCATCTCGAAAAGGAGAGGTTCAAAGAATGCCTTTATTGTTCTATCAAGTTTTTTTTTCAAGATAAACCTGGCACATTAGGCAAAGGCTCACATTTATTGGTCCGACCTCCCGCCGTGCAACCTCTTTTGTACTCGTGGTTAGGCAGAACGCTCCCATGGCCAAAAAAAAGAATTAACTTTTTTCTCTTTTTGAAGTTGAAGGGTAAGGCTTACATCTGTTCTATTTTCGAATTCTATGGAATTTAATTGCCGTTAAGGTTGACAGTTAAGATTAAATTAAAATGTTCAGGATTTTATGATGTGCCTTTTTATTAGGCTTTTTAGTGTTGTCACACATTTTATACCATTATCGTGACAAAAAAGGGATTTCTGATATAATAGAGAAAAGTGTGAAGTGATAAGCAAAATGAAATACTTCTTAGCCGACTTCGAAGAAGGAGAAAGTATGGAAAATATACACGTTTTTTTTTGTTAACTTTAAATGATCAACCGAATTTTGATTAGTTTTTTGTTACATTGGATATGCTTTCAAGTAAGTCCCATTTAGCATTGCGGTCAAGCAGTTTTACAGTTTTTTTTTGTATGCCTTATAGGTTAGCCTTTGACCACTATCTCACCTGATGGTAAGTGATGATGTGGTCGAAGATGTTGTTCAGGCTAACCTAGAATGACTGGCTCCCAAGGACAGCTGCCGGAACACACCGTTTGGTGCTTGGCCACAGATTTTCTTCTTGAGGGTGGTAGCTAGCCAGGCGGGCATTCGCAAGTGCCCTACCACCATGAGTTATTCTCAATGAACTGAAATATATCTGCCAATATGCCTCACCTGGATCTATTTCAAAAGATTGTCGCCACACGGTAGGCACAGGTGGCTTAATACCCACTTTTGCCATACAGGTTTTGGTTTGCTCCATGTAATAGGGGGCGGGCCTGTTAACATCTACCGACCACAGTTCCCAAGACTCTGGACTACTGAAATTTATTTACTATGAAAACCCAATAATTCAAAGACGGCGCATTCACGCGCACACACCAACGCTGTATTCGCTATGATAATTGAATGTACGATTTACCTACCACATTGACTTTGCAATCATAATAAGAGATACGAAAAAGAATTCACATCTTCATAAAAATATAAATAAGCAGTTTTGACATCATATTTGCATTGCGTTTACTAAATATACTTGCTAGAAAGGTGCATGGAAATTGAATCGCTCTGGGCGGTCGTTCGTAGCTTCTGTTTAAGGGGATAGCATGCTTTAATAAATAAAAATTGTTACTTGCTCTTTTGAATACTATTTCATCTATGTATTTAAGCACGGAATTTTGTCAACCGCGATACTATGATGGTATTCGTATTTAATGGTATCAAAATGCAGATTTAAACATTTTTTTTTAATTTAGGTATGGAATTGCAAACAAGCCTACAGCCAACCTGGTTGTAAGCGGTTACCGTTGCCTATGGACATGTCCAACACCAATGCGTTGCCGACCCTGTAAGACTCTTTTAACACCCTTCTTGCAGGAATTCATACTGTAGCTCTGCGAAAAAACGCCAGATGGAAGATCATTCCACATTTTGCAAGTACGCGTTAAGAATAAACGCATAAATCGATGACTTCCTTTTGGCTTTTACCCAGGGAGGTACGATGATAAAGTTAAAGAGGTCCTGAGAGCATTCCCCGTTATATAGCTTGTAGAATACACAAAGCGAACCGATGTCTTTATGGAGGCTCAGTTACTCAAGGTGGTCAGAGACCTCGCAGTTCGGAATTGATAAAATAATAAAATTAATCATGACAAAATTAAAAGTACTATGAAACAGACGTTTATTAAATTTGCAGTGTGACCTTCCTTGTTCTGCACGCACTGCACTGTGCTAGTGACTCTGTCTTGTTTGCCGTACATACTAATGACTCAAATAACGACGATGTGACATTTTATTTACATGTTTTCAAGCATAAAGGGGATTCGAAAGGATTCAATTTCGTTTTTATGTAGGGTGATTTACATCGTTTAAACTCTTTATCTGTGGAGAAGAGGAGATCGAGCTGCTTGGACAATGTCACGTAATTTTAGTTATTTAACTTCATCTGTGTTACCACACTACACCGGAAGATGTTGAATTGGTAGGCCCCCCACCAGGTGGACTGACGACATCGTTAAAGTCGCGGGTAGCAGATACAAGCGGCTAATAGCCGTTCTTTGTGGCGTTTTATGGAAGAGGCCTTTGTCCAACAGTGGACGCCGGAAAGCTAGTGTAATATTATTTCACTAAGTTTGAATACCTGGTATTCAACTTCGTTTGTATAATGGCGCGATATCCTCTTAATCCAAGATGGAGGTCATGTTTCTTGACCTGTGTCATCGTAATATTGGTAAGTTGACGTCAGCGAGTGAAATTATTGTAATTTTAAAGTTATCACGACCAAGTTGGAGACGCAAACGTTGACCGTAGAAAAGTTTTATATTGCGTGATTTCTTATTAAACTTTATAAGACGTGCTTCGACATACTTAGCAAGCTGAACTGGAAAATATTTAAATTTTCTTAAGGAAAATTGTTATAACTACAAAATTGAAAAATGAAGTGAAGTATTTTTTGTTAAATAAAACAAACATGTTAATGATTTGGAAAAATAAAATTAACCAAAATACCGACTTGTACACTCAAAAATGTGAAATAACTTTTTGAAGTCTGTACCATGGTATTTCAAAAGTACCTATTATCACAATATCGTACGCATGGTACCGACTTCGACAAGTTATTTCACACATTTGAGTGTTGAAGTCGGTTCCATTTTTTAGTAAAATTTTTTTTTACTTATTTTAGTGACCCTTGTTACTTACGGGATCGATTGTAATTCACTGTCAACGACTATATCATCATGATAGGAAAATATTTTTCAGTTATTGGAGTGTAACTCAAAAACGGCTTAACAGATTTTGATGAAATTTAAATGGAACCAAACGACAAGCATCAGTTTTCAAATAAAAAAATATCAAAATCGGTTCACCAAGTCTAAATTCTGAGGTACCAAACATAAAAAAAAATTAAAATACTGATGAATTGAGAACCTCCTCCTTTTTTTAGTCGGTTAAAAATGACAAAACACATTGATATGTATCATACCTGTATATAAGCGATAGGCAACGAATTAAGCTCCATGTTTTCGCGAGCCTATTGCCATCTACTAAGTACACTTGCACATTCTAGAATATAATAGAATTACATTAGACCGATGCAGTGAAAAAGGCCAGTACTAAGCAAGAAAAAAAAGTCCACAGTAAATAAATGTTTACTTTTCAGCTGATTGTACAGTTTACACCTGAATATTATGTACGAGTCTCTGCGGTGGACTTTACTGCCCACCAGGGTACATTAATATACCTTTTACCTTATTTAGCGGTTTTAAAGTAGAGATGGGACAGCAGTCTTGTTTTGGTGGACTTGATTTATCTGAAAAATATTAGAGATGCATTTTTTTTATACCATGGAACCTGGAGTCTGTGGAGTGTAGATTACACTCCACAGACTCCAGGTTCCATGACGTTTTTATATTATGATATTTTTTATTTAAAACTAGATATAAGAAATAGATGCTTACTAAAGTTACCAACATCACAATGGAAAGATCCCGAGAAGCATTAGAAACCGTGGTAATATACTTTACCAATCTGTTATACGTAGGTGTCTACTAGGAGATTAGAAACTTCAAGGAGGTCACCTTACTGAAATACTTGTCGACGGTGATATCTTCAACATTCAACATTTAACAAGAAGAGAGCATATTCCCTCCTTAAAGGCCGGCAACGCATCCTCGAGACTTCTGGTGTTGCGGATGTTTGTGGGCGTCGGTGATCACTTACCATCAGGAGAGCCGCCTGATAGTTTGCCTTCCTATCCCACAAAATAAAAATGAGTCCCAAAAGCGTTGATTCGTTTTGTTTAATGTTATTAGTTTTGTTTAATGTTATTAGTTTTGTTACTCAAATTTGGTTGGGATTCGATGGGACTGCTAAATAATATTTTGTGGGTTCAGTCCACAGATTATCCCCATGCGGGGTTCAGTCGCAAGAAATATTCAGTGCGGTCTGTTTTGTGGCATCGGTTAGGACCTACCCAATCTGAGAGCTACCGTGGCGATGACTCGTAGTTCGAATTTTTTACTTTCGTTCTTATTGTACGAGGACAGTATGGTGTATGGACTGTAGGTGCTTGGCAACGGATTTTCTACTTGAGGATGGTAGCTAGCCAGGCGGGCATTCGCTAAATACCCTACCACCATGCCACTGTCATCTACAGTAGCTGTCATCCTAAGACAACAACCGGGACCGATGGCTTAACATGCCTTCCAAAGCACGGAAGCGCTCAGTAGTAATGTCACTAGCGGTCACCCATCCAACTCATGACCGCGGTGGACGTTGCTTAACTTAGCTGATCGATTAAGTACGGCTAAGCAAACTACGAGTCCTCGATGGCATTAAAGTAAGATCAATCTTTAAACTTTTCCATACAAGACTGATATAGTTTTAAGAACTTAATCCCAACACTATGTCATAGTTCATATTAATAAATAATATTAACCATAACAGTAGCGAGTTGTAAATAACTTTTTCCTGTTCATAAATATACTTTAAATGGCGTACCTACGAGTTTCAATTAGTTTAATACCTTTGTGTGCTTTAAAAGGTACAAGTGACTTGGACAAAAGGAATGGTTGAAACGCACCGGGGAGGTCATAGAAAAGAAATCGACGTTTTAAAATTACAAAAGGAAAAATTATAGTCATTAATGTAATCCGCATTGCATGTGTTATTGCAAAAATAAAAATATAAAAAAGACAATGTTCATATTGGACACGCGCTTTTAGGTCTTCGTGTCGCATTACATTTATTTATATATTATGTATTTAAATATTATATATTTAATAAAAACCATGTGGTGTTTTCCGTTAAGTTTGGCGCCATCATTAGCGCAATTCAGTTGCGCTAATGATTGGCCGCAAGACATATTCGGCATTGTAAGCAATTCGTTATCGTATCGCGCTTTGTGTTCATAAAGGAAATATAAAACTATTATGAGTAGTCCTTTGTGTGGTTACAGAAAAAAATATAGTAGGTACCGCCATATGTGTGATAAGGGAAAGAATATCACTCATCACATTGACATTTAGCAGTATTTACACTAATCTTAGTTACCGTTAGTGATTGTTTCTACACTAATCTTAGTGTAAATACTCTTAAAATCTTACGTTCTAATCTTATTTATGAAGAGGAGGATAAAATTAAAATTTATCTTCTCACCAGTTCTGAAGGGTTTTGTTTGTCATACGAAATCAGGGTGTAAAAGTGCTTTTAACCTGCTAGCCTGTAACAGGTTTTTCAAATTCGAAATATCTTTATCAGTTCGAAAAGAAATAATTGACCTTTTATATTACTTATAGTAAGTGTTTTATATCCACAAACACTAATATACTTATATTATATAAGTCGTTTTTTATGCCTAGAAAACTCATCACTGTGGTGAGGTGAAAAAAAATTTGTTTCGGTCGGCACCAATGTTATTTTGAGTTTCTTATCTTTGTATCCCTTGCTATATTTGCACTGCACTACTATATTTACACTACACGCTTCGCTAATGGGCAATCCTAGAATCCTTCGCTTCCTCAAGTTTCAATACTAAACGTACTCGATGTAACAAAAACAATTGTTAATGCAAGTCTGCAAAGTTGTTTTTGAAGCGCTCGTAGCGAAGTTTGCTTAACCATTCTGAATCGATCAGCAAAGTTAAGCAACGTCCGCCGCGGTCATGAGTTGGATGGGTGACCGCTGGTGACATTACTCCTGAGCGCTCCCGTGCTTCGGAGGGCACGTTAAGCCGTCGGTCCCGGTTGTTGTCTTAGGATGGCAGTCGTTACAGCATGGTGGTAGGGCACTTTGCGAATGCCCGCCTGGCTAGCTACCACCCTCAAGTTGAAAATCTGTCGCCAAGCACCTAACGGTGTGTTCCGGCAGCTGTCCTTGAGAGCCAGTAATTCTAGGTTAGCCTGAACAACATCTTCGACCACATCATCACTTACCATCAGGTGAGATAGTGGTCAAAGGCTAACATAAAAAAAAAAAAAAACAAAAACAATATACGCTCGCACCAAAAACAACTTTGCAGACTTGCATTAACAATTGTTTTTGTTACATCGAGTATACGTTTACGAATACTTATGTAAGGTTCTATGTATGTCCATCTGCTGTCGTGGCGCATGTCACGTATCAAGCTTTATATGTGCACCCTCATTTCTTCAATATGCGTGTTTGACTGTCTACTGGGAAGGGTAGATCAAAGTACTACATTTCGGTGATCACCGTTCATTGTTTCTCAGAATTACTATTTTAGTTACATAAAAGGTTACTCTACTAAGGTGGGCTGAAAAATGGACGCTCGGTACAAACACAGGAGGGGGAGGGGGGGCAACAGAGCGCATGAGGCTTATTTGAATAAAAAAAAAAAAAAAATTTTTTCTTCTTTTTAATTTTTTCCACAAAATGTGCTCACGTTGCACGTTTCCCTACCATTATTATTAATCCAACAGATGACACATTTTGGTAAATAACTCAAAATATTTCTAAAAATGTACACTTTTATGTATAAATAATTTTGTGACATGCAAAAAACCTCAAAATTTTTTGGCAATGGTGGTATCTGACCCTAGACTTTATTTGGCAAAAAATCACCATGTTTTTCCTTAAAAATGTTTACCCGAGATTTATATTCGTTCCCCATTTAAATGGTTACAATTCCCAACAACTTACAACGTCGACAAATAAAAGATTACAACTCGGACTTAAGGCCTGCACCTCGGTGTTTTTAACGATTTTTTTTTATTGCTGATAGGTAAGCCTTTGACCACAATCTCACATGATGGTAAGTGATGATGTGGTCGAAGGTGTTAACAGGCTTAACCTAGAATTACTGGCTCTCAAGGACAGCTGCCGGAAATTGTTTAAAAAATTGTTGAAATAATACCTCGACTTGGCTTTTTGTTTCTTAATACAAAGCATAATAACAGTTCCTTAACTAATTTTCTGCCAAACTGTTGAACAATACACGCTGATTCGCTACTTCTTATTTCGGAGTATTTTGTGTGTTTTACAGATTACCATTACCATTATAAGTAATCTTGTTTACATCATCGAAACTATTATCACTTAAGACGCTGACTTAGAGGTAGAATTCCCGCCTGGCTAGCTACTACTCTCAAGTTAGAAATCTGTCGCCAAGCACCCATCGGTGTGTTTCGACAGCTGTCCTTGAGAGCCAGTAATTCTAGGTTAGCCTGAACAACATCTTCGACCACATCATTATTTACCATCAGGTGAGATAGTGGTCAAAGGCTAACCTATCAGGCATAAAAAAAAATAGTTGCTTTACTTGAACAGATTTTTAGCCCAATGTATTTAGTTTGTTGCAGTAAGAAAATTATATGTTAATCTTGAACACATTATCTAAGGCCAAGAAAAGTCAGAAACGGGTTTACTTAAAATTTTCTCAATAGAATAAAATTGTAAAGTTGACACTAAATTACGCTTGTAACGATAATATCTTTTTTTTTTTATGCCTGATAGGTTAGCCTTTGACCACTATCTCACCTGATGGTAAGTGATGATGTGGTCGAGGATGTTGTTCAGACTAACCTAGAGTTACTGGCTCTCAAGGACAGCTGCCGGAACACACCGTTAGGTGCTTGGCGACAGATTTTCAACTTGAGGGTGGTAGCTAGCCAGGCGGGCATTTGCAAAGTGCCCTACCACCATGCTGTAACGACTGCTATCCTAGGACAACAACCGGGACCGACGGCTTAACGTGCCCTCCGAAGCACGGAAGCGCTCAGTAGTAATGTCACCAGCGGTCACCCATCCAAGTCATGACCGCGGCGGACGTTGCTTAACTTTGCTGATCGATTCAGAATGGCGTAGCAAACTTCGCTACGAGCAAATCTTAATTATTTACGTATGAATGTGTGTGAAAATATATTAATAAAATAGCAAATACTACATTCTTGATTTATTTTACCTAAACTTATCGCGATTTCATTATCGCTGCCTTAGTTTTACTCTTACGCAGTCTGATAGTGACAAAATTTGATCACTTGACAGCGTCTTAACGTCAACACATAAAAGTCAAAGGCTTGGCCACTAAACTCTTAAGTATCCCTTTTAAAATCATTTGACTTTGAGCAAGAAATATATATTTATAGGAAATATGGAAGTAACCAATTCCGAATTGATATCCTAGTCACTTAAAGTTTCTAGTAAACCATCGAGACCTAGAAACGGTACTCCTAAAATAGGGAGAACGCAAAGCTAAGTAAATATAGAGAGTGATTTTTAAAGCGCTTACTTAGTCGTTCGTAACTGATCAATTAAGTTAAGCAACATCTGTCAGGATGGATGATCTGTTTCCAAGCACGGTAACGGTGTGCTATGGAAGACCACACCATCACTTGCTATCAGGTGAGATACGGGTCACACAGTCTACCCGAATATCAGATAATTAAATCAACAAATTGGGAAACAATCTAGTCTTAACTTTTAAGTACCATTTAGATTTTTAAAAGAATCCTGAACTGGCCGCTTAAGTTTCACCTTAACTTTCTCAAAATGGTAGTGAAATAAAATATAGTCAACTGCCTTTATGTTGTATTTATTTGCCCATTCTCCGATATTGCCATGTTGGTGAGACTGAATAAGTGTAAACATAGACCAAAAGAGACTAACAAGACCTTTAAAGCAGCTGATTCATGACCAAACTGTTTAAATATCACCCTGTATGAAAGTACACGTAATTCTGGCCAGAAAGTTCCTGGAGTCAAAGTCATTTATTACGTTTTGTCGTCTACAACAGTCTTAGGAACGTCAATTATAAAATTTACTATTACAATTTCTACTGCCTCGTTCAGCATAAGGGGACAGGGCAACTTTGAGAAGGGCAAGATACTTGAGGCCACTCTTTTTATATTTCTTTACTCTTTTACAATGTGTAATATTTTAAAATTATTACAATATCTATCACATATATACGATCTCCAAAGCGCCTCCCAAGCGTGGGTATTATGGCAACCATTAGTGGGGAGGTTTGTGCAGCAGTGGACAATCCGGCGGCAAAAGTTTAAACAAAGTAATGTTAATCACAAAAATCTCGTTGTTTTTCAGATTTAATCCCAAAGTTTGCGAGACTGGAATACGATTGGGATCCTGGGAACCCGGGATCGAAATAACGAGAGATCGCTATATAACCGATACCCACGCGGACGAAGCCGCAAGTTGGCATACAAAAGACTATTATATCATGAATCACTTTATCCCATGATGAATTCCACATGTCAGTAGAATATGTAATCTTATCGATTAGCTTCCAGAATAGTTTTGTGTTTGGATTGAGATATAAAGATCAAGGGCTTTTGAACTCAAATCATGATTAAACTTCAAAATATTTTATGTTTATTTATTTTAGATACTATCTGACAAGGTCTGACGTTAGACCCCAGACAAAGGCTAGAGCAGAGTACAAGTAGCGCGTTTCCAAATAAACTTCAAATTTAAATCGTATGTACAGATTAAGGGCCTGTTTCAGAATGTTCGAGTAAGTTCCGGTTTTACTACCCAGAACATATTTATTAAACAAAACACTATCTTTGCGTTTCACAGTCATCGAATTAGCCTATCCATCAGTTAAAGCTGGAAACGCGCTGCATGTTAACTGTCATTTTTATCATTCAGTTATTTAATGTGTTGCATAGCAACCCGAAACTTTACAGGACATTCTGAAACGGACCCCAAGGGCCTGTTTCAGAATGTTCGAGTAAGTTCCGGTTTTACTACCCAAAACATATTATTTAATAAATAAAACACTATCTTTTCGTTTCACAGTCATCGATTTAGCTTATCCATCGGTTAAAATTTGGAACGTGCTGCATGCTAACTGTAATTTTTATCATTCAGTTATTTTATTTGTTGCATAGCAACCCAAAACTTTATTCGTTATATTTTAAATACTAACTAAGTACTAATATTAAACCTCTTTGAAATTTTACATGCATATCTCTGAGCCACATCTATGCTTCTGGTTTGCTTTTCAATCTATTATTTATTTTATCTCTAAATTCCCATACAAATAATTTTTTCCGAATATTTATGGAAATACTTAATTTTACTGACAACCACGAAGCATTAGTATTAGGCTTACGGACAATCATGCTAAATTTCACTGAGTTTAAACACTTCATATTTAAAATTTGACGAAACTCCTTTTGTCTGAAAGTGCTCCATGAATTCTAGCCTTAAAATATAAGTACTAAATACCTAGATGGCCTAGTTATACTAACGCAGATGGACCCACGGGAAATTAGATGCAGAATGTTCGCGAAATTTAATTAAACTAAGCTTAATTGGGATTAGTAACGTTGTTAACATAAAGTTTATTTTCGACTGAGAGCTTTTTTGAAGATGTTTCTTGGACTAAATTAGTTATTTTAATGATTATTTGAAATTAAAAAAATATTACGCCTTCTTATGGACTTTAAACTATTATGTTTAAAATAATTTCACTATTAACACTAACATATTGATATTAAATTCATAATTTACTGTATCAGCCGGATTGTCCAATGCTGAAAACAGCCTCCCCCATTAAAGGGAGATTTGCCATAATCCCCACGCTTGGCAGGCGTCTTGGGGATCGCAGTATAAGGTAGCAGTTCCCAGAAGGCGCTGCTGCCCACTTTCCAGTATTATACCTATAGTCACCTATTACGACACCCACAGATGCCACGGGTAGCAATGGGGAGGTGAAATTATAGCCCGGCACAAAACCTGATTATTAAATTCAAATTATTGTCTTCATATAAACTATTATATATGTTACCTTAAGGTATATATTTTATGGGCCTGTGTTGTTTATAATGCTAAGTTACCTGAAAGAAATGGTTTATTTTATTATTAATATTGAAAATCTGTCGCCAAGCACTTAACGGTGTGTTCCGGCAGCTGTCCTTGAGAGCCAGTAATTCTAGGTTAGCCTGAACAACATCTTCGACCACATCATCACTTACCATCAGGTGAGATAGTGGTCAAAGGCTAACCTATCAGGCATAAAAAAAAAAAAAAAAATAATATCAATTTATTGTTGTCTTGTGAATATAATCACAGTTCCCCATGGGGTTAAAGGAATACTATCAGCACTACAATAAGTATATAATATTAAGGTACAAAACATTAAAGTCTACATTAATTAGATTAGGTCTACCTAAATATGCCAACGAATATAGGTAATATAGGTAACGAATGTAGGTCTACGTGTAGGTATTAAAACTGTTTATTGGTAAATGTGCTACTAATAATTATTATTATAATTCTGATACGCTGTTGGTAATTGATTAGAGGAAATAAGACTTTTTATTATTATGGGTTTTATGATTCTCCAACAACTTAAGCCTGCATCGAGGCAGCGATACGTAATTGTGGTTCGATTAATACCTTGCTGTATCTTTATTTCTTAATTTTGAGTTATGTTATTAATATATATTATATTTAAGGACTCATTCTATAAATTATACACTTTGGAAACCGTATTATAATAATAAATAAATCAACATGTTTTCTAAAACGTATACACATTACATTTTTCAAATAGGTATTTGTTTTTACTATACGAAGGAAATACTCAAATTCACGTATGTTCCGCCCATTTTAGTCAGAGCCGCGATGCTTTGTCCCTATCCGCTTTAGTAATTCTTCGGCCGTCGGACGGGGACGGATGCTGTTGGCGTGCCTTACTTACGCACACACACGCGACGCGCCTAAAAAGCTCGGTGCGCCCTTAACCGACATCGTCAATGTCCGCTACCGTTCGAGTAATCGTGGCGTTAGAATAGGAAATAGTTTTGTTGTGCGCTCAATGTACAGAAAGTACGCAAGTAGGTTGCATGCATAGGCAAGTTCTGGCAGCAAGGCTTACATCCTACGCTGATATTAGTATCAAAATATTACGAAAGCGGAACAAAAAAGTTACCCCTTGTAACGTTTATCTATCCTTTGTTTCAGGTAAGTCAACATTACTACCTGTTCCTGAAATAGACTCACCGAAATGGTAACGATTACTCATTAATATGGTATTCACGGTACGCAAATACTGAATACATTTTAATGACTACCGAACTAATACATTAGATTAATTCCCATACAGGTAAGAAGCAGAAGCACAAATTGATACAAAAAAGGTAAATTTAATGTAAATCTAATGTAAACATAAGAAACTGCATTAGAAAGAGGTGTCTAAAAACTAACGTTTAGATATATTTAGGCCCCATTTAATAGAATCTACCTTATCGCCATCTATAAGGCACAGTTCCAACGGACTGCTACTGAACTACACCCGGTCACTATCGGTTTTACAAATCCTCTCGATCCAAAGGTTGCCTGGAAGAGATTGCTTTTAGTAATAAGGTCACCCATTGTAACTATCCTTGTAAATGTTGTAAACTTGAAAAAGTAAATTTACAAACACAAAGAATAACTTATAAAGCAAACAGAAGTTGGAATTGCAAATATATACAATTAAATATGTAAAGTGGCAATACAATCGGCGGTGTGGTCGCTAAAACAAACTCTCACAGACCTTTGGATAGATATGACAACGAGAACTTGTGAACGGTAGTGTGCAACAACGAAAACAAAATTAAAAAAATAATATAAAATAAATATGTGTTATGCACATAAAATACATATACCTACATTAATACATATTATTAAACAAAAATAAATATATACTGTGAAACACGGCAAAAATCCAATGCAGAAAGTTATGAATATAGAAGTATTTATAAACTGATCTACTGTTCTTGTTTGTATAACGCAAACACTTGTACAAAAATTGCATAAATTGCTTCGTCTATGTATCGTGAAGATCTTCTTGCTTCAAAGGAGGATTTACACTACCGGCAGACTTTAGAGGTCCATTGCTCGAAGTTCGATTGAATTTAGAACTATTTGTATGGATTCATTGCTATACTCTAAACCGGATATATACAGTATGTTCGACGATTATGTTACTTGGAAGGAAATACATTTAATATTGAAGATACGACATTCCCCTGAAAGAAGACTTCATTTTTTATATTCAGAACTACATTCACAGATTTTTAGAGATAGCAATTTGAAAGCCTCAGGCAGGAATAGGATCCGCCCGAAATATAAAGTAAAAATTTCATGTATCTTATGATAGCGATCGATAGTGTTAAACATAAGGATTACTTTATTCCGAAGTAATATGGTATTTTAAATAAAAGAAAAACCGTGAAATTTAACATTTCATTTTTATAATTGCGTTGAACTCAAACTTGATTTATCAATGCTCAAAATGGGATCCATTCTGTTGAATACAACGCCTCCCTCTTCGCTCTCTATGTTCCCCTCGTGTCTCATTTACTTATTTTATATGTTCTATTTTCGGATTATTATTTAAAATAGGGAAAGTATTTGTGAAGTTGATACTGGTTAGTTAATACTTTGAAATGATAATGTCAGATGTTGAAAGCACGGCAAGTCAGAAAAAAGTCTTTTAAACATAATACTTTACAAAATTTTTAATAAAATGGCGTGTTTCATGGTTTTCCTTTTAATACAAATGCTTTGTTATTTAGGAAGAAATCATAAATTACATATTCATCTATTTTTATATTTCGAGTGGATTCGACTCCCGTTCAGACGATATGTATAAAATCTGTTCCATTTATTTAAAAAAAATATTAAATGGGGTCTTCTATCAAGGAAATATTCTATCTTTAATATTTGAAGTATTTGTCCTCCGGCATAGTCGTGGCACATCCTGTATACCTGTATTTCACCAGGTATTGATTACGAGGGATTAAGACAGCTATCTGAGATAGTGTCAAAGCAAGAATAGAGTACGTGGAAGAGAAGTTTATTGTACACGTATTTCAATTATAAGGATAGGTTGTGATCAAATCTTACCATATAAGATACTAGAATATACTATTTTTATGCTATTGGATTTTGTGAAAATTGTATTCTAGAGCTCAGGAACTTCTTTAGATAAGCATTTTAGGTACGGCAGCAGAGATTCACGTCCACAAACGTAATCATTATAATCACACCTACCTCGTGTGTTTTGATCCCGCTTGTAGTTAAAAATGTTACCTTTCATTGTAATTTTTAACCGTCTTCCAAAAAGGAGGAGGTTCTCAATTCATCTGTTTTTTTTTTATGTTTGATACCTCAGAACTCTGGACTGGGTGAACCGATTTTGAAAATTCTTTTTTTGTTTGAAAGGGGATGCTTGTCGTTTAGTCCCATTTTAAATTTCATCAAGATCGGTCAAGCCGTTTTTGAGTAACACTAAAATACCTGAAAAATATTTACCTATCTTGATGATATACTTGTTAACAATGATCCATAATCGATCCCGTAAATAGCAAGGGTCACTAAAAAGTGTGAAAAATTTTTTTTAGCAAAAAATGGAACCGACTTCAACACCCAAAAGTGTCAAATAACTTGTCGAAGTCGGTGCCATGCGCACAGTATTGTGATAATAGGTACTTTTAAACTATCATGGTACCGACTTCAACAAGTTATTTGACACTTTTGGGTGTAGAAGTCGGTTCCATTTTTTGCAAAAAAAAATTGTATGCTATTATTATTTTAAAATATTAGGGATGGTCGCATTTTCGGTATGTTTTCGCATGAAATTCAGGTCTACGAATGCGTACTCTTGTGTGGACCTATTCAGTTGTCTTAAACAAACCAACTTATGGACACACATATTTTATTTGAAAAAATAAAATTATTAGTTCACACGTTGACTTACAAGTTCCCGCAACTCACTTTTGCTACTAATTTGGGCAGAGGTTCCACCTGAAGGGTATACTGGTACTGAGTCTGGTGGCTCCTGGAGTTATCACAATAAATCTGAGCACTTAATTTTGGAAGCCACCGTTTATACAGAGAAAAATTCTGCTGAAAGGCGTAAATAGGTTTGTGAGGGATTTGGGCCTAGGTCAGGGATATATTAGGTGTAACAGTACGTTATAAGTGTAGTGGAGTTTATAGTGGAGCAGCACAGCATCAGTGAATAATATAGCACAACGATGCAGGCAAGGCTGTGGTTATTATTTGAACGTGGTATACTTCGAAGACGATGGATGAAAAATAAACATACAGAGCCAAAGCATATCAATATATTGGTCACAATATACGAGTACATCCAATTTAAGTATTAAGGTATCAACTATGATAGTAGATTATTATTTAGTAACCGGCTAGGACTCGCGTAATATTTACCTCCGACCAGTTTGGAACTTTAAGTTAAGTAACTCTAAGTTCGAAACTGGTCGGAGCAATATCTGGTAAATATTACGCGAGTCCTAGCCGGTTACTAAATAATAATTATGGACAAAACTCGTGACAGTTTTTTAGCTCATATGATAGTAGATTATTATAATATTTAAAGATGGTGTTGTTTATATGGGAAACCAAAAGGCAGGATCAAATCGAGTGAACGAGTAAAAAAGAAAGAGAATACATTATATAGAATTTTGACAAGTAGCCACAGATTGTAGAACTGTGACTTTGTAGTAGTTGTAAAGAATGCCACAAATATAATAATTGATTTAATAATAAGGACACCCACAGATAGCAATGGGAGGGTAACATTGTAGCCCGGCACCCCACGGGGCATACGCGTCCATTTTGTATCATATTGGTATCCAAAACGCGACTAAACTTACTTTGCGGCCGTTTGTCTCTGAACAAACTTGCCAAGCTGCCCACAATTAACAGAGCACAAACAGCAACACATAAACTTAGAGGCAAAGCTTGCCAAGTTCTCCACACTTTACAAAATGCGGTAGGTACTTAGTGGGAAAATATGAGTAAATCAAAATATAAGAATACTTCTACACGCGCGTGCTCGGTTATGGATTATTGTCTATTTTTTTACATTACGGTTTTCATGCCGGTGTTGATAAAATATGGATACCTACCATCAAAGTGTCTATCTATCGTTATCCATCACAAAAAGTTGCCAGTTAATTGCCTATGCGTTTCATTAAAAATGAGTCAGTAAAGTAATTATTATTTCCTTCTTTTTTTATCATTTCATCAGGCAGGAGGCCCACCTGATATTAAGCGGCAACCTCTGCTTATAACAAAAGCATTTGATTGTGATTTCATAAATACATTGTGTATTAGGGGCGGTAATTCAAATCAATTGTTTATTTGCCAGAATACAATACAATAACTAATATGTCAAGTACAACATTCAGCGTGCAAGCAGGCGTGCAAATATTAATTTTATTCATCTATAAAAACTATATAATATATAATGGAGGTAATCCGTAATAAATAATTAAAAAACATTATTTCATAATTATAACTAAGATACTCCTTAATAATTTAGAAACATTTGCACAACAGCCAGTCCCTTAGTTGTTTCTTAAAACACTTCCCTTCCAAAATTTTAATATTAATAAGTGAATTGTTATATATGGATATACACCTATTACTTATTTTTTTTCCTATAAATTTCTTTGTGGCAAGGAGGTTGGTATAGGTTTTTTTTTGTTCATTATAGGTTCGCGTTTGACCACGCCCTGCCTGATTTTAAGCATTGGTGTGGGCTAAGATGGAGCACGCTTTTTTTATGCTTGCTAGGTTTTGACCACTAGCTCACCGGATGGTAAGTGATGATATGGTCGAAGATGTTGTTCAGGCTAACCTAGAATTACTGGCTCTCAAGGACAGCTGCCGCACCTCACCGTTAGGTGCTTGGCGACAGATTTTTCTACTAGCCAGGCGGGCATTCGCAAAATGCCCTACCACTATGTTATAACGACTGCTATCCTAAGACAACAACCGTGACCGACGGCTTAACGTGCCCTGCGAAGCACGGAAGCGCTCAGTAGTAATGTCACCAGCGGTCATCCATCTCATGACCGAGGCGGACGTTGCTTAACTAACTTTACTGATCGTATCAGAACGGCTAAGCACACTTCGCTACGAGCGCTTCAAAACCTTACCTAGAAGAAACTTATTTACGCTCGATTTGATTTAGGTTATCATAATGTGATCTTTTTTGTCTAGTAAAATGGTAAGTAAGGAATTACGATCTAGGCTCTAGTAGTGTCTGAGTCGAGGTTCGTAATTCTTGTACCGCCCGTGAAACATAGAATGTTTTTCATCACATTTGCGAGTAAATAATTATGAATTACAGCTTTAATACACAAGTCAGCACAATATAACTACTATTACGAAATACGTCAACGTTTTTTAAGAGGAGGGCGGGCTTTTTGTCCACACCACAGATTATACAAATGTTTCGTTCAGAAACGTTAAGGGCAAATAACGTATATATAATGACGGAATGCAAAAGAAAATAATAATGTCGACGTTTTTATACAAAAAAAATTAAATCGATTATTAATAATATAAGTTGAGTATTTAAGCAACATGCAGCGAGATTGCTATGATATTCCTGTTTAGATTCCATTTTAAGACAATTTTTCTATAGCGTTTAAACTCCTTGCTTGAACTTGCATGCACAGTGTGCTGTGCTGTAAATAAAAAAAAATACCGAACTTGGGTTTCATGACAAAAAGAAAACTCGAGGGATTTATATGTGGAATTACGGCCAAGTTAACCTGTATGTTTAAATACTGTTTACATGCAAGTGTGAAAAATACTGGCTATCAAAGACTGCTGCCGGAATATAGTGTTAGGTACTACGCGACAGATTTTCTTGATGGTGTTCAAGTATTTGCTCACATTGTTCAAAAGTACAGGACAGCAATAAGTTCGCTGAGCTGACGGCCAACCTCCAGTAGTGGAGAGGCATCTTAAGAAGAGAAGAAGAAGTTCAAAAGTATTGCAGTTTTGTGTCGGCTATGGGAATAGATTTAATAACAGAGTTCGTGTAGGTGGTACTTGCCGAACGTGGTCTTTATTGAAATTTGGGTACTCTTTGATTTCAAGTCTCGATTAACATTCTTGGCATGAACCGGGTCTCTCTGGCGAGGATTTATGGATTGTTTATTTAACTACATAAGTCATCGAAAATTTCAACGTTGTTCAATACTGTTCCTGGGTTTCATTTCTGCTTCATATCAGAATCTGTTCATCGTCCAGCCAGCTCATGGGATTGAGCCTCAGATCATAGAAACAAGGATATCATAGAACAAACAAACAACATACAAACAATTTGCATTTTACTGGACAGTAAAATTGTTTACACGAAATCATATGGATTTTATTGAATACTTTACCAAATTTTATCGAAATTTCTACATAGGTAATAATTTTTCATCTCTATTTGCTTATGTGTGTTTATTCACTGTCCGTAACTACAAGGCGATGCGCCGGCCCCTTTTGCATGTGTGCTGTTTGTTAGTTTTTCGTTGTTGCTGCAAGTTTCTTAGTGGGGGTGAGAAATTTAAGGAAGTGTGGCATAGTTATTGTTTTTGTGTTTGTGTTATAGTCGAGGGAAAACGACCCAGAGGTAGAAGCCCCATGCGCTGGGTGGACCAAATCCGAAGTTCCCTGGACAGTAAAGCCTCAGAAGCCGTGCTGTCGCTGAGAGTAGGAGCAAGTGGCAGAAAATAATAAAGGAGAAGGTTTTGAAACCATGATGTGGTCACGACCCCCAGCATTGGGGAAACGACGCAAGGAGGGAGGAGGTTATAGAAACAGGTGGGGGGACCTGGCAGACATCGTAACACGAACGATTAATGACAGAAAGCAAATCTCCCTTGTTTCTATGATCTGACGATTGAGCCCACTGGTACCCTTCGGGAAAACAATAATACATGAACGACTTAAATAGATAAATATTAAAAAAAATATGTAATGTTAATGAAAATTGAATTTATAACTTCCTTAATACCTGTACCTAATCAAACTTACAAGCACATGAGACTTAACAACTATGACTCAAGGTGACGGGCGCAGTGCAATACGTCACTCGTGACGAAATGCATCTGTTATAGGCAGAGGTAACCGCTTAACATCAGTAAACAGTCACAATAACATAAATAAAATAAATAAAAATAAACTTATCCCAAAGTTCGAAAATAGCTAACAAGACATCCTTTTAGCCAAAGTTAAGTACAACTTTAGTATTAAGACATTAAAGTGCTTTTCAAGCTTATTCATGTGTTACTTGAACATAACCGTATAAAGTTCTCAATTAATCCTTCTGAATTTTGCTTTGAGACTGTTTCACAACAGTTGAATTATTCTTCTTTCTTTACGAAAGAAACGAAACAACAATTAAGCCTTGGCTATAAAATGCTTCCAACAGTCGAAAAGTCTCTTCTTCCCAGCAGGTAATGATGTCCATAATATTTTGAAGTATTAGTGATGGCTCAGTGGCATTGGCTATGGACTGCCGTGCAGCAGGACCATGGTTCGAATCCCGCCGCGGGCTTGAGCTTCACCGCATGGTGGAAGGGCATTTTGCGAATGCTCGCCTGGCTAGCTACCACCCTCAAGTAGAAAATCTGTCGCTAATCACCTAACGGTGTGTTCCGGCAGCAGTCCTTGAGAGCCAGTGAAATTACAGGCACATGAGACTTAACATCTGCCTCAAGGTGACTTGTGACGAAATGCATCAGTTATAAGCAGAGCTTAGTCCGCTTAACATTAGGTGGGGCTCGAGCTTTTTCCGTCACAATAACATCCCTGATGTTACTATTCATTCTTTATCTGGCCCATTTCCAACTTACTCATATAATATATTTCACATACTCTTCTTTTCATCTGCCTGACTTACATTGAATATACCATTGGATTGTGAAACAGGATCATGTTCCTTCTGAACTATACCCAAAGTCGTACAACCTAAGAACCATTAACATAGATATGGAAAGTTTGGTTTTCAGATAGAAGCAAACTTTGACCAACTTTGTTTACGTTGGGTTTCTCTGTAACGAGTGATTGGGATTACGATGGATTGGATTATTTAAAGACATCCATACGCTTATGAATTTACTTCATAATTTTCAGGACAGTATTTGCAGTACTCGTAGCGAAGTTTGCTTAATCGTTCTTAGCTGATTAGCTAAGTTGTGGTAACGCTAGTGACATTACTACTGAGCGTGCACGTGCTTCGGAGAGTACTTTAAGCCGTCGGTCCCGGTTGTTGCCTCAGGATGGCAGTCGTTACAGCATGGTGGTAGGCATTTTGCGAAATTTCAGCTGCCCAACTTACATCCTCAAGAAAATAGAAAATCTGTCGCCGAGCACTTAATGGTGTGTTCCAGTAATTCTAGGTTAGCCTAAACAACTTATTCGAACACAATCAGCTGTAGAACAAAAAACTTGAAATAATATGATATATGAAAATTTTAAGGCACTCTAAATTTCTGCAATATTACTATACTTTCTGACCTTAAATCACGCTAAGAGGCACATGTATACTTCTACTTAATTCTATTACTTGCCACCTTAGCATCTATTTCATAGTTGCTCTATGGCTATGTCTTATGGATGGGAACTACTTTAAATATTGAAGATAGGAATTGAATGAAGACTATTGTTCCATTTTTGAAAAATATGTTAGACTGCATTCATAGATTTTTAAATATCATCTGCCTCATTTTTTTTTTTTTTTCTTTTTTTATGCTTGATAGGTTAAGCCTTTGACCACTATCTCACCTGATGGTAAGTGATGATGTGGTCGAAGATGTTGTTCAGGCTAACCTAGAATTACTGGCTCTCAAGGACAGCTGCCGGAACACACCGTTAGGTGCTTGGCGACAGATTTTCAACTTGAGGGTGGTAGCTAGCCAGGCGGGCATTCGCAAAGTGCCCTACCACCATGCTGTAACGACTGCCATCCTAAGACAACAACCGGGACCGACGGCTTAACGTGCCCTCCGAAGCACGGAAGCGCTCAGTAGTAATGTCACTAGCGGTCACCCATCCAACTCATGACCGCGGCGGACGTTGCTTAACTTTGCTGATCGATTCAGAATGGTTAAGCAAACTTCGCTACGAGCGCTTCAAAATACGGGAATCGAACCCACCCATAATGTAAAATATAACAAACATCTATTTTATTATTTCGGTTGAAATGGTTAATCGTAAGGATTATTTCTTCCTAAATAATAAAGTACCTTATACATTTTTTTGTTCTGTGTCTAGTGTTACTAAGTTTTAAGCTTGTTCTGTTATTCACATTTTTTTCTATTATAATTACCACCTAAAACCACCTTAAAACATAAGCATCTCTACCACATACATTCTGTTTCATTCGCCTCCTTTGTCGCTCATCATTCAGTTCTATAAATAAGTCTACGAATAAATCTAAGTACTAATAGTAAGTCAGTTCCTAAGATTACCCATTTTGGCTTTGTAGGTCACATCTAATTTCCCTTTTGCACATTTTATAGTCATCTGCGATAGTTCGGATTTTTTCTGATCTATAAAATGGTTCAAGCGTAAATTAAAAGTAAAGTATTAAGCGTAAATTTATAAACAGCCTGTCAATTTCACTTCTTAATTTAAGAATACCGTCAGTTCTTTTGAATGTGAAATACAAATAAAGCACTAATGTAGGTAGGCGTAGTAGAAGCAATAGAAGCTATGGCACTAAAAGATTATGCGCCTACTTAAACATAATTTATTTGTAAAACTCAAATGTTCCCTTTATTTTAATCACCTATTAAGTAAGTCGAATATAAGCTTTAAGTTTAACTTAGGTCTTTATTAAGTTAATCGTAACTTTAGAGATGAAAGGGAGAAAGTTCACAGAGCTGCTTTAAATTTTGTTTTTATTAAACCTTGAAATAATCTTGAATTTTTTAACTTATCTTACCTAAATATTCTTGAGGAGTCACTGGGGTCGTTCTGAATATTGTTTTTAAAATATATTCTCATTTTCTGGAAGGTCTTTTCTATTATTCAAGCAGCTATCTTAAATTATACTTAACTCTTTCAAGAATTCTTAAAAGTGTTGGCTGTTCATAATTTACTTTGAAGCAGTGATGGCTCAGTGGCATTGGCTATGGACTGCCGCGCAGCAGGTCCATGGTTCGAGCCCCACCGCGGGCTTGTGCCTCACCGCATGGTGGAAAGGCATTTTGCGAATGCCCGCCTGGCTAGCGACCACCATCAAGTAGAAAATCTGTCGCCAAACAATTAACAGTGTGTTCCAGCAGCAGTCCTTAGGAGCCAGTAAATTTACAGACACATAATACTAAAGAACTGTATGTCTCAGGGTGACGGGCGCAGTGCAATTCGTCACTTGTGACGAAACTAAATGCATCTACTTGAGGGTGGTAGCTAGCCAAGCGAGCATTCGCAGAATGCCCTTCCACCATGCGTTGAAGCTCAAGCTGGCGGATGGGATGACAATATCCAGTGTCAAAGATGAGCCCGCGTCCACAGTTTAACCAGTTTATCAGTAACCCAACTCCAAACAAACTTTTAAAACGTTCAAACTTCATCCTTACCCTAATTAAAAAGCAATAACCGACAACGTCATAATCCAATAAAGGCACATAAACTGGGACTTGGTCGCCATTAATCCTAATAAATTTATTATTGATAGTTTTATCGAACCCCCACAGTTTAGTTAATCTATCGACACCGGAAGAACCCTAATTTTATGCTCGACGTGGTTCCGTAAATCCGTTTTAGTTTTGATACGGGTCGCGGTATTGTATAAAACAGTATGGACAATTCGTACATGCATTTTCTGTCTATATGATAAATAGATACATAGATTAATTCTTTATTGAAACACCAAAATTTATACAAATGTAACAAACAAATAAGAAGACTCTTTCAGACAACACTTTGTAAGAGATAAGATACCCTTTGTAAGGCGACTCGGTGTTTTCACAATATTAAACAACTAATACAATAATAATAATCATTATTATAAATTATGACTTATAGGTATATATGTGCCAGTTTTGTAAACACATAGTAATTAAACAACTTTAAACGGCTTAAATCGCGTATATTTATAAACGTCGGGAAAAAAATAATGATAAATATACGGGAATTAAACCGATTAAAGTTGTTTAATTACTATGTGTAACAATCGCGAAAACCTAAGACAACACTATATCACATGTTCGTAAGTGCTTAGCTAGCAGGCTTATAATAGTTGTTATTCGGCTGATTTACGCAAACACAGCAACCCACAGCCTGTATAATGAGCAACTTAGCTCACTGTATCATAAAATACTAGTATGTACGAGTAAGTATATCATAACTTAAATTCCTTTGAGTGAAGATACTGCCACAATATATACGGTACACATCGGGTGGAGTTGCAGACAAACAGTATTGTTATCGAATATTGTTTAATGCTTCAAGTACTGCAATATTATTTTAGTTTTTGGTTTTGAAGCGCTTGTAGCGAAGTTTGCTTAGCCGTTCTTAACCGATCAGCTAAGTTAAGCGACGTCCGCCTCGGTCATTAGTTGTATGGGTGACCGCTAGTGACATTACTACTGAGCACTTCTTGCTTCAGAGGGCACGTTAAGCCGTCGCATCTAGCGGGTCAAAATTATTTCTCTCGGCTTGAAATAATTGGTGTATTAATCTTGAAAACTTAAGCTAACATTAAATAAGTTGGTGTTTACAAGACCAGGAAACGGAAAATGAAAGTACGTATTATCCATACCGCGACCCTTATCAAAACTAAAACGGATTACAGAACGTCGGTTAAAAATACCGTCGAATCAAGAACCTCCTCCTTTTTTGAAGTTGATTGAAAAGACGATTTTCGGTCATATAAAATTCGTTATGAACTCGGAATAGTGCCAACACTTAAAAAGTGATTCATCTACAAAACCTCTGACCTACGCTGGCCTACTAATCCATTGACCTTGGTAACCTCTCGACCTAGGTACTGCCCTGATTTGTGGGCTACACAAAAAACGCTTGATTTATCAGATTGTTTTTTCTGGTTTAAAATATAAAGCAACGAAATTTGTGCACTTTTTCATGTTATTGTGACGGAACAAGCTCGAGGCCCGTCTGATGTTAAGCGGTATCATCTGCCTTTAACATTACGTCACAAGTCACGAATTGCCCTGCGCCCGTCACCAACGAATTGCAAGCGAAACTAGTCGGATATTCTTCCGGTTAGGCTGCGTGATGTTTGTGACGTCACGTAGATAACAGGAAAATTAGGCGGAATGGTCACTAGATATATATTTTTTTATATATTTTAAAGTGTTTTATTTAAATATCATTTAATGTTTTTTAAGATAGTTTTAAAAATATTTGTTATTATCATACCTGTATTATATGTCCATCATTTATCTCATACGCAGAAGCTTGTGTCACAAAGTTAAACGCTTTGAGCGTTTTTTTCATGGCCAAATTCAAGCACTCCCTATCGATTCTGGCAGTTCGCCCACTACTTAGTGACTAGTAATTATTCTATGCTGTAACTTCCGGTCTGTTTTACGTATACTTAAGTAGAATAAGTTACCGCCACTCTGCTAGGTATATAGCAAGTAATTGATTTAACTCGCTTTTACGAAATGTAGATGGCACTTTACTCATGAGGTGTAATTTAGGCACTTAAGCAATTTAATGGGCTCACCAACACTATTTGAGTATTTAAGTGCTACACAATTAAAATACACGGAATTGACTTCTAACTTAACAAAATTACAAATTTGTGAGAGGAAAGATTTAAATCATGTGCGGGATTCGAACCTACGTCCATTCACTCCTTTAGCCGGGGCTCCTTAAGACGCTCTGACCGACTGAGCTAACATGACAAATTCTAACTCATTTCGTTTGCCCAGTAAATAGCATGATTGTTTTTTTTTTACATTTTTCTGTATAAAACCTTAGTTAATTTTAGAGCAAAAAAAATATTTTTTTTTACTTTCAATTGAATGGTGATATTTCTTTATCTCTGTATATTTTGTAATGTGTGTATGATTTGTGAAAGTACACTGCAGATTGTGCCGTGCGTGACGTCACCGCCGGTTCCGACGGAAGTTCAGCGCTAGTTGAATACTAGCATTATGCTGAGTTGGAACCGATTTGTGGCAGGAAATAAGATCATAGATAAATATTGTATATATGTTATATTATTTGTTACAAATAAATTTCATTGTATTCTATTATTTTATTCTGCACTGACAACTGTTAAAAAATCTTGTTGAAGGTTGTTGCTGTTTCAAAACAGTCTGAGCTTTTCATAGTTCGACTTAAGTTATTTCAGACTTATCAATATTAAAAGGATCCATTAAAAAAAATCTGTTTCTGTGTTCCATCGTACATACGCCTTATAAAAATAATTTTATGCGTAGTACAAAGGGTTCCGTTATATCCTACGGAACCCCTAAACTATCAGAACATTTAAACCCAACTCAATAAATAGATACCAATCTATCTCGATATAATGAAGAGGATTCGCTATGCATTATATAACAAAATGCTCTTGTTAAAATCAACTAGCAATAATCATAGTTAGTGGACCAAATCACAGAGCAATATCAAAGTAGATAAACACAAGCACCTCAAAGTTTGTTAGAAGCGTTTCGCTTCAACATTTATCATCTGTACAGCGAAGGAGTGGAACTCATTACCCGCAATCAGGTGATATAGCGACCAAATGCTTGCCTGTAAAGCATTAAAAAAAAATTGGGAAATTTGGTACTAAAATTAGCCGCGCTTGGGGCAAATTTTAGGAACCACGATGACCACACCAATTCAAGCACTGTGACTTTTGACTTTCGTCGAATACATTGCAAACATACTTACATAACAATTAATGTTACGAGTACATACTTTAAGAAATATATTTTATAAAGAATAACGAAGATGTGCACTGTTTGCACGCAAACAATTTGAACTTAATATTTGTCGCGCTTACGACATATTTATCTCTCAAATTGCTTCTTCGCAATAAATCTTGACTTCAATTATTGACATTATTAATATGTAATTTCAAGGCATTCTATTGTAAACAAATTTCAACAAAATATCAAAAATCTCCTCATTTAGCTGTTTAAATTTGAGTTCGACGTTTGTGCATTCACTGGACTATCTCATTTCTGTGACCGTCTTAAATGACGTCTATAGTGGCGTAATTCACCACGGTTCTAAACACTGTCAGCACTTACACTATATGCACTCAATATAGATTCGGTTTCTGGTGTGTCGCCTTCGGAGGTCGGTAACAGACTGCCGAGTCACCTGCCGTGTCTTGTGACGTAAGCTTCGAAGGCCGAGTCATAGTATCTCAAATGACTACTAGCTACCACAGACTATAATTACGTCAATGAAGTGTTGCAAGTCTCGTAGTAAACTAACTACGACAAATATATGAGTTACTACATATTAAATATATTATTAAAAATGTATATCTTTAATATCTCTATATGCTACAACGTCTATATTGCTGTCGTGGTGTCCATATGACATATCGTAAAGAAAAAGAAACAAAAACCATTAGCGCGAATACAGTAGAAATAGTGCATATATTTGCATGATTTGAACGGCCGGGTATGGCACTACTCGTCCGTCATGGATATTTTTGCCTCCATCATCGAGGTCGTACAAGCGCCGCGTACTGTGTCGGACTCAACTCTGACAAATTCTCTGAGACTTGTGGAATCTACTTCGATATACATCTATGGCCGAGCTGGTTCTTTGTTATGGTAATGAGACTCGATCTTGTTACGATACTTGTTATCATTAGTTATACCACTGGGACTATAAATGCAAAGGAATTTATATAATTAATCATTTATTTGTAACAGATAAAGAATAAAAGGATTATGAACGATTGGGTTTGTTTGGTTTAGAAGACTGCCGCCGAGGGCTCTAGAGCTTTTTTTTTATAGCTGATAGGCTAGCCTTTGACCACTCTCTCACCTGATGGTAAGTGATGATGTGGTTGCAGATGTTGTTCAGGCTTGCCTATATTTACTGGCTCTCAAGGACATCTGCTGGAACACCCAGCCACGGGATGATATGGGGAGGTGCAATTCTAACCCGGCACCCACGGGGTATTTTTAGAATTTTTTAATTGTATATATTTTTTTAAATTATATATATTGAAATAATTCGACCATTTCCTGTCATGTACCCATGTATGTAAACGCATTAATCTCACATCTATGTCAAACCCGGAAATGACTTTCCAAGGCACGACTTAATTTCCGTCCAAAAACAGATAAGCGAAGCTTTTAAACGGCCAGCGAAAAAAAATAACGTTCGAAGACTGGCCGAAATTAAAAGTAATTTCGTAGGCGAGTAAAAATTAAAAAGTAATTAAAAGGCCTCTCCTTCGGCCAGTAATTAAGCCACGTACTTCGTTAAGACAACAATAGAAAATGTAAGTGTAATTACTGAAAGCTTTGAAAAGCGGTAATTAAGAATACTAATTCATTTTCACACTAATAGAAACAAAGAATAACAAAGTTAGATAATAGTTACAACACTGATTATAGGGTTCTGATTTGACCCCTTTTTAGAGTACCGTACGTATAGGTCAAAACGGAGCTCCATTAAATCAAAGTAAAAATCTTTTATTCAATTAAGGCGTCTACGATTTTATGAAGCTCCATTACAAATTTTAATATTGAAATATTCTACGTTGTGCTGCCACTGCGAGTAGAACGTCAAGAAACTCGAGGCCATTCTTTTCAATCGTGTTTTAATAATGTTAAAATAGTTTTTAAAACGGCTGAATAGTTTATGTAATTGTCATATAAAAGAGGGTACTATTAAAACATGAGTGTAGGTTTTTGAAACTAGCCGCAGGCGAGCTTCAAAATAAGATTACACGAGTGTTTTAATATCTAATTATATGCATACATTAAATAAAATGCAATATAAAAGCCAACCCGTTGCGCGCGCAGTGCGCTCACCACATATGTGTACATAAATTGAATTGAAACCTTCTTGGTCGGAACACATTGTACTTTAATAATTAAAAAAAAAAATGTTAGGAGAATAATGCTTTAATTTAATTTGTTAATTTTCTTAAATAAAAGTCTGTATTTCATTTCATAATTAGAATATTACCGAATGAATTATATAAACTATATTATACAATATGTACAATATTTGTTTAAAATAGGTAGATGACAGGCGATAGCTTGGCAGAGGCGGAATTGTCAAAGCATTATATCCCTATGCGATGATTGTGAGAGGACAAATAAGAGTCGTGATTATATCATGTTGGCTTAGCGGTTAGAGAATACCCCGGCTGTAGGGGTGGATGGCGTTCGAATACCGCACATGATTATAATTTTTCCTCTGGATGTAATGTAATCGTAAGCATGCGTGATTTCAAAAATAAATATGTTAAAATGCAATGAATTATATTGTTTTCAAGCTGTGATCAAAGAAAACATTTATTAGTTTAAGGGATTTGCAATGCTTAACCCTAAAATAGCGAGCCCTGACTTGCATTTTGCTAGTTTTTTATAACCAGTAAATATTTTACTCTAAATTATAATTTACTAGATGACCCGGTGTACTTCGTGTCACATAACCTAACCAACGAACTTCAAATGTTTCACAGGGTAGTAAAGTTAGTACATATCATTGTTAAAACTTACGTAAGTATTCGACATATTAATTTACTATATACGGTTTGCACTTACCGTATATAGTAAATTATCGTTATCACTCACTGAGTGATAACGATGACAACAATAGTGACCATAGCAGCGAGGTGCGTACGGTTCCGACATTGTCTAGCAGGGCTGAGCGGGCCGCCGCCCGCGCCAGGCGCGCCGATGCCGCGGCCGCCGCCAACAGTGCTCGAGCGCACGTTGTCGAACCCGCCCGTGTCGCTCCTTGATGAAGTGGGTCCGAATCCCACGAAACTAGTCGGGCGTCGTCGCGTTCTCGACTATAATAATAACCGTAAGTGCAAACCGTATATAGTAAATTAATAAAGTTAGTACAGTTTATATGTGAAAATGAAATTGTTTCCATTTTTCCATATATTCTTATCGTTTAAAACTTCCATGGACTACGACAAACATTTCAAAACCAAAATCGGCTGAATTGACCCAGCCGTTGTTGAGTTTTAGCGAGACAAACAACCGCAATTGATTTTTACATATAGAGATATTAAATTAGTAACAAATATGACAACAGTGACTGACTTATGACTATATTCATTGACGCACACTACTACACACACACCCGTATCTTATTAATATGTACTTTAGCCCCGTGCGATGACAAGCTATGTCACCAACCCATTGCTACGTGTCTTAAGTGGCGACTAGGGTATACCTAGGGCTGCCATCACCTAAACCACCGATACCGGACAAAATCTAATAAAAACCCGGACATTTGGCTGAAATTGAGTTTTTCCCCGGACACCCATAAAAAAGAAGTTCATACCTATTTTTTTTCATTTATACAGCTTATTTGCGCAAAAACTACAGTGCTACAAACATAATTATTCACTCATCACTTTCTGAGACAATCTGGTGATAAAAATAATTAAAAGCAGTGTTATTTGGCATCAAATTAGAAATAAATTATATAGTAATTAAACAACTTTAAACGGTTTAAATCGCGTATATTTTTCATTATTTTATCCCGACGTTTCAAACACTTTGCAGTGATCGTGGTCACGGGGTGACTGAAACGTCGGGACAAAAATAATGACAAATATAAGCGATTTAAACCGTTTAAAGTTGTTTTATTACTATGTGTAACAATCGCGAAAACCTAAGACAACAATAAATTATATGTTTTGGTTTAATACATAATCAAATAACTATTAGTACCTAGTTAGAAACTACAAACTGCAATAGTATTAAAATTTTTGATGCCATCTTGTTTGGTTACGTGGATTAAGTACCCAAAACCGTAAAACTTTTTTTTTGTGTTAAAAGTAAGATGTAAGTTTAAATTTTGACGAGCTCAAGATCTTTTTACTTTACAAAATTTACAAATATACGAGATGAAAAATTATATTCGTGTGCGGTCCCGCGTCATCCACCCCTTTAGCCGGGTTATGCTCTGATCTGACCGACTGAGCTAACACTATAATTGTCACAATGCTTATTGTCATGTTAGCTCAGTCAGTTAGAACATACCCCAGCTAAAAGGGTGGACGACGCGGGTTCGAATCCCGTACATGACTATAATTATTCCTCTCGTATTTTTGTAATTTTGGAATGTAGTCCGCAAAGCATGCGTTATTTGCAAACATAAAAATATTAAAATCTTTTTACCTATTTCGGTATTTTTCAGATGTTCAAACTTTTGTCAAAGTGATCTCTTTTCCAACAGGAATTTGGAAAAGTCAAAGCAACTCAGGTCCTTAAATTTATATTTTATTTCGAAAAAATAAGAAAGTATGTTTTGTAGTGAGTTTTTCTCCTTCGTCCATTGCCGCGAGACTAGCGAATAAACTCACAATATAACTTGAGTTGCCAACTAATATCAAGATTATCATGTTTTCCGCCAGATTTCACTAATTGTTTTTAGCGTACGGTAATGAGCAAAAAAGCGCTAAATACGCTAGGAATATTCTAGACCTAGCGCCAAATGCGACAAACCGTCAACACAGTGACTAGTGAGTGAATCAACGGGGTTGGCGGTAGTTTTTTATGGTGGGGGCCGGGGCGGCGCGGGGAACGTCCTGTTGTAGATTTTGCTGCGCCGGAGTTAACTTGCAGCTTACGAGTGAATATATATGCAGCACCGGTGTTACAATCAATTGCTTATATTCCAATCAATCCGGATTCCCCGGACACAAAAGTGTCCGGGTTTTCCCCGGACACTATTTGAAAACCCCCACCGGACGCACCCCGGACGCCCTCTAAACTAGGACAAATCCGGGGAAACCCGGACGGATGGCAGCCCTAGGTATACCGGAAGATGCTGTTTTATGGACCTGTTCAGAGAAAAAAACAACTTAAGGACACAACCACATTAATTTTATTTAAAAATTAAATTATTATTTTTACATAATGACTTACGAGTTCCCGCAGCTCACTTTTACTACTAATCTGGGCAGATATTCCACCTGAAGGGTATACCGCTGACTACGGGTATACTGAATCTGGTGACTCCTGGAGTTATCACAATAATTGTGAACGCTTTATTTTGGAACTCACCGTTTATACACAGAAATATACTGCTGACAACGCGTAAATATAGGTTTTTAATGTTACGAGCCTAGGTCAGCAATATATTAGGTGTAACAGTACGCAGCAGCGCCTTCTGAGGAACTTGTATCATAAACTGCGATCCCTAGACGTCTGCAAAGCGTGGGGATCATAGCAAAACCGCCCCCCCCCCCCCCCATTATGGTGGAGGCTGTGTTCAGAGTAGACAATCCGGCTGATACAGTATAATAAATAAATCTGTTATTACGCGGAGGTTACCACTTAAGATCAGGTGGGCCACCTGAAGTTCCGCCACAATCTCAATCAAAGTGTAGTCGATTGAAAATATCTCTAAAAATAAAATTTAAACCCGTTCCAACATTCAAATTCTAATAATAATTAGTGTTCCACTCGGGATTTTCTCCATATGCATAGCCAAACCTTTATGAAACAGTCTCAAGAATTTCAAGAAGAAAAGTGATCCTTGAAATTTCTTCGTAATAAGATGTAATTATGTTTCCTAATACATCCACACCTACGCATATTCAATTTACGTACCTATATTAAAGCCTCTTTACTAGCGGTACTTGAAGTACCTACAAGCATAATAGACTAGGAGCTAGCAAGTGTTTCGAAGGCCATAATTTCCTTGAAACTCTACTTACTAAATTAAACGTTACTTACTTAGTTAAGTGCTGCCTAACTTATGCTAAAATAGATCTTGGCTTGTGTTAGTGTTAGAAATTTTAAAAATTGATTTTTTGAGCTACAACAAGTGTTTGTATTACGTATATGTATTTATTAGGTTCTGGATTCGTTCTGAATATTTGTAAAGGCTCCTAAAGGCTCCACGATAGAAGTGATTTCTACGAGTACTTGGGTAAAAGCGCAAGCGGATGCTAGTACGTATCATAAAGTTACCGCTGCTACTCTTATAGCACAGAGAGATCATACACGTGCTTAAGTCAGGCTTAGGTTAAGTCATGTGTAATTCAGAGTTTGGATATTTATGATGATTCCTACAATTTTATTTATGACTAGCTTTCCGGGTGCTCGCGTGTATGTCGGTTATCGTGCAAAAACATTAACCTCTTTTTGCGCAGTTTTATAAAAACTATCCTATGTTTTTTCCCGGGTCTCAAACTATTTCCATACCAAATTTCATTCAAATCGGTCCAGTAGTTTTGGCGTGAAAGCGTTACAGACAGACAGACAGACAGAGTTACTTTCGCATTTATAATATTAGTACTGACATCAATACCCAGAATATATAAGAGTGTATAAAAGTCTTAAATTTAATCATTTTAAAACTATGGCACAGTAATAATATTTTTGTGGTTTGATTCTCGTGGACATTATATTGTATATTGTAGTTTTGTAGAAATGTACATAATATTATTTATTATATAAGTAAATAATATAATAAAAGTAAAATATACTTTTAAAATAATTTAAGTCTGCTTATATTTATATTAAAGTCAATCTTGAAATTTTGTGTTACTAATTATACTAACCAGGCAACTATGTTACCGACAACAGAATGTGACCTAGCTCTTATTCTATAATTCAGTTGTGCCAATTACTTGGTTAATTTCCGAAAATGCCTGGAGCCCGTAAGGCGTAGCGACCTCAGAGGGCGCCCAAAGTAATTGCTGATGGTACATGAAAGGTTTACAATCAAGGAGGTTGTTTTTGGCCTTATTTAGAGGTAATACAGTTTTTGAGGTATCATGAAACAAAAACAATTACTAAATATAGTGAATCATTGTCAATAGCATCGTCTCTTTGAATTTTCACTATTTAGAGATAATTCAGTTTTGAAGGTGTTAGGAAACAAAAATAACTTATATATATAGTGAATCATCGTCGTCGACCGTATCAACTCTTTGCATCAGTTGAGTAAAGAATCTGGTGAGTCAAACACAATCCCTTAAGGGAAGGGTGTACGTAGTGCTTTCCACATAAATTTAGTTTCGTCATTGAGAAATTATTCATTTATCTCTGGTTTCGTTGTATTGAAGGGATGGCGGCTCTTGAAGCCACCAAATGAAAGAGGTGTATATTCTTTAACGTTCCATCGTGTATTAATACTGTATTTAGACCTCTCTAACTAACATCATTCATATATACTCTATATATACTATCCTATCCTTATATAATTATATACTATCATTATATACTACAACAATTGGTTTTTATCTTAGTTAGTACGTGCTTGGTACATGTAACAGAGGTTATCAATAGAGAAGTGCTGATCTATATCTAATTCATCGTTTCTCTTATCTATCTACGACCGCATATGCTCATGTAGGTATGTATCACATCATGTACCTACTACAGTATTTTAAATACCAAATGTTCAACCGGTGAAAATTTTCATTCATGTACGAGTTCCAAGGTCCATGGTTCGAATCCCGCCGCGGGCTTGAGCTTCACCGCATGGTGGAAGGGCTTTTTGCGAATGCCCGCCTGGCTAGCGACCACCCTCAAGTTGAAAATCTGTTGCCAAGCACCTAACGGTGTGTCCGGCATTATTTCGGTAAACTTTTTGACTTTTGCAGGTCCATGTTTCGAATCCCGCCGCGGGCTTGAGCTTCACCGCATGGTGGAAGGGCTTTTTGCGAATGCCCGCCTGGCTAGCGACCACCCTCAAGTTGAAAATCTGTCACCAAGCACCTAACGGTGTGTTCCGGCAGCAGTCCTTGAGCCAGTGTAATTACAAGCACATGAGACTTAACAACTGGTGTCTCAAGGTGACGGGCGCAATGCAATTCGTCACTTGTGACGAAATGCATCTGTTATAGGCAGAGGTAACCGTTTAACATCAGGTGGGCCTCGAGCTTGTTCCGTCACAATAACGTAAAAAAAAAAACTTTGTGAGATTCCTTTGGCCACTTTGATGGTGAAATTCTCTTCAAAGTATCATTATGTTAAGGGTAAGGCAGTATGAAAGAAGCATTTATTTTGTTTTACTTATATTATGTGCTTTGTTCCATTTTAAACTTTATTTTATCTGAGTCGATAACAGGCGATACGATTGTTATTATATTCGATAACATAAAAGACATTATAAGTAAGTTTTATTACCTTTAGATATTACAATTTATTTAGAATGAAACTTTTAGTGATTTTATCAAAGATAACAAACTCGGAAAATCTTGAACAATACAATATAAATACTTAACAGTAAGGTATGTTTGGGTTTGTAGCCAACTTCCAAAGAGGAGTTTCTCAATTGGACTCGTATATATATTTTTTATGTATGACCACGCATATCTTTTTATAGGGTAGTCCGATTTAAATCATTCTTTATTTTTATTAAAAAGTTTATACATAAATATGAGGTGATCATATATACATTTCACCAAAATCGGTCAAGTAGTTTTTAAGTTACACTCAACTAACTGAATTTTTTTTGACATACCGAGACTATAAACATGGTGGTCAGCATTGCAGGTGAAAATCGATCATTTAGCCAATTGGAAATAATCATTAAAAAGGGTGTATTTTTTTACACGAGTGCCCAAAAAAAGAGTTTTATGTTTTCAGGGCTCATGTATGTATGTTTAAGTTTAATTATTCCATGTTTTTGAGTTTCTTTATTCCACCACAACTTCTTTTTTTTCTTTTTTTTATGCCTGATAGTTTATCCTTTGACCACTATCTCACCTGATGGTAAGTGATGATGTGGTCGATAATGTTGTTCAGGCTAACCTAGAATTCTTCCTAGAATTATAACTTCTAAACGGCTTAAATGATTTTAAATGTGTGAGATATTGATTTGTCTTGAAAGCGCAAGTAGCACTAATTACATAACAAAAAAAACTGGCGGATTTTAAACGCCATATTGGGGCAGCAAATTTTTTTTTACGTCTATAAAAAACCATAAATATATATAACTTGCTGTTTTCCTTTCAATCGAACGATAAAACGTTTAACGAAAATAAATACTTTGCTGTCGTGTTTTTTACTGTATTAATTAATTTATACACGTTGGCACTCCTCCTAATAGACAATAATGAAATGAATAGATTCAGGCGTTACTTTGCGGAAATCCATATTTAATAATAACAAATACTTTTAAAAGTATCCTAAAAAACATTAAATAATATTTAAATAAAACACTTAAAAAAGCATAAAATTATATATCTAGTGACAATTCCGCCTAATTTTCCTGTTATCTACGTGACGTCATAAACATCACGCAGGTCTTGACTTACCGAGCGCACGATCGTGCGCTCGGTAAGTCAAGACCTCCTGAAGATGCTTCGTTTAGAAGCGAAACTAGTCGGGTATTCATCCGGTTAGGCTGCGTGATGTTTATGACGTCACGTAGATAACAGGAAAATTAGGCGGAATTGTCACTAGATATATAATCTTATGCTTTTTTAAGTGTTTTATTTAAATATTATTTAATGTTTTTTAGGATACTTTTAAAAGTATTTGTTATTACTAGACAATAATTAATTGGCAAATGTAACTTTCGTCAAAATGTAACCAATTGTATCCTTAACAATTCCGTGCTAAGAATTTAAACTTCGAACAACTACATCCATTTGAAAAGTACTATTTTCGCTGTGAGCGCTTTTTGTCAAACAAAACGTCGTAAACGCCACGCGCAGCTCGTATTGATATTGAACTTTGTGTAGTTTCCGTTACAAGGTCCTAATTAACCTCCCTCGTATCTTTAACGTGCCCTCCGCAGCACGGAAGTGCTCAGTAGTATAACTTGTAAAACACTATCGGTCACTTATCATTATGACTGTCTCGGATATTGCTTAACCTACTTGATCTTTTAACAACGAATAAGCAAGCTATCAAGCTTAATGTGTGAATAATATTAAAAAATTATCAAAAAAAAACCGACTTCAAACCTAAAATACGCATTATAAGGGTTAACTCATAATGCGTATTTTAGTTCTCCTCGTCAGATGTCACTCAAATTTCAAATGAAAAGCACCATTCGAAATAAAAAAAAAATCAGTACAACCTGCAAAGAGTTATGAGGTAACATAAAAAAAAAATTGGCCACGTGCGATTCGCGCACGAAGGGTTCCGTACCATTATCTATACATAATACAACATTAGACTTCATATTTTAACCTTGTTTTGTTTTAACGTGCAGGAGTCAAATTCGCAATTGGCCAACTTTTTGTATTTGTTGTTATAGCGGCAACAGAAATACATCATCTGTGAAAATTTCAACTGTCTAGCTATCACCGTTCTTGAGATACAGCTTGGTGACAGACGGACGGACGGACGGACGGACAGCGTAGTCACAGTAATAGAGTCCCGTTTTTACCCTTTGGGTACGGAAACCTTAAAAATACAGTCGAATGGAGGACCTACAACTTTTTTTTAAATATGATACAAAGCAACGAAAAATACAATACTCAAATTGAAACAATTAAAAAAAAATAAGAAACCCAATTTCATACGTTTGTTCCAAACTTGTTTACTGTTAATACGAACATCTATTGATATTAATATATTCCATTGGTAACATTGCGAAACTGTAATAAAACTAACAATGAATGTCAAAGAGGACAATATTATCTGTTCTGTACAAATAGTAATGTAAAAAGCGTGGGAACATAGATGTGACTGACAGACAAACAACATTACTTACACATTTTATTAGTGAATATATAATGTTGATTTAGACCACCCTTAAATTTGCTAAAAAGGCGGTATGACATTTTAACAAAATTCTACTAAGTACAACTACTACAACGAAAGCAATTAGACAACCTAAAGACCATTGCAGGCCCAAAGGTACTTAAAATGCTCTAGCCGACTACCAGTTGGCTGCGTGCCCAGCTGGCAGCAGTGACCCAGGGAGCAAGCTACCACCACCCCGTTAGATTACAAGGATTAGCAAGTCCACTTAACATCAGGTGGGCCTCGAGCTTGTTCCGTCACAATAACATAAAAGAAAGTTTTCAAATTCGCTGAAATTTTGCATTCTTGTTTTTAACTCCAATATGTATGCTTCCGGTTTGCAGTTATCCTTAAAAATAAATATTTTCAAAATCAATCAGAAAAATCGTTTTGTATAAAATTTATTTTAAATTTTTGATATAAAATAAATAAATAAACGATAAACTGGCGATTTGAAGCATACATGTTAGATTCAAGGCTTGCATAATCACCAAAATTAAATTAAATTTCAGTTATTAAACATATGTAAACTACATTTGTATGGGGTGTGTTTTAAACACACTTCCCTTATGCCTCTAGCGGTCACCCATCCAACTCATGACCGTAGCGGACGTTGCTTAACTTAAAATATCTGTTAAGAATGACTAGGCAAGTTTCCGTACGAGTGCTTTAAATAGTGAGACTTTAATGCACTTTTTTAACATTAAAAAACCATTAAATCTACATTTAAGTACCATTTCGTGATGCGAAATCAAATCGATAATATTGAAGCAAGACACGCTTATATTATAAACTGCAATATTTATTGAAAAGTAATAAAATTGTAAATTTTATGACGATTTATAAAGAAGTCATGGTCTTCCTTTGAAACTAAATACCTAAATTATGTTTTGTTACACATTTAACTCGGAATTATATTTTTTTAAGGGATTCTGATGGAACACGAGACTCACCTGATGTAAAGTGTTACGTGGCGACAGAATCTCTACTCGAGGGTGGTAGCTAGCCAGGAGATAATTTGCAAAATGCGCTTCCACCATGCGGTGAAGCTCAAGGCGTTGGTGGGGATACCCCGGCTAAATGGGTGGATGGACGCGGGTTCGAATCCCGCACATGACTTAAATTTTGCCTCATATTTGTAATTTTGTAACACTGTTACGTGGCGACAGAATCTCTACTCGAGGGTGGTAGCTAGCCAGGAGAGAATTTGCAAAATGCGCTTCTACCATGCGGTGAAGCTCAAAGCGTCGTCGGTGGGGACCGAACTATGGTCCTACGGCAGGGCAGTCCATAACTATTACCGCTCGGCCATCACAGCTTCAAAATTATCTATTTATTATCTCATACAAAAAAACCATCGTTCTTGTACATACAGTTTCACCTTACCGATCGTCCGACACGCACTTGACCCTGTTTTTATACCTTAGATATCTAAATATGTATAACTCAAAGGTGACTGACTTACCGACATAGTGATCATTCAACGCACAGCCCAAACCACTGGACGGATCTGGCTGAAATTTGGCACGCAGGTAGGTGTTATGACGTAGGCATCCGCTAAGAAAGAATTTTGATGAATTCTACCCCCAAGGGGATAAAATAGGGGATGAAAGTTTGTATGAAACTTTGTCAATTTTAAACCGATCGGGCTGAGACTTTGCATGCATAAAGCTACTATGACGTAGGCATCCCCTAAGAAAGAATTTTGAGATGCAAGCTATAGCTTGCACTAAAGTTACTAATCTTATATATAAGATGAGTAACTTTTCTACTAATCTTATATATAAGATTAGTAACTTTTCAGTGTAAAATATACGAATTTCTGTATGCTAGCGCCATCTACGTTGAGTTATTTTGGAGAGGACTTTGAATTAACCATTTTTGTGCATAGTGCATAGATAATATATCTAGCGGATTATATTTGACGACTAGCTTATTAATAAATACTTCTTAAGGCGAGCGAAGCCGCGGGCAAAAGCTAGTTGGACTATATGACTCTATAGAGTAAGAGAAGGGTAAGAAAGAGACAGTGCTCTCATGTCTAAAACATCTTTAAATTAATTTAATAGTACTCTTTCTCTGCAGGAAGTCCATACACTTGCGTCATTGTCGGACCTTCTAGTTCTATAGCTTTTTAAATAATGATTTTATTCACAAAGGTTGCGTTTTACTCTTATTTTATTGAGACAACAGATCGTAAAGTCGGGTTAGGGCCTCCTACGGTATTAGGCCGGCTACAGAGGCACGACTTTCTATTCTTTGTAAGGTTCAATTTGAGTTTATAGTGAGCGTAAAGTGTAGCAGTTGAGTTTATATCTGAGTTTCAATCGTTTCGTTGAATATATACATACAAACTAGAATAAGTTACTTTGTTCATATACAGAAGTAATGATATTATTTTTTAAACGGTGGTATAATCAAAATACTATGAACAATATCAACACCACAGCTAGACAACCTATAAGTCATTGCAGACTCTTTTTTTTTTATTTTTTTTATTGGTGATAGGTAAGCCTTTGACCACAATCTCACGTGATGGTAAGTGATGATGTGGTCGAAGGTGTTGACAGGCTTAACCTAGAATGACTCACAGGCAGTCCAAATGCTCCAGCCCGCTACCAGTTGGCAGCGTGCTCAGCATACTGGCAGCATTGCCCTGTAGAATTACAATGCTTATTCGCTGAGCCAAATTATAGGCGCCAGCATTTTGATCACGCGTCGCGTCGACCAAGCGCTCAGATAAGTTTTGGAAAATACGATGAGCTCCCGGTCCCCTCGGAGCCAACGTCTCCACGCCAAACGGCTCATATTATATGTAACCCATACCGAGATTAGCATACTTGCGCCGTTTGAGTTATGTATCTATTAATGATATTACATATCTACTAATGGCATACAAATAATGGGAAAAGTGAAAGCAAGTGTTGCGAGGGGAAGACCAATATATTCGTAATCAAAAACCTGAAATTTCAGAATGGTGGCAGAATCCAAATATTTAATAAGATACCTACATATTTGAATAAATTTAAACATACATACCGCTTGTACCACAACGATTTAAAGAATATAATAACAAATATATATTTTTAAGTAGATATAGTAGGCATGTTATTGAGACACTGTGTATTTTAGTGTTCTATTTCAATCATGTAATATATCAATTTTCACCCGTATTTGTATTATACATACTGCTGTACGAAGCCGTTCATTTATGAGGTATAATAGCCTATTGTTAGCAATAATAACACCCATACAGTTAAATGATCACATTGGGCGTTCGTTTTGGCACGTTCTAGGCAAAAATAGCGCTTTGAACGTTAGCTTACGCTGTTGGAAAGCTTTGAAAACAGCTACAATTAATGACACCGCGCGAAATTTTATGTTTGACCCATGCCTGGAGATAATTCTTTAGTGATCCATTTTTGACAACTGCGAGTTTGACAGCTGAACTTCGAAAAGAAAAGATCTTGTCACTTATCGTATGTTTCCCCAGTGATATGTATTGAAACCCTTGTTTTGTCGTGTAGTATTTATATCTCTTTGTCTGCATCATAATCACTATTATAATATTATAAATGCGAAAGTAACTCTGTCTGTCTGTTACGCTTTCACGCCAAAACTACTGGACCGATTTGAATGAAATTTGGTATGGAAATAGTTTGAAACCCGGGAACAAACATAGGATAGTTTTTATCCAACTGCGCAAAGAGAGGTTAATGTTTTTGCCCGGTTAATGTGATGGTGTGGTCGAAGGTGTTGTTCAGGCTAAACTAGAATCACTGAGTCTCAAGGAGACATCATATCCTTTTAGACTAACAGCTTTTGATGAGAAGTGTTTTTTATTATTGAAAGTACCAATAATATCAGAAACTGCTTTCCGAACGCTTACGTACTGTAACAAACACTATAATTTCAAAAGTAAGGCACTATATTACTTTTTTTATTTGAGCCTCTCATATAAATTAATATAAATTTTTATTCAACAACTCTTAAATACTTTCTGTCACAAACCGTTATTCAAATCCAATATCGTGATGACTGCAACACCATTTAAAATCAATTCTCACGTAATCATGTGGTCTTTTAATTTTATTACCCGCATTTAATCATTAAACACGCAACTATCTTTTAAAGATCACGCATCGAATAAATAAGCTATTCTATTTCATCTTAACACTGCACGAGAGATAATTTAATCAAAACGATAATTAAAAATGTAGCTCACTGTATACTTAATTGTCAGTAACTAAGGTTCAACGTTTTTATTTAAGTAAATTTAATTATATATATTTTTGGATATTGTATGATAAAATAGGAAGCATTTGTTCTGCAGTAGTACGTTCCAAATGACACAAATTGTATCATTGTCTAATACAGAACAAACGCATCCTCTGTTGGCTTTGACGTATTCAATACGCTTGCCACGTATGCTGTCTATACCTACTCTAAAGAGATTGACAGCTCTGCAATATGAGCTGCAGTGACTTTTTCACTTTTTCTTAAAAACAGACAGTAATAGTTGACACCTACATATTGTAAAAACTTACACACATCACTTAGAACAGTCTTCTGCAGAACAAACACGTCATCTCAAAACTTTGAAGTATACGATATTCATACCTACTGTAAAGACGTTGCCAGCTCGCAAATGAAGCTACAGCTAGTTTACCAGTAATTTTTTAACATAGTTAGTTAAAGACTTGGAGCTATTCTAACTCGGTAAATGTACGTGCAAAATTATACCTACCGAACTAAAGTGTATATCTTGCTTACCTCACTGATAGTTTATTTATATTATACACTGCTACATATACTATAGGTATACCGCACTGCATTCCCTTTGTATAGTGTTTTGAATATTGATATCGAGTAAAGTATAAAAATATGAAATAATACATTACAGGCACAAGATACTTTTAAGATCGGTCCTTGTGCATATTAAAAACAAAAAAGAAATCACATCTCTAAATGTTTGTTAGGACTAACAGAAGTCAACTCTAAGAGGTTGGGAGCATTTTTCCAATAACCATATATAGTTTAGCTTATAGATATTGTGCGAATTCTCACTGCAGATTTTGTGTTAGGTTATATAGTATTATGTATATAGAAAAAAAATGCCATAAGCTCACAAGGTTCTTACATTGTGAGCTGCTATCAACCAAAGGATGTTTCATTCAAGTCGTGTTTTTAAACGATGTCGTATGATTTCGTTGGAAACTTTCATACTGCTTTGTTGCTATACTGCGATGTGGACGTTCGTCTCTAACCAGCCTAACACGGAACGTAACTTTATGCAAATTCGACAGTTTTATTTAAAATTAAGGAGACAGTAAGCAGCGTTATTGAATCATTAGCTAGAATTGAAATTTTACGACTCATGGTACGGGCTCGCTAGGAACGAAAACGGTTCGTTTAAAACGGTATTTATTCGGTATTAGAAAAACGTCGATCAAAGCTGACTGGAAATGAACTGTTTGGCGATTTCTTTTGTGTCCGAGTGACATATAAATATATTTTTTCCTTGAATTTTAGTATTACAGATTACTGATACCGATAAAACTGAGACTGAAACACATTTGATACCACATATAAAATAGCCCTACGCGTTTTTATTACAGTAAGGTTCTCTCCAACATCTATTTTCATATATAATGTAATATCAGTTTTTTGGAAACTAATCTAGGTCCCTAGAAATCTAATAAATATGTAAACAGTTCTTTATTGGACGTTGTCAAAGCTGAAGCACTATCATCATTTTGTGAAAGGATATCAAAAACATCACCTTTTACGTTGTTCTTTGATACAACTTTATTACTGGGTGGTTCCAGAACCAAAATATTCACAGATTTTTTGGGGTTAAATAGCTTGAAGTACTTAAAAATATTTAATAATTCAGGTTATTCATTCCTCATTTTGGGATAAAGATAGGAAATGAGACGTCGAGTATTTCGTTTTACTTTTTTCTCCAATATTGTAGGTTAATGCTATGAATAAAACATTTAAGTTAAAAGCTTTCGGGCTTCAACTGTTTAGAGGTCATCCCTTGTGCACGAAATTGATATAAATGAGGTTTAATTTTTAAGTAAAAAGGAGGTTTTATTGTAAATTTTTACGAAAGCGGCATTACGTGGTAACTATTAAGTTATCTGTGATTGTGGTGTTATAGTAGTATTTTATCTGTTTTAACTTGAAACTATTGTTTAACTGTGTTGTATTTTTGATAAACCTTTAGCAGTGATGACCCAAGGCTGTGGGCTGCCACGTAGAGATCCCATTCAGGGCGGGATTCGATCGAACTGTGGTCTGACTTAACCTGCTGAAGTGCTAGTGCAAATCAAAAACGTTTTTGAGACTTAACAAGTATGTCTCAAGGTGACGGGCGCAGTGCAATTCGTTACTTGTTACGAAATGCATCTGTTATTGGCAGAGGATACCGCTTAACATCAGGCGGGCCTCGAGCTTGATCCGTCACAATAATACAAAAAAAACTGTAGTACCATCTTCCGGCAACTGATCTATATGATCTCTGAATATTTATACACTATTTCACCTCTTTGTATATTGGTATATTAATCTCTGACTATTTATACACACATTTCACATTTAAAACTGATGGATATATTCATCCACTATAAAGAATACTGTAAACATTCATAATTGTGAGTACATAAAAATGTGAACATTTTAGTACTACTCAAGCTCTTTGTCTGATATATTAAACACGTTTGTCAATGACACCTTTGCCCTTTTTGCGCAATGCCAGCCCAAAAACACACGCAACTTATATCCACCAATCAGAAACGATTTCGAAAGTCCTTTGACCAATGACAGTTAAATCAATCTTGTAAACGTAATTTATGTATTTTGTTCTTCTTGCAATGTTTTCAAGTCCATAAACGTAAATCTTGATAACCAATCGGATACTTTAAAGAATGCTACATTCGTCTTGCAAGGTTTCATATAACAATCCACACACTTCTGGGTCAGAGCCTTGATAGCTCCGGTTCGGCCAGGCTGACTTAGCATGCGTTCTGCGATGGAAATTGAGACAAAACAAGCAAGAGGCTAGGATAACAAGATCAGGTAATCTTAAGCGGTAACCTCTGCCTACCACAGATGCATTTCGTCAAAAGTGATTAACTGCACCACACTGAGACAGATGTTAAATCTCATTTGCCTGTAATATTGGCTCTCAAGGACTACTGGTGGACACGGGGTTAGGTTTCGGGCGACAGATTTTCTGCTTGAGGGTGGTAGCTAACCAGGCGAACATTCGCAAATTATATAACTACAGCCATCGTAAGACAACAACCGGGACCGACGGCTTAACGTGAACTGACATGCTCAATAGTTATGCCCTAGCGGTCACCCATCTAAGTAAAGACCGCGGCAGACGTTGCTGAACTTTATTAATCGGTTAAGAACGACCGACCTAGCTATGCTTTTTTTTTATTGCAGATAGGTAAGCCTTTGACCACAATCTCACCTGATGGTAAATGATGATGTGGTCAAAGGTGTAAACAGGCTATACCTAAAATTACTGGCTCTCAAGGACAGCTGCCGGAACACACCTTTAGGTACTTGTCGACAGATTTTCTAGTTGAGGGTGGTCGCTAGACAAGCGGGCATTCGCGAAATGCACTTCCACCCTGCGGTGAAGCTTAAGCCTGCGGCGGCATTCGAACCATGGTCCTGCTGCGCGGCAGTCCATAGCCAATGCAACTGAGCCATCATTGCTTCAACTTGCTTCTTTGCTGCTATGAGCGCTTCAAACGATCATCAATATATATCCACGCTCATAGAGATATAAAATAGTATTATTTTCTGTGTCCACGCTTATGAACTTTTAAACACTACCAACATAATAATATGTCACGGTATTACGTTCTCGAAATCATTTACCTTGTGATTGGTCGAAAATTTCGTAATCGTTTCTGATTGGTGATTACGAGTCGAAGTACTTGTTATGGGCTGGCGTTATACGAAAAGAGCAAAGGGAAGGTTGCGTCCATATCTGGCGAAGATAATTGCTGTGTTCTTGATGCATTTACCAAAAAGGAGATATGGGAGTGTATGTATACACTTGGGAAGGCCTTGCTCACCCCGCACTTTAGGTACAAAGCTATAGGTAGGTACATCGGCGTAATCGCTTGGATGGGGTATTATGCGTGGCTATGCGATAGAAAGAGAGACGCCTTGTAGGTGAATATAAATATTAGGTACTGCTCCTTGCTACTGCGAGCTGAAGTGCACTTTATTGCTTGGTGGCTAGAGTCGCTTATTTATTTTAATGGCTTCGCGGAGTGATTCTTCTGGTGCTTTATATTATGTGACTTGGGTAAGGTCCTTCGTTTTCCTTCCCTTTTTACTCTTTACCACGTTTATATAGTTACTTTAAACCTAAGACTACATTACTTTCTTGTTTGTTTGCCTGTCTGTCTGTGGTTTCTGGTGGAAGTTTTTTACTCAAATTTCAAGCAGTTTCTAATTAGTTATCCGACTGAAACTTTCAGGGTAGCTCATAACCGATCCAAATGCCTTACTAAGTCACTTTCTATTTCCGGATAAACTTGTCGTATTAATTCTTTGATGTCGTAAAAAACTAAATAAAAATCGAAACAATACATAGCCTATGTTACTCAAAAATAGTGCAGCTTTGTATGAAAAAAAGCTGATCAAATCTGATCAATAATATCGGAGATTAGCCTCTACTAACTTACAAATTTCAAACTTCTTTGATTAATTCATATATTTTTATAATATTATACCTATAGATAGTATTGTGGCACGGAACTTTGTTCACTTAAACAGCTTAAACTGCTGAAATTATGTTATAATTATATTATGCATTTCTCAAAGTAACAGCTGACCTCCCTAATAACTATCCAACCTTGTCCAATTAAGTATAACTCAGAGAATAATGAGCACTACTCATTAAACCTTTGTCTAACTCACCCAGGTATAATCCTTACCAGGATTGCAAACTTGAAGTTGGAACTTTGAACCTAGGTTGTAAATTTGAAGTTTAAACTTGAGACGTTGCAACGCTGTTGAAATAGAGTTAAGTTAATCCTCTTGCTGTATTAATATTCAAGACGAGGTTCTTTGTATACCTGGTTTTTAAGTTGCAGTACCTTGTCTTAGATATAGAAGAAGGTACGCGTAATTTTGTTTGACTCTCAAAATGTATATAACACATCTGTCCCGGGACGGTTGGCTAAATCTGCCCAAATAGTAATCCCAAACAAGTTTAAAGTATTTGCAATTAAATTGCAAATAATCTATTCATTAGTCTCCTGTTTATACGTCAATTCATATAAATGCCAATAGATGTAATTAGTAGTCGAAATTGCATGTATATACCGTGGATATTAATATATCAACAATACTGCGGGGGGTGGTGTGGAATCGATAACTGAATATGTTCCAATCATGTTAAATTTTCACATACACAAAATCAGTACTTTATTTTCTTAGCAGTGGCGCAGTGTCTTTGAACATGATAGCGACAACCGCGGTTTACTCCATTCACACACGTACAAACGCCACGGGAAGTCTATGTCCGGCGAAAGTAGGCACATCAGAACAGCTGTTTCGTGTACTTGCCTATTCTGCTCTGGTCGGTCTTTGGCGTCTTGCGACAAAAGAACGCGCGACGCGCTTGCGGCCACAATACGACAAACACAGCTTAGGCAATAGTTAGTATAGTTATTACTGATTTTGTGAGTGTGAAAATTAAACATAAGTGGAATACATTCAGTTATTGATTCCACTTCACCCCCCGCTTACGGAAATCCATATGTAATAATAACAAATATTTTAAAAATAATATTTTAAGAAAAACACTTTTGATTTATATTTTAGTAAAAGACTCAAATAATGTATCAAGTGACAGTTCCGCCTAATTTTACTCAGGAGGTCTTGACTCTTCGAGGGCAACGCCAAGGCATGCAGCCTTGGCGTTGCTGTAAATGTAACTGGTAATAAAAATAAAATAAATTATTATACCCCTGTTAAATTTCGTATGTAAAATGCGGCTATAGGATAATATAGACCTAATAATCAGCATGCCAATGAGAATGGGATGTTGCTGTACATCTGACGCACTATAAGGCTTCTTGCTAGCCTAACACTCGAATTATCTGTAAGGTAGCGAGTCAAAAGCATTTCCATAATAAACCACACCATTTTAGGGTTACCTAAAGGGCAAATCGGAGCCCTATTATTGAAACTAGGCCGTCTGTCTGTCTGTCCGTCTGTCTCTAGCTCTCTAGCTACCGGTCACTATCTCTTAAGCGGAATGAGTAACAAACCAGAAATTGTGATATTATATGTAACACCTTGCCCCAAATAAAACTATTCGACTACAAACAATTTTCTTGAACAAGGGCCCTTATTGACTATGATTCCGTGATGTCATAATCCTAGCACAATCCTCAAGGATCCTATTAGGTGGTGTCAATCAAACAACGGTTGAAAGCAGACTGTTTTTATTTGTTATAATAGCGGTAGATAATAAGTATGACACAAGTAATAGGTACATGACAGACCAAACCTTAAACCAAGTGTCAGCTCGCCATATTCCTAATTTATTAAACTCACAACCTCATATGAACTTCACTGTACCAAAGCAGTCTTGAAATTGATTTCAACTTTCCATTCCAAAGGATTTCATTAAAGCCGATCTTACTCGAAATGTAGCGCAAACTCATTCCCACGCCACAGACTAGTACATAAAATGCAGTACATATTAAAATTATCGTCATTATCTCCATGCTAATCTAGACTTTGAATCTGTTCTAGGAAGGTCTAGAATGCCGTAAGCGCTTTATTGGAATAGTTATCGCGCATTGCAGTTCATATAAAATTTTACATATTCCAATATCCAATGCAAGCATGTGGTTATTTCTACGGCCCGGGGCCGCTTCCCCAGTTCGAATGGAATTCACACTTGAACACGAGTAAGTTTGAAAGTAACGGATCGTTAAAGGAATAGGGTCGCATTTCCATTTTTTTAAAGTTGCTTAAGAATCGGAATTTGTATTTGTGCATCTGTCAGATGTTATTTGATCAGCCAATCAGGCGCGTCAGAATAGTCATCTGACAGCTATGAAATTTTGGTGTATGTCCTGGCGCATTATTGTATAACTGAATGATAAGGGCGATGAACTTAATTTTGACATATACCATTCGTAGCATATACTCGTACCTTTGAAAACGAAATATGAAGTTCGAATTTTAAAATGGAGATCATTATTATTACCTTTCGAATCAGAGAATAAGGTCAGGTCCTGTCGGGGCGTGGATTTATATTGTAGATATAGCACATATAATATGTGCTATATCTACAATATAACCTTTTGGTCACACATTTTTTTATATAACAACAATGTAAGGAAAGAGCTAAGTAAGCAAAATATGCATACCTACTAAATACATATCCAAAGAAGTTTAAAGTCCAACATTTTCGGAAGATCGGATCCGAATTCAATCGGATTTATCTGAAATAACAGAATAAAATATTACAATCTTAACTTACATTATATCTTATCTTACGCAAGTCTCGCTCTAGTACCTTACAGTTAGCGTTTTGCCACGATATTTATACAATACAAAAAGACATATATTTGCATAACGTTTCACCTTAAAGTGAGAATATTTCGTTGAGGTAGAAATTCGTACTATTCGCATTCGGTATTAAAACGTTCCCAACTGCACACGTATTTATTTCCCACAGGATCTGAGTGTTACATGCAATATGCAGCTATCGCAAAATTTTGCTTAGAAATTTACGTAATTTTTTTTTTATAGCTTATAGGCTAACCTTTGACAACTATCTCACCTGATGGTAAGTGATGATGTGGTCGAAGATGTTGTTCAGGCTAGCCTAGAATTATTGGCTCTCAAGGACAGCTGCCAGAACACACCGTTAGGTGCTTGGTGACAGATTCTACTTGAGGGTGGTAGCTAGCCAGGCGGGCATTCGCAAAATGCTCTACCACCATGCTGTAACGACTGCCATCGTAAGATGACAACCGGGACCGACGGCTTTACGTACCCTCCGAAGCACGGAAGCGCTCAGTAGTAATATCAGGTCACCCATCCAACATCTGACCGCGGCGGACGTTGCTTAACTTTGCTGATCGATTAAGAACATCAAAGCCATCTTCGCTACAAGGCTTCAAACTTAAGTGGTAACATATAAAAGGACGGCGAACGTTTGATTTCCGATACTCTAATTCGTAATACAAAAGTGATTTGTAACTATAGCATATTTATAACATACCTTTATTTAGTAATTAAACAACTTTAAACGGTTTAAATCGCGTATATTTTTCATGGTTTGTGAACATGCCCAGGACAAACCCTACCACTACATTCGGTTCGACAAGCCACAAATCCTCGCTAGAGAGACCCGGTTTATGCCAAGAATGTTACGCGAGGCTATTGAAATCAAAAAGTACCAAAATTTCAATAGAGATGATGGTTGGCAAGTATATACCACCTGCTTGGGATCCTGTTATCAAATTAATTAAATCTCATGGACGACACAAATCTGCAATACCTCTAGACACCGTGAGCGAATACTGCGTGAATAGGGAACGTTATGATTAATATAAAAATTTCTGACGGTAGACCAAATAATTTCTTAATAACTCATGTGACAAATAAAATCATAACAAATATTTTTAAAAGTATCTTAAGAAAACATTAAAAAATATTTAAATAAAACACTTAAAAAAATATAAAAATATATATCTAGTAACAATTCCGCCTAATTTTCCTGTTATCTATGTGACGTCACAACAACACGTTTAAATATTATTTAATGTTTTCTTAAGATACTTTTAAAAATATTTGTTATTATTAAATATGGATTTCCGCTACGTACCGCCTGAATCTATTCATTGACAAATAAAACCAATTAGTCACCCCGTGACCACGATCACTGCAAAGTGTTTGAAACGTCGCGCGTCTGGACAAAATAATGATAAATATACGCGATTAAAATCGTTCAAAGTTGTTTAATTACTATGTGTAACAATCGCGAAAACCTAAGACAACAATACATTATTATTGAGACGCCTAATAGTGTTACTAAAATGTAATACAGGTGGACTTCATTTTGACATTTTTTGAACCAGTTATGAAGTTCCAATTTCAAAACGAGCTTCATTTAAATAATCAGTAATTATTTTAATGTTTAATTAGGCAATAAGGTCCCAGGTTCTGTTGGTATTTATGTAGGTCCCTGGACATACGTATTATATATTTTTAATTAAAAGAAAGATTACCTAGAGTAGAATCCCAAGCGTAGCGATTCTAATAGATGGGATGGAAAACAAATTATTGTCGTTTTCATATTTCATCGAAATTTAAAATTCCTGACTAGGTTTTTACTAATAAAATTAGACCCTATTACAAAAATTTATCACTCAGTAGTGATAAATTTTTGTTGCTGCTGCCCCCCTTTTATCCGGGTAGGCAATTAGTCTAAAAGAACCTATTTTATTACAGAAAAAAATTTTACTCTGCTCAAACAGCTGTAGATGATGACACCTCCTATGCTAGGATGCAACAAAGTATTTTTTAGCTACCTTCATATTATTATGTATGGTCATCATCGGTCTTTCCGTCAATCACGTGTTTACAAGCTTAATACCGGTTAAATATTACTTGTAAATGGAATAAGAAAACAGTAATTTTCAACCGTGACATACTGACAGACAGACAGTGGTGTCTTACACCTAGGGTTCCGTTTAGCCTTTAAGGTATGAAACCCTAAATACATAGTATTTAAAGTCGGTTAAAATTGTTTCACATATTTTCAAAAAGTTTCACCTTATTGTGAAAGTATTTCGTTGAGGCAGGATTTCGGACTATTTGCATTCGGTATTAAAATGTTCCCAACTGCAGCTCACGTGTATTTCCCACGGGGTCTGTGGGTTACGTTACGTGCAATATGCAAATGGAAGCCATTATATGTATTGAACAATGTTACATACAGTTTAGTGGATGGCAAATATAAATAGATAAATCACTTATTTTATTACCAAGATCGGCAGAAGTATGTCCAGAATACGATGACGACGTCGTTGAAAAGAGGTAAAGGTTGCAGGAGATAGTAATTTCTGGAAATAGCGGAGGCCTTTGTACATCAGTGAAAAGCATTTGATGTGATGAATGCTAAGTACCATAGCGACAGTGACTATGTACTTGGTGTCTCTAAATATTATTACATGCACTATCGCGTGCTAAGCGAAAATTACATTTATAAAGCGTGAAGCAGTGATGGCTCAGTGGCATTAGCTATGGACTGCCGCGCAGCAGGTCCATGGTTCGAATCCCGCCGCGGGTTTGAGCTTCACCGCATGGCGGAAGGGCATTTTGCGAATGCCCGCCTGGCTACCGACCACCCTCAAGTAGAAAATCTGTCGCCAAGCGCCTAACGGTGTGTTCCGGAAGCAGTCCTTGAGAGCCAGAGAAATTACAGGCACATGAGACTTAACAGCTATGTCTCAAGGTGAAGGGCGCAGTGCAATTCGTGACTTGTTACGAAATGTATCTGTTATAGGCAGAGGTTAGTCCGCTTAACATAAGGTGGGCCTCGAGCTTGTTCCGCCACAACAACATAAAAAAAAAATTAAAAACAATTGGGGCAAAATATTTGTCCGGGGCGGGAATCGACACCGCGTCCACCGATTTCACGCCAGATTCCTGAACCACTCAGCCACCGGAACATACTCTTTCAAGACGTAATTTTGTGTACAAATTGTATTACTTTAACTGTGATAGGGGACGGTGCGCGGTCATCAACCAGGCAACTAGAGCGTCTGATCGAAAGAAGTGGTTTTTGAAACACTCAACTCTCGCAATGATATCGTTACCCTTCTTTATTTCATAATATGATTACAAGCAATCCCATGACAGTTAAAACAATACAACTCAAAGTTTCGGCTCGAAATAGTATGATCCCTATAGAGAGCCATTTTAAAGTCGAACATGCGCGCGGACGTACAGACGGAAACCAGGCTACGATCCAGTTTTCTTGTATTATATGGAATCATGAAATAGCGTTATCGAAAACTGCTCGTAGCAAAATATTGTAGGCAAACTAGACCTCAAAAGGGAACAACAAAGCGAAGTTTTGAAGCACTCGTAGCGAAGTTTGCTTAGCCATTCTGAAACGATCAGCAAAGTTAAGCAACGTCCGCCTCGGTCAGGAGTTGGATGGGTGACCGCTGGTGATATTACTACTGAGTGCTTCCGTGCTTCGGAGGGCACGTTAAGCCGTCGGTCCCGGTTGTTGTCTTCAGATGGCAGTCGTTATAGCATGGTGGTAGGGCATTTTGCGAATGCCCGCCTGGCTAGCTACCACCCTCAAGAAGAAAATCTTTCGCCAAGCATCTAACGGTGTGTTCCGACAGTTGTCCTTGAGAGCCAGTAATTCTAGGTTAGCCTGATCAACATCTTCGACAACTTCATCACTTACCATCAGGTGAGATAGTGGTCAAAGGCTAACCTATCAATTCGTGGCGTCAGCAGGCCTGGCTCACTCCGCACTTATGTACATAGTTAAAGGTACATCGGCGTATCCGTTCGGATGGGATTAATGTACGTGCGTGCCGCGTCAGAAGAGATCAGAGCTATGCGTGGCTATGCGATAGAAAAAGAGATGCCTTGTAGGTAAATACAAATATAACGTTCTTCGTGCTTTGCGAGGTGAAGTGCACTTTATTGCTTCGCACATAGAGTCGCTTATTTATTGGAATGGCTTTGCGGAGTTATCTTTCTGATCTTTATTATTCTGTGGCATCACGTATACTACTAGAGGGTGGTCGCGAGCCAAGCGAGTATGACAAATGCCCCAACACTACATTCATTCGGTGCCACTAGGAACGTATATAATGTGCGTGTGTATGCCGAGCTATCTGACTAAAAACTCCTACTGGACAGCACCAATCAAAAGTCCACACACGAAACTAACATAAAAGCAAACTATATTTCATTAAAACTGTGCTCAACCCCACCCAATTAGCGAGTAGGGGTCAAAACTGACCAGGAATTCACAAACTAACTGCATACGGACGGCTAAGTTCAAATGTTTAGTGTTTACGAATGCCCCACGGGTTAAATGTTTCCCACGACATAGTAAAGTAACAGTAGGTCAATTCGTATCCTGATCTTATGAGTGTTATGTTTTCGGGGTCATGTTGTCACCTTAAGTTCTAAACGGCTTGACCGATTCTTATGTATGAGATATCGTTAGATTCGTCTTGATAGCACAAATGACACTAGGTACATAAAAAAACGCACTGGCGGATTTTTCCTTCCTTTCCAGTAGGGCTTTTTTTGCTTTTTTAATTAATTTATAATTGCTAGGTTAGCTTTTCATTTAAATCACTATAATCTCACCTACTAGTAAGTAATAAATTACAGGATGAAAGGTTGTTTAACCTTGAATTACAGGAAATTTGCTAGACAGTTAAAACCGAACATACCTTCCCCTTAGATACGACGGCCCGTTTACGACCAGCACAAAAACACCACTATTGAAATAAGATTTATTTTAATGCGCAAAGCTAGTGATTGTTATGTTAATTACAACGTCTGAAATACGCGAATATCAGAAAAAACTAGTACGTGGAAGCCATTATTAGATTTTTCACTTCAAAATAGTTCCGGTTAAATCGCACGTACCGATTTAAGATGTTTATTGATAGACATGGTTAATTTATCGATAGATATGGCTTAAAACAAAACTTCCAAGCGGTTTAACAGGAGATGCAAATTTTATTCCTTGAAAAACATTTTTTTTTATATAAATTACGTAAGATATTCCCTTTTTCTTGTAGAATTATATATTCATAAACATATATTAAACAAGCTGCTTCATATTGATTCTTGCAAAGCACTTTTTTGTAAGGTAATTGGTAGGTATAATTGCGTGACTTTTATAACTGTCCCATCAACTTTACTGTGGCAGAAATAAATGTTTCTAACTTTAGATTAGAAACTGTGCTCATAGTCATATAACATACTGAACAAAACTAAGTCGAGTATTTCAATATGCGGACTATGTACCTACTTAAATAAATAATGAAATGATGATGATAATTTAAATGTACCGATTTTAGCGTCATAATGAATATTTACAGGCGTTACTTTGCGGAAATCTATATTCAATAACAACAAATATTTTAAAAGCATTTTAAGAAAACATTAAATTAATATTTTATTAAGAACCGGCTAAGACCCACCTTTTATTTACCGGAAATATTTCGACCAGTTTTGGATTGTTCAAAGCGTAACTGTAGCCCGTGCTCGTCGCTTCGCACAATCGTGACTCCCAGACGAAGAAATTCAAAACAGTCCGAAACTGGTCGGAATCTTTCCTATAAATATAAATCGGGTCTAGCCGGTCCCTAATACGTTAATATGGATACAACTCGTGGTAGTTTTCAAAGTGATGTCGACTTGTTTCGTGGAAAAAAATATTATATTGAACGCGCACCGTTATAAAAATCGGACGAATTACACGATGGCCGCACGATTTTACACATACCAGCATTTAAATTCATAGCTTTGAAATACCTGCCATTACCATATTCATGGAACTAAAATCACAAAGGCCATTGTAATTTAGCCGCTAAAGTCATGCGTGTGTGCAAAACAGCAGTGGCTTTACGTGTACTAGTGATGTGAAAAATGTATCGATATATTGATATAACTGATAGTTATAAATGTTATTATTATAAAATATCATAGTTATTACCCACTTCCAAAAGAAAGTGGCAATAATCTCAAGCAGCCGCATTTTATACGTTAGACCTTACATAACTATTTACTGGATCATCTGATCTTAATGGCTCTTCTGTTGGTTGGTATTTCCAAGTTGAGACTAATATTATTTTATCAATTTCAAGTAGTTGAGACTACATGTTTTAAGAATTATGGACAAGCAGTTTTACAGCAACACTAAATTGACTGATAATTTTTTTTACCAAAAAATGGAACCGACTTCAACACCCAAAAGTGTGAATTAACTTGTTTGAAGTCGGTACCATGATAGTTCAAAAGTACCTATTAGGTACCGACTTCGACGAGTTATTTCACACTTTTGGGTGTTGAAATCGGTTCCATTTTTTTAGTAAAAAAATTTTTTTCACTCTTTTTAGTGACCCTTGCTACTTACGGGATCGATTCTCATTCATTGTCAACGACTATATCATCAAGATAGTTGAATATTTTTCAGTTATTGGAGCGTAACTCAAAAACGGCTCGACCGATTTTGATGAAATTTAAAATGGGACCAAACGACAAGCATCAGCTTTCAAACAAAAAAGAACAAGAAAGAATTTTTAAAATCGGTTCACTCAGTCAAGAGTTCTGAGGTAACAATGATTTAAAAAAAAAACTCCTCCTTTTATGGAAGTCGATTAAAAAGTAGCCTTAGATACCATGCCTCGATGATTATCATCGGCAAATCATCGAGGCATGGTTATATCTGCGTGACTTATACTGTGGGCTTTTGCCACGATCGGTCTTTTGCGCAGGATGCATCACTGAATGATGCAAAAATTATTAAGTTAAAATACGGTGCTGATTTTCCATTAATGAATAATATAAAATAACTTGTAGTAGTCGATCCATAAAAATCCGAGTGGTGTTCGAATCAAGCAGCATGGTTATATGATAATCTACGAAAAAAGCATGAGGCGCACCGCTATTGAGTGCCTTATAACTGCTGCTGCATTTGGTCCCGAGAGACGAACCGCACTGCGTTCATTATTCGGAGGTATAAAGTTTTGCCAGTACTTTCACCTGTGCCCTATCCTTTAACCGCTTTTCTTCACTTATCCAGGGTTGTTTTCTGCGTACATGATAGAGATTTGTTTTAATATAAAAGATATATAGAAATTGGTTCATTCACTGCACTAAAGTTTAAACTATTTTTTCAAGAGTTGTGAGTGAAAGTCAGTATTCGGAATATTCGCGCTCGGGCAGGACACAAGTGCGAACATCGTTTAAAACCTTTCAAATCACTCAGACGTCGGCACCGTCTATTATTAGTATATTATGATATAAGTGAGCTCATTTCACACGAGGCTGTGGGTTGCGCCCGAGCCTTAGGCGTGGGCGTAAATCAGCCGAGTGTATAATGAGCAAGTTACTCACGAGTTTCATACGCACTTTATCAACACCCTTGCGAGGAAAAAAAAATGTTGCGCAAATGTGATTCAAACAATGCCCGCCTGGCTAGCTACCACCCTCAAGTTGAAAATCTGTCGCCAAGCACCTAACGGTGTGTTCCGGCAGCTGTCCTTGAGAGCCAGTAACTCTAGGTTAGTCTGAACAACATCCTCGACCACATCATCACTTACCATCAGGTGAGATAGTGGTCAAAGGCTATCCTAACAAGCATAAAAAAAAACAACAACATACGAAAATTATGAAAAATAGCGCACAAGTTTTTTTTTTCTTTTTTGCGCGCGGCAAATGTATGTTGGTTGATCACATATAATTAGCCTTAAACCTCTTTGTTGTTACAAATCTGTATTACCCGGTTAAACTAAAATGCTCTGTTTACTCGCATATAATTTCCAGTTAGGTACTAACTTAACTTTGTAGGGATGATTGTATTACACACTAGTGTATAATATTATTATTGGTGTTATAGTTCGGTTTATGGCCCTAAGAACGATATAATAAAGCTTACTTTACGAACAAGGGTGTTGAAAACGAGCTAACAATATTATCACAAACAAATCAAAACAAATGTATTAATAGTTAATTTCTGAATAACGTAATGATCTGTTATCGTTTTGCAATAACGATATATATAAAATCTGCATAACTGCTACAATAATAACTCGATATAATCTCATATTAATACAATAACTATCGATAAACTAATGGACACCACAGTGCTAATACCTGGATTATATTATATGAATTAGAATCAATTTGTATTAAGTTTAATCACAAAATACATTTCATCACAGTCATTCTAGGTTAAGCCTGTTAACACCTTCGACCACATCATCACTTAACATCACGTGAGATTGTGGTCAAAGGCTTACCTATCACCAATAAAAAAAAAAAACACTTAGGGTTTATTATGGGTTTTCATCCTCCAGTAGAAGTTCGATTGTAACTTATATAATTAAAGAAAACCATTTTTGTACAGATGATTAATTACCTAATTGTTGATAAAGCTTCGTTTAAAAAGTAAGAATGTTTAGACATACGCTTTAGGAAAGTATAATTTGTTTTTTTTTATTGCTCATAATTTGCGGGCGCTGGTAGCGGACCGTCCTGCGTTGTTTTTAGGTCTTTAGTGTCAATAGTAAAAAGTTATCACCATTTTATAGTCATATTTTTCTAAATTTCGTGTATTTTTAAATTAAAAATTCAGATTCAACCTTTTTAAATAGCTCCACACATCAAAACACGCGGGCCGCGATCCCCGATCGTTTCCCGTTGGATTGAGCGCGATCGGAGCTATACTTTTTTAAATATAACAAAATCTCTGTTAAATACCTAACTTTAAGATCTGCACTTAATTTATATATATCTGCACATAGCCTTTGACTACAATCTCAGTGATGATGTGGTCGGAGGTGTTAACAGGTTTAACCTAGAATAACTGGCCCTCAAGGACAGCTGCCAGAATACACCGTTAGGTGCTTGGCGACAGATTTTCTACTTAGGGTTGTCGCTATTCAGGCGGTCATTTGAAAAATGTCCTTCCCCCATGCGGTGAAGCTCAAGATGGACCAGCTGCGTGGCAGTCCATAGTCAATGCCACTGCTGCAAAAGGTATTTGTAAAAACTTACGTAAAAGCGTGAATATAAAATCAGAGTTAAACGTTCTGATTGTATTTGATAGAAATTGTGATCTTCTGTTTATTACCTTATTAAATAATTGGAACTTACAAAATCTAAACAAAATTAATTAAATAATATATTAGTTAGGTAAGACTTTAGTGTTTAACGTTACTGAAAAAAGGTGAGATATATGTCAATGTGCTTTGCGTTTTACTTTGTTTATCTTTCCTAGCCTGAGTAATACAAAATTAGAGTTTATAAGCCCGTGGCTACTGTATTATTATAATGTAGATATATAAATATAATTTAATAAGCTAAATAAAGGTTGGAAGATATTTAAATACTATAAATAACCGGGAAAACACGCATCTTAGGTATCGAATACGTCGACCTGGATTCCGAGCATGTCAGATGCTCACTCATCATCAGTTGTGTCTGCGAGCTCCCGACGGGCGCTGCGCACTCGCCCTGATGAAGAGAACCTGATGTCCTCGACACCCGGATCGACGTATTCCATCCCTAATGTGAATATTTGCCAGTTAATTCATAAAAGGTATTTAAAAATGTGGGAATTTCGTTTCAAAAATAGGTTGGTAGACGTTGCTCGGTCAATTCAAAGACATGTATCTGAAAAACAACGCTTTGTTGGATGTGATACAACGAGGTCAAGGTGAATTTATTTACAGTAACATGGGTCTGAACTTCGACAGTTTACTTAGTCGAAGGGTCTGACTAGATAATTCTAAAGATCTAATATATTTATTCCCAGGTAGGTACGGCTGGTTGGCACACGAAATGGATTCCAAGTCAAAACCTTTCTTCTTTTGACAAGTAATTTATTTTGATACAGGATACTTATTATGATGGTTTTCTTTTTTGTTACTGCAAAAATTACGACGTAATCTCTCAGGCATGTATTTGAAATTAAATCAGATATATCTTTTAGTGGAAATCTTACTAAGACCATAGAACATATAATAATACTACCTAAGACTATAATTTATGATTATTTAAACTTGGCTGTACCTTATTGTAAGACATTACACATTCACAATGTCGCAACTTGTCATCCGTTCGACTCGACGTCTGTAGCAAGACTGCCTTTAAAATGTAACTGGCACTACCACAACTTAACTCCCGTAACTCTTCTTTGTGGTAGGATGACATGAAGTGACTAGGCAATGTCAAGATAAGTACTTTTATCTATAGATGAAATAATAAAAGAACATTTAATATATCATTACTATTACGAACACGATTTAAGCTCGCTATGAAATCTTAATGGCATGGCTTCCCGGGTCGGATAACTGTTGAGGTTTTTGTGACATAGATACCCAGGATCCTCCTGAGTTTGGAATAACTGTGCCCGTTATAAACATGGAATGAAAAAAATCTGGCGTAATTTGGGGGTTAATATTTTTTTATGTTATTGTGACGGAACAAGCTCGATGTCCACCTGATGTTAAGTGGACTAACCTCTGCCTATAACAGATGCATTTCGTCACAACTCACGAATTGCACTGCGCCCGTCACCTTGACACATAGCTGTTAATTCTCATGTGCCTGTAATTTCTCTGGCTCTCAAGGACTGCTCCCGGAAAACACCGTTAGGTGCTTGGCGACAGATTTTCTACTTGAGGGTGGTAGCTAGCTAGGCGGGCATTCGCAAAATGCCCTACCACCGTGCATACATACATATATTGGTGCGTTCTAAGAAGTCAAACTTGTCTTGTTTTTCTATGTTAATACGAACCCCGAAGTGTCCTTATTCAATAAACTCCCTTGCCACCATAAACGATACTCTACTAACGATATTTCAATAACTTTAACCTCTGTTAAACACAGTTTCAATATGGCTTTTTATCCACAACATAACTCGAAACTAAACATATCGAATAATTCACAAAAAGGTTCGCACATTTGCGTCTACCCTCTTATTTATTTAACGGGAAAGTTGGAGACCTCCCTGTAATTCGGGCAAATTATAAACTTTTGAGTATAAAAGTTAAATGTCCAGAGGTTGTGATGGTTCAGTGTACCTGCAAGACAGTACATGAATTTCAGCAGTTCATATAGTTGTGGACAGGCTTGCCTGTCAGTTCTACATTAAAAAAAAACACTTTATAACCGCACAGTAAAGATCCTAATAACACGTCACGTTGAATGCCACGTGTTTTCCGACATTAAATATTGTTTAAAAAGCACACTGTGCATGTACGGACATGCCATACAATAGGTATAAGTATATATTTTGCAATACATTTCGATGAAAAACACTAGGCGCTGACTGAGCGGTAGCGATTGTCAAACTAACCTAGTTTATAATTTTCTTGATATTAGCAAATATTATTAATAATCAGTGCATATAAAGTATTCAAACAAACCACATTTTTTCTCTTCACAAATAAATACCATCTCCGTTCAGTACATTTCATCTTTCAAATGACAAAAGGTTTTGACCATAGACCAAAGTTTAGTGTTTTCGTGTTTAGGAAATTAAACATATGCAGGAGACTTTAATTGATAAGAATTGGTCGTCTAGTTGTGTGTACATATTTAATTATGGACAAATAATTTTATTTCTCTAATTCAATTTTCGTGCGCGTTACAGATATTTTAAAATTTTAGTTTAACTACACTTAATATTTTTAATCACATTTGAAATCGAATATGTATCGCGGTTTTGGAGCGAACAGCTGCTGCTCATTATCAGGGCGAGTGCGACTGCCTGACGGAAACTTGCAGCTGACGCTGCTGTTGATTTTTAATAATTTAACACAATCTGTGTAGTGTCTTAATAATTAAATACAAGTAGCTTCTTATACGTTTTTTCCGGAGTGCTCACATACTCTCTCTCGTTTGCAATATTTTGTTCAATCCATTGACCCCGCGCTAACTTAAGGAACGTTTTATTTTCCTTCACACTGCTAATACTCTCAATCTTAGGTCATCAGATAACGTTTCCCTCTGTATGCCTCAACATGGCACAGTATTCTACGACCGAATTTTTCTAGTCAACGGTGTTCGCTTGTTGAATTTACCACCAGTTTCTACAAGGAGACTTCTATATTCACTCTATTGTCATAGATACGTGTCTATTTTTAAAACTCAAGTGAAGATTTTTTTCTGGTCTAATTAATAAACTCAAACTATTAGAACTCTTTTTCATTGAAAGCTATCTATCACATCAGCTTCCTTATCTTGTATACGTTTGTACTCCTGTATTTCCTCTCCTTCCAAAAGTTGCCTAGAAGAGATCGCTATTAATGATAAGGCCGCGTATTATGACACTTTAATCAAAGTTTTTGTAAGATTCAAATTTGTATTTAAGTGGTGTTAGTGTAACAATAAAGAATTATCTATCTATCTACAATTTTATACTATAAACCCAAGCCATCACATTTTACATTATATTGTTTTACTGTAGGTACGATTTATAATTACATAGTTTTGTCTGAAGTTAAATCACTGTATCTAAAAGTTTGTAACGCCCAGGTCAGGTAACTAGATTTATAAATAAATTGTATTAAGGGAAGCAAAAGGTAGCTAATTATGTAACAGAAATCTGCTTGTATATTTGCATTTCATATTCTGCTCACGAAATAGAGGTATATTAAGCGGTTATTCACGTAGAGGAGTTAGAACGTTCCAACTATAGTTTCAACTACATTTGGTAGTGGGTAATCAAGTTTTTTTTTAATTTTATACTTTTTCGTATGTCCACACTTATTATTCGGAACTCGAAATTGTTGACAAATACGTTTACTAAGGACCAAGTCCATCAAGGCAAGTACAACTTTGTGAAAGAAGTCAATTATAGTCGAATGCAACTCGGCTGGGTAGCGTTCTGTTGTGTGGACCTATTCAGTAGTCTTAAAAAAAACAACTTATGGACACACACACATTTATTTTATTTGAAAAATAAAATTATTAATTTACACTTGACTTAAAAGTTCCCGCAACTCACTTTTGGTACTAATTTGGGCAGAGGTTCCACCTGAAAGGTATACTGGTACTGAGTCTGGTGACTCCTGGAGTTATTACAATAAATCTGAGCACTTAATTTTGGAGGCCACCGTTTATATAGAGAAAAATACTGCTGACACCGCGTAAATAGGTTTGTGAGGGATTCGGGCCTAGGTCAGCAATATATTAGGTGTAACAGTTCGAGAAACTTGGCGGAGGGCAAGAGTATTTTAGGAGTCTTTTCATCCTTAATACATCAGTACCTCAAGACGACTTCAACCAGTGTGTTACCAGTAATGAGATATGGAACTACAACGGGGCTCCTAACTGTGGGCATTACAAGTAAGCTCAAAGTCGTACTACGAGCTGTGGAAAGGGCTATGCTCGGTGTTCCTCCACGTGATCGAATCAGGAATGAAGAGATCCGTAGGCGAAAGAAAGCCACCGACATAGCCCAGCGGATTAGCGAGCTGAAATGGCAGTGGGCATAGCACATAACACGCAGAACTAATGGTCTATGGGGCGGAGAAGTTCTCTGATGGAGGCCACAAACCAGCAAGTGCAGCGTTGTAAGAGCCACAAGGTGGACGGATGACATTGCTTCCAACCGTTCTATTTGGAAATCTATGGGGCTATATCAAACTGGGGACTGTTTTGTCGTGTAGTTTTTTTGTATTATTATTGCTGATAGTTAAGCCTTTGAGCACAATCTCACCTGATAATAAGTGATGATGTGGTCGAAGGTGTTTACAGGATATTTTATCATGTAACAAAACTGTTTGGATATATCGTATTCTGACAATAGTTATACTGATTTCGTGCGATGGCCCTATCTTCCATAGCGATATTTAAAGCACTGTGCGCGTTGTAGAATGGTGTAAGTACCGTACAAAGAATTCTGAGTGGCTTGAGTTAAGGCGATGTTATTAGGGTCTTAGGTGGATCAGTAAGCGCCAAACGTTTCCGTTAAATTGTTTTATAGGGTTCTGCACCCAAACCTCACAAAACGGGACACTATTACTAAGACTCAACTGTCTGTCACCAGGCATGATAGCTAATTAATTGGAATTTTCAGCGGCAACAGATATACATTCACACATGATCTATGTCTGTTGCCGCTATAATAACAAATACTAAAAATCGGTTAAGTACGAGTCGCGCACGAAGGATTCTTTACCCTTCGTAAAAACTAAAAACAGGTTATCATACAGTGCCTATTTAAGGTTGTATAGATAATGGTACGGAACCCTTCGTGCGTGAGTTCGCTCACTCACACTTGGTAGTTTTTTTTATTAGTGAAATATTTTAATTGTGTATTTTCTTCTGTTTCAGGTAAGTTGAAAAAAAATGGTGGTAAGCATCAAAGTCAATAGAAATTAAATTTTCTTTTTATAAAACCTTTCAGGCATTGAATATTTATTTCGATTCTAGATTTTTCTCTGTAAGCCTTTTCACTATAAAAGCTTTTGAAAAGTTTCAGCGAAATTTGATTATTTATTATCAACCCTCTCATTTATACACGTAATTTTTCTTTTATATTTGTTGATTGAAGTTGAAATAGAGATTTAAATATATCATTGATATATCTTTGAATCACTTTCGGGTTAATATTAGTAATGATTCGAATAAAATTGCATTTCTAAGAAAATATTTGAGTCGTTAAATAACTTTATGAAATGCAACTGGTGTAAAGAATACCAAATATATTAAAATTGTGGCAGACATAAAAATACTTGTACTGAAATATTCATCTAGGTATCTATTGTCAATTTATAATGATAGCATTCTACAGTTTCTTTTAAATTATTATCATGAAAATAATATGAATTTTATAAACAAATTTGCTATAATACTGGAATAATTATACAGAGTTATTGGTAAAATATGCTAACAACCTCTTAGGTTGACTTCTGCTAGTCCTAACAAACAGTTTGAGATGTTTTATGTAGTTTTGAAAAAAAAAAAGTTTTTAAGCACGTGGTGTTAAATGTCTCTTGTGGCTATAATGTATTATTTCATATTTGTATTACTTTGCTCGATGTAAATATTCAAGACTCTATTCAAAGGGAGCACGGTACGGTCCAGTGCTGCCGCGGCGGGCGCTCTTGTCTCGGAGTAGACTTTAAAACACATAAACAAAAAAATTTTCTTTTTCAAAACAAAAAAATTACATCTCAGAATGTTTGTTAGGACCAGCAGAAGTCAACCCTAAGAGGTTGTTAGCATTTTACCAATAACTATGTATAAAACGAGTGGGCTGGATGGAACTCACTCAGAGGCTTAGAAGAGCGTGGGAGAAATTTCATAATGCTTAGTTAGGTGCACAAAAAGCAATTTTTTGTGCTTTGTCAGGCCCATTATACTCAGAGACAAATTCAAAGGCTTTAGAGACAAAACTTGCTTGACAGTTATTTTAAAAAAGTGATAGAAATTATTATTTTTAAACAATTTGGTTTTGAAGCTTAGGCTCGGCTCTTATCCCGGCGGGGAGCTCGCAGTTATCCCTGGGCAGTCGTTCTCAAACATACCCGTAATAACTTAACAACTATGTCTTACGGTGACGGGCGCAGTGCAATTCGTAACGAAATGCATCTGTTATAGGCAGTGGTTCGTCCGCTTAACATCAGGTGGGCCACGAGGTTGTTCCGTCAGAATAACTTAAAAAAACACACAACATCAAACATAAGTTATCTCCGATCATTTGTTATTTTTTTTTATTCCTGACTTTTTAAGACTAACCTAGTCTTTGACCACTATCTCACCTGATGGTAAGTGATGATGTGGTCGGAGATGTTGTTCAGGCTAACCTACAATTACTGGCTCTCAAGGACAGCTGCCGGAACACACCGTTAGGTGCTTGGCGACAGATTTTCTATTTGAGGATGGTGGTTAGCCAGGTGGAAATGCCCTACCACCATGCCATAACGACAGCTGCCATCCTAAGACAACAACCGGAACCGATGACTTAACGTGCCCTCCGAAGCACGTGCACGCTCAGTAGTAATGTCACCAGCGCAGCGGTCACCCATCTAACTCATGGCTGCAACGGACGTTGCTTAATTTAGATTATTTTTTAATATTAATTATAACAAATAATTAAAATGCATCAATGGATATAATAGTCTGAATAATTTTTAACACAAATTTTAATGAAAAAGGCTCAATTTATTTAAGTACTGAATATTAATTTCGTTTCGTCGAATTTTAATTAAAATGTCGTCTTTGAGGTATCCAGAAGTTATAAGTTTTTTTTCTGATATTACGAACTGAGAAATAAATTCAGTTTTTTAATGCTACAGGTAAGTAATACGCATAACCGCCATCGTTGCACTAACGCCTCCGTAATTATGAGAAGGGAGGGTACCCATAAGCCCCATGCTTGGTGTATTGGGGATCGCAGATCCGCAGAAGGCCTTGCTTTTCTAACCGACTTCCACAAAGAAGAGGTTCTAAATTCGTCTGTATTTAATTTTTATGTATGTGACCTCAGATCTCTTGACTGGGTGAAACGATTTTGAAATTTCTTTTTGTTTGAAAGCCGATTTAAATTTAATCAAAATCGGTCTAGCCGTTTTTGAGTTACACTCCAATAAATGAAAAATGTTTATCTATATTGATGACAATTCGTTGACAATGAATGACAATCGATCCCGTAAGTAGCAAGAGTCACTAAAATTAGTGCAAATTTTTTTAAACTTAAAATGGAACCGACTTCAACACACTAAAGAGTGTAATAACTTGCGGGAGTCGGTGCCATGCGCACAATATTGTGATGATAGGTACTTTTGAAAGTTATTTCAAACTTTTAGGTATTGAAGTCGGTTCCATTTTTTGGTTAACATTTTTTTTATGCTATCGTGTTGAAACAAGAACAAGGCGTAAAACGTGGTGTAAAACGGTAACCTTTAGCCATAACAGATGCAGTTCGTCGCAAGTAGCGAATTGTACTTCGGCAATCATCCTGAGACATAGTTGTATCAGTACTAATCAGTACTAATATTATAAATGCGAAAGTAACTCTTTCTGTCTGTCTGTTACGCTTTCACGCCAAGACTACTAGACCGATTTGAATGAAATTTGGTATGGAAATAGTTTGAGACCCGGGAAAAAACATAGGATAGTTTTTATCCCACTGCGCAAAAAGAGGTTAATGTTTTTGCGCGATAACCGACGTACCCGCGGGCGGAGCCGCTCCCGGAAAGCTAGTATCATATAATTTACCGGCACCCATACCATTAAAACCGAAACACAGTAATGTGAACATTAACTGCTTGGCGGTAGATATAGGTATGTTGCAGTACTGCCCAGCACGAACTCCTACATATAGTGCTGCTGCTACTGTCACCTACAGTACCTCTTAGGGTTGTCTTCTGCTAGTCCTAACAAATATATCAAGATGTTTTTTTTATTATTTAGAAAAATATGTGTGTTTTTGGCGGAATAAGAATGAGAACCACCTGATGTTAAAAGTCTATTGTGCCTGTAATGTATTATTTTATATATTTTATTACTTTGCTCGATGGAAATATTCAAAACTCTATTCAGCGAGCAGGCCAGAGTCGCCGCAGCGGGAGCTCTTGGCTAGGCGTAGTAACACAAAAAAAATTCAACAAAAACATGTTTTTTTTTTCAAAACAAAAAAAATATCTCAGAATGTTTGTTAGGACTAGCAGAAGTCAACCCTATGAGGTTCATAGCATTTTACCAATAACCTTGTATATACCTAATATATTAAAATAAAATACGATAATCGTAACAAACAAAGCAAGCTTGCTTACATACTGTCGTCTTGACACGACGCTTGGTGCGACTAGAAAAGTGTTGATGAAAGTCAATAACTATAGCTACTAGGTTAACATCCATCCATCACCCTGAAAACTCTAGTTGTTAAGTCTCAATTGTGCCTAAAATTTGTTAAGGCTCTCAAGGACTGCGGCCGGTGTACACTGTTAGGTGACTGGCAACTTCTACTTGAGGTAAGTATTCGCCAAATGCCCTTTCACAATGTGGTCAAATTCGAAATTCGAAGTAATGATGGCTCAGTGGCTAGCTATGGACTGTCGCGCAGCAGGTCCATGGTTCGAATCCCGCCGCGGGCTTGAGCTTCACCGCATGGTAGAAGGGCATTTTGCGAATGCCCGCCTGGCTAGCGACCACCCTCAAGTAGAAAATCTGCCGCCAAGCACCTAACGGTGTGTTCCGGCAGCAGTCCTTGAGAGCCAGTGAAATTACAGGCACATGAGACTTAACAACTATGTCTCAAAGTGACGGGCGCAGTGCGATTCGTGACTTGTGACGAAATGCATCTGTTATAGGCAGAGGTTAGTCCGGTTAACATCAGGTGGGCCTCGAGCTTGTTCCATCACAATGTAACAAAAAAAGCTCAAGCTGCCGGTGGGGATAGAACTTAGGACCTGCGGCACCGCAGTCCATTACTACCGTTGGCTTTATCATTACTTCAAGAAGATAAAGGATTCGGGTACTCATAATGTAACCACTTTTTTTTATGCCTGATAGGTTAGCCTTTGACCACTCTCTTTGATCTCATTTCATGGTAAGTGATGATGTGGTCGATGATTTTGTTCAGGCTAACCTAGAATTACTGGCTCTCAAGGACAGCTGCCGGAACACACCGTTAGGTGCTTGGTGACTGTATTTCTTCTTGAGGGTGGTAGCTAGCCAGGCGGGCATTCGCAAAATGCCCTACCACAATGCTATAACGACTAACTTTGACTTGACAGCATTTGTAATATTCACAACAGTCCAAATGAAAAATACAAAAGCAATTCAAAAAAGTAGTGTTGTTAACTATTTCTTATTGTTAATCCAAACCATTTCATATCATAACTCAATGTACGAGTATAACAATCTCAGACTAAAACAAAACTACACACCAATCTAAACAATTAACCATAAATCATAACAAAATAATAATTGTTACCCCGCGGGTTCCGAACAATACGGGGTGACTCATAAAAGGAAACATATAAAGTCTTGCCCACATACAGTCAGTCCGCGCGGCGCGGCCTTAAGAGTAGAGTGCACAGAGCGGTTTCCATACAAATAAAGTTTCAGCATATTTTAAATACCAAGTGTTAAAAGTTCGTGAAATATATTATGCCGATTGCTGAGCCTAATATCTTTGCTTCTTTTTTGCCAGTTTTTTCACCAACCTCTAAAAAAGGAGGAGGTTCTTTATTCGTCTTTTTTTAAGTTTGTTACCTCAGATCTCTTGACAGGGTGAACCGATTTTGAAAATTCTTTTTTTGTTTGAAAGCTGATGCTTTGGTCTTCTGGTCTTGGTCCCATTTTAAATTTCATCAACATCGGTCAAGCCGTTTTTGAGTAACACTCCAATTACTGAAAAATATGTACCTATCTTGATGATAATAGTCGTTGAGAATGAATCACAATCGCTCCCGTAAGCAGCAAGGGTCACTACAAAGTTTGAAAAACAGTTAAAAAAAAATCGAATTATTATTTATTTTATCCCTAAATGTCAATATAAAAATTCCTATACAAAACGATTATCTGAATTATAAATTTACAAATTATTGGAATACAAAATGTTTTTGCCCCTGGCGGGAATTGAACCCGCGTCCTTCCGATTTCGCGCCTTAATAGATAAAGCATCCGGCGCGAAATCGGAAGGAGCCGGGTTCAATTCCCGCCCGGGGCAAAAACATTTTGTATTCCAATAATTTGTAAATTTATGATTTTCGCTTAGTACGCGGTAGTGCTTGTAATCATAATATATAGATTATCTGAATTATTTTTTTAAATACTTATTGGAAATCTGGCAAAACCAGAAGCATAGATATTAGGTTCAAGGACATACATGTAAAGTTTCATCGAGTTTGAGCACTAAATATTTAAAATATAACGAAAGTAAGTTTGTATGGAACGCCACGAACACTCTAGCATTAATGTGTGTGTCTGTGTGTTTGTTATTACCTTCAAATCAGCTGAATAGATTTTGATGAAATTTGGGATACATATTCTTAGTCATGCTCTTATTTTGATTTTTTAGATAGTTATCTAAAAAGCGAGAAATGTATTTAATTTTTTTTTGGCGATTTTACGCGTATGACGCTGTCCATCAAAGTAAAATATATTTATCCATAAAGAGGTTACATACAAATCTTTTGCATTTTGTTGCCACTAGTTGCAACTACAACATTCACTGTTGTCGGTGTAATACAATATTAATTTAAATATTTTTATCTTGTTATCACGCCAAAACTTTGAAGCCTGTTACTCACACTATTAATTATTATGATTATTATTTAAAAAACACTGATTGACATTTACATACGAGAAAGAATATTTAGTGAAGGAATACCTTTTACTAGTCAAGCGGTAGAAACGCTCACGCGCGCACGTTCCGTGGCATCGTGTGCTAAAGGCATAAAGGGTAACTCATAAAATCAAATATCTTAGTTTTATCTGACCATAATATCTTCAAGGGCCAAAGGGGCTATAAAACCCCTTAAGTATGTGACCCCATGGATGGGGAACCTTGATGGGGCTGTCCACGCTGGTTTATTGGGAAATTATAACATAAAATGTAACAGTGGTGAGGGGTGGTACTATTAATTCTCGAATTAGATTTTAGATCAAAATAAGATTAAGTTCCAACATGATATATTAAAAATTGTTCTATTTGATTTCACACGAAATATTTTTGACCTAGTAAATACTTCTGTAAATGTATGCAAGGTTTTACTATATTATTTAGTTTTTTTTATTTAAATGTAAAATGCACTGTAAATTACACACATTTTAAAAGTGAACCGTCGTAAATTTTAACAGCACAAGAATTTTAAATATAATCTTAAATTGCTTGGTATTGTAATGATGTCCGATTTGTTCATAGATATTAAGTAGGTACTTGTTTCATCTTTGAATATTATATATTGAAGTTTAGATTTTATAAAGGTAAACAGTTAATTATATTGTTTTAAAATATTCAAATTGGCCAGCTGCATCTTTTAGAAGTCTAAAAATATTACTTGTTTTGCATATCAACAATGATAGTTAATATATAAACAAGAAACAACAATCAGATCTTATAACATTTTAAACAGATCATTTATTTACGATAGACGAGCTCCTTACTTATGTACATCTATTACATTGTCATTAAATAAATAAATGTCTGATTGATTTCACTTTGACCTCTATCTAGGTGTGGTCTAGGATATTTTATATCGGCGCCGAATCAGTGTACATTTGCTAGTGATCGTCAGCCGTTCCTACCGCTCTGGTAGGAAGCATGACGTCATGGATATTGTAACACGGTCGCGGCTGCAGAGACATTGAGTAGGTGAATAGCTTAAAATATTATAGCAGAATTTTGAAACAATGTAATAGCAATGGACTGCCGCAGGTTCATGATTATATCCCCATAGCTGGCATGAGCTTCTGAGTTGGAATGGCGTTTTGAGAATGCTCGTCCTTCTAGCTACCATCCTCAAGTATAAAATTTGTCGCCAAACTCTTAACAGTGTGTTCCTGCCGCAGTCCTTTAGAGCTAGTAAATTACAGGCACATGAGAATTAACAACTGTATATCTCAGTGTGATGGCCGTAGTGCAGTTACTTACTTGAGACGAAATGCATCTGTTAACGGAGGTTACCGTTTAATATCAGATACGCTGAGTGGATGTTCTATCACAATCCTATAAAAAAACAGATGGCACCCATAGCTTAGGATCGTGTTAAAATCACTTTTAGTGATAAGGCCGCCTATTGTAACACTATGTTATTATTATTTAATTAAATGTTATGATGTAAACTTTAATATTTTATATGTGGTGTAACAATAAAGAGTTTTCTATCTATCTATCTATCTAAAACCAATAGTACCCCCCATACAGCAGCAGTAACGATAGCCCATTAAATCTGGACACGGATTTATGGGCACTCTACCTACCCTTATTTAAATTACGACGTTTTATTCAAACTACCTGTAATCGTCGTCCATTTATACAAACAACTTACGAACGAGTACTATACGTCGACGTGAGAAATTAAGGTTTTTGACCTGTGGCTTTTGCTGTTGACGGAAGTCGATGGTTATGGTAAGATCACCCATCTATAAATTGTACGTAATATTATTTAGATATAACTCGATTTTATAAAGATAGATGGCGCTGCACATCATAACATCTCGCACACTATAGTAACAAATATATATCAATTCTGAGCTATGGTCTTATAATGTGGGGAACTTCAGTAGAAATGGATATGGTTTTTAAAATCCAGATACGATGTATTCTTATATGTGCTAGTAGATTATTATATGTAATAATAACAAATATTTTTTAAATATTTTAAGAAAATATCCAATTAATATTTTAATAAAACAATTAATAAATACAAAAATATATCTAGTGACAATTCCGCCTAATTTTCCTGCTAAGCCGACGTGACGTCACAAACGCCACGACTATACTATGCCACACTAGATATATTTTTGTATTTTTTAAGTGTTTTATTAAAATATAATGTGATATTTTCTTAAAATATTTAAAAAAAAAATGTTATTATTAAATATGGATTTCCGCAAAGTAACGCCTGAATCTATTCATTATTGATTAGATTATTATTTGTGTTATTAACAGAGCCTGGTTTCTAGATACCTGCAAGCCACTTTTAAAGCTTCTCATGTTCTTCCTTTGCCTCGCATGTACATCAAGGATATTTGTTTGTTATTTGCCCATACCACAGATTATACAAATGTTTCGTTCAGAAACGTTAAGGGAAAATACGCAGTTATACAGTCATGACAGAATCCAAAAAAAATTAAATAATTTCGACGTTTTGATACAAAAATCTATTAAAATCATTATTTGAGTATTTAAGTAAAATGTATCGAGATTGGAATGAAATTCCTGTTTAGATAGCATTTTAAGACAATTTTTCAATTGCGTGTAAACTCCTTGCTTGAACTTGCATGATCTGTGCGCTGTGCTATAAATAAAAAAAATTACCGACCTTGGATTTCTTGACAAAAAAATAGCTTGAGGGTTTTGTAAGGGGCATTGCGACCAAGTTAACCTGTATGTTTAGATACTGATAAAAATATTATTACGAGTGTACAGTAAGGCTGCGTTTTTTGTGAACAGCTGATCCACAAGTATATGCTTAACTATATCCTGTTTCTATACTGTTCATTCTACCCTAATACCCCCGCGTTAAGTCCCTGATGAATGTCATATTACCAGAATAGAATCCAAAAAAAATTAAATAATTTCGACGTTTTGATACAAAAATCTATTAAAATCATTATTTGAGTATTTAAGTAAAATGTATCGAGATTGGAATGAAATTCCTGTTTAGATAGCATTTTAAGACAATTTTTCAATTGCGTGTAAACTCCTTGCTTGAACTTGCATGATCTGTGCGCTGTGCTATAAATAAAAAAAATTACCGACCTTGGATTTCTTGACAAAAAAATAGCTTGAGGGTTTTGTAAGGGGCATTGCGACCAAGTTAACCTGTATGTTTAGATACTGATAAAAATATTATTACGAGTGTACAGTAAGGCTGCGTTTTTTGTGAACAGCTGATCCACAAGTATATGCTTAACTATATCCTGTTTCTATACTGTTCATTCTACCCTAATACCCCCGCGTTAAGTCCCTGATGAATGTCATATTACCAAATCTCAGTCATGTAAAGTCGCGGACGTTTCAATCAGTAACTCGTAAAGTTTTTTATTTTTTACTAGGGATCCGGGCGCGGCATCGCCTTCGTTATCGCGCAAAAACATTAACCTCTTTTTGCGCAATTGGATAAAAACTATCCTTTGTTTTTTCCCGGGTCTCAAACTATTTACATACCAAATTTCATTCAAATCGGTCCAGTAGTTTTGGCGTGAAAGCGTAACAGACAGACAGAGTTACTTTCGCATTTATTATATTAGTACTGATTTAATTGTGTCGGTACAAGCGCGAGTCCCGCCTGATGTTAAGTGGACTAACCTCTGCCTATTACAGATGCATATCAAGTGACGAATAGCACTGCGCATGTCATTCTGACACATACAGTTGTTAAGTCTCACGGGCCTATAATTTTTATGGCTTCAAGGACTGCTGCCGTAACACACAAGAAGTTTTTGAAGCAGTGATGGCTCAGTGGCATTGGCTATGGACTGCCGCTCAGTAGGCCTATGGTTCCAATACCACCGCCGGCTTGAGCCTCACCGCATGGTGGAAGGGCATTTTGCGAATGCCCAACACTCTCAAGTAGAAAATCTATTGCCAAACACCTAACGGTGTGTTCCGGCAGCAGTCCTTGAGAGCCAGTGAAATTACAGGCACATGAGCTTAACAACTATGTCTCAAAGGTGACGGGCGCAGTGCAATTTGTGACTTGTGACGAAATGTATCTGTTATAGGCAGAGGTTAGTCCACTTAAGGTGGGCCTCGAGCTTGTTGCGTCACAATAACATGGATAAAAACACGGTTAGGTGCTTGGTGACAGATTTTCTACTTGAGAGTGGTTGCTAGCCAGGCGGGCATTCCCAAAATGCCCTTCCACCATGCGGTGAAGCTCAAGCCGGCGGTTGGGGAGCGAACCAGCGAACCTGCTGCACGTCAGTCCATAGCTATTACCGCTCGGCCATCGTTGCTTCATAAATAAACCTAAAACAAACGAACGCCGAACACATCAATAAAACCATTGTGATTTTTATTTGCTTCTAATAAATATGCTGTTACATTTCTTTTACCCAACCCATATGTCCGATTGTACAACAAAAATAATTTACTCGTACGTTTGTCAATATTTAATCATCTGTTTTATGGTTCCTTTTGTTTTGATACACACTCGCCACTTTTAGTCGGGCGATTGTTGTCACTGTTGGAAAAACACGCAACCTTGATTAGATCACTAGTGTATCCGCCTGCCTGTCCTTATTTCATAGCCTATACAGATATCCGTTCCTAATGCATGTCAGATCACAAGAGGCCGTCTTGGTGGGTACAACCGCTTTGTCAGATATTCTACCTGCAAGCAGAGTAGTGTGCAAGCACTGCTATACAGGTTTGAAGGGCACTGTAGCAAGTGAAATAACCGGGCCATCGAGACTTCAAAACTAATGTCTAATGGAGTGTGGAGCGCAGTGCAGTTTCATACACGTTGGTGACACTGTAACTGTATTGCACAGACAGATGCTGACAGATGATAGGCACTGGCTAGTCTTTCTCGGAACTTATTGGACAAAAAAAAAGATTTATGTAATATTAAAATTAATATAAACATGTGACTATATATAAACAAGTTCCAATTTTAGGTACAACATAGAAAACGTATTTAACATTTTTAACAAAGTTAATTAATTGAATACTATTAAAAGTCCCTAATGTTTTAGTTCTAAAAGTGAATCATTAAATTAAGCTAATGCATTTAAACAAATTAAAGTACTTAAATGGTAGTTTTTCCATAGCGTAACAGGGATATTTTGTCTTATATATAGAGCTCGAGTCTATTGGCATCTACAGGTCATAGACCTAGTCCACAATCTGACACTGAAAGTTTCTTATCATCTATCAAAAACCTAATAACTTGTCTAACTCGTGGAGGGAACTAAAGAAATCATCTTTGGAATTTTGACCATTTATATTCCAACCCCATACAGCAGCAACTTTGCTCTCACCGTAATTCATAGAAATATATGATTTTATAGTAGAAGAAATTCCAGAGTTCCTGATACGATCTATTTCTACGCCATTTATTTCATATCGAATGTCTTGAAACAGATATGATATTGGATTATTAGTAAAATTGACAGGTTTTTTAGTAGGATGGCCTGCAGCATCTTTTCCAGTTACCGTAGCACGTCCTTCGATGTAAATAGAGCTGGCAGATGGTAGTACATATATGTCTTGTTGTTGGATAGATATGCGTATTTCATCATTGGCTTTAAAACTGTTATTGTATGGATTATATGTATGTATTTCGTAACTCTCAATAGAGTTGTCGAAATGTGGTGAATTATCAATATCGAGAATATTCATATTTTGAAACCCAGAGCTCGTAAAAAATCTTTATTCTTTTTTGTTATTTTTTTTACTTTGGGATTTCTGATACGTCTATGCCTTTTGAAAGCATAGCTGATAATACCGTTTTTTAATTTTGGTTTTGGTGATATAATATTATATTTTTTTGTGTTTTGACCAAATACAATCATTTCTGCTTGCGTAGATGAAGGCTCATCTGAATTTCTTCTGCACCGAAATCAATGAGATTGCCTTCTTGATCAACAACTTTTACTGTAATTGATGATATGTTGTTGTCTTTTACGGGAAAATATATAATATTTTTAGGTTTTTCAATAAACCGAAAGCTTGGAGGAACGTTTGGTACAAATTCATAAATAATGTGGGAAGATAAACCATTAATGTACGAGCCGTGTATTAAATCACATTCGATCCTTATGACTGTTGTTGGAAGAATGTTCACTGGATTCTCTGATACATGCCATTTATTAGCTTCTAGTATTTCTTTTCGAAAACCTAACATGTTTCCCATACTATTTATTACTTGGAAATTAACAGGTTTTGTGCAAAAAAGAGAACATTTTGCAGTATTTGAATTGGATTCAATATTGAGTTCACAGTCATCCAATTTGCTATTTAAATAGTCGGCAATGTCTTGTAAATCATAATTTCCATTTGGAATTTTTAATCTTTTATTTTTTTCACCGTAACTAAATATATTGTTAACATCTGATATATTTGGTATAACATTGAAAACAGAGAAATATAATAATCCGCACTCATAGCTATGATTTAAAGATAGAGGTGGATGAAAAGTGGTTTCTAATATAGATTTCTTTCCAGAAAAACTTAATGAGATAGACATAGTCGTAGACTGTTCTACAATTTATACTAAACTGGAGAAAACATAAAACACATCCACTATTTATTTGTTTGTATTACACCAAAACTGTTCTAAAAATTTAAGGCATAAATGACCGCAGTTATACGTATTATTTTTTTGATGATTATTATAGTTATATAGAATGTTTCCCTTCATCATATATTTTATAAATTCCTTAGGCGGCCTCAAGTTCCCATAGCTATCAAAATATTCAATGTAATCGTCAATTTTCACATAGGCTACCCAATGAGTTCCAGGATTTATTGAGCTATCTAAATTGACGACACCACACTCAATAGGATATGGTCTTTTAGGTAAATTATCTCTCATAAAAACACCTCTAAAGTAAGGAATATTATTACAATATTTCAATAAATCTATATTTGTAAGAGCCCGACTAGGCAACCGTTGATTTAGTTTTTTTTTTTTTTAGATAAGTATAATCCAAAACCTTTTTTATATGGTTTAATGCATAGCCCTTTGCCTATAGTTAAACCTTCCAATTTATCATGATGTCTCTTTAACTCCGAAAGACGTTTTTTTGCAGCTTTGTATTCGTTGTACGTTTTAAGGATTCCGGATACTCCACCAGCCAGACTTCCAGCAGCTGATAATCCCGCAAAAATAGGTATTAAAGGAAGAACACCTCCTGATTTTGGTAAAGGAATAATTCGTGGTAGTTTAATAGGTAAATCTTTCGTTAAATCTTTTGCTGCAGCAAATGCCAGTTCTATTGCCATTTTTTTACATTTTGGTTTCATTTTACGAATCTGCTTTTTAGTGTGAGATACAATGCTTTTAAAATTCTTTTTCATTCCAGAACCAGAAGCAACTTTGGCCAACATTGCTTTATTAACCAATGAAGCTGCTATTTTTTCTCCGGGACTAGCATTAGCAGAAGTAGTCCGTGTCTTCGCCATTTTTAGTAAAATTATATCTGCCTTACGCCGTTTATGTAAATTAGATGAATTATTGTAGGCTATATCGTGTTGTTTGCAATATTCGTCCAGCTGATTGATGCCTTTATCCCCACGAGCCAGTCTTTCTTTTAAGCGAGTTCCTGGTCCACAGAAATTATATCCTGGTAGATGAAGTTCAAATGGCAATTTGTTGATTAATCTATTCAGAAGACTATCTTCCGTCATAACCAGATGGAGACTGAATTACAATTATGTATAATCAATCTTTATAAAACATTCGTTTTGTTAATCCAACTGTTTTCACTGGAAGGGAACCCGAGCCATTTAACGTAACACCTTTTAGCTTTTTTTTTCAAAACTTTTTCGACAAGATAAACATCAGGGTGCTGAGTTTTTTGTAGTTCTTGTATATAAAATGCACCTAGTATTGGACGATGCCTCATGTCCGCTAATAAATAAGTTATTGGGTCAGTGTTTTGCACTTTGATGATTTTGAAAATTTCTGTTGACCAATTCGGCGTATACCCTTTTTCAAATGTGCCTTTATATTTACTTATGCGCACATAATCATTGGCATTCAATTTCTTTCTATATTTTTCTTTAGGGATAGAGGTAAGATTCTTTTTGAACCTCTCCAGTAATATATCTTTATTTTTTTGTTTTACTTGTGCTGGAGACATACCAATTGTTCTATGAATGGTATTGTTGTATATGTCAATCACTTTATTAAGAACTTCGTCATACCATATATAGTTTCCTCTGAAACTGAATTCTTTGTAGAGCTTATTTTTCAATGTTCGGATTAATCTTTCTACAATAGATGCTTTTTTAGTAGAGTAAGTGGAGTAGTGATTTATTTTATAACTATCCACAATTTTTTTGAATTTGTCATTATAGAACTCATTGCCTCTGTCCGTTTGTAGGTGTTTAGGCACTCGTCCTTTATGTAATAAAGATTGAAAAGCTCGAGTGACAACTTCTTTTTTTTTACTTTTCAGTGGATATGCCCATGCGTACTTTGAAAAAGTATCGATAACGGCTAAAATAAAATTATGACCACCGTTAAATTTAGAAACAGCTTGCATATCTATTAAATCAGCTTGCCAAAGGTCATCAATATCTTTCATCACAACATGTCTTCGAGGAAAATTTACCCTTGCATATTTATGAATCTCATTTACCACACTTTTTTTGCTCATGTTTATTATAATGTTTAAATATTACTTCTAATTTATTAACTCGATTATTTAATTCAATAAGCAAGTTTGTGTTAGATGAAATTTTATTCAAAATATTAATGAGAGATTTATCAACATATTCTTTGGTTGCGCTGTCATTCAGATCAATTGGATGTTCCAAATTTTTAAGGATCTTATTTTGGGCGTTTAAATTTCCATCACTAGATTGTTTTATAGAACATTCGCTTTGGATTATATAATCTTTTTTCTGTTTTTTATATAGGTGATGGCCGAATTTGTTGACATTCATGTTTGAATGATTCTTAAAGACTAAACAAATATTCGCAACGCTTAGTCATTTTATTCTTTAATTATACCAGCTTCTTTTAACTCTTCTATGATTGAAATAATTTCATTGTCATGATTACTGTTACCAGCATCTCTAGATGCCACCAAAAGCATAAGTCTTTCAATTAATTCATTAGGATCGTCCCAATAAATAAAATCTGTATTTGATTTATAGGTTTTTTTAAAACTTGGGGATTTAACTCCAGTTCCACGCTTGATAGCTTTGTTTTCCACTTCATCTCGATCAAAAAATAAGGGTTTTATAATTTGGCAGTACTTCATGCTTTTGTCTCCTCTTATTTGGCCTAAACGATTAAAATCTCTTTTGTGAGCATTAGTATTGTGTAACATATCTTTATAAACTATTTTATCTCTCTCTGTTACCAAATTTAAATCCGGCTTTTTTTTAAATAAAAGTTCCTTAATACCAGGTGTCATTTCGTAGTTTATATTTCCAAGGGTCATTAAAGAAATTTCATTGTCGCTAGAAGTTTTACCAAAAACCTTAAAAGAGATTGGTATGTTTCCCATGAATAATTGCTTGTTTTCATCCCGTACTCCAAATGGTACATTTAATGTATTATTTTCATCAAGCAAATTTTGTTTTTCTAATATTGATAGAAGGGGAGTGTCTAAATTGGTTACTTTTTTTTCATTTTTAAATGGCGTTGAATGTATTTGTTTTTCTGATTCACTATCGGTTAATGTATTTTCACTTTTAGCAGAGTTATAGCTTTGAAATTTGTCGTCGGGTGAACCGTTGGAATAATTACACAGTGATGAATCATTTGTATCAAAAGTGCATTTAATATCACTTTTATATGAATTAGATTCAGCCATTTTATTAAGAGGATCAGTGAGAGGTTTAAATATTTTATTTAAATTTAAGTTTGTGTTGTCTTCTTCATCCTTTATTTGTTTTATTTTGTTTTTAATTGTTTTAACTGAGGCGAGTATTTGGTGTTTCCATTTTTTTTCCATGTTTTATAACGATGTTACCACATCCATTAAATTATAAGAAATGATGACTTTAGTAGTTATGACTTGTATTTAAATGAAATCAATCGAACTTAATAAATGTATCAAATCCACTTCTGTATCTACCATTATTTAATTCACTATATTTATCTATAATTAAGAATGAGTGCGGATAAGTCCATGTTTTTAAACATATGTTTTTAAATTTGGACCAATCAATGTCTGAATTAACATGTTCATTATAAATATGTTTTAAATTTATATCATCCTGTTTAAAAATTATTAAAAAGTTTGCATTATCTCGTATTAATTGTTTTGGTATTTTCGAATAAGTTTGGGACAAGTAAAAGCAATCTATATTTTTATGCCGTCCCATTGAAAAATAGTTACGTATATTTGTCTGATTCTCGCATGCCACATCGTCAAAAATAAAAACAGAATTTGGTAAAGCAATATCCGGGTCAATAACGTCTTTGTTATCATTAAATATGTTAAATTTTATATCTGGAATTTGATTCAAGATTTCATTTAAAAAGCAGTATTTTGGTTGAAATGTGGTTTTTGAATACAGATAAACATTCTTAAATTTTAAGCCGTTTTTATGTAATAATAAGCCTATCATTACATTGGTCTTTCCACAATTAGATGGACCGCAAATTAGACAGCGAATCGTATTGGGAAGTAATACGCTATGTCTGTTAATTCCGGAATGTGATTTTACTTCTATGTTGTTAATTTCTAAAGTTGTGGGTTGCTTTATCAACCTCATAATGATATCTGACAATACTGTATAGGGTATTTATATTAAATAGATAAATCATTACAATGTCCATTTCTATTGATCGAATGTTAGCGGTTCTAATGTTTGCTTTCCAAGAAATTTAGCTTTTAAAAACAACCTTTGTCCACGTGATCTATTACCAAAAAAGGTAAGTACCTAGTTATATTTTAGTTATTATTTTTGTAATACTTATTAATTCATTGTTGCACCAGCTCCACTGTATAGCAGACAAATTTGCATTGCACTGTTGGTTTACATATATCCTGATTTTGGTAAGTGTTTATTTTAACTTTTTACTAATAATATCAGTTAAAACTAATTGGTAGTTCATATGAAGGTTAATTTAATAAGTATTATTTTATTTTGTTACAGAAACAATGACAAGCATAGTTTTTGCTGACGCTGATCCTTTCTATCTACAAGAGGCTCAAGACATGAATTTAATCTGGAACAGTCATGAACACGATAGAGATATTGTTCGAGAAAATAAAGAAACCAATACAAAAAATAAATCATTCAAAACAATTCATAAGAAAGGAAAGTTAAGTTTTAAGAAAAAAATATCACCAGATTCATCATTCGTTGTCAGAAAAATACCAGGAAAAGGACATCACTTAATAAAAATTGAAATCAGTGAAATTAACACCCTAGCAAGTGATGATTGTTGTGTAAGTGTGCAGTATGTAGTTGAGGATAAATATGATAACATTTTAGACGCAACGCAAGATTTAATAAGTAAGATGACAAAAAAGTTATGTGTCCCAGAACCTTTATAAATCTATCTAATTGTATTTATTGATATTTTATTTTATTGTAATATTATTGAATATATAACCTAATAAACATAGTTACGAGTCACGTACTTGTTTTATTTATCTTGCTTACGCAGGGTTTACCTACACATTATTTCGGTGACCGATGTAAATCTGGATTCGGTCGAACACTAACAATAATCTTATAAAATCAGACAGGAATTAGGATAGGTTAAGAAAAATGCAAGGAATGATATTTTATGCGATTTCAATTTATTTCATATATATTTCACATATATTATATATAGCAAATTATAACTTTTACCAGTAAATCAAGACTTACAGACTATATAACTTTACAAATGTATTACTTATAAATATATATATATATATAGTTATTATGTTAGGAATTATAGTAAACATTTACCAAAATAAAACGGTTTTCAGTTGACAAGATATATAATTTTGTCATTATTTACAGTTCAATGTTGCTTTTAAATGTCACTTTTATTATTATGATATATTTCTAATATAATACAATATTATTATAATATATTGCTGTAATGTCCCCAAGGTACAGTTTTTACTATATCTTTCGTGATCTGTCTCTTATCATCTGATTTATTTAAAATCAATTTATTCAACCTCTGAGTAAATATTTTATGATTAATTGATTTAATAATGTACATACTATCTCTAAAATCAATATTCCTAAACAAACATCGTTTATATTTTGCCATGTCAAGTTTCCTCGTTACACATTTTTTTGTGCCTTTGGCTTTCTTAAGTGAAGATGTTTCAGTATTTATGCAATAAAGTTTTGCGCGAAGTCCTGTGAATTCTGTAATTAACTCACCAGCCATTTCATCTTTAAAATATCCAGGTTGTTTAATATTAACATGAGGTATACCATATACATTATCTTCTTTAAAATTACTAGTGTCAAAGTATTGTAGGTTAAGTTTCATATCCTTGTAGAAATCATCAGTCCTTATCAAATATAAAAGACTATCAGTATCTGTGTAGCAAAGGCATATATTTTCTCCATACATTTTTTTCATAATCGCGTAATGGAATCTATATAAATGTCTCTTCGCGAGTTCTAGAACAGTAAAGCCAATATATATTGGTCGGTCTAGATTGATTTGTGTTGGCTGCATTTGAATAGCTACCAAATTTTCTGTAAAAATCGAGAGATTCATAAAATTTGGCGCACTTATATATTTTTCAGCGCCGCAAATTTTATTAGTTCTGTTAGAACAATCTTTCCATACATTAACTAGTTTTACATCAACTTGATTTCTTTTGTTTTCTATCGTTTTACCAAATATAGAGTTATTCTGTTTTTTAAAAAAATCCCTTTCAAATTCGGAAGTTGCATTTTGTCGCAACAATGTGTTTAATTCAATGTAAGGTTTTAGAAATTGTTTCTGATCGAAAGCCAATACTCTGTGTATTTTTAATAGTACAAGTCCGTTTCTCAAACATTCTTTTAAATGAGTATAATGTATGACATATTTATATTTATTATGTAGGTTTGCTATTAGCTTTTGAGATTTTCCATTAGGCGGAATACATTTTTCTGGCGCGAATGGTAAATCAGAATGATGATCATGTATTTGTGGAGGATATTCAAGGTCCACTTCAAGTATGTATCCGCGATTGTTACTATCTGGTATCGATTCAATGTTGTTAAGGGTTTTAATTTCGTCTTCATTTAGAAAGGAAAAATTATTGGTAGGAAGACATTTCATCATCGTATATCCATAAAGATTTACACAATCGAGGTACATTAGATAAGAATTGGGCTCGTATTTATTGTAATTAGACAAATATTTATTATTTGCTTTAGCATTTCTGAGAGAACATTGTGCTAAACCTCCTCTAATGCCTTTTTCAAGCATTTGATACATTTCAACATCGGAAATTAAATCAAGCTCAACTTTTGTAAACAATAACATGGCATCCCAACTTAATGAAGGTGATGATACATAATGACAAGGATCTAAGTTGTAGTAAGTCAAGCTCATTGTTCTGAATTTTTCAAAAACGTCACATAATAATAATACATCGCATTTTAAATATAAATCGGTGTACTCCCCTAAATCTTTTATGTTAAATTCATTCCAAATAGTTTGCGCATGTTCGTAATCTTTATCTGATATATCTTCAGAAGAAAGCCTATTAAAAAAACTACTCTTGTCAGGAAGATTTGGTTCATTATAGCGTTCCATCGAATTCAAATAATCATAGCAATATACTCCTTTTTGACACAATAAATCAAACGATTTACTATCAGGATAATATTTTTTTAAATTTTTAAAGTCACTTTTCTGCAGTGTTTTTACTAACTTATCCAAGCCGCAACTAAGAAAATTGAACGAATCAATAAATTTCAACTGAGCGGCATTGTTGGAATCAATTGGTATAAACTTTGTGATTGATATGTATTTTTCCTTTGTTTTTGAAATAAGATTAATACGTCCTATGATCGCAGATAGCTCGGTAATAAATAAATGACAGTCATATCCGGAAAGATTGTGGAATATGATTGGAATAAATTTACATGTCCTAGCATTCAAATTACATCCCACGTGACTCGGACCTAAATAAGCTGAATCAAAATGATCGTGGTCTGCGCATTTTACGTCATCAGCTACAAATTCCTTTTTACACAAGTGACAGATGGTAGCATGTTTAAACGATGCCAGCTCATTTTCAGTTAGCGGCATCATTTCATGTTTAATTGATATAATTTGATATAATTCCATTACATCATTAGTTAGAGCTTCAATAAATTTTTTTACACAATTTGGGCCCCGATAAGACACAAATTTGTTTAGACTCGGTTTAGACTCACAGCATATGTAATAAGCAAAGCAAGTCGCTTGATGTATTTGCACGTTCTCAACATGTTGTGATTTGCTTTTATCCGAATATTCTTTAAGCAAACTTTCAAAATCACCATATATTACGAAAGGAATTCTACGAGTTCGTTCAACATGCGAAAATAATAACTTACTACCTGGTTGAGGCAGAATTGTTTTTACTCTAGCGCAATCGTGATTTACCAGTTTTTCTTGCGATGGAAAATAAATAAAACATTCGTCACACAAAAAAATTCTGCATTTATGTTGTGTAAGTTGTCTATGTACAAGCTTTCCGAAATCTTTTATCAAACAGAAATGGTTTTTCCCGTTTATCTCAATGAGGAGCAGGCTAATATGCGTCAACTTACGATGTTTTGTTTTGTAGAGGGGACCAGATACTATATTGTTTTTATCCAAACCGTACACATTTACCGAAATTAAAGGATTTATCTTTTCGAATATTTTAATATCATTTAAACTCAAAGGAAAAGTCATTCCTGAAGTGTTCAGAATATGTTTATAATGTGGATATGACGACACTCTATTTGGATTATTTTTTGCTGGATACATATGCGCAATTATGCTCCATAAGAAACATCGATCATCTTTGTTTTGAATGTTTAAACATGATTTGGTGTTTTGAATTTCTCGCGGCAATTTCACGTATGAGCCCGCCCGTAATGGATTGTATTGATTAATATTTAATTCTAAATGACTGATAGAATTTAGTGTCCAACCACTCCCCGACATTTCGAATTCTGAACATTTCGTTATCAGCTTTTGGACACATGTTTTATAAAACGATATCAAATCAGAGTTGTAAAAAATCTTTACAAATGGCACATTAAATGACTTAAGGGCTTTTTCATCATTTTTAGGTAAATAATATGACACAAAAAATTCCATGTTGACTTTTAATGCATTGTGTTGGATCAATGATTTTTTTATTAATTGTAAAACTGAAGTAGAGGCTTTATTCAAAAATTCCTCAGGCAGCATATTATTCGAAATAGGGTTTATTTTATAAAAGAGAGAGCTAGCTAGCCGGGAGCTCATCGTATTTTCCAAAACCTATCTGAGCGCTTGGTCGATGCGACGCGTGATCAAAATGCTGGCACATATTTGGCTCAACGAATAAGCATTGCAATTCAACGGGGCAATGCTGCCAGCATGCTGGGCACGCTGCCAACTGGGAGTGGGCTGGAGCATTTGGACTGCCTATGAGTCTGCTATGACTTATAGGTGTCTAAATGCTTTTATTGTAGTAGCTGTAGTGTTGTATATAGTTCATAGTATTTTGTTTAATAAAGGCATACCGCCGGTACAAAAAAAACAATACGTCAAAAAAAAAATAATTTTATAACTTACAATTCTAGATTTAAATGCACTAGCTATAATCTGCACATCTGGGAACTCAGAGTTGATCAAACAGTTTGATTTATGAATACTACTTTTATAATGCGACGAGATACGAGACACCTCAATATTACACTCTCTACAATATACCATTTTGCCTCACTTGTTCCTTAGTAGGTATACTTGATAACAAACTTGAACTGATAAAAAATATTAAAAAATATAGGTAAATATTTGAGGTATTTACTTAATATAATAGTTGCATGAATTGATATGAAGCGATTAACCTGCCTAGATGTCGGTAATAATATAAATGCATAGTTTCGTAATCTGAGATTTAATTTTACTGTTTGCAATTAGTTTTCAGTAGTATATTTCAGTATTTCAGTTTCTATATTTAAATTTTTCAATATTCCAATATTTCAATATTCCAATATTTCTCATTTATAGTTTTGCTGTAAATAAAACAATCATTAGACATAACATAATAATAACCAGTTAAAATTTTATTCATGAAAATAAAACTTACATTTGTTGATTAAAAAGTATTGTAAATGCTTTCCTATTATAAGGTATAAATAAAATAAAGATAACAGTTAAGTAAAGATAGCTAGATAAAAGTGAAATAATTGAATATTATTGCGTCAGTATGTTAGAACATATTGTTCATTGCGGTATCATGGGATACTTAAATGTATAGTTTGGTAATCCTAGTTTGCAATTTACTGTGTAGATATTATTATAATGTTTGCAATTAGTATTTCAGTTTCTATATTTCAATTTTTCAATATTTCAATTTTCAATATTTCAATATTTCAATATTTCTCATTTTTAGTTTTGCTGTAAATAAAACAATTATTAGACACAAAATAAGAATAACCATTTCAAATTTTATTCATAAAATCTAAAACTAACATTAACTAATTCAAAAGTAGTATATATGCAAGTAATTACCTATTATAAGGTAGAAATAAAAATATCAAGGTAATATAATAAAGTAAAGACAAAATGAAACAATTGCGATTGTACCAATCTGTTAAAACATACTGTTCAATGTAATTTCATGGGATACATTATTGGCTGTATAGCCTTGAATTCATTTTTCCCGGCTTCTACAAGTGTTGACAATGCGCGCCATACAGGTGTTTGGGTGTCAGTACACAATTTTAAAGTAACCAGGGCTCTTTTCCAACGTTCTTCGCTAGGCTGACATTCAGCTTCTCGGGAATTATAGACCCTTAACTCGACGTAATACTCCCCGCCACGTGTGAGATCTCGTTGTGTTGTATACCCGCTCGTTCCGCGCTGTGAAAAGAAGCTCCGCAATGTAGCCGCACGCGCTGGTTTCACCTTGCTGCTTTCTCCGATCTCCTGAAAAAAAATCAAACAAATAATAAGTGACCTTCATACGTAACAGTTTATTGATATAACTGCTGTAACAAAAGTAAGTTACATAAATGTTTACAAAAATAATCTAGCCTGCATTAAACAACGCTTATCCACCATCGTAACTAAAAAAATACCCTGCCTAAGAGGGCCATGGTGCCGTAAACAATCATCACACACACACACTGAGTATCACACCCATAAAAATAAGTAAACGAGCGAATAATATTTTTTCATTACCTGTGTAATCGAGGGCTGCGCCAGAGGTAATTCTACGTCATCCGTGTCCGAGCCAAAGAAATGGGATGTCGTCAACAGTTCTGTTGACACCGCCGCTGGCAGTTTTTTCTTTCTCGATGAAGACCCAGCGCCGCTGCTAGCCGTCCGTTTCTTTGATGCGCCTCCGTCTTTCTTCTTTTCTTGAGCCACCTTTTTTGCAGGAGGTTGTGGTGTAGGTGGAGGTGCTACAGGCTCGGACCCCGCCGGTGTTTCGTCGTCCGATACATCAATCTCATCGGCCCAGAAAGGATTTTGCGACCAGCCCGGCCTGAAAGCAATAATTTAAAATAATTATAATAGAAGATAACTTCGCAACGAGTTAACACAACATTGTTTCTGAACATTGTTTTAGCCTAGCATAGCAAAATGCTTTATAAATAAAAAATCCATGAGTTAACACAAGTTAGTTTGCCGATCAACACAGGTACCTAAGTCACATTACACTTTATACGTTTACATCCTCACACTCACAGTCCACACTTAGTTCAATGACTTGTATAGCGGGTGCCAGAAACATTCACTTCACTCACAATCTCACCTTGAACCAGAAATACAAATTTCCCTTGGGGAAGTAAATTGAGCTTCTGTCAGGAATCGAACCCGAAACTCCCGGTGTAGAAGGCAATTACTTAACAACTACGCCAGCATGGCATCTAATTTTTTTCACCGAAGTTATAAGGCAATTTGCACTCACTAATAATTCATTCATACTAACAATAAATACTTTAAGGTCACTTACTTACATAGTTAGGTTCCTTGAAGTTCCGAATATGTAAATAACTGCACTTTTTTTGGATGCTGGAGCGTCGTCGCCCACCACTGAATATCCGCTTTTAAATGTAGATGCACCAAATCAGTCCTATTTATAATCTCATTTTATAAAGATGCATTCACAAGTCGAATCTTGACTAAAACGTACAAAAATAAAAAAACAGAAAGGTTAAAGTTTTAACGATTGTATACCTTAACGATCTTGTAAACAAAGTTCATTTCATCTTGTCAACCGATAAACAAATCTGAATGAGACTTTATGCTGTCGTCAAGGGATGTAAAGCGATGACTGCTGCACATTCTCGAGCAACTGGAGACAAAAATCCTATAAGGAAGTGGCAGGTACTTATACCAATTACGAGTCTTTTAAATTACAGATCTCACTTAACTGGTAAACAACATATTTCAATTGATCACCAGTAATGAGAGAACCTCTCGAATAAAACAATGCTTTTTATGAAAATCCTTATAACTAAATCTTTTAGATATTAGTAGCGAAACAAACATCAATAAGTCGATTTGTATTTTTTGACGATACTAAAAATGTATTGCTACTTAAGTAAATATTTAAAAATCACATAATGTTCTGATCACTACTGTTACCTATTTAGTATTTTTATTAGACATTAATATGTAGGTACCTACGTTAAATTTTAACCAAAACGTATATTATAATTTTAATTATGTAAAATCATGAAACGAAGGTTGTATCTTTGAACCATAGGCCGTCATTTATTTATTTATTCATTATAATCAATCTCTTTTTTAACTTTTTTTATTTTCTATACAAGATGATTACTACAAAACATCAAAAGAACCAAAAGCCCGTAAAGTAACCTATGGATAGTGACAATGGAGTCTTATCGCTAAGAGAAATTCTTTTCAGAAATATTTGTATCGATATAATCACAGTAATATTGTTGTTTGCTAAGAAGCTATTTAATAGTATAGATAGTGAAAAGTATAGATATCTTAGAAAATACTAAAAACAAAAACTTTTAAACTCATAGCCCACACTAAATTCATAGACTTGTATCTTAGGTGCTAGAAACATTCACTTCTTCACACACACACACACAATGACACCCAGAACCAGAAGTGCATATTTTCCTTGATGAGGAGATTTATGCTACTGTCGGGAATCAAACCTAGTACCCGCAACATAGAAGACAAGAACTTACCAACTACGTCAACATGACAGTCTGACTAATCGTATCTTTGATAAAAAAATATGACGAAAAAAATATCGTTGAATCACGTACGCTAGAAAATCCAAATATAGGCTGACTTGATAGCCTAGGTACATAGGACTGCACATATCATTGACAGGAGTACAAAATAATAAAATGTAATAATCATAAAAAGTCCCCACTTTATACGTACTCGTACGTACTCTAGGTAACATACCACGGCTGTATAACCCACACTTAAATCGGGATACTATATACCTATGCCTTATAAATGTGTCGGTCGCATCTGTTTCACTAGACAGACAAAGTATTATGTTCTGAACTGATCTGTCTTGAACGGTCTAAAATAAAATGAACTGCTCAGATAAACAAATACAGACTGACCAGATAAAACGATAGCGGTTTATAAGCTAGAGGGAACCTCGCTTTTTTTAATTCAGTGCGACGAATATAGTGAGCGAACATAATACATGTTGTAAAATGCGCTAACGAGACGATTATAGAGAATAAAAACATCTGACACATGATCCGTGCGCAAACAAGTTGTCGGTTCCCTTGTAATTACAATACTACTTATTAATCGTATGTTTGATGTGGATTGGATAGCAGATAATCGAGAGAATTGGGGGTCATGCATCGCGAGCTCGAGCGTAGCGAGAGCGATGCAGATGCAGAACCCCCAATTCTCCCCTACTACGCTAAAACCTAAGACAACACTGAACATTTCAATTTAACTGGTGTATTGTGTATAATTACAAAAGAAAGAAAAAAAAGGTCCTAGGAAAAGAGACACATTGTATTTATAGATCTAGAAAAAGCTTTTGATAAGTATTTGGAATTGGGAAAATATGTACTTTGTATAAACTGCCTTAAGTATAATTGCAAAAGCAGAAAATGGAGACCTTATCTTCTTCGTGCGCTACGCAGACGATATCGCAGCACTGGCCGAAAATAAAACCGAACTGAATCTATCTTGCTCTTTCAAATATGGCGAAGTAAATTATTATTGTTTGATATTGTCATTTTCACAAAATAACATTTATAACCATACTTACGCGTGAAAAGTAATTCCTTGAGATTTATTTTTCTTTCCTGAGTGATTGAAGCACTTTTTAAAAACACAGGAAGGCATTTTGATGCATTTTTGAGTCTGTAATAGAACACAAGCATTCACCACAAGGGTTCAACCCCAACTAAGGTGCAAGTGTGTCGGCCGACACACTTTCGTTGGACCAGCCTAATATTTGTGTCACTCGTCTTCTCCTTTTGAAACTGTCATTGTTAGTAACATGGATTATGCATTTCAAGAAATTGAACTCAAAAGAAATATCAACCCAACCAAATCCATGTTCATCACCAGAAGTCCTTCATAGAAACCAAAATAACATTAACAATAAAACCAATCGAACAAGTAAATTATTTTAAATATCAAGGAAGCCTCTTAGGTAACAATTCAAGATGTACTCAAGACATTAAAGTACAAATGTCTATAATTTTAAAACTTGGATTTCATTTTTTCCTTTGCTAGAACACCCTCTGCTTGAATAGAAACCAAGGCAAATTTAAAATACTGCTACATTATGGACATTTATTATGAAAAAGGTCTATCATATTTTGTTGGTTACTGATAAAGTTATATTATCAGTTCTAATATTATAAATGCGAAAGTAACTCTGTCTGTCTGTCCGTTACGCTTTCACGCCAAAACTACTGGACCGATTTGAATGAAATTTGGTAAGGAAATAGTTTGAGACCCAGGAAAAAACATAGGATAGTTTTTATCCAACTACGCAAAAAGAGATTAATGTTTTTGCGCGATAACCGACATACGCGCGGGCGGAGCCGCGCCCGGAAAGCAAGTTATGAATAAAATTATACTTGTGTTTGGTGAAATTGACCCTTTAACCGTTTAATGTTGTTAAATAAGTATCAGTATTTGGTAGTAAATAACTGTTTTACTTACCATTATAAAAGGAAACTAACAAAGAAACAAAAGAGTTCCTTTACGTACGATGCGTGTTCGGCGCCCGCAATAGATGGAGTTGAAAGCGCTTTTCTGTTTCTACGCCCGTCTCCAGGGCTATAAGATGGCTTCTCCTCATATTTTTTTAATGTGATTGCAATGGAACAAGCACGAGGCCCACCTGATGTTAAGCGGTTTTTATTTATTTATTTATAAGATCTTTATTTAACATAAAATATTGTTTACAATACTTACTAGACACTGTCAAGTACTTATTTCAACTATTTTAAAATGGGTTGGCAGGTTAACATCACCTTTTTAAAGCCTTTTTAACAAAATATATAGATATTTATATTTATGTAAAGTTAAACATTTTTTAACATATTATATTCTACGAAAATATTATATTCACATACCTTACGATTTAAGAATTCATATGTGTCCTTTGTTCCAGTACACATTTAAAGCAACATCAGCTCAAACAAAAATATACACGTCCAGACAAAATACTTAGGTAGGTAGGTAGGTATGCACTATAACAACTATTGAACCTTATTACTATTTAACAATACATAGTAGGTTAAGGGCCCGTTTCAGAATGTCAAATAAACTTTCGGGTTGCTATGTAACACATAAAATAACTGAATAATAAAAATGACAGTTGACATGCAGCGCGTTTCAAGCTTTAACCGATGGATAGGCTAAATCGATGACTGTGAAACGCAAAGATAGTGTTTTATTTATTAAATATGTTCTGGGTAGTAAAACCGGAACTTACTCGAACATTCTGAAACAGGCCCTAAGTATAGCACTGCAGTAATCATAAGTATATACCTACCTGTCTACAACGTCCGCGTATAACATAAATTTATTTAAATAAATATCATGACGATAATTCTTTCCAAACAATTCCGGGCAACATACGCAGAAGTACCCTCGTTTGAATCGCGAGTCGCTGTCGATACTTGGTTAGTACTCGGTAGGTAAAGCAGCCCATAGAAACGTAATAGTTAAGCCTGGTACTCCTCGCCTCACGTACTCGCTATCTTCGTCCTCTAAAACGTAGTGATGGGGTAAGCGGTATGATCTCGATAGATTATACGTTTTGGCGTTTACAAGATTTGTTAATCGGGATTAAGCTATATACTTGATAAGTGAATTATTATGATTTTTTATTGTAAAAAGATAAAATTTACGAGTATGTTCTAATATGAACTGTTTTAATGTTGGAAATTGTATTTTATCGTGAAGTTTAGTAATATTTGTCCGAAATTTAGTATTATATGCTATTTTAAATGCTATTTTATTTTGTAATACTTGAAGTTTTTGGTAATTACTCTGACAAGTACTACTCCAAACTGGGCTAGCATAAGAAATACAGGGCCGTATCAGGGTGGAATAGATTTTTAGTTGGTAAGCGGATTAACCTCTGTGTTTAACACATGCATTTCGTCATGTGACGAATTGCACTGTCTCATGTCCCTGTATTTTTTGGGATTGCTGCTGGAACACACTGTTAAGTGATTGGCCCAAAGTCCGGTGGAGTTGAACGCCGACAGCAGAAGCCAAAAATTATTGTCCTCCTTAAAACAAGGATATTGTCCTCCCTAAAACAAGGATTTAAAACAATGATAACTAACACATAAAATATTCTTATGTTCTACAATTTGTTTTGCACACCCTAAATGGGTTGAATGTAGTGAAGCAATTAAGGTTTATTTACATCTTAACCATTTTATGTACCTATGTTTATGCATTAAATGATTTTGAATTTGAATAAAAAAACACAAATGTTATGTGTTCATTAGGTATTATGGTATTATTGGACAGCAATAAATATTTAATACTAGTCAGTTAGCGGATGTGGTAATGGCAACACCGATCCGACAGGGGCACCACCATTTCGACGGTATAAAACATACGACACACTCTGTGATTGGCTGGGCGATTTCCCGCTAAAACGAGTGGTGACTGTTGACACGAAGTGAAGGGCGAGGCTTTCTTGAGACGACCACCAGGCTGGAAACATATGAGTCGAAGGGCTGTTCTGTTTTTAACACAAAGTAGCTTGTGTTTACACAGCGAAATCCTAACCAGATGAAACATTTTATTTTAATGTCATAATGTGACCGATATAAAAACGGCAAATTTGCGAAATCAATCATAAAAACCGCGTAACGGCCATTTTTCACGCGTAACTCATATCCCGAGGCATCTATTACGCTTTAGGCGACTTTTATTAGCGTAAATATTTTACGTGTGACTGTACACAATTCCATGTGTGGCTATAAAGTGAGCGACGGGCGGGTAATACGCGCTGATGTGGTTTAGGGCTACCATATTCTGTTTGATTATTCCGGACATTGATGGACGGATGGTGTTGATTTATATATATAATATCTATCTATATCTTAAAAAAATCTTATATACCTATAATTATATAATAAATCTTAACTGCGAAATAAAAAAATCAGAGATGTCTTCTTTGTTTTTAATATATTACACCGTTTTTTACCGACTTAAAAAAGGGAGGAGGTACTCAACTGTATTTTTTCGTGTGTTTTAACTCATAACTTATTACGTAGTGTACCAATTTTGATGTTTTTTTTATATTCGAAAATAGTTTTAGTCATGTGTTTCTATTTAAGTTTTAAGTGAGATCTGAGAAGTTGTCATTGAGTTATTCCTAATAACGCGTACTTAATTGGCTTCGCTTACACTAATGATGTTCTCATTTTCAACTTAGATTCAACATAGATCAGACAACGTTCAACATAGGTTTGTACATTTGTAGGTTTTGGCATACTGTAAGTTATTGTAAAGAACCAACATTTTGAGTAAATAAATATTATTATTATCATTATTTTCGCTTGTCAATTTAAAATGAACAAAAAAACTGTTAACAACGGTTTGGTTTATTTACTGTTTAGTGCATTTATTTGTTTAAGATTAATTTCTGTTTTTTTTTTGTTTAAGATTAATTTGTTTACGCCAGAAGGCCCTATGTACCTACATCCTGAATTCGGCAACTAGAAAGTACACCCAAGTGTGTAAGTAACTAGCTTACCAGCCGCGACTCCGCCCGCGCGTATGTCGCCTATCGCGCAAAACCATTAACCTATTTTTGCGCATATAAAAACTATCCTGTCCTTTCCCGTATCCAAACTATTTCCATACCAAATTTCATCCAAATCGGTCCAGTAGTTTTTAAGTTTATTCGTTGCATACAAAAATACAAATCTACCCTCTTTATAATATTACTCGTAGTATAGACAAATTGGGTGCTTTTTTTAAATCCCATAATAATATACGTCATGGTAACCCCACATTGACGTATTACCCGATTGCTATGTGCAATAAAAACATACAGTAATACAATGTGGGGCCATAAAGGCAATTTGTTGTTCCTATTTCAAATTTGGGTTTACTGTTTTCATAAAAATTGTGTTGATTGGTGGGATGATTGAAATTATGGTTATAGCAACTCTGGTTGTAAATAGTTTATGTGCGGGTGAGAGGTGGAGAGAGAAGTGTCTTAAGGGCGCACCGAGCTTTTCAGGCGCGCCGCGTAAGTGTGCGTAAGTAAGGCACGCCAACAGCATCCGTCCCCGTCCGACGGCCGAAGAATTACTAAAGCGGATAGGGACAAAGCATCGCGGCTCTGACTAAAATGGGCGGAACATGCGTGAATTTGAGTATTTCCTTCGTATAGTAAAAAAACAATACCTATTTGAAAAATTTTATGTGTATACGGTATAGAAAATAAGTTTTTTTTATTTTTCAAATACGGATGACTCTCCGTTAAGTATTTACGCCGTACTAAGGGTTTATTTAGTTTTTTAGATGTGACATTGGATTTTTTTTCTATAGAGAAAATTTTAAGTAATCGTTTTTCCAAAGTGTATGATTTATAGAATGAATCCTTAAAAATAATATATATTAATTACATAACTCAAAATTAATAAATAAAGATACAGCAAGGGATCAAACGAACCACAATTGTGTATTGCTGCCTCGGTGCAGGCTTAAGTCTCCGCTTATGATTTTTAAGGGTAAACTGGCCGATCACTTCTCCATTTAAACGTGGAAAGGTGATCACTCCCTTATTTGAAATCTTCGGTATTTAACTAAACATGTTATCTAATGATCTTTTCATTATCAGGTCTTGTATCGTAATACATTTTTAAAAAGATACATAACCAGATCTTTTTGAAAATGTATTAGGCCAGGCCCCGTGGGGTGCCGGGTCAGAATTGCACCTCCCCATATCATCCCGTGGGTGTCGTAAGACTAAGGGAAAAATACTGGATGGTGCGCAGCAGCGCCTTCTAAAGAACTGCCAACTTATACTGCGATCCCCAAGACGCGTGCCAAGCGTGGGGATTATGGCAAATACCCCCTTAATAGGGGAGGCTGTGTTCAGCAGTGGACGATCCGGCTGATACAGTACAGTACATAACCAGACAATTATGTGCCTTGAAACCTTTTTGTGTAAATTTTTCGAAGACCATAACTATCAACCTAATTATCTTTTTAAAAATTTGACGATACAAGCCTAGATAATAAAGATATATATATATCGTGCTTTGTTCTGAACCTAAAACCTCAAATATATGGATTGATCACCATTCCACGTTTGTATATGGAGAAGGGACTAGCCATTTCACCCTTAACCACGGGTTTCTTATCAGAAAACGGTATCCTATTATTGAGACGCTGTCAAAAGCTGAAAATGTTCTGTTACTATAGGATTGCGTGGAGTGAAAAAGAGGCAGCGATGATGAAATCGCGATCAGTTTGAGTAAAAAAGAAAGAAACACCAAACTTGTAACTTAAATTGAAAATGTATGTCATGAGATACAACCTGGTAACAGACGGATAGTGGAGTCTTGGTAAGAGTGTCCCATTTTGACCCTTTGGGTAAAGAATCCTAAAAATACTACTGGCAGAACGCTGTACTAACTGACATAACTGTTATCAACAATGGTTTATAGCATGGATAGTTTTGTTGACTATTGCAAAGATGGGCAAATGTTATAATTTCGAATTTTAGAACATCCATACACAGATTTGCCTTTACAATACCTAAAATCCAAAGTATAATTTTTATTCAAAGTGGCCACTTTACTTAAACAGAAATTGTATTCTTTTTATTTAATATAAGCCTTTATTGTTAATAAAGGTTTATATATATACACACAACAAAAAGTATAACTCTACAGCTACTGCAACGAAAGCATTTCGGCAATCAAAAGGCAATTGCAGCATCCAAAATGCTCCAGTCCACTACCAGTTAGCAGCGTGCCCAGCATGCTGGCAGCATTGCCCTGTTGGATTGTTAATTTAAATTCAAAGTGACCACTTTGTTCAAACGGCAACGTTATACCTAAAGTGTATGTTTAATTTAATTTAGAAAGGCCACTATGTTAAAACGGCAACTTTATGCCTAAAATGCATATTTAATTTTAAATTTAAATTGGTAACTTCATACCTTAATTGCATGTTTAATTTAAATTAAAAGTGGCGACTTTGATCAAACGGCAAATTTATGTCTTGAATTAAACCCCCGATTGCTTCCATGAAGCGATACGACTGCTAGTCTGTAACTCCTATAGAAAGGAAAAGAATATTTAACTACTTCGGGATGCAGAAACTTTTTGGGAGCAATGTGATCAATTAAGGTCAGTAGCGGATCGGAAGACAATCAAATTGGGTCACTTTTTGTTCTTGACTTCCGCTGATCTTCTTAGGTACGCGAATACGTTCTTTATTCAACGATATATAGAAATGAATATTGCACAATAGAATGAAAATTACATTTTGATTTTAGTAACGTGTAGTTATACAGTATAAGTAAATATATAGAATGTTTATCTATTTTTTTAGGATGGGCTAACCTTTGACTTTGGGGTTTTGGGGTATTTTGGTCACGTTGCCCGTAGACAACCAGATAATCTCAAAAAGCTGGTTGTGGTCGGCAAAGTAGAAGGGAAAAGACCTCGCGGTCGATCACCTAGCCGTAGGTCGGACCAAATGACTGCACTCACTGGGCTTTCTGTTACGACCGCCTTAAGAGAAGCCGAAAACCGAAGGGAATGGAGAAATATTATTCATAGAGCCATGAAGGCCTTTCAGGGACACGACCTTCAGTAATGAAGTACACGACCAAGAAGAAGAAGAACCTTTGACTACAATTTCACCTGATGATGTGGTCGAAGATGTTGTTCAGTTAAATAATATGTATGTATTATTATACGTAAAATATTATGTATGTTCGTAAAAAATTGAGTAAATTTAAATCAAACAGTGACAATCACGATTATAACACTAGGAATAAAGATGAAATAGCGGTGCCAGGTTTTAGATTAGCAAAGACAAATAAAAGGTCCTTCTTAGGCAATTGTGTTCGGTTTTATAATAAAGTGCCCAAACATATTACAACGCTCACAGAAAGAAAATTCAAGTTGCACGTGAAGAACATTTTGATAAAGAAATCTTATTACACAGTTTGTGATTACTTAAACGACAAAAATGCTTGGACTGGTTCGCCTCTGCCAAGCTAGCGCCTGTCACCTAAATGTACATAAATATTGTAATAGTTTTACTATATAGTATGTAACACATCGTTCAAAAACGTTTAAAAGAATGGCCCCAAGTTTCTTGCCCGTTCTTCTCGCCTCTATAATTTTTGTTTGCTGAACGTGGCAGTACAATGTAGTTCTAAAAGATAATTCTTCAACAAAGGTTATTTTCACAAAGTATAGCCACAGATCATAAAGCAAGTTGATGGCGCCAACGCGAAGTTGTGTTCGGAACAGCTATCGTAAGACAACAACCGGGACCGTCAACTTAACGTGCCCTTCAAAGCACGGAAGTGCTCAATAGTTGTGATACTAGCGGTCACCCATCCAGCTCCTGACGGCGGTGACGTTGCTTAAAGCTGATTGATAAAGAACGGCTAAGCAAACTTCTCTACGAGCGCTTCAAACTGTGATAGCCGCGGTATCAGATATGGTCTGCCGTGGCGAAAATTGTTTGTGTACGTTTTAGGTACCTACATTATTGCGCACATTAGTGCGGGTCTGCGATAGCACCTAGAATTATATCATTTAGGCGCGGTTTCTCAATCAACCTATTCTGAAAAAACACGGAACAGACTTCCACTACTGCCAAAGTATTAAATAACTTGTGGCGGTCGGGACCATGATTTAGAAGTAATTTCATACTTTTACCTCAAGCTATTTCATACTTTGCAGTGCTAAAAGTCGCTTTTGATTTCGTCGGTTATATATATTTTTCTCTTTTAAGTGACAAAGACTGATTTGAAGATAATTCACTCGTCTAAAATAGCGTTCAATGTCGACAACAGCCACTAGATTAAATCATCCAGGTAAGCGAATACATTTTTCAGTTAATTGACTAAATGAAAAAAATATTTTGAGGAGTTAAAAAAGTACTCATTTGATGAAATTTATATAGGACATAATGATAGGACATACATATTAAAACCGGATTACTCTGTAAAAACATGAAATCATATATAAAAAAAATATACACGTCGACTCGAAAAAAGAAAGACGAAACAGGCTTCTTTTTGAAAGTCGGTCAAAAATCAATGTGAAAAGTATGTTAGTTTTTTAAATGAAAAAGTGCATAGTGCCAATTTGATCATTAAAAATTTAATCTGGCTCATATTTTTTATCGTATTATTAAAAAACTATGTTTTAAAATCAAAATGTTCTATGTACGCATTTTCAATTAGGACTGAACCCTTACAAAATCTCTTTTCTAGACCATTGACCTATATATATACTAGACGCGACATCTCAAACGAGGATAGTCGACCAGTGCAAGTATGCTGGCCGGCATACTCTCCCCCACACGCAGTTGGGCACTCGTAGAGATTACACGCGCTTTACGTTCGAAAATTGTGTATTCAAAATACACAATTGATAATAAACAATATTCGAACGTAAAGCGCGTGTAATTTTTACGAATGCTCATCTACGTGTGGGGGAGAGTATGCCGGCCAGAATATTTGCACCGGTCGACTATCCTTGTTTGAGATGTCGCGTCTAGTATATATAGGTCAATGTTCTAGACCGAGTTAGTTTAGAAACTACAATTTGTTAATGGTTGACTTGAAGAACTGTAACCAAAGACTTTATATACACGGCTAACTTTTGTACGGTAGACTGAGTGGGAAAATTTTCTTTGCCAACTTTAAGTTTCAAAGCAGTGTATCATGTTCATTCAATTCGAAGTTTTTCGACCTGACCAAAGTCTTGTTATCATAATATAATCACCGCCATCGTCGACGCGTGAACTCTTCTGTAGAAGGGCATCGTATATGCTCAAAACCTAGATCGACAATCTTGGCCAATAGGCATGATTACCGCCGGTGATTGAAAACATTAGCATATTTTTATTATTGTAATGACGCATGCTGTCAGGGGAGCTTTCTAGGGGTGGATGGCGCGGGTTCAAATTCCGCACATGATTAAAATTTTTCTTCTCTTTTTTGGCAAACATTAGTCTCAAACACATCGTGTTCAATACTTTATTGAGTTGAACACATGGTTGTTATATAATCGCTTGACTTAAAACTGCTTTTGTATGAAAAGCTGTACGTGCAAGCAAACCTTAACAACAGATATGGTAATAAACAGTTTTGAAGCAGTGATGACTAAGTGGCATTGGCAATGGACTGCCGCGCAGCAGGTCTATGGTTCGAATCCCGGGTTTAATGCGGGCCCTCATGGTGGAAGGGCGTTTTGCGAATGCCCGCCACGAGCTAGCGACCACCCTCAAGTAGAAAATCTGTCGCCAAGCACCTAACGGTGTTTCCCGGTAGCTGTCATTGAGAGCCAGTTATGCTAGGTTAAGCATGTGAACACCTTCGACCACATCACACTAACCATCAGGTGAGATTGTGGTCAAAGGCTTACCTATCAGCAATAAAACAGGAAATCGTCAAACGCAAACCTATACACTGTAAAAAAGATTTTTAAACTAGAAACATTCCTGTTTTAAGAAAGATGGTACCACGGTACAGACCCTTAGAATGGCTCATAAGGAAAGTTTCCTTTTCTCCGATATTTTCGTCCGAAATAAAGCCAATTTGACGTTATCGGTCGGGAACAATATCCGTCCGAGATTTGGCCACTTGACATTCAACTCACGGTGAGTAAGACCCGCGCTGTATGTAATAACCAGATATCACTTTTACAGCACACGATACGATCTGACAATATGTTTACTCAATACTTTTTATCTTTTGTACCGTATCTAGTATGAAAAACTATAAATAAAGTAAAAGTAGCGATACCGATGCGGGAGGGTTCCGTACCAACATTTATAACATACTAGCTTTCCGGGCGCGCCTCCGCCCGCGCGTATGTCGGTTATCGCGCAAAAACATTAACCTCTTTTTGTGCAGTCGGATAAAAACTATCCTAAGTTTTTTCCCGGGTCTCAAACTATCTCCATACCAAATTTCATTCAAATCGGTCCAGTAGTTTTGGCGTGAAAGCGTAACAGACAGACAGACAGACAGAGTTACTTTCGCATTTATAATATTATAGTACTGATACATGTCAATAAAATGAGAAAAAAATATCTGTAATACATTGTAGTGTACATATTAAAGCTTACATAATGAAATTCATTGAATTAAAAGATTTTTATCATTTTTAGGGTTCCGTACCCAAAGGGTAAAAACGGGACCTTATTACTGAGACTTTGCTGTCCGTCCGTCAGTCAGTTTGTCACCAGGCTGTATCTCAAGAACAGTGATAGCTAGACAGTTGAAATTTTCACAGATGATGTATTTCTGTTTCCGCTATAACAACAAATAATATTTAAATGTGACAACCTATTTATTATAATTATTTTGCAATTCAACGGGGCAATACTGGGTTGGAGCATTTAGACCGCCTATGAGTCTGCTATGACTTATAGGTTGTGTAAATGCTTTTATTGTAGTAGCTGTAGGGTTGTATATAGTTTGTAGTATTTTGTTTAATAAAGGGATACCGCCGGTAAAAAAAAGTTATAATTATATAAGTAACATTTTTTTACATGTATTTAAATAATAAAAAAATATCTGTTTTTGGTAAAAACACTGTTTTTTACAAGCATAAAAAATAATGGGTATTACGTAATTGCATTATCTTTTGTTGAATTATTTATATTTGGTACTTCTGAATGAAGTATCAATTAGAAACATTTCAATCGATTCTTAAAAACTTCGCGTCGTCGCGTCGTTACAAAAGATCGTATCGGTTAGTTAAAGAATCGTTCATCAGGATATCGACATGAGCGAATCGAGGAACAACACAAATAATCGTAATAGCTTTTGCTTGTTTGTATCACGCATCGATTGGCTTCTTTCTGTATATATTTCATAACATCCTGTCTGTTTTTTTCCTTTCGCCTTTTATGTATTTAGGGCACTTGTAATACGGGCGGGCCTATTACCCTCTACTGAACAAATTCCCAGACACTGGAGCTCACCGAAAAAAGTTGTATATAAAAATATTATTTTTAACTATATTGCCTTAATCAATTTTTAAATTAAACCGGCAAAAACACTCACGCTAGGAACCAAAAACGTCGACTGTATATATTATTGTTTATAGGCTTTATTACAATTTACAAAGTTACAACGACAGGAAAAAATATAGTCCTTCGCTCCTATAGCGAGGGTATACTCTGACCGCTAAGCCAACATGACATATGACGCATAACTGTAATTTGTCCTCTCGTAATAACCTATGGCGCGGAGAGTGAGTTATTGCAAAGAAAAAAAATAGGCTATATATTGATCCCCACGCCGTATGCCAAGCGTGGGGTCTTTGGCAAACCATCACGTATTAGGGAGGTTGTGTTCAGTTGTGAAGATATAAAATAAATAAATACAAATTATACGTATTTCAACATATTACCAATTTTTTAAACCAATTATTGAAATTGATAATGCAATTTATGGAAAATTATTGTGATTTTATATGCCTGTAACCTTTTTATGAACAGATAAAATCACGGCATTCTATAGTTCTAAAGAATTGTAACATGCACATCCTTTTTTGCTGACAGTACCAGCTTTAATTGCGAAGCCCGAACGCCACAAAATGCCCACAAATCTGTCAATAATATATCATCACAATTGAAGGGTCAAATACCAATAAAAGTGCCCCAAAATTACAGAAAGTGTCCGAAAGCAGCGGTTTGGTTTTAATGAAATACCAGCTGTCTCGTATGTTGACGTGTGGTCCTGCTACAGTAGGTCAACTTCACAAAAATTGCTTAGAGATGCAAATTCCATTAAAAGTGCGACATTACGTGTTTGGCTTTATTTGGTTGTTTATGCTTGTAAAAGTCTGTATGCGATTCCCGAATCAGATAGTTATCGAGGTTTACTAACAAAATATTAATTAAGGTGAATAAATATTAAAATTAAAAATTTTAAATCGCCGTAGCAGCCTAGCAGTTTTTGAGTCTTAAATGTAGTAGAGGTTATAAGAGGTTGCATGGAACTAAAACATGTTTCTGTTTTGTTGTGAAGGTGTATGTTTTTGTTTGTTAAAATATATTTAATTAATAATCATGACAACTCACGTAAGTTTTTATGACAATAGACTTGTCTACGATAAGTGTGCAGTTGAAGCTCTGAAATCCAGAGGCGACTACGCCTCCTTCAAATTATCTGTGCCTAATAAGAATGTAGTAATCTTTCATCTCAATATTGGGCTACAGATGTCCACATAAAGCCTTGGCGTAATAGATTTCGTAACTCACTGCAGCAACAGAAAGAATAAGACCAAATTCAAATCATTTCATTTGGTGTATCAGAATGTTCGGGGGCTACGCACAAAAACAGACAAATGTAAAATTGCATTAATAAATGAGTCACCCGATATGTTCGCTTTTACCGAAACGTTCTTAATTAGCAGCATTAACGATGCCGAGTTTATTCCTGCGGGATACAAGGTGGTGCGCCAAGACCGGGAAGCCGACGCTGGATGGGGAGGCGATTTGCTGGCGATCAAAGACCAGTACAGGATCAGACAGGTGATAGATATCGACGGCTACACTTCAGATATCGAAGTAGTGATGGCTATTGTGACTTTGAAATACAAAGAAATCCTTTGTTGTGTTGTGTACATTCCCCCTAACTCAGATGATTTGACATGTATAAAAACATTTTTGGTATTAGAAAATGCTGTTGTAAAATATTCAAAACTTGATGTCTTAATATTTGGTGACTTTAATCTTAATTCTTATAGTGTAAATATAAGCATGCAATTCAACTCTTTATTAGCATATTGTAAACTGAAACAATACAATACTGTATGCAATAAGTATAACTCGATACTGGATTTAGTAATGAGTAGTCTTGGTGAGGAGTGCGTGAGTGTGCAAGGAGGCATAAAGATCGTGGAGCCGGAGGATGCGTACCATCCCGCGCTCGAGGTGCTGCTGCGCATCCCGAGGCCGCGATGTTCGCCACCGTGCGGGCCCCTAACCCAGCTCATGAGGATTTCGTATCGGAGTACAATTTTCGTAAAGCTGATTTTCAATCTCTGTATGTCTCATTTGGAAATATTGAATGGGACGAAATTATAAAAATCAAAAATGTCGATGACGCGGTAGATTTATTTTATGAAAAAATTAGATTGTGTTTGGACAACCACGTTCCTTTAAAAAAGAGTCAAATATTTAACTCTTTACAGTACTCAACTTGGTTTACGACAGAAATAATTCGTAATATAAAATATAAATATTTTCACTTGAAAAAGTATAGGGAGCTTGGTAAAGAATTTAACCTTGAAATGTTCAAATATTATCGACAACATTCGAAACAACTTATAAAAGAAGTTTATGAATCGTACATTCGGAAAACTGAACAGGATATTTCCAAAGACCCAAAAACTTTCTGGAAATTTGTGAAAGATCAGCGGGTCAGCCGAAAAATCTGTGATGAATTTGAATATGAAGGTCGCATGGTCACTGGTGAGGCTGCTGCTAATGCATTCGCTAAATATTTCGAGTCCGTATTTTTTAAAGACGCTCCTACCCTGTCTGTGGCGACCGCCGAGCGGGAAGCCGTCGTGAATGTCTGTTCGACGTGCATATCGATAGATGACGTAACATTCGGTCCTAAAGGTGAACACAGATAATAATAATATGTAGTCTCACCGTAACTATTGGCTCAATGTTTTCGGCACGCGTTGAAATCGTGCCAAGTTACAATCTATTTCTTCTTGACAGGTTAACTTGAGATGTACAGAAAACGTGCCAGCTTACCTATTGTGTCAATTTCTCTAGAGAATTACTCGTATTGAAACCGGCAGTTGTAATATCTACAGTTTAAAGACAGAAAATGCGTGATAGTATTTTTAAAAACCTAGCTTTTGACCACAATCTCTTCTGATTGTTAGTAAGGGCGCGATCAAAGATGATTGATGATTTGATGTAATATTCACAATATCATTCCTAGCTTATATACGGTACATTATATGAATAAATTCCAAATTCCTAATAAGTTAAGTTTTTTTAATAGCCCTACAATGACAACTTTGACGACCTCCCATTTATATTAGTTTTAATAGATAAAAAAAACTCCACAGACGTACTTTTACCTACGCGATAAGCTTTACCACTTTAAAAAACTATAGTAACTTTAATAATTTTGCGACTTGAGCACATAAGATAACCGTTAAATACTGTTTATTAAAAAAAAATCTTTGAATTTCGTTTTAGTTTACCATTCTACACAAAATATATCTAGTCCTGTGACCAGAAGACGGACAGTCAGACTGACAGACAGCAGGATTACGTTCATCATGGATCGGATTTCTTGAAGTATTTTACTAATATTATTTATCATAAGTATTGTTGTATTTTCTAATAAAGAGCCTTATGAGTGATTATTTTTATAAGCCTTAATCAATTTATTTACCAATTACCATACCAACTAAATACAGTCTCCATAAAAAGAGTGACATTCCTTACTGCAAACTACTGTATAGTCAATATGACAGAACATACTTAGTAATTACAGATAGGAATGTTCCCCAATTTATAGTGCTGTTATTGCTACTGCCACAGTTCTGTGTAAGTGGTATATAAATTAACTTATTTACGATAGTTGTAAACGCGATGAGTTCGTGCCGAGATATCTTACTGACAATAAAGTTATGAACCAAATGGTTAACATTATGATAAAACAGACTAAGTGAAAGTCGGGCATCTCTTTGTAAAGATTCACCATGCAACAATAAGAGAGAATAATTGTTTGTTTGTCTGATCACATCTTAAGAACTGCTTCACAAATTTGAGTTTACATTTTTTATTCCGAACTGGGTAGCACTTGACCACTATCTCACCTGACGTTAAGTGATGATGCGGTCGATGATGGAGCGCGTTTACCCAGAAGATACTTGTTCACTCGCGTGTTGAAGACCCCCATATTGTACTTAAGGGTATATTTTAGACGAACGCCCCCATACAAAACGCAGCTCCAACCTCATTTTAATAATAGCGAATAAAACTCAATGATTTTTTTACCTACGTAATCACTACCCTAATGTCTAGGTTTGTGGTCCATCAGATTTTCATTAAATTATACAGTTTTGAAATTACACTAGCTCAAAAACTTGTAATTTTAGATAAAAGAAAGACCCAACTTTAAGCATCTCTTTCAAGAAAAATAAGCATGTTTTTAATATTTCTATTGCACCACAAACATGGGGAATATAATGAACTTTCAATAATGGGAAGTTATTTATACATGTGTACTATACTTTTTAAATAAATCTGGAGCTACGAATAACTGGCTCAAACTCCTAAAAACGAGTGCTATATACTAAACGCTATATAATAAAAATTTAATTATTAGTCCTAAAGAAAAAGGATTTAAGCCAGAAACGATAGGTCTAATAATACACTATATTTACATGCGAGGTTTTTTTTTAATAACAAGTTGAGTTTATATAAAAGTTCACGCTTTGGCTGGCGGGTATATGTCCTTAACCGGAAACACAGACTCAGGTAGGGTATTCCATTCCCTGAAGCAAATTCGCTATGTTCGGGTAAATGGAATAACTACCATATAGCGGTGGCGCTTCCGAGTATCCCTGGATGTCCGGTTATAGAATGGGGATGGCGGAATCAAATCATGTAGTTCTGTGGCACACTCACCGAAATGTATCCGAATGTTTTTAATCCGTACATGTTTCTTAAGTTTCTCGAATTGCATGTATTCATCACGAGTCCACTCGTGCCTACGTTGGATGCGTTCGATTGAAGCGTCGTTGTTGGTAAATATTCTATTATGATATAATTTGAAAAGAAACAAAATGACAAAAAAAGAAAAGAAAATAAAAATAAATCTAGTACATAAATTACAACCTGACTGCGAATAATTTATTTCCGTTAAACGTTTTATCGATCCATTGAAATGAAAACTGCTGGATATATATTAATGGAATCGTTGTTAAAGCCCTTCATTTTCATACCCAAATGGATGGGTTTGGAATAAAAAAAAAATATGTCCCAATATGGCGTCTAAAATTTTCCAGTATTTAATTTTTATTTCTTTTATGTATGTTTTGTGTAATTTGCGCTATCAAGACAAATCTAAAAATATGTATTACATTAAAATTTGATAAGCCGTTTATAAGTTACGGTGGAAAAAAGAAACCCATAAACAACCATACGTACATGAACCCTAAACACATAACTCTCCTTTTTTGGGCAGTCGTGTAATAAAAGAAAAGAAATAAAGTCACGCAAACAGAGGGTCTGTTTGCGTGACTTTATTTCTTATATTATATACCTTCTTCGCAAATTTGAGTTTTCTTAATTTATTAGTTAAATATATAGGATATGGGCAATAAAATAAGCTTATGAGACGTAGCAAAACAGGTCCATAATGGACAACTTTGACTGCTTTCCATACTGTTATTTTCTCAGATAAAAAATATGTTCATATATATATTTGCACTTTGAATTTACTAACCATTCCCGTTGGTAGTTGAGAACAATAAAACTCTTGTTCCTAATTGCTACCCGAACAGAACTCTAAAAATATAGATAGACTATAGACTTGAAGATTGCTCTCGACTTCCTTTGCGTTGAATGTCCTGTTAATTAGTGTAATTCAAGTCTGTATTTACGTTTTATCGATAATGACCCCGCTTTATAAATAGTACTCAAGTGTACGGAAAGTTTATCAATATTGTTACTTCACTAAATATGATGCAAACAAAGTAGTCATTCTCAGTTGCCACCAGATGGCAATTATGAAGAAGAGTGTTATTATTCCCAATCACCACCGAAAAGTTTAGGTCTTGGTTTGTCTGACGTTAATCTTGGATGTGATAGATGTCAAAGTGACGGTTGATAGCGTATGTTCCGTTTTAGTTTTGGATTGCTTTTAATTGAAGAAGAACACAATTTTTAGGTGTTAGATGTGACGGCTGTCAAAGTGACAGCTGTCGTATTTTTTGTTATTGATTTTAATTCTATTGTGCAACAGCTATCAAAGAAACGGATGGTGTCGTATTATTTGGTGTTGATTTCAATTATATTCTGGGCTACTTGTTGCTACAAAAATAAGTCAAAATTAGTCTTAGATGTTACAGCTGCCGTAAGTGACTCAGTCTGTACTTGAGAATTCTTAGATTATAGCTTTTTTTTAATTTTTGTGGCTGTCAGAATGAAGTGTTATTTTTCTTTGTCTAAAAATTTTGCACACAACTGTTTTAAGACAGAATATCTGATACTGCGGTGGTATGCACCAAGACAGTTTCTTGCTAAAGAGACCTAGTAAGCATTCCCATATACCAAATTTTCACACGGGCTCAGAAGCTAGTATTTCATCATTATTCTACGAATAAATATGTATATTCGTAGTCATTATTTAATTTTTATGACTAAAAGAACAGCCACTAAAACTGCGAATATAACACATTCGTAAAAATAAACAGAATGACCACACTAACAACGTACATCAGTTTAATGCGCACTTTTGGTATTTAACGGACCTCGCGTGTAAATGAATACTCGTTCTGAATAGTTACTGGCGGAATTTTTACACCCAATTAAAATTTTGTTTGTTAATTAAAAATATGTGGTAATAACTGTTATTATTATGATCCAGTTTTATGGCCGTTAAATAGAATTAATGTTGTATAACTTTGCTTTTAAAAATGGTCTGTGCAAGTTTCGCTTTTAAAAATATGCTTTTCGTCACTCGTTAAAGTTCAGAGCTCTCATAATGTATACGAACTTGTGGATATCCTGGAAAGGAAAATTCATAAAATATTTTTTTAGGAAGGCCAAGGTTCTTTACTGTTGCAGTTGGCTGTTCAACTCCACCGGACGGCCTATTATAACCCTGGAAGGTGAAGTGCTGAAGGCACTTGCCGACACGGGCGTAGAAGGCGAAAAACTGCTTCTACTTCCGTCTCCTGCAGACATAATATCATTACAATACTTTGCTATTTTTAATGAACAGGTTGTTGTAGGGGGGGGGGGGGATTTACCCCTCAATGGCATCCGTCCTCCCCCGACAGCCATTGCAATTCTTGCAGACCTCTCTTTACACTGGTGTTGGATACCAATTGTTTGGTTAACATCATCTCAGCGGCGCGTCCCCATAACTTATCACGATGTCGTCTACAAATTCTACTGCACCAGAAATTACACAGCCTCCCCTATTAAGAGGGGGTATGCCATAATTCCCACGGGACTGGACAGGCGTCTTGGGGATCGCAGTTTAAGATAGCAATTCCTCAGAATGCGCTGCTGCCCACCTTCAGGTGTTTGAGTGGCAATGGAGGGGTGATATTCCCCATAAGAATAGGAATACATAGGTACGTTACTAGTATACACGCTAGGGTAATCGGGCGTAATGGCGTAATAAATGCTTATTTCGGCGAAGATTTGTTGTGAGTTCATGATGCAACAACAACACACTAACGTCTGCGTGAGTGATGGCATGCTGCTCATTACGTGAATTATACCATTATTCGGTATTACGAAATTAAATAGGAAAATATGACACAGTTTTAATATATTTAAACCAGGAACGGCAGTACGGCGATTAAAGCATTTTTTATGCAAAATTAATTCCATTGACCGACACTGAACGTGTAGAAAACGCTACATTTTTAAACACAGCTGTTTTAATTACACCGACTGTGACGTCAAGAGAATGATTAACTTCCACAATGGCGTTGATTATTACAATGTAGCAACACTGAAATAATCAGTGCTGGATTTTTTATATGTTGTTCGAATGCTGCGTCCCATTTTTTTTTTGTATAAAGTCTTACCATGCGCACACTACCAACGAGTAAGTTTTCACAATCGCTATGTCGAAAAGTTGATGTTAATCATTCAAAACACAGATTTTGAATGATATTTATCCGCCAGCGTGGAAAAGGTTCTTGAAATTCAAACCTTTATAAAAGTTACAGAAAAATGAATTTCCATAATTATTACTATTATATTTTAATAATTTTACTCTTAGTTTGACTTAAACTTAACGAAAATTTATTACGTTATATAAGCAATTTTTTTTGCACCTGGTTTTTCTCGCTGTAGTGGTATGAAAATCTTGTGTTGCGCAGAAAAAATATTATGCGTCTCGTTCCTTTGAAACCTCCGCCTTCGGTTCTTCGGTTTGTTTGCTGAACGTGGCAGTACAATGTAGAATATTTCAATATAAAAATTTGTAATTAACCTTCGTAAGAGCGTCGTAGACTTCTAAATTGAATAATTGATTTTGACTTTTACTTTGACTTTGTACGCTCTGGATTCTATATTTGAATTCGCTTCCTTCGCTTCCTCACGTTTAAATGCAAGTACTCAAGCCAAATAACAACTCTGCAGACAAGCTTATCAAATAACTATTTATGACCTGGCTTAAAGTGGACTTACAGTACGTGTTCTCTCAAGTTTTTTTTGCTTCATTGGTACTTATTGCTTTTATCATGGACAACAATTTTACCATCTTGAATCTGGAAGAAACATACATTCTGGAAAATAACTTAATATCAAAGTCGTCCCTATCATGGGGTAAAACGGAGCCTTCCGCTGTATTTTTCTACCACTGTATCTGTAAGTCTAGGGCCCCTATCTCGTAAACTAAAGGAGTCACAAAACTGAAATTTAGATATGTTTATGGAAGCAATGATGGCTCAGTGGCATTGGCTATGGACGGCTGTCCATAGTCAATGCCAGCAGGTCCATGGTTCGAATCCCACCGCGGGCTTGAGCTATACCGCATAGTGGAAGGGTATTTTGCGAATGCCCGCCTGACACCTAACGGTGTGTTCCGGCAGCAGTCCTTGAGAGCCTGGAAATGACAAGCACATGAGACTTAAGAACTATGTCTCAAGGTGACGGGCGCAGTGCAATTCGTGACTTATGACGAAATGCATCTGTTATAGGCAGAGGATACCGCTTAACATTAAGTGGGCCTTTTGCACCGTCACAGTAACATAAAAAACTATCACAAATGACATTTTACTAATTAAATTATTTTGCAAGTGGGGACCGGTACATTAAAACAGCCAAAAAATCGATTTTACAGCCAGCCATATTGAGCGTCGTAGTCTGAAACTCAAAGACACGTACAAATATAATTTTATACACTTAATCTAGTAAAATAAATATCTGGTGATGACAAAGTTGTAAGATTTTTAAAATTTTTGGAATACTATCTGAAGAATTAAACTAGATAGGTATCTCAAATTCCGGTTTATTATGTATCCTTTATTGATGCAACAAATACTGTGATCAAAACTATATAATAAACATGCTTTCTCTCACAAGTTCTTGCGTTGCGGAAATTTCTATACGTTCTGACCAGTATAAAACCTCCTTTGCTCTGCCTTAAAACTTGACAAGACAAGACCTAGTACTTCGGCCGACCTGTCGTAAAAACTCTACTAATAAATTATAACAACAACCTAAGTTATCCATTACACCCATTAACGACTGTACTACTCGGAATTACCGCCATAAAATATTTTGTTTAACATTAATTACTTTTGAAATTTATTCGCGATAAGTTCACGACTGCCCTGTTTTTATTATTTATTACGACGCGGGTTATAAAAGCAATGATATCTTTTGTTTAATGTGTAATTAGGAACCGGTGTTGTTATGAGAAATGGATGGGTTGTATATAAAGCTTATCATCCGAATGAATGAGTAATATATGTCAATGCAGCTTTTTTTTTTTTTATGCATTATAGGTAGTTGTATGATATATTCGGCACCATAGAGGTAGCAGTAAATAGGTTTAATGTTTTTTTAATTCACAAACTTAGTGCACACGATGTTCTAAATTCAATTTACTTTATCCTCTAGAGAATAAAAACGGCTTTTCCACTCAGATATTGAAGATTAAAAATACTCTTTCCGAGATGGTGGGATGAAAATGGAATTTATTATATTTAATTACTATAAATATGTTTAAATGTACCTTGGACTTGCCTGTAAAAAAAAATACAAAAGGGCCAATAAAACTTCTTTATATCTTCATGATTCCTGAAGTAGTTTGTTTTTAATATTATAATAATACATTTAGGGCCTGTTTCAGAATCTTCGAGTAAGTGTCTACCCAGAACACATAAAATTTATAAATAAACACTATCTTTGCGTTTCAGTCATCGATTTAGCCTATCCATCGGTTAAAGCTTCAAACGCGCTGCATGTTAACTGACATTTTTATCGTTCAGTTATTTTACGTGTTGGTTGGCAATCCAAAACTTTATTAGGACATTCTGAAACGGACCCATATTATATATACTCGAACATAACTCCTTCCAACCACCGATGACATACGGTTCATATGTACGCGTTACACGTTTTCCCAGAGACAAAAAGTAGGGATAATGTTAGAAAGTTGACCGAGTGCGTTCTTGAGTACGTAAAATACGTACTTAGTTCATTTTGATCGCGTATTTGTCTGGCTTCCACAAACAATTGCCACTGATTGGATGTGATTGGCTCAAGGGTGTTGACGTCATCAACGGCTATTTATTCCAGTTTCAAATAATATGGCTTCCTTTTGATTGGTAATTTTCATGTCAAGGACTTAAGAAGGACGCTGTGGGGGTAGCATACGAAAATAGTATTTTATAGAAATGGGTAATGCTTCACTCTTGATATTTTGAACCAACGATGGCCGAGTTGAAAGTCGTCGACAAGCACCTAACAGTGTGTATCGGCAGCAGTCCCTGGGAGCCAGTAAAATTACAGGCACATGAGACTACAACTGGATGTCTCAGGATGACGACGGGCGCAGGGCAATTCGTCATTTGTGACGAAATGCATCTGTTATAGGCAGAGGCCACCGCTTAACATCAACGGTATTTTGTACCGCCGCAATAACGTAAAAATTATAAAAAAATAATTATTGATTAATTATAGCTTAGACTAAGTTTGGGAATATAACTACAGAAATTTACAATTGTCATTCTCCCACGTCACATTTTAACAGGGCCTCCATTACCGTAGTTTTAATTTCAACGTGCATGAGAGCAGTTTCGTAATGTAAATCTGGTCACTGATGGCATCACAAAATTCACAAATGGGTATATTCATTTCGCTACAATTTCCCACTAAATTAAATGATTAATCGTTCAATAACACCAGTTTAATTGTCCCAGACGAAAGGACCGTTAAAATAGTGGGCCCATATGGACAAGCCTAGGCACATGTGTCCGGATAATTATCAATCATTGATTAGTATCGAAACCGGCAAATTGACGGTGGATTAAAATTTTGAGGGAATCGAGTTTCGAAATTAATTGTTATAAGTTTTGAGGATACTAGGTTAACGGATAAAGTTTTTATTTATGTTTGTTTAGCTGGACAAGTTTGTGATTAATTTCTGTCATAAAGGATAGAGCATGACCATAGTTTACAGGAACACAGCTGACGCTAGTTCGGTAACCTATGGATTCATAATTACTGTGTACCTATACAGGGTTACCTCCTAACAAACATTGTGAGATAATATTTTATTTTGTTTTGAAAAAAAAGTTTTTTTGTTTTTTTTTCTATTTTAAAGCGTACTCCAAGTCAAGAGCTCTCGCCGCGGCAACACTGGACCGCGTTGTGCTCTCTTTGAATAGAGTTTTGAATATATGCATTAAGCAAAGTAATATAATTTATGAAATAATACATTACAGGCACAAGAGAATTTTATCATCAGGTGGTCCTCGTGCTTATTCCGTCAAAAAAATATAAAAACAAATTAAAAGATTAGGTTTTTTTTAAAACAAAAAAATCTCAAAATGTTTGTTAGGACTAGCAGTAGTCAACCCTAAGAGGTTGTTAGCATTTTTCCAATAACCCTGTATAACATAAGTCAGTACTATTTGTATAACAGCTTTTTACAGTTGATAGGCTGTCCCTTGACCACTATCTCACCTGTTGGTAAGTGATGATGTAGTCGAGGATGGTACTAGACCTAGAATTACTGGCTCTCAGGGACTGCTGCCGGAACATACAGATTTTTTTACTTGAGGGTGGTAGCTAGCCAGGCAAATATTTGCAAAATGTCATTCCACTATGCGTTGAAGCTCAAGCTGGCGTTGATCTTCACCGTATGGTAAAATATCATATCAAATCATAACAGCTAATAGTAGGTAAAAACAGCAGTCCTTGAGAGCCAAGGCACAGAGCAGTTCGTCATTATAACGTTCTAGTACTGGCAGATGTTACCGCTATACCTCGTTTGACGGAACACGCCACAAGCTCATAAAAAAATACCTATTATTATAATTTGCTTACTTTTATTGATAAATTTGTAGAGCATAAAGTTTTGGTTTGGAGCGTGATTCGAACCCGTGTCTCCCGGCTTTACGTACCGTGTGATAACTTAAGCGTTCGGCTAACGACTGGCGAAGACGCGAATTTTGGGCACTTATTTTATTATTTTTGATCATCTTACGGAACGGAGCCTCCATTAACCAGACTAGGCACATGACTTCATCTGACCTTACATTGAACGAAAAACATCGGCCATGCGGAAGTCGTACTCGCACTGTAAGGGTTCCGTACCATTATCTATAACATGGTTCGAATCCCGCCGCGGCCTTGAGCTTCACCGCATGGTGGAAGTGCAGTTTGTGAATGCCCGCCTGACTAGCGAACACCCTCAAGTAGAAAATCTGTCGCCAAGCACCTAACGGTGTGTTCCGGCATCTGTCCTTGAAAGCCAGTGAAATTACAGGCACATGAGACTTAACAACTATGTCTCAAGGTGACGGGAGCAGTGCAATCCGTGACTTGTGACGAAATGCAACTGTTATAGGCAGAGGTTAGTCCGCTTAACATCAGGTGAGCCTCAAGCTTGTTCCGTCACAATAACATTAGACACTATACTATAACTTTTTTTTTACTTTGCATGTAGGGTACGGAGCCCTTCGTGTGGGAGTTTAACTAGATTTTGGCCGTTTTTAGTATTTATTGTTATAGCGGCAACAGAAATACATCATCTGTGAAAATTCCAACTGTCTAACTATCACGGTTCATAAGATAAAGCCTGGTGACAGACAGACAGATGGACAGTGGAGTCTTAGTAATAGGGCCCCGTGTTTACCCTTTGGGTATGGAACTCTGGAAAGTAATTATTTACGCTCCGTTATGCCCATTGGTCAAACACTAAACAAGTTCTGTTCAAAGTAAAAGCAAACATGTTAAGATTAAAATTATGCGATCTTATTTATAAATATCAACCACAAGTCGAGACAACATATTGGTTTCCTGTCCGCTCCAGTCAATGTTTCCCTCTTTATTAACTGGACGGATCCTTCACTGCTCATTGGTTTTTACGCCACAGTGCACAGAATGAAGATGCAGCAGAACAATTTTGCACGTAATGTTTTTTTTTTTGTTATTGCTGATAGTTAAAAGCCTTTGACCACGATCTCACCTGATGGTAAGTGATTATGTGGTCGAAGGTGTTAACAGGCTGATAGTGAAATGAGCCCTTCTGCAGTAGTTTTTTTTAATGATTTATAGCTGATAGGCTAGCCTTTGAAAATTTTTCAACTGATGCCGGAACACACCGTTAGCTCGTAGAGTCAAGACCTCCTGAGGTCGTGACTCGTTCGTTTCGTGTAAAAGCGAAACGCGTTTTCTTCCGGTTTGACTGAGTGGCGTTTGTGACGTCACGTCGGCTTAACAGAAAAATTAGGCGAAATTGTCACTGTATTATTTTAATGTTGTAAGTGTTTGTTTGATGTTTTCTTATAATCTTTAAAAATATTAGTGTTGATTAAATATGGATTTCTGCAAAGTAACGCCTGAATCTATTTCGTGCTTTCCAAAGAACATGCACACTCAGTAGTAATGCCACTAGCGGTCACCCATCCAAGTCATGACTGCAGTGGACTTTGCTTAACTGAGTTGATCGGTTAAGAACGAGTAAGTAATCTACGCTACGAGCGTTTTAACAAAAAAGGCTCGGAAAAACATGTATTCCTCTCAAAAAACAGTAAGTATTCAAAAAACGTAAGAAGTAAGAAGGAAATCTCCTGTATAACGGTAACAAAATGGAAAAATAACTAGTAGGTACTCGTTCTATGAGTATTCATGTTTGCTATTTTCCGTTCTTATTATTTTGTACTCTAATTATATATACTTATAGGACATATCCTACTGCTTCTGATCATAATCCGTACACTGTGGCCGAAGTCAACCGCGCTTGATTAAATTAATCATAACATAATACTTGTCCAGGCCTTCGTAGTCTCGTTAGATATTTTTACCCATTGGCTTACATTTACATACATGATGTATATGTAGGTTTTGATTTTGTGAAACTTTTTGCTAGTTAAGTATAAACATGTATTTGTAAAAATAAACTATTGAATAAGTACTACTATAGTATTTTCAGATCTGAAGCGCTCGTAGCGTATCTTGCCTCATTGTCCTTAACTAATCGACAAGGTTAAGCAACGTCCGCAGATGTCATTATTTGGATGGGTGACCACTACTAGGATTTACTGAGCGCTTCCGTGTTTCAGAGGGAACGGTCCCGGTTGTTGTCTTAGTATTGCAGTCGTTATTGCGTGGTGGTCGGGCAGTTTACGAAAGCCTAATCTATATCTAGCTACCTTTATGAAGCTAACCTAATGGTGTGTTGCAGCTGCAGTCCTTGAGAGCCAGTAAAATGACATCACATGAGACCTAACTCGTGTTAAGCGGTAACCTTTGCCTTTACCATATACAGAGACTGGAATCAATACAGAAAGAAAATATAAAATTTTTTAGTTATAAGGATCATAAAGTATTTGATTCATATATTGAGGCATGTAAGCATTATAATATTGTTACATTGGAACAGAGACGCAGGCAATATGATGTTTTGTTGTTGCACGACATTTGGTTGAGTAACATAGACTGCCCTGAACTTCTAGCTAACGTATCGCTTCAAGTACCTTTAAAACGGACTAGACATACACATTACTACATGTCCATTGTGTTCATACAAACTATGCTCATAACTCCGTACTTTGTCGTGCAGCTCGAATTTACAATGAATATTATTCAGACCTGGACTTATTCCACTGTTCTAAGCAATGCCTTAAACGACAAATTAGGAGTATACATAAAAATAGTTGACTTCCTTAATTAATCACAATATACACTATACAAATTAACTCCAATAGCCACATACACACACTTACACTTTCCCACACACGCACACAAACACCTACCTTCCTACCACATATACTATAAATAAATGTATAAATTTGGAACTGAACCCATAACCAATAGTTATATTTCTATATTTTTTTTAATTGTCAATAAACTCTTCTGTTAGGTACTTTTAAGTAATTTAATATAATTATATTTGTATCTTATTTTGGCTATATTGCAGTAAATAGTAAATTTAGTAATATTATTTGTAACGCTGTATGGATAGCTAAATGAATAAATAAATAAATAATAGATGCATATTTTGTCAAAATTGGCGTGTAATAAAAATAATTTCTGCAACTGCACTGCGCCCATCACGCTGAGAAATTAAGTTGTTATCGTACTTTCTGTTAGGAATACAGATAAAATAACGTTGCCAGGTTTAAGATTAGCAAACACAAATAAAAGGTTCTTTATGGTCGTTCTGTGCGGTTTTATAATAAATTTTGTAAAGATCCTAACGCTTATAGAATGTTCCTAACGCTTAAAATGTTCTTAACGCTAGAAGGAAGCAGTTATGCAAGATTTTCTACTTGACGGTGGTAGCTAACCAGGTGGACATTTGAAAAATACTCTTCTATCATGCGGTGAAGCTCAAGCTGGTGGTGACGAACCACGGACCTGCTGCATGGCAGTCCAACTACCATTGCTTCATAACTTTTGTATTCCAAATTTAATTACGGTGGTGTATTCGCCTATATTATTTCATTATATGAATAAACATCTCAAATTATGATGTTATGTAGACCATTGTAATTTCGTTTTTCCAAGCAACATACTCCAATATGAACCGACAAAATGGCGTCTCCGTACCAATTTATGTATTGCACGTACGGCAGAGCGCATTTCTACTGTTTTTAAATGATAGGATAGGCTGTTAAGGCGAAGTTTTTTTTTATGCTTGATGGTTAGCCTTTGACCACTATCTCACCTGATGGTAAGTGATGATGCGGTCGAAGATGTTGTTCAGGCTAACCTAGAATTACTGGCACTCAAGGACAGCTGCCGGAACACACTGTTAGGCATGGTGATGTAGTTATAGCATGGTGGTAGGGCATTCGCAAAATGCCCTACCACCATGCTATAACTACTGCCATCCTAACACAACAACCGGGACCGACGGCTTAACGTGCCCTCCGAAGAACGGAAGCGCTCAGTAGTAATGTCACCAGCGGTCACCCATCCAACTCCTGACCGAGGCGGACGTTGCTTAACTTTGCTGATCGTTTCAGAATGGCTAAGCTAACTTCGCTACGAGCGCTTCAAAAAAAAAAAGTTTCCCCTTCAAAAGTTTTACCTAAGGCACCGGGCCCACAGAGAGCGTTCCACGGTTCTAAGTTCCGCGGTCTACAGATCTGCGTTCACTATGAAGTATGCAATCGCTTTCATAATTGCACACACAACAGCCACGGGCATGGCACTACCCCATACGTGTGGGATCGCGCAACGTGGCTTTGAGCCGGCACGTTTAAGCAATATCATCCCCCGAGTCCGAGTTGGAGGGTGTCATTCTAACCCGGCACCCCACGTGTGTTCTCTTCTTTGAGAAACACTTCATCTTAATTAACTTTGACCACGGCTTATTCGTCAACTGGCGAGCGTGAAACTCGCGAGTGCGCGCGAATTTGTACCTTTCGAGTTTACCTATTTTTTTATCGTCAACTCCGGCGCACTAATAAAGTACATTCATATAAAAAAGTGAAAATGATTAACAATATTTTTTACACAAAAATGTAAGGAGAAAAAAAAACTATATCACCTTGACTCAATAATTTGGGATTAACTGGTTTGTTACCCGTTATGTAATGTTTACAACTAAGCAAATAAAACATAAAAAAAAAACATCAAAGTCATAGCAACGTTAGGGGGCGTCCATAAATAACGTGAGGTGTTTTTTTTAAATTTTCTGTCCCTCCCTCCCCCGTTGGTGAGATGTCGTGAGATTTTGTTCAACCCCCTCCCCCGTCCCCCAATCCCACGTGAGATTTTTCAGAATGTGGGTTTCTTACGTAAACGCGTTGGGTTGTTATTGTAGAAAGAAAAAAAAACAATATGCTCCGTGCTTTTATGTACGACTAGTTAAGTGGCGCACTCGCGAATTTACGCTCTCCAGTTGACGAATAAGTTTCGCCCACATCATCACTTATCATCAGGTGAGATTGTGATGAAAGTTACCTATACGTAATAAAACTTACTTATTCTACACGATGCATAATAAGTATGATAGCTGGACTATTCAGACTATTTATTAAGGCTGGCCTGGTACCGCGCTGTTAATTTTGCGGAAAACCTACCCTTAAAGGAGCCGGGGCGGATGATAATTCACGCCAGTTATGGCGGGAAAACTGTGCGGAATTAATATAAAGTAGGGCGTTAGGGGTAGGTTTTATCGTGTAATTGTAAACGAGCTAAACAGATGCTTTTTTACCTACTTGAAAGAGGACGAGGTTCTCAATTCGTTTTTTGTGAATTACCTCATAACTCTTTACGGGCTGTACCGATTTTGATGATTTTTGGCACAGGAGACTTAATAATTACCGCCAAGCAGTATTCACATTTCTAAATATGATTACAAGCACTATCGCGTGATGAGTGAAAGTCACATTTACAAATTATTGGAGCACGTGGGAATCTGGAAATCCCGTCCGGAACACAACATTTTGTGCTCCAATAATTTGCAAATGTAATGTTCACATTACTGTGTTCCAGTTTGAAGGGTATGGGTGCTGGTGAAATTACAGGCAGTTATGTATATTTGATTTCAACCTTTTTAAATAGCTCCACGCATCAAAACACGCGGGCCGCGATCCCCGATCGTGTCCCGTTGGATTGAGCGCGATCGGAGCTATACTTTTTTAACTATAGCAAAATCTTAGTAAATTTAACATAGAAAATTCACCTAAGGTGTACCGCTCCCCATACTTTAGGAATACGACATAGTCAAATTCACGTCCCAATATAGAGTGTAGCATACCAAAATTTGCGTCTCTGGTAGCGCAAATTAACTAGACAGTTTAAATAGTATCGTCCCATAATAAAATCTTACACCAGACAGCTAAAACCTGTTATTGCAAATATTTTTGTAAGAAATTTCATATATTCGTGTTGTCTTTGTTCGTTTCCTAATTGTGTGGTGTTTTTGTGTATGGTAATTTGCAGCCGCTGGTAGCGGACCGTCCTGCGTTTTTTTTAGGTTTATAGCTTCAATAGTAAAAAAGTTATCAACGTTTTACAGTTACATTTTTCAAAATTTCGTGTATTTTCAAAATTAAAAATCAGATTTCAACCTTTTTAAATAGCTTCACGCATCAAAACACGCGGGCCGCGATCCTCAATCGTGTCCCGTTGGATTGAGCGCGATCGGAGCTATACTTTTTTAAATATAGCAAAATTTTAATAAAATACCTAACTTTAAGATTTACAGTTAATTTTTAGGTATAACAACCTTATGTCTCAGGGTGATGGCCGTAATGCAGTTCGCCACTTGTGACGAACTGCATCTGTCATAGGGATGGTACATAAGGTATAGGTCACAAAAATTAGTTTTTTTGTTAGTTTTGTTTGATAGCCAGGCCTAATTTGCGAATACTTATTCGCAATTTGCCCTGCTACAATATAAAGTGTCAGAGTTTTCCGGCCGTCCGAAAACCTCCTAGAACCACAGAATAAAAAGGATCAGAAGGATCACTCTGCAAAGACATTCCAATAAATAAGCGACTCTAGCTACGAAGCAATAGAGTGCATATCAGGTCGCAAAGCACGGAGTACCCTATATCATATACATAGCTCGCGCTTTGTTCATTAGTATGAAGTTGAAGTACTGTATAGGTAATATAATAGTAATAATAAGTTTATTGTTGTTATTATGTGTGTGTTCAATAAAGAGTTATCTATCTATCTATCTATCTATCTATTATACTGTTGTGGTTGATCCGTAACATTACGAAAAAAAACGGAAAAATTATTTCATGCATTTCTGTGTTGAAATTCAGTTCCGTTTATTTGAAATTTGGTGTATGGACTCCTGCAAACCTCTCTTCAAGAGTTTCCGTATATTACCACTTGTGTGTATGTACATAAGAGAACTTTGTGTTTTTGTTAAGCAGCATCATAAATAGTTTACACTCAACTCAGAGGTGATCATCAGACCTACAAGATACAAATATAAACTCTTTTGCCCTTATAGTAAGCTGACCTTATATAAAAGAAACTCATATATAAATGCTATTAATGTTTATAATAAGATACCTGATAATTAAAGAATTATCTTTACCCGTGTTTAAAAGGAAACTGACATTGTGGTTACTTGAAAATTGTTTTTATAACTTAAACGAATTTATGACATATAAAACTAAATAATGGAAAATAATTTATGAATTTATTGACTAAATAACAACATTTGTATCAATAAGTATTTATTGTGACATTTAATTTCTCTTTAATTGAATTTACATTTTAAACACAACATACTGACATGAAATCTCTATTTATTGGTTTTATTTATTATAACATTCGAATACATTAATTATAATTAAACTTATTTTGTAAATTTTATGTAATATTTACACACCATTGTTATGGTAGAATGTTTGAACCTATATTTTAAATTTACTACCAGCTGTGCTTTATACAACATTCTAGTAAATAAATGATTTGATTTGATTTGAAAAGTATTTTTTTAAATAATGCATGGTAGTTTCAAATTCATTCACTCTAAAATACTGTTGACTATCGACAACAGCAAATATCATTAACTCGTCCAGGTGTACGAATACATTTTTCAGTTAATTGACCATATTTAAAAATTACTCAAACGATGATGAAATTTAAATAGGCCTTCTTTGGTATACTCTCCCAACAAAAATAGTCATCAAAATAATTTCATAATTGGCGGAGTAATCGCGTATCAAATATACCAAAAAAACATCGTTCGGATTGAGAACCTCCTCTTTTGTTGAGAGTCGAGTCGAGTTAAAAGTAAAGCCACTAGTGATCACCCATCCATGTAATGACCGAAGCTAATTAAAGCATTAAGCAAGACTGGGCAAGCTACGATACGAGCGCTTCAACATATTGAAAGTCAATTGCTTATTCAATACGAGAAGTATGTCTATGATATTTAGGCCACGCTGAGAGAACACACCAATTGAGCAAAACCTCATCTAAATATTTGGCACGCATCTATTGTAATAAGTTATTAGCTTATTGCCTATTGCCTGTACCATTACTCGGTCAAAGACTCATAGACTCAACTCTAATATATATGTATATATTAGAGTTGCCGCGAATAGTTGTTATAGCGAATAGTCGAATACCGATTAATCACCATTCACTTTGGCGAATAGTCGAATAACTCGACATTACTATTCGACTTAAATACACATTAAAAATATTTCTAACTTCTTGTAAGGTTGTTAGAAAAGAAAACAATAAGGTTAAATAAATTTGTTTCATGTTATACATACCTACATATATTTAACGTAATAATTTGATTTATAATTTAATTATTATGAACTAATTTAATTTCATGAATATGATAGGCACAGGCATATATTACAGATTAACACTGTGTATTAAGGAAAGTAATAAAAATTGTTTTTTTTTTAACTCATTAGTTTTTGTTCGATAAAAGTTTATTTTAGACGACTATTCGCCGAATGCCGAATAATAGCTAAGTATTATTCGGTATTCGACGAATATCAAAAAAATCTCGAGTAATGCCGAATACCGAATAACAGCGAGTATTCGCGGCAACTTTAGTATATATACAGGGTTATTTAAAAATGCTAACAACCTCTTACGATTGACTTTTGTTAATCCTTAGCTATCCTTTAGCTGTACTTTGTGTTATTGAATTATTTTATTTTTCTTTGCATACCAATTTGAATGATCTAAATGTCGTAATTCTATTGTTATGTAATACTAGCTGCGCCCCGTGGTTACTCCCGCGTGGTGATGGATAATGACGATAAAATGTATGATATGTGTTAATACAGCGCCTTATCTACCATACCATACAAATTTGTATTACTTACTTGCTTACGCAAATATGATCATGTCTCCGATTTTCGTAATAAGCTCAAGTGGCTCCCTATTCGTCGTTGCCGGAATGCTCATGTATTATCTCTCCTATACAGTATTCTGTTCAATCCTTTAACCCCGCGCTATCTTAAGGGACAATTTAAATTTCTTCATTTTACCCATTCTCTGTCGTTATTGTCATTAGAAAACTTAACACTATACAGCAGTTATTTAAATGTACAATTATTAAGACCATCAGAAACCCCGCCCAATATTTTGACCATATCTGTTGTTGATAAATCGTCTGCAAGAGATCGCTCTGAGCGATTAGACTACCCATTGATACACTCGGTTTTAATTTATGTTTTACTAACAAGTTTATTGTTGTTATTATAAAGAGTTATTTATCTCGCTATCTATCATACCCAATTTCATCAAAATCGGTCCAGTCGTTTGAGGGTGAAAAAGTATTGTGCATACAAACACACTCACAAACGTTTGCCTTTATAATATTAGTTTGAAAAGGATCAATTTGTTACTACCGAATATGCATTAGAAATAAATTATATTTTTTTATAGTATTTATGGTTCACTATTTTGGCGATAATGGCTTAAACATAACAGATAGATATATGCTGTCGCGAGCTTTTTTGTAGGTAAATGTAAGATAAATATTTCCGTTTTACATTATGTGCGTGTGACACTTAAGGTTTTTGCAGGGCACGCCAGAACAGCTCGCAAATGGCTGATTTTTTCTTACTTACTTGATACTTATCGTTATATTTTCGACAATTCACATAATATCCTTATAAATTATAGCCTATGTGTTATTCTGATGTCTAAGCTATATTACTGTAAAGTTTCATTAAAATTCCATTCTGTGGTTTTTGCGTGAAAGAGCAACAAACATCCATATATCCATACATACAAACTTTCGCGTTTATAATATTAATAGGATTAATTTGGAGGAAAAGATCGCGTTATGATGAATAATAATGAAAATGATTTCAAACGTAATTACGTGTGCATAACGCGTCACTTTAAATCCCCCCTTCGCCGCCAGAGGGGGGGGGGGGGTACCGGAGGGCTACCGATCTTAATTGGCTTATTTTGACTTATGGATCGAATGTGCCAAGTATCATACTTGTGTCAAAAAATTTAAGGTGATTCCACTAACAAGTTACTCCGCGGCGCGGTGGTCGGTTCGAAGTTCTAGTCCGCTCCCCCGCCCCGCGGCCCGCGCGTCCACTGCTCGAGACGACAGAGTTATACATAACTATAAGTATCTATACACTACACCCGAGATGTTTTTTCGCGTCCTACCCTCGATTTGGGATGGAAACGAATAAGAAGTGACACGACAGAGAAACGTCTGTCAGTTTACGTCGAGCAGCCCCGTGGCTCGCAATTTTCGTAGTCTTTTCACAAGGATGTTTATGTTTGTTCGCTCCGTGAGATCAGATTCGAACTACTGCCGTGCAAAATTAACACTTGTGTATGTGCTTCTGTGAACTTTCCAAAGCCAATTGAAATCTCATCCAGTCAGTCCGTTTTGGGGACGGTTCGTGGAAGCATTGCAGGTACGTAGTAGATTTCTTTGCCATTGACCATTATCTTACCTGATGGTAAGTGATGATGTGGTCGAAGGTGTTGTTCATTCCAGCCTAGAACTACTGGCTCTCAAGGACAGCTGCCAGAACACACCGTTAGGTGCTTCTGGCAGCTGTCCAACTTTCTACGTGAGGGTTCACGTAGAAAACTGTCGCCAAGCACAGATGGCAGTCGTTATAGCATGGTGGTAGGGCATTTTGCGAATGCCCGCCTGGCTAGCTACCATCCTCAAGTAGAAAATCTGTCGCCAAGCACCTAACAGTGTGTTCCGGCAGCATTCCTTGAAAGCCAGAAAAGTTACAGGTACATAAGACTTTGACGGGCAATTTTCTCAATGTGACGGGCGCAGTGCAATTCGTCCGGACGAAATGCATCTGTAGCAGAGGTTATTGCGCTTAACATCTGGTGCTGGTTTCGTCACAATCATATAAATAAATGCTTGCCCTCTGGTTACGGAACCCTAAAGACATATTTTCGCATAGATATAAAAAACTAGACACACCGCACTTCTCATCACTAAAATGCCGAACCTTTTTACAAATTTAATTGAGATTTTTCAATAAAATAAAACATTTGCCACTCTACTTGAAAAACGACACTTTTATATTGACAAGAGTGCCTACACTTATCAAAAAGTAAAAATAAACTCCCAGAGAATTTCAGCAAGTTACTAAATTTGATTTTACAGCCATATAGGTTTGTATGTATACATAAAATCTGCGTAATCCATTAGATCTTGACACACACTGACGTTTACACACATACACATGCAATTACACATAAATACACATGTTTTATGCGAATATGAAAAATTTCATTAAAGCATGAAGTAGCGACGCCGCCTAATGTCCTAAGGGTTGGTTTACACGGAGCAACAAATTGTGAGACCGAAAAAGAAGCCAATATGCTAAGTATCATTAAAGAAAAATAACTATTTTTTTCTTTTTTCTCTTTTTTGTGATAAAGACTGCTTACAATATCAGTCACTCGCCTAAAATAGTGATCATTGTGGACAACTAATAATAAATCATCAAGGTAAGAGAATATATTTTTCAGTTAAATGACTATTACTTATAAACTACTCAAACGATTTTGACAAAATTAAATAGGACCACATTTGAGATATACACATTTTAATAACTAAAATGAAATAAGAATTTCATTTATATCAATACCTTTTCAATAAGAATTATAAAACACGGACTAGGTACTGTATAAAAACTTATGCGTGGTCTTTCATTAAAAAATACGCGTCGATTTGAAAAGATTGAGAATTTTTTCCTTTTTTGAAAATCGGTTAAGTAATAAATAAAAAATATTTTTGACATTAAATAGGAATGGATTTCCCCAAAATTATTCCTAAATCCGTTAACTATCATAGGAGTATAAGGGACGAGCCTGTTACCATCTATCGAAAAGACTTAAATACTCTAGTCTATAAAAAAAAAACTTTCGGAAAATTTCATCTGTACGTTCGTAACGAGTCGGAGTCACTGCTTCAAAAATACAATACAGTAAAAGTGTTACAATAAAGATTGAATGTATTTTGTGAAACTGGCAACTTTGTGGTTACGTCAGCACCCAGTCTTACGACCATAAGACGTTTGCCGACATAAACGCTTCTCGTATGCAAATATGGAGCGTTACGAGAAATTATTACCATCAATATTAATGGTGGAGCGTGTTTTAGAACTTTTATCATACCAGCATTTCGTGCAACTTTGTTTCAAGTTATGTTGTTTTGTTATGTTCATATAGCTTACTATTAGATGTTTGTGCTCTTAATGTTGAAAGCAGAACATCATTCCACAAAAAAGTTGTACCAAAAAATGGAACTGACTTCAACAGTCAAAAGTCTAAAATATCTTGTTAAAGTCGGTGCCATGATAGTTCAAAGTACCTATTATCACAATATTGTGCGCATGGTGCCGACTTCGACAAGTTATTTCACACGTTTCAGTGTTGAAGTCGGTTCCAATTTTGAGTTAAAAATATTTTTTTACTCTTTTTAGTGACCCTCGCTACTCACGGGATCTTTGTCATTCACTGTCAACGAATATATCATCAAGATAGGTAAATATATCTCAGTAATTGGAGTGTAGCTCAGAAACAGCTTGACTGATTTTGATGAATTTTAAATGGGACAAAACGACAAGCATCAGCTTTCAAATAAAAAAAAAATATCAAAATGTGTTCACCCAGATAAAAGTTCTGAGGTAATAAACATTAAAAAAACAGACGAATTGAGAACCTCCTCCTTTTTTGAAGTTGGTTAAAATGGGCAGCGGATTGAGGTGTAAGGGGCGACGGAGATCAATTATAAGCTTTTAAGGGAAAATAAAATAAAATAATATGAATTAAATAAAGTTCAATCTCAATACAGTGATGGCTCAGTAGCATTGTATATTGACTGCTGCGCAGCAGGTCCATGGTTCGAATCCTGCCGCGGGCTTGAGCTTCACCGCATGGTAGAAGAGCATTTTGCGAATGCCCACCTGGCTAGCGACCACTCTCAACTAGAAAATGTGTCGCCAAGCGCCTAACGTTGTGTTCCGGCAGCTGTCCTTCAGAGCCAGTAATTCTAGGTCAGCTTGAACAACATCTTCGACCACATCGTCACTTACCTTCAGATGAGATAGTGGTCAAAGGCTAACCTATAAGGCATAAAATAATAAAAAAACGTTATGGTGATGCTTGATAACAATGTATTTCGACCATGAACAGGTTTCATGTCTCCGCACGCCTTGTGTTCGATAGGAAAAGGTTATGGGGAATTAAACCGTGGAGTTCGGTCCAACATTCTATAAATACAATCCTGTAGAACACTGATAAGCTGGCTACCTAATGACTTGTACTTAGCTTTACTTTATTTATTTTTTATGTCTAACTAGCTTCTGTCCTCAGAACATACTGTCAGGCGTTTGGTAAGAGATATTCTATTTTCAAGCACATACTTGGTATTAAGTCAGGATATTATTATTAATTATTATGCTGTCTTACGGATTTCTTTCAAAAAGCTTCACGTGAAAGGCCAAATTTGTTTTAGCTTATAGCAAACATCAGGAACTCAGGTTACGTATTCCAAAATTTCCCATATTTGCATAATTAATTCGAAAGAGTATGAAAATCAATGAATTTCGAAGGTGTTGGAAACACCTCCGACCACATCATCACATACCATCAGGTGAGATTGTGGTCAAAGGCATACCTATCAGTAATAAAAAAGTAACAATTTATTCAATGATCCTGTGAGGAGGATTGCCTTTTCAAAGTAACCAAAATCAAGAAATCGCCCCATTTAGCCTTTTAACCGACTTCCAGTAGTACAATTCTCTAAAGGAGTAAAATTCTCTTCGTTTTCAGAAATAAAAAATATTATTAATTTACCAAAATAAAAAATATATATATATATTCTTCTAATTCAAAAAAAAAAGAAACTAAGGGATCTTTTTAAAGTAATTAATATTTTACCGAGTCTACAGGTTTTAGTATATATTTGAAAATATTTACGTATGCTAAAAAAAAATTCTTAATTTAAATTAAACAGTGACAATCATGATAACAACACTATAAATAAATATAAAATAGCGGTGCCATGTTTTAGATTAGCAAAGACAAATAAAAGGTCCTTCTTAGGCAATTGTGTGCGGTTTTATAATAAAGTGCCCAAACATATTACAATGCTCACAGAAGGAAAGGTCAAGTTGCACGTGAAGAACATTTTGTTTAAGAAATCCTACTACGCAGTTTGTGATTACTTAAACGATAAAAATAACCGGACACTTCCGCCTCTGCAAAGCTATCGTCTGTCACCTACGTAATGTAAACAAATATTGTAATAATTTTACTATATAGTATGTAACACAATGTCAAAAGAATGTCTCCGAGTTTCTTGCCCGTTCTTCTTGTGGCTATATATTTTTATTTTTGCTGAACGTACAATGTACAATATTTCAATATTTAAATTGGTAATTGAACTTCATAAGAGCGTCGTAGATGCTTTAATTGAATAAATGATTTTGAATTTGAATTTAAAAGGCCGGCACCCGCGAAGTTTGTGTATATTCCCCCGTAGTCCATATCGCTTTATAAGTTTATAGGTTTATAAAACGTCGTATGTATTGCGCTAAAGAGTTTTACTTTGCGCTGGACTAAATTCGTTTGATAAACCTATTAAAAAAGAGATTAATTATTTAATATTTACTGTGCGCAAATGTGACCCCCACATTCGCGAGATGAAAAAACCGGCCAAGTGTGAATAGGACTCGCGCACGAGGGTCCCGTACCATTATCTGTAACCTAATCTTGCAAGTTACAGACACTTTTCGCAGTGTCCGATTGAGCTGGGCAGGTACGTTCCTATCCTAGGTAGGTACGATTCCTAAATAGTGATTTCACTAATTGTTTATTTTTAAAGTAAATATACAACTAAATATTCGGTGAATATTTCAAGTTTCTACCTGTTTTCATTATAATTATTTTTAGCATATAAACGGCGAAAACCTCTTTTATTGTATGGGAGCCCCTTAATTATTTATATTATTTAAAGATATCATAAAACTTAATATTCTGTGAATAGTTAAAGGGTCTACCTGTCACCGTTATAAGTATCGAGCAAAAAACGGTAAAAAAAACAAGTTTGTTGTATGGGGGCCCCCTAAAATATACATGTTATTTATTGTATTTTTTTTATTTTTAGTATTTTTTAGCATTAGAAATACATCATCTGCGAAAATTTGAACTGTCTAGCTGTCACCGTTCTTGAGATACAGCCTGGTGGCAGGCGGACAGCCGGACGGACAGCGAAGTCTCAGTAATAGGGTCCCGTTTTTACCCTTTGGTTACGGAACCCTAACAAGGAAGATGGTTACGAAATATTATACTCGTTATGAGCAAAGATTAATGATCATAGCGTCTCACAAAACGTAACAAAAGATGACACAATCTAAGGATAACTAACAATTAAGACTCTCAGTAATTAACCCACTTCTGTTTGGGGATGTAATCCAGGGGTGGTTTATTTAATAAAGCCCATATGAGGATGTGGGGATTATTTTCTTATTACTTAGACGTCCAGAGACATAATTTGTGTGACCCAAGCAATAGGATGTAGCGTGTTTTCTTTATAAATATAAAATTTTTGATATATATATTTTAGATTAAGGTATTTATGTTCTATGGATCCGTAAATTTTTTAATTTATATTTTTTCTCTCGCAGTGATGTCGCTACGCTTCTATATTTCTAAACATGATTACAAGCACTATCGCGTGCAGAGTTCAGTTTTTGTCCGGAATGAAACATTTTGTGCTCGAATAATTAGTAAATATGATTTAGCTCCGCATACGATAGTGCTCGTGATCACATTTAGAAATAAACACAGTTGTATTTACACAATACTGTTTCAAGGCAGAACACTGCGGTGGTACGCACCAAGACAAACTCTTGCTGTAAAGACGAACCTACCTGGTAAATGCAATCATCGAACCTTTATTGCACATAAAGTTATAAAGTTGTATTGCACAAGCTTAGAGCTACCAATGGTAATATTTTTCTGAGAACCCTGGACCAAAATCATACATGGGTTTGATTCCATGCTTTCATCGGGCCAAATAAAAAGTATTTTATTAAAAACCTTTTCAAATATTACCACTTTATCTGAACGAATAAAATATAGCCATGTAGAGTGTGTCCATGGAGAGAATGCATGGGTAGTAAAAGATTTTTTGAATTTACGACAAAAAATTAGGAAGGGTGATTGAACTGTTGCAACCCTTTAACGGCTGCAGTGTCAGATATTTTGTCCACAAGCAGTAATGTGCAAACATATCTTGATTATATGTGATTGTGACAAAACAAGTAACCTGCCCGGTAACCGGCCCTCAAAGACTGCTGCCGGAACACTGTTGCGTGCTTTTTTATTTATTTTTTTATGTTATTGTGACGGAATAAGCTGGAGGCCAACCTGATGTTAAAAGGACTAACCTCTGCCTATAACAGATGTATTTCGTCACAAGTCACGAATTGTACTACGCCTGTCACCTTGAGACATAGTTGTTAAGCCTCATGTGCCTGTAATTTCAATGGCTCTCAAGGGGAAGTCGGAACACACCATTAGGTGCTTAGCGACAGATTTTCTACTTGGTCGCTAGCCAGGCGGGCATTCGCAAAATGCCCTTCCACCATGCGGTGAGGCTCAAGCCCGTGGCCCGATTCGAACCATGGACCTGCTGCGTGGCAGTCCTCCGCCAGCTAATGCCACTGAGCCATTACGGCTTCAAAGTGTGCTTGGCGACAGATTTTCTAGTTTAGGGTGGTAGTTAGTCAAGCGAGACATAGAGACACACCAACGAGGCAGTCATATAATTTCTGCTGCTAGTATTGCTTTACTAACTAGTTGCAGGCAGTACGCGAAAGTACAGAACAACTTGTTTTCATTGGCTTGTAAAAACGGCCGTCGGCGCCGCAGTAATTGCTACCAATCCGTACCATATTTATGGTCTCCAATAAATGAGAGATCTCAGTGACGGTGGAAACAATTAAAATGCGTTGGACTCCGCGGAGTGTAGCCAATTAACAGATATATTTTTATTTACATTGAAAATATTGAACACAAACATTTTTATGTTGAATATGTAGTTTGATCTACGTCATTGAGACGTGTTTTTGTATAATATAGGAGTATGTTTTGACAAGTATTTATAATAACTGGTACGTATGAGATTCAAATTAGAAGCTTGTTGCTGGTCAGTACGAAAATCAAACTAACTGCCGTTGAAATAAAGCTCATATCATTTAATTACTATACTATTTCAAGTATTGAACTAGATTAAACAGACATTAGAAGGTTATATAGATAGAGAGCCATTTGCAATTATATTATATAATATCTCATTTGCAAACCCTCATTTTGATTATAAATGTTCATCAGTACTTATTATAATTATATAATTATAAATGTGAAAGTAACTCTCTCTGTCTGCCTGTTACGCTTTCACGCCAAAACTACTGGACCGATTTGAATGAAATTTAATATGGAAATAGTTTGAGACCTGGGAAAAAAGATAGGATAGTTTTTATCCAACTGCGCAAAAAGAGGTTAATGTTTTTGCGCGATAACCAACATATGCGCGGGCGGAGCCGCGCCCGGAAAGCTAGTATACCTATATATGAGATATGTGCTACTCAACATAGGTTGAACTATAAGACACATGAAGGCCGGATACCTAAAAGTTTGTATGTTATTACATGACAACAAGTATAAATTAATTACTTATAAAAGTAAAAAAACCCGACTGCAAATTAATTATTTCCGTTAAACGTTTTAATGGAACACCGTTTAAATTAAACTGCAAGTTATATATACATTTATATAATCTCATTCAGTAATATTCCAGTTATGAAATGAAATACTGACTTTTATTGGCATATTTAAGAAAATTAAAAAAAAAAATATTAAAGCATTATTCTGCTAACAAAACAATGCTTTAAAACATTTTTTTAATTATTAAAGTACAATGTGTCCCGACCAAGGAGGTTTTAATTCAATTTAAGTACACATTATCTGTGGTGAGCGCGCCGCGCGCGCAACGCGTTGATTTTTATATTGCATTTTATTTAATGTAGCTACCTATAGCCATGAGATTAAATAAAGTAGTGTATGCAATACTTTATTTACTGCATATAATTAGGTAATAAAACATTCGTGTAGTCTTATTTTGAAACTCACCTGCGGCTCGTTTCAAAAAACTACACATGTTTTAATTAATATCCTCTATTACATATATGACAGTTGCATAAAACTATTATGGAACGTTATAACTTATAATATGGCGTATAAAATCCACCAGTTTGTTTTTTTACTAACAAGACAAATCAAACGATATCTCATGCATTAAAATCGGTCCAGCCGTTTAGAAGTTATGGTGAAATTAAGAAACTCACAAACATACATACATGAACCCTGAAAACAAAACACTTTTTTGGGCAGTCGTGTAAAAACATGTATATCCTCGCCATAAAATCAATGTTGTATGACAAAATAATCTACCTCAACTTCTACGCAAATAGAAGAATGTTGAAAACAACAAAGACTTTCAAGTTTCCCGCATAAAATATAACAAAACTTTGTCTTCTGCGAAAACTTTACGTAAGCCGCCACAACAGCAACTAGCAATAAATTACTCAACTACGTTTCAGTTTGAACATTACATTTTCGGGTACACAAAAACGTGCGCAAACGTGCACAAAAACGTGCACAAAAATGCACAAACGTGCACAAAAATGTGCCGCACAATGCCGCAATATGTTGCAATGTCGCAAAAGCAAATAATACCTAAATATTCGGATGCGGTTGCGTTAAGCCAAATCCTAATTTGTCTTGCTCAGGAAACACTGAAATAGTTACGTCAAATCGGAAAGGTCAACCGGTTGAGATGTTTTAGGTTAAGGTAAGAATTTGAACTTGGTTGCCGCCTTACACCTATCGGTTCGCTAAATCTAGATTAACTTGTAAATCACTGTTTGATGGTTTTAAGGAAATATAATTGCTTTTAAAAATAATATATTTATGAACAATTAGTGCACAACTGCACACTCTGTAATTAATTTACAATTTGCGCGTCCAACATTTTAGTATTAATTATGACACACTAAGCAAAAATGATCGCGCGATTGCGATTATAATAGGCGCAAGCAGTGATGTCTCAGTGGCATTGGCTATGGACTGCCGCGCAGCAGCTCCATGGTTTGAATCCCGCCGCTGCGCTGGCTTGAGCTTCATCGCATGGTGGAAGGGCATCTTGCGAATGCCCGCCTGCCTAGTGACCACCCTCAAGTAGAAAATCTGTCGCGAAGCATCAACGGTGTGATCTGGCAGCTATGTCTCAAGGTGACGGGTGTAGTGCAATTCGTGACTTGTGACGAAATACATCTATTAAGAGCAGAGGTTAGTCTGCTTTTCATCAGGTGGCCTTCGAGCTTTTCCGTTACTATAACATAAAAAAACGCAATAGATTGGTAGCACTATTTTAAATTTCTAATCTTTATACTAAACTAGCGGCCTGCCCCGGTTTCGCATGGGTAATTAAGACTAAATTGAGATGTAAGCTATCCTATCCTTCAATTTGAATCAAATTGCTCACTGTGTGCAAATCAAATTTGAAATTGGTTTAGTAGTTTAGGAGTCCATCGCGGACAAACAACGTGACACGTAATTTTTATATACAAACATTAAGTACAAGCTTCAGAAAAACTATACATTTTACAAATCAGTTCTTTAAAATTTGACCATAGAATATAGAAAACAAAAGGCCGGTTCAGCACTTTTTCATTTTCCGTGGACGAACACTGAACAAACACGTGCTTTACGATATATGGGTGAGTCCAAACAGAGTAACTATTGTTTCCTCTGTGCTTGCCGTACATGGAGTCAGCCAACGCAGTTACATAATGTATATAACTGCAAAGATTTACGTTACAAGGAAAACCCATGTAGAAAACAAAACTATAGAAAGATTTATGTTTAAGAGATTTCTCAAGGTAGTAATTTCTTTTTTCAAAGGTTTCCTTTTTGCTTTGGTCTTATGTCTTTTCGTTTCAAAATAGGTCATTGTTCTATTTAATTTGTATTTTTTATGATGATCATCAGCGTTTGACCACAATCTCACCTGATGTTAATTGATAATGTGACCACGTCGCTCGTCTTTTTGGTAGTATTCCCTGTGGCGGCATTTCCATGATTAGCTAGGCCGGTGAGTATTTGCAAAATTTTCAAGTCGTCTTTTAGACTTTATTACTGCCTTGGAAATTGGTTGTGGGGTGGCTAGACCTCCAACGATTTTAGCCCCGCAATTCTGAAGCGCTCGTAGCGAAGTTTGCTTAGACGTTCTTTACTCGTCGGCTAAGTTAAGCAACGTCCGCCGAGGTCAGGACTTGGATTGGTGACCGCTAGTGACATTACTACTGAGCGTATGCACGTTCTTCTGACGGCACTTTAAGCCTTCGATCCCAGTTGTTATATCAAAATGGCAGTCGTAATAGCATGGTGGTATGACATTTGCGAATGCCCGCCTGATCAGCTACCACCCCTTGTAAAAAATCTGTCACCAAGCACCTAACGGTGTGTTGAAGCAGCTGTACTTGCCAGTAATTCTAGGTTAGCCTGAACAACATATTCGGCCACATCATCACTTCCCATCAGGTGAGATAGTGGTCAAAAGCCAGCCTATCACATATAAATAAATAAAAACTTTACGATTGCTTAGATTTTTTTGCTGGGCGGCTTGTCATTTTTGCAATATGCAAACACTGCATGCATAGATAACCTACAACTGAATACACTACAGGTTCAGAAAAAACAAACGCACAGAAAATTGCTGTATTTTTCCGTCGCCGGAATAAAATATTAAAGTCGAGCCCTTCGAGTTATGCTTGACCTAAATGCTAGGCTTAGCAGACTTTTCATCAGTACACCGACCTTTTTTTAAGTTTTCGAGGAAATTTGTAAAAGCCCTGACCGACAGCCCTAGGTTTGAATATTAAACAAGGGACGAGATATGATTAAATTTTGGAAAAAATGTGGACTAAATTAAAACTGGCCGTTCCAGGCGAATCTTTAATATGCTGTAGGCTATTACGTTGCTCTATAACAAGCTTTTCGGCAGCGGCTCCGCCCGTGCGCATTTCGTTTATTGCGCAAAATCATTAACCTCTTTTTGCGCAGTTGGATAAATTGTATCCTATCTCCTTCTCTGGGTTTCAAACTATTTCCATACCAAATTTTATCCAAATCAATCGAGTAGTTTTTAAGTTTTTTCGTTGCATACAAAAATATAAATATTTCCTTTTTATTTCCTTTGACCAATAGCTCACCTGATGGTAAGTGATGATGTGGTCGAAGATATTGTTCAGGCTAACCTAGAATTACTGGCTCTCAAGGACAGCTGCCGTAACACACCGTTAGGTGCTTGGCGACAGATTTTCTACTTGAGGGTGGTAGCTAGCCAGACGGGCATTCGCAAAATGCCCTACCACCATTTAATTAAACAACTTTAAACGGTTAAAATTTCGTATATTTATCATTATTTTGTCCCGTAGTTTCAAACACTTTGCAGTGATCGTGGTCACGGGGTGACTAATTGGTTTTATTTGTCACATGAGTTATTAAGAAATTATTTGGTCTACCGTAAAAAAAAAAGTATTAATCATAACGTTCCCTATTCCCACAGTATTCTACTTGAACTTATAACATTATATTTTACGCAAATAAATCTCATTTAATTTGATCTTCCTTTCAACAGGTTAGGCCTAATTTCACCATACCATGTTTGTTTACGCTAAATCAGGCATTAGCTAAGCAACTTGTTAAAGTTGGCGCTCACACCAGCAGCTGTCTGCCTATCAATTTTGGCGTCCCACAGGGCAGTATACTTGGCCCAACGCTTTTCACCCTTTATATCAATGACATTGTCTGTTGTCCTTTACCAAATGCTGAGATAATTACATATGCAGATGACACAGTCATAATCTTTCATGACAAAGGGTGGGAAAAAGTATACAGCCAAGCTGAAGAGGGACTTTGTAATATTGCAAGGGTGCTGGATCTGAATCTGCTTACATTAAATGCCAAAAAAACTAAATATATAGCTTTCTCAAAAACTAGTGCTGGAAGTCCTCCACCTAATAGTTTTCTGAAACTACACTCATGCTCCTTTTTCGGAACTAACGTTAATCTGCAGTCTGATTGCCCCTGTATCCAAATTGACCGAGTCCGCAAATACAAATACTTAGGCGTTGTAATTGATGAGAACCTCTCTTATCAAGATCATATTGAAGATCTGTCTAGTAGGGTAAGGAAACTGATCTTCGTAATGAAAAAAAAGCTCAGAGATTGTTCCACGTTAGAAATTTTACGCCAAGTGTACATGGCCTTATGCCAATCTATTATGCAATACTGCATTTCTGTCTGGGGAAGCGCCGGAAAAACTTATTTTATGACAGCTGAAAGAGCACAGCGAGCACTCATAAAAGTCATTGTGAAAAAACCTTTCAGATACCCTACTGATTCTATTTATGATGATTTTAAAGTTCTGAGAATGCGTCAACTCTTTGTACTAGCAGCAACAGTGCAAGCACACAAATCGATGCTCAGCCGTGACGACTATAATACTCTTATTAGCAAGCGTATCTACCGACTTCCAGTCCCCACTGCTACATCATTATTATCTCGTAGAAGTCCTGCTTTTGCTCATGCTAATACATACAACAAAGTTTGTGATGTTTGTCTGATTAAAGGTTCTAACGTTTTTAATTGTAAGAAAACAGTTAAAAACTGGCTTCTAAACCTGTCCTACAATGAAACGGAAGACTTGATTTAATTGAATTGAGGTATCTAAGCATTCCACCTTCACTTATCACATCACACTTAATACACACAAATTCACACAACTACACATGTGCTACCCACACTCTTTCACATTCCCTTCGCATCTAATTCATAAACATTTAAAATCTTTGTAATAAAAATAAATGCTACCCACTACCTAAATATCTCTCATACTTAGTTCTAAATAACCAATTGTTCAAACTTACTTTAATTAATTTATGTACTGTTTTGTATAACCATGAAGATTTAGTATTTAGACAATTTACAAGTGCTTTGTTTCAATACCTACAAATGATAATCGTTCTCAGGGCCCCAAGACACAGGCTCCCGCCTAGTTTGGGTCTCAAAGTCTATTTCTGTTAAAATCTTTTTAGGTAAGCTCGTACAGAAAATTGTAAAACGAATTTTATTTTTTGGAATAAAAATTATTATTATTTTCATTAAAAGTTTTACTTTTCTCGGCGCTAGGCCGGTTTTGACTGTAATTACGGGCCTTGGCCAAGTAAATTACAGCGTGTAATTTGTAGAAGTTAAGGTAGGTGTTAAGTCACTTCATTTTCCTCCAACTGCATGAACTTTCTTACCAACCGGCAAGTGTTAAGGATTGCAGCTTTTTGTAATTTTATTATTATACTATCTTTAAGATCTATGACTTTTATGCTTGGGTGAATATGGTTTGGTACTACTCCGGTGGTAGAAATCACTATGGGGACTACATAAACTTTTTCTTGTTTCCAGATTCTTAATAATTCTTCTTTAAGTTCTGCATATTTGCTGATTTTCTCCGATATGGTCTTCTGTAAGTTATGTGTATTAGGTACTGCGATGTCTATTAAATATGTGGTCTTAGTAGTTTTATTTTGCAGAGTGATGTCTGGTCTATTGTGGTGAATGGTTCTATCTGTGAGTATGGCACGGTCGTAGTAGAGTTTGTGTGAGGTATTTTCTAGTACTGTCTGAGGTGTATATTTGTAGTACGGGGTTTTAGTGTCGTCTATGAGCTTATGTTTGAGTGCCAGATTTTGATGGATGATGTTAACGAGTTGATTATGTCTGTGAGTGTAGTCAGTTTGTGTGAGGCTTACGCATGCTCCAGTTATATGCTGGATGGTTTCCGGTTGGCTTTGGCATTTACGGCATTTGTCATTTGTAACTGTAGGGTCTTTTATGATAAATTTTCTATAGTTCCTTGTATTGATAACTTGGTCCTGTATTGCAATCATGAATCCTTCAGTTTCTGGGAATAAACTGCCAGTTTTCAGCCACATGTTTGACGCTTTCATATCAATATGAGGTTGATTTATGTCATGTGGGTGTCGACCGTGTAGAACTTTCTTCTTCCAGTCTTCTATTTTTCTTTTATGTGGGTCTATATTTCTTGGGTTTTCTAGTTCTGAGTTTTCTGCGAGATTGAGCGGCGTGTAGTTATTGTCATTTTGGGCTATTGTTTTGTGCATTATACTTGATTGGGATTTATTATAGAAGAAAGTTTTTAAATAAAAAATTTGTTTTTGCCATAGATGTTGAATATCTATCATTCCTCTACCTCCGTCCTGCCTTTTAATAGTTAGTCTTTCTATTGCGGATTTGGGATGCAGGTTATTGTGCTTGGTAAGTGTAGTGCGTGTGATGCGTTCTATTTGATCTAAGTCTGTTTTAGTCCATTTAATAATTCCAAATGAGTAGGTTAAAATCGGGAGGGCATAGGTATTGAGTGCTTTAATTAAATTTTTTCCAGAAAGTTTTGATTTGCAGATGGCATTTAGTCTCTTTTTATATTCTTTGTTCAATGTTTGCTTTATTGTGGTATGATCTAGTCCTTTAAGCTGGTGAAATCCTAAATATTTGTACAGTTCAGTTTGTTCCATAGCTGTTATAGTGTCAGTGTCGCTAATTTCATAGTCACCGGGCCGGATTTTTCCCTTTATTATGTGAATGGTTTATTATTATTATTATTATTCACGTTATTTATTTAATAACATAATTTTAAATTTTTTACAACATTCATATATAAAAAATAAATATTATAAAAAACTTAAAACTAGGATGCCGCCAGCAGCGGGGCAGGGCCTAAGCTACCAGCGGTTAGGACTGCAGAGAAAGGAACCTTCGGACAATGCGTGTCGTGTCGAGTATCACTGCCTTCTGTATCTGACCCTTGATCCAACCGTCTAGTGAGAGCCTCTTGAGGTGTTGGTCGAGGCTCTTCGCTATTAGGCCGTTCGCCGAAACGACTATCGGGACAATGATCGTCGAGTCAACATCCCACATGGCGGTTACCTCGTGAGCTAAGTCAAGGTACTTGCTGACTTTGTCCTTCTCGGCCTTCACGAGGTTCTCGTCATGTGGGATGGTGATGTCGACAAGCACTGCCCGGCGCTGGGATCGGTCGACCACCACGATATCAGGCTTATTGCAAACAATAGTCCTGTCCGTGATGATAGAGCGGTCCCAGTAGAGCAATGCACGACCATTCTCGAGAACTGGCGCCGGTGCGTACTGGTAGTACGGCACCTCTGACTCGACAAGGCCATATTGAAGGGCAAGTTGCTGGTGGATGATCCTGGCTACTTGGTTGTGCCTGTGTAAATACTCGCCGTTAGCAAGATGCGAACAACCGGAAATGATATGCCTGAGTGACTCTCCGGGACGGCGGCATGCTCGACAAATGTCGACCGTACCGTCCTTCAGGATATATTTCCGATAGTTGTTCGTCATCATTACTTCGTCTGCAATTGCACAGGCAAAACCCTCGGTTTCTCCAAAGAGGTCTCCGAAGCGTAGCCAGTTCACCGAAGCGAGTAAGTCCACATCAGGCCCAGTAAGGGCCCGAAAGAACCTCCCGTGCAGCTCCTTGCCTTTCCATACTGCCTTGCGGTCATCAGTGCTCAGCACCGTTGGTTTGCGCCAGTTATCGTTCGCCAAGGAGAGCGGTGTGAAGCCTTTGTCAACTGTCATGACATCACGATGCATCCCGCACTCGTGGTTACGGAAATAATCCCTGAGACTGCACACTTCACGGTTGTGAAGGCTCTTGGCATTTAAAAAGCCACGACCTCCCCATTTCCGTGGAATGTACAGTCTCATAACTGACGAGCGCGGGTGTAGCATGCGATGCAAAGTGAGCAGTTGACGGACTTTTCTATCCAGGGCGTCCAGCTCAGTCTGCGTCCACTTAAGGATGCCAAAGGAGTATATCAGTAGAGGCATCACCCAACCGTTAAAGGCGCGCGTCTTGTTGCCACCAGACAAAAAGCTTTTAAGTACTTTTGTCAGGCGGTAAAAGAAGCGTTCCTTTACCGATTCCTTGATGTCATCTACCGAAATACCCAACGACTCTGACATACCGAGGTACTTGTAGGACTCGACTTCGGAGAGAGATCTGAAAGTTATTGTCTCAGAAAGCTGCAAATTCGGAGAATTTACAACTTTCCCCTGCTGTACATGCAAGACCGCACACTTATCTACACCGAAATCCATCCTAATGGCACTGCTAAAAATCTGTGTAATTTTTAGCATTTCCATCAAGTCTTGGCGTTTCGGAGTAAACAGCTTGAGATCGTCCATGTACAGCAGATGACTAATGACCTCACCTCCTCTACGAAGTCGAAAGCCTAGCCCTGAATCCTTCAGCAAAGTGCTAAGAGGATTTAGTGCTAGGCAGAACCACAATGGACTCAGACTATCACCCTGGAAGATGCCTCGCTCAATCCTTATAAAGTCCTGCGGGCCAGAGGGGGTATCGCTACCACCTGGTTGACGAAGTACTGTGGTCCATTGTCTCATACATGCAGATAAAAAGGATTTCAGAGTTGTATCAATTTTATACAATTCTAATATCCTTTCCAGCCATGAATGAGGCACTGAATCATAGGCCTTTTTATAGTCAATCCAGGCAACAGAGAGAGCCCCCCTGTTCCGCCGAACTTGTTGGCTAATGGTCATGTCTATGAGGAGGAGCTCCTTAGTACCACGGGACCCAACCCTACATCCATTCTGAGCGGGGGCCAAAACATTGTTCGCAACTATGTGCGTGTTAATTTTTGTAGTCAGAATGGATGTAAGGAGCTTGTAGATGGTAGGTAAGCACGTGATGGGTCTATAGTTTTTCGGGTCCGTGGTACTACCGGACTTGTGGAGCAGAAAGGTGACACCGGTGGTCATGAAACGGGGAACATAACCAAGCTCGAGGGCTTCTTGAAATTGTGTCGCCAATCGGTCGTGTGAGCATCGAATCCATTTTATCCAAAAGTTGTGCAATCCGTCTGGACCAGGACTTTTCCAGTTCTGGGTCGTACGAATTGCACAACTAACATCTACGGGGTCTATATTAACAGACCCCATGGATTCGATAGACTCACATTCCCGCTGGATAACACGAATCCAATCACCCTCTGTATGCTCGACGGGCATCGACCAGACGCCACGCCAGAAATCATTCATGGTACTGGCATCAGGCAGTTGCCCGTCGATCACACGCTGATCGGTCCCTTCCCATTTCCGGTACACCTTTCTTTGATCACTTTGAAAGAGGCGATTAAGCCAGTATCTATCCACACGCTCTCTATAGCGGCGAATACGACTCGCCCACGCATAGACCTTCTGCTTCAGGTAGTCAATGCGATCAGTGACACAGGCCATGTAGTCTCGGGGTAAGACACCGGTTCCGGCAAAGGCCTGGGTCACGAAACGCATGACTCGAGGGCGGTTATTCCCTCGACTGAAGCAGATAAGTTTAGCAATGAGAGTCCGGAATGAGTTGATACGCCGCTCGATCCGTACTTGCCATGCGGGCGCACACCCGGCGGGACGTGATGCGCGGTCGGTGTCCGGGAACTTGACATGAGCAACACGACACGCCGCAATGGCGCCACAGTACAAAATCGAGTGGGTATCAACTAAATCTTCGCTAGCCCGCAAATACGGGGCCAGCAAACTATTCAGGGCTCCCATTAACGCTAGATTGCGTCTATGAGTAGGCAAACGTGGTAGTCGCGGCCTAGAGTCAGGTGTGAATCGATACTGGCTAATTGCGTCCTCCAAAGCCCTCCTCAGTTGCTCACTCACCTGGCTAGTCACGCTCATATTCGCGCAATCTCCCTCATCGACTTCAAGATCCACCATTGCCACTGGTGTCATACCCGACGATGGCGTCATAGCCTGGGTCGGGGTCGACGATGCGGCGGGCAGATCCTGTGCCATGGAAGGAGTCGCGCGAGTAGTAAGCGCCTCCAGGCGGAGCCGATCAAGCACAGACTGGTCTAACAGCTTGCACCGGTGGATAGCCCGCACTTGATCTGATAGGCGTTGGGCGGATACGGCGACAGTCGGTTCAAGGGTCTGAAACAGAGGCAGCATACGATCACGATACGCGGTCAGAATTGTTCCTCCCTCCGTAGCCCCATAGTAGGCGCGCATGCAGTTTTCATTGATTGATGGAGTCCATCGCATGCGGCGCACTATACCACCGGTAGCGGGGGCCGGGCGCGGAGCAGATTGCCCCACAGGCTCCAAGCGTGCCGGTAGCGGGGGACGTCCCCGTCGCACAGGTCTCGGCGGCGGCGGCGGCGTCGGTGGCCCACCCTCATCACTCGATGCACTCGATTCGCGGGGAGTGTGGAACTCGTCTCCCGACGAAGAGCTCGGAGCTGACGGGGTAGGCGGTGATGGGATATGTGCGCAGGTGGTCGCCGCTGTGGTATTCTGTCTCGCCTTTAATCTTGTGATCATATTTATGATATCTATTGGTTTAATTCCATATTGTAATTTGTTGTTGTTTTCTTTGTTCTTTGACATAAAGTGTCAGTATAGCAATTTGTAGTCATTTTAATTGTTTCTTCTTTAATTTTATAAAATATTGTCTGCTTATGTTATGGAAGGTTTTATTATACACTCAGAATATAATACAGTAGGAAATATCAGCCATAAAGTGTAAAAATTCAATTTTAAAATTGTTTTGTGAAAAAAGGCGACGTATGTCAGCGGTGTTTTTTTTTTTTTTTTTTTTTTTTTTTATTATTATTATTAGCTAATGGGTCTTTAAAAATAACAGAGCTGTTAAATCAGTCTACGTTCTATGAAGTTAACAGAATTAATCATCCATTAACAGTTGGTGGGACACTCGGTTCAGTTAACAGTCCGTTAAAAGGATTAACAAGGCGTCAAATAAATAACAGAGTATGGTGAAACTAGGCCTAAGAAAGTTAAGTTGAGAAAAGATACTCGTATTAGTTGTTAGCACTTACAACAATGAACATTGCGGTCAATATATTCATATATAATAATCATTTGTTGAAAGTACTAATATATCACTATTAGTACAAACTACCCTCTCAAGTATAATTTTTTTTTGCAATAACGCATGCTCTTCTGATTACACTACAAAATAACGAGTAGAAAAATAATAGTCATGTGCGCCGTCCAACGCTTTAGCCAGGTAATGCTCTGACCGTTAAGCTAACATGACATTGGACTCATAACTCTATTTTGTCCTTACGTTCTTAACCATCGTATGGGGATGGAGCGACACCTATAGTTCAACTTACGTTGTACTACAAACAAGACTCATTTTGCAATAAGCTTTAAACTTGTTAACGATTACGCAACCCTATAATTTTAATATTTTTGCAATTCCTCAATATTTTAATAACTTATTATAATATGAAGGTCTGTTCTATATATGTTTTTCATCTCTCCTCAAGGCAAGACAATGAGCCAGTTAATTAATACTGTAACAAAATCTGACATAAAAACTTTCGTTCATAAATTAATTAAACCGAGCCGCTTTCATGTGTGTATCAAGTCATGTACAAAGGATTGTAGACGCGCTCGGATGTACAGACTTTATTAAACTACAAGCATTTCCTTTGGAAATAATTAGACGTACATTTCGTAAGAAAATCTCAAGGTTCGTTTGAACTGGGGTAGAACACAGGCGCCTCATATCCACATCCAAGATTTTAATTACTATGCGTATATGAGTATTATATGTATAACTACAGTACCTTTTTTTTTGAGCTTGATAGGTTAGCCTTTGACCACTATCTCACCTGATGGTAAGTGACGATATGGTCGAAGATGTTGTTCAGGCTAACCTAGAATTACTGGATCTCAAGGACAGCTGCCGGAACACACCGTTAGGTGCTTGGCGACAGATTTTCTACTTGAGGGTGGTAGCTAGCCAGGCGGGCATTCGCAATTTTTTCACGAGCCGTCGGTCCCGGTTGTTGTCTTAGGATGGCAGTCGTTAAAGCTTGGTGGTAGGACATTTTTGACCTGGCTGGCTACCACCCTCAAGTAAAAAATCTGTCACCAAGCACTAACGGTGTGTTCCGGCAGCTGTTCTTGAAAGCCAGTAATTCTAGGTTAGCCTGAATAACATCTACGACCACATCACCTACTTTCAGGTGAGATAGTAGTCAAAGGCTAACCTATCAGGCAAAAAAAAACTTGTTTCGAACTGCTTCTGTTATAGATTAGCACCGGATAGGCCTCGGGCTTGTCCCACCACGATAGCATAAAATAAAGCTACCAAACTCAAGTTAAAAATCTACCGCTTGGCAATTTACTGGTTCTTCTGTCTTTGAGAGCTTGTTCCCATTCTAAGTAAACCCTGTTTACCGCCTTCGACCGCATCATCAATTACTCATCAGGTTAAGATAGTCAAGGTTGAAGCTTATAGATAGATAGATAACTCTTTATTGAATACACCATAATAACAACAATAAACTGATTACTAAAACATAACTTAAAACCAAGTGTATCAATGGGCGGTCTTATCGCTTAGAGCGATGAGCTCCCTTATCAGCACAAACAGGGATTTTCAATATGTCTACTTTCAAGTTCACACCCCAGTATTTAATCCATTAACTAAACCAATACAAATTTCATCCATAATTCACAGTTCCGGCAAAATAGAGCGTAATTCAATTTTAATGTCAGAGAAAGGGGGTGGATCTCCCCTAAGCCCCGACGTATGGTCTTAATAAAGATCGTAGGGGTAATTTAGATACAAGGGGTGAAATTTTCCGAAGCTTCAAACATCGCGGCGCCTAGGGCGAGTGGGGTATATTAAATTCAAAATAGGCCTCTCGCATTTCTGAGGCTTTTTGAATGTGTATTGTTCTTTTATGAAATATCGTGTTGAGTTAAAAAATATAGTCAGATAAAAACAATTTATTTGCATACCTTAAAAACATTACAGAAGAAGTTATCACATATATTACAAAGGGCGGTCTTATTGCTTAAAGCAATTTCTTCCAGATAACCGAACAGAAAGGATTTCCAAAAATTAGCCAATATGGCAGTTTACTAGTTAAACATAAACAAATTACTCAAAAAGTACTTTTGAAATAAATACCTATATCAAAATGTATGGGTACCCATATCAAACTTTATATAAATAAATTTAAATACATTATAATATAAATGAATAATTAAAAACATGCATACACACACTGAAATATAAATATCCAGCGTATTTATTAAATTATTTTTATATCTGAACAGTTTAATTTTTGCTAACGATGTTATATTGAAGCTTGCAGTTGCCACAACAATACCAATATGGTAATATGCTCCCCATTTGGACGTAGAACATCAAAACAATTGGCGAAACGCTACTCACATATACCTCTTTAACTGCTCATATACTTCTACATCCTGCATACCCCTTCGGAGAAAAACATGCGTGATGTTGTAATTGGATGATGATGAACATGGTAGTGTTTAGTTTTTTTTTATTGCGGATTGGTTAGCCTTTGACCACAAACTCACCTGATGGTAAGTGACGATGTGGTCGAAGGCGTTGACAGGCGTAACCCATAATTAGTGGCTCTCAAGGATAACTGCCGGAACACACCGTTAGGTGCTTGGCGACAGATTTTCTACTTGAGGGTGGTTGTTAGCCAGGCGGGAATTCACAAAATGCCCTTCCACCATGCGTGGAAGCCACGGATTTAGGAAAGTCTCCCTTCCTACATCCGTGGGTGAAGCTCAAGCCCGCGGCGGGATTCGAACCATAGACCTACTGCGCGGCAGTCCACAGCGAATGCCACTGAGCCATCACTGCTTCAAATCCACCACAATGCCATAGACTGCCATCCTAGACAACCCCGAAGCACGGAAACGCTCAGTAGTAATGCCACTACGGTCACTCATCCAACTGATGTACGCAGCGGACTTTGATCGGTTAAGAACGACTAAGCAAGCTATACTATGAGAGCTTCAAAATCTTGGAGATTGGAAAATAGATGTTAATAGTTTAAGTTAATTTTATATTGTCAATCTAATTAAATAAATATAAATAATAATAATAAAATAGGTGACCCTAAAATTTTGCGAAATCTTTTAGAAAATCGATTGTAAAATGTGCAGGGGTGTCATTTGGACACCTCATCCAACCCTTTCTCACACTGGCGAGTTATTTTTTTTTTATATGAAAATATCCTTATTTTCAACCCCGATTTAAAACTACATAACTTCATTAACACTTCAACTGCATAATCCATTAATCCGATTATTGCGTTGAAGTTTGGTTACTCCACAACATGGTCCGGAAATAGGTTGCACAAACATTGCGATATTTCCTGTCAACATTAAAGTTAAACAAGAAGCTCGAAATTTTAATGAAACAAGGTTAAAAAGTAGGGTTGCGAGAGTTCATCGTAATTAGCATAACAATTGATATTTTTGTTATGACTCGTTTACTTATTTTACAAATTTACGAGAGGAAAAATTTAAGTCATGTATGGGATTCGAACCCGCGTTCGATGGATTCCCGCCCTTTAGTCGGGATATGCTCTTCGTTTACTTATTTACAAAATTAACATATATAAGGTGGATATTAATATATCAACAATACCGCGGGGGGTGGTGTGGAATCGGTAAATTAATTTGTTCCTTTAATTTTCACGTACACAAAATCAGTACAAACTACGTATTACCTTTTTTAGGGTTCCGTACCCAAAGGGTAAAAACGGGACCCTATTACTGAGACTTCACTGTCCGTCCGTCCGTTTGTCACACCAGGCTGTATCTCAAGAACGGTGATAGTTAGACAGTTGAAATTTTCACAGATGATGTATTTGTGATGCCGCTATAACAGGAAATACAAAAAGTTGGCCAAGTGCGAGTCGGACTCTCGCATTTTAAACAAAAATGGTCAAAATATGAAGTCTAATGTTGTATAGCTAATGGTACGGAACCCTTCGTGCGCGAGTCCGACTCGCACTTGGCCGATTTTTATATGCCTATATGGCAAAACAGCGTTTGTCGGGTCAGCTAGTCTATCTATAAAATGAAGGAAACATTACAAAATTACAAATTTAATTACTCGTAATTCGCTTAGCAGGCGTCATTGCAAACTTAACAATATTAAAATTATAAGGTTGCGTCATCATTTACAAGTTTAAAACCAATTGCAAAATTGGTCTTGTTTGTAGTACAACGCAAGTTGAACTATAGGTGTCGCTCCATCCCGATACGATGGTTGAATAACGAGAGCAAGAATTAAAGTTATGAGTCATTGTGTCGTGTTAGCTCAATTGGTTAGAGCATACCCCGGCTAAAGGTGGATGGACGCGGGTTCGAATCCCGCACACGACTATAATTTTATCTCTCGTAAATTTGTAATTTTGTAATGTAATTCGCCTAGCAGGCGCTATTGCAAACTTAACAATATTAAAATTGAAGGGCACATTCTCACCTAAAACCTTCATAATACAATATACCTAAGTTACATAAGCAGTGTCACACAAATTCAAATTCACGCCTCAAATAAGTGCCTTCCGTACCATAAATTGTCTTAAATAACGAGTCTTTTCAGTTATTTATAGGACAGGATGCTCTCATGGGTAACATTACCTGGACCATCGCGAATCTTTGTAACCATTTCGGTCTGTTGGGACGGGCGTGAGTGTTCCTAAGAATTTCTGGTTCATTATATTACTGGCGGTACGGAAAGTTGAGTCACAATTCCCTTATTCACATAGGTACCTACAGATATCACGAAGGCGCGCTTTCATATTTTTGAGTGTAGTTGTATGTATGTACTACCTACCCTAGCGATTATATTTTATACTAGCTTTCCGGGCGCGGCTCCGCCCGCGCGTATGCCGGTTATCGCGCAAAAACATTAACCTCTTTTTGCGCAGTTGGATAAAAACTATCCTATGTTTTTTCCCGGGTCTCAAACTGTTTCCATACCAAATTTAATTCAAATCGGTCCAGTAGTTTTGGCGTGAAAGCGTAACAGACAGACAGAGTTACTTTCGCATTTATAATATTAGTACTGATTATGTCATTTCAAATAAAGATAAACCGCTGTAAAAAAGCGCTGTAAAAATACAAAATTAAACAAAACCTATAGAGATAATGAATAGGTTGAAACGTTACTTTGCGGAAAACCATATTTAATATAAACAATTATTCTAAGAAAACATTAAATTAATATTTTAATAGAGCACTTAAAAAATATTAAATAAATAGCTCTAGTAACAATTCCGCCTAAGTTTCGTCCCTAAAATTCCGCCTAAATTCCGCCGACGTCACTAACGCCACGCAGACAAACCGGAAGAATTTTCAACGCGTGGCGCTTCTACACGAAGTATAATTTTTTTAATCATCTCAAAATATTTCTAAATATTACTTGAGAGTGAGACGTTTTTAAATAAAGAATAAAGATAAAACGCCGTAGAAGTACCTCTCTAAAGATACAAAATAAAATAATTCTGAAGAGGATACACATTGGCTTCATTTTTAATAATAGTTACCTAATAAATTCATAATAAAACATCGTGAAAAAAATACAAATTAATATTATGAAGTGATGTTAAAATTAATGAGAACTCAACTTGTAATTTTAATAAAACGACTACTGGAGGGTGCTTTTAAAAATGTGCTTAAGCAGTGAGTAGTAATTTAGACAAAAAGGTTTCAGAAATGAGACGACGCTGAAATATTGAAAAGGTCAACATTTTAAAATAACATCTATTAATTCCGACTGAGCTACGTGGAGTTTGTGACAAAAATCTACCCGTAAGTTGGAAGTAAGTCGGAATCTTAATCATCATCTTCTGAAGCTTTGATAGCTGAGCGGTTACGGTTAGGATTGCTGTGCTGCATGTCCATGGTTCGATTCCCACTGCCAGCTTGAGCTGTATCGCATGGTGGAAGGGTATTTTGTAAATGTTGGCCTTTTTCAGCAATCACCCACACAATTTTTTTAATAATAGTTGATAGGCTAGATTTGACCACTATCACACCTGATGGTAAGTGATAATGTGGTCAAAGATGTTGTGCAGGCTAACCTAGAATTACTGGCTCTCAATGACTGCCGCCGGAACACACCGTAAGGGCTTGGCGACAGATTTTCTTTTTGAGGGTGGTGGCTACTCAGGCGGGCATTCGCTATCCTTAGACAACACCGTAACCGACGGCTTAACGTGCTCTCCTAAGCACGGAAGCGCTCAGTAGTAATGTCACTAGCGGTCATCCATCCAAGTCATGTCCGCGTAGGACGTTGCTTAGCTGATCGGTTAAGAACGGCTAAGCAAACTTAACTACGAGTGCTTCAAACTACTTTAACAGTATGTAAATAAAGAAACATATACAACTTTTGGACAATAACGAAATATCAAAGATGGCAATTTTCTCCATGTCAATAATCCTGCCTGTCTATACAAAGAACTACGATTATTCGTATATGAACCACCATGAGTGATCGTTATTTAAAAACTATCATTGGTTCAGGGCCATAAAAATTAAACTCGATTAACCCATTCAAATATCTCATTCACAATCAAGTCATTTCTACCCAAAAGTTCAGAATACGACCACCTATTCACGTAAACTCATAGACGGTTTGACAGGCGGCCATCTTTGTTTTCTTTTTTTAGCGGCAGGCGTCAATGGCATCTCATTATTATTCCGAAAATAATGATGGGAAAAAAATACCCGATTATCGGGTTCTAAGAACGATTCTTAGATTACCAAGCGCGGTCTGCTTTTGTTAACTATAGTTACTGGCATGATAATCTGTGACAGCTGATCGAATACTTTTAAAGTTGAAAACACCTGGTGACCATTCGCAAGATTTAGTGTGGCCCGGTGTATCGATAAAATATGTAAAATGCTATCGATTAATTTGCATATTTTTGTGATTTTATACAAATGTTGCATATCGGTTTCAGATTAGGATTTGTTTATATTAATATGTGATTACCTACGTAGCTTGGAGTTAATATTTATTGCGCCCTTATTATTATTATTACGTATTTTGGTACTTTGAGTGGAGATGATACTCAAATATAATTTTACAGAATATAGATTTTGTTACTTATTAGGTACGTGATACAAATAAATTTTAAAAGTTTTTATTATAAGTAACCCATAGAATTACTAAATCATTATGATGAAATAAATAGAGAATTAAATTCCTGTTATATTCCAGCGGTCTCCATATTTTGACCGCTAAATATTTTTAGTTTTGTTTTAATTATGGTCACGACGTATATCATTGACATCTTTATCTATACAGGTATATACACTCACACATTTTTAACAAACTACTTTCTACTCAACATCCTATTATTACAAAATTGAACCCATACAATTACTTAAGCATGATGATGAAATAAATATAAATAAATTTTCTATGATAAATCGGGCATTCAACATATTTTGAGGTTTTTTTATTTAGTTTTGTTATAATACATTCACATCATATATTATTGACATCAACATATTACTAACATACATTTTGAATACATTATTCAACATCCCATTAGGACTAAATTTTACAATCTCTAACAAAAACCATAAAAAAAAACTATCATCACGTCTGTGTTTACGGAATGGGTAGGCAGATGTGTCTCTCATGTGATCTATCATATCATATAACACTCACTTATTGCCTGACATCGTTCGGTTCCTAATAGAGAGCGAGATCCATCTGCAGTGTACAGTCGCAAATTACTACCTAGAATTATTTCTTCTTCGCTCCCTAAAATAATACTAACCTTTCGTAAAAACTCTATTGATGGAGTCAAAATCGTAATAAAAACGCCCAGCGCCCAGTGCTTCCCATCCCTACTCGATAAAGGCGTTCGATCGTAAAAACTACTACAAAAGAATTCCACAAGAACGCTTAATTCTTGAATAGGCACCACGTATGCACAAATCGTTTAGGACCTTACGTATGATTTTACATGGATATAATTTTATCATGGAAGTGGTAACCTTAGTGTTTTTTTTTTAATATTTGTGACGGAATCAACACGATGGCCATCTGGTGTTATGCGTTAAAAAAAAACAAAATTATTTATTGTCAGCTGTGTGTTACTTGTTAATTTAATTGTATTAATTATATTATAATTAATATTAGGTGATGAAATAATTATTATTTAGATAAAATGTCAAGATTTTTATTACTTAAGAATTTGTCAATTGTATAATAGCATTTGTTCAGTAATAGCTTCGTTAGATTGTTTTGAAATTTGATGAATGTCATAGCTTTCATTGTATCTGTTAAATGGTTTAACCTGTGCGTTTACCAAATGCAGTTCGTTTTCTCGAAATCGCAGTTAATTTTTGTGTACCTACTGTCACTTGCTATCAAAACAAATCTAACGATATCTCATACATTAAAATCAGTTGAGATGTTTAAAAGTTATGATGGATTAAAGAAACTCACATCATACATACCTACATACATGAACCCTTAAAACATAAACACTCCCTTTTTGTAAAGTCGTGTAATAATTAATAATTACTATACAAAGCTTATGCGATTACCAAGCATCAATGACAAAAAGCTATTACAATATATGGTTACAAAATATGTGACCGGTGATTGATGAAATTTAGTACAAAGGCTTCTTGGTTATTAATTAAAACTTAAGTCCGCTCTGGATCAGTTTACCCATTATCCCGATAAACTGAGTATTTCCCAGAAAACGTGATATAACCAATCCCATGCAGGCAAAGATTCGTGCTAGATATTAAGACTGGCAGTGTATTAAGGAAGTAAGCCTTGCTAAAACTAAGTCTATCAATAATCTTTATTTTTCTTACTCGTCGTTTTGAGATAAACCAACCACGCTGTGCACAACACGTCGACACGACCAAAGGCCACTTCCACTCATTTTACAACTTAAAGAACCTTTTCTTTCGTCGTGGGTGTTTAAAAAACGATACAGTTTCGCCTCTAACCGTGTTAACTTCTATTCTGCATAAGCGTTGCAAATTGCAATACATTGATGTTTGGCTCGTTGAGGAAAAAACTTGTTCAATACAAAAGTACCACTTCTTAGAAGTAGCGTATAAACGTTAACAGTAGGTCAACTTGATCCATATGTGGCATACGCACTGTGCATGCCACATATTTATAGTTCAAAACACGGGTCGGTACGCGTCACCCATCGTCCATGAATCCTGTTCCTGACGTCCTAGTCACTGTGGCCGAAATTTTCACCATTGAACTGTGATACCGTAAATCTAAACTGATTGTTAGAGATACACCATATGTATGAGAAAAACCGGATGTACCACGTGGTTGTTTCTGAAATCGCAGAACATTATAAAATCATTACAACACGACACCTACTGATCTAGTCAGTATTCTTTATGTGATTGTGATGGAATGCGTACGAGGCTCACCTGATGTTACCTCTGCCTACAACAGATGCATTTCATCACAAGTGTCCAACTGCACTGCGCCCATTACCCTAAGTCATATAGTTGTTTAGTCTCACTTGCCTCTAATTCCAAATTACTTAATTACTGGCTCTCAAGGACAGTGCGATCTCAAGGACAGTGAGTTCTGGCAGAAGCCAGTACACACTGTTCGTTGCTTGGTTTTCTATTTGATTGTAGGCTAGCCAGGCCAGCATTCGTAAAATGCTTTTCCATCATGCAGTGAAGCTGAAGCCGACGATGAGTATCGAACCACGGACTTGCGGCATATCAACATGAATATATATATAATTTTAATCACAAAATGCGTGTGTATATTTGTATTCAAATTGCGAGCAAGCGGTGACTAAATCTATATCTGGTCATCCAGAGCTCAATTTGTTTAGATGAATCCCATCCGACCAAATTGATTACATTCTTCACATTTATTGAAAACTTTAAATACAACCAATCATATTTGTTCCGGATATTGGTAAATTGTTAATTTGGCTTTAGTTTACTGCTGTCCTATAGCGATCTTCTAGTTTCGCGACTTTTTTTCATGTGTTTGTCACGGAACAACCACGAGGCCCACCTGATGTTTAGCGGATTGACCTCTGCCCGATGCATTTCGTCATGTGACGAATTGCATTGCGGCCGTCACACTGAGACATACAGTTGTTGTGTCTCATGTGCAAGGAATGCTGACGGAATACACTGTTAGGTGCTTGGCGACAGGTTTCCTACTTGAGGGTGGTAGGTAGCCAGGCGGGCATTCGCAAAATGCCCTACCACCATGCGGTGAAGCTCAAGTCGGCGGTGGGGGTCGAACCAGGGACTTACGGCACGGCAGTCCATAACCATTACCGCTCGGCCATCATTGCTATAAAATTACATGAGTATAGAACTAGTTATAACAAACTAAGATTTAAAAACTAAATCATGATATTATTTTCATATCCGTCCAAAAGTAGGCATGGAGTACCTATTAAGCTAGGCACTATGCGGATATGTGAGCCTGTGATAATTTCATCATTATCATCAGGCCGAAGCCGTCTACTGTTGAACAAAGCCTCCCCAATAGAACGCCACGAAGAACGGCTATTAGTCGCTTGTAACCATTGGCTACCCGCGACTTTTTCGATGTCATCAGTCCACCTAGCGTAGACAATGATTCCACTTGTTGGTTATTGGTTAACCGGTCGAGAATGGTGAACTGGGTTAAACTAGAAGGTACTGACTCAAGGACAATAGCCGGTTGCACCATTACGGTTTTATGCTTGTCGACACATTTATAAAGGTATAGGTAGCCAGAATATATATAGAATTCGCAAGATGCCCCGCTACCATGCGCTAAAGCTCTGCCGTGGCGCGATTTGAAGTTTGCTACCTAGGCTTGCACGGCATTCCATGTGCATTGCGACTGGGGCTGACTTATTGGACTTGTGAAATTTTTCCGATTATGATATTAACAACCAAATAGGAACATATGTACGACTAAATTCCGTATTCAAATACTAGACGCTGGCTTTAATTAAACATTCCTAGACCTGTTTCCGGCATCATATATCCGGTTCCCGGATCAACCAAAAACTACCCCATCCCTAATTCACAACTAAATTAAATTGTGTGATAGCAATCTGAACAATTGCTTTGATTAGCATACTCGTGTATTGGGTATTACAGGTTTTAATTAATTCGTACAGACTGGCGTTCCCAAAATGCCCCACCATCATAAAATCTACTTATTAACAAGACCATGCGTGACCTATTTCTGTTTTTTTTCTACTGGTGTTTTGAAGCCATATAGCATTTCGCCACGAATTGCACTGCGCCCGTCACCTCTGGTACTCACTACACTACACTGGCTCTCAAGGACAGCTGCCCGAGCACACCTTTAAGTGCTTGGCGACAGATTTTCTACCTGAGGGTGGTTGCTAGCCAGGCGGGCATTCGAAAAATGCCCTTCCACCATGCGGTGAAGCTCAAGCCCGCGGCGGGATTCGAACCATGGACCTGCTGCGCGGCAGTCCATAACCAATGCCACTGAGCCATCATTGCATAATATACTTACTCGTAGAAGGTACCATAGGCACAAAAACGATCGAGTTTTTAATGATTTTCAACTTAAATATACCAGGCACACATGAGCCCTTAGGATGTGATCCAAATGGGACCTGAAAGCAATAAGAATATTCAATAGTGCATATATAATAATTCTATGAGGCCTAACAAAGACCATCCACAAATTCAACCCTGACTTATCAAGGCCGTTTCAAATCTCCCGAGTCAATAATCAGCAGACCAATCTCTTTACATACCCTACTGCGTATGCCACAGTAGCAATCGAGATGATTTCGATCGGTTGCGAAGCATATTGGAGCTTATGTAAAGTACTTTAAGCCTTATCGTTATCGTCATAGAGTGCACATTGCCATTTATGTACTTAGCTGGCAGTCGACGTAGCTTTGGGCTTCAATTCGACACGATTTAAATGTGATAGGAGTTAATGGTTATTATTGTTACGAATTCAGTTATAGCGTTGTTATTGTTTTATGTGTGCACTAAATGGTTTATAGGTTTTTGTTATCGATAAGATCTCAGGCTTAAAAATGGGCTAGCGACATGATAAATACAGTAATGTATTTATATTTATGTATTTATTTTTGAAGCAGTGATAGCTCAGTGGCTTTGGCTATGGACTGCCGCGCAGCAGGTCCATGGTTCGAATCCCGCCGCTGGCTTGAGCTTCACCGCATGGTGGAAGGGCATTTTTGCGAATGCCCGCCTGGCTAGCGACCACCCTCAAGTGGAAAATCTGTCGCCAAGCACCTAACGGTGTGTTCCGGCAGCTGTCTTTGAGAATTGAGAGCCAGTAATTCTAGGTTAAGCCTGTTAACACCTTCGACCACATCGTCACTTACCATCAAGTGAGATTGTGGTCAAAGGCTTACCTATCAACAATTTAAAAAAAAAAAAAAATGTATGTTTAATGATATAGGGAATTACTTTAACATAATCGTCTTAGCACCTTCTCATCTTCCCGCAACCCAAAAAGTGGCCGGTGCGGCGGCTGAACTAGCAGAAGGCCTCAAAAGGCGCAAATATAGTAATCTCAGTAGTTGTGTTAGTTTGTTTTTTAGATTTTTTTTTTGTTAGTTTGTGCCTTTTGGGGTCGAAACGCTGGGACCGTGGGGACCGAGCGCCAATATTATTAAAAGACGTCTTAAAACGTCTGGTCGACGCTACTTGTGACCAAAATGCTGGCATATACTTTGCACAGAGGATAAGCATTGCCATACAACTTGGCAACGTGGCCAGCATTTTGGGAACACTGCATAATGGTAGCGGATTATTGGATTAGTTTTGTAGTAATTTTAAGTTTTTTAGTTAGGTACATAATCGTTGTGTCGTGAAGGAGTAGCGCAATGTGTGTATTTAGTAGGTTGAAGTGGATAAGTTTTACCAGATGTGGTTTAGTTCCGTGTATTAGGTAGCCCTTGGGGTGCTGGGCTAGAATTTCACCCCCTCCCCCTCAATCTCTTCCCGAGGGTGTCGTAAAAGGTGACTATGGGTAAAACACCGGAAAGTGGGCAACAGCGTCTTCTGAGGAATATGCTGTTATTATTTTTTGGGGAATTTGAAATTTACCTTGAAGTAATTATATTTTTTTTTCCTAAATTGCTTAGACTTTTATTAAGAAGGTACCCAAAACATCTATTGACAGGAGTACTGTGAAAGAAAGTACTTATTCACTATAGTACCTATTTTTCATTTTTATTATTTATTTATTTTTATTTATTTATTTACAACGAAACACCAACAGTATATATATTACAAAATTCTAAAATACATGATAACCAATTTGTTTCTGATATATATATACCCCTTATGGGTGTTTACAACATTCTTAAAAAAGGTAGAACATTATTCTTGCTGAGCAACAAATTTTGTCAACAAGAAAATTTAATTTTTTTAATTTGTAATTACTAATAAGTTTTATACGAAGAAAATAATAACGGTATCTATAAATTAATAATTATACTTTAAAACTTTAAAATATACTTAAAATACTTATAAGACCGAAAATGGCAGAACATCATCTATCTAAATATTTTACTAATTTGTTCTTAAAGATGTTTAAAGAGTCGTGAAAGATATCAAGATCTTCCACGGAGGCATTTATTTCATTATAACTACGGCACATTCTAGGTATTGGGGAGTTACGAGCTAAGTTCGTTTTGGCATGAGGAATGTGAAAGATTTTAGAGATTTTACCACGTGGGTAATTGCCAGGAACTTTCAATGAAATGTCTTTCAAGATTATGGGACAGTCGGTTTGGTTGTGAATTTGTTTATACAGAAATGAGAGATCTCTAATTTTTCTTCGGTTGCGTAATTTATCTATTTTGAAAAAGTAACAGCGGTAAGAATATGGACTTCTGTGCGAAATTCCTTGGCACGAAAAAGCCAAGGATCTAGTGAAGGCTCTCTGGATGCTCTCAACACGCTGCGAGTGCACAGAGTAGAAGGGGCTCCACACGACGCTCGAAAATTCCAGACAACTACGAACCATAGAGCTGTACAGTAATATTTTAGTGTGCAACTTAAATTTCTTAGAATTACGCCTTATGAAACCTAGCTGTCGTGCTGCTTTTTTTACTATTGAGTCAATATGAGATCTAAATGATAATTGGCTGTCTATTAACACTCCCAAATCACGGATTTCCTGCACCTCCTGTAGCAACTCATCATTAAGCGCATAGGTTGAATTTATGGGTCTTTTTTTGCGTGTATATTTTATGTAGAAACATTTTTTTACATTAAGATGCATTTGGTTAATATCACACCATTCACTAATATTATTTATGTCACTTTGTATAAGATTAATATCACTGTCGCTGTTTACTGTTTTATAAATTTTTAGGTCATCCGCGAATAATTTATATTTGCAATGTTTTATACAACGGGTAATATCATTTATAAAGATAGAAAAAAGGATTGGACCTAGGTGGGAACCCTGGGGAACTCCAGACTCCGCAGAGCCGCAACGCTTGACTAGCAGAGGTGGGATATCATCAGGACCCGGTCCTTTTTGAGCATCTAATTGTTTAATTTTTTTAAAGATTTCGCGTTCAGTGAAGCTTACTCTGCTTATGCAGTTGTATTGTAGACTATACTCAAATGCACTGTCACTAGAATCCACAGGCGGGTTTGAAGTAAATGCGTTAGAAAAATTCTTTGCCAATAAATTTGCTATATCTTTCCCTGTACTAGCTACGTCGTCTCCTAAGTGCATTTCTGCAGGAAGTGACGACCTAGTCCTCCGCCTGTCCCTGACATACCGCCAAAATACTTTCGGATTTTTCGCAATGCTATTTTCTGTGTTTTGTATATAATTTTTGTATAATGCATCAAATAACTTATGACAACGCTCCCTTAAAATATTAAATTCCATTAGGTCACGAGGGTTATTATATTTACGATATCTAGTCCGGATCTTTTCTTTTTCTGCGAGTAATTTGATCAATGCTATGTTAAACCAAGGAGGGAATGTCTTTCTATTAAACTTGTGTTTGGGAACAAAATCTTCAATACATTTTCTAATTATAGTGTAAAAAGTAGAGATCATTTCATTTACTGTAGTACAGTCATTAAAAGCTTCACACCAATCTATACCTCTCAGGTATAACGAGATGCTGTCGAAATCAGCTTTGTAAAAATTAAATTCAATAGTCGTCTTAGGACGCAAAAATTCAAATTCTTTGTTCGGAATAGTAAGTAAAAACGGGGGATGTTTAACATCAAGTTTGCTTAAGTAGTCGGGGGGCGCCGTTAGAGAAATGTCAGTTATCGTACTTAGAGCAAGATCCAATATTCTGTCGTCTTCGTTACATATGCTATTAAACTGCTGTATATTGGATAATGAAATAAAGTCAACTAAGACATTTCCCAACGAGTTTCCATAATTTGATGGAGTTGTGAAATTATTGCATTTGGTCCATTTTATGAATGGTAGATTAAAATCTCCAAGCATCACAACTTCGTCTACCTGACCAATGAATATGTGTCTACCTGATAATGATTATTAGCATTATCCAAAAAAGCATTTAACTTGTCTAGTTTTACAGGAGGGGGCAAGTAAACGGTACAAACAGCAACTTTTTTTATGGTCTTGCCTGTACGCAATTCTAATAGCACCCAAATATCTTCACAGCTAGATTCCCAGGCGTGTAAACGCGTAGATACATATTTACGTGAGAGAGCTATCAGTACGCCACCACCATCTTTCTTTACATTAGGATTGGAGTCGGAACATACTCGATCACGTCGATACACTTCGTACCGAGAGTCTATAATTTCGCTACTGTAAATGCTGGAATTCAACCAAGTTTCAGAAAATGCCAAAATATCGTAAGAATTTAGTAAAACGTTATTCAAAATATCGTTTGTTTTCGTTCTCATGCCACGAACGTTTTGATAATATATAGTAGCCATTTTTATATATTATAACACTAACAATGTACTAAATCAATGAAATATACACTTAATTTTTTTTTTTTTTTTTTTAAACGTAAAGAAGTTACTGTCCATGGTTCGTATTAAAATTGCGGCGCTAGTTTCGTCCTTCCTTGCGTAGATCCGGCCGTCACGAACCCAGACAAACTTGTATCTCAACTCCTTCGCCTTTTTCCTCGCAGCGGCGTGGATTGCCTTGTTGGTTGGACTCAAGTGTTCAGAAACAAAAACGGGAACACTATTTCCACCAATACCCAGGTGGGCCGAGCACAACTTGTCATGAGTGTTAGTTTTGTTAAACCTCTGAACTGCTGCGAGTAGATTGTCGCGCATAAGTCGGGTCCGCAGCTTAAGGATTATGGTGCGAGGTCTATCGCTTTCCTTATTCAACTTCGCCACTCTCGTTACGTGGACGATGTCATTCCCGGAAATAGAGCATTCTGTCTTCTTAGAAAGTTGTTCTATAATTTTGAGAACATTCTCTGACCGGCTTTCCGGTATACCATTTATCTCCACGTTACACTCGCGCTGGTGCTGCTCCATTTGGTTCAGACGACCGTTTAGACCTTTTTCCAGCTCTATAACCTTAGAAGTAAGCTCTTCATTACTTCTCTGGAGTTGGTCTATGACAGTAGATTTCTCTTCCAGACATTTTTTTAACTCTTCGTAGCCGGTATTAAAAAAATGTACATTTTAGTATACTAACTCAAAAGTAAAGTGAATTGGAAGTTCGTACGAATTAAAAATACAATAAATAACTGTTGTCAATATGATTTATGCATAATCGTAATCAAAATTCGGAACCTATTTGGAACTTTGCTGTAAATTAAGATTTGTTCCGGTTTGTCTCGCCCCCGGCTACAAGAAACATCTGATAAATACCCCCTAGATATCTCCAATTTGGTGACTATCGATTAGTAATCAAACAAATGTTTGTCTCTTTACCTAAATAATGGAGACTGGTCCGCCACTAACCTCTAGTAATTATGAAGTTGCAGGATAAAGAGCAATAAACCGTATCGTGCTGGCGCTTCGATTACTGAACTTTAAGTTCACTTGATTCTGTGGGATCAGGAATATGTTAGAGAATAGATTAGATTACAGTACTGGCTGCAGGTTTTACATGTCATCATCACGCTTAAATCTTCGAAGGAATAGGAAGAGGTTGTAAATAGATTTTTCCATCCCATTTATGTATGTGTGTTATATATAGGAGGCCATAATGTGTCATGAATATCATATTATACGGGGTGGGGTTATTGCCTGACCGCTTTTTGATTACGGTCAGAAACCTGGATGGGAATCCTCATTGATAGTCGCTACCTTTTGGGTCATACAAATCGATCAAGTAGTAGAGAGCCAACAGGGCTTTGTGTACGCCTGCAGTGCAGCAAAATTCTATCGCACATCGATGTGAGCAGTGGGAGGCGACTTATTGTAACAGTTTTCCTCTCTGTAGCATTTTACAATCACTCAAGGGAAATTCGGGCTATTCCAAAAAAACAGAATTGAACAATAACAAATAAATCGATGGATTCAATCTCCATCAAATCATCAATCCATCATTGGTTGATCCATAACCCGCTTTAAAAAATCCATTAATTAGAATTTTTAACCATAACCCCCAAAATCCCCATTTATGGATTCTATCTCCATTTGATCCCCATTAAATCACCATTCAATCCATCACAATACTCTATAGGCCGAGTGTGAAAGTAATTAATTAATTAATTACTATATAATTAATTCTTAAGTCGTCAAATAAAGTTCATAGAAAAAGAGAGACGAAAATAAACAGTCTCCATCCGAAAGTCATCCCATTCAATAACGACTATTGTATTCGAACCATCTCTAAATGTGTTGCCATAAATCTTTATTGTTCTTATCTCTTCAAGCTAAATAAAAATTACAGCAGCGGCGAACAACCAAGATCCTGTCTTAGATATCATCGTGTCTTAAATCATGTGTGAATTGGCCAATTGAAATGGTTATCTTCAGGAATCTGCCTGCAGCTTAACAAAAATGTATTAAACTTAACAGATAGAAAGTAAGATAAGGTTTGGCGCACACCGAAGCAAGCTTGACGAATTCGAACACGTTTGATGTATATATATTAAATGTTTTTTTTAATATAAGTTAATAAGAAGCTTTAAAATGACATTTATATAAAAAACATAATTTTATTTTTTTATGACATTTTAACTCAGTCCTACTTTTGTTTCAGATATTAAGAAAAAGTGTAAAAATTAAAATGAATTAATTTTTAAATTGTGTTCACGCGTCTCTTAACACCGGTTTAGCGGAATAACATTCTCAGTAATTTGCATTTTCATTCCATTGTGTCATTGCAATTCCATTGTATACGATATATACCATTGTATACGTTTTAAGGCAGGAAGACAAGCAAGCAGTACACGCACTTACGCACACTACTGAGACTCAATCAGGAAACGTCACCTGATTTGACATTGCCATGTTCAAGGTACGAGTGCCGCTTCTCCCATTTTTTGACAGTTCATTATACAAATTTGCGTTTTACCTAAGACAACAATTTCGGAATATTATAGTATCTTATATATATTTTCTATCTTCAGTTTCTGGTATGATTTTTTAAAAATAAATGACTATTATTATAATTATTATATCTATCTCATTGCTGCAAAGACTTCCTAGATAAATTAAAAAAAAATACCTTTAATTATTCATCTCGCTCCGTCCTTCGACCAATATAAAATGAATTCATTCATTTCATCCGTCATCTCTTTGCCTCAGTGCGCGGTGCACCTTACGTAAAACGCAGATGCTGTAGAAAGTCAAGTAGCCGAAAGGCAGTGAAGATATAGAGGTAAAAATTATAAGGCTGGTACACGACGATTATTTAAATTATCGTTGTTGGGCCCTTGTTACTGAGCAACAGTGTATGTAGTAGTTACTACTGTGAAGATGGTATTTTATAACCAAATGACGGATCAGTAAGTTGTGGTCAGATCCGCTCTGGTTGCTTTGTCGTGGAAACGATGCTTGTATAGGAAGAAAATTTATTTTTATTTTTGGTGATAGGCTAGGCTTTATGATGTGGTCGAAGATGTTGAAATAATCTAGCATTGCTGTCTCTTTTTTTTTTTATTGTTGATAGGTAGCCTTTGACCACAATCTCACCTGATGGTAAGTGATGATGTGGTCGAAGGTGTTAACAGGCTTAACCTAGAATTACTGGCTCTCAAGGACAGCTGTCGGAACACACCGTTAGGTGCTTGGCGACAGATTTTCCACTTGAGGGTGATCGCTCGCTAGCCAGGCGGGCATTCGCAAAAATGCCCTTTCACCATGCGGTGCTCAAGCCCGTGGCGGGATTCGAACCATGGACCTGCTGTGCGGTAGTCCATAGCCAAAGCCACTCAGCCATCACTGCTTCAAAAAGCTGCTCAAGGGATTTTTCTATTTCGACGGATTTTCTACTTGAGGGTGGCTACTTGAGGTTTTTATGCCTGATAGGTTAGCTTTTGACCACTATCTCATCTGGAGTAAGTGATGATGTGGTCGGAGATGTTGTTCAGGCTAACCTAGAACGGTGGTAAGGGTGGTAGCTAGCCAAGCGGGCATTCGCAAAATGCTATACTACCTACTATAACGATTGCAATCCTAAGACAATAATATCTTCAAGTGAGCGAGTGGTCAAAGGCTGGCCTATTAGCTATTAATAAATATCAAATATTTAGGGATGCGTATTCTGATGAGGCATATAACAGGGAATGATTTTATCAGAAAAAAAAATATCGTCTTACGGAATTACGTTTACGTTCTACGGACAGTCCTATACGTTCCGTTTACGTTTTACGGACCGTTTCTCAATTTATTGTAAAATTGCACTCAATTTACATATGCCCCTTTGGATCGTAAAAAGTAGAGTGCGCGTTACGTCCCTGGTTTTAGCTCTAGTGAGGTTTTGACACTAAAGTCCCGTGGGTAATTGCATTTTAAATTCGGTAGCAGTGAATGCAGCTTTGTTGCGAAATACACTTTGTGGAATATAGTGCTTTTGATGTGAGAATAGCAACTAAGTTGAACACTGGGACAGGCAGCTTTTTCTAGGAATTACACTAATAAATTGAAATGTAAGCTTGTTAGTGTTTGTTGTAAGTTGAAACATTCAAAATGGCTGCTCACATTTTCATGATATTTGCACTTAAGTTTATTATGTCATAGTACATGGGATAATTTTTATCGCGATTTATCTAAAAATTCTGTTTAAAGCATTGATTTAAATAAAAAAGGAAGATAGGTTACGCTCCTATCCAATATTAAAACAATGTAGTGTGAAGAAAATTTAACACAAGCATATAATGCAAAAAAAATATAGTAATGTGCAGGATTCGAACCGACGGCGTTCATCCACCCCTATAGCCGGGGTATGCTAGCTCAGTCGGTCAGACCGATTAAGCTAACATGACATTCCTAATGTCATGTTAGCTTAATCGGTCTGACTCATAACTCTAATTTTTGCTCCTGCTCTTCAACCATCATATAGGGATGGAGCGACACCTATAGTTAAACTTACGCTGTACTACAAACAAGACCGATTTTGCAATTGGTTTTAAACTTTTAAATGAAAAAATCGGCCAAGCGCGAGTCAGACTCGCGCACGAAGGGTAGCGTACTATTAGCTATACAACATTATTTTTATGACTTCATATTATAACCTTTTTTTGTTTTAACGTGCGCAAGTCCAACCTGCGCTTGGCCAACTTTTTGTATGTATTTGTTGTTATAGCGGCAACAGAAATACATCATCTGTGAAAATTTCAACTGTCTAGCTATCAACGTTCTTGAGATACAGCCTGGTGACAGACGGACGGACGGACGGACAGCGAATTCTCAGTAATAGAGTCCCGTTTTGACCCTTTGGGTACGGAACCCTAAAAAGACATGGATAGTTGATACATGGTCCCAATTCTAAATATGTAATTAGGTACATTAGAGATTTAAGGAAAACGTTTTAATATAATTCCTTCATAAATGTCCACAGAGCCATCCACTGAAAATGTGAATTAAAGAAACACGCCTCTCCTGAAATTAAACTCTATTATGTCTTTGTTACAGCTCAAATTGAATCGCTTCACGCTCCGACGTTGGGCAACGTGGAACTGCCGTGTGACGTCACTCCAGCTCTGCCAGGGGACGAGATGGGCCTGGTGATCTGGTACAAACAGGGGCATGAGACGCCTATTTACTCGTAAGTAAAAAATTAATTCATTAGCATACCTATTTGTTTTTGCTTTAGTATTTTATACCCAGACAGGGGTGAGTATGAATGTAGGCAGATCCACGGATCTTATTCGTACTACATTACACCACATTTCTCTTTAAATGTGTTTCGTTCCTCCTTAATACGTCATGCCCATACTACGATAGAAGAGATCTTTCAGTCCAAACATGCACGTCCCTCCAATGTCTTTACCCCTACATGCAAAAAATGTGTATATACGCAATACACGCAATCTCGGCAATATCATTGGTTCTTCAGTCATCGTGGTGTGTGTGCGATCCGCGCGAACGTGTACGAGTTCATTGTAAAATCGCTGCACGCACACATATATATTCACGTTTAGAGGAGAGGCGTGCAGTTTTAGACTGAAAGATCCCTATTGGTCATATTTTTTTTGTCTCTGGTGCTTCAAAGTTTCTCTGATATACTTATTCATTATCTTATCCATTCTCCTTAAAGCACGCGTCCATCTTAACACTGATAGAGCCCAAAGAGCGACCTTATAATATATAGGAAATCTGGGCAGACATTTTATGTATGACCGGATTTCCAGTTGTTCTTTTCTACAGATCGCAGGAGAAATGCTAGTCTCGTGAAATTTTGTAAGCAGGTTCGATAACCGTAAGGATTTATTTGTCGATACAGTTTTTGATATGGGGTTTTAAAACGTAATAAATTCGAAGTGCTAAAATTTTAACAAAAAAAAACCGACATCAAACAGAACATATTCTACAATAAAAATGCATTAAAAGGCGTTAAAACAAATTAGTAATAGTTAATCGTTTACAGTTTTTTTGTCCATTTTATATCGACAAGTGAAAATGAGAACATCATCAATTTAGTCGGGCCAAATTAATACGCATTATTAGGATAATCAGTACTACTCGTCAGATCTCACCGATTGTTCACTTTTTTATTTTGCGAATGCCCGCCTGGCTAGCTACCACCCTCAAGTTGAAAATCTGTCTCCAAGCACCTAACGGTGTGTTCCGGCAGCTATCCTTGAGAGCCAGTAATTATAGGTTACCCTGAACAACATCTTCGACCACATCATCACTTACCATCAGGTGAGATAGTGGTCAAAGACTAAGCTATCATGCATAAAAAAATAAAACGATCTCACTGAAATATAAATGGGACCGCATCACAAGCACCAGCTTTGTTAATATAAAAAAATATCAAAATGGTTCACCCTGTAAAAAGTTATGAGGTACAATAACACACACAAAAAAAATACAGTCGAATTGAGAACCTCCTCCTATTTTAGAAGTCGGTCAAAAATCATATCAATCGCGAGTCCTTCATCTCACTGCGACTAGTGACTCGTGATCAAAGATTATAATTAGTGCTGTCTCCCATAAAATACGTCACCAATTATATAAGTATATGTTATATACACATATTGCTTCATTATGAAACGCCTAAGTAATTTCATCCATATCACCTCGCTATCAAATGTCATATAACTCCAGTTAGTGTATACTCGTAACTTGACACTCGTTTATGTTCATCCCTAAACCACGGAACGTTCAACAATTATTTAGAACGGCCAAGATTTTTAAGTCCGCTTCTGTTGAATAAAATTTTGATCTGACATAAAAGTTTTATCGTGATATGTTTTTACCTTTGTGATGTTTCTTTAACGGGCGAAGTAGGGATTCAAAAATGGGAGAAATAATAGTGATTGGACAAATTATCTGTATCATTGTAATTCACTGTATACTATAAAAAGAAACTAGGCACACTAGAAAAGACGAAATTGCAAGAGGTACTATGGGCTCACTTTTATAAACAAAGTCATATAGATTAGACCACATCTAGTAGTATTTTCTACAAAGTTTTCGGGAAACTCCCGAGACGAGAAGTCTCGATTCGAAGAAGTTGATAGCGGGCTATATAAATCGCGCGAGGAAATATAACGGGCGAGTGAAGGCCGTCTATAGCCTGGAAGCACTTTGATTTACTGACGTGTTTTCTAGTCTGTGATCGCTACGTTATTTTTAGTTTGTGATCACTGCTAGTCTATTGTCATCTGAGAGTCAATGATTACGTCATGAGACACAAAAGTTTAATAAAAAATCGGGCCAAGTGCGAGTGGGACTCGCGCACGAAGGGTTCCGTACCGTTTTATTGTATGGCAAGTAAAACCTCTTTTATTGCATGGGAGCCCCCTTCATTACATATTTATTTTATGTTAATTAATTACATTTAAAGAGAACATAAAACTAAATATTCTGTGAATAGTTAAAGCGTCTTCCTGTCACCGTTATTAGTATCGAGCAAGAAACGGTAAAAAAAAACAAGTTTTTTGTATGGGAGCCCCCCTTAAATATTTATTATATTTTTAGTATTTCTTTTTATAGCGGCAATAGAAATACATCATCTGCAAAAATTTCAACTGTCTAGGTACATATAATAATTATAACGTATTTTTATCATTCATCAACAGATTATTCTATTTGACAGCCTAGCGGTATTATGGACTGTAGTGCCTCATCACCAGCATGAGCTTCATCGCAAGACTCGCTTGGCTTACAGCCTCAAATAGAAAATGTATCGCCAAGCACCGACTAATATTACAGAATTTAAAAGACAGATATAACAGGATAAAAATGCTAATATCACGGAATATAAAAAGGTACCATGATCCACACAGTATAGCTGACTGTATTCCGCCTCCTAGGCCCTTCTATTCTATATTATCTATTCCTTATTTTCAACCATTCCCATTAGCATACGAAATATGATAATGATGATCGTTCTTAAGTATCCTTATAATTAATCCTATTTCATCTGCCGCGTTTAACACGATATTCATTATTGCTCTATCCTTGGCCTTACCAGTAGATAAATTTCCCTAATAATGTGGAGTTCTTGAGATTATTAGTACAGACCTGTCAATGACTGCTGCCGGAACACTGTTAGGTGTTTGGCGACAGAATTTCGTAAAATAACATTCAACCGCGTATAGTGAAGCTCAAGCCTGCGGCGGTGGGCTTCGAACCGTGGACCAGCGGCATGGCAGTCTTTAATATTTATCGCCCCGTTATCATTGCTTCAATTGTAGGTTTTTGGATTAGGTTACTGTATCAGCCGGATCGTCCACTGCTGAACACAGCCTTGCCTATTAAAGGGGTATTTGCTATAATCCCCACGCTTGGCAGGCGTCTTGGGGATCGCAGTACAAGATGGCAGCTCTTTAGAAGGCGCTGCTGCTCACCTTCCAGTATTTTTCCTAAGTCGCCTCTTACGACACCCATGGGATGATATGGGGAGGTGCAATTCTAAACCGGCACTCCACGATATTAGGTTTTTTTTTTTTTTTTTTTTTTAATTTTAAATCTACTCTCCACAGACTCCAGGGTCCGTGACTTTTTTTAACTATGACATAATTTATTAGTAAGCAAGTAATATTAAATAGGAAACATGCAACATTCCAAGGGGGAACAGTGTTAAAAGTTTTTTTTTTTTTTTTCTTTTTTTTTCCGTTAATGTCATTAGCACCAGCATCCAGAGCAGACCAGTATCCTCTAGCAGCACCCGTTCACGAGTTGACGCATGTGCCAGCCATCGCCTTCCTCAACCATTTTTGAGGGAAGATGGCGACCCGACACACAACACCGCCGCTAGACAACACCTTTCTGTGAGCATGACCGCTCCGGATACCCGTGCCAACGATTACAATTACAAAAATAATTTGGGACTACAATAAAATAATATACCTACAGAAATTTACATATTTTGTTATTCTCCCACGTCACATTTTAACAGGGCCTCCATTACCGCGCTATTTCGATCTTTGATCGCCATTTTGAGGTTGTAATCATGGATGGCTTTTGGTGTCGCAACCATCGCCTTCCTAACGAACCGTCCTATGGCGTCGTTTTCGTCATCTGCGTAGTATATGAAGGTTCCAGTGTGCCGTGAAATTGCAACGACGGCATGCGGGACGCTCTCGTGCAACTTCATGCTGCTCTTGGTCTTGATGGCGATGACCGACTCGTATGTCAGTCCCTGCGCTTCGTGGATGGTAAGAGTGCGTGATCCACTTCCCTCTCCGTAGCCCTGGCTTATTAGGGTCTCCTTTTCTTCCTGGGTGTGAACCAGGAATAAAGTGTTGGGGAGTGATTTGGGGATTTTTGCACCTGTGTACCTTTCAAGCTTAAGGGACTTAATACGGGGAGCTGAGGAATATATACCAGAGTATATTTCCCTCAGTGCGTACGCGACATCCATTGGGTTCCGATGCGTGCATAACAACTCCTGGGTAATGTTTGTTACCAGGTTAGGGCGGTTGTACCTTAATACGAAGAGATTTTCTCTATCGATATAAGGCAGCTGATTGACATCTCCGATGAGGACAAGTTCATCAACTCCAGATAGCCTGGAAGCCATGACTATGGCTCCGAAATGGTTCATTAGAGCTTCATCCACCGTTAGGCGGCTGTAGCTCTCAGTTCTTTTAAAACCATTTACGAGGACTGAAGCCATTGTGCGCACCTTGGTTTTAACTAAGTCTCCAATTCGGTGCGCTAGCTTCTCCCTCAGGTCTTTCGCTGCTTCTGTAGTTGTTGTGATAATGATGTCCTTGTCCACATCGAATTGCCTTACCACCCAAGTTGTTTTGCCACATCCTGGAACTCCATTTACCCATTGTATTTTCGGTACTTCCCAGTCTTTCCAGAATGCTTCGATCTCCAATCCCCCCAAAATAGATTTCGCCATTTCGAGGATACGGTCATCTAACATTATTTTGGTGCACTGGGCCGTTACTACAATCGGGTCATTTTGTGGTGTCGCGTATTTAGGCCTACCTAGTCGCTCCGTTTCTCCCTCGTCCAGGGACACAAATCCGCCTGTTGCATTGTATGCTGCCATATACTGACCTAACATTTTCCCCTTGATGACCTGGGATGTGTCGTTGTTGTATATAGCGGCTTCTGCCTCTTCGAGTCTCACCTTTAAAAGGTTTTCATTTTTAAGCCTGAAGGACTGCAAGATGTTTTCGCAGTTTCTGTGGTTGACCTCTCTGGTCGCCCTTATAATGGCTAAAAACTCTATTAAGGCATTAGCTGCATGGCTTGTTGTTTCCTGTGCCGGGATATATCGGGGCGGACTGACCTGTCCCATGTCGGCTCTCGTCCGGGTAGCTTTTGATGGTGCTTTGCCACGGGGTGGTGGTTTTGTGGGCATTGGGTTTCGGGGTTGGGATGGGTGTCGGAATAAGCTTCCCACTGCTGTACCGAAAGCTGTCAGGAATGCGGCGACACGGCCACTACTCTTTTTTGGGCTACACTCCTGGCTTCTTTCTGCCTCTGTTCTTTCTTGGAGCCTTTCTGAACCACTTTTGGTAACTGAACTCGGGATTGGATGTCCCCAACAATCAGTTGCATTGTTGTGTATGGATTTTTTGAGGTAACTAAGATTTTCTCCTCTGTCTTCATACACAACTACCTCATGGTGTTCTGAGGCTTTAATGCAACCAAGATGGTCCGCGACTTCTCCCTTTCGGTGTTCTATTACCATTGCGTCTACGCTTATCACTCGGGCTCTGTCGGCATTTTCAGAAATACTTGAGAGCAACGAACATGCTTGAGCAAAAGGTGTCCTGTCCGTCCACTCGATTAGTACGACCGTCCTGTTTTTCAGTCGTACCAAACGACATGGGGTTCCCATGACAACCTTCACTGGCATGGCGTTGTACGTTTTTCGCTTCAAGCTTGTTTTAAAGCTGCTCCCATTCAGCAGGCAAGCTAGTCCAGGTGATAATCGGACGCGGCTCTTGGCTCCAGCGTGGCAGAAGCTTATTCCGAGTCTTTCTTTACTGCCTTCCATATAGAGAGCAACGCCTCGGATGTGAATCCCAGGCTCTCCTTGCTCTCCACATGCCAACAGTTGGGAAATATTTGTGTTTTTTGGATCGGGGATGGGTGGGGCTATGATTGGGGCAGGAAGGGTAGGCGGGCTACTAGAACGGGGGGGTAAATTCGAGTTGCTTTTCACCGCTGTTTTGAAGGACCTCTCAACGAAAGACAGGAAATGTGCTCTGCTATCTGTGTCTGCTAGGATGGTGGGCAGATCAGATTCTAGCAGTTTCTTGTTGAGCAAGATTTCGAGGTCCTGTCTGGCAGCGGAAAAGCGGGGACATTCTAACATTATGTGCCATACCGTCTCGGGAATGTTTGGATCGCACTCGCATCCTGGGCTGTCTTTCAGCTTAAACCTGTGGAGATACTCGGATATTCCCCCGTGTCCTGTCATCATTTGTACTACAAGAGGTGACAGTTTCACTGTCCGCGTCAGTTGGTATGCCTTGGTGACATCCGGTAGAAGCTTTTTCGTGACTGCACCTGTGCTTGAGGTATCGTACCGATCTTGCCATTTTCGGATAGATTCCTCACGGATTTTCCTTCGGACATAGGAGAGGGGGATTTTGTCATAGTCTTGGGAAGCATCCGTGAGTGCCGCTGATTTTGCAAGCTCGTCAGCTCTCTCATTACCAGCGGTTCCCACAAGAGCCTTCAACCAAAACATGCGAATATCTCTACCTTCAGCTTTAATCTTACCAATGTTCTCTTTTATGCTCTTTGCCAGAGGGTGACTCGTTTTGGGACTTTTGAGCAGATCTAGTGAAGATCTTGAATCACTAAAAACGTTGACTAGTGGATCTCTGCTCATTTTCACCTGTTGAGTTGCCCTGTAAAGAGCATATAGTTCCGATTGGAAGACTGTACAGTCAGGATGGAGCCTGAACTTAGAAGAACTGATCTCTTTTCCTTCCTCCCACCAAGTAAGGGCAGCACCTACTTTCCCCTCAATTTTGCTGCCATCTGTGTAAATTTGGGGACCGGTGATGTGGCTGGTGTCGGTTTCAAGAAGCTCGTACTTCACGGATATTAGGTTAATATCTTTGAAATTAATTAGTAAAACATTATTATGATATTTTGATTTACGTACATGGCAATCTCGTCGCGTCACCTAAATGGTAATGAATTTGACTTGTCTCGTGGAGTTAGTTTGTGCCAGGATATAGAGAACTAACTTAGATAAGTTTATGAATTTAGATCAGACTATTTGCAGTTTCCTCCTTGTATATAGTTTAACGGATAAGCATTTATAATATTAAACTAGCTACCGCCCGTGGTTTCACTCGCGCTTAAACCAGTTATATCGTGTTCCCACGGGAGTCACTCAGATAATGGGGGAAAATATATCTTGTGACCTTTTTTTATGTGTACACTATCGAGGCCCACCTGATGTTAAGGGGTAACCTCTGCCTATAACATATGCATTTCGATGAACTAACTTGCGCCCATCATGAGACATGTTGAGTCTTATGTGCCTGTGATCAGGCTCTCATGGATTGCTGCCCGAACACACTGTCAGGTGCTTGGAGACAGATTATCTACGTGAGAATGGTAGCCTGACAGGTGAGCATTGCCGATCCACCATGCGGTAAAGCTCATTACGGTGGTGGGGATTGAAACATGCGGCACGACAGTCTACAGGCACGCACGACAATTACCGCTCGGCTTCTTTGCATCAACCTTATTCCAGGACGTTTGAAAGCTTGTAGTAAAGCTTTCTTAGCAGTTTTTGGTGACCGCATTTACTGCTACGTTTCCGTGCTACGAAGGGCACGTGAAGCCGTCGTCGGTCCCGCTGGTTGTTTTATGGTGGCAGTCGCTATAACATGGTGGTGTGGGCATATTGCGAATGTCCGCCAGCTATCTATCAGCCTCAAGTGGAGAATCTGTCGTCAAGCAATAAAAGTGTGTTTCGGCAGCTTAACAGCGCCGTTTAACTAACATCCTGAATTAAAATCAGCTTTAACGTCTCATACAATGAACTAGCATGCTTATGTAAGCATCAAGCATATGCCACATTCATAATATTACTAGCCTATATTCAGGTAAACATGCGATGACGAGCGAATTGGGTTACTGGTGACTATAACAACGCGCGAGCCGAGCGAGCGAAACGAGCGTGCCGCGGCAGCGGTCATCATTGCGCCAGAAAAAGTTACGCAAATTGAATGACTAAGCTATGCAAGTAGTTAAATGTTATCTATCCAGCTCATTTGACTAGCGGTTTGTTTGAATGGCTAAACTACATTCATGGTCCATTAAGCTCGCCAGTTAACGACGCCGTTCAGTAAAAAGACTAGGCTGTTAGATGAACGGCCGATTGAGCTAGTTGGCTGCGACATCTATGAAGCTCTGGTAGTTAAGTTTGCTTAGCCATTCTGAACCGATCAGCAAAGCTAAGCAATGCTCGCCTCGGTCATGAGTTGGATGGGTGACCGCTGGTGACATTACTACTGAGCGTTTCCGTGCTTCGGAAGGCACGTAAAGCCGTCGGTCCCGGTTTTTGTCTTAGGATGGCAGTCGTTATATATATAATGATAAATATTATATAATGCCCGCTTGACTAGCTACCCTCAAGTAGAAAATCTGTCGCCAAGCACCTAACGGTGTGTTCCGGCAGCTGTCCTTGAGAGCCAGCAATTCTAGGTTAGCCTGAACAACATCTTCGACCATATCATCACTTTCCATCAGGTGAGATAGTGGTCAAAGGCTAACTTATCAGGCATAAAAAAACTATACTTCTACATAGTTCTCATTAGATTGCCTGCCTGCCGATCACGTCAATTATTTGCAAACTAACCTTCCCCACGCAAACCCCAAACTATACCGTATTGTTTCCGACACCCGGCACGTGCAAAGCGAAGTAAATTTCGATGTTGCCAGGTTACCTGTTCCCGACAATTAATTATAATTTATATTGTCATGTCACGATGATTAATTCAGTTTACCTCGCAAGATGGCGTGCGGTGCCGAGTTTCGTGTGCTGTAGGTACCTTAGATTGAGGCTATGGAACAATCTTCAGTACAAAAGTTATAGTAGCAGATTTAGCGAAAATGAGGCTGTATAAGTAGGTAGTCAAAGAAAGAAGTATTCGTATGACAACGAGTAATAAAAATAATTCTAAAAATATATCTATACAATATGTTTTCTAAATATGATTACAAGCACTATCGCGTGCTAAGTGAAACCGTCCCCTATGACGGTTGAAGTATTACTATATAAGTACGAAATTTCGAGTAGAAAAAGCGTGTCCAGGTGGCCGAGAGGTTTAGGTATCCGGCGCGAAATCGAAGGACGCGGGTTCAATCCCCGCCCGGAGCATAACATTTTGTGCTCCACTAATTTGTATAATAAATTTATTCATGAATAATATACTGTATTTCCATAAAATACACTTTTGAAAGATGCGTGATTCTATTACGTACCAAGGTATGGAAGTTTGGAGCGAGCCAGGCTAGGTATACCCACTTGGAACATCGTATCCCAAACCCAGATGACATCGTTAGCGACATCATATCGAAAGTGCACTGAACTTTCGATAAGATGTCGTTAACGTGCAGAATTTTAAAATATAATTATGAAGCTCTATCCTATACTTATTAAATTCGACATCATATCTATTTTTGAATCCAATGAGGGTTCATTATTGACCCGCCTGAGACAAAGCCGCACCAAATGGTAGTTACAAATTATAATATAACAAATTTTCGAGAGGAAATATGATAGTCGTGTGCGCGATTCGAACCTGCGTCATCCACATCTATAGCCGGGGTATACTCTGACCGACTGAGCTAACATGTCAATGACTCTTGACTCTTATTTTTCCTCTCGTTATTTATCCATCGTATGGGGATGAAGCGACACACTTGTAGTAAAACGTAAGTTGAACTAAAGGTGTCGAATCCCGCACATAACTATAATTTTTGCTCTCGTAAATTTTTAATTTTGTAATGTAAGCCGCAGAAGCGTTATTATAAAACTAAAAATATTAAAATGGTGCGCTCGGTGAGACAAGACCTCCTAAAGATGCTTCGTTTAGAAGCGAAACTAGTCGGGTATTCTTCCGGTTAGGCTGCGTGATGTTTGTGACGTCACGTAGATAACAGGAAAATTAGGCGGAATTGTCACTAGATATATAATTTTATGCTTTTTTAAGTGTTATATTTAAATAATATTTAATGTTTTTTTAAGATACTTTTAAATGTATTTGTTATTATTACTTTTAAATGGTACTTACAAATTTCACATTCGCCAATGACAATACAAAAATACTATTTACTTATGACATTTTACGAAAACATCTGGCCAAATTGATCTGAAATCAATCTTATTAAACATTGAAACATATTACTCGAATTCTCCAAACTAATACCGCCATCATTCACAGACCTTTTATCAAAATTGAGATATGAACGCAGATAAAAAGAACATGTCGAAAACAAAATTATAAAAGAAGTCTCGTCGCTCGTATAAACTTGAAAAATATATTTTAAAACTTGGTATCATTAAGACAACATGGCGCATTCTTTATTGGTGTATTTTTAAAATTAAATTAATGTATTATAATTAAGTTCAATTACGGTTTTTGACCAGCTGCGGTAGCCATTTTGAATTGAAGTTGGTTTTATCTTAATAATATTAATTTGCTTATCTTTTGTATAACTTTTTATGTGTCGTTTTATCATTAACTGTTTTGTTTAAGATTAATTGTTAATGATATTGTTATTTCGTTAACATTTTACGATTGGTATGAGTACGAAGAACTGTTTGGCTGATTATAGAGTGAATGAATGGTTGAGTTATGAGTGAATGATTGATAGAGTGAAGTGTTTTATAGAGCGTTAAATACAAACGATAATTAAGCGCTCGTAGTGAAGTTTGTTTAGCCGTTCTTAATCAGCTAAGTTAAGCAACGTCCCGCGATCAATACTTGGATGTACCGCTACTGACATTACTACTGAGCGTGCACGTGCTTCCAAGGGTACGTTAAGCCGTCGGTCTCGGTTGTTGTCTTAGTATAGCAGTCGTTATAGCATGGTGGTAGGGCATTTTGCGAATGCCCGCCTGGCTAGCTACCACAATCAAGTATAAAATCTGTCGCCAAGCAATTAACAGTGTGTTCTGGCAGCTGTCCTTGAGAGCCTGTAATTCTAGGTTAGTCTGAACAACATCTTCGACCACATCAACATATACCGTCACGTGAGATATTGGTCAAAAGCTAGCTTATCATTATAAATAAAAGAATACTAGCAAACCAAACGCATACATACTTATTAGGATCAAGTACATGCATGCAACATTTCACCGAGCTTGAACACTTAGTACCTATTTAAATTATCACGATACTACGTTTGTTTCGCTAAAATACCGGAAGGTGGGCAGCAGCGCCTTCAGAGGAACTGATACCTTAAACTGCGATCCCCAAGACGCCTGTCAAGCGTGGGGATTATGGCAAAACCTATCTTAATGCGGGGCTCTGTTCAGCAGTGGACAATCCTGCTGATACAGTACAGAATTAAGCAAGGGGCATATAGGGCAGGATTGTAGAACATGGAAATAATTGTGGTAGCTAGCTTACCCACCCCTTCATGATGTAAGAGAAGTTGTCTCGTGTCCTAGCAATAGAAGAGTGATGAGTTCATATATATACCTATGTTTTTATAGTAGAACACATCAACAAAGATTCAATACAGAGATTCACACAATAAATTGAAGCAAAAGCTTTCGTGCACGCCGCATATCGACAGCCATAAACGACTGGTTTGGTTTTATTCCTTTTTTATCATTTTTTATGGTTATATATTTCGGTATTTTTTGGCGGCAGCAGGGGGTATACTGCAGGTGGAGATAATAAGATTGGTGCTTGATGATAAGTTTTATAAAATAAATACTTTTGATACAACATCAGGTGTACCTCGTACGTATTCAGTCACAAACACATAACAAAGGAAACAACGTTAATTTTATTATAAAAACTAACGTGGTTTATCACTTTACACATTTTAGTAAATAATACGGGATAACTCACGTGAATCAGTCAGATAGCTCCGACTATAGTTTCAGCACTGTGTGCTAAGCGAGACGTCAACGCGGGCGTCCCGAGCTCTCCTTGAAAAAGACCACCGAATGTGGTTGAAACTATAGTCGGAGCTATCTGACTGATTCACGTGAGTAATCCCGTATTATTTACTAAAACGTTAATTTCTCTCGTATTTAACCGACTTCAAAAAAAGAGGGTCTCCTTTCAACTGCATTGTTTTTGTTTGTGTACTTATCATAACTTTTTAGAGGGTGTGGCGATTTTTTTTTTTTTATTTAATTTGAAAGCTGTTGCTTATATTGTGGTCCCAACTGACTAGTGATTTGAGTTATCAGTACTATAATATTATAAATCCGAAAGTAACTCTGTCTGTCTGTCTGTCTGTTACGCTTTCACGCCAAAACTACTGGACCGATTTGAATGAAATTTGGTATGCAAATAGTTTAAGACCCGGGAAAAACATAGGATAGTTTTTATCCAACTGCACAAAAGGGTTATTGTTTTTGCGCGATAACCGAAATACGCGCGGGCGGAGCCGCGCCCGGAAAGCTAGTCCCTAATAATGCGTATTTATTTCTAAATATGATTACAAGCACTGTATATCGCTTAGCACGCGATAATGCTTGTAATCTAATTTAGAAATACAGAAGGGTAGCGACATCATACCGAGTGTTAAGTGTTTGAAACAACACTTTCGATCAGATGAAGTCTAGTAGTCTGGTTGATGGCCGCGCACCGTCCCCTACGACGGTATGAATAATACGATTATTGGAGCACAAAATGTTGGCAGAAATGCCAATTCCCAGGAGGAGGAGGTTTAGGCACCCGACTCGATATCGGAGGACGCGGGTTCGATTCCCGCCTTGGGCATAAAAAAAAAGTGTACTCCAATAATGTGTAAAATGCGTATTTAATTGGCTTCGACATTGATGATGTTCTCATTTAAACCTTGTCGAAGTAAAATAGACAACAAAACCTTTAAGTATTTGTACGTTTTGGTTTATATAATATATATATATAATTGCTGATAGGTAAGCCTTTGACCACAATCTCACCTGATGGTAAGTGATGATGTGGTAGAAGGTGTTAACAGGCTTAACCTAGAATTACTGGCTCTCAAGGACAGCTGCCGGAACACACCGTTAGGTGCTTGCCGACAGATTTTCTACTTGAGGGTGGTCGCTAGACAGGCGGGCATTCGCAAAAATGCCCTTCCACCACGCGGTGAAGCTCAAGCCCGCGGCGGTTTTCGAAATATGGACTTGCTGCGCGGCATCACATTTAAGTGGTTTTTTTTGTTTTTGAATACGTTCAGTCGGTTTTTGTGTTTAATGATTCGTTTTGTTTATCAAAATAAAAAGGTCGCATTGAAATGAAAGACGCAACTAGAAAATTTGTACGTACTAATTTGTACTTAATTGAATTGGGTGACTAAAGTAGTACGTAAGTAAGAAACACTAATAAAGAGCCTCAAAATTTCTAGGCACCTAATTATACGGTTGTAAGCTATCTTTTTAATTTTAGCTGACATCTGCTTAATTTTACAGTATTTAATTCCAAAGAATTTTTATTTCAATATACTTAATTGTTTAAGTTGAACTTTGTGAGTCTGAAATAAAAAAGCGTTTATGAATTAAATTCAGACTTCGTTTTAATATTTTTATTTTTGCATACTCCGCGGATTATATTACAAATTTACCACAGGAAAAAATAATAGTATTTTTTCCGTTCGTTTTAAAGCGTGTTTTTTTATACAAAATTAATTCCTATATGACTAAATAGCCGGCTGGGACTCACGTAATATTTACCGGATAGATTCCGACCAGTTTCGGGCTAACGGGCTATATGCTATATTGTAGCCCTTCGTCTGGGAGTCACGGTTGCGCGAAGCGGCGAGCGCGGGCCTCAGCACACTGAGAAAAATGACTGTCATGATTCATGATAATTGTAAAGGAATTTTGAAATAAATATCCGTATTCCCATTAAAAACGGACCAAGAGTATTTAATTATAATTTGCATGTAAATCACAAGAATTTACCATGAATTGATATAACGATAAATAATCAGGCAACAGCACAAGATTTCTTAGTGCTGAATATACTCATGTTTTGTCAGTACGCGTCATAACAAAATATCATGACGAACTCGGAATTATTCCTAACAGTAATGACAAAAAGTCGTGAAGGGAATCATAAAAATTTAAGAATGAATGGTATAGTTTCATTAATGAAATGATAAATTACTGTGAAATTCACCAAAATAAGAATACTTTTTCCTAACAACTTTACGAGAAAGTTTTGATATATTTTCGATGTCATCATAGCAGTCTTAAAAGAGCTTTCCGCTTTTAGTATCGTGAACCTGTAATAACTTTTAATGCGTAATTCCTGGTGATTCTGCTGCTAAACTGCCGAGTGTTGCCGATTGCTGCCGATGTCAATATATTTAGTATAATGTTAGCTGAATAACTTTCGGAACCGTCGGATTATTTTGTTTGCGCGATTTAGGATTTCATACATTCTGACGCATTTTGTATAGGAAAGAGCGTAAATAGCGATAGCGCCATCTAGGTAGTTCAAAAGGAACCACCAGTTCGAACTCGTTTACATGAATATGGCTGAACAGATGTATCTTAATAAAATCAGTTCAATTAATATAGAATTACTCTATACCACAAAGAAGAAGATGAATCTCTGATGATGACTCATTGGTTGGACATTTTTGACCAACAGGCTAAAGCTAGAATGGGCAGAATTGATATTGGCTTCAACGTGACCTACATAACACAAAAGCACATTAGGTTAGCTTAGAGACAAATTTTCTACTTGAAGGAGGTAGTCAGCCAGACGAGCATTCGCGTAATGCACTACAACATCTAGGGACGTCATGCCGGTCATGATAATTTAACATGACATTACTATCATTTATTTTTTCCCAACAAATAATTATTTCACAAATTATTTAAAACGTTACATCATAGTAAATGATTGGTAAAAACCCGTTAACTACTCATGATTTAATAACATTTTGTGGGTAGAAAATTATGTTTTTTTGTCATGCTCGGTCTTGATATTTTATTTTCGGTTTCGCACTAATTCTTGATTAATTGTCGTGCTACATTTTACTCAGGACAAACTTGAAAATTTACTATGAAATTCCTGTTAAAAAGCAGGTATATCGTAATAATTTAATATTTAGTTACTTTATTTTCTAATGAAAGGCTGTCATGACTTCTGGTTGTTATTTGAATTGAAACTTGTAGTGAACGAACCAGAAGCTGTGCTTATTTGCCTTCGTGCTATTTCATCATACTCTTGATATTATTACAGGCATCAGCATTATTTATTATTCTGCACGTTAATAAGTAATGAAGGACGGAAGTCATTTTTCTCTGTGCACGTAACTGACGTAACGATGGCGCTGTCTTTCCCGGCTCAGCTGCACTTGTCAAATTGTCCGATATGACATTAGCTTCACTGTCACTGTTACTGTCAGTGTTATGTGCCGTGTAGGGTTGTAGACACACAACACTAATCGTGTCAATTTCCTTGTCCACATGTACTGTATCCACGCTATTATAGCGGACTATATATATAATGGACAAAACTCGCGATAGTTTTCTAAGTGAAGTTAATTCCTATAATTACATATTATGTGTAAAAAATACTCCTTTTAATATTTTTTTACCTTAAATTTGTAGCTTTCGTTATTTTAAGCTTGAATGTGGATGCTCTATAACAGACTTAAATGAAAAAGGAAGTTCTCAATTCTATGCTTTTTTATGTTTGTTACCTCAGAACTTTCGACTGGGTGAACCGATTTTGATGACTCTTTTTTTATTTGAAAGCTGGTGCTTCTCGTATGATGAGTGATCCCATTTAACACTCCAATAACTGAAAAATGTTTTCCTATCTTGATGATATAGTCATTTACAGGGAATGACAATCGATCCCGTACGTAGTAACGATCACTAAAATGGAAGAAAAAAAATTTTTCACAAAAAAAATAATCCGACTTTAACACTCAATAGTGTGAAATTAATTAATAACTTGTCGAAGTCGGTACCATGCGCACAATATTGTGATATTAAGTACTTTTGAACTATCATGGTACCGACTTCAACAAGTTATTTCACGCTTTTGAGTGTTGAAGTCGGTTTAATTTTTTTGTTATTTTTTTTCAGTATAGGTAATAGTTGCCTCAAATTACCGATTATTTGATGTTTTTATTAGAGCCTTATAACAATGAGTGGCATCAGACCAGACTGAAAAATAATGTTGGGATCAGGCTGGAATATTATTATATAAATAAATAGTTTGGTATCTGACTGTAGTATCAGACCGGAATACATACGGACAAAAGTAGGCATTGAAATCTAAAGAAATCCAGTCAAACTACTGTTCTGATTTTACTGTGAGGATAGCCTAGGCTTTAGAAATTTTATTGTTCATATAATTTGTAAAATATTTTATTGTTCAGTTCATACGCATGGCATATAGCGATATATTGGAAGACAATGGCCTATATCGACCGCCAGGTGTGCGTAATGGCGTAATGTCCCAATTTAGTGCACGTTTGATGTATAACGATTGATGTACGATCGGACGCAGGGGGAATATATTAGTCAGACCTTGCCTACTGTGGAGTAACATCTACTATGTGTGTGTAGGCAACGCGTTCTTGTCGCGAACTATCGCGAATCCTGCAAATAGTAAGTAGTATATAGAAAATCTATGTATGATATTTGAAATTGGTATCGTTTTACTTGCTGAATCAACCTTTTTTTACATGACTGCCCAAAAAAAGAAGTGTTACATTTCAGGGTTCATGTATGTTTGTATGTTTGTGAGTTTTATTTTTAGAATTTTATTGCATATAGGTAAGCCTTTAATCACTACCTTACCTGATGGTAAGTGACACTATTTTCTGAATCGCCAAGGTAGCCAAGCATCTAACGGTATGTTACGGCCTGTGCCAGTATTTTTGTGTAGTCCTGACCCACATTTTCGACCGCATCATCATTTACCATTAGGCGAGATAGAAGTCAAAGCCTTTTAAGAAAGCACTGGGCTGGTGCTAATCGCTATACTAGTTCAAGTTTTTTATTTAGTGATGTTTAAGGGGTGTATGACTATAAATACTAACTAAATTTTACCTAAATTATTTTTTTATATCACTTACGGGATTGGTACCGTGGCGATTTTTTAAAGAAGCGGATAAAAATACCTAAAGTGGAACGCCAGGCAACTTTCTTGCCATATCTGAGGGAAGTAACGGACAAAATTGGTCGAATTCGGGATAAATATAAAATCCCATTGGACCGGGGTGTATAAAATCAACTGCAGCTGCGGAGGTTCTTATCGTTCTCATCGCACAAACCAAGCGAACTATAATATCATGCCGCATCAAATAGCACATAAAGGCAGTAAAAAACAATGAAGCCATTGCTGAACATTTGATAGACTCGGGCCCTAATCACTGGATCGAACTTCATAATCCACAGGTTCTATCTACGGAGCGCCGCTACATTCCCAGATTCAAGGAAGCGATTGAAATATCCAAATGTAAAGATTTCAATAGGGAAGAAGGCTACAATTAAACTAACTCTCCGGCACGTGGAGTCCAGTATTAGGAGTTTTGTAAAAAGTTACACGTTCGCATAAAAGTGACTCTATTAATATGTGCAGTATTGAGTGTATTTTGTCGAAACTTTCAGTCGAATTCGAGTTTCAGTGCTACGCGTAGCAAAAGACTAAGAAAGAGGGTAGACCGTTTCGTCTGCTCGTGATTTGTGTCAACCACTCGTCTCTCCAGTCACCCCGCGATCATGATGCATGTAACTGCGTCGAAATATAGGGAGCTCAAAAATAAAAATCCCGTAAGTGATAAAAATATTTATTTACAAAACCGCGATAGTCTAAAAAAAAGTGTTTAAATTTTACCTGTACCAAAAACTTTATAGGTTTTTGGTACAGATCTATTCTAAACTAAATGACTAATTTGAGAAAGGCATTAAATTTTAACATAGTTGAGTTACGACCAGTTAATCAGAAGATGGAAGATGATTAGAGCTTTCATGTGTGATTGTTTCCATTGTTCTATAATTTGTTTTTATATGGACACAAAAATGTGTGTTAGGTTGGAACTTAAACCACAGACCATCCATATTTTTTTTAAATATACAGTGAAACCTGGTTTAGTGAGAAGGTTCGTGGCTTAGGCCCCCAGTGGTCGACGCACCTGTGGCTGACGCCCCCGATTGTAATAAATTTAATATATATATTTTGTGCTTTTTTTCACTAAGTACAGTAAACGACAAAAGCCTAGACATCAAGAGACCTGCCATTTGGTTTCACTTAAAGAGGTATTCCACTTACCCAGTGTTTCAGATATCCAGGTTTAAATAAATATCTGTCTCATTTACAGAGGGTTCCATTAATAGCGGTCACAATACAGGTGATTTCAGTGATAGAGTTGCGATTATTAAATAAATTAACGTATTACGAGTATTTAAAATTATAAATATGATAAATAATTAATAAAAAAATATGGCAATACATATAAAAATGTAATAAACAAATTATTCAAGCACGTGTAAATACTAATGGTTTTAAAGTACGTGTCTTCATTAATAAAGCAAAGTAGATATAGCAGGAAAACATATAGAACAATATGTTTGTTACTATGAATATATTGAACAATATGTTTTTTCATAAAATAGGATTTTATTTTTGTATTTATTTTATGTTTTTCACGGTTTCTCTAAATACAAATGAAAAGTGATGATAATCAATGTTCCAAGTTTCATCCAAATCGGTTCAGCCGCTTCAGAGTGAGGAAATTTTCTTCTTTCAAAATTCACAAACTTTCACTTTTATAATATTAGTGTAATAAATAATAATTTCAGATATGATTTGCTGTAATTAATTTTAATTTAATATAATTTAAATTGAGAAGAAGCGCGAGGACTCAATATGCGGAAAAATACTTGTTAAAAAGGTTTTAATCTTGAAGACTGGCCTTGGACCAGACTGAGGGCGCAGAACGGACAGACGTCGTTTCGCAGCGAAACAGTAAACTACGTTTATAAGTAAATTAATTTGAAAGTTAGCTTTTTAAAAAGAAAAAAAATCTTTCAAGTAATTTATCACGCGGTTGCCATATAATTATTTTTTTTTTTTTTTTATTGATACGGTCTACTCCATAGACACAAAACTTGACTAAGCGATATTTTATAGCTGTATTCATGATTTTTTTCCAACGAGAGAAATATATGGAATTGTTTTTTCAGATCAGGCATAGTATTTGTCATATCCTCTAGCTACAATATTATATATAATATTCATATCAGTAAGGCGTAAACATTTTCTAAAAAACGTGTTCAAAGTTAGCCTTTTTGAGACGCTTCCTTTGCATTGACCTATGTAACGTATTAACTCAATGTTCCTTCGAAGTTACAAAAAAATATGATATTGGCACGAAAATATATACAGATATTGGAAAAAATTGAGTTAAGACTCATTGACATGTTAGCTCAATTGGATTAGAGCATACCCGGCTAAAGGGGTGGATGGACGCGAATTCGAATCCCGCACGCGATTTAAAAAAAATCTCGTAAATTTGTAATGATATTGGCACACTGTATTTGGTACATGATGTGGTTGTAGATTGATAATAGAACACCAACTGAGTAATCGTTAAATTATCTACGAACTTATATTGAATACCTTTCATTTTCCATTCAATTATCTTCCTTTGCCGTGTTATTATGGAAACGAGTCCATTATTAAAACAACTAAGTACCCCGTCAAGCGTGAAACGTCATCTTGCGGGGTTTTTGATCTTCAAATTAGGTCGATGAGGGCTTATATAGATTAAAGATGTTCTTAAAGTACCTATTCTTAACATCTGTCTCTGTTTATTATAGAAAAACATGCCTTATTGCAGCAAATTTAAAGCTTATTTTGGTGCTACACAGGAAGAATGGAATGACATGACGGATTATTTTGATGTTGTGCATACAACAATATGTTTTAATTGAACCGGGTAAAGTTTATTTTGGTATGTTTTATGGTTAGTATCGGAGCTCGATCTAAATAATTGATACTGTATTTTTATAATGGCTTGATTGATTTCTTCTACGTATATAGGTTCTATTTGGGTGTTATGAAGATTATTTATTCCTATTTTACGACTCTACATGAATCAGTGGCATTGGCTATGGACTGCCACGCAGCAGGTCCATGGTTCTAATTCCGCCGCGGGATTGAGCTTCTTCGCCGCATGGTTGAGGGGCATTTTGCGAATGCCCTGGCTAGCGACCACCCTCAAGTAGAAAATCTGTCGCCAAGCACTTAACAGTGTGTTCCGGCAGCAGTCCTTGAGAGCCAGTGAAATTACAGGCACATAAGACTTAACAACTTTGTCTTAAGGTGACGGGCGCATTGTAATTTGTGACTTGTGACGAAATGCATCTGTTATACGCAGAGGTTAGTCCGCTTAACATCAGGTGGCCTCATGATAATTCCATTACAAAAAATGTTGTCACAAACACAAAAAAAACGGAACATGCCGTCTTAGACAGCTGCCGCAACATACCGCTATAGGTGTTTGATGAATGATTTTTAACTGATGGTGGTAGCTAGCCAGGCAGGCATTCGCCAAATGCCCTATAATCCTTCATTTTACGATCCCTCATAAGTCACGAAAGCACACCCTTCCACATTTTTTACAGCAGTTGCAACTACTGCCTATCCAAGCGAAAATATTTCACCATTAGCATTTACACAAGACTAAAATAAATTATAATTACCATTATTCACGCCCACACTAATTTATTACCATTATTCACACCCACACTAATTTAGTATACAAACGAGGCCTACTGTACAAATGCGCTTCAATAATTTACTGTGGCAGGACGCTCCTTCGTCAATGAACAGATCTGTACTTCTGGGATCTGAAAGTTTCGTACGTAGTCCAATTTTAACTACATACAAAATTTCGTGTGAAAACGCAATCAAAGTGCTCCGGCCTACCTATTTACAAAATATGAAATGACGATATCCGCATAGCCGTTCAGTAGCTATACTTTTATGCTCGGCGGTGTGATATAAAAAGTATTGTGTTTTTATTTTGTACCTACAATAAAAGAGTTTCGCCAGAACACAAGGATTATATGACGCCATAAACTCAACTTAATAAAAACAATGGTATAAGAAAACGACGCTATAATAGAATATACTTCATGATTGGTCTAGGCACTAGATTACTTAGCTATATTCTAGTGGAACTTCAGCAGATAATGGTGTTTATATGCTGGTTTTCTTGTACAGGTTCGATTTCCGCACATTATGTCAATTTTATGCACTTAAACTCCTGGAGAGATTTATGTATGTTAATGGTTCAGGTTTAGAAAACAGGACTCTTTACTAAGATACAGCTGTCGGGGCGGATATCTGTCCGTTTGTTAAACCTTAAAGGATCTTTGATCTTTTGAAAAGTAAACAGCTACCGATATTTTCTTGAATTACTCGAAATTTTCACAGCATACGTGTTAGTGTGGTGGTTTGCCTAAAACATATAAATAAAAGAAGGTCTGCTTACAAAAAATGTGTATAGTTTAACGATTTATTCTATTGCTCTATCGTCAAAATAGTAATACATATACTTGGTATGATTATAGTCCAATATCTATTGTGCAACAATAAATATAGTAAACCGGCCAACTGCAGGTGACTGACTGCAACGAAAATTAAATCCTAGACCTAGTTGAAAGAGTTTTGAGCTCTTCATATTTATATTGTTGAGGATGACTGTAATAACTTACCAGGTGAACAGCTTGCTCGTTTGGCCTCCGATCCTCTTAAAAAATACGCATTACCACATTACTCAGCTGTGTCCTAATTATCTTTTAGTGAAAACGACTTAAAAAATATTTTAAAAAAGCGATTGTTTACATTTTTAACAACTGTCATTAATTATTCTTTTCATTGTGTTTAACTTCGAATCTGTTTAGTGAAATAAAGTTTTCCGTCAAAGACGGCTAAAAAGTTTTGATACAATGCAACTAACAAACGACTCCACGACGCTAACTCCTCACCTACAAAGGGAATTGAAAACTTGTACGCGGGGGCATAAAAAAGTTTATACATAAAGACAAAACAAGTAGACTTTATTGTACATGTTTTAGAAAACTGGATGTTACTTCGAATGTTTTTCGGCGTTACTTTTATCGAGTTTAAAGTTTGAGTTTACCTGGGGCGGGAAAAATTGAGTTTGCTTCCTGTATTATGTTTTGTTTACTTTTAAGCGGATAACAAGAGCTAAATAGCTTCCTTTCCTAACGTCCGTATAATGCCATCTTTTTTTTTCAGAGGCCTTATTATGTAATTCGTAACTTACCAAATCTGAATACAGGGGGGAGGAGTTGTGTGGAAACTGGAAACAATAGCTGAATGTGTTCCAATCATTTTTAATTTTCACTTACACAAAATCTTAGTAATAATGTCATATATTTTCCTCACTTCAGCGAGGAAAATATATAGAAAAACAGCTTAATATGGTTAATGAGTGTTAAATATATACAAAATTAGTAACAAAATACTACGAACTATATTCAATACTAAAGCTACTACAGTAAAAGCATTTTGACAACCAATTGGTCACAGCCAGTCCAAATGCTCCAGCCCCCTACCAGTTGGCAGCGTGCCCAGCATGCTGCCAGCATTACCCCGTTGAATTTCAATGCTTAATCATTGAATAAAAAGTACTTAAATATTAATTGAACGTTAATTTAATTTTCTGGAACAATTTTAAAGGTCTGAATTTAAAAAAAAAGCCATTCTAGCGGATAAAAAGTTTTGCTTTTTATCCGCTAGAATGGATTTTTTTTTCCTATTCGATCTTGTGAAATGAAACAATTATTTAAATAGTTAAACTAATCTAAAACCGCTACTTAACCGTATCCATTCCCACAAAATCCTGAGATAAGTCTAAGTACTCTGTCAATCTGAGTTTCGTTTCCGCCGCGCCGGCTGTCAGTTCACAAGAGTTTTATCCTTTTTTGTCTAATCACGGCTTAGACCGATTCTCTTGTCGTGATGAAGAGATTTATTTAATTCTAACGTAGTTCATTGATATTGATATCGGATTGTTTTAGGAATGTGTATTGCTGTCACTATTTTTTATTATTGTTGAGACAATAAGTAAGGTTTTTTATGCCTGTTTGCCTTTGACCACTATCTCACCTGATGGTAAGTGATGATGGTGTCGAAGATGTTGTTCAGGGAAACCTATACTGCTGCCGGAACACACCGCTATGTGCTTGGCGATAGATTTTCTACATGAGGGTGTTAGAAAGCCAGGTGGGCATTCGTAAAATGCCCTAACGATTGCCATCGTAAGACAACAACCGGGACTGAAGTGTTTTATTAAAATATTAATTTGATGTTTTCTTAAAATATTTGTTATTATTAAATATGGATTTCCGAAAAGTAACGCCTGAATCTATTAATTATCGCGACCGAAGGCTTAACGTGCACTCCGAAGCACGGAAGCACTCTACAGTAGTAATGTCACTAGCGGTCACCCATCCAAGCCATGACCGCGGCGGACGTTGCTAAGCTTTGCTGATCGCTACGAGCGGTTCAAAAGATAGGAAATGATCTATCTGTTAGAGCGCAAGGGGCTACATGCCAGGGCACTAATAATTCGCTATGACACAAGAAAGGCAGACCAGAATTCGGAACAATTACTTGTAGCTGGATACAGCGTCGCCCAATATAACATAGAAATAAAGATATCTGGGCTCATATCCTCTACGATGCGTTACTTTTATCTCCCTAGATCGTCAAATGGTATTCTGTATGCCTCCTTCAACTTTGACTGCACGTCACGAGCACGTTATCTGCGAATTTCGAACTGTCGAAATAACGCGGCTCAATAACAAAAACTTATTCGGTATGGAATCTTTGGAGTAAAAGTAAGATACAAAGTTCCTCTTTATTTATTTTTAGGATTGTAGATTAATCATTGAAATTATGGATACTACCTTCTATGACATACACACTTTTGAGAGAGAAGGAGGTTTACAAAACAACTCATCGTGTGGCACATCGGCTATATAAAATACCGTGTGGAGAATCCTCTTCTATGCAGTTGTCTGCGCATATAATGCGTTATCAAAAGCATTATAGTTACGGGTATATTTAAGACGAATGCCCCCATACAAAACGCAGCTCCAATCTCATTTTAATAATAGCGAATAAAACTCAATGATTTTTTACCTACGTAATCACTACCCTAATATCTAGATTTGTGGTGCATCAGATTTTCATTAAACTATACAGTTTTGAAATTACACTAGCTCAAAAACTCGTAATTTTAGATAAAAGAAAGACCCAACTTTAAGCATCTCTTTCAAGAAAAATAAGCATGTTTTTAATATTTCTATTGCACCACAAACATGGGGATTATAATGAACTTTCTATAATGGGAAGTTATTTATACATGTGTGCTATACTTTTTAAATAAATCTGGAGCTACGAATAACTGGCTCAAACTCCTAAAAACGAGTGCTTTATACCAAACGGTATATAATAAAAAATTTAATTATAGTCCAAAAGAAATAGGATTTAAGCCAGAAACGATAGGTCTAATAATACACTATATTTACATATAAGTTTTTTTTAATAACAAGTTGAGTTTATATGAAAGTTCACACTTTGGCTGGCGGGTATATGTCCTTAACTGCACGATATGTCATCATGTTATTTGCAAGGAATCGCTAGTGTCATAGCAAATTCAGGCCCTGGCCTAATGGACATTAGTTTTCTGCCTATCAAAATAGGTGATAATTAGTAGGTATGTATAATAGCCATTGCAAACAAGACCTCAAAAATATATACCTATCTGGTATTTTTTATAAGAAAAAGGTAAACAAAGAAGTATTATCAATATTTGTTAAACTTTTTTTATCACGTCGTTTGTCCATATTCTGTACTGATGGTCCGGGTCATAGATCAAAGGTATAAGCGGACAGATAAGCATTTTTACGACTGTCATAAAATTAATATTGCCTAAAGCTTCATATTGAACTCTGCGATCTAAGAAGCTCAACAGATGACATTCCTTTGAACCTTAAGTTCTAACCTACAATATAAACGCAATAAAGAAATATTCAATGGATATTCTAACAATAGAAAAAATGTGTTTGAAACTCGAAAATGTTCGCTATAATCGTTTGGTAATTCGATACTTGTCTGTTATTATAATTTTATGTGTTTGTAGATGTATAATAAATACGATTGCTGGGAAAAGGTCATCGTTTTTATAGACCTTGCAACACTGGTAAACTTGGGCTTTTGTCATTTCAAATTTAAATCACAATCATTGTCCAATGTTTTTCAAGTAAGTTTAATATTTTGAAAAATATTACACCTCGCCTCAAAAGCTCGGAAAGTTGTTGTTTGTCATTCGAAATTTGCGTGGAAAATTGCTTTTTATCCACTAGCGTTTAATCCTCATCATCAGCCGAAAAATTGTTGAACAAAGCCTTCGCCATAGAACACCACAAAGAGTAGCTACTAGCCTCTTGTAACCATTGGCTACCCGTGACTTTTACGATGTCGTCAGTCCACCTAGTACCTACCAACTCTACGTCTTCCGGTGTAATGTGGCAAACACTCGAGAACCTTTAATTAAATAATTAAATAAAATAAAATTAGAATAAAATACCCACTCACATTAAAAATGTACACTCATTTAACGTATTTAAATCTAAATTGCAGAACTACATTTTAGGATAACAAAATAAATACACATTGAATGAATAACTTCATAATGACGATGATGTACCTAATATTATTTTTAATGAATGTTCTCATGTAAGTGACTGTACTGTCTAGTTATGAGAATAAAATATCTTTAAACCTAAACCTTTCCTCCGTTCAGATCGTCTAGCAATGTGGTCTGCATTGCCACTTCAACTTGCAGATTCTGAAAGTTGTGTCGGTGACTTTGGTTATTCGGCGAATATCCACATTCCTGATTTTATCGGGCTAAGAAACTCCAAGCATAGTTCTCTCCATAGCTCGTTGAGCGACCCTGAGCTTGTCCAAATAAAATATTATTATATATTTGTAAGAATACAATAATCGGTATATTGTAATTAAAGCCTGAAAGCAGAGTTGAATACCTATATTAAAAGGCTGAAACACACTTTAATTACATTTACATTTTAATTATTAAATTTATCAATATTAGAGGATTATATTCTAAAGTTCACTTTTCTTATAAAGACTTTTCTATCCGAAATAAATGATTATTTTTTCGGATAGAAAAAAACTACTTCCAAGGGGAATTGAACCCGCAAGAAGGTGCTGGACAGTAGATTTTTTTCCATCCGTTTGAATGCACGTCTTTTTAACTTTGGCGCCATCTACCGAAATAACATAAGACTATTTGCTAAGGCTTGGAAGGTTGATATGCGATAAACACTATACTTACACCAAATCGCTGTAGCATTTTTTTTATTGTGACTAGTATTATTGGTTTGCGGGTCCAAGTCCCACTGGAAGTTATATTTTGCCATCGTTAATAATTTCTATTCACTTAGCTACCATCAAACTGTTTAAAATAATTGTACCATAATAATTATATAGTTTAAAGTTTTCAAATGATCAATAAAACGTGCTGACACTGTTTTTTTTTAATGCATATTCATAAAAAATAAGTGCGCTTAATTTAACCTGACGTCTAATCACAAGCAGTTTCAAAACTAAGCAAAACCTCTTCCTAAATATATTATTTGTTTACAGTTTAAACTTTAGTTAAACAATATTACAAATAATTATATTATACATATTTTTCTTCATGGTAGCTTTTTTATACATAGCTGATAGTCTAGCCTTTCACCACTATCTCTGGTGATAGCTAGCCAGGCGGGCATTCCCTTAACGTGCCCTCTGAAGCACGTGCACTAACGGTCACCCATCCAAGTCAAGACCGCAGCAGACGTTGCTTAACTTAGCTGATCGGTTAAGAACGGCTAAGCCAGCTACGATACGTGCGCTTCTCAATATATGGTTGATAAGAATAGAATATATGATATAACGTCTTGTGTTATCATTTTGTCCCCAGACTGGACACTCGAGAAGGCGTGACGTCACACTGGTCCGACCCCAATACCCTCGGGATGAGGGCGAGCTTCAGAAGCGAGACGCGGCCCGCAGTCTTGGTTCTAACTAAATTAAGGTATTGCTTTTTTAATTATTAATTGAGGTTAGCTGATAACCAAATAATGGGTACCTATCAACTCTAGCTGCTAATATATGGAATGGAGAAAATCACAAATATACACTGATGAACCCTGAAAGTACAACTTTTTTTTGAGCAGTCGTGTAAAAAAAAGAAACGGCTCAAAAATATTTAAAAATGTTTCGGGGCCCATGAGGCAGATCACTGAATAGGGAAGTGTATCTTTTAAATTAAAATTTTTAACATGTTTTTTGGAGTACAATATGAATAAGGAATAAAATAATTAAAATGAAGAGTATGAATAATTATTATAATATTCTTGAGGCTCTGTTCTAAGATAATTACTATGCTTGATCCGGAAACATGATTACAAATATTTCTCTCTATACAAAAAATCGGCCAAGTGCGAGTCGGACTCGCGCACGAAGGGTTCCGTACCATTAGCTATAAAATTTTAGACTTCATATTTATTATTAACCTTATTTCGTTTTAACGTGCGCGAGTCCGACTCGCACTTGGCCAACTTTTTGTGTTCGTTGTTATAGCGGCAACAGAAATACATCATCTGTGAAAATTTCAACTGTCTAGGTATCACTGTTCTTGAGATACAGCCTGGTGACAGACGGACGGACGGACGGACAGGGAAGTCTCAGTAATAGGGTCCCGTTTTTACCCTTTGGGTACGGAACCCTAAAAAAATACACCAATACACCTCTAAATTTCGCTTGAGCAAACCTCGTGTCTGTCTATATAGTAAATATTATCAATACAATTTTTATTTCCAATTAAAATGAAGCAACCCTGTGATACCGTACGTGAAATATATTAATTTGCTGTTTTTAAATAGCGGAATTTTATATGTTTTTTTAAATTGGTCACTCTGTTAAATTGTGTAGTTCTGTTTCGCTCACTGGCATGTGAAACGAGGTGTCTCTCTCTCTCCATCCTACGCGCTCATCATTATGCCATTTTTCAATGACGACTTCGCCTTAAGCATCACCTTGTGCGCGTAATATGCAGTAACAACATATTAGAGTCGACGTGAACCGTGGCATGCTGCTTACTTGGCGTCATTTCCCAATCACCTCTTTATGACATCTAACCGGGGAATATCGATCGGTACCTAACCTACATATATTGTACAGATATCGTAATATATACAATATAGACATGTCATGGCATACTGTTCCTTATTACTTTATCATTACGGCCCTATCTTCAAATAAAATATATTGTTTTTCTTCTCTATGTTTATTTATTATGTAAGGATTATCGAAGGGATAATCTTATTCCGATCCATTCATTCAATCAAAAAAAAAAAGATAGAAGTCATTGTTTATTAAAAGATTTATTATTTTAAGAGAGCCTTTACGGAACCTATGAATATTTTCCGAGCAATAAATAAAGGGAATCAGAGAGATCAGGTTCCCGTTTAAGGTTCCCCATTAAAAGATAATAAAACCTTTTGCAATAAATATTGTCAATCTACCTTAATAGTCGATTTGGTTTGATGTGCCTGAAATGAGACACGAAATTTAATAGCAGTAGGATAACTCATTTTCCAATCAGCGAAGCGTGCGTTATTGAAAAAAAAATAATTAAAAAAATATAGGTTTTCGTCATTGATAGCAAGTGAAAAGCTAATTGCAAAAAATAGTCTCATAAGTAAGATGGCCATTAACGCAATTATATATATATAACATTAGTTTATTGTCACACTTATAATATAAATGTGGAAGTTAGTGAGTGAGTGAGGATGTTAGGGTGAGAGTGTGTATGTCTGTTACTTCTTCAAGTAGAAACAGCTGAAAGGTTTTGGATGGAACTTGGGATTTATATGAGTTCAATCCCGGATCAACACACTGGATAATATAGTTATTATCACTATAATTTTTGTCATTGAGTACGCGGTTAAAAATTATGAAAATGATGATGGAATTATCCCTACGTGTTAATCCAGGAGCGTTTTGATTTCATGATTAATCTAATTTTATTTAACCGTTTTAAGGAGTAACACATATACACACTCACCCTGACTTCTACAACTAAAATGTAAGTGTGATAATTAATAACACCACACTTTACTAAACATAACACTGTGCAACTAAAATAAGAATAAAAATAAAGAAATGGGTAAATTTATCGAAATAGTTGGAAATCTTCAACCTACAGAAGCCTCAGTGTTAAACGCTAAGTCGTTGGTACTCCGTTTTTACCCTAGCCAGATATATTGTATATATCACCCTGTTGCTCATTAATAAAGTATCCTATATATGCAAGACTTAGGGTCCGTTTCAGAATGTCCTAATAAAGTTTCGGGTTGCTAACCAACACATAAAATAACTGAATGATAAAAATGACAGGTAACATGTAGCGCGTTTCAAGCTTTAACCGATGGATAGGCTAAATCGATGACTTTGAAACGCAAGGATAGTGTTTTGTTTAGTAAATATGTTCCGGGTAGTATAACCGGAACTTATACAAACATTCTGAAACAGGTCCTTAGACTTTCCAAATTCCAAGTATCATGCCAGTACTTCAACCTTTTCAGCTTCAAAGAGAAACACAGTAACTCCCTAAAGCATTTATAATATTAGTGTGATATTAATGGGACCACCCTATATCATGTAAAATATTATATTGTACCTAAAATAAGAATAAAGAAACGCGTCCACATATATGGCATAGTTAAATAAATTAAACCTATAGAACCCAGAGTTAACACCTGCAACTCGTCGGTACTCCGTTTTTTACCACAGCATAATCTACTACACAGATATCGAATATCTCACCCCGTTGCTCGGTAATAAAGAATGTTATGTGTTAATTCAAGACCTAGACTTTCTATATTCCAAGTTTCATTAAAATCATTTTTAAGGTTAACGAGTAACAAATATACACAGTAAATCCCTAAATCATTTATAATATTAATGTGATAATTAATGGAACCACACTATATACCTAACATACAAAATACATTGAATCGAAATTGAACAAAGAAACGTGTCAATATTTATGGAAAGAAATGAAACCTTACAAAATTACAAATTTACGAGAGGTAAAAATTTAAGTCATGCGCGGTATTCGAACCCGCGTCCATCCACCCCTTCAGCCGGTGTATGCTCTAATCCAATTGAGCTAACATGAATTGAGTCATAACTCAATTTTTTTCCTATGGTTCTGTTGTCGCCATCATTAATATGCCAGAGAAAAATGGCATCACTACCGCCATCTGTCTGGCACTTAGAGACTTATAGACACTTAAAAGTACGGATTTGATTAGAAACTACCACTGTAGCGTCAACGACTTGCTTCCTATAGTCTTTTCTCTACGACAAGATATTTACGTAATATCCGCACAGTTGATGCTAACAGTGGAGCTCACTTTTGACTTGGCGCTCAGTGAGAACAGACGTTTGGCTATATTATATAAAGTTAACGAATAAGTATGTGAATTTGTGAAATCTATAATTAAGTTGTGGTGTATACAAGTGTTCAGTGTGGTTTTATTTAAGAGAAGATAACAGTTCATTAACCATCGTATTGGGATGGAGCGACATTTATAGTTCAACTTACGTTGTACTACAAACAACACTAATTGGCAATTAGCTTTAAAACTTGTTAATATTTAATTTAAACCCTATAATTTTAATATTTTTATGTTTGCAATAACGTATGTCTGTGGTTTACATTACAAAATTACATATATATATATATATGAGAAGAGAAATTTAAGTCATGTGCGGGATTCGATCCCGCAGAGCATGCGTTGTTGTAAACATAAAAATATTAAAAAGAAATTAAAGCTACAGAACCCAGAGCGTTAACCTGTAACTCGTCGGTACTCCGTTTTTTACCCCAGCATAATCTACGACAGAGATATCGAATATCTCACCCCGTTGCTCGTTAATAACGTAACCGTAGACAGTTGTACGGAAATACAGCTTTTTTCTTAGAATGTTTGAATTATAAATGTCGACGCAAATCTGAACCAGCGTGACCTGGGGGAAGACTGAATGAAATTCTACCGGTTGATGCGCTGACAGATTTAGTAGACGTATCTCCAGACTTGGATATACCTTTAAGAATGACAGATCGTTCTCTTGAACTAGTATGTAATATTTTCGAAAATATTCATTTAAATAAAATGTTGTATGAGGTCATATTGATCTATGTATATTAAATGCATAATGTATTAAGGTACTTAATTGGATAAGCATTAATGCTGTATTGCTTAAAATCGCTTCGTAAATAAGCCATTATATCTTGTAAAAAGTAAAAGATAAAAATCGGCTAAGTGCGAGTCCGACTCGCTCTGGGTTCTGTAGCTCTAATTAGTTGTATAGCTAATGGTACGGAACCGCACGAAGGGTTCCGTACCATTAGCTATACAACATTAGATTTCATATTTTAACCATTTTGTTTTAACGTACGCGAGTCCGACTCGCTCTTGGCCAACTTTTTTGTATTTGTTTTTATAGCGGCAACAGAAATACATTATCTGTGAAAATTTCAACTGTCTAGCTATCACCGTTCTTGAGATACAGCCTGGTGACAGGCGGACGGACGGACGGACGGACAGCAAAGTCTCAGTAATAGGGTCCCGTTTTTACCCTTTGGATACAGAACCCTAAAAAATGGTTATTGTGGCATTTCAAGGTGTACAATACTGTAGTAGGTACATTATTTTGATCTATCTCTTAGGGTTCAGCCAGCGTTTGCAATGTAAGCGCAAAACAAATGTGTTTATTTATGACATCCCATTAGAAACTTTTAAAATGATCAGTGTTTTTCTATTGTCTATGTATATGCTTGTATCATACATAAAAACCTTTTTTCTTGAATCACTCTATCTATTAAAAAAAACCATATCAAAATCCGTAGTTTTAAAGATCTTAGCATACATAGGGACAGACAGATAGCGGGATGTGACTTTCTTTTATACTATGTAGTGATAATGACTTAATGAAACGAACTTAAAATAATGTATTATCATGGTAAGTGTGGTTATAATATTATTTCAATACACTCGCTCGTAACGGGCCTTTAAATGCACAGATTTTATTGTCATAATATAGTATTTTACGCACTCCTGCATTTTGTTTACTGTACCGCACTAGTGTTTTAAATAGAAATAAAATATCGTTTCTCATATAAAAACAAACCAAAAAGTTTTTTATCTACAGAAGTAGAACTTTAGAAGATTTAATCTATGAGTCCTAAGTAGCTTGAAATAAATGAATTTGAAATAATTATAAACCTTCTTAATCAGATTGTATATATGTTTTAATTAATAATAATTAATAAATAAATAAATTATTATTGCTATCAATAAGACCAAGAAAATATTTTCGTATCGGAATTGTCGTATTCGTTCCTCGCAAATGTGTTGAAAAACGTCGTATGAAACTCGTGCGCGTTGTTTATTACAATCTCTACTCCATTTAGGGCATGAGATCGGTCTCGGTTGTGATAAACAAGTTCGCGCAGTTGTTGCATAATGTACTATTATGAAATGTTGTAGGCCTGTAGGGTATAGGTATGGATATTGGATTTTTGACGTTTTTTTGTATGGAATTATAACGGAACATGCACGAGGCCCACCTGATAATAAGCGGGAAACTCAGTCTATAACAGATCCATTTCCACACTAGTGACCAACTGCACTGCGCTCGTTACCCTGAAACATACAGTTGTTATGTCTCATGCGCTTGTTATTTTACTGGCTATCGGGGACTGCTGGCGGAGCACACTGTTAAGTGCTTGGCAACAGATTATCTACTTTAAAACCTAATAACATTAAACTTTTAGTAAGTAGCAGTACAATGCATTGTGCGTGTTCGTATTCCGGTAGGATATAGTGTTGGTTATAGGTTTGTAAGCCGCGCTAAGTGGACTGACGACATCGTAAGGGTCGATGGATAGAAATGGCTAGAAGCGGTTCCTTGTGGCTTCTATGCGGGAGGAATTTGTTCAACAGTGAACGTCTTCCGGCTGATGATGATGAAATTGTCTCTGTTAGAAATAGAGATCATAATCATATTCATTTATTTCTCACTTTTTCTTGTACATTAGATCTTAAATAAGTTACAATGTACTAACAATATGAAACCCTGGTATGGGCACTCTAGAGTTTATTGGACTCTGGTAGGATTTTAGTTTATTAACTATCATCTAAATTAAAATTACTTCAATAGCGACCGATTTTTTTTAAACTTAATTAAATTAAAGTAAATTAATTAAAATTGAAATTAAATAAATAATTTTTTTTTTTTTTTTTACTGACATCCAAAAAAGGAGGATGTGCTCAAATCGACGCGTAGGTTTTTTTAATGTATGACAACGCATAACTTTTTACAGAGTAGTCCGATTTAGATAATTCTTTCTTATTGCGGACGGTATACATCCAAGATGATCCTATATAAATTTCATCAAAATCGGTTGAGTTTATAAGTTAATAATTAATAGTAATAAGTAAAGGTTTGAGGGCTGGCGCTGCGGCTACTTAGGCGGAGTAACTCAAGCGGCGTAAATATGCTAACCTCGGTATGGGTTACATATTTGAGCCGTTTGGTGTGGAGACGTTGGGTCCGTGGGGACCGGGACATCGTATTTTCCAAAACTTATCTGAGCGCTTGGTCGACTTGGCGACGCGTGATCAAAATGCTGGCACATATTTGGCTCAACGAATAAGCATTGCAATTCAACGGGGCAATGCTGCCAGCATGCTGGGCACGCTGCCAACTGGTACTGGGTTGGAAATCGCGTTCATTGTTTTTTGAAAATATTTTTCTAGCTACTGAGGTACTGAGTCTTATCTGTAAAGAAGTCTTGTAACGGTTAGTAGCACTGTTTAATAAGATATCCTTGGTGCTTCGGAGGGCACGTTAACCCGTCGGTCCCAGTTGTTGTCTTAGGATGGCAGTCGTTATAGCATGGTGGTAGAGCATTTTGCGAATGCCCGCCTGGCCAGCTGGCACTCAAGTAGAAAATCTGTCGCCAAGTACCTAATGGTGTGTTCCGGCAGCTGTCCTTGAGAGCTAGTAATTCTAGGTTAGCCTGAAAAACATCTTCGACCACATCATCACTTACCATCAGGTGAGATAGTAAGTGATGATGCATAAAAAAATCTTTGATTATTTTTCATTATCTCTTAGATGTTTCGGGATATGATCATATATTTTTATAGTCATGATATGGGTGCCTGAACGGTACATTTTAGTTGCCTTTATTGCTTATATACTTTGTTACTTATATACTTACTTTATAAGTTTTGCCTTTGGGAGAGCTAGTGTTTCTTAGTGCCTTAAATCACAGACAGACACAGGACCTTATCCTGTGTCTTCAATTTTATCAAATAATTGAGATTTTCTGAAGAACTTCTTCTAGGGCTTATACGGAAGCTAAAGTTAAAGTTTGGAGATTTTGAAACTTTGCGTAGTTTGGCGCAGCTGAGGTTGCTTCACATTTGAGACAACCTTATCTAAAAATAGAAAGGTTCTGTATCTCAAAATTCACTGAGACCTATCTATCGCTGTCCATTGTGTTAATTCGTTGAGTCGAATCGTCCGGTTTTTATCTATTCCATGGAATTAGGTATGAGAAAAGTGAACCCTTTCTGTTCGGGCAAAAGGGTGCGGAAAGGATAAGGTATGGGTAAATTTCATGTCTAGTGAATTTACAGGTTTAAACACTGGGCTCATAGGACGGTATATCTTTCATCAGATACAACCCACCTCAGTGATTACAGATAAATATTTATGAAGTGGTCGTAAAGGAGCTTGCTTGCCCATTTTCGATGTTTTACTGAAGTAGAAAACCTGTCGCAAATAAATGATAGAATATCATTACGTAGTCAGTTACGTCAAACGTAGATCGAACACATTTTACCAAATTACCGGCTTGCAAAAACTTATAATGAAAATGTAATTTTAATTTTAATTCTTATGGTAAGCAGGTTTCTTAAATCTAATTGCATATAACTAACGATGCGTCTTAAAAATAAAATATTCATCAAGAGAGTAGAAGGCATGATGCAGCAACCAGACTTTTATTTCATTCTTAAATTTGTGCAAAGGCAATTGTTTAATTTACTGTGGTAATTTATTATATATTTTGATTGACATAGAATTTTCTGATAGCGTACCAACTTATGAGCATACTTATTTACCAATCTATCACCATTTCTGGTATTTCGAAGATAAATTTCTCTCGCTGTGTTATAAAGGTAGCTGTGTTTCTTTTTTTTTTTTCTTTATAGGTTTGCGTTTGACCACACCCTGCCTGATGTTAAGCATTGGTGTGGTCTGTGAAGATGGAGCACGCTTACCTAGAAGGAACCTATTTACTCTCGATTTGAAGACACCCATGTAGTATTCATCGGGAAAACCTGACAGTGGTAAGGAGTTCCACTCTTTCGCAGTACGCACGAGAAAAGTGGAAGGAAGTGTGTTGTCTTACAAAGCACGATATATCAAAAATATACTGACATGGAAAGGGAAACACTTTTAATTGAACAAAGCCTCAATTAATCAAGTCAATCAGTGAGTTCCGGCGCTGTCTCTGTGAGCCAATGACCATTCTAGCCTTCTTACCATATTCGAACACATCACCACTTAGCACAAAGTCTATCTATCGGCATTAAAAAAGAGTTAAATTTAACATCGTTCGTCGAAATTTGTTGGAGTAGCTTGGGCATGTAGAAAAGATTGTCAACGGCGATTGAACAAGTTAACTGTCGGCAATAAATCAAAGTTCTACATGAATAAAATCATTAGGTCGGTTACTTATATTCTGTTTTTTTATGTTGCTGTAACAGTACGAGCTTGAGGCCCACCTGATGTTATGCGGACTAACCTTTTAGTACGCTATAGACCTGTCAGACCTGTCAGACAAACGGTCGGAAAGACTTTATATATAATAATTATATTGCTGTAATGGGCATTGCTATAAGCTGCCATACAGTGGTCCATGGTTTGAATCCTACCGTGGACTTTAACTTCACGCAAGGTCATTTTGTGAAAGCTCGACTGGCTTGCTCGTGCCTAACGTTATGTTTCGACACCTGTTCTTAGGAGCAGTCATGCTAATTTAAGCTTGTTAATTATCCTTGACCACATCAGAACATACCAACAGGAGATACATCATCACATAACTATTCTAGCACTTGTAAAGAAAGAAATTGCAGTGACAGCAAGGCTATGAACTGTCCTTCGAGTACCGAATCCTATAAAGACCCAAAGATATTGGTTTTATCTTCTTGTTTATAAATTAAATTGTATTCTTGCAGGCCAGAAGACAGCGGACAGTACAGATGCAGAGTGGACTTCATTAAATCTCCGACGAAGAACACCAGACTCAATCTCACTGTTCTAAGTAAGTTTCTTTATGATATATCAACACCTCATTAAAAGTCCTCGTTCTGGGACTTCTAAGAACGGAGGGAAGTACAGAGAAATGATTAGGTACACGCAATTTTATATTTGAGTGCCTCGTTGATGGACCAGTTTGTGAAGAAGAAATTTCTAGTATAGTAAGCCGTAGTCGCGAACTGTGGCCGGTAGATGGTAAAAGATTCACCCCCTATTGAACGAGACCGAAATATGTTTCGAAAAAGATACCTCTGCCAACGCTTACTTGGAGAGCAAATTAGGCAGCATCTTTCTTTATACCGGTTTAAATCTGACTCATTCCAGAGAGCAACAGAATTTCATGCACGATTCGATATGAGCTTAGTAAAAATCCCGACGAAAACTTTTTTTACACGATCTTTATTCATACATTTTAAAATGCTTGAACAGACTTGGAAGAAGAAGAACGATGGTTGAAGAATGAGAGCAAGAATTACAGTTATGAGTCATTGTGTCATGTTAGCTCAATTGGTTAGAGCATACCCCGGCTAAAGGGGTGGATGGACGCGGGTTCGAATCCCGCACATGACTATAATTTTTTCTCTCATAAATTTGTAATTTTGTAATGTAATTCGCTTAGCAGGCGTTATTGCAAACTTAACAATATTAAAAAAAAAAGACTTGGAAGTTTAGATTATCAAAGTCAAATCAAATCAATCATTTATTTGCAAAAAATACAATATCTCATAATGTTTACAATTAAATCTTATTTTTGTATTGATAGGCGTGCAAATACTGAGGTAGGTAGTTTATACTTACTAACACGCATATCAGTAATTCAGTACTAATATTATAAATACGAAAGTAACTCTGTCTGTCTGTCTGTTACGCTTTCACGCCAAAACTACTGGACCGATTTGAATGAAATTTGGTATGGAAATAGTTTGAGACCCGGGAAAAAACATAGGATAGTTGCAGCTTATAAACAGTTGTATAAACTGTGAAAAAAGAAGTTAATGTTTTTGCGCGATAACCGACATACGCGCGGGCGGAGCCGCGCCCCGAAAGCTAGTAAAATAATAAAGAAGAAATAGTGTTAATGTATTACTGCAAAGGCTTGATGACGGACTTCATGTCAAGTTAAATTGCTGGGCGTAGAAACCACCGTGGCGTGGCATTGTTTGCAGATCTTTCTGGGACTCCTAGATTGGGTTGTGACGTACCATCAGTCACTACCTAATCGTTTGTGCCAATAAACGTTTGTAAAAATAATCGTCAATACCGTCTAATCACTTGGAGTCGTATAAAACAAGACTGCATTGGTAAAAATATTGTATAGCCAGTGTCACTCAAGATGACATAGGAATTATCATGGCAGCTTTTAAACTACAAAAAAGGTGCATCCGAGTTATAAACAAGGCATGGTTTTGAGACACTTAATACGTGTAATTAGTACTTATTACCTAAGCCTTTATTTAAAAAATGAATAATACTTACACTACCCTCTATGTCTGTTCGTGTATTGTGAAGAATTGTCTTTTCGCTAAAACACATTTACCTTGAAAATTTATGATTGTAATAGATTAAATATCAAAAAATATTTCGGTTGCCTGACATCTGGACTTGCGGTTTTCTAATTATTGTGCCTGTGGGTTTGCTTGCAGTAAGCTTCTATTTGCAAAAATATGCATCAATCCGTTTGTAAATCAAGGTTAGGTGATTTTAATGCGAGATATAGTTTCAGGTACTACGGTCATGCTTGTAGCTGTATTTTGTTGCTCCAATGTGATTAGAGTGCATTAGCATAGGCAATACGAAAAAAAGATTTCAATCAATAACAAAAAGTATCAATAACAAGTGATATACATCGCCCTGATGGGTTTTTAAGGAGTATCATTCCCTGGTAATCTACGAATCACCTCTGTCCTTCTGTCGGAGTTATAAGCCCAACTTCTGGAATCCATAGACCAAGCAGTAGGTTCTCATTATAGCAAATTTTGGCTACACCAGTAGTTAAGCTTGTAACCTCCACCTATATTGTCTATGTTTGTTTCCAGTACCCCCAGAGCGGCTGATCATCCTGAACCAAGAGAATAACGAAGTCAACGGTGGAGTCCTCGGACCTTACGATGAGGGCACCGAGGTCAACCTCACTTGCGTTGCTGTTGGAGGTAAGGTTATTTTACCTATTGATATTAGGTATATTGGCTAGCAGCTCTAAATATGGAAGTCAATTCGGTCGGGTCATTGGTTGTCTGTATCAAGGAAAAAAAATTCAGTACATTCTATTCGGTTGGCATTACGGTTTCCCAATTTGCCTACCCCATTGGTAACAACCCCACTTACAGTATCAGCCGGAATGTCCACTGCTGAACATAGCCTCCACAGTACGGGTTTTGCCATTATACCCACGCTCGGCAGGCGTCTTGAGGATCGCAGTATAAGACAGCCATTCCTTATGCCGTCATCTATGGGAAGAGTTGGGTGGGGGGGGGGGGGGAGGGTGACATTTATACTCCACAAACTCTACTGCCGTTCTGTGAAACTTTATTAACGTGCAGTGGATAAAATCCAAGTACTGGTACTGCGGAGTACCCCGTTAAGTAAGCGCCAAGCACGCTGTATGCTCAAAATATGTTTTTGAATGGTTAGCGGGGGTTTAAGCCTTGCAAATCATGAAGCTACATAGGCCAAAAGTTCTTAATCAAAGAGATTAACTCGAATCTCTACTCTGGATATGATTGTTTCGATCGATTTTCACCGAAGGTGGTCACTGCCATCTGTTTGAAGACTGTAGACTTTGACTCCCACTGGTGCAACCAATTGCACACATCAAAAGTGCCTAGGAATCAAGCACGTTTTCGAGTAAATCAAGTAAGTTTTAAACAGATCTCATTTGGATCAGGGGCAACCTCAATGCTCAGATTTATGCGGAGAGTATAGTTTCAGAAGTGGTCATCCAACCATTGAACTAGTGTTTACGAAAGGTGTAAGTATGATGAAGACAGCCAACAGAGAGCGGTGTAGGTGAAGAATTATAAAAGCACAATATGTGGTACCTTAGCTAACCTAGAATTACTGATTTTCAAGGACAGTTCACAGCTGCCGGAACACACCGTTAGGTCCTTGGCTACAAATTTTGTACTTCATGGTGGTAGCTAGGCAAGTAGGCATTCGCAATATGCCTTACCACTGTTGTATAACGACAGACATCATAAGACATGCGCGCTTGTTAGTTGGATAAATGAAAGTCAAAGTCAAAACCATTTATTCCATTTAGGCGTCTACAACGCTCTAATTAAATTTTAACATTGAAATATTATAACTTTACTGCCTCGTTCAGTAAACAAAGTTGTATGGAGCCATTCCGAGAAGAATGGGCAAGAAACTCGGGGCCATTCTTTTAAACGTCTTTTAACATTGTGTTTCTTACTATATACACTTCATTTACACTCGTCAACTATTGATTAACATATTTGTCATTACATAATGTCAAAAAAAGAGTATAATAAATTACTTAACTTCACAACATCTTGATTGGGCAGCACTTCGTCGTTGAAGACTATTTTAACACCACCCGAGGTCTGTTCGGCACGGTGGTCGGACGGAAAGTGAATCGGGCAGCACTTCGTCCGTAATACCACTAGAGCTCCGCTCCGCACGGCGGTCCGACAGACACTGAAGCTACTCTCAGTGAGTGAACAAACAAGGTGACAAAGCGACTACCGTCACAAACACAGTACTCTTTATAATTGACAATTGTGTGATCTCAAGCTCACGTATGGCAATAAGTATAATAAAATCTTCAATGTTTTTACACATCATATATAAAGAACATAATATAAACTATTTTAAATAAGTATCTTAACAACTGTCACATGACCAGTTAAACTACTTATGAAATATACTTACAGTATTAATATCATCAAATAACAATTCAAGTGACCTGCACATATGGCAATAAGCATAATAAAATCTTCAATGTTTTTACACATCATAAATAAAGAACATAATATAAACTATTTTAAATAATAACTTTACACTGCCACGTGATCAATTTCACTACATATAAAATATACTTCCAGTAATATTATCATCAAATAATGATTCAAGTGATCATGATAATCCATATAATATGATGCTTTATCACAGTCTAACAATAAACACAATTAGGTACAGTATTAAATTCACACCACAGATAAAGTATACACATGAATAATTAAATCAATATGTACTTATTTTACTCTCAAAACCACAGAGTTTATTTAAAACGAAATGAGAATGTCACCAGTTGTTTAATCTTAAACTTAAAGCTAATCAAGTGATGATGAACAAATATTTCATTACATAGTAAGTTAATTTTCACATAATCTATCACGCTCGTAGCGTAGTTTGCTTAGCCGTTCTTAACTGATCAGCTAAGTTAAGCAACGCACCGGTTGTTGTCTTATAGAATGGGAGTCGTTATAGCACGGTGGTAGGGCATTCTGCAAATGCCGCCTACCTAGCTACCACCCTCAAGTAGAAAATCTGCCGCCAAGCATCTAACGGTCTGTTCCGGCAGCTATCCTTGAGAGCCAGTAATTCTAGGTTAGCCGGAACAACATCTTCGACCACATCATCACTTACCATCAGGTGAGACAGTAGTCAAAGGATAACCTGTAGAGCTTAAAATTAAAAAAAAAATGTCTGCCATATACCCTAGTGGGTATGTTACTAACGATTACCCAGTTTCGCTACAAGCGCTTTAAGACTCCGCTACAAGCGCTTCATTATTCCTTCTGCATAATGAAAAATAAACAATATATTTCCGTGTCCTGATTTTAACTCTTAAAAGCAATGCTTTTTAAATTCCCCCATGTTTGTGACGTGTGATTTCATTAAATCAGTTGAAGTTACCCGCGTCATAGGGAGTTTCAACAGGGCTCATTCCTGTGGGGCGTTTAGCGAGGAATGTGGGATTCACGCGCTCATTGAGAATGGGGCGAGTTGGGAGAGGAAGCGGAGCGATTCGACATTCATATCGCATCTACCGCCGTGACGAAAACCCTTGAACAAAGACTTTCCACCATAATTGAAGTACTATTATCTCTACGCTTGGCAGGCGTCTTGGAGATTGCAGTGTTTGATTACAGTACTTCAGAAGGCGCTGCTGCCCACCTGGTATTTTTCCTTTCATCACCTACTAAAACTCCCACAGGAAAATATATACATATAAGGGGTGCGATTCTAATGCGGCACCCCTCGGAGGATTCAAAAAGAATTGAAAATTAAAGAGATACTGTTTTATTTATCATAATCCACTAAGATTCACCTAACCCACTAAAGTGAATAAAATCTACCCTTAAATAATGATATGAAAATGTAATTTCTACAAAATTTCTTCGATTATACATTCAGCGAATCAATGCAATATGACTTCCATTAAAAATACACATATAAAGCAATATATTATAAAAGTTTCGACTTCAGTTTTATAACCGGCTGTCTCTTCCTCGTCTTCTACCTCTCCATGGTAGCTTGCTTCCAGTTGACTGTTAAAATGATTATGAACCTAGAGATTCCCGGTCATGAGAGGTATAATTACTGCTGACAAGCAATTGAAAATCCCCTGTTAATAGTTAATAGCAGTTTTTAAAAGCAAACATTACCTTATAATAAAAAATTAGATAGATAGGTAATTTTTTGTTGTTACACCACTAAAATATAAATTTAATTCATATAAACACTTTGAATCACGTGTCACCATATACAATAATTTAAATTAATGGATTTAATTTCAATAATTGCTCCACTAAATTGTGCAATAATTACATTATTCAGATATTTAATCAATTATTTCACAATCATTCTTCAAATTTCACAATAGCGATCTCTTCCAGTTAACCTTTGGATGGAGAGGAAATACAGGAGCTAAGTCGGGGTGTACATAATTGATAAGTGAGATAGACAATCAAAGTATTCAAAAATTATAAAAGTGGTAGTGAACTAAAATAATAGTACTTACCTATATTAACAAGGAAAAATTCGAACTTAATAACTTCACTTGACATTTAATGTCAATCCATTTTTAATTCAGAGCTTTCATAAAAAATACATAAGACTCAACAACTAACGATTCAAAAAACTGTTTAGCATTTTATAATCTGCTTTTGTGGAAATTTCCGTTGTAAAAATAAATTTGAATCTGTACTTACTTGAGCTCCCGCTTATAACTTGAGCCAGCGCCAACCCTTCGTGATAAGGGTCACGATCCCGCGGGCGCCCTTTGTTTTAACACGTTTTTTGTTCTCATTCAAACCGATGTTAGTATTTTATAGGGACCTATTTTTGTATTATGTGGTATTTCGGCTGCAAATCAATACTTACCGTCAACGTTTGTGGAAATCGCACTTCAAAATAATAATATAAATTTGAAGGTTTGTGTGTGTGTGTGTTTGTTACTTCTTCACGCTCAAACGGCTGAACAAATATTGATGAAATTTGTTGCGGTAGGCAAAGAGGCCTTCAAGTAATATATAGAGGATAATGTATTCCCTGTGCGGTCCCGAATTGCAGTCCCAATCTCCCCCATTTCTTCTATACTAGGAGTCTTATAAGAGGTGACGAAGGGGCAATACAGGAAGGTTAGACTACGATCCCCAAGACGCCTACTAAGCGTGGGGAATATGGCAGACCCAGGGTGGTCTGGGGACCTTTGTTCAAGGGGTAGATGTTTTGGCTATCGATGAGCTCTGATGTGTGATTTCTAAATTGTAATACATAACAAACAAAAACCAAACTCTCGTTGTGTAGCTTGCTTTAGTCTTTCTTAACATATCAACTAAGTTAAGCAATGCCGCTGCAGTCATTAGTTGGATAACCGCTAGTGGAATTACAACTGACGATTCCGTACTTCGGAGGGCACAAGAAGCCGGTCCCGGTTGTTGTCTTAAAATGACAGTTCGACAACTGTTTTTGAGAGCAAGTAATTCTACGTTAAGCTGAACAAAATTGTGCTCACAGGGTAGCCTAATCAGTTACAAATGAAAAGCTATAATTACAACCGGGCAACTTCTTTCCTTCATCCTCAGGTCGGCCCACAGCCCGAGTGTCTTGGTGGAAGTCCCACGCTCTGCTGGCGAACTCCGAAGCCCGAGCCACGGTTTCCTTCAAACTGCAGAGATCTGACTATGGCAGTGAAGTCACATGTCAGGCTGTCACCGACCCCTCTATAGCGCCGGTCACCGAGAACATCTCCATCGACATCAATTGTAAGTAAATTTTCGTGTGTGCTTTTAATACCTACATTTTTTATGTGTTTGTGACGGAACGAGCTCGAGGCCCACCTGATGTTAAAGTGGACTTACCTCTGCCTGTAACAGATGCATATCATCACAAGTCACAAATCGCACTGCGCCCGTCGCCATGAGAATTGTTGTTAAGTCTCACGAGCCTGTAATTTCACTGGCTCTCAAGGGCTGCTGCCGGAACACACCGCTAGGTGCTTGGCGACAGATTTTCTACTTGATATTACCTACATTGATTAATCTAATCTTAATCTTTTATTGCTTACGCAAGGAACCGCCATGGTCAGTGCTATATTTTAACCGCAATTGCTGCTGCTTATCTATGTAGCAGGAGAACAGGACATGAATCTTGTTCTGTTGTGTATCAAACAGCAGCAATCCCTACCCGTTGAAAAATATACTCACCTAATAAAAGCCACATATAGTGAGCTCCTCTGGTTGATGCTGATGACAGAGGGCATTCTCGGGCCAAGTCCCCGCCAGATTACACTTGAGGAGCTGATGCTGATGCGGAGAAGTATATTTTGCTCGAAGGTGCTCTTACAAATCGCGGCTTCGTGTTGTGAATGTTGCTCAACCAATTTCACTTCGACATTGTGACAAATGCCTGTTTATCTAAAAAATAAAAACTAAGTATCAAAACGTAGTACTACTTGCTCAGTGGTTTTAATATGTAATATAACAATGACATATATCTAGTCTCAAGTTGTCAAGCTCCATCGAAAAAATCGAGAAAGCATCTGCTATCCCTACAAATACTCAATGCTCAATTCGTGTTGTTTTAGTAGCTTTTACAAATTAAAATAAAAAAGCTTTTAAATCGCCAGACTTGCATGTTTCTTTCTCACCTTTCGCGAATACCTAACCATCAATTATGTCGAAAGTCCTTGTCTTTCTAATGGAAGTTATGTCTTATATGACAAGGTCACAGAATAATCTTCCTATATAACGACCATTTTTTTATGACGTGGTTAATAGGTGTTTTCATACAAAAGGTGTGTTAGTCTCCGATGTTATACGCCCCGCATTATCTTAAAATTACCTACTTACATTTCGTAAATGTTCTTTAAATGTTCACACTTATCCCAGTTTTTGGAACGTTTGTCAAATTTTGCCTTAAATCATGACAGACTAGATACTGAACGCTTATTGGTCAATGGTATTTTATGACGTGATATGTGACCAATGAGCGCTCAGCTGGCCAATTATGTAAATTGTTAGTAGTGACAAAATCCGGTTAAAATAATAGAGTAATGGTGGTTTAGCGTTATCGTATTGACATTTTTTACTCACTTAAGATGTTATTCAGCATAGTCAATCATTTACTTACAAACTCTTTTTCTTTACATACTTACTACAAGTGTTATCTTCTCTTAAAGTTAAATAAAACCACACTGAACATTTGTATACACCATAACTTATAGATTTCACAAATTCACATACTTATTCGTTAACTTTATATAATATAGCCAAACGTGTGTTCTCACTGAACGCCAAGTCACAAATCCCCTGCACTGTTAGTATCAACGACTCATCCCCTGTGTGGATATTACGTAAACATCTTGTCATAGAGAAAGACTATCGAAAGCAAGTCGTTGACGCTATAGTGGTAGTTTCTCATCAAGTCCGTACTTTTAAGTATCTATAAGTTCCAAAGTGCCAGATAGATGGCGGTAGTGGTGCCTCTGGCATGACAATGGCGACAACACAAGTATTCTACGATTTCAATCAGATTTTGTTAACAAATTACATAATTGGGCAACAGTATTCAGTTTGTTAGATGATCAGATTTTTTCTTTTTGAGTGTTCAGCCTCCTATACGATATATCTACATATTGACTATGTACGTACAGTTATAGCCGTCAAATCAATGTCATTAGACTCGTCCAACTTTTCAACAAAATCTCTTGGTCCCATTTTAATGAAGACACAAATACAGAGACAGAAACGTATCTTGTATTTCTTTCGAGCCGTAACTTGTTGGCTCATTTTAACTTTTTAACTTGTAACGAGCTTAACAAATCCCCGTTCTTCCGTACAAATTGAGAAAGTGCGAGCTACTTGGTGACGTTCTGATTGTATGTAACTCGACTTAACTCTAACTTAGTTATCTCGAGTTTCGGCGACAGTTATTCAACGGCTAATTAACCAAGTTTCGGTCTTTGTTGTGGACAGGTAAAAGCTAGTAAAGTGATAAAGAATGGGTAAAAGCTCTTTGAGATGATTTCGAGTTATTTGCATAAGGTACTACGTGCCCAAGAATTCCGGAATTTATTCAAGTGAATTTTTAGTTAAAACGACTTAAAAAAGGAAGGAGGTTCTCATTAAGACATTGTTTTTTTTTATGTTAACTCACAAGAAGCGCTCGTAGTGAAATTTGCTTAGCCATTCTGAATCGATCAGCAAAGTTAAGCAACGTCCGCCACGGTCATGACTTGGATGGGTGACCGCTGGTGACATTACTACTGAGCGCTTCCGTGCTTCGGAGGGCACGTTAAGCCGTCGGTCCCGGTTGTTGTCTTAGGATAGCAGTCGTTACAGCATGGTGGTAGGGCACAAATGCCCGCCTGGCTAGCTACCACCCTCAAGTTGAAAATCTGTCGCCAAGCACCTAACGGTGTGTTCCGGCAGCTGTCCTTGAGAGCCAGTAACTCTAGGTTAGTCTGAACAACATCCTCGACCACATCATCACTTACCATCAGGTGAGATAGTGGTCAAAGGCTAACCTATCAGGCATAAAAAAAAAAACTGGGTGTACCGATTTTGAAGATATTTTTTATATTCGAAATCTGGTACTTATCATGTGGTCTCATTTACTTTTGAGTGAGATCTGACGAGTAAATGTACATGTAAATATTTATTTCACAGAAAGTATAAATATATGTTACATTACAGTTGCTTTACTAACCGTGTGAGTAATTTAGACAATGTATATAATCATTATGTAGCACACACTCTATATTATCAGTAGGCCCCAAACTCGGCTAGGCCTGTATCTCGGGGACCAGAATGACCACCTAGGATATGAAAATACTGTACATCGTGACGGAATGGAAATACCTGTAATCGTGCCAATAGTGTGTTTCCCATGTGTTGTAGTTTATGATGTGTGTGATTGTAATAGAAATCGGTACCGGATGCGAAGTACGGGAAGTATCTACCCAATATATATAAAATTATATGTATTAAAACAATTTTCTCTTTGGTATCAAAATAAGTCTTCTTAGTCGTTTGTGAAAGGATTTTTATCCAGCCTTGACTAATACTTATCTAGGGTACCTAGGTTACTTTGTGGTGTAGACAAGTAAACAAGGGAGAGGGTAGGGGAAGTTTTTTAATGGTGTTGTGATGGAACACGTATTCTGATGTTAAGCGGTAACCTCTGCCTATAACAGATGCATTTCGTCACAAGAAACGAAGTGTACTGCGTCCTGTGTGCTAACGTACAACGCAAGTTGAACTATAGATTACAAGATTTAAAACACACTTTGGGTATGGAAATACATCATGACGTGATGTAAATACTTTTATGCCAATAGTGTGTAAAAGTAGTATTTGGGTTATAATTGATAATGCGTAAATAATTGACTTCGACTACATTAAATGTAAGCTTTATTTACTAACTGGATCTCGAGGACTGCTGCCGGAACGGAACGACTGCCTATCTAAGAGAACAACCGGGACCGACGCGACGGTTTGCCCGTGACGCGTGCCCTCCGAAGCACGGAAGCGCTCAGTAGTAATGCAACTAGCGGTCACCCATCCAAATAACTTAAAACAAAAAAGGTTAAAATATGAAGTCTATTGTTGTATAGTACGGAACCCTTCGTGCGCGAGTCCGACTCGCACTTGGCCAACTTTTTGTATTTGTTGTTATAGCGGCAACTGTATAGGAAGTCTCAGTGATAGGGTCCCGTTTTTACCCGTTTTTGGGTACGGAATCCTAAAAAATAGCATAGCTATATAAATATAGCGTAGTTCTGTTTCGCTCACTCGCCTGCGAAAAGAGGTCTCTCCGTCATATTTGAAAGAACTAACACTTCGTCTTAAGAAGCGCGTTAACAATATAAACATTCCTGAACAAAGTCTTTTTTTTATGCCTGATAGGTTAGCCCATAGAGATATAAAATACTTCTCTTTTCTGTGGGTTAGCCTTTGACCACTATCTCACCTGATGGTAAGTGATGGTGTGGTCGAAGATATTGTTCAGACTAACCTAGAATTACTGGCTCTGTAGGACAGCTGTCGGAACACACTGTTAGGTGCTTGGCGACAGATTTTCTACTTGAGGGTGGTAGCTAGCCAGGCGGGCATTCGCAAAATGCCCTACCACCATGCTATAACGACTGCCAACCTAAGACAACAACCGGGACCGACGGCTTAACGTGCCCTCCGAAGCACGGAAGCTTTCAGTAGTCATGGCACCAGCGGTCACCCATCCAACTCCTGACCGCGGCGGACGTTGCTTAACTTTGCTGATCGTTTCAGAATGGCTAAGCAAACTTCGCTACGAGTGCTTCAAATAAGCTAAGTCAAAGTTTAATTTCAAATCAATGCCCCTAAGAACGTGTCCTTTAAGTAGTAAAACTTAATACAATTTCATAAAAAAAACATCACTGCTCATCTCCCTGATTGACGTTTCATTACTGGAGATATATTTTGTGCATGACTTGCACAATTTCAATTCGTCTCTTTCACTCTCCATCAAAACGTTAGCTGTCCTTTTCTAATGCTGCTGATGGGATTATCATGTCGAAGGAAGATGAATTTTTGATATCGTTTTTTAATGATGTGTAGGTATGCACGTGGGTAGGTATCTGTCATTAATCATTGGAGAAATTGGGAGAAATTTGTAAGAGATGTGATTTATATTGCAACGGTGACATTTCATTGTTATTTTATCAAAATTCTATGAGGTTATCAGTATCACTTCGTAACGCATTTTTCTTATGATTGTACGAGATCATTTGGAATATTTTCTTTAGTAGAAAGAACACAGTGCTCATATGCATCTACAAAGCGAATTTTGTTCTTTTTTTAAATGTGTAAATGTAATGCGGCTTCTAACATTTAAATTACTAAGGGTCCATTTCAGAATGTCCGAATAAAGTTTCGGGTTGCTATTCAACACGTAAAATAACTGAATGATAAAAATGACATGCAGCGCGTTTGAAGCTTTAACCGATGGATAGGCTAAATCGATGACTGTGAAACGCAAAGATAGTGTTTTGTTTAGTAAATATGTTGTGGGTAGTGTAACCGAAACTTACTCTAACATTCTGAAACAGGCCCTAAATATTGTAAAGCCTGCACTAAAAAAAAACTCGCTTTCAAAATAATTTAACAAAGCCGTCCAGCTATTTTATGGTTGTGTTAGCAATGTTGCTTCAATTTCCGAGCAAATGAGAGAAAAATACGTGATAATATTTTGGTGTGACTTTGCATTACATAATAAAAAAATCGTTAAGAATTAAAATATTGTTCATTTAAATCACACTAATGTTAGAAAGGCGAAAGTTTTTGAGTGTGCGTGTATGTCTGTTGCTTCTTCACACTCAAACGGCTGGACCAATTTTTATGAAATTTGTTATTGAGGTAGATGACGCGCTGGATTAACACATAGGATACTTTTCATCATCATCATCTATCACCATGGAGGCGTAACCGCGGGTCGACTTTGTTTACAATTACTTATCTAGGTACTGTTTAAGTGGTGGGCCTTGCAAGAATATATCGATAAAAATAATAACGACAACCAAATTTTGAAGGTTCATTAAGGGTTAATAATAATAAATACATCTACTTATATATTCACCTTTACTTACTGAACAGAACGAATTTCATTTTAGCATTCAAATATTTTCCCCGTGGGGTTCCGGTTTAGAATTACATCTCCCTATATAATCCCGTGGGTGTCGTAAGAGGCGACTAAGGGAAAAATACTGGAAGGTGGGCAGCAGCACCTTCTAAAGAACTGCCAACTTACTCTGCGATCTCCAAGCCGCCTGCCAAGCGATTATGGCAAATACCCCCTCAATAGGAGAGGCTGTGTTCAGCAGAGGACGATCCGATCTGAATACTATATTAATAACTATAAGGAACTTAAAAAGTATATTAAGCAAATTTGCATATATTTTCGTCAAATCACGTTCGTTTTTGTGATAAAAATACAAAAAGTTCCTCCGAAAATGTTTTTCTCATACGTCAACGCACAGCACTGACAGTACTTTCGTGGACGAACAAGCGCGCTTCGTTAGTATTAACCCGCGGTTCCGTGGAAAAACAAAGAAATAAAGCTGTATACACGCCAGCGCTCGACTTCCAACAGATTACCGCAAAATTGGACGCGTACATAAATCTCTAAACCGCGCCGAAAAGCCTACGCTGTGACGGGGTAATGTTAACAAGTATCGATATCGATAAAATAGTGCAGAACTCATATTAATTGAGTTGATATTTTGAGGTATATTCTAAAACTTTAGCTTGTAAAAGGTTCAAACCGATAATCACATTTTAATATCGGTTATATCTTTATAGATCTGTAATTAGCGATTAGTTGAAGCCAGATTTTAAGGTCATTTTATTCATGCATGATTATTGGCTGATTTCTGTAAAAAAGGGGTTGTACTACCTTTGCATGATAGCCTCATACTACTCAACAAGTATTTTAATTATTTTAATTAGGTATAATTAAATCCCAACATTCAAAATTGAAAACGGTCAACAACATTTAGAAACTGTTTTTTGCTTTTCTACAAACATTGTGGATGCAGTTACTGCGTGGAATATAAAAACAGTGTTGTTGATTTATCCACTAAAGCCAAATCTGTACCAGTGTATGTTTATATTCTAACAGCTCTGTAAAGCTCCCTGCAAAAATATAAAAGCGTGCTCACTTCCGTTTTTTCAGATATTGACTCTATTCAACTCAGAAAAATTGGAATGTAGTTTTTTCCTAAACTTTTTTACAATACACGGGTTTGGCTGTCAGATTTTGTTTTGAGTTGGAGCAAAAGTTTATTTTTCTCCATAGCGCTGTTTTCAGATTACCTTCAAATGATATTTAAGACTTATTCTAGAAAAGCCTCGTATTTTAGATTGTGGACACTGAATATAATATCTGTATGTACTAGTATTCTGTTCTATTTTAATTGTGATGATTAGCTTTTTTAACTATTATTGGTGTCAATAAAAGTTAGGTACTATTTTTGTCTATTACAAGTGTTTTTTTTACATCGAAACTAATATTTAAGTTTTGATGTCAACTTTTTGGTCTGTTTACTTGGCACTTATAAAAACTAACTTAAACAGAACAAAATTTATTCAGATCAAAACTTTACTTAGTGTTTTGTTGCTAGTAATCTAGCGTTCTGTCTAGAGACCGGCAACAGCTGTTAGATTGCTTACATTTTTTATTGTTTATATAAGTTTTAGTAACGCAATCTAATTTAAATTCATTATTATCAGATAATCAGCAATTCTGTTCAATTACGCCCATTTAGCAACCTCAACCACATCATTAATCTCCAGGAGTAAAAAAACAGTATGTTTTTTTCAGAATGACCTAAAACCAAACTTTACACGTATTTCCTCATCGATATCCTTCAAGATGTTAACCCATCCCTAATGCCATCTCATCAGTGATACAATCATCACATACATAACCCGCCAGATGATAATCTAGAGAACCTCTAATTGACAGTTTGATATACTTTTGTCCGCTTTTGTGCCCAAAGAAAAAGATCGCTGTTTTTGAATAGACATGGCATAATTTGTTTGTTTAGGTTACTTTATTCTATTTTGCATTTACATTTTTGTTTTTGGAATTTTTTGTATTGATTTGTTCCTCGTTTCAAAGTGAGCTATGAGACGAGGTGTAAGAGTGAAAATATTACAATTATGCGTTAGGTTTAATTTTAAAATACATGTATATTTACTATTTTTAAATTACATGTTTGTCAATGTCTAGGCTATATATGAGATAATATCATAATATGTATATATATTTTCATATAATTTATGTATATATATATAATTATCTGTTTATGTATTATTAGTATGTTTGTATATATATAAATATGTATTTATAATTGTATTTATTTAATTATTATAAAAACCTATAAGTTATTTATTTTTTTTATTTGTTTAGAAACTACACTAAAATACGTTATGTTTTAAAATATTTTATGACATTTGAGTATGTACTTATTTCTTTATTATTTTTTGAACTACACCCGCCCCGATTGTTTTCAAACCAAAATTTTCACCCAATTTTTTGTAACTCCATCCTAAGGTTGCCTGGTACAGATCACTTTTATTGATAAGGTCGCCCATTGTAACACTATTTTTGCCGACTGGAGGCCTATCCTAGCTAACTTTCAGATATGAGGACACTAGGAGCTAAAATTAAAAGCAGCCTTCCATCGTCGTGCCAAAAATATATATCGACATATTTACAAATTCAAAAAAGTGTCAAAAACAAATTATTTAAAAAGTAAAAAAACACTGGTATAAAAACATAAAAAGGAGGTAGCAAACAGTTTGCCACATGCTCCCCCTTTTTTAAAGAGGCACAAGCTTTTTAGTAGGGCGACGCAACAGCCCTGCTTGGGTGCGCACATCTACCACCCGCACTATGCCGTCGCGTCCTGGATATAGTGCCTCAATAACACCCCGAGGCCAAATACCCCTTGGCAGTTCTCCGTCGCCTATTAGTACTAGGTCCCCAACATTAATAGAGGCAGGTGTACCCAAGACGCGACGAGGGGCTAGGGTTGGCAGATATTCACGGACCCAGCGACGCCAAAAATGATCCGCAAGTCGAAGCGCTTTCCGCCAACTGCTCCTGCTACATAAGTGCGAATCGTTGAGTTCTAAAGTGTCGATGGCAGATTTTCTTGACGATTCGCCGAGCAGGAAATGATTAGGCGTAAGTGCCTCTGGGAAGTCCGCATCCGGGGAGATGTGTGTGAGGGGCCTTGACTTGACTATGCCTTCTGCTTCCGCTAGCAGTGTGATTAAAGTCTCATCTTTGGGAGCTCTTTCTCTTAGGGTCACATGCAGGGCTGTTTTTACGCTCTTCACCAGTCTCTCCCAAGCTCCACCCATGAAAGGCGCTGAAGGTGCTATAAAGCGCCACTTTATTTTATTGTTAGCTGCAAAACCTGAGACATCACTGTTGGACAGTTCTCGAAGTTGTCTATTAGCTCCAACGAATGCAGTCCCATTATCGGAGTATATGGTGTCTGGGGTCCCACGACGAGCGATAAATCGACGCAAGCACATAATGCTCGAATCTGAAGATAAGCTGTGCACAACTTCCAAGTGAACCGCTCGCGTGACCATGCATGTAAATAGCGCCACCCATCTTTTTTCTCGTCTGCGACCAACCGCAACCTGCAAAGGGCCAAAATAATCAAGGCCGACGGCAGTGAATGGCTTTCTATGATGTGTCAGCCTCGCTTCTGGAAGATCTCCCATGAGGGGTTGCATAGTAAGCGCGCGTAACAGCTTACACATTTGGCAGCTTCGTGTAATTGACCTTACAGCGTTCCTTACTCCCAAAATCCAGTACTGTTGACGCAACTCGTTAATCACTGTCTCAGAATTGGCGTGAGCAAACTTGACGTGAAAATGTCTGATGATAAGACGAACAATTGGTTCTTTGCCATCTAGTAAAATGGGCCGTTTCACTTCAGGATCAACATCAGTAGCAGCAGAGATACGTCCTGATAAGTAAATCAAACCTCTTTCGTTTAAGCTGGGTGAAAGAATGGAGAGGCGACTCTTCTTCGGTACATTTTCGCCACGGACTAAACAAATCATTTCTTTTTCAAATGAGTTTATTTGGCTCTGCATTAGCGCGTGATATTCCGCTCGGTAGATTGCCTCCACATCTAAGGAACTTAATGTGCCAGGAGCAGTTGTCGCTGCGCGAATGTCACTTACTGCAAAGAAATTTTTAACTATATCTTCAACCATGAAGTTAAAAAAACAATGTTGACTTTTTATAAAAATGGTTGCAATGAACTGATGGAGGCGTGCAGTTGCCCTTACCATTCTAATCCACGAGCTAAAATGGATGATATCTACCACTACTGGTAAAGGCAACTCACGTGCGTGGTTAAAATGAATAGCATCTGATATAGGAAGTGCGGATGATGAAGTGGAGGTTAAGGTTAGATTTACTGAACGAGTTCGAAAGCATGGTTTTAACTCTTCCTCTCCTGAGGATGTCATGGTATTCTGCGGTTCACAGGGCCACTCAGAGGAAGGAGCTAATAAGAAATTCGGACCAGCTATCCAGCGTGACTCAATGTTCAGTGTTTTTAGAGTTCCTCTTGTCGCATCATCAGCAACGTTGAGAACCGTAGGAACCCAGCGCCACTCACTGACTTCACTACCTTCTAAGATTTCACCCACGCGATGTGCTACAAAGGGTTTAAAATTCCTGGCGTCACTACGCAACCAACCTAGCACTGTCATTGAATCACACCAGAAGTAACGCCGTTTTGGCTTGAAACGATGAGCTTTACAAATAAAGTTAGCGAGACGAGTAGCTATCAGAGCACCTTGCAACTCCAGACGCGGAATCGACGTAGGTTTTAGAGGGGAAACACGGGATTTGCTTGCAATTATTGCGAGTTTATTGCTATTGCTGAAAATGAATCGCCAATATGCAACAGCAACGTATGAAAGCTCACTTGCATCGCATAGGATATGCAGTTCAAGCTCAAAATCTTTAATGTTCGACAGGTTATAGCATCTAGGGATTTGCAAGCCGACCAAAGAGTTGAGACTTTTGAACCAATCCAACCAAACACTTCTATCGTTTTCTGATAGACACTCGTCCCAATCAAGATTTTTACACCACAAATTTTGAAACAAAATACGGCCTCTAACTATTAATGGAGCTAAAATACCTAATGGATCATAGATGCGCATGACTTGTGCTAAGACTACTCGTTTGGTCAATTGATTTGGCAGCGGGTCCTTTAATCCCATATTAAAACTGATCATATCAGAGACGGGCTGCCATATCAACCCCAATGTGCGAGTGAAGGTGGCTGTTCCTAGATTAACACCTACTTTATGTGGTCTAATACTAGCATTTGCGTCGAGCAACTCGCTTGGCAAAAGATTAAGCGCACTAGGTTCATTGGAGATCCACCCGCGCATAGTGAATCCACCGTGTTTGTGGATCTTAACTATTTCAGAGGCTAAGCGAGCTGCATTTTCGACTGTGTCAAAGCTACCTATATAGTCATCCATATAAGTATCTGTGACAATAGCACCAACGGCTTCTGGAAATTCTTTTTGGAATTTTGATGCATTCAGGTTCAATATAAATATGGCAGTCGAAGGGCTAGAGCAGGAACCGAAAATCATTGAAGACATGCGATAGGTTTTAATGGGTGACGAAGGGTTGTCGCGCCATAGAAACCGTTGCGCGTCCCTATCTTCCTCTCTAATTTTTACCTGTGAAAACATCTCCTTGATATCTGCCGTTAAAGCTACCTTTCCTTCTCTGAAACGCATTGTTTATGTTGTAATCAAAATCATCTGTTGTCAAAATGTGACAAATTTAAGGCAATGTCAATTGATGACAAATGGAAATTCGTCAAAGAAAAGAAAGTTTGTTACCGGTGTCTTAAAGAAGGTTCGCACAATTTTAGGTTCTGCAATAAAAATAAAACTAACTGTGAAATAAAAGATTGTAAAAGAAAACATCACACTTTGTTACACAATTCTAATTATTACAATCGTGCTACATCCGCACCCATAAACGATGATGTAGAGAGCAGACCGTCTACGTCTTCCCAGCAACTCAAAATTTCCGAACAATCTGAACAAGCTGTTATTAACACAGCTGCTACACCTTGCGACGCCACGCTTCGACCTCTATTAAAAATAGTTGCAGTAACGGTATCTGGACCTAGTGGGAGCGTTGATACGTTCGCATTATTAGATGACGGGTCAACAGCAACTTTTATAGACTCAGAAATTGCTAATGAGGTAGGCGCAAAGGGTCCCAAAGCACAAATTCACCTTGATTGTGTGGGTGGTTTATCACGGGATAGCACTGTAGAATATGTAGATGTTCACATAAAGGGAAAGTTTGCAGCTGAAACCTTTTTAATTCGCAGGGCGCGTGCTATAAATAACTTAGGTTTGTTACGACAGTCAGCCACGCACGATAGCCTTTGCTCGTACTCTCATTTGTGTGATCTAGCAGACGAGTTGTGCTACGTAGATGCTAAGCCCACTTTAGTGATAGGAGTAGATAACTGGCATTTAAGTGTAGCATCGGAGACTAGACAAGGTACTAAATCTCAACCCGTTGCTATAAAAACTGTATTAGGTTGGGTAGTTTTTGGATTTTCGAACAGTAAAACTAAACCTTTAGAATGTGCCTACCACGTGAACCTTAGAGAAGACACTGAACGACGTGTAGAGCTAGAGACGATCATCAAAGAGCAATACAAACTAGATGCCATAGGAATCACAAAACATGAACCTCGCAGCGCGGATGACCAGCGTGCGCTTCAAATACTAAACAAAACGGCGCGCCGGTTACCTAGCGGTCATTATGAGGTTGGGTTGTTGTGGAAGGCTGATAATCTTGATGTGCCTAATAGCTATCCGTTAGCTTTAGCTAGGTTCAAAAGTCTGGAAAAGCATATGCTTAAGGATCCTCAATACGCGGTGCGTTACCGCGACAATATCTATGAGACCCTGAATAAAGGATACGCAGAGCAATGTGCAACTACAAAACCTGACTCTGTTTGTTGGTATTTACCCCATTTCGGGGTTATAAATCCCAATAAGCCTTTAAAAATTCGCATTGTTCATGAAGCTGCTGCAAAAACGCAAGGAGTGTCCCTAAACTCATTGCTATTATCGGGGCCTGATTTTTTGCAAGGTTTACTTGGAGTTTTGATGTCCTATTTTGCCGACTGGAGGCCTATCCTAGCTAAATTTCAGATATGAGGACACTAGGAGCTAAAATTAAAAGCAGCCTTCCATCGTCGTGCCAAAAATATATATCGACATATTTACAAATTCAAAAAAGTGTCAAAAACAAATTATTTAAAAAGTAAAAAAACACTGGTATAAAAACATAAAAAGGAGGTAGCAAACAGTTTGCCACAACTATGTTATTGCTATTTAATACATAAACTTTAATAATTTAATAGTTATCTATCTACTCGTATATTATTTACATTAGCAGTGCATTTTATATGCATTGAATGGAAAATTGACTGCCATGCACGACTATGATCACATTAAAATTTGATCCATATTTTCATTAACAATCCTACTTACATTGTAATTGCAATCATTTGTGTGCCTGTAACCAATTAAAATTTTGTACTCCAATAATTTGCAAATTTTTCAAAGTCGGTACCATGCGCACAATATTGTGATAATAGGTACTTTTGAGTGTTGAAGTCGCTTCCATTTTTAAGTAAAAATACTATGTATCTGTATTTTATATTATATTGTAGATATTTATAAATATCAATACTATTAAGGATATTGTACACCACCATCCCTTGTCAAAACTTGCTCCTCTCCAAAGGTTGTCTGGAAGAGATCGCTTTGAGCGATAAGGCCGCCTATTGTTCACTATTATAAGCTAAATATTTTTAATTTTGGTATAGTTTAAGGTGTTCAGTAAAGAGTTTATCTATCTATGTATCTATCTATCTATGTATACCATAAATGGTTTTTACCAATACGAAGATTAACCATGTATTGTTTTTTTTGTAACTGATAGCTACAGCTAGCCTTTGACCACTATCAGATGGTAAATGATGATGTGGTCGAAGATTTTTTTCAGTCTAGACTAGTATTTCTAACTCTCTAGAACTGCTGCTGGAACTCATCGTTAAGTGCTTGGTGACAGATTTTCTACTTGAGGGTTGTGGACCAACGACTTAACGTGTCCTTCGAAGCACGTGCACTCTAAGTAGTATGCCATAAGCGGTCACCAAACCAAGTACCGCAACCTAATGGTCATGAAAGACTAAGCACGAGCGCTTTAAACATATGAATACAAGTTTTATTTTCATAAAAACTAACGTAAGTTGACATACTTATTACATACATATACCGGCTAGAACTCACGGTGTTTAGTCGTTATCTCGGACCGGTGTTAGAGCAGTAAAATGCTCATTCTTAAGGAATGCGTGCAGCCTCGAGGCCTGCTAGACGCGCAAATTGAGAATTAGCATCTTTACTGCTCGAGTGACGTTACATAAACTTAAGTAGGTATAAGAAACAGAACTTGTATTTATTAACTACATATACCGGCTAGAACTCACGGTGTTTAGTCGTTATCTCCGACCGGTGTTCAAGCAGTAAAGATGCTCATTCTCAAGGAATGCGGGCAGCTTCGAGGACCGCTAGACGCGCAAATTGAGAACGAGCATCTTTACTAAAATTTCGTCGATTCGTGTGGGTCAAAATTTCACCACAATTTTTCCGGAAAATCAGAAATGATTTGAAAATGTTCTACGAGCCTGATGTAAATTACTTGTTAATGCATAATGTTCTTCTCTGAAAAAGCTAAAGGTTGTCCCTTTCCAACAATGTTCTTTTCCCGTAAAGACCTCAGCCTAGATTTCTTGTCCTTGCGACTTTTGGTTTGTGGACTATAATGATATGCGATGATGACAGCGACGGTTAAACGTATCTGTTCCAATAGTCGTCTGGAGTCTTAATAACATATATATGGATAAACAGTATCGATTTAAAGAGCAATGCGGCTGTTAATTATAAATTTCATTCCTAATAAAGGAATACCCTTCCCGAACCCGTCATGCCTTTATTCCAAGCCGCGGCATTAAATCCGAAAATTGTCCAATTTCAGCGCTTGGGTGAAATCGGCCCAAAGATCTGAAACTTGTTAACGTTTACAACATGAAATATGATCCATGTCCGACGGACTCCCTTCCTCCGAAAAATTAGGGATGTACCCATCCCCAATATTTCGAGTCTTGATCCATGACTCGTTCAATTTGGATAAGCAACGTTCACCGCGGTCTTGACTGGGATGGATGAACGGCATGTTACGCCGCCAGTCCCAGTTATTGCCTTATGATGAGAATCTTTATTAAGTAAAGTAAGTTTAGTACTAAGTCCAACCACCTAACGCTGTGTTCCAGCAGCTGTCCTTGAAAGCCAGTAATCTAACCTGAACTACATATTTGACCAGATCATCACTTAATATCATCAGGAGAGACAGTAGCCAAAGAATAGCCTATCAGCTAAAAAGAGCGTAAACGGAGTGGTCTATACTCTAAAGCATGTCACTGGGACCAACTCATGTCTCGCAATACTTGGGTCACCTCTGCATACTTTGGGGAGTACAGATGCCAAAATGTATTTTTTTTAAATGTAATTTTGTGGTGTCATTTTGTGAGTACACTGATAACAAACTTTGTGAGAACACTGAAAAAAAATTACAAACTTTTCTACTCATTTTACTATGACAGGCATGACATCCATCGTTCAACAAATACCTCCCCCATTATTGGTAATATGCCAAGAGTTGGGCAATAGAGGAGCCGGATGAAGAAGGAGTACCTACACCTTATTTTTAACTGACTTCCAAAAAAGGAGGAAGTTCTCAATTCGTATGTATTTTTTTTTTATGTTTGTTACCTCAGATCTCTTGACTGGGTGAACCGATTTTGAAAAATCTTTTTTTGTTTGAATGCTTTTCGTTTGGTCCCATTTTAAATTTCATCAAAATCGGTCTGGCCGTTTTTGAGTTACACTAAAAAGATTGAAAAAATTTTCAACAAAAAAGATTGAAAACTTTTTTTAACAAAAAATAAAACCGACTTCATCACCCAAAAGTGTGAAATAACTTGTCGAAGTCGGTACCATGATGGTTCAAAAGTACCTATTATCACAATATTGAGCGCATGGTATCGACTTCGACAAGTTATTTCACACTTTTGGGTGTTGAAGTCGGTTCCATTTTTTGTTAGAAAAAAAATTATTTGTAATGAATGTGATTCCGTACCAGTCCGCTCTCACATCTGTGTGGTGGTTTCCCAGTTTCATTTGACTACATGATTTGTCTTCGGTGCTCAAAGTCCCTCCAATCAGATCGTACTTTTGTTGCTACGTAAAGATATTGAATCACTCTGCATCTATTACCTCATTTACCAAGCGAAGTGTTCCGATGAGCTGTTCGCTTTAATACCGGCAACTGAATTCGTCAGTATGTTCGATAGCAAAATTGAGCTCCGTTGGGACAGAGCGTCATGATTCCAATTTCATGTCGACGGCTGGAACCTTACAACCGTGCAATTCTCATGTTATTTCTTAGTTCTTCGTTAGAATCATATACCATCTGAAGTATTTCCGCACCGATACTACTTTATTATTGAAGCGCTCGTAGCGAAGTTTGCTTAGCCATTCTGAATCGATCAGCAAAGTTAAGCAACGTCCGCCTCGGTCAGGAGTTGGATGGGTGACCGCTGGTGACATTACTACTGAGCGCTTCCGTGCTTCGGAGGGCACGTTAAGCGGTCGGTCCCGGTTGTTATCTTAGGATGGCAGTCGTTATAGCATGGTGGTAGGGCACTTTGCGAATGCCCGCCTGGCTAGCTACCACCCTCAAGTTGAAAATCTGTCGCCAAGCACCTAACGGTGTGCTCCGGCAGTCCTTGAGAGCCAGTAATTCTAGGTTAGCCTGAACAACATCTTCGACCACATCATCACTTACCATCAGGTGAGATAGTGGTCAAAGGCTAATCTATCAGGCATAAAAAAAAAATACTAACAGATAAGCTTATTCACTCCTCGAAGGTCGGCAACACATTCTTGATACCTGGTGTTACAGATGTTGCAGAGCAAGGGTGATCACTAATCAACAGCTGAGCTGCCTGGACGTTTGTCCTCCTTGTGCATACAAATAGTCCTTTTCAGTCCTTTTCAATTAAGAAATACCAGACCGTTTATCCCCTCACTATTCTCATAGCTTCAGCTTGGAAAGTTCCCCGAACTTGATCCATATTTCATTCATTGTTAACTACCGGCTGCCCGCGGTTTTCCTTGTGGTTTCCAAAAACACACAGAAGATAGGTAACATCTTTGACGTAATTTATGAATAAGTTTCGTGATTTATTCGCTGTAAAGAGAAAATTATAAAATAAAGAACGTGGATTTAGAACAGACTTTATTTTATTGGCATAGTGTAGTCTTTACCTACAATGATGATGTAAGCGAAAATGGTTTACGGAATGGAAACTGCAACTTTTATTTTTTATTTTTTTAGTTTTAAATCTACACTCCACAGACTCCAGGGTCCGTGACTTTTTTCAACTATGACATATTTTATTAATAAACAAGAAATATGGAATAGGAAACATGTAACATTCCAAGGGGAAACAGTGTTCAAAGATTTTTTTTTCGGTAATGTCATTAGCACTAGCATCCAGAGCAGACCAGTATCCTCTAGCAGCACCCGTTCACGAGTTGACGCATGTGCCTGCCATCGCCTTCCTCAACCATTCACTCATCAAACTGATTCTTAAAGACAGCTGTCCTAATACTGAGTAATCCGAGAAATGTCACATTACTGTGTTCCGATTTTAAGGTGCCGGTGAAATTACAGGCACATGAGACTTATCAACGTTTTTGTCAGGGCAATGCAGTTTGTCACTTGTGGCCAAATGCTTCTGATATAGGCAAAGGTTACCGCTTAACACCACGCGGGCCTCGTGCATCTTTCGTCACAATGACATAAAAAAAAATAAGGCCGCAATTCGAGCCATATATGAAATGGATCCTAGGGAATCCCTGAGAGATATTTTAAAGAAATTGATATTTTAACTTTACCAAGTCTGTATATATTTGAAAATATTATGTATGTTCGTAAAAATTTGAGCAAATTTAAATCAAACAGTGACACTCACGATTATAACACTAGGAATAAAGATAAAATAGCGGTGCCAGGTTTTAGATTAGCAAAGACAAATAAAAGGTCCTTCTTAGGCAATTGTGTGCGGTTTTATAATAAATTGCCCAAACATATTACGACGCTCACAGAAAGAAAATTCAAGTTGCATGTGAAGAACATTTTGATAAAGAAATCTTACTACACAGTTTGTGATTACTTAAACGACAAAATGCTTGGACTGGTTCAAGTGGTTTTTGTAAATTAAGTATTGTAATAATTTTACTATATAGTATGTACTTAACACATTTTTTAAAAACGTTTAACAGAAAGGCCCCGAGTTTCTTGCCCGTTCTTCTCGCAGTGGCTCTATAATTTTTGTTTGCTGAACGTGGCAGTACAATGTAGTATATTTCAATATTAAAAATTTGTAATTGACCTTCATAAGAGCGTCGTAGACGCCTAAATTGAATAAATGATTTTGACTTTGACTTTGACTTTGAAAGGTGGCTAGCTAGGGGGTCAGGCTAGCTTGGCGGGAATTTGCAAAGTGCCCTGCTACTATGCATGGAATTAATAAACCGCTATCATCTGTCAACTTCACCCCCCCTGCTCCCGACGCATTCCTTGTTCGCGGTTTGCCATTGACAAAATTCTACAAGCTCTTTAAAATAGGGACGATATTTTTTGTGCCCTAAAAACTAATTGATCTATTGTACATGAGCACATTTTAAAATAAATTATATATAGTTTTATGTTTAATCGTTATATTAATTTTAGCGTTAGTTGATTAATGGATAATTAAATTATAAATTTATCCATAGATCAACATAGTATTGTCACGTAATAATAAACAAATATTTTCTACAACATTTTGTCGTAACAATGCTGGCAAACGATCTCCCTTGTACCTTATGGCAAAATCTTATAATGAAAATTTTAGTACCTTAGATACGAGTATTTATGAGATATTGGGATGTTTTAAAAAGTCAGTGTTTGGGCTGCTGAAGGAAGCAGAACAGGTTTTTTTTTTTTTTATGCCTGATAGGTTAGCCTTTGACCTCTATCTCACCTGATGGTAAGTGATGATGTGGTCGAAGATGTTGTACAGGCTAACCTAGAATTACTGGCTCTCAAGGACAGCTGCCGGAACACACCGTTAGGTGCTTGGCGACAGATTCAACTTGAGGGTGGTAGCTAGCCAGGCGGGCATTCGCAAAGTGCCCTACCACCATGCTGTAACGACTGCCATCCTAAGACAACAACCGGGACCGACGGCTTAACGTGCCCTCCGAAGCACGGAAGCGCTCAGTAGTAATGTCACCAGCGGTCACCCATCCAACTCCTGACCGCGGCGGACGTTGCTTAACTTTGCTGATCGACTCAGAATGGCCAAGCAAACTTCGCTACGAGCGCTTCAAAATTCGTTGGTCTTGTCATCATAGTTTCTCCTTAAGCAGCTGAGACCGCTTTGTGAATCATCACTTCTATATATAATATATTTTATATATTTATAATCTTAGTGAAGCATAATAAACAACTTAATAAACACTTTGTAACAAATAAAACACTTTGTAGTCTTGATTCTCGGCACATGAATATTAAAATGTATGTTTGTGGTCAACGTCGGTGGTATCGCAATTATTTATATTTCTTGTCTTATACTTTTTGTACAATTTGTATTGTGTGTACTGTTTGTTGATCCATGAAAATAAATAAATAAAAGAAAGCGCTCATAGCGTAGTTTGCTTAGCAGTTCCTAACCGATCAGCTAAGTTAAGCAACGTCCGCCGCGGTCATGACTTGGATGGGTGACCGTTAGTAGCATTACCACTGAGCGCTTCCGTACATCGGAGGGCATGTTAAGCTGTCAGTTCCGGTTGTTGTCTTAGGATGGCAGTCGTTATTGTATGGGGAAGGGCAGTTTGGGGAATGTCGGCCTGGCTAGCTACCACCCTCAAGCAGAAAATGTGTCGCCAAGCACCTAACGGTGTGTTGCGGCAGTTGTCCTCGAGAGCCAGTAATTCTAGGTTGGCCTGAACAACATACATCACTTACCATCAGGTGAGAAAGCGGTCAAAGGCTAGCATAAATTAAAAAAGCAATTAGCAATAAATAATGCTAATTATGAAACAATATATATTAAAACTCCAAATAACTATATTTTTAAATATGATTACTAGCGATTTCGCGGGTGAAGCTAAAATAACATTTACAATTTAGAGTATAACATTTCTTACCTCGGGTGGGAATCGAACCAACGTCCCAATACACCAACTTTACGCACCAGGTGCTTTAACCACCGAGCTAAAATTACTACCTTAGTTTTATCCTTTCTAGAATGAACTGGGAAGAAACTAACGACAAATCTGCTAGATCCTTTCCTGTGGAGAAATGGAGTAATTACTTGCAAATAAAATACACAGAAACAATCAAATTTCAATGCCACTCCAATCTCCCTTAGACCAAGCTCAACGAATTTCTAAATTACCATAAAAAACTATTTTTTTATGGTATATATATTTTGAAGCGCTCGTAGCCAAGTTCGCTTGCGAATGCCCGCCTGGCTAGCTACCACCCTCAAGTAGACAATCTGTCGCCAAACACCTAACGGTGTGTTCCGGCAGCTGCCCTTGAGAGCCAGTAATTCTAGGTTAGCCTGAACAACATCTTCGACCACATTATCACTTACCATCAGGTGAGATAGTGGTCAAAGGATAACCTATCAGCATAAAAAAAAATATATACTATTCCATCGCTAACTAAATCACCTGCCTGTTTTCACCTTTTCTACATCCCTTATTTTAAAACAATTTATTCGGACTTCTCGCATTTTTATATAAAAAATCTTGTTCATTTAAAACGAACACTTTTATTAATTGACCCTTATCGAATAAATCAAATCTCACGAGTCAAAAAATTCGCACTAGGCTTAACAAGTTCTCACATTTAAAATGTTCAATTTCATTATTGAAAACTATCGTAATGAGCAGCTTTGGGCTTTATTTCAATGTGTGTAATGGTTATATTTATATGACTGTACTATAAATTATTAATTAACTCAGTAAGCCGATAGGCAATTTTAATAGCAATGGTGCCGTATAATGTCATATAATAATGATATCGGGGATTTGGGAGTTAATTTATATATTGGTGGAGGAAGGTAACCAAATTTAAATTTGGAAGGGTTTGTTAGTCGGTGATTTAGTTTAAGGGCCCGTTTCAGAATGTCATGATAAAGTTTGGGGTTGCTATGCAACACATGAAATAACTGAATGATAAAAATGACAGTTAATATGCAGCGCGTTGCAAGCTTTAACCGATGGATGGGCTAAATCAATGACTGTGAAACGAAAAGTTAGTGTTTTATTTATTAAATATATTCTGGGTAGTAAAACCGGAACTTACTCGAACATTCTCAAACAGGCCCTAAATATAGTGGAATGATTTTATACCTTGGAATGGTGAAAAGAGTCTCATGTACCTGTAATTTCACTGGCTCTCAAGGACTGCTGCCGGAACACACAGTTAGATGCTTGGCGACAGATTTTCTATTTGAGGGTGGCTTGTTAAAAGAGTCAATTGATGTCTTTCAGTACCTGAGCTTGATTATAAATTTTATACTTCTAACCATAATACATTACTTGTATTATGGTTGCACGTGGGGTGTCGGGTCAGAGTTGCACCTTGCAGGTGGGCAGCAGCGCCTTCTAAAGAACTGCCAACTTACACTGCGATCCCCAAGACGCCTGCCAAGCGCGGGGATTATGGCAAATACCCCCCTTAATAGAGGAGGCTGTGTTCAGCAGTGGACGTTCCGGCTGTTACAGTAACCATAATACCAAAAATATTACGGATAGAAAAAAATCCTTAACGTAATATTATTGTAGACAGAAAACTCATCAAACAAAATGCAAACATCCCCGTAACTTCGAGGAAATTCTCGCTTTAAACTTCCAAGAACAACATTAATTCTCACTTCCGGTTCCAATACAAAGTCGCCGGGACCCTAAAAAGGGTATACTAAACAAAAAAACTCCGGTTAATTGTCTTAAGTGGGTACACAAAAAGGGTTTAAAAAAGAGGTTCGGAAACCCTTTTGAGTTGCCGTATCACAGGGCTTTTGTTTGCATCAAGTAGGGCATATTAATAGGTCACACAGTGGAATAATTGAAATAAAAGCTGGGGTTTTTTCTGGAGAACTGAAGTGTTGGCTGATACGATCTTTTTGACACGTATAAGTGAAGGTAGATTTTTTTCGTATTCTTAAGGTGCCAGGTGGTTAAGGGATCAAGCGATCGAGGACTACATAAACTATAATGAATCGTCATTATTTTATATAGGTTATGCAGCTGCATGCAACCCTTTTTTTCCTAAAGAGAGGTATCTTAAAATCATCTAAGTGTGAAAGTATCCAAAAAGATTAGCAGATTGATACTTGAGGGTGGAAGCTAGCCAGGCATTAGGCATAGGCATTCGTAAAATGCCCTACCATCATGATGTAACGACCGCAATCGTAAGACAACAACCGGGAGCGCGTCTTAACGCGCCCTCCGAAGCACAGAAGCGCTCAGTAGTAATGTCATTAGCGGTCACCCATCCAAAAAATGTTGACGGGTATAGTAGATGGACTAATCCCTAAATTTAATGGCTCATGGTCTGTTGCCGGATCACACTTTTAGGTGCTTGGTGACAGATTTTCTATTTGAGGGTGGTTGCTTTGGATTATTTGTCAGAATATTGTGTTATATGTTAGATCTTTACAATAAAAAATATAAGCCCGATTTTGAGCTCGGTCAGGCCTGGGTCTTTAGGCAGTCCTTCTTATTCTGTGACTCTACTGAGACGCAATCAGGAGACGTCGTCTGACTTCACATTGCCATGTTCTTGGCACGGGTACCATTTCTCCCGGTATTTATAAGTTCAATAATAATGTGCTTATATTTTGTGGAAATGTGTTTGCGTGAAGTATAAAATGTATCCAAAGGAACCAAACAAAGTAGCAAATTATTGAAATTAACGACTAACCGACAAAAACTATTACTATCGGAGCACTCCCCTTAATTCTAAAAGCATTAAGGGGCTTGGAATTGACGCTCGACATGCATACCTTTAATTCTTTTTAATTTATCTTAATGGAGGGTTAGTGGATATTGGATTAACTTATTATTTTATTTTCTGTACGGGTATGCCGACCTTCCTTATTTCGGGATAAGGACAGAAAAAACTATATAATACAAGAAGAGCCACTGCGAGAAGAACGGAAAAGAAAACAGGGCCATTTTTCAACAAGTCGCTGACAAGTGCTAAATAGCTTTACTTGAACAGCTTTTTAGCAAAATATTTATAGTTTGTGGCAGTAAGAAAATTATGTGTTAATCTTGTTTATATTCTCTAACGCCACGTTTATTCCGAAACACGGTTATACAAATTTTCTCGATAGATTAAAATTACAAAGATGACCCTAAATTAGGCTTATAATGTAAATATCTTAATGATTCGTGTATGTTATTTGTATTTTATGCCCCGAGGGGTGGCGGGCTAGAATATCTTGCCCCCACCTCACCCCAATTTGCTACCAATTTGTCGGTGCCGTAAGAGGCGACTAAAGGTGAAATACCGAAAGATGGGCAGCCGAGCCTTCTAAGGAACTGATATCTTAAACTGCGATCTCCAAGACGCCTGCCAAGCGTGGATATATTATGGAAAATCCCCTTGGATTTGCCACTGGCTCCAAATAGCACCCTTAAGGGGGGGAGGCTGTGTTCAGCAGTGGACAATCTGATGCAGTAATGGCAATCAGAAGGAGTATGGTGACTAAGCACTTGTGTCTTGTCCATCTCACATCTTCATAACATAAAAAATAAAAAAGCCATAATTCATTCCGCTTCCATAATTTTAACAATGATATTTTTTTCCACAGTGAGACCGCTCTGGGTGCGACTCCAGGGCGGTAAGCGACCCCTGGTGGCTGGTCAGAGCACCGAGCTGGTCTGCCAGGTGGTTGGCGCCAGACCGAAGCCGACCATATCTTGGTGGAAAGGAGGCACCAGACTGAAGACCGTCCGCGAGACTGTGAGTTGATTGTATTATGTACGAGCAGAATTAAATATAGCAGCTGTCTAAGCAGTGGTCCGTCTTGGCAGGTACCACCATTGTGTATATTATGCCTCAAAGCAGTAATATGCAACCATTATCGTGCGTTCTGTTACACGTAATATATTGCTGACCTAGACTCGAATCCCTCACAAACCTATTTACGCGTTGCCAGCAGTTTATTTCTCTATATAAACGGTTGCTTCCAAAATTAAGTGCTCAGTATTATTCTGATTACTCCAGGAGTCACCAGACTCAGTACTATTATACCCTTCAGGTGGAACTTCTACCCAAATTAATAGCAAAAGTGAGATGCGGGAACTTGAGTGTCATCTTGTAATTTTATTTTTCAAATACAATAAATGTGTGTGTGTCCATAAGTTTTTTTTTAAGACAACTGAATAGGTCCACACAACAGTACGTTTTAACACTACTTTTTTTGGGCAGTCGTGTAAAAAACATCAAAATCGGTACACCTTATAAAATGTTATGAAGTACAAAAATAAACATTCTATCCGATAACCTTTTTGGAGCCAGTGAAAAATTATCAAGAATAAATTACAACCACAACCGAAAGTTTTAATTTAAAATGCATAAATGGACATTGACTTGTCAATTAAGTAGACAAATGTCATATTATCTTTATTACTCTATGTCCATTACCGGGCCCGTTAATGTCCACCATCTGTACTGAATTAGTGGGTAAGTGGACCAGTAATGATCATTCACATGTTGGTTAGAACAGGAGCTGACGGGTAAGTTAAGTCACATTTGGATCACAAAGTTAAAACACACTAAAATATATTTTAAACCTATTTGAACAGAAAAGAAATAAACATAAGGAATGCTTTTATATACACAATGTCTTCTAATGTAACGTTTTGGAGGAAAGCGTGAAAGGTTTTCAAAGTAGTCATTTATTCAATGTAGGCGTCTATAACGCTCTTATGAAAGTCAAATACAGATTATAATATTAAAATATTATGAATTGTGCTGCCTCGTTCGGCAATAAAATAATATAGAGCCACTGCGAAAAGAACGGCTACGAAACTCGGGGCTAGTATTTTTAAACGTCTTTTAATAATGTGTTACCACAGCGTAAAAGTTACATAGACTGTGATTGTTATGTTATAGTATAAAATTATAACAATATTTGTTTAAATTACGTAGGTGACAGGCGATAGCTTGGCAGAGGCGGAATTATCCAAGATTTTTTGTCGTTTGAGTAACGACAAACTGTGCAGTAAGATTTCTTAACCAAAAAGTTCTTAACGTGCAACTTGAATTTTTCGGGTGCATGAGTTGTAATATGTTTGGTAACTTTATTGTAAAACCGCACAAAATTACTTAAGGAGGACCTTTTATTTATCTTTGCTAATTAAAACTTGGTACGGCTATATAACTAGTAGCATATACCGCTTTACCTATATTACTAGGTTTGTAATCTAGCAATTACAACACTAGTAATGGAAGGTGGGCAGCAGCGCCTTCTAAAGAACTGCCAACTTACACTGCGATCCCCAAGACGCCTGCCAAGCGTGGGGATTATGGCAAATACCCCCTTAATAGGGGAGGCTGTGTTCAGTAGTGGACGATCCGGTTGTTACAGTACAGTACAGTAATATAGCAATTGTCACTGTTTAATTATTTTTTTTTAAGATTCCTTAGATATTCTGAGATGCATGCTTTGGTGTGTACTGTGTATTTTCTTAATAATTACTCCATATGTTAGCATATTTTGAAATTGATCGTAATGATAGATCTATGCATAATGCATTGAGTTTGACTTGATAAAGTTAGCCAACATCTGAACCCCATTGAAACTTGAGGGTTATTAGCAAATTGACGCAATCGACAAGGAATTGTTGGCAGGTTTTTAGATATATGCTGACAATCACCACTTATGTGAGATGTTTGGACTGTATAACATACGGGTAATAATATACCTATCCCTGATATCAAGTTTATAAATTAATATTACCAAAAAAGACAAAATATCAAGGTGTAAACCTGACATTGGTATTATTTGAACATTGAGATTTTTCTTAATTCAAACTTATGCCATCTAGCGAGTCGGTGCAGAAACTGTTTGAGATCTAGCGTTCAAAACTCAGTCTACTCCTAACTGCGTCTTCTGCGTATATATTTTCCTTCATACGATATATCACAGCACATACATTATATAATTATTGTTATATATCAAAATCGTTCTTACATAAGTCACCAGCTACTCTTACATTGGATTTAACGCGTAATAATTACACCAATCACCGTAATTACTAATCAATATTGAAAGTAAATTATATCAGTGAATAATTCAGTAACTTAATAACGCATTTGGTCGCGTACTGAGCGATCGGTGTACTTAATTAAATAAAATGATTACAAAGGGACATACGGAATTAATTACGATTAATTTTGTAAAGTCCAATTAATAATGGTTTTGACCGAATGAATGAAGCTTATACTACAGCATAACTGTTAGTTATTCACCATACTGTTACCTGTTAATACCCGTAGAAGAATGTACACATTCGCTGTTTTTTTAGTCTTCCACCCAGATTCATTAATTAAAAACCTTCTGCCAGGTATAGTTAGATATTTTAGAACGTTTTTGTGAATATATTGTTGGAAAAACTGAATAACAACATCCTATGTGACTCGGATATCTATTCTGGAACTAACTCTTACTTATTATAGACCCTCCGGGTGCCGTATGCTCTTTTCTCTTTGATTGTCAGCAATAAAAGCTCCATGCACAGGATCGACTAGACCTTTTGCGTCATTCCATTTTTAAACCAGAATTATAGATTTAAAGAAACCTCTAGATTTATTACTGGACAGCTAGAGAACAGGCCAGTACACGGTATTTTTTTATTAGAAATTCTTGTAGATAGGAATATTCCCGAAAAGTTCTACCATACAATCTGCGTAATAATGAAAATCGAATGATAAAAAATAATGCAATTCGGGTTGTACCAAAAATCAAATTAGCTAAAGTCCAGAAACAAGGTCGTTATTCGAAAATACTTATGTATAATAAATTACCAAAAAGCTTGACCGCCTTAAAATATAGTTAGTTCAAACTTTAAAACTTTTTTGAAAACAATCCCTTCTACACATTAAAAGAATATGTGTCAATGTAGCTTTTAGAATCTTTGTTCTTAGGACAAGTGCGAACGTGATAACTGCAAATTGTATTAAGTGTAAAATATTATGATTATTTAATTTTAATCAATTATATACATAGAATTTAATTTAATATACTTAAGTAGTATAAATATGTTTAAATGTAACTTGGACTTGCCTGTAAAAAAAATTACAATAGAGAGAATATCTTTATATCTTTCTTACAACTGAATCAAGATTGTTGTAAACTCGTGTTTATTGTGTTCCATTTAGAGATATTCTAAAAGATTTATGTTTAGATCGGAAACCAATTATTCCAGTTCCATCGACATCGTTTCTAAAAACAGAATTCCCTGGAGATCCCGTAAATAGTTTACGAGCGCCATTGTTCTGTTGCGTTTGTTGTTTTTACCGCCATCTGGTGGGCTGTGACGTAAACATGCGCAGGGTTGCAGCCGCTGCAGGTACAAGATTGGGACACCGATCTGTTTTTTTTATGGAATTGAATGGCGGAACTAGAAAATGTTCCGCCCGATTTTAAGTTACTGATCTGTAATAATATTATAAAGAGGAAAGATTTGTATTTTTGTATGCAACGAATCAACTTAAAAACTACTCGACCGATTTGGATGACATTTGGTATAGAAATAGTTTGAGACTCAGGGAAGGACATAGGATACTTTTTATCCAACTGTGCAAAAAGAGGTTAATGATTTTGCGATTTGTGAATACCGAAATAAGTGTAGGCGGAGCCGCGGCCGGTAGCAATGTGAATTTTTAGGGCAGTGATAGTCTAATGGTAAGGATGGTCGACTGCGGAATCTGCGGAACTGGCGGTAGCTGATTCCAATCTGCTACCAACAAGAAATATCACGGTAGCGTCCTCAACCAGCTATTTTGTCATATTTTCTTCAATAAGTCAGTAGTCAGTTCAGTAAAATACATAAAAAAAGAAAAAATACAGACGAATTGAATGACTTCCTCCATTTTTGAAGTCGGTTAAAAAAGAAATTACATTCGCATGTCTGCTACATTGCAGTACATACTCCTTTTTCGTGACGTCATACAAAGCAACCTTCATTGTCCACGCCAACAACAATGTCATCAACATATAATTACGCTTCATACAAACCAAGCCAATAAAATTGACTGAAAGTCAATTTTATTATCAAGGCTCTAATCTACTCCACCATATATGTCTTAGTAACTACCGACTATTCTGTCCACTCCGCCTTTTGTGGTGAGTCTGATGTTCTGAACAACTGGTGCTTATTCCGCTTGTATGCTGACATTACAATAGTGGCCTGTCATTACCTAAACGCATACGGATAGATTTGTTGATGTACAATCGATACAGGTAATAAGCGGTATCGATAGGGTGACCATTTGGCGCCTTCGGAGCGGAATTTAGATTATTTGTAAAGCATAAATTATGTAAACACTGTCACATTGGCACAAAAATACCACACAAGTTCCCCAGCACACATCTACTGCACATTTACAAATTGGCATCGGCGCCCACATTGTTGTTACTTGCGCAAGTCAATATATTCAACTACTAGCTTTCCGGGCGCGGCTCCGCCCGCGCGTATGTCGGTTATCGCGCAAAAACATTAACCTCTTTTTGCGCAGTTGGATAAAAACTATACAATGTTTTTTCCCGTGTCTCAAACTATTTCCATACCAAATTTCATTCAAATCGGTCCAGTGGTTTTGGCGTGAAAGCTTAACAGACAGACAGACAGACAGAGTTACTTTCGCATTCATAATATAAGTACTGATTTGACCAAAATTATTTGTTATATAGGTCGTATTTATTATTCTTATTATCTCTATTTCTCTAAATATAAAAATTAATTGCGCTTCGTTTGTTTCGCTAAAACCCGAGAACGGCGGGGCCGATTTAGCTGATTTCGGTTTTGAAATGTTTGTCGTAGTGCAGGGAAGGTTTAAACGATGAGAATATATGGAAAAATTGCAAAGTACGTAGTAGAATTTTATTTTCCCATATAAACTGTTCTACCATACTTTCCTGTCAAACATTTGACGTTCGTCCGTTGGGATAGATGTTATTTAATCTGTCGTTTTTGAAAAAATCTTTGTCATAGGTTACTATTTTGTCTGTGCCTAGAAATATATGTATTTATTGAAGTTTATTGGTAGTTCTTGAACTCGCTGGTTTTTCTAATTAACTTTTTTCTCGGCCCGAGTTCAGGAATTCACTGAAAATCAATGTTATTGTTGCGCCAACAGGTGTGGCCATAACTTTAAATGAGTGTATTCCTTTTGCAACTTATAAGTTGTATATTTTTGTGAGAAGTTGTATGTAATTTAATTTATTTTCTGTAGCAATAAATAATTATCATATTCTGTTCTATTCTTTATACCATTGGAATTAATGGTTCTTCCTCACGAAGTATATACAAAGTGATCAGTTGACTAATTATGTAATATGTTTCGTTGTTGCTCCAGGTTTTCAGGACGTTCCCCTTGTTGTTTCTAAAAGTCTTAGTATTCAAAGTGTCGAAATTTCTGGTGAGGTCCAGTTTCGGAGTCATCTTGAGGCAAAATCAAAACTCGTTTCTAAGAAACTGAGTGAGCTGTACAAGGCAAGGCGGTACTTCACCCCGCTTTTATTATACCAAGCACAGGTCCGTCCTTATATGTATTTCTAGCTTTCCGGGCGCGGCTCCGCCCGCGCGAATGTCGATTATCGCGCAAAAACATTAACCTCTTTTTGCGCAGTTGGATAAAAACTATCCTATGTTTTTTCCCGGGTCTCAAACTATTTCCATACTAAATTTTATTCAAATCGGTCCAGAAGTTTTGGCGTGAAAGCGTAACAGACAGACAGACAGACAGAGTTACTTTCGCATTTATAATATTAGTACTGATTACTCTTGACTTGAGGAACTGTGCGCCGAAATATTTGCTACTTCTCGAATCCATACAGCGAAGAGCCTCTAGAATTGCTGACGATCCTGAACTAGCTGAGACCCTGGAATCACTTGAAGCATTCGAAAAGACATCGGTTCGCTATGTGTATTCTATCGATTACACAATGGGGAATGCTTTGCCGACCTCTGTGATCTTATTCCACCTAACCAATTTTACCATCGTAAGTCTCGATACCGTCTTAATAATCATCCTCACATATTGAAGGCTTGGACGTCCCGCAACGTCCGTTTCAAGCGGTCTTATTTGCCGCATACCGTAAAAATGTGGGACGAACTTCCTCATTCGGTCTTTTATCATAACTACGACATGGGGTACTTTAAAAAGGGGACTAACAGTCTCTAAACTGATAAAGCATAGATAAGTCTTATTTGGATAGGAAACAATATAGATTTCAACAAAAATCATGGATCAAATAATATAGAGAAATAGAAACAAGTCCGAAAAAGTCCGAATGTGTGGATGTGCTAGTTTTCGACGCGTTCGATGAAATCAGCAGTGGTATCGTTTGTTCAAACTGTGAGCTTAAATATTTGAGCACCGTGAGAATTGTATACTGCACATTGGAAATTGTGGATCGGGCGATCTATCTATGCGATTGAATATATCCACGGAGAGAGTTTGTTATAAGGTTAATGGCCTTTCCACACACTAAGACGCCGTCCCTCCATATTTTTTGAGTTGAGTGGCAACGATTACATATTTATTAATTAAACATTGTGGTTCACAGTAGTGTACCAAAATGCCAACATGTCATTTTGAGTAGGAACTTAAATTTCAGCATTCTATAATTACTTAATTAAATATATTCATAGATTATACAATGACAATAGACATATACTTATAGTTAAAAGGAAAGCCATTAAAAAAGTCATACAATAAAATAAGTAATGTGAAGGTAACTAATAATATAAAATGCGTAGGGCATGGTTGGTTATAATTTGAATATTTTTAAGACTTTCACCACTATCTCACATGATGGTGAGACGTGGTCGAAGATGTTGTTCAGGCTAACCTAGAATGACAGGCTTCTAAGTATAGCTGCCAGATCACACCAATAGGTGCTTGGCGACAGATTTCCTACTTGAAGGTGGTATCTAGCCAAGCGGGCATTCGCAAAATGCCTTATCACCATGGATGTTGCTTAAAATGCGAAAAGATCCGAATATTGTCCTTAATTCAGGTAAATAGACGATAATAAGTATGCAGAATAGAACTGAGTTGAATTGAAGTTATTTTTTCTTCAGCAATCTTCTGATGGCAACATGACGAGCAGCATCTTAACCTTCGTGCCAGGTATAGAAGACGCTGGCAGAGTGATGTCCTGCAGAGCAGTGCAACCTACTATACCCCATTCTACACACGAAGACGGTTGGAAGATGGAGATTCAACGTAAGTATTTGCACCCCGTGGGGTGCCGGGATTGCAGGTGCATTGCAGCTTGCCTTTTCTTCCTGTGGGGGTCGTAAAAAGCGGAAGGAGAAATACCAGAAGGTGGGGCAGTGAATTCTGATTAAGCCCTAATAATGGAGGAGGCCTTTGTTCAACAGTAGACATTATGGCGTGGTGATTTCTAACAGTTGAAACCACGTCACTCGTTTTAACTCAATCGGGCTTAATCGCTGGCCCAGTAAGTTAAGGTAGGTTCCTGGATAAATCACATGGTAAGCGAAAATCACGTGTACCTTACGTGATTTATCGCTTAGTACGCGATACTTAGTGCTTGTAATGATATTTAGAAAAAGAATTAACCTGAAAATCACGTAATGTACACGTGATACTCTTAGGGCCCGTTTCTGAATGTCATGATAAAGTTTCGGGTTGCTATGCAACACATAAAATAACTGAATGATGAAGTTTAAAGCTTTAACCGATTGATAGGCGAAATCGATGACTGTGAAATGAAAAGATAGTGTTTTATTTATTAAATATGTTCTAGGTAGTAAAACCGGAACTTACTCGAACATTCTGAAACAGGCCCTTAATGTACATATTATTTAAAACAGAATAATATGTACATTAAGAGTATCACGTGTACTTTACGTGATTTAAGCTTAGCTTGCGATGGTGCTTGTAATCATAATATTCTGTTTTAACAGGTTAAAATTAATTAACCTGTTAAAACAGAATATTTACTAATAACAAATACTTTTAAAAGTATCCTAAAAAACATTAAATAATATTTAATTAAAACACTTAAAAAAGCATAAAATTATATATCTAGTGACAATTCCGCCTAATTTTCCTGATATCTACGTGACGTCATAAACATCACGCAGCCTAACCGGATGATTATGATTACCGAGCGCACGATCGAGACGGATCTCTGTCTCGATCGTGCGACATCAGTGAGCTAAGTATTGACCTGTCTGGTAATGTGACGGTTTAGAATAGTCTCAAAAAGTTTACCGAATGTTGACAGAACGGTCGGTAATTTTCGACGATACTTTTGGAACCGTCCTTGGGAATAGGAGTGACCCTAGAGATTTTCCATTTAGATGGGTAAGTAGAGGAAGTAAGAGCTAAATTAAAAATGTGACATAGCGGCAGTTTGAATACATTATAGCAGTCTTTGACAAGAAAAGGTGGTATTCCGTCGGGACCTGCTGAGGAATGTGCCTTGAGACGGCGAACAGCGAGAAATATATCTCTAATACTAATGCTATCCACCGCAATGCTTGAGGAACACAAAGATGTAGCTGTTTCTTGCTCGGCCACGTCAGTAGATAATGTGGGATAATTATCTAAAAACACAGACTTAAAATAACTTGCGAAAGCATTTGCAGCATCCACATCCGATACGGTTCGTCCATCATAAACAAATTCTTCGCAGTGTTGCCTTGTTGACTGATAATCTTTTACAAATTGCCAAAACTGTTTTGGATTTTGTCGTATATTGTTTTCAGTTTGACTAATGTAGTTACTATAAGCTAAATCAATCAGTTCCTTGACCCGCTCTCTATAATATTTAAACATTTCGTTATTGAATTGTTTCTGCTGTTCTTTAAATCTTTTTAATCAATCAATCAATCGTTTATTTCAGAAAAATCCATATTTTGTACATGTCAATAGATACTTAATTGAATAAATATTAAAATTAAATAAATAAATATTGATAATAAGCTCATTGAACGATTTTTTAGTGTAGTTGACCCATAGGCTGCAGGTATAAAAAGTTTGACAGTACGCCTTAAATAGGGTGATTTTAACCGCTCTTGTACACCCTGCAAATCTACGAGCCAGCATGTTACACCTCACAGCCAATGCCCTACGCTCCCGGTCTATATCTAGGTCATCAGTGAGATCCTCAATGACCCAATACCCCAGGTATTTAACTTTCGTGACTCTACTTAGTGGTACTTCACCAAGTCTCACCGAAGGGACAGACTTGGGTGTTTTGTTCCCTGCCTTAAATACTAGTAGTTCACTCTTTTTAGAGTTATACCTGAGGCCATGGTACACCGCATACCTCTCACAAATACCCAGGAGAACCTCAAGTGCCCTGATCGATGGGCTCAGAAGAACCATATCGTCGGCGTAGCTGATATTGTTGACAAACTTCCCATCTATAGAACAGCCGACGCCAGCTCTGCTAAGCTCATCGATCAGGCCATTCATGTAAATGTTAAAAGGTTGAGGTGAAGTCAGGCCTCCCTGCCTCACTCCACACTCCAGTCCATATTCCGCTGAGTATGAGTCAGCCCATCTTACCATATTAGTTTGGTTATGGTACCAATACCTGAATACATTTATGAGTTCGGCAGGTGTACTGGTTTCATTCTGTAACTTATCCCACAAGACATTGTACGAAACCATGTCAAATGCCTTCGACAGGTCCAGAAAACATGCATACACTGGTGTTTTTCTCGTTGTGTAGTACTGCACAGTGTGCTTGAGTCTGAGAATAGCAGTTTCAGTCGATAGTCCCGGTCTAAAACCAAACTGAGCCTCGTTTAGAACCATGTGCTTACTTATTTGGTGCTCACGCAGACTGTCCAGCACCTTTGCTATTACATTAGCTAACAATATCGGTCTATAATTGGAACTGCCGGAGGCATCGCCTACTCTATTTTTCAATATTGGTACAACAATGGTTTTCATAAGCTCTTGCGGGAGGTATGCATGATTAATACAAAAGTTGAAAAGCATCGCCAACAACCTGGGTAGATGAGAACCTGCACATTGCAGATGTTCGATACTAAGTTCATCTTGACCTGGTGACTTACCCCGCATCATATTTTTTATAACCAGCTCGATTTCTTTAGCAGTAAATCTAACAATATCACTACTTTTGCCCGCAGTACCAACCGTCTGTTTCACTAGTGCTAGAGGTGATTTTACATGAAAATGCTTCATAAACAATTCAGAAATTTGAGCTGGCTCAGACTGACCATCGACACAAGCTGGCATGCAAGAACCAGAGTCCAGATTTTTTGTGCGCTTCCAGAAGCCTCTGAAATCTTTTTTACAATGGTGCGTTGCCAAGATATCCATTTTAATTTGCTTTTCATTATCTTGGCACCACTTTAACTTGGATTTAAAAAGCCTTCTGCTATCTTGCATTTTATTGTATAGCTCACCACATGAGGGTTTACCATAAAACAACCACACTTGATAACTACCTCGTGCCAACTGATGAGCCTCTGCGACATACTTATTCCATCCCGTAACATGTTTTCGTTTATGATGCTTCTTTAAGTGACAAGTAATTGTAGAAGCCTCCCTTAGCACTTTTACAATATTTGCATACAATCTGTCGATAGCAATACGATGCTCAGTGTTAGTACATATCTTATCAGCACATGACCGTAATTCCACTGGAAAGTCAATACCTCTTAATTGTCTATGACATATTTCACTATATTTACGAACCTGTTTCACCCGGTAATGCACCTGGATTTTAAGTGAAAATATTTGTTTTTTATATTATTTATTATTTCTGAGGTAAACCACGTAGGATACTGATAACGAGAACATACAGAGTGTGTTTTTTAAAAGGTACATAATTATCTAAACATGTGTTTACTAGATCATAGAAAATATCTACAGCTATATTTACGTCCTTACAAGTAAATATATTATCCCATATAATTGAAGCTAATTTAGTATATAACAAGTGGTAGTCGGCTTTCCGGAAATTCCACTCACGGTAACCCTGCGTACAATGTGCATTACCGGGTGAAGGTTGCGGTTGTTGCACGCGGGAAGAGATACGCTGTCGTTGGAGACGAGCCGGAGGCGCAATGCGCACGCTGACAGCTAACGTGGGATGATAGAAATCTTCGGGAACCACAGGTACGGCACTGCCACTCACCTCGATCCACTCATTGCTCAGATTGCTAAGCACCAAGTCAAGTACTCCACCGTACTTATTACTAATTGAGTTATACTGTTTTATCTTACAATAACTTAACATACTATTATAATGCATATGAACATTTTGACTGCAAGAGTTCAAATTGAAGTCACCTAAAATTATTATGTCTAGATTAGGATGTTTTGTAACCACATTTTCTAATACATTAAACGTATCTATATACTTATCATCAGAAGACTTCGGTGGAACATACACAACGCAACAAATAATTTTTTTAAACTTAAAACTAACTATACCTATCACGATTTCTAATTCATCAGAGTAGCCATCAATATCTAATATCTGCTGCACCTTGTACTTGTCCTTCAAAGCCAGTAGCGTTCCTCCCCAACCAGCATCGCCAGTGCGATCATGTCGCAGCAGCGTATATGCAGTGGGAATCACTTCTGCATCGTAGACGCCACTCCACACCAAGAAAGTTTCAGTTAATGCGAATAAATCGGCAGATTGTGACAGAATTGCCTTTTTACAACTATCTAGCTTAGAACGTAGGCCTCTAACATTTTGGTATATTATTGTGTAGGTTTTACTTTTGATTATCTTGATCGGCTTGTTGTGGTTTTCGAAATCCATTACTCCATGGTTTGATGTACACGTCTTCAGGCCAGTTTTGAGGCGAAAGATATAATTGTAAATTTTTTGTTGGAACGGTCAGTTTAAATGAAGCATAATCCCCTCGTGATTTCAAGGCTTCAGCAGTGCATACATCATCTTGGCAAATGCTTTTTAAATGCGCAGTTACTTGGTCTACTGTAGTTCCGATTTTTACATAATACAAGTGTAGATAAGCTTTTCGCTCAGCAGCTGATAGCGAGCTAGCCGACGAACCCGGTGCGGCAGTACCACGAGTCGCATTAGTAGGTACCGAACGACGAGGACGCCGATGTTTTACCTCAGTCCATTCGAATGCGCTATTAATACCATTTTCATTCATTGGCGGGCCACTGGACTCCGCAATGGTTACGGAATTAGTATTCGACGTCGTCGGCGCAGTCGGAGTGGGAGGCGCGCTGTGCACTCGGGTGGGCTCGGCAGGCACAACAAGGTTGACGGTTGCTACGGAAGCGGGAGAAGTTTTCTGTACTTCTTTATTCTTCCGAGCTGTCACGGTACGCGCCGAGATAGCCCGAACTCGAGCTTCGCGCATTGGTCGCTGCTGTACTTGAGGCACATTCCTACCCTCCGAAGTCTCCCGTGTGTTGTTTAATGCCGGTGCACTTTGATTTTTGGTATCGCAAATTAATTGAGATATCAGTGATTTAAGCTCAATAATAGTGTTTTCTAACGAAGAAACTTTATTTTCAAGGCTAATCACTGTGTTCGTGAGTTCGCAAATAACAATATCGCTCGATTTCGTGGACATTTTACAACTTAGAGAAATTAAATACGCGCAGAGCAAAAGCGAATAACCTGCGGCCACGACGGGTGCGGGGTAATTCTTGTCCCTCTTGATAAGGTGTTTCTATTGATTCATATATTTTTATACACATTAATACGTAAATAATTAAGATATTTACGTTATAACCGTAATTAAGAGTCAATTTTGCTATTTTATGAAATCGAGAAAATTTTAAAGAAACGTGTTTCGGACTTTTCATGGTCTTAGATAATGTGATCAAAATTAACATATAATTTTCTTACTGTTACATACTAAATCAATTTTGCTAAAAATCTGTTCAAGTAAAGCTATTTAGCAGTTGTCAGCGTCTTAAATTTGTACGAATAGATAGACGGACGGACAGATCTTGGCATAGTATCCCATGTTCAGACACGAAACCCTAAAATACCTTGAAATACACAACATCCTTACTTAACTCTTGTACTTTTTTTACCAGATCTTCCCGTGGTGAAATTGGAACTGGGTGCCAACTTGGACGCCAGCAAGGTGGTGGAAGGATCCGACGTGTACCTGGACTGCAGAGTACGAGCCAATCCCTGGCATAATCACGTGTACTTTACTCATAATGTGAGTATAAACCTATTGAATAGTACAGAGCATTGATCATTATTATTAATTATCACCCGCCTGGCTAGCGACCACTCTCTAGCAGAAAATCCGTCGCCAAGCACCTCACAGTGTGTTCCGGCAGCTGTCCTTGAGAGCCAGTAGTTATAGGTTAAGCCTGTTAAAACCTTCGACCACATCATCACTTACCATCAGGTGAGATTGTGGTCAAAGGTTTACTTACCATCAATAAAAAAAATCTTAGGCAGGATATACGATGCTGCACAGAACCACCAGCTGGCGCTGGTGGTGCGCGGGCCGCGCGGCGTGGGATAGGGTGTCTAAAGCAAAGAAGTATGCGGTCCATCTGATAGTAAGTGGATACCGCAGACTATGGACGCTTGCAGCACCAGGCATCACTTGCGCGTTGGTTTATCTTTAATCCCTATGATAAAATAAGTCATTGTCTTACAGGGTGCCATAGTGAAACCTGGTCCAGGAGTTCTCCTGGCCAACCAGAGCCTGGTCCTCCAGAAGGTGTCACGAAAAGCAGCCGGCTCTTACGTGTGTTCAGCGCGGAACAGCTTGGGAGAAGGGTCCAGTGCAAGCTTGGTGTTGGATGTTAAGTGTATGTATCCACATAGTATTTTTTTTTAAGTGATCGTAGTGTGTTTTGTCTGGACCTTCTTAACGGATCAACTAAGTTATGCAACGCCCGTTGTGGTCGTGACTTGAATGGGTTACCGCTAGTGACATTACTACTGTGCATGCACATCCTCCGGAGGGCACATTAAACCGTCGGTCCCGGTCGGTCCTGGCTAGCTTGGCCTAAGTAGAAAATCTATCGCCAAGCACCTAACAGTATGGTCCTCCAGTATGGTACTTGAGATTTTACAACTGTTTGCCTCAGGGTGACGGTCGTGAATAAATGTATTTGTTAAATGTAGGTAGAGGTTACCGCTTAACATCAGGTGGGCCTGGTGCTTGTTTCATCACAATCTTTTAAAACAAATACTCGTACAATGGAATAATTCTAAATTACACGAAATTTTAAGTGAAAATATTTTTTTTATGTTATGTACGTAGATTTTTGATCGAAAGCTATGTGTAGCTATGCCAAAACTATAAAAAAAGTTGAATTATTCTCATACATATTGTTTTCTATTTTTATGTAGAATGTATAATGTTTTTAGTACATAACTATGTTTAGTTCAAACCGATTTAACAACTCTTGAGGCCTCTCCCCCCATCCTCCGCCCCTAACAAAGGACGAATCATGGAAAACATACCTACGATCCTTACAATCACACCACATCGTTCCCTTATCACATTCCTGTCACTCCGTTCGACTCCAATTATGCTGCTGAATGTAAAGGCCTTGATAATGTTCTCCGTTCTTTTTCTTCCGTAGTTACTCCGACATGCAGGTCATCGCAGCCCTTGGTCATGAGGGCTGCAAGGGGGGAGGTTTTAGAGATCGAATGCGATTTGGATGCAAATCCTAAGGTAAGAAATTAATTATTTTACTCATTTGAATTACAGATTTAATCATTAACAATGTTTCGTTCACTATGTTATAAACTGTTTGATGTTTTTAACCTCATATACATTTATTAACTACATGTACCGGCTAGAACCCACGGTGTTTAGTCGTTATCTCCGACCGGTTTTCGAGCAGTGAAGATCAAGAGAAACTGAATGAGCTTCTCTTGATCAAGGAATGCGAGCAGCTTCGAGGGTTGCTAGACGCGCACTGCGGGCGGCTGGTCACAACACCCTCTGCGAAACTTGAATGGTTTCTTTAGTTAATAATTTTAACACGTTATTTTTGATTACAATAGAACATATACATTTATATAATATACCAAATTTTTAATAATCAGTACTATTTGATGCACGCCAACGATAGTTTATATGTCAAAGCAAGTCAAAAAAGAAACATGTTTATGTCATACAGTAAATGCTTTAATCGTATCGATCATTCCATAGTTTTACAGAAGCTTTTCGATGCAGGAATCCATGTACAGAATGTTCAGATAATTTACATTATACATTGAGAACAGATCACAACCTGAGTACTGTATTTAATTGATTTATCTGCTTGGGATTTGTTGCCCTCTGGGTTGCACCAAGGCTCGTTATGAGGTCCATTGTTATTCAATATTTTTTCAATGACATAATTTCTTTTTTTTTTTTTTTTTTTTTTATGCCTGATACGTTAGCCTTTGACCACTATCTCACCTGATGGTAAGTGATGATGTGGTCGAGGATGTTGTTCAGGCTAACCTAGGGTTACTGGCTCTCAAGGACAGCTGCCGGAACACACCGTTAGGTGCTTGGCGACAGATTTTCAACTTGAGGGTGGTAGCTAGCCAGGCGGGCATTCGCAAAGTGCCCTACCACCATGCATTTCTTGTTTCCTACACACTGAGTTTCTTGTTTACGCAGATAAATTAATCCTGTTTGTGTCTATATAGAAAATCGAATCAATATTTTTTTGTAATTATGATAAAGCAACCTTGTGATATAGTACTGATATAATTACCCCGTTTTAAAAATCTAATTTTTAAATGAATTTCATAAAAAAGAAAATTGCTCACGCTATTTATATATTGTGTAGTTCTGTTTCGCTCACTCTCATGCGAAACAAGTCTCTCCGTTCTACGCCCTCTGTTTGACATATTTCAAAGACGCCGTTCATCTTAAATCTTAAGGGTATTGAACCATAACTGATACATAAACTGATCAAAACTCTTAAGAAACAAGTATTTTTTTATGAAATGTAATTCGGTGATCCTCATCGCTGAACCTTACAACATAAAATTATCGTTAAGTCTTTTAAACTTTAGATGAAGTTAATTATCTTGACGAAACTTCTAATCTTTTGACGTCTGACGAAGTGTCATTTGATGAATTTTTAATACGTTTTTGTGTCAAAGGAAATTTCTGCTTTAGAACTCATTTTTGGCAGTGTAAACAGTAGATTACTTATGTAACTTTTTAGGGAGAAAGATATTTTTAGTTTCTATTTGCGCGGTACTAGAGTTTTATTTTATTTATTTATTTATTTAGATACACAAAACTTATTTATTTTTAATTTATTAATGTTTAACTTATTAGGTATTTTTGAATGCACTGCACATATGTATATCTTTTTTTTTTTTTTTTTTTTTTTTTTTTTTCTATTTCGATACAACTGTAATCTATTTCCTTATGATCAATTTATTTTATTTGTGAACCGCTTTATTATCTATGTCTCTCGGCAAACATCCGTATTCCGTCCGAGCAGGTAGGTATATGCTGAAAAACAGCGCAGCGCACGTTAGTACTTTTTTTTTTCTCCCTAAGTCGGGAAATGGTCTCGCACTTCTTGTGCTTTACACGTAAGTACTTAACGTATGCGCTGCACAATGCCAAGCATACTTCTTTTGCCTTTTGATATTACAGTCAATTTTCTTATGTCAATTATAAATCTTATACAAATTTTGAACTGGATTGTAATTCAACATGTATATACAGAAAGGTAAAGTTATTATTGAAGTTACTAGATAATCGATAAACATAAAACAGATAAGAAATTGTTGGTTATTTAACTTTTTTAGGAGTAAATGTTTTTAGTCAGCTTTTAGTGGAATCCACGTCTCCGGATTTGTCGTGTATGGGGCCTATTTAAATTTTTCGGGTGTCGAGTCCGTATTTTAATCGAATTTCGTTGCTTATGTTCACACGATACAAATAGTCAGAGAGACCCGATCGAACCTTGAGCCAATTATTGATACTACGTGAAACTACTCTACACGATACGCGCTGACAGAGTTAGTTTTGTAATATATTATAACTATTTTAAGAAACATAAACAAAGTAGTAAATTGGGAGCATCAAATCCCGAGGGAAAGATTTATTTTGGGAACTTTTCAAACCATCACCATCAATTGAGAAGTGACGACCGCACAGAACTTTCGTAATTTCAATACAATAAACGATCTACTGCAGGTTCCAGAAAGTATAAACAGTTCAAATTTAGAGACTGCAATTGTTTGGTTTGTCGGGCTCGACATCCGACAAATATGGACAACGCTATACAAATTCGTACGCGAACGACACGATACGAGTTTTTGACATGCGTGCCTTGGTGTCGATCCATCTGATATTTCTGTTCATGACGGGTCAAGCTCCCACCCACATGATGTTAAGCGGATAACCTCTGCCAGAGATTATCATTATTATTACAGATGCATTTCGTCACAACTCACGAATTACACTGCGTCCGTCGTCACCTTGAGACATAGTTGTTAAGTCTCACGTGCCTGTAATTTCACTGGCTCTCAAGGACTACTGCCGGAACACACCGTTAGGTGCTTGGTGACAGATTTTCTACTTGAGGGTGGTCGCTAGCCAGGCGGGCACTCGCAAAAAGCCCTACCACCATGCTGTGAAGCTTAAGCCCGCGGCGGGATTCAAACCATGGACCTGCTGTGCGGCAGTCCATAGCCAATGCCACTGAGCCATTACGGCTTCGACCTGTTTGGGTCGAGTATAGGTATATGTAAATAGCTTCATACAAATTGTTTTGGCTAATAGTCCTCCCGGCATTTGTCGGACCTGATAAAAAAGAACGGGCTGTCAGTCATCTCAACTACACATTTTTAGTTGAGAAATCTTTTGACCTAGATCTCCCCTGTTGCTAAGTAGTGACGTGGTCGAAACGTTACCAGGGTTTTGGATCTAAACTGTTCATTTCTCTCCCTATTTGATCAATTTAAAAGGGGACTACGGGAAAAAAGTTGCTTCAGGATTATTATGACACTCTTATTCACGTGTAGTAGGGTGTCGATGAACATTTAGGTCATAACGGGGCTTGTTGGCAGCCAACCGGATTTTCAAGAAGCTAAATAGGTGACCGGGCCCAAAGGCAACTCAAAAGGTTTGTCTTTTGTGCTGTAGAAGGATTTTCCAACAGACTTATACAAGCATTTCATACAGACTTCATTAGAAAAATTATAGTCCAATTATATTAAAAAAAATTAATAAAAATGCGTAAATCACTCCACATATAAGCATTTACGCATTTTTATTAATTTTTTTTATGCTTGATAGGTTAGCCATAGACCACTATCTCATCTGACGGTAAGTGATGATGTGGTCGAAGATGTTGTTCAGGCTAACCTAGAATTACTGTGGAAACCATTCTTTTTATGACAACATTTGCATGGTGGAAGGGCATTTTGCGAATGCCCGCCTGTGTAACGACTACCCTCAAGTAGAAAATCTGTCGCCAACCACTTAACGGTGTGTTCCGGCAGCAGTCCTTGAGAGCCAGTGAAATTACAGGCAGGTCTCAATGTGACGGGCGTAGTACAATTCCTCACTTTTGACGAAATGCATCTGCTATAGGCAGAGGTTAGTCCGCTTAACATCAGGTGGTCCTCGAGCTTGTTCCATCACAAGAACATAAAAAAAATTGTTCCATAATATATACCTTTATCTAATAGACCTTCATAAAGTGTTTATTAATAAAATGTTTAATACAGGGAACACTCTTAAGAAAATATATATAATAATATAGCAAGTATGTTATAATAATAATAATGCCATATAATCATTTGGTAGGCTAAGCGTACTAAAATAAAGATGTGCGAAAACTGCGTCTTTAAAAATCCCCTGTAAAAAAGACTTCCAATGGGGTGGCCCTGGTGGATAAACAAGAAATCACTATTACACGGACAAAAGAGGATATAATTTTTTTTATACAAAAGGTGACAAACAAGCAGACGGTCCACCTGATGGTAATTGGTCACCGCCGCCTATGAACACCCGTAAAATCCGCAGCATTACTAGTGCGTTGCCTACCATGAAACGAAAACTTGACGCTTTAAGCCACCATATTACTAAACGTTTTTGTGTCCTCTACCCAAATATAAAACTTACATAGCGTAAGGAATCTATGAAAAAAAAATGACGCTTGGGGCTATGCCAGCTTTCACAGAAAAATGGTAGAATCTTTTTATATTTGTATCTTTATAGCTAACAACTCATGTCATTGTTCATAGTGTTCCATTTAAAAATGATATAATTCCACTTTTAAATGCAAATTCTATTATGATTAGTTTCCCAAACGTGGGTTTAATTCGCATCCACATTGCAGGACATTTATGCTAAATTGCTTAAAAACTTTATTTAAAATCTCGCACAAAAATAGACTTTAGCTTAACATAAACAGGGTTGATTATTTCTTGTACTTTCCACTGAAATATTCCAATTTAAATGCAAACAATATTAAACCTTAAATAGTTCACGTCACGGTGTTTTATAGGTCTGATATTGCAATAACTATATAACACTTTCAAAAGTCTTTTCATGCAGCGAAAACGTTTACTACAAGAGTGTTTATTTATATTATGTTCCAAACAACATTTCATGCTGCTGCTGAAAAGCTCGTCCAAGAACAAAGTTCGTATTTAACTTTTATAAAACAAGCTGCATTCAGATTCTTAGAATAGGTTAACCCATAAAGTCTTTGGCACACTAAATACGGGATACCTTACAGCTGGGACCGTATTGACTACGCTTTAAATCGCTCCGTATTTTTTGCATGGAACACATTAAGGCCCTTCTTCCACGGAGCTGTCCCTAAGCTCAATAAAAAAATAGGGTACGCGACAGATATGTGAACCATAGGTTGCCTACTGTTATGCTACTCTATCGACGTGGTTTTCGCAGTCGACGCTACCTTAATTCTAAATTTTTTCTCGAGCCTTAAAGTAACATTCAATAGAAGTACGTTATATTTAAACCGAAACCCATCTAGTGAAATTTTCAAGAAAATATTGAAAGCGATACAATATCTAATGACTCTAGCGGTAAAGGCGTTCGTTTTATTTACATTTATCAAAAGAGACGGAAAAAAATACGGTTTTGTTTGCACCTATGAAAGAAATATTTAATTTTGAGCACTCGTCGCTGCTAGAGAAAAACGTGAAAATGATGATATTAAATTTCATTTACTTTGAGAATGCCTGCAGTAGCGCGCGAGGCGCCAGACTTGTTGGGTTGTTTGTGGAACGTGGCAAATTTGCGTAGCAGCTACTGACGTGTAACTAATAGCATACGCGTCAATACTTGAGGCGCACATAGATAGCCTCGTGGGGGAAGGGCCTGAACAGGGAGGGTTTCTCAAACTGAAAGTGATAATGCGTACGTCATTTGCTTTATATTTAGGATTAGTTTATAATTCAGAATGCGAAAATGTGTATGTATGTATGCGACACATTGCAACTAATAGACATAAAGTGGTCACGCGTTCTGCGTTCGTTTTCACGTACATTGCACTGCGTACTACGAATAAATATGGAAGGAAATGGGAGTCAAACTCAAAAACATCAGAGCGCAAACCTTAAAGCGGTGGGCGCGGTTTAAAATGTACCATGCGGCGCAACAACATTGACTCGACCTATCGGATGCGATCATTCTATGTGCCAAATCAATTAACCAATTAATTGAATTTGGAAGATTGTGCGTGTTTTGTTTATTTTGTATGAGTCCAAGACCAAAACGGTAACTGTATGAGAGTAACATTTCTTTACATATTTATTCGTAGACTATGGAACATTTTTTTAACGTATTTCCCGCTATTTAGAAGATATTTTGCAAATATGGGAAATTTTGGAATACGTAACAAAGTTTCTGTTGATTTCTAAAATCTCAAACAAATTATCTCTTTCACTTGAAGCTTTTTGAAAGATAACCGTAGCACAAGCCGTAGAGCTGAAAAATCAGCATGATGGTAGGGCATTTTGCGAATTCACGCTGCTAACTACCACCCTCAAGTAGAAAATCTGTCGCCGACCACCTAACGGTATGTTCCGGCAGCTATCCTTGAGAGCGAGTAATTCTAGGTTAGCCTTAACAACACCTTCGACCACATCGTCACTATCCATCAGGTGAGATAGTGGTCAAAGGCTTAAATATCAGGCATAAAAAAAACTGTAAGACAGCATAATAATATCCTTATCTATACCAAGTACGAGCCTGAAAATGCCACTTAACTAGTACATCTGTTACGAGGCGTCTAATTCTGAGGACAGAAGCTAGGTAGACATTAAAAAAAAAATTTTAACAAAAAATGGAACCGACTTCAACACCCAAAAGTGTGAAATAACTTGTTGAAGTCGGTACCATGATGGTTCAAAAGTACCTACTATCACAATATTGTGGGCATGGTACCGACTTCGACAAGTTATTTCACACTTTTGGGTGTTGAAGTCAGTTCCATTTTTTGTTAAAAAAATTTATCAGTCTTTTTAGTGTAACTCAAAAACGGCTTGACCGATTTTGATGAAATTTAAAATGGGACCAAACGACAAGCATCAGCTTTCAAACAAAAAAAGAATTTTCAAAATCGGTTCACCCAGCCAAGAGATCTGAGGAAGAAACAAAAAAATACAGACGAACTGAGAACCTCCTCCTTTTTTGGAAGTCGGTTAATAAGTAAACTGCAGCTAAGTACTAGTCATTAGGTAGCCAGCTTATCAGTGTTCTACAGGATTCTTTTTATAGTGTTGGACCGAACTCCACGGTTTAATTCCCCATAACCTTTTCCTATCGAACACAAGGCGTGCGGAGACATGAAACCCGTTCATGGTCGAAATACATTGTTATCAAGCATCACCATAACAGGGTTTCGCATCTTCTTTAATAATGCGAACAGTATGAGAATGGAACAACTTGCCAGCATCCTCGTCGCCTGATAGTTATTAACCATTTGTATTTCTTTTTTGAGTTTAAGTCAAGAGTGAACTTATTTTACACATCTGAACTGAAAGAGAGATCGTGTTCAAGTGCTTGCTTATTTCGGATTTATAAAATCGGACATGTTTTGAAGCAGTGATGGCTCAGTGGCATTGGCTATGGACTGCCGCGCAGCAGGTCCATGGTTTGAATCCCGCCGCGGGCTTGAGCTTCACAGCATGGTGGAAGGGCTTTTTGCGAATGCCCGCCTGGCTAGCGACCACCCTCAAGTAGAAAATCAGTCGCCAAGCACCTAACGGTGTGTTCCGGCAGTAGTCCTTGAGAGCCAGATAAATTACAGGCACATGAGACTTAACAACTATGTCTTAGTGTGAAGGGCGCAGTGCAAATCGTGACTTGTGACGAAATGCATCTGTTGTAGGCAGAGGTTAGTCCGCCTCACATCAGTTAGGCCTCGAGCTTGTTGCATCACTATAACATAAAAAATGAGCCGAGTTTTTTTTTATTAATAACTGATAGATTATCCATTGACCACTATTTCACCTGATGGTAAGTGTAATACCCTGGAATAACACAAAGGCTAATTTTTATTCCGAAGAAGTATAGTGTTTCCCGTGGGATGAGCAAGGATTTGTAATATATTTGTTTGACAGCTTACCAAAGCGAGGTACTATACCAATTACAATGAAATTTCGTTCGGAGGCAACTTACGATTGGGTTGACACTTAGTTAAATATTTTGAAAAAGTATGGTGTTATCAGGGATTTAGCGCGGAATCCTACTTATCCTATTTCCTATACTTCCTACTAATCCTACTTCGCAGTAATATTGTAAATGCGAAAGCTTGTGAGTGTTCACAGGATGCTATTGCCGTATTCTGTGACCTTTCTAAGGCATTTGACTGTGTAAAGCACCGCACTCTGATTCGAAAACTTTCACATTATGGTATTCGTGGAAAAGCTCTGGATCTTATAAAGTTATATCTGTCAGACAGGCTACAGAAGGTTAGAATAAATGGCAATACTTCTTCCGGGTCTTTGGTAAGAATAGGAGTACCACAAGGATAAATTTTAGGACCTTTTCTGTTTCTAGCATATATAAATGATCTGCCTTGCATGGTTAAAAATTTCTGCGATATAGTTTTATTCGCAGATGATACCTCCCTGATTTTTTAAGTTGATAGGAGGGATAGTGAACTTATTCATGTAAATGATGTGTTATCTATGATCTCTAAGTGGTTCGCGGCTAATAATCTTCTCTTAAATTCAAAAAAGACCAAATGTTTAAAGTTTTCTTTACCAAATGTTACTTATGTTGAACCAAACATTAAGCTTGGCCTAGAAAACTCTCTTTTGACAATGCGACAGTCTTCCTGGGAATTAAAATGTATTCAACTTTACAGTGGAATCCACATATACATGATCTATCCGGAAGACTTAGTTCTGCTGCATATGCAGTTCGTAAGATAAGACAGCTAACAGACGTAGCTACTGCTAAGCTCGTTTATTTCGCGTACTTCCACAGTATTATGTCTTATGGTGTATTGCTGTGGGGAGCTGCTGCTGAGATAGAGACAATCTTTATCTTACAAAAGCGTGCAATTCGAGCCATATATGAAATGGATCCTAGGGAATCCCTGAGAGATCTTTTTAAAGAAATTGATATTCTAACTTTACCAAGTCTATATATATTTGAATATATTATGTATGTTCGTAAAAATTAGAGCAAATTTAAATCAAACAGTGACAATCACGATTATAACACTAGGAATAAAGATAAAATAGCGGTGCCAGGTTTTTGATTAGCAAAGACAAATAAAAGGTCCTTCTTAGGCAATTGTGTGCGGTTTTATAATAAATTGCCCAAACATATTACAACGCTCACAGAAAGAAAATTCGAGTTGCATGTGAAGAATATTTTGATAAAGAAATCTCACTACACAGTTTGTGATTACTTAAACGACAAAAAAGCTTGGACTGGTTCGCCTCTGCCAAGCTAGCGCCTGTCACCTACTAAATGTAAATTGTAATAATTTTACTATATAGTATGTACTTAACACATTGTTAAAAAACGTTTAAAAGAATGGCCCCGAGTTTCTTGCCCGTTCTTCTCGCAGTGGCTCTATATTTTTTGTTTGCTGAACGTGGCAGTACAATGTAGTATATTTCAATATTAAAAATTTGTAATTGACCTTCATAAGAGCGTCGTAGACGCCTAAATTGAATAAATGATTTTGACTTTGTGTTCAAATGTTCGTATTCCAGTGAACATTGTATAACTTTTTTGTTAAACAGCGGGTAACATTGCGGGGCGCAGTTAGTTACTTCATAATAAGCGGTATTTAATTCTCTTGACACCAAACTAACTAAAATTTTGTAAAATTAGATTTAGAAATGTCAAATGAACATTCCTTAATCTGTTGGCGCCATATTATAGTTAATTAGCTCTAAAATTATCAAAGTTACTAAACTTAGTAAAATGTGCAGGTTTGCTATTCTGTTGTACTATAATTTAGTCAGATTAGGTTAAACCATAGACCATTTAACCTAAAACTAATCACCATCGAAATTGGTGTTGAATAAAGCTGTAATTTTCTGCAATTATTTTATTTTGACTGTTTGATCTTAATTACGGCTTTCTCAGTTGTATGAAGGATGCGGCTATATGGTTGCTTCTCTCAACAACTCTATCTTCGAGATTATTCTTCTATTTGAGCATAACTAGAGATAAAGCTTTGTAGGCAGCTAACAACAAACTTGGATTTACAAAATCATGTCATGCCTGTCTTACTCGGAGGGATGGCAGGTGTGTTTAAATAGGGGATGAGCTTACTGTCTTCTATCAGGCACAGTGCCAGACTTCAGTATGCCTTGACCCCGGATGTGGGTTTATTCTTTACCTATGACCTATTTTTTAATACTTAAGTATATCTCACTAATTACTTTATTAGAAGATAGAGTAACTATCGATAGCAATGCCATTCAATTGTAAGGAACATAATCAGGCTTTAGTAATGCCGTGATGTAAACATAGCCTTAGATAAGAAACACGTACCACAGACAAAAAAGTCTTGTAAAAGAACTTGAATGGTGCGTTATCTAGCGTTAAGTAGCGGCAAGATGAATAAAATTCAGGATAGATATTTCGCTATTTTAAATTTAGTTCGATGTCACAGCAGAATAACTTTTAGGATTCTTAAAACTAAAATTAGATGTTTTTACTTAGTTTGTATAGTTAGTGAGTGTACAACAGAATTGCTGCCAATATAAGCGGAGTCATAATAAACGGACTCTACTGTATTTTAGAACTAGGTCGTTTATCAATCAGTCAATCTGATGGATTGCGTCACAGCGCATCAGTTTTTACAAATCTTTCAGTCAAAACATTTACAATTGCGTCAGCTGTAAACATGCAGAATAATTAAATAGCACTTTGTTTATGTCGAAAGAATCTGCGATGTTTGCGCAGTACGATCAGAGTATGGCTTGTAGATAGCCAAATTGATTTCATTTATGTAAATAAAACCATCGTTTTCCATGAAAAATTAATTTCGTCCCGGAAATGAGATGCATTAATGAAATCGGAAATGACATAATGAGAACCATTAAAAAATCCTGTGTTTTCCTATTGAAGCAATTCGATATATTCCGCTTCCTCGAAAGTATTTACCTAATTCCGCATTGGGATAACCAGTAACGCGATAACTTGACTGCTGATTACTGAAATAACTGATGACATATATCACATGACCAACTGTAATGAGGCGATGATTGAGGAAAACAGTGACTGATGTTTTAATATTTGTATTTTCAAGACATTCGCTCGAAACGGGCCCCTAAATGCACCGATTTTAGTGTCATAATATAGTCTATCACGCAGTCGTTCTTTGTTTACTTTACCGCACTAGTGTTTTAAATAGAAAAAATAAACAACGTTTCCACACGTCTCACCAAGGAGATTGTAGTTTTTTAAAAACAAACCAAAGAGTTTTTTACCTACTGACGTAGAAGTTTAGAAAATTTTATTATAAACCTCCTCAGATTATGTATCGTTTTTCATATAAAAACAATTTAAAGAGTTTTTTACCTACTGAAGTAGAACTTTAGAAGATTTAATTATAAACCTTCTTACTCAGATTATTAATTGCTATCAAAAAGATCAAGAAAATATTTTCGCATCGAAATTGTCGTATTCGTTCCTCGCAAGTGTGTTGAAAAACGTCGTATGAAACTCGTGCGCGTTGTTTATTACAATCTCTACTCCATTTAGGCATAGGCAAGAAGGATCTTCGATCTCAGGCCTAAAACCCGTCTCGATCGTAATAAAAACTTCGCGCACTTGTTGCATAATGTACCTACTATTATGCAATAACGCATGCTCTGCGGATTACATTACAAAATCACGAGAGAAAAAATACCAGTCATGTAAACAAAAAAATAAATAATATCTTCAAATGTTTTATAGGACTAGCAGAAGGCAACCCTAAGAGGTTGTTAGCATTTTACCAATAACCCTGTATATTTGGCGTGGGTTCGAATCCCGCACATGACTATAATGTTTCCTCTCATAATTTTGTAATGTAATTCGCAGAGTATGCGTTTTTGCAAAAATAAAAAGATTAACATTATAGAGTTGCATCTTGTGTTAAAAAAGTTAAAAGTTTGCAAAAATTTGTCTTGTTTGTAGTACAACGTAAGTTGAACTATAGATGTCGCTCCATTCCAATACGATGGTTAAAGAACGAGAGGAGAAATTAGAGATTTGAGTCATTGTCATGTTAGCTGAAAGGGTCAGAGCTCGCCCCGGCTATAGGGGAGGGTGGCGCGGGTTCGAATCCCCCACAGGACTATAATTTATTCTCGTAATTTTGAAGTGACTGATGTTTTTCATGATTTGTTGTCCCTACTCTGTTCGTTGTCTAAAGAGTTATTAATATAGTATGCCTGGTGATAGGGCATTTTGCAAATGCCCGCCTCGCTAGCTACCAAATTCAAATAAAAAAATTGTTGCCAAATGTTCTTACACCTAAGATTTTTTTACCTGTAGATGAGTTGTGTGCCCTCCATATTTACTAGACGAATTCAGGGTAGTTACCAGAGGCACTACCAGTCTTGCACTTCCGAGCGTCCGGTGAATACATCGCCGCTAATCGTGTTTTAGGAATTATCTGTGGACAATATGCCTTCCTTGTGCTTTAGACTCTGCACCAATTATACAAGCACTGTGAGAGATAAGAAAACTGTTTCATTTCACGCGTAATTATTGCTTTTATTGATGAAATAGAAAATATTGTCATTTTGTTTTAGCTTAGGAACTAATCTCAATGAAATGGATGAGCGAGATATGTGTATCGTTTGGTGTGAGAGAGTGAAAGAGATCGCAGTGAAATGGTGATCGGAACGTCTCGTGGCGGTTCGGTGGTTACACGAATTGCTTATATATCTCTTTCTTACAACAGATATGACGTATAATATTTGAACGTTCTTTCCTTGTCATTACAAACTGTATATACATGTGCGTAGGTGTGTGTATAGGTAAATTCTAGTAAGCTTTTAGACCAGTGGTGTTCGGATAGTACTACTCTAATATTTCAACTCTCTGTCTTACCCAGATTTCTCACGTAGGTGCGGTGGGACATTTATAAATTAATGGAGCACAATTTTTTTCCTGTTGGAGCTATCCTATGCCACTTACCATCAGGTGACTTGATCGTGTGTGAAGGTTAGCCGATCAGTTAATATGTAACCTGTCAGATATAAATACAAGGTTACTGCGAATTAATTGGTGATACGTTTCAGTGGTGACGGATATGGATAAAAAAAATACCAAAGTATTTACTTTTGGGCGAGCCACATTACTCGACGAACTGAGATGATGATTTACTTTTGCTCTATTCTATGGCCAAGAAGATCAGATGATCAGTGTAAGATGGCGGTTTGATAGAAAGCTCTGCCGTCTAACGTCTGGTACATTTCTTTTGTCGCCTTTTACGACTCTCACAAGAAGGTATTGGGTGGAAGGAAGGGATTCTAACTCGGCACTCCACTGGATTTAATCGTTAATCATCACAGAACCTTAAATCTATTCCAAAATGTATGGCCAAATTCATCTCTCACAGAAAATCTAAGTAAATTTCTGTACACCATAAATCATCGTCCTCATCGTAATATTCAAAAATCTCGGAAGCAAACCGAGATACAGAAAACTCACAAATAACCGGAAAAATGTAATTTATCGGCCGCGGCGATATTTATGAAAATAAAACAAATAAATCACTGAAACATTTACCCCTAGGGGTACCTACGAAGAGGGTGGTTATAGAAACAGTAACTCAATTTCCGTTTACAATACAAAATAGGTACAGGTGTAATAACACCTATATTTTATAGAAAGGTTTCAAAGCATTCAAAGCAAGCAAGAATGGTCAAGCGGCAGTGACTATAGATTCACGTACAGGGGTACCATAGTTTGAATTCTACCGCATTCTTAAGCTTTTACCCTATGTTCAAGGTAATTAATTCAAACTGCTGGGTGAACCAGCATATGCATAATTTGTCGGTGTCACGACACCAATAAATAATAAAATCATATCGTATTGCCTATCCATTACAGTTATTTAATTGATAGGCAATATGCTTACCATCAGGTTGGTATCATCTTTTCACCATCTCATTACAATAAGCTTTTGTTTTTATTATTTATTAAGAATGGACTTAGATGCCGTTTGTCGCTGTGACATTATAACTCTACCGGGCTGAGAGAGAAGGCCTACTCTCAATAACCCTTCAAAGCTTCAGTGAGGTTGAAGCACTTTATATGGTGCCCATCTTGAATCCGCCATTTTGGATTTCTGACAACTGTCATGAAAAATAAGCACGAACTGGTATATCCCATCTCTAATAAGGTAACCCTACTCGCTTACAGCAAGATCAGCATTTTTTCTCTTTATATAACTAGTCTGGTCGAATCCGGCAGTCTCGACCCATCATCAGTTCCAAACTCTTGTCTCTTTATTTAAATATTTATTGCTCTAATTTTTTAAAATTCATTGAAGTCAGTGATGTGAACTAAATGGTATTTAAAAATAAAATGTTTCTTCGAGATTCCTATAGCAGAACGACCCATACTGCCATTGTGGCATATAAAAGGTTATTATGTTATTCATGAAATACATGCGTCTTCAGGGTTGTGGGGAATAGGGGATGAAAATACCCCGTAATGTAGTAGGGTACTTTGGAAAACGTACATTTTCTATACATTAAGTTGTCTGCCCTACAACGCGGTAACTTTGAGATGGGAAACTTATGTGGGAGGTTACAAATAAAGTAACTTTTATGATTACCGATGGGCTAGCTGTTAGTATACAATTTCCGGCGAAAGAATGTTCCATATCCCTCCATAAAATTATCCTACAATGGATACATGAGAACTGGTGAGTCCTATGAACAGCATGCCAATCTAGCTATATCGACGTTAATATACCTACCTAGGGTATAAGCACCAAGAATGTTTTTTTTAAATGCAACCTTATTATTTTTTGTTCACAGGAGTCAATGCAATACCACTGGTGGTTCAATAGCTCAGCTCACAGCAAACATGAGCTAACTACGTCATCGTCGCTCGTAACAGCTCAGAATATGCCAAGTATGTATTATACCTTACTAGATTTCTTCTGCCTCGCATCCGTACATAAGGTGCAAAAGCACATCTTTGCTAGAAATATAAATTCATTAAGCAGTTTTTTCACTTTTATAGCTAAATTTGGTATTGCAATAATTATATATGTTCATGAAATTTGCGACATTGAAAGAATATTTCTCATAATATCATGACTTTACTAAAATAATACAGAGTTAACGCTAATGAACAGAATGGATAAAGTTATCCCTAAACCCAACAATCAGTACTAATATTATAAATGCGAAAGTAACTCTGTCTGTCTGTCTGTCTGTCTGTCTGTCTGTCTGTCTGTTACGCTTTCACGCCAAAACTACTGGACCGATTTGAATGAAATTTGGTATGGAGATAGTTTGAGACCCGGGAAGAAACATAGGATAGTTTTTATCCGACTGCGCAAAAAGAGGTTAATGTTTTCGCGCGATAACCGACATACGCGCGGGCGGAGCCGCGCCCGGAAAGCTAGTCTTAATATATATATATAATTAAGTACGTTTAATATAAATTAATCACTTGCATAATTCTTTTGATAAATATGGTATTGACATGTGGCCCTTAACTGCGGCCCCTTATGGACAAGTTTAGAGTCCCTCAACGAGCTTTGGCGAGAGCCCCAGCACTAGGTGGACTGAAGACATCGTAAAAGTAGCGAGTAGCCAATGGTTACAAGCGGATAATAGCCCTTCTTTGTGGCGTTCTATAGGCGTTTGATTAACAGTGGACGTCTTCCGGCTGATGATGATGATGACGGTAATGATGATAATTCATCTTTATTAGATCATAATAAACCTAATATTTTCAAAGCCAACTTGTCATATATTGAGTACAAAAAGCAATGCATCCTACCTATGATAACATAAAATAGCCGCCAAAAATGTGAAACCTGACAAGGTTTCACACTATATAACCTCCCTGTCACAGCACCCAGTATATTAATTATTAGACGACCCGGATGACCTCATCGCAGCCTTTAAGTTGGCAGCTTTACCGTCATCCGGCAATAGTGCCGGTGATTTTAGTAAGGTTTCTGGTTCTCAGGTAATTAGAGAATACACAGCTAGCGTGCTTAGGCAAACATTCAATACCGATTAGTCTTTCCAATTAGCTACAGTGTTAATATCCGTAAGGCCTTCACGACCCAATAACTGAGTTACTTAGGCAGTTTGTTTCGATTCAGGTCAAGAGTCAACTCCGAGTCTAGTCTAGTCGCCAGGACTGTAGTAGGAAATCTGAACCACGATCCTCTGCTTGGACTAAGTGATCAGTAAACTCCTCCCATCGCTGCGATGCGTTTCGCACGCAAGCCGCAAACTAATTGGACGTTGGACTTCCGAAGCTCTCTATATTGAAAGGAGCAGCCTGCTGAAAATACTCTAATTGTTCTAAATGATGAAGATACTCTAGCATTTAGAATGTTGATAGTCTCGCTAGCCCTTTTTTATGGGTGGGGTAATACCTTCACTCTGGCCTTCTGCTACGAGGGTGGAGGAAGAGGATGTGTGGCACTTCAATCCGCTAAAACCTCCCATAAGCAACTACTTATCTGATAAAATCTGATGAAATTATAGAAAATTGTCGGTTTCGCGATAACGTATTTGCAACTATTACGAACCTGATTATTATATAGCTGATGGACTTCAGTAAATAACAGCTTTTGATAGTAGCCAATGTGAATACGCAATCCCGAAACTGCATTTGTTCTATGATCTGGTAACATATTACGCAATTGGGCCACAGTCCTCCGCCGAGGGGGGTAAGATCGAGTCGCGATAGCATTCGCCATCTTGCCTCGGAGGTAGTCTCGCAAGCCCAATACTCAATTATTTTATTGCAACATATGTAGCTACATGCAGGTCTTATTTAACATGTTTGTGTGTGTAATACATATGATCCTATAAGAGTATGGCGAGTGCAGGGAACGGAATGATCTATTTTTATGTCATTAAATTTATTTTTGAAAAATTCGTCTAAGGTATAATATCATTTGGATTCAAGTAAGGATTTTAGGTTTTTAATAAAACATTCTACCTGTTCTATGTCTTTTAGCGTGTTAGGCAGCTTATTGTATATTTTTATAGCCATTGAGTTAGGGCCGGATCTGTAAATTTCTAGATTAGACTTTGGTTATATTAGTTTATGTCTATATTGTGATCTAATATCATGTGGTTGGTCGCACATTTTTGGAATAAAGATGGAGCCTCGCCCAGCGTCTGACTAATGAACTGCAAATGCTGATTAACAGCAAACAGAATCCTGCTCTTTAAGAAGGGGCTTAAGGGGGGACTGGTAAGGACTTTTAATAGGATATGACAGTGTCTTTCAATCTTATAGATTTCGCGACCTCCTTACAAGTTCAAAAATTCTGGTGACCCCCTTGTTATACAGACAGAGAATTTATAATTTAAATGAGTATGTAGGATAATGACTTGCTTTGACTTTGATACCTTTACTTTTTAGAGAAGAAAATATTTTAACAGCTAAGTCAAAGCATTTCATGCATAACTTAATTTATGATCAACCTCTTTCCAAAGCCATAATATATATAAGTGTTTTCTATCTGTTCAGAAGATTGTTAAAAATAATGCATCAAACCACGCTTGTGGTAAAGCTCACATTTCTTGCAAGATACAGAGTTGGCATAATTTGCAAGATAAACTTTTAGTTCACTTTCCCGACTGTTAATTAATATGTAATACTCTAAATCTGACAAGTGGATTCTAAATCTTTTCTTGGATAAGTCAACAGAACTGACTGATCACTAAAAATTTTGAATAATTCTGCATACATTTAGCTGCTGATAGAATGCTTCAAATTGAAATTTGTTCACAAAGATGAATTTTGAAAGAAAAGAAAGCAAAAATATCCAGACAGGGAGAAGCTCTAAAATTATTAGTACCATTCGCCACTTCATACCTGTATTAACTGTAATTCTTTTTAATGGTGGACATTATAACCAAAACGGGAATTAGAAAATGATTTGATTGTTCACGTTTCAAAAATAGTACTTCAATTTAACATTTTTGTAAATTAAACAAGCCCGTCCCTTTTTCCTTCTGCCGGCGACCCCCCGACTAACGCGACGCGACCCCCCTAAGGGTCGCGACCCACAGATTGAAAAACACTGGGATATGATGACAATAGACGCAATGGCGAAACATAAATGTAAGTGACTATCACACTGAATAGCACTTTATGGCACAGTGTATTATACCCAAATTTCCTGTGCAATGTGTAGCAGTTATCACCCTTTTCTCCGACAGACATTCGAAGCTTACCTTCTCCAAGTCATTAAATTCAGCAGTCTGTCTTTAAGTCGTTTTTTATTATAATAGCAATTGATTAAACAGAGCATTATTTCCAGGTACATTTCTGTATATGGTGAACACGTCTGCTGATTATGGATGGGTGCAATGCTCAGGGACCAACACCGTTGGACGGCAGACGAAGCCGTGTCTGTTTCATATACTACCTGCTGGTAAGTTAATACTTATTCTAAGGCTAGATTCAGTACTTGACTAGCGGCGAGCTCTGACGCGCGTGGTGGGCTGAACCAAGAGTGTGATCGTAAGTTGTAGTAAGATAATTACTCCCCAGAGTAGGTAACTAGGGCGAGGTCACTTCTTGATGACACTTCTTGAATCACATTAATATTATTGCTGATATAATTTTCGACGTTACAGAGTGACGTCTTATAAACAATTTTTTACATCAATTCTAAATATTATTCTAAAAATATATAATAATAATACATAATATAAATGTTATTATAATTTTTTATTTTTTTTGATTTTCTTTTCTACGTTGGGGGGTGATGTGGCGGCGTACGTTTAACCTTTTTGGTTGATTAACAATCTCGTTTTGTATAGATTGTCAGAAATTCTCAATTTAAAATATTTAGAATTGTTATAAAATAATGTTTTATAAGGCGGTCAGTCTGTAAAGTCGAAAATTACATCAGGAATAATATTGATGTGGTTCAAGAATTAAAGCCTATTATTACTACGACCTCAACCACCCCACGTTCTTCTCGCAGTGGCTCTATACATTTTTTTACTGAACTTGCCAGTACAATGTAGAATATTTCAATATTAAAATTTGTAACAATAATTACCTTCATAAAAGCCGTCCTAGACGCCTAAAATTGAATAAATGATTATGTCGCTGACTTTGACGCTGATAAATAACCTGTGTGTCGATTATGTTACTTACTAGTAATCAATTTCTATTTAAATCATTATTCTGACAGCACTAACAAATATTGGTTAGCCACCAAACTCTATTGCAATTAGAAAACTGACCCTTAAACTGGTCATTAAGTAAGAGATTGAGACCTAAATTTTCCGCAAATGCAATTTTATGTTTTGATTAAAATCGAAGGGAAAACGTGTACTAATAAAATAAAAAACTTTGGTATGTATTATAACTTTTTTACCTATATTATCTTCATGGAGTATGTTAAAGTCCGGCCGCCGAGAGAATGCGTTTGACAGTTCGTTTTGTGAATATTTTTTCCCCAGTTCAAAGTATCATAGACAGTTTGACTGCATAATATTGTATTAGTCAGGCACTTAAGTATATAAAAATAGGGTATATATTATATTTTCCTCCATTTACAAGCCACAACGCCAATAAAAACACGTACTGTCAAACGCATTCTCTCGGCGGCCGGACTTTAGTGACAGTTCTTCAGATTCAGATTTATTTATTGTTAGACTGTGTCACATGTAGTTCTTAAATATTATAAATAGTACCAACAGCGTCCAGTTCGATATATACCCATCGTTTATCAGTATCTAAAAATTTCTATTGTAAGTTATGTTTTTACCAATAATACAATAGCCTTGCCTTGGTTATGATTTCGGCGTGGAGACATGTTTTGACGCTTTTAATACTAGAAATATGACATATATATTTTTGACTATATTTTTTCTTTTCGTTGCAATTTTCAGCAAAAAAAGAAACAACAGCGGAGCTTGCTGTTGTGTGGACCTATTCAGTTGTCTTAAAAAAAACAACTTATAGACACACACACATTTATTTTATTTGAAAAAATAAAATTATTAATTTACACTTGACTTAGAAGTTCTCGCAACTCACTTTTGGTACTAATTTGGGCAGAGGTTCCACCTGAAAGGTATACTGGTACTGAGTCTGGTGTAACCTGGAGTTATCAAAATAAATCTGAGCACTTAATTTTGGAAGCCACCGTTTATATAGAGAAAAATACTGCTGACAACGCGTAAATAGGTTTGTGAGGGATTCGGGCCTAAGTCAGCAATATATTAGGTGTGACAGAGCGTCATTGAAATAATAAAAATATTAAAAATAGCAGTAAGTTGTTCTTACATTATTGTGTAATAAAAGCAAGTTGTTAATAATGTAACCAAATTCTTAAGCCAATATTTGTTAGTTTGGTCAAATGTTTGTGGGTCATGAACAATGAGTGAATTGTTCGCTGATTTTATCGTCTCGAAAGGCGCCAGATAGTGGGAATTCTGTCTTAAATTTCAATCAGTCATTACTATATTCCCTATGACTTCTAAAATCATTTTGAACATTTACAAGAGCAAGTATTACCTTGATAGTTCATTCATAATTATTTCAAACGTTTCGCAAAACGGAATTTTGATTGATTGAGCGTGGTTTCTGTGGAAGTCCTGTGAAAGTTTCAGTCGACTACATATTACGGTTCTAAAGATGCAAGGGTAGGACAAAAGGACGGACAAACGGAAGGCAATGGTTCTGCAGATATTTAACTTACCAAGACATTATAATTATTTTTTACTTTGACATCTCAAATGAATATTTTGTGTAACGATAATTAAGAAAAGATGATTATTTTTCTATGCAGTCTTCAAGTAGAAAATTTGTCACCAAGCACTTAATGGTATGTTCCGGCAGCTGTAGCCAGTACTTCTATGTTAGCCTGAACAGAATTTTGGATCACATCATCAAATAAAATACCGAAAAAATCGTTATATCGCGTACGCTGCAGAAATGATTGGCAATAGAGCAAAGTGATGTAATACAATTTCATAGAGGAAATCAATATCTACAAAAAAGTCTGCAATACCATGTCTAACTATTACAGCTATGTCACAATAACTACTTTTTTATGTGTTTAAATTTATATTTTTTTAATTTCATGTTAAATACCCGTGCGAAGCCTGGGCGGGTAGCTAGTAATAAATATAATACCTTGTTGTAAATTCAACAAGGTATTATATATATCGCTAGCTACAACAAGGTGTTATATATATATATATATATATATATATATCACTAGCTACAACAAGGTATTATATATATCGCTAGCTACAACAAGGTGTTATATATATATATATATATATCACTAGCTACAACAAGGTATTATATATATCGCTAGCTACAACAAGGTGTTATATATATATATCACTAGCAACAACAAGGTATTATATATATCACTAGCTACAACAAGGTGTTATATATATCACTAGCTATATCATTGCCTACTTACAAAAACCGATTGACCAATACCGTCAAGATAAAAAAAAATGTGAACGACACCTATTTAACTGAACTCCAAATACTGTAGGTATAGCACATTGCACCGAACAAATACCAATTCGATTTAGATTTACTGTTTCGTTTAGAGAAATGCCTGATCTGTATCAGGAAATTCTATTTGCCAGGATTATACCTACTGTATTTATGTTTGGTTTATACAGTGCGATTTTAAACTACAAAGAATATTAATGTTAATTTCGAGAATAGGGATCTCTTGTGTCGAACGCAGTACAGTGCCGCCGTGTGGAATTTTACGTGTTCTATAGTTGTGCGTGTAAAAGTGCATCTCCTGGCAATATTTTTCGAAACATTGAGCATGAATTCATAAAGAAATGGAGTAAGAATTGTTTTTATTTCAGATTTGCATTCATAAAAGTAAAAAATAGTTGTCGCCAAAATTACATTAAAACCATTAATTGAATAAAAAAATACATTATATTAGGTGAAAGGAGTGTGACACGGTTGCATGAGCAGCCCCCTGGGTGTATTGGGAGCGGTGCGTGCGCTGGCCGACCGACTCCGGAGCAGCGCCTGCCAACCCGGAGCTCTTCCCGCCGCAAACATCGCACTCTTGCCGCACTAGCGTGGCAACTGGCGCACAGCACGCCACGCGTCGTTGCATTGCACCCATATTTTGACTAATTGGCTGTTTAAAAATGAAAAAATAATGATTTTCGATATATGTATAGAAAGATAGATAGATAAACTCTTTATTGCAACACATAGCTTAATTTAAAAATAAATAAAAATAACTTACAACTACATAAACAACATAACTATGTGAAACAATAGGCGGTCTTATCGCTTAATGCGATCGCTTCCAGACATCCCAATTTTATAAAGCTTTATTTTTCAAAAAACAAAAACCGTCTTGCATTTGGGATGGCATTGTCATGGTGGTGGCCCCACGTTTGGCAGGTGTATTTAAGATTTTATAAATAGTAATATCTTCTAAAGAATTGCAATTAGAAGATATTACTATTTATAAATTTATATTTATTACCTTCTGGTATTAGTCCCGTCGTCGCCCTATTACGACCCCCATAAGAAGATCATCAGCCATTTTTACATCCCGGGAACAAAGAGTTAAGTGCGTCAAAAATCGCGCCGTGTAATCCCAGCATTATTTTCTTGATTGACGCAACACAACTTTACGCGAACTCTTAAGAGTTTTAGAACTGTAATAAAATGTACACATGTAAAATGTTTTGAGCGACGGAATGGCTGTGCGTGAATTAAACTGGTACATCAGCGACATAACTACGACGATATCCGTGTCAGTATATCTGCTATGCTGTAGTAAAGCAGTGATAACAAAATCGTAAACCTTAAACATTCCCCCCTGCCATTCTTGATTGTACGTTTGTTTCCTCGACAAGAAAATAAAAAAAGACGTGTGGCACTCGGAGACTGCCGCGGAAAAGCTATTACATAGCATTTTTTTATCAACTTATGCAATTATAAATCCCGACGCGTTACATAGTTGTCAAAACCTTATTTTCTGCCAAAATTTAGTTCCTTTTACGCAGTGTAGAGGCGCTGATAAATATAGTATCACCGCTGTGCCGGTCGGAGTGGGGGGTGTTAGGTTATTTTCGTTACGGAATTTCTGGATTCGGTCACCACGCTCAAGGCCCGCGATAGATAAGCTATGCAATAGCTTAAAAATATTTACTTCCCTAAAACACATATCATCACGTTATGCCGAGCTAGAATTATGGTAGCAGTAGAACTTTTTTTTTAGGTTAGCCTTTGACCACTATCTCACCTGACGGTAAGTGATGATGTGGTCGAAGATGTTGTTCAGGCTTACCTAGAATTACTGGCTCTCAAAAACAACTGCCGGAACACACCTTTAGGTGCTTGGCGACAGCTTTTCAACTTGAGGGTGGTAGCTAGCCAGGCGGGCATTCGCAAAGTGCCCTACCACCATCCTATAACGACTGCCATCCTAAGACAACAACCGGGACCGACGGCTTAACATGCCCTCCGAAGCACGGAAGCGCTCAGTAGTAATGTCACCAGCGGTCACCCATCCAAGTCATGACCGTGGCAGACGTTGCTTATCTTAGCTGATCGATTCAGAACGGTTAAGCAAACTTCTCTACGAGCGCTTCAAAAATTATGTTAAAAAAATTGAATTATGGTAGCAGTAGAACTCCTTCTGAGAATTCGTCTGGGGAAGTACCGTCACTATTTGCAAGGCTATTTCTACCGCCAAGCAGTAATTTTCGCTACTATGTGGCGGTTTGAATGGTATGGGTGCCGGTGAAATTACAGGCACATGAGACTTAACAACTTTATGTCACAGAGGGTTGGGTGCAGTGGAGTTCGTTACTAACGAAGACATCTGTTATAGGCAGAGGTTACCGCTTAACAACAGGCGGGCCTCGTGCTTGTTCCGTCACAATAGAATAAAAAAACAATTAGAAATCAAATTTGTATTGTGACGATTTACTTTATAGACACAAAAGTTGATTAAGCGAAATTTTAGTGCTGCATTCATGTTTTTTTTTTCTGTCAAGAGGAATATATGGAATCGTTTATTTGGATCAGGCATTTGTCATATTTTATTATATATTGTATTATGTACTTTATACGTATCAGTAATACAATCTATCTAAAAACATGTTTGAAATTTTTCTTTTTGAGACTTACTTCATCTTTATCTGGCTTACTCTACAAGAAGGTTGTTTTTTGTGTTGTTACAGCAAACATGTACTAACCGATCCTTAACCCACATTTAAGAGGGTTAAACTACAAATAATGATGTGTAGGGTTAACCCAAACAAGTAAGTTGGATATTACTTATGGTAATTAAACAACTTTAAACAGTTTAAATCGCGTATATTTTTCATTACTTTATCGCGACGTTTCAAACACTTTGCAGTGATAGTGGTCAGGGGGTGACTAATTGATTTTTATTTGTCACATGAGTTATTTAGAAATTATTTGGTCTACGTCAGAAATTTTTATATTAATCATAACGTTCCCTATTCACGCAGTACTCGCTCACAGTGTCCAGAGGTCTTGCAGATTTGTGTCGGCCTTGGGATTTAATTAATTTGATAACAGGATCCCAAGCAGGTGGTACTTGCCAACCATCATTTCTATTGAAATTTGTGTACTTTTTGATTTCAATAGCCTCGCGTAACATTCTTGGCATAAACCGGGTCTCTAGCGAGGATTTGTGGCTTGTCGAACCGAATGTAGTGGTTGGGTTTGTCCTGGGCATGTTCACAAACCGCAGACTGGATATTACTTGTTAGAACATAAGAACAATATTATAATCAAATAAATAAAAAGCTTATTTGGTATCGAAGCGGCATTCATTATAATAATAATTAGTTTATTTCAGGCAAAACCCATTGGTAAATTCAAATTATTTAAGTTGAAACTAACACTGTATTGAGGTGTCACAAAAAATACTTATGCTAATTGGAAAAAATAAGAATTAAATACCTACGTTTCGCAGTTATCATGCTGAATCACTTATTATTCCTGTCCATGAAAAAGGAAATCTGGCGCGTAAACACAGGATTCCTGAATATGTGGTCTGATTATAATCATTTTTACTTACTTTTGTCCCATTTGTTATATGTTGTTTTGTTATCCCATGGTAGGACATTTTGCGAATGCCCGCCTGTCTAGCTACCTCCCTCAAGTAAAAAATCTGTCGGCAAGCGCCTGTATCTACTAGCAAATTTAGAAAAGGATCAAGCTCTATAAATATACACCTACCTATTAGTACCGACTTATTTTAATTTACCATAAGAAACCGTTGAACCATTATAAGTACTATATCAGCCTGGTTGTCTACTGCTGAACAAAGCCTTCCTCATTGTGGTGTGCTTTGTCAATGGTTGGCTATTCAATAATTGGCTTGGTCAATTATTCGCCGTTCCGATATAGGTTGAAAATGGTCTTCTTTGTTATCCATTTGAATAATAAACGCGTCATCGTTGCCATCAATTTCTCTGTAACACCATAAAATAAGATATAAAGATAGTATGACGAAAATTATTCTAATTTTAGCAAACACTCACAGGGTTTGCCAAAATCACCACGCTTGGCAGGCGTCCTTTCAGTGTTTTATCCTTAGTTGCCTCTTGCGACACTCACTCGTAGAAAAGGGGGGTGACATTCTAGCCCGTCACCCCACGGGGCAACCATTGTAATTCTACTATTTTATACAAATAAAATCAAAATTCGTTTATTGCCACACAGAAAAAAATATAGATAGAAACAACAATGACAACTAATACACAAAAAGAACTTAAAATAATTCGTAAATAAAAAAAAATTACATGAATACTTATTGATGTAGTTAGACTGAATCATATAACAGTGTCTCTTTAAAACTTAGTGTTTTTTTTATACTATTATTAAAAAATCTTTTGAAAAATTATGTTTATTTTGTTACATAAAGGAAGAAAAATAAAATGTTTTCCGGCAGCTATCCTTGAGGGCCAGTAATTCTAGGTTGAGGTTGTAAATTCCTTCGAACACATATCATTAGGTAAAATTGTGATTAAATGCTGAACTATCAGCAATAAAAATAGAATAACACAAGCGTGAAATACATTTGAATAGCGGTATTATTTAAAAAAAAATGCTTCACTAGTTTTTGTGCCAAATTCACGAATCCATCGAACATTGTTTGGACAAGCTATTAGCGTGAATGAAACCGAATTCATCAATGTGACATAGCCACGCTGTATATGCTGCAGCATGCACGCTTGGATTTCACAAATAATTAAATTGACAAAAACAGATTAAATTCTAAAATACCGTAAAAATAACTGATAGTCAATCTAAATTTTGTTGATGGATAGGATTATAGATTATAGGATCACTTTGTTGTCCGTCTGTCTGTCAAGACCCTTTTTCTCAGGAACGCGTGGAGGTATCAAGCTAAAATTCATATCAAATACTTAGGTCTACTGTCCCTTGGAGCTGTGAAAAACATCAGTCTACCCACCACTGATAGATAAATTAAAGGGCTGCAGTATTTCGACTGTACAAAGGTAGCATAATCATTAGTCCCTTAATTGGTGACTTGTATGAAAGATTGGATAAGATATATACAGTCTCTTAACTAATTTGGAGATTATTTATTTATTTAATTAGTTATAATAAATTAAAAAGGCGCTAAGACCCGAAAGCCAACGCTATCAAAAGATACTGCAAATTTTCGACACTCGCAAGGGAATCAAAACCTGCAGGGTATTTCCAACTCAGAATCTTTTGGTACAAAGCAACGTCTTCTAGCACAGATAAAGGAAAAATTGTGTAAAACATAAATTTTTAGTTACACCATATACATGTATATATATATTTTTTAATAATTTTAAAATCTCATTCTCTCATCGGATTTTTCCTCGGGACAAGAATTTTGTGTCCTGATAATTTGTAAATGAAATGTATCTAACCCGTAAACAGTTGTTTCGGTCATTATATTGTTACGAGCTGGGGGTTCAGGATAAATAATGCAATACGTTTTCGGCAAACTGACACCTTTATTCACCAGTTTTACAGTCACTATTCACTTAAAACAAAACAACACTGAACTGTTCGTATTTTCAGAACACTAGTTTCACATTTCACACTGTATTGAACTGTTCGCGCTTGGAGCACTCAATGATAATCGCTCTGTAGATCGTTTTGAACTCAAAAAGACTGACTGGTCGGCTTTGTTTTTTTTTGTTTTAGAGAGGACATATATGTTGACTACCGACTGTTCGGTCGTTCAGCTCCACCGGATTTTGGGCGAGGGAAGGCCCTACAATAGCCCGGGAGGGAGAAGTGACGAAGGCACTTCTCCCTCGATCTGGTCGGCCCGGAGCCGTCTCTATTTATACCCAAAAGTCATGGTTTCCAGAATGTTCACAAATAGTCTAGATAGAAAAACAATAAGGGCCAACGTAAACAACTTTTGTATGGGATTTCACGAATACTAACTACTACTGTGGTTGTTTACTGCGCCCTAACACTATTTTCTTGTCAGTTGAAGAGAAAAGTATATTTTAATACCAACATAGCCACTTTTATTAAAAACATAACTGGAATTTTGGGACACCTCCCATGAGCTTTGACAGTTAACAGTATTGAAATAAATATTTTAAATTTATCATGGAGTTAAAACATTGGTAAATAGAAAAGTCAAAAATTTAATAGGGCCTTTGAAAATATGTCAACAGTCTTCGTAAGTTAACGTCAAATGTTAGTATAAAAATAAAAACAGAAATCAAATATTCGACTAATGAGGTATCCCATTTTGCTTTTCATTTTGAGTGAAAAGTCATGCTACATCGGGAAGGGGCCGTATCTTTTTTTTATAGCTAGGCTAGCCTTTGATCTCACCTGAGGGTAAGTGATGATGTGGTCGAAGATGTTGTTCAGGCTAACCGAAATCACTTCAGCCTCTCAAGGGCTCAAAGACAGCTGTCAAAACAGGAACTTTCGGTGCTTGATAAAAGATTTTTTAGTAGAGGGTGATAGTTAGCCAGACGGCCATCTGCAAAATGCCATACCACCATGCTTTATCAACTGCCATCGTAAACCAACAACCGCAGCGGACCTTGCTTAACTTAGGTGATTGGTTAAAAACGGCTAAGCAAACTTCGCTACGAGCGCTACCTACCTCTTTTTGGATCTCGATACTTCTTTAAACTTGTGGTTAATCTATGGCGACTTTGATAGGCTGTTACTATTACATAGTGCTGTTAAGATAGCAACTCCGACCAAATTGCGCGATGCGCGACAATATACTCAGATGTTGCCGCTTAAGCCCGCACCGAAGCAGCGATACGTAATTGTGGTTCGTTTGATCCCTTGCTGTATCTTTATTTCTTAATTTTGAGTTATGTAATTAATATATATTATATTTAAGGATTCATTCTATAAATCATACACTTTGGAAACACGATTACTTAAAATATTCTCTAAAGAAAATGTTTTCTATAACGTATACACATAATATTTTTCAAATAGGTATCACATACTCGGCGTGCCTAAAAAGCTCGGTGCACCCTTAAAATCAGGTGAATCTCGTGCGTGGTCTCTTATTAAAAAAACTGAACATTTCAACAAGCTACCTATTACGGTCCTAAAGGTACTGACGGACTTATAGCCAAGGCATCTGTTCCATTTCAAATTTCCAACTACAAACTGCAATGGGAAAATCTTTGTACTTAACTTAGTTATTTGTTTACAGATAAACCATCAGCGGTGAAGGCGTGTGAGATCACGAACGTGACATACGACTCTCTGACACTCAACTGCACACCGGGACACGATGGAGGCATACGACAGTCTTTCTTACTGCAGGTAAATTTATTGGAAATCTTTTAAACTGTCGGCGGTGAAAGCGTTTGAGATTACTTACATTCATTCTCTGTTACTCAACTGTGCCTAGGAACACGCTGTAGAATACGAGGCTTTCTTACGACTGGTAAGTTTATAACAGAAAAGCGTTTGTGTACATACCACTCTCTGACACTCAACTGCGCACCGGAACACGATGGAGGAATACGACAGTCTTTCTTACTGCAGGTAAATTTATTGGAGAACTTTCCAAGTATCAGCGGTGAAAGCGTATGAAATTACCTCATACATTCTCTATACGATACTCGACTGTGCTTCAGAAGACGAAGGGGAGTATGAGTCTTTCTTACAAAAGGTAAGTTTATAACAGAAGACTAAAACGTTTGTGATTACATATGGCGGCTCTCTGACCCTCAACTGTATCCCGTGTGTGAGACGTAACGATGAAGAAAAGACAGTCTTTCTTACTGCAGATATTCTTTCTTTCAGTTCAATGAAAGAACATCTGATTGAGGTGACTCCTTAAGTATAAGAAGTTACGTCTAAATAGTAAGGTCGCAGGTTCAATTTCTATAGTGGACAAGTTATTGGATTTATCATTAGCAGACCGCAGTATAGATCTGTTTTTCCACTGGTACCTAGTTTGACATTGTAGGTGTCACATTCCCAAGTGTTATTGGCTGAGATAGAAGATAGTAAAGCTTTTTATTTTCATCTGCTGGAACATGGAATACACCGTTAGGTGCTTGGTGACAGATTTTCTACTTGAGGGTGGTAGCTAGTCAGGCGGGCATTTGCAAAATGCTCTACCGTTATAGCACAGTGGTAGGGCATTTTGCGAATGCCCGCCTTGCTAGCTACCAACCTTAAGTAGAGATTCTGTCGCCAAGCACCTAGCGGTGTGTTCCGACAGTTATCCTTGAGAGTCAGTAATTCTAGGTTAGCCTGAACAACATCTTCGATCATCAAGTGATGGTAAGTACCATCAGGTGAGATCTAAAGGTCAAAGGCTAGTATTTAATTATTATTGTGACGGGGCAAGCTCGAAGCCCACCTGATGTTAAGTGGACTAACCTCTGCCTATAATAGATGCATTTCGTCACAAGACACGAATTGCACTGCGCCCGTCACCTTGAGGCATAATTGTAAAGTCTCATGTGCCTGTAATTTGACTGGCTCTCAAGGACATGCTGCCGGAACACACCGTTATTAGGTGCTTGGCGACAGATTTTCTACTTGAGGGTGGTCGCTAGTCAGACGAGCATTCGTAAAATGCCCTTCCACCATGCGGTGAAGCTCAAGCCCGTGGTGGGATTTGAACTATGGACCTACTGCGCGGCAATCCATAGCCAATGCCACTGAGCCATCCGTGCTTCAAACATACCAGGTGGAAAGCGAGAACGCGGCTAATGATAACATACGTCTAGAAGACACATCTTCACTCCTTACTTTTTAATACTCGGGTTATATAACAATATGAAATAAAATCAGCTTACATTCCCTAAAATATGTATCCACACCATATTCCACATAGGAATTTCATCTAAAAAATACACTCACAAAGCTCTGCCACCGAACTAATCATTTGGGATTTCCATCTAGATATTCGACATGACAACAGGGCTGCTACTCCGCAACATTTCAAACGACGAACCCGAGTTCGAAGTGTCAGGGCTGTCAGCGAACAACGCTCTCGGAGTGTCCGTAAGAGCGTTCAACAGGAAAGGGGCGAGCGAGCCCCTGACACTCACTTCTAATCTACTCAAGTACCCGCAGAGACACACAGGTCAGTTTATGTGCTGTCAGTACGGACAGAGAATAAAATGTGCTGCTGTTTCTTTGCATTGTTTGATATTTTTGTAGCAGAATTTGGTTATATATATTGTCTACCGTCCAAATAACGATGTGAAATGCAATAAGTATATTGCGTTCAGTTATGATAAATAATTAAGTCACTCATCATAAATCATAATAAATAAAAACTTAATTATTATTACGTTAGTTTAACTCCTAAACTTCGAAAAAAATTTAGCTTGGGTTGTCTGAAATACTTAATTAAAATCAGAAGGTTGAGTATAAGTTTGAGTCAGAGTCAGGGCTTTCAATAAAAGAAGCTCTTTGAGTATCTTGGAGCGTTCTACAGGAAAGGCGCGAGTTGGCACTCATATATACGAGTAAACTGCTCAAGTTCTTGTAGAGGCACATGTGCATACGCTTCCATAAGCGGCGTTGACGTTTTAAATACCTACTTAGAACGTAAGTTCTTAATCTTCCCTTTAGTAGTTGGATTCAGTTTTCGGCAAAAGTGTTTCCCTTAGAATAATAAAGCTTTTTTGAAGATTATTGGCGGTTTAATTATTCAGAAATGTTTGTAAACATTTTTTCTTCATTTTTATATATATATATTTCCGTAAAATTCTCGCACTTGCTCAATGACATGTGTAGCCAAAATAAAAAAACCTTGTATATAAATGTGTAAATTTTTTTTTAATCCACAGCGCAAGTACCAGTAAAAGTGGAGTTGACAACAGTACTCATTATAGTATTGGGAGCGGTCGGAGTTATCGCTGCAATGACAGCTGTTTCAGCCACAGTTTTCTGCTGTCGGTACTGCAACAAACGGGAGAGTGAGTACTAACTACCAATATAGCACTTACAAGAATCTTGGCCTCAATTACCTCGACACGAGTAACCTACCGAATACCGAAAACCGATAGAATACCTAACCTAACCTTAAGTGTATGAGTCGCGCGTGGTGACGCTTTTCATACAACGTGAATTTGCTTTTCATACAATTGTGTATACCTTACTTTATCGAATTGTCAAACTCTGTGAAATTTTTTATACTTTACAGAGTGCTCAAAATCTGTGAAATGTTATATACTTTACAGAGTGCTCAAAATCTGTGAAATGATATATAATTTACAGAGTACTCGAAATCTGTTAAATTTTGTATACTTATATCGTGTATTATATCTGATGTACTTTGGTAGTGTATGCGACGTCTGTGAAATTTTGAGTAAGCGCCTACCTAAGTCTTTTTTCACCTCTTATAACGTCTATAGTGACGAGCCAGAACATAGTAGATTTCGTGACGATAAATTGTCACAACTGCCCATGACAGTTACTTTGTATCCAAATATTAAAACGAAATAAACACTGTGCTCGTAAAATACAATTTTCGATTTTGATGAAAGGAGAAAATGTGGCGGTTTTTGTCATGGTCACAAGTCGCTTTTGAGATATCTGATAATACGATTGGCCCCAGTTCCAACCATCTATAATGTACATGTCACATCTGACTTTTGAAAATTATTTCAGATAAAAATGAAAAAGACAAACGTCAACAGGATGAAACCTCAAACATACCTTTGACAGGCACGAAGGAATCTGAAAGCGTTGATAGTCTTGGTAAGTTATTTCGACCTCCGCTGGGCTTATCCCCTTATTTCTAGAGGTAGAGGAATGCTTAACACCCTTTTTCTGGAGGTCTAGAATAGTCTAGTAAGGGGTAGGCAGAGGTAACTAAGCACGTTTCGCAAGACAGTGTTTTTTTCCCATGTAATATGTAACGGCTGATGTCATCTGCTGTGCACAGTGCCATACTCCTAAAAAAATCCCTTTTCGATCCGGCGATCGTACTCAGGGCCTCGGAGCACTAAATCGGCGCTTTTTATACACACACGAGGTAGACTAACTATAATAGTGCCAAAAATTGTTACTATCCTTCACCTAAAGTGTTTATTGATGCAAAAAAATAATCCTATCCTTCACCTAAAGTCTAATGGTGCAAAACATTAATCCTTTTTTTAGCTTAGTCTTGAATAATATCGTGCTTTAAATTGTTGTGGCTTACACTAGAATTAATGGCCCTGAAATCCAACTGCCGCAATACAGTTTTAGGTAAGGTAGGCGACAGTTCTTTAGTTTTGGGTTGTAGCTAGGTATTGTCCTCTCACGCAAAACACCCATGCGGTGAAACTTAGCCCGCTTCGAAACTTCTACTATGAACCTCTAATCATGGCAAGTCAATAAGTATTGTTTAGCAGTAATACCTTTTGCTTACAATAGGGTATCGTTGCATTAAATATAGGAACATATTTTAAGTTACTTGACCAAAGTCAAAATCATTTATTCAATTTAGGCGTTGACGACGCTCTTATGAAGGTAAGGTATTCTAAATTTTACTGCCATGTTCAGCAAAAAATGTTATAGAGCCACTGCGAGAAGAACGGGCAAGAAACTCGGGGCCATTCTTTTAAATGTTTTTTAACAATGTGTTACGTACTATATAGTCATATTATTACAATATTTGTTTACATTACGTAGGTGACAGGCGCTAGCTTGGCAGAGGCGAACCAGTTCAAGCATTTTTGTCGTTTAAGTAATCACAAACTGTGTAGTAAGATTTCTTTATCAAAATGTTCTCCACGTTGTAACCTCCCAGGACACTTAGTAATTTTTTTTTTTTTATAAAATAAATAATGAACCCAAAAATAATCATTTTAAAATTAAATTATAAACAATTAAGAAACATTAATAATAATAAAAACTAAAACAACCACCTAACTTACACTGAACTGAAAACTGATCCCCAAAATCTGAAACTGACCCTGAAAACTGATCCTAAAACTGATCCTATTTTTGCTTCAACTTAACGATCGTGCTTGACTAAAAATTCTGATCCCAAATTTTTGAATTACTAAAGAAGCCTAAAATAACATATTAAATATTTTTCTTTAATCTAAAATTATTGTGATTTGAAATATGGCATGTGAATCGTCTGGTATAGTGGTAGGACCTTAAGAAGTGACCTTTTGTAGTAATCCATTTTCTTTTAAGGTAATTAAGAAAGAACCTGTCTAACCTAACAGATAATACTCCTAAATAATATCTACTTAACCTAACATTTAAATCTATTAAATTAAAATTTATAATTAAAATAAGAATCATAAAGATGGACCTATTATATTAGTTATTATAAAATAGTATTCTTATAGTAAAATAATTGCTAATCATTCCAATATCATTTAGAATATTATTTGTTCATTTGATGATGTAAAGGAATAGAATTTGAATGTAATATTAGAATAACGTAGACATTCTGAATTATTGAACAGAGAATAATAAATATCTCTTAAAATTGGAATTAGGTATCTAAGACCAATAGTAAATTATTAGAGAAACTGAAGTCTAAAACTAGGTAAATCATTGTATGAGACGTTACACGAAACATATGTTTCTAGATCATAATTCAAGACAAAACAATTATAAGTGAAGTATCATTAGAGTATTAAATCGTTAAAAATAATTAAATCGTTAGAGTATTTAATAAAACAACGAAATATTTTTTGTCTGGGAGTAAATAATTGTTTCTTAGAACAAATTAGAAATTACGGGAAATTGAAATGAAAAACAAATAATATATTTTACAATTAGATAAAATCAGATATATGAATCCCAAAGTAATTTGTACAGAACCCAAATCTAATACCACGTGTATTATTGAAGATAATCTCAAATTAAAAAATAGATACCCGGAAAACCTGACTTAAAATCTAGACAAAATAAGTAGTATAGAATTTGGCTTCAAATAGCAAAAGTATAAATAACTATAAATTAGGAATGTATTGTAAGGAAAACAATATGAAATTAGAATTTACTTGAATGGTGTACTCATAATAAAATATTTTCATGACTTCTAAGACTTCCCGCGATTTTCTAAAAATTGCTTAACATATTATAGTTTAACTATATTATTATTATGTTTTGTGAGAGAGACTGATAAAGGAAATATACTAAAATGTATAATCAATGAACTTCGTAATCACTTTATGAAGATCTAAATAGGAAAGGAGAGACTAAAATTAATTTAAATTATATACTACAAAATCCGTGTTATGTATTTCTAAACGAACTTAAATGTATCGAAAATATAAAGAAAACTATGAGATATTGAATATTGTATTCTAAAATACAAATTGACCATTTACTTCCTCAACTTATATTCACAAGTTTCACAACGTCGTACAGTAAAATGGATATTAATATAAGATAAAGTATTGCACAAAATTGTTTGAAGAAATTTGATTAAGTAAATTGAATTATTCTAAAATTTGTCTAATTAAAAGAATAGGAGAATGGACTAGTCTGATAAGTTCATAGTTTATTTTGACTCTGACTTCGACACTATTACATTTTGTAAGTATAACTTTTATTGGAAGTAAACTAGCAAATAGGTATTTTATAACATTTTGTTATTGTAAGATTTTATTATTTGATAAGTTGCAACTTTGATAATTAGATGGATCCATCGTATTTTAGTTAGCAGTTTTAAGGAAAAGTTCTAATTCTGAAGTGCCAGGGACTTGCAACCCCTGGAGTACGTTTCAGAAGGCCTTCTTTACGGCGCACGACGCCAATGCTCATCGGTTCACTTAGGTAAAGCCTTCTCCTTAAATCAAATACTGCTTAACTTCCTAATTTGAACACATTATTGAATAATTCATAATATCCATATAATGAGTGTCATTGATTGATTATTTCTCAATTTACTTTTACATATTTCGTACATGACATCATGTCTAGTTAGTTAATATCATTGATATGATACCTTTCGGTTTGAAATAGAATGTTATTTAAAGTATTATGGTACAATCCATATTATTATTTAATTTCAATGAAAAATTTGGTTATATATTTTAGGACTTACTTTGCCTAAGTTTTGTAAAATCACGTGTTTGTGATATCAAAAGTGAATTATATTTATACTCTGACTCAAGTACTCAAATATGAATATATAAAGTTTAGAGGAGTTATTTATATTCCCTCTGATTTTCTCATGTCGAATATAACATCTTTCATCCTTACAGCAGAAAGACTTATTGAAGGTGTGGTCGTGTGGTCGCATTTGCACCAATATTCAACAATGTATCATCATGGTTGAATAGAATTTATATTTCGTATTGTTGAATACATATATACGAGGACTTACATGCCTCAATGTTGTCGTAAGAGTGTCAATCCATATTAGTTGAACAAACTTAAAGCATTCTTTATATCAAATTAAATACTTGAGTAGAATCATCATACACGTTTATCATACATGAATACTTAGACAAAATATTTTTTTTCTAGAACAATATTCAGAAGACATCAATACACAATCACATAATCAATATAATTTACTATTTCAGTAGATTAGAACTGATACACCCAAGAATAAGAGTTTATACTAGTTTAGTAGTGTATCAATCCCGTAAATTTTATAATACTCAAATAATTCAATATAAACTTACGTACATAAATTTTCTCCACATAATTTTTATGCTCTCCATAAATCGTTTTTCTAGTATGATTTCTTTCTAGTATCTTCTAATAGTAGGCAAATCATACCTATGTCTTATATTTTAGATTTAAGCGAAAATTACTTTAAAATACTATGAGGATTTCAATATTTCATGTCATTTTGTATTCTGGACAGATCCTCTCAACATTTTCAAACTATTCTATGCCTCTTTCTTTTTAAACATAAAATGAGGTCACAATCTCATTCCAGATTTAAGACATCAAAAAGGTTAGCATACACAAATGCTGACTATAAAAATTTCTTACTTAGGATGAATAATTTATTTTTGATCTTTAGATTATCTACCATATTCAATTACATTATTCATATTTAGTGACGGAACTTCCTACTCAAGGTCTGTTCCGTTACAACGTGCAACTTGAATTTTCCTTCTGTGAGCGTTGTAATATGTTTGGGCACCAATTCCAATATTACGAGGAATCCCAAATGGCTCAAGTATTGTTATTCATAGAGTATTGAAACGAAAAGGATAGTCAGATTTTTACAACATATGAATAAAATATTTCCACAAGGGAACTGGTTGATAAAAGATCTATTTATCAAAAGCATATAAGTGAAGCGCTCGTAGCGAAGTTTGCTTAGCCATTCTGAACCGATCAGCAAGCAACATCCGCCGCGGTCATGTTTTTAATGGGTGACCGCTAGTGACATTACTCCTGCGCGCTTTTGTGCTTCGGAGGGCGTTAAGCCGTCGGTCCCGGTTGTTGTCTTAGGGTGGCAGTCGTTATAGCATGGCGGTAGGGCATTTTGTGAATGCCCGCCTGGCTAGCTACCACCCTCAAGTAGAAAGTCTGTCGCCAAGCACCTAACGGTGTGTTCCGGCAGTTGTCCTTGAGAGCCAGTAATTCTAGGTTAGCCTGAACAACATCTTTGACCACATCAACACACTTGAGGTGGATCTACCATCAGGCAAGATAGTGGTCAAAGGCTAACCTATCAGGTATAAAAAAAATGGATTACTGTAATTGAACGTCGTCGACCAAAGTTTCAATAATTATAGGTGTTCTTTTTTGAATTTTTTTGTAGGTCCATAAGAAACTCTTCTTTTATAAATAAAATCAAAACCAATCTACCACCAAAAAGTTCCACATTTCTTTAATATTTCCTTTAATTCTACCGCGTGCCCATCTTAATTATTTCAACAGCTTTCAAAATAAAACGAAATTAATAAAATCACAATGTAATTTAATCGTGGCTAATTCGTTTTTATTTCAAACACGAGTGTTACGAACAACCCCGCAAAACATCGTATTTTCCTTAATTAATCTTAATCAACCCTCTTCAGAAAGCATCTTATTCCGCCCTTTACCCCTGATCCTCTATCATAGATAAGATAAAAATTGGGCAAAAATCCGGACATTTTCTCATTATGGGGTCCCTTAGAACAATGCTAAGAAAACGTATCTGAAACAAAAATAGGTATTCGTTATTTCCTGAAGGAACTCCATTATGTTTTCGTGATCTGAATGTGTGTACACTCTGCAACCGCAGACTAATACATCTTTCATACCATCATCGCCTTTACGCACAAATATGGGAATATACACTAAGTAATATAATCCGCGATCTAATACATATACATAAAATCACGCCTCTTTCCCGTTGGGGTAGGCAGATACCACAGATTTCCAATTACTACGATCCTAAAGTATCTTTTTCGCTTCATCTACACTCATCCATCCTTTCATACATGAGCGATGATTCAGGTTTTTTGTATGCCTGATAGGTTAGCCTTTGACCACTATCTCACCTGATGGTAAGTGATGATGTGGTCAAAGATGTTGTTCAGCGTTATTCAGAAAAACACATGCGTAGGCCCTCCCACCATGCAGATGTATAACCTTTCTTTTTTTACAGACAAAAACCCTGATATAATCCCATTGGACGGCAAGATAAGTGACAGCTGTTCGAACAAGTCGTCTACCACAGACTACAGTTCAATTCGACCGTTGATTTCGAAGACGCCTGACAAATACGACATACCACCGAACTGCGAACGATATTATGATCATAACATTGACCCCTGCAATCAGTACATCCAAGTGCGGCAGATGGATTACAGGAGGCCCACATACGCACCGAGTTTGGGTCCTATGCCGAATTTGGGTGAGTATTACAGACATACTTTACAAGGAGAGTATACACACTCATTACATCTGATAGGTACCAAGTTGGGTACTTATTGTCGTCAAAGAAATAGAGATGTCACTAGTGGCAACCGGAATTACTAAACTTTTGTTTCTAGTTAACTGTGAATACTAACATAAACTTGTGTTTTTACTCTTCCTAGTTTCCACCAGTGGTATTTAGAAAATATTATATTAATATTTCTAAAAATATAAAAGATATACAGCATTTTTTTCGTTTTTTTATGGGGTAGGAGAGAAAACGAGCATTCGGCTCACCTGGTGGTAAGTGATCACCGTCGCCCACAAACATCCACAACACCAGAGGTCTAGAATATGCGTTGCCGGCGGAAATATGCTCTCTTCTTGAAGGCTAGGCTTGAAGTCGTATTTCTTCGGAAATATTTCACAAAAAACTTAATTTTCATACTAAGCCGACGATGGGCGCTCTATTTAGAATTGGCCAATTCATTCACGATCGTGCGCTCGAAGAGGCAAAAACTTTAGTGGTTTGTGTAGATTCGAAACACGTCGACGTTCTCGTCGCCTTAACTTTACAGATATATATGGCTACAGATATTTCTCAGTCCCCTTAAGACGATTAAACGATAGTAACGAAGAGATTCATTTGAGCTACGACTACGGTAGGTCAATTAGAAGTGCATGTCATGGCTATACCACCGATGCTCGCGAGTTCGAGTTCCGCTCATAGTAAAAAAAAATCCATTCATTGTAATTTCGTAAGCTTTTTTGTCCTCTCATCATCTACTTTATTGGCAATCTCTAAGAAATACATTATTTTCTAGGACCAAGTATACAAAGCCTGGGCCCGATGAGCAGTCTCCACATGCCTAACATCTCGTCGGAGTGCCATAGGCAGTACGACAAAGTTTACGAGGATTGGCTGAAGTACAAGAACGCATTGCCGCTAAACACCAGCGGCTTGGTAAGTTTCACTTTTTCTAGTAACGGGGGCAACGAGCTTTTTAGGCGCGCCACGTATGTGTGCGTAAGTAAGGCACGCCACCAGCATCCGTCCCCGTCCGACGGCCGAAGAATTACTAAAGCGGATAGGGACAAAGCATCGCGGCTCGGACTAAAATGGGCGGAACAAGCGTGAATTTGAATATTTCCTTCGTATAATAAAAACAAATACCTATTTGAAAAATTTAATGTGTATACGTTATGGAAAACATGTTGTTTTCTTTATTATTCAAATACGGATGACTCTCCGTTAAGTATTTTCGCCGTACTAAGGGTTTATTTAGTTTTTTAGATGTTATATTGGTTTTTTATTCTATCGAGAAAAGAAGGATGGCGACGCTCCATACAACTTGAGACCCAACATTTTTATAAACAATATGTGGCGTTCAGTCAAATACTTTTCATTACTGATAATCCAAGATATGAGAATGAAAATGTGGATTGAATTCAGTAGGTACCTAGGAGTCGGAAGAAAATAATACTCAGAGGTTTTGTACTTTCTTATATTATCTGTCATAGTATTGAATCTATTCAATACTATGACAGATAATAAAAAATGTCAATGTCATCACTACTGACTGACATCAGAAAATGATGTTACTTTTTTTTCGTTATTCGGCTTCGAATCATTTTGCTTGTTGTACCCAATCTATGTACAAAATGACATAAATGAATTTGCAAATAACACAAGATTCCCTACTTTTAAAAATATACAAACAATTTTAAATAATGTTAAATAGGCTGACAATTAAAACAATACCTAATACATTCATGAACGCGCCCTGGTTTACTTGGGTCAGTAGTCGCCATCATTCTTTTAAGTAATCGTGTTTCCAAAGTGTATGATTTATAGAATGAATAATATAATATATATTAATTACATAACTCAAAATTAAGAAATAAGGATACAGCAAGGGATCAAACGAACCACAATTACGTATCGCTGCCTCGGTGCAGCCTTAAGACTAAATAAGTGTCTGAAATATAAGTATCTGAGATGTAAGTGTCTGAGACATAGGTGTCTCGGTCAAATCACTCATTATGGTACTTGAATAATGTAATTGCATGGCTTTATAATAATAAAATAAAAATAAACATAAATAAAACTAAAATCGTAAATTTTAAAACATATCAAAGGGATTTTATTAATTTAAACATAACATTTGACAATCACAAAATAGATCAAGGAAACAGTTGTAAGTTTTTAGGGATCTCTATAGATGCACATCTGTCATGGATTCAACATATTGATGATATGTGGGAAATAGAATATATTTGTGTTTGCTTTGAAAAAACTCAGAAAGTCTACTCCGGTGTCTACAGTCTTAATGGTGTATCATGCCTATGTATGTTCCATTATCCGATATAACATAATAGTGTGGGGAAACTCTACAGAGACACTCAGAGTATTTATTGCCCAAAAAAAGTGCATTCGTGCAATATTCCGTATGCAATTGACTGATTCTTGTAAACCAGTGTTTAAATTTAAAAAAACAGCTAACAGTTCCCTGTATATAAATTTATGAAATGTCTAAGTTTGTAAGGAGCAATAAGTATCTCTTTGAAAGTAACGACAATGAGAATAAAAGAACCACTACTCATGTGCGTCTTAAGATGCCTAGTCCTTCCCTACAAGTATTTAGGAACAACTGCTCCTACATGGCCCCATTAATATACAATTCACTGCCCCATCACATAGTAAGCCTCCCTTATAATAGATTTTGTTCTAATTTAAAGAACTGGCTGGTTGAGGAAAGTTTTTACACAATCGAAGATTTTCTAAATAAAATGTCATGTCGTTTTTACGTCTACGGAAGTGCATTGTAGTATTCGTAATACCTATTGAAATTAAATGGGATATTATTATGATTATATATTGTATGTTTTATTATATAATATGAAATATTTAACCAAGATTTGCATATCAGGATTCTGACTGAATATAGAGAGATTTATTTTATAATATAAGACCATAATTGTACCTATTTCAGCAAATAAAAAAAGAGAAACAGTGCCCTTAAAACCTAAACACACTAGTGCTTGCATTGCACACTGCTTTCTTTGAGTAGAATATCTGATACTGCGTTAATACCCACCAAGAAGTGTTCTTGCTTACACTTGACTGATAAGTTGACACATTTTGTTTGCTGTTTCTTTGACTAAATATGATGAAAGAATGAAATTCATTGTCTGAGTCGTCGTGAGTATTTTCTTCTATAAGAAACGTAGACTGATACAATGAATTTCCATGTGAATTAACATAGATATATATCTATGTTGGAAAAACACCAGTAGGTGTTAAAACAGCCGCTGCTGCTTTTGGTGTTTATCCTTTCCTTCTGAAGATCTGATATCTTATAATGTGATCCCCAAGCGTACAGATTAAGGCAAACCCTCACTTTAAAAGTGAGGTTGGATAATCTGGCTGATACAGTAAGTACCTAAATGTCTGGAAGTAAATAGACACTAGGGATATTTCTAAATGATGATTTTATTTCCTTCAGCTCCCAGCAGAACAGCTGATGCCGCCGGAGCTATACGCGACTCCCCCGCCACCATCGCTGTACAGCAACCCAAGTCGAAACCCTCTCAACCTTGCTCAAATGCCTGACCTGGAGCCTAGGTGATCATACAATCTTTTCTATCTTTTAATATTTTATATTTTGTATAATGTATTTTTTTGGTGTTTTTTGCTCTCTTGGAGATTTCTAAAGTTCTGTTTGCGCATTCATACTTTTCATCCCTAATAATTAATAATAAGTTCAACGCGCCATAGTATCAAATCCCAAGCAACTCTAGCTATTTTATAATTTTCTATCTTGCCGTAAATAAGTTCAGCTTTGCTAAATATTTTATTGAGTTCAAGTGAAATCCATTGAAGAAAGGTTAAAGACTATAACAGTATGGACTATACGGTCGAGTTAACCTGTCGGCAATCGAGTCGCGAGTGTGACGTGACCGCCAATAGCCCCTTTTCAACTGGCCCTCATTTCATAACCCATTTTCTATCAAATATATGGTCAAAGGTTAGCCTATAATCTAAAAAAAAATAGTTTAACAAGTATATTTAACCGCTCAATTAAATCAGTCGTGCGAGTGACATTAAAAATGAATGAGACAGTCTCATTTTAAAGGAATACCATTTTATTTTTATAAGTGTTTTTTTCACATTTTATTCAGGTACCACATAGAACAGAGGCTTGCCATGCCAGACTCCAGAAGCTGTTCCAACTCGCCCCCAGTCAGATTCAACACTGACAATACGGTGTACTACAACAAGATGATGGAGAGGCCGACTAACACTCTACCACATTTGAAGAGTAGGTTAAATGGTAAGCAAATAATGCTCAATATATCATAAACTTCAGAAGCTGTTTCATCTCGCCCCGTTAGCACCTATAGCATTAAAACCGGCACACAGTAACGAACATGATTAAAATAAACTACGCTACAAAATAATCGACGCTTTAAAATAAACTAAACTACTGGTTGGTGGTAGAAATGGTTGCAGTACTTCCCCGAACTTTTTCAAAAGAGTTCTGCTATTCATGAGAATTGTAGTTGGTATTTGAAACTACGATTGCTAGTCATATTAGACGGTAGGAGGTCTAACTGCTCCAATCGCTGTCTAACCTAGCCTTCGATAACTATCTATGCTGGTTAATGATGTGGTCGAAGTTATCAGCAGGTTATATCTAGACCTAGGATAAGAACTTGTTATCAAAGACAGAGGTGTTTGGTAAAAGATTTGCCATTTGACGATGGTAGTTAGCCAGGCGGGTATTTGCAAAATTCAGTACCATCATATTTCTGGAGAAATTCAGTCGAAATTCAATCATCATATATTTTACAAAAGAGATGTTTAAGAATTATTTTTAGACTAGAAAATACGGACAATTTACGTGAGGTTTTTAAAAAAATAATATCTCACTATTACCTGTATTTATATATATGAAATCTGTATGTTTGTTAAGCGTAATGAAAATATTTTCTTTGAGATTAAGTCAAGCCGCTCCGATTTATTAAAATCCAAACAAAAACATACTATATGTATTCCACAAATTAACAATAGCATGTTTCGCAATAGCCCATATGTAATGGCTCTATATAAAATATTAAAAAACAACACATTTAAATACAAATCAAAAGCATGGCTTACATCAAAAGTGTATTATGATATGAAAGATTTCAATGATCACTCCCGGTGCAACTGTAAATCGTGCAATTCTAGTTAATTAACTAATACATTAGAATAGATTGTACCTTTATTGTAGGTACCCTAGATTTTTATTTCCTAGTTAAGTTTAACTAAATGTAGTAGTTGATACCTACTATAAATTATTGAACGCTCGCAATGGGCAGACTGTTGAAACTACATTGTTATTACCATCTTTATGTACACAGTTACTCAACACAGCATTCTGATTTCTGAAGCTCAAGTACTTACGTGTCAGAATTCAAAAAGTATGGAAGTCCGGCAGTGTTTATATCATCTCACTGTTTGTTTATCATCGCTTTAAAGTCATCCAAATCCAAAAAAAAACATAACTAGTATAATCGCGCCTGTATCCACCGAAGAAATTTCTAAACACCTAAGTTTAATCAGACATGATGTAGTCCTATATAATAGAAAACGAGCCTATTGTCTTCTACCAAGCGCAGTTCCAGACTAAGGACTGCTGACGTCTTATATAACCTATACTTTAAAAATAAATATTCGTAGCTGCAAATAACCTGAAGAGGAACTTCAAGGTAGAAATCAGTAAACAAAAAGTAGAACAACAAAGTGCAATCGCTTCTTTCGTCTGTGACAGTTTTTGCTCGTACCGTCAGGTACAAAAGTGTTAGCGATATAAAATAGAAATAAATTATGCTTAAGAGTAAATTTTTAATAACAGTTAGAGAGGTAATAACATTATTACAAGTACAATGTCGCTGCTTTAGAAAATATTTAGAGTGAGATGGTTGGCAGGCAACGATCGTACTTGCAGGGGACTGAAAATATTGGAGTGAACAAGAGACGGTTTCTTGATATGTTTTTTTTTTTGCTGAAAGGCATAGAATTCATCACTGTCTCATTTGGAGTCTAACGGTAAAATTTGTATTGGAAAAAAATATTTATTAACATTTCTTCATTGATTGTTGTCTTTTACTTTCAGGTAATCCTCAAGTCCAAATCGCGAGTGAAACAAAACAAAGTGCTAATAAGTCTACAGAAGCTAACGAACATAGTAATATTTGTGAATGAACCATAACATAAAAAAAAACATGTGAAAAGACACGAGTAGATAGTGTGTGTACAAAAATAGTGCGTGTGTTAAAAATGCATATTTGGACCGTCCGAAACGATAATAGTTTAAGTTTGCATTTGTTTATTTGGATTTTATTAGTTACAGTTTAAGTACTGATTTTATCCATGACGAAAATTGTATTTTTGGTTACTATATTAATTACCTGCAGATCTTCAGAATTGATTCAGCAATTATATATTTTCGTTTAACTATTATTTGATTTGTGAAATTATTGTGAAATTAATAATAAAACTTATATTTTTTGTTGATTAGTATCTTATTTTAAATAATTTCTCCGTTTATTTTTCCAAAATTTTATTACACAACTATTGCTAGTACTTAAAAACACTGCCAAAATAGATAAATTAAAATTCACACATTTCTAGAGAATGTTAGAAAAATTGGTGTATTTGATAAATGTCAATTTGTTAGGGGGAATCTTAAAGCTAATTATGTAAATAATATTGAATGTTTTTATCGTATTGAAAAAAATGAGAAGCCCAAATAACGCGACTTGTTCTGTCGTCTTAAAAATAATATGCAGAGTTATTGGTACATCGACTTATTACTTGAAGGTTGTTGTAGTAGTAAATACAGTACCAATTTAGGCATTATAAATCAATCTGGGGATAAAATTTCACTATATTGCAAGTTTTTCATTACATTGATTTTGTTATCTAGATCTATATGTACCCTCATTAATATTTCGTGTTTATATAGTTAGCTTTACTGATTTTAGTAGTTCTGCACATCTTTGTTAAGATGTTTAAGACTGAGATTGTAAAATTAAAAACGTCATAATAATGTTTAATGCGAATCTGTTGTATGATTATTCTAACCTAATAAACCAAACCCTTCAAAAAACTAAGGCAAACCTTTCATTTTGCTTTTTTTTTAATGTTTGGTGATGATAATGTATATAGACGAATACAATTAAAACTTTCTAAAGATAGGAATAGAAATAATCATACAAACAGCTTGTCACTAATACTAATTTGAATATTGTTGTAAATAATGTAAATATTACATACACATTAGTATGTTATACGAAGTTGCCATACTATTATTATAGATTTACTATAAGATTTAAATGTATCTGCTATTAATAATAATAAAATTTTATTATAAATTGACGAGCTTTCTGTTGATGAACGTTGGGAGTATAATATAATTTATCTTGTTGATTAAAAACAATATGATTATTTTTATGATTGGTGACAGTAAGGTGTTTAAAATTAGTAACTTTGATTATAAGTATGTCAAGCTGTAATATATTCCAAATAATCATATTTATATGTTACAATATTCATTATAGAACAGTTAAGTGTTCGAGTTCATAATTAAATGTAATTCTTTATTTTATAATAAATATATTTTGGCTGACTTTATACTATATATTAACAGAATACAGCTCGAGGTTTATTCAAGATAGATCTGAGCATAGATACCAAAGTCAGGATACTCTTTTTAAACACCTATAACGCAGGAAGTTGACACTTAAAAAGTGAAAGTCAGATTGATTATTATGTAAAAATATATAATATCTAAAAACTAAATGTTATATAGTATAGCTTTTTTTATGATGGATGTAGGTTTCAGCACACTATCGAAGCTGTGAAACATACATAACAGGTCTACAATTGCTTTAAGAATTATTTCCCAAAATTATCGTATCATGCATTTGATATATATTTGGTATTGTTTGTGGTTACCCTTTTTAAATATGTGTGTACTTATTCAAAAGTATGATTTTGATAAAAGGTATTTAGTAAAGTAAATACATTTCGATAGTACGCTGAAGTCTGAGGCGATGTTGTTTAAATGTAAATTATATTTAACTGTAAGGATTTAACATAAAACACTTCAATAATGACTTGCGATTCATTAATGTGATCTAAATAAATAATACTTAACCACTTTTATTAACATTTATGATTACAAATGTTTGCAATAATTGTGTATGGCCTAAATAATTATACCATTATTTACAACTTTGTATTTGATTGTACTTACAAAAAAAAAAATTAAAATTGTTTAATTTATTTCATGAATGACAATACAGTTTGTGTTGTGTGAGGTATTGATTTTTTTGTGATATTGATTTGAATGATTGTAAACAAATTCTTTTACTTTATAACAGCGCTCTTTTTGTGCATTGATCGGTTTGAAATAACCACAAACAACTTTTTTGACATATTTTGTTGACGAATACTATATACCGCAAGATAACTCAGCTACGTTTATCTCATGTGGCTGCGTGTTCGATTAATATTTCGTTCCACCGCAAACTAGAAAGATAAACCAGGCTAATTAAAAATTTTTATGTTTATATATATTTATATCGTTGAATACGATGGGCTGAGAGTAGAAATTTATTATGTGTATCTGAGTGTCAAGAAACCACGCAATTATTAATTTGGCGTGGGACGTCATGCACAGTAGGTCAACATTTTTACTGTTGGTACACCCGCTACCTTTCGATTAATGATGTCGTTAAGATGGTAAAGAGTCCCTATGTGCAGCAATACCCTATACACATCAATGTTTCCCTACTCATTTCGATGTAAGTAGGGCCATCCCACTGGGCAGCATGCCACACATTTCATTTATACTCTTTTGTAATTATTTAGTTTAGAATTTAGTTTTAGTTACGTTTAGTCAGACCAAAATCACAATTACCTTAATTAGTTCATTAAAGTTATTTATCTTATTTAGGCACTATTCCCATACATCAATACTCTAATTAGAATTTTATAGAAATATGATAAATAATTAAACAGTCGCTGATAAAAATAAAGTACTTTTTTATCGAAATTTGGGCAGTTTATTTAAATTGGTGTGTATGAAAATTATGGTAAGAGTTAGGTAGGTACCCAACCTCAATAGTAATTTGTTATATTCTTGAATAAAATAATATATTTGTTAGACATAATTATATAAAGTATGTACGTATTTTTTGTGTTTATCATATGTGAAAAAATCAGCTTTATATGTTTACTTGTTTAGATTCTTAACACTTTTGTCAGCGACTGTTCTTGTTTGTACAGCGTGCTTTAGTTTTATTTTCTTCCGTTTTTTATAACAATGGCATATTTGCAAACGGTCTGTTTCAAGATGTAAAATTCATTTTTAAAATAATAAATGTGAATTTCTAAATTTAAGTGTTTGTTTGATTTGAGTCTCCTGAAAATGTGTTCATATGTTATTTATTTTCTCAGCTGGCATGCTAGCAATTCTAGGGCCACTGTCTCACACCTTCTTAGGAAATCACTTGATGGAAAGTGATGATGTGGTCGAAGATGTTGTTCAGGCTAGTGTAAAGCTACTGGCTCTCAAGAACTGCTGGAACACACCATTAGGTGCTGGGCGACATATTTCCTACTTTAGGGGGTAGCTAGCCAGGCGGGTACTCGCTAAATGCCCTACCACCATGCAACGGTACTAATTAGTTGCCGGCGTACGAAGCCAAAGGCGACAAGAAGCCCCAAATCGATGTACAGAATAGATAAACCCTTTCGCACACGTACTTGAGGTCAAAACTATCAATTTAACTAGCAATTCGAGTTTATGACCTCATGTTATTTTTGTTTGAAAAAGATCTCTGAAACCTATCGTTTGCTGAGGTATCTTTCAAATAAAAGAACTTTCTAAATCGATTCTAAAAATTACATTCGTACTTTCATGCTTGCAATGTTCTTATTTATCCCGGGTGTACCTAAGCGGACTAAATGCTTTAGAGCATAAAAGCATTTTTTGTAAGCACAAGTATATAAAAATGAATATTTTTTCTTTAAATTGTTCAAGAAGGTTTTGTTTAAATTATATTTCATGTAAGAAGTTTGTGTGGTCCCTGGTATAATGGGTTTTTTAAATGCCAATTTTCAATGCAATGACACTGGACATTGAAGTTTGTCCAAATATCAGTTTCAACTTCAATCGCAATTAAAGAGTAAATCTGAGTGTATAACAAGTGTACAGAACCAATTTTAGTCTCAGTTAAAATGACCTACGCCCGTGTCACCCTGAGACACAACCAATTGCTAAGTCATGTGCCTGTAATTTTACTTGCTCTCAAGGACGTAATAAGTTACGAGACATATATAACTTATAGATTAGAAATATACTATATCGTGCTGTTTTTGTTTATATTTTTTTGAAGCGCTCGTAGCGAAGTTTGCTTTACCATTCTGAACCGATCAGCAAAGTTAAGCAACGTCCGCCGCGGTCATGAGTTGGATGAGTGACCGCTGGTGACATTACTACAGAGCGGTCCGTACTTCAGAGGGCACGTTAAGCCGACGAGCGGGACCGACGCCGGTTGTGATAGTGGTGCCACAGAGCATATGTGTCACTCACAAGGGATGTTTAAAAACTATAGACCCTATAGAAAGGAAATCTTAATAGGTGATGGTTCAGTCATCGAGGCTATAGGTACAGGAGAGGTACCTATTATTTACTTGCATACAACGGAAAAGACTGGATTAGTACTACCTTGTCCAATGTGTTACACGTTCCAAGCATACAGGTAAATTGTTTACAGTTAGCTCAGCAACAGATAAAGGATATGTTTTAAAATTGAACAGCAACTTCTGTGAATTCGTAAAAGAAGACTGCGAACAGGCGGGTCCTATTGCTCTGAGAAGGGATAATTTGTACATTATGCAGTTCAAGATGGCAATGCATTCGTGGGTAAGTTTGTCAATAATTTGGAGGAATGGCATAGTAAAATGTGTCATTTATATATTGAACAAGTGGAAGTTATATTAAAAAGAAACAATATTGATTTTAAAAGTAGTGACAGCAGTGAAAGTATAACTTGTGTTCCATGTGTTAAAGGTAAGAAGCACAATCAGCCGTTTAATTTGAGTTTAAATAAAAGTGAAAAACCTGGTCAGTTATTCCATCTCGATTTATGTGGATCGATGGAACAAACTTCTTTAGGTGGAGCAAGTTTTTATTTACTCATTAAGAATGATTTTTCCAAGTTAAACACGGTTTACTTTCTCAAAACAAATCTGAAACTGTCGGCAAGGTTAGAGGTTTTTTGCAATACGTCACAAAGAATTTAGGTTATAAAGTTCATCCGATCAGATAGGGGGACAGAATTTGTTAATAGAGAAATGACAGCCCTCACTGACGAAATGGGAATAGTCCATCAGATCAGCGTAGCATACACGCCGGAACAAAACGGTCGTGCGGAACGCGAGATTCGTACGATTAATGAAGCGGCTAGGTCTATGTTAATATCTACAAATTGAGATAAAATTCTATGGGCTGAAGCAGTTAATTCTGCAATTTACGTTTTAAATAGGACGGGTTCAAGCAGAACCAAAGATAAGACACCATTTGAATTATGGTTTGAAAAAGAATTATTTGACGTTACCCAGTTAAAAATATTTGGTTCACGTGTTGTCGTTCATGTTCCTGATCAAAAAAGAAAGAAGTGGGATAGCAAAGCTGAGGAAGGATATTTTGTGGGATATGGTGATAATACAAAAGGTTTCAGAATTTACCTTCCACATAAAAATGACGTACTGATTAAGAGGGAAGTTGTTTTTATAAAACAATTTAAGGAATCCAGAAGAACCTTTTTATGTAGCAAACAAAATTATAAAATCACAAGAATCCATAGAAACAGAAAGTACAAAAGAATCTGATGAAAAAGAAGGTACAAATGAATCTAATGAGCAAGAAGAAGGTGAATTTCATAGCTTTCTGGAAGACGACCAAAATCAATTGACAATTAGTGAAGATGAAAGTCAAAATGAAATTGAACAAGAAACAGATGAAGTTAACCAGAACAGTATGTCTCATGTAAATGAAACTATAGAAACAAATAAGAGGTCCCAGAGGAATAAAAAAGTACCAGAAAAATTCTAATATTATGAGTTAAATTATCTGATAAAAATAATTCCACTCCTCAAACTTACGAAGAAGCAATGAAAAGTAAAGATAGACTAACGTGGGAAGAAGCTATTAAAAAAGAAATGGATACATTAATAGAAAATAACATGTGGGAAGAAGTAAATGAAGTACCAAAGGGAGTCAAGGTCATCTCTAGCAAATGGGTATTTAAAATAAAGAAAGGAAGCAATGAGACAATTTACAAAGCTCGATTGGTTGCACGGGGTTTTGAACAACCAAACTGCGATTTAGATGCTGAAGTCTATTCTCCCGTTGCCAAGTTATCAACTTTTAGAGTATTTATGGCTGTTACTAATAAGCTAAAACTGCCAGTATACCAAATGGATGTAGTAGGAGCCTTTTTACACGGAGATATAGAAGAAGAAGTCTACCTAAAACTTCCAGATGGTACACTATGTAAGCTTAACAAGTGTCTATACGGTCTTAAACGATCTCCCAAGTATTGGAACAAAAAGTTTGATATGTTCATGCAAAAAGAAGGGTTCCAAAAGTCAAAAACTGATCTTTGCCTATATTTCAAAAGATCAAATGGAAAGTTTACGTATTTGTTACTCTATGTAGACGATATTTTATATTTTGGCTCAGCCGAGTCAGAAATAAAAGACTAAAGGATCGTCTTAATAATAATTTCAGAATGATAGATAAGATTTAGGTTTAGCGACAAATTATCTCGGGATTCAGATTAGTCAAGAAAATAACAAAAAAGTTTTAAGTCAAGAAGAATATCTGAAGAAAGTTTTAGAAAAATTTGAAATGCAGGATTGTAAGCCAGTAGATACCCCTATGGATCAAAATTTTGATTTCAACGTTTAAAACAGAGAAGCATCGGAGAGTCAGCTTATTGAAACAAAGTGTAGGCAACTTATAGGTAATTTGATGTATGCTGTTTGCGGTACGCGGCCAGATTTGTGCGTAAGCGTAAGCTTTTTAAGTAGATTTCAACACTGTGCAAGTGAATTTCTGTACAAGTGTCTTAAAAGGGTCTTAAGATATATAAAAGGTACATTTAATCTAGCTTTAGTGTATTACAGCACATCAGACACTGAAATCCAAGGCTTTGTTGATTCTGACTGGGGTGGGAATGTCAAGGACAGGAAATCCACTACAGGATTTTTATTAAAAGTGTTTAATTATTTAACTGTTTGGTACTGTAAAACACAAGCTTCTGTTTCATTATCATCTACAGAATCTGAATATGTAGCTCTAAGTTATGCAATATGTGAAGCATTGTGGCTCAATAATATTATGTTAGATTTTGATGTTTCTAATTGTAAAATTTTATTGTTTGAGGACAATCAATCAGTTGTACATATTTGTCAGAATAATTAAAATAACAAACGTCTGAAACATCTTGATATCAGGTATCATTTCATAGTTGAAAAGGTTGCCAGCAAAGAAATAATTCTGAAATATGTTAAGTCAAGTGATAATATTGCTGATATGTTAACAAAGCCTTTGGGCAAAGTATTGTTTGTTAAGTTTAGGAACTACATACTCAAAAATGTTTTATTTTAAGTTGCCATTCAGGTTTTAAGCAAAAGTTGACTGTAAACGTAGAGTTGGTAGTTAAACGAGGTTATTTCTAACATGTCTTAAGTTTGAATGATGATTTTTGAAGAAGTCAATGTTTTAGCTAAGTTTATTAGACTCAAGTTATTGAGATTAGGTTCAAGTTCTTAAGATTAGGCCTAAATGCTCTATGTGTCAACTAATCATAAAATGTGAGATAAGATATTTGTTGAAGGGGGGTGTTAAAATAAACGGCAACAAATCTCCTTAGAAGGTTTTATTTTTAAGGTTTTGTTACTAGTGTCATAGCTTTTTATACGTACTGTCGTGTCAAATATGTCAAATAAATGTCTTCCCTTTTCTCAAATAATATCCTTGTATTACTATAAATCCACCCAGAAACTATCTGTAGGGCACTTTGCGAATGCCCGCCTGGCTAGCCACCCCCTCAAGTTGAAAATCTGTCGCCAAGCACCTAACGGTGTGTTCCGGCAGCTGTCCTTGAGAGCCAGTAACTCTAGGTTAGTCTGAACCTCAGACCAAATAAAAAGTCAAGACAGAATGTTGTGAACAGAGAAGTGAGGCCGGTTTTCCAAACATGTGTGCGTGTGTCGGTGCTGCCATGATAATCAAATTACCTTATGAAAATAACATTACCAATTTAATAACGTAATTAGTATTAATACAAGCAGTGATAGCTCAGTGGCTTTGGCTATGGACTGCCGCGCAGCAGGTCCATGGTTTGAATCCCGCCGCGGGTTTGAGCTTCACCGCATGGTGGAAGGGCATTTTTGCGAATACCCGCCTGGCTAGCGACCACCCTCAAGTAGAAAATCTGTCGCCAAGCACCTAACGGTGTGTTCCGGCAGCAGTCCTTGAGAGCCAGTATTTCTAGGTTAAGCCTGTTAACACCTTCGACCACATCATCACCTACCCTCAGGTGAGATTGTGGTCAAAAGCTCACCTATCAGCAATAAAAAAAAATACAACAATAGGGTTCCGATGTAACGTGTCGGCAAAAGTAGTGTCGTTAAGAGGGGAAGGGAATGGAAAAAGTGTTTCAGAAATAACATTACTGGGTATTAAATTTACATGCAATTTTTCTTGTAACTAATTAGTGGCGGGTTTTTTATGCAATCGGGGAAAAAAGCACAAAGCCCACCTGGTGCTAAGCTGTAACCTCTGCCGATACAGTTCGTCACACGTGGCAAACTGCACTGCGCCCATCACCTTGAGACATAAAGATGTTAAGTCTCATGTGCCTGTAAGTTTACCGGAACATGTGAAGATTACTGCTTGGCGGTAGAAATAGGTATAAATAAATATAAGTCGCCGATTTAAAAATATTCCCATGATAGTTAATTCTTACTTTTCCGAATGATTTTGATCCAATTTTGTTTAATTTTTGGACTAAATTCGGAAAATGAAAAAATAATGAAACAGTAACACTGGTAAGTGACCAGTAAAGCGTGAACAGTTAAGAAGGAACTTAAATTTGCCTTTGTAATATCAATAATAATATGGTTATAATTCAACTCTATAGACAACAACGTTAAAAAAAACAAAAAAACAATGGAAATATGTTTTTTTTTAACGAAAAAAAAACATCATCTACTTTAATATCTTCGAAACCGAAAATCCAATACCAATGAAATGAATATGAGGTATCAGCAATTATAATTAAAGGTATCAGCTTTCCAATAAAAAATAAAATGACGGAGTTATGAAGTAACAAAGATTTAATCAAATAAATTAAATTTAAAAAAATACAACTGAATTGAAAACCTGGTCCTTTTTGAAGTCGGTTGAAAATGGAGTGAATGAATGAAATCTATCTTTTAAATTTGCAATTAAACCACTGAACCGATTTTGATAATGATATTGCGTCGTAGGCATCTACGACGCAATATCTGTATTTAAAAACTATAGAGTCCAATTGAGAACCTTGTCTTTTTTTAAGACGGTTAAAACACATTCATCAACAATTAAAAATAACTAATAGCAACACGTTGTGTATTATCACCTAATAATAGGGTTAACCTTATAGGCTTAATAATGGCAACACCAATGCCACCACGCCGCAATAGTTCGACTTACAAGTCAAGGCGTAGTTTCGTTGTACATATGTGTGTATAATCGTGTTTGTACACGGCGAGGCGTAGTTTTACCGGCCTCACTGCTCCTTACACAACATTCTGTCTTGACTTTTTATTCGGTCTGAGGTCTGAACAACTTCCTCGACCACATCATCACTTACCATCAGGTGAGATAGTGGTCAAAGGCTAACCTATCAGGCATAAAAAAAAAACAAAAATGTTCTTTTTTAGGGTTCCGTACCCAAAGGGTAAAAATGGGACCCAATAACTGAGCATTCGCTGACCGTCCGTCCGTCCGTCTGTCACCAGGCTGTATCTCAAGAACGGTGATAGCTAGACAGTTGACATTTTCACAGATGATGTATTCCTATTGCTGCTATAACGAAAAATACTAAAAATAAAATAAATATTTTAGGGGGACTCCCATACAACAAACTTGATTTTTTACCGTTTCTTGCTCGATACTAATAACGGTGACAGGTAGACGCGTTTACTATTCACATAATATTTAGTTTTATTTCTTTTTAAATATAATTAACTAAAATAAAATAAATAATCAGGGGGCTCCCATACAATAAAAGAGGTTTTCGCCGTTTATTTGCTAAAATTAATAATAATGAAACAGGTAGAAACTTAAAATATTCACCGTATATTTAGTTGTATATTTACTTTAAAAAAAATATTTGAGAGATCACTATTAAGGGTTCGTACCTACCTAGGATAGGAACGTACCTGCCCAGCTCAATCGGATACTGCGAGAATTGTCTGTAACTTGCAAGATTAGGTTACAGATAATGGTACGGAATCCTTCGTGCGCGCGTCCCACTCGCACTGACCCGGTTTAAACAGTTAATATGTTAAGTTTAAAAAAATATTTTTTTTATAATATAAAGGTAAATATTTTTGAGAACAGTGGGTCGAAATAATTATTTTGACTACAAGTATACGTGTGCCAAACGGCTGTTCATCATTTGCATTATCGAGTGTGAGAAAGTTCATGTTTACATAAGAGTTATGGGAAAGAGGCGAGGTGTACGTACCATACACACATACAAACATAAAAGACGTGTCTTTATAATAGTTTGTCAACATGGGTCACTGTTCCCCTTTACTGCTTCGTTGGTCCAGTTGCGTGATGTGTCGCTTACGACTGACGTCCTGGATCTGACTACCAAGTAGAGCAGTTTTATAAGGACTTTTTATTTTATTGCTGTTAGGTAAGCCTTTGATCACAATCTCTCATATGGTAAATGATGATGTGGTCGAAGTTGTTAGCAAGATTAACAAAGAATTACTGGCTCTCAAAGACAGCTGCCGGAACATACCGTTATATTTTTTGCTTGGCGACAGATTTTTTATTTGAGCCAGGCAGGCATTGGCATAAAACTCTTCCACCATGCGGCGGAGCTGAAGCCCGGGATTCGAATCATGGACCTGCTGCGTCGCAGACCATAGCTAATGCCACTAAACAATCCCTGATTCAAATTCTGATTAAGAAAATCTTAATGGGTTATTTTCACAAAGTTGAGTTCTGTAACAGTCCGGTATCTGGCACTGTGACCAGTAGGCTGTAGACTCGCGCCCGTGGTACTAAAACGTATCTAGCGGAACGTGAGTATTACTGTTTAGAGTCCTCCTCTGTCTCGTCATTCCAAGAATATAATAAATCAATCAATTCACTATCCATAAATAAATAATACATTCAATCATTAATAAATGCTTAAATTAAAATTAAATTTTGATCAAAAATAAGTGAGTAAAATATCACATATTAAAAGTAAAGATATTTACAGTACAGTACACATTCGTGACGATGTCTTTTTTAATTTATTTTTATGTTATTGTGATGGGTTAAGCTTCTATGCCCACCTGATGTTAAGTGGTCTAACCTCTGCCTTTAACAGATGCATTTTGGCACAAGTCACAAATTGCATTGCACGCGTCACCTTCAGTCATAGTTGTTAAGTCTCACGTGCCTGTAATTTCACTAGCTCTTAAGGACTCCTGCTAGAACACACTGTTAGGTGCTTGGCGACAGATTCTACTTGAGGGTGGTCGCTAGCCAGGCCGGCATTTTCAATATAATCAGCCAGCAGGTATAGCTGTCGATTATGCCCTTACTTTTGGCCCTGATTTTGTGACCTCTCTTAGACTTTCATTCATCATTATCTGCCGGAAGACTGAGACTTTACTGTTGAACAAATGCCTACCCCATAGAAGGCTACAACGATTGACCATAAGTCATTTGTAACCATTGCCTACCTGCAATATTTACGGTGTCGTCAGTCCACCTGGTTCGCGGTCTTAGACACCTTAGACCTTAGATTACCTTAGACCTTAAATTTATCCAAATACAGAAATATCATAGTTTCAAGTACCAAGGTACGCACCCGCCAATCAGGAACAAGGTACATGTCATGGCATTCAGAAAAACTTTATCTGAAAGAAACAATACCACTTAATTCTTGTTTCTCGAATAAAAGAAAAAGAACAAAGTTAATAATCCAATTTTGCGAGACACGGTTTTAAAACTTGTTATTATTGGGAAATAACTCAATTTATATCTCGAACAATATTATTATAACCATCGAATGGGTTTCTTAATTTAAGTTGAGGGCACACCAAGTGTACCTCATTTTCTAGAACAAAATTAAACACTTTGACAGTTACATATACGAGTATGTGACATAGGTAAGATATAAAGTCTGCGTTCGGAAACGAGTGATTTCTTACCAGTTGAACGTTAGGTCGAATTACTCACGAGTTACTAGTAGTCATAATTATTTCCTAACCCTTTGCATAATTTTTTGGTGACACAAATTATTCACTATTAACTTGGGAAATATTAAATACAAGCAAGAAGGTTCACATTCATAATTGAAATAAATGTTTAATATATGTATTTTCTTACAATGAGTAAACAAAATTTGCAATACATGGACTTTCAAATGAAAACTGACTACCATTCACCTGACTTTTGAAAATCCTCACCATGTGCTGGCCAAATATTCAATTATTGTCAAGTGAACTTGTTTTTCGAATGGCCTCGAATGAATGTAATTATTCTCTGAGGTTTCCGGACAGCACACGGGATTACTTTTACATTCAGTACCCAGTAATTCCGAACGATCCCAAAATGTTAGTACCTATGCATGACAAATTATAAATATCCAACATACCTATACTTTTATTATAAAAACTAACGTGGTTTTCACTCATTTTAGTAAATAATACGAGATAACTCACGTGAATCAGTCAGATAGCTCCGACTATAGTTTCAACCACATTCGGTGGTCTTTTTCAAGGAGAGCTCGGGACGCCCGCGTTGACGTCTCGCTTAGCACAATATAGTCGGAGCTATCTGACTGATTCACGTGAGTTATCCCGTATTATTTACTAAAATACCTATACTTCGTCACAGAGCCAAAATTACTAGTGTTTAAAATTTATTTTTAAAATGAAGATTCGTTAAGTTGCGGAGCACAATTCAGTCCTAAGCAAATTAAAGATTTTCTTCAAAATCGTGTCGATAGATAAAATTAATATTTTTAATATGTATATACGATTCTGAAATCGTATATTTTCATTCACTTTTATGTAAATAATGCATTGAATGAGTGGTCACCTAGTAGCTACTATAGTGTTCATTATTCTAGACGGCATGACGAATATATAGTTTTAATTTATGTTTAAGCACTGTTCTCAAGTAAGTAACTGTATTGTCTTAATTATCCTTAAACCTAAAAACCTATACGACGTACATGTGAAAAGTAATATTTCCTCAAATTTTCTTGCATTTCGGACTGAGCAATTACCGTGACTGTCTCGTCGCAGTGCGCGCTAATATGAGCCTTATTTCAACATTGATTTGTTTGATTTTTGTACTGGCAGGCTACAAGCTGCTAATTAGGGGACTGTAAGGCCGTCAAAGTTAGCGTACCTTTCTATTGTAGTCAGCATGTATATCTCGGTCCTTACAGGTTTAGCCAGCAATCCAATTTCTGCTCCAATTTGCTCTGACTTTACGATATCTCTCGATTTTAACTTTAAACATGAAAAAACTCGAGGGGCTCCATTTTGCATCGTGATATATATTTTTTATCTATAGCATTTTCAACACCATTTAGGCATGCCTAAACAATTTTTTTTATCTTTGTCATTATTAGTATTAAGTAATTGCTGAACTATGTTTCGCCATACATGTTCTAGTTCTATGTGTATTAGAAGGCGAGCCTATTGACATCTCCATTTTTTGTACAGAAAGACTTTGTAACTGCAACCCCAGGAGGCCCTCGTGGTCAGCATCATAGCATTTAGGTAAGTATTGCAACAGGATCCAGGCACTTTGGAAGAATTATTTTTCCAATACAAATATTTGAACTATTTTACGCTAGTTTTGAACTTATTGGCTTGTAACTCATCTGTTGATAAGTGGTAATATGTAGAAAAATATTATGAAGGTCCTAGGTCCTGGTCAAGAATTGGAACTAAATACTTCCACATTTAAAGGATTCATGTGATCTATTGTGTTTTCTGAAATTTGGGTAGCCAATTTTTTTTTTGTGCTTTATAAGTTAGCCTTTGACCACTATATCACCTGATGGTAAGTGATGATGTGGTCGAAGATGCCCAGCTTTTAACGTACTGGTACTTGGCCTTTATCGATCAAACTTATCAAGTGTTGACGAATTTCTGAATTTATTTGATGACCTGTTGTCAAAGATAAATGATGACAAGCTCAATGCCGTTATAGCCGGCGATACTAATATAGACTATCACGTTGATTCCCTATCACGAAGAAAACTAAAAGATATTTTAGAAGAACACAAGTTTACACAGCATGTAAAGACTACAACCCGAATCGAGGGAACTTCTACGACGTTGCTTGACCATATATTCTCGAATTTCAAGCCAGAGCGAGTAAATGCTTGCTCAATAGTCTCGAGCATCAGCGATCACTTCGGTGTGCGCGCTTGTGTATCTGGTTTCCAAGAACATAGTAAACCTAAGCATATTAAATGCAGGGCCATGACGCGTGCTCGTAAGCAGGGGTTTGCGAATGCATTAGGCAATGTCGACTGGATAGCTATGGTTTGCGAGTACCTGGATAGTAATACACTAGCGGAAAAAATCATAAACACCATAACAGGACAGTTTTCTATATTCTTTCCTATGCAATATGTTCCTGTTAAAAAAACTGAATCTAGCTGGATTACGAATGATTTAATTAACCTAAAATACCTACTATCTGACATTAATACCCTGACAATAAAATTTTCTGATAATAATGACATTAAAATATTAAAGGATAATATAAATAAATTATATAATAGCAAATTAACATTGACAAAGAAACAGTTCTATGAGAACCAATTAAAATATAGTACTAATAAGTGCCGAACAATGTGGTCCATAGTAAATAAAGAGACAGGTCGTGCCGTGCGTGATAGAACGGACTTCACTGAGTTGGTTTGCGATGACAACGGCCAGCCCTTTCCTGACAAAAAAGGTGTTGTTGATTTTATGAACGCCACCTTTTTAACAGCCGGTTCCGGAGTCGGCGCCCCGGCTGCATGTATCACGAACAGCATTTCTGCTCTGTCCCGTGCAGTTGCATATAATCTGTGTTCTATATATCTAAAACCTTTCTCGTATGACGAATTAATGAATATTATTAATGTAAAAATTGCACATAAAAAGACTTGTGATAGTTATGATATGTCTATGACGTTATTGCGTGACATATCACACATAATCGCTTCTCCTTTGACAGAACTTTTCAATAGATGCTTAAAGACTGGCAGTTATCCACGCGCACTAAAAAATATAAAAATAGTGCCCATCTACAAGGGTAAGGGACTCAAAGCAGAAGCAAGTAACTACCGCCCCATTTCAATTATACCGGCAATAGCGAAAATTCTCGAAGTAGGGCTTAATAATACACACATCAAAAGTGCATAGGGATCATATATATTTTGAACTATAACTGACTTGTTTGGCAGAAAAACGAAAAAGAATAGGTTTGTTGCCATGTTTGTTGTAAAATTATATTAATTACTAATCTGTGTTTCTACCATTAACACTAATCACACAAGCACAGAGATTTGGCATGCTTAAAATCAGTTCAACAAAATCACTTTGAGGAATGGCCACCCACGTTCTTTGTAACAAGTCAAAAAGTTGTTGTGGGGTATGCACGGCATCCATACTTGGCAGAGCTCTTCTTCGTAGCATATCCCATGCATGTTCAATAGAGTTGAGTTCTGGCTACTGAGCAGGCCACGGCAGAACGTTGATGCGAGGCAAGAGTACGAGTTAAGACTATAGCCGTATGTGGACGTGCATTATCGTGCATTAGATGAAACGAATTACCCAAACGGCTTCGCAAAGGGATGATCACTTATGAAACAATATTCTTTGCATAAATCTGAGCATTGTGGTTGCCCCTGATCCAAATGAGATCGGTTTAAAACTTACTTGATTTACACGAAAACGTACTTGATCCCTAGGCACTTTTGATGTGTGTAGATTTATAAAATTTTTCGACAGTAGCGACGTTTTCACAGACCGCCAGTATGCTTACCGTGCTGGCAGATCTACAACATCACTAGTTCGCGAGTTCGTCAGGAAGGTCCTCCAAGCTCGTGAGAACAAGCAACAAGTCGCAGCAATCTGCTGTGACTTGTCGCGCGCCTTCGACACGGCGGACCGCAGCCTGATACGGGCTAAACTCGAGCACTACGGTGTGAGAGGGCCGGCCGTAAATTTAATGATGGATTTCGTACACGAAAGATGTCAAAGAGTATTCGGCGACTCAGGCAACGTCAAATCCGAGAAGGGCTTTCCTGACCTGGGCGTTCCCCAGGGATCTTGCCTATCAAACACAACTTTTTCATTGCTCATGAACGATTTGCCGGCGTCTATCCACGGTGCCGATGTATACATGTTTGCAGACGACGTGGCAGCCCTGGTAACTGCACCGAACCTGCCCGTACTCAAGCAGCATCTTTCAGATGTTGCATCACAACTAAATAAATGGTTCGCTATAAACGGTTTTGCGCTCAATCTGACGAAAACCTGCTTTATTCATTTCGATCTCTCGAACAGAGAACAAAAATCTATAGACATAACTGTCCAGAATGCCGTTCTACAGCAAGTACCCTCAAAGAAGCTACTTGGCTTTCATGTGGATCGAGCTTTAAAATGGCACCTGCACATAGACGCGCTGTGTGCGCGACTCACCCAAGCTTGTTTTGCACTGAGACGGCTGGCGACATCAGCGCCCCGGCACGCCGTACTCAGCTGCTACTTTGCCACAGTCCATTCCTTACTTATGTACGGAACTGAGCTGTGGGGAGACGCGGCAGAGTCGGAGCGGCCGCTGATCTTACAGAAGCGCGCCGTCCGTGCTATTGTAGGGGTGAAATGGGATGTGTCAGCAAGACCCTATTTCAGCGAACTCGGGATATTGCCTGTACCATCCATCCACATATACCAGGCGTGTCTCTTTGTACGGAACAACCCCGAACACTTCAGCCATCTAGGAGACTCTCATAGCTATGAAACGAGATCCAGGGACAAACTGCGGACACCTGCTCACTCCCTCGCTAAATCGGTGAAGTCCGTGTATGTAGGCGGACCGAAGTTATACAACCACCTACCTGCAGATTTAAGAAGTGCAGCTTCCGCCAATATATATAAACGACAACTAAAAATGCTACTTATAAGTAAAGCTTATTATAATATTAAAGAATATTTAAAAGACGACTTTTCCACTACCACTCGTGGTAAATTATGATTTTTTATGCTATTTAATTATAATTTATGACATGTAAATCTATATTTACCAATAAATTATTTGTATTTGTATTTGTATTTGATGTTGTTCAGGCTAACCTAGAATTACTGGCTCTCAAGGACAGCTATCGGAACACACCGTTAGGTGCTTGGCGACAGATTTTCTACTTGAGTGTGGTAGCTAGTTAGGCGGGCATTCGCAAAATGCCCTACCACCATGCTATAACAATCCAAAGAAAACAACTGGGACCGACGGCTTAACGTGCCCTCCGAAGCACGGATAAAATTGACTCAGCAATTACTTCTCCGGAATTAGCTGCTGTGGATCTGCTGTGAATATTTTCACGAGTTAACTATACATTTATATTGTTAAGAATTAGATATGATTTGAGGGAAGTGTGCAAAAATTATAGATATATGTATATTCAGAACGATTCGAAAAAACTTTTTGTTGGGATTTTTATTTTTAGAATTAGTAGATATATATTTTTATGGAAATGGTCTAATCACCCACGTGCTGTTAGAAATTCTTAGGTACTATTCAATGAGGGACCAGCCTAATGCCGTCTACCTAGCACAGTTCCAGACACTGAAAATTAATTTGTCAAAAATACCTTATAACTATCAGCATTTTAATCGAAACCATGGTTTTGAGATTCCAAATTATGCTTTTATTAAATATTTGATTATATTTTTCACTTTGATTAGTGCTTTTAGGTCCACACATCAACGAGGCGATGGGATACCACACAGAGCATTGATTTAGCAGAATGGGATCCTTGTTTGATGGCAAATTATGAAAATGATCGTCGTAAAACGTATTGATCGACTGCAGCACGGTTTTATGGCATCATTTTGCGTGAATTACTAAATAACTTGAAGTAATTTTGGCAACTTACTGTGTAATTTGTATCGAGAGTTTCTGTACCTAAAATATCTGTTGTTACACTTTAGTTATCTTTTACAAATAAATTATTGGACTATTGCAACTCCTGTACCTAATTATATCAGCAAGCTGTTCGCAGTATTTAAATTTCAATAACCCCAATATAATATAAATATAAAATTTCTATTTAATTACAGTTTTATAAAATATTTTACAGAAAAACACCAAGAAAGCCTCATGTGTATAAAATAATTCAGAAAATAGGAAATTTAACGCGAGCATTCCTTTCCTTACAATTTAATTTGAATGTAAATTTCCATCAAACCTACGTTTTTTTTATAATTACGTACCTATATATGTAATGATAATTTTATATAAACGTTTGGACAAAATGCTTACTTAATTTTAATATTTTTTACTTAATTTTAATTACAAATTTACGATAGGACAAATTTAAGCCATGTGCGTGATTAGAACCCGCGTCCATCCACCCCTTTAGCTGGGGTATGCTCTAATCCAATTGAGCTAACATGACAATGAATCATAGCTCAAATTTATCCCTTCGTTCTTTAACCATCGTATTGGAATGGAGCGACATCTATCGTTCAACTTACGTTGTACTACAAACAAGACTGATTTTGCAATTATCTTTAAACTTGTTAACGATGACGCAACCCTATATGTAATACTAAGGAGATCTGGAGATCTCTTTAGTAGAATAAATTTAAATGTCCTATACTAAAAATACTATCAAATCAAGTAGACTGTCCACAGTCTACTTGATGTGATAATATTTTTAGTAAAAAATGTTATATCTGCTATATAACGTCTCATAGACAGTGGTAAAATATGAAATTGTTTGCAAAGTTCATGTTATTTATCTGAATAATATGGAATGTGTAATCGAAAACATAAAAACTTTATAAATTTGATTCGAATTCTTCAACTCGTGAGATGTATTTATCATTCCAAGGACTTCTGACGCATACACCAGAATGCCTCGAACAAAAGTTGTATAGAGTATCTTTAATGTTTTAGCTTTTTAAACCCTACGGAGCATCTCATTTTAAATCCTAACGCTTTAGAAGCTTTAGACACTGTATAAGATATATGCTGATCAAATAATAATTTCGAATCGTCAATGACACCTAGATTTCAAACAACATGAGTCTGTGTAAAGATTGGTTTTTGAGTGTAAATTAAATGTATTATATTTGTTTTCCGAATTAAAGTATTGACATAAGACTGAGCACTTTGATGGATTAAGGCAATAGTTGTCCAGCCTTAATAAATCTTCCTTGATCTGCTTTGCCGTGATATCTCACGGCAAAACAGATCATGGATTAATAGATTAATAGACTATGAGAATATAAAAGTAAGAAAAGTTTGGCTAATGAAAGTATAGTTTGGCTTGTTTTGACAAATCCAGATAAATTAACTATGACTTTTAATAACTTTCAGCGAGTACCGACATAAATGTTTTCAATTAAAAAAAGTGTAGGTAAGCAAGAATCACAGACCAGTATTCAAACAATTGTATTAAAAAAAAGTTTGTAGAACGTATTTAATTATAATCAACTTAAAGAACCATAAAACTGTCCAGATTTCTAAAAAGCAATCCTTTATGTCCAGAGTTCCTTCCGCAAACAATTCAACAAAAACCACAACGAATCATCAATTACAGCACGCTTAGATTTCAGGAACAATAGCGAAACTGCAGTAGGACACAGTACAATACTGTACGCAGTAGCGTAATTAACTCGATTGATTTTTTTTATGTTATTGTGGCGGAACAAGCTCGAGGCCCACCTGATGTTAAGCGGTATCCTCTGCCTATAACAGACATTACGTCACAAGTGACGAATTGCACTGCGCCCGTCACCTTGAGACATAGTTGTTAAGTCTCATGTGCCTGTAATTTCACTGGCTCTCAAGGACTGCTGCCGGAACACACCGTTAGGTGCTTGGCGACAGATTTTCTACTTGAGGGTGGTCGCTAGCCAGGCGGGCATTCGCGAAAAGCCCTTGCACCATGCGGTGAAGCTCAAGCCTGCGGCGGGATTCGAACCATGGACCTGCTGCGTGGCAGTCCATAGCCAATGCCATTGAGCCATCACTGATTCACTGTTTCCACTTTGGAAGCGCGAAAGTCTACAGGGTTATTGGAAAAAGGCTAACAACCTCTTAGGGTTGCCTTCTGCTATTTTTTACGCCCTCTAGCCATCTCACTAATCGAAAAACATTCAGCCTTCCACTATCACGTAGTACGGTCATCATTCATGTTTATATCGTATCTGTTTTTCTTATAATAATATTTGTCGATGTTGAAATTTTTAACCCCTCAGTCTCTTCCTTTAAGAGACTGCTGTTATCCATTTAAAAACCTTAGTTAATTAATTGTTAACAAGTTATTTGTTTTTTTTCGGTTCAAAAAACACAAATAACTTGTGTTTTTTTTTAACCGAATACCAAAAAAGGAGGAGGTTCTCAATTCGTCTGTATTTTTCATTGTTTTTTATATTTACCTATCTTGATGATAAAGTCGTTAACAATGAATCATAATCGATCCCGTAAGTAGCAAAAAGTCCCCCCGTAAGGTCACTAAATTAGTGAGATTTTTTTTTTGCCTAAAATGGAACCGACTTCAACACCCAAAAGTTTTAAATAACTTGTCGAAGTCGGTACCATTCGCACAGTATTGTGATAATAGTTACTTTTGAACTATCATGGTGCCGACTTCAACAAGTTATTTCACACTTTTGGGTGTTGAAATCGGTTCCATTTTTTGCAAAAAATGTTTTGAGTATATCCAGTTCTGTGAACCATCAATAAAAAAAAGTCTTAAAGCCTACTCCTAGCCAAGAGCGCCCGCTACGGCAACACTGCTGGACCGCGCCGTGCGCGGATATAGGAATAGAGTTTTGAATATTTACAAATATCGAGCAAAGTAATACAAATATGAAATAATACATTACATGCACAAGGACCTTTAACATCAGGTGGTCGTCGTGCTTATTCCGTCAAAAACATTTTAAAAAACGCACAAAAAAAACAAAAAATAATAAATGAAAAACAATTTTTTTTCGAAACATAAAATACTAAGATATTTATGATGTATTTAAGAAAAAACCTTGAAAACAAAAAATGATAATTAACTAATAATATCAAAATTCACTTACAATAGAGTTTAAATATCACCTCTGAATAAATTAGTACTCAACCGTTGTCTGGCTGAGTTTACACTCGTACAAAATAGATCTAGAAAATTATGTCTGCACATTTTATTGAATTGGTTACTAGCTCGCCATAGAAATGAACTTTGTCTGTAGTTTGTTCCTACAGTGGGAGTACAAATAGGAGGGTTACATCGAGTGATTTTAAAGGGGGGGTTAATGGAAATTTTGCTTAGCAGCTCAGGACAATCAATCAATTATTGCAATAACGCATGCATGTTATACAAATTACATCGAGAGGAAAAATTATAGTCATGTGCAGGATTCGAAACCGCGCCATCTACAGGGGTAGGCTACCCCAGCTATAGGGATAACCGGGGTATGTTCTGACCGAAGCCAACATGACACTCATGACTCTAATATATCCCCTCGTTCTTAACCATCGTAAGAGGATGGAGCGACACCTATAGTTTAACTTACGTGGTACTAGAAAAGAGACTTAAACTTGTTAACGATGACGCAACCCTATAATTTTAATATATTTATGTTTGCCCTTACTGTTTCTTGTCTCTATGTATTAAACAACATGAATTGTCTAGTATCCAGTGGGATTTATAAATAACATTTGGATTATCTTATCTACGCCGGTGTTTAACCCGCGTTTGGGGGCCCATTCCGCAATGAAATTATAGCGGCATTAACGCGTTTTTGGTTAAATATTACTATTTTAGATATAAAATATTTTCTTGTTCGTTGAAACGTTGCGGGAGCCAAAAACACTGATGCTACTTTGTGCCTACTCCTTTTAGGGGCTGCACTAGAAAACTTGACTGTCCATCCGTCCTTCCGTACGTCCGTCTATTAAATCTAAAACATATTTTTAGGGCTGCACTTTCTAGTAGAGAACCCTAAAAATACTCCAATTACCTTCTCGGCAGCAACCAACTTTCATCACATCTAAAGTTAAATTAAGTACTAAACTTGTTATAAAAATCGCCGACAATTTGTCAGATCTTGTTAAAGTAAGAAAATAAATGAAAATATAGACTGAAACAAGACAAGGTTGCGAATAAAAAATACGAACCCAACGCCGCGAGAAATGTTGAAACGGTGGATACGGAAGCTGAAAGGGGGGTACCGCGAAACTTAGCAAAAATATATTTTTTATGTTAGTTATGTGATACAAATAAAGCCTACGACATAATAAGGCCTCTAGCAAATACAATGGACTTACCATAGTGTCAATGCTTTGGCTAATATAGAGGACATAATGAATGAAAGTTCTCGGCTAAGGGCAATTCATCATAAACTGTATCTTTATATTTTTTGTATAATATAATACATGTTAAGAAGTGGTAATCAGACCAATGTGCATTGCATTGCATAAATTGACTTTAAAGCCTATTCCTGCTTTAAAGTCAATTTTGTTGCAAAAGTTAATTCGTGCAAATATAATTATTTATCTTATATAAATTGATAAGTATTAACAGTTACCTATGTATAAATTAATAAGTATTAACAGTAAATGCATTTATAATCTCATTTATAAAGTTATCATATTTAATAATCAATATCAAAAAGCTGAAAAAGGCTTAAGGCCTTAAAACAATCCAGGCCTAATTAAATTACGCAATGCCATTATTTAATTTCAATAATATTATGAGATCTAATGCAAAAAGACATAATTAATTTAAAGTGTGTTTAAATTTGTAAGAAGCAATACTTGCAGGTGTGCTGAGATAATTATTTAGACGTAAAAGTATATATATATCGATTTAAAATAAGACAGGCCTTATTTTGTATCATGCACCGTAATAACACGTACAGAACGATCAAACTTGATGATAAGCTCTTTTTTAAGGAAGACAAGGATGTTGTTTACGGCTGTCGTCTGTACAACTCCACCGGACTTTGGGCGAGGGAAGAGTGATTAACTCTGCCCAAAACATGTATATATACCATTTATTACAGGTGCGATTCATGTGCTCGAAACTGATTTTGTATCTTTTCATTTTATTATAGTTTTGAAGCAGTGATGGCTCAGTGGCATTGGCTATGGACTGCCGCGCAGCAGGTCCATGGATCGAATCCCGCCGCGGGCTTGAGCTTAACCGCATGGTGGAAGGGCGGAGGGTGATCGCTAGCCAGGTGGCTAGCGATCACCCTCAAGTAGAAAATCTGTCGCCAAGCACCTAACGGTATGTTCCGGCAGCAACCTTGAGAGCCAGTGAAATTACAGGCACATGACTTATCAACTATATCTCAAGGTGAGCTGAGCAAGGCAATTCTTGACTTGTGACGAAATGCATCTGCTATATAGCAGAGGTTAGTCCGCTTAACATCAGGTGGGCCACGAGCTTGTTCAGTCACAATAACATACAAAAAAGTTCAATGTGTGTGTAAATAACTTTTTATGGGATTGTGGCGAACCAAGCCCGTGGCTTAATCAATCAATAAAAAAAAGAAAATGTGTACAATGAATAAGGTCTTAAATATATATGACAAAGTTATCCAACATTTTCATCTGATATTAGGCATGCAATATGCTATAAATAGTAATTTTACAATATAACTGACTATAAATTAAAAGTAAAATTATTAAAATTGGTATTATATAAAATACATTAATTTATCTGGAATTTTTATACAGGTGCGAATTTCAAAAACTACAAACTATACCTAAACAATACATGTCAATAAAATAAAAAAAAAAAAACAATTTATTCTAACATTGTAATATAAGCATTAAAGCTTACATGATTGATTTAATTAAATTAAACGATTTTTATAAGTTATATCTGTGATAGTATAGTAACATTTATCAATAAGTAGTAAACGCAATTTAATTTTTTAAATTGAGTAAATTACTTTCATATACTTTTTATACATTTATAGTTTATTAAATATTTTGGAAATCACACAGAAATAAAGAATACACTTATAGCCGTAAAGCCTTAGAGTCCCTTAAACAAAGCTTTGATTTATTACGTACATTTTTATAACATCACTTCCCGTTGGAAAATAGCTAAACCAACAGAAAAAGCCAACTGATATTGCACGTCACCCTGAGAGATACTGTTGTAAAGTCTCATGCGTCTGTAACTCTACTGGATCTCAAGGACTGCTGCCGAAACACACTGTTAGGTGCTTGGCTTTTGAAGCAATGATAGCTCAGTGGCTTTGGCTATGGAGTGCCGCGCAGCAGGTCCATGTTTCGAATCCCGCCGCGGGCTTGAGCTTCACTGCATGGTGGAAGGGCATTTTTGCGAATGCCCGCCTGGCTAGCTACCACCCTCAAGTAGAAAATCTGTCGCCAAGCACCTAACGGTGTGTTCCGGCAGCTGACCTTGGAAGCCAGTAATTCTAGTTTAAGCCTGTTAACACCCTCGACCGCATCATCACTTACCATCAGGTGAGATTGTGGTCAAAGGCTTACCTATCAGCAATAAAAAAAAAAAATGCTACAGATTTTCAACTTGAGGGTGGTAGATAGCCGGTCAAGCATTCACAATACGCGTGAAGCTCAAGCCGGCGGCGGAAATCGAACCATGGACCTACAGCACGGCAGTCTATAGCCCTTACCGCTCAGACATCATTACTCCAAATTGTCAAACATGTGTCCTAGCTTAATAATTTTTACATCTAATTTAATATTCCATTTATTTAATATAATTTATAAAAACTATGTTTAACGTATGCATTTGAAGTACCTATCGATCTACTGGAATAAGTACATTGTTTCGTATACAAAGAATATGAAATATTGATTGAATAATATTTACTCTTTTACTAGCGGCTTTGCACGGGTAATTACGACTATAAATTGAGATGTAAGCTATCCTATCTTTCAATTTGAAATCGGTCCAGTAGTTTAGGAGTCCATCGCGGACAAACAACGTGACACGTAATTTTTATATATAAAGATAGTCTGACGCACTTTGGGTATAATTCTGTAAGAGGAACTATTTTTGTTTAATATAAGTTTAGTTAGTTGGTATAGTGCAAAGTTTTGGATGGTGTTTGGATATTTTGCGAATGCCTTGTGCTTGAGAGTCAGTCATAGTTTCCATTCTAGGCTATACCTGTTCAACACCTTTGACCACATTTTCAATTACCATCAAGTGGCAAAAGAGGACGCCTATTGTAAAAGAAGAATAAAACAGAAACTGAAGTAATAATAAATTAAAATTTTATGTACCTATTACATGTACTTTCATAGTAGGCAACATGAAGTTCTCGACAACGCAGGCTTTGCTGTATTTGTCTTATATTTAGTTTCTTTCAGTTCATACTTGTTACGAAGAGACTGAACTGAGCTATACTGATAACAGTTTTGTATTGAAATATTATATTTAGTTTTTGTTCTTTTGGATCCAGGTCAAGTTGCCTAGTTGTAATGTTCACATTACTGGGTTTGAAGGGAGTGGGATTCGATCTCGTCGCACAGTTATTGGATTAACATTTTTTTTTTTACATAGCTGATAGGCTAGCCTTTCACCTCTATCTCACCTGATGGCAAGTGATGATGAGTTCGAAGACGTTGTTCAGCATAACCTTAAATTACTGGCTCTCAAGTACAGCTGCAGGAGCACGCACTTGGAGAGAGATTTTTTACTTTCAGATAGTACCTAGCAAGGCGGTCATCCACAAATTGCCCTACCACCATGCTGTAACGACTGCCATCCTAAGAGAACAACCAAGACCGAAAGCTTAATGAGCCTTAGCTAATCGGTTAGGAAAGGTAACGGCTAAATCTTATGTGCCTGTAATATTTCTGGCAAGGACAGCTGCTGGAACACACCGTTTAGGTGCTTTGCGACAGATTTTCTACTTGAGCTAGCCAGGTGAGAAATGACATAAGCCAACTCACCATGCTCAGCTCAGGTCCACGGTATGGCACAGCTCTGTGCAATTTCCAGATAATCACATACTTAGGTAGTTATGAGCACTTTGGCGAGAAATCGTTTTTAACTAGGTATGATGCAAGAGTTATGAACTTTAGGTTTGAGAGGGGGTATATCAACACACGATGCATTTACGTGCGCTTCGGGTGAAAGGTTGTTGAAACTGGCAGGCGAACCAGTGAGTCAGTGAGAGGCAATATGATTATAACTACCCTCCATTGAGCAATCCTATTAGACATGAATTAGAGCTTCTCCGACTCTGGTATAACCTTGTACGTGCGTAAACGTCATATTTTTATAAAATAATGCATACATCAGTACTTAATATTATAAATGCGAAAGTAACTCTGTCTGTCTGTCTGTCTGTCTGTTACGCTTTCACGCCAAAACTACTGGATCGATTTGAATGAAATTTGGTATGGAGATAGTTTGAGACCCGGGAAAAAACATAGGATAGTTTTTATCCGACTGCGTAAAAAGAGGTTAATGTTTTCGCGCGATAACCGACATACGCGCGGGCGGAGCCGCGCCCGGAAAGCTAGTAATTTATAAAAGAACGCTCGTTCAAGTTTTCACAGGAGCTGTCATCGAGGAAATAAAGAAATGGAAATAATAAAATAATGTGTTGTTATTTATAGAAAAAAAAAGTTTTAAAGTGTTTGAATTTATTTTTTATATCTGATAGCTAACTTTTGAGGACTATCTCATCTGAAGGTAAGTGATGATGTGGTAAAAGATGTTATTCAGGCTAACCTAGAATTACTGGCCTCCAAGGAAAGCTGCCGGAACACACTGTTAGGTTCTTCGTGACAGATTTTTTACTTGAGGGTGGTTAGCTAGCCAGGTGAGCATTCGCAAAATGCCCTACCATCATGCTGTAACGACTGCCATCGTGGGACAACAACCGAGACCGTCCGAAGGACGTGCATGCACAGTAGTAATGTCACTAGCGGTCACCCATCCAAGTCATAACCGCGGAGGACGTTGCTTCACTTAGCTGATCGGTTAAGAACGACTAAGCAAACTTCGCTACGGGCGCTTCAAGTGTACCGACCAAATCGAATAACTATAGGAAGATGGATGCACTGAGTGTGGAATCTAAAAGATACTTACTTTTTTTTTTCACCAAAAAAAAACCAGTCAAAACCTACAACAACGTAGGAACAAATTTTTTTCGTGAAAGTAGTGAGTACAAACTCATTCTAAAAGAAACTACTGGATATTTAGATTACTTACTACTCAAAAGGGCTACCAAATCAATAAATACAAAGTGCTCATTTAATTTATCCAAACAGCTCCTTTTCAACCTTCATTTGTTTATATAATTCAAGTCTGCATTGAAAGTCGCTGTTTACCTCCCGTCGAATTACTGTCTACACGGTATAAATAAACTGTACACTCAGCCTCGTAAATAAATTATTGTAAGATTTATAATGCTTATAAAATCTTGATTTTTCATCAAGGTGATGTAGGTAGTAAGTCAAATTTGGGGAGAAGGGGTTTTATAAAAACTAAGAATTAAAAATACGTGTTGCCGATGCTGAGGCTTTAATTTTAAAGAATAATAAAATAGAACAAACACTTAGTGTTAACTTACGTTATTATTACCAGAAATGCATGGTTGTTTGCTGAATGAGTGCCCTTCATTGTAAGGCTGAAATGGAACAAAGATCCAATGTTAACCCATGTTTACATTGAATCTTCTCAATCCTATCAGAAGTCTTACTCAGCATTCACAAGAAATGAATAGGTGTTTGATGGATAAGCCTCTAGTCCAAGGCTGAGGGGCGAGGAGAATGCATAACAGCTACCTACTTTAACATAATTAAAGATTTTACTTTGCCAAAAGGCAAAGCAAAATCTCTAATAAGTAAAAACATTCTTGAATTCTATATCACAAAACGAGAAAGAGACATGAGTAAATAATGTAAAACAATTAGATACTCCTATTTATTAATTCCTTTTATATAGGGATACAATTTAGTAGGTAGGTAATTATAAAATATACAAAATCATGAACAATTGATTGATACATTCACAAATTTAGTAGAGAGCTTAATAGAAACGTGGCCAAAGTAAGAATCATTACAACAGACTTTATTTTAAAAAAACGTACCAAATACAAACATAGTTTAGGATTTTTCAATTTTGTATTATAATTTAAGGTATTATGGGATCAATTCATAAAATTTAAATCTTTTTATAATGTACATGTAGTTATCTTTTATTATAAGAACAACATACATAAACATAATTATAAATACCATCATATATCATGGTATACTCATGATAAAGTATGAATGAAATGAATCATGAAGACGACTAAAAACAAACTTGACTTAAAATTTAACTTTAAAACTGTTATCCCAGCTCATAAAAACAGGCATTAATTATTACATACATTGACATACAAATTTTATACATGAAAACATTTCAACATAGTTGGCTTTGCAGCCAAATTAAACTCAAATGAAGTTATATACAAAGTTCTTATTTATTTAATTAATTAACTTTTAAAGGTCCGTCCATTAACCACGTGTTGTTTTTTGGCATTATTTAACCCATCCCGGTGAGGTTTTAGATTTTTCAAAGTCTTTTTAGTACCTACAAAGAAGCTTAAAATTTTTCATACACCTATTATCTTTAAATACAGGTAAAATAAATACATGTGATATCCTACTACACCCTCCTCCTCCTTGTGATATTTAGTGCTTTTTGCTAAACCCCTCCCCCTTTCAAGCCACACGTGATTTATGAACGGTTCTTAAGTTATGCCATATTTTTTTATCCAGTGGATACCTGCATGACATGACGTATAAGTACCTGCAGTAGACAGTACTTTCAATACACTATAGAACAATGTCGATAAACAAAGTCGGTGAACGAGAGAGTACGACCTTTACGCTGACTTTAGCACTAACGGCGCTGTGTATACTCTCCAGGGGTCTACTACAAGTAATTTTTTTTACAAATGTTGTTTTTTTTTACAAAAAAATTAAACCAATTTTAACACTCACCAAAGTCGGTGCCATGCACACAATATTGTGATCATAGGTACTTTTGAACTGTCATGGTACCGACTTCAACAAGTTATTTCAAACATGACGTGAGTATTGAAGCCGGCATAATTTTAAGCCCGAAAGGAGCATAGTGCTTTTTGGGTTTATGTATTGGTACTCTGATGGTATGTGAGTCAAAGTCAAAGTCAAAATCATGCATTAAATTTAGGCGTCTACGACGCTCTTATGAAGGTCAATTACAAATTTTGATATTGAAATAAACTACATTGTACTGCCACGTTCAGCAAACAAAAAATATAGAGCCACTGCGAGAAGAACGTGCAAGAAACTCGGGGCCATTCTTTTAAACGTTTTTTAACAATGTGTTAAGTCCATACTATATAGTAAAATTATTACAATATTTATTTACATTACGTAGGTGACAGACGCTAGCTTGGCAGAGGCGAACCAGTCCACGCATTTTTGTCGTTTAAGTAATCACAAACTGTGTAGTAAGATTTCTTTATCAGAAAGATCTTCACCTGCAACTTGAATTTTCTTTCTGTGAGCGTTGTAATATGTTTGTGCAATTTATTATAAAACCGCACACAATTGCCTAAGAAGGACCATTTATTTGTCTTTGTTAATCTAAAACCTGGCACCACTATTTTATCTCTATTCCTTGTGTTATAATCGTGATTGTCACTGTTTGATTTAAATTTACTGAAAAATTTTACGAACATACTTACATAATATTTTCAAATATATACAGACTTGAGTTTTTTTATTCCACCAAAACTTTCATGTGCCTGAACCGTTTCGGATGTAATTATGGAGTATATTTTTCAATCAGATAGCTCTGAATGTAGTTCCAACGATATCCATAGACATTTAGTTGATGTTTAAATAAAAAATACAATTACACATTTTTTCTTGCTTCTTAGGTAATATTGATTTCTCTGTAATCTTCTTACCAATATTTTGTTCGAAAGCTAAAAATATTTTTTTTTTTTATATAATTTGCACGCCAAATTTATTAGCAATTTTTCTTTTGCAACTAATTAATTAAGATTTATGATTTCTTAATGTGGACATATATTTCTAATTTTAGTATTATTAAGGAATGCTTATTATGTCTTCCAAATAAAACAATAAAAAAAGTTGGCTTACAAGAAATAGTTGTTTTTTAAATATTTTTAAACCATGACCTCGATAAATTGAAAAAAAAACTGGATATTTTTTTCTTCTGAAATGGTCAACTTTTGCTTTGGGACATAATGTTCTAATTCATCGGTAATATTACCTCCCTTACACTTCCTAGCAGGAATAGGTCGATTGCCAATAGCCATGTATAAAGAACCATTAGTACCCCTCCCATTTCAAGATGGTACAATCAGTCACAACGTCTTGCGAACACGGTATTATTGTACCATTAATTATTCTGAGCTATAGTTCTCGGTAAATTGTGCAAAAACAAAACTCCTTATAAAAAGTGCAGATGGCGCGTAAATCGGATTTTTTTAAAGTAAAAAGTTCCTATGTTTTTAATGCTAGTAGTTAAAATTTTATTTTTATCCCGTATCACATTTTTTATTTTAATAATGTCGTTTTTAGAGCTCCTTATTAAAAAAAGGACTCTTTTCTTATTTACCTGACCGGCTAGCCTTCGACCACTATCGCACTTGATGGTAAGTGATGATGTGGTCGAAGATGTTGTTCAGGCTAACCTAGAATTACTGGCTCTCAAGGACAGCTGCCGGAACACACCTTTAAGTACTTGGCGAGATATTTTCTTCTTGAGAGTGGTAGCTAGCCAAGCGGGCATTCGCAAAATGCCCTGCCACCATACTGTTCTGCCACGACTGCCACCCTAGGACAACAACCAGGACCTACGACTTGAAGTGCCCTCAGTAGCAATGTCACTAGCGGTTACCCATCCAAGTTAAGACCTCAGCGGATGTTTTTAACTTACCTGATCGGTTAAGAAAGGCTTTGCTACAGGCGCATCACTCACGCTCTTCATGAAGAGATACCATATCACATCTTTTATGTAATATGCAATATTTTTTTTATTCCGTTCTGATCTTACAAATTATATAAAGAGGGATCAGTACGCCGCGCCAGATGTTTATAATATGTCATTCATTTGCCAAAACCCTTTTAATATTTAATGTAAAAGCATTTAACTGACTTGAAACGCAGTAGAAGTCCAATTTAAAATTAACAGTGCTTTTAGCGGCAAAACGCTTGTGTCACAATTCAATTTACTAGTGCTCTTTTCTTGGATAGTCGGAGAGCAGTCTATTAAACTTTTAGCGTAACATGTAATATCATCTTTGATTTTGATTATAAAAATATAGTTAGAACAAAAACGGTCAAATGCGTGTCGAGCCACGCACAGTGTAGGGTTCCGTAGAAGCCCGTTATCTTTATATAGAACGATTCTGTAGTTCTCCTCCACTTTCTTCCTGCTAAATCTAAGAAATAAGCGTACGATTGCTGCCAAGTTATTATTTCAATTGTAATTCGAAAATTAAACAAAATTCGTTTATGAATATTTTAGGTAGATAGTCGAATGAAAACGTAACGATAGCGTGATTCAGAATCCGTTGGTACATTGTAAGAATTTGAATGTTATTTAATGTATTTGCTGTAGCATAAATGATTATTCTATTATAAAATAGTTGATATACCTATATATATGAAAGAAAAATAAAAAGTATACACCGATATATGCAAGTAAGCTTATTCTCGCGAGCGACTTATTGTGTTTGGTGGACTTATTATACGATATAACTGATCTGGCCATAAATACTTGTATCTCGTACGTAATTGTATCTTGTAACATAAAAACTTTTCAGCTTTAGAATTATTTAGAATTGGCATATTTTATTTACATACTTCTTTAAGGACATTAAAAAATTAAATTAAAGCATTATTTTCCTAACAAAACAATGCTTTACAAAATTTTTTTAATTATTAAAGTACAATGTGTCCCGACCAAGGAGGTTTCAATTCAATTTAAGTACACATTATCTATGGTGAGCGCGCGAGCCAATAGACCAATATCAGACTTTTTCCATTTTGGCTCTATTTCGTACATACGAATTTGAGTAATATTTTGTTGAATTTAGTAGCAAAAATGTAGATGATACTGATGAAAATTTAACTCCACCTGACATTCTAGAAACACCTACGAAACTGACGAATAGTCTTTTGCCAGAAAAATCAAGAAAAGCGTATAGCCATGAGATTAAATAAAGTAGTTTATGCAACTGCATATAATTAGGAATTAAAACACTCGTGTTATCTTATATTGAAACTCGCCTGCGGCTCGTTTCAAAAAACTACACTCATGTTTTAATACCCTCTATTATATTATGACAGTTGCATAAACTTACTATTATAATATGTCTATTTAGGTATATTTTTGTATTTATTTGTATATGTTTAAAAATATATTAAGTGTATATAATTATAATACGTTACGTATATTTTTATGTATGTGTATAATTCGCTTTTGTTTTTAGTTAAGTTCTTTAACAATTTTTACTGTTTAAGTATAAGTAACATTAACTTAAAAACCCTGTCCTTGTACTGTCAAAATCTCCAATATTGTTGGGTTGTCTGGATGAGATCGCTTTAAGCGATAAGACCGCCCATTGTTTCACATGTTGTATCTTTAGTTGTAAGTTTTTATTTATTTTTAAATTAAGCTTTGTTTTGCACTAAAGACTTTATCTATCTATCTAAAGACCTCAAAAACTTCCCAATATCCTATATTAAAAAAAAAAAAACTTGCAAACATATATACAACAATATAATTAATTAATTATAGATCTTTGGACAAACACTTTTCTAGGTAAATTAGTTTTAATTATTATTTAAAAAACTCACTATAAGGTAACATGTTACATGTTATTTATGAGAAAAAAATCAGTAAACATAACCTAATAACACGAGTTGCATCGTAAAACTTCTAAATTTAGCCATGCCAAGCAAACCAATAATACACGCTACCTTATCGCAGATAAGTTAAATACGTGCTGAGTAGGTACCTAGTGTTTCGACTGAAAAGCAACAATTTTGTGAACTTTGAAGTTTTGATACCTTTCATAAATGTGTGGTTGAAGACCAACAATACCTACCTAACCCTTCAGCGTTTGTTGCATTCTAGTTTGTAGGTTTATTGCTATGTTTGTATGCCCATATTTTTTTATAATATATAACGCTATTTTGATCTTCGTAACATCCAAAAGGAAAATCTATCTATTATTCAATAAATAGATTTGACTTTAAGCTACGTAATCTTGTACTGTATCTACGTGAATGCACCTTATATAAACAGACCAGCAACTCTCCAATATGTGTAAAGGCGGTTGTAAAATATAGAAGCTATCTAAAAATTAGGGTTATCAACGAGAAGCTAACAAGCTAAGTTGAAAAAAAATCATAAATCTACAAATAGTTGATTGTACAACGAGTGCATAAAACAGCTAGAGGCATAGCCAAAGGCGAGGGCTTATATAATTCGAAGCTAAAATGGGTGTTATGCACTAAGATTTTCGCTTTCAAATGCGAGGAAATTAACAATGATGTACGAGTAATAAAGTTAAAATTGAAACTGATAATTGTACAAAGTTCTTTTTAGAGTCGTTTATTGGAAAAAAATAATAAGACCTTTGAATATAATATAAACTGAATGGATATTATTTTTAATATTTTTATGTTTGCAATAACGCATGCTCTCCAGATAACATTACAAAATTACAAATTTACGAGAGGAAAAAAATTTCGTACATGACTGAAATTTTTCCTTTAGTAAATTTGTAATTTTGTAATGAATGAATATTATTCAAGTTCCGTTAGAAGTTCACTTCTTACATTAAATACATTAAAACGGAACTTCTTTGAATCTTTTTTTGAAAAATTACATATAGAATTGGGAGAGCAGTCGAATGACAATTGCCTAAAATCCAATATGGCGGAATACATAGTGGCCGCCATACAAAGTGCTCCGATACCACACCCGCCAGCCCAAGGGGGAACTTTTATATAAACTCAACTTGTTATTAAAAAAAAACTCGCTTGTAAATATAGTGTATTATTAGACCTATCGTTTCTGGCTTAACTCCTTTTTCTTTTCGACTAATAATAAATTTTTTATTATATAGCGTTTAGTATATAGCACTCGTTTTTAGGAGTTTGAGCCAGTTATTCCTAGCTCCAGATTTATTTAAAAGTATAGTACACGTGTATAAATAACTTCCCATTATAGAAAGTTCATTATATTCCCCATGTTTGTGGTGCAATAGAAATATTAAAAACATGCTTATTTTTCTTGAAAGAGATGCTTAAAGTTGGGTCTTTCTTTTATCTAAAATTACGAGTTTTTGAGCTAGTGTAATTTCAAAACTGTATAATTTAATGAAAATCTGATGCACTACAAACCTAGATATTTTACGTAGGTAAAAAATCATTGAGTTTTATTCGCTATTATTAAAATGAGATTGAAGCTGCGTTTTGTATGGGGGCGTTCGTCTAAAATATACCCTTAAGTAAAATAACATGTTTTACGCGCTTGTGTATTAAAATCAGGCTTTTATGCACTGGAGCTTAAAAAATCCGTTTTAGTACGCTTAAACCGGGCATAAACAAGAACCTTCAGCCATGTGCTGGGTACAATTTCAGACTCCGGACATCTAGAGAAAACTTCTACTGTCAGAAAAACCTGGTAATGTGTCTAACCCAGATCGAACTGAGAACCACGAGTTACCAAAAGTCTGTGACGACTTTGGTCGTTTTACGGTTATTAGGTCCTTTTTAACATCGTGCCAAAGACAACCAATTCATGGATAAAATTGGAGTATGGAGTATGAACTAGAATAACATATCCTGAGAGAAACACTTATTCCGTCAGCCATACTTTAGCACTTGCCCTTCTCAAAAGAACATTTTAGTATTTTCCAGCGCTAAAACTGAAGTGTCATTTATGTGCCGTAAGAAAATACGCTCCACGCAATACATAAAACTTAGGGTTGTCATAAACTCTGTAGTATTTTTTATCGGGTTTTTATCCTTAGGTTACAAGTTACTACTATCTTGTTCTCCGCTTTTTATGCGAAGAAAAATGAAATACAATAAGTTAATACAATCATATACTACTGTGGCGGATGTTTTGGATGTTTTCTGTAATATATTTTTAATTGACAAAATTTAACAGATAACAATTAAAAAAAATATGTCTGATTAACGACAGACGACTAAAATTAATTGAACAATATATTGTAAATAAAGGTTTTATAGCTCCAAGTAACTTCTTTTATACAACTTTTGAGTGAATTTAATTTTTATATATTTCGATAAAAATATCTTATGTCGAGTATATTTTAAGGGTTTCCTACAAAAATTACGAGACTCCGTTCTCTGTCTTTTTGTCGTCTGTATATCCGTCTGTTTGTATGTCAAGGCCCCTAGCTCGTAAATGGTTACAAACCTATTTTATAATTAGTATTAAATGCTGACATAATTATGAATATTGAACTAGAAATTTCAATAACATGCTTTTCAGGGGTCTCTAATACTGACATGAGAAATAATCTAAAAACTTTTCCAGCTCCTAAGCATGACAACCTTCATTATTCTTTATTTATGTAAATAAAAAAATATAAACTATTATTAAATAAACAATAATGTAATATCTATATTTCGTATATATGGTACGAGTATAAAGAATTTTAAAGTAATGATAACGGATTGGTGACAGCAATGGACTGCGGTGCCGCATGTCCATGGTTCGATTCCCACAACCGCATCCCGGTTCGAGCTTCACTGATAAGACTATAAAATAACTAAATCAAGCACATCAAAGTGTATCACATAGCTTAAATTGTTAAAGTTGCTAGAACAGCATTAGATCTAAAAAGTTAGCTGTAATAAATACTAAAGTGCCTCGGGCTGGGTCGGCGACGCGCATTTTTCACTTAGAGAATGTAAAATTGCTTAAGCATAACCAAGGCTTTTGTTTTAACGAAACGAACTAGCGAACAAAACAAAAACGATTTTTAATGAAACGTAATAAAAGTTTGTTAAAAAAATCCAATCTTTATTAAATATTTATTAATACTGGAAACGGGACCATACAGTTTATATAAAGACTGTTCTTAATACTGTACACTATTTTTGGATGTAGACCCGCCCCGTAAGGATCTCGATGAGAACGATATCAATGACACCCTTATGTCGTAGACATAAAACTTTTTCTGAATACCTAATTTAAGCCGTTTCCGTGTCGCTTAATGTAATAATAATAATAATAATAATAATAATAATATATTTATTTCACAAAAAGGTACAAACAAAACAACTGAAACTTAAAATTACTTCTTAAAAGTGGCCTAATTAGTTGCAAATAATACTTGCAGAATCTACACTAAGATGTACTCTTGTGTTGTAAATTCTGCATTCCCTTCGTATGTAACAAAATTGGTAAATCATACATAGTCTATTTTGATGCTAACAAATTCAAAATAAAAGTTGTATACTATTGAATTTATATAATTTATATATGTATATATATATTTATATATGTATATATATATGATGTGTGTGTGAGTGCGTGTGAATGAGTGTTTGTTTTGTGTGTAAGTGTGAGGTTATTAGAGTGTAAATTTGAGTGTAGTGATATATAGTTAGACTAGGTTGTAGTGGTTTACTGCTGTATCATATAATTACCTTTATCAGCCTTTCGGTTTCTTCATGAGTTATATTTTGTAACCAATTTTCAAGATTAGCTTTTGCCTCCCTATTATTTAACTTTACAAAACCTTTTATGACTCTATTTACATTGTTGTACAAATACGGTCCTAGAAAGCAAATATGTCGCTTTGCAAGTGCTGAGTTAAATCTTTTGCTGTTAAATATTAAATCTTTCCTTCTTTTCTTACTAAAATTATCTTGTATTAAACTGCTTTTTCTATGTTGCGCGAGTATGGTATGCTGAATGAATAATTTGCGAACTGTAAGTACTTTACAGTCCGCGTAAAGATCTGTAGTTGGAAAAAGAAATGGTCTTGATGTTGCAACTTTTAATACGGCTCTTTGTGCACGTTCTATTAGCATCATATACGTTATGCCGGCGCCACCCCATGAAGTATTGCAATATGTAAGTATAGATTTACAGAGGGCGTTATACACTGCAAAAATTAATGTACGATCGGCAACATCTCGCAAGTTCCTAAACACGAAAATAAGCTTTTTGACTCTTTTACTGAGTATCTCAATATGATTCTTCCACGTCATTCTTCTATCTAGGGTCACACCTAGGTATTTTATGAATGGGAAATTTTGCAATAAAGGACATACACAATTATATTTATCACAGTTAGAGTGTACTTTTATATAGATGTTAGGTATTCTCTCTCGTGCATTGGTGAAAGTAACAAACTTAGTTTTATCAACATTCAACGTGAGCAAGTTTTCTTGCAGCCATTGAATAACCGTATGCAGTCCAGCCTCTGCCCGAAGTCTGACCTGTTCCCAATCCTTTCCTACGAAAATTAAAGCTGTGTCATCTGCATATGAGAATATCTTCCCATCATTTAAATGTAAGTTGCACAGGTCATTAACATAGACTAGGAACAGGCTAGGACCCAAGACGCTGCCTTGAGGAACGCCAAAGGTGTTAACTTCCTCATTACTAGTCACATCACCCACTCGAGTTCTCTGGATCCTCCCCCTCAAATAATCTGCCATAAGATGTAATGCAGTATCTCTTATTCCGACATGCTCAAGCTTGTTGACAAGTTTCGGCACCGAGACAGTGTCGAAAGCTTTGGCAAGATCAAGAAACACTCCTATAACCTTGTTCTTTTTATCTAATTTACTCACTATGTAATTTGTTAGCTCTGATACTGCTTGTTCAGCTGATCGTCCAGTTCTGAAGCCAAATTGGTTTGGAGATAAAATGTTAAATCTTTCAAGATATGACATAAAACGTTTATTAATTATCTTTTCCAAAATTTTTGAAACGGATGGTAATATCGAAATTGGCCTGTAGTTCTCGACACTGTCTTGGGTACCGCTTTTGTGGATTGGAGTGATTATAGATGTTTTAAGGATTGAGGGAAATGAACCAGAGAACAAGCATAAGTTACAGATATGACTAATGATGGGTGCTAGTATATGTGACGATTGTTTAATCACTCTTGTAGAGACACCATCAAATCCAACCGCGCCCTCATTTTTCAAACTATTTATAATACTCATGACCTCTGTTTCATCAGTTTCTATCATACCAATAGAGTTCAATTGGAATGGAATTTGTGTTGGTTCTGAAATAGAGCGATTGAGATGGATACTTTGAATCTTATTGGCGAGATTTTTCCCAATGTTTGAAAAATAGCTGTTTACAAAATCAATTGAATCTTGAGGGTTGTTTTTTATTTTTAAAAGACACTCATTGGAACTTTTCTGTTTTTCAGTATATGTTATCTTTTTAACTGTCTGCCATGTTTTTTTAATATTATTTTTATTCTTTTCAAGCTGTTCCTTAAAATAGTTACTTTTCAGTTTTTTGAGTAAATTGGTGCAGAAATTTCTATATCTAGAGTAAGTTATTTTAAGGGTTGCGTTATTAGGGTTATCTTTCAAGGATGTGTGCATTTTGTCTCTAGTACGGATACACCGGAGAATTCCAGGGGTGATCCAGGGCTTGATGATACGTTGGTTATGTGGGACTCTGAATATGCGTGTGTGTGTTTTGGTGATTTCCATTAATTTATTCATAAAAAGTTCAGTGGCTGCATTAGCTTCTAAACACGTCAATATATCTAAAAAGTCGGTTGCTTTAATTTGTTGTGCTATAGAGTAGTAGTCTGTTTTTGTAACTAACTTCTTAGGGACGGATGAGTTAAATGCTTTAGTCTGGATGCTTAAAAGGCTGGGATAGTGATCCGTCACGCAAGTATTTAATACAACTGATAAACATTTATATTTGGTTTTGATCATAATGTGGTCCAAGCAACGCTGACCCCTGGTCTTAATCTTATGGCTAGCTAGAATTCCATGACTGGTTAATAACTCAAGATAAGTGGCAGTATGCTTATCCATTGTATCAGGGTGTATATCCATATTTATATCGCCTATAACTGATAAAGTTGTGTATTTTTTATAGGCAGTAAGGACACAATCTAAACAATGCATAAAAGGTTCTGTGTTAACAAATGAGGGTGAACGGTAAAGTGCTATGACAGCTATGCAACTACCCAACGTAACAATGAGACAATCAGCACCTTCAAAATGTGGTTCTTTGATCCCTATATTCAAATTTGGTTTTGAATATACAATTATTCCACCATTTTGATTGTTACAATTCTTAGTATATGCAGAGTTGTAATTTGCAAGTGCAGGAAAAGGTTTGTTATGTTGGATCCAACATTCGGTTAAAATGATAACATCGCAGTCAAAGTCAAGCCTAAGTAAGAGTAGTTCAAGTCCGTGAAAATTCTTATTAATGCTTCTTATATTTAATGAAAGTATATTTAGAGATTTGCTGGTGGTATAAATTAGTGTTTTACATAACTCTGGCTGACAGAATTTAGATTGAGCAATAGAAAGTTCATCTATCATATGGCATAGTTCTTTTTGTTGATTGTTATCCATAGTTGTTAAAAATAACGTTATTATTACTCAATCCATGAGTTGCTATGTTATCTAATAGGTTGTGGTAATTTAGTCGTGTTTGGTTTAGTTCTGCCCAGCTGATATTAATGTAAGATAATCGTGAGATTATTTCGTAATCATACTTGATGTAAGTGTGTATTTGTAGTGTGTAATTTTCAAATAAAGAGTGAGTTTGTGTGTATGTTTTAATGGATATGTGTGCGATAATATAATATAATATTGTTGTACTGAAATCAATGATATCTAACATTATAAGAAAGTCACAAAAGTATAACTGTGGGTCACTAATTACGCTATTAAGTTTTTTTGCTTCAGGGCTTCAAGTTGGTCTTCACTTGTGACAACGATTGGAGGCAAACCTTCAGCTTTCCTCATGAATATTTTGCCATTTGCTGTCCAGCAAAAATCATATACTAGCGTTCTGGAGACTTCGCGCGCCAAAAAGAAGAGTCTCTTAGCTTTCGGCGTCAGAAATTCCGATACGAAAATTGACGTTTTATCGCCTTCAATACCTAAAGTATGGGTATTTAGCCTGTTGGTAGTATTAGCAGCATTGTATTTTCTCACAGCCTGTAAAGCTCGGGTTTTTTGCAGATTCGTTCCAAATTCAACCACTATATGCCTTTCTCCACTATTTTTGCCTTTAATACGATATATATCCTTGATTTCATTCGTGTGCACATCTAGTTTGACTTTTGAGTGCAGTTTTTCCATAACTGTTGCTAAGTCTTGTTTTGACTCACTCTGCTTAGTCGGTATGCCCCTTATTTCCAGACATGTACTCCTTGCATGCCTTTCTAACTCATCGATTTTATTCTCCAGTTTTAATATATGCGAATCCTGCGTTACCTTTTCACTTTCCAGAACGGAAACTCTAGCATTCGTTTCCTCGTAGCTCTTTATGTAGAACTCTAGGGATTTTTGTAGTTCCGAAGTAGTTTTTTGTAGTTCCGCATTACTTTTTCTCACTTCCTTTACTTCGGAGAGAACTTTCACCAATAGCGCCATAATTTCTTCCTGCTTATCCATATTCAATGATGATGGTGTAGGAGGAGAGTTATTCGGGCGCTGGCGTTTAGTGCGCACAGGAGGAGAACCCTGTACTGGTGACTGTTTTGGTGGAGTACGCTGCATATTTTAAAAGATAATGTAACAAGAGAATATAAGTATCGAAGAGGTGTTTAAAATCCAAAAATTATGTTTATGCGGCAAATGATGTACAACTTAACAATTTGTCTTAGCGGGTGAAGTACCAGGCGCTCATAGAGTATTAGATGGTAGCCAGTACTATCGAGTATAGTTGGACGGTGATTGGTTGCCTTAGAACAATGGAGGCGTGTGCGCAGGCAAAATGTGGGAGGAGTTTCTTACTTCACAAGATGGCGGCGCTGATGTGGGCGGAGCCGGGTGGGTGGGTCCCTCTTTTTATCAAAATGGCCGCAAAACTGACGTCTGGTTGTAGTCACACTCGTAGCTCTTCTATTATATGCACTCCTATTTTTTACTTTCGATTTAAATTGAGTTTAATTTTGTTAAAATTGTGAAAAATAAATTAATATAGCTCTGGGGACGACTACTCGTTACCGAGGTCCGGAGGGAAGGGGGATGTGGAGGGGCTCTAAAAGGAAGATCCTCCGTATGTCATATAACAGAAAAATGACTTCCGTCCTTCATTACTTATTGACGTGCAGAATAATGAATAATACTGATGCCTGTAAGAATATTCTATAATATTCCAGAAGATTAATAGTAGTATCGAATTCAGAGATGCTCCTACCGCGAGCGAAGCGAGTACTCCATGTCTGGTGATTATAAATGTAATTGCTGCTTATGCTTTTGTTACCATTTAAGTACGTCATTATTATGTTAAGAAGTGATAAGATGGTTAAGTTGCCCACCTTATAGAAGGTGTCACGCCTGCAGTGTCTCCTTCTGCTTAACTGCACTACTTCTTACTCACTACACTTCGAGATATTAGTTACCATTTCACTTTCACCCTATAGTTTCATTTGATATAGATAGATAGATAGATAGAAAACTCTTTATTGTTACACCACTTATGAAATATAAAAGTTTACAAATTAAATAATAACATAGTGTTACAATGGGCGGCCTTATCACTAAAAGTGATCTCTACCAGGCAACCTTAGGATGGAGTTAAACGAACAAAACAATTGGGGCGGGTGTAGTCCAAAAATGAATAACGAAAAAAAAAGGGCATACTCAAATTTCATAAAATATTTTAAAATAAAAACGAATTTTAGTGTTATTTCTAAACAATAGTACAAAAATAAATTACTTATAGGTTTTTACAATAATTAAATAAATACAATAATTATAAATACATATCTGTATATATATACATAATAACATACATAAATAGATACATACATAAATTATATAAAAATATATACAAATTATAATATTATCTCATATAATATAGACATTGACAAAAATGTAGTGCAAAGTTAATTAGACAAATAAAATATTTTAACTTGATCCTTGAAAATTTTGAGAGTCGGTGCTTGTCTGATTGATACAGGAAGAGAATTCCACAAACGGGCAGCCTGAATAGTGAAGTATTTGCTATAAAACGAACTCGTATGAGGATGGATTTCAAGTGTGAGATTTTCTGATGACCTTAAAGTGTATGAAGAACAGTGAAGGAAACCGAAGCGTTCCTTGAGATAGCGCGGGGATGTAGGATTGAACAATATATTGTAAAGGAGAATGAGAATATGAGCATTCCGGCGAAAACGTATTGTCAGCCAATTGAGCTTAGAACGAAACTGAGAGACGTGATCATATTTGCGTAAACCAAATATGAATCTTATACAGAAATTTTGAAGACGCTCACGTTTATCTAGCTGTTCCTCCGTGAGATCTAGATAGCAGGCATCAGCGTAGTCAAGAATTGGAAGCAAAAGAGATTGAGCTAATGCAATTTTAGTGGCTGTTGGAAGAAAGTTGCGCAACCTTTTTAAGGATCCTGCTGAGGCAAATAGCTTGCGACTGGTAATATGTAACTGTTGATCCCACCTCATATAGCGATCCATTGTTATTCCAAGATTCTTTACAGAGCTACTAAATGGAATGACAATACCATCGAAGAAAACTTGAGGAAGTAATGTCCAGTCTATAGATGACAGTAATCTTGAGCTACCAATGACTATTGCTTGTGTCTTAATGGGATTTAATGTCCTTCAAGATTTTAAACAGTAGTTAGTGTTTGCAAACTACTGCTTTGAGGCAGAATATTTTAAACTACGCCGGATCCCACTCAAACGGGCTTTTACTAAAGAGAACTAACACCCGTCTGAACCGATTTTGATAAAATTTTATACATTTATATAAAGAATAAAACGTCACGTTGCTTCGGTGTAAATGCGGCCCCGTCAGAAAGTATAAGGTTGTCCGCAAGTTATTGTCTCGCCTTCTTGTCACAGGATAAATTAGCGGATATTATACACAGAAAATGAAGAAAGGAGTCATAAAAATAATGCAAAAGCAAGGTCATGAAGCAGACATTGTATGAAGAATGTGAATGATCTATGTATGAAGATTTTTCGTAGCGCTCGTAGCGAAGTTTGCTTAGCCATTCTGAATCGATCAGCCACTAGACGCGACATCTCAAACGGGTATAGTCGACCAGTGCAGGTATGCCGGCTGGCATACTCTCCCCCACACGCAGTTGGGCACCCGTAGAGATTACAAGCGCTTTACCTTCGAAAATTGTGTATTCAAAATACAAAATTTATAATACACAATATTCGAACGTAGATCGCGTGTAATTTTTATGAGTGCCCAGGTACGTGTGAGGGTGAGTATGCCGGCCAGCATACTTGCACTGGTCGACTATCCTCATTTGAGATGTGGCGTCTAGTATATGTAGGTCAATGTCGATCAGCAAAATTAAGCAACGTCCGCTGTCCGGTGACCGCTAGTGACATTACTACTGAGCGCTTCCGTGCTTCGGAGGGCACGTTAAGCCGTCGGTCCCGGTTGTTGCCTAAGGATAGCAGTCGTTACAGCATGGTGGTAGGGCACTTTGCAAATGCCCGCCTGGCTAGCTACACCCTCAAGTTGAAAAATCTGTCGCCAAGCACCTAACGGTGTGTTCCGGCAGCTGTCCTTGAGAGCCAGCAAATCTAGGTTAGTCTGAATAACATCCTTGACCACATCATCACTTACCATCAGGTGAGATAGTGGTCAAAGGCTAACCTATCAGGCATAAAAAAAAATAATAATAAGGTTTTGTGGCTAATTATAAACACTTACACTGGTTATCTGGGAAAATCGCTATAAGCGATAAGGCCGTCTTTTAGCACTAGTGTACCAAAAAATATTTATTGTTATGTTATTTTTAAGTTCTAGTGCAAATAAAGTGTTTTTTATCTATCTACTCGTATCTATCTTACACATCTCCGAAGTTTTTGGAATTTGTGTAGGGAAGTCTATTTTTGTCCAACCCAAAAATCAAAGCAAAAATCCAGCAAAGAATATTCCGCAAATTATGTCTTATTAAATGTATCTTAGTTAGAATTTATCTTATTATAAAAATCAATACTTAACAGTTGTCCAACCTCACAACTAAAGCAACACCCTGCCAAAGATTATGCCTTATATTATACTTTATTAAAATTCATCTTCCCTTTTAACCCCCAAATACCGTTCAAGAAAAACGAGAGTGACCCCGAATACCGGAAGCTCGTGAACGCGAAAACTTACAGCCCCCTATGGAACTCTAAAAATGTGGGGGAAAAAAGTTTAAATTACTTGGGTTCAGCGCGGCATAAGAAACATTGATGGATCGACTGCCGATCCAGTGCGTGATAGAATAGGGATGGGGTGAAATGTGAAAGAGACTTGTTTTTCAAAGATAAGATAGCTTTAATAGGTTTGAAAAATTCGGGAAGTTTCAATGATCTGTTACGAAGGTACATATAATATACTAGCGGCCCGCCCCGGCTTCGCATAATACAATTTAAATTGATTCAGTAGTTATCCATCGCGGACAAACAACGTGACACGTAATTTTGATATACAAAGATTATGTTGGTATATAATATATAAGGATAGGCTATGTCAAGTATATCTGGCGCTATTTATCTAAAGATTTTACTAAATCTACAATTTTCTAATTCTTATAAGATGAAAAAGAAGATAAGAGTTTAGTAATTAGTTATTGTTTAACTGTATATATAACTTTAATATACAGTTAGCTGCCTTAAAATAAATCATTGTCAATTTTGTGGTATGATACAAAAGGGTAGCTAATAACGAAGTGGTGCTTAGACAGTTCTCTATAGCTAATAATATTAAAATGTGTTTAAAATAATGTACTTTGAAAACTTTAAACATCCAGACAATACTAAATTCTGTTTAATGCAAGTATATCTAAATTTATTTCAGTACGATAATTTTCGATTTGTGATTTGGGGACCAAGCAGTTTATGAATGGAGTAATTATAAATACTCAACGAGTATAAATATTCTTCATCTTCCTACTTTCATCCCAATCATGTGAAGTTGGTAAAATATTTTCACCTTACAAGTTCTGAAAGATGTTATATATCATTCAAATCGGCTTGGAAAAATACATATTATCCGCTAACGTAGAAAACGGAATATAAGAACCTTATTATTAATTTAAGATACTTTGTTTGTTTTAAAGCTTCTTAAGACGGATTTACAAGTTGGAACTTTTCCACGACGAAGCATCACAGAGAACAATGAAGGGGGAAGGAACGAATTGAATGTGTAAATGAGTGAGTGTATAGTTAACAGATAATGTAATATATTTTTAAGAACAGGTAATAAATTAAACTAAGCAGCGCGTACAACTATTCTACTCTAACCACACAAGAACGTACTAAAATATGTTTTTGCTAACGGCACAGTTTTATAGCTTATAAGGCTCATAAACTTAGAGATGGCATGCTGATTACTACGACATCGAATGGAGTGATAATTAGTTTGACAAGTTATTATACATTAAATAAACATTAAAATTCAAGACCAAGACCGATATATCTCATCCCTAACCGATAACACTGGATACTTGTCGCCTCAGTCAGCCAAAATTAGATCCCAATAAAAACTGTATTTAGGGATTCAATGAGAAATGATCTTTTATCGGCACTCTGCTTCCGGTAAGGCGTCTAGCCCATTTTTTACGTTTTACTTTGCAAAGGCTCGAAAGAAAATCGCTCTTTTGGGACCTCTGATGATTAAAAGAGAGATATGATAAAAATATGAATATGATGCGCTCGTAGCATAGCTTCTTCAGTAGTTTTTAACCGATCAACTAAGTTAAGCAACGTCTGCTGCGGTCATGACTTGGATGGGTGACCGCTAGTGGCATTACTACTAAGCGCTTCTGTACTTCGGTTTGCACGTTAAACCATCAGTCCTGGTTATTATTTTGGGATTGCAGTCGTTATATCATGGTGGATAGGAAATTTTGTGAGTACCTACTCGCCAGGCTAGCTAGTAAATCTGTCGCCAAGCATGTTTTATTGGGAATATGGATATTTATTTCAAAATTCCTTTCAGTAATTTTTCTCAGTGTAGGTACCAACCTACTTTGGCCGTGTTTACAGTGAAAATATTTTTTCTTGGAATTTAACTAAACAAGTTGTTACAGTAGAGTTAAATTCTGTGACAACATTTATTCTGACCGTCCAGACTTTAAAGGAAAACATATTTTAATTGAAACTTAGCCATTTTTTTTTAAGTTATTAATATCTTTTATCATTTAGATTACCCCATCTGATAATAAGTGATGATGTGGTCGAAGATGTTGTTCAGGCTAGCCTAGAATTACTGGCGCTCAAGGACAGCTGCCAGAACATACCGTTAGGTGCTTTGTGACAGATTTTCTACTTAAGGGTGGTGGCTAGCCAGGCAGACATTCACAAAATCCCCTCCACCATGCTATAACATCTGCCATCCTAAGAAAACTACCGGACACGTCTACTCCGAAGCACGTGCACGCTCAGAGTAATGTCACTAGCGGTTACCCATCCAATTCATGAACGCGGCGGACGTTACTTAAGACGACGAATTGAAAATAATGGCGTTAGATATCTCAATTTTTCGCAGCAATTACTAAACATTCGGGATTGATTTTTACGTATTTCGTTAACCATGTTATTGACATCATTTTGATAATAGCTTTACATGATTGGTTAACTTTCATAACAGAGAAAAAGCAATCAAAAACTGCTCTTAAAAAACAGAGATTTGCATTTTACAGGAAGCCTAGATCGATTTAATCCTCTTAAATATCTGTATAGATGAGTCTTAACACACACTTCAATGTGGTAATTTGGTTTTTGAAAATTTGCTATAGTTTTTGTTTTAAACTATAATTACTGCTTAGGCGCATACGGCCTTTTAGCACAAGCTATGTCACGTGCGAATTACTACGTGGTCTTTCCTCCCCACGCGGAGTGAATAGTATGTGGGGGGGTACCCGATTTGAGATTTATTGTTTAACACTGCGTCGTCTTAAGTTAGCTAATCGATTAAGAACGGCTAAGTAACGCTTCTTCTTTATTTTGAAATATAACGCGTCTAGCTTTGTAACCCAAGATCTGAATTTTATTAGACGTTTTTGACGATTCCTTTCTCAGTCGAATCCAGATGTATTCTCGTGTCGAATGACTAATATAATATTATGATTAGATATCTTCACCTTCTGTTATTGCTGAGGGTAACTTGATTGGTTCGTGAAGTAAAACTATGGTGTAAGTTATTTTAGTAAATAAAATTCATACCTCCCTTTGAGCCTGTTTTATATCTTTGAATCGATATATGTATTTATCACTTTCTCTGTTCAACCTTGAAAAAAAAAATAATATACAAATAAAATCAACCAATAAATTTTCACCAAACAATCGAACCGATTTCAACACTCTAAAGTGTGAAATAACTTGTTGAAGTTGGTACCATGACAGTTCAAAAGTACCTATTATCACATTATTGGGCACATGGTACCAACTTCGACAAGTTATTTCACACTTTTGAGTGTTGAAGTCGCTTCGATTTTTTGGGTAAAATTTTTTTCACTCATTTTAGTGACCCTTGCTAATTACGGGATCGATTGTCATTCATTGACAAAGACTATCATCAAGATTTGAATTTAAATGGGACCAAACGACAAGCATCAGCTTTCAAATAAAAAAAAGAACTTTTAAAATTGGTTCACCCAGTCAAATGTTCTGAGGTAACAAACAGCCGAATTGAGAACCCCCTCATTTTTTGGAAGTCGGTTAAAAATGGGTACCTCTCACAAGTACAACCAATTACTTCAGTCGTTAAACTGGTGGGATTTTTCTCAGTAGTTCAACTGCGTTTATAATCTTTATAAAAGAGTTGAATTACTGGGATTTTACAGCTGTCAGTGTAATGGCTGTTCTTTATTTCATCACCCAGAAGTAAATATTGGATGTGACAACTATCAAAGTGACTATTGTTGATACATTTTCAGATTTAATTTAAGGTATTCCATGCGATAGCTGTTATAATGTAGCTATAGTCATGACAGCTGTCACATTGAATGAATTAAATTATACTGTTTAATTCACAAATGTGTTCGTGTTATTTTAAGAAATAGGTGTTCGGTTAGGTTTTGTCAATGATTATAATAATAATTCATTTATTTCAAGTAACTTACACTCATCAAATACGGTTTCATAATCAGTACTAATATTATAAATGCGAAAGTAACTCTGTCTGTCTGTCTGTTACGCTTTCACGCCAAAACTACAGGACCGATTTGAATGAAATTTGGTATGGAAATATTTTGAGACCCGGGAAAAAACATAAGATAGTTTTTATCCAACTGCGCAAAAAGAGGTTAATTTTTTTTCGCGCGATTGCCGACATACGCGCGGGCGGAGCCGCGCCCGGAAAGCTAGTATTTAATAAATCTTTAGAATATAAAAAATCACTTACTGAGATAACTTAAACTAACTTAAATAAATATAAATGTGCCGCAGCCCGCAATGTAGCTAAAATAAAATTAGCGTAGTAATTAATCTTAATGAATTACTTAACAATAAGACATAATATTATATTTTATAAGTACCCTACCAACGCATATGTTAGGAAGTAGACTTGCATAGCATAATCTCGGAAAATGTATACAATAATAATCAGAATCAGTCGCATTTCATGAAATTAATTAATAATAATTAAATTAAATTGGTTAATAATAATACGACAACACAACATTGAGAGTACATGTTAAATTTCCTCATCTGTACTAATATTATAAATGCGAAAGTAACTCTGTCTGTCTGTCTGTTACGCTTTCACGCCAAAACTTCTGGACCGATTTGAATTAAATTTGGTATGTAAATAGTTTGAGACCCGGGAAAAAACATAGGATAGTTTTTATCCAACTGCGCAAAAAGAGGTTAATGTTTTTGCGCGATAACCGACATACGCGCGGGCGGAGCCGCGACCGGAAAGCTAGTCTAAATATAATAGATTAAAGTATAATTAAATACCTGTCAGTAAATACGTATTAGGTATTACTCAAATACTACTATTGAGAGCCAGTAATTCTAGTTTAGCCTGAACAACATCTTCGACCACATCATCACTTACCATCAGGTAAGATAGTGGTCAAAGGCTAAATAAAAAAAATAGTACTCGTCAGATCTCACTCAAATTTAAATGGGACCATATGACAAGCACGAAATAGCTTACGAATATATAAAACATCAAAATCGATACAACCTGTAAAGAGATATGAGGTAGCACACAAAAGAAAGTTCAAATGAGAACTCCATCTTCCGTGAAACGTCCAATTCGTATAATAATATGTCATTTAATACTGTCAAATATCTCATTCCCTACGATTCAAGTCACGCAAATATGCACTATTTGTACTGCATGCAAACGGTCGGTTCATAACGTGCTAAACAGACACCACGATAGCATAATGACGTCATCTTTGACGTCACCTCCGGCCGCAAACAACGCTCACAGAAAAGTGGTAGTGCAATGTGTGCACAAACGTCAAACTCAAATCTTGACAGATAGATGAGGAGATTTTTATTGTTGTGGTTAGAATGTTGAACGTACAAACATCTATTCACCAAAGAATGCCTTGAAATGCAATACTTCTATCATCAATAATTGACGTGAAGGTTATTTTGGGTCAATTGCGAAAATGCTAATTGGCAGTTAGCAGATGTTATAAGCGCGGCTACATATCGGTTCACATCGTTTGCGCGCAAACAGTGCATATTCTCGTATTTCAGTTATAAACCAAGCTATTGTCATTACAATAGCTTAGTTTATAACTTTGCGTGATTTAAACCGTAGTGTTTCACACAATTCTTCAAAAGTAACTGCTATATATAACTATACCTACATAACTTACGTCTACACACTACATACCTATTTATATATACATATGCTCGTATACGTATTTATTAATTTGCTCAACATATCTGCAGTAATTAACTGTCAATACCAATTAGGAATAAACGTGAAAATTATTTGAACATAAACGAACTAAATGTGAATTTACTTCATTGCGACAGGGTAGTGAGACGACGTACCTGGTAATTTATTTATTCAACGCAACTAAGCACTTTGTCTAAATAAACGCGTTCACCTTTTCCTTCATTAAGAGTCTTTACGCCTTGCGCTATCGTTCAAATTTAGGCATTTATCGTAGCGCGGCGCACACGAGCACACCGTTAGCAAGGATCGAGCGGTCAAAGACAATGTCGCATGGAATAAAACATTTTGATCCTTTTTGAAGTGTTATTTATTTTTGATAAATAATGTGGAATGTTATGTAACTTTGTAAATTAATTTCGCATCTTTACAGTTTACATACAAAGTAGACTTAAATGAACCTAATAATAAACCTCTCATTGACTAACATGCTAATGTACACCTATAACTATAGACCATTGAAAAGTTACATGAGCTTTGCATTTTTTAAAGCACGCAATTTTATTTTTGAGATATGTATGGGGGTCTATAGAAGAAGCTTAACCTCAAGTTTGTGGGGTCGCCACCCTTGTCCCCCGGCCGCCATCTTGAAAAAAGGGGTGAAAACACGTATTTTGCGATATCTCAGAAACTATGCGTTTCACAAAATATTCGTTAGGACATAATTTGTAGCAAATTGCTTTGCCTATAAATATGGTACGTATATAACTTTGTGCCCTAAATTAAATATTAAAGAAGTTATAAGCAAAAATATATTTTTTTACTCTATAACTTTCTTTATACATTTTACAAAAAAATTACCCCAATAATCCAAGATATCGCGAAATAAGTGTTTTCACCCCTTTTTCCAAGATGGCAGCCGCAGGACAAGGTTGGCGACCCTACAAACTTGAGGTTAAGCTTCTATGGACCACCCACATATGTCTCAAAAGTAAAATTGCGCCCTCTAAGAAATGCAATATTCGGTCTTAAATTGTAACATTTCAATGGACTACCGTGTAGGTATCTATATTCGATTATGTACTTCTAACCATCATTGTATATAGGCAAATAACTTAGTTTTGTAGTTTGTATATCTGCTTTGTGCATGCATATCTTGGTTCATTATATTTGTATAACTGCCCCGTTGGCTTTAATGGTCGCTACGGAAAGAAAATAAGGTGCGTTTAATATAGAAGTCTTAAATCCTAACTCAGGGTCGGTACTAATTGTTTAATAAAATATACAACGTCTATATTATTATAAAAATCTTTTATTTTTAACCAAATCAGTACACGGTACAGACCGTTACATAGTCTTGCCTTAAATAAAATTATTTCTTAGAGGCATATATCGTGCTTTTTGATGGCCAATTATTTCGTGTAAAAGACACTTGTTGTAAAAATGTATTACTTCGTTTCCATCTGTTTGGCCAAGTTAATACCTAATATAAAATAAAATAAAGAACAAATAAGAAAAAAAAATACATTTTAGCCTCTAGCTAGTTTCAAGTTTTTTTAAAAACTTTTTTCTTATATATAGCAACCACGCAACTTTTTGGTTTTTGCCATAGTAAAAAAAAATTGAACCATAAAATGGAACCGACTTCAACACCCAAAGTGTGAAATAACATGTTGAAGTCGGTACCATGATAGTTCAAAAGTACCTATGATCACAATATTGTGCGCATGGTACCGACTTTGACAAGTTATTTCACACTTTTGGGTGTTGAAGTCGGTTCCATTTTATGGTTACATTTTTTTTTACCATGGCAAAAACCAAAAAGTCGGTTCCATTTTTTGGTTAAAAAAATGATCACTAGTTTTAGTAACCCTTGCTACTTACGATATCGATTGTCAATGATTATATCATCAAGATAGGTAAATACTTTTCAGTTATTGGAGTGTAACGCAAAAAAGACTTGACTGATTTTGATGCAATTTAAATAGGACCAAACGATAAGCATCAGCTTTCAAACAAAAAAATAATACTCAAAATCGGTTCACCCTTTCAAAAGTTCTGAGGTAAAAAACATAAAAAATACAGAGAATGAGAACCTCCTCCTTTTTTTGGAAGTCGGTTAAAAATTCAATTCCGATCAGGAAATAATAAATCCTAGTTAATAATGAAAAAGGCATGGTCTCAACAAAAATACCTTTACAATAATAAAAGCATACGCATAGATCAAAACAACTCGGTCACGCTATATTTTCATTGCGCACCGTAGTTGCGGCACGTGTAGGGCGCGGGACGAGCAGCGATACGTCCTCCCTCCGCGAGCGCTAGGCGCAAACTGAGATGCCCATCGCCCATCGTGTGATCCGCGCGCAGCGTGGGTACGCCGCGCGGACGCGTCTTCGGGCGTTTGGTGCCCCTATACGCGGTATTCCATCGCCGGCTGCTATCCAAGCAGTCGTGTCGTGGGGTTGGTATGCCAGGGTTCTGGCATCCTCTTCTTGGTGACGGGGTAAGTGGTCTAGTCCGGGGATCTGCAGCCTCCTTACTCGCCCCGTACCCGTCGGGGAGTCCGATAGGCGGGGGCGCTCGGGAGGCGAGAAAGTGGCGCGCCCGGGCCGGCCCTTGGAGCCCAGGGCGGCGCGGCAGCAGCTGTGGGTCCAGGTGGCGCTTCCTAGCGGCGGGCGAGGAGCCTGCTCACACCCGCTAGTAATAGCGGGATAGGGTCGGCTCCCTCCCTGATCGCCAGGAGCACTTCCTGGAGGGTGCTTAGGGCGGTTTCGAGCGTTTCAAGCTCCGCCGCCGTCCTTGTCATCTTCTTGGCTGTCTCGCTCTCGCGTGGGAACGAGACAGGTGTGTTGCGCCTTCCTTGTCCCGCGGCCAGGGCACGTGGTGCTTTGGCCGCTGAGATACTGACTTCAGGTGCGGGGGCGGGGGGTGGGGTGACACCCTTCCGCGGTCCCTTCTTCTTCTTCCCGTTCTTCTTCCTCTTCTTGCGTGTCTTGGGTCCCTCAAGGTCGGTGCCACAGGCCGGTTGGCTGGGGGCAGCGGCCGAGGGAGGGGCGCTAGGTTTGGGTAGTGTAGAAGTCGGTGTGGGGCGCTCTATTGCGCGGTCGACTCTCGCTGCGGTGGTGGTGAGTGCTGTAGTGCCCGCGCGCTTGTTCCGCGCCTCCTCGCGGAACACAGCGCAGCGGGGGTTATTTGCAGTATGGGCACCGCCGCAGTTGGCGCAGGTGGCAGGCTCGTCCAGAGGTCGTGGGCAGTCGCGCGCGAAGTGTTCACCTCCGCACCGCACGCACGCCTGCCGACGGTTGCAATTGTGGGAAGAGTGCCTGAATGCCTGGCATCTATGGCACTGTGCAGGGCCCCTCTTCCCTCTCCAGTGCTCGAATTTGACTCCCGGCATGCACAGGAGTTCGTCGACGTAGTATATGCCGGGAGTGAGGTTTGCGGTTCTCTTCATGGAGACAAAGAAAATGCAGCCTGGTCTGCCCTTTCGTGCCTGTATCTTCTTAACGTACTCGGGTTCGTACCCGAGTGCCGTGAGTTCTTCTTTAACTTCGTCCGGGTTCGTGTTGAAGGGTAATCCTCGTATGGCCAGCTTCAAACTCCTCTCCTTTGGTAAGGCGTAAGAGAACCAGGTCACCCTGTCTGCCTCTCCCAGGTTCGAGAGGTAGGCTTGGATGACCCGGTATTCGTCGCTGTCCGTGGGAGTGAAGCGGACTCCTCGGTTGTACGGGCGAACTGATGGTGGTCTTCCGAGTCTTTCCTTCAGTGCGCGGAGGTGGGTTGAGCAGTTTGGGAAAGACTCGATGATGATTGGTGGGTAGCGCGTCTCCTTCGTCTTGGGGAGCGGCTGCGGGTCTTGTGGCGTAGCTACGGGTGGAGTGGTGGGCGTGAGTGTGTCATCCGCCCATGAAGTTGATGCCCCTTCTGTAGGGCGGCATGAGGGTTCTCTCTGCGCGGTGACGACTTGCGTCGTAGCGGCCGTCTTTGCTGTGGCAGTCCTTGCGACAGGGGTTGGTGCGTGCCTTGTGCTGGCCGTTGTTACGGCGGCATAGGTCGCACGTTGTCCTGGAGCGGTTATCGCGCGGGCGCATGTGCGTTTGTTCTCTTCGGCAGCCTCTTCTATGCGCTTGCGGCGCACGCCGGGGGCCGGGTCTTCACTTGGCGTTGGGCTTGGCGAGTTGGGTGGTGACGGGTCTGGCGAGATTAGCGAGAGCACAGGGACCTCGCTATCCAGCGGTTCGACCCGCCACTGCTGGAGTTCACGTCGTGCGGCTTCAGCTGTCTCCTGCACGGCAAGCCGGAATTGGCGGTATTTTTCCGCTTCTTCGTCGGCGGCGTCAATGGGGACCCTCCGTTTAGACAGTGACCTGTCGCGGGCGGAGGGTCTCTGCTGTCCTCTTGGCTTTCGGGGAGCGTCTGGGCATCTGCCGCCAGTGGCGGATGCTTGGCGCTTGTCTGAAGAGCTCATATTGTTGTTCTGCGGCACGCGATCAATAAACCGGGTGGTTTGGCATTCGCTGAGCGTAGGCGGTCTCCGCCCTCTTGATAAGAGGGGGGGAGTTCGGAGGACGTTTTCAACAAAACGCCCCCGAGTTCCGCGATGGCTTTGGGATCCGTACGTGACTCAAGCGCAAAACAAGACTTTCCAAACTGAGATGCAAGGTTTGTTTGTTTGTTTAGGGAGGACATAGATGCTGGCTACCGCCTGTGCGGTCGTCCAGCTCCACCGGGTTTTGGGCGAGGGCCTGGCCCTACAATAGCCCGGGAGGGAGAAGTGCCGAAGGCACTTCTCCCGAGACGGGCGTAGAAGGCGAAAAGCGCTTTCTACCTCCGTCTCCTGCGGACGCCGAAAACGTACCGCTACTATAGGAGGGGTTGACAGCGAGCTCAAGGGCACCACTGTGGTTCGGACCTCGGCTTGTCTCGCTGTCGAGAGACATGGGGGGGATCGGAGCAAAATGCCTCTGTGCAACTGCAGTGTTGCACAATTGGGCCCTACTGAATAATACTCTTTGACTATTTGGAGAGCAATTTATCGTGACCTTGTTTTTGCCTCGAGCTCGCCGGCGAGCTCGGTGTTTGATTGTGTGACCTCTGATTACCTCACACCTGGGGATTTTACCTCGACGACTTGCGGATAACGCTAAAGCTGCCAACGTAATGGCTGCGATGGGGTCATCCGGGTCGTCTAATACCTGCCGTGGTCGGCGACGGGGGGGTTTGAAAAATGGGATAGAAGAGGCAGTCGAGTAGTTCGATGCCTGGACAACCAATGGGTTCGGGTGGTGGGGCGCTCGATCAAAGTATCGGCGGGCGCAGTCCTTATTGAACTGCGCTAGAGAGGGAAGGTTTAAGTCGCAATGCAACTCGGTGTTCCGGATATACCACGGGGCGCCGGTTGCACTACGAAGAAAACGGTTTTGGATGACTTGAAGTTTATGAAGGTGGGCCTCACTAGCATGACTAAACACTACTGATGCGTAAGTCATGATGGGGCGGATGCAGGCAGTGTAAAGTGTCTTCTTATTACTAAGAGACATTTTACTCTCTTTGCGAAGTAGGGGACCAAGGCGACCCATTATGAAGGCCGCTCTGTTACGGACGGTTGTTATGTGATCGTTAAAGGTGAGATGACGATCAAGGGTGACTCCGAGGTATTTTGTTCTAGGAACCCAGGGAATGGGTTCGTCGAACAAAATAAGCGGTTTCGGGTAAGGGGAGCGTGTCTTCTCAGTAAAGCACATAGCTGTGCTTTTAGCTGGGTTGACCGCGATGCGCCATTTTCGGAACCAGTCACCGATCTCGGTGATGGCCCGTTGCATGACGAAATAGGACTGTCTGTTGATATGCCACCCAGTGGTGTAAATGGCGGTATCATCCGCATATTGGGCTAGGAATACTTTGGGCTGAGAGCGTGGGATGTCACTGGTATACAGTGCAAAGAGAATAGGTGATAGCACGGAGCCCTGAGGGACTCCGGCTCTGACTGGGTGGGGGGAGGAGAGGGTGCCTTCCACGCGATAGCGAAAGCTTCTGGCTTTAAGGAAGTCTTGTAGGATGAGCACAAGACGTTCTGGCACGCCAAATTGGTATAGCTTGTAGATCAAGCCGTTGTGCCAGACTTTGTCAAAAGCTTTCGCTACGTCGAGGAAGACTGCTAGCGTAGTCTGGGGTTTGGGGTACTTATTGAAGCCCTCAATGATGTGCTCCGTGAGGCGGTGCACCTGTTGGACGCATGAGTGTCCGGGTCTGAAGCCAAACTGCTCATCTGGGATAAGGTGGTGTTCCTTAGCATGGGACTGGAGACGGTTTGCAAGTAACCGCTCGTAAAGTTTGCCTAAGGCACTGAGGAGGCTGATGGGGCGGTAACTGGTGGGGTCAGATGAGCTTTTGCCTGGTTTGTGAATGCCAATGACATTTGCACATTTCCAGGTGTCTGGGAATAAGCAGTGGCTCATAGCAGCATTGAAGATGCTGACTAAGAGATGGATGAGAGGGGGAGAGAGGGTTTTAAGAACCCTGTTGGAGATGCCATCGGCACCGGGGGATTTGCGCGGTCGGAGGGCCTTGATCAGTCTCTCCACCTCAGCGTAAGTCGCTAAGGTGATTGGTGGGAGTTCAGAGGTGACCACAGAGCTTTTACGTTCGACTTCAGCATCCACCGAATCGAGGTGAGCTTGGTCAACGTGATCTACGTTAGGGGAACACTGAGCCTCTAGGCTATCAGCTAGGCACTCAGCTTTGTCTTCGTCAAAGAACGCTGGGACTAGTGGGACTGGTCTGTATAAGGGAGGCATGTCGTTATGGTTACTTCCTTTCAAGCCTCGCGCCAGGTCCCAGTACGCATGGTGGCTTGGCACGAGGTTTGAAAGTTTATCGCCCCATTGTTGATCACGCAACTCAGACATGCGACTTTGAACCATGCGTTCAAAGTGGCGTTTCTTAGTTTTGTTCTCTTTACTGGGGTAAGAGTCGTAATGTCGGGTCACTGCTTTACTCTCCGTCACCAATCGTCTCACATCCGCTGGAATGACAAGGCGCCGGTCGTCCGGCACTATGACCTCCTTTGCGGATGCACCTACTACGGTGGAGAGGTGATTGGTGAACGAATCGATCGCAAGGGTTACGTCATCTTTTGTCAGGATGTCGTCAGGGATCTTGTCTAGGTCCGGTGAACTGATAGCCTTTAGGGCATCGCCTACTTGCTTCCAGTTCACTATCGTCTTAGTGGGGCGGGGGAGGTCAGTCGTTGGGTCGGGACCTAGTCGCAGTATAATGGGTCGGTGGTCAGAGTGAAGCTCGTGAACCACTTCTATGGAGCGTAACCGGAGTGTTACGCCTCTGAATAGTGCCATGTCAAGCAAGTCAGCTCGGTGGTTTTCCATATAAGGGTAGTGAGTGGGCTCAGTGGGCGCAATTATGTCAAAGTTAAGTTCTGCGATTAGGTTTTCAAGTGCAATACCTCTGGGATTGTTGACGTTACAATTCCATAGGATGTGCTTACTGTTGAAGTCGCCAATCAGAATGACGGCGCTTCCTAATGAGAATAGGGCTTCTAAGTCAGCTCGGACGATCGGCTTTGCGCAAGCTTGGTAACAGGATGCTATGACTATAGGTTGATGACCAGTCATAGCTAGGAGGCAACAAGATGCTTCCATATTAACAAGAGTCGGGGTAGGTAGGGGAATGCAGTGCAGGGACCTTTTGTAATAGATAAGAGTGCCTCCCCCACGGGAGTTCACTCTATCATCACGTACCGTTCTGTAATTGGCAAACCTAGGGTTCGCCTTCCCCGGTTTTAGAAAGGTTTCCTGCACGCATATGATATCGATAAGGTGGGTACAACAAAAGTCGTGGACGAGGTCACGTTGTCTGAAGAGGCCGTCAGCGTTAAATGACGCTAACGAAACTGAGTACGGTTTCGTGCGTTCGGTTGTACTACCCATAGTGGTTGTACTGGGGAGGGGCCTGGGGAACGAAGCGCTTAAGGGCGCTAAGTAAATTCGCGTGTTCCAATGTGTATTGGATCACGTCCGCTGGGGATTGAGCGTATTGCATCTTGTGGAATAGCTCTTGTACCTCATTGATGTCAACCGACATAGCCAGATCGCTGACTAGGTTGATTGCCTCTTGAAGAGGGGCAGCCATCAATGGCATAGGTGGAGCTTGTGGCCGGGAAGCGGCGCGGGGAGGCGCGCGAATGGTGTTGGCGACGGGTGCCGGGAGCGCGGGGCGAGCCGGGGCCGGTGCGCGGGCAGGGGCCGCGGCGCGGGCGGGTGCGGGTGCGGGCGCGGGTGCGGGCGCGCGGGCCGGGGCGCGGGCGGTAGCGACGGTCTTAACCATACTGGGTGGTTTAGACCATGCGTTACGGGCTGGGAGCGGCGCGGGTATTACCTGTGAGGCAGGTACTACCGTTAGTTTAGGGCTTACCCGTTGGTAACGGTCGTAAGAGGGACGGGTCGGCCTATGCCTTGCCACCCTGTGGTTCACTCGAGGTGCTTTAGGGCAGCCACGGTAATTCGCGGTATGCCCTTGAGCACCGCATAAAACACAGCTGGGTGGGTCCGGCGAATCCCGGGTGCGAGTGCACGCTGCTGTCGCGTGATCGCCTAGGCACTTAACGCACCTAGCGCGAGCGAAGCAGAAACGGGAGGCGTGCCCGTATAGTTGGCAGTTATGGCACTGCGAGGGACTCCCATTTTTGTATGGGGCTTGGACATCGAGTCCTGAGAGGCCACAGACCTTTTTTAAATTAAAAATGGCCTTGCCTTCAGGAGTACGATCTAGTACTACGAGTACTAGATCGTAGGGGCTGCGGTCCTTCCCGCTGTACATGCGGTGAACTGCATGTACGGGGAAGTCTTGTGCCTTCAGGTCGGCACATACCGAATCGGTATGTACCTCCTTGGGCACACCGCGGATGACCACTCGGAGGACTTTCTCCTCTTCGAGCGCATAAGTGTGAAAACTTATGCTCTCTTTACGGAGGAGCTTTGTTAGCGCTCTGTGATCGCTAATGGTGGACACTTGAACTTTAATGCCCTGCTGCGTGGAGCGGGCATTAGTGTAGTGGATCCCACGATCCGAAACTAAACGGGACAGCATGTCCCATTTGGTTTTGTCCTGAATGAACAGGGGCGGAGGCGGTTTTTCGCGGCGCGCGCTCGCGTCCTGAGGGGACGCGGCAGTGGTGGCCGGAGCGGAGGGAGGAGACGCGGGGCGCGGGGCGGGGGTCGGCTTCTTGCCGGAGGCGGGGGCCTTAGCGGGTGCCTTGGCGGGAGGGGCGGAAGTTGCGCAACTAGCGGCTTTAGGAGCACGCTTGCGTTTTCTGTCTACGACGGTATAGCCGTCGTTATCGGAGTCCGAGTCAGTGCGTAAGGCGCGACTCGGATCTACTTCCATCTCCGTTTCGGAGTCCGAAGTGGGCTCGACAACGGCGATGCTGGGACGGGTGCTCGCTGGCCTCCCGATCGGTGAGCGCGAGCGAGACCTCTCACGGGGAGGGGCTGCCACCGTGCGTCTGTTGTCAGGGCCCGGAGCGGGCGAAGTCGGGCTGTCCTCTGAGAAGGACCGGGTCAGAGGAGGGACGATGGCCTCCGGAATTGGAGTTCCGGAGGGAGCGATGAGAGTGTCCGTGAGGCGGGCACTCTCTGCATCGTTAAGCGATTGCTGATGATCAGCGTAGAGTTCGGGGTAGCGGAGGGCGAAGGTCTGAAGGACCTCCACCTCACCGTTAGAGGGACGTTGCATCCTGAGGGGAATACTCAGGATGGCCTAACGGGTTCTGTCTCCCTCTCGCAACTCGTGAGCTCACTTGTGTGAGAGGGAGTGAGTACCTATGGTGTGCCCTAGTTGTGTACCCTCTCCGAGCTTTTTTCTCGGCGGAGAGGGGTGCTCCTAAGCGCTACTCCGGGGTTGACTAGGGGTGACCCCAAGGCCAGTAATCCCGGAGCCCAGCTTGCTTCGGCTGACCCGTGAAGCGGGAAAGGCCACGGTGCAAGGTTAAACCAAAACAACAACAGTGGCCGTTGTCACCGTAGGGTGTCACACTGCGACCGCAGCAAATGGCGGATTTGATCGTTCAGACGGGTTTGGCTGACGCTACCCCACGCCTGAACGACGTCGCTTAACAGCACAAAGTGTGTTGTTACGCGACTGTTACTATGTTGTGTCGGGTAGTAAAGTGGTGAAATGCGCACCGAAAAGTGCGGTCAAAACAAGACCACCAGCCCGATATGATGTTGTTCGTCCGAAACAAGGGACTTGGGTAGGTGGTAATGCCTGACGTCTTAGAGCGCCTCTGCGCGACGGCACGGCGAGCTCGTAGCTCGCGTTGCTCGGCGTTCGGCGGCTGCTCAGCTTCTGCACACAAAACAAAAACTTCGTCAGGGCTGTGTATTCCAAGGCACTGGTCTGCAACTAGCGTCGGAACGATGACCCGAGTGAGACGGCAATAGTGCGGGGACTATTGCGGTCTCACTGGGAGATACTGGCGGAGCTGTAGACAGGTGTGCACGGCGTGGCGGCACAGGTCGGAATGTAGTGAGGTGATTTTTGAGTCTGAGATGCAAGGCGTTGTGTTCCGTAATTTATAGGTCATATTGAAAAAATTGTATAAAATACATTTTTCACTAAATTAACGACAAAATATTATTATCTATTAAATAAAAACTTCAACTAATGAATTGCATATTTATTTATTTGATAAAATACCAGATTTTGTAGAAATAACAAGAAATTTGAATGGTATTTTTGTGCCAATAGTGCCCTTTCAATCCCTTATTTACTCAGTTATAACATATATTTATCAAAATGTTATTAATGCACTCCATTGGTGGTAATATGATTGGTTTACTGATATTTTTCAATCTTTAAAACGAATAATTTTTGTTCGATAAAAAGACTGTTGAAGTTACACTGATGAAGAAATTTATGAAAACATGAGTTGGTAAAAATTTTTTTGTCGGGTTTCAGTTGTTTTTTTTATTGTTTTGGTTAATGCACTCCATTAAAAAAACAATAAACTTTCTTCCTGCATCATTTAAAAAACAAAAACTTTTATACTTTAGCTGCAACAGCCTTGAGAAAAGGGCTGTAAAATGGCTTTGCTGGGATAAAGGCTCTTAACCAAGGTAAACAAGGTTTATTTCGATCACGACATAGCATCATTCTGTTATTATTGTACGGTAAACAATGAACGCTCAGAGCAAAACCCAATTTTCGGGGCATTGTGAATTTTGTATTAGCAGGTTTTGTACATGCTTGATTAGCGATAGGTGACTGACTTATTTCGGCTCTAATTAATTAATTAGTTATTTTGTGGTCCTTCGTTCATTTTCTGTGTTGCATTTCAATACATTAAGGGTCCGTTTCAGAATGTCCTAATAAAGTTTCGGGTTGATATGCAACACATAAAATAACTGAATGATAAAAATGATAATTAACATGCAGCGCGTTTCAAGCTTTTAAACCGATGGATAGGCTAAATCGATGACTGTGGAACGCAAAGATAGTGTTTTGTTTAGTAAATGTGTTCCAGGTAGTATAACCGGTACTTACTCGAACATTCTGAAACAGGCCTTAACTCTACTACAGTACAACGCCGATTAGTCGCCGATGGGTGGCCGATAGCGATAGGTATAGTTATCCGAGTTCCGAGTTAATTGGGACCGGGGTCGATTCTGATAATCGAAAATTCGGATAATCGGACATAGACTGATAATAAAGAAACAAGTCGAATAAACTTTATTAAGGCGAGGCTTTCCACGGACTTTAGGTATTTTATTCGAGCGCGACGTATTCATTTACGCGACACAAAGTTGTGTGCGATGCGCCGCGCGCACGCTTTTAGCTTTCCAGGTAAGGTACAGTACAGTCCTACCTACGTACGGAGATCACGTCAGTACCTATGACATTTTAGAATGGAATTAACTTTTGTCGTGTATTGGAACATACGCCGGAAAAATAATCGGATCCTGTAGGGGTTCGGTCAGTACAGTAGTGTTTATATATCTATACAGGATGTTAGGGTCATTGTGTACCTACGGTTATTTTAGATGGGTAAATTATCATTCTTAAGAAAAACATTTTTATTTGTGAGAACTACATTAAATTAATATATTAAGGTTCTATTATATTTTTAGTATAGAGAAAGCCGTTTAATGCACCTATTTACAAATGGTAATTTGGTAATATTATTATATTTCAAATATATATATATATATATAAACTTCATCAAAAGCAAACATTAAATGTCACAACCATGTCATGTGAGATTCCCAGAACTCAGTAACAAGTCTGTCTGTCACAGTTGTCCTATTAACTAATGGCGTCGAGTGATATAGCTTCGTAAGAATAAGTTATATATTAGTTATTTTGTAAAACGAGTACCCTTATGCTGTCAAGACCGTGACTCTTAAAATATGTATTTATGAATATGTCTACGCAGATTAATATTAATATGGTGTGTTTAATAACAATGAATCTAGTGATTGTTTTAAGATGGCTATTTTTGTTTAATCTTTGTGGTTATAGCATGATGCGAACATTTCACGTCCATGGACGTCACAACCGTGGTTTTCATAAAACATGCTAAGGCCCATGGTCGAGACAGAATAGTTTAGTTTTGGTTTAGTTTTTTTAAATTATTATTTTCAGACCATGTATTCAACATAATAACAAATCTCAAAGAATTATGTCGTGCGTTTAAAATAAAACCGAATTCCACAATATTTTTGGATATCATTTTAGCTCATTCTAATGTACTGTTTTGCAAGTTTTATAAAAAAGATATTATCCAAAACGATACGTGTTAAGTTGAGCGCTTATAGAGAGCATTTTTGAAACTAAAAATATGTATCAATTGTCTTGGTTGTGACAGGAGCCCCATTGTAATAAATGTCATAAAGCTGTCCTTTACAGAGTGCTCAATTCAAAGTCAATAAGTACAAATTCTTACTTCATAATCATCGCTCATCAAGGCAACCTTCTTCAGGCAGATATGTGCCTTCTAGCGAAATTGGCCAGAAATAAAAATAAAATTTGCCAGATAGTGTCTATTATTGAAGATACAGTAGAACCATATGCCGTAAAACTAAAAAAAATAAGTCATAAAACAGGGCAACAGATACTATATTTAGATATAATGAGTCTATACGCGCACTATAATAAATCAAAATGTTATTTGGAATTAAAAATTGATAAATTAATTTTAAGTTACTATATAAAAAATAGTTTATGAAAATTGTAAGGTAAGGTTTTTAACAAATTTCTAATAAATTCAGTTCATAATAGCAAAGCTTATTAACCGATTTCAAAAAGTAGGGGGTTCGCAATTCGTCTATATTTTTATTATGTGTGTTACCTCAGAACTTTTGACTAGGTGAACAGATTTCGATAATACTTTTTTTTATTTAAAAGCTGATACTTGTCGTTTGATTTCTAAATGAATTCGAACGAAACGTATCAATTTCTTTAAAATCAGTTGTACACTCTAATAACTGAAAAATATTTTCCTATTTTGATGATATAGTCTTTGACAGTGAATGATAATCGATCCAGTAAGTAGCAAGAATCACTGAAAAATTTTTTAATAAATGTAAACCAAAAAATGGAACCAACTTCAACACTCAAAAGTGTGAAATAACTTGTCGAAGTCGGTTCCAAGCGCAAAATATTGTTATACTAGGTACTTTTGAACTATTATGGTACCGACTTCAACAAGTTATTCCACACTTTTGAGTGTTGATGTCGGTTTCATTTTTCGGTAAACATTTTTTTTATATTGAGACATTGCATAAGTATTGGATTTGTTAGTAAATTTGTGTAGTATTTTTTTATTATTATAGAAATAATATGTAACATTAAGTGATTTTTAATGCTGGATGGATATAAATTGAATTATGGGTAAAAAACGTAAATCCGGCTGTATGGAAACTCATGTCACGTCACGACTATGTTGCTCAATATCACACCTGAGACTTTGAACTAGTATTTTAATATTTTCCTAGGTTCAATGAGCTTGCAAAAATGTAAAGGATTTTTATGTGTGATAATGATATACATAAAAAAATCTAAATATATATTTTATTACAGTTGAGTTGAGGATTACCTAGATAGCAAATATAAAGAAATACAACAGAATAAATAAAACTCATATATTTTGGCATTGGACCTAACAATAGTGATAACAATTTAAATTTAAAATCAAGATAGGAAAATACCTTTCAGTTATTGGAGTGTAACTCAAAAACGGCGTGACCGATTTTGATGAAATTTAAATAAGACCACACCAAAAAACATTCAAATAAAAAAAAAACATATAAATCGGTTTATCAGTAAAAGTTCTGAGGTAACAAACATTTAAAAAAATAGACGAATTCAAAACCTTCTCCTTTTTTGAAGTCGGTTAAGAAGCTAACACACATACTTACTTTCGAATTTATAATATATATTATTATTATTATATAATAAACAAGGGTGGAGTAAATCTATACTAAATATAATATAGTACAGATTTGATTATTAACTTCATTATCTTAGACCCTGGGTACGAAATACTAGACATTCGGCTAAAACTAGATATAAAAACAATAATTTCATTGCACTTTAGCAAGCTTATTGAACCTAGAAAGTTATCAAAAAAACTTGTTCACATCACGGGTGTGACATCGCGTACCATGGTCGTGACGTGACATGAGTTTCCATACAGCCAGATTTATGTTTTTACTTAAAATTTAATTTATATCCATCCAGTTTAAAAAATCGCTTAATGTCACTTATTATTTCTATAATCATAAAAAAAGACTACTCAAATTTACTAACAAATTCAATACTCATGTAATGTCGCACAAATATTTTTTTTTACCGAAAAATGGGCTTGACTTCAACACTCAAAAGTGCGAAATAACTTGTTGAAGTCGGTACTGTGATAGTTCAAAAGTACCTATTATCACAATATTGTGCGCATGTTCCCGACTTCGACAAGTTATTTCACACTTTTGGTTGTTGAAGTAGGTTCGGTAAAAAAAAATCTTCACACGTTTTAGTGTCCCTTGCTACTTGCGGAACCGATTGTCATTCATTGGCAATGACTATATCATCAAGATAAGAAAAAACATTTCAGTTATTGGAGTGTAACTCAAAAAACGGCTTGATCGATCTTGATGAAATTTAAATGGGATCACACGACAAGCATCAACATTCAAATAAAATAAATCATCAAAATCGGTTCACCAGTAAAAAGTTCTGAGGTAACAAACATAAAAAACGGACAAATTGAGAACCTCCCCCTTTTTAACCAACTTCCAAGAAAGTAGGAGGTTCTAAATTCGTCTGTTTCTTTTTACGTTTGTTACCTCCGTAACTCATGACTGGGTGAACCGATTTCAAAAAATATGTTTTTTTGAAAGCTGATGCTTGTCGTCTAGTCTCATTGACCTATCATGATAATATAGTCGTTGATAATGAATCACAGTCGATCCCGTGAGTAGCAAGGATCACTAAAAAGATTAAATTTTTTTTTTTACCAAAAAATGGAACCTACTTCAACACCCAAAAGTACGAAATAACTCGTCGAACTCGGTACCATACGCACAATATTGTGACAATAGGTACTTTGGAACTATCACGGTACCGACTTCAACAAGTTATTTTATACTTTTGGGTGTTGAAGTCGGTTCCATTTTTAGGTATTTTTTTTTAATCGGTTAATAACACACATACTAACTTTCTAATTTAAAATTTATATTATTTTTATCATATAAAAGCTAGACAAGGGTGGAGTAAATCTATAATGAAAATAATATACCTAGCATAGTTTTGATTATATAATAGTAATGAAGTTAATAATTAAAGCCCAGCGTGTACCTATACACTGGACTTTGATTATTAACTTCATTGTCTTAGACACTGGGTACGAAATAATAGGCATTCAGCTAAATTAATTAAAAAAAATTTAAACATTAAAATAATACCAAAAAATGGAACCGACTTCTACACCCAAAAGTCCAAAATAACTTGTTGAAGTTGGTACCATGCGCACAATATTGTGATAATAGGTTCTTTGGAACCATCACGGTATCGAGTTCGACAAGTTATTTCAAAGATTTCAATGTTGAACTCGGTTCCATTTATTTGTAAAAAAAACACCATTTTCCTAATATTAACACACATACTATAACTTTCACCATACTAACTTTCACTACTTACGAAATCTATTGTCATTCACCGTCAATCAGGAAGTCATCAAGATAAGCGTAACGAGTCGATTTTCTAAAAGTTAGCCCTGAGCATATTTTATTTTGTTGTGTTTGATATTCATTTTGATCTTTTTCTGTGTGGCGCTGCGTAGGTCGCAAAAATTGACACAGGTCCAACGTCGACGAGCTCTGCGAGCGCACTGGCGGTCAAGTGTGCGAGATCTGATACCATGAATTCATGATAAAAAATCATATAAAATTAACATGATAACTTTTTAACATTTTTATTTATGATTTAATTTCTTTTATTGATTAGTAATGCATTAAAAAATAAATTAAAATTAAAGATTGGTAAAAAGGGAGACAAAAATCGTTTTTAAATTCGAAATAGAGGTAACTTTAGGATATTTTTCTATCGAGTGAAGTTATTTATTATGTGTATCAGATTTATGAATGAACTCAAGAATATGCTTAAAAATAACATATATTTTTTTTAGTTTAATAACCGAGTTTTTTCTTTGAGAAAAGTTAATTCTTGTATGGCGTTTTCTGGCCAGGAGCGCCTTAAGTTTAACAAACACCAGTTCTACAATAACGTTCACTTGAACATCTCGATCAGAGTAAGTTGCAACCCCATCAGGCCTTAACAAAATTACGAATTATAATAATAGAGGTACATATAGTACGCTTAGGACGATATCGGATAATTGGCGATTCGGTTAATCAGCGATTCGGTTAATCGGCGTTCTACTGTATATAAATCGTTGTATACCTAACCAGTAAATTAAACTGAAGTTATAAAGGCAACATTATTGTATATTTTTAAAGCGCTCGTAGCGAAGTTTGCTTAGCCATTCTGAATCGATCAGCAAAGTTAAGCAACGTCCGTCTCTGTCAGGTGTAGGATGGGTGACCGCTGGTGAAATTACTACTGAGCGCTACCGTGCTTCGGAGGGCACGTTAAGCCGTCGGTCCTGATTGTTGTCTTAGGATGGCAGTCGTTATAGCATGGTGGTAGGGCATTTTGCGAATGCCCGCCTGGCTAGCTACCACCCTCAAGTAGAAAATCTGTCACCAAGCACCTAACAGTGTGTTCCGACAGCTGTTCTTGAGTGCCAGTAATTCTAGGTTAGCCTGAACAACATCTTCGACCGCATCATCACTTTCTGTCAGGTGAGATAGTGGTCAAAGGCTAACCTATCAGGCATTAAAAAAATATATATTAGCTTCCTTAATGTTTACCTACTTTGAACTTGCATGTCAAACTCGTAAACCCACGTCTCGTCACCAATAACAACGCGTTTCATGAATGTTGCGTCGGAATTGACACGTCGTAGCATGTCCTCAGCGACTCTTATGCGATCGAGTTTATGGAGAAAATGTAGGTATTTTGGGACTAGGCGAGCGGCAACATGTTTCATACCCAAGTGATTATTTAAAATGGTAATGATCGACTCGTGAGACACAGACAGTTCCATGGCTATCTCTCTCAAACTTGAATGAGGATTTTCAGTCACTATTTCCTTCACTTTTGCGATGTTAACTTCACTTGTAGACGTTGGCGACCAGAGCGAGGCAAATCTTCCATCACACCTTGACCGCTTTTGAACGCTTTATGGATACTCATAAGCACGTGTTTCTCCGTAAGCTTTTTGTAACATTTTCAGTGACTCCAAACGCGAAATGCCATATGCGATGCAAAATTTAAGACTAACTCTTTGTTCGATGTTTTTCTCCATTATGAAATTCGCAATAAGTATACACAAGTTTATGATGTATATACTTAAGTAACTAAAAATAACACTGCATTTAATCTTAATAACAGATGTAACTCAGACCCCGCGTAAAAATGGGATACAGTTGTGCCAATCTAAGAACAAAATTGAATTTGTAACCATAAATCATCCATTCCCGATACTTTTTTGATTATAAATTTAAGTAGCTTTCCGGGCGCGCCTCCGCCCGCGCGTATGTCGGTTATCGCGCAAAAACATTAACCTCTTTTTGCACAGTTGGATAAAAACTATCCTATTCCATATTTTTTCCCGGGTCTCAAACTATTCATACCAAACTAGTAATTTTGGCGTGAAAGCGTAACAGACAGACAGAGGTAATTTCGCATTTATAATATAGTACTGATAAAACAGAGAGCGCTTGCATGCTTCGTACTGTACTGCACGCTCTCCGCAGGTCTTGTGGTCTATATGGCAGTCGTTAGGCTATGGGAGAGGTCTTCAGTGGCCTCAAGACTTTAGAGTCACTTCGCATGGTGGTAGGGCGTTTTCCCAATGTCAATCTACCTGGCAATCATTCAGCAATGATGGCCTAGCGGTCTGTCTGTCCCTGATTCCTGGATCCCCACCGCCAGCTTGAGCTTCACCGCATGGTGGAAGGGCATTTTTAGAATGCCCGCCTGGCTAGCTATACCACCCTCAAGTAGAAAATCTGTCGCCAAGCACTTAACATTTAACCGGCAGCAGTTCGTCACATGACGAAATGCATCTGTTATAGGCAGAGATTAATCCGCTTAACATCAGATGGGCCTCGTGCATGCTCCGTCATAATCACATATCCATGCAGTGTCGGAAATTTCAGACCGCCTGAAGGCCTCTGAAATAGACGAACTAATTTCATATATGACCACAACCTTGACCGACACGCTAATGCGACGGAAACGCCAGTAGTGAATGCCATATAGCGGTCACACAGCTAAGCAGTGTACCCAGATAACGTAAACAAGTAGGCAAGATTCGCTACGAGCGCTTCAAACGAAGAACAGAATTACACACACAGACAAAGGATTATACCGGAGTAAGGAGCTTACTGTTTTGCCACAGGAGGTTAACATTTCATGGGATTGAATCTTCGATAAATTATACCCTAGATTCTGCGCGAACGCTCCAAAGTTAACCAAACAAAACTGTGCTTATAATGATCTGAAGCACAGTTTTGTCGTCAGTGACGCGCTGATCGTCGAGTGAAACAATTCCGAAGTGCTCTGTGAATAGTTGCAAAAATAATACACTTACAAAGCGAAAACTACATGGGATTTCGTATTTTCGGTAAGTTTTATACATATTTATAGTATTTTAAGTGATAAACATTCATAATTATTTAATTATCACCTCCAAATTAATAAATCTACAAATTAAATTCCGTTACTCCTGTCACGCAGTTGTCTCTTTCGCACTCATAATAACATCCCATGCTAGACAAGAATAAGTGAGCCCTAATTCAGAACAAGTCTATTGGAGTCGCCATAATAATCTTTTATTTTCTCAGACTGTACACAGACATTTCTTTTACATTTTCCAACTTCAAAAAAGGAAGTTATCAATTTGACATGATGTATGTATGAAATATTATTAGAACTGCTATATATTCACATATAATATGGATTAGTACTTATAAACATATATACAATATTTATATATATGCTTGTATGTATGTATGTTTTATGTACTAATACGTGTAAGAGCGACTTGGCTTACAGATTGGAAAAACACCACAAAACCTTTTTCAATTTCTAGTGTTCGTCAAGAAAGGAGGAATTTCTGTGTTTTTAATGTACCTATACTGATTTCTACGTCAATTGTGGACTGATTTTTCAGATTGATTTAACTTTTTTTAACGTTGTTACCATTACAGATTCCCTCAAAATGAGATACGAAGAGAAAAGTGGCAGGTGATAATTAATTAAATAAATAATTAAGGAGGCTCCCATACAATAAAAGAGGTTTTCGCCGTTTATTTGCTAAAAATAATAATAATGAGAACTTGAAATATTCACCGAATATTTAGTTGTATATTTACTTTCAAAATAAACAATTAGGTAAATTAAAATAAATTAAATGGTACGTAACCCTGCGTGTGCGAGTTCCACTCGCACTTGGCCGGTTTTTAATCGATGTTGTATGTTAATAATTTAATATCGAAATGTCCGACTCACCTGCACAATCCTGAATGCACGAAGTTTAGCGTGCACTCTTATTATTACAGATGATTTTCAGAATGTATGATATGAATATAGTATGTAAAGGTAGTTTATAAATATTAAATATTGTATTTCATATATAATGTTAACTAAAATTAAAACCTAATAATTAATATTCTGATTTAATTATAACAGATCCCTTTTCTATCTCCCAACATCCGCATATAATCTACACACCTTTTCCACCCGGGCAAAACCACGGTATATAAGCTAGTTGACTAATACGGATAGTTAAAATTCCAATTATAAATGTCACCAAAAATACTAATTACTATATAATATTTTTAGTACGAGATAAGGAGTAAGCGACTCCATTGTATTTTATGTTCTATCACAGCAAAGGATAATAAAATTTTACGAGCTCTCTTCAATGGCGCAGAGTAAAAGTGCTATAAGTTTATTACGAAGTAATTGAAAATTAAACCTTATGCAACGGAAACAAGGTTGAATATTGTTTAATAACTTTAATAGATTTACTACTTTTTTGTGTAATTTTAAGGTTTTTATGTGTATCTCAATAGACAGAAATGTATAGGATAACTTGAGCCGTTTATATGCGTTCTGTCAATACGAAAAGTTGCATCTAGGGTATATTTTATCGAAGGATTGAATAAACAAATTAGCAAGTTCACAATACCACTTCTCATCGAATAACCTTGTCGCATTAAATGATACATATTTTGTATGTAGTCACAGATGATAACGTCTGTAATGACTATTTTGCCATAGTCCCCCGGAGGAATTTTACGTTTTAATTGGTATTGACAGATAATTACCGTGGAATAGGTAAATACAAGTCATCAATACGTATGTAAACAACGTAGATTTACCTTGAAGCAGGGCTAAATTAACATGTTTGATTCGATAGCTAAAATAACTTAATGAAAATTGTAAAACAAAAATTCCTTGATAATGGACGAAACTCACCGAAAATCCAGAGCCTCACTTGGAGCATGTCCCGTGACGAAATAAAAGTTCCCGAGGACCACTAGCACTTTGTTTACCGAATTAGTATAGTTTTCACGTCTCCAAACAAGTATTTAACAGTATTTTCTTAATTTTTGCATAGACCGCGCACACACAGGTTTTCAAGAAGTCAAAGACAGTAGCGCCGCCACGGTATAACGGCGGCGCGCGGTAAACTTCTCTCAACCATAGATAGGTTGAAGATATGGCTCATTTGGCGGGAAACGGTTCGTTCAAAATCAAGCCATATGAAATAAACCCAACATAACCTTTAATTATTACTGCACTGCTTATTGTTTGTGGATTTGCCTTCGTGAATAACATGAGGCGACATGAACTAAGAAATATTTGTACCAAATTACATCAAAACCCGTTAAGGCATTACGAGTTAATTAATCAGTATTTTCAACTCAATATACTAAAAAGAGTACATTACTCCATCAACAGTAAATAATATGTATAAGAAATAATTCATCGTGATTAATTCAAATTTCAGCCCCGTGGGGTGCCGGGTTAGAATTGCACCACCCCATATCATCCCATGGGTGTCGTAAGATGCTACTAAGGGAAAAATACTGGAAGTTGGGCAGCAGCACCTTCTAAAGAACTGCCAACTTACACTGCGATCCCCAAGATGCCTGCCAAGCGTGGGGATTATGGCAAATACTCCCTTAATAGGTCATTTAATTTAAATGCTTCAATTTATTTTATATAAACTCATTCGGTAAAATTCTAATTATGAAATGAAATATAGACCTTTATTGGCACACTTTATATACATACTTCTGAAAGAAAATTAAAAAATTTAATTGAAGGATTATTCTCCTAACAAAACAATGCTTTAAAACATTTTTTTAATTATTAAAGTACAATGTGTCTCGACCAAGGAGATTTCAATTCAATTTAGGTACACATTATCTGTGGTGAGCGCTTGCGCGCGCAATGAGCTGGTTCCGAGCCAATAGACAATAACATAATTTTTCCATTTTGGCGCTATTTCGTACATACGAATTTGATTAATATTTTATTATACTGATGAAAATTTAACTCCACCTGACATTTTAGAAACAGCTACGAAACTGACGAATAGTCTTTTGCCAGAAAAATCAAGAAAAGCGTACGACAAATGTTACAAAGACTTAATGACTTGGAAAATGAACAAAAAGGCTAACTCATTTTCCGAAAACGTTTTGTTAGCCTACTTTCAAGAGTTATCGGATAACTTTAAGTGTTCGTCCTTATGGTCTAAATATTCTATGATTAAAAGTACACTGAGTATTTACAACGAAATTGATATTACCAAATATTCAAAACTTGTATCATTTCTGAAACGTAAATCACAAGGATATAAAGGGAAGAAAGCCAACACATTATCAGCTGAACACTTAAATATTTTTTCATCTCGGAAAGAGTATTTTTAATTTTCAATATCTGAGTGGAAAAGCCGTTTTTATTCTCTAGAGGATAAAGTAAATTGAATTTAGAACATCGTGTGCACTAAGTTTGTGAATTAAAAAAATCCATTAAACCTATTTACTGCTACCTCTATGGTGCCGAATATATCATACAACATTTTTTTAATTTGTTTAAAACTCAGACTCGGAACCTCCTTGGTGTTCTTTTTTCAATTTGCTTTGTACGCGGTTCTTTACGCGGCATTGTCATTTCACGTGTTGCACTCGAGTGCAAAGATTTTTCACCTCGTGCTCTTTTGATTCCCTCGCTAACGCTCAGGATTCTAATTTTGAATCACTCGCTGCGCTCGTGATTCAATTTTAGAATCCTTCGCTTGCTCGGTCATCAAAATTGAACACGCGGTTAAATAGCAACTTTGCACACTTGTATAACAAATAACTATTTTCATCCCACCATCTCGGAAAGAGTATTTTTAATCTTCAATATCTGAGTGGAAAAGCCGTTTTTATTCTCTAGAGGATAAAGTAAATTGAATTTAGAACATCGTGTGCACTAAGTTTGTGAATTAAAAAAAAACATTAAACCTATTTACTGCTACCTCTATGGTGCCGAATATATCATACAACTTTTTTTTAATTTGTTAAAAACTCAGACTCGGAACCTTCTTGGTGTTCTTTTTTCAATTTGGCATTTAGTCATTTCCTCGCTGAGGTGGAATGAAAAGTTACGTGTTGTACTCGAGTGCAAAGATTTTTCACCTCGTGCTCTTTTGATTCCCTCGCTAACGCTCAGGATTCTAATTTTGAATCACTCGCTGCGCTCGTGATTCAATTTTAGAATCCTTCGCTTGCTTGGTCATCAAAATTGAACACGCGGTTAAAAAGCAACTTTGCACTCTTGTATAACAAATAACTATGAAATGAAGCGCCCGAATAATATCTTTCAACGAAGGTAAGAAGTATTGATTCATTAGACAGATGAAGAAAAATACTAGTTACTTAATTTAAAAAAATTGTTACTAAACGCTATCTCACTAAGTAATGGCTTTATAGATAGATATTTACTGGCTTCATATTACTTAAATACTTATAATATTGTTACAGATTGCACTAATATTTGGAATAATGGGTGCCTGCCGAAGACAGGAATTATACAACATTAAATTCAAAGACGTCGAAGTTTTCGAATCATCAATTTTAGTAAAAATTTGGAACACAAAAAACAAAATAGACCGATCTTTTACCATACCGGGGAAATATTACCAATTATGTAAACAATAGGTACATAAAACTGCGACCAAATTCATGTAGCAATCCTTCCTTCTTTTTGAATTACATTTCTAGGAAATGCACCCAACAAAGAGTTGGTATTAACAAATTTGGAATGTTGGGTAAAACGATAGCCAATTATCTTAATCTTTCAAACTCAGATTCGTACACAGGACATTGCTTCCGCAGAACTTCTGCGACCTTACTAATCGATGCTGGCGGAGACATAACAGCACTAAAGTGTCACGGAGGGTGGAAGTCAACAACAGCTGCAGAAGGCTACATAGACGATTCTATAACTAACAAAATCTTAGTATTCAATTTGATACTTAATTCCATAGAAAATAATAAAAATGAAATTAATATAAACGTTCCATTGTGAACCCCGACAACGACTAGCTCTTATAGCGCCTCCCAGCCTGTTATGCAGGTTCAGTTTCATAATTGCAATATTCAAAATGTGAATAATTATTATAATAAATAATTTGTTTCTTTTATATTGCATTTTATTTAATGTAGCTACCTATAGCCATGAGATTAAATAAAGTAGTGTATGGAACTGCATATAATTAGGTATTAAAACACCCGTGTAATCTTATTATGAAACTCGCCTGCGGCTCGTTTTAAAAAACTACACTCATGTTTTAATACCCTCTATTATATGACAGTTGCATAAACTACTATTTTTAATTTTCTTAAAGAATTCTAGGTTAAGCCTGTTAACACCTTCGACCACATCATCACGTGAGATTGTGGTCAAAGGCTTACCTATCAGCAATAAAAATAAAAGAATTATGTATTTACATAATTCTTTTATTGGCATATTTTATATAAAATATGCCAATAAAAGTCTGTATTTCATTTCATAATTAGAATATTACCGAATGAGATTATATAAATATTTTTTATGTAACAATCGAACTGGCTTCAACACTCAAAAGTGTTAAATAACTGGTTGAAACTATGATAGTTCAATAGTACCTATTATCACAATATTGTGCGCATGGTACCGCCTTTGATAAGTTATTTCACACTTTTGAGTGCTGAAGTCGGTTCCATTTTTAGGTAAAAGAATATTTGTTTCACACTTTTTAGTGACCCTTGCTGCTTACGGGATCGATTGTCATTCACTGTCAACGACTATATCTTCAGCATAGGAAAATATGTTTCAGTTATTGGAGTAACTCAAAAACGGCTTGACCGAATTTGATGGGACCACAAGATATAATAAACAAACTATCAAAATCGGCTCACCCAGTCAAAAGTACTGAGGTAATATAAAATACAGACGTATTGATAACTTCCTCCTTTTTTGAAGTTGGTTAAAGAATATACTGCCTTGATAACTTTTTTAATCCCGTAGTTGTTATGTTTAGTAATGTTCTATGTGATTTTCGCGCATATGGGACGAACATATTACCTAAAGCTATTGCCACGTCGCGTCGTCATCGGGGTTCGGTAGTTTTTTTATTGGGTGCCAGTCTAGGTTAGCCTTAACGACATCTTCGACCACATCATCACTTACCATCATGTGAGATAGTGGTCAAAGGCTAAACTATCAGGAATAAAACAAAGTTTGTTTAATTTTCGTAGTCAATGTCATCAAGCTGCTATTTAGCAATATGGGTGGCATATTCTTAAAGAAAAACCCCTGTTTAAAAAATTAAGAATTAATGCGTTACTAATTAAATGCCCCGTGTATCACCTCTGACGAGCCGAGCCTCCAGAAGGTGCAGAGCGCTCCACGGATCAAGACGCCTATTTGGAGTTTAATTTTCTATTTGAAACACATAGATTATGTGATGAGTATGGCAGAAAAAACATGATAGTATAATAAATTCAGTGTGGATAAACAAAGTAAGATTTATTCTTTTTACAACCGTGTTCTATTCCCGAACTGAATATATGGCTTTTTTTAAGTCTATGAATGTACTTTTTCTTGTCACTAAAACCGATTACGGCATTGAAACCATTTCCTTAGAAGAACTTTTTAGGGTTGACTTCTCAAATAAAATAAAAAGATACAGATATCTAGCAGAAGCAGTCATAACGAATATATCGATATATTATTGCTTTTTGAATTTTTTATTTAGATTTTTTAAAAAAAAATTTTTTTTTTTTTGACGGAATAAGCACGAGGAACCACCTGATGTTAAAAGACTCTTGTGCCTGTAATGGATGTGATTCATATATTTTACTACCTACTTTGTAAATATTCAAAGGGAGCGCAGTGCAGTCCAGTGTTGCCGCGGCGGACGCTCTAACTTAAAAGTTTCAGACAGTACTAAAAAAGCTTATTGTTTTAAGTTTTGAGTCTCGTAGTAAAAGACAATTGACAAAATACTGACCCATCTAAATGGCTTAGCTGTTATATATAATACTAGCAGCCAGCCCCGGCTTCGCACGGGTAATTACGTTAAGACTATAAATTGTGATGTAAGCTATCCTATCATTCAATTTGGAACAAAACTTTAATTGCACACGGTGTGCAAATAAAATTAAAAATTGGTTCAAAAGTTTAATAGTCCATCGCGGACAAACAACGTGACACGTAATTTTTATACATAAAGATATAAAACGAGACATATAAAACAATCAATGTATGTGTCAAGCTAGCACAAAACCCTTTTTGTGAGAGTTCCATTGGCACTTGACTGTTTTTTTATGCCTGATAGGCTAGCCTTTGACCACTATCTCACCTGATAGTAGTGATGATGTGGCCGAAAATGTTGTTCAGGCTAACCTTTAATTACTGTCTCTCAAGGACAGCTACTGGAACACACTGTTAAGTGCTAGGCGACAGATTTTCTACTTGAGAGTGGGAGCTAGCCAGGCGGCTATTCGCAAAATGCCCTACCACCATGCTATAACGACTGCCATCCTAAGACAACGACCGGGATCTATTAGGGGGCTTAACGTTTCCTCTGAAGCTCGGTAGTAAAGTAATGTCACTAGCGGTCACCCATTCAACTTATGACCGAGGCGGACGTTGCTTAACTTTGCTGATCGAGTCAGAAATGCACGCACAAACTTCGATACGAGCGCTTCCATAGTTTTTATTACAACCCTCTGACACTATCTGTCGATAAAAGATTGCGTGCTGGAATATATTAACAAGCTAAGCTTACAAATCAACGGTAAGTGCTTACTACAAAGTTTCCTTGGACATAAACAAACACTGCTTTAGACAGTGAACAGCGAAGCACGATAACACAGTACATATACATTAAACAAACATAATCCTTAAGTATAAAAAAGGCATGTTTGTAGTATAACACAAGTTGAACTATACTGTGTCGCTACATCCCGATACGATGGTTGAAGAACGAGAGCAAGAATTAAAGTTATGAGTCATTGTGTCATGTTAGCTCAATTGGTTAGAGCATACCCCGGCTAAAGGGGTGGATGGACGCGGGTTCGAATCCCGCACATGACTATAATTTTTTCTCTCGTAAGTTTGCAATTTTGTAATGTAATTCGCTTAGCAGGCGTTATTGCAAACTTAACAATATTAAAAAATAAACAAGGCAGTAGGAGAACAAGAATTTATGTCATATTATGGTATATTGTTGTACGGAGTTGCAGCTGGTATAGCGACCTTCTTCAACTTATTTATAACTTAGGAACGGACGGACAGATAAAAGGACAGACATATACCCAATGCAGGCTTAATTCTATAATTACAATAAAAATCCTATGATTATTATATCAATTTAAGATATTAATGGGCTCTCGTTTTTATTTTTAGAGACGAACTTCGCGATGATGGCTAAGCCTTCTAGGAAATTATTGTTGGTTAATTCAAATTATAGCAGAATAGTGGCCAGCCCCGGCTTCGCACGGGTATTTAAGGACATATACCCGCCAGCCAAAACGTAAACCAATTTATAAACTTAACTTGTTATTTTAAAAAAAACTCGCATGTAAATATAGCTTATTATTAGACCTATCGTTTCCGGTTTAAACCTTTTTTTTGGACTAATAATTACAAAGTTTAATATATAAACACTCGTTTTTAGGAGTTTGAGCGCGTTATTCGAACGTATTCCGTAGTTCCAGATTTATAAAAAAAAAATATGGTACACATGTATAAATAACTTCCCAATATAGAAAGTTCATTATATTTTCCATGTTTGTGGCGCAATAGAAATACTAAAAACATGCTTATTTTGCTTGAAAGAGGTGCTTAAAGTTGGATCTTTCTTTTATCTAAAATTACGAGTTTTTGAGCTAGTGTGATTTAAAAACTGTATAATTTAATGAAAATCTGATGCACCACAAACCTAGTTATTAGGATAGTGATTACGTAGGTAAAAAATCATTGAGTTTTATTCGCTATTATTAAAATGAGATTGGAAATGCGTTTGTATTGGGGCGTTCGTCTAAACTCTTAGCAAAAATGTAACTTTATATATAATATTCTATCGCCTATGTTCATCAGGGATCATGTAGAATTCTAATGATGAAAGATTTTTTCAAATCAGTCCAGTAAAATCAGTTTCAGAGCCTATTCAATGCAAACTAACAATCATGTATTTTCCCTTTATAATATTAGTTTAGACGGGTATATTTTATCGAAGTAGACAACCTTCGATAAACTATACCCCAGATTCTGCGCGAACGCTCCAAAGTTAACCAAACAAAACTGTGCTTATAATGATCTGAAGCACAGTTTTGCCGTTAGTGACGCGCTGATCGTCGAGTGAAACAATGCCGAAGTGCTCTGTGAATAGTTGCAAAAATAATACACTTACAAAGCGAAAAATACATCGGATTTCGTATTTTCGGTAAGTTTAATACATATATATAGTATTTTAAGTGATAAACATTCATAATTATTTTATTATCACCTCCAAATTAATACATCAACAAAATAAATTCCGTTACTCCTGTCACGCAGTTGTCTCTTTCGCACGCATAATAACATCCCATGCAAGACAAGAATAAGTGAGCCCTAATTCAGAACAAGTCTATTGGAGTCGCCATAATAATCTTTTATTTTCTCAGACTGTACACAGGCATTACTTTTACATTTTCCAACTTCAAAAAAGGAGGTTATCGATTTGACATGTGTGTATGAAATATTATTAGAACTGCAATATATTCACATATAATATGGATTAGTGCTTACAAACATATATACAATATTTTTGTGTGTGTGTGTGTGTGTGTGTGTGTGTGTGTGTGTGTGTGTGTGTGTGTGTGTGTGTGTGTGTGCATGTGTATGTATGTTTCATGTACTAATACGTGTAAGAGTGACTTGGCTTACTGATTGGAAAAACACCACAAAACCTTTTTCAAGTTCTAGTGTTCCGGTTTTTAATCGATGTTGTATGTTAATAATTTAATATCGAAATGTCCGAGCCACCTGCACAATCCTGAATGCACGAGGTTTAGCGTGCACTCTTATTAACACAGATGATTTTCAGAATGTATGATATGAATATAGTATGTAAAGGTAGTTTATAAATATTAAATATTGTATTACATATATAATGTATAACATTAATATTGTATTAACATTCATAATTACTCAAACACGTTTACTTTATACATTTTGCTGTAACACGCAGGTATCTGAACTGCAATTCAGGTCGGATACATTATATAGTTATATTATTTGTTTTTAATTGGTTTTTGTTCTGTGTGGAATAAATAAATAAATGTTAATGAAAATTAGAGCCGAATAATTAATATTCTGATTTCATTATAACAGTTCCCTTTTCTATCTCCCAACATCCGCATATAATTTACTACACACCTTTTCAACCCGGGCAAAACCAGGGTATATAATTAAGCTAGTTGTATATACGGATAGTTAAAATTCCAATTATTAATGTCACCAAAAAAACTAATCACTAAATAATATTTTTAGTACAAGATTAGGAGTAAGCAACTCCATTGTATTTTATGTTCTATCACAGCAAAGGGTAATAAAATTTTACGAGCTCTCTTCAATGGCGCAGAGTAAAAGTGCTTTAAGTTTATTACGAAGTCATTGAAAATTAAACCTTATGCAACTGAAACAAGGTTGAATATTGTTAAATAACTTAAATAGATTTACTACGTTTTTGTGTAATTTTAAGGTTTTTATGTGTATCTCAATAGACAGAAAGGTATAGGATAACTCGAGCCGTTTATATGCGTTCTGTCAATACGAAAAGTTGCATCTAGGGTATATTTTATCGAAGTAGACAACAGTCGCTTTTGTTATTCTAACAGGTACATTAAATAACATATTATCATCTTTCTTCATGAAAGTACTTTTCCCTCTTCTCTTCTTCTTCTGAATCTTTATGAAAGTACTTGAAGGAATATGCTGAGATGTCTAGCTACCCAACACTTGCCATATACTTTTGGTTTTGATGCAATAGTGAGTAAGCCTATTGCAAATTTTGCCAACAACTACCGGACACAATTCCATACTCCGGACTGCTAACGATAATTATTTTCCAGATCAATACCCTAGAGATTACAAACTAACGCTTTACGCCACTCGACTAACGAGGCAGAGCTATACTAAGTGCTCTAAGAAACTATAAATAGTCCTCTTTTTACCAAATGCACAGCGACACCCCACTAGATAATGTTTGATGATCACCTAATTAAGCGTAGCAGAATGTTGCATAGCCCTGTGCCATACATTTTATGTATAATTTAGCTATCTTTTATTTTTAAATCAGTGTACGCAAACAAACATTTTGTAACGAGTGTTTTCAGAAACATTTTAAAACGCTCTCTGGCTCTAGGTCATAGACAATGGAGCAAAAAGAAGAAGAAAATAAAAGCCGGATTTTTCGTTTAACTGAAACAGGGCCGTAAAGGCAAAGCTCTAGTGCAAGCTATAATAATATGCACGCTGCTACTGGAAAGACAAAATACAAATTGTGTATTATAGACACTAGTGATCTTTGTTGGTCCCCAATATAGCTCACTTGTGCCTGGGGTCATTGTATGTCCCCAAGCTGTATTATGGTCATAATGGAAGCGAGAATGTAACAATTGACCAGTGCAAAAAGCATAATGTTGTTCAATAGGTAGGTACTTCAAGAAAAATGACGCACTCATTTATTTTTATCTCATATACTGTGCGCAGGCTATGATTTTGTTAGAAGAACTATTTCAGCCAGGATGATGCTAAAACGGTAGTCAAAGTTGAGCAAACGATTTATCATTATTTGCCCCAAAAGTGCCTTAACGGAATAAGCATGAGAGTCACCTGGTGTTAATCGGTGACCATTACATGACCAAATCTCTGCCCGTAATAGATGCATTTCGTCACAAATGATGAATTGCATCGCACTCCTTACTTTGAGAAATGATGTTGTTATGTCTAATGTGTCTGTAATTTCACAGGCACCCAATAGAGTTAGCCATTAGAAACTTTTTACCGATGGTGCCAGCCAAACTTGTACTAAATTACTTTATATTATTTTTTTGTGTTTTTGATAAATGTCAGACATAAATGTCAAATTTACAAATTAACGACAAGAAAAATAATGTGCGGGATTCAAACCCACGCCATCCACCCCTATAGCCGCGGTATGCTCTGACCGACTGAGCTAACATGACAATGACTCATAACTCTAATTTTTTCTTCAATCTTTAACCATCGTATGATTATGGAACGACACATATAGTTCAACTTACGATGTGCTATACTACAAACAAGACTAATTTTGCAATTAGCTTTAAACTTGTTAATGATGACGCAACGCTATAATTTTAATATTTTTATTACGGATTTTTTTTTTTTACCGGCGGTTTGCCTTTATTAAACAAAATACTATGAACTATATACAACACTACAGCTACTACAATAAAAGCATTTAGACACCTATAAGTCATAGCAGACTCATAGGCAGTCCAAATGCTCCAGCCCACTCCCAGTTGGCAGCGTGCCCAGCATGCTTACAATACGGATTACATTACAACATTACAAATTTCCGAGAGAAAAATTTATAGTCATGTGATAAAAATATTGAAATAAAATCAAGTCTAATTTACAAGATTTCCAAGGTAAATGGTGCAAGCTATTCTAGCGTCACTTTGACAGTTGCCAAACCCATTTCCTTTCAAAACTGGAACACGGTAAATTTAGCATGCTTTAGAATAAAAAGCACTCTATTTATCACACGACGAGGCCCCAAGATCGAATAACACACACACACACACATAAACTCCAAATTTAAAAATATCTTTTTAAATCTTTAGTCGTCTGGGATAAGTAAAAAGATCTTCTAGCTTAGCACAGTTATATCTTTAGGTAGCGCGCCGCCCTACTATCCAGTTATGTTTTCTTTGTTCGGGCAACAGTTTTAAACGAGCAGGTATTGAATTTCCAAAACGTTACGAACAAACTGTATTGAAATTTATAGAGCCATGCTTTTACATTTACAATGGACAGGGCGCCTGCTTCGGTTGAGATAGACAACGAGTGTAAAGTTTGCATTTTGATGCGATTCCGAAAACAAACCTTTGTACTCTGATCCCTATCTTTTCGAGGTGAATTCGACGAACAACTTGAAGTGGTCTGTGAAAAATCATGTAAATTGACAGTTATAACACCGCGGTGAACAAAGTTGGCAACTTTAGGTGGAGACCTAAAGTTGCCAACTTTGGTCACCGATGCGTGTTGGAATCAAAGACGATGCTAACTTTTGTCACCGATTGGTGTTGGAGACACAAAAGTTGCTAAATTTTGCTTGGTGGAATAAGCTTTACAGAAACTTTGGCACCAACACGTTACACTTTGGCACCACCTTTCGGTAATTTTAATACATTAAAATTCAAAATAATATGATTCGTTATTTTTTCCGGTAAAGTTTAATAATCCCTTATACATGTATGCAAAATTTGGAAAATAACACTATAAAAAGGATGTTAATATCTGATTTTCCCGCCCAAACCCCACACGCACACTTTCATCATTAGGTTCGTAGCATTGTCAATGATGGTTACAAGATGGATATGCATGTCTTCCCGAAAATATTTCCGCATAATGAATAACATCTGAACGTGACACACATCAGTGGCGACGTGACATGACACGAGGCTGTGTGTAACGTAACACTGTATATTATAATAACCTGTCACTGTACACAAGCATCCAAGCACCTCATTACATTTGTCCCCTACTCATAGACAAGGAGATATAACCTTTTTTTGTATCTTAGATCACGGTTTAATTTGTTTAAATTGAGCAAAATTGTTATGACGTCGGAAAATAAGATTAAATACAATCGGCCAAATGCGAGTCGGAGTCGCGCACGAAGGGTTCCGTACCATTATCTCGTCTAGGAAGCACTCGCAGCGAAGTTCACTTAACCGATCAGCAAAATTAAGCAACATCCGCTACGGTCATGTGTAAGATGGGTGACCGCTAGTGACATTACAACTGAGCGTGCACGTGCTTCGGAGGGCATGATAACCGGGACCGACCCGGTTGTTGTCTAAGGATAGCAGTCGTTATAGCTTGATGGTAGGGCATTTTGCGAATGCCCGCCTGGCTGTCGCCAAACACGTAACAGCAGCTGTACTTAAGAGCCAGTCATTCTAGGGTAGCCTTCAACATCTTTGAAAACATCACATTAATGAGACAGTGGTCATAGACTACTCTACCAGCTATAATAAAAAAATAAATGAAATCTGACCTCGTCTCTCAGTCTACACGATCATCACTCCACGTGACAATGACAAATACACCGCAATATAATCTAAATAGCACCTTAATAAAATCATATAATAATATGTAAGCATAAAAAATACAGGTATTGGCGGCCTAGAAGGCAAAACATTTTTTGACTTGATCGCTATAAGTACTAAGGCCCCGTTTCAGAATGTCCTAATAAAGCTTCGGGTTGCTATGCAACACATAAAATAACTGAATGATAAAAATGACAGTTAAGGCCCTTGGGTACGTCAAATTCGTACTTTCTAAAGCGAACTCCTCCGTAACCGCTGAAGTTGAAGATTTGAAAAAAATATATTTTATAGATGAATTCAAGTACAACATTTGCAACATATGATTTTACGGTATTATTATTACTTTTGCCGTAAAAAAAATTCAAACTACATACCATTTCTTGACTTATATTGCGAACTCCTTCTAAACGGCTACGATTTTTGAGAAATAAATTGTACCATAAAATTTCTAGATAGATATACTACAATTATAACATAGCATTTGTAAATCCATTGATATTTTCCTAAGAAAATGTCGAATTATTCAGATTTAGAACGATAGCGGTTCCGAGGTGCTCTGCGCGGACGCAGGCGGCAGTGTTGCGCAAGCGTTGGCACGGGGAGGTTGTGTCGCTCGTAGCTCCGCTCGCGCTTTCGACTGACAACGATCTTGTCTATGTATTAGTGCATTGACACGCGAGATTCGCAGCTGTGTGCGTGTAATGATTCGCTCGCTGCAGAGGGCCAACTTGATTGCGACGTGAAGTATGTGCGTTGTCGCTTTATTATCGGTACTTTGTAGACAAATTTTATTTGAATTGTATCACATATGAAAAGAATCAAAACTTGAAATTGACAATGTTGTAGGTACTTTACAAAGGGCGGCATTACCAATAAGATCAATGAAAGGTTTAGGTGCATAATATATTATTATGTACAGAATTAATTAGTAATGTCTATAACGCTCTCATGTTATAACTGGTAAACTAAAGATAATATTTTTTTTTATATTATGGTCAATAGTTTCCGGCTTTAGTAGGTAGTTTGTAGGGTACAAAATGGTTCTCTACTACATTAAGAGTTTGTATGGGGTTTCATACATCTTTTGGAGTTCTAAGCTTTTTTTGATAATTGTATTAGGTGTTTTGATATAGGTTAATTAATACTGCATAAAGATAACATCTGCCAAGTGAAGATGGGTAACTTATCTCGAAATCAAAAGCAGTCCGATTTGGCTGAAAATCGATATCTAGGTTTTTCTAGACGTCCTTATTCCAAATTTGGAATTTATTTTTCGATGACGTCTGCCAAGTGAGAAAAGTTCGTCCGATATGGCTGAAAACCGATATGTAGGTTGTGCTGTGCGTCATTATTCCGAATTTGGAATGTATTTTTCGGTGACGTCTGCCAAGTGAAAAAAGTTACTCCAATTTGGCTGAAATTCAAAATCTAGGTAGTTTTATTCCGAATTTGGAATTTATTTATCGATGACGTCTGACAAGTGAAGAAGGTTACTCCGATTTAGCTTAAATTCAAAATCTAGGTAGTTCTAGACGTCTTTGTTCCGAATTCGGAATTTATTTTTCGATAACGTCTGCCAAGTGAAGAAAATTACTCCGATTTGGCTGAAATTCAAACTCTAGGTAGTTCTGGACGTCTTTATTCCAAATTGTGAATGTATTTTTCAATGACAACTGCCAAGTATAGAAAGTTACTCCGATTTGGATGAAATTTAAAATCTAGGTAGTTCTGGACGTCTTTATTCCGAATTTGGAATGTATTTTTCGATGACGTCTGCCAAGTAAAAAAAGTTGCTCCGATTTGGCCAATAATCGATATCAAGGTTTTTCTGGACGTCTATATTACAAATTTTAAATTAATTTTTCGACGACATCTGCCAAGTGAGGAAAGTAACTCCGACTTGGCTGAAATTCAAAATCTAGGTCGTTCTGGAAGTCTTTATTCTGAATTTAGAATTTATTTTTCGATGACGTCTGCCAGGTGAAAAAAGTTGCTCCTATTTGGCTGAAAATCAATATCTAGGTTTTTCTGGATGTTTTTGTTCAATATTTGGCATACATTTTTCGACATCTGCCAGGTGAGGAAAGTAACTCCGATTTGGCTAACATTTAAAATCTAGGTATTTCTTGACGTTTTTATTCCGAATTTGGAATTTATTTTTCGATGACGTCTGCCAAGTAAAAAAAGTTCCTCCAATTTGGCTGAAAATCGATATCTAGGTTGTGCTGTGCGTCATTATTCCGAATTTGGAATATTTTTTCTATGTCGTCTGCCAAGTGAAGAAAAATACGCAGAATTTACTAAAAATGGATATCTAGGTTGTTTTAGACGTTATTATTCCAAATTTAGAATTTGTTTTACGATGACGTCTGCCCAGTGGAGCAAATTACTTTGATTTAGCTGAAAATCGATATCTAGGTTGTTCTAGACGTCTTAATTCCAAATTTAGTATTTATTTAACAATGACGTTGGCCAAGTGAAAAAAGTTACTTCGATTTGGCTACAAATCGATACTAATCTTGGTTTTCCTGGACGCCTTTTTTCCAAATTCTGAATTAATTTTTCGATGACGTCTGCCAAGTAAAAGAAGTTACTCCAATTTGGCTGAAAATCGATAGGTATCTAAGTTGTACTAGACTTTCTTATTCCGAATTTGGAATTAATTTTTCGAAGACGTCTGCCAAGTGAAAGAAGTTACTGCAGTTTGGCTAAAAACTGATATCTGGACGTCATTATTCAACATTTGGAGTTTATTTATCAATGACGTCGCCAAGTGAAGATATATGACGTATCTCGAAAACGGTAAGATATGTAGTGTAACGTTGTGCCTAACGCCGTTACTTAAATAAAGTATTCTTCGTAATATGAAACAATAGATGTTAATCATAAACTAAAAATATATTAATTAAATTCTTTAACTCACTTACATACCACTTAAAATTATAAACTTACGTTGATATTGCTAATTATGGAAAATAATTACGTGTGGAACCCACGGCTTGTGAACGTTTAAAAGTATTTTCGCTAATGCGTCGAAAACCAGTGAAAGAACGCTAAACAAATTCCTTATCTGTTGAATGCAGTTAGCTTAACTACTATGAGTTAATCTGTGGCGTGCAGTCATTTGTCTATGCAATTGGCAAGGAACACTCGTCTTGCACTAAATAAAAATATAATACGTACTATCGATCTTAATTAGTATTTACTTGTTGTGAAGTGCGTGAATCCCTCTAGGGTGAGTTCCTTATTTATTATTGTTATTTCATAGTGCTGACTAAAACCTATGTAACGTAAACAGCTGTGCTGCCCTACTGCGCTAGACTGTGAGTTTTAAAATGTGAGTCGCTAGTAATAGTACCACGATCGTGTCGGCGCGGCTTGGCAACACTTGGCTGAGGAATATCAGCCACTAAGCCGGTGTCTTCCTTCCAGGATTCCACTTCACTGACTTAACCTGAGGACGGTTGTTTCGAGCACTCGCTACCTAGATCCAGAACTATCAGCAGACCTGGATCACGTGTACTATCAGGCCAGTATCTCCCCCCGGTCTATATAACTTCAGGTAGAACTGTGCGGCTGTGCAACCTGATAAGGCCTAATAAACTTTTCAAACCTATTCCCTGAGTTTACCTACCTGCTGGCCGTGGGTGATTAGCAGCTCCCTAACGCTGCAGTAGGATAAGAGTAGGAAAATTATGATTACTCGTACTTATCAATCAATTATTGAAATCTCCTAATAATTGAGAAAGTGTCTCGGTTACCTTTTCACGATGGAACCAATTTTTACAATATAGCTGTAGATATTTATATAATTAATAGTAAATGCTTCCATCTCAAGGGCCGACATGTCTAAATACCTCGTAAGGGGATTGATTCCTTTCAACCCTTGTATAACAATCTACAATTTTTGAGGATCATCTCTGTAGGCGACACATAACTGTATGTGTTATATTATATGTTTTTTAATGTCTTTAAAAGGAAGTAGCTATTTTTAAGGTAGCCTTGATGGTATTTTTGTTGTGTATGTAATGTATGGAAGTTGCATTATTTATATTTAACAGATACGATTGTACTATCTATGCAATTGAATAAGCATAAAAAACCAGCCCGGATGTCAGAAGGGCTAGGGCAGGGCCGCGGGGCGCACAAACCATTTTGTATTTTTGCGTACGACACAGTCGTCCCTTTTCTTATTTTTCAATGTACAATTAAACATAAAAAAAAAATATAAAACATACAAATCTTCCTCTTATATCGTCGTTTTTAATTGATTAAACCTGCGTGGGCTATAATCTTATTTATAAGGAGATTTGAATAAACGATTGATTATGATAATTTTCGTACTCTTATCCGGTACATCTTAGCGTTTTAAAAATACGTCATCTATCTTTACTTAGCAAACGTCATTGAAAATTGAAATCCAAATGTAGAATAATGACGTCCAGAAATAAATTTTCAGCCAAATCTGAGAAACATCTTTCACATGGCAGACGTTTTAGAAAATTGAAATCCAAATTCGGAATGAATACGTCTAGAACAACCTCGATATCGATTTTCAGCCAAATCGGAGTAACTTTTTTACTTGGCAGACGTCATAGAAAAATTAATTCCAAATTCAGAAAAAAGACGTCTAGAACAACCCATATATCAGCCAAATCGTTGTAACATTTTTCACTTGGCAGACGTCATAATAAAACAAATTTCCTACGTCTACGACCACCTCAATATCAATTTTCAGCCAAATCGGAGTATGTTTCTTCACTTGGCAGATGACATAAAAAATATATTCAAATTCAGAATAATGACGCCCAACACAACCTAGATATCGGAGTTTCTGTCTTCACTTGACAGACGACATTAAAAAAATATATCAAAATTCGGAAAAATGACGCCCAGCACAACTTAGTTATCAATTTTCAGCCAAATCGAAGTAACGTTTTTCACTTGGCAGACGTCATCGTAAAGTAAATTCCAAATTTGGAATAAGGACGCCCAGAAAACCCTAGATATCGATTTTTAGCCAAATCTTAGTAACTTTTTTCACTAGGCAGACGTCATCGAAAAATAAATTCTAAATTTGGAATAAAAACGTCCAGAATAATAATAATAGTTGTAGGGGGCTAGGTATACTTTTTAAATAAAATTTGGTTTAATTCGACTGATACGTGTAATCTCCATTCAACAGTTAGCAAGGAAGCACAAAAAAATTGAAGGTAGGAAAGTAGACATGTAAATTTAAATCTATGAACACTATAATGTTATCGAACGGGTGGCGCGAAGATTTGAATCCTGAACATGCCCCCACGCGTTGAAAGCTCGTCTTTCAACTGTAGACGTCATCTTCGGGCAGCAATGGAACAACCTTGCTGAAAGATCTTCGAACAACGCCGTTAGTCGTTCTGATGTCAGCGACTCTGTTTATTTTATCAACACCAGGGTACACAGCGACGATACGTCCCAATTTCCACTTCAAGGGTGGAAGGTTATCTTCCTTTAATAGAACAAGAGTGTCAATCTTTAGGGAGTGCTTGCAGGATCGCCATTTTACACGCTGCTGGAGTTCAGCTACGTACTCTTTGCTCCATCGAGTCCAAAAATGCTGGCGGATCTGTTCGACACGCTGGTATCGGGTAAGTCTGGTGACAGGATAGTCCTGGTAGTCTTTCTCGGGTAGGGAAGTGAGTGGCCGTCCGATGAGGAAGTGGCCGGGCGTTAGAGGTGTCAAGTCTTCTGGGTCCGTAGAGAGGGGAGTAAGTGGCCGAGAGTTAAGGATTGCCTCGATCTGGACCAACGCAGTAGTAAGCTCCTCAAACGTTAAATTACAATTGCCCAGCACTCTATTTAAATGATATTTAGTCGATTTGACACCAGCCTCCCAGAGACCTCCGAAATTAGGGCTATACGCCGGAATAAAATGGAAATTTATATTATCTTGGGCTGAATCAGCAGCCAAAGAGTCACAATTGGTTTTGAGAAACTTCGATAGTTCATTATATGCTCCAACAAATGAGGTACCATTGTCTGAAAAAATATTTAAGGGCTTCCCCCTTCGCGATATAAATCTACGTAGTGCTAATAGGTAGTTATTACTCGATAAGTTGCCCACAAGTTCTAGATGGATTGCCTTAGTGCAGAAACATACAAAAATGGCAATATACGACTTAATAAGCTTACAACCTCGACCAGAGCGACTTGCACAGGAGATGGGGCCTGCATAATCCACGCCTGCAGCACTTTCAAACGCATAGCCTCCAGGTTTCAGGCGCTGCTGTGGTAAATTACCCATTAATGGAGCAAATACCCTACCTTTCATGCGGTTACAACGCACACAATGACGATAGCATTTCTTAGCTAAATTACGACCGCCTATAGGCCAGTAAGTTTCTCTGATTGTGGCCAATAAAAGCTGAGGGCCAGCATGCATCAACCTTTTGTGTTCAAATTCAAACAATAACTTTGTAACATGATGTGTGGACTGTATAACTATAGGGTGTTTTTTCTCAAACGAAAAATTCGAATTATCTAATCGACCTCCAACGCGAATTAACATATCGTGGTCTAAGTAAACGCTGAGTTTAGTTAGTGGGCTTTTATTAGGCAGGTTGTGTTTTTTAAATAATAATTCATATTCAGGAAATGATTGTTTTTGCGAATGTCTCATAATTAAAATAGTAGCATTTTGTAATTCGTCAGCACTTAAATACGTCCTATTACGCTCAGTCCGTTTTTTTAAAATATCTACAAAACGCAACACGTAGGCAACGGTGCGCTTAAGCCTTAGAAAATTTGAGAAGCGACTGAAATCGATAAGTTCGCGAGGGTTGTTAGATGACGTGTGTAATGAAACTTCATTTCGAGTTTCAGGTAAAGTTTTGACAGTACTTGGAGTGGTGGGCCAGTGCGACTCATGCCGCTTTAAATAATCTGGACCATGCCACCATAACTTGTGAGACTGAAGAGACGCAACACTCACACCGCGGGATATCAGATCGGCGGGGTTCTCATCAGTAGGAACATGTCTCCAAGTACAGCTGTCAGTTTTTTCTAAAATTTCAGCAATACGATTGCGTACGAATGGTTGTAACTTTGACGGTAGCATTTTAAGCCAACCTAACACTATCATGGAGTCTGTCCAAAAAATAACGCGATTGATTTGTGCTCGCAAAGCATTAATGCATTTTTCATAAATACGAGCGCCAATCAACGCACCACAGAGCTCGAGTCTGGGGATAGTCGTGGGCTTTATGGGAGCGACTCGGCTCTTAGCGAGAAGCAGGTGAACTGAAACCTCATTGTTGTAGTCAATACTACGAACATAAATACAAGCACCATACGCGAGCTCGGACGCATCCGTGTATATATGGAAATCCAGCTGGGCATATGAGTCACAGATGACGCGTCGCGGGATACGCAAGCTGCTCAGACTCGGCAGGTCTTTAACTGTTTCTATCCACATCCGACTTATCTCAGGAGGCAACTCCTCATCCCACGATAGCCGTTGAAGCCATAACTTCTGTAAAATAATTTTCATCGAGATGACGCAAGGAGACAAGAGTCCTAAAGGGTCAAAAATTTGAGCGATGACAGAGAGAATATCACGCTTTGTGTTCCCTTTCATAACGGCGGGACTGACAGGGAAATAAAATTGGTCTGTCATTGAGTTCCAGCCGAGGCCTAGCGTCTTATTGGGTTCAGTGTCTCCGAGGTTCAATTCAGTAGTGGACTGTCCGGGTTCTGACACTAATTGAGGCTCATTGGACTTCCATTTCCTCAAGGGCATGCAAGCTGATGCGAGCTCGACAGTAACCTGCTCACGGATACGCAAAGCTTCGCTAATGACGTCACTTCCGGTCAACAAATCATCGACATAAAAGTCGTGAATGATGATTTCTGCTATTGTAGGGTCTTTACATTCTAGACCTACTTGTTTTAAACACCTACACGAAAGATAAGGTGCACTAGCTGTCCCGTAACTGACTCGGTTTAATGTATATGACTTGATAGGATCAGATTCGTTTTCGCGCCAAATTATTTGCTGTAGCGGTCTGTCTGCTTCATGCACCACGATCTGTCTATACATCTTCTCGATGTCGGCTACAAGAACGTATTTGTGCTGCCGGAAACGTAATAGAATAGACAAAAGGTCATCCTGCACCGTGGGCCCTATCATTTGAATATTATTAGACGACACTCCCGAAGAAGTAGGGCAGCTTGCATTAAATACGACTCTAAGTTTAGTCGTCGTACTGCTTTCACGAAGGACGCCGTGATGTGGAATGAAATAATGAGGCATTTCAGTAATTGGGTTGCACTCTGACATGTGACCAAGAATATCATATTCACGCATAAAGTCCTTGTACATTTTACTAAATGAATCATTAGCTTTAAGTCTACGCTCCAATGATAACAAACAATGCTTAGCTCGCTGATAAGAGCTCCCCAACACGTCTGGTGTTTGTTTTAACGGAATTCTTACGCAAAACCGTCCGTCTGCGAGGCGAGTTGTATTTTCAACAAAGTGTGCTTCGCATAACTTCTCTTCAGGAAAATACTGATTTGACTGAGGGCTTACTTCTTCAAGCTGCCAAAAACGCATTAATTGGTTTTGAATGTCATCGTTAAAATTATGAGAAGTCATCGAATCAACTTGAGTAAAATTACATTTAATTTTATGTGGCAAAGTCGATACGCGGCCGCTGTTTACCGGACCAGAAACTATCCAACCGAGTCTAGTATCATAAAGTATCGGCTTTCCATCTTCCAGTTTAATACTACGCGAACCCAAAATATCCCAAAAAACATCAGCGCCGATGATTAAATCAACGGCGGCGGGCGAATGATAATGAGGGTCTGCTAAGCAAATATTTGATGGAATATTTAAATTCCTTACATCTATCTGACACCCGGGCACGTTATCAGTTATAGATGGCAAAATAAAACAACTCAAATGAGTTGAAAAGTTTTCATTCAACGATTTGATTTGCACGCGGCACATCTGACTAATGTGTGTTGTTATATTATTTATGCCTATGACAGACTTATCTGTGCGATCAGCTGTTAAGTTCAATTGTTTATGCAATCTTTCGGTCATTAGGCACGAAGTGCTACCGCTGTCGAGAATCGCACGGGCGATGACCTTACGATTATCGTTGTCGTATAATTGCACTAATGCAGTAGATAATAAAACATCACACTGACCTTGACCTGTATACTCGCATGTAGTAGTAACGTTCCCCGTGAGTGCGAGGCTCGGATTCTGAGAACTGCTCGTAACAACAGAAGGCTGCAACTGCATTGACTGAGTCGAGCCACTGAAATTACCGTTATCGCAATCAGCTGGCATCGATGCAGGTGACGGTTTCGTACCGAAATCGTTTACGTGTATAAGTGTGTGATGTTTACGTTTGCAAACTTTGCATCCCGGTTTCTTACACGTGTTAGCATAATGTCCAGTCCGAAAACAGTTGAAACATATCTTATAATTAGGCAATAACTTGTATCGCGCTTCACTACTTAATGCGAGAAACTTCGAACAATTATTTAAATAATGTTCTTCATTACAGTTCGGACACGGTTTCATTGACGGCGCGTTGGAATTATTTTTATTTTGATTGCTATTAGAACTACCTTGTACAGAAACCATAGCCTTAATTTTTGTCGCATGCTTACCACCAGGTGACACATTGTTTTGTGACATTTCAATCGTCTCAATGAAATCAGCTTGATTACGTAAAAAACCTAAAAATGAATCAAGTTTTATCGATTGATCCTTGTCCCTACATAAATCGCCTTTGCGCTTTTCCCACTCGCGGTATGTTTTTGAGTCTAACTTGTGCGTAAAAATATAAATCAAAAGAGTGTCCCATTTCTTCACGGGTTCTCCCAGTGATTCAAGTGCACGTAAATTCTTATTTATTTGATCTATCACTCGTTTTAATGTGACGGAAGACTCTTTTGTGACCGATTCGATATTGAATAAGGCTGAGACGTGATTTTGTATAAATAAACGTTTATTATCAAATCGTTCACATAAGAGCTTCCATGCTACGGAATAATTAGTCGCAGAAAACTCAACGGATTGAATTACCACAGCAGCCGAACCTTCTAACGACGACCTTAAGTAGTGAAATTTATTTATTTCATCGATATCATCGTTGAGGTGAATTAAACTGGAAAAGGTGTCGTGAAACTCTAACCAACGTTCGTATGAGCCACCGAACTTCGGCAACTGGATAGTAGGCAACTTAACGAGTTTGTGATTAGTGCGAGAATTCGACGTAACTGATGCCTTGTCACTCTTATCATGCTCATTTTGGTAGTTTTCTAAAATTTCCTGAGCATGAGCGCATAACATATAGTATTGCGATTCGAAATCAGTTCTCTCGTCAGCTTGAAGTTCCATGTTTTCAGAACTACACTCTATTTTTAACTGTACCTCATCGTATAAGTCATATAAAGCTTCGATCTTACCGATACGCAATTGTAACTCCCTGGCGTCCGAAGTAGTCATTTTCGCTATATTGATAGATTTTAAATGACTCGCAAATGCAGTAAGACGACCTTTGATACTGCCGCGTTTTTTGATTAGATCCTTTTCCTCGGTCATTCTGGGAGACGGGCACGGTTGACCTGGAATTGATACAGGTAGTCTTTGTTTACTCATGTACTTAGGATTATGACACAAAGTACGTAGAAACACCTAATATGATGAAATGAATTTAACATCAAATACCTGATCACGACAACACGATGATTTAGTAACAATTAAATGTATTTACCTAAATGAGAAATGCTGATTAACATGAAAACAATGAGATTTGATAACAATGAAACATGATAAACTATGGTTTTACAGTGGTTTTACACGTCGATTAGCAACAAACTTACACTAATTTACTTCTAAGACATTACATGAATAGGTACGTACTCACCTACATTTGACAATTAAACTTGCAAAACTGTTGAAAAACTAATGATAAATTGGTTGAATTTAATGTTAGTTAAATAATTTTGTCCAATGAACAAGCGTACTCGTAATATTTAACTAACTAAGTACCTAGGTACATAAACCTGAATTTATCTAACATCAAGCAATATGTCGAAAATTGAACGGTACCTATCACTTATGTTAGTAAGTAAATAATTCTATTTGACATTCGTTACTAACCTTATAATACGTCGAATTATACCTAAAATACCTGATTAGAGTGTTGGGTTCAAAATTAAAGTCTCACGGTTCACTTCACAAAGGCTTTTTTTCACTTCACACACGTAGACTTGAACTCTCGACCACTCTCAAATGGCGTGCAATCCCCGTTGCATTTATTTGCACTCCACGGCTTCAATAATGTATGCAATCTTCTTCCTCAATCAATTTATGAGCTGGTAATCCAATCCGGCGTAGATTTAGGACCATGTAGGGGGCTAGGTATACTTTTTAAATAAAATTTGGTTTAATTCGACTGATACGTGTAATCTCCATTCAACAGTTAGCAAGGAAGCACAAAAAAATTGAAGGTAGGAAAGTAGACATGTAAATTTAAATCTATGAACACTATAATGTTATCGAACGGGTGGCGCGAAGATTTGAATCCTGAACAATAGTAATATAAACAGTAAAATAATAAAAAAAACCTTTTTTAAAGCCAATAACACTTTTTCCAAATCTTGTATTGCTGCTTGAGCTGTACAGTAATAGGGTTAGTGCACAGTTGACTTCAGTACAATTTTTCACGCAAAATAGTTATAAACATAAATTTAACTTACAAATTATCCATAAAATAACATCAGTTTCAAACACTTTTTTTATAAATTATCCACACAGGTGGTATTTATATTTTAACTAAATTTGTGTTACATACGTGTTTGTATGTGTGATGCTTTATGTATCATATATATATATAGCGATATATATATATATAGCGATATAAAATATAAATATATCTAAAGCGATTTTTTTTAAATGAAAATATTAAATATATTTTCTACTATATATGTTTAATTTTTTTTTATTATTTTTTCCGTAATGTCAATTAACATAAATTAAAAGATATTAAATGTCAATAGAACAACAACTTACAAAAAAGCCCGCCCCCAGTCGCACCCTGTGACATTTATATATATATATATAAACTGGATGTATGTAAAATGTATGTTAATATGATCATTATATAGAAATCATAAATAAATATGTATATTATTAATATATAAATTATGAATACATAACATTATATTAAAAGGTTAATTCTTAAAATTATCAATTAAATAAATTTAGGAAGTAATCGATAAAACTTTTTCAGTCTCATCATAGTTAAACGTGAACAACCAATTAACAATGATGCTTTTGGCTTCAAACACTGAACTTTGTTTTATATCGCACTGATTCAGGAGTTGATTATATAAATATGTTTCAATAAAAGGGCTAAATCTTATTATATAATATAGGCATTAGTTGTACGAATAACAGGTAATTTTAATTGGGAAACTCGTTTATGTAGCATATTACTAAAATCAGCAGGTTTTTAAAGTGTTTGTGTGCGAACTGAGAACAACCTAGATATCGATTTTCAGCCAAATCGAAGTAAACTTTTCACTTGGCAGACGTCAACCTAAAACAAATCGTAACTTGGAATAATAACATCTACAACAACCTAGATATCGATTTTCAGCCAAATCTGAGTAACTTTCTTCACTCGGCACATGACATTGAAAAATAAATAAAAGGAATAAAGACGTCCAGAACAACCTAGGTAGGTACACTATAAATTTTCATACTGATCTCAGTCGCAGTTGCAACTGCGGATACTCACTAGAATAATGCGGTAGGCATATAAAGTGCCATGTTACCGGAGCGCATCGCGCATCTGCATATTCTTTGACCGTTATATTTGTGCAGCGAGCGCGGAACGTATGCGGCGATGCGCGAGTAAAGTAAGCTCGATTAGGCCCAGATGCTCAAGGCCATTGGCGACTCTAATCGCCTTAACATGCAGCGTGTTTCAAGCTTTAACCGATGGATAGACTAAATCGATGACTGTGTAACGCAAAGATAGTGTTATGTTTCTTAAATATGTTCTGGGTAGTAAAACCGGAACTTACTCGAACATTCTGAAACAGGCCCTAAGTTTCGAAAAAAACTATAATTCTACAGCTCCTGTATAAAGTCACAAAGTGGCTAGATATCGGATAACGAAAAATAAATTACCCAGTCACCACCACATGTTTTTAACCGACTTAAAAAGAGGAGGAGGTTCTCGATTCATCCGTTTTCTTTTTTTTTTGTTTGTTACCTCAGAACTTTTGACTGAACCGATTTTGATAATTCTTTTTTATTTGAATTTGATGCTTGCCGTTAAATTTCATCAACATCGGTTGAGCCGTTTTTGAGTTACACTCACTGAAAAATATTTTCCTATCTTGGTGATGTAGTCGTTGACAGTGAAAGACAATCGATCCCGTAAGTAGCAAGGGTCACAAAAGGGAGTGAAAAAAATTTTTTTTAACGTAAAATTGAACCGACTTCTACACTCAAAAGTGTAAAATATTTAACTTGTTGAAGTCGGTACCATGCGCACAATATTGTGATAATAGGTACTTTTGAACTAACATGGTGCCGACTTCAACAAGTTATTTCACACTTTTGAGTGTTGAAGTCGGTTTAATTTTTTGATAAACATTATTTTTTTCACACTTTTTAGTGACATGTGCTAATTACGGGATCGATTGTCATTCACTGTCAATGAATATCAAGATAGGTAAATATTTTTTAGTTATTAGAATGTAACTCAAAAACGGCTTGACCGATTTTGATGAAATTTAAATTGGACCAAACGACAAGCATCAACGTTCAAACAAAAAAATAAATTCCAAATCGGTTCACCCAGTCCAGAGTTCTGAGGTAACAAACACAAAAAAGAAGACGAATTGAGAACCTCTTCCTTTTTTGGAAGTCGGTTAAAAAGAGAGCATGTTACTGAAAGTTATAAAGCCGGTTAAAACCTGTAATTAGCAGGGATTCTAGTATATTTTCAGCATTGCCCCGTTAGATTGCAATGCTTATTGAAATAGGTTTCAGCATTTTGATCACGCGTCGTAAATCAATCATTTCTTTAGAGGTTGATTTTCACGAGGTTTAGTTTTCCAAAGGTCACAGCTTGCGCCAAAAACAAATCAAATGAACAATCTTGAAAGTATTTCAAGTTTCTGGCCATTTTAGATTTTGTATGGTGTCGGATTAAGTTAAGATTACGAACAACTTGAAGGCAGTAGGCACCATATTTTCCGAAAAACTTAAATTGGTAGGCATACTACTAGAGCAGATTTTTTGACGTCAATACGTCTTTAAAATTGCTTCCATAGGAATGCAATTCAAACTATACAACATTAGACTTCATATTTTAACCTTTTTATTTTGTTTTAACGTGCATGAGTCCGACTCCCGACCCCCGACCGACCAACTTTTTGTATTTGTTGTAATAGCGGCAACAGAAATACATCATCTGTGAACATTTCAACTGTCTAGCTATCACCGTTCTTGAGATACAGTCTGGTGACGGACGGACGGACGGACGGACAGCGAAGTCGCAGTAATAGGGTCCCGTTTTTACCCTTTGGGTACGGAACCCTAAAAACGAATGATAACAAAATCGGGGGTTACAGGCTGGTGTTGCAGCTACATATCTATCATCCCCATCCAAATTTCAATTACACCACTGGATAGCTAAGGAATCACAGAATTTACTATCTCACCTGATGGTAAGGCTAACCTAGAATTATACTGGCTCTCAAGGCTGCTGTCGGAACACACCGCTAGGTGCTTAGCGACAGATTTTTCTACTTGAGGGTGGTAGCAAGCCAGGCGAGCATTCGCAAAATACCCTACCACCATGCTATAACGACTGCCATCCTAAGACAACAAACGGGACCGACGGCTGAACGTGCCCCACGAAGCACGGAAGCGCTCAGTAGTAATGTCACTAGCGATCACCCATCCAAGTCATGACCGAGGCGGACGTTGCTTAACTTTGCTGAAAGTTAGGCGGTAACCTCCGCCTGTAACAGATGCATATCTAGAAGTAACAAACCAAACCATCACCTTGAGACATACAGTTGTTAAGTCTTATGTGCCTATAGGCTGACCAACTGACGACTGACGACTCTGTTATATATATATATATATAGCATTTTACAGGGCGTCCCGTTTTTCAACCGTGTCCTGTATTTTAATAAGAAAATATACGTGGTCCAGTATTTCACTGACCGCTGGCTCGGGCCCGCCGCCTGACTCATAATACAGCACGTAAGTATGGCGGAAGTGAACAGCTGCGAACTAAAATAATAAACGAGAAGTAGTTTGACGTAAAGTTTTTACTCAATACCTCGTTGGACATGTTTAAATAAGGAAATAACATAGAAAATAAAACATGGCTTCCTATTTTATGTAGTAGTGGACAAAAAAACGGAAATAAATTGGAAACAGGAAGTGTTCCAGAGAGGTAACAATAATATAATACTCGTATACGCAGACTTTTAAAAGTTTATTTTGCTCGGACAAGTACTGAAACCTGTAAAGTCACAAATAATTTTTTCACCATAAATCGAGATTTTTTTAAATGAATTTTATTCTTCTTCAAATGTTACTTCAAAGTGATTTTACGTCTTTTAGTTATATCCTGTATTACACATATATACAGGCAAATGCTCTGGCTGTCTTCCACACTCAATTATAAAACACCTACTACACCTCGTAAAAGAGTCAGCAAGCACGTTACCGTATTCCAGTTAGTTCCTAAGATAAAACAAAATTACGATATTTTCTATTTCAACAATAAAAGCAATAATTACGCGTGAAATTAAACAGTTTTCTTATCTCTCACAGTGCTTGTATAATTGGTGCAGAGTCTAAAGACACAAGGAAGGCATATTGTCCACAGATTATTCCTAAAAAACACGATTAGCGGCGATGTATTCACCGGACGCTCGGAAGTGCAACACTGGTAGTGACTCAGGTTACCCTGAATTCGTCTAGTAAATATGGAGGGCATACAACTCATCCACATGTAAAAAAATCTTAGATTCCAGCAGCATTCTCATTTATCATCTTCCACCACAGAATCGCTTACCAACACGTGTGAATGTGGTCATTTTGACCTCTTTAGTAAAAATAAGTCAATTACTACTAGCTATGTAATAAACACTGACTTACCATGTTGTTGTAACATGCTATATTTACTTATCTTATATTCCACAAATCGGGTAGGCTTACTGTATATAAGGTGGATATTAATTGGTAGCTTTCGTACGTGTGAGAATGGAGTAAACCGCGGTTCTCGCTATCATACTACAAGGCAACGCGCCGCGCTTAGAAAATAGTTGCCTATACTGATTTTAGGTATGTGAAAATTAAACATGAGTGGAACACATTCCGTTATCGATTCTACACCATCCCCCGCAGTATTCTTGATGAATTAATATCCACCTTATATATGTAGTAATGTCGTATAGTATACATGGCACTTTGCGTATTAGGTACAGTAACGTCCTAACACCACGAGACTAGACCACGACAATACTAAGATTATTTCAACTCTCTGCGACAATAATTTAATCTTAACTAACGTCTTGACTGAACCTGCAGAGCTCTACACCGAATGCCCGCCAAAACTGCTCCACTTTCGAACGTCATCTTTCTTTGTAGAAATCAAATGAATTACTTTTAAATGCTATATTAAAACGCGAGTCCAAACAGTTTCCATCAATTGAACACCTTTTAATAAATAGTATCATTAAAATATTGATATCACGACACTATCAAAAAGTCTATGTAGTTATATGTATATTATAGTCATTTTTGTATATTTTCCCATCTGCCAACCGGAACTGATGACCGTTAGACGACAAATTTTCAAACGACTCCCTTGAACTAATCCCTAAATAAAATGTATATGAACAGAGTTCAAAACTACTCCACTAATTTTACCTTTACATCTCCTAAGGCCATTACGAAAAGACATTAAAAACAGAGTAATGTCAAAGTTTAGGTTCAGGAGCACATTTCAATGGTCTAAACTCTAAAGTAGTGATGTTATCTACATCCGGCTAGTTTTGATCACTTCCGTCTTATTCGGCTTCTATATACTTAACGTTTATAAAGTATTGAGGTGTACTTTTGAGATCAAACATCTGCATTTTTAGCTTGAACATCGAAAGAAGATGCAATTTTAATACGGGATCTCTTATTTTGTGTAAGTATCTTTTCGAGTTAAGGAACTATTTTTTTGCCTCTTGTTGCAAGAGGCAATTAAACGTTCACTGAACTTAATAAATGTTTTCAAAAGTCTTGTAAAAAATCTAAAAGAAGTATTTATAATTATTATTGCATGCACTACTGCTAGCTGTTAAGACACTGTCAAAAGCTGAAGTTTCGTCACTATTGGAGTGCATAGGAGTGAAAGAGAGGCAGCGATGGTAAAATCGCGATTAGTTTTGGTAAAATCCGAAAGGAAGCTTAACACAAACAACAAATGTAATAACGTCAATCGAAAATTTAACTTTTCATTTCATTCTTGGCAATTTTATTATATCGAGGAAATTTTAAGGAAATGCGTTTTGGAATGTTTTCGGCCTTAGTGAATATAATTAAACTAAAATGAAACATATAATTTTGTAACTGGTACAAACTAAATATATTTTGCTAAAAATCTCTTCAAGTAAAGCTATTTAGCATTTGTCAGCGCCTTGTTACTTAGTTGTTCATAGTTTGCATGTTAACTACCTGTATGATTTAGTGTTATTGTTATGTAGGTATATATGAATAAATGAATAAATTAAATAATGTATATGCAACAGTAGCAAATATACAATAACAAGCCAGTGAAAAACCAGCCCTGGCGTTCCGATGGAGTCAGCCTTGTGACGCCACGGAGGTTGTTTTGACAACAGCCCTATATGAATATATATAATACGAGTATATAGATTACACAGCAAAAAATACATTTTTCATCCCACCATCTCGGAAAGAGTATTTTTAATCTTCAATATCTGAGTGGAAAAGCCGTTTTTATTCTCTAGAGGATAAAGTAAATTGAATTTAGAACATCATGTGCACTAAGTTTGTGAATTAAAAAAAACATTAAACCTATTTACTGCTACCTAGCTCTATGGTGCCGAATATATCATACAACTTTTTTTTAATTTGTTAAAAACTCAGACTCGGAACCTCCTTGGTGTTCTTTTTTCAATTTGCTTTGTACGTGGTTCTTTACGCGGCATTTTTTCACGTCATTGTTAAACCTTATATTAGAAACAAGAAACTTGAAAACAAGTGAAAAAACTAAAATGAGTGATTCTAGCGACGACGAAGTTTGTTTGACGCCAACAGAATTGACTGAAACTTTTAATAATGCGCAAATGAGCTTTCTCCCTCAACAATCACGCGAGAAGTATTTTCCTCGCTGAGGTGGAATGAAAAGTTACGTGTTGCACTCGAGTGCAAAGATTTTTCGCCTCGTGCTCTTTTGATTCCCTCGCTAACGCTCAGGATTCTAATTTTCAATTTTACAATCCTTCGCTTGCTCGGTCATCAAAATTGAACACGCGGTTAAAAATCAACTTTGCACTCTTGTATAACAAATAACTATTATTAAATTAAATACTAGTACATTACACAAAAACATACAATATACTACAAATTATACAAAAAGGACAATTGCAGAATAAATATATAGGTAAGTATGTATAAAATATATACAAATATTATTGTTAGCATTTTATATGTAGTATGAATTAATTGTGTGCTTACGTTGTTTTAAATAATCTACATAGAAAAGAAAATAGTTTGTTTCCTTTTCTATATAAATGTATATATTGTAGTTGTTTAAAAAAAGGCCACTGTCCGTATATACTTTTCAGTAAAAATTTAGTATACCATTTAAGTATAGGTGGTCTGGAAGTAGTCGCTCTAAGCAATAATACGGCTATAATTCGAATAATTATATTATATTACTTAGCTTTTCTGTGTCATCTTTATACATTTCTTAATGGTGTCACAATCAAGATTTTCTATCTTTTGCTGTTACTGTATTGATGGATATCTATAAAACGCTCATCCGGTCAAAGTAATTAACGCCACAACCCTAAACCAAAGTTTTCACCTTTGCCCCGGGGCTAAATTGCAGAGCATTTTAACCATTACTCGAATAACCCCACTGTTTTAAGATAAATTGTAGCAACAATTTATAACGATTAAACTCTTGGTTTTAGCCGAAATGTTGAGGACACCTGGTTTCCGTTAAGACTCGATTCTATTGGTTGGTGCTTTTGAGAATCTACTTAGTTTTTTTTATTGGTAGTGAAACTATTGGACCACAATCTCACATGTAATGGTAGCTAGCTAGGCTGACATACACAAAATCTCCTACCACCGTAATATAACGACTCCCATCCAAAAACATCAACCGGGACGCCACGACGGCTTAACGTGGGCACGTTAAGCCGTCCGCGTCGTGGCGTCCACAGCACCGAAGCGATCAGTAGTAATGTCACTAGCGGTCACCCATCCAAGTCATGACCTCGGAAGTTGCTTAACTTAGTTGATCGGTTAAGAACGACGTAAGCTACGCTATAATGAAGTGAAAAGAAAGTTTCCGAAAGAAATATATTTTTTTAAATAAATATATAGCTTTTTTTTTAACCGGCGGTGTGTCTTTATCAACAAAATACTACGAACTATATACACCTACAGCTACTACAATAAAATATAGTTAGTGTCGGTTTTGAATGTTGAGATGGATGATAGGGATTGGGTGCAAGCTTCGCTCCCTGGAGGTTGGGGGCATAGGCATACGCAAAATTTCTAGTGTTGTTTGTCTTCTGTACACAGTACACACAAATTAGTAGAAAAATAAGGAATACATATATAATAAACCTTAATAAACATATAATAACCTATATGACGAAACTGAGTACGTTTGTGTGCGCAGCATTGCGCTTACCTCAACGGTTGCCAATACTTGTGTACAGACAAACCAGAGCGAGTATGCAAACTCATGAAACGATACCGTACGTGCTCAATCTCTTTGTGATCCTCGTGCTACTTCAGGCTATTGTAGACAAATGCTAAAATTTCGAGTAATTTAACAGTCTTCATTCCATTGGCTTACGGGCTAAATTCATCAAAACTATATGAAATATAAAAACACTAGACTTTATTTACTGCGACGGCACACGATGCCCATCTGATGTTAAGCGGTAATTTCTGCCTATAAAATAGACAGACAACCTATGAGACATACAGTCGTAAGTCTCGTTTGCCTGTAACTTCATAATTACTTACTGACACTCGAGAACTGCTGCTGGAACAAATTGTTAGGCGCTTAGCGACAGATCAACTAAGTACTGCTGCTTCGGCTTTTGTTCACAGGTGGGTATTATGGCTGTTCATATAATCGGATATACTTATACTGTATCAGCATATATACATCATATAGACTGTTCACTGGTTCACTGCTGAGCACAGCCTCCCCCATTATTCGGGGGGTTCAGGAGGCATCTTGGGGATCGCAGTTTAAGATATTAAGTTCTTCAGAAGGCGCTGCTGCCCACCTACCGGTATTTTACCTTTAGTCACCTCTTACGACACCCACAGGTAACAATGGGGAGTAACATTCGAGCCAGATATATTAATATTTACCTACTAATATTTTCAAGGTGGTTCACGGTCAATATATTTTTTTTTTATTTTAGTAGTAGGGGTGAATCGGAACAGTCGTAGCCACATGGTTTCTTATTTGCGACGGTAAATGCTTCAGTTGGTCAGTTATACAACTTTAATGTTCCAAGTCGGATAAACAAACTCAATTTATCAATTGAATTATTGTATTTTATGATTATTGCTATGCTCTATCACTGAAGCTTTGGGTTAGGGGTTTTTCTCGAAAATCTTCCATATTCATAGTGTTACCTTTTAGCCTTTTACGAGCGTTCGAACGCTTTATTTCCGTCAAATTATCGAAGTATATTCGTCAATAAACTTCTATTGCTGGAACTGGAATAAGTACATACAGAAATTTCTAGAAAGTTCTAGGTGACAGCATACGGCAATATATATAGTTTATGTGTTCAGTTCTTTCTATCTGTCATCAGAATAAACTTTCATTATATTGTTACGGGCAAGAGCTCGAACAATCTAGAATAGTCCATCGTCATTAAACAAGTATAAGAAATCGACAATGTACCTACTCTTCCAGTGGAGCATACAAAAATCTTAAAAAAAGGTCGTTGTAGCAAACATCACAGTATAGTAGTATTTTGTGTTGCGTGGAATTTCATAAAAAGTCGTTTACGTTAAAAGGGTGATTTAGGGCCCCTATTATTTTTCTATCTAGATTCTAGACTAGTATTGAACATTCTGGAAACTATGACCTTTAGGTATAAATAGTTCGGGTCCGGGCCGTCCAGTCATTCTCCAGGGCTATAAGAGTGCTCTCCCTCGCCCAAAGTCTGGTTGGGTATAGCAGCCGCAGCCAATATGTTTTTTTTTTTATTTATTGCTGATAGGTAAGCCTTTGACCACAATCTTACCTGATGGTAAGTGATGATGTGGTCGAAGGTGTTAACAGGCTTAACCTAGAATGACTGGCTCTCAAGGACAGCTGCCGGAACACACCGTTAGGTGCTTGGCGACAGATTTTCTACTTGAGGGTGGTCGCTAGCCAGGGGGGCATTCCGCAAAAATGCCCTTCCACCATGCGGTGAAGAAGCTCAAGCCCGCGGCGGGATTTGAACCATGGACCTGCTGCGCGGCAGTCCATACCCAAAGCCGCTGAGCTATCACTGCTTCAGTGTCCACCCTAAAAATAGCCGTCCAGTCAGTCTTACTTTGAGTTCGAAAACAGATACAGTGTGATTATCTTTGGACCAAGTGCTCCAAGCGCACACAGTTAAATAAGGTAAAGTGTGAGACTAGTGATCTGTAAAGTGCGAACATTTCAGTGTTTTAGTGTTTTTTTAAGTAAAGTGTGAAGTGACTGCAGAACTGGTGCACAAATGTGGCAGTTTAGCTAAAAAAGTATTGCATTATTTATCCCGAACAATGTTCTGAACCAGCTCGCAACAATGTTCTGTAGATATTGCTGTAATAAAAAAAACAATCAATGCAAATCAAATCCTATCTAAACATTTTAAAACAAAGGTCTTAGTCAATATTATTCTTGTATATAGTTAATTTAAGAGACCACAAAATTAATCTAATTTATGGATGTTTTGATTGCTGCCTGTTTGAACTTGTTTTTCTAAAATAAGCACGGGGTTCCCCTTTCTCATTTAAGAAAAAAATAATGTAAGAAAATAAGAGAGTGAAAAGGAAATGAAACTGGCAAAGTTATATAGTCTGAGAGCTAACAGCTAAGTAGATTACACCAGAAATATATATTTCTTATTATATTAGGAGTATTTTGGAGTACGGTAGCCTGATTTGGTCTCCGTATTACAAAGTACACATTGATAATATTGAAAAGGTAAAGAAAAAGTGTTTAAGAATGCTTTGTTATCGTCTGAAGATAGGTCGCTCAAATCTTGACTACGAGATGAGGCTTTCTAAATTTAATGTACATTCGCTAGAGATGCGTCGTAGGTATTTTGATTTTGTTTACCTTTATAAAATTGTTCACTCCATCACAGATACTCCCAATTTATTATCAAATTTAACCCTTAACATTAAATACAATGCACGCAGATCCAATAGTACCTCCTTGTTTGTTCTTAATATTCACAGAAACAACATTTCCTACTTTAATCCCCTTGTCCGTATGGCCCGCCAGTATAACGAACATTTTGTAAAACATCCTGAACTAGACGTATTTTATCCAAGATATAGTATTTATATCAAAACTGTAAAGGATATCCTCTTCCCCGAACCAAATAACTCGGACAATAGCGGCGCGACCGCGCCTCGTCTGTCCGAATGACTATTCCATTAATGATGATAATGGAAAAACCGTGAACAATTTCACGGTTTTTCCATTGGTATATGTAATTAAATTAGCAATATTATTAGCTACGAGCACACACGTATTATGTTATGTATAATTTGTATAGCTGTAAGCGCATGTAGTTGGATCGCAATCCAGCATCAAAAATAAGTGAACGTATGTATTTTATACTGTTTTGATTGTGTTCTGTTTTGCGCTTTAAATAAATAAATAAAATAAATATAGTAATTACTTCTTTTCTAATTTATATAGTAATTACTACCTAGGTATGTATAATAAAGTGTCGTATTGTGAAGTACTATATGTGTTTAGAGCGATACTTACGACAAATACTTATTTTTATTTGATGTCCTGGATAGTCAGCGGGCAGCAGCGAGGACCTTATGACCAGGCCGTCTTGGTGCCGATGGCGGCTAGTACCTATTTAAAAGAATGCTTCGCTAAGGGGCACGACTGATGGAAATAAGTTTTACAATTAACAAAATATTATTTATTTGGCGAAAGTTACATTGTCTATATCTGTCCTATTACGCCGAGCACTGCTGCTTACTACTACGCGCGGGGAAAGTACGAGGTTTTAACGCGCACATGGGGGTTTGAAATTGATTTTAAGGTACCTTTTGTTACGAGGGACGAAGCTCCTGTCCTTCATGTACGCCGATCCTCATTTCTCAAAAATATGTCCTCGTTTGCTCCATTTAATTGCTCGTGGATTAGTGTGACCTCATGGCGGCCATTTTGATGGACCGCGTCCGTTCCTCTAAATCCAGCGGAGGAAACTGCGTGGCGTCAACGATACACGTCTCCTCAACGCATATCAAATGTTTCTTTGATTTTTTTGGGATATGAAGATGTATCCTCAAACTGCCTTGACTTGGCATTTAGTAGTTGTTATTATTATTTTATTTTATTTCTGGAACGCGAAATATGTACGCACGTACTGACCGTGCGAGTGGTGGCGAGGTCTCTCTGTGTCATCGGTGGATGCGGGGTATATATACCAGCTTGCGGGAGGCAGGGTAACATCCATTAGTTTGATCTTTCTTCTCGCTTGCTCGTATGTGCTATCTCTTTCCTTTTTCATAACCTCACTTTATTATTGAGTACTATTTCTAATATTTAATTCTAAAGCCTAATCTGAGTATACAATTTCAAAGAGGAAAATGCCAATGCTAATCTATCAAATTTTCATATACATAGCCCTTGTAATATTAACAATAATCATCACGTGTTCGACCCAACTTTTTAATGCCGAAAACTTTTAAATGAGGATTATTCCTAAATTAATTTATATTGTTACCTGACCAGGAACAGATGTTAAATAATAATAATAATAATAATAATAAGTTTATTGTTCATTAAAACACACACATAAATACAATACATAAGTTAAGAAGTTCAAAATAATCTATGATATGTTTTACTCACTAAATTATACAAGACTTGCATAGCCCTCACTAAGAAAAATCTTGAATCGAGGGTGTTTGCTTCCTTCAATTTCACAATATTGGTAGTTACCGTGGAATGCATTGGTAAATCCTAATTTTAATTTATCCAATATATATAATAATAATCTATGAACTTATTCTATAATATTTAATGAAATTAATAGGTAGATACAATGGTATGTTTATAATGATAGTAATAATGTTTGTGGAGATGTATGTATGTACGTTTGTGTGTGTGTGTGTGTGTGTGTGTGTGTGTGTTATGTGTGCTTTGAGAGTGTTCAAGTGTATATGTGTGCGTGTGTGAGTGCGTATGTCAGTCAGTAGCATGTATGGGTTAGATACAATCATTTATCATGAGTTGGATATTATTATGTATTTTGAAAGATATTACTAAGTAATAACATGTAGCAAATTTTCAGTTTCTTCAAAAGTAATTGTCTTTAAAAAATTGGTAATTGAATTTTTAGCTTCTCTTATTGTAAGTGTTGGAAGATTGGGTATAATTTTACTTGCTTTATTGTATAAAAATGAACCTAGAAAGCATTGATGACGTTTGGCTGATTTGGTATTCATTTTTTGTGTGCGAAAAACTATGTCCTTTCTTCGTTTAATGGCAGATAATGATCTCTCTTTAAGAGTAGATTGTTTTTGTTTTAATATAAGAAGGTTTAGGATAAATAGCTGACGAACTGTTAAAACTTCACAATTTTGATACAAGTCTGTGGTAGGAAACATTCGTGGCTTGAACGTTGCTACCTTAAGTACTGCTCTTTGAGCACGTTCCAAAGCCAGCATATAGGTAGGACACGCCCCACCCCAAGATGTATTGCAATAGGTGAGTATCGATTTGCAGAGTACATTATATATATTAAGGATCAATGTTCGATCTGCAACCTCACGTAGATGTTGAAAAACAAATATTAATTTTCGTACCCTGCCACTGAGATTGACTATGTGTGTTCTCCAGCTCAATCGATAATCTATGTAGACACCTAAATATTTGATATTTTTAACACACTCTAATTTTGGGCAGTTGCAGTTCATGGATAGGCAACTTGAGTGCACTTTAATGTCCATGGGAGGTATTATTCTGCGTTCATAATTAAACATGACAAACTTAGTTTTGTCAGTATTGAGAGAGAGCAAGTTATCTCTAAGCCACCGGGTGACTTTTCTTAACCCTTCTTCTGCACGAGTTCGGACCTCTTCCCAGTTTTTACCTACAAAGATCAAAGCAGTGTCGTCAGCATAAGTGAAAACTCTACCGTGCTCAATGTCTAGATTACATAAATCGTTAATATATACCGAGAACAATGTGGGACCCAATACGCTTCCTTGTGGGACTCCAAATGTCACTAACTCATCATCGCTAATCATATTGCCAACTTTAGTTCTCTGAGTTCTTCCTTTTAAGTAGTCCTCCAACAAACGTAAAGTATTGTCTCGTAATCCAATACATTCTAACTTATTAATGAGTATGGGTACAGAGATTATAAATATGATTTCATAATGAGCCTGGACGGTATAAAGGGAATATCTTGAAAACCAGAGATTGTTTCCAATTTCATTGACAAAACTTCTTATTGTTCTTAAATGTTTAATAATCTGTTAGACACGAAATAATTTTATATTAGGGATAATCACAGGTTATTCAGAGATCGCCTCGTTATCTTTTCCAGCTTCCAGAATGCCGGGAAAAGCAGGACTTTATTATTAAACATAATTTTTGATTCTAGTATTTACTTTTTCAGAGCAACATATATTTTGACGACAATTTATCTCATTTCTATCAGGCACTTGTGGGCTTTCAGACCTTTATTCACATTCAAAACGTTAGAATATCTTTGCCGTGACATTCTCTCAATATTTCTAACTAATTAAAACATGCCAGGCTTGATCTTTCATACGTAGATTCAGCGAATAAAACATTTAGAAGGCTTCCATTTATTTATATTTCATACATCCCTTAGATTTACATAGATTTGAGGTGCTATTTAAATATTATAATGCTTTGCCTGCCTGTTTATTAAGGCGCTGGCTTTACGGCTATACGATGTTCTTACTACCGATTACATATTTCTTATTGGAAATATAATGCAATAGGATAATAACACTACAAAAGGTATGACATAAGATTCAATGTATTTGCAACCTGGAAATAGGAACAAACGTTTTTTACATTATTTTATTTAATTTTTGTCCTGAGCTACAGATCGTATCCTGTTTTATCTGTCTGTGGAGTATAAAATTTGGCGCACTAGTTTAATGATTAAGTACCGTATTTTTCTTTTAAAAATATGTTTATAGTAAATACGAGTAGTCGCATTTTCTTCATATTATATTAATCTACATACAGTCCATTCGCTCATTAACAATAAACAAAAAGATATAAAATAACATACTTATCTGCGGAAAAAATACTCTCATTCGACTAGTTTTTTTAACCAACTTAAATATGCAATCGACACGTTAACTTAAATATTTGATTTTCAAACCTTTTTCTATCCGTTGTTAAGACAGAAACACATTTGAAAGAAATTTACTCGATAGTTTTAATTTTTTTAAATGAAGCCTTTTCTTTAAATTATTGGATTTTTCTTGGAAACTACGTCAGTTACATATCAATAATAAATACACATAGAAAGGAAATGTAGTTTATTATCCACTGTAAAAGTAAAATTTACCTAGAGTTATTAGTATTCTCATAATAAATTAAATTGTGTTTTAGACTTACGACCTTTAGTTCTGTGCAGCATTACGGTCAATCGGAAGATTCGATATTCAACCTTATTAGCTTACGCTTACGAAATAAAATCAATGCGTAAGAGCTGTCCTTCAGTGCCGCGCTGTGCGCCGTTGGACGTGGACCTATCGCTCGCGCGCTATCACCTGAGCAGTATAAATACGTATCTTGGTAGGTATATCAATCAATATGGGAAATAAAGATAACTAAAAAATAAAAAAAGGAAGCAGAAGAGTCGATACAAAGACTTTGCAAGAATTATGAGAGAGGCAAAAGCGTATAATATTTAAGTTTTTTTTACCTATTGCACCTATGCAAATTTAATATTCGTTTGTGTTTATTCTATTCATGAAACATACTATCTCGACCGAACTAAGAGATTCTATACCAACTAGGTTTCCTATAGTACTGTAATGGAGCTGTAAAATAGCTATATGTCGTACTAATCTAAGTATGATTAGTAGGGTACTATAATAATATCTGGTATATGTATAATTATGGTCTCACCTGATGGTAAGTGATGTGGTTGAAGGTGCCAAACAGGTGTAAACTAAAATTATCTGGCTCTAAAGTACAGCTGCCGTTCAACCGTAAATGGAGTTGAGTGTTGCTAAATAATAATAACACAAGCGTAGCAAATCAAAGCATTTGGTTTGGTGGGTAGGTATATCGCAATAAAACATCGAACATTCTTTATGTCCCTCAAGACTAGATGTAGATTTATATCAATGAAAGAATATTCAGAATCAGGCAAGTAGGTATATATTCAAGAGATTATCTACAAAGTCACCTGCATATGTACTTTTAAATATACATTTTATCACTTAGACATGTACATATAAGTATCGATTTATACAAAAATAATAGAGTGGAATAAATAGATTGTGTATATACTCGTATAATAAAAAAGACTGTGCTCAAAAATGCACCTTCTTTCTCAGGAAAAAAAATAAATCAGTCGAAGTCCGAGATCACTCGGAACAGGGAGAACTGTCGGAGTCGCCATCTCATATTATAAATTTAGACTGTTCTTCCACTACACGAAAATAAGTGAGTAATTCTTTGAACATAATACTTTAGTATTGCTAAATTTGCAAATTTTATTCACAGGAAATTTCGTAAAGGAAATATTTTATATACTACCTATATTAGGCTAAAAATTATTTTGACCTATCTATAGCAGAGCAGCAGGTAAAATTAAATAAAATAACGTATAAATGTATAAATACAATGAAATTTTCTTTTTTACACTGAAAAAAAAACTTTACATTATTATCGCCCTGCACTTGTCACACCTCTGTAGGATCGGTATAAACAATATATTTTTTCTGAGTACTACACAAAAGACAACGCATTGACATAATTGTGCGGAGTAAGACTTAAATTTTATGGCCGGCCTCCTATCTGAAGCAATACTCCTTTGCGAATGCCATCGTTGATACGTATTATACTTGCCTTCACCCCCTTTTCGGTTATTAGGGTATTAGATAGATGGTAAAGAGCGATGTTGTACTCTTGACGTGCAAAAAATCTGACGTGCAAATTATCTGAATTTATATATTTAAATTCATTTATTCATATTCCCAACACCCCCTTTCTGAAGGCCGAGCTTCAGCAGGGGCGGAGCAATTTGTATGGTGGCCGTCTTGAAATCGCCATTTTGGATTTTTGACAGGTGTCATTCGACTGCTCTCCCGACATTTATCCTTACAAATTATATTACAAATTGTGCGAAATTGATTGTCGGACAAACAGAAATGTACAGTTGCTTTTCTGAAGGCTTCAGGTAACTGATTGTCTGTAAAATGTATTTTGCAGGTATATATATCAATCAAAAATCTGATTGATATTATCAAATTGAAGGCTAAATGCACATTTTGCATGGTGGTAGGGCACTTTGCGAATGCCCGCCTGGCTAGCTACCACCCTCAAGTAGAAAATCTGTCGCCAAGCACCTAACGGTGTGTTCCGGCAGCTGTCCTTGAGAGCCAGTAATTCTAGGTTAGCCTGAACAACATCTTCGACCACATCATCACTTACCAACAGGTGAGATAGTGGTCAAAGGGTAACCTATCAGGCATAAAAAAAAAAAAAACATTTGTAATATGACTAAATGCTAATTTGCCGTGTAGTATGGAGACAACAAATTAAAAATAGAAATTCTACAAAAAGATGAAGAATTTTGGACGAAAAAAATGGAGACAAAACTAGTCACATTCTATATGAACTCCCTTCTGCCCGAGCTGGTCGATCCCCACCACCCTAAGAAAAGACTGATCCGGGATCAAGAATATGCGGATACTTCTAGAAAAAGATAAAATCAAGAGGAGGCTGTCGAGGGTGACTTGCAACATCAAAGTGCAAATGCTTCAGTACTTCCTCCCGCCATAAAAAGAAGACTTGACTGAATGTTGTCTTAGGTTTTCGCGATTGTTACACATAGTAATTAAACAACATTTAACGGTTTAAATCGCGTATATTTATCATTATTTTTGTCCTGACGTTTCAAACACTTTGCAGTGATCGTGGTCACAGGGTGACGATCGGGGGGACTGCAAACTTGAAAAAAAACTTGACTTTCCGTTCCGATACTCGTTATTTCTCACGTACACTTTTGCATATCATTAATTCTGTATAATTATTAATACTGTATAAATTGAAAATAATATATTTTTTATTTCATAAATGATTTTTTGTTAATGTATATACATCTTAACTTAATTTGTCTATAACCACTTACTAACAATCTAAGAATCCACTGTTTTTATTTAAATGTCTAATTTAGTCACCTGTTCCAGTGCCACTCACTCTCTCACTTATCTGCCATGTTGCATTAAAAGAAGCTTGTATAACATGTTGTCTACAATGTTTCTGCAGTTGTGTTATTTTTAAAAAACCCTCAGTTTAAGGCCATTACAATTGCGTATATAGACTCTTCTGCAAGTTTGGTAAAAAATCTTATCCTGCTGTTTAGAAGTGGCTAGATCTATATCTGGTTGGTCTATCTAATTTTTACCATAGTTGGTATCTAAAAGCAGAGTGGTAGTAAAATAACACCTTTCTGTTCACCAGTGTAACTGAAAAATAAAACGTAATAGGATGTATACGAACATATTTTCAACATTAGTAATTAATAGTTAAATATTATATGATAGCAATAAAAAAACAACCTACTTTATATTATTATGGGAACGTGTACCGTAGCACAGTTATGAAAAACTATAATTCATATTTGTATGACGAGTCATGGTAAAATATATTGGCCACAACTAACATTTAATCAAATCAAATCCATTTATTTCAGGTCAATTGTACCCATATTCACCGAATATAATATAATGTTATGCTCATTCAATTTGATGGTATTTTACTTTATTCTAATGATGTGTAATCTGATTAATCGCATTCCAAGATACTGAGAACAATGTTGATTCATTCATAAATTATCGTCCACGCCAAGGGGTAATGAAATTTTTGTAGTAAGTTTAATCAGTAGAAATCACTTTCGTTACTACGGAGAATTTAAAAACACCCCCCATTTATCAATATATATCGTGCCGTTTGGGCTGATATGTACCATCATCATATTCCGACCCTTGTCTCACTTTATTTTGGTTTGGTGCAATATGTTTTCTCTATAAACACAGAGACTGCGACACAACAACATAGCAAAGAAAAAATAAGACTTGAAAACAATTTTTTTAATTAAAAAGTCTGGTAACTAACTGGTTGATATCGGTGCAATATGATCTCAATTTTGTGCTCATGTAACTGACTTAGACAGGTTATTTGATATACTGATGACTACAGACTTTACTAGAGAGATTATTATTCACATATTATTTATAGATTTTATCACTATTTAACAATAACTTTCATCTATATTCATAGTTGCCACTTACATTAGTTGCTAGAAGCACTGCGATCGTCAAGGCATTTTGGCAAATTACTTTTTAGTAAGTTTGACTGTAACTGGCAAACCGTTCGACCGATGTTGATGAAATTAAAATGAAACCAATTAAGAGTTAAACTGTACTAGCAAATAAATAATCTTCAATATTGTAAGGTTCAGTAAAAAAGTTATGTGTGGTCAAACATAAAATAAAAAATAGACAAGTCAATTTAAGAACCCTCTTTCTTTTGGGAAGTCAGTTAAATATGAATAATATATATACCAATACATTCATACATAATAATATATACCAATAAAGTCGAGCAGATATGATCATATTGTAAAAAGTAAAACTTTTGGCTTTAGTTTTATAAGCTACTGTCGACCGTAAGAATAATTTTGGAAAGTAAATCAAATAATCAATTTCTTACTAAGAAATATTAGTAATGTTGATAAAAATACAAACGTGACATCAATTTCAGTATATACAAAGTTACTATGTATCGAAATGCGTCACGTGAATAAGATTATAAAAAAAGTTGAAATCGTCTCAATGGTATCTGTGTTCGCGAATCTAATTTCAAGTACACAAATATTTTTATAAGCGAGACGCGTGCGCCACTGCACATCGCGTCGTTCGGTGCAGCGGGGATCGTTGCGCCGCATGGGCGGAGCTAGCGTGGGAATTATTTTTGACTGCCTGGACTTAAAACATAATGTACTTACCAAGGAATATCAGCCAAATAAAAAAAAAGATTTTTTGAGAGTAGTTTTTTTTTGTTTATCAAAAGAATATTACTTCACTTGATTTTAACCACGTCATGCCATTAGGTGAAATTGGGGTTCTATGTCCTACCAACATGCAAAAAAGTCTATTATATTTACGACATATTCGTATCGTGAAAAAGTTGTACACAAACCCTGAATATACGTTCATGGTACAAAAACTGATCATGCATTAGATTGGAACTAGGTTTACGCATACACATGTACACGGGTTAGGGTACTTTGATCACAGATTTTAGGGTACTTTGATTCCGTACCTTGAGTGTAATTTGGTCACAGGCATAAATTGAATTAAATATGTGTTTTTTAAGCAATTTGGTCACACCATAGTGTGTTCTATCAACTACAAAATAGTCAATACCCAATAGTGTGAATGTTAAGTTATTTGATATTATTTTATTTTTATTTTATTTTATTTTTATTATATTAGGAAAACTAACAGCTAGTTACAAGAATATTAATAAAACATAAAACAGAAAGCCAATTATAAGTTTTCACAGATATATAAAATGACGTTAGGCCCGCAATACACAATCATACCAATATATATATAAGCGATTCAATATATGAGTTATAGAAATAATTATTTGACTGAGTTTGACTGTCATATATACATGATAATACTATAAACAAAAAATATATTTTCTATTGAAATATATAGGTATGTATGAAAATTTAATACCGGCCTTAAATAATATATGTAGTCAGTAGACACAGATAAGAATACAGTGCAACACTGTAAGTAATGAATAATCATATTAATCATTATAATTAAGTACACCACACTAAGAGAAATATCTGTCATTCAGCAGCCGTTTCAATTGCAATGCTGAAGTATTAAATAGATCCAGATCTATATCTTTAGATGTACTGTTATAACACCTGCATGCCCTAATGAGGTAAGTATTTTTCCTGTATTTGCACGATGCACTAGGAATGTGTAAGAGTTCCGGATATCTAAGGGTGACCGCTGGGGTACGTAACCCCAGTTGACCGAGCAACTCCGGACAGTCTACCTTGCCGTTTGCTATGTTAAGGAGGTAGGCCATGTCTGCAACACGTCTCCTCTCCTGCAGTGGGAGTAAATGAATTTTTTTACAGCGAGAGCTATAATCTGGCATATACACTTTTGCGCGGTATTGAAGGTAACGGAGGAATCGTTTTTGTATGGCTTCAATACGGGTTATGTAGATGTTGTAACTTGGATTCCAAACTTGAGAAGCGTATTCGAGGTGGCTTCGTACATAGGCACAGTATAAAATTTTTAAAGTTTTAATTTCCATAAACTCCGAAGACATCCTTAAAACAAATCCCAAGGCTTTCGAGGCTTTGTTGATGATATTGCTAATATGTGCATCAAACAGTAACTTTGAGTCAAAGATGACTCCTAAGTCATTAATGGTAGATATTCTGGCAATGGGGGAGTTTTTCAAGAGGTAACTGTGGATGAAAGACGACGGTTTTCGCGTAAATGAGCATACGTAACATTTTGACACATTTAAATCTAACTTATGAGAATGACAGTAATCTTGAAATCTATCTAAATCGTCCTGAAGGCGTGAAGCGTCTTCAATGGTTTTAACAGGACACAAAATTTTCATATCATCGGCATAAAGAAGAATTTTAGAAAAACGAAAGCAGTGTGATGTGTCGTTTATAAATAATATAAAAATGAGGGGTCCCAACAACGATCCTTGAGGAATTCCCGAAGGAATACACATAGAGGAAGATGTATAACCATTAAGCACTACTGTTTGACATCTATTTTGTACATAAGATGAAAACCACCTAAATAAATTACCGCGAATGCCGACATGGCCAAGTTTATGCAACAAAATTACGTGATCTATTCTGTCGAAGCACTTGCTATAATCAGTGTAAATAACGTCTACTTGAGATGGTTCCGACATTATGTTTGATAAAAAGTCACTGCATAATAAAAGGTTAGATGTGGTAGACCTACCCTTAAGAAAACCATGTTGCTCTTCGCTAAGTGTATGCTTAAGTGAAGAGTATAACTGTTTGTAAATAATTTTTTCTAGCACTTTGGCAAACACACATAGCTTAGATATAGGTCTATAATTTTCAATGTCATCCTTTGGGCCTTTCTTATGAATTGGAGATATAAATGCAGTTTTCTATAGATGAGGAACTTCACCTTCATTTAAAGATCGTCTATATAACAAGGTAAGTGGAACCGCCAGACTTTCAGCACACCTAATAATAAAAATCGGAGGTATGTTGTCTGGGCCGGCCGATTTGCTTTGGTCTAGTGATTTAAAAAGTTTCAATACTTCTAACTGCAGTACCTCTATAGATGCTATATCTGTAACTTTTTCAACGTATAAGGTATGTGGAGGACACATACCTACAGATGAAGACGAGGGTTGTAGAAAGGTAGAAAGAAATTAATCACCAAACATATTGCATATATCTGCCCCTTGATCAGAAGAGCGCTGGCCTAGCCTGAGTATTGAGGGGTAAGCATTGGACTGCTTCTTGGTCTTTACATACGACCAAAAGGCTTTAGGATTTTTCAAAATATTGGTTTCAATACTAGTTATATAATTGGTAAACATATCCTTCTCCATGTCTTTAGCGCGGTCCCTCAATGTATTAAAAGAATTAAGGTCGCCTTTGTTACCATATATCTTATACTTAAGACGATACTTATTTTGTACCATAGAGGATATTTGCGATTTGGAGAGAACAATTTAGAAGGAATAAACTCATTACGTAAATTATTCAAATTATTATATAAATAAACAATAGCATCATTAAGAGGTTTGTTGGATAACTCCATTTCCCAATTAATAGTATTTAAATTTAAAGAAATGGCATCATAATCTCCAAAATTATAAAAATATTTTAAATAGGATTCACACTGCAACGAGTGAAGTTCTACGAAATCGGCAGCAATACAAAGTGATTTGTGATGGAGATCTTCTTTAACTAAGGGGCTGCTAGAGTGAGAGACCGATACATCGTTATTAGATAGTACTAGGTCTAAAATTCTATCGTTACTGTTGACTATGGAGTTGTATTGCGATAAGTTACACAAAGCTAATTTATCAAAAAACTCAAACTGATATGTACCTTGGATATTATGCGGCTGGTATGAGCATCCGTCTTCTGAAAGGCTCCATGTTAAATTTGGAATATTAAAATCACCCATCACAATACTTTATATATAATATAATAACTTATCCAACGGGCAACTTAGTACAATGTCATTAAGAGTATTAGAAAAAATATTAGTTTGTACTACCATTGAATTACCCATGTTTTGGTTACAAATATATACTACACAAATGTGCATTTTATAAGCAACTTTTGGTCGAGCATGTTGTAGCGATATGGTCACCTAAAAGTCCTCAGCAGCGGAGCACCATTCACTGCGACCTTCGGCGGCAAGGCCCCTGAGCAAAGCGATCAAAATTCCTCCACCGCGAGACTGAGAAGTTTTTTGAAAATCCCTATCTCTCCTCCATATAATGTACCGGTCATCAAATAACTCGCTATCACTTATACCATCAAGGAGCCAAGTCTCAGTAAGACATATAACGTCATAAGTATTGATACACACATTTCTATAAAATTCGGCAGTTTTAGTGCGTAAGCCCCTAACATTTTGGTAATAAGTTGTTATTGGATCCATTTAAAATACCAGATCATTAGAGTCTGAATATGCATAAAGAATAGGGGTATAAGATTATTATAATAAGTTAAATACACTTTACGGTATTCGGTAATGCGTAAAATAGCTTTTTGTAATATAAAATAACAATATGCATTGTAAAAAAGGGCATAACAAATATTGGTTGTAGATGAGATATGACAGCAGCAAAACAATAGCAAATGGCCGGCGACCAGCTGATTCAAAGCGATAAGAAAACAATAGATCGACGCGTAGCAACTGCATTGGTGTTTTAAAATATAAAACAGCGCGTGTCCTGTATATATAACCACACTCATTACAAGCAAGCAGGTGTTACTGTAACTAATACAAACATTCCTAAAAAACAGCATAATACAATATTTCAACTCGACAGTCTCTTCAAATCTGCTTCTGATTTAATGACAAGAACTGGGGAAGTCGGATTTTTTCGCATAAAAATCTTGCATCCTCTTACCCACGTAAATGCGTAATTGCGCTCTTTGGCTAACGCTTTGGCCTTATTGAGTAAAAGCTTATTTTCAAGGGTAAGGTGGTCATTGACAAATATTCGCATTTCTCCCTGCAGACCCAAATCAGCGGGAGTGATTGTGCGTTTCTTAGCGGCAGCGACAAAGTCATCCTTTAAATACCGGTTATTAACAGACATCACGATAGATTTGTTTACTTTATCGTTGCGCATAGGCACTCGGGCTATATAATTTATCTGCTGCTTTGAAATTGGACACATGATAAGATCGCCGATCTTTGATACCAATGAAAAGAGGTTCTCGCTATTAGATATGGAGACTCCTTTAATCTCAATATTATTCAGCCGCGACCTCTGATCTTGATCTCGTATGGCACCACGCAAGTGCTCCAGCTGTTGCTGAAGATTTGTCACGTCATCTTTTGTTTTAAGCAGCCCTTGCACTTGCTTGTCGATTTCTGTAACCCTACCGGTCAAGACGTCCATTGATTGCTGCACGAATTCAATAGAAACCTTTAAATCGGCGATATCCGGTGTCGTAACGTGTGGTTCGTGGAGTGAATTAAGCGATACTTACGACAAATATTTATTATAATAAGGTGTCCTGGATAGTCAGCGGGCAGCATGTGAAGACCTTGTGACCAGGCCGTCTTTGTGCTGATGGTGGCTAGTACCTATTCGAGAGGAATGCTTCGCTAGGGGGCATGGCTGATGGAAACAATCTTTACACTTTACAAAAATATTATTTATTATACCAAAAATTACAATGTCTAACTCTATAGTCCTTTTAAGCCGAGCACTGCTGCTTACTACTACGCGCGGGGAAAATACGGAAGTTTGTCGCGCACATGGGGGTCTAAATTTGATTATTTTGGTACCTTAGGTTATGACGAAAGGGAGGTCCCGTCCTTTATACATGCCGTTCGTTGTTTCCCAAAAATATGTTCTCTTTTGCTCCGTTTAATTCCTCATGGATTCGTGTCGCCTCGTGGCGGCCATTTTGGTGAGCAGCGTCCGTTCCTCAAAGTTCAGCGAAGGAAGCTGTGTGGCGCCAACGGCACACGTTTCCTCAACGCCTCTTAAATTTTCCTCGTATATTATTTGTAATGAAAATTAATCTTCAATATGCCTTGACTTGGCACTTAATTTCTGGAACGCGAAATGTGTATACGCACGTACATTCGTGCAAGGAGTAACGAGGTCTTTCCTTGTCATCGGCGGATGTGGGGTATTTATACCAGCTTGCGGGAGGCAGGGTAACACCCGTTAGTTTGATCTTCCTTCTCGCTTGCTCACATGTGCTACCTCTTTCCTTTTTTCATAACCTCACTTTATTATTGAGTATTCTTTGTAATATTAAATTCTAAAGCCTAATCTGAGTATACAATTCAAAAGAGGAAAATGCCAATACTAATCTATTCAATTTTCATATACAATAGCCCTTGCAATTTTGATAATTATCATCATGTGGTCGACCCAGCTTTTCAAATGACTACAACTTTTAAACGAGGATTATTCTTAAATTAATTTATATTGTTACCTGACCAGGAACAGGTGTTAAATATAATTTCATAATGAGCCTGGACGGTAAAAAGGAAATATCTTGAAAACCAGAGACTGTTTCCAAGTTCATTGACAAAACTTGTTATTGTTCTCAAATGGTCAATAATCTGTTAGACATGCAATAATTATATATTAGGGGTAATCATGGGTTATTGAGAGATCGCCTCGTTATCTTTTCCAGCTTCCAGAATGCCGGGAAAAGCAGGACTTTATTATTAAACATTTTGATTTTATTATTTACTTTTCGCGAGCAATATATTCTCGAGGCGACTATTCCATCGCATTTTTATCAGGCGCTTGTGGGATCTCAGACCATTCTTCACATTCAAAACGTTAGAATATCTTTGCCGTGACATTCTCTCAATATTCCTAACTAATCAAAACATACCAGGTTTGGTCTTTCATACGTACATTCCGCAAACAAAACATTTAAGAGGCTTCGGTTTATTTATATTTCAATACATCTCCCAGATTTACCTAGGTTTGAGGTGCTATCTAAATAGTATGCTTTGCTCGCCTGTTTATTTAGGCGTTCTCACCACCGACTAGATAATTCTTATTGGAAATATAATGCAATAGGATAATAACACTACACCGGTTTCATCTGTTTTAGTTCTGCGATGTCATTCTTCATTGTTTTAAGGTCCGCGATATCTGATTGAATAGCCTTCACACTAGTCACCAGAGCTGGTAGCGAAGAAACCTGGGTAGTTAAGCGTTTAAGTTCGAGCGCAATGTTATCCATGTCGCTACGAGTAGGAGATTTTGACAGGGTACCGGAACCCTTGCAGGTGATACACCTCCACACATTCCTTCTGTCACCGAGCTTGCGATAACCGGTCTCCGTTATACCAGCGCAACCTAAGTCAAAGCGACACTGGCAGGCAGTACACTGTACTCCATCATTGAACTCCATAATTATCACTGATACATCGTAAATGAAGTAAACAAACAAACTCGCGAAGCTGAATGAGTAAATTAATAACTTTATTACGTGAAATAAAGGTGCGAGAAACAGGCTCTGCACAAGACGAGTGTGCGTTCCGCCGTCTACGGAGTGACTGATTGTTTCACTTTATCAATAATTTTATATAACTTATTGATAAAATGAAAGAATCCACAGATTAAAGTAGTCAATGTAAATTAATTAGTTTAAAATATTGGTGATATTACTTATCATAGGCATAACTACTATTTCTTTATAATTACATAACATCTGACTTGAAATTATACAACGAATGATTGTTATCATGAATATAGAAATGATCAATTGCTATAACTTTGATTTATCTACCGCTTATTAAGTAAACACATGCAAAATCACAGGTTCTGATCGCATTTAACACAAAGGACAAAAACGTTGAGTACAGAACATAAAATATAAAAATAATAACGTTTATATGACTACTGAAGCGGACTACTGAAGCGTACTATTTGCCATTAAAATTTATAGCTATGACCAAACTGCTCTCAATTTTTTTTAAAATAAATGTCTTGTGACAATTTTTTACTGTTTATGTTTAGTTATAAAAATTAAAATAGAGATCCTTTCTGCATTTGCTTTTGCTAGTGACCAAATTTTACTGTGACCAAAATACCCTAACCCATGTGGTACATATTTCTACTCGTAAGCTAATGAGGTCATAGCTCCTACACTACAACGTCGCAGAATAAACGGTTCAAGAGCAATAGGTACTATTGTGAAACGAACGTTACGTTTTAATGGCGAAACAAGAGAAAAAATATTAAGCGAAATTTATCCCAAAAATTATATTTTAGAAATCACTAACCAGAGAGCATAACAGATCCCTCAAATGAGACTCCACTCCACTGTCTGTATGTCTTTCTCTTTTTTTTAAAGTAATTGTGACCGAACATTCGCCAGTCCCACCTGATGTTAAGTGGACTAACCTATGCCTATAACAGATGCATTTCGTCACAAGCGAATTGCACTGCGCCCGTCACACTGAGACATACAGTTGTTAAGTCTAATATGCCTGTAATTAAAATACGTGCTCTCAATGCCTGCTGCCGGAACACACTGTTAAGTGCTTGGTGACATATATTCTACTTGAGGGTGGTAGCTAGCCAGGCGGGCAGCCGCAAAATGCCCTGTTGAAGCACATGCTGCCGGTGAGAATCAAACCTGGGACCTGCGGCACAGCAGTCCATAACTATTAATATATATTCAAATTCAAATTCAAAATCATTTATTCAATTTAGGCGTCTACGACGCTCTTATGAAGGTCAATTACAAACTTTAATATTGAAATATTCTACATTGTACTGCCACGTTCAGCAAAAAAATTTATAGAGCCACTGCGAGAAGAACGGGCAAGAAACTCGGGGCCATTCTTTTAAACGTCTGTTTACAATTTGTTATAAACAATATAATACAATTATTACAATATTTGTTTAAATTACGTAGGAGACAGGTGATGGCTTGGCAGAGGTGGAATTTTCCAAGCATTTTTGTCGTTTAAGTAATCACAAACTGTGTAGTAGGATTTCTTAATCAAAATGTTTTTCACGTGTAATTTGAATTTTCCTTCTGTGAGCATTGTAATATGTTCGGGAATTTTATTATAAAACCGCACACAATTACCTAAAAAGTACCTTTTATTTGTCTTTGCTAATCTAAAACACGGTACCGTTAATTTATATTTGTTCCTAGTGTTGTAATCGTGGTTGTCACTGTTTAATTTAAATTTACTCAAATTTTTCCGAACATACATAATATTTTCAAATATATACAGACTCGGTAAAGTTAATATATCAATTTCTTTAAAAAGATCCCTTAGAGATTCCATAGGATCCTATTAAATTCCTAAGCCATTATTAGAGCGTATTAACGCTCGGCCATAATTGCTTCAACTTGTCTGTCTGTATGTCACGGGTCCTTAGCCCGTGAACGGAATGAGTTCAACCTGCAATTTAGGCATTTCGTGTAGAATAATAACCCAAAAACAATGATTGCATTAGAAATTCATTTTAATTATTGTTAATGTGGGGGTCGCTCCCACGCTTTATCAACCCACTCATAAAAAGGGATCTTATTATAATATTAGGAGTACCGCAATAATAACATCTTGATTAAAGATTTCAAAGTATAAAGTATATTATCCTTATAATGTCACTAGGAAGGTTATACGTTGTAGGTTTAATGGATGAAACTTTTTTATAATTATTATTTGTTGATTTCAGGTACTCACAAGAGTCTTAAGAGCTCTGTGCCGCATCGCTAACTGAATGAACTTCTATCGTAATTGGTTTGTTGCAAAGACCATTCATGTTTACCTCTAAATTTGAAAGGTGAGGCGTGTTGTTGTAGTGAATTCATCCCAAGATTATTTTTTCTTGGGGTATTAGTGAATCGCAGTCGGCTTTAAGTAGCCAAAATTTTTAAAAATCATTTTTGGTATTACACATGGGGCACACTAAAAGTTTTGCACTTCTAGCTAATTTCAGGAAGTACTTTCAGGAATTTCGAATGTTATATTTTTTGAAACGACATGCAAACTTTATCGTAATAAAAATGAATTGGCGGGAAATAATTTGTGTGATGATTTTTTATGATTTTTAAAGTTCTCTCTCTCCGCAAGACTGTGCCGCTCGTCTTCAAAATGCTTTTGGGAGAGAATCACCTTGTTTGAGCACCGTGAGGCGATGGTTTGCTGAAACGGAGAGAGGTCGTGTTTCTTTACATGACGAATTTCGTGAAGGGCGGCCTTCAACTGCCGTTAACGAAAATAATGTGGCTACTGTAAAGCGGCTAATTGAAGAAACCCCGTGGATTACTCAGAAAATTTTATACGAAGAATTAAAAGTTCGTAAATTTTGTTGTCGTTGGATCCCTCGTGAACTGACAGCGGAGCAGAAGCGGGCTCGCGTGGAATTGTGCTCACAGATGCTACTGAAGTACGACCACGGACATTCTAATGCTGTTTATGACATTGTCACAGGAGACAAAACGTGGATTTGTTGTTTTGAACCCGAAAAAAAATAGCAATGTTGTGAATGGTTGTTTGAAAATGAGAACAGGCCAACAAAAGTGAGGCAGGCGAGAAACGTTGCTATTTGAATTTCGAATTATAGTAGCTTTTTAGTCATATATAGGTACAAACGATTCCGTGGGATATCGTAGTATTTCTAGTATCTAGTACGTTTTAGTGCCTAAGACTAGAATCACCAGACTATGAACTATTTCTGATGTCAAAATGTCTAACATACGTTACCACCACAATGGAATTAAATCAGCTGCGGTCAAGCTGCGGCTCGCTTACATTTATTCGTGGGGCTGCGGTCAAGCCGAGGTCCGCTGATATTTATTCTTGGGGCTCACTATCGGCTACAGGTATTCTCTTCTTCATTTTATTTTGCGGCTAAAGTTATGGGAATTTGTACCACATGAAGTTCCGAGACTACTGTTAACAGCCCGCATCTCCGGTCTTAAGCACCTTTTAAGTTTTAAGGATATGTTGTATGTTTAAAACTATGACAATAACCTTATGTTCTCAGAATATACGTTATTATGGAGGATATTGTTATACTCAAAGGACCGTAAAAGAGATTTGTTCATTTCAACGGTAACAATTAAGCGTCAAACTTATCACAGGGCAAATTCTAAAGTAAAATATGAAATAATAGAATACGGCCAAGTGTGATTTGGACACGTGCTAAATTTCTCGAGCTGAAAGAAACAAAGGATAACTATTTGGTGTATTAACATAACTCTATATATACTTTGTATATTTACGAGGCTTTACTCTTGATTCAGATTAACATTAATAACTATAGGACGTTTAGGAGCGTTAGATATAAGACTAGACTATGTTCAGAAAATCCAGGACCACACTCATTATAAACAGCATTTTTGGTATGGGAATTAAAATTTATAACAAACTACTACAAATTATCAAAGAATCAAGCTGAATTTTTATATTCAAAGTTTATATAATTTTAATATTATGTCATGATAATAGGACATAATATATAATGCTTGTAGTTATAATATTTCCTTGCCTTGTATAAAATTTTAGTTTTAATGACATTTATATTTATCTGTATACAAATGACGTGTCACGTTGTTTGTCCGCGATGGACTCCTAAACTACTGAACCAATTTTAAATTGTATTTCCACACCATGCGCAATTTGATCCATATTAAAAGATAGGATAGCTTAAATTTCAATTTGTAGTCGTAATTACCCGTACGAAGCCGGGGCGGGCCGCTAGTATACATATATATATATTAATTGTGATTGTATAAACAAATATTGACATGTTATAATTTGATTAATTTGATGATTACATTCTGTTACTTTTGAATTGCATACCCTACCAGGGTTGAGTAACGAACAATAATTTTATTATGACCACATTTATATTACCTGTACTCTGCAAATAAATGATTTGATTTGATAACATAACTCAAAGATATTGAGTTATGTTATGTCTCTCGTTGCCTCTCGTATCGTAACGCTTAAGGGTCTTGCATTGTGCTATTTTTATATGAAATAATCACATGGAATGTTAGACTCACGTTAATAACAGCATCTCAAAGTCTAAATCAATCTTACACTAAACTTCATCTTAAGATCGATCTCAACATTGAGATGCATATATTAATGCAAGCTCTTTAGTATGTCCAAACGTGCTAGTGATTAAAATTATGCTTCTGCCCTTCAAAAGTTACCTTAGGCCTATTTTTCTTATGAAAAAAAAATGCCTTGCTATCAAGTGCGAGCCTACACATTATGGCCCACCGTAGGACAAGGCATACGATACCACCAACTAACTAAATTGAAGATCACACACTGTTTTAAGAATAATAATTAATAACAGTTTTTAAATTAATGATCTTATTAGTTGCAAAAGTTGAGTGCGGCCATAGTTATCATAATTTATAGTATAAATAGTACCATTAATGAGAATTATTTAATGTATCCTGATATATAAATACAAACTTTTTTTTTATGCGATGGTGATGGTAAGTGATGATGTGGTCGGAGATGTTGTTCAGGCTAACCCAGAATTACTGGCTCTCAAGGACAGCTGACGGAACACACCGTTAGGTGCTTGGCGACATATTTTCTACTTGAGGGTGGTAGCTAGCCAGGCGGGCATTCGCAAAATGTTCTACCACTATGCTATAACAACTGCTATTCTAAGACAACAACCGGGACCGACGGCTTAACGTGCCCTCCAAAGCACGGAAGCGCTCAGTAGTTATGTCACAGCTGTCACCCATCCAACTCATGACCGCGGCGGACGTTGCATGGTTAAGTAAACTTCGCTACGAGCGCTTCGGACTTATCTTAAACTTATGTATCTATCTCAGAATCTCCCAAATATAGGTATGGCAGCGGGTTCAAGTCACGCTGGAAGTCATAATGTCCAATCTGAAGGTAATATCTATAGTAATAAACTATCTATGGGTTAAGCAGAGCAGCAGATGTAAGAATTTCAATCAGTGGTCCGATTTCTTATTGATTTTAAATGAAACAGTAAAAGAAATACAGTAAACTGTATGCGGTCCATAGAATTTGAAAATGCAGCCCAAAACATAAGGATCCTTGACCACTGTTAAGATTCATAAGCAGTGTCCGTTTTATTCGGTTGTATCTTTTCTTCGTGTTATTTGTTGTAAAAAAGATGACTAAAGCTCTTGAAATTCTTTTTGGCTGAAAAGGGTCTTTATGAGTTCACTCAACCGGCTTAGGCTTTTCAGCCGCTCAAATCTAGCCGGATGTTAAAGGTATGATATTTTTTTATATTTATACAAGTATTTCAATGTTTTATTAGTATGATATTTTTCTTAATACAGATTGGGTGTTCTGTGTTGACTTTAACTATACCTAGTGGTTTTTGTTGGAGCATCTACATTTTATTATTAACAGTATCAAAGTCAAAATCATTTATTCTGTCGTCTACGACGCTCTTATGAAGGTCAATTACAATTTTTAATATTGAAATATTCTACATTGTACTGCCAAGTTCAGCTAAAAAAAAAATTATAGACCTACTTCGAAAAGAACGGGCAAGAAACTTCTTTTTAAAATGTACTTACTATACTATATAATAAAATTATTAAAATATATGTTTAAATTACGTAGAAGAGAGGCGATAGCTTGGCAAAGGCGGAATTGTCCAAGTAATCACAAACTGCGGAGTTGGATTTCTTAATCTATATGTTTTTTTTTGGCAGGCGGCTTGGGGATCGCAGTGTAAGTTGGCAGTTCTTCAGGCTCTGCTGCCCACCTTCCAGTATTTTTCCCTTAGTCACCTCTTACGACACCCACGGGATGATATGGGGAGGTGCAATTCTAACCCGGCACCCCACGGGGCTATGGCAAATACCCCCTTAATAGGAGCCTGTGTTCAGCAGAGGACGATCCAGCTGTTAAAGTATGTTTTTTTACATGCAACTTGAATTTCCCTTCTGTGTATCAGTTATCGAAAAATTAACCTCGTTTTGCGCAGTCGGATAAAAATTATCCTATGGCCTTCCCCGGGTCTCAAACTATTTCCATAGCAAATATCATCCAAATCGCTCCAGTAATTTTGGCGTGAAAGCGAGACAGAGAGACAAAGTTTCTTTCGCATATATAATATTAGTATGGATGTAGTAGGTATAATTATTTTAAATGAAATATGACAACGTATAAGTACCTATAATATCATGTAACCTTTAAGGGTATATTTTAGACGAACGCCCCCATACAAAACGCAGCTCCAATCTCATTTTAATAATAGCGAATAAAACTCAATGATTTTTTACCTACGTAATCACTACCCTAATATCTAGGTTTGTGGTGCATCAGATTTTCATTAAATTATACAGTTTTGAAATTACACTAGCTCAAAAACTCGTAATTTTAGATAAAAGAAAGACACTTTAAGCATCTCTTTCAAGAAAAATAAGCATGTTTTTAATATTTCTATTGCACCACAAACATGGGGAATATAATGAACTATCTATAATGGGAAGTTATTTATACATGTGTACTATACTTTTTAAATAAATCTAGAGCTACGAATAACTGGCTCAAACTCCTAAAAACGAGTGCTACATACTAAATGCTATATAATAAAAAAATTAATTATAGTCCAAAGAAATAGGATTTAAGCCAGAAACGATAGGTCTAATAATACACCATATTTACATGTTAGTTTTTTTTAATAACAAGTTGAGTTTATATGAAAGTTCACACTTTGGCTGGCGGGTATATGTCCTTAAATATCACCTACATTATATTCAATTCTATCACAATTGTATACCAATTTTTTATCAAAATGATATAAATCGTGATTCAATTGTACACCTCTGAAAACCAGTGTGAAGTTGGCAGCCAAAATTTGCAGCCTATAATCCGACTAAATTACGAAGGTAAATTAAGTTTTATCAAATTACTATGAAAATAATAAACGCAAAAATTCCTGAAAAGCATAACAACTACGTTGATATTATTTTGTAGTATATAATTTGTGTAGTGGTATATTGAACCAGCCAGAGAATTTTTTTTTAAAAACACTAATTTGGCTGCTGGCTCATTTCGACGTGTAGGACCCCAGAATATAACAAAATATATACAGAACCGTAAAAAAGATAAAACAGCCTATCATAAAATGGACAAAAGAATGTGGCTAAACTAAAACTTAACCCTACAATGTCCATACGAAAACCAGTACTAAAAATCTATTCACCAACTCAAAAAACCAATGATTTCAACCACTCAGACCCCAGAACTTCCTGTTTTGATCATTGATTCTTTTAATTACATACACATGCTACTTTAAAACGATTGTCTAATTGTGGCTAAATGATATCTTAACCCTACAACCCTCATTACAAAATATACCCAAAAAATAAATTATTTTATATTCAAGCATATAACTGCTTAGAACCGCAAAATGTAAATCTGTTTGTTTAGTTTTATAAAGTGAAACTATCAAGTTTCATAATTGTTTAACCTAGAAAGTGGCTAAATGATAGGGTAACCTTTAATATTCGAGCTCAAAATATTCCGAAGAATTTTTTATCATGCATTGTTTTGGCTGCTAGCACATTTCGACATGTAGGACCCCAGAATATAACAAAATTTATACAGAACCGTAAAGAAGATAAGACAGCCTATCATAAAATGGACAAAAGAATGTGGCTTAACCTAAATTTAACCCTACAATGTCCATACGAAAACCAGTACTAAAAAATCTATTCACCAACTCAAAAAACCAATGATTTCAACCACTCAGACCCCAGAACTTCCTGTTTTGATGATTGATTCTTTTAACTACATACACATGCTACTTTAAAACGATTGTCTCATTGTGGCTAAATTACATCTTAACCCTACAACCCTCATTACAAAATATACCCAAAAAATAAATTATTTTATATTCAAGCATATAACTGCTTAGAACCGCAAAATGTAGATATGTTAGTTTAGTTTTATAAAGTGAAACGATCAAGTTTCACAATTGTTTAACCAAGAAAGTGGCTAAATGATAGGGTAACCTTTAATATTCGAGCTCAAAATATTCCGAAGAATTTTTTATCATGCATTGTTTTGGCTGCTAGCACATTTCGCCATGTAGGACCCCAGAATATAACAAAATATATACAGAAACGTAAAGAAGATAAGACAACCTATCATAAAATGGACAAAAAAAAAGTGGCTAAACCAAAACTTAACCCTACAATGTCCATACAAACCAGTACTAAAAAATCTTTTCACGAACTCAAAAAACCAATGATTTCAACCACTCAGACCCCAGAACTTCCTGTTTTGATCATTGGTTCTTTTAATTACATACACATGCTACTTAAAAACGACCAACTCACTGTGGCTAAATGACATCTTAACCCTACAACCCTCATTACAAAATATACCCAAAAAATAAATTATTTTATATTCAAGCATATAACTGCTTAGAACCGCAAAATGTAGACCTGTTAGTTAAGTTTAATAAAGTGAAATGATCAAGTTTTATAATTGCTTAACCTAGAAAGTGGCTAAATGATAGGGTAACCTTTAATATTCGAGCTCAAAATATTCCGAAGAATTTTTTATCATGCATTGTTTTGGCTGCTAGCACATTTCGACATGTAGGACCCCAGAATATAACAAAATATATACAGAACCGTAAAGAAGATAAGACAACCTATCATAAAATGGACAAGAGAATGTGGCTAAACTAAAACTTAACCCTTCAATGTCCATACGAAAACCAGTACTAAAAAATCTATTCACCAACTCAAAAAACCAATGATTTCAACCAATCAGACCCCAGAACTTCCTGTTTTGATGATTGATTCTTTTAACTACATACACATGCTACTTTAAAACGATTGTCTCATTGTGGCTAAATTACATCTTAACCCTACAACCCTCATTACAAAATATACCCAAAAAATAAATTATTTTATATTCAAGCATATAACTGCTTAGAACCGCAAAATGTAGATATGTTAGTTTAGTTTTGTAAAGTGAAACGATCAAGTTTCATAATTGTTTAACCTAGAAAGTGGCTTAATGATAGGGTAACCTTTAATATTCGAGCTCAAAATATTCCGAAGAATTTTTTATCATGCATTGTTTTGGCTGCTAGCACATTTCGACATGTAGGACCCCAGAATATAACAAAATATATACAGAACCGTAAAGAAGATAAGACAATCTATCATAAAATGGACAAGAGAATGTGGCTAAACCAAAACTTAACCCTACAATGTACATACGAAAACCAGTACTAAAAAATCTGTTCACGAACTCAAAAAACCAATGATTTCAATCACTCAGACCCCAGAACTTCCTGTTTTGATCATTGATTCTTTTAATTACATACACATGCTACTTAAAAACGATCAACTCATTGTGGCTAAATGACATCTTAACCCTACAATCCTCATTACAAAATATACCCAAAAAATAAATTATTTTATATTCAAGCATATAACTGCTTAGAACCGCAAAATGTAGACCTGTTAGTTAAGTTTAATAAAGTGAAACGATCAAGTTTTATAATTGCTTAACCTAGAAAGTGGCTAAATGATAGGGTAACCTTTAATATTCGAGCTCAAAATATTCCGAAGAATTTTTTATCATGCATTGTTTTGGCTGCTAGCACATTTCGACATGTAGGACCCCAGAATATAACAAAATATATACAGAACCGTAAAGAAGATAAGACAACCTATCATAAAATGGACAAGAGAATGTGGCTAAACCAAAACTTAACCCTACAATGTCCATACGAAAACCAGTACTAAAAAATCTATTCACCAACTCAAAAAACCAATGAATTCAACCACTCAGACCCCAGAACTTCCCGTTTTGATCATTGATTCTTTTAATTACATACACATGCTACTTAAAAACGATCAACTCATTGTGGCTAAATGACATCTTAACCCTACAACCCTCATTACAAAATATACCCAAAAAATAAATTATTTTATATTCAAGCATATAACTGCTTAGAACCGCAAAATGTAAATCTGTTTGTTTAGTTTTATAAAGTGAAACTATCAAGTTTCATAATTGTTTAACCTAGAAAGTGGCTAAATGATAGGGTAACCTTTAATATTCGAGCTCAAAATATTCCGAAGAATTTTATATCATGCATTGTTTTGGCTGCTAGCACATTTCGACATGTAGGACCCCAGAATATAACAAAATTTATACAGAACCGTAAAGAAGATAAGACAGCCTATCATAAAATGGACAAAAGAATGTGGCTTAACCTAAATTTAACCCTACAACGTCCATACGAAAACCAGTACTAAAAAATCTATTCACCAACTCAAAAAACCAATGATTTCAACCACTCACACCCCAGAACTTCCTGTTTTGATGATTGATTCTTTTAACTACATACACATGCTACTTTAAAACGATTGTCTCATTGTGGCTAAATTACATCTTAACCCTACAACCCTCATTACAAAATATACCCAAAAAATAAATTATTTTATATTCAAGCATATAACTGCTTAGAACCGCAAAATGTAGACCTGTTAGTTAAGTTTAATAAAGTGAAACGATCAAGTTTTATAATTGCTTAACCTAGAAAGTGGCTAAATGATAGGGTAACCTTTAATATTCGAGCTCAAAATATTCCGAAGAATTTTTGATCATGCATTGTTTTGGCTGCTAGCACATTTCGACATGTAGGACCCCAGAATATAACAAAATATATACAGAACCGTAAAGAAGATAAGACAACCTATCCTAAAATGGACAAGAGAATGTGGCTAAACCAAAACTTAACCCTACAATTTCCATACGAAAACCAGTACTAAAAATCTATTCAACAACTCAAAAAACCAATGATTTCAACCACTCAGACCCCAGAACTTCCTGTTTTGATCATTGATTCTTTTAATTACATACACATGCTACTTTAAAACGATTGTCTAATTGTGGCTAAATGACATTTTAACCCTACAACCCTCATTACAAAATATACCCAAAAAATTAATTATTTTATATTCAAGCATATAACTGCTTAGAACCGCAAAATGTAAATCTGTTTGTTTAGTTTTATAAAGTGAAACTATCAAGTTTCATAATTGTTTAACCTAGAAAGTGGCTAAATGATAGGGTAACCTTTAATATTCGAGCTCAAAATATTCCGAAGAATTTTATATCATGCATTGTTTTGGCTGCTAGCACATTTCGACATGTAGGACCCCAGAATGTAACAAAATATATACAGAACCGTAAAAAAGATAAGACAGCCTATCATAAAATGGACAAAAGAATGTGGCTAAACCTAAATTTAACTCTACAATGTCCATACGAAAACCAGTATTAAAAAATCTATTCACCAACTCAAAAAACCAATGATTTCAACCATTCAGACCCCAGAACTTCCTGTTTTGATCATTGATTCTTTTAATAACATATACATGCTACTTTAAAACGATTGTCTCATTGTGGCTAAATTACATCTTAACCCTACAACCCTCGTTACAAAATATACCCAAAAAATAAATTATTTTATATTCAAGCATATAACTGCTTAGAACCGCAAAATGTAGATATGTTAGTTTAGTTTTATAAAGTGAAACGATCAAGTTTCACAATTGTTTAACCTAGAAAGTGGCTAAATGATAGGGTAACCTTTAATATTCGAGCTCAAAATATTCCGTAGGGTTAAGATGTAATTTAGCCACAATGAGACAATCGTTTTAAAGTAGCATGTGTATGTAGTTAAAAGAATCAATCATCAAAACAGGAAGTTCTGGGGTCTGAGTGGTTGAAATCATTGGTTTTTTGAGTTGGTGAATAGATTTTTTAGTACTGGTTTTCGTATGGACATTGTAGGGTTAAGTTTTGGTTTTGCCACATTCTCTTGTCCATTTTATGATAGGTTGTCTTATCTTCTTTACGGTTCTGTATATATTTTGTTATTTTCTGGGGTCATACGTGTCGAAATGTGCTAGCAGCCAAAACAATGCAAGATAAAAAATTCTTCGGAATATTTTGAGCTCGAATATTAAAGGTTACCCTATCATTTAGCCACTTTCTAGGTTAAGCAATTATAAAACTTGATCGTTTCACTTTATTAAACTTAACTAACAGGTCTACATTTTGCGGTTCTAAGCAGTTATATGCTTGAATATATAATAATTTATTTTTTGGGTATATTTTGTAATGAGGGGTTAAGATGTCATTTAGCCACAATGAGTTGGTCGTTTTTAAGTAGCATGTGTATGTAATTAAAAGAACCAATTATCAAAACAGGAAGTTCTGGGGTCTGAGTGATTGAAATCATTGGTTTTATGAGTTCGTGAACTGATTTTTTAGTACTGGTTTTCGTATGGACATTGTAGGGTTAAGTTTTGGTTTAGCCACATTCTCTTGTCCATTTTATGATAGGTCGTCTTATCTTCTTTACGGTTCTGTATATATTTTGTTATATTCTGGGGTCCTACATGTCGAAATGTGCTAGCAGCCAAAACAATGCATGATAAAAAATTCTTCGGAATATTTTGAGCTCGAATATTAAAGGTTACCCTATCATTTAGCCACTTTCTAGGTTAAGCAATTATAAAACTTGATCATTTCACTTTATTAAACTTAACTAACAGGTCTACATTTTGCGGTTCTAAGCAGTTATATGCTTGAATATAAAATAATTTATTTTTTGGGTATATTTTGTAATGAGGGTTGTAGGGTTAAGATGTCATTTAGCCACAGTGAGTTGGTCGTTTTTAAGTAGCATGTGTATGTAATTAAAAGAACCAATGATCAAAACAGGAAGTTCTGGGGTCTGAGTGGTTGAAATCATTGGTTTTTTGAGTTGGTGAATAGATTTTTCGTCCTGGTTTTCGTATGGACATTGTAGGGTAAAGTTTTAGTTTAGCCACATTCTTTTGTCCATTTTATGATAGGCTGTCTTTTTTTTTTACGGTTCTGTATATATTTTGTTATATTCTGGGGTCCTACATGTCGAAATGTGCTAGCAGCCAAAACAATGCATGATAAAAAATTCTTCGGAATATTTTGAGCTCGAATATTAAAGGTTACCCTATCATTTAGCCACTTTCTAGGTTAAACAATTGTGAAACTTGATCGTTTTACTTTATAAAACTAAACTAACAGATTTATATTTTGCGGTTCTAAGCAGTTATATGCTTGAATATAAAATAATTAATTTTTTGGGTATATTTTGTAATGAGGGTTGTAGGGTTAAGATGTCATTTAGCCACAATGAATTGATCGTTTTTAAGTAGCATGTGTATGTAATTAAAAGAATCAATGATCAAAACAGGAAGTTCTGGGGTCTGAGTGGTTGAAATCATTGGTTTTTTGAGTTGGTGAATAGATTTTTAGTACTGGTTTTCGTATGGACATTGTAGGGTAAAGTTTTAGTTTAGCCACATTCTTTTGTCCATTTTATGATAGGCTGTCTTTTTTTTTTACGGTTCTGTATATATTTTGTTATATTCTGGGGTCCTACATGTCGAAATGTGCTAGCAGCCAAAACAATGCATGATATAAAATTCTTCGGAATATTTTGAGCTCGAATATTAAAGGTTACCCTATCATTTAGCCACTTTCTAGGTTAAACAATTATGAAACTTGATAGTTTCACTTTATAAAACTTAACAAACAGATTTACATTTTGCGGTTCTAAGCAGTTATATGCTTGAATATAAAATAATTTATTTTTTGGGTATATTTTGTAATGAGGATTGTAGGGTTAAGATGTCATTTAGCCACAATGAATTGATCGTTTTAAAGTAGCATGTGTATGTAGTTAAAAGAATTTATTATCAAAACAGGAAGTTCTGGGGTCTGAGTGGTTGAAATCATTGGTTTTTTGAGTTCGTGAACAAATTTTTTAGTACTGGTTTTCCGATGGACATTGAAGGGTTAAGTTTTGGTTTAGGCACATTCTTTTGTACATTTTATGATAGGTTGTCTTAACTGCTTTACGGTTCTGTATATATTTGGTTATATTCTGGGGTCCTACACGTCGAAATGAGCCAGCAGCCAAATTAGTGTGTTTAAAAAAAAATTCTCTGGCTGGTTCAATATACCACTACACAAATTATATACTACAAAATAATATCAACGTAGTTGTTATGCTTTTCAGGAATTTTTGCGTTTATTATTTTCATAGTTATTTGATAAAACTTAATTTACCTTCATAATTTAGTCGGATTATAGGCTGCAAATTTTGGCTGCCAACTTCACACTGGTCCTCTGAAAAGGGTATTTTTTGATAAAAAGTCTTCGCCAATAATAAGGTACCTATTCGACACTCAAAATGTCTAACTTTGGTTTCCATAGAATTCATTTTCATCTCTTTCAGAGGTTATCTACCCAATAGATCATTGCCTTGAGAGGCCATTGATATACAAGACAGGACAGTGAAAAAGAATTATAAAAAAACAACCGATCAGTAGATATTATTAAAACATTAATTTTGAAGTTGATAATACAATTAACAATCTTATACATTGTGTTAATTTTTTTTTAACAAAAAATGGAACCGACTTCAACTCCCAAAAATGATGGTTCAAGAGTACCTATTATCACAATATTGTGCGCATGGTACCGACTTCGACAAGTTATTTCACACTTTTGGGTGTTGAAGTCGGTTCCATTTTTTGTTAAAATTTTATTTCAATATTTTTAGTGTAACTCAAAAACGGCTTGACCGATTTTGATGAAATTTAAAATGGCACCAAACGACAAGCATCAGCTTTCAAACAAAAAAAGAATTTTCTAAATCGGTTCACCCAGTCAAGAAATCTGAGGTAACAAACATAAAAAATAAAAAACAGACGAATTGAGAACCTCCTCCTTTTTTGGAAGTCGGTTAAAAATACTTATCCTAAATTTTTCCAAAATTAAACGTAAGAATTTTTTTACTACGAGCGGGATTCAATACCGCGGCCATCCGTCCCTAAAGCTGGGACATGCTCTGCCAATTGGGCTATCGTGGTGATCATAGTAAACAAAAATATCCTCAAATTAAATTTATCCTTTCGTTCCTGTAGTTTCATTCCTATTGTTTAACCGTCATAAGAGGGGACAGAGGGAAGACGGTTTGAGCAGTTGCATATTCCGGCTGTTTAGTAGAAATGGAAGTTCCACAAGGATCTATATAAGGTCCTTTTCTGCTTTTAGTGTACACCAACGGTTGGCCTTAAATGTTTTTTTTATGCCTGATAGGTTAGCCTTTGACCACTATCTCACCTGATGGTAAGTGATGATGTGGTCGAGGATGTTGTTCAGACTAACCTAGAGTTACTGGCTCTCAAGGACAGCTGCCGGAACATATCGTTAGGTGCTTGGCGACAGATTTTCAACTTGAGGGTGGTAGCTAGCCAGGCGCATTTGCAAAGTGCCCTACCACCATGCTGTAACGACTGCTATCCTAAGACAACAACCGGGACCGACGACTTAACGTGCCCTCCGAAGCACGGAAGCGCTCAGTAGTAATGTCACCAGCGGTCACCCATCCAAGTCATGACCGCGGCGGACGTTGCTTAACATTGCTGATCGATTCAGAAGGGCTAAGCAAAAGAGCTTAAAATGGCTACGAGCGCTTCAAGCAAACTTGGCTACGAGCGCTTCAACATAAATCTCTGCAATTTTGTTTCTTCGCGACACCTATCTGATACTTAAAGTAGATACATGTAGATAAGATAGTAAACTGGACCAAGTGAATAATGTGACATTGACTAAGTCCTTCACCGCCAGTAACTTATTGAATTATCTCTCTGGATGTCTTAGCTCTGCTCTATAGAGCTGTCGGTACGATGCGTACAATATAGGGATAATTAATAGGAAGTTTTGAACTATCATGGTACCGACTTCTACAAGTTATTCCACACTTTTGAATATTGAAGTCGGTTCCATTTTTAGGTAAAAAAAATTCTTCTAAAAAAAGCTTCAGCAAAGAAAAATAATTTGTAAATCGTTCCACAATAAGCACCCAAAGTGAATTTTTCACTTTCCCACTTTCTCTGTATTTTCATCACATTCTTTTATCAGATTGATTCGCAGTATATATTCCAATAAATCCGATTGTGCGGTTAATGTGGCAGTGGCATCAAGAGACTAAACTTTCATGATTGTGTAAGAAAGGCTTTTCCAAGGACTCGGGAAGGGTGAGTGGCAGAGACTGTGGTCTAATAACGCGCCTATGATATCTACCATGTTTTATTAACAAGTTCAGGAGAACTCGTTTTTTAACCGACTTCCAAAAAAGGAGGAGGTTCTCAATTCATCTGTATTTTTTTATGTTTGTTATCTCAGTAATCTGGACTGGGTGAACCGATTTTGAAAATTATTTTTTGTTTGAAAGCTGATGCTTGTTGTTTGGTCCCATTTTAAGTTTCATCAAAATCGGTCATGCCGTTTTTCAGTTACACTAAAATACCTTAAAAATATTTACCTATCTTGATGATATAGTCGTTGACAATTGAATCATAATCCCGTAAGTAGCAATGGTCACTAAAAAGTGTGAAGAACCGACTTCAACACCCAAAAGTGTAAAATAACTTGTAGAAGTTGGTACCACGATAGTTCATTTTAGGCAAAAAAAAAATTTTTTTGTAATAACATAAAAAAATTTTTTTTACCTAATAAGGTTATAGTGAAAACACACGGCCAACCTGATGTTCCGAGTCTGTATATATTTGAAAGTATTATGTAAGTTTGTAAAACATTAAGTAAATTTAAATTAAACAGTGACAATCACGATTGCAACACTAGGAATAGAGATAAAATAGCGGTGCCAGGTTTTAGATTAGCAAAGACAAATAAAAGGTCCTTCTTAGGTAATTGTGTGCGGTTTTATAACAAAGCTCCCAAACATATTACAGCGCTCACAGAAGGGTAATTTAAGTTGCACGTGTAAAAAAATTTGATTAAGAAATTCTACAACACAGTTTGTGATTACTTAAACGACAAAAATGCTTGGACTGTTTTGCCTATGCCAAGCCATCGCCTGTCACCTACGTAATGTAAACAAATCTGGTAATACCTTCCTACAGATTTAAGAAGTGCAGCTTCCGCCAATATATATATAAACGACAACAAAAATGCCACTTATAAGTAAGGCTTATTTTAGTGTTAAAGAATATTTAAAAGATGATTTTTCCATTACCACTCGTGGTAAATTATAATTTTTTATGCTATATAATTACAATTTATGACATGTAAATCTATTTTACCAATAAATTATTTGTATTTGTAATAATTTTACTATACAATATGTACTACATTGTTAAAAGACGTTTAAAAGAATGACCCCGTTTTTCTTGACCGTTCTTCTCGCAGTGGCTCTATACAATTATTTTTGCTGAATATGGCAGTACAATTTGGAATATTTCAATATTAAAACTTGTAATTGACCTTCATACGATTGTCGTAGTCGCCTAAATCGAATAAATGGTTTTGGCTTTGACTTTGAGGCTCTTGCTAAAGAGACTTATTTGTACTACATGGTAGACTCCATTCATTAACTGCTGGGTGCAGGCAAATTGCACGTCATTGACCATAGGAAGAAGACAAGGTACTGACAATTAATACACTAATGCCACTGCGTCTTTGCCCTCCTATATTAAACGTTTTTCCTTTGATACACGATATTTGGTTAGGTTTTCCTCAGGCTCTGAAGATGTATGGGGTATATGAGCTTCTTCTGGGGAGTATTATACCAATATTTATTGATGGAATCATCCATATTAGGATAATATTGTGGGGAAGGCGTATCCTAGAAATCTGAAATGGTAATAAATGATTGGGATTAAGTATATACATAGATGGATATGTATACTAAATAATTTCTCAGCCCTTATTTACAGCACAAAGGATTTAGTAATATATTATATTTTTACACGCTCACTTTATCATGGTCTGACTTGCACAACTAATTTCTTACTTTTCAGCGTTGAAAGTCGGTTCTGTTTAATATATAAAAAAAAAAGATTTTGCACTCTTTTCTGCGTATCTAATTGCTTACAAGATTGATGTCACTCGGTAACAATATTGGGGCCTGTCTGGAGCTTTATTGTACAATTTTTGAACGAAAACTGAACCTCAATTTAGTTTTATTTTGGTGGAAGATTTTAGAAGAAAGAAGGTTCCATATTAGACAGCGGGACATATTACTATAAGCCTCGGCTATCCATCCGTCCGTCCGTCTGTAGGGCCTTATCTTGGGGTTAGTAGCCGGTTGATATTAGCGACTACTTCGGACTTGTCCTGACAGGTTGGAGTACGGTAATTACGTGCGCATCGACTTGGGGCCGCAGCACTACTGGTCTGCGATTGGCTGCAGCTGCAAGTCGCGGCAGCACTCGCAGCCGAGGCTCGGCAGCACGTGCACGCGTTCGTAATGTTTTCACAGAGTTCCATACTACTACATAGATAACCTGTCGTGCAGCCGCAGCCGGCTTCGTGCAACCGCCGCATCTGCTGTCTGCATCTGCAGCCTGCAGCCGCGAAAAGCACCTTTAGTATAGCGGATTGCCTGAAAATAAAAATAGTAAAAAAGACAAAAGGGACTCCGCATATAAGAGACGTGTTTTTTAACGTTGTTTTTTTGTTCCATCTTAAAAACGGTAATGCATACAAGCGTCAAATGTTTTATCATTATGGTACAATATCTAATGTACAACAACAAATAATATTAACCATACCGCCTACATATGCCCGCTTTTGATGAAATTTCTATGGGAATAATCTGAGAGTATAATCCTATTAAATAAAAAGGATTTTTCAGAATCGGTTCATAAATAGGGGATTAATCACAATTGATAAATCCTTTTTGTACCATACAAAAGGAACATACAACTGAATTGAGAATCTCCTCCTTCTTAATTTCTGTGGGATCTTTAAAAAATGTAAAGGTGAACAGAAACAATCTCAATTATAACACTAGGAACAGAGATCAAATAGTAGTGCCAGAATTAAAATTAGCAAAGACAAATAAACGGTCCTTCTAAGGTAATTGTGTTCGGATTTATAATAAAGTTCCCAAACATATTACAACGTTCACAGAAAGAAAATTCAAGTTGCAGGTGAAAAACATTTTTATTAATAAATCCTTAGAAAATTCCTCTTCTAGCAAGCTATCGCTGTCACCTACGTATTATAGACAAAAATTTGAATAATTTTACAATACATTTAATAAATTTGACATCAAATGTCAAAATTCATGGTCTTCCTTTTATTTCTTACACTATGTTATTCAGCAAAAAATAATCCTTATGATGGAATCTTTCGATCGGTATGATAGAACTACCTTTTCTCGTGTAACGGGTTTGATTCCTGGCTTAACCATGTAATTATTTAAATATCTATGCACTTTAAATTGTTTTTTAACTTAAAATAATATCTTCTTTCAGTAAAATGTTCCATTTACAATATTCAAGGTACTTTCCCTCCATGTGGCATCGCCTTGGGATGGCCGGGTAAAGTTTGTAACACATTGTTAAAAGACGTTTAAAAAGAATGGCCCCAAGTTTCTTACCATTTCTTCTCGCAGTGGCTCTATACATTTTTTTTAGTTTATCGCAAATATCGCAATATTAAAATTTGTAACTAACCTTCATATGAGCGTCGTAGAAGCTTAAATTGAATCAATGATTGTGACTTTGACTTTTTGAAGTTGTTTAAAATACGCATTCATGGTGCTAATTATGGTATTACTATTTGTATGGTGGCAGGGCAATTTTAAATTTAAAATAGTTTCGGGTTACACTGTCAGAGGGTTTTCTATGCGAGCCACAAATGCCTCTACAAAATTGGGCCCAAATTTTAACGGGCCACAACGTAAGCACCTAATTTTTGTATGCTCGCCTCTTACTTGTAAAATACTTAACTCTCTCATCTTAGGTAGAAAATTTGCCGCGAAGCTTCTAACGATAGATTCTGGCAGACGTCCTCGAAAGCCAGTCTCCATATAACTTAGTTTACCACATAACCACTTACCAACATCTGATATAGTGGTCAAATGGTAGTACGTAAGAACATATCATCAATTCATCGATAGCCATTAAATTCGTTATACAACATTCCTCAGTGGTTGCCCGTATCGCACTTAGCTGGTTTGATTTGTATCTTACAAATCAAATATAGTAAATAAATATGTAAAGATATGTAAGTCAAGCTCACAAACAGCTGAACGTAAAACTTACAACGGCCGCCGTAGTTTAAACAGTGTACCGTGCGGCGCAATAACATTACCGTGACGCGACGAATAATAATATAATAATAATATTTATATTCGTCGAAGTTTCGAACTTCGGGTCCGAAAGAAAGGTATCCGCAAAACACGTATTGGCTCACTTTTGTTTAACTTCGTTCGTAGCATAGACTAGCAAGCATTTGCCTGTGTAGATTCTGAATAAGATATTTTTTAAATTAGATTCGTATGGTTTGTAAATTTTCAAAATATGAAGTTATAATTTATTCATAGGTAAGTAGTCAAAGTCAAGTTCTAAATATGCAGAAAGAACACAAATACTAATGATATAAATACCTATGGAGAACAAAGACATTAACGTAAATTTTAAATACGAATATCTAACTTCTAGAACAGTAACGACACCTCTCGCTGATACCTAACTACATAGGACTGTAACTCTTACCATGTGAAAATGTTCTTTAATTTTTCTCAGGTAAGACTTAAAATTGATTGAGGCATAATAGCGTTCTCAGGGTAGTATGGGAGATTCCCTAGAGGGCACGATTTGTGATGAACGATGCGATCCGACCATAGATTATATGAAACAACGAACTTCGTACCGCAAATTCGATTTTCGTTGTATAAAGTGTCACTCGTAACACGAAAAACGAAACTTCGTTGAATTGTCGTAGCGGCCCAGATGCGATCTCTTCTAAGCGCCAAATCAATGAACCAATGCAATTGAATTTGGAAGATTGTGCGTGTTTCATTAATTGTGAATTTGATGAGTCCGAAATCAAAGCGGTAACTGTATCAAAGTCAAAGTAAAGTCAAAATTATTTATTAAATTTAGGCATCTACGACGCTCTTATGAAGGTCAATTACAAATTTTAATATTGAAATATGCTACATTGTACTGCCATCTGTATGAGAGTTAGACTTCTTTACATTATTTATTCGTAGCCAATAATGCAATTTTTCTATATTATTTAAGCTGTTATTCTTGCACCTGACATTTTTCTCGCTGTACTGAGGCGTAAAATAATGTTGCCTCTCGTATCTGTGAAACCTTCGTTACACTTAGGATTCTATATTTAAATCCTTCGCATTCTCAGGTTCAATACAAGTTCTCTCGCCAAATAACGACTGCAGCCTGAATCGGAATAACATATATTTATTATTTGTCATATAATAACTGTGTTCATAAAGTAGATACTTTTACAAAAGAAGTATCAACAGTTTGCCCAATTTAGGTACCGTATTTCTAAGTTATAACATTTTTACTTAAGAGATATTCGTTAAGGTTGTGAAAGCTTTTTTGTCAAGACTATTATCTGATTTTGTTACGATTTACAAAATCGAGTACCGTATTTTTACGTCTGTAGGTATTATTTTATGTTCTATGGTCTGTAGCACAGATCATATAATAATACTATGTATGTAGGTATATTTTAATAGCTGTAAAATACGAGACTGATATAGCTAACAACACTCTGATTCAGAGTATTGTTAGCTTGAGGCATATAAATGTTGTGTGTGTATTTGTTGGTAAGACATGAATTTTAATATTATACATTATATTAATTTACATATTATATGTAAATGCAAATCAGAGAAAGGAATTTCTTATTTTTAATTAAAAGATGAATGGTATCTCAATTCTATATCAGTTCTCTCTAACTTATATGTATAGGTACATATAAGTATATAGTAATATAGTAATATAGTACATATTATAATATACAAGGCATTTTAGGGTTCCGTACCCAAAGGGTAAAAACGGTATCCTATTACTGAGACTTCGCTATCCGTCCGTCCGTACGTCTGTCACCAGACTGTATATCAAGACCAGTGATAGCTAGACAGTTGAAATTTTCACAGATGATGTATTTCTATTGCCACGATAGCAACATATACTAAAAATAAAATAAAATAAATATTTAAGGGGAGCTCCCATACAACAAACTTGTTTTTTTTTTACCATTTCTTGGTCGATACTAATAACGGTGACAGGTAAACGCTTTAACTATTCACAGAATATTTAGTTTAATGGTCTCTTGAAATATAATCAATTAAAATAAACAATTAAGGGTACTAAAGTAATTTGCTAAAAATAATAATAATGAAAACAGGTAGAAACTTAATATATTCACCGAATATTTAGTTGTATATTTACTTAAACAATAAACAATTAGTGAGAACAGTATTTAGGGTTCGTACATACCTAGGATAGGAACGTACTTAGCCAGCTCAATCGGAGACTGCGAAAAGTGTATGTAACTTGTGTAGGAAATATACAAGTCAGGAAATACAGCAAACACGTGGAAACTTTCAACACCTTTATTCCAATTATCACAACCTTTCAAGTCCAAGTCTCGAGACCGAATTGTCATTTCGCGCTCCGCCCACCTTCCACCGTTTGTTACAAAAATGGCGGCATTGGCGGCGTGCGGAACCGGAAAATGGCAATACTTACATTTTTAGAATTTAAATTAATAGCTAATATACTAACGATAAAATAATCACTTATTTGCTAAATTATTTACATAATTTTTAAGTAACATCGGTCGAAGAAATCCATAAATAAAAACGCGAAACTAATAAACCAAACTTGTCAACATCCTGTAAACTAACTGCTTTTATTTTATAAATCACAACATATGAGCGGCAAATATGAATTATATAATGTTATTTAATACATAAAGCTTACAGATTCGTCCATCCTGATAATCAAGTCACGTCCTCGTGATATCTGCTCATGGCAGTTACAATTTTAAACAAAGCTATCAAGTGTATGTATTTTCTTTAGAAAAATAAAATTAAATAGTTTACAACAACGCAATAACAATTTAACTACTACAAATAAATCAACAAAGCAATAAGGATTTGAGTAAACAGCGTATTTAATCTTAACATACAAGATACCAAAGAATATGAATGCATAAAAGTTTACAACACCTAATCATATTTATCTATTTTACAAAATATATTTAATATTTTATCCATTTATAGATTTTTCTTCCATCCATTAATATATTTTTATAATTTATATCCATCATTATCATCCATCATTATTCATTCTCATAAACAGCGTATTTAATCTTAACATACAAGATACCAAAGAATACATCCATAAAAGTTTACAACACCAAACCATATTTATCAATATTACAAAATAGATTTAATATTATATCCATTTTTATATTTTTCCTCTATCCATTAATATATTTTTATAATTTATATCCATCATTATTCATTCATCAAGAATTAGGGTTGGTACGACCATATCACGTCATTTATACTGCATTACCACTTTGATATATACCACACTACATTGCTGGACCATACTACATTGCCAGACCATACTACATTGCTAGACCATACTACATTACTAGACCATACTACATTACTAGACTATACTACATTACTAGACCATACTACATTACTAGACCATACTACATTACTAGACCATACTACATTATTAATTCATTAATAGGATTGTTACACTACTATTCTAAAAATTAGCTAAGCTACAGAAATCGGGAAGTACATTGACATCTAAGAATACGATAAATAAAAAGAACCACTCATCCTTTCTTTAATTTAGACATGTATCTTGTCTAAACTAATACATTATCTGAAGAAAACTTGTAATTTCTTTGTTTTGTATTTTATTCGTTTTATAACATTTTTTTTTTCATTTCATTCACATTTTATCATTACTGTCATAATTTTTATCTTTCTTACTCAAATAACCGCCATCAGAGCTTTTTCGTAAATTATCTTCTTCATCACTATCTTCGAATATTTTAAAAGTTAACCACAGTTGGGTATTTTCGACAGCGTACTTGTCATTGCTTAACACTTCAACAATTTTAAAAAAAGTCCTGAGCATTTTGATACTAGATGTTAACTAAATTTTGCAAAACATCTAATTCTTCTCTTTCAATTCATAACGTAAATCTTATTTCACCCTCTGCTATGTTAGTCAAACTAAACCCAAACAATACTTTTGTCAGCGTATGTCCCGTCCCGTTATTTGTCATGTTATTAAATCCCCATTTTACACCACAAACTTTACTATATCAGTTTGATCCGTCACGTCCGTGATTCATGGCTGTTAGAGAATAAGTACCGTGATGTTGTACCTCTCCACATGCCCATTAGCTCGTAGAGTGGCGACTGCTTTTATTTTATGTTAAACCTCTATATCTTTCAAAAACCCCCAAACTTCTTGCCAGTAAATGTTGAGTACGTATCCGTTATTAATCTAACAGGACAACCAAAAGTACAGAAACATTCCTTAACACTTTTATTGTTGTGAAAGCTTTTGTATTTTTAACCGGTTTTTTTAAATGAATTTACTGTACGAGTCTTTCATTATCAGCAAATATTTATTTTTATTTTTACTCCAGTTATATGGGCTTAAATTATTATCATAGAGTGTATGAAATGGCCTTGATAATTTCGGAATCTAATGCAAATACCAAGACTTTTTGCCTGCTGGAGTCTTAGTGTGAGCGCATTCTAAACAAGATTGTATTTACTTTTTTACAAACTTTTTCATCTTAGGAAAACCATAAGTTTCGTTGATATTGTCAGTGGTTTTTGTTTTTCAAAAAAAAAAATATGACCAATTTTAAAATATAGCAGCATCCTCCTTTTTGGAACTAACAATTTCAACCCATTTTCAGTTATCCTATATCCAAAATTATATATTTTTTTTTATGTCTATTATATCTGTACTGCTAGCATCTAACAATAAGCGCTTTAACCTTTCGATTTCATAATCGGCATTCAAATGAAATGACAACAGTAAAAATGTAAAGTGTCATTACTAAGCGCTGCGCCTGCAATTGGGTTTCGGCTAAGCGCACATCCCTTGACCAGATTTGTATTTTACGTCACATTCAAACTCCTGTACCAAACTTTACGATCTAGCAACCCTTGGGATCATATCTCGTTTGAAAAACATAGCACGTCTACCTGTACCGTGAACATGCCGAGTAAATAAAATCGAAATTTCACCGCAAAAGATACTACAGCCATAGTTCCGAGTTCACAGGATGAATAGTGCTGCTCAATTGGTGAAGTTTGGTGACTGAAATAGGCTGTAAGTTTAATGTCGCCACTATGCTGTGAAGTATAATCCTTCCTACTTCCCATTTACTCGCATCAGTATTCAGTTCAGTTTCAAGAGATGGATTATAGAGAATCAAAATGGGACGAGAAACTAGCCGATCTTCTAACTCATCAAAAGTATTTTTATGAGTTACAAGAGTTTTAATTATTGCCCCAAGACTAAGGGACAGGTTGTGAAGTAAACTCGTTAAACGTTTAGTTTATCTATAGTAGTTATCTATTTGTATAAAAAGTCGCTAATCCTAGAAATCGGCCAACATTATGAACCTTCACAGGTTTTGGAAAGCATTTTTCATCGCTAATATTTTCAACTTGTAAACTACATGATTGAAGTGATGTGAATTTTATTTACTTCGACTTGTTTAAACTACTCGAGAACTATTTCCGCTGTAGCTACCAATTCATCTTTTATTTTTATCGAAAATATTTTAAGAGCCCATTGTAGTAATTAAAATTTCACTTACACCATCTTTCAGCGAAAAGCGAATAAACTACTGCTCCCCAAAACTTACCATCGGTATATTATTGGAATCATCAATTTTGCTTAAGGTTGTTCTAGCTAAATCATTTAATCAAAGTTAAATCATACAGTATCCTGTTCATTTACTTTTATGCTTTATACATATTTGTTTGCTTCCAACTGCCTATCCCACTCATTGATTATTAACACAGCCTTCTCTCTTCAGTATTATTTCCTTCTCTGTTTTTACGAAAGCATTGAGATTCTAAATGCCAAAACTAAATTACAGTTTGTAATTTTTTGATAAACTTCATGCATTTTGGTACTGGGTGACCGTCTTGCCTACAATTATAACACTGTATGGTGGTAGGTTTCTTACTTGCTGTAGAAGTGCCTGGCATAGATTCGAATCGCAGACTTTTGCCCCCAGAGCATAGAACATATAATAATACTTAATATTTCTTACTGTTCCCGTTTTGATGTTCAGCAAATATGAAAGCAATCTATCTGAGTCCTTAAATTATGCTGGTTCTGCGTCTAAGCGCACTGATTGATCATCGATGCCATGTATGATATTCTACTGCCCGCTTACCTAACATATCAGTCAGCATTGTACCATAATTATCTTCAGATGAAAATACAGATCTAAGCTTGGTTTGCCACTCAGCCTAGGAAAACAATGTTGGTAATTCCTCATTCCATTTCTGTTCGACTCCTACCAAAGGGATAAGCTAATAGACCATAATTTACTTATTAACTTTAAAAAAAACAAAGATTATGCAGTATCGACCGTACCAAACACAACCATTAAAAATTGATTATGCTTTTAAATACAAATTTAGAATGTGTTGACTCTTTTTCATTACTCGGTATAGATACATGTGACTTGGAAAAAGCACATTCAAAAAATGAAATCAAAACTTGGCAGTTTTTCATTTGCATTAATGGAGTTAAAGAAAACAACGAACATTTGCATATGGTCACGCTTGGTTACAGTACGGCATCATTTTGTGGGGAAATAGCACCGAAGTCGGAAACTTATTTACACTAAAAATGTATAAGAATTATCGCAAACATAGACTCAACTGAAAGTTATCTCAAGCCAAACTTTATTAAACTCCAAATGTTAACTATTTCATCGTAGCTTCCATCTATATTCTAGAAATTTGCAAGTTTGTGAGAAAATATCCTCAATTCTTTGACAAAGTTGAAAATTGCTATACTGGACCAGATAATTGAAATACTAGAGTAGTTATATCCAAACACCACTGCTCTAAAGGCTTACTAGAATTTACCTATCTACATACCTACGCCAGGTATATGCAGTTTGTAATGACAAGGAAAGAACGTTCAAATATTATGCGTCGTATCTGTTGTAAGAAAGAGGTAAATAAGCAATTCGTGTAACCACCGAACTGCACGAGACGTTCCGATCACCATTACAGTGCGATCTCTTTCACTCTCTCACACCAAACGATACACATATCTCGCTCATCCATTTCATTGTGATTAGTTCCTAAGATAAAACAAAATGATGATATTTTCTATTTATAAAAGCAATAATTACGCGTGACATGAAACAGTTTTCTTATCCCTCACAGTGCTTGAATAATTGGTGCAGAGCCTAAAGACACAGGGAAGGCATATTGTCCACAGATTATTCCTAAACAAAAAATGATTTGCGGCGATGTATTCACCGGACACTCGGAAGTGCCTCTGGTAATTACCCTGAATTCATCTAGTAAATATGGAGGGCACACAACTCATCTACAGGTAAAAAAAATCTTAGTACTGGACCTTATGATTGAAGGCACAAAAAAAACTAGCCCTTCCAAATTCAAACTTAAAAATGTGCAGTTTAGGGTACCCATATCATGGCTATAAAAATATATAACCATATCCCGAAACATCTAAAAGATATACAAAAGATTCAGCATTTTTCCATAGTCTTAAAGAATATCTTATTAAAAAATGCTACTACTCATTACAAGACTTCTTTACAGATAAGACTCAATAGCTACAAATATTTAATTTCGGTTACTATTGAACAATTTAATTTAGGTTATAGTTATTAAACTTTGGCCCTACCCAGAGTCCAATAAACTCTAGAGTGCCCACCAGGGTTTCATGTTTGTTAGTACTTAATTGATTATTTAAGATCTATTGTACACATGAATATGGAGAAATAAATGATTATGATAACGTATTAATTGACGCCCGGACCCGTATATCCCCGCGCATTCATTCATCTTAGTGAGCCGAAGATATACTCTGGTTTTTCAGAGAAGGATCAAATTCAGATATGACGTTATTATTCTAAGAAAAATCCCTATCTCTAGGAGGTTCGTGCACCTTGCACTGCAAATGCTTAACATCCTCGTAAATTGAGTCATAAATTGACGCGCAGAACTGTCTATAGGATGTGGCCTAGGATCTTCATGCTGTTCATCACGTCGAACTCTGCTGTGGTGGCGAGTGATCTTCCATGATCAGCCTCCCCAGGCCGGTTGGCACGCGCAGGTACGATCGGTGAACGACTCGACTCTTCGAGTAAGCGCCAAAAACTCACATTTAGCAGTAGGGTAGCGCCTCCTGGATTCACGCTGACTGTTGACCGGTGAACGTAGAACACGCGGGCGAGGAATCTGGGGCCGTGATTTGCTTCGCCTGTGCTCCATGCCATCCACCGCAGCTGCCGGTGCCTTTGCAGGTTCAGCAGTGTCCTCGACGTCATAATCCAATTGGTTTTTAGACTGAAAGAGAATAAGTCCAACGACATCAACTGTTCAAAGTAAAATAGGTTCAAATTTAATTTAAATGTCCAGATTTATGTTAAGTTACAACAAAATGTGACAACCACGTGTTTGAAACCAAGTGTCAACATATCATATGTTTTTTTTTTTAGTCCAGGGATAATATACTTTAATAATAATTATAATAACTAATATTGCTAAACAAGTAAATAATCTTCATTAATATTGAATTTAATAGGCCAAACTTAATCTATAATATGTTACGGAGGTTTAGGTTTATGTTAGGTAAATTCAAGATAAGTTAAATGTGAAATCCACGTGTCAGATACCACGTTCACATGTGTTTTTCCAGAGATAGTGATACTAAGTATGTACATAAATACTTGTAACTATAATGGTATTTGTTACTAGTAATTTATTTATAAGAAGAAAACTTATACGCCAAACAACATCGGATGTTACATTGATCTAACTCGAATATGTAACCTATAATATGAGCTAACTATGATTGATAATAAAACCATAAATAACAACCAAATTTCGCGTGGTAACGAACTACACAATAGTTATCGTGTTTCTCGAAAATAATTCTTTGTAAAAGCTGTCAGCGTTGCTGTATCGCTACGTTTTACCTAAATTATAAACGCAGAAGCGATAAAATAAGTAATGATGCTTGCAAAAAAAAATACTCAACGTGCTCCACAAATAACATATAATAACAAATAGCCACATGCCTCAGCAACTTTACTTAAAATAATACAACCGTTAAACACAATGTATACAGTGACTGGCTAGAGCAATAAAAATTTTACTATAAATAATATGGCGCGTGAAATTATGTAACGACACTGATTACATACCCTTTTTATTGGCAGATCCCACTTCTGACTTGTAGGAAATATACAAGTCAGGAAATACAGCAAACACGTGGAAACTTTCAACACCTTTATTCCAATTATCACAACCTTTCAAGTCCAAGTCTCGAGACCGAATTGTCATTTCGCGCTCCGCCCACCTTCCACCGTTTGTTACAAAAATGGCGGCATTGGCGGCGTGCGGAACCGGAAAATGGCAATACTTACATTTTTAGAATTTAAATTAATAGCTAATATACTAACGATAAAATAATCACTTATTTGCTAAATTATTTACATAATTTTTAAGTAACATCGGTCGAAGAAATCCATAAATAAAAACGCGAAACTAATAAACCAAACTTGTCAACATCCTGTAAACTAACTGCTTTTATTTTATAAATCACAACATATGAGCGGCAAATATGAATTATATAATGTTATTTAATACATAAAGCTTACACTTGTAAGATTAGGTTACAGATAATGGTACGGAACCTTTCGTGCGCGAGTCCCACTCGCACTTGGCCGGTTTTTTGTAGGATAAATGTGGTCTCTACTTCTACCGAGTTACCCCAAAATATAACGCCGTTACTTAGAAGCGGATAAACAAAACCGTAATATGCGTTTATTGTTAATATTGTTATCCTTTTAGAAGATATGTTTGATACTATTTTCTAATACTCTGAGAGTGTTATTATCTCGAATTCGTTTACATTGAGGTTTTTTGCTGATGTAAATTGATGCATCTTCAGCAAACGTTAGACACAGAAGATTGTATCAGCATTCTTATGTGCTGGTTGAACTTCATTGCATCAATAAAAAAACCGGCCAAGTGCGAGTCGGACTCGCGCACCGAGTGTTCCATATAAACCTGTAGGTATATTAGTAAAAGTTAGTGCAATTTTATTTCTAATTTAAAAAAAATATTTTAAAATTATTTAAATATTTTTATTAAATGATGTAACTAATAGTTAATGTTTTTCGCAATTTTTCCTTTATTTGTGCTATATGACGTGTTTTGATTCCCTTGCGAGTGTCGAAAATTTGCGGCATAAACGGCTGTTTATTTTGATTGCGTTGGCTCAGAAGTTCAATTTTTTCACAGCTCCAAGGGACAGTAGACCTGAGTATTTGATATGAATTTCAGCTTGATACATCAACGCGTTCTTGAGAAAAAGGGGCTTGATAGACAGACAGACGGACAACAAAGTGATTCTATAAGAGTTCCGTTTTTTCCTTTTAAGGTACGGAACCTTTAAAACAAAGTTGGCAATTCCATTTTATTTTCTTGTTATCTCATAAAGTGGTGATGCGATAATACAAATTATTTATGCATGAGCAGCCGTTTGATAAATTTGCCTAATTGAATGGCTGCAAACCGTTTAAGTTTCATGGCAATACTGTGCGATAATGAACGTTTAAGAACCATAATATTATGGGCCCGTTTCAGAATGTCCTAATAAAGTTTCGGGTTGCTATGCAACACATAAAATAACTGAATCATAAAAATGACAGTTAACATGCAGGGCGTTTCAAGCTTTAACCGATGGATAGGCTTAACCGATGGCTGTGAAACGAAAAGATAGTGTTTTATTTATTAAATATGATCTGGGTATTAAAACCGGAACTTACTCGAACATTCTGAAACAGGGCCTAAATATAACAAAATATATCAAGAAAATCCTGAATACAATTTATTATTCAAAGATTGATGGAAGCGTTTGGTGACATAAGAACGGAGTGCTGGCTCGGCCATACAATTGGTATTGCATCCAGTCAAAAAAGTATCGGTTATGGATGATTTGTTTATGGTTTCAAATTCATTTTTTTGTTAGATTAGCTGTTTTGTCCATTATGAAATTCGCAATACACATTAGATGTGATAGGTATAACTAGAAACCGCACTGCATTTAATTTAAAACACAGATTCAACTCAAACCCTTCGCCAAAATGGAAATCAGGATTTATTTTATTTATTTATGCATAAGGGTTAGCCTTTGACCACAATCTCACCTGATGGTAAGTGATGATATGGTCGGAGATGTTGTTCAGACTAAACTAGAATTACTGGCCCTCAAGGACAGCTGCCGGAACACACCGTTAGGTGCTTGGTGACAGTTTTCTACTTGAGGGTGGTAGCTAGCCATCGTAAGACAACAACCGGGACCGACAGCTTAAGACGAGGCTGCGGAAAAAATACTCTCATTCGACTAGTTTTTTTAAGCAACTGAAATATGCAATCAACACGAAAACTTAAATATTTGATATTTCAAACCTTTTTCTATCAGTTGTACAGTCAGAAACACATTTGAAAGAAATTTACTCGATAGTTTTAATTTTTCAAAATGAAGCCTTTTCTTTAAATTATTGGAGTTTTCTTGGAAACTACATCAGTTACATATTAATAATAAACACACATAGAAAGGAAATGTAGTTATCCGCTGTATAAGTAAAATTTACCTAGAGTAATTAGTATTGTCATAATAAATTAAATAGTGTTTTAGACTTACGACCTTTAGTTCTGTGCAGGATTACGGTCAATCGGAAGATTCGATATTCAACCTTATTAGCTTAGGATTACGAAATAAAATCAATGCGTAAGAGCTGTCCTTCAGTGCCGCGCTGTGCGCCGTTGGACGTGGACCTATCGCTCGCGCGCTATCACCTGTGCTGTGCAGTATAAATACGTATCTTGGTAGGTATATCAATCAATATGGGAAATAAAGATAACTAAAAAATAAAAAACGAAGCAGAAGAGTCGATACAAAGACTTTGCAAGAATTATGAGAGAGCGTATAATATTTCAGTTTATTTTTACCTATGCAATTAATTTAATATTCGTTTGTATTTCGGTGTTTATTCTATTCATGAAACATATTATCTCTATCGAACTAAGAGATTCTATACCTACTAGGTTACTAGGTTCCTATAGTACTGTAATGGAGCTATAAAATAACTAAATGTCGTACTAATCTAAGTACGATTAGTTGGATACTATAATAATATCTGGTAATGTATAGTTATGGTCTCACCTGATGGTAAGTGATGTGGTAGAAGGTACCAAACAGGTGATAACTAAAATTATCTGGCTCTAAAGTACAGCTGACGTTCAACCGTAAATGGAGTTGAGTGTTGCTAAATAATAATACCACAAGCGTAGCAAATCAAAGCATTTGGTTTGGTGGGTATATCGCAATAAAACATCGAACATTGTTCATGTCCCTCAAGACTAAATGTAGATTTATATAAATGAAAGAATATTCAGAATCAGGCAAGTAGGTATATATTCAAGAGATTATCTACAAAGTCACCTGCATAGGTACTTTTAAATATACATTTTATCACTTAGACATGTACATATAAGTAACGATTTATACAAATATAATAGAGTGGAATAAATAGATTCTGTACATATATATAATAAAATAGACTGTGCTCATAAAATGCACCTTCTTTCTCAGGAAAAAAAATAATAAATCAGTCAAAGTCCGAGATCACTCGGAACAGGGAGAACTGTCGGAGTCGCCATCTCATATAATTTAGACTGTGTTCTTCCACTATATGAAAATAAGTGAGTAATCTTTGAATAAAGTATTATTAAATTTGCACATTTTATTCACAGGAAATTTCGTAAACGAAATATATTAAATATTATTTCGTTTACGAAATAATATTAAATATATTATTTAAATATTATAATACCTATATTAGGCAAAAAAATATTTTGACCTATCCATAGCAGAGCAGCAGGTAAACTTAAATAACAAAAACGTATAAATGTGTATATACATTTTTTTTTATTGCTGATAGGTAAGCCTTTAACCACAATCTTACCTGATGGTAAGTGATGATATGGTCGATGGTGTTAACAGGCTTAACCTAGAATTACTGGCTCTCAAGGACAGCTGCCGGAACACACCGTTAGGTGCTTGGCGACAGATTTTCCACTTGAGGGTGGTCGCTAGCCAGGCGGGCATTCGCTAAAATGCCCTTCCACCATGCGGTGAAGCTCAAGCCAGCGGCGGGATTCGAACCATGGACCTGCTGCGCGGCAGTCCATAGCCAAAGCCACCGAGCATCATGCTTTTTACACTGAAAAAAAAAACTTTACATTATTATCGCCCTGCACTTGTCACACCTCTGTAGGGTCGGTATAAACAATATATTTTTTCTGAGTACCTTCACAAAAGACAACGCATTGACATAGTTGTGCGGAGTAAGACTTAAATTTCCGGCCTCCTATCTGAAGCAATATGCCTTTGCGTATGCCATCGTTGATATGTATTATACTCGCCTTTGCCCCCTTTTCGGTTATTAGTTAGGGTATTAGATAGATGGTAAAGAGCGATGTTTACTCTTGACGTGCAAAAAATCTGACGTGAAATTATCTGAATTTATGTATTTAAATTCATTTATTCATATTCACTACACCCCCTTTCTGAAGGCCGAGCTTCAGCAGGGGCGGAGCAGTTTGTATGGTGGCCGTCTTGAAATCGCCATTTTGGATTTTTGACAGGTGTCATTCGACTGCTCTCCCGACATTTATCCTTACTTCTACCTTTTAACAAATTCTATCTACACATTCTAACAAATTGTGCGAAATTGATTGTCGGACAAACAGAAATGTACAGTTGCTTTTCTGAAGGCTTCAGGTAACGGATTGTCTGTAAAATGTATTTTGCAGGTATATATATCAATAAAAAATTTGATTGATATTATCAAACTGAAGGCTAAATGCACATTTGTAATATAACTAAATGCTTAGGCCTTGTACGTGGCGATGGTAAAAGGCCGGACGGCATGACTTTGGTTCCGTGGAGGATGGGAAGGCCTCTGGTATGGGACGCTACCTGTGTCGATACCTTAGCACCTTCTCATATTCCTGCTACCCAAAAAGTGGCCGGTGCGGCGGCTGAACTAGCAGAAGGCCTCAAAAGGCGCAAATATAGTAATCTCAGTAGTTGTTACATGTTTGTGCCTTTTAGGGTCGAAACGCTGGGACCGTGGGGACCGAGCGCCAAACTATTATTCAAAGACGTCTCAAAACGTCTGGTCGACGCTACTTGTGACCAAAATGCTGGCATATACTTTGGACAAAGGATAAGCATTGCCATACAACGTGGCAATGCGGCACAAAAACACGTATTTTGCAATATCTCAGAAACTGTGCGTTTTATAAAAAAATTGTAAGAACATAATTTGTAGCAAATTGTGTTGCCCACAAACATATTTATATAACTTTTTGCCCTAAATTAAATATTAAAGAAGTTATAAGCAATAATAAATTTTTTTGCTCTATAACTTTTTTATACATTTTACAAAATAAATACCCTAGAACAATGTCGTAGATGATCTGCTCAGGATTTTTTTATGAAACTCGCAGGTTAATTGATAAAACTGAAAATAATATCCACAATTTTCAATACGTTTACACGTTGCAAAAAATGTAGCTCAACTAAGAGAATAAAATGAGATAGAAGAAACAGCTAAGCCTACGTATAATAATAATAGTCGTAGCAGGCAGATGTTCCTTTGAACCCAAACGGTTACTCAGACCTTTTCTACCTGCTTATCCTTCCGTAAGTTAAATTTAGTAAGTTCTATGGTAAGGAAAACAGGAATGAAGAAGTAAAGTTGTACGAATTCAACATTTTTTTTTAAGAATATATTTACAATAAAAAATATAATAAGTTAAACATTTCTTTTTGACCGGATTCTCATGAGCATTGACGAACCTGGTCAACTTTGGAGCGCTGTAACAGTGTGTTAAATGAATTAAAATAAAATAAAAAAATCGTCAAAAGATAATCAAAAATGTTGGTCTGAGGTATTATTTTGTAAAATAAGAAAAAAAAGTTATAGAGCAAGAAAAAAATATGAAAATTTTCTCACTTTTTTGCTTATAACTTCTTAAATTTTTAATTTAGGGCAAAAAGTTATAATAACATATTTGTAGGAAAAATAATTTGCTACAAATTATGTGCAGTGGAATTTTTTGTAGGACACATCGTTTCCGAGATATCGCGAAATAAGTGTTTTCACCCCTTTTATCAAGATGGTGGCCGGGGCACAAGGGTGGCGACCCCACAAACTTAGATTTGTCTCAAAAGTAAAATTGCGCCCTCTAGGAATTGCAATATTCGGTCCTTAAATTGTAACATTTAAATGGACTACTATGTAGGTATCTATATTTGATTATGTCCTTCTAACCATAATTGTATACATATAGGCAAATAACTTAGTTTTGTAGTTTGTATACCTGCTTTGTGCATGCATACCTTGGTTCATTATATTTGTATAACTGCCCTGTTGGCGGAACGGCTTTAGATAGATAGATACATATCAAACAAATTATTGGAGTACAAAATTTTATGCCCAAGGCGGGAATCGAACCCGCGTCCTCCGATATCGCGTCGGATGCTTAACACCATCTCAGCCACCTGGACATTGGCATTTCTGCCGAAACTTTGTGCTCCAATTGTATTACTTTAACCATCATAGGGGACGGTGCGCGGCCATCAACCAGACTACAAGACTTCATCTGATCGAAAGAAGTGTTTTTTCAAACACTTAACTCTCGGTATGATGTTGCTACCCTTCTATATTTCTAAATATGATTACAAGCACTATCGCGTGCTAAGCGAAATCATATCAAACAAATTATTGGAGTACAAAATTTTATGTCCAAGGCGGAAATCGAACGCGATATCGGAGGACGCGGGTTCGATTCCCGCCTTGGGCATATAATTTTGTACTCCAATAATTTGTTTGATATGATTTCGCTTAGCACGCGATAGTGTTTGTAATCATATTTAGAAATATAGAAGGGTAGCGATATCATACCGAGAGATTGTTTTGGCTAATGCACTCAATTACAAAAACAATAAACTTTCTTCCTGCATCATTTAAAAAACAAAAACTTTTATACTTTAGCCGCACCAGCCTTGAGAAAAGGGCTGTAAAATGGCTTTGCTGGAATAAGGGCTCTTAACTTAATGTTGTCTTAGGTTTTCGCGATTGTTACACATAGTAATTAAACAACATTAAACGGTTTAAATCTCGTATATTTATCATTATTTTTGTCCTGACGTTTCAAACACTTTGCAGTGATCGTGGTCACGGGGACTGCAAACTTGAAAAAAAACTTGACTTTCCGTTTCCGATACTCGTTATTTCTCACGCACACTTTTGCATATCATTAAAACTGTATAAATTGAAAACAATATATTTTTTATTTTATAAATGATTTTTTGTTAATTTATATACATCTTAACTTAATTTGTCGATAACCTCTGTAGACTATACCACTTACTAACAATCTAAGAATCCACTATTTTTATTTTAAAGTCTAATTTAGTCACCTGTTCCAGTACCTCTCACTTGTCTGCCATGTTTCATTAAAAAAGCCTGTATAACATGTTCCCTACAATGTTTCTGCAGCTGTGTGTTTTTTTCATAAAATATCCCAAAGTTTAAGGCCCTTACAATTGCGTATGTAGACTCTTCTGTAAGTTTGGTAAAAAAAAATCTTATCCTGCTGTTTAGAAGTGGCTAGATATATATCTGGTTGGTCTAATTTTTACCATAGTTGGTATATGAAAGCAGAGTGGTAGTAAAATAACACCTTTCTGTTAACCACTGTAACTGAAAAATTAAACGAAATAGGATGTATACGAATTACGAACATATTTTCAACATAAGTAATTAATAGTCAAAAATTATATGATAGCAATAAAAAAAACAACCTGCATTATATTATTATGGGAACGTGTACAGTAGCACAGTTATGAAAAACTATAATTCATATTTGTATGACGAGTCGTGGTAAAATATATTGCCCACAACTAACATTTAATGAAATCAAATCAAATCCATTATATTCATTATATTATATTTCAGGTCAATTGTACCCATATTCACCGAATATAATATAATATTTTGCTCATTCAATTTGATGGTATTTTACTTTATTCTAATGATGTGTAACATGTAATCTGATTAATCACATTCCAAGATACTGAGAACAATGTTGATTCATTCATAAATTATCGTCCACGCGGATGCCAAGTAACATTACTTTCGTTACTACGGAGAATTTAAAAACACCCCATTTATCAATATATATCGTGCCGTTTGGGCTGTTATGTACCACCATCATATTCCGACCCTTGTCTCACTTATGTTGGTTTAGTGCAGTATGTTTTTTTTTATAAACACGGAGACTGCGACGCAACAACATAGCAAAGAAACTTTAAAAAAAAAAGACATGAAAACAATTTTTTAAATTAAACAGTCTGAAATAACTGGTTGATATCGGTTCAATATGATCTCAAATTTGTGTTTTTATCAATATTGAACAATAACTTTCATCTATATTCATAGTTGCCACTTACATTAGTTGCTAGAAGCACTGCGATCGTCAAGGCATTTTGGCAAATTACTTTTAGTAAGTTGACTGTAACTGGCAAACCGTTCGCCGGTGTTGATGAAATTAAAATGAAACCAATAAAGAGTTAAACTGTACTAGCAAACAAATAATCTTCTATATTGTAAGGTTCAGTAAAAAAGTTATGTGTGGTCAAACATAAAATAAATAATAGACAAGTCAATTTAAGAACCCTCTTTCTATTGGGAAGTCAGTTAAATATGTATAATATGATATACCAATAATATATACCAATAAAGTCGAGCAGACATGAACATATGGTAATAAGTAATAAGTCTGTCGACCGTAAGAATAATTTTGAAAAGTAAATCAAATAATCAATTTCTTACTAAGAAATATTTGTAATGTTGATAAAAATAAAAACGTGACATCAATTGCAGTATATACAAAGTTACTTTATATATCTTTTTTTTTTTTTTTTTTTTATCCTAAATTTTTTTTTTTTTGAGACTTTTGGTCGCTTAGCGACTACTTTATATATCGAAATTCGTCACGTGAATAAGATTATAAAAAAAGTTGAAATCGTCTCAATGGTATCTGTGTTCGCGAATCTAATATCAAGTATACAAATATGTTTATAAGCGAGACGCGTGCGCCGCTGCTGCACATCGCCTCGTTCGGTGCAGCGGGGATCGTTGCGCCGCATGGGCGGAGCTAGCGTGGGAATTATTTTTGACTGCCCCCACTTAACGTGCCCTTTCTAAGCACGGAAGGGCTCAGTAGCAATGTCACTAGCAGTCACCTGTCCAACTCCTGACCGCGGCGGACGTTGTTTAACTTAGCTGATGAAGAATGGCTCAGCAAACTTCGCTACGAGCGCTTCAACAAATCAAAATTTTTAAATTGTTCACTGCCATCCTCATGAAAAGAATTATATTCTCAGATTTTGAGCATTTTGGACAAACAAAACATTGCGGTCGTAGCCACCACTATGGTTGAGGCAAGGTCGATACCCTGCCGGGTAGATCAGTGTACAGCAACAATATTACGTTGAATTACGCGAATATCGTGTGCATAATGTAGCGCATAATAAAACAACGTTCAGAATCAGTTACCCAATTAAGGGCCAGTCATAACAGAGCACGGTATGTAATTTAAATCAATAAACTGGCGGGAGAAGACGCGCGAATTAGCGGGTAATGACTGTTCGCCTTAAGTTTGGGGTGGCCATAAAATATTACATAAGTGAGCGTACATTAATTTTCCTTGGCGTAACGTTAATTAAACTTGAAGAACGACTTTAGTTAGAAACTGTAAGAAAATTAATTTATTTTAATTCAAATTTCTTTATTTGCTACATGTGTGATGTTATTTTTTTTTAATGCTTGATAGGATAGCCTTTGAGCACTATCTCACCTGATGATAAGTGATGATGTGGTCGTAGATGTTGTTCAGGCTAACCTAGAATTACTGGCTCTCAAGGACAGCTGCCGGAACACAGCGTTAGGTGGCGACAGATTTTCTACTTTAGGGTGGTAGGTGTAAGGTGGCTAGCCAGGCGGGCATTCTCAAAATGCCCTATACCACCAGTTAATAACTTAAATTGACATTATTAAAAGTGTGTCTTTGACTGTGTTCTAATCTGTTTGAGGTATGCATTGTTATTTTATTAAACACATGCACCTATTTAATTAAAACAAATTATCAGTCATACTTAACTAATTTGTATATTTTTTTCTCTGTTTTGAAATAAACATAGAAAGTCATTCGTGTGGATAGTCAAATCGTAGAAATTCATTATTAGGTAAACTTATACATTAATTTGTTTAGTTAGTAATGCCTACCATATTATAATTAATTGTGTGATGCGCAATTTACCGAGAATATTCTTGTTACATAATCTAATGAAAATATTTGGCTCAACGAATAAGCATTGCAATTCAACGGGGCAATGCTGCCAGCATGCTCGGCACGATGCCAGCTGGTAGTGGCCTGGAGCATTTGGACTGCCTATGAGTCTGCTATGACTTATAGGTTGTCTAAATGCTTTTATTGTAGTAGCTGTACTGTTGTATATAGTTCATAGTGTTTTGTTTAATAAAGACATACCAACGGTTAAAAAAAAATTAAAATTAATAATAATAAGTAATAATCATATGTTTTTATGGCAGAGGTTACTTATCAATATTTAATTTAGGCAGTTCACTAGAGTTAAATATCTGTTCATCATATTACAATAATAGGCGATACTATATTATAAATATATATCATATTTTTATTTATTTCCTAGATAAAATGTCAACTCAAGGTTTGTAACCATTCACCCTCGCACGGCAACGTTCTGTCGTGTGGACTTATTCAGTTGTCTTAAAAAAACTGACTTAATAGTTTGAAAAATAAAATTATTATATATATAAACAATCACTTAAAAGTTCCCCCCACTCACTTTTGCTACTAATTTGGGCAGAGGTTCCACCTGAAGGGTATACTAGTACTGAGTCTGGTGACTCCTGGAGTAATCACAATAATTCTGAGCACTTAATTTTGGAAGCCATAGTTTATAAAGAGAAATATGCTGCTGATAACGCGTAAATATGTTTTTGAGAGATTCGAACCTAGGCCAGCAAAGGTGTAACAGTTCATATAGGACTTTCTGACTTCTATCCTGACTTCTTAAAAGAGGATGTGTAAATATCTTCGTGCCTGAGTTCATACAACAAAATCCATTCAGAGCTTTAGTAAGAAAAAGAGAGAAGAAATAAAGACAGAAAACTCGTTTGCACATTGATAATGCAGATAAAGTGATGAATATATAAAAAAAGTCAAAAAAATAATATAAACATTGAGGCATCGTTGAAAATAACATTTTAACTGAAACTATTTATTACGGAATGGAATATAAAAGTTACGCAGCCACAACCTGGCAATCCGCCAACAGCTTATTTTAAGCCAATTTGGCAAGAATATATTTCAATACATCAATTTATGGTCACCCCAAGTTAATGATATCGTGGCGGCCAGCAAAAAGGATTGATGGTTTTTTAAACGGTAAAAAATTAACAAGGACTTCACCGGCAAGCATTTTTTATGCTAAATGATAATGCATAAAAATATATGCTAAACAAATTGTATTATATATAGAAAATTATTTATTTGCATACCTTAAAATGAGAATGCTCTTGTCGGTGGTAGGTATAACTGCTACCTTTGGAATACTTAATAATAATAATAATGTCATTTATTTCAGATCACACGAATCCATAATACAATTAATATTAGGTACTAAATTATTTAACTTCATTGATACATTATAAACTATAGTATAAAATAATTACAAACAAAATACACAACGTTACAAAAATAGATGCACACTTTACAAAACTATAGCTTCTGTTCCATGAGCACAGACATCCATTTGTGCTGGATGGGACAGTCAAAACAATCAGCAAACATCTGCAGTATACCATTGCGGCTGGCTCGTATTCGCTGCCGTAGGGACGCGACTTTCTTGCGAATAATCGCATGAAAGTCATCAGTGTGCGCTTCAGCAAACATCTGAGGTGCGCTGCAGAACTGCGCTTAATAAGACGAGTAAGATAATAAGAAGCCCTACTGTGTGCTTAATGTGCAATACTTACACTCCATGTCGATGGAGTGTAAGTGGAAGATTTGTCTTCTGTCTGCCAGTCTCCATTCAAAAGTCGCGGTGACTCAGCATGTTGAGTCACCCCGTGACCACGATCACTGCAAAGTGTTAGACGCATAAAATCAGTACTAATATTATAAATGCGAAAGTAACTCTGTCTGTCTGTCTGTTACGCTTTCACGCCAAAACTACTGGACCGATTTTAATGAAATTTGGTATGGAGATAGTTTGAGACCCGGGAAAAAACATAGGATAGTTTTTATCCGACTGCGCAAAAAGAGGTTAATGTTTTCGCGCGATAACCGACATACGCGCGGGCGGAGCCGCGCCCGGAAAGCTAGTATAATATAAATATGTCTGTAAATCTGTAATGTCTATTATTAATTACAGTATATATTTATATTACATTCAAATTAATTTAATATTAATGTTTAAAAATGTTGGGTCTTACTTTAGTTCTTTCTATAACACACCTTTACACACTCGTGGTAAATACGCGTATTATGGGGCTATAAAATATAATGTGGGAGAGTTTATGTAAAATAATGAGCTATAATGACGTCATAGCACTGAAGTGGACTTTATGGCCTCGCGATGGCTACTACATAATGTATCAACCGGTTTGTGTACTGATGAACACAGCCTCCCCAATATAGTTGAGGTTTGCCATAATCCCCACGCTTGGCAGGCGTCTTGGGGATTGCAGTTGAAGATATCAGTTCCTCAGAAGGCGCTGCTGCCCACCTTCCGGTAATTTACCTTTAGTCACCTCTTTTTTTATGTTATTGTGACGGAACAAGCTCCAGGCCCACCTGATGTTAAGCGGACTAACCTCTGCCTATAACAGATGCATTTCGTCACAAGTCACGAACTGTACTGCGCCCGTCACCTTGAGACATAGTTGTTAAGTCTCATTTGCCTGTAATTTCTCTGGCTCTCAAGGACAGCTACTGGAACACACCGTCAGGTGCTTGGCGACAGATTTTCTACTAGAGGGTGGTTGCTAGCCAGGCGGGCATTCGCAAAATGCCCTTCCACCATCCGGTGAAGCTCAAGCCCGCGGTGGGATTCGAACCATGGACCTGCTGCGCGGCAGTTCATAGCCAATGCCACTGAGCCATCACTGCTTCAAAACTCACATGTAGAAATGGGAGGGTGACATTCTAACCCGGCCTCACGGGGCTACTGCAAGGAGGTAAATATGTTGTTATTCCTGTATTTCCTCTCCATTCAAAAGTTTCTTGGTAGAGATATAGTTTAGTGATAAGGCCGCCTATTGTGAAACTTATTATAAGCTTTTGTTTTACTTTTATACTAAGTGGTATAACAATAAAAGAAAATGTATGTAGGTAACTATATCAAAATAACTGTACTTTACTGTAAATAGATTTTATGACTGAACTTCGTGTGATATTGTTATTGTGTAATATGGCCCAGTGGCAATAGCTTTGGACTGCCAATCAGGAGGTCCTCGGATTGAAGCCCGTCGCTACTTGAGCACTGCATGGTGGTAACGCATTTTGCAATTGTTCCTCTGCTGGTAGCTACAACTCTCAAGTAGTCAATCTGTCACCAAGCAGCTAAAGATGTGAGACTTTTATCTTGAACTTTTTTTTATAGTTATAAGCTAGCCTTTGACCACTAGCTCACCTGATGGTAAACGATGATGATGAACGTTGCTTAACTAGGCTGATCGGTTCAGAACGTCTAAGCAAACTTCGCTACGAGCGCTTCAAAAACCTCCAGTCTATAAAGTTGCCATAAGCACAAGTTTGTTTGTTTGTTTGTTTAGGGAGGACATAGATGCTGGCTACCGCCTGTGCGGTCGTCCAGCTCCACCGGGTTTTGGGCGAGGGCCTGGCCCTACAATAGCCCGGGAGGGAGAAGTGCCGAAGGCACTTCTCCCGAGACGGGCGTAGAAGGCGAAAAGCGCTTTCTACCTCCGTCTCCTGCGGACGCCGAAAACGTGCCGCTACTATAGGAGGGGTTGACAGCGAGCTCAAGGGCACCACTGTGGTTCGGACCTCGGCTTGTCTCGCTGTCGAGAGACATGGGGGGGATCGGAGCAAAATGCCTCTGTGCAACTGCAGTGTTGCACAATTGGGCCCTACTGAATAATACTCTTTGACTATTTGGAGAGCAATTTATCGTGACCTTGTTTTTGCCTCGAGCTCGCCGGCGGGCTCGGTGTTTGATTGTGTGACCTCTAATTACCTCACACCTGGGGATTTTACCTCGACGACTTGCGGATAACGCTAAAGCTGCCAATGTAATGGCTGCGATGGGGTCATCCGGGTCGTCTAATACCTGCCGTGGTCGGCGACGGGGGGGTTTGAAAAATGGGATAGAAGAGGCAGTCGAGTAGTTCGATGCCTGGACAACCAATGGGTTCGGGTGGTGGGGCGCTCGATCAAAGTATCGGCGGGCGCAGTCCTTATTGAACTGCGCTAAAGAGGGAAGGTTTAAGTCGCAATGCAACTCGGTGTTCCGGATATACCACGGGGCGCCGGTTGCATTACGAAGAAAACGGTTTTGGATGACTTGAAGTTTATGAAGGTGGGCCTCACTAGCATGACTAAACACTACTGATGCGTAAGTCATGATGGGGCGGATGCAGGCAGTGTAAAGTGTCTTCTTATTACTAAGAGACATTTTACTCTCTTTGCGAATTAGGGGACCAAGGCGACCCATTACGAAGGCCGCTCTGTTACGGACGGTTGTTATGTGATCGTTAAAGGTGAGATGACGATCAAGGGTGATTCCGAGGTATTTTGTTCTAGGAACCCAGGGAATGGGTTCGTCGAATAAAATAAGCGGTTTCGGGTAAGGGGAGCGTGTCTTCTCAGTAAAGCACATAGCTGTGCTTTTGGCTGGGTTGACCGCGATGCGCCATTTTCGGAACCAGTCACCGATCTCGGTGACGGCCCGTTGAATGACGAAATAGGACTGTCTGTTGATATGCCACCCAGTGGTGTAAATGGCGGTATCGTCCGCATATTGGGCTAGGAATACTTTGGGCTGAGAGCGTGGGATGTCACTGGTATACAGTGCAAAGAGAATAGGTGATAGCACGGAGCCCTGAGGGACTCCGGCTCTGACTGGGTGGGGGGAGGAGAGGGTGCCTTCCACGCGATAGCGAAAGCTTCTGGCTTTAAGGAAGTCTTGTAGGATGAGCACAAGCCGTTCTGGCACGCCAAATTGGTATAGCTTGTAGATCAAGCCATTGTGCCAGACTTTGTCAAAAGCTTTCGCTACGTCGAGGAAGACTGCTAGCGTAGTCTGGGGTTTGGGGTACTTATTGAAGCCCTCAATGATGTGCTCCGTGAGGCGGTGCACCTGTTGGACGCATGAGTGTCCGGGTCTGAAGCCAAACTGCTCATCTGGGATAAGGTGGTGTTCCTTAGCATGGGACTGGAGACGGTTTGCAAGTAACCGCTCGTAAAGTTTGCCTAAGGCACTGAGGAGGCTGATGGGGCGGTAGCTGGTGGGGTCAGATGAGCTTTTGCCTGGTTTGTGAATGCCAATGACATTTGCACATTTCCAGGTGTCTGGGAATAAGCAGTGGCTCATAGCAGCATTGAAGATGCTGACTAAGAGATGGATGAGAGGAGGAGAGAGGGTTTTAAGAACCCTGTTGGAGATGCCATCGGCACCGGGGGACTTGCGCGGTCGGAGGGCCTTGATCAGTCTCTCCACCTCAGCGTAAGTCGCTAAGGTGATTGGTGGGAGTTCAGAGGTGACCACAGAGCTTTTACGTTCGACTTCCGCATCCACCGAATCGAGGTGAGCTTGGTCAACGTGATCTACGTTAGGGGAACACTGAGCCTCTAGGCTATCAGCTAGGCACTCAGCTTTGTCTTCGTCAAAGAACGCTGGGACTAGTGGGACTGGTCTGTATAAGGGAGGCATGTCGTTGTGGTTACTTCCTTTCAAACCTCGCGCCAAGTCCCAGTAAGCATGGTGGCTTGGCACGAGGTTTGAAAGTTTATCGCCCCATTGTTGATCACGCAACTCAGACATGCGACTTTGAACCATGCGTTCAAAGTGGCGTTTCTTAGTTTTGTTCTCTTTACTGGGGTAAGAGTCGTAATGTCGGGTCACTGCTTTACTCTCCGTCACCAATCGTCTCACATCCGCTGGAATGACAAGGCGCCGGTCGTCCGGCACTATGACCTCCTTTGCGGATGCACCTACTACGGTGGAGAGGTGATTGGTGAACGAATCGATCGCAAGGGTTACGTCATCTTTTGTCAGGATGTCGTCAGGGATCTTGTCTAGGTCCGGTGAACTGATAGCCTTTAGGGCATCGCCTACTTGCTTCCAGTTCACTATCGTCTTAGTGGGGCGGGGGAGGTCAGTCGTTGGGTCGGGACCTAGTCGCAGTATAATGGGTCGGTGGTCAGAGTGAAGCTCGTGAACCACTTCTATGGAGCGTAACCGGAGTGTTACGCCTCTGAATAGTGCCATGTCAAGCAAGTCAGATCGGTGGTCTTCCATATAAGGGTAGTGAGTGGGCTCAGTGGGCGCAATTATGTCAAAGTTAAGTTCTGCGATTAGGTTTTCAAGTGCAATACCTCTGGGATTGTTGACGTTACAATTCCATAGGATGTGCTTACTGTTGAAGTCGCCAATCAGAATGACGGCGCTTCCTAATGAGAATAGGGCTTCTAAGTCAGCTCGGACGATCGGCTTTTTGCAAGCTTGGTAACAGGATGCTATGACTATAGGTTGATGACCAGTCATAGCTAGGAGGCAACAAGATGCTTCCATATTAACAAGAGTCGGGGTAGGTAGGGGAATGCAGTGCAGGGACCTTTTGTAATAGATAAGAGTGCCTCCCCCACGGGAGTTCACTCTATCATCACGTACCGTTCTGTAATTGGCAAACCTAGGGTTCGCCTTCCCCGGTTTTAGAAAGGTTTCCTGCACGCATATGATATCGATAAGGTGGGTACAACAAAAGTCGTGGACGAGGTCACGTTGTCTGAAGAGGCCGTCAGCGTTAAATGACGCTAACGAAACTGAGTACGGTTTCGTGCGTTCGGTTGTACTACCCATAGTGGTTGTACTGGGGAGGGGCCTGGGGAACGAAGCGCTTAAGCTAAGTAAATTCGCGTGTTCCAATGTATATTGGATCACGTCCGCTGGGGATTGAGCGAAGTGCATCTTGTGCGCTAGCTCGCGGACTTCGTTGATGTCAATAGACATCGCCAGGTCGCTGACTAGTTTGATGTCCTCTTGAAGAGAGGCATCCATCAGCGGCATGGGTGGGGCTTGTGGCCGAGGAATGGCGCGGGGAGGAGGGGCGCGAACGGAGTTGGCAACGGGTGCCGGGAGCGCGGGGCGAGCCGGGGCCGGTGCGCGGGCAGGGGCCGGGGCGCGGGCGGGAGCGGGTGCGGGCGCGCGGGCCGGGCGCGGGCGGGAGTGCTGGTCTTTACCATACTGGGTGGTTTAGACCATGCGTTACGGGCGGGGAGCGGCGCGGGTATTACCTGTGAAGCAGGTATTACCGACAGCTTAGGGCTGACCCGTTGGTAACGGTCATGTGAGGGACGGGTCGGCCTATGCCTTGCCACCCTGTGGTTTATGCGTGGTGCTTTTGGGCAGCCGCGGTAATTCGCGGTATGTCCTTGAGCACCGCATAGAACGCAGCTGGGTGGGTCCGGCGAGTCCCGAGTGCGAGTGCACGCCGCTGTCGCGTGATCGCCTAGGCACTTGACGCACCTAGCGCGAGCGAAACAGAAGCGGGAGGCGTGACCGTATAATTGGCAGTTGTGACACTGCGAGGGACTTCCATTTTTAAATGGGGCTTGTACGTCTAACCCAGAGAGGCCGCAGACCTTTTTTAAATTAAAAATGGCCTTGCCCTCTGGTGTACGGTCTAGTACTACGAGTACTAGGTCATATGGACTGCGGTCCTTCCCGCTGTACATGCGGTGAACCGCATGCACTGGGAAGTCTTGTGCTTTAAGGTCGTCACATACCGCATCGGTATGTATCTCCTTAGGCACACCGCGAATCACAACGCGAAGGACTTTCTCCTCTTCGAGCGCATAAGTGTGAAAACTTATGCTCTCTTTACGGAGGAGCTTTGTTAGCGCTCTGTGGTCGCTACTAGTGGGCACTTGGACTTTAATGCCCTGCTGCGTGGAGCGGGCATTAGTATAATGGATCCCACGATCCGAAACTAAGCGGGACAGCATGTCCCATTTGCTTTTGTCCTGAATGAACAAAGGCGGAGGCGGTTTTTCGCGACGTGCGCTCGCGTCCTGAGGGGACGCGGCGGTTGAAACCGGAGCGGAGGGAGGAGACGCGGGGCGCGGGGCGGGGGTCGGTTTTTTGCCGGAGGCGGGGGCCTTTGCGGGTGCCTTGGCGGGAGGGGCGGAAGTGGCGCAACTAGCGGCTTTGGGCGCGCGCTTGCGTTTGCGATCTACGACGGTGTAACCGTCGTTATCGGAATCAGAGTCTGTGCGTGAGGCGCCGGCCTGATCTACCTCCATGTCCGTTTCGGATTCCGAAACGGTCTCGACAATGGCGAAGGAGGGACGGGTACTCGCTGACCTCCCGATCGGTGAGCGAGAGCGAGACCGTTCACGGGGAGGGGCTGCCACCGTGCGTCTATTGTCGGGCCCGGGAGCGGGCGAAGTAGGACTATCCTCTGAATAGGATCGGGTCAAGGGAGGAACGCTGGCCTCCGGGTTTGAAGTCCCGGAGGGAGCGATGAGAGTGTCCGTGAGGCGGGCATTCTCTTCCTCTTCAAGGAGTTGCATATGTGCAACGTATAGATCGGGGTGGCGGAGGGCGAAGGTCTGAAGGACCTGCACCTCACCGTTAGAGGGACGGGACTGCATCCTGAGGGGAATACTCAGGACGCCCTATCAAGGGTTTGAATTCCCTCACACACCTTGTGAGCTCACTGTGTGAGAGGGAGTGTGTACCTAGGGTGTGCCCTAGTTGTGTACCCTCTCCGAGCTTTTTTCTCGGCGGAGAGGGGTGCTCCTAAGCGCTACTCCGGGGTTGACTAGGGGCGACCCCAAGGCCAGTAATCCCGGAGCCCAGCTTGCTTCGGCTGACCCGTGAAGCGGGAAAGGCCACGGTGCAAGGTTAAACCAAAACAACAACAGTGGCCGTTGTCACCGTAGGGTGTCACACTGCGACCGCAGCAAATGGCGGATTTGATCGTTCAGACGGGTTTGGCTGACGCTACCCCACGCCTGAACGACGTCGCTTAACAGCACAAAGTGTGTTGTTACGCGACTGTTACTATGTTGTGTCGGGTAGTAAAGTGGTGAAATGCGCACCGAAAAGTGCGATCAAAACAAGACCACCAGCCCGATATGATGTTGTTCGTCCGAAACAAGGGACTTGGGTAGGTGGTAATGCCTGACGTCTTAGAGCGCCTCTGCGCGACGGCACGGCGAGCTCGTAGCTCACGTTGCACGGCGGTCGGTGGCTGCTCAGCTTCTGCACAGAAAACAAAACTTCGTCAGGACTGCGTATTCCAAAGCACTGGTCTGCAACTAGCGTCGGAACGATGACCCGAGTGAGACGGCAATAGTGCGGGGACTATTGCGGTCTCACTGGGAGATACTGGCGGAGCTGTAGACAGGTGTGCACGGCGTGGCGGCACAGGTCGGAATGAGTGAGTGTAGTGTGAACGAACGACTGGTGGCAATGAGTGAGCACAAGTTTGTTTTTTTTTATTTTTTATAGGGAGGACATAGATGCTGGCTACCGCCTGTGCGGTCGTCCAGCTCCACCGGGTTTTGGGCGAGGGCCTGGCCCTACAATAGCCCGGGAGGGAGAAGTGCCGAAGGCACTTCTCCCGAGACGGGCGTAGAAGGCGAAAAGCGCTTTCTACCTCCGTCTCCTGCGGACGCCGAAAACGTACCGCTATTATAGGAGGGGTTGACAGCGAGCTCAAGGGCACCACTGTGGTTCGGACCTCGGCTTGTCTCGCTGTCGAGAGACATGGGGGGGATCGGAGCAAAATGCCTCTGTGCAACTGCAGTGTTGCACAATTGGGCCCTACTGAATAATACTCTTTGACTATTTGGAGAGCAATTTATCGTGACCTTGTTTTTGCCTCGAGCTCGCCGGCGAGCTCGGTGTTTGATTGTGTGACCTCTGATTACCTCACACCTGGGGATTTTACCTCGACGACTTGCGGATAACGCTAAAGCTGCCAACGTAATGGCTGCGATGGGGTCATCCGGGTCGTCTAATACCTGCCGTGGTCGGCGACGGGGGGGTTTGAAAAATGGGATAGAAGAGGCAGTCGAGTAGTTCGATGCCTGGACAACCAATGGGTTCGGGTGGTGGGGCGCTCGATCAAAGTATCGGCGGGCGCAGTCCTTATTGAACTGCGCTAGAGAGGGAAGGTTTAAGTCGCAATGCAACTCGGTGTTCCGGATATACCACGGAGCGCCGGTTGCACTACGAAGAAAACGGTTTTGAATGACTTGAAGCTTATGGAGATGGGCCTCACTAGCATGACTAAACACTACTGATGCGTAAGTCATGATGGGGCGGATGCAGGCAGTGTAAAGTGTCTTCTTATTTCTAAGAGACATTTTACTCTCTTTGCGAATCAGGGGACCAAGGCGACCCATTACAAAGGCCGCTCTGTTACGGACGGTTGTTATATGATCGCTAAAGGTGAGATTCCGATCAAGGGTGACTCCGAGATATTTTGTTTTACTAACCCAGGGGATGGGTTGGTCGAACAAAGTTATAGGTTGCGGGTAACGGGGGCGGCCCTTCTCAGTAAAGTACATAGCTGCACTTTTAACTGGGTTGACCGCGATGCGCCATTTACGGAACCAGTCACCGATCTCGGTGATGGCCCGTTGGAGGGCGGGAATGGACTTTCTACTGATATGCCACCCAGTGGTATAAATAGCGGTGTCATCCGCGTATTGGGCTAATAGGACGTTAGGCTGAGAGCGTGGGATGTCGCTGGTATACAGCGCGAAAAGAATGGGTGATAGCACGGAGCCCTGAGGGACTCCGGCTCTGACTGGGTGGGGGGAGGATAGGGTGCCTTCCACGCGATAGCGAAAGCTTCTGGCTTTAAGGAAGTCTTGTAGGATGAGCACAAGACGTTCTGGCACGCCAAATTGGTATAGCTTGTAAATCAAGCCATTGTGCCAGACTTTGTCAAAAGCTTTCGCTACGTCGAGGAAGACTGCTAGCGTTGTCTGGGGTTTGGGGTACTTGTTAAAGCCCTCAATGATGTGCTCCGTGAGGCGGTGCACCTGTTGGACGCATGAGTGTCCGGGCCTGAAGCCAAACTGCTCATCTGGGATAAGGTGGTGTTCCTTAGCATGGGACTGGAGACGGTTTGCAAGTAACCGCTCGTAAAGTTTGCCTAAGGCACTGAGGAGGCTGATGGGGCGGTAACTGGTGGGGTCAGATGAGCTTTTGCCTGGTTTGTGAATGCCAATGACATTTGCACATTTCCAGGTGTCTGGGAATAAGCAGTGGCTCATAGCAGCATTGAAGATGCTGACTAGGAGATGGATGAGAGGAGGAGAGAGGGTTTTAAGAACCCTGTTGGAGATGCCATCGGCACCGGGGGATTTGCGCGGTCGGAGGGCCTTGATCAGTCTCGCCACCTCAGCGTAAGTCGCTAAGGTGATTGGTGGGAGTTCAGAGGTGACCACAGAGCTTTTACGTTCGACTTCAGCATCCACCGAATCGAGGTGAGCTTGGTCAACGTGATCTACGTTAGGGGAACACTGAGCCTCTAGGCTATCAGCTAGGCACTCAGCTTTGTCTTCGTCAAAGAACGCTGGGACTAGTGGGACTGGTCTGTATAAGGGAGGCATGTCGTTGTAGTTACTTCCTTTCATACCTCGCGCCAAGTCCCAATAAGCCTGGTGGCTTGGCACGAGGTTTGAAAGTTTGTCACCCCATTGTTGATCACGCAACTCAGACATGCGACTTTGAACCATGCGTTCAAAGTGGCGTTTCTTAGTTTTGTTCTCTTTACTGGGGTAAGAGTCGTAATGTCGGGTCACTGCTTTACTTTCCGTCACTAATCGTCTCACATCCGCTGGAATGACAAGGCGCCGGTCGTCCGGCACCATGACCTCCTTTGCGGATGCACCTACTACGGTGGAGAGGTGATTAGTGAACGAATCGATCGCAAGGGTTACGTCATCTTTAGTCAGGATGTCGTCAGGGATCTTGTCAAGGTCCGGTGAACTGATAGCCTTTAGGGCAACGCCTAATTGCTTCCAGTTCACTATCGTCTTAGTGGGGCGGGGGAGGTCTGTTGTTGGGTCGGGACCTAGTCGCAGTATAATGGGTCGGTGATCAGAGTGAAGCTCGTGAACCACTTCTATGGAGCGTAACTGGAGTGTTACGCCTCTGAGTAGTGCCATGTCAAGCAAGTCAGGTCGAAAGTCTTCCGTGTGAGGGTAGTGAGTGGGCTCAGTGGGCGCAATTATGTCAAAATTAAGTTCTGCGACTAGTTTTTCAAGTGCAATGCCTCTGGGATTGTTGACGTTACAATTCCATAGGATGTGCTTACTATTGAAGTCGCCAATCAGAAGGACGGCGCTTCCTAATGAGAACAATGCTTCTAAGTCAGCTCGGACGATCGGCTTTTGACAAGCTTGGTAACAGGACGCTATGACTATAGGTTGATGACCAGTCATAGCTAGAAGGCAACAAGATGCTTCCATATTAACAAGAGTCGGGGTAGGTAAGGGGATGCAGTGCAGGGACCTTTTGTAATAGATAAGAGTGCCTCCCCCACGGGAGTTCACTCTATCATCACGTACCGTTCTGTAATTGGCAAACCTAGGGTTCGCCTTCCCCGGTTTTAGAAGGGTTTCCTGCACGCATATAATGTCGATAAGGTGGGTGCAACAAAAGTCGTGGACAAGGTCACGTTGTCTAAAGAAACCGTTAGCGTTGAATGACGCTAACGAAACTGAGCGCGGTTTCGTGCGTGCGGTTGTACTACCCATAGTGGTTGTACTGGGGAGGGGCCTGGGGAACGAAGCGCTTAAGGGCGCTTAGTAAGTTCGCGTGTTCCAATGTGTATTGGATCACGTCCGCTGGGGATTGAGCGTATTGCATCTTGTGGAATAGCTCTTGTACCTCATTGATGTCAACCGACATAGCCAGATCGCTGACTAGGTTGATTGCCTCTTGAAGAGGGGCAGCCATCAATGGCATAGGTGGAGCTTGAGGCCGGGAAGCGGCGCGGGGAGGCGCGCGAATGGTGTTGGTGACGGGTGCCGGGAGCGCGGGGCGAGCCGGGGCCGGTGCGCGGGCAGGGGCCGCGGGGCGGGCGGGTGCGGGTGCGGGCGCGGGTGCGGGCGCGCGGGCCGGGGCGCGGGCGGTAGCGACGGTCTTAACCATACTGGGTGGTTTAGACCATGCGTTACGGGCTGGGAGCGGCGCGGGTATTACCTGTGAGGCAGGTACTACCGTTAGTTTAGGGCTTACCCGTTGGTAACGGTCGTAAGAGGGACGGGTCGGCCTATGCCTTGCCACCCTGTGGTTCACTCGTGGTGCTTTAGGGCAGCCACGGTAATTCGCGGTATGCCCTTGAGCACCGCATAAAACACAGCTGGGTGGGTCCGGCGAATCCCAGGTGCGAGTGCACGCTGCTGTCGCGTGATCGCCTAGGCACTTAACGCACCTAGCGCGAGCGAAGCAGAAACGGGAGGCGTGCCCGTATAGTTGGCAGTTATGGCACTGCGAGGGACTCCCATTCTTGTATGGGGCTTGGACATCGAGTCCTGAGAGGCCACAGACCTTTTTTAAATTAAAAATGGCCTTGCCTTCAGGAGTACGATCTAGTACTACGAGTACTAGATCGTAGGGGCTGCGGTCCTTCCCGCTGTACATGCGGTGAACTGCATGTACGGGGAAGTCTTGTGCCTTCAGGTCGGCACATACCGAATCGGTATGTACCTCCTTGGGCACACCGCGGATGACCACTCGGAGGACTTTCTCCTCTTCGAGCGCATAAGTGTGAAAACTTATGCTCTCGTGGCGGAGGAGTTTAGTTAGCGCTCTGTGGTCGCTAATGGTGGAAACTTGGACTTTAATGCCATGCTGCGTGGAGCGGGCATTAGTATAGTGGATCCCACGATCCGAAACTAAACGGGACAGCATGTCCCATTTGGTTTTGTCCTGAATGAACAGGGGCGGAGGTGGTTTTTCGCGGCGCGCGCTCGCGTCCTGAGGGGACGCGGCAGTGGTGGCCGGAGCGGAGGGAGGAGACGCGGGGCGCGGGGCGGGGGTCGGCTTCTTGCCGGAGGCGGGGGCCTTAGCGGGTGCCTTGGCGGGAGGGGCGGAAGTTGCGCAACTAGCGGCTTTAGGAGCACGCTTGCGTTTGCGGTCAACGACGGTATAGCCGTCGTTATCGGAGTCCGAGTCAGTGCGTAAGGCGCGACTCGGATCTACTTCCATCTCCGTTTCGGAGTCCGAAGTGGGCTCGACAACGGCGATGGAGGGACGGGTGCTCGCTGGCCTCCCGATCGGTGAGCGCGAGCGAGACCTCTCACGGGGAGGGGCTGCCACCGTGCGTCTATTATCCGGGCCCGGAGCGGGCGAAAGCGGGCTGTCCTCTGAGAAGGACCGGGTCAGAGGAGGGACGTTGGCCTCCGGGATTGAAGTCCCGGAGGGAGCAATAAGAGTGTCCGTGAGGCGGGCACTCGCTTCCTCTTCGAGGAGTTGCATGTGTGCAACATACAGATCGGGGTGGCGGAGGGCGAAGGTCTGAAGGACCTGCACCTCACCGTTAGAGGGACGGGACTGCATCCTGAGGGGAATACTCAGGACGCCCTATCAAGGGTTTGAATTCCCTCACACACCTTGTGAGCTCACTGTGTGAGAGGGAGTGTGTACCTAGGGTGTGCCCTAGTTGTGTACCCTCTCCGAGCTTTTTTCTCGGCGGAGAGGGGTGCTCCTAAGCGCTACTCCGGGGTTGACTAGGGGCGACCCCAAGGCCAGTAATCCCGGAGCCCAGCTTGCTTCGGCTGACCCGTGAAGCGGGAAAGGCCACGGTGCAAGGTTAAACCAAAACAACAACAGTGGCCGTTGTCACCGTAGGGTGTCACACTGCGACCGCAGCAAATGGCGGATTTGATCGTTCAGACGGGTTTGGCTGACGCTACCCCACGCCTGAACGACGTCGCTTAACAGCACAAAGTGTGTTGTTACGCGACTGTTACTATGTTGTGTCGGGTAGTAAAGTGGTGAAATGCGCACCGAAAAGTGCGGTCAAAACAAGACCACCAGCCCGATATGATGTTGTTCGTCCGAAACAAGGGACTTGGGTAGGTGGTAATGCCTGACGTCTTAGAGCGCCTCTGCGCGACGGCACGGCGAGCTCGTAGCTCACGTTGCTCGGCGTTCGGCGGCTGCTCAGCTTCTGCACACAAAACAAAACTTCGTCAGGACTGCGTATTCCAAGGCACTGGTCTGCAACTAGCGTCGGAACGATGACCCGAGTGAGACGGCAATAGTGCGGGGACTATTGCGGTCTCACTGGGAGATACTGGCGGAGCTGTAGACAGGTGTGCACGGCGTGGCGGCACAGGTCGGAATGAGAAAAAAAAAGAGCACAAGTTTGATATCAATCAAAGTTTATGATGAGGGCAGATGTCGTCTACTAGCAATCATATCAAGTATTTAATCGTAGTCGATGCGAAACTTTTAATTGACTTGTTTTCATTTGAAACTAGCTTTCCGGGCGCGGCTCCGCCCTCGCGTATGTCGGTTATCGCGCAAAAACATTAACCTCTTTTTGCGCAGTTGGATAAAAACTATCCATGTTTTTTCCCGGGTCTCAAACTATTTCCATACCAAATTTGCGTTACGTAAAAGACAGTACTCTGTACGAAAGCGTAACAGACAGGCAGACAGAGTTACTTTCGCATTTATAATATTGGTACTGAGTACTGATGTTTAGGTAGTTTTTAAAGGTCCCATCCGACAAAAAAAAAAAAAATTTTGCTCATAGGAACACTGACGCGTCTTTCTGTTCGTTTATCATTGTCTTTTATTTCGATATGTATGAAAGGAAAACTAGAAAACAAAACTAGATGGCAGCAGTTCTTTCTGAAGAACTACATTTTAACCTACTTCCAAAAAAGGAGGAGGTTTTCAATTTGTTTTTTTTTTATGTTTGTTACCTCAGAACTTTTGACTGGGTGAACCGATTTTGAAAATTCTTTTTTTGTAAAGCTGATTGATACTTGTCGTTTGGTCCCATTTTCAAAATCGGTCGTTTTTGAGTTACACTCCAATAACTGAAAAATATTTATCTACCTTGATTATATAGTCGTTGACAATGAATTATAATCGATCCCGGAAGTAGCAAAGGTCACTAAGAAAAAATTTTTTTTTATCAAAAAGTGTATCCGACTTCAACACCCTAAAGTGTGAAATAACTTGTTGAAGTCAGTACCATGCGCACAATATTGTGATATAAGGTACTTTGAACCATCATGTTACTGACTTCAACAAGATATTTCACACTTTTGGGTGTTGAAGTATAGGTTCCATTTTTTGGTTAATTTTTTTTTATACTGCTATCCGCCACCGTTGAATGGTGAACGTGGTGGGGCCGCAGGGGAAGAGGAGTGTCGGTATAGGTAAGCACCGCTTTCGGTATCCTATATTATGCTCTGAGGTCAAACCTGCGGGCGAAGAGGCTACTTAACTGAACCATCGCAACGAACCTCGGGTCTCAGTCATGGGGTCAACTTGCACCCATTTGCGGTTTTTTCCCCGTGTGAAAGCAGCACTTGTGTTGTGAGGGTAGGTATTATATGTATATAAATAAAATAAAATAAATAAAAAAGTATGTTATATACTCGTATAGGTTAATTTTAACATTAATCGCAAACCTTTTCTGTTAAATTTTTAGCATGCTGTCTTTACCTATAAGCTGTGAACTTGGGCAAAATTCTACAATATTTATTATGAGTTCAATGTATTGGTGTACACTTCGTTGGTGATATTTTATATAAATAAATAATATACATAATAGGTCCATGTAGTAGTTTATATAAAAATAACGTGAGCATTCTTATTCGATGTAAATTAAATATAATACGGACAAAAAAAAATAAGAACTAACACCTCCTTTGTTCACTTCATACAAATACTGGCTAGAAAAATATAAATTACAATAATTATTACCAATCCAGATGCTGATCAAATAATTGACTGCTCAGCAGCTGCCTTACTGAATTTACGCTTGTGGAAAATATATCTATAGACTCATTCTCCTTATATAACACGTTCGCCCTGTTGCCTACTCTGTGCAAATGAGTTATTGCAATAATTAGTGTTATAGCAGTGTGGTAAGATAGTGGTGGGTTGAACCTACACAACTTAGAGGGAGTGTTAATGTTAATATGAACAATTAGTACAGGACTTAGAAAGTACCATTGAGTGATACTAAATAGAAGTGCAACAGAGTAGGCAGCATGCGAATGTGAATTGAATGAAAGAGATAGCAGTAAGTAATATTATGATGAAGGCTAGACCTAGTTTTAGCTCAATGCAACCAGGCACTTGTTGTTTGGGTACCTAAGTAGGTATATACCAACCTAATATAACGATATTTGTCTACTTATAAAATTTCTGTTTTCCTTCTTGGTTTATTCCCGCTGTCATATTGGTTTGTGATCTGTAGTCAGAGACGTAGGCACAGATTATACCGTAACTCTCATTTAAAAATTTCCAACAATAAATCTCCATGAAAAATTATCACAAACCGTTGTATTCCCACGCTAGCATAAGAATAAAATATCTATAAAAGGCGACGTAAATATCCCAAAACAGATCACCAACGGCAAACCGACATTTCCATCCATAGCGGGGAATTCCGGAGAATCTAGACCGCCCCGGAAATCCGCAAGGCGTTCAAAACAATATGCTTCGAGTGAACAAAAAGGTCGACTTCGGTATTGGCTTCCGTAACTTATATTGCAATGCCTGAGGCAATAGAGGTTGGTCTGAAGTATAAGCGAGAAGAGAGATGCTGTCGAGAGAAGGCTAGACTGTAATTTACTTAATTTTTTTTTCATTCACTATTACTAGTAGTTAGTTATTGTCTATAATAAACAGAACCTGAATGGGAGATTAAGAATATACGAAGTTCTTATATACAGTTCTCTCAATACATGTTCTTATATTAAGTTCTTAAATAAAATATAGCAAAACCATGATGTCTATACGTATAACGTACTCAATGAAGTTGGCAAATATATCTAATTATATACCTAAATAAGTAATAATTATATAATGGCATATAATTTATGTTTTTTATAGAAGGATCTGGTCTTCGAAACACAAAGTTAAGCTTCATCGAGGACTAGAGGCTTCAAAACTAACATTGTACACGATATTATGCCAATAAATGCTTCTTATGTTATATGTTTATCTAAATTATAGGTAAACCGCTTATCACCCATTATTTTTAACTTATGACCAGTTATGTTTTAATAATTTTTGGGCACATTCACTAAACTGAGGCCTCACACTGAATTAATCATAGATTTGAATGTGAAAATTCAGTGTGAGGCCTCAGTTTAGTGAATGTGCCCAAAAATAATTAAAACATAACTGGTCATAAGTTAAAAATAATGGGTGATAAGCGGTTTACCTATAATTACATCTAAAATTCAAGGAACAGCCTAGTAATAGTTTTAAAATGTATGTTATCAAAACTTCAAAATATTATTAGTTTATTCTTATCACTGTGATTATATTCAACCATCATTTAAAACCTCGTATGGCAATAACCCCCACCCTCTCCCGCCATTCAATTGGTCCTAATTATTCTGTTAACTTAAAGCAGTAAAAGCCGAGTGGTAATATAATATATAACTATGGACTGCCGCGCCGCAGATCTGTGGTCGAAACCAACCACCGGCTTGAGCTCCACCAAGATTCTAATGATGTAATCTAGTATTAAGTAGATTAACTACGATGTATTTGAGTATTGAGTTAAGTTCTGTTGCAGCGATGTTAGCTCTTTGGTTTTCTAACAGATGACGATAGTGCTATAATCACATTCTATCCAGGGAATACAAAATTGTTAATGTTATTTTTATAATGGTTATATTTTTATTTGACAGATAACATATCCATATATAATGCTAAATTACTATGTTAAAGCACAAATCTATATCCGTGATAGTTTTTCAGTAAAGTGTACCACAAAATGATCAGATTGTGGTATAGTGATAGTAAAGGAAAATACTTACTTTGACAGAATTATGTTACTAATAAAATATATCAATGAAAGCTTAGTCCTTTTTTAATTTAATTATAATAACTGGTAACAGTAAGTAATTAATAAATTTTAAAATTAATTTCAGTAACTATATATTATATTGTTATTAATACATTATAATTTTTATGGCTAATAAGAACAAGGAACTTTTACTTTCACGTACAAAATTATAACGAAATTTAAAAAATAACCACTAGTCGGATTCGAACACGCGACCATCCATCCCTCGGAATGTTTGACGACGGAGATATTAGTAACTCGCCTTACGCTTGTAACTTATACAGCCAAATTTTAAAATTGATGAAAATATAGGGCAGCGGAATCCACAAGCAGTCCTCAGTATGAATGAGACTTTAGAATTTTAAATTCGCACTACACCAGCACTGCTGAATACAGGACAAAGACGAGAATAAACTTTCCAGAAGTTTAGATGCAACGGGACACCAACAACAAAGCTAATCGAATCATCTTACAATCAGAGAGGTTATTGGGAATAGGTTTTTAAGTGCCGCTTATTTTAAAGCATAGTTTTATCACCTTTTCATACAGCTATTTTATATATTATATTGATATTCAAATTCAATAAAATCATTTATTCAGTTTAGGCGTCTACAACTCTTTTAATAAGGTCAATTACAATTTATATTCAACTATTCTACTTTATATTGCCACGTTCAGAAAAAAAAAATTATATAGCCACTGCGAGAAGAACGAGCAAGAAACTCGGGGCTATTTCCTAAACTTCTTTTACAAATGTTTTTTTTATAATTTATAAACTATATAAATTATATAGTATAATACAATTATTACAATCTTTGTTTACATTACGTATGAGACAGGCGATAGCTTGAGAGAGGCGGAATTGTCCAAGCATTTTTGTCGTTTATATAATCACAAACTGTGTAGGGTTTCTGAATCAAATGTTCTTCACTTGAATTTTCCTTATGTTAACGTTGTAATATGTTTGGAAACTTTATTATAAAACCGCACACAATTACCTAAAAAGGACTTTTTATTTGTCTTTGCTAATCTAAAACCTGGCACCGCTATTCCATATTTATTCCAAGTGTTGTAATCGAGATTGTCACTGTTTAATTTAAATTTAGTCGTTTTTTTACGAACTTAATAACATTATATTTTCAAATAAATAAAGCAAAGACGATATTATACGTACTGTGTTGAAAATAAGGTGCAAGGGACAAGCTTCCTTTGATAGGTTAGCTCATACAGGGTTATTAGAATAATGCTAACAAACACTAAGGTTGGCTTCTGTTAATCGTAACAAGACTATTTTCGCATAAAATGTTGGGCCACCCATGTTAAATAATAATTCATGTTAACCCATGTAAATTTTTTGCATATTTTTATATTTTTGGTGATCATTACCTGTAGAAATTAAACAACTTTAAAAGGTTTAAATCGCGTATCATTATTTTTGTACCTACGTTTCAAACACTTTGTAGTGCAAAAATAATTATAAATATACGCGATTTAAACCGTTTAAAGTTGTTTAATTACTATGTGTAATAATCGCGAAAACCTAAGACAACATTGGGATACATCTATTCCAATACTGAGGTGAACATATCAGAATATTGTAATTATTTATACTCAATTAATATTTTTTTGTAATTTTTAAAAATGTAATATTTAAAAATTACAAATTTTTATTTTGACTGCGCTACGATAGAAAACACTTTATTGACACAATACAAATTTAGAAACTTAGTAATTAAAAACATAAAAAAATAAGAGTAGGTGTGACAATGGGCAGTCTTATCGCTGAGAGTGATCTCTTCCAGACAACCCGTTACAAAGGAGGTTACAAAGGATACATCTATACGTATTAATACAGAGGTGAACGGTTAATTGTACGTTTATATACTGAATTTGTACCGATCTCGAACGATTAACGCGCCATCAGGCGGCAACCAAGCTCGCGGGAACCGTTGCTGTTTCGTTTACTATGAAATATAGAAGTTAGTTGACATTATGGCAGTCGCTTGAAAACTTAGTACAATGCTAAGCGACTTCAGTAGTTTCCCAGCATGTAGGTCTTGAAATGAGCACCGGACAAACATTAGGTCTCATGTCCATATTGTACCCGTACAGAGAATTTGTTTGGACCGATATTATCTAAGCTATGATATTTAACTAGGACTAGATAGTCAGGTCCAACTCCGACAAATAAAGTTACCCGAAGAATTCAACTCGCATTCGGGAATTATGCGACATTTTCACATTTAACATCCCGTAGACCCGAAATACCAGTCTTCAACAAGTGCGTGTTGCCAGTGATGAGTTATCGTACTGAGACGTGGTCCTTAACTGTGGCCCTTATGGACAAGCTCAGAGTCGCTCAACGAGCTATAGAGAGAACTACGTCTAGGAATTTCCCTGCGCGATAAAATCTGGTACTAGGAAATTCGCCAAAGAACCGATATCACCGATATAGCTTTCAGAACAAGCAAGTTGAAGTGGGAAGCAGGCTACATTGCTCGATGAACTTATAACCGATGGGGAAAAAATTCCAGTGGTAACATGGCACCGGAAGACGTAAAGCTGGTGTTGGTATGGCCCTCCCTATAGGTAGACTGACGACAATGTGAGAGTCGCGAAGCGATGGATAAAAGTGGCATTTTTCGACGTCTTCTTGGTGATGATGATGATATTTTTAATAATATCAGTACAAGATACTGACTTATTACTACTGATAGTACTTTTACTATCATTTTAGCAAATGTTGTAACTTTTGCGTTTGTTGACTTGGATGGACCCCTTTTTCTACATTTTTCTTGACTCAGGAAGGGGGAAAATCACCTCATCCGCCAGATTTCTCGTTCCGCACTACGGCCCCATAATTTGGGGTAATGTATAAAATATGTAGCTACAATACTCGTGGTTTGTAAGTACCCATTTACGAGGAAATCTTACGAATGACTCTCATTTGTTACATTCAGAATATGCCGGAAGAAGCGTAGAACAGGAGCTAAAGGATTACTATACAAGATTGATTACTTTTTAAGGAATCATTTAATCGCTGAAACGCGGACCCTTACTGGATCGCGGTAGTCCGTCTTACGTTACAGCCTGTTTTCTCCCAATTTATTTTTTATATGGGATTGTGACCGCAGCATCAGCATCAGCCCACCTCACGTTCAGCGGTAACCTCAGCCTATAACAGATGCATTTTGTCACAAGTGACCAATCTCACTGCGTCCGTCACCCTGACCCATACAGATGTTGAGTCTCATGTGCCCGTAATTTTACAGGCTCTCAAGGACTGCTACTGAAGCACAAAAAATCTGCCAGGCATATTTTCTACTTGAGGGTAGTAGCTAGCCACGCAAGCTTTTGCAAAATGCCCTTCCACAATAAAGTAAAGCTTAAGTGGGGATCAAACTAGGTAGTCCTTAGCTATTACTGCTCCCTAATATATTCAAAGGAAAAACTTGACATTTTGCTGCCACATACATTAATAGAGCAAGAATCATGGATGATTCATTCGAATAAAATACACGCGTGAAGGTACCATTAAAGTGCAACTCGCAAGATAGATTGATCAATATTTTGCTTGTTGGTCGGGATTTTTCTGTCGAATGTGCATAATAATAAGCGCAGACTAAGCATGGAAATTTAATCCTAAGCCGCTGGCACATGCTTGGCGTCAGAATTTTTTACTAAAGGTCTAGACCTTAATTATACTTTTTTGCCTAGGCAACAGTATGATTATGTACTCATACTATCGCCAAAATCAATATCTGCTCAACTTGAAAACGAAATCTCGTGCACAAGATAACCACTTCTGTTTACCGCCCCTCATTGAATTTACCAATAGTACTTAGCAGAACGAAATATAACATGTTTCGTTTACATAAATATCTCAGTAGGTATGTGCATATTATATTGTGTTCAATAAGAATATTTTGTATCTTGGCGTAATCGCTTAACCTAATCTAACTATATTTCATCAAATGTACTTGAGTGAAGCTAGTACATCCACCTAACACAGTTCACTACTCATTAGATCATTGATCATTATCCTAATCTCGCCATTATCGTATCTATTTTCTAAAGTACTTAATATAGGCATGACACAGTCTCCTAGCCTAAGAAACTACTCCGCAGTCAACAACAAGGGGAAATGGCGTGTCAGAAATTAATGAAAGCATCGATATAACGAGTGTTGCCATTTTTCTCCACCGCCGCCCATTTGTCAAACGGATTGTGTAAAGGAAAGTCTTGGAGTCAGTGAACTCTTGGCATTGATTAGAAGATTCTAGAAAGATCTTTTACTTCGCTAGCCGCACGTTAAAATATTCTAGAAAGCACTTCATTCGTACTTAGCTTATGAGATAGACATGAAGGCAAGATGGAAATAATTGAGAAATACGCTCAAAAAGTGATTAAAATGGTCTGGCTACTATGGGCAAGTACAGCCATGAGACATTTTTTTATTTTTTCTTGTTGATACGAACCCTTTAACTACCTGATGATAAGTGAGAGACATTTAAGTCCGAGCTACAATGGATTTAAGGTACGAATTGTACACTCGGATTTTCACCTCAAATGCGAGAAAGTGAAACAAGTAATTTAAATTAAATGTATATAACAGGATACCTACTATTTGCCTAATGCTTAAGGGCCTGTTGTAGTTATTTTAAACATTTTTTAAAATCTGTAACTCAAATAGCACTGAAAATTTAGATTAAATAAAATCATTTACATAAAGTTGAACATACTCTCCAGGAACGTATGAAGCCGAAAACGTGATTTTGAACAATTTCTTCGATAAAAAAAATTATCAAACATGACACCATTTCGGTTTTTAAATGACTAGAACTAAAAGATACTATCATCAAACCATGTGGAAATTATACCAATAGATAGAGCTTGTTATTTATTAGTAACGTATAAAGCCACATTTTCTAATTCAGCTGTAGTTATTTAACAAGAAAAAAAAAACTACAAATCTAACGATTCAAGCTCTCACGCACTCCGTTTAGTGCCCGCCTAGGCGTCATCGAGGTAGGACGCGTGTCGTTTTCTCCAACAAAATTCTGCCGGTCAATTACAAGTCAATTAATAAGTTAAAAAATTAATTAAAAATGCAAAGTACGATGGAGTTGAACAGCCAACAGCGGCAGTCAACATGTATGTTCTCCCTAAATAAAAAACAAACTTTCTCGATGGCATTGTTTTCACGCGCCATAGTAAAAAAGTATAGTATGGTTTTGGAAACAGATTATAGCTGTCGGAATCGGGAGATCACGAGAGCATTAGAAGGCTGCTTGATAAAGGTTACCGCTTGGTTACCCACATAATAAAATTAACCGATGCAACTACCGATAAGTTTGGGTATTTTCGTAATATGAAATATTATTTCAATCAAAATATCCTACTGTAATATATATTATAAAACTTGGCCTGGTTAGATATCACCCTCGAGAAGAAAATCTGTCCCCAAGCACTTATCGGTGTGTACCGCTATGTGTCCTTGAGGACCATTAATTTTGCATGGTGGTAGGGCATTTTGCGAATGCGCGCCTGGCTAGCTACCACCCTCGAGAAGAAAATCTGTCGCCAAGCACTTTTCAGTGTGTACCGCTATGTGTTCTTAAGAACCATTAATTTTGCAATGTGGCAGGGCATCTTGCGAATGAGTGCCTAGCTATCTACCACGCTCAAGTTGAAAATCTGTCGCCAAGCACTTATCAGTGTGTACCGCTATGTGTCCTTGTCCTTGAGAACCAGAAATGTTGTGAATAAAGTTACTCTGATTTGGCTGAAAATTGATATCAAGGTTGTGCTGGGCGTCATGATTCCCAAAATGGACTTATTTTTACACGACTGCCTAAAAAAGGAGAGTTATGTTTTCAGGGTTCGTGTATGTATGTTTGTGAGTTTCTTTATTCCACCATAACTTCTAAACGGCTTGACCGATTTTTATGTAAGTGATATCGTTAGATTCCTTTTGATAACCCAAGTGACACTAGGTAAATTAAAAAAAATAAAAAATAAACTGGCGGATTTTAGACCCAATCTTGTGAGGTAAAAAAAAAATTTTTCTTCCGAACCCATCGAGTGGGGTATCAAAATGAAGACCTTTATAAATCAATTTCATAAATATATATTACATTGCAGTTTAAATTTCAATGTAACGATAAATCGCTTAGCGAAAATAAATAACTTGCAGTCAATACTTGTTTCGATATCATCTGCCCACTGAATAAAGTAACTCCGATTTGGCTGAAAAATGATACCTAGGTTTTTCTGGAAGTCCTTATGCCAAATTTGGAATTCATTTTTCGATGACGTCGGTCAAGTGAATAAAGTTCCTCCGATTTGGCTGAAAATCGATATCTGGGTTTTTCTGGACGTCTGTATTCTAAATTTGGAATTAATATTTCGATGACGCCTTCCAAGTGAAGAAAGTTACTCTGATTTGGCTGAAAATTGATACCTAGGTTTTTCTGGAAGTCCTTATGCCAAATTTGGAATTCATTTTTCGATGACGTCTGCCAAGTGAATAAAGTTACTCCGATTTGGCTGAAAATCGATATCTAGGTTTTTCTGGACGTCTGTATTCTAAATTTGGAATAAATATTTCGATGACGCCTGCCAAGTGAAGAATGTTACTCCGATTTGGCTGAAAATTGGTATCAAGGTTGTGCTAGGCATCATTATTCCCAATATGGACTTATTGTTTCAATATCATCTGCCAAGTGAAAAAAATTACTCCGATTTGGCTGAAAATTGATACCTAGGTTTTTCTGGACGTCCTTACTCCAAACTTGGAATTTATTCGTCGATGACGTCTGCAAAGTAAAGAAAGATACATCGATTTAGCTGCCAATCGGTATCTGAGTTGTTCTAGTCGTTCTTATTCTGAATTTGTTATTTATTATTTGATGTCATCTGCCAAGTAAAAAGGGTCCTCCGATTTGACTGAAATTCAAAATCTAGGTTGTTCTGGACGTCATTATTCTAAATTTGGAATTTATTTTTTAATGACGTCTGCCAAGTAAAAAAGTTACTCCAATATGGCTGAATATCGATACCTAGGTTGCTTTGGGCATTTTTATTCTGAATTTGGAATTCGTTTTACGAAGACGTCTGCCAAGTGAAAGAATGTCTTCCAATTTGGCTGAAAAATGATTTGGCTGAAAAATTAAAATTCTAAATTTGAATCGGTCGAGTTGGAATTTTTTGTTTACTTTGCAGACGACGTTGAAAAATAAATCCAAATCCGGAATAATGACGCCCAGGTTAACCAAGATATTCAGCCAAATCGAAGTAACTTTCTTCATTTGGCAGATGACATCGAAAAATAAATTTCAAATTTGAAATACAGACGTCCAGAAAAACCGAGATTTCCATTTCAGCCAAATCAGAGTTACTTTTTTCACTTGGCAGACGTCATCGACAAATAAATTCCTAATTCGGAATAAAGACGTCAAGAAAAACTAGATTATGAATTTCAGCCAAATCGGAGTAACTTCTTCACTTGGCAGGCGTCATCGAAAAATGAATTCCAAATTTGGAATAAAGACGTCCAGAAAAACCTAGACGTCGATTTGCAGCCAAATCGAAGTATCTTTCTTCACTTGGCAGACGACATCGAAAAATAAATTTCAAATTTGAAATACAGTCGTCCAGAAAAACCGAGATTTCCATTTTTAGCCAAAAACCGATATCTGGGATTTTCTGGACGTCCTTATTTCAAATTTGGAATTTATTTTTCGATGACGTCTGCAAAATGATTAAAGTAACTCCGATTTGGCTGAAAATTTGGGTTTTAATTAACATTTGATTTTCCGGAATAATGACGCCCAGCACAACCTAGATATCAATTTTCAGCCAAGGAGACTAACTTTCTTCACTTGGCAGATGACATCGAAAAATAAATTCCAAATTCGGAATAAGAACGCCCAGAACAACCTAGATTTTCATTTTCAGCTAAATAGAAGTAACTTTTGTCACTTGGCAGACGTTATCGTTATACAAATTCCGAATTTGGAATAATAACGTATACAACAACCTAGATATCATTTTTTAGCCAAATTGGAGTACTTTTATTCACTTGGCAGACGACATTGAAAAAATAAATCCACATTGGGAATAATGACGCCCAGCACAACCTAGATATAGATTTTCAGCCAAATCAGAGTAACTTTCTTCACTTGGCAGATGACATCAAAAAATAAATTCCAAATTCGGAATAAAGACGTCCAGAACAACCTAGATTTTGAATTTCAGCCAAATCGGAGTAACTTTCCTCACTTGGATTACGTTGAAAAATTAATTCCAGGAATAAACCCCTCCAGAAAAACATAGGTAGGTAAACTGATCATTGAAAAGTATGCAATAAATTGTTAAAGTCGGTACCATGCTTATCTAAAATACTCTATTTTCAACTTTGGCAAGTTATTTTATACCAACTATACATATTACAGTATACATTTTTTAAGCTAACTTACTCATATTGGTAACAAAAATAATAAAATAAATAAAGTCTAGTGTATTATTCATCTTTTGTTTCGGTAAACGTTCTACACAATATATCAAAATTTCAGGTTTGTTACTCATTCCATTTACGAGCTAAAGACCAATGACTTACGGACGGACATACACACAGAACTCGGGCACACATAAATACGGCTCCGTTTTGCGTTTTGGGCTCGAAACCCTAAAAACAATGTATCCGAACAAAATCTAATAAAAATAGGTACTTAGTGTGAAACGAATATTTTTATTCTAAGAGCGAATAAAAAATTTCACCAGAACAAAATAATTATTTAGATACAGTTCTGGATTTAGTAGCTACGATACCTACAGTTGATCAACTTTTTAAGTTACACTGTGACGCTAATAGCGTGCGGCTGGGGACATCGAGCGAGCGACGTGAGTCCTGACGCGCGCTGTGCGACTAGAGCGCAGCGCTGCGTAGTGTCAATAGCCCGCAACTCTCGGACGCTAAATTTACCTACCGATTGACTAAAAAAGGGCCTTAAGGATTGACAGATCAAATTAACATGTGTTACTCTCTAAAGAAAGATTTTATTTCTAATGAAATAAAATCTTTATCAAATCTTTTAGCACATATTACATTACAAATAGATATACACAATCAACCAAAGCTCCTACCAGTTAACAAAGAAACGATATTAAAAGTTTATTCCTTAGTCGATTCCTTTTACCGTTTCTTTCACATAAAATACAGTTTCTCACAACCACATTCTCACAATCACACAGTTCTTTGCACTCAACTGCATATTGTTTTTAATCATAATAAACTATATTGTTTTACCGACACAGTCATACTTTAAAGTGAACTTTACCGACGGCGCGAAGCTCAAAAAATTTAAAAAAAAATGTTTTTACCTTAAAATGGACTGACTTCAACACTCAAAAGTGTAAAATAACTTGTCGACGTCGGTACCATATGCACCATGATAGTTCAAAAGTACCTATTATAAAAATATTGTCATTGTTAGGAAAAAAAAAACACTATTTTTAGTGACCTTTGCTACGATTCGATTGTCATTCATTGTCAACGACTATATCATCAAGGTAGGTAAATATTTTTCAGTTATTGGAGTGTAGGTACCTCAAAAGCGGCTTGACTGATTTTGACGAAAATTAAATGGGACCACACGTCAAGCATCAGCTTTCAAATAAAATTACTTAATTATCAAAATCGGTTCACCCAGTCAAAAGTTCTGATATAACAAACATAAAAAATAGAGACGAATTGAGAACCTCCTATTTTTTTTTAAGTCGGCTAAAAATAAAGAAATAACGTACATTATTTTCTTTATATGTATAAATAATTTGTAGAAGTCAGTACCATGCTGATTCAAAATACTGACCTCACAGCATGGTCCGATTTCCACAAGTTATTTCATACTTTCCAGTGAGTAAAAGGTTTGTACTATTTATTGATGCGTTTCGCTTACACGATCAAAAACGATCATTCACTCGCCTAGAATACTGTTTATATTGGATAATAGCAAAATACATTTTTCAAACTTTAGATAGATAACACTTTCACAGTGGTTCAAGTCACGCAAATATGCGCTATTTGCACTGTATATGCACGCAAAGTGTCGGTTCATAACTTGCTAAACAGACACCACGATAGCGTAATGACGTCATCTATGACGTCACCTCCGGCCGCAAACAACGCTCACAGAAAAGTGGTAGTGCAATGTATGCAGAAACGTCAAACTCAAATCTTGACAGATAGATGAGGAGATTTTTGTTGTTGTGGTTAGAATGTTGAACGTACAAACATCTGTTCACAAAAGAATGCCTTGAAGTGCAATACTTCTATTGTCAATAATTAGATTTTGGGTCAATTGCGAAAAAGCAAATTGACAGTTAGCAGATGTTATTAGCGTGGCCACATATCGGTTCACATCGTTTGCGCGCAAACAATGCATATTCTCGTATTTCAGTTATGAACCGAGCTATTGCAATGTATGCAGTGACAGCAGTGTTTGCGTGATTTAAACCGTAGTGTTAATTGACACATTAAAACATAAAAAGTAAGAGTAGGTGTGACAGTGGGCGTGTAACCTGGCTTAAGCCAGGTACAATGAATAAATACATATCATTCAAATATTTTTAAATTTAATAAAACAATTACCAGAACAACGCCATCTGCTCAGCTTTTACCAAACTAAATTATAGAATATCCGTTAGTTCACAGCGGAAAGGCGCTCTGCCATTGCAGTTGCTGCTGAAATGGTTCATCAATGGTCCGATAGAGGTCGCAAATACTTAGTTCTTTAATAATGGCCTAAGAAAATCATCAATAAAACGCTAGGTGTCGCTAGGACTTGGTAGATAAATTATAATTATTTAAACTATTCTATAATAAAGTAATTACTACTAAAATAATATCTAACTAATAATTATTTTTCTTTAATATTTAGCCTCTGACGACCGACAGGCGTCGGTATAACCGGCGGTATAACCATCCAAGTAGCTAAATACCACAGACGGGAGACGGGCAGCAGCGTCACCGTGCGAGTAACTACGTAACCCGCATGCCCAGCGTGGCGATTATGGGCAAATACCCCCCTTATGATAAAAACAAATAGAACCAGGCCCCCAGACCCCGGCGGCTTCGCTATTCCTGGTAATAAATAGAGCGGAGTAAAGGCTCCAAAGTGTTTGCGAAAGACATGTCTATTGGGCAAAGCCGGTTAACAAAGCTGAAGAGAGAAGACGGCAGTGTAGCGATTACCAGGCCAGAGGTGTTGAGAGAGGTTTAGAGATTCTATGGACAACTCTACACTTCGGTCGCTAAACCCGATACCAGCTTGGCCAAAGACCCAAGAGCCAAGCTGACCCGACACTATACCGAAGATATCCTGGAGAACAGCCTGTACGAGATTAGGATGGCCTTGAAACAGCTGAAAGATAACAAGGCGCCTGGTGATGATGGAATCACATCTGAGCTCAAGAGCGGGTGGAACACCAGTGCTCAAAGTCCTCCAGAAGCTCTTCAATTCCGTTCTGATTGGAGGTACAACACCAGAAGCATGGAACAGAGGCGTGGTGGTACTGTTCTTTAAAAAAGGTGATAACACTTTACTGAAAAACTACAGACCTATCACGCTTCTGAGTCACGTTTACAAGCTAATAATTGATTAAAACAAACGTAAGTTTGACACATTTTTAAAGATTATTTTATCCGATTTAACTTACGGTTTGTTAACGTCGAGAAGGCGTCTCGACCGGTTTCGCCACCTTCAGATTCGCTTCCTCACGGAGTGCGTGCGCTCACGACTGCGCCCACGCATGCACTGGTGGTGGCGCCGGCGGCGGCCGCGGACCGAGCCGCGCGCGCTGCTGCCCTCCTCTAAGATTTTTTTACCTGTAGATGTGTTGTATGGCCTCCATATTTACTAGACGAATTCAGGGTAATCACCTGAGTCACTACCAGTCTTGCACTTCCAAGCGTCCGGTGAATACATCGCCGCTAATCGTGTTTTTTAGGAATAATCTGTGGACAATATGCCTTTCTTGTGTCTTTAGACTCTGCACCAATTATACAGGCACTGTGAGAGATAAGAAAACTGTTTCATTTCACGCGTAATTATTGCTTTTATTGATGAAATAGAAAATATCGTCATTTTGTTTTATCTTAGGAACTAAACTCAATGAAATGGATGAGCGAGATATGTGTATCGTTTGGTGTGAGAGAGTGAAAGAGATCGCAGCTAGTGGTGGATAATATAGCATAGTTTATAGTCTCTAGCGCGTTGGTGCTGTATAGCGGATTTGAACAATACTAATCGCAGCATAATGGTGATCGGAACGTCTCGTGGCGGTTCGGGTTCGGTGGTTACACGAATTGCTTATTTATCTCTTTCTAACAACAGATATGCGGCATAATATTTGAACGTTCTTTCCTTGTCATTACAAACTGCATATACATGTGCGTAGGTATGTATATAGGTAAATTCTAGTAAGCTTTTGAAGCAGTGGTGTTCGGATATAACTAATCTATATATTTCAAATCACTGGCCCTCCTCGCGCGCTCTGACGTCACCGGCGGCGGCGCCGGCGCAGGTGCATCACTGTTTTCTTCGTCACTAGTACTGCTGACGTTCCATACTACCAGACCCGTACACGCAGCACTAACTGTGTCTTGCGGCAAGATGACGGGTGCATTATTCCAAGAGACAGTGTTAAGAACTGGTTTCCACGCTGGTGGTAAATTCCATCCACGGTCGCGGTTGAAATTGGGATGGCGGTCAATTTCAATGGCTTCTCGTACTTTACGCGGTATCAGGAACCTTTCCTTTGCTAATACGGAAGCCTTATCGTAATACTCCTGAAAGCATTAGAACTGACGCAAGAAATGTGATGGATAATCTATTACCTGCAAAATCCCGAGAGAAATATATGAAAGCCTATGGTAATTTTATTCAATGGAGAAATGCAAGAAGCGCCAAGAATTTTTCAGAATCTGTGTTTTTGGCCTACTTCCAGTACTTAGCCAAAACTAAACAACCTTCCACTCTTTGGAGTACATACTCAATACTAAAATCAACAGTTAGTTCTAATAACGATGTAAAACTGGACACATATTCGAAATTAATAGCGTACCTGAAGAGGATGTCTGATGGATTTAAACCTAAAAAATCCAAAGTGTTCTCAGTCAAAAACGTGGAGACTCCTTAATGAGGCACCCGACAAAGTCTTTCTTGTCGTAAAAGTAAGTAGGTAACTATGTTTACGGTGGATTAGTAAAATATAATCATAGTGTATAAAAATGCACATTTTATTGTAACCTGTACTTTGATAGATACTTGTCTTATTCACATTCGGTTTTGTTACAGGTGGCTTTAATTTTCGGATTACATGGAGCTTGTCGTGGCAATGAACTTTTAAAAATAACTGTTGATGATGTCGAAAATCACTCGGATGATTTACTGTTAGTAAAGCTGACCGATACAAAAACTAAAATTGACCGATCCTTCGTAATACGAGGAGAATACAAAACTATTGTACAGAAATACCTGGACCTGCGTCCTGCTGCTATGAAGACCAATCGGTTTTTCATCCTATATCAAAATGGCAAGTGCTTCAAACAAGTGATGGGAAAAAATAAAATTTCTAACATGCCACAAGAAATTGCTACTCATTTGAAGTTACCAGATATCAAGCTGTATACAGGACATTGTTTTCGTCGTATTTCTGCTACCCTTTTGGCAGATACTGGAGCGGACTTAACTGTTCTCAAGCGACATGGAGGATGGAAATCGAGTGCTGTAGCAGAAGGGTATATAGAAGATTCCATTGAGAACAAGGCGAAAACATCTGAACGCATCGTGGAAAACATTAAATTGCAACCTTTTTATTTATTTATTTATTTATTTATTTAGATACGCCAACAGTGTACATATTAAAACATACAGTAAAAAACTTATATTAACAAATTATAACAATGATATAAGTCATTATTACATTGGTCTGATATGCACACCTTTTATAGGCATATACAGCTTTCATTAAAATATAGATAACTAAATAGTAGTAGTTCTAGTAGTATTAACGTTTGGTGGTTTTATATTCAATGCGAGAACTTAACTTAGTTATTATTATTTCTTATAAATAATAATGTATTAATATGTAGCTATAATAATTTATATAACAAAAATAGGATTTAATTGCTAAACATGTTTAGTCTAATATTCACTGAAGAACATAATTAATTTACTTTTAAAGACATTTAATGAATCATTGAAAATATCAACATCGCCAAGAGCAGCATTTAATTCATTATAGGTACGACATATACGTTGTGTGGGGCAGTTGTGACCCAAGTTAGTTTTAACATATGAACAGTGGAAAATGTTGGAGTTTTCATATCTTGGATAGTGGTAAGGAACATTCAAGAAGATGTTAGACAAAAGAGATGAACAGTGAGTGGAACCATGGATAACCCTATGAAGAAATGAGAGATCCCGAATTTTTCGTCTGTCACGCAACAATTGCATTTTAAAGAAATGTAAACGAGTCTCATATGGACTTCTGTGCGAAATTGCAGGACAAGAGAATGCCATGGATCTTGTAAATGCACGTTGGATATTTTCTATACGTTGTGAATTTATTGCATACAAAGGATTCCACGCCACGCTAGCATACTCAAGACTGCTGCGAACCAATGAATTATAAAGAATAATTTTAGTACGTGGGGATTTGAAATTTTTGGTGTTTCTCTTGATAAAACCAAGTAATTTCGCAGATTTTGTCACAATTGAATCAATGTGTGTCGTGAATGATAATTTGCCATCAATTATGACTCCCAAATCCCGCATCTCGTTTACCTCTTGCAGAAAATTTCCATCCAAAGTGTACATTGAATTGAAAGGCTTTTTTTTACGAGTATATTTTATATAAAAACATTTTTGTACATTTAAGTGCATACGATTGATGTCGCACCATTGTTTGATGTTGTTAATATCATCTTGTAATAAATTAGCGTCAATTTCAGTCTCCACTGATCTGTAAATTTTAAGATCGTCTGCGAACAATTTGAAATTGCAATTTTTTACGTATAAGGTGATGTCGTTAATGAATATCGAAAAGAGCACTGGACCAAGATGTGATCCCTGTGGTACTCCTGACTCGGCGAGGTAGATTCGGGATTCATATCCATTTACATTAACAACTTGTTTTCTGTTCTTAAGGTAAGACTGAAACCAAGTTAAAAAATTCCCATGAATGCCAATCGTTTCTTTAGCAGTAGATGGTGGCAGACTTTGTCGAATGCGCTGCTAAAATCAGTGTATACTGTATCAATCTGAAGGCCCTTGTCTACTTCTCTAGATATTTCAGACACGAAAGTAACAAGATTTGTTTCTACTGAACGACCTACCTTAAATCCATGTTGATGCTCAGACAACAGGTGACTAAAATGACGAGAGATAATGGGGAAAACAAGCGCTTCGAATAACTTTGCAAAACACGATAGGATAGAAATTGGTCTATAATTCCGAACATTGCTTAAATCACCTTTTTTATGGAGCGGTATAATTTTAGCTTTCTTCCATTCATCAGGAAATTCCCCAGTGCGTAAAGATCTGTTAAATATTAACATTAGCGGTAGTGCCAATGCAGAGGCGCAACGTTTGACTAAAACTGGAGGTATATTGTCCGGTCCAGGTCCCTTTAGTGTATCTAAGTTCTTAATTTTGTTTAATACTTCACGCTCTGTAAAATTTACGATGTCTATGCAACTATGGTGTTGATTATATTTGAGTATAAGCTCTGATGGTATATATGATCTAGTATTTAAGTTAGTAGTGAATGACTTAGAGAAGTTTTCTACAAAGAGATTGGCTATATCGTGACCAGAATTGCCACACTTATCATCCAAATGCATTTCTGCTGGAATTAAGGAACGCACCTTACGTTTATGTTTCGAAGCGCTCGTAGCGAAGTTTGCTTGGCCATTCTGAATCGATCAGCAAAGTTAAGCAACGTCCGCCGCGGTCAGGAGTTGGATGGGTGACCGCTGGTGACATTACTACTGAGCGCTTCCGTGCTTCGGAGGGCACGTTAAGCCGTCGGTCCCGGTTGTTGTCTTAGGATGGCAGTCGTTACAGCATGGTGGTAGGGCACTTTGCGAATGCCCGCCTGGCTAGCTACCACCCTCAAGTCGAAAATCTGTCGCCAAGCACCTAACGGTGTGTTCCGGCAGCTGTCCTTGAGAGCCAGTAATTGTAGGTTAGCCTGTACAACATCTTCGACCACATCATCACTTACCATCAGGTGAGATAGTGGTCAAAGGCTAACCTATCAGGCATAAAAAAAAAAAAAAAAAAAAAATCTTTCACATATCTCCAGAATTTTTTTGGATTTTTCGCAATATCTTCCTCAGTTTGGCTAATGTAATTAGTATAAAGTTTGTCAAATACTTTATGGCTATGTTCTCTAAGTATTTCAAACTCTATTAGATCACGGGGGTTTTTATATTTACGGTACTTTTGTCTTAATTTTTCCTTCTCTGCGAGTAGTTTGATCAAATTTTTATTAAACCATGGTGGAAACTGCTTTTTATTAAAATTATGTTTTGGAACAAATTGATCAATTGCGCTCCCTATTACACTGTTCAATACTGATGTCATCTCATTTACTGTCTCGCACTTATCAAACACATCGTTCCATTGTGTTTTATTAATAGTGGACAACATACCCTGGTAGTCAGCTTTATAGTAATTAAATTGACTGCAAATTGGAGGGCGTAGACATTTTAATTCAATGTTTGGCAACGTACATATAAATGGAGGATGTTTGCGGTCGAGCTTGCTTAAGCAATCCAAAGGTTCCGTTAAAAATAAGTTGCTTATTGTAGTTATAGCAAGATCTAGGATTCTTTCATCCTCATTCAAAATATCGTTAAACTGATACATGTCAGACATATATATGAAGTCAACCATTGCATTTCCTAAAGAATTGTTATAGTTAGATGGTGTCATATAGTTGTTACATTTAGTCCATTTGATAAAAGGCAAATTAAAATCTCCAAGAATAATAACCTCGTCGATCTGGCATATGAAATTGTTAGCATTATCTAGAAATTTATTCAAAACATCAAGTTTTGCAGGAGACGGAATGTAGACAGCACAAATAGCGATTTTTTTGATTTCATTATCTATTTTTAAATTGACAACGACCCATAAATCTTCAGCGCTTGATTCCCAAACTTCGAGACGAGATGATTTAATTTTACGCGATACCGCTATCAACACCCCGCCTCCGTCACTCTTAACTATATCACCAGTTCCGGAGCTAAAGCACAAACGATCCCGTCGATATACAACGTAACGGGAATCTATGAATTCATTATTGTTTATATTAGAATTGAGCCACGTTTCAGAAAACACCAATATGTCGTAGGAAGATTGTAGTATGTTACTCAAAATTACATCAAGTTTTGTTTTTATGCCGCGGACATTTTGGTAATATATAGTAGCCATTTTTATTATTTTTAATGCACAATAAAAATATTTATATAATGATAATATTTAGTTGGTTGTTTTAAAGAAAAAACTGTCTAAGGAACGTATATGTAGACCCTGGCAGTGTTCATCTTTTCTGTCGTATACTCGACCGTCACGGACCCAGACGAATTTGTACCCCAGTTCCTTTCCTTTTTTTCTGGCTGCTGCATGTAGAGCCTTATTTGTTGGGCTCAAATGCTCTGACACGAAAACAGGTACATCGCAGCCGCCAATACCAAGATGATGGGAGTTGAGCTTATCTCGGGGGTTCTGTTTATTAAACTTCTGGACGGCGGCCAACAAAGTATCTCTCAGAAGTCTGGTTCGCAGTTTCACAACAATGGCGCGAGGTCTTTCACTGTCCTTATTCAACTTTGCAACTCTGGAAGCGTGTATGATGTCAACATCCGCAAGGGGGCATTCAACTTTCTTCACAAGCTGCTCCACCGTTTTGAAAATGTTCTCCGAGCGGTTTTCAGGGATGCCATTGACTTCCACATTACACTCGCGCTGATGCTGCTCTATTAGATTTAACCTGCTGCAAACTCCTTTTTCCAACTCATTTATTTTTGTTGTTAGCTCATCGTTAGTTTTTTTTAATTGATCGATGGCCAGTGTTTTCTCATCCAACTCTTTTCTTAATTCTTCATAACATGTGTTAAAAAACATTAACGACTGCTCAAACGACGAAACTTTGTCGCCAACAGTACGAAGTTCACCAGTCACGGCTCTTAGCGCCAGTTGCATTTCCTCTCGTATTATGGTACGGATATCATGATTAGAGTCGGTAATTTCATCTGGAATGTCGTCTGATGACTTACGCCGGGGTTTAGCCTTTGAGACGTTACGCTGTGTAATATTTGCAGACTCGTTTGCCTGTTGAGCCGCAGGACGAACGGGCGTATTCGTATTGTCCGACTTAGGCACCTTGCTGGTACACGCTGGACATTTCCAGCTCTTTTTCTTTTCTGCAGCAAAGTTACTAAAGCGTTTTAAGGTAATATTGCAACAATCCAGATCGTACTTTAGATCGCAATGATTGCATTTCATATACTCTTTTGTTTTGATTTCGCTATTACAACCTCCACATACTGACGCCATGATAATTGTAGATATTACTGTTAAGTAAAACAAACAAAGCAACAATATCTTAATCAAGATCACACGAGGCTACATAGGCAAACAAAAAAAAAAAGTTTTGTTATAATTATGCCAGGTTGATGAACACTCTAAACAATATTGTAGCTTTGTACCTTTTCTCAATGCATCTTCCTCTGTAATAAGTAATAACGTTGCACCTTTAGCACTATCCAGCAAAAATGTAGCACCACTAACAAGTGACCTCGCAGAGTTTTCAAGGGCGTTAAAGTTGACTCATAAATTGTTTGACACTCTCGCCTATCTTTGTTATCACTGACTGATTTTACTTATAAAGTTGTATCACTTGTAAACACAGCTTGTAATTACACTTTTGAATAGATTAGCTCACATTTACCTATTTATTTCACAAAAAATACACAGAGAAACCAAAAGTTATGTTGTTCGTTATCCTCCTACCCTCAATTTTTCCCTATTTTTATGGTATGGATGGATTAACCTTCAGTTAATCCATCCATACCACTGTCGCCGCGCCCATCTACATCCAAACAACGAGATTCACCGTCACATTTTCCTCAAAATGATCCAGATTCGGACATTTCAAACACGCAGAATATAAAATCTACAACATTCTCTATTCCTAATAAAACTGTAACAATAAATTTTCATAATTGCGAAAATGTCTCAAATGTAAATATAAGTTTTTAGTTGTTTTAATAAAGGATACTATGTAATTTCAATTTAGTTGTTACTCTATGTTTTATTAAATAACTAGCTGTACCCGCGACTTCGTTCGCGATTGCCGTACCTGCACACTAATTATTCACTTTTGTGCACTGTTTATCTCATATTAAGCAACATTGTGGTCTGCGGTGAAGCACTCTTATAGTAAACCATAGCTCAGAATGGAGCTTTCTACTTTGGATTTCAAAACTCCCGGGTTGTATTTTCCAGAAGACAGTAGTTAAGTAACTCAGAGAGTTCTTTCCCGGTTCGCACAATAAATGTTGAAGCAAAGTACCTTGTGCGTTTCTTTAGAATTTCGATTTTAAAACGGCGGTTTGTTTGACGGTAGATCGTTTTTTTTTTTATTTCTCATTCTCGGAAAGTAGTGTTTGTTTGATCTGAGTAGCGGGTGGGAGACGCTCCTTCCCACCTAAGGCCGGGAAAAACATTGGTGTAAACAAAGTTATATGTCTCAGGTTTTTCATTGTAAAATATTCTGTTGTTGTAAAACAATTAATAACAACTATGTTTGGCAGGGTAGTAACTAAATATAAGGTAGAAAGTTCAGGTAAAAAAAAATTAAAACTTTCTCTAAATTTCATTGTTCTAACTCCTAGTGTATCTTTGTATCTTCTACTCATGTTTATTATTTTTAGTAAATATTTAGAAAACCTACTATTTTTTACCCTCCTCATATTTTAAATGAAAAGTAGAGTGTTCAACACGGATGTAAGTCATCGATTCCTACTTGGACTATAGCCGCATTAATTTTATAAATATACTGCTCATGTTATTAAAATCAAAATAAATAATATAAAAAAACAAACTATATTTATATCTTTATTCCTTATATTAGTAGTGAAAAGCAGAGAGATTCCTATTCGGGCTATAGCCGCCCGTAAATATTCCAAACAAAATTTTACGTAAAATTTCACAAATAGTTCAAACCTCTCAATAAATTTTTAGTAAGTATGTGATTTTATCAATGAATAATTTTTAGATAAGCTACTTTCTTTAAATTCGATATGAAAAGTAGAGAGCTGAACGCGGGTGAAAGTTACCAATTCCTTTCGACCCTTGTATAAAAATCTACTAAAGTTGTGCACTTCCAACTTTAAACGGATTAAATCACGTATATTTATCATTATTTTTGTCCCGACAGTCACCCCGTGACCAAGATCACTACAAAGTGTTTGAAACGTCGGGACAAAAATAATGATAAATATACGCGATTTAAACCGTTTAAAGTTGTTTAATTACAAAGTGTAACAATCGCGAAAACCTAAGACTACATTGTGCACTTTCATTGCGCAGTCTCCGAAATGTATCCGTCAAAAGAAAGATAATTATGTAGTTTAAAAACTGATTGTGGTGAATGTTTTTTTTTTTATTGCTGATAGGTAAGCCTTTGACCACAATCTCACCTGATGGTCAGTGACGATGTGGTCGTAGGTGTTAACAGGCTTAACCTAGAATTACTGTTTGGCGACAGATTTTCCACTGGAGGGTGGTCGCTAGCCAGGCGGGCATTCGCAAAAATGCCCTTCCACCATGCGGTGAAGTTCAAGCCAGCGGCGGGATTCGAACCATGGACCTGCTGCGCGGCAGTCCATAGCCAAAGCCACTGAGCTATCACTGCTTCAAATGTACCACATTTTAGAGTTTTATCGTAGCAAGCTTGCAAAACTAAATAAGGGTGCCGTGCTGCCCGTGGGATGCCGGGCTGTCCGTGGGGTGTCGGGCTTCCCGTGGGGTTCCGGGCTGCCTGTGGGCTTAAGATGAGTCGTACGTTCAAGGGTTTCTCAACATTCCGCGGTCCAAGTTATTTAAAACGAAATATTTAGTTTGTGATATCTGTAATTTCTGAACTGCAAAACTGAGGACTGAAATATTTACGGGAAAATAATTAAATAACCAATATTGTAACAAAAAAAGAATGATTGAAATCGGACTACGCGTTAATAAATTACAACTAAGTGTACATTTTGACTTTCATCCCCTTTCCCAAGAGAACCGTACTGAATTTCGGGATAAAAGTATCGTATGTCCTTCTTCGTAGTGTGAACTCGAATCGTGCTAAGTTTCATTCAAATCCATTCAGTAGTTTTGGAGTGATGCGAGGCCGGGATATAGACAGACAGCCAGAAAAAAAATCAGTTTTTGCATCAGTATCAGCTACAGATTGCTCTCAAAACATATTTTCAAAATATCTGCAATGTACAGAATTGGACCTGTTACATTTTTTTATTATAAGTATAAATAGATAAATTTAAGCGTCTTACCCCTCGCGTTTCCCTACCCGCCTTCTGCAACTTATATTCTACTACAGAATATATTCAACATAATTATATTCTGTTATAGGTATAGATTAGACTGATTAGAGCATTGCATGTTATGAAAAATATACATAGGGAAATTGTGCTTATCGTAATAAAAAAACTGTGTTTATAAACAATAGTTTGTAATATCTTGTTCTCGAGTTTGTAATCTTTTGGAGTGGTTCGACTACAGACCTATCTATTATACCTATACGATAAAGTGCAAACGCCAGCTTAAGATGAGCCGTACGTTGAAAGGTTCCTGTACATTCGGGGTGTCAAGTTATTTGGAACGTAATATTTAGGTTGTGATGTCTGTAATTTCCGAACTGCAAATCCGATGACTTTGAAATATTTACGTGATAATTTTAAAGCACCACTATTCTAATTAAAAAAATCGGCCAAGTGCGAGTCGGACTCGCGCACGAAGGGTTCCGTACCATTAGCTATACAACATTAGACTTCATATTTTAACCTTTTTAGGGTTCCGTACCCAATACTAACCCAAGTCCCGGGTAATAACGGGATCCTATTACTAAGACTTCGCTGTCCGTCCGTCCGTACGTCCATCCACCTGTCACCAGGCTGTATCTCAAGAACGGTGATAGCTAGACAGTTGAAATTTTCACAGATGATGTATTTTTATAGCTGTTATAACAACAAATACTAAAAATAAAATAAATATTTGAGGTACCCCCATACAACAACCTTGTTTTTTTTACCGTTTCTTGCTCGATACTAATAAAGGTGACTGGTAAACGCTTTAACTATTCACAGAATATTTAGTTTTATGTTTTCTTTAAATATAATTAATTAAATTAGAATAAATAATTAAGGGGGCACCCATGCAATTAAATTTCAGATAACGGTACGGAACCCTTCGTGCGTGAGTCCCATTCGCATTTGGTCGGTTTTTTTGTTTTAACGTGCGCGAGTCCGACTCGCACTTGGCCAAATTTTTGTATTTTTTGTTATAGCGGCAACAGAAATACATCATCTGTGAAAATTTCAACTGTCTAGCTATCACCGTTCTTGAGATACAGCCTGGTGACAGACGGACGGACGGATGGACGGACAGACGGACGGACTGCGGGACAGACCGTTTTTACCCTTTGGGTACGGAATCCTAAAAAGAACGTCTGAAATCGGACTATGCGTTAATAAATTACAACTAAGTGTATATTTTGACTTTCATCCCCTCTCCCAAGGGAACCATGCTGAATTTCGGGATAAAAATCTAAATTATCCTACCTTGTAGTATGAACTCCAATAATGCTAAGTTTCATTGAAATCCATTCAGAAGTTTTGGAGTGATACGCGGCCGGGATACAGACAGACAGACAGACAGACAGACAGACAAAAATAAAAAAAATATAGTTTCGGCATCAGTATCAGCTACAGAGTACTGTACATTTTTTTTTTTCAAAATATCTGCCATGTACAGAATTGGACCTGTTACAGTTTTATTATAAGTATAGATAATATTACAATAAAATATGAGGCGCTTTTATTTTCTCATAGTGGGTGATGAAAAGTAGTGTATCACTCGGGCGCAAAATATATTTTTGGCTCGGGCGACGTACTTTGAATCCCTCGCTACGTTCAGGATTCTACTAAAGAATCCCTCGCTACGCTCGGGATTCTACTCTAGAATCAAAAAAGCGCCCTCGCCGTAAAAATATTATTTTGCTCCCTTATGATACAATCTACTATTACCTAGGACAAACAGTCCAGCTAGGTAAGTCCAACTTTGTAAAAGAGGTAAATCGTCGAATCCAACTCGGCTGGGCAGCGTTCGGGAAACTTCACGGAGTCTTTTCGTCCAAAATACCTCAGTGCCTAAAGACGAAAGTCTTCGACCAGTGTGTGTTACCAGTGATGACATATGGATCGTGGGCCTTATACTATTGGCTAGAACGTGAATTTTGCTATAATTTATAAAGATATTTTAACAATGTTATATTTTATATGTCATTGTTTGGACATAATTTCAGGCTATGTCATTAATAATACCCCTGATATATATATATATGTGTTTTATGAAAGACCTAGGCAAACTCTCCACATGAAATATATTACCTATAAGCTGTTCAGCTTTGATGAATTCAAAAGAAAGATAATTGTGCACAAGCGCATAAAAAGCAGTTTTTAGTCCACTTACACCGTGCATAAACAAGAACTTTACGAGCATGGGAAGTGAAATGAATATTTTTACACAATCTAGTAAAGATATTTATTTATTATGCTCCTGATTACTACCGGAGTTTTACGAGTAAACTTACTTTATGTAGGTACTTATTAGGTATAAGTTTAGACGGTTTGAGGGAAAACATATGCAATAATTTTTACACAAATCCCTAATGTTTTACCAAAACTCATCCAGTTGTTCTTGTACATCAAATCAAATCAAATTATTTATTGCAAGAAATACATGTATAAAAGATGTTATAATTATTTTCATACATACAGGTTCAATGTATTCTGTCTCATTAAGGCGTGCAATGTTCATATTGTTACAAATTTCATTAAAATAAGATAATCTGTAAGTAACTGACTGACTATATCTCGGTGTAATCGAGTTAGCAACAATCTAAGTATATATATTATGAAAATATCTAATACTACAAACCTGAACACAGTCTCCCCCATTGAGGGGGGTTTTATCATAATCCCCAAGCTAGGCAGGTGTCTTGGGGATTGCAGTTTTAGATAGCAGTTAAGTACTCAGAAAGCGCTGCTGTCCACCTTCCGGTGTTTTACCCTTAGTTGCCTCTTACGACACCCACAGGTAACAATGGGTGAGTTACTTTCTAGCCTGTACCCCAAGGGGAATATACATAATACTTATAGAAAAAAATCTTAAAACTTATGATGTTTGTTAGGATTCACTGAAGTGGTCTATTACAGGTGCTAGCGTTTTTCCAATAACACTAGAAAATTTAAAAGCATATTATATATTTTTTTTGTAACATGCTAACAATTTCTTATTCTGTGAATGCACACAAACATCTTGGATCAAAATTATTCGTGTAATCTACGAGCGCGCGGCTTGGGCTCTGGTCGCCGGAGGCATCGCTGCTATTTCGTTTACTATGAGATGCTGAACTAAAATGCGTTTGACAGTACAAGAAAAACTTGCTGTATGATTATAAACAATTCTTTATGTAAAGTCATAGAACTAAAATAGTTATGACAAAACAAGTTTACTCTATAAAAAAGTCTTTTTAAAAACAAGCTTTTATTAAGTATTTTCTTGTTAATAAAATGAACTAAATATTTTAAAAAATACTCGTCAAGATGATTCAAATGAGCCCAAACTCGATGAAGTTGTGTCGTTTCATTGCAAAGTTCCTTTGGCCACCTTCTGCTCCATTATCAGATCAGCACCATGTCATCATAATATTGCATTATCACGCGATTTACACATGTATGCAAAATTTCAGCTCAGTCGGTAAACGGGAAGTGGATCAAATTTCATTCGCAAGATTTGATGACAAATATCGGTACAGGTAAAACTAAACAAAAGCTTGTAAACAAACGTGGTCTACAAGAGGTTATCAGAATTTTTCACTAACCGTGTATAGGTAGATATACCTACCTAGGTATAGATACTAGATATTCATTATTAAAAATTATACTTTACTAAGTTTGTAGATATAATTACAAGCACTATCGCGTGCTAAGCAAAATTTTTGTCCCGTGCGGGAATCGAACACTCGTCCTCCGTTTTCGCGCCGGATTCCTCAACCACTCGGCCACCTGACCATACTCTTTCGGGCTGGAACTTTGTACTCCATTTGTTTTATTTTATCTGTCACAGGAGACGGTGCGCGGTCACAACCAGACTACTAGACTTCATCTGATCTAAAATAGTGCTTTTTCATACCCTTAACTCTCGGTATGATGTCGTTAACCTTCTGTTTTTCTAAATATGATTACAAGCACTATTGCGTGCTGAGCGAAAATCAAAATTTTTGTTTATAATTCAAATTTACAAATTATTGGCATACAAAATTAAACAAAAAAAGAAATAAGTACAATTGGAATTGGAATTGTACTTATTTCTTTTTTTGTTTAATTTTGTATGCCAATAATTTGTAAATTTGAATTATGAGGTTTGTTTTAAAATTAGAAAAAATCATTTTCAAAATGCATCGATGGCGAAAATCACACAAACGAATTGTGTACACTTTAAAGTTTATGTTTATTTTAATGTACCATCACCAATTCAAGAATAAACTCTTTTGTTCAATCTAACTCTATTTTTTCTTGTCTTCTAAATATTATTACAAGCACTATCGCGTGCTAAACGATTGACAATTTTCTTATAGAATAGAATAGGCTTTATTTATGGCAAAAAACATCATCATCATCATAACAAAATGATTCTTGCAGCCCTCTGCCACAAATCGGCCCCAACTCAACATAGTGCTGACCGTTCTTGAAATATCTTGTAATTTTGTACCTACTCAAAAAAATCTATTCTATTTGTTTGGAAAATCCTCATATTCCGTGACGACCTGAGACTTATCGAACCAATGATGTCTCGTGCCACAGGACTTTAAGAATGTCGTGACTTCCCAAATCCTTGTTTCTACCTTAATATAATGAAATAGGTAACTAGGAAGGTACGAGTACGTGAAGATGCAAAGTGCAAACTCAACACTAAGGCATTGTGAAACGAAAGTCTTGGCGTAGCCGTCTAGTGTGTGGTACAAGGCATAGAAGATTCGACATCGATTTTATCAGCACTTATCTGCAGGCTACGGGATTAACAGCAGTGTATAACTAACGGGGTCCTAAATAATGGGTACGCTCGGTGTAAAAATAACCGTTCCGCATATAACTGTTAGATTTCGTAGATAAATGACTAACAGAAAGAGAGAGCAGAATTCTACCCAAGTTGACGTAAATAGGGAGTGTAGCGCGCACAACATGGGATGGGATCTTACCTTCATTAGTCGAAAGGTACCAACGCTCTATAACTTGCATATTTAACAATCTTCAAAAGTTTAAAAGAAGTTCTCAATTCGACGGCTATGTGTGTTACCTAACTATTTACTTGAAGTATCAATTTTGATGACTTTTTTGCATTCAAAAGCGGGTGCCTATCACGTGGTCCCATATAAATTTGAGTGAGATCTAACAAGTAGTATTTGAGTAATTTTAAGTTTGAAATCGGCTTTTTTGTAAAAAATTTCATTTGTTTATGGTAGGTACAATACAACATTTTTGTAACAGTAAAGTTGAAGTGCGGAGTTACTATTTAGTAAACAAAAATGAAAAATACGCACAATTATCATCCTTTCGATGTAATTAGGATGTCAGTTGCCAACAATAGAACCGAACCCAATATTTCATATATAAAATAAAAATATATTTTTATTATAAACGTATTAAAATATATTTTAATTTTATATATTTTCTTGTGTTGTCCTCTGCATTGTTAGAGAAGGCAGCATGAGTGCAATAAAAATAGAAATTGTTTTTTTTAATATACGCTTGCAGTATATAACTTAGACAGCATCCAAGCCTCAAGAACGGCAGCCAAGAATATGCATAACGTCACGACTCCCAACCATTGTGGCGTAGCACTTTGTCACTAAGTTATACGCTTTCATACATTTCTGTAAAAACAATTGAAATAACAAATTCAGAACTGACTTCTAAATTTAAAATGAACTTGATATAGGATAACAAGTAGCATGCAACTATTCACATCGGTGAGTTATTATTTACAAAATACAGCGAACTATACACAACACTATAGCTACTACAATGAAAGCATTTAGACAACCTACAAGTCATTTCAGACCCACAGGCAGTCAAAATGAGCTAGTAGGATAGAATGTTGCGCAGACACAACTAGGCTCGTAGTCATTCGCAAGAGAAGTCCCTGGGAGTATTGTCGTCAGGTAAGAAGGTGGCTATAAAACCAAATGCAAAACTTTTACAACTGTGCTAACCAAAATAATTATTTTGTCGTAATGCCATTAAACTTCAAAATATATTTACGTACCATCAAAGGAACTGTTTAATGGTACCGTAGAAAATTAATATGTATTTGTGTTGTTCATCATAATATGATTACTGGTCAATCGCCTAAATCCAGAAGCTCACAAACGTGCAGCCCGTGCCCAAAAAGGGTAGTCGCACAGACCATACCAATTACAGGCCTGTTTCAGTCACTTCCATACTCTCTAAGACGATGGAACGTGTACTAAACCACAGGCTTACCTTAAAGAAAACGATCTCCTCTGTTACCGACAATACGGTTTTCGCCGAAACCGTTCTACTGGGGATCTTCTATGTGTACTACTTACGAAAGCTCATTCTGCCAGAGGGCGCTGACCTCGCGACACAATATAAAGTTGAGCTCGTAGTTATAAAATTATTAAAAAATAGTAGCAGCAAGTTTTACTAACCAACAGTTTGTGGAATAATTGCATCGGTGTAAGTGAAGTGCTACAATAAACAGGTGCAGCATTATTGTAAACAGATAGCTGTTTTTGACATGCAAAAGGAATCAGGCCATTATATGTCATAATACATACATTTTTGTGAAGAAAAAGGATCTTAATGGTGAACAGTGAGTTCTAGTCAGCTATCAATTTAGTATCAAAACTTTATTATTGGATTATAACTATAATTTCCGATCGATTTTAATAATACTGCAAGTCATCGAACGTTTGTTTACAATTTGTATATGCGGCAAAGTACAGCAGATGGCGCTAGTTGTTGCGTAAATATATTTGAACCATTGGTACACTCTAATCCTCCACTTAGTTCGATCTGTTGAGTATAGGTGACAGTACCGGTTATTTAAGCGACAAGTTATTACTTCAACGGCTAGTTACACAATCTGCCACCAGGTGCGCAGAAACATATTAAATCCGCCGTTGTATATTTTAATAAGCGCCTATTAAACGTACAAAACCAACATGAACTGCGACGGATGCAAGGGTATTTTAAAACCTAATAATTGTCTTAAATGCCAGGCATGCGAAGGTAGATACCACTATGAGTGCCTGAATATGAAGACTGACGAATTCATGTCTCTCACCAAAGAGTACCGGGCAAGGTGGAACTGCCCTGCGTGCAGCGCGCATATAACTCGGCGCAATAGGTCAAACCAGAATACACCGGTTCGTCAATCTCATATTGATCTAGTGGAGGATTCCATGGACATGTCATGTGATGTTTTGGACAAAAGCGAGTTGTCCTCGTCCTGTATACCAGAACCAGCTGACCCTATCTCAGCTAATAATTTAAGCGAGTTAATCCGCACTATCAACGCATGGCGTATTGACATGAACTCGAATATGCAAAATATTAGGGACGATGTTAAGGGCACATAATTGGAAATACAGTCAGAAATAAAAACTCTGCGCTCAGATCAAGCCACTATGAAGCATAGCATCTCAACTATAAATACAGAGATTAATTCACTACAAAATAGTTTACAATTTCAAACCGATGAGCAGGCTAGTTTGAAGAAGCGTGTTGATGACCTAGTACAGTCAACCTCGAACCAAACCTCAGCTGCTGTTTCTAGCTTAGAATCTAAGATTGATTCTCTGGAGCAGCAGGCTCGACAGTGTAACGTGGAGATCTGTAACGTGCCTGAGAGGCGTAATGAAAACCTCATTGGTATTATCGAGGCCATCGGATCCTTAACTCGATTCCAGTTCTCACAAAATGATATAATATCTATTCATAGAGTACCACACGCTCAGCAAGGAAGTGATAGGCCGAAGAACATTATAGTTAAATTTACCACACGTATACATCGTGACAATATGCTAGCGGCCTTCCGTAAGGTAAAATTAATTAAATCTGACCAACTAGGCATTTCCGGAACATCTTTGAATATCTATATGAATGAACATCTCACCTTGAAGAGAAAGCATTTATTTCGTGAGTGCCGTGATGTCGCAAGAGACCTCCGCTACAAATATGTATGGATCAAAAACTCAACAATACTTCTTAGAGAAAAAGATGATAGTCCAGCACTCGCCATCAGGTCTGAAAAGGACCTTGAGCGACTTAGAAATAGCACAACTAAATAATAATAATATTAAAATAAATTTATTTTACAAATACTACTTGTTCTTAAATTATATTTTTACTTTTTCAGCTTCTGTATTAATTTTCAAAAACTTGGATCTTATTATGTTGAGCAACTACCATATTTGCTGTAATAATACTAACAAAAAAATAATTCATTTTATTATAAAAATTTTGAACTTTTTCAATCATCATTCTTCAATACCTATTTATGTCCATCAAATAATCGACTATTTCGAAAAACTTTGCATTCTACACGTATTTATTGCTAAACAGTTAGATTATGGATAACAAAAGTCATATAAATCAACTTTCTATATATTATCAGAATTGCAGAGGTACGCGCACGAAATTACATGATCTCTTTATGAATATAATGGCAAATACTTATGATGTTATCGTGCTTACTGAGACATGGTTAACACCTGACATTGACAGTAACGAATTCATTGACCAAAGGTACGTGGTGTACAGGTGTGACCGAAATCGTACAGCTGTCAATAAACAAGATGGCGGTGGCGTTTTAATAGCAGTACTAAGAGGATTCAAATCGGCTCTTTTTAATACTTCACACATTGCATATGCTTCCCAACAAATTCACACTGATTATATACTCGTTGAAATACCTAGCGTAAATCGTAAGCAGAGACATATCATAGGTACATCATATATTCCACCTAAGTCTAAAAAACAGATCTATGAAGATCATTTCGATTTCTTACAAGAGGCCCTCAACGATCCATCTATAGACAATGTCTATATAGTAGGCGACTTTAATATACCGGACACCAGATGGGTTCTACCTATCTCTGCGATTACTACACATCCTACCACAACGCGGCCAGTTGGGCTGGATGGTCATGGATCTTCTGGCGTGCACTCAATATTGATGAATTTTTTGACAACATTAAATGCATCACAATATAATAATATTCTCAATAAAAATAATAGGATATTAGATTTGTTTTTGTCCAATTTTCCAACCACCGTAACTGCATCTACCAGTCCTCTTGTACGTGTTGACCCCCACCATCCACCTTTCATAGCACATGTTAATGTATCTCACTACTTCCATTCAATGAAAAGAAAACCAAAGACAAAATATAATTTCTATAAAGCTGATTATGATCTTATTAACAATAAAATTAAGGATTTAAACTGGATCAATTTATTAAGTAATCTTTCTTCTGAGTTAGCGCTGGATACATTTTATAAAGCAGTGGATAACATAATTAAACAGCATGCTCCATTAGCCAACTCTAGGACAGACGGGTTTCCTGTTTGGTTTTCGCGCCCATTAATAAAAATATTTAGGAGAAAACAAAAAGCTTGGGTCAAATGGAAAAAATATAATAATCAGTCTGACTATGAAACATTCTCTCAACATAGAAGTAATTTTAAAGAAGTTTGTACACAATGCTACATGAAATATATGGAATCTGTTGAAGATAATATAATTAAGAATGTGAAGCACTTTTGGACTTATATATCTAACCGCAAAATAAAACCTCAAATTCCAGCTACCATGCATTATCATAATATAAAGTCTAACAACCCTGAAATGATTTGTAATTTTTTCTCTGAGTTTTTTTTTATCTGTGTTTGAACCAGCCTCACCTACACTTTCACAATGGAAACCACCTTCAAACAGTTCCGATAAAGATATTTTGATATCAAACATACAAATAAGTGAACATGAAATTACAAAACAATTAAAACTCTTAAATACTTCAAAAGGTCCTGGACCAGATGGACTACCCCCATTATTTTTAATTAAAACTGCATCTCATATCTGTAAACCATTATATATCATTTATAATAAGTGTCTGAAGGAGGGAGTATTTCCTGAGATATGGAAGCGAGCTTACATCACCCCAGTTCACAAGAGCGGATCCAAACATGACATAGAGCAGTACCGCCCTATATCTATTTTGTCTACTCTGTCAAAGCTTTTTGAAAGATTAGTTCACAATCAGATTTATCCAATTTTACACAATGCCATCATCGAAGAACAGCACGGGTTTGTTAAACGCAGATCTACTATATCTAATTTACTCACTTTTACCAATTACCTATTTCAAAAAGTGGACAACCATGTACAAGTAGATGCAGTATATACGGACTTTAAAAAAGCCTTTGACAAGGTGGATCATGAACTACTTTTAAATAAGCTAGCGTTTAACGGTATACGAGGTAATTTGCTGCGATGGTTTGCGTCATATATCCTAAATAGGTCACAAAAAATTGTTATCAATGGTTACCAATCAAACAGCATTTCGGTATCTTCTGGGGTACCGCAGGGATCGATTTTGGGTCCATTGCTATTTATTATCTTCATAAATGACATAAAATATTGCTTTCATAATACAAAATTTTTACTCTACGCAGATGATCTCAAAGTTTACAAACAAATCAGAAACATTGCTGATTGCATAGCATTTCAAAGCGACTTAAATAGACTGAGTACATACTGTTATAATAATAAACTACATCTGAGTGTTCCGAAATGTAACTTTATACACTTTACAAAAAATATAAACCTCATTGAATTTACATATAACCTTTGTAATGCTCCCTTAACTAATGTTGCCACGATAAGAGACTTAGGAACAAACTTGGACAGTAAACTATGCCTCGCTATACACATCAATAATATTATCAACAAAGCATTTAAAATGTACGGATTTGTAATGAGATCATGTTCTAACTTCAAACGCAGTTCTACATATCTGTACTTATATAAAACCTTAGTACGATCACAACTTGAATATGCCGTACCGATTTGGAATCCCTATTACAATAAATATAAACAGAGCCTTGAAAAAGTTCAAATAAAATTTTTGCGTTCAATGCATTATAGATGCTGTAAATATTATATGTCTTATACTGAATTGCTCAGCAAATATAACTTGCTCACACTAGAGTCGAGACGCACATATTTAGAAGCAATTACATTGCATAAAATTGTTAATAATGAATTTGATTGCACTGAACTTGTGTCGAGTTTATGTTATGTTGTACCTAGAACCATACTAACGAGAGAGGTGCGCACTCGCCAACTATTTGCCGTGGGCAAGTCGCAAACAAATACTGGGCACCGCACCCCTTCTCGTAGAATGGTGGACTCTTACAATCAAAATTTCACTGAAATAGATATTTTTAATTGTACCACTAATAGATTTAAGACAGCAGTTTATCAAGTTCTTTTGTAAATTGTACTACTTCTCCTTTATATTGTTTTTTGGTTAGTAGCCCTATGTGGCAAAGTAAATATTATTTTAGTAATCTGTGAATAGTGTCGTGGGCTATGTTATTATAAAATCTGTGTTATGTAAGACTATTAATGTATATTTTATAATGTAGCTGTTTGCTGTTCCAAATAAATAAAATAAAATAAAATAAAAGCTTTATTAAGATTTTAATAAAAAATATATTTTATTAGATAATCAGCAAGTAAGTAAGGTTGCGTTACGGCAGCTTCCCTATTCAATATATAGTCTGATAATATCTGCAACCACGTAATCATTTACGAGTGTACCAATGGGTTGGATAGCTGTCGAAATCACGAACAGCAATAAATAAAATCTAATAACCTGATAGTATATCTCTGTGTATCATTCACGAAAACCTAAGTAATCACTTAAGTCAATGTACATATGTAGTTTATGGTGGTAGCGATGTGATGAGGAAAATTCGTATAACAGATCGTCCAAACATGCTATTGTGAGTTGTGTCAAAACTGCACTACTTTGGTATTCACGGGACGGCGTGCTTCTATACTGCGTCCGTGACACATTGACGGTGGTCCAAGCTAAGAGATAAAGCCATAGTAAAACCTGAAAAGTAGTTTCGACTGGCAGGTACTGTCTACGATTCGGTAAAAATATTTCGACTTTCACTACTCCACAAAATATCACAATCAGTAAAATTGACTTTGACTCCAAAACACGTGTCTAATTTAATTTATGAAGCGTAATTGGGAGTATTTATAAAAATATATAAATTGTAAAATTTAATTCTAATGCCCCACAAATTACGCTTGTTCTATATAGTTGTTAAGTATCGATGTATGTCTGTTTATATAAAACAATTAAAATCTAGTAAGAGAAGTGAGTTAATTAACATTATTTCACTTACAAGCCTTACAACAACTTATTTTTGAAGTATATTTTTAATGGTACCGTCAAAATCGTAGTTCGGACTTTTGAATTAGATGGCGTTAGTAAATTTTATGTGGTCGCATCTGATTCGAGTGTTTTCGGCCAAGTCCAGATTTTATATGAATAAACTCAATTGCACTCCAAACTGGTTGTCTTATTTGTAACTATTTGTACACTTATAATATATATAGCCTAGCATATTTTAAGTGAATATGCTACTGCCTCTCTTACACTCCTACGTTGTGTAAAGCTATAGTAATGGAATTTCAGCTCTTGCCAGCGTCTTAGGGTTATGCAGAGATGTCGAACCACCTACATATCGCCATCGTTTTTGCCTTTGTAAAAGAGGACGTGCGTGACTAACAACGATTATTATTAAGTATTAAATAGTACTTTAGAAATATTGTTTAACAAGCATCCAATTCATCACATAGACTAAATGATATCCAGAATTATCTAGTGTAGGTAATAATGGCCCATAATAGTTTTTAATGCAACAAATACTGGAGTGACAAACATCGAATGTATGGCTAAGTACTATTCAATAATTTGTAACTAAAAACATCGAGTTTGCGGACTCCATGATTAAATAAACTTATTAAATAATTATTTACCAATGGTAGCTCTGAACACCCAAGCATTGTCTATTTTAAATGGATTTCAGAACGAGTTTCAACACATCGGCATCGGTATGTTTAATATATAAGTCTTTTATAATAAAATTCTCTAATTTAAAACTTAAGCAATTTCTAAGTCACACTAGTCAGTGAGATTTTGGTTTTATACTGTAAATTACAAAAAAAAACCTATAGGTTACAAATAATTATGTAAAGAAGTGTCTCATACATTTAATGCTTTGATTTCAGACTCATCAAGTTCATAATTAACATAACACGCACAATCTTCTAAGTTCAAATGGATTGTTTTATTGATTTGGCGCTTAGAAATGATAGCATACGATTGGTCGCGTCTAGGTTATGCTGTTGCGCCGCACGGTACACTTTTTAAACGGCTACCACGGTAAGGTTTGCGTTCTGCTGTTTTTAAGGTAACATTAAATTTATTTACACATTTATGTAATTATATGTGTGATGTCCACAAGTTAAGATCTTGCGTTTAGAGTAAAACAACTAAATTATCAGTAAGTAGATACACAGCTCAAAGGGAACGACCACTCACTACCGATGACAGCTGAGAAGTAAGAGAAGGCGACACTAATGTTTTTTTTTTGTTTTTTTTTTTATGCTTGATAGGTAAGCCCTTGACCACTATTTCACCTGATGGTAAGTGATGTTGTACAGGCTAACCTAGAATTACTGGCTCTCAACGACAGCTGCCGGAACACACCGTTAGGTACTTGGTGACAGATTTTCTACTTGAAGGTGGTAGCTAGCCAGGCGGGCATTCGCAAAATGCCCTACCGCTATAACGACTGCCATCCTGAGACAACAACCGGGACCGACGGCTTAACTTGCCCTACGAAGCACGAAAGCGCTTAGTAGTAATGTCACTAGCGGTCACCCATCCAACTCATGACCACGGCGGACGTTGCTAAACTTTGCTGATCGGTTATGAACAGCTAAGCAAACTTCGCTACGAGCGCTTCAAAAACACTTTCTTCTGTACACTACATTTATTAAAATATCACAATATTATGTAAATAAATACCCCTTCTACATACAATATATAAATGTTTCTAATATGACAATACATACGAACTTCGACTCTTCAGAAATTCGCTCCGCTCATGACTTACGCCGAGTTGCGCTGGAACGTTTCGCACGAACAGCGAAAAATAAAACGTCCGCTAAGTCGCGACCGCTCGGAAACACACGAGTACGTGCTGGTAAACATACTTTTGAGATTGTCTCTAACATATTTAAGCTCTGATATAGCTTATAAGCTGAGAGCATTCGTAATACATGTATCTCCTAGCTTTCCCAGCGCGGCTCCGCCCGCGCGTATGTCGGTTATCGCGCAAAAACATTAACCTCTTTTTGCGCAGTTAGATAAAAACTATACTATGTTTTTTCCCGGGTCTCAAACTATTTCCATACCAAATTTCATTCAAATCGGTCCAGTAGTTTTGGCGTGAAAGCGTATCAGACAGACAGACAGACAGAGTTACTTTCGCATTTATAATATTAGTACTGATAGTATGTACTGATTGTTTTTAGTTTAGTTTCGACTGAATTGTTAACGAACCAAATTTAAAAAAAAATGAGCTTCTTTTCAATTACAAATATTCGTTGGACTGTTTACATTTATAAACTATTAGAGGACAAAATTTTTGTCCCGGGTGGGAGTTAAACCTGCGTTCTCCGATTTCACGCCGGATGCATAAACCACTCGGCCACCGGAAGATGATCGTTCGAAACTTTGTGCTCCAATTGTAAAAACTATAGCTGAATTAGAAAATATAGTTCATACGTTTCTAATAAATAACAAGCTCTATCTATTGGTATAACTTCCACATGTTTTTATTTATAGTATCACTAGCTTTCCGGGCGCGGCTCCGCCCGCGCGTATGTCGGTTATCGCACGAAAACATTAACCTCTTTTTGCGCAGTCGGATAAAAACTATCCTATATTTTTTCCCGGGTCTCAAACTATCTCCATAGCAAATTTCATTCAAATCGGTCCAGTAGTTTTGGCGTGAAAGCGTAACAGACAGACAGACAGACAGAGTTACTTTCGCATTTATAATATTAGTACTGATTTAGTTCTAGTGATTTTAGTAGCGAAATGGTGTCATGTTTGATAATTTTTTTATCGAAGAAATTATTCAAAATCACGTTTTTGACTTTATACGTTTCTGGAGAGTATGTTCAACTTTTTTTTTATGCCTTATTGGTTAGCCTTTGACCACTATCTCACATGATGGTAAGTGATGATGTGGTCGAGGATGTTGTTCAGACTAACCTAGAGTTACTGGCTCTCAAGGACAGCTGCCGGAACACACCGTTGGGTGTTTGGCGACAGATTTTCAAGTTGAGGGTGGTAGCTAGCCAGGCGGGCATTTGCAAAGTGCCCTACCTCCATTCTGTAACGACTGCTATCCTAAGACAACAACCGGGACCGACGGTTTAACGTGCCCTCCGAAGCACGGAAGCGCTCAGTAGTAATTTCACCAGGCAGCGGTCACCCATCCATGTCATGAACGCGGCGGACGTTGCTTAACTTTGCTGATCGATTCAGAATGGCTAAGCAAACTTGGCTACGAGCGCTTCTATATAAATGATTTTATTTATTCTAAATTTTCAGTTTTATTTGAGTTACATACTTTTAAAAATGTTTAAAATAACTATAACCTCGCCTTAAACCGTCATAGGGGCCAGTGCGCCCTTTCACCAGACTACTACACTTCATCTCATCGAAAGAATATGCTTTTTAACCGAATTCAATAAAGGAGGAGGTTCTCCATTCGTCTGTATTTATTTTTAGGTTTGTTACCTCAGATCTTTTGACTGGGTGCACCGATAATGATAATTCTTTTTTATCTGAACGCTGATGTTTGGTTCCATTAAAATTACATCAAAATCGATCAAGCCGTTTTTAAATTACAGTCCAATAACTGAATAATATTTTCATATCTTGATGATATAGTGACAATGAATGACAATCGATCCCGTAAGTAGCAACGGTTACTAAAAAGAGTGAAAATATTTTTTCAACCAAAATATGGAAAGGACTTCAACACTCAAGTGTGAAATAGCTTGTCGAAGTCGGTACCACGCTTAATGTGATAATAGATATTTGAATTATCGTGGTACCGACTTCAACAAGTTATTTCACACTTTTGAGTGTTGAAGCCCTTTGAGTGTTGTTTTTGAAGCAGTGATGACTCAGTGGCATTGGCTATGGACTGCCGCGCAGCAGGTCCATGGTTCGAATCCCGCCGCGGGCTTGAGCTTCACCGCATGGTGGAAGGGCATTTTGCGAATGCCCGCCTGGCTAGCGACCACCCTAAAGTAAATAATCTGTCGCCAAGCACCTAACGGTGTGTTCCGGCAGCAGTCCTTGAGAGCCAGTGAAATTATAGGCACATGAGACTTAAGTCCAGGCAGTCAAAAATAATTCCCACGCTAGCTCCGCCCATGCGGCGCAACGATCCCCGCTGCACCGAACGACGCGATGTGCAGCGGCGCACGCGTCTCGCTTAAAAAAATATTTGTGTACTTGAAATTAGATTCGCGAACACAGATACCATTGAGACGATTTCAACTTTTTTTATAATCTTATTCACTTGACGCATTTCGATACATAAAGTAACTTTGTATATAGTGAAATTGATGTCACGTTTGTATTTTTATCAACATTACTAATATTTCTTAGTAAGAAATTGATTATTTGATTTACTTTCCAAAATTATTCTTACGGTCGACAGTAGCTTATAAAACTAAAGCCAAAAGTTTTACTTTTTACAATATGATCATGTCTGCTCGACTTTATTGGTATATATATTATTCATATTTAACTGACTTCCCAAAAGAAAGAGGGTTCTTAAATTTACTTGTCTATTTTTTATTTTATGTTTGACCACACATAACTTTTTTACTGAACCTTACAATCTTGAAGATTATTTATTTGCTAGTACAGTTTAACTTTTAATTGGTTTCATTTTAATTTCATCAACATCGGTCGAACGGTTTGCCAGTTACAGTCAAACTTACTAAAAAGTAATTTGCCAAAATGCCTTGACGATCGCAGTGCTTCTAGCAACGAATGTAAATGGCAACTATGAATATAGATGAAAGTTATTGTTAAATAGTGATAAAATCTATAAATAATATGTGAATAATAATCTCTCTAGTAAAGTCTGTAGTCATCAGTATATCAAATAACCTGTCTAAGTCAGTTACATGAGCACAAAATTGAGATCATATTGCACCGATATCAACCAGTTAGTTACCAGACTTTTGAATTAAAAAAAATGTTTTCAAGTCTTTTTTTTTCTTTGCTATGTTGTTGTGTCGCAGTCTCTGTGTTTATAGAGAAAACATATTGCACCAAACCAAAATAAAGTGAGGCAAGGGTCGGAATATGATGATGGTACATATCAGCCCAAACGGCACGATATATATTGATAAATGGGGGGTGTTTTTAAATTCTCCGTAGTAACGAAAGTGATTTCTACTGATTAAACTTACTACAAAAATTTCATTACCCCTTGGCGTGGACGATAATTTATGAATGAATCAACATTGTTCTCAGTATCTTGGAATGCGATTAATCAGATTACACATCATTAGAATAAAGTAAAATACCATGAAATTGAATGAGCATAACATTATATTATATTCGGTGAATATGGGTACAATTGACCTGAAATAAATGGATTTGATTTGATTAAATGTTAGTCGTGGCCAATATATTTTACCATGACTCGTCATACAAATATGAATTATAGTTTTTCATAACTGTGCTACGGTACACGTTCCCATAATAATATAAAGTAGGTTGATTTTTTATTGCTATCATATAATTTTTAACTATTAATTACTAATGTTGAAAATATGTTCATATACATCCTATTACGTTTTATTTTTCAGTTACACTGGTGAACAGAAAGGTGTTATTTTACTACCACTCTGCTTTTAGGTACCAACTATGGTAAAAATTAGATAGACCAACCAGATATAGATCTAGCCACTTCTAAACAGCAGGATAAGATTTTTTACCAAACTTGCAGAAGAGTCTATATACGTAATTAAAAGTGAAAATATTTTTTCAACCAAAATATGGAAAGGACTTCAACACTCAAGTGTGAAATAGCTTGTCGAAGTCGGTACCACGCTTAATGTGATAATAGATATTTGAATTATCGTGGTACCGACTTCAACAAGTTATTTCACACTTTTGAGTGTTGAAGCCCTTTGAGTGTTGTTTTTGAAGCAGTGATGACTCAGTGGCATTGGCTATGGACTGCCGCGCAGCAGGTCCATGGTTCGAATCCCGCCGCGGGCTTGAGCTTCACCGCATGGTGGAAGGGCATTTTGCGAATGCCCGCCTGGCTAGCGACCACCCTAAAGTAAATAATCTGTCGCCAAGCACCTAACGGTGTGTTCCGGCAGCAGTCCTTGAGAGCCAGTGAAATTATAGGCACATGAGACTTAAGTCCAGGCAGTCAAAAATAATTCCCACGCTAGCTCCGCCCATGCGGCGCAACGATCCCCGCTGCACCGAACGACGCGATGTGCAGCGGCGCACGCGTCTCGCTTAAAAAAATATTTGTGTACTTGAAATTAGATTCGCGAACACAGATACCATTGAGACGATTTCAACTTTTTTTATAATCTTATTCACTTGACGCATTTCGATACATAAAGTAACTTTGTATATAGTGAAATTGATGTCACGTTTGTATTTTTATCAACATTACTAATATTTCTTAGTAAGAAATTGATTATTTGATTTACTTTCCAAAATTATTCTTACGGTCGACAGTAGCTTATAAAACTAAAGCCAAAAGTTTTACTTTTTACAATATGATCATGTCTGCTCGACTTTATTGGTATATATATTATTCATATTTAACTGACTTCCCAAAAGAAAGAGGGTTCTTAAATTTACTTGTCTATTTTTTATTTTATGTTTGACCACACATAACTTTTTTACTGAACCTTACAATCTTGAAGATTATTTATTTGCTAGTACAGTTTAACTTTTAATTGGTTTCATTTTAATTTCATCAACATCGGTCGAACGGTTTGCCAGTTACAGTCAAACTTACTAAAAAGTAATTTGCCAAAATGCCTTGACGATCGCAGTGCTTCTAGCAACGAATGTAAATGGCAACTATGAATATAGATGAAAGTTATTGTTAAATAGTGATAAAATCTATAAATAATATGTGAATAATAATCTCTCTAGTAAAGTCTGTAGTCATCAGTATATCAAATAACCTGTCTAAGTCAGTTACATGAGCACAAAATTGAGATCATATTGCACCGATATCAACCAGTTAGTTACCAGACTTTTGAATTAAAAAAAATGTTTTCAAGTCTTTTTTTTTCTTTGCTATGTTGTTGTGTCGCAGTCTCTGTGTTTATAGAGAAAACATATTGCACCAAACCAAAATAAAGTGAGGCAAGGGTCGGAATATGATGATGGTACATATCAGCCCAAACGGCACGATATATATTGATAAATGGGGGGTGTTTTTAAATTCTCCGTAGTAACGAAAGTGATTTCTACTGATTAAACTTACTACAAAAATTTCATTACCCCTTGGCGTGGACGATAATTTATGAATGAATCAACATTGTTCTCAGTATCTTGGAATGCGATTAATCAGATTACACATCATTAGAATAAAGTAAAATACCATGAAATTGAATGAGCATAACATTATATTATATTCGGTGAATATGGGTACAATTGACCTGAAATAAATGGATTTGATTTGATTAAATGTTAGTCGTGGCCAATATATTTTACCATGACTCGTCATACAAATATGAATTATAGTTTTTCATAACTGTGCTACGGTACACGTTCCCATAATAATATAAAGTAGGTTGATTTTTTATTGCTATCATATAATTTTTAACTATTAATTACTAATGTTGAAAATATGTTCATATACATCCTATTACGTTTTATTTTTCAGTTACACTGGTGAACAGAAAGGTGTTATTTTACTACCACTCTGCTTTTAGGTACCAACTATGGTAAAAATTAGATAGACCAACCAGATATAGATCTAGCCACTTCTAAACAGCAGGATAAGATTTTTTACCAAACTTGCAGAAGAGTCTATATACGTAATTGTAATGGCCTTAAACTTAGGGTTTTTTAAAAATAACACAACTGCAGAAACATTGCAGACAACATGTTATACAAGCTTCTTTTAATGCAACATGGCAGATAAGTGAGAGAGTGAGTGGCACTGGAACAGGTGACTAAATTAGACATTTAAATAAAAACAGTGGATTCTTAGATTGTTAGTAAGTGGTTATAGACAAATTAAGTTAAGATGTATATAAATTAACAAAAAATCATTTATGAAATAAAAAATATATTATTTTTAATTTATACAGTATTAATGATTATACAGAATTAATGATATGCAAAAGTGTACGTGAGAAATAACGAGTATCGGAACGGAAAGTCAAGTTTTTTTTCAAGTTTGCAGTCCCCCCGATCGTCACCCTGTGACCACGATCACTGCAAAGTGTTTGAAACGTCAGGACAAAAATAATGATAAATATACGCGATTTAAACCGTTAAATGTTGTTTAATTACTATGTGTAACAATCGCGAAAACCTAAGACAACATTAAGTCAAGTCTTCTTTTTATGGCGGGAGGAAGTACTGAAGCATTTGCACTTTGATGTTGCAAGTCACCCTCGACAGCCTCCTCTTGATTTTATCTTTTTCTAGAAGTATCCGCATATTCTTGATCCCGGATCAGTCTTTTCTTAGGGTGGTGGGGATCGACCAGCTCGGGCAGAAGGGAGTTCATATAGAATGTGACTAGTTTTGTCTCCATTTTTTTCGTCCAAAATTCTTCATCTTTTTGTAGAATTTCTATTTTTAATTTGTTGTCTCCATACTACACGGCAAATTAGCATTTAGTCATATTACAAATGTTTTTTTTTTTTTTATGCCTGATAGGTTACCCTTTGACCACTATCTCACCTGTTGGTAAGTGATGATGTGGTCGAAGATGTTGTTCAGGCTAACCTAGAATTACTGGCTCTCAAGGACAGCTGCCGGAACACACCGTTAGGTGCTTGGCGACAGATTTTCTACTTGAGGGTGGTAGCTAGCCAGGCGGGCATTCGCAAAGTGCCCTACCACCATGCAAAATGTGCATTTAGCCTTCAATTTGATAATATCAATCAGATTTTTGATTGATATATATACCTGCAAAATACATTTTACAGACAATCAGTTACCTGAAGCCTTCAGAAAAGCAACTGTACATTTCTGTTTGTCCGACAATCAATTTCGCACAATTTGTAATATAATTTGTAAGGATAAATGTCGGGAGAGCAGTCGAATGACACCTGTCAAAAATCCAAAATGGCGATTTCAACACGGCCACCATACAAATTGCTCCGCCCCTGCTGAAGCTCGGCCTTCAGAAAGGGGGTGTTGGGAATATGAATAAATGAATTTAAATACATAAATTCAGATAATTTGCACGTCAGATTTTTTGCACGTCAAGAGTACAACATCGCTCTTTACCATCTATCTAATACCCTAATAACCGAAAAGGGGGTGAAGGCAAGTATAATACGTATCAACGATGGCATTCGCAAAGGAGTATTGCTTCAGATAGGAGGCCGGCCATAAAATTTAAGTCTTACTCCGCACAATTATGTCAATGCGTTGTCTTTTGTGTAGGTACTCAGAAAAAATATATTGTTTATACCGATCCTACAGAGGTGTGACAAGTGCAGGGCGATAATAATGTAAAGTTTTTTTTTCAGTGTAAAAAAGAAAATTTCATTGTATTTATACATTTATACGTTATTTTATTTAATTTTACCTGCTGCTCTGGTATGGATAGGTCAAAATAATTTTTAGCCTAATATAGGTAGTATATAAAATATTTCCTTTACGAAATTTCCTGTGAATAAAATTTGCAAATTTAGCAATACTAAAGTATTATGTTCAAAGAATTACTCACTTATTTTCGTGTAGTGGAAGAACAGTCTAAACTTATAATATGAGATGGCGACTCCGACAGTTCTCCCTGTTCCGAGTGATCTCGGACTTCGACTGATTTATTATTTTTTTTCCTGAGAAAGAAGGTGCATTTTTGAGCACAGTCTTTTTTATTATACGAGTATATACACAATCTATTTATTCCACTCTATTATTTTTGTATAAATCGATACTTATATGTACATGTCTAAGTGATAAAATGTATATTTAAAAGTACCTATGCAGGTGACTTTGTAGATAATCTCTTGGATATATACCTACTTGCCTGATTCTGAATATTCTTTCATTGATATAAATCTACATCTAGTCTTGAGGGACATAAAGAATGTTCGATGTTTTATTGCGATATACCTACCCACCAAACCAAATGCTTTGATTTGCTACGCTTGTGTTATTATTATTTAGCAACACTCAACTCCATTTACGGTTGAACGGCAGCTGTACTTTAGAGCCAGATAATTTTAGTTTACACCTGTTTGGCACCTTCAACCACATCACTTACCATCAGGTGAGACCATAATTATACATATACCAGATATTATTATAGTACCCTACTAATCATACTTAGATTAGTACGACATATAGTTATTTTACAGCTCCATTACAGTACTATAGGAAACCTAGTTGGTATAGAATCTCTTAGTTCGGTCGAGATAGTATGTTTCATGAATAGAATAAACACAAACGAATATTAAATTTGCATAGGTGCAATAGGTAAAAAAAAACTGAAATATTATACGCTTTTGCCTCTCTCATAATTCTTGCAAAGTCTTTGTATCGACTCTTCTGCTTCCTTTTTTTATTTTTTAGTTATCTTTATTTCCCATATTGATTGATATACCTACCAAGATACGTATTTATACTGCTCAGGTGATAGCGCGCGAGCGACAGGTCCACGTCCAACGGCGCACAGCGCGGCACTGAAGGACAGCTCTTACGCATTGATTTTATTTCGTAAGCGTAAGCTAATAAGGTTGAATATCGAATCTTCCGATTGACCGTAATCCTGCACAGAACTAAAGGTCGTAAGTCTAAAACACAATTTAATTTATTATGAGAATACTAATAACTCTAGGTAAAATTTACTTTTACAGTGGATAATAAACTACATTTCCTTTCTATGTGTATTTATTATTGATATGTATCTGACGTAGTTTCCAAGAAAAATCCAATAATTTAAAGAAAAGGCTTCATTTAAAAAAATTAAAACTATCGAGTAAATTTCTTTCAAATGTGTTTCTGTCTTAACAACGGATAGAAAAAGGTTTGAAAATCAAATACTTAAGTTAACGTGTCGATTGCATATTTAAGTTGGTTAAAAAAACTAGTCGAATGAGAGTATTTTTTCCGCAGCCTCGTCTTAACAACTATGTCTCAAGGTGACGGGCGCAGTGTAATTTGTGACTTGACGAAATGCATCTGTTATAGGCAGAGTTTATCCGCTTAACATCAGGTGGGCCTCGAGCTTGTCCCGTCAGAATAACATAAAAAAGTGGCTTCTAATATTTGGTTAAATTTTTTTTTAGCGACACCAATCAATTGCGTGATTTGTAACCTTGTCTTTTGATACACAAGTTCACACTCCGACTGCTAATTGTCTTTACTGCATGAGATTCAGAGATTATGCCTTTGGATATATTCAATGAAACATTTTAAATTAGTTACCACTCAAGTTTATTGCTTACTAGCTTTACGGGCGGGGCTCCGCCCGCGCGTATGTCGGTTATCGCGCAAAAACATTAACCTCTTTTTGCGCAGTTGGATAAAAACTATCATATGTTTTTTCCCGGGTCTCAAACTATTTCCATACCAAATTTCATTCAAATCGGTCCAGTAGTTTTGGCGCGAAAGCGTAACAGACATACAGACAAATGTTCAACACAGTCCTTCTTTGTATTTGTGTGAAGAGTTACTTTGTCATCACTGGAGATTCCAAATTATGTATACAAATGGTTAACTCACATTAGTTAGATACCTATTTTACCAATACTCCAGGTGTTCTTGATGAGTCCTGAAGCGCATCGTCCGATTGTGTGTGACGTCTTCCAGGTTATATTTTCTTCACATTGTTTTTGTTGAGATTAGGTCCTTGAGTGGTGGCTATTCATTTATTCTATACCCATTATGGGATTGTATTAGGTATGTATCTAAACTCTCATTGCCGACCATCCTCGCCGGGATGGTCGCCGATGAGAGATGTTGGGAGGCAGTAACCTCCTTCTACGAGATTATTGTCTCGCAGAGGGAGGCGGCGGAGCGGGAGAGGGAGAGAAACCCTCTCTCTCTTCCGCTCCGGAGAGCGCGGTCTCCGCTGAGAGGGCCTGGCCCGTCGGATGCGGGGGCATCCGGCACCCCTCAGAGATAGGTCCTCTCGCGATGTTGATGCCCCCTTCGTGTTCGGGAGGCATCACACGTGGTGGAGGGGTGTTCCTATTGACACCCCTCAACGAGGAGGGCCCGCCACTTTACAGCGGGCAGTGGCGTCGACGGGGACTGCGGTAGAATACAAGCGGTACCACGCTCCCCGTCATCAGTCGAAGACGTCGGAACACCGTGGGGTTTTAGACGGTATGGGCGCTTTTAGCCGAGTCCGTCATATTACACCAGCAGGCGGGAATGCGTAACAGCAATTCCCCACGTACAAAAAAAAGGTATGTATCTAAAAATGAAGTTAAGGAGCCCTGTAGGGAAAACAATAGGATTAAAATTATGTTTGTCAACGCACCATGAGGTCAAATTAATTACCACGCTGATTTCAATATTTATTTACATGATGGATCTGTTAATGATACATTTTAATAATTGATATGCCCCGGGGGCTTTCCAGAGCTGCCTCTCCAGTCCATTTTAGCAAGTAGGACACTCTTTTGCAAAAATACTTGTCGATTTGTTCCTTCTTGCAGTCTCCGAAATTAAAATAGCCGAGCTCCACTCTCACTTCATTTGACTTTTATTTTACTGCGCATATTCCCCAGATAAGTAATAGTAACTATAGCAATTAAATTCGCATCTATAACACGTAGCGACATCTAATGACGCTTTTGTACATCAGCTGTGTTGCATTGATTACAAACTTTACACACGCATAAGCTAGCAGCTATAGGTGTTATTTCTTCCCAAAATCTTCAGATGGCGCTATTAATTTATATACTATTTATGAATAGTAAAAAATATGTTTGATTTTTTTTTTTTTTTATACGTTACAGAGTATAGTGTTACTCTCACGATGTTGTCAATACCCTTATATATTTGTAAATATGATTACAAGTACAGTTAGTTTGGGATAATTCTAAAGAGGTGAAAAAAGAGGTGAAGAATTTCAGGGGGCGTTAAATCACACTCATTGTCTTCACTTGAACTCATTTTGTCGAAACAATTACTTTTCAAAATCAATGACTATCAACAAACAACAATAAAATTGCCCGCGTTAAAGTGTTCATTTGTTTTTTTTTAAATAAACAGCGTTCTATTTGCAAGCCAGATCGAAATTTAAATAAAACCTGTACTGTACCTATAAGTTACCTACCTCCTTGGTTGCCATGTTTCGAAGTAAAAGATCGTTCCATTTTTAAATTACACGACAGATATGAGTTTACTATGCAATTTATTTGGCCGCTAGACACGACTGATACAGATTTTCATACATTTTTTGCCGCGCATGTATTTGGCCAGTACAGCAATTTCGATTTATCTCGAAGAAGGTTGTCAAAATAATGCTCACATTTCCAAGCATGTTTGAGAAAAAGTTATTTTTAGTTTGTTTAGCGCTGTCTCACCGTTTTTTAAAGTAATGTGACAGCAAACTGATGTAAAGCGGTAAATTCTGTCTGTAACATATGCAATTTTGAAGCGCTCGTAGCGAAGTTTGCTTAGCCGTTCTGAACCGATCGGCAAAGTTAAGCAACGTCTGCCTCGGTCATGACTTGGATGAGTGACCGTAGGTGACATTACTACTGAGCGCTTCCGTGCCGAAGCACAGGGCACGTTAAACCGTCGGTCCCCATTGTTGTCTTACGATGGCAGTCGTTATAGCATGGTGGTAGGGTATGTTGCGAATGTCCGCCTGGCTAGCTACCACCATCAAGTTGAAAATCTGTCGCCAAGCACCTAACGGTGTGTTCCGGCAGCTGTCCTTGAGAGCCAGTTATTCTATATTAGCCTGAACAACATCCTCGACCACAATATCACTTACCATCAGGTGAGATAGTGGTCAAAGGCAAACTTTGAGCCATAAAAAAATATCATTATAGGTGACAAACTATGCTACGGTCATCACCCTGAGACCTAAAGTCGTTAAGTCTCATGTGCCTGTAATTGTACCGGCACCCATACCTACCCTTCAAAAAAAGAAAACAGTAATGCGAACATTACTGCTTGGGGGTAGAAAATGGTATCGTGGCAGTAGGTAGGTCCCCGGATGGTCTCGTTCACAAAGATTCAAATTCAATTTATATGCCATAATACTTATAGGTAGGTTCAGTACAGGTATTAACTAAAAGAATAATAATGTATTTTCTTTCTTTATTTCTAATATGTGGCTCTACACAAAACCTTAAAGGCATGCAAATTACTAGGTTCATATAATTTCATTTAGTAAATTATTATCGTTCCTATGCTACTAAAGATAAAGCTTAAGCTTGATTTTCGAGATAAATCGTTCCGAATGATCCCAGTTATTGTGTACAAAAGGGAGATATTTGTTAATATTCCTGAATATTTCAATTACAAGTTGGCAGGCTCCCTTGGCATGCACTCGAATACTCCAATCTTCAGAGAAGGCCATTCGTCTAAGGATTTTTGTATCCTGGAAAACAGTAACAAAGATTTAAGCATTACATATTTGGGGAATTAAATAAAGAAAATATGATTACATAAATGAAAATACTAGCTTTGCGGCCGCGACTTCACCCGCGCGTATGTCGGTTATCGCGCAAAAACATTAACCTATTTTTGCGCAGTTGGATAGTAAAAAATCTGTTTTCATACCAAATTTCATACAAATCGGCCCAGGAGTTTTGCCGTGAGAGCGAAACAGACAGACAGATAGATATACAGACAGAGTTACTTTCGCATTTATAATATTAGTATGGAAGTATGGATGACATAATTATTAATTATATAAAATTATAACGGCATGACTTTGATTCCATTGATGTTACGGCGGCCAATAGGATGCTATATTAGTAAACACTTTAGCGCCGTCACAACTTTCTGAAAATAACGTGAAGGCTGGCGCCGCGGCTTCTTCGGCGAAGCAACTCAAGCGGTGCAAGTATGTGTAGTGTTCGAGTGTCAGGGGCTTATATGTATATGATGTGGTACGGTCCTACATGAGACTATGAGGTTGTAGATGGATAAAAGAAACGATGAATTAAACATAGACCAGCACGTCTCCATTGATAACCTCTGTTACATGTATCAAGCACGTACTATGATCAGGACCAATAAAATTATTGTAGTATATAAGGTATGCATGATGTAAGTTTAAATACAGTCTCAATACATGATGGTACGTTAAAGGATATACTCCTCTTTCATTTGGTGGTAGTGGTGGCCACCATCCCATCATATGCTGACCTCAGTAGTGATTACATATTTGGACCGTTTGGTGTAGAGACGTTGGGAGCGTGGTGACCGAAAGCTCACCGTATTCAAAAATGATCAGAGCTTGGTCGATGCGATGCGAGATCAAAATGCTGACACCTATTTCGCTCAACAAATAAGCATTGAATTTCAACGGGGCAATACTGCCAGCATGCTGGGACCGCTGCCAACAAGTAGGGGGCTGGAGCATTTGGACTGCCTGTTAGTCTGCAATGACTTATAGGATGTCTAAATGCGTTTATTGTAGTAGCTGTAGTATTGTATATAGTTAGTAGTATTTTGATCATAAAGGCATACCGCCGGTAAAAAAAATTACTCGTTAAGTCAGGTCTGATTGGACTTTGGCTTTTACATACGCCTATTTGTGTTCCAGCTCACTTTGGGTACTGTTTTAGAAGTATGTGTTGTCGTTAAAGGGCCTTGCCCGAGATGGGGTCAATCTATAATTTAGGACCCCAAGATAATCAACTGGGAAAATTGCGTATTTTTGTACAAAATATTATATTCTTTTCTTTTCAGGAAGACAAATTATACCAAGTGTTTTAAATGCCCTCAAGTGATGGTTGTCTTATTATGTTAAACAGTGACTTTAGCCCAAGAGCCAAGTTTACTGTTGACTTATAATAAGCGTTTTGCTAATTTTAATGAAATTTGGCTTCAGTAAAATTTTTAGGCTGACCTTTGACTAGTAGGTACTGTACTGTATCAGCCAGATTATCCACTGCTGAACCTCTGTTCCTACCCCACAAAGGGGGGTGTTTGATTCGATAGCTAAAATAACTTTATGAAAATTGAAACACAAAAATGGCTTTCATAATGGACGAAACTCACCTAAAATCCACAGCCTCACTTGGAGCATGTCCCGGGACGAAATAAAAGTTCCTGAGGTTCACTAGCATTGTGTTTAGAGCATTAGTATAGTTTCACGTTTCTTAACAAGTTTTAAACAGTATAAAGTATTTCTTAATTTTGCATAGACCACGTACACACAGGCTTGTCATGATATCGAAGACAGTAGCGCCACCACGGTATAACGGCGGCGCGCGATAAACTTCTGTCAACCATAGATAGGTTGAAGATATTGGTGGGAAACGATTCGTTTTCAAAATCTAGCTGTATGAAATAAACCCAACAGGGGGTTTTGCCATTATCCTCACGCATGACAGGCGTCTTGGGATCACAGTTTAAGGTATCAATTGTTCAGAAGGTGCTGCTGCCCACCTTCACCACACCACCCACAGGTGGATATATATAACCCATAGGGGGTGATATTCTATCCCAGCACCCCGGCATAGTAGGTACCTACGTATTATAGTCGTAAAAGGTTACCCAGGTTTCATTTAAAAATCATATTGCAGTAAATATAAAAAAAATACGAAAGCTTAAGTCAGTATGTACCAGTCTCTTTAAAAAACACACTATTAATAAAATTTGTAAAAGTGATTTTCGCTTAGCACATGATAGTGCTTGTAATCATATTTACAAATATATAAGGGTATTGAAATCATCGTGAGAGTAAAATTAACCGTGTAACGTAAAAAAATAAATCATTCAAACATATATTTTACTTAAATTCATGAATAGCATAAAAATTTATAGCGCCATCTGAAGATTTTGGGAAGAAATAACACCTATAGCTGCTAGCATATTCGTGTGTAAAGTTTGTAATCAATGCAACACAGCTGATGTACAAAAGCGTCACTAGATGTCGATCGATGCATCGGCGTCGCCTCGGCCCACATTTTTCTTGGCGACAGATTTTCAACTTGAGGGTGGTCGCTAGCCAGGCGGGCATTCGCAAAAAGCCCTTCCACCATGCGGTGAAGCCCAAGCCCGCGGCAGGATTCGAACCATGGACGTGCTGCGTGGCAGTCCATAGCCAATGCCACTGAGCCATCACTGCTTCAAATCTGGAACATTACAACGCTCCAGCAATGTTGTATGACTTTTATGAAACGGCGTGCTGGGGTTATTAAATACTCCTTGATTGGATCTCTTTTATCTTTCTTGGCATATGAAAGTAAGTCTCTTTGCTTAGTACTAATTGCATTCACGTGGTTGTATATACATACGAGTACTCGTAAATGCGTTGCCTTTCGGCACTGATGATAAATAGAGAATTGGCGGCAAAGCTGAAAATTCCTCTTGTTTCGATATTTACATATAATATAATGAATATAAATTTAATAATTAAAATGAGTTCCTACGGTTCAGAGAGTGAAATGGAGATTGATTGTACTCCACCATATTTAAGATCAGAAGCCAAATTGGCAATTAAAAAACCTGCTTCCAGCCAAGTCAAAAGAAATAATATGAAATTTTTATGATTTGGAAAAACAAGAAAAAAGTTAACATGTTCTCCGAAACAGTATTTTTGGCGTATTATAACTTAAAAGCCTCTACATAATGGCCAATTTATTCCATTAGAATTAATTATAAAATTATGGAAAATTAACTAGGTACTTTTCTTAAACGCAAAAAATCTAAATATTTTACGTGTGAAAACATAAAGCAATTTTTAATTAAAGCCCCAGGTGATATATATTTAGCGACAAAGGCAAATGTATAATATAAACAGTATATATTATTTCCCTGCATTCTATTCAGAAAAACGCTATAGGGGAGAGGTGGTATGAAAGGTATAATTGCAATATTCGGCACACTAAAAACAATTTCCGATCAAAACAATTTTTATTGTATGGCAACTCTGATACACAACACAACGTACTAAACTAACTTTACACTCCTGTCACTTCAAAAATGGCGGAAAAGTGAGAGTGTATTTTTTGACATCGCAAAGTATTTTTTCCTTAGATAATAATTGCAAAACGTTTTGTTAAGTTCTGTGATTGATTATTTTGTTCTTAACCAATGACTTATAATAGCACTGAGATAGGCAGATACAACAACAATAGGTCAGTAGAATGTAAATATTGTGGTTATATTAACAAATTCAGTATGATATTTTTGAAAGGGGCACAAAAATCGGTTATGAAAGGGACGCTCCGTTCATGACCGACTCATAACACTTTCATGACTGCTATATCTGGGCTTACTATCTAACGAATGTATCATTTTTAAATGAGAACGCATGTCGGTATGAGGCTTTACAAAATAGCGTTTTTTTTAGGTATTTAATTGTTGATCAATCATTATAAATGTAGCAATTTTTGTTAATTACTTACATTATAAGTACATAATTATGTATCTGATGACCACAGTTAGACTATAAAATACTTTTCAAACATAAAACCTCATTAAAATAATGGATACTTGTATCCATTATTTTTACAGCGTTACTTTTCTAACACTTACCTGAGTGGTATTTTTTTATAATAACTCATATTTAAGGGCAATTTTGTAGTAATAATAATGTGATTTTTCCTGGATATGATGTACTGTCCCTTCCTTGAATTGGGGTATCCCTTTCAATACAACCAATTTATGAAAAAGACAATATACAATTTTTTTTAATGTGATTAAATCCACCTAAGTATTAAAAATTGCCTATAATTGTATTTTGTTTCAATAGAATAATAATGTAGGCTTCCCGTTTGATGCCAACCTGTTTTAAATATTATTTTAATAATTTTACAAAATTACAAATTTACGAGAGAAAACATTACAGTCATGTGCGGGATTCGAACCCGCGTCCATCCACCCCTTTAGCCGGGGTGTGCTCTAACCAATTGAGCTAACATGACACAATTTGTACAACGCAAGTTGAACTATAGGTGTCGCTCCATCCCAATACGATGGTTGCATGAAGAACGAGAGCAAGAATTACAGTTATGAGTCATTGTGTCATGTTAGCTCAATTGGTTAGAGCACACCCCGGCTAAAGGGGTGGATGGACGCGGGTTCGAATCCCGCACATGACTGTAATGTTTTCTCTCGTAAATTTGTAATTTTGTAATGTAATTCGCCTAGCAGGCGTCATTGCAAACTTAACAATATTAAAATTTTAATAATTTGCTAGAGCCTCAGCAACATAAATGTCCCTTTAATCCCACCTCTCCACTATAATAAATAGGTTTCTTCTAGGTAAGCGTGCTCCATCTTAGACCACACCAATGCTTAATATAAGGCGGGGTGTGGTCAAACGCGAACCAATAATGAATAAAAAAAAAATGTCTCGGCGGAAATGGCAATTATCTGTCTCGTATGAGTGAAGTAGTTCGCCTACGGCTCGGCCTTCAAACTCATACTCGCCCTGTTATTGCCTATTACACGGCCTTTGCAATAATGTATTTTAATGTTTAATTATTGTGCTAATCACATCTTGAACACTACATTATATATTATTTCATAATTAAATACCACCCCAATTGTTTTCTGTGTTCAACTCCACCCTAAGGTTGTCTGGTAGATATCACTGTCGACCATTGTAACAATATGTTGTTATTCATTATGTACTGTAACAGCCGGATCGTCCACTGCTGAACACAGCCTCCCCTATGAAGGGGGTATTTGCCATAATCCCCACGCTTGGCAGGCGTCTTGGGGATTGCAGTGTAAGTTGGCAGTTCTTTAGAAGGCGCTGCTGCCCACCTTCCAGTATTTTTCCCTTAGTCGCCTCTTACGACACCCAGGATGATATGCCGGGGAAGTGCAATTCTGACCCGGCACCCCACGGGGCAATTTATTTATTATGTAAATTTTAATAGTGGTGTAACAATAAAGAGTTTTCTATCTTCTATCCGTCTATCTGAATGATGTACTATAGTACATAATATAAAGAACTTTACACATTACTAGTTTAGTTTTTGAGATAGACCATGACAAATATGGTCTAAATGACAACCTTGCAGTTAAAGACATAGTACATGAATAAACTTAAAAATATACTTTAATCAATGTGATTACATGATGTCAGATTATTTTTGAAGCAATGATGGCTCAGTAGCATTGGCTATACGATGGACTGTCGCGCAGCAGGGCCATGGTTCAAATCTCGCCGCGGGCTTGAGCTTCACCGCATGGTGGAAGGGCATTTGGCGAACGCCCGCCTGGCTAGCGACCACCTTCAAGTAGAAAATCTGTCGCCAAGCACCTAACGGTATTTTCCGGCAACACCGGTCCTTGACTTGTGGCGATATGCATCTGTTATAAGAAAAGGTTAGTCCGCTTAACATCAGGTGAGCCTTGAGATTGTTCCGTCACAATAAAATAAAAAAAAACAATGTCAACTCATAAGCTAGGACCACATGTTCGGGCACATTTTGTGTGACCCTCTTAAAAAATCGACACATCAACAACCATAGCCTCCCCTATTAGAGAGTGTTTACCATGATCCCCACACTTGGCAGGCATCTTGGGGATCATAGAGTATTAAATTTTTATGTTATTATGATGGAACAAGCACGAGGCCTACCTGATGTTAAGCGGACTAACCTCTGCCTAAAACAGATGCATATCGTCGAATTGTGAGTTAACCTTCTACACAAAATGTTTGAATATCAGGCTTTTAGAGCATGACATACGTACGGACAGGCAGACAGCCAGCAAAAGCAATAGACGGTGGCGTGAAAAATAGGTAGGAAGAAGAAGAAATAAATAATACCCACGCTTGGCAGGCGTCTTGGGGAATGCAGTAGAAGTTGGCCGTTTTTCAGAAGACGCTGCTTCCCACCTTCCGGTATTTTTCCCTTAGTTACCTCTTACGACACCCACGGGAAGAAATGGATGGTGAGAGTCTAATACGGCACCCCACAGGCCTCACTATAGATACGTGTAGTGATAGTGCACGTGGAAAGACGAAGGTATTAAAAATGTATTAAGTTCATATTTATTTGTTTAAACATAAGTGAAAAATTAGATGTTCACTTAGTATACGAGTATGTCACCTTTATGACAATAGTCAGTTATAGATCATGACAGTCATGATAGGTCAGCTAGTGCTAATTTGAAACTACAGGAATCTATTGCCTAGAACGTCGTTTCAGATCATTAATAATCATTCTAGTTCCACCATTCAGGCAAATGATTATACAGCACGAAGATAATATCGCAGCAGTTGTATTGCCACAAAGGCATAGATCATCCTAGGTAAGAAGACTCGGGTGCATATGATAACGAATAGTTGCCTATAGTGCCATCTAGATACTAAATATGACAACTCGCGAATCGAAGTTTACTTATGGTACAAAACTATGCTATACAAATAACGCAAATAATTCACTCGATTACTGGTGCGGAGTTGTTTTTTAGTTTTACCAACCAACTGGAAATAGTCCTATGAAAAGGTTTTTTATAAACTAGACCGTGACTTGCCTTGACTTTGGAGCTTCCAATTTTGGGTAATATGACAAATATTGAATAATTGAATGATTACTCCCAACTTGGTACTGGCTAAATTACCTTAGATGAAATATAATAAATACACAACCTATACTTGCGCAAGTAATGCATGTAAGTATTTGCATTGGGTCGTGGTAACAATCACCAACAATTCTAGTTTAGCCTGAACAACATCTTCGACCACACATCATCACTTACCATCAGGTGAGATAGTGGTCAAAGGCTAACCGTATCAAGCATAAAAAAAACATATAATTAATAAACATATAACCGCCATTACGTGCTAAGCGACATTTACAAATATTTTATAACAATTTTGCGCTTAGCTCGCGATATTTCTTGTCTTCATAATTATATAGAAATATAGAGGAGTCGTGATATAGACACATGACTTAAGTGCTTAAAATTAAAAAAAAATACCTATGATGGTTAAAGTTTTAATATTAGAGCACAAAATTCAACTCTATTCACCCAGCCTTAATAGCTCAGTGGGCACCTGGTGCGTAAAACGGATTCAATTCCCGATCAAGGTAAATAAAATTAAGCCCTAAAAACATTGTGTTAGTAAGTTTTAAATCATTCATTTTTCATTGTACATACCTACTTTAACATTGTAATCATCTGCCGGAAAAGTATTGTTGTAACTTCAAAATTCTAGATTAGCCTGAACAGCACACTCGACCGCATCATCTTTTATCATTAGGTGAGTTATAATATAGTCGTATATCTATATATAGTGGTCAAGGACTAGCTAAAACACTTGTTTAACCGCAACTCTCACAAATACGTCATCCCGCCAACGTACACTACATCTCTCAGGTTGTTTCATCCGTTTCACTGAAGCAAGGCTGGTAGACCACCTTTGGCGGCTATTGCTGTGTAGAACATCCCTACTTATTTTCTTTATCATCAGGGTGTCGCTAATTGTATTATATTAGCTTCTTTAGTAATGTTTCCAGTTATTCTGTCGCAGCTGATTTTTATGAGCCTATTTAAGAATCAGCTACAACAAAATAACTGGAAACAAGACATCGTAAGTAGATCGTCCAGCGACTCTCAGCCTCCTTGAGTGATGCACGGTTTCCGCACTAGGGCAGCGGTAGGTGACCACGCGATTATACGCAATCTATCAGTGTTGGATATATTAACTAACATTTATCGCAATAGTGCTGTGCTGTGATAGTCAAATTAGTAGATATTTCTGTACCTACGTGTATGTGCTAGCATCTCTTCAAAAGGTCGCCCAGAGTACTATATAGTTACAATAGAAATCGGTAGAATACCGACCACTCTCAAGTAGAAAATCTGTCGCCAAGCACCTAACGATGTGTTCCGACAACAATCCAAAGTCAAAGTCAAAATCATTTATTCAATTTAGGCGTCTACGCTACGACGCTCTTATGAAGGTCAATTACAAATTTTAATATTGGAATATACTACATTGTACTACCACGGTCAGCAAACAAAAATTATAGAGCCACTGCAAGAAGAACGGGCAAGAAACTCGGGGCCATTCTTTAAACGTTTTTTAACAATGTGTTACATACTATATATAGTAAAATTATTACAATATTTATTTACATTACGTAGGTGACAGGTCCAAGCATTTTTATCGTTTCTTTGAGAGCCAGTGAAATTACAGGCACATGAGACTTAACAGCTATGTATCAGTGTGACGGACGCAGTGCAATTCGTGACTTGTGACGAAATGCATCTGTTATAGACAGGGTTTGTCCGCTTAACATCAGGTGGGCCCCGAGCTTGTTCCGTCATATATATAAAACAACATTAGAAAATAAAATTAATAAGTAATGAAAACAAATTGTCATTGTGTGTTACTTACCCTTGAATTAAAGTAGGTTCAGGTTAGCGACAGCCCATTCGGTATTGAAGGCGATAAATAACGCCATACTCTGTTTGTGACAGGGATTTACTGCGTCAAGACAATTCCTCGGGAATTTCTATGTCCTATTTTAGGGATTTAGTCTTTGATAATGGTTATGGATTTACTTACCTAAGTATTTGTTGAAGCGGATATGAAAGCTTTTAGAAACATAAATCATGCTATCTGTTCTCTTTTTTAGACATAGGGCCTGTTTCAGAATGTTTGAGTAAGTTCCGGTTATACTACCCAGAACATATTTATTAAACAAACGACTATCTTTTCGATTCACAATGATTTATTTAGCCTGTCCATCGGTTATAGCTTGAAACGCGCTGCATGTCAACTGTCATGTCTATCATTTAGTTATTTTATGTGTTGGCTAACAACCCGAAACTTTATTAGGACATTCTGAAACGGGGCCTTAATATATATCAGACGCGCGGTAAAAATGCCTGTTATTTTAAAAATCTTCATCTTTATACCGAATTCAAAAAGGGAGTACTTTGCTACTAGTAAAGGGGGTTCTCAATTTGCTGTTTTTTTTAGTTCAAATGAAACGAAATTTTATTAGCTTGTAGGTTGTTGAAATATAAAAAGAAGTATCACTAGGTTCCGCTTCAAAGCATACAAGCGTGAGAGTGAAGAATTATCATAGTATAATCTAGACACATTAATACATTTTTAACAAATAAATAAAAATACCAATTTAATGCATATTATAACTAACTTAATATTTTTTACATTTAAAAACTCGTCTATTGATTAGTAAAATTCGCTTTGGTCATTAGAAAATCAGAGATTTCTTTTAAAAGTGTGTTGATCATTGGTATCACGGATTGAGATCGGTATTTTGTTAAAAACAATTGCTGCCATACGAAATATACTCTTTTTTTAATAATGCAGTTTTTATTCTTGTGCTTAATTGGCGTAGATTTTATTCACGTCTGCTGCCAGGATTATTTTTTTCGAAGAGATGTGTATTTGTTATCACTAAAACAGCAGTTTCGAAGATATAGAAGCATGGCAGAGTAAAGAGTTTTAGCTTGATGAAATATTATTTGCATGAATCAGTTATCTGTAGATTACACATGGCTGTAATGCATCTTTTTTGAACTTTGAAAAGAGCAAGCTTTTCAGTGGAATTTCCCCAATACTCCGTTACCTCCTAACTCTTTAAAGGGAGTACCGACTTTGATGTTTTTTTTTGAAAGCTGATGCTTGTCTCGTAGTTCCATATTTAAATTTCAATGAGATCTGACGAGTAGTATTTGAGTTATCTTTAATAATGCATATTGCATTTTTGAAATATTTTTTTATTTGTATGATTATTATTTATTGATATATTCTATTATCTAAAGCTATTTGTCGCCGGAATTTCCATATATTAACCCTTCATTACTGTACCTATCCTTTTTAAACCTCCTTCTCGGCGCTCCGACAAAACATTTCATACCATGCTTCGGAAAAAACGAACATTTGCTTTAATCGTCTGAAACCTTGATGACTTATGCACCCAGTAGGTATATAAAAAAAATACTCCTTAACTGCTGAAGCTTCTTCTTCACCGTTGTATTGTTGCTTTGAAATGCTTTACCTGTTGAAGTAAGACATGCATAAACTGCAGAACCTTTCAAGTAACGTGTCGTAGCTCGTAGCTGCGTAGGTAACAGCTAAGTCTACGCCGTAGTTTCGTAGTAAATTAAACGTATTGGATTTGTATTGGGTATAATATGTATATATGATAATATTTTACTAAACGTAATTTTCGTTTAGTATAATATAACCAATTACCTAATTATATTAATAATTTACCGAGCCATTAAAATAATATCTTTACTGCTCCTTCCTAAGCATAGTTGCGTGGTAGACCTCGCTTTAATAAAGCGTAAGCGTAAGACCAATTGTACAGTGTTTTTCTCGATCCTGCGCTCGAAGAGTCAAGACCTTCTGAGGATGCTTTGTGTAGAATCGAAAGGCGTCGAAATTTTCCGGTTTAGCTAGGGCGTTTATGAATTTTCATCGGCTTAACAGGAAAATTAGGCGGAATTGTCACAATTTTTTTTTATGTTATTATTCAAGTGTTTTTCTAATATATTAATTATATTACTAGTTTTCTTAAAATATTTGTTTCTATTTAATATGTAATTCTTTAAAGTAACGCATCAATCTATTCATAATATTAAAGTAAAATATAATTGTAAAGTTTTATTTGTAAATAATCATAATATATCTGTGCCATCGTCTTTCAATAATTGTTAAAAAGCAAAGTTCTATCCATCTATATTTGTGTTTTAATCTTCGCATACAACAGTTGGGCATAATATTTTTAAATATTGTTTTATTTAATCACTCAACCTTCCGTCCATAAATTTTCAAAAATAAATGTCCAGTGCTATCAGAAAAGTGTTAAACTAAATACAAAAATGTCACCAAGCGCTACACCTGCCGTAAATATCCCAACGTCAACGTATCGACATCTGACGGTCGACGGCTCTCTAGTAAAGTAGGTAAGTCACAAAGTACATATTTATAAAGCTGTGTGTGATTTTTTGGCTAAGAAATTAAACAATAAATTCAGAACTTATACTCATAACGTGATATTTTCAATGAATACCAAAAAAATCGCAGTACTTCCTAAAAATTAGATCTTGTTGTAGCTAAACATGGTAAAAACATTCCTTCGTTAACGAGCTGTGCTAACTGCTCAAGAAACAGCATCTTTCGGTGAACATTACGCACTAAGGCGAGTCAGCCGAGGTAGAAAGAGATTAAATGGGAATCGTTACCCTGCTGTAAATTACAGAAAATACTTTTTCGCCTTAAAATCTACCGTTAATATATATGAAATCTCCAAGTCGAGGATAAACCACATGTCATAATTAATTAGAAGTTACATTTTCCTCGTCAGATTTCCTCAACCCATACGCAAAGCCTAATTAAAAGCCCTCGTCGTAATCCATCCATATTTCCCCCAAATATGACTTACGCAGTTTTCCTCCAGGCGACAACTACATATTTGCCGTATATATTTTACGATGGGCTTTCATTCGGGCGACATCTGACGCGGCCGTATATTACGGCATATATACGGCACTACGGCACTTTTTACTGCCGCACTCTTATGGACCTGTTACGTAATGAGAAAAGGAGGGTATGTTGCTATAATTGGGAATGTGTGGGATGCCACCTTATATTTTTCGAGAACGCTATAGATTACACCACATTTCTTTTTACTACTTGAAGTTCTTTCGACCTATACGATATCATCAAACTAAAGGCTTCGTAGCTCTTTCTATCCAAACGTAGTTTATCATATTTAACCGACTTCCAAAAAATTAGGAGGTTCTCAATTCTTCTGTATTTTTACTTTTTATTTTTTTACATTTGCTACCTCAGAGCTTTTGAATAGGTGAACCGATTCTTTTTTTGTTTGAAAGCTGATGCTTTTTGTGTTTTGGTCCCATATAAATTTCATCAAAATCGGTCGAGACTTTTTTTTGAGTTACACTCCGATAGCTAAAAAATATTTACTTATTTTGATTATTATAGTCGTTGACAATGAATAACAATCGATCCCGTAAGTAGCAAGGGTACCTAAAAAGGGTGAAATTTTTTTTTACCAAAAAATGGAATCGACTTCAATACCTAAAACTGTGAAATAAATTTTCGAAGTCGGTACCGTGCGCACAAAATTGTGATACTTTTGAACTACCATGGTACTGACTTCAACAAATTATTTCACACTTTTGGGTGTTGAAGTCGGTTCCATTTTTTGGAAAAAAATATTTTTTTTGCATACTAAATTTCAACGCCTTTGAAATTTAGCATGCAAGTCGACCTACTTCTGTTTTGCCAGTTTTTCGTTCTTTTCATTATTTTATCTCTATATGTGAAAATAAGAATTCGCATACAAAACGATTTTTCCAAATAATTTTTCACATACATATTCTACCGGAAAACTGACAAACCAGAAACATAGATTTTAGACTAAAGGACCTCGTCCTTAGTCGTTCACTCTTGACAGAGTGGTCGTGGTTGATGATGCTGCATTTTCGCGATGCGCCTCCACTTGTTGCGGTCCTCAGCGTCTCGGGAACTCTGAAGGACCAGTATGCAGCATTTCAACTAGTTTTGACCATAGAGATATAAAATACTATTCTAATCTGTGGTTTGGACACTTGGTATTTAAAATATGACGCAGCTACGTTTGTATGCAGAGCGTTACAAAGACTACTAATATGCTTTAAAGACCTATAGTCCTCATTCTGACTCTATAAGCGATTTTGAAGCGCTCGTAGCGAAGTTTGCTTAGCCATTCTGAACCCCGATCAGCAAAGTTAAGCAACGTCCACCGCGGTCTTGAGTTGGATGGGTGACCGCTGGTGACATTACTACTGAGCGCTTCCGTGCTACGCAGGGCACGTTAAGCCGTCGGTCCCGGTTGTTGTCTTAGGATAGCAGTCGTTATATGGTGGTAGGGCATTTTGCGAATGCCCGCCTGGCTAGCTACCACCCTCAAGTAGAAAAATCTGTCGTCAAGCATCTAACGGTGTGTTCCGGCAGCTGTCCTTGAGAGCCAGTAATTCTTGGTTAGCCTGAACAACATCGCCGACCACATCATCACTTACCATCAGGTGAGATAGTGGTCAAAGGCTTACCTATCAAGCACAAAAAAAAGCTATTTCCTTACACAGAAAAACCAATAGAAAAAACTTTGTAATCTCTATATATAAAAATTATGTGTCACGTTCATTGTCCGCGATGGACTCCTAAACTACTAAACCAATGTTAAATTTGATTTGCACACTGTGTGCAGTTTGATTCAAATTGAAAGATAGGATAGCTTACATCTTAATTTATAGTCGTAATTAGATACCCGTGCAAAGCCACGGGCGGGCCACTAGTTATAACAATAAAATTGAGCTTCATACGAGCGTAGTTGACCTTCATCAGCGCGTCGTAGACGGCTTAATTTAATAAATGATTTTGACTTTGAACAGTCAGATACTTGACAAGATTTCTAACTTGACTAGTCTGCAGCGCCAAAATATCTCGAGTTACAAATTTGTTTCTAAAATGAAAATTCGTAAACGGAGATAAGATTAACTAATATTCATTTTAGAAACAACTATCTTAATAATTCATTTTCGAATACAAATCAAGAACTTCATTGCCTGTCTGTAAAACCATGTCATCAGTACTAATATTATAAATGCGAAAACAACTCTGTCTGTCTGTCTGTTACGCTTTCACGCCAAAACTACTGGACCGATTTGAATGAAATTTGGTATGGAAATCATTTGGGACCCGGGAAAAAACATAGGATAGTTTTTATACAACTGCGCAAAAAGAGGTTAATGTTTTTGCGCGATAACCGACATAACCGAACTAGCTTTCCGGGCGGAGCCGCGCCCGGAAAGCTAGTTCTATTAATAAACCATGTCAGTTGTAAAATATATTTCACACATTTTTCAAATCGAAGAACGGGGTCTATGTAAAATGTATATTTTTCTTAAATTCTTCTGCATTTCGGACTGTCTGTAGACTGCAGTGCCTTTTGAAAAACTTCCATCTTACACTGCGATCCTCAAGACGCCTGCCAAGCGCGAGGATTATAGGTAACCCCCTATAAATGAGGAGCCCTTTGTTCAAGGACGCCATGGCTATAATAGTATACCTAGTAGTTTATATTGATAAAAATTTACTAAAAAAATTACAAATTGTATATATAAGTATTTATACACTACTGAAAGATTTCTAGACGAATTAAGGTATTTATTTCCGCAATCTGCTTGCATTGGTACTCGATATAGAAATAATTTAATTAAATTTCTAGTCCAATATTCCCCTTTGAAACAACGTTCACAAAATATCTAAACTTCCGGTTTGTGAACCATTCCGATTATGAGCCAAAGATGGCCGTGAAATACACACGATCAAGCAAACAAAGAAGTCCCATCAGTGCTCCATTTGTGCTTTGCCCATTCGTTAAGGAACTCTAAAAGTGGTTTATATATTTATAAAATTTAACTTGCAAGTTCTCACCAACCATCTACAAAAATATCCTCGAAAGAATGGAAAACCGAGGGTACACTTGTTTTTTAGTTTTAAAAGCATTGAGAAATTGAATTTTCGTCTGATTCTCTAGGTATTCTTGGCTGAGCGGTAATGTTATGCTGATGTAAGAAATTTCCTGTGTAGAACGATTTTCCTATAAATATGGAAAAGAAAAGAGAGTATAACATGAATCAGTACTATCAGTACTAATATTATAAATGCGAAAGTAACTCTGTCTGTCTGTCTGTCTGTTACGCTTTCACGCTAAAACTACTGAACCGATTTGAATGAAATTTGGTATGGAAATAGTTTGAGACCCGGGAAAAAACATAGGATAGTTTTTATCCCACTGCGCAAAAAGAGGTTAATGTTTTTGCGCGATAACCGACATACGCGCGAGCGGAGCAGCGCCCGGGAAGCTAGTTATATTATATTGCAACATTTACAGTGGTATTTTACAGAATAAATGATCAACAAGTTGGAGTATTATAATTATAATCAGATTTTTACACAAATTAATAACGACTTACAGCGGTATATTGCGTTATAGGCAAGCAAGTTCAAAATATTCAACGTATCGACGTTGGTTGGCCAGTGTCACCTGATTTATTTTTATTAAATTTATTCTTTTTTTGTTCTATGGATCATGAATCCGAAATAAAGTTTATTATTATTATTATTAAAACTTGCGCCTATCCAAAGGTTGTATGGAAGAGATCGCTTTGAGCGATAAAGCCGCCTTTTGTTCACTATCATAAGCTAAATATTTATAATTTTGGTTTAGTTTAAGGTGTTCAGTAAAGAGTTTATCCATATATCTATGTATAGTTCTCCCATCAAAAGCGGCTTAGCTTTCTACCACATGAGACAGCGATCGAATGTCAACCAGATTATTTGAATGTCGTATAAAAAAGTCGGCTAAGTGCGAGTCGGAATCGCGCACGAAGGCTTCCGTACCATTAGCTACTTATACAACATTAGACTTAACTTAGAAGCCTTCAAGAAGAGAGCATGTCCTTCCGCAAAGCATTGCATCCTCAGATCACGATTATCACTTACCACCAGGTGAGCCACCTGCTCAATTTCCATACCATTAAAAATGTAAAATTATTTATAACCTACTAGCGGCCCGCCTTTTCACGTATAATTACGACTATAAATTGAGGTGTAAGCTATCCTATCTTTAAATTTGGATCAAATTGCACACGGTGTGCAAATCAAATTTAAAGTATTGAAGCGCTCGTAGCCAAGTTTGCTTAGCCATTCTGAATCGATCAGCAAAGTTAAGCAACGTCCGACGCGGTCATGACTTGGATGGGTGACCGCTGGTGACATTACTACTGAGCGCTTCCGTGCTTCGGAGGGCACGTTAAGCCGTCGGTCCCGGTTGTTGTCTTAGGATAGCAGTCGTTACAGCATGGTGGTAGGGCACTTTGCAAATGCCCGCCTGGCTAGCTACCACCCTCAAGTTGAAAATTTGTCGCCAAGCACCTAACGGTGTGTTCCGGCAGCTGTCCTTAAGAGCCAGTAACTCTAGGTTAGTCTGAACAACATCCTCGACCACATCATCACTTACCATCAGGTGAGATAGTGGTCAAAGGCATCAAAAAAAAAAGTCGGTTCAGTAGTTTAGGAGTCCATCGCGGACAAACAACGTGACACGATTACTATATATAAACGAATAGGTATTTCTTTGCCTGAATGTATATTTCTCATGGGAACATGTTTCATGCCTATTATTTTACTGGCTTTCAAGGACTGCTGACCGAACAAACTGTTAGGTGCTTCGCGACAGATTTTATACTTGAGGGTGGTAGCTAACATTTAAGCGGTGAAGCTAAAGCCGTCGGCGGAGATCGAATTGTGGACCTTCGGCAGACCATAGCTATTACCACTCAGCTATCATTGCTTCATATAACAAAAACTGCGTCCAAAAATAAAATGGTGACTATAGGGAAATTACAGGCACATGAGACTTAACCACTATGTCTCAAGGTGACTGGCGCAGTGCAATTCGTGACTTGTGACGAAATGCATCGGCCAGGCAGAGGTTAGTCCGCTTAACATCAGGTGGGCCTTGAGCTTGTTCCGTCACAATAACATAAAAAACAAACAGAGTGAAAACCACAACGGGCTTTACACATTGATATTTTTTACTTTGGATTTATTATTGTGGAACCACATCCAATATTCGTAGCCCTCTACCCCGGCACCCGGTATCGGGTGTGACGTCACTCCCCCTGAGATATGGGTACGTTTGACGGGACCTCTATGATTTATCTCGCAGTGGAATGTAACCTTTAGTAACACATGTTATTCGGCGACATTTGAATATATATTGAAGCAGTGATAGCTCAGTGGCTTTGGGTATGGACTGCCACGCAGCAGGTCCATGGTTCGAATCCCGCCGCGGGCTTGAGCATCACCGCATGGTGGAAGGGCACACTAGCGACCACCCTCAAGTAGAAAATCTGTCGCCAAGCACCTAACGGTGTGTTCCGGCAGCTGTCCTTGAGAGCCAGTATTTCTAGGTTAAGCCTGTAAACATCTTCGACCAAATCATCACTTAGCATCAGGTGAGATAGAGGTCAAAGGCTAACCTATCAGGCATAAAAACTTACGTATGACTAGCTGTTAATATGGCATTTCGAATAAAATTACGTTAAATTGTTACTTATGGTCAGCACACAAAGCTACTTCAGCATCCCAAAGGTGCAGGTGCCACCACGACACAGTTGCAAGAGATATTACTGCAGTAGAGTACCAGCGTTGGAGAATCCCTCTCCGGTCGTCCACCCAAAAACATGTACCTTAAAGTGGATCTCCAGGCTGCCCTGCGTATTCTGGAGCTTTCCATGCCGAAATCTCTATCAGCAGCTCGGAGCCAACAAGGCAAGAGGTCACCCCTCGAAAGTCATACTTTAACACGCTCGCACCATGGATTTTTGTAACATACGGGGCTCCATTTTGATCTGAACGCCATCCATTAGTTCCTGGAGACTTCTAAGACGTCCTGGCTCCTTTTGACTAAAACCACAGATAACCTTCATCAGAGACACTTCCTTTCCCTCACCTAACTGGGCTATTAAGTAGAGCACTCACCCACGGCAAACGTACGTGGCTTTGCGTCAAAGGTGATGTCTGTGCACATCACCTTAGCAGTCTCAACGAACGGGACCTATCCAACATCTGGCTACGCATAGAATGCGTATCTGTTTTATGCGAATCTGCGCGTACATTTGTCATAATCTACAAAAGTAAGTAAAGTAGCGGTAATGCCATAATAGATTAATTTATGAAGGACATACAGATGGTCATAGAATCCGTGCTAGAGCAGATTCCTACGGTAGATTATTTGGCTAACAATTTTAAATATAAACTTTTTTTTTTTTTTTATGCCTGATAGGTTAGCCTTTGACCACTATCTCACCTGATGGTAAGTGATGATGTGGTCGAGGATGTTGTTCAGACTAACCTAGAGTTACTGGCTCTCAAGGACAGCTGCCGGAACACACCGTTAGGTGCTTGGCGATAGATTTTCAACTTGAGGGTGGTAGCTAGCCAGGCGGGCATTTGCAAAGTGCCTTAACGTGGGCACGTTCCGAAGCACGGAAGCGCTCAGTAGTAATGTCACCAACGGTCACCCATCCAAGTTATGACCGCGGCGGACGTTGCTTAACTTTGCTGATCGATTCAGAATGGCTAAGCAAACTTGGCTACGAGCGCTTCAAAAACTGGACAAATGGCTATCTACAGAAAAGAAATCTCTTCTGAAACTATAAATCCAACACGGCAATGATATGGACATATCAGCATATTGCTGCTCGTCCATTAAAAATAAATAAATAATTGCGACTATAAATTGAGATGTAAGCTATGATCCTATCTTTCAAATTGCACACGGTGGTGTGCAAATAAAATTTAAAATCGGTTTAGTAGTAGTTTAGGAGTCCATCGCGGACAAACAACGTGACACGTAATTTTTATACATCGGATTTGACTGGCTCGCTATTATGATTTAAAAGATTACTTTTTGTAAGTGGGACGAGCAGACCTAGTCAGGGGGAAAAGGGCTGCATATCTGATACTTCGGTGGAACCCACCAAAATGAACTCTTCTGAAAAGGTCTATATAATCTAGCAAAACGTTTCAGTGACTACTGATACCTAAAATTTCTCATGTTAAAACAAGAACACAGTCTGTATCAAGTCACGAGTAATAAGTATACATCTGCTGTGACTACTTCATAACGTCTGCTTGAGGTTGCACCGCAGGACTGACATCTGTTTTCAACATAAGATGTCAAGTATTTCCTTACAAAGCTTTGAAAACTTAAGCACAAGGTTCTATGCAACGCTACGCGCCCACTCGTATGTTTGGTTCTGAAACGTTTAGTGTTCTTCTTAATTTTCTTCGATGTACTATACATCTTTTAAATTATAATTGCTTGTAATATTTCGAAGCTCATAGCGAAGTATGCTGAGCCGTTTTTAACCAATCAGATAAGTTAAGCAACTCCGCTGCAGTCGTGACTTGGATGGGTGACCGCTAGTGACTTTACTATTACTGCTGAGTGTGCCCGTGCTTTGGGGGGCACGTTAGGCCGTCGGTCCCGGATTGCGACACGATTTCCTGGATAGCTACCAGCCTTAAGAAGAAATACTGTTGCTAAGCCACTAACGGTATTTCCAGCAGCTTAATTTGAGAGTCAGTAATTTTAGGTTAGGCTGAAAAACCTCTTCGATCACCATCCCTTACCATCGTTCGAGATATTGATCAAAGGCTAACCTTCCAGCTATAGGTAAGAAAAACATTGAAGATTACGACTAGTGTATATTATCGTATACCTACATTGTTAACCGACTTTCAAAAGAAGGAAGGAAAGCTTTTAAATCGAGTGGTATATTTTCATATTTTTTTTTAATTTATTAACACATCTTTCTGTACCAACGTGAGGGCTGGCGCCACGGCAACTTCGGCGGAGCAACTCAAGCGACGCAAGTATGCTAACTTCGGGTTACATATTTGAGCCGTTTGATGCAGAGACGTTGGGTCTGTGGGGACCCAGAGCTCATCGCATTTTCCAAAACTTATTAGAGCGGTTTACGCGACGCATGATCTAAATGCTATTTGGCTCAACGAATAAGCACTGCAATTCAACGGGGCAATGCTGCCAGCATGCTGGTAGTGGGCTGGAGCATTTGGACTGGCTATGAGTCTGCAATGACTTACAAGCTTTTATTGTAGTAGCTGTAGTGTTGTATATAGTTCGTAGTATTTTGTTAATAAAGGCATACCGACGGTTATAACGCACTGGTGTTGCGGATGTTTGTGGGCGACGGTGATCACTTACCATCAGGTGCGCCGCCTGCTCGTTTGCCATCCTATGCCATAAAAAAAAAAAAAAAAAAATTTTTGTTCGATCATTCAATCATGACTAGCAATATGTGGGTGAGCCTTTGAATCAGCATTATCCGACTATAAATTATTTCATACTTTACAGTGTTTGAAGTGTTTTTAAAATCGTATTATTACCAAAGATTATAAAAAATAAATTATCAATAGTACATAATAGTGTATTAAGCGAGTAAGGAATGACGATCGAGGCTCTAGTAGAAGCCCGTTGTCGAAGACAGGGCTTTCGTAATTCCCGACCCGTGGTTCGTAATTCCTGTACCGCCCGTGTAATATAATGTTTTTCATCACATTTGCCAGTAAACAATTATGAATTATAGCTTTAACACACAGGTCAGCACAACTATTATTACGAAATACGTGAATTTTTTTAAGCGGGCTTTTGGCCCACACCACAGATTATACAAATGTTTCGTTCAGAAACGTTAAGGGCAAATACTTAAGTAGGAATACATCCATGACGGTGTGTAAAAAATTTTTACATTTTGATACAAAAAAATATTAAAATCGATTAATGAGTATATAAGTAACATAATGTTGTCTTAGGTTTTCGCGATTGTTACACATAGTAATTAAACAACTTTAAACGGTTTAAATCGCGTATATTTGTCATTATTTTGTCCCGACGTTATTTCTTAATAACTCATGTGACAAATAAAACCTATTAGTCACCCCGTGACCACGATCACTGCAAAGTGTTTGAAACGTCGGGACAAAATAATAACAAATATACGCGATTTAAACCGTTTAAAGTTGTTTAATTACTATATATAAGTAACATGTAGCGAGATTGCAATGAAATTCCTGTTTACATAACATTTTAAGACAATTTTTCTATTGCGTGTAATCTTCTTGCTTGAACTTGCATGACCTGTGCTATAAATTATAAAAAAAAAATACTCACCGACCTTAAGTTTCATTACCAATAGAAAGTTTGAGCGTTTTATATGGGGCATTGCGGCCTAGTTAATCAACAAGTTATTTTTCATACTTTTGGGAGATGAAGTCGGTTCCATGTTTTGTTTACAATTTTTTTTCACTATAAGTATTTAGTGACCCTGGCTACCTACGGAATCGATTTCAAACAAAAAATAATTATCTGAATCGCTTCAACCAATCAAAAGTTCTGAGGTAACAAACATAAAAAATACAGACAATTTGAGAACCTCCTCCTTTTTTTGGAAGTAAGTTAAACAGGCTTTTACTGCTGTGCAACTAACTGTTTCATAATATTATGAGCCGTGTCAGTTTGTATATTGCAAAGCCAATTATTTGAGCCAAATAAACACTTACACGTACCTAATGATTATTATAAAGCTTCACTTCTATAACACTTTTGGCCACTGAATGGAGCATTGCCACCAACTGTGCACTGTTATTTTAAACAGCAATGACACTATACTATCAACTTTACACGTTAGCCGTGCCCCGTACTCATTACTAGTGTAGTACAACTCTCAGTCTTGGATGTTAGTCCTTTTTATGGTTCTGGTTTTCCCTTTAGGTATGGACCCTATTAACAAGACTTTACTGTCTATCTGTCCAGATTCGTATGTCATGTACAAACCTGAAATTTTGATATATGGTGTAAAAAGAAATAAAATTATATTTCTTGTGAAATATTTCTTTTTTTTATTTTACAATTGAGTTTCTGTACTTACACGATAAGTTGACTTATAAATAATTATTTGCACCCCAGCAGATGGGATGTCATCCTATAGAGCTGATTGAGAAAAATAAAAATATTTTTTTATGTTCATTTACCATATTGCCCGTGAGGTGCCGGGCTAAAATGTCAACACAGTCTCTGATAAAATTATTCATTCTTCTCTTTCTGAGGTGAACTGGTGATAAAAATAATTAGGTGCGTTACTGTTATTTGGCATCAAATTAAAAATATATTATAATTTTTGTTTCATAAATAATCAAATAACTAGTATGTAATTAGAAACTACAAGCTACATTCTATAAAAAAATTAAGTCATCTTGTTTCGTTACGTAGACATCCGCGTGGACGATATCATCCATTTATAAATGAAATTCTATTGTTCTCGTTATCTCAGATGCCAAAGGATTAAGTACCCAAAACCGTAAAACTATTTTTTTTTATGTAAATTTAAAATAAACATCCTATCAAGTTTAAATTTTGACGAGCTCAAGATCTTTTTACTGAGGTATTTCGGTATTTTTCAAATGTTTCATTTTTGCCAAAGTGAACCATTCTTTTCCAACAAGAATTTGTAAAGTCAAAGCAACTCAGGTCCTTAAAATTATACTTGATTCTGATCAGAGAAGAAACCGTGCGTAGGTTTAGTGAATTTTTCTCCTCCGTCAATTGCCGCGAGACTAGCAAAAAGTCACAATATAACTTGAGTTTCCAACTAATTTCAAGCAAGATTATCATGTTTTCTGCCAGATTTCCCTAGATGTTTGCAGCGTATGGTAATGAGAAAAAAGCGCTAAAGATCCGAGAATAGTCTAGTTCTGGCGCCAAATGCGGCAAAACGGTAACGCTGTCAGAGTGAATAATCGGGATTGGCGGCAGATCTTTATGGTGTGGGCCAGCGCGCGCGGGGCACGTTCTGTTGTTGTAGATTTTGCAGCGCTGGAGTTAACTTATATGCAGCACTGTCGGGGTTTCACCCGGACACTGTTTGAAAGCCCCTACCGGACGCCCCCGGACGCTCTCTAAACTAGGACAAATCTGAGGATCCCGGACGGATGGCAGCCCTACCTGTGGGCGTCGTAAGAGGCGACTAAGGGTAAAATACCGGACGGTGGGCAGCAGTACCTTACACTGCGATTCCTAAGAGTCCTGCTAAGCGTAAGGATTACGGCAATCCTCCCTTTGATGGGGCAGGCTGCATTCAGCAGTGAACAATCTGTTTGAAACAGCAGTAACAGTTCATTTATCCATAAAAATAAATAAATGGGGTAGTTGTCAATTTTAGACTATTTTTTGTTTTGTAATCTATTATATTTACTAAAGCTATTAAGAACCCGAAGTTTTGGTGCATTATGTACCAAAACTTCTTTTTGGTAATACTTAAAAGTTCACCTAAGGTGTACCACACCCCCATACATTGCGTGAATAGCAATGTCAAATCTACTGCGAAATATAGAGTATTACCCATCAAAATTTGCGTAAGCGCAGTACGACTAAACAATAAAAATTTACACGCTCTATACATATTTTTACACCCGACAGCAAAAAATGATTTTTTCTTACAATTACAGTAGTTTCGGGCCACCCTAAGGTGTTGATATAATGCGATATAATGTTTTCTTAAAATATTTATAAAATATTTGTTATTATTAATTATGATTATGTATGTCTAATATGATTATTGTGTAAACCTACTCGTATATCTTGGGGACCCGAAAGACCAGTTAGTCTTGTTCTTGGCATAAGAAAAACAAGATGTTCAAGATTCAGTCTTGATTTTTGCACACAGAAGCTCATCTCTACTCACTGCTATCCGCCTCCACATATTAGATCGCATAATTATCGAAACTTTAAACAATTACCTCGCATTTTACGTACACAGGCGAGGTAATGGCGCTTAAGTAGTTTTGTAGTTAGCGTGGAACTTTCTAGAACTACCTCCGTTATCAGTTTAGTTCGTAGTGAATCGAGCGTTAATGTAACAGGATCAATAGCAGTACCTTTGCATAGTTATCACATCAACGGTTATAATAAACAATTTCCTCCGACACTAGGAGCCTCAGCTTTTGAAGCACTCGCAGCGAAGTTTGCTTAGCCGTTCTTAAGGCCCTTGGTATCGTCCAATCCGTACTTTCTAAAGCGAGCTCCTCCGTTACTGCTGAAGTTGAAGATTTGAAAAAAAAAATTATAGATGAATTCAAGTACAATATTTGCAACATATGATTTTACGGTATTACTATTACTTTTGCCTTAAAAAAAAATTCAAACTACATACTATTTGTTGACTTTGCGAACTCTTTCTAACGGCTACGATTTTTGAAAAATAAATTGTAACCATAAAATTTCTAGAGAGATATACTATTACAACATAGCATTTGTAAATCCATTGACATTTTCCTAGAAGTCTATTTCCTATAAGTATAGATATTCATCTTTGGGTATCAAGTTTTTTTTTTTGATGCAAATACTAACCACTGAAGCATACAAATTTCAAGTCCGTATTTCTTAGCATTATACAATTAATACAATACGAAAATGAAACAAAAGTAAGAAACAGGTTTTGATAATACAATGCCTATTTTTTGACAAAAACTTTTTTTAAAGACATTAATTATTAGTGTGCAAAGTTGCAAAGTTATCATTTAGCACGAATACTTTTGTTGAAGCCTTAGCGGAGAACACAACAGCGAGGAAAATCTTACGTGCAAGAAAAACAGCTCAAAGAATTATGTAAATTTGAGTTAATTCATATTAAAATTACCGACTAAAATTGCTAATATGTAAAATACATTCCTGTAAGAGACCTCAAAGAGAATTTAATACGAGACTTATCAAACCGAGTTTCAAAACCTATCACTTTTTCACGCAAATTTAATGTAATGAATGAGCATCATAGCTTGTAAGGTGAAATAAAAAATATTCTATAATAATAATAATAATGTTTATTTATTTCAAGCAGACATGTTACATAGTAACACTAAACGGGAATCGCCTTTTAAGCAAACACCGCTCGACGACACTGAAAAAATTTTTACAAAAGCGCCCTAATAACGGCCATTTTGTATGTTATGAAGGCAAAAAACCGACCAAACGTAAATACGTATAAAAACGCCTTCCAACGTCGAAGGCGTTAAACGAGGTACAGTGAAGGCGAATTCAACAAGCTGCGATACCACGATTACAGCTCTAATATGACATTTTCAATCTTACGAAATGTACAGATTAGCTTACATGTATAGTGCTAAACATGGTAAGTAGTAAAATAATCTAGGTGTATGACCGTTAGATTCGATTTCCGTAAGGCGATTATAACAGTAAACAAGAGCGTATCAGTCAAACGTTTTGCAGCAATATTTGACTCGAATAAGGCTTATAAGGCTATCTTGAGGCAATTTGCATCTCTCGTAACTGTGTATAAACCTGTACACAGAGCGATTAAAATCTACACGTAACACGTTTTCTGTCTTAGTATAAACAGAAATACCTGTTAATTTCTATAGTTTTACCTTAATTTAGGGCTGATTTGTCCTTATTTACCGTTTTATATGCTATTCACTAAAGTGATATTCGCCTTTTAGTTAGGTAAACGAAACGGTATGGCGGCTCTTTTAAAGGTTTTGAAATACTTTTCGCGTTTTCTTTACGTACAATTAGGTTTTGTTAATACGGCATATTATTCTATACTAAAGCGATCTTTACCTTTTAGTAAGGAGAAAAGAATATGATATTTACATATTTGACATTTAGGTCGATTCATCGTATCTATGTCAATGATTGGGGAACTGTCATGCATACAACATAAAAATTATGACGATACTCATTGAGGTAGTCCTGTAGAGTTCCTTTTTCATCATTCAGTTTTTGTTGTAATAGCCCAATGTAATTATTTCGGTCCATGGTGTTGCACCCTATACGGCAATGGTTATTGCAAGTCTTCTTCCACAATATTCTCAACTGAAATTAAAAAGTTATTTGTTCCCTTAAAAATGTTTGAGGAAGGCGATGGCTGGCACATGCGTCAACTCGTGAACGGGTGCTGCTAGAGGATACTGGTCTGCTCTGGATGCTAGTGCTAATGACATCAACGGAAAAAATAAAAACTTTTAACACTGTTCCCTCTTGGCATGTCGCATGTTCCTATTTCATAATTCTTGTTTTTAAATAAAAAATGTCATAATTGAAAAAAGTCACGGACCCTGGAGTCAGTAGAGTGTAGATTTTTAAATAAATAAATAAAAAATATGTCATATAATGTACTGTTAATAGTATTGGAATACAAGTTATTATAAACTGACTTCCGGATCTCAATCAATTTCAATTTTGTAATATTGTTGTATTTCTGTAATGTTTTGTACCTCATGTCTCTATTATTTGCTTACTGATTTCGAATATTCTTTTGGTCTCATTAAAACCTTATCAAAAAGGGTTCAGTAGCTTTTATGGTATCAATGAAAATCTTCAAAAAATGTGTTGTTCAATTTTGAAGATATATTACTATTTTACAAAAATTAGCACAACCAACTGAAACCAAACCGATTTATCATAAATTTAAATGAGACCCTTTCAAATAAGAAAAGCGTTTTCCAAATCACTTTATAAATGATAAAGTTATTAGGTATGAACAAATTTCGAAAAATTTAAATTATCACTGTTATCTAGTTCAGACGACAATGACGATGAATTATATGATAGAATTTGTATAGTGGCAGCGATAAGTCTGAAAAAACGGAAGGAAAATAAGAAGAATATGGATGGAAAATATTAATTATTTCAGAAAAGTGTGATAAGTGAAGCGAGTAATCGCACGCCTTACTCGCTTATAGCCGAGCTACACAACTATCGGAACTACGCACTCGCTCGCCAACTCGTTTATAATTCTAGCTCTACTCGTTCATCCTCGCCGGTGCTGAACTTCATTTACATGAATCATAATTTTGAGATAATTGAACTAAAAGGTTTGTATGTCTAATAAAAAGTGATACTAACCGCAATGTTTTAGTGTTATACGTTAGATATTTTATTTCTGCGTAGGGCTGTAGGTATACCTAAATATAGTGACAACAATCTAAAAAATAGTAGGGTTAAATCATGTTTTTTTCAGCTGGATGACGCATTTAAATGGTTTTGCCTGTAGGCAACATATTTATCTATCTTCTAAACTTTTTACTTTAGCTCTGTGCTTTCGCCTTACTTAGATTTGTGTTGTATAGCGTTTGATCGTAGGTATTAAAAAATTCTTTAAATATTTTTTGCCTGTAGATAGTTTACCAGTTTAGTTTTATGTAGCAGCAGTGCAGTTTTAAGAAGCGCTCGTAGCGAAGTTTGTTTAGCTATTCTTAAACAATCACCCAAGTTAAGCAACGTCCGCCGCAGTCATGAGTTGGATGGGTGACCGCTAGTGTCATTACTACTGAGCGCTTCCGTGCTTCGGAGGGCATGTTAAGCTGTCGGTCCCAGTTGTTGTCTTAGGATGGCAGTCGTTAAAGCATGGTTGTAGGAAATTTTACGACTGCCCGCCTGGCTAGCTACCATCCTCAAGTAGAAAACCAGTCACCAAGTACCTAACGGTGTGTTCCGGCAGCTATCCTTGAGAGCCAGTAATTTTTTTTTTTTTTTATTTATTTCAGAAACACCAACAGTATACATATTAAATACTCATAAAAATATGTTTTAATGTTAAAATTCTGATACATATACCTTTTACAGGTGTCTACAACATTGTTCAAAAGTAAAGCGGTTATATATCGAAAAACATAATGTTACTAGAACTGATTTACAACAACATTGATAGGATAAATCATCAACTATAAATACCATCTCAATATACTAAATTTATTTAGTGTTTATTAGACTATTTATAACTTAATTTTATGCAATCATTACTTTTTTTATTGTTATAATGAATGAAGAAATCATATAGGTAATATAGGAAAACAAAAAAAAATAACGATTCTTCGAATGCAGAATAAGTTTGAACATGTCAGAACATGCCCCAAATAGGGACTTAACTAATTTACCCCTAAAACCATTAAATGAATCGTGAAATATATCCAAATCACCAAAAGAAGAATTCAACTCGTTGTAAGTACGACCTATTCTTAAAAGAGGAGAATTTCGTCCTAAGTTTGTTTTGGCGCTTGGAATTTTAAATATTTTCGATATTCTTTGGCGCGGATAATTATGCGGAATGGTTAACGAAATATCACTTAGAATAGAGGGACAGTCGATAAAGTTATGGATCGTTTTATAAAGAAAAGTAAGTTCACGAATTTTTCTACGGTCCCGCAATGCATACATTTTAAAGAAGGATAAACGATGTACGTAAGGACTTCTATGAGAGATTCCTGGACAAGAAAAGGCTAGCGACCGTGTAAACGCTCGTTGAATACTTTCAATTCGTTGAGAGTGCACTGTGTAATGGGGGTTCCAAACCACGCTCGAGAATTCAAGATAACTGCGCACCATAGAGTTATATAGTAAAATTTTTGTACTATATGATTTGAAACTTTTGGTATTTCGACGAATGAAGCCAAGCTGTTGAGCTGCTTTATTAACTATTGAATCGATATGCGCTCTAAAAGTTAATTGGCTATCGATTAAAACTCCCAAGTCACGCACCTCACTGACCTCGCTGAGAAAAGTATCGCTCAAAGTGTATACGGAATTAATAGCATTTTTCTTGCGCGTGTATTTAATATAAAAACATTTTTGGACCTTCAGATGCATTTGGTTTGTGTCACACCATTCTTTTATATTGTTTATATCAATCTGAATAAGTTCGATATCTGTGTTTCCATTAACTACTTTATAAATTTTAAGGTCATCTGCAAACAGTTTATATTTACAATGTTTTATTTGCTTAGTAATATCATTGATGAATATAGAGAAAAGAATAGGACCCAAATGTGACCCCTGTGGAACGCCAGAATTAGCATAATACTTTTCCGAATCATAGCCATTAATGGAAACTATCTGTTCTCTTTTTTCTAGATAAGAATAAAACCAATTTAGAAGCGACCCATGGAAACCAATATTTTCTAGCTTTTTTACTAACAAGGAATGACTAACCTTATCAAACGCGCTACTAAAATCAGTATATACTGCATCCACTTGATTCCCTACATCGACTTCTTAAGACAATTCAGAAATGAATCTGACCAAGTTTGTTTCGACAGAGCGACCTTTAATAAAACCATGCTGGTGTTCCGAAAGAAGCGGACTAGAATGATGAGATACTATTGGACTTATAAGTGCTTCGAATAATTTTGAAAAACAGTTTAGGATTGAAATTGGTCTGTAGTTTTTTACGTCCTCAGCGTTTCCTTTTTTATGAAGAGGTATAATCTTGGCTCTTTTCCATACTTCAGGAAACTCTCTGTTAACAAAGAGTAGTTCATTATGAGCATCAATGGTAGCGCCAGTCCAGAACCACAACGCTTGACTAAAATAGGTGGGATGCCATCGAGTCCTGGTCCTTTATGAACATCTAATTGCTTAATTTTCTTCAAGACTTCACGCTCTGTAAATTTAATATTGCCAATACAATTATGGTGATGAATAATATGAGGAACACTCATATTCAGTCCATGCGGTGAAACGTTGGTACTGGAGGTGAATGCCTTCGCAAAATTATTGGCAAAAAGATTAGCTATCTCTTTACCAGAATAGGCAGTTTTCTCTTCCATGAACATTTCTGCAGGGAGTGTCGATCGTTCTTTACGTTTATTTTTTACAAAGCGCCAAAAAGCTTTCGGATTCTGAGCAATGTTTTCTTCTGTTTTTTTTATATATTTTGAATACAGAGTATCAAACAGTTTATGACCGCGTTCTCTCAGAATACTGTACTCAACCAAGTCACGAGGGTTTTTGTATTTGCGATATTTTACTCGCAACTTGTCCTTTTCAGCCAGCAATTTGACTAATGACTTATTAAACCAAGGAGGGAATAACTTTCTACTATATTTATACTTAGGTACAAATTCATCTATGGCATTGCCTAATACCGTGTATAGGATAGAGGTCATTTCGTTCACTGAAACGCAGTCCGTAAAAACTGCGTTCCAGTCCGTGTGTTTTAGACGTAATGTGATATCGTTGAAGTTCGCTTTAAAAAAAATTAATTCAGTTGTCAATTTTGGACGAAGAAACTTAAATTCGTTGTGTGGTAACGTGAGAGATAGAGGAGGATGTTTACGGTCGAGCTTACTCAACAGATCAGGAGGTACAGTTACAGAAAGGTTGGTTATTGTACTAATGGCAAGATCTAATGTTCTGTTATCTTCATTACGTATGTCATTAAATTGATGCATACCGGACATGGAAATAAAATCTACCAAGGCGGTTCCTAATGCGCTGCTATAGTAAGAAGGCGTTGTAGAATTATTACATTTGGTCCATTCTATGAAAGGTAGATTAAAATCTCCTAGTAGGATAACTTCGTCAACTTGGTTTACATAGTTAATAGCATTGTCCAGGAATACGGTTAACACGTCTAGTTTCGCAGGCGAAGGGATGTAGACAGCACAGATAGCAACCTTCTTTATATTTTTACCTGCACTTATCTCAACAACTACCCAAATATCTTCGCAACTGGATTCCCAGGCTTGCAAGCGAGTTGACTTGATGTTACGTGAGACTGATATCATACCCCTCCACCGTCTTTTTTTTCGTGTGGAGATGACCCAGAAAACACACGATCACGTCTATGCACAACATAACGAGAATCAATGAATTCGCTGCTATTTACACTTGGATTGAGCCAAGTTTCAGTAAAGGACACAATGTCATAAGAAGTTTGCAGTACATTGTTAAAAACGTCATTTGTTTTAGTTTTTATGCCTCGTATGTTTTGATAGTATATAGTAGCCATTTGTATTTATCATAAATACCTAAAAAATAATAAAATAATTGTAGGTTAGCCTGAACAACACCTACGACCAGATCATCGCTTACCAGATAGTCAGATATAGTGGTCAAAGGCTAACCTATCAGGCTTTAAAAAAAAAAATTACTTTATCTACACTAAATTGTTATTATAATGTTTTGTCTCATAAAGTTATGCATGAGACAAACATGTTGTACAAGTTCAGTTCGATCTGAATCATGCAAACCAAAAACATGGCTATCCATGCTAATGTTAACCTATTTAAATAAAACAACAAAAAATAATTTTCACCTGCTTGATTTTTCTTTAACCAGCCTTTATTAAACAAAATACTACGAACTATATACAACAAAATGTCATAATTGAAAAAAGTCACGGACCCTGGAGTCTGTGGAGTGTAGATTTATAAAATAATAAAAAATGAAAAAAACTATATACAACACTACAGCTACTACAATAAAAGCATTTACACGACCTATAAGTCATAGCAGTCTAAATGCTCCAGCTCAGTACCAGTTGGCAGCGTGCCCAGCATGCTGGCAGTGCGGACCGACCGGACAGCGGATGTCCGCTGTGCCCACCACGGTGTCCATCACCATGGCAGCGGCAGATATCCGCAATGTTGGTGAACAATCTAAAGAGAATGTGAAGTAGGAATGGCCCGCCAGACACTACACCTCTACGTCCCCAACCCCTAAATTAGGCGCCGATGAGCGCTTCAATGGCAACCCCAATTTGCGTGCCACACGCGTTGTCAATAGGCACCCCTGTGCCCCCGAGTCCAAGAGGGCTCGTACCCTGACGTAGTCCCACTTCGGACCCCCAACCCGTACCATGACGGTGGGAAGTAGCACTGTCCGCGTTCCTACCCACTTATGAGAGCCGACTAGCTATAGGCTAGACGGCCCTGGCTGCACCGGCAGCCTCCACTCCGACGAGTAGTAGGGGGGACGACCACACATCGCCATCCTTGGCGGTGCGTACTCTGCTGCCCTACCGTACCGGTAATAAGGAGGGTGGTACTCAAGCCGCGGGTACTTGTGGTACGGCGGTGAGTAGTACGCGTAGTATACAGGCATTTTTTATATTCTGCACCCACCACGGCGTCCCTATCACAGTAGTGACCGACCAATGACCAAAATTCACAAATCAAATTTTTACCGAATTTACCAGACACCAACAATATCCAACTATTTTTGTTAGAATTATTTTAAACAAATATTTTTGTTAGATATTTCATATTTTCGTGTTATCTTTGTTTATTTCCTAATTGTGTGTTGTTTTTGTGTTATGTAAATTACCGCCGCTAGTAGCGGACCGTCCTGCGTCGTTTTTAGGCCTTTAGAGTCAAGAGTAAAAAAGTTATCAACATTTTATAGTCATATTTTTCAAATTTCGTGTAACTATTATCCAAATTAAAAATCCGGTTTCAACATTTTTAAATAGCTCCACGCATCAAAACACGCGGGCCGCGATCCTCGATCGTTTCCCGTTGGATTGAGCGCGATCGGAGCTATACTTTTTGAAATATAACAAAATCATAGAAATATACCTAACTTTAAGCTCTACAGTTAATTTTATGATGCCCAAATGATAATGGGATGATTGAACGATTTCACGCTATATTATACATTATTCTTGAACATCTGAGAATACTCAAACTTGAGAAACGGAATGAGCCCGCAGTTACTCTTATGCCATATGCTGTTTTGGCATATAATAGTTCCATACATAGTTTTACTAAATTCAGACCTTTGGATCTCATAACTGGACACTTTGACCCACGTGACCCATTAGACATTGATATAACTGTACGACTATTTCAGCAGTACTCGCAAGACCATCGTAACCGTATGAACCAAGTTTATGACATAAATAACGAGACTTTCTTGCACGATAGGGCTCAACTCACTGAAAATCGAAACAAGGTCCGCGAACCTGAATGGGAAAAAAATACACTCCTGACCAACAAGTATTTGTACGCAATCCCATAGCATCTCGACAAAAACTAGTTACACACAAGACACAGTACTTGCAGATATCCCTATCCATATATACACAAAAAAGAAGCGCCGTAGCTAAGTCCCGCCTTAAGCGAAGTCCTAAATCTCCTTCTTTGTTACAGGGCATTACTGCTGACATTACTACTGCATCAGGCCCTAGGACAAGATCTAACGATGACTCGTTAGGTAACGGACCTGGACTTCTCCCTTTTAAACTAGGAGATACAAAATTAATTTCTCATTATTTTTTTTTTGTTATTGTGGCGGAACTAGCCCAAGGCCCACCTGATGTTAAGTGGACTAACCTCTGCCTATAACAGATGCATTTCGTCTCAAGTAACGAATTGCACTTATTATGGAAATGCCGCAATATGACGATGCGAAACCCAAAGACCGTCCATCTGTCATCCTGAACTCACCAGACCTACAAAATCTACACGCTGTCAACACTAAAATGGCATTAGAAACTTCAACCCATATACAACAAATCACTAACGAATCTATCTACCACACTACAATACCTGTCTACACCTTACTAATGAGTGCAGCCGTACCAATTAGTGCACTTTTGTATCTCCGCTTGCGAAGGTAACGTCATCAATGAGACAGTTCTTGAAGCAATGATGGCTCAGTGGCATTGGCTATGGACTGCCGCGCAGCAGGTCCATGGTTCGAATCCCGCCGCGGGCTTGAGCTTCATTGCACGGTGGAAGGGCATTTTGCGAATGCCCGTCTGGCTAGCGACCACCCTCAAGTAGAACATCTGTCGCCAAGCACCTAACGGTGTGTTCCGGCAGCAGTCCTTGAGAGCCAGTGAAATTACAGGCACATGAGACTTAACAAGTATGTCTCAAGGTGTCGGGCGCAGTGCAATTCGAGACTTGTGACGAAATGCATCTGTTATAGGCAGAGGTTAGTCCGCTTAACATCAGGTGGGCCTCGAGCTTGTTCCGGCACAATCACATAAAAAAAAAAGTCATTCCAGAGCAATAAACAGTATAAACACTGACGTTCCTGAAATGCTGTATGCCACCCCTTCTACAAGACATAGCAAACCTAGTCAAATTAGGGTTGATCATAAAAGCATATCAGCGACCCTCTCGAACAAGGCTCTTGAATAGTCGCTGATCTACGGGGGAGGTGTTACATAGTAACTGTACTGTAACAGCCGGATCGTCCACTGCTGAACACAGCCTCCCCTATTTAGGGGGTATTTGCCATAATCCCCACGGTTGGCAGGCGTCTTGGAGATCGCAGTGTAAGTTGGCAGTTCTTTAGAAGGCGCTGCTGCCCACCTTCTAGTAATTTTCCCTTAGTCGCCTCTTACGACACCCACGGGATGATATGGGGAGGTGCAATTCTAACCCGGCACCTCACGGGGCATAGTAACACTACACGGGAATCGTCTTTCAAGCAAACACCGCTCGACGACACCAAATGCTAATGTAGCATTTATCGGACATCAAATTCTGCACTTTTGTAACTAGCATCGGGCAATTGTCACGTATTAATTCGATTAATTATTCATAAGATATTAATTGTAATTTTTACAATTAAATTTAATTTAAATATTTTTTGTATTTTTTTGCATCATCTGACCTCGTATTTGACTTACATATAAATGACAATCACAGATTACCCCATCTAGATTCCGCAAACAAGACGGAGGTCGCGCGCCACGCTTTGGCGCAAATGGTTACATATAAATGAGCGCTTTGAATCATAGCTTCAGTTTCGACCAAGTGTCAGACCCGTAAGCGCCTATACGCTCCCGTGCTTTAGCGCCAGTGAAAATTTGTTTTGAATTAATAAAATAAGATACAATTCTACATGTACAGTGAAATGGTATGAATAGTTATCTTGGAGTTCAAATTACCAAAAAGAAGGAATAAGATTTAATTAATCAGTCAGATAATCTTGTTTTACTGGTTATAAGAGGGTATACTAATTGGGTAAAGATCGTTTCTTGTCTCTGTTCCACATGGTAGCTGTTGCAAGTTTTGTCTCGTTTTGGCGAAAGCACGTGCAACGCTAGTGTTGTGAAATTCTCTAAATTAAAGACGGTGTCGACATCGACATCGAAATGATATAAACATTAAAACAGCAGTCAGTATATAAGCCTAGCAATTATATTTTTGAACAACTCATTTTTTTAAGGTTTCCTATATTACCCACCAGGGAATAACAAGTTTTACATCGTTTTTTAACCTTCCAAAAAAGGAGGAGGTTCTCATTTCGTATGTTTTTTTTAGAGTTCCGTACCCAGAGGGTAAAAACGGGACCCTATTACTGAGACTCGCTGTGCGTCCGTCCGTCCGTCCGTCCGTCCGTCTGTCACCAGGCTGTATCTCAAGAACTGTGATAGCTAGACAGGTGAAACTTTCACAGATGATGTATTTCTGTTGCCGCTATAACAACAAATACAAAAAGTTTGCCAAGTGCGAGTCGGACTCGCGCACGTTAAAACAAAAAAGGTTATTAAAGGTTATATGAAGTCTAATGTTGTATAGCTAATGGTCCGGAACCTTTCGTGCGCGAGTCCGACTCGCACTTGGCCAATTTTTTATTATTTTCTTACCTCAGAACTTATGTGTAGGTGAACCGATTTGAAAAATTCTTTTTTTGTTTGAAAGCTGATGCTTATGATTTCCTCCCATTTAAATTTCATAAAAAATGGTCAATCCGTTATTGAGTAACACTCCAATAACTGAACAATATTTACTTAATGATATAGTCGTTGACAATGAAAGACAATCGATCCCGTAAGAAGCAAAGGTCACTAAAGAGAGTGAAAATTTTTTTTTTCTCCAAAAAATGAAACCGACTTCAACACCCAAAAAATTAAAGAACATGTCGAAGTCTGTACCATGCGCACAATATTGTGATAATAGGTACTTTTGAACTATCATGGTACCGACTTCAACAAGTTATTTCACACTTTTGGGTGTTGAAGTAGGTTCCATTTTTTGGTTAATTTATTTAAAAAAAAATTATATATACCTAGGTATATACGCATCTGAGTCAACAAGTAGGTATTTGCAGAAAATACAATACTAACTATATTATTTTTTAAATATGCAGAAAGAAAACTACCTTGATTGTTCAGAGAAGTCTAGGAAAAATATAAATATTATTTTTATCGACAAGATTCACACGTAATTTCCGCAAGTATAATATGTTCCTACGACTCAGCCCATCCCTGCGGTGAGTGTCCGCTTGGTATATTAACTAGAGCGACCTTGAAATAGCCAATGAGAGCGCTTTTGTTTTAGTCCCCGCAACCCGCACCTACCTCTAACTTTGGTGAGCTCGGATACGAATAAAAATCTTGTAATGTGGTATCTAGAGGGGGTAATCTGTGATGACAATACACACAAAGTAAAGTAGTATTAAATTAAGCAAACAATGGAATTGGTAGGCTCTACAATTTCACAAGGCCCTACCTCACAGAAACTGTATCTTATGAGACAAAGTTCCTACGCCAGTGTTCATAATTCATATAGCCCAATAAACCATGTCAAACAACAGAACAGAACTCAGAAGATAGATAAATTCATTCCTCTTCAAAAATATTTGATCAGAGCACACCTGCTCAAACCAATACGTACTAATAATTGTAAACATCATTTCTTCACCATGTCTACAATATATTGATATTAAAACGATTGCGTGTTTTAACAATGGTTATCTCCATCTAGCGGCGGCACTTAAGACTGTGCTTTTTTTTTAGTTTGCTATTGGAATCTTACAGTTTAGACATTTTGTTCTTAAAGTAAATGGTTGATTCTGTCGGTTTACAATTTGTTATTTGTTATTAGAAAGGATTTTTTCAATAATAATAAATAAATCCTAAATATGCAGTTCTCACAGAAGGGAAACGTATCCTTTATGGTCATGTAAAACATAATTATCTCAATTGAAAAAGTTTAATCCAATGGGTGGTAACTGGTAGAGTCTGGCCAATGACAAAAGAAAGAAGAGGACATGAACTTTATGGTCGTATCGGGTGCCAAAAAAGAAAGTAAAATGGCGTCGGCTCCGCCCATTTCCCAGTGTTGTCCATGATTGTAAATTATTACTCATTATTTATTACAAGTTCGATTAATCGATCAAAATGTCAAAAATTATTACAGTAGGTAAGTACATATTATTTTATCTTATCTTATATAACAAAGTACTCTGAGTTCTTATCTTTTGACATCCACATCCACCAAAATAGGAAGTACTACTTACTACTTTATTACTTTACTACAAATAATTACTTGTAAATTTAAATTGAGCGCCTTAAAATAAGACAGTTGCAAATTTTAGAGATACGTAGAGCATTTCTCTATGCTTCAGTGGTTTGACCGGTCGAGTTGTTTGCAACCGAACGCTTACCTTTTGGTTATGATATACGTTGTAGTATGAAAAGTTGCACTCAGAGTGCGATCTCACGTAGCAGCGCCAAATTCAAAATAAGTAGGTATCAGGCGTATAAAACTCTACAATACAATTTATAATGGGTGACAACTTGGTGGTAGTCTCAATCAAAAGGCTAAGTGGGTACCACCGCAGTGACAGATATTCTGGCCAAAAGCAGTATTGTGCAAACACTACTGTGTTTAGGATTAAAGAGCCAAGGAGGCATAACAAATTGTTACGGAGTGACGAGGTAAGTGCAGTGTCAAGGAAGTAGATTGGCACTGTTACTGTAGTAGTCATTTCCGGTTCTTCTACTCATCAGGAGTTATTCCAAAATCATGGGAGATAGCTTTGGTGCACCCATCCCTAAAAAAGGTGACTGCTCAGATCTAATTAAATCGTTATTTTCGAGATATTCATAATTGTAGCAAGACAATTCGAGAGATCAATTCTTCAAGGAGAAAATTTTCGTCTGAAAACAATATGGCAAAAGTAAAGGAAAATTATAAAATTTATGTATAATTTAAAATTTAATTAACAATAAAAAAATATTAATTTAAAAACATATTTATAAATAAAAGTCAATTATTAATAGAAAATTTAGTTAATATATAAAAAAATGACTGATTATAATAGTGATACTAATAAAATAATAACTGATTTATAACCAAATATGGAAAAATATATAAGTAATCTTCAATTGAAAATTATATGAACATTTGTTATACATATGTTTATAAAATTTGCAAAAAAAATAAATTGGCGTATGTAAATAAAATAAAGCTGTCTTGACTGTGTGATTGTGAATTTTAAAACATATTTTTCCTTGTGTTTTCCTAGTTATCTTTAAAACACCCAGTTTTTTTTATGGCATTGCGAAAACAATCAATGTTTTAGAAACATCGATATGTGTATTAATACATCTTATTAACATCGATGCAACAGATCGATGCATTAAATCGGAAAAAAACATCGATGTATATTTTAAATGTCCATCTCTAGTTCTACTCAACAACCAGAAACTAAGATGGCGGGTTGGCCGATGGGCATGACCAAAGTGACGTCATATGTTATTGTTGCAATTTTAGAAAGCTGCAAAAGTAATGTTGTCTCTTGTTACATTAATACAATCACATGCGTGGGAGTGAAATGCATATTTTTTTTTATTTCTGTGTTGAAATGCATCGTATTTCTATAACGTACTAATGTATAGGTCATATATTTCTAGTCCTCTTCTTTCTTTTGTCATTGAGTCTGGCCAACGAAAGCTGTCCACGCATTATTTTCAGAAGTTTTGATATGGCAATAATTTAAGACTGTCAAAATTGACACATGTCACATTGACATTTCGTACTTGAGTCATCTTGTGTTTACGTGCATCATATTTTCATTGATTTTGTTTAAAATAATGCCGAAAATAATCAAAAGTTCGACGAGGTAGCTTCTATTGACAAATATAAAGACATAAAAAGTGATTTGAATCAGAAATCTGCAGAGAAAATACTACGACTGGATTCAATCCTTTCACTTTTAGGTTAGTTTATTGAATTTCTAATGAACAACTTGATACTTTTCGACTATTTGTAACAAATCGCAATATCTTACACGGTGTAATTACTTTTCAGGAAGTATTGACAACGAGGAGACAAAACTTAAAATATTGGGTGCAGTAACGAAATTGAAAAATCGAAAAAAAATAAATGGTGACTTCTGAATCACATTATTCAGAAAAGATATCTTCAATGACAGGTATTACTTTAGATTTTTAACAGTTAATTCGAAGGGTTTATATACATTAAAAAATATAGTAGAATATTTTTTTCTCTTATCTTTGTATTTTATTATGGTTTTTGACTTTAATGATGATTAGTATAATAATATACTGTAACATAATTTAGATATTTGTTCCCTTCAGATGTAAGCGTGAAGACCCTCAGAAGAATTAAAATTGAAGGGTCCAAAAATCAAGGACAGTGGAATACTGCGGGGAAAAATCGACCACAATTAGCAACATTTTCCAATTTGGATAATTTTGATATTTCAGGTATAAGAAACAAAATAAACGAATTTTATAGAGTTTGAAAATAAGTCCCAACACTGAGATGTCTGCACAATGAGCTGAGAGAATTTAGGGGATGCCGCTAAACCCTTAGAACATTCTTACTCAAGAACGGGTTTGAGTTTCAAAACAATAAAAATTAACAGGCTTTATTTACAGAAAAATATGAAATTGCGGCATGGAGACATAGATTATTGAGGACAATACATATAAAGAAGCTAGAAGGTAAACAGATTATTTACTTTGATGAGACCTATGTACATCAGAACAATAAAATTTAAAAAAATGCGACAAGGACCTTCAACAAGTGGTGTCCCTACTAATACATTGTCAGGAAAAAGACATATATTATATTATTGTGCATGCAGGATTGGAGGAAGGGTTTGTGCCAGGTGCGTTATTGGTATTCAGCACAAAATCTACATCAGCTGACTACCATAATGATATGAATGCTACCAACTTTATGAAATGGTTTGAGGAAATGTTGATACCTAATCTCACTAAACCTAGTGTTATTGTGATGGAATATCCGAATATGGCTTCAAGAGAATAATATTCATTTTGAAGAATATCACACCAAAGCTGAATTAATGTGTTTAGTGAAAGATAATAAATCTGCAGTTGTTTACGAAGCAGAAGTACTTCTAAAATAAACTTACCAACAATCATGAAATTTTGTTGCTGCCACTGTATCATTGTGACCTCAATGCTATTGAGCTTGTATGGAGTCAAGCGAAAAGTAGCGAGCAAAAATATAGGAATACCAGGGTCTGAAAAGCACAATTTAATAAAACAATGTTTTCTATCCATAACTGCTGAAGACTGGAAGAAGTGCACTGATCATGTACTAAATGTGGAAAATCAGTATAAATTCAGGGATCATATTACTGAAAATGAACTTGAACCATTCATAATTCTTCTTGGGGACAGTAGCAGTACCAGTGAAGAAAGCTATGAAGCTGATTCAATAATATCAGGTGTAGAGTTTTTGGAATCCGATATTAACCAGACTCATAGCTCCTATGTTTTGTAAGGCTAAATTACGAATTGTGGCAAGTGCTTATCAATTAAAGTCCTTGTCTGTACATGCAATTATGGATTATTTAAAAATAATAAAAAAGCAGAAATAAAGTGCGGAAGAAATATTGCGACTGCTATTTATTCGATCTCTGCCATCATCATCTGTATTATACAGCTAATTATGAAAACAAAACCACCATTTGCATACCTGGAATAGTCAATAACCAAGCACTGCTTATGATTGTGTTTAAACTTCTATTCAGTTCATATATACCTACAGTTTATGGATGAAGCATTTGGTTAATGGGAACCTGTTAAAAAAATATTCAGTGAAATTACTGGAGGGCACAGTACCAAAAGATTTGGTAATATCAACTTTGTTTGCGTTCTGACTAGTGAGTATGATATATTATTCTCACATTATAGCTCATATCTGTATCTATAACTTGTGTTACGAATAAAATACACATATATGTTCATCATCAGTGAGAAGACATTAATACTGGTCAATAAAGCCTCCCCTTGTATGTGAACATAACATTATTGCATGGAGCTGTCTTAAAGGTACTGTAGTTGCTTATTAGAGTATTGTGAAGTATGAAAGGTTTCATGAGTTTTACTAAAATAGCAGCCCTTTTAAAAATAAGGATTTGCAAGCAGGTTTAGCTGTTATATAGTATGTAATTTATTTTGTATTATTTATAATATGTAAATGTTATGTTATAGTTAGTAAATTGTCACTGGAGTATTTTTGCTTATATATAGTTGTAGGTACCTTAAAGAAATGAAAAACAGCTGCATCATATAGCTTATTTATGGAAGTTCTAATCTCAACTACATATTAGTTTTTGATTGTCTATTGAATATACATAAACAACAAGACATGTAAAAACTAAAATAGTAATTATATTATAACAATTATATATCTGGATATAAGTTTGGTTTAAATGCTTATGTATATTTTGATAATAGAGATAGGTTATATACTCATTTCAGTCTTGTCGACATCTTAAATATGTATACAAATAATTTTCATTGTTCAACAGTAATGTACATTGTTCAACAGTAATGTACATTGTTTCTAAAACAGCTGCATCATATAGCTTATTTATTGAAGTTCTAATCTCAACTACATATTAGTTTTTGATTGTCTATTGATTATACATAAACAACAAGACATGTAAATACTAAAATAGTAATTATATTATAACAATTATATATCTGGATATAAGTTTGGTTTAAATGCTTATGTATATTTTGATAATAGAGATAGGTTATATACTCATTTCAGTCTTGTCGACATCTTAAATATGTATACAAATAATTTTCATTGTTCAACAGTAATGTACATTGTTTCTAAAACAGCTGCATCATATAGCTTATTTATTGAAGTTCTAATCTCAACTACATATTAGCTTTTGATTGTCTATTGAATATACATAAACAACAAGACATGTAAATACTAAAATAGTACGAGGGTGAATCAAAAAGTTCTTAGAAGTGCATATATATGAAACCTTTTTGGATCAAGTTCGATATTCAAATTAAAGAGTGTCTATCACACTATATTTATGCAGACTGTCACTTATTTTTGTCAGTTCGTTCGCATGTAATAAATTTTTTTGTGCAACGAGTTGCTAAAAAGTCAAAATTATGGATAAAAGTGAGTTACGTGCGGTGATAAAATATCTCAGTTTGAAAAAAATGTCTACGAAGGAAATTTTTTTTGGACATTCAGCAGACATTAGGGGGTGATGCTGTACCCTATTCTACGGTTGCGTACTGGGTGGCTGAATTTAAAAGAGGTAGATCAAGCTGAGGGATGAAGATGGCGACTATCGCATGAGAATGAACCATGAGCTGGATCATCTAATCAAGAGCGAAACTATAGTTCGGTGGATTAAAGCACAAAGATTGAGATGGGCAGGACATTTGGTGAGAATGGAAGACAGCAGAGCTATAAAAATTCTCTCGAATTGGACTCCACAACAGTCACGACCACGGGGCAGACCAAGAAAGAGCTGGATTAACTGTGTGGAAGAAGACCTGAGTAGAATGGACAAACTCACAGCATGGCGGAGGACAGCCAAAGACAGAGCAAAGTGGTGGAAGCTGGTAGAGGAGGCCAAGACCCACAAAGGGTTGTAGCGCCGAAGGAAGAAGAAGAAGAGATCAAGCTGTAAAGATGACCCGCGTTCTGGGCGGCCTTCAACCTCCGTTACAGAAGAAAATGTCAAAAAGGTTGAGAATCTGGTTTTGGAAGACAGAAGAATGACTATAAAACATATAGCTGAGATCCTAAAGATATCTTTTGGTAGCGTTCAATCCATTTTAATTGATTCACTGGGGTTCAAAAAAGTGTCTGCAAGATGGGTGCCAGGAATGTTAACCGACGAAAACAAAAAGCGACGTTTGGAAATTTCCAAGCGTAATCTCGAAATGTTCCAGCGTGATCCGGATAATTTTTGCCGTCGTCTTGTCACCATGGATGAAACGTGGGTCCACCATTTTGATCCTGAAACTAAAAGACAAAGCATGTCTTGGAAACGACCATCCTCTCCATCCATTAAAAAATTTCGAGTTGCTCCTACCGCTGGCAAAGTTATGGCCTCTGTGTTCTGGGATAGTGAAGGAATCCTTTTTATTGATTACATGCCAAAAGGCCAGACGATTACTGGACCCTATTACGCAAATTTAATCCCGAAAGTGCGTGAAGCGATTAAAGAAAAACGTCGTGGAAAACTGTCGTTGGGCGTGTTGTTCCTTCAAGATAACGCTCCTGCTCATCGATCGGAAGTTGCGGTCAACGCAATCCGCTGTGCTGGCTTCAATCTCCTTGACCACCCACCATATTCTCCGGACTTAGCCCCAAGTGATTTTCACTTGTTTCCAAAATTAAAAGAGGAAATTCGTGGAACAAAATTTCACGATAATGACGCGGTTATAGCTGCCGTAGAGGACTTTTTCGAGAGTCAAGAAAATATTTTTTTTTCACAAGGAATAAGGAAGTTAGAAACGCGTTATTCTAAATGCATTGCATTGGATTATGTAGAAAAATAAAATATTATTATTTAAATCTTTGCATTTTTTAATATTGATTCCAAGAATTTTTTGATTCACCCTCGTAATTATATTATAACAATTATATATCTGGATATAAGTTTGGTTATATGCTTATGTATATTTTGATAATAGAGATAGGTTATATACTCATTTCAGTCTTGTCGACATCTTAAATATGTATACAAATAATTTTCATTGTTCAACAGTAATGTACATTGTTTCTAAAACAGCTGCATCATATAGCTTATTTATTGAAGTTCTAATCTCAACTACATATTTGTTTTTGATTGTCTATTGATTATACATAAACAACAAGACATGTAAAGACAATATTATATTGTCCTTAGTAAGTAGTCATTTTTTTATTAAGTTAACACAACTCTTATCTTAAAAACTAACCTATTATAATAAATACTTAAAACATAGAAAGCCTACATTATAATTGAATTTAGTGGAATAACATCAGGCTATCCCTTAAACGCTGTTGGAACTTGGATCTGCCCAGAGCTGACGCACACCTTTTTTAAACAATGGCATGGGTATCACCTATCTTCAATTTCACATACTTACTAGATACACTATGGTAGTGTGGCAGTTCCCATCAGTACCCTAAACTTGTTGTACTGGACCTAAAGACTAATATTGTTATTTCTAATAGTTGCTTATCATATTTGGATCTAGTTATGCAGAAAACAGCCATGTGGCACTTTTCCAAAAATTATTTAATTTACCAAACTTTTTTCGATGCTGCGCGTCTTTTGCAAAAACTGCTAAGTCTGTATCTCAATGCAGCCAATATGGACATAAAGTGGATAACCTTTATTGCAGAAGTCAGCCAACCCATTCGGCTGCTTTTTACAAATTTCAAATGTTAGGAGGTATCCGCGCTTGAGTATAAAATATTGGCAGCCAATCCACGATGGGCTGTTTTATGTATAATTATTTGTTTTGAAATTTTTTAACCCCATCATGGCTGTTTTATGTCTTATTTATATGATTTCTTCAGGGTCGGCAATGCTCGAGTTATACCCCTGGTGTTGCAAGCGTCCATAGGCTACGGTAACTCGGTAACTGCCTACCATCAGGCGGGCCGTACGTTTGTTTGCCACCTTAGTGGTATAATAAAAAATATTACTGCAACAAAATATTGTATTATTTAAACCATGTTCACAATAGTAACTAAGTACATATCCTTCTAATATTATAAACGCAAAGAAAGTTTGTATGTATGGATGTTTGTTACTCTTTCACGCAAAAACCACTGAATGGATTTTAATAAAACTTTGCAGTAATATAGCTTAGACATCAGAATAACACATAGTCTATAATTTATAAAGATATTATGTGAATTGTCGAAAATATAACGATAATTGTCAAGTAAGTAAGTAAGAAAAAAATCAGCCATATTAGACCTGGCGTGCGCTGCAAAAACCTTAAGTGTCACACGCACATAACGTATAACGGAAATGTTTATCTTAAATTTACCTACAAAAAAGGTCGCGACAGCATAATATTAACATATAAATTGTTCTTTATTGATCTTGCTTCCGTTGGATTAAGCAAAGCCAACGGATTTTTTAGTCTAAGGATTCAATGGTACCACGGTTAATAGAAATCAGCATTTTCGTAGTACCATTGAGTCAATGGTACCACAGCAAAGGAACGATGATAATGGGTATTAAGAAAAATATTCTCTAGTAAATTAACAAAACTCTAACAAAAAATAAAGCTAACCGCGGGAACTCATATCAATCAATCAATCAATCATTTATTTACAAGAATACAAAGTTGTAAAAAAGTCCTAAACATTATGGCGATTTGTTCTTGTATCGTATATGTATATTTCGCCTGCATGCAGGCGTGCAGATATTAAAAATTATTTCTGTCACTTTGATCTAAAAATTCCTTTATACTTACAAAAGCCAGTCACATAATCAATATGATCGATGTATATAAGATACATTACCTCGCATAACAGGATTTATATGCAAAACAAATATAATAGTAGCACAAATATTAAAATGGCTACAATATGATATTTAACAAACATATATATTTTAATGAGGGATGCGACTTATCCCACTAATTTTATTTGTCAAATAATAATATTTATCATAGCTTAATTATTTAGCAATAATGTTTTACATACTTTGTTTTAAGTGATTTTGTGATGGTTTAGATGATACATTAGGTACATATGCGTAACACGGCAGAATTGGTACGTACTTCATTCATAATCACCACTTACTCCTTACTCAAATTATTTAAATTGAAGTGACGCTGTCTCAATAGGCAGTCAGTTGTGGTGGAGCTTCTCTTTCTCACCTTAAGAGTTGCACCTATTGTTCTTCGCTTGCTTTTCAACTTCACACTTACAATTACTTAGGCAACCACAAATCTATTTATTGTTTTTACCTATCAATTAGCACATAATATACGGTTTTACCCGTTGCGTAACACTGTACTGTGCCTATCACCCTGAGACAAAAGTACTAGATTGCTGCCGGAACACACTGTTAAGTGCTCAGCGGCAGATTTTCTACTTGAGGGTGCTAGCTAGCCAGGCGAGCAATCGCAAAATTCCCTTCCAACATGCGGTGAAGCTCAAGCTGGCGTCGGCGGAATGCACAGCATGCACTTGCAGCACGGCAATCCAAAGTTCATCATCAGGTGAGATTGTGGTCAAAGACTACCTTGCCAGTGACACAATACCAGTGAAGCAGTGTTAGCCGTACGTCATCACTGCTTCACTGATGATAAGTGCTGATGCGGTCGAGTGCACGGATCAAGTAATACTACGTTTTAATGAAGGTGGTAAACAGGCCTTACCTATAATAGGATCAGTCTCAAGGAAAGCTACTCAAACAAACCGTTAGGTGTTTGGCGACAGATTTTCCATTGATATATATGAAGATGCTTTTAGGGTTCCGTACCCAAAGGGTAAAAACGGGACACTATTACTGAGACTTCGATGTCCGTCCGTCCGTCACCAAGCTATATCTCAAAAATGGTGATAGCTAGACAACTGAATTTTTACAGATGATGTATATCTGTTGCCGCTATAACAACAAATACAGTGGGTTGAATTCAGTGGGTTGAAAGTCACCCGCGTCCGTAGGATATACCCTACACGTGACCCACGGGTGGTGCTAGACGTGGTGACAATTTCCTGGTGGTAGGCTTCGGCCGTGGTTTGAACCACCCACCGAATAAAGCCGTGCCGCCAAGCGGCTCTGCCGTGTTCCGGCACGATATTCGGTGCAACCGTTAAGGAGGGCAGGTCGGGGCAGTTGCGCTGCTAGAGATGACATGTTAGTTGGCACAGGACAAAGAACCGTATTAGGGGACTAGTCTCGGAGAGCAGCGGGATCCGAGGCACGGTTATCCGCTGGCCGACCGCAGACAGTAGGGGGCCCAAGTAGTGTACTAGCCACACACGAAAGGCTGCCCCGCCATCTAGCGAAAAATCCCAGAATGCGCCTTCGTGCCGTTTGGCGCACGGATGAGAGGACCCGATGGTTATTTCTGGGGGGGCTCGGGCGTCCCCGCTGTCTCCGGACTAGTCTCCAAATCGTGCGGTATCGGAGTTGTGTGCCAATGAGTCGGCAGGTAGCGTCTCGTCCCACTGCTGTCCCCCTACCTTATTTCACTCTATATTATGAAGAATAGAAAAAATAAGAAGTCGGTTCCACAGCGGATGCACGTCCTCTCGCTCCAAGTGCACCTCTCAAATATTCGAGGCCTGCACTCCAATGTCAACTCGGTCCACCACCACCTCGAGACCGCAAAACCGCACCTTCTATTTCTTACGGAGACGCAGATAACTTGTCCGGCTGACGTGGCATACCTCTCGTACCCTGGCTATGTCCTCGAACATAAATTAAGACCACGAGCTGGGGTATGCGTATATGCTCGCGATGACATTTGTTGTCGGCGTCTCCGTAATCTTGAAGACTCCAGCTTCTCAGTCTTGTGGATTTTGGTGGACATAGGCTCAGAGAAAATTCTATATGCCAGTGTCTACCGATCGCATAGTGGTGATCAGGAGACGACCAGGCTTATGGACTATCTAAGTGCGACGGCAGATGTGGCACAACATCAGTACCCTACCGCTCAGTTATTGTTACTGGGGGATTTCAACGCCCACCACCAGGAGTGGCTGTTCCCTCACCAGAACACTGATCATGCTGGGAGAGAGACGTATAAGCTAGCATTGACGTTAAATCTCACCCAGCTGGTCCATGGCGCTACTAGGGTGCCTGACGTTGACGGCCATACAGCCAATTGCTTGGACCTTCTGCTGACAACAGATCCAGACCGATACTCGGTGTCAGTTTCTTCACCTTTACGTAGCTCTGACCACTGTCTGGTGAAATCTGTATCGGTATACTCCCCGCCCGACCTCTGCCTTAAAGGCAACCGGCGGGTATGGCGTTACAAGTCAGCAGATTGGGATGAGATGCGATGTTTTTTCACATCTTATCCTTGGCAGTCTATTTGCTTCTCTTCTGGCGATCCCTCGGTTTGTGCGGATGCAGTAACGAGTGTGGTGCGTCAGGCTATGGAGTATTTTATTCCATTTTCTGATTCACCACAGTCGGGCAAAGCTCGCCCATGGTTCGGAGCTGAATGCAGACGCGCTGAAGTGCAAAAACATGAAGCATACGATGCATGGGCTGATGCTCGAAACCGGAAATCGAAGGACATTCGCGTTAAGAAGAGAGCTTTTAATAAGGCTGCCAAGTCTTGCAAAAAGGCCTTAAGAAGGGCACGCTTCAACCACATATGCCGAATAGGAGCTAAACTTGCTTCGTATCCTGCGGGCAGTAAAGCTTTTTGGTCACTGGCAAAATCGGTTGAAGCTAACTTCTGTCGCTCCTCCCTGCCTCCACTGCTGAAACCTGATGAATCACTTGCCCACACCGCAGAGGAGAAAGCGAACTTGTTTGCTTCTCTTTTTGCGGAATCTTCACGTCTGGATACTGGTGGCGAAGCACCTCCGTGTCTACCTAGATGCGAGGCATCTATGCCGGAAATTCGCATCCGTCAGACCGAGGTACGTAAAACGCTGCGTAATCTGGACGTGAACAAAGCAAGTGGTCCGGATGGGATACCAGCCATAGTCCTGAAAGTGTGTGCTCCTGAGTTGTCTCCTGTGCTGACGCGCCTCTTTCGCCTCTCGATAGAGACTGGACAAGTGCCGAAAACATGGAAGCTTGCTAACGTGCAGCCTGTGCCCAAGAGAGGCAGTCGTGCTGACCCTACTAACTACAGGCCCATTTCAGTCACTTCCATACTATGTAAGAGTATGGAACGTGTACTAAACCACAGGCTCTTGGCATACCTTGAAGCGAATGACATCCTCAGTGACCGTCAATACGGATTTCGCCGAAAACGGTCTACTGGGGATCTTCTTGCGTATGCCATTCACATCTGGAGCGAGGCATAGAACGGTACGGAGAGGCGCTTGCCGTTTCTCTGGATATCTCGAAGGCCTTTGACAGGGTGTGGCACGACAGCCTGACTAGCAAGCTTCCCTCATACGGCTTACCCGCTGGCTTATGTGCCTGGATAACAGATTTCCTGAGGGAAAGATCAATACGAGTGGTCGTGGACGGCTGCTCGTCTGATCAATTGGCAATTAATGCCGGGGTACCTCAGGGGTCAGTTCTTTCTGCAACCCTCTTCTTGCTGCACATCAACGATCTCCTTAAGCCCGGTGTTGTTGGGTATGCGGATGACAGCACTGTTGTAGAGAGATATTTTGCCGAAGCACGAGCTAGTGGAGCTCAAATCCAGTCTCTTAGAGAGGCCATGGTTGAGCGTATGAACTTGGCCTTGCAGGCAGTCTCCGATTGGGGTGATGCCAATCTGGTCAGCTTCAACGCCTCCAAGACCCAGGCATGTCTATTTAGCGCCAAGCGGAGTCCGTTCCATCTGACTCCCACTTTCCAGAATGTATCTCTACCCGTGACGAGCCAACTTGATCTGTTGGGTGTTACCCTAACATCGGACCTCAATTTTGGCTCGTACATTGAGTCCAAGGCTAAATTAGCTGCCAAAAAGTTGGGAGTTCTGGGGAAGGTTAGGCGGTATTTCACACCAGGGCAGCTTCTTAACCTTTTTTTTTTTTTTTTTTTTTTTTGACGCTGGGAAAAATGCGTTACGCATACCCCCCCATTGGGGGATGGGAGGGTTATGTGGGACTCCCCGGTAGAAGACCGGTATACCCACTAAACGACCCAGCGGCATTCCAGCATCGTCTGTGTATGGAGGAGGACTGGGAGACTGGCAGAGCCTTTACGTCCAGTCCTCCGCCGACGACCGCCCGCTTTACAGCGGGGCCTACACGCCCCTCCCTACGGGAGGGGCTCGGGAATGACCAGGAATGCGTGGCCATTCCCGCCCGACGGAGGTGGTGAGCATGTGCAATGCGAGAGAAGACGCCCCCGCGCCTGTCTCTCGCTACTCACCACCGGGAGGGGGAAGGTGATTATTCAATCGCCTTCTCCCACCCCTTCGACGTCTGCGCAGTGGCGCAGCAAGGGGGTCTTCCTCCCTTGCGCGCTCTGCCGCCTCCTTTTCAGAAATAACTACTTCGCAAAAGGAGGCGACCGCTGTCCAGGCCTCCTCAACCCCCAACATGGCATTGACCACGCTGGGAAGCGAGAGGTCTAGCCCGATAATATTCACCAAGCCGCGGCGCAGCTCGGTCCACGACGAACACACCTCTAGGGTGTGCTGCGCCGTGTCTTCCGCCGCGGGACAATGGTGGCACGCTGCTGCTTCCTCCCTTCCGATCCGGTGCAGGTATGAGCCGAAGCACCCATGCCCGGTCAACACCTGCACCAGACGGAACGAGAGGAAGCCATGGGGCCGCCCTAACCAGTCTTGAAGGACTGGCCCAAGCGCATCTAGCGTACGGCGCCCAAAAGTGGCGGCGGCGAGGTCCTCCGTCCAATGATGGACGACAGCTTCCCTCGCCTCACGCCGGACGGCCGCTCGCTCCTCCAAGGTGGGTGGCTCCCCGCGGGCTTTGCGCCCCGCCGTCCACTCGTACACTCTGGCGAGCACTCCCGCCTCGAGCTCCCAAGGAGGGGTGCTAGCCAGAGCGCACGCCGCTGCAAATCCCACCGATCGGTAGGCCCTCGCCACCCGCAGCGCAATGGCCCTTTGGGGCCTGCGGAGTGAAGTAGCGTTCTCCCTCCTTTGGAGGGAGTCCGCCCAGATCGGGGCCCCGTATAGGGCCATGCTCTTCAAGATGCCGGCGTACAAGCGCCGGCATCGTGCCCTTGGCCCCCCCACATTTGGAAGGAGCCACGAGAGGGCGCCCGCAACCTTGAGCAGGCGCGTTGACAGCCCGCTGAAATGCGGGCCGAAGCGCCACCTGCTGTCGAGGACTAGGCCCAGATATTTCATCTGGGCCTTCACCTCGATCCTGACACCCTCCACGACAATGTGGGTGTCAGGGGGAATGCGCTGCCGAGGCCCGTGGAAAAACACGGCCTCGGTCTTCTGCAACGCCACCCTCAATCCTAGTCGGCGGATCCTTCCCGCGACTAGCGATCCGCCGGCCGAGGCCAGACTCGCCGCCTCTCTAAAGTCTCCTCCCCGGGCGGTGAGAAGAGTGTCATCCGCATAGCAGATGACACTCGTGCCACGGAGGAGACTCCCTCGCAGCAGCCAATCAAATCCGATGTTCCACAGGAGTGGCCCCAGGACAGACCCCTGCGGAACACCGGACCCCACATCATACCGACGGAGCTGGCCCGTGCGATCTACAAGGAGGACAGCTCGGTCCCCCAGGTAGTCGGCCAGGAGACACCGCAGGTACCGAGGCACTCCATGATAGCGGAGTGCCTCCAAGATTGTCGAATGGGGAACGGAGTTGAAGGCATTGGCTATGTCAAACGACACAGCCAAAACCCCGTCCCCTGCCTCCGTCGCCTCCCGCACCTGGCCCTTGAGTCGGGCCAACGCGTCCACGGTCGAACGCCCCCTTCGAAAGCCGAATTGGGCGTCCGACAGGTCCGGCCCGACCCCCCGCAGGTGGCCTTTCAGCCTGTTGGCGATGATCCCCTCGAACATTTTACCGACCTCATCCAGCAAAACGATGGGTCGGTATGCCGAGGGGGAGTCCGCCGGGCGTCCCTCTTTCCGGAGGAGGCACAACTGCCCCTCCTTCCGAGGCTTCGGGAACCTTCCAGACGTGAAACACGTGCTGAATAGGTCCCGAAACCTCTCGCCCATTTGGAGGGCAGCGATGGCCACCACCCGTGCGGGGACGCCATCCGGCCCAGGGGCCGTCCTCTTCGCGCGGAGTCGGAGTACCTCCCCTTCAAACTCTGCCACCGTCACTGGAGAAGCCTCCTCTTCCTCCCCCTCTAGTGAGGCCGCCCCCTGAGGGGGATCCATTACTGGTGGGGTGAAGTTGGACCTGTCCGGGAACAGAGACCGGACCACCCCATCCAGCAACGACGGCTCGAGGGACTCCGTTAGTGGGGGACCAAAGGGGCGCAGTTTGTTCCGCGCCGCCTTATACGGTCTCCCATACGGGTCCCTGTCGAGGCCCTCCAGCATTTCGGCTCTCGCCGCGTCATTGGCAGCACCCATTGCCGACTTGAGGACCCTCTTTGCCTCTACGTAAGAAGCATACAAAAGGTCCTCGTTGGCCTCATCACGTTGGCTGCGCCGTCGACTCCGCGTGTATGCCCTCCTTGCTGCCACACAGGTGATCCGAAGCTCCGCTAGTTCCTCCGTCCACCAGTAAACAGCGCGACGGGGGGGTGGACGGCGAGACCGAGGCATGCTGGCATTGCACACCTCAGTCAGGGACTTCTTGAGTTCGGCCGCTGCGGAGTCCACATCCAGGACCCCGAGAGGAGGAGCGAGCCAGTCCTGGACGAACGCTGCCTCCATTGCCGCTTCACGGTTCAGGCGGGTGAGAGCCCACCGTGGAAATGGAGAGCGGCCCGAGGGGAACGTCCTCCGGGGGCTCTGGGTGGAGATGTCGAACCGCACATATCGGTGGTCCGACAAGGTCTCCACCATCTCCACCCGCCAGTTCACGACGCGGGCGGCTAGCACGGGGGTGGCGAACGAAACGTCGACCACTGACCCTCCCCGTTGCCGCACACACGTCTGGACCGTCCCTCTATTGAGGAGGGACACACCGGAGGAGGCCGCCCAGTACTCAACGGCGCGACCCCGGACGTTGCAAGCGGTGGCCGGGTTACCCCAGACTACCGATTTTGCGTTAAGATCGCCTAAAACGGCGACCTGGCGCGGCGCCGCCCTACCGACAACGGCGGTGAGGATTCCGAGAAAGTCCTCGAAATCCGAGAAAGGGCGGTTTGGGGAGAAATAGACGCCCACGAACGCTATATCTCCCAACGCGGCGGCCACATATCCCGGTCCCCTCTCTAAGAGCGAGAGGGGAGGGGAGTCTGTGGAAGACCGCGACACTATTGCCACCAAGCCATCCCGATCACCCAGCCAACGACTAGGGATCGAGTACGGCTCGGCAACTACCGCCACGTCCACCAACCACTCAGCTACGGACTGCATCAGCAGGTCCTGTGCTGCTTTGCAATGGTTGATGTTCGCCTGGAGGATGTGATGTTCAGCCCTATCCATCAATCGGACATCGCACCCCCCTCATCAGCCGCTGGGGTTCCCGTTTCGGGAACGGCGGTAGCCACCGCAGGCCGGGTCGGTGCCTGCGCTTTGCCCTTCTTAGGAGGAGGATTGCAGTTCCTCCCCTTCATAACGTGGTCCGCTGGGCGACCGCTGGCGGCACACACTGCGCAGCGCGGTCTGGCAGCCATGCAGGTGGCGGATTTGTGCCCCTCTTTGCCGCAGCGGTAACAGTTGTCCGCCCTGTCCACCTCGGATGGGCAGAGGGCCCGGGTGTGCCCGATTCCGAAGCACTTGAAGCAGCGCAGAGGCTGGTCTTCAAGTACTCGGACTCTGCAAGAGCTGAATCCTACAGACAGCCGTCCCTTGGCGAGGACGGCTTTAGCCGCGGTGACCGGGCACTCGAGGCGAATGGTGCCCATGCCGCCACGACCAGCCCGGATACCCCGACCTTGCACCGCTGCGACATCACAACCCCCCACTACTGCGGCCGCCGCCACCACCTCCTCTTTGGTGACCGAATCGTCCAGATCGGTCACCTCCAAGGTCGCAGACTTCATGGGCCTTACCACTTTGGCCGCATCCGCGATAACCTCTTTCAACTTCGTTGCAAAGAGGTCCGCGCTGGCACCGCCTTGAGCCCCCGGGAACTCGAAGATTCGAGCCCCAGCTTGAGTCCGACGGCACGTGACTCCTGCGATCCCCAGCTGGGTGGGGTCGGCGTTAGCACGGGCCCGCTTCAGGACGGACTCGTAAGTCTCGCCCCGCTCAGCAGCCTCCTCGGTGAGCGTCACCACAACGGCCGCGGATTTAGGGGGAACTAGGGACTTAGGTTTCCCCACACCGGCAGTGGCCCTTTTCACTACAGGAGCAGCGGAGCGGGGTTTTGGGGCCGAAATTTTCCCTTTCCCCTTCCCCTTTCCCTTGCCTGTCACCTGGGACGGACAGGGAAGGGTGTTCGCGGGGGTGGCAGGGATAACGGCCGACTTCTTGTTGGCCTTGCCCTTCGCCCTCCTAACCACCTCCGTCCAAGGTTGGTTGGACGGGGTGGAGGAGGGCAGAAATGCGTCCTCCGTTCGGGAGGATGGCCCCGGCAAGTTCGGCCTCGTGTCCTCTTTTTGGGAGGACGGCCCCGGCTTGTTCGGCCTCTTGTCCGCCGCGAGAGGCGGTCGAGTCCTAGTCTCTGGTAGGAGCCTATCTTCGATCCCAGCGAAGCAGGCTCTCGTGAAGGCCCTTTCCTCCATGACGACCTTGCGGATAATATCCTCAAGGTTTGAGGAGGTGGGGCCCTCAGCCGCCGGAACCGGGTCGGCCTGAATTGGCCGGGCCGTTGCTTCAGCCAGCTTTTGGTGCAGCTGACTGACTTCAGACTGCAGGCGGTCGACCTTCGCCTGCAGTTGCCGCGTTTCTTCATTTGCGGTGCGTTGCACCAGCTCGCGGATTATGCCGCGCATACTTGCGGCCCTACACTTCAGGGACTTCTGAAAAGTCCCTTTTAGATTGGAGGATTTAGAGGCCACCTCAATAATCTCCTCCTCGTCCTCCTGCGCCATGCGCTCTAACTCGACTAGGGAGTAGTCTGCGTAGAGTACGATGGACGCACCGTACCCGGTCTTGGCCCGCGTGGTGCGCGCCTGATGCTCCTTTGCAGCAACCTTTTCTTCAAGGTCCTGCTGGAGTTGCACCCGCCGAGTCAGGCTCAGCTGGCGTTGAGCGTCTGCTAGACCCACATCGTGGGTGTCCGCTACAACTTTGGAAGGCTTTCTGGCCTTAGCCTTCTTGGGCTTACTCGTTGCGGAGTCTGAGGAGCAAGACCCGCCTTTCAAGAAGGCCCGCTTCTTTGCTTGCTGGCGACCTTCCGCTGTCGCCGTCGAAGCATCCGACTCGAACGTGACGGACTCTACTTCGGAGTCCGAAAACTCGTCCGGCCGAACAAACACGCTAGCCGCGGATGGTGCGTGGCTCGCATACGACGCCGATGCAGAGTCATCGGCATGGCCCTGAGAAGGGCCTTTTGGTTGGCCCTGAGAAGGGCCTTTTAGGAAACGCCCGGAGGCGTCCCGCGCTGGTTTAGGCATCTTTGCCTCCGCCAGTATCGTAGAAAAGCCGCTATGAGTTCTACGATGTACAGTGCACTTTAGCCGAGCCCAGTCTGCCACTCCGTTACGGTGGTCAGAACTGGGTCGTTTCCAGGGGACACGACGAGGACGTAAGCACTGTGGGGGGTCCCCCTACCAAGTCCGGTCATGTATGGAATACTGCGGCCATCTCTGGGACGGTTCGGCCAAATACCAGCTCGAAGCCTTGGACTCCATTGAAAGACGTGCAAAAAACCTCATAGGCTGCGACTCTTTGGTGAAGACCAGACTCCAAAGCCTTGAACATCGTCGCAAAGTTGCCAGTCTTTCAGTGTTCTACAGAATACATTTCGGAGAGTGTGCGATGGAGTTGCATAACCTAATACCTGCATCTCCTTTCCACTACAGGACTACAAGACGTACGGAAACACGGCATCCGTATATGGTTGACATTCCTCCTGCTCGCACAAAGCGATTTGCGTCCACCTTTATAATAAGAACAGCGAAGGAATGGAACACCCTCCCAGCGTCTTTGTTCCCTGAGAGCTACAATTTGGAAGTCTTCAGGTATAGAGTGAACAGGTATCTTCTAGGCAAGCATGCTCCACCGTAGCCCGCTTCGTCGCTTACCATCAGGTGAGATTGCGGTCAAATGCTTGCCTATTCGGAATAAAAAAAAAAAAATACAAAATAGTTGCCCAAGTGCGAGTCGGACTCGCGCACGTTAAAACAAAAAAAGGTTAAAATATGAAATCTAATGTTGTATAGTTAGTGGTACGGAACCCTTAGTGCGCGAGTCCGACTCGCCCTTGGCCGATTTTTTACTTAAATTTGTTAAAAAACCGGAATCATGTTGTAATGAAACATTACAACATGAAATAATTTTTCTGTTAGAATAGTTTTTATTCATTTCATTTTAAGAGTCTTGTGCGCGCCATCGCGCGTACATATATCTATACATGCAGAGATAGTTCAAGATGGCCGCGCGCTGTGCACACCATTTCTCATGTGCGCGGACGACTCACCTAAATAAAAAACAAAATTAATTCAAGTAAGTGCACATACTTGTCCTAAAACAATAATTTCTGTACCTAAGCCGTTGCTTAGACAAGCCTTTATCCCAGCAAAACCATTTTACAGGCCTTTTCATAAGGCTAAGAAAATAGTGAAAACAGTAGTAACAAATATGTTAAAATGAAGTACCTATCAATTTCTTTCTACATCCAAATCTAAAAACATATTCATCTCTTCCTGTAAAACACATTCCCACAAATTGTGGATAGGTATCTGAAATATTTTTCCGGAAGCGTCTCGCCCGCGTCCTTTGAGCGTCATATCCGGTACGCCGGAAACGGAAATACCACTACTATTGGAGGCTTTGTGTTGTGCGATACTTCGTGCACATTTTTACATTAGATTTAAACATTTCGTCCATCTTGAGTCTTGCACCATCAGAGAGATTACTAAATTTATGTATGTAGATGTTTTGTACCTACCCATCGATTATGTAAATTTGAAGCAAATGAACCCTGTAGCTAACAAAGATTTGTATATATCAATATTTTACAAGCGACCCGCCCCAGCTTCGCACGTGTATTTAACAATCTTTTCAATTATTATAAAGCCTAAGTTCATCAGGGATAATATAGGATTCTAATGGCGAAAGAATTTTTCAAATTAATCCAGCAGGCACATAAGGAAGAAAATTACAGGCACATGAGACTTAACTACAATGTCTCAAGGTGACGGGCGCAATGCAATTCGTGACTTGTGACGAAATGCATCTGTCATAGGCAGAGGTTATCCGCTTAACATCAGATGGGCCTCGAGCTTGACCTGTCAAAATAACATAAAAAAAATGCAAAAACACAAATCTTTCCTCTTTATAATATTAGTGTACATGTAGATATAGGTATCCTTCTATAATAGTAGAAATCTTTCAGTCTAAAACTGGACCCCCTCCATCAAACGTGATGATGTAAGCGTGTATGCATCGATTTTATTATCAACTTCCGTGCTTCGGAGGGCACGTTAAGCCGTCGGTCCCGGTTGTTGTCTTAGGATGGTAGTCGTTATAGCATGGTGGTAGGGCATTTTGCGAATGCCCGCCTGGCTAGCTACCACCCTCGTAGTAGAAAATACCCTAGTAGAAAATCTGTTGCTAAGCACCTAACGGTGTGTTCCGGCAGTTGTCCTTGAGAGCCAGTAATTCTAGGTCTAGCCTGAACAACATCCTCGACCACATCATCACTTACATCAGGTGAGATAGTGGTCACTTTCAAATTTCCTTCTAAAGACGAGCAAGGAAAAGCTTTCTGTTCACGGTCTAATCTGTATATAGATATATAATATACTATACCTACATAATACACCTATACTGTCTATATAATATACTTACCTACGCACTTTTCAAGTATTTTGGTTTTATGTAATTTTCCAACTAATGTACAAAAATTAAGGGAAAAATACTGGAAGGTGGGCAGCAGCGCCTTCTAAAGCCAACTTACATGGCAATTAACGGAGGCTGTGTCCAGCAGTGGACGATCCGGGTGTTACAGTACAGTACAGTACAAAAATACTAAATTATTCTCACTAGTTCGTAGTGCAATATCTAGAACCGGAAATGGGCACGACGCCACTTGAAGCCACCGGAAGTCAATCGCCACTGGAACGTAAAACAGATAATGTGACTTTACCTCATTTCACAGAAATGTTCCTGAGATTTCGTTCTTGCCCATAGAGAAAAGAAAGAATGAAATTATACGAGTAAATGATAAATTGAGAACCACAATGTAAGTCTAAAAAGTCCGCTCAAGATATATACAATCTATTTGTGAAGTAATATTTTCATGAAGTTTAGTTTAACAAGAATGACTTAAGAAAATTACTAAAGTCTTCATCTTTATGAAGACTTTAGTAATTTTCTTAATATAATAGCTTGGATATAATTAATTTCATATCTTAAAAAATATTACAAGACAGTTTCTTTAACAGCAAATATTATATAGGTTCATAAGCCAAGGTTGTATATGGGGTTATATATTATTGACCGAGCGAGAACTCAGTTCGAGCGAAGCGTCTCTGCTTCTCTTACACAAAAATGCTTTCGTATGTCCGGTTGTTCTCCTGTACAGCTCGCATTTCTCAACCGATTCTCACGAAATTTTGGGAGCAGGTTTGGTAAGTCCATATTTTTTTTATGGTGATCAGTTTTTAGATTTTTTTTCAAAATGATGGAGATATACATTATAAGGTGGAATATAGGGTGAATGCGCCATTTAGCCGACCAGTGCCTGTCTTCGACCATTTGATGGTTCATTGTTGTAAAATTACGCTAAGTAGATTAACCGAGACACATACACCGATAAACGTAGTTCTTACAGAAACTAGAATATCATATGAACATATGCACACATAAACTAAGTGACTTGTGTGGGTGATATATTTAAGAAAGCCAAATCAGTCTGTGGTTTACAACGACCGAGTGTGGAAAGGTCAAATTGTGTAAAAAAATAGCAGAGTGCCGCAACATTCACGGTATGTTTTTTTTTTTTTTATTATCTTTATTTAATTTAGGGACTTTTGTCTCTTGATATGTCAGTCCCATCGTAACCTTAGTATTTATGTTATCTCATACACATCTTATACATTTTTAATGCATTCTCTGATACGGTATGTTTTAAGTTGTCGTATTGTAAATTTAATGTCGTTTGTCGATTTCCCATGTCATTTATGGTACATAAAATGAGAATAATTATACTTATATTTTTTTATTAATTTAATTAAGTGGACGAGAATTAGTCTGTCTTTTTTAAAATACGCACAGTTGATCTCGACCAGGTGGTCGAGATCTGTGTAAGACATGTCCAGTTTGGTTTACTCAAGTATCTAACGATCTTTAAAAATAAATAAATGTCATTTAGCAATTTGAACCCTATACCCGTGAATATTTTCATAGCCAATTTTCGTCCTAATAATGTATATTGTAAAAAATACAATCGTTAAAAATCACTTGAGGACGAAAACTGGAAATAGACTAGATGACATTCTAGTTTTCGACCAGTGTTTTGTTTATTAAAAAATACCTCAAAAATGTATAAACATTTTTTAATTTCAAAAATATTTATTATTTAAAGGTAAAGTTATATTTTCCTAAATTATATTAAACGATGCACAATATTTACAATAAAAAAAAATGGTTGTCGAGTTGAAACGGTTTCGTGAGTTTCGACCAATTCTTTATGATAATGCTTTATACAGAAAGTGTTTCTTAGTTTGTGTTATTTTAATACAGCTTTAAAAAATATAAGTGATTGAACTAGTAATAATAAATATAAAGTTTTACCGCCTTGGAACCATCCAGATATACGTTACACTAGAGAAGACATTTGAGATAAGTCTCTGCCATTTTTGCTAATTTTAAACTTAAATGCACTTCAGCGCTTTACGAGATCGGACTGCAGTCTAGAACTAATTATATCGTCTAACTAAATATCCAAACACGCAGCACCACAACGCTTGAAGGGTAATGTTTCCTACAAAAGTTCGCTTACAGCGCTTAAGCTAATTGCATCATCTAACCAAACTATTCAAACATGCAGCGCTAGACTACTTTTGAGGTATGGTTTCTCAATATCAAAGACTATCAGCACACAGAACAGACATGGCTTTTGTACCTACGAAACATTGTGAAGAGTATATTAGTTAAAAATAAAGTTAAAAAAATAAGTTACTGAGGGTCACTAACTACGCTATTCAGTTTTTGAAAGTAAAGGTAGAATTGGCTTTTTACTAGAAACAAAGTGTTAATCGTATTTTGCATAAATAATATTAAAATATAATACATATTATATTTTTTAATTAAGGTTTTTTTAATATTTTTGAATTAAAAATACAAATCCCAACATGACATAATATAGTTATGAAGGGAATAATAAATATGCTCCTTGGAGTGTTCCAGCCATTTGGGAGTTATGTTGTTAAACAGACACGTCAAACTTTTTTCATCGTGAGTAAAAAATAGGTAATTTACTCAATGTTGCTAGTTGTCATATCTGTCTACTTAATCTATGAATTTCACTCCGCAGCTACGTCAACATGGCTGTCTATGCTGTGTCGTGAAGCATTATCTTTCGCGATTACAAATCGACAAAATAATAATGTATTCGGGCGTGTTAAATTCCAAAATCTGAACTTACTTGTGAAAAGTGATTCCATCGCTTTTATTTGTTTTTCCCGACTGGTTTCTGCAGTATCTAAGAACGCAGGATGGCATTTTCAATACAAAATTATCGTCGTGCGTCGCGTGTGATCTCTATGAGTGCTCGTTTGAGATGTCGCGTCCAGTATATAGAGGTCAATGCCTGGAACTGAATTTATTGTTGGTCGAAAACTACTCCGCATGTGGATGAAAACTAGATTTTTTGGTCGAAAACTAGGGAAAATGGTATTTTGAGTTTCTTAATTTTATTAAAAAAAAATCTTGGTTGGAATTTTCAATTCTTGACAATTACTAAAAATAGAGTATATATAAAGTACACTCTAAATTTTTCAAAAAATAAATAACACTAAATCCCTTACTTTTTGCTTGCCGAATTTGGCAACTCCACTAATTGGTCGAAAACTGGCGAACTGACCCTATTATGGGCTGGAGCATTTAGACTACCTATGAGTCTGCCTTATTGGTATGACTTATAGGTTGTCTAAATGAATTTATTGTAGTAGTGGTAGTGTTGTATATAGTTCGTAGTATTTTGTTTAATAAAGGCATACGCCGGTAAAAAAAAGTACCAAGTATGTAAAATTATTGTAATATAGGTATACTACTTACCTACCTATTTCTGATACAACTAGCCTTCGCTGGGGCCCGCGTGTCATTGATTTTCTTGGACATAAGCCTTAGAAAATCATTGACGATTTGATACTAGATATAAATATCATAATTATACTTACTTAGCACATATATATTTGGTATAATTACTAGTACACATATATTAGACTGAAATTAATTTATTCGAAAATAAACGCATGACATTTTTGTATAATTCATATGTAAATACAGCATAAGGACCACCGGACAATAATGGATACATACCCCACGGATGTACCTAACAGGGTTTTTAACACACCCTGTATAACCGTTCAGAAAATTTTCTCTTCAAAAATGCTTAAATTGGTCCAGTAAAGTTAGAAACTTCGGAATCCCTGCCTCACCTTGCAAATTGGTATTTACATAGACTTGGTTCTTTCTCAAATTAAGAAGTTTTCGTCATTCGATTAAACTTGTAACTAAGGGCTAGTTAGGTTTGGTTTCCCTTTGAGAATTACAGAAATTGCCGCGAATTTTAACTGGGCATGAGATAAATTTTAATAATCCTGCAATTCAGTTTTTTCTTACGTAATTGTGGTGTAACAAGCACAAGGCCCGCCTAATATTAAACGGTAGCCCCTGCCTCTCTGCACTGCTCCCGTCACCTTGAGGCATACAGTTGTTGAGTCTCAAGTGCCTGAATTTTGACTGGCTATCAGACTACCGGAACACATTGTTTAGGTGCTGGGCGACAGGTTTTCTACTTAGGGGTGGTAGCGAGCCAGGCGGACCATGGATCTGCGACATGGCAGTCTGTTACTGCTCGACTATCATTGCTTCTGGAGTTTTAAATTTATATATCAATTATTTCTACTTATCTCACTTACATAGACTTCACCACCACCTGCTCCTTGACAACACAGACATAGTGAGAAGGCTAAAAAGGACAAAACCTTTTGAGTTAGTGTAGTTGAGTGACATGATAAGTAGTGAAGTGAGTGCTACATATAAAGAACACAGGAATATAATATTGTGTCTTCCCCTTACACAAGTAAATAAGATAGGTGTTAATAGACACATTCTTAACTTTACTCTATTTAGCAGTTTAAATCAAGTTAAATTACTCATTACTTCGTATTGTAGGCTAGATTGTAATATAATGACGTACTTATTATATCATTAGAAAAAAAATGCTATTTATAAATTTAAGTTAAACATTTAGTCGAGGAACTTATTAAATGGCGGCTAGGACTATGTCAGAAATATTCCGAACAGTCTTAAAAATGTCTTAAAGGGAGTCATGAAGCGACGAGCACGGGCTTTAACTGACAGTGAAACGGCGATTTGTTTTCCAGCTCATCTGCAACCGATAGGTTTTTACTGACCTAGATAAGCTAAGCTATCTTCACGATTCTTAGAAGTTTATAGTTGTAAAGCTTTCAAGAACTTGTCTAGAAATAGAAAGGTTTGGGTTTAATTTGCATTCAATTCTATGTAGGCCTCTTCTATGTTGTATTCACTTGTCCTTTCCGTTGTAGAGAAAACATGTATTAACAATACAACAAACGAGGAATGAGGGAAGGAAGATATTGTTAGCATCCGGCATGATATTAATAAATTATAAATGTATGAAATCGATTTATGAATATATAATTTAGAATTGAGAAAATAATTCGTGATTTTAAGAAGAATTTATAATATGTAAAACGATATATAAATGAAAATGGCAAGATAAAAGGATACAAAATAAGACAATGGTGCGGAGGCGGCCATGACACGTGAGAGAATGACAGCATGGGCGCCAAAAAAGCGCGATATGTGTTGTCAGTTGTAGATAATATTACCGTGGTTGTGTGGTTGAACAAGTTTTCGAGTTCTACGAATAGTGACTCACAAATTATATAGATATGTCTAAAGATAGTGACTGTCACGGAAAACTTATACCTATACATAACATGAGGAAAATCGTCACACCATGGGTTCTCCTGGAAAGAAAAAATACGTTTTACAATATTTTTTTGCGCGGGTTAAGCGAAATTTGCGAAAGTATAAATATAAATCAGGCTGCACATCAGCCGATGACAGTAAGAATTGAACGGGAGTTGGCGAGAATTCTTTAAAAGGAAGGTGTACAATACCTTTATAGCTCGGTGCTGGTGTTTATCTGTCAATAGTTATGACACTTTACACAAATCACAATTTTTGAGTTTTTCACACAAGAGGATCATAGGCGCGTTGGTATAGGACTTACTCCCAATCAAAATCTTGCCGCTCGAGTTAGGGCGCGCCACTGTCGTAGTTGGGTGACGCTTTCTCTTTCACACGTATGCAAAGGAGTATGTGCAGGAGTGGATAGATATATAGGGACATAATTGCATCAACCTTACATTACAGTTGACTAAGAAATTATCTTTGAATCAACGCAACCAATATAAATCACACTTTTGGATGTTCAAGTCGGTTCCATTTATTAGTATAATTTTTTTTACACTTTTTAGTGACCCTTACTATGCTACCTACGATATCGATTGTCATTGACCGTATCATCAAGATAGGTAAATATTTTTCAGTGATTATATATCAAAAACGGCTCGACCGATTTTGATGAAATTTAAATGGGACCAAACGATAAGCGTCACATGCAAACAAAAACAGAATTTTAAAAATCAGTTCACCCAGTGAAGAGTTCTAAGGTAACAAACATCAAAACAAACGATTAAAGAACCTCTTCCTTTTCTGGAAGTCGGTTAAAAATTCACCAGTTACTGTAGAAAAACGACACTATATCGAAAGTTTTTTTAATTGCACCTTATATCTAATTCTCTTATATATCGGCGACTCTGGTGATAAATTGTTTGCAGGTTTTGAAAAAATATTATGTTCTGTGGCCTGTCCACAGACCACAGCAAAGACAAGTATGGCGGGCGAGCCCGTAGGGCGAGCACTTGGCGAGGCCGCAGGTCGAGCCGTGTGAGTGTCTTGCGAGGCCGAAGGGCGAGCTCCGAATTTACATGCTCCTCTCATTCTTCATACTGTATTTGGAGTATTTTACCATAGATTACCGACTGTTTTAGAAGTTTTTTTGGGAGTTTTGACTAAATTTGGAGTAACTGTCCGAGGCCGAGAGCCGAGCTCCGACTTGAGAGTATGAGAGATGGTGCGCGAGCTAATAGGGTGACCGCATGGCGAGGCCGCAGGCCGAGCCGTGTTTCGGTTGATATTATACAAGTAGGGCTTTAACTTGCAGTATTAATTATGTTTTTTTTTTATATTGTTAAGTTTGCAATAACGCCTGCTAGGCGAATTACATTACAAAATTACAAATTTAGTACAACGCTAGTTGAACTATAGGTGTCGCTCCATCCCGATACGATGGTTGAAGAACGAGAGCAAGAATTAAAGTTATGAGTCATTGTGTCATGTTAGCTCAATTGGTTAGAGCATACCCCGGCTAAAGGGGGGGATGGACGCGGGTTCGAATCCCGCCCGCACCTGACTATAATTTTTTCTCTTGTAAATTTGTAATTAATTCTGTGATTTCTGTGGAAGTATCTACCATCAATTCTGACAACAGAAACATTTATTTTAGACTTGTGGTGAAAAATTTTACAGAGTTTGAATATTATTTAATGACGAAACTTCGTGTGTTTAGAAAATGCTATGAAGACACTAGCCTTAAATTCAATCACCGACAAAAAATGCTAATTCATCAATAATAATTATTTAAATGTAATGCACTTTTAAGATAATTGGTCTGACTAACATTTCATCTACCACTCGTATGGGGGCCTGCTAGTGACATTACTATACTGAGCGCTTCCGTGCTTCGGAGGGCAGTTTAAGCCGTCGTCGGCCCCGTTGTTGTCTTAGGATGGCAGTCGTTATAGCATCGTGGGAGGGCATTTTGCCCGATTGGTTAGGTACCACCCTCAAATAGAAAATTTGTCGCCAAGCACCTAACAGTACGTTCCGGCAGCAGTCATTGAGGGCCAGTAATTCTAGGTTAGCCTGAACAACATCTTCGATCACGTCATCACTTACCATCAGGTGAGATAGTGGTCAAAGGCATTTTTAAACAGCCTATAAGGGAATAAGTATAAATTAATTTAAAAAGTAAAAAACTCGTCACCAAATTATTTACTTTCGTTAAACGATTTATTGAAATTAAAACTGCGAGTTATATATACTTGTATTTTGTGGAATCGTTTTTCAAAGCTTTTCATTTTTATACCCCACTCGATGGGTTTGGAAGAAATTTCTTTTTACGTCACTAAAATACTAAAATCCGCCAGTTTATTTTTCTATTTTTTTTATGTACCTAGTGTCACTTGAATTATGAAGATGAATCTAACGATATTTCTTACATCAAAATCAGTTGAGCCGTTTAGAAGTTATGGTGGACCGTGGAATATAGAAGCTCACAAACATACATACTTACATACATGATTCCTGAAAACATAACTCTCTTTTTTTAGGCAGTCGAGTAAAAATAGTGTTTGATGAATCATCCACTAATGATTTATTCGAGGGCATAGTTAACTGGCATTACTGACTCTTATTAAGTTGTTTACACCTTATTACCCGTGATTTTCACGCATAAATAATAAACATGGGCACATACGACAGAATACAACCGTGTATTTCATAGGTAATTTTTTCTAATGAGGCTTCGTCAACAACGGGAACTGACTGGACTGCTGCCGAAACAGAGGCGATTAGGGACAAATTTTCTACTTTGATGGTGGTAGCTATCTGGGCGAGCATTCGCACAATGCCCTACCACCTTGCGGTGAAGCTGATGCCCACGACGGGATTCAAAACATAGACCTCTGAGCGCCATGCCGCGCTGGCCACCACTGAAAAGAGTATTTAACTGATTGCTTAGAACTTCAAACTTTCTAAATAGTTTCAGCAAGAAATGTCATTGAAGAAGAATCATACGTCAAATAATGTCAATGTTGTAAAAAAATTCGCTGCGTGAATATTTTTGTTGTTTTACTCGCATATTTTAAAGTATTTTACATAAAATCTTAGTGTTTGATTATTAATATGAATAAATTTTATAACATTGTAAGTAACAATCAAACTATTATAAAAATATTACAAGATGAATATGTGCCGATAGTATCCTAGAGATTTTTTCTCATTAACTGCGCTCTTCTATGTTAATAATATTGGCTCTTAAAATTTACTGGTTCAAGAATTTATCTTCCATATTTTATGTAAAAATGATCGTTGAGCGCGAAACAATAATACTTATATATAGCCAAGATTATCCAATATTTACGGAATATATATTTAGGGCTTTAAGTACAGTTGCATCGGCCAATCTAAGGTAGACTGGCCGGAACCGATGACCTGTACTTAATACAAAAATACAACTTTAATCAACTATTAATAATGAATCGAAAGTATGAACGTATTAAAAACGCAAGAGGCTAGTCGAATGTTCTTATATTTATCTTGGAATGCTTAGAATTGTTTATAAACATGACACTTGTTTGAACATGTTTTGTTGATAATTTTAAGCGAATATTTTTAAACCCTTGCATATCTGTATTCAATTCATAACAAAATGTATTAAATATCTTGTGATTATATTCACATTCGATAATCAGCGGTACCTAAAACTTGTTTCTACGTGTCCAAGTTATTCTACTTCGCGTCGCATAACTAACATATTCGTAATCTACCCCTTAAATTCTATAAACAATTTGTGATTATAAAATACTGATTCAGTGAAGTTATTTAAAAACACACGACCTCCATAATTACCACGTAATTTAATTTCAAAGTGTATCCAGCGTGATTAAATTAATTATTCTACAACAACAAATTTGAAGATATGAACTTCTTGACACAGATGAACAGAATACTAATATTGTTGCTTACAGAAGACCACTGACTGAATTTAACGAAGATAATAAGATGGGAAAACAAAATTCTACCAAAGACGCTGACACACGGGTCCTGTACAAAAAATCTAATCAGACCATCCTCCAATCAAGAACATGCTCAGGAACTTCAGAATTCTACACAAGGAGTGGTATTCTTCAAATAAAAAAGAAATTATCACAAACACAAAATTTAAGTGAAGATGGAGGAACAATCAAAAGAGACCTAAGTATTGAAACAGACATATGCATACTCAGGAGATATTTCAAAAAGAAAAAGAATAGACTTTCTGTACAAAGCTCCGCAAAATCAAAATACTCTACAATTGTTGACACAGAAATTGATACTGTTGATGAATTTCAACGTGATACTAGTGGTTGTGGTGATAGTGAGATCACAGGCACGACTAATAATCAAAAACTAGATATCACTAAAATTATGTTGAACAACTTTAAAGACTTGCTGAATGATTGGATTCTCAAACATTTGACAGAGAATCGTGAAAATAAAACCAAATTAGAAACTGCTCTTTACTCAATACTTCGTAAAGGTGAAAATGTTAGAACTAACTCATCATCATCTAGGTCTACATACATTTTGAACAAAGGGTCTGTGTGCCGCGAAGTGAAAAATAAGAAAATCGCAACAAACTCAACTATTTGTCGATGTCATAAAAATAATATTTCTAAAAATAGAAAGGGAATTAATAATATTTATAAGGATACATCATATCATTCTATACCTGGTTCACCAAAGCATAATAGAGTCATATCAACCTTAAGTATCCCACGAAATTTACATAAGAAATCCAAATCAAGTAATGAAGATTTTAGAAAGGGAAGGAATATGAAACATACAAATTTGATATTGTCAATCAATAAGTCAAGTAAAATGATAGACATTTCCAGCTTTGATTTATTAACAATATCTACAAAAACGTTTACAAAACGATGTGTAACGTACCATTCGGAAGCTAAGAAAAAGAAAGACAATGAACGGCACATAGCATTTCTTCCTAAACCTTGTTACAAAAGTGCCACAAAATCTATTGTTGAAGAGGATACTAGTAAAAAAATTTACAATACACGTTCGTGTAAGGAAAACAGTATAACTACAATGCAAAGTTTAGTAAAAAGTTTATTTACTGATGATCCTGCCAATGTTACAAGTACAGATGTGCGTTCCAGCTTAAATGACAATAGCACTATGACTGATTTAAATTTTTCAATGGATCGAGCTCGTTCATTGAAAATCGATACTATTGTAAAACATTCAGATCCTTCGCGACCTTGCGTACAATCAGAACCGATTTGCGAAACAAGTGCCGCTGGTAAAAAAAGAGTTAAGTCTAAACAGCGTAACAGAGTTGCAAAATTGCGTAGGATTCGCAACAGACGACTAATGTTACAATACCAATCAACTGCTAATGTGAAAAAACATTCAGATAGCAATAATTTCCTCGGAAATTGTCAAAATATATTAAAGTATTTTGCGGACTGTGATGGTAAGAACAATATAAAGGTTGATATAGAAATTAAAGTAGTTCCAACGAGCAATACTAAGAACGATGACAAGTTCACAGTAACGAGCCGTCATAGCGTCAACAATTTGGATATGGGTAGGAGCAGTACAATTGTTTACAACGTAGGAACTATGAATAAAGATATTTCCAACGTAACCTATAAAGAAGAATGTTTAGTTGCAACGAATTGTTCCAAAGACAATCCGGATATTATACCTTTACTAGATAGTGCTGTGAGTCAAGATAAATATATTTTTAAAAGTGAAAGCGATACTATGAAATCTGATGAAATCAATATATTTACTATTGATCAGAGCACCATTACGGACGATGAGTTGGTTAAAGATATTCATGAGCTTAAATTGATTATAAAAGATTTAACAAAAGCAGCTGAATCTTTCATTAAAGAACACCTTAAAAAAGAAACAAAGAAATGTCAAGGCACTAATAAAACAACATGCACGCTTGAAAATCTTTCTAGAGGAGTTCAATTCAAACATGAACCAAGCAAACATCCAATACTCTCTGGTATCAAACTCTCCAAAGGACCAAGGAAGAATGCATCTGAGTTTTACAATCGTATTATGAAAGAAAGCGCTTCATACACTGTAATAGATAGCGAATCTATTATAAAAGTAACGGATATGACATCTAAAGCAAATTGCATTAAAAAAAACGAGAATCTCTTATTTACATCCAAATCTTTAATTGAAATTTCAACTGATAAAAATAAAAGAATTTTTGCATATTACTGCGATGAATGTCAGGGTCAGAATAATTTTATATACGGCTACACTCCAGTAGATCCTCCAACTCAAATGACATGTCCGCATGGCTGGGTAACGGGCCATACAAATAACAATATATGTACAGACCCCAAAATGTATATCTCTCCATGTCAGGACTCCAGAAAAGAAATGCAGCCAGTTGTACAGCCTTGTTGTGGTTTATTTTCTACAAATAAAGAACCACAGTGTTGTGATGCTAACAACTACGATGAAGATGATTGTGATAACAATGACTGTGATGATAAAGAAAAAGGTTTAACTCCCGCATGCCATAGAGATTGTCGTAAGGGAATGGGATTCGGTGAAGGCTTTATCTATTGTTTATTACTATGGATTCCTGTGATAATAGTATTCCTTTTATTCAGTCGTTATGTTCTCAAAGATATAGTTTATCCTCACAATCCAGCGGTAGGTAGAAGCGGAAGAACGTCGCATACATTTAATGAATCAATGTTTCGTGTCAAACTGTCTGATTTAGGATTTTGAATTTGGATGATTATTACCACACTGTGTTTTAGTTTTATTATTAAATACATCACTGCATACGATATGAATATATTTTATTTCACTAATGATATATTTTTTGATCGTGTTAATTTTTTACAAGCATACATTTTATTGACCGGAAAAGCTACATTGTGGTCTAATACCATGTATATTTTGTCCTTGTTTTAGATTAACTGAAAAAAACTTTGGAAATGGAATCAGTCGAAGATAGTAAAGTTTTAACAAATAATATGAGTGACATACCAAAATCTGCTTCAGGCTTCCCCAATAAAACGCCTACATATGTAGTCGCCTTTGCTTTAAAAGAAACGTATGATGACTTAGTGACAGCTCAGCAAATGATCTGCAATAAACGGAGCCCTCAAGAGAGCACAAATTCTATTACTCCTACTAACTCTCTTAAAATGTTTGATAGTGGACAAGCTGAAAAAATGGATGAAATTTCAGACATACTGGAAAATAGCGTCAAAGAAAAAGATGAAATCATTGAAAATAGCATTTCAAAAGTTATTGTGTCCAGAGATTCATATATTAAAAATACGGATAGCCAACGGGAAATATTATTTCTGAGTGAAAGTGATGAACCAACTGAAAACTCTAATGAGGACATAGAAGATAACTTTGATCAACTGAATCAGCCTGAAGTAATATTTAATGCAATCAATTATGGTCGAAGGAGCAAAGACATTAAATATCTGAGAAAATCTAAAAATTACAAAAATACCAAACCAAAATTCAATAAATTTAAATGTAAATATCAAAAAAATATTCCAAGTAATCACTTTGAAAAGTATTGTACTAAAGCTAGACGAAACTCTGTTAACTCTGAACAAATCCAAAAGAGGTTTTCAAATATATCAACAGTAGTTTCCAGAACAACAATATTGAAAAATGGATCCGCAAAGGAAAATTTATTGGAAGAAACTGAAATGATATCAATATTAAACCATACCTTTGATGAACAAGAAGATGGTTCCCTTTCTTCTCACCCTTCAACTACAAAAATTAAGTCCTTTATCAGCAATTCGAGTGGAAAAACATTGACGCAAAAGTCAAGTACATCATCTAAAAATGAAGATGGGCACAGTACTGGTACTGTTAAATCAGCTTATGAAATATCACCGGAAACAACTGCTCCTTTCAAAACAGACGTAAACGTAGCTGTAGCAGTCACTTACAAGCAGTCATATATTATTAATAAAGATGAAATATCTGAATCTAACAATAAGAACCTCAAATACAAAAGAAGTCTCACTAGCAGCGATGAAATGATTATTGTGGATATGGTTCCTCTTACATCTGAAATCACTTCCGGTATTCTTAAAACAAACGAAGTCAATAAAGTTGATTCAATGAATGTAAGTGATGCTACGTTAGTGAATAAATCATCTAGTTTTGGAGCATGTAGTGACGATGACACCTACGATATGGCCCGAACAAGTTCAGATTTTAACGAAACAAATAACGACTCTACCTTTACTTTAAAAAATAGCCAAGAAGATGATGAAAATGAATCAGAAGTAATTGAAACATCCGAAAATAATGAGGTAGCAGATAAAACAAGGTTAAAAAAACAGGATGTTCCTGATACAGTGATCAATCTAGGATATTACCCAGAAGTAACTGCATCTACTAGCTCTGATGTGACTTTCGGCTTTGATCTTAACGATGTCATAATCACTAAACATAAAAATCATGGTTGTGAGGACAAAAACAAAGGAGATATTTGCTGTCCCGAAAAAGTGGACACAAATATTTTGAAAAAACAATTTAATCAACATGATGTAACACCTACTAGCAAATTTTTGAACCTACCGAATGAAGCTAAAATTAAAATAATGCTCGATGAAAAAGGAAATCAGCAACTAAAATGTGACAACGATTCTCTTTTATATCCCAGTAATATCACAGAGATGTGGGACAGACTAGTAATAGTTCTCGATATAGCATTCAAAAGGCTGGGTGAATCAATAACTGGCAAAATAGTGAACGAGCTTAAGAATTCAATTGCCGTTCTCGAAGCCCATATAAAACCTATACCAGAATGCGATTTAGACTTAGAAAAAGGAGATTTAGTAGTGATTGAGCCACCACTTCTTAATGTAGTAACCTCAACGCAGAGGTTAAAGGAAGAAGTTGACAAAAGCCTTCAGTGTGACTTGGTCCATAACAAGATTATAGATCAGATTGTGATGAAACTTAGTTCTCAAGGACCTAAGATCATGGACCCTGGGCTATCAGTAAAGTCACTGCAAAAGTTAAAAAGGCCAAAATTGCTAAAGGATTATGTTGAAATATTGAAACCACCTGTTGTTGAAACATCTCAAGATTTAGTCGATAAAACAGAAACGGTGACATTTTCCACGATAACTGTAGAAACAGTTAGACTTCGGCGGCTGAGGACACTTTTCTTTGGTCCGTTGAAATTCTTAAAGGAAAATTTGTTTGTAATTACTAGTGTGCCGGCGTTTTTTGTTATTTTGCTGTTTTTGTACGGTCTTATATTGTTACTAATGAAGCCGTGGTGAATTCTGTAAGTGACTTTTGCTTGTTTGCGTTTATTTTGTTACTGGCCGTAATGCTGGCTTAACACCTAATGTTAAGAGTTTATAAATATACACCAAAATTAAAAAGTGAATGATTTTCTTGTAACAACTGTATTGTTACCTGTGCTACCTATACCGGATATCAGAGTTTGCCTTCTTTTCAGACAAATAGTACGTACTGCATCAGGTGGATTGTCTACTGCTGAACACAGCCTTCCCCATTAAGGGGGAATGGCCACTATCCCCACGCTTGGCAAGCGTCTTGGGGATCGCAGTGTAAGATATCAGTTCCTCAGAAGGCTTAATAGTACTTAATAGTTATGATTTTAGCTGACTTTGATCCTCCATACTTCTAATTTGTGACTGAGACTCAAAACAGTATACTATAAAGAGTTGAGACAACATGTCGTTTAATGAACATATGTAACACGGTTATTGGTAAAATGCTAACAAACTCTTACCTACTTGGTCCAGTGTTGCCGCGGCGGGCGCTCTTGGCTCGGAGTAGGCATTGTCTTTTACTATGAGTTTCAAAACTTAAAACAATAAGTTTTCTAGTACTGTTTGAAGCTTTAAGTTTTCAAGTCTCGTAGTAAGGTGGTCGTCGTGCTTATTACGACAAAAACAAAAAAGATAAAACTATAAAAGATTGTTAGCATTTTACCAATAACTCAGTATAATAATATATAAAGGATCAGTTGTATCTTTGTCGCAACGTTCGTGGATTATGAATAAATACAGATTTTTACAATCCATTTTGCCTCAAATAAATAAGAGAGCTGTTCCAAAAATCTCTATTGAAAGAAAGAAGAAAGAACTTTGCATTGAGCATCCCCATCAGTGGGAATTTTTGTGCCTTCTTTGCACAGTAGGTGTATGCATTCGTCACTGAACAAAGCTAGTAGTAGATGCATTTTTAATAGCAGTAGAACTCTTCGTGCGATTTCGTCCAGCGAAGTAGTGAAACAGTGAAACTATTCCTATTTCTACCGGCAAGCAATAATATTCGCATTACTGTGTTCCGGTTTGAACGGTATGGGTACCGGTAAAATTACAGGCACATGAGACTTAACGTCTTATATCTCAGGGTGTGTCTTGCCACTTATGATGAAATGCTTATGTTATAGGCAGAGGTTACCGCTTAACATCAGGAGTGCGTTGTGCTTGTTCCGTCACAATAGCATACAAAAAAGTGCGCTCCTCGCTAGCTTCAGGACCAAAGGCGTGCCCTCCGAAGCGCAGTAGCGCTCAGTGGTAATCCGTGAGCCTCATATCTAATCTTCAAGATGACCAGTTTTCTGTTTTCTTATTTATTATATGCAAACTATTTGTAGCTCGTGAGCTGCAAGCCTAAAATGTCACCACGCCATCTCTGCCTGTGGGTGGAAGGTACACCTTCCGGTGTTTTACGTTTAGTCAGCAGCGCCTTCTGAGGAGCTGCTATCTTCTACTGCGATCCCTAAGATACCTGCCTAGCGTGGGAAATATTGCGAACTCCCTGTTGTTGGGAAAGCTGTGTTCAGCAATGGACAATCCGGCTGATCCGGCTGATACAGCAACTCCTGTAAGCAGCTCACGCACCCCGATTTCGGGCATTTAAGAATTAATTCAATTGTTGTCATTATGGTGCGCTATGATTAACCTAGATGGTCGCTCAGAATCCTAGACCAGATGTGTGGAATTTCTGATAATAATCTCTCAGTGCCGACTGTGGAAATATGAGCGGTAAATGACAACTTGTCACGTAATGCCTCGGTCTAAATATTTTTTGATTTTATACCTTGTAGGTTAGCCATTGACCACTATCTCACTAGATGGTAAGTGATGATGTGGTCGAAGATGTTGTTCAGGCTAACCTACAATTACTGCCTCTCAAGGACAGCTATCGATCACACCGTTAGGTGCTTGGCGACAGATTTTCTACTCGAGGATGATAGCTAGCCAAACGGGCATTCGCAAAATACCCGCCCACCATGATATATCGACTGCTATGCCAACAACCGGGACCGACGTCTTAACTTGCCCTCCCAAGCACGTGCACGCTCAGTAGTAATGTCACCAGCGGTAATCCATCCCAATCATGACCGCGGCGGACGTTGCTTAACTTAGCTGATCGGTCTTAAAAAGCTACCAAACTTTGCTAGAAATATTTAAAAATAAAATAAAAACTGGTGAAATGTGGGCTTAAAGGTCTGCTTAATCTTTAAGGGATATGCAGGGTAAAACGTTATTGTTTTATTTGTAAAGTTATCATATTAAATTGAACAGATTAAATTTTATTGTTTGCAGACCCAATCCCTTAATGAACTTTCGGGAAATCAACATTTCACATAAATAAAAAGTCAAAGTTGGTTTGCCAAATTAACTTTGCCAAAACATACGAACCAATTCCGAGTTTTAATCCTACTTTGATACCGGGAAATTAGTCTTCGCGGGAGAAGCTATTTTAAAGTGCTTACATCCGAGTTTATACGCTTTGCAGCGGGAATAAGCTTTTTAAGCATACTTTTCCGGAAGTTTGTATCATGTCTACACTACCTAATGTAATAAATCATCATATTTAATTATGACATATATAATATTGGTACGTCCTCGTAAACGCACATTACTCTAAGTACACTCCACTGTATAAGCTACCAGCTTGATTGTCCACTGCTGATCACAGCCTCCCTCATCAGGTATTTTTGCCTCCTACGACACCCACGGAAAGAGACGGGATGTGACATTCTAGCCCGGCACCCCACGGCTTTTAAGCAATATACTGTGTGTACAATAAAGTGAGCCCCGTGGGGTGTCAGGTCAGAATTGCACCTCCCCATGTCATCCCATCGGTGTCGTAAGAGGCGACTAAGGGAAAAATACGGCTAGCTGGGCAGCATGGGATATTTACCGTGTTTTTGATTAATTTTGAGCCGATATTTCGGCACTGTTGCAAACGCCATGATCACGAGTAAACTGAAGTCTATGCGAGTGGATGGTAGGCACTAAGAGCAGACGAACCGGTCTACCCTCTTTCTAGTACGTTTTTTCAGCAAGGCGATACTATTATTGTCATTTTCACTCACAACACTATTTATATTTCGACATACAAAACTAACGGTATCAGGTCGTGAACTATTTGAAACATTTCTTCGGCTCTTGCATAGGTTAACCACTGTATTCCATGTTGTCGCTCCCTGGTTTTCGAACGCAATCGGATGTGACGTCAGCAACGCGCAACAACCTCACAGCGAACTTCACGTCGTGGTGGCGTCAAAATGGCGGCAAAGGGAAGGTGCGGACGGAACTCACTTTTTCTCGAGCCTTCGGAGCGACAAGTAGTCTCTTAAACTAATTTATAATTTAAAGCTACTTATCACATTGTGTAAATATTCTTAAATACAAAATATTCTAGTTTTGCTAAAAATTATAATAAAGTGTTCTAATTTAAATAGATTAAAGTAAAAGACATAGTTTAAAGTTAAAGTTATATATTCTTAACGGTTTTTGTTTAGATATTTGCGTAATATAAAATAGTTTAGGTGAACCTGTGTGTAAAGAAAATAAAGTAATTTACTAATGCTGTATTTTTCTCTTATCAGAAGTTTGGATTGTTCTACGCGCTCACACAATGCCACGTGGTCGAAAACGAAAGTCAAGAAGGGAGCCATCTTCAAGCTCGAGTACATCTACCTCCAGTAGCAGCGAAGATGACAGGCGGCGGCGCAGGCGACGTCGTACTGGATCACCAACCGTGAGTCAGAATGTCGTTACATCGTCAGTGATCCCCGAATTTGACCCACTCGTAGACAATGTAGATATGTGGATTAATGTTGTAGAGGCCAATGCTCGTTCTTTTGGATGGTCCGATAATATGATTAAATATCAGGCGTTGCAAAAACTACGTAATACCGCGAAAACATGGCTAGACTCGTTGCAAAAGAACGATACAAGGTGGACCACGTGGAAGTGGAAACAATGGCGTGATACATTATCTGATACGTTTCAAGTAAAACTCAATATGTACATATTACTGAAGGAGCTGCTTGAAGCAAAACCTGTACCAAATCAATCTTTGTATGAATTTTATTTTCAACAAAAATCTAAAGTAGATCGTTTGCAGCTAGGTTTTCGGGAACGGGATATAATATCCATCATAGTAGGATCAATTGGTGATACGAATATTAGCGTTGCTGCCGAAGCAGGTACTTTCCGGTATTGCGACGAACTAGCATCCTTTTTACATGGTAAAATTTTTAGTACCACTCAAAAAGAACTTTCTCAAAAAAATGTAACTTCACTAAAACTTAATTCACGTCAATTAAATCACAACTACCACAATACATCAAATAAATCTGATAGTAAGCAGGAGCCTTCTGCTTCCAGTACTAGCTTTGTACCAAACATCAATAATGCATGTTACCGTTGTGGAGAAATAGGACACCGACGGAACAACTGCACTATCAAAGATAGCGTCAGATGTTCTTCGTGTAATAAAATAGGACACTTGGACGCCGCTTGTAAATCGAAACCCAAACCTAAAGTCGAAAAGGATGTTGAAGTGAAAATGATTTCTAAGCCGGATACTAAACAAAAATACTATAAACAAGTTTTAATGGATAATAACGAATGCAAAGCATTTTTTGATATGGGCAGTGAGTGTTCATTAATTACGACCGCTTTAGTGGAAAAGTTTAAATTACGACCTTTTTTGTTGAATAGCCCAATTAATTTGGTAGGGTTTACGAATGATTCTTCAGTTCATGTAAGTAAAGCTGTAGCAGTGACTCTCAAAGTCGATACTGTGGAGTTAATTATTACTCTGTATGTTATTGATGCACTTTCTGGCTGTGACATTTTAATTGGAAGAAATTTTACGGAGGATAGAAGTTTAATGTATGTCCGTGTGGGTGATATTCTTACCTTCGAAGCTGTACAGGCATTAAATGTCTGTAAAGTTAATGTAAATACTTACACAGTTTCACATGAACATGAAGTTGTACTACAGAATGTTTTTTCAAAGTACCCTCAAGCAACATCTCAGGATTTGTCCACTTTGGGGAAAACTTCATGTGTACAATTAGAGATACAATTAATGTCGAGTAAACCTATTTGTCAGCGACCGTATAGAATGTCAGAGTCCGAAAGAGCAACCACACGCGAAATAATCAATGAATTGTTAAGAACAGGAATCATTCGCGATAGCAATTCTGCGTATGCAAGTCCCGCCCTCTTAGTAGATAAAGCTTCTGGGGCCAAAAGATTATGCATTGATTATCGACAGCATAATAAAATTACTGTTAAAGAAAAATATCCCATGCCTATAATAGAGGATCTCATTGACAGATTACAAGGATGTAAATGCTTTACCTTGCTAGACCTTAAAAGTGGGTATCATCAAATTTCTGTCAAGGCTGAGGATATCCACAAAACTGCTTTCATCACAAATGACGGCCATTTTGAATTTTTGAGGATGCCTTTTGGGGTATTTAACGGCCCAGCGGTTTTTCAAAGGCTGATGAATACAGTTTTGGGCAATCTTCGTTTTGGTCGAGTAGTTTGCTATATGGATGACCTCCTTATTGCTACAATGTCTTTTGAGGAAAATGTTATTTGCTTAGAAATGGTATTAGATATTTTTACGAAAAATGGACTGACTATTAATTTGGACAAATGTGCATTTTTTAAAGACCAGATAACATTTTTGGGTTATGACATTTCTGATCTAGGCGTCCAACCAAGTGCGCGTAAACTTGACGCCATATCCAAATTCCCTACCCCCAAAACAACTCATCAGCTCAGACAGTTTCTAGGCCTTATAAACTACTTTAGAAAATTCATAAAAAATTGCGCAATTCTCTGTTCAGCTCTAACAAATTTACTTAAAAAGGGAGCTGTTTGGCAATGGGGCACTAGAGAAGATGAGACAGTTACGAAATTGAAAGATGCATTAATTAGCAATGCTGTCCTTAAAATATTTGACCCCAAATCTCCTGTCAATTTGTATACTGATGCTAGTCGAGAAGGCATTGGATGTATTTTGGCTCAATCTACTGCTGACGGCGAAAAACCAGTATATTTTTATAGCCGTCAAACAACTAATGATGAAAAAAAATACCATTCCTTTGAATTGGAACTTTTAGCGATTGTGGCAGGGTTACAAAAATTTAGGCATTATCTATTGGGAACTAATTTTAAAATAACTACCGACTGCAACGCTGTACGGCACGCATTGAGTAAAAAGGAAATAATACCACGAATAAGTAGGTGGGTGTTATATACGCAAGAATTCACGTTCGAGGTCGTTCACAGAGCTGGGTCACAAATGCAACATGTGGATGCCCTAAGCAGAAACCCTGTAAGCGATCTCGGTGAATTATCGGACACAACAGAAACTGTCATGACAATAACTGTATCTGAAGGTGATTGGCTACTATCAGTACAATTACAAGATCAGAGTATATGTCAAATTCGAGATATATTGTTGTCAGGCGAAGCCGAGTCAAATAAGCAAATATTTAATGAGTACGAGTTATTGGGGAACAAAGTGTATAGAAAAACTGCATTTGGAAGAAGATGGTTAGTGCCTGAGAAGTGCATATGGTATGTTATTCGCGCAAACCATGATGACGTAGGCCATTTTGCAGTGGACAAGACTGTCGAACGGATCCGATCAAAGTATTGGTTCCCTCGCCTTAAGAAAACGGTTTCTAAGTACATTAAAAATTGCCTCAATTGCATTTATTTCAAAAATATTCACGGTAAGAAACCAGGTCAATTGTATCCAATACCGAAGTACGCCAGGCCCTTTCACACACTTCACGTGGATCACCTTGGTCCTTTTGTTAAAACCACCCAGAGTAATAGCTACCTTTTAGTAATGGTAGACTCATTTACCAAATTTGTGTTTATTTCGGCTGTAAAAAACACTAAGAGTCGAGTTGTCATTAATGAAATGAATAAAATTTTTAAAGTGTTTGGGAATCCAATTCGTTTAGTATGCGATGCTGGTAGCGCATTTACGTCAAAATTGTTCAGTAATTATTGCAAAGATCGGAATATTAGGGCTCACATAATTGCCACGGCTGTACCGCGTTCAAACGGTCAGGTGGAACGCTATAATCAGACCATTCTAGAATCTTTACGTAGTATGGGTGCTGACACTGATAATAATAAGTGGGACCAGCATGTGATTAAAATACAGCAAGGGATAAATTCCACTATAAACAAAACCACATCTGCTGTACCGAGTGAGGTTTTCTTTGGATATAGAATTCGAATGAATAACGATGCGATCACTGATGATGATAACACTGTACATTCTGTTGATGTCACTGCACTGAGAAAAACAGTTGACATTAATATAAAGAAAGGTGCCGAACAACAAAAGGCATCTTTCGACGCGAAAAGAAAAGATGCACCTAGGTATGCCATTGGAGACTTGGTAGTTCTGAAAATACCAAGCCACTCCAATGATGGTCAAAGCACTAAGCTAATGCCACTCTACAAGGGCCCATTCCAGGTAACAAACATACTGGGTCACGACAGATATCAGGTGGCGGATATGAGGGGTGCTGAAAGGACATCAAAACGTTATGATGGTGTTGCTTGTGTCGAAAACATGAAGCCATGGATTCGCATCTCAGAGTAAGCCCGGATGTTGTCCTAAATACGTCGACAGTCATCACGGAGAAATCAGGTATATAATTATCATATTTTTAACAGTTACTGTGTAAGAATGACTATAACGAAGTTACTTTAAATTATAATTTTCAATAAACAGACAGATTTAAGATACGAACTGTGAAATAAAAATAGATAAATGGTCTTATGCATTCGCTTCGAAATTTGTCACGTAACTGTTTTGGGGTGTTTGATAGTTTTGTTCTTACTTGCACAGGCATCCGATGTGAACGCTGTGACAGTGAGTTATGTTATGGTGATACACGACTAGCTTGATTCTGATGAACATCAACTAGTTCAAACCATAAATTGCTATGAGCATGTTGGCCGACGATGGGATAACAAGCTCTAATTGGTCATGCACCCTACTACAGCTATGTGGACAATGGTGAAGCATGTTTAGGACATTGTTTATCAAACAGCACTCTAAATTTTTCTGTTGTTTTCAGCTACTGCATCAGACCATGACGATGTCCGGGGACGAACACGTGAGCAGGACGGCCGGATGTTGTCGCTCCCTGGTTTTCGAACGCAATCGGATGTGACGTCAGCAACGCGCAACAACCTCACAGCGAACTTCACGTCGTGGTGGCGTCAAAATGGCGGCAAAGGGAAGGTGCGGACGGAACTCACTTTTTCTCGAGCCTTCGGAGCGACAAGTAGTCTCTTAAACTAATTTATAATTTAAAGCTACTTATCACATTGTGTAAATATTCTTAAATACAAAATATTCTAGTTTTGCTAAAAATTATAATAAAGTGTTCTAATTTAAATAGATTAAAGTAAAAGACATAGTTTAAAGTTAAAGTTATATATTCTTAACGGTTTTTGTTTAGATATTTGCGTAATATAAAATAGTTTAGGTGAACCTGTGTGTAAAGAAAATAAAGTAATTTACTAATGCTGTATTTTTCTCTTATCCATGTTCTGGACAGTTGAAACCGATATTCCCTATTGAAATTTCGATACTTCGTTATTTCAATCGCTTCTCTTACCATTCTCGGTATGTAGTCGCGTTCTGCCGAGAGTACCTGTGGGTTGTGTAACTCAATCCAGTGGTTAGAACCAGACCAAAAACACGGTAAATATCCCGTTGGTAATAATAATTATAATTTTAATGACCGCGACAGTTTAAAAACTCATATTGCACAAAGAGTTCTTCTGCTATACTTACTCGTATATCCAACTTGAGGTGCTGATACAACATAAATGAAGCGCTCGTAGCGGAGTTTGCTAAGCCGTTCTTAATCGATCAGCTAAGTTAAGCAACGTCCGCCGCGGTCATGACTTGGCGGGGTGACCGCTAGTGACATTACTGCTGAGCGTGCACGTGCTTGGGATGGCACGTTAAGCCGTCGGTCCCGGTTGTTGTCTTACGATGCATTTTGCGAATGCCCGCCTGGCTAGCTACCACCCTCAAGTAGGAAATCTGGCGCCAAACACCTTACGGTGTGTTCCGGCAGCTGTCCTTGAGAGCCAGTAATTCTAGGCTAGCCTGAACAACATTTTCTACCACATCATCACTTACCATCAGGTGTGATTGTGGTCAAAGGTTAGTCTATAAGGAATAATAAAAAAAACTCACGTTGATCGATCTCCTATTTGGCAAGTTGAATGTCCCAGTGCTTGCTAAACCTAACAGAACTTCAAGCTCGAGTAGACGAGAACGAATGGTCACTAGTACTCTTCCCGCCCTTGTCACGCTTTAGCTAGGAGTTGGCACAACCGTAGCCAACTAAACCTAACTCTGCTCTGTCACACTGGTGTAAAGGTTGGAAAGAAAATTTCCTGACCTTCACATTAATGTTAAGAATAGGAAATTATTTCCAAATCTTAGCACCATATATTGTTTTCTCACTTTTTTTATGGCTGATAGGTAAGCCTTTGACCACAATCTCACCAGATGGTAAGTGACGATGTAGTGGAAGCTGTAAACAGGCTTAACCTAGAATAACTGGTTCTCAAGGACAGCTGCCGGAACACGCCGTCAGGTGCTTGACGACAGATTTTCTATTTGAGGGTGGTAGCTAGCCAGGCGGGCATTCGCAAAATGCCCTTCTACCATGGTGTGAAGCTCGAGCCCGTGGCGGGATTCGAACCATAGACCTGCTGCGTGGCAGTCCATAGTCAATGCCACTGAGCCTTCATTGTTTACAGCTATCACTGACCACGAATTTATAACGTTTATACTACTCTCATATGTATCTTTGTATTGTAGAGATGTTTCAGTTTAAAAATGCAGGCCCCTACAAAGTGTTTACATAGGAAATAGGCCCTTCATGCAAAATAGTCTATAGGCGCAATACACGCAATCTGGTCTATCGCAAATCTAAAAAATATACATCAGGGTGCGGCATATTGTTTTAATTGTCTCACCTTGCAAATACTCATATTTACTTACCTACCCTCTTATCATAAAACATTGAATGGCAGATATAACTTTTTCACGGATTTTTCACATATTAAATAAAATATTAGGTTATTTTAAAGTGTAAAACCAGAAATACATTAAATAATTATATTTTAATATCACAAAAATAGATAACGATGACGTTTTACTTTTTTTGAATTAATACAAAATAGTAAAAATAATTATGATTTTATATAAGATTACAAAATAACTATTCAACAAATTAATAAAAAAAAATATAACAATGTTTACTGATACAAAAAGCACTGATATAATACATACGTTAAATCGTATAGACTCAAAAACAAGTTACGGTTATCCGACACAAAAGTTTTTTTCTTATATAATACTAGCTTTCCGGGCGCGGCTCCGCCCGCGCGTATGTCGGTTATCGCGCGAAATCATTAACCTATTTTTGCGCAGTCGGATAAAAACTATCCTATGTTTTTTCCCGGGTCTCAAACTATCTCCATACCAAATTTCATTCAAATCGGTCCAGTAGTTTTGGCGTGAAAGCGTAACAGACAGACAGACAGACAGACAGAGTTACTTTCGCATTTATAATATAAGTACTGAGTACTGATAATATAAATTTACACAAGTTACAAAATTACGAGAGAGAAAATTATAGTCATGTGCGGGATTCGAACCCGCATCCACCCACCCCTTTGGCCGGAGTGGTGATGGGGAAGGCGTATGCTCTAACCAATTGAGCTAACATGACACAATGATTCATAACTTTAATTCTTGCTCTCGTTCTTCAACCATCGTATCGGGATGGAGCGACACCTATAGTTGCGTTGTACTACAAACAAGACCAACACAAGTTGCATACTATGTCAAGAGATATCCAAGTGAGTGAAAATCCGCGGTTCTACATACCCGCCCTTTCGGAAAACAGACCTGCCGTTATGTATACATTTATATGTAAAGATAAAAATGTGAAATACAAGATACTTTCGCAGCAAAGTATCCATAGAGTATCGATAGTATCCATAGAGTGAGACAAGAGGAAAAAGAAAATCAATATACTATACATCAGTACCCACATACGCGTGAGGTCAGTTTTGGGTCCATGGATTCGTATAAATATTCAAATTTCATTACAAAAGAAAACCATACAATTACTCAATAACAATACGAGATTTGTATGAGGACTTGACTATTAGGGAGTTGAATAAAAGAGTACCAAATTTGACTAATCCCCATGAGTCTGAAAACTATTTCACAGATGGCGGTGTGTGTTTGTTACCTAGCAGACGTCTAGCAAAATGATGTGTTTTTATATTTCTCAAGCTGAAACAAATTTATTCAACTTTTCTATACTCTTTTATATAAGTATAAATATCCAAACAAGGAGTTCAAAATCTAGTCGAAATCTAGAAACTATGAAATTTATTCGTAGTTTCAAGACTTATAATTGGTTTTATAACATACCTTAACTTATTACAAACTTCTTATTGTCATCTTAATCAAGTGCCCAGGTTTAGGTGTATTAATTAATTTGCATATAAACCTCAATAGGTCAGACTAAATCTACACTTTCTTTGTCCATTTGAATCTCACAGTATTGAAAGAATGAAGATTTCCACAATTTAATTATATATTAATTATTTTTATAACACTAAAACTTTGTATTATAAAAACTTACGCTCATATTTTTATCTAATAAATGAAGAACACGGGTGTTTGAGCGTGAACTTACCACACTCAAAATCCTGAGGAAGGCTTCCGGTAGAAGCCGAAACATTGTCGATAGCGATATCGACTCATAGTAAGTTCACGCTCAAACACCCGTGTTCTTCATATATTAGACTAAAACTTTGTTTATGAATACACAATTTTTTTTTCATCCAAACTTCAGTCACAATGTATTGCTGAAGAGTTGTAAAAGTTCTATATACGTTTGGATCGGATGTTTTACTTAGAAGAACCTTCGCTGGAGTGCGAACCACTTAGAAAATCACAATGAAAGGAACAAAATATCTAGGTATCGTTTACTTCAGTGAATGTGGTTAGATTACCCCACGAGAAACACATCATGGCAGAATCTTGACAGTATTCTGCCATGGTGTGTTGCTACTGCGAACAGATCACATACTGCCTTGGCGTCAAGGAGTTCCATGAGCGCGGCAAGGGAGGAGAAAAAATAATCTATGAGGATGGGATTTTTCCTTTCATTGTTATATATACAGTTATTCTAATTATTCAGGCGTTAACACACAGAATTTAATGTTAGAGACACTTAATGTCGATACTTCGTATACATTCGAAACGCATCGTGTATTTTTCGGCTAGGTTACGTGACATCTCTTACATTAGGTAGGTGTAGGTGTACTATATATAAGTTTCGGAAGAGTTATAACTAAGTATTGTTTCTTTTAGATTTCGTATGGGCTTCATATATAGCATTAACATCATTTACAGGGTAATAGGTAAAATGCTAACAATTAGGGTTGACTTCTGCTAGTCTTTAAAAATCGTTCTTAGTCTTCTAAATAGGATTTTGAGATGTTTTTTTTTGGAAATAACAATTTTCACTACAATTTTTTTTTTTTTTAATCTTTTTCGTGTTTTATTATTTGTTTTTAAAGGAATAAGATGTTAAAAGTCTTTTGTGCCTCTAATGTATTAAATCATATTTTTTATTATTTTGCTCGACGTTCATATTTAAAATTCTATTCAAAGGGAGCACGGTGCTGTCCAGTATTGCCGCGGTGAACGATCTTGGCTCGGAGTAGGCATTAAAACACAAAAGGAAAAAAAAATTGCACAAAGTGTTTGTTAGGACTAGCAGATGTCAACCCTAAGAGGTTATTAGCATATTACCAATAACCCCATATTTGAAGCATTAACATGTAAAGAAATATTATAAAGAGGAAAAATTTGATTATTTATTTGCATTGAATAGACTCTGAACCTACTGGACTGATTTGAAAAATTCTTTCCCTATAACAATAGTTTAAATCCTACTCATTTGAAATTATTGTTAAAATTAGAAGGATTCTATTTATATTATCCCTGAATGGAATATTTTCATATATATTTCTTTTATTATTATTGTTAAATACCCGTGCGAAGCCGAGGCGGGCCGCTGGTCATATATAAGGTGGATATTCATTCATCAACAATTTTGCCATAGTGATAGCGTCTAATTGACATCGGGTAGCGTTCGTACGTGTGAGAATGGAGTAAACCGCGGTTCTCGCTATCATACTAAAAGGCAACACGCCGCGCTTAGAAAATAGTTATACTGATTTTTTGTATGTGAAAATTAAACATGAGTGGAACACATTCCGTTATCGATTCTACACCATCCCCCGCAGTATTGTTGAGGAATTAATATCCACCTTATTTATAATTACAGCAGATGACGGATCTTAAATTTATATTGCTCAGATCACTTCTACAAAAAGGTTGTGTTTGTAAAACTTAAAGTCATATATATATATACAGATATGTATAATTTGTGGGCCGTGTAAGTTTTGCCGTGATAGTTTAATTAGGTACTAAGCTTCAGCGAAGATGAGACGTCCGGATCTGTCAACAGCATATACTGGACGGATGCGACGGTTTCTGAAAAAAAAAATACAAAATTGAGTGCCTTTGTTCGCTTTAGGACAGATTCCCTTTAAGACAGATTCGCTTTAAGACAGATATTGTACAGCGTTTAAAATGGTCGCCACGACAAAAAAATCATGTCTGTGGTCTCGCTTGCCATCAAGGATTGCTGCCGGAACACACCGTTAAGTGCTTGGCGACAGTTATTGTACTTGAGGGTTAATAGTGTTGGATATTATCGATTGCCATACATCACTATTTAGTACCTCATCACTAGTTAACTGTGTGTATCTCTATAATCTTTGGAATAATATATTAAGATATGAAAACGAACATGGCGTGTTTTAATCTCGTCTCCTAAATAGCATATTTTACTAATAAGTGAGAAAGCCGTCCTTCACCATCAATAGAAAACCAAGAAATCAGCCAGGTGAGCATTTTTAAACTTCCCTAAAACCACGCATTTTTTACTGGTTAAAGAAAAAGGGAAAATTGTTAATACATACTTTCAACGGTATTATCGTTAACTTATAGAACCATATGCTTTTTTGTGTTCAATAACTTAGATAATACGAACAATATTATTTATAGCGATGTGTGACTTAAACCTACACCTAAGTCACGCGTCTCCGTGACATTATTTGTCTATTAAATGCTAGGGCGTTTACCATCCGAGCGTAATTAGAGGGTGTGAAGTTAACTGCACGTGCTGTTAAGTGCCATGCAGTTATGACTATAATATATATATTATAGTCACAAGTATCGTAATGTACTACTTAAACTCACGAATACTTGTCATATATGATAGTTAATTAATCTAGCTACAATTTCGGTAAACCTGTTAACATTTTGTTTTTCTGAAGCGCTCGTAGCGAAGTTTGCTTAGCCGTTCTGAAACGATCAGCAAAGTAAACCAACGTCCGTCCAGCCGTCGGTCCCGGTTGTTGTCTTAGGATGGCAGTCACTATGAGCATGGTGGAAGGGCATTTTGCGAATGCCCGCCTGGCTAGCTACCACCCTCAAGTAGAAAACCTGTCGCCAAAAACCTAACACTGTGTTCCGGCAGCAGTCCTTGAGAGCCAGAAAAATTACAGGCAATTTGTTCGGACGAAATGCATCTGTTATAAGCAGAGGTTAGGCCGCTTAACATCAGGTGAGCCTCGGGTTTTTCCGTCAAAATCACATAAAAAAAGACATCGATCCCACCAGTGGGAAAAAGTGTTTAATACCTTCATATTTTTTGATTTCACAAGTATCGGGCGCCTTGCTCATTCCTAACTTCTATTTATCTGAGCTTCCTGAGTAAGTACTAGGGGTCACACATTTTCTTCTTGTCAGTTATATTATAATACCTACTAAATATATTCGATTCCATACACACGATGTTCCAAATAGTGTCCTAAATTACTCAGATGTATTGTCAAATGCCAAATACTGGTGCCCTTTCCATGCCAAATGCGGTATATAATATATTATGCTCGGCAGTTAGATCAATCACACAACACCGTCGCCCCGCCGCCGCCCTACATGCTATGTGGGGCGGGTACTGGGGCAGATTTACCGCTTAGGTTTTAGTTCTAGATTTCTATACGTTAGTTTTGCAACAATATTGTTCCGCCCAAATCCAAATGGGAAGACAGAGTTAAACACCAGGTGTACCACGGCAAAAAAAAATCTTCGTGGTACCATTAAAGGAACTGTCTAATGGTACCACGACAAATGAACGGGTCTACCTACCACTATGGGACAAATAGAAAATAAAAAAAGAAAATTTGTAGGTAACAGAAAATCTGTCCTCAAACGACATTGCGATTAAGCTGTTTTACAAGCTTTTATTTCGTTTCACCTGTCCTGATGTTTGTCATCAAATCTTGCAAATTAAATTTGACTGAATTGAGCTGAAATTTTGCATACATGTGTAAATTTCGTGACAATACAATATAATGATGACAAGGTGCTGATCTGATGATGGAGCTGGGAGGTGGCCAGAACTTCGCGATGAAACGACACAACCTCATCGAGTTTGGGCTCATTTGAATAGTCTTTACGAGGTTTTTTTTAAATTTAAATTATTTTTATTAACATAAATAAAGAATTGAAAAGAGTAACATTTATTGTTAAAGAAACACAATTTTATAGGGAAAAATTAAGAATGGACTATTTTTATATATAAAAATTACGTGTCACGTTGTTTGTCCGCGATGGACTCCTAAACTACTGAACTGATTTTAAATTTGATTTGCACACCGTGTGCAATTTGATTCAAACAGATTTTCAACTTGAGGGTGGTAGCTAGCCAGGTGGGCATTCGCAAAATGCCCTACCACCATGCTGTAACGACTGCCATCCTAAGATAACAACCGGGACCGACGGCTTAACGTGCCCTCCGAAGCACGGAAGCGCTCAGTAGTAATGTCCAACCAGCGGTCACCCATCCAAGTCATGACCGAGGCGGACGTTGCTTGACTTTGCTGATCGATTCAGAATGGCTAAGCAAACTTCGCTACGAGCGCTTCAACAATACATATATACAAAAAATCATATACTTATTTGAAAGATAAAAAGAACGAAGAGTTAATGAAAATGAATATTTTATAAAGAAACATTATATAAAGTAAAGAAAAAATATTAAATTACATAATTTACAGTAGTAGTATATAATCAGTAAAACATTTAAAGGATATTCAAATTTACTATTTATAAGGTTTTTTTGTAGAGAAAATCCTTATCAGTACTAATATTATAAATGCGAAAGTAACTCTGTCTGTCTGTTACGCTTTCACGCCAAAACTACTGGACCGATTTGAATGAAATTTGGTATGGAAATAGTTTGAGATCCGGGAAAAAACATAGGATAGTTTTTATCCAACTGCGTAAAAAGAGGTTAATGTTTTTCGCGATAACCGACATACGCGCGGGCGGAGCCGCGCCCGGAAAGCTAGTTTTATTATATAGGTTACCTACGTGAAATCGAAACGTGTTTGTTCGATACTTATTATTCCGAACACTGTCGATCGACAGCTCAAGGTTACGATGATTTATTACTTCTAAGCGTTATAAGACCGATGTAACGTTACTTCGAATGCTGTTATATCGGTTGTATTTATATCGAGGAAACATTGAATCGACGACATAAAGCGTGCGAACGAAATATCTGTTCACGGTTTTTCAATAATCTTGCTTTAATCTTAATTTATTTATTACTAGCTTTCCGGGCGCGGCTCCGCCCGCGCGTATGTCAGTTATCGCGCAAAAACCTCTTTTTGCGCAGTTGGATAAAAACTATCCTATGTTTTTTCCCGGGTCTCAAACTATTTATAAGTATACCAAATTTCATTCAAATCGGTCCAGTAGTTTTGGCGTAAAAGCGTAACAGGCAGACAGACAGAGTTACTGTCGCATTTATAATATTGCCTAGTACTGATTCAATTAGTAGCGCTTACACGAATTACACTTATGGCAAAAATAATTATTAAAGAATTATATAAAATTAATGTCAAAAATATAAATATATCAAAATTAAATTATCAAAATTGAGAAAAAGGAGTCACAAAAATAATAGTGATATATAAAAATGTCAATCATAAAGAAAAATAATGGTAATAACTAATAATACAATACCTAATTGCTATGTCTCGACCTACCTATACTATATACTAGATTGTTTCTGTGATGCGATAGACTCACAGTAATCTCTCATTACAACATTCCACTCGCCCGCTAGCACATCACAATCGAGTTGAGCTTCGAGTAGAGCGTTAAGTGCAGCAAGGGATCGCGGTATCGGGGCGGCCGCATGAGCCATCGTTCTATATCGTGGTACATCAAACAATTTAATGTTTCCTAGCCCGAAGATAGTTGTCGGGAGTATAGAGGCGACATAACTGCTAATGGAATATTGCACCATTTCATCAACACAAACAGGCAACTTTTATTGTTCACTACTAACTATTCCGCATGAGGGGACTCAACTAGTACCAGAAAACGGAATTCACGCTCATATTGATTGAGTTACCATGATACCCGATTCATATTTCACGTAGCCCCTCTGCTTAGAAAATTAGGTTTTAGATGTGACAGCTGTCAAATTGACAGTGAGTGTCATATATTTCCAGTTTTTTTAATGCTTTCGTGATGGAACAAGCTGGAAGCCTACCTAGTGTTAAGCGGTAATCTACTTTGGAGGTTGGTTAAGCTCCTGCTTTAATTTTTATATACTTTCTTACCTTAGTCTGGCACTCTTCCTCCTCTCCCCATTAGCGACGGCAGTTGCTTGGGCAATGGCAGGGCCATCTTCAGTAACCTCCTGAAAATGTTCAGTATAATGTTAAATACTTTTGTCTTAAGATCACTTTACTGGTATTCTGGTAGAGGTATTTGGAACACGTAGGTATTCAATTTCAATACTTGTGAATTGATATCTTAAAATAGTAAACATGTTTAAATCGCAAGTTAAGAAATGGAAAGTGATCCTATTGTGCAGATAAGGAAATAAATTTCCTAATCTTCTCATACATAAAAACATAAAAAATATTGAATTGATACATTTTATAGACATAATATCGTGTACCATATTGGAAGCCTCTGGTCCTCGACGTAGCTTTTAACACTGAGTTTCGAAGATCAGATTCTTCTTCCATGTGAAACTACAGAAATTATGCCAAAATAGAAAACATTCTTAAAGTAATATCTTATTTTAAAGGCCAACTATAAAAACATAGTCGACTACAATTTAAAAATGGCTATACAAAACAGAAACGAAGAGGTCGTGGAGGCTCTGATCAAAACATCAAGCGCATCGCTGGAATCTGTGCCGGCCCTTCAACGACAAACTGAATAACTTACCTAATAACCTGAATAACCTACCAACAAAAGGAGGAGAAAAACAAATTATATATATATAAAAACATTTTGTGCTCCAATTATTTGTAAATTTATGATTTTCGCTTAGCACGCGATAGTGCTTGTAATCATATTTATAAATATATTTTTCTTAACTAACACTAGGCTATCTTCCCTTCAGGAAGAATACTGATAAGTTGGAGAATGATGTAATATTAAATAATGTACTATATGTAAAAAAAAAAACATAAAATAAACAAGAGTACGCATCACGGGTCTGTAGAGTGTAGAATTTATTATTTAAAAAAAAAAAAAATTTAAATATGCATATCGTTTTTTATTCGATATATTATATTGATTCGAGGGTTTGATATGCTTGTACTATCTATATGAGTTTATAACTGTCAAGGTCATTAACATTATAATTATTATTGCAAACGGAATATTTGTTTTTGATTACTTTTAAGCCCTCGATATGTCGGCAGCGCCATGATCACGAGTAATCTGAAGTCTATGCGAGTGGATGGAAGACGCTAAGAACAGACGAACCGGTCTACCCTCTTTCTAGTACGTTTTTTGGCAAGGCGATGCTATTATTGTCATTGTCACTCACACCACTATTTAAATTTCGACATGCAAAGCTTATGATATCAGGTCATGAACTATTTTAACATTTCTTCGGCCCTAACATGTTCTCGACAGTTGAAACGCATCTTCCCTATTGAAGTTTCAATACTTCGTTATTTCGTCGCTTCTCTTACCGTTCTCGGTACGTAGTGATGTTCTGTCGAGAGTATCTATGGGTTGTGTAACTCAATCCAGTGTTTAGAATTAGAACCAGACTCCAGAAGGTTCTAAACACTGGATTGGTTGAGCTATGGCTGATATAGTACCATCAAACCTTAAAACCATATTTAAAGAGACTTACCTCGACTGCAGATTCGGTGGTTGAGCTCGGAGTGGCTTGCACTCTTGGCACTGGAAATGGAACTCCGTATTTTGGCTGAACTCTGGGCTGAGTCCTGGAAAAGGATAATATGTTTATATTGTAAATTGACAATCGTATGACAAAACAATAATAATATATTTATTACAACAACCATAATGTTACCATTCATAAAACTATTTAATGTAGGTACTTTATTCTTTAAAAAGAAATTAGCAAATAAAAGTGTACTTCATTAAATTTATATATTGTCCTTGGTCGGACACTAGGATTCCCTTTATTGTGGAGATCAGTTTCTTTTCTATTTGTTAAAAAGGTTTGTTTATTTATAGCGTTACAGGTGTTGTATGATAGGAACTGTGTTTACGAATTACATTACATAAATACATAACTGTGCAGTATAGTCTAAACCCAATTTTTCAGTAACTGACCGAGCGAGAACTTAGTTCGAGCGAAGCGTCTCTGCTTCAACTTACACAAAAATGATTTCGTATTTCCGGTTGTTCTCCCCTACAGGTCGCATTTCTCAACCGATTCTAACGAAATTTTGTCAGCAGGTTTGATAAGTCCATATTTTTTTTTGTCGATTTAGTTTTTTTTATTTTTGACTAGCTTTCCGGGCGCGGCTCCGCCCGCGCGTACGTCGGTTATCGCGCAAAAACATTAACCTCTTTTTGTGTAGTTGGATTAAAACTATCCTATGTTTTTTCCCGGGTCTCAAACTATTTCCATACCAAATTTCATTCAAATCGGTCCAGTAGATTTGGCGTGAAAGCGGAACAGACAGACAGAGCTACTTTTGCATTTATAATATTAAAGTACCTACTGATAAATAACGGAGATATGATATGATATTCATTACATAGTGTTGAAAATATGGACGCCTGCGCTGAATTTAATGGCAATGTACCAGCTGCGCACGTCAGTTTATTCAATTGTAAGCTATGCAAGCAGACTCGTGAGGTTTACAGCTCGGAGAGCCACTAGTATTATTAAGGAACAGCATTTTAATGAACGTCACAAACACCACACTGATACATACATATATACAATATTTACCTATATGTACCCATTTGGGTAGTCCAGGCCCATATGAGTTTAAAAAAATCTAACTTAGGAATCGCCACTCCGTCGATTTGTTACACCTACCATTCCTATTATATGTGAAAAATTTCAGTCCCCTATCTCATACACAAGGAGGTGCTCATCGAAGTAGACTTTTCCAGGATTTTATGTAAAGCACTTAATTTGAGGTTTACTAATATTACAAGTATATCGAACAAATAAGTATACAAAGTATTGATGTGTGAAAAAAATTTCTTTCAAAACTATGTTTGTTAAGTCCTTTTTGGATGTTTCAGTAGAAACGATTTATCTGTTTTATTCGACAATGTGAAGTAAAATTAGCTTTTCTTCCTCATTGGTTGTGAGTATCGTGTTGTAGTCTTCAAATTAGTATAGCATCATATATTCGTATCATTTACAACACGCAAATTTTTCACGCAGCGCAGCTTAATCAGCATTGTCTTCTCCGCTGTTTTTTAATATTTCCAAAAATAAAATAGTTACACAATTACATAAAATCATCGAACCGCTCAAAAAAATTTACGAGAATCGGTTGAGAACTGAATCTAGACATCCGGTCTAATATGCGAAAGCATTTTTGCCGAAGCTGAAACGGAGACTAGATTTTGCCTCGATCATAGACGTCTTGTTTTCGTGTATAGTTTGCGTTCTGCTATTTTTGAACTTGACTTATTTTCTTTACATATTTATTCAGCCTCTTATGATAGAGTAGATAGTATATTTAGGCTTAACAAAATAATTAAATGTCCTGAATTGTTTCAGATATACTCCGCAAAGTCTTAGATTAAACACTTTGCAGAACATACAGGTTTAATGCACGCGCAAACATCTATTTCAAAACCTCAATTGGCTCATACCGAATACTTCAAAATATCACATCAAAATTCAACATCCAAAACAGGGCAATGTTGTATTGTTACGTTTGATATTTGCATACACTGCACTGCGCCGCGTTACCAATAAGGTGCGTCATTTGTTATTCTAAGGATGATGTCGTAGACCTTGCCCTAACATGGTCAGTAAGGATTATTAATAGCTTGTGTTATTGTAATTAGGTGCATGATATTTCTTTGAAACGTGATTTCGTTGAAGGAGACATGAGATCTATTGGCAGGAAATTCAAAGTAAACAGTATTTTGCCAACTTAAAAAAAAACTGTTTGTTTTTTTCATGTTTGTTATGCGATATTATCGCCAATGATGAATTCATTTTGATGTTGTTTTTGTTAAAGAGTATAACTTTTTGAAATTAAATATTATTCTTATTAAGTATATAAAACGTACCGCATTTACTCAATACTCTTCTCGCAGTGGCTGTATATTTTTTTTTGCTGAACGTGGCAGTACTATGTAGAATATTTTAATATTAAAATATTTATATGGCAAGAGACCTGACGGAATGACCTTAACTCCATGGAGTCGTGGAAGGCCGCTAGTTTGGGATGCCACTTGCGTTGACACGCTTGTGGCGTCTCATTTACCATCCACCTCCAAGACAGCGGGAGCAGCGGCAGTGGCAGCAGAAGGCTCCAAAGGGCGAAAATACGAGAGTCTCGGCGATGGTTATATATTTCTGCCTTTTGGAGTAGAAACATTAGGTCCGTGGGGTCCAAGCGCATGGACTTTATATAAAGAATTTATCAAAGCGGCTGATAGAAAAGACAAACGACCAAAGGGCGGGCGCATACCTCGGCCAGAGAATTAGTCTTGCCATACAACGGGGTAATGCTGCCAGCCTTTTAGGTACTCTACTCGTGGACCTGAGCTCTGTTTTCTACTTATGATTGCCTCCTGCTAGAAAACAGAGCTCACAATTTTTAAGTATAACATATTTAGGTCATAAAAAGATATAGTTAAATTATTTATATATATTTTTGTGTTCGTATATTGTTAATTTTATATAATAAATAAAGTCATTACTAAGTAAAAAAAAAAACGTAATTGACCTTCATAAGAGCGTCGTAGATGCCTAAATTGAATAAATGATTTTGACTTTGACTTTGATGACGTTTAGAACAAACTGCATCTAAGCGGTCAGGAGTAGAATATACCTAATACAAAAATATACCTCAAAAAACATTATCCTCTTTAGCCCGGTCTTCACCGAAAAAAAAGTATTATGTTTCATAGCATTATACATCGTGATAAGGCAAAAGCCTTCATATACAAATTGATATTCCAATCGTTATTTCTAACCAATATCAGAATTCAATATACATCTCAAAAACTGACCTTGTACCAAAAGCGGTGGCTACGGCAGTCGCACCTTCTGGCTCATTGGTCTCCTTATCTTCATTCTGATCTATATCATTGCCTTGCTGGTTGATGTCGAGTCCACTTTGAAGGGCATCTTGGCCTTGGAACTGTTGCTGGGCGAATTGGCCTTGAGGTTGGAGAAACTGAGTTTGAGGCTGTATGTATTGATCTTGGGGTTGAAGGAATTGACCTTGTTGAGGTTGAAATTGACTTTGGGGCTGAATGTATTGATTTTGTGGCTGGAATTGACCTTGTGGCTGGTATTGAGGTTCTGCATATTGGTTTTGAGGTGAAACATACTGAACTTCAGGTTGAATAAATTGACCTTGAGCTTGAACAAATTGTCCTTGTGGCTGAGGCTGAACAAACTGGCTCTGAGGTTGCAGGTACTGAGTTTGAGGCTGGTAAAACTGAGCTTGATCCTGATTTTGGATCAATTGAGCCGGTTGTGGTTGGTACTGAGCTTGAGGTTGAACTGCAATTGGCTGCTGGTACACTTGTTGCTGATTGTTTTGGTTGTCCTGTTCTTCCCTATCTTGGTCTTGGCTTGCCTTACTTTTGTCGTCACTTTCTTCTGTTTTCTTTGAAGGAAACTGAACAAGAATTTGACCTGGTTGCGCATATTGCCCTGCTTGAGTTAATTGGTTTTGTTGAGGTTGATATACGACTTGCTGGGCTTGAAGCTGGAAGCCCTGTGGTTGAGGGGCTGGCTGATATTGAGGCTGAATTGCTACTGCGTCAGGATTTGGCTGTAAAGCAGGCTGGTAAGAATTTGTAGGCTGATACTGAACTACAGGCCGCTGAACAGCAACTGCATCAGGGTTAGGCTGTACATAGAAATTTGGTTGAAATTGAGCTGGTGCTTGCAGAACTACCGGTTCCGGTTGCAATTGCGTTTGCACTTGAGGTTGGTAACTTGGTTGGTATGATTGCTGTACCACAACAGCTTGCTGGTCATTTGGAACTAATAAAGCTGGGTTCTGGTATTGTGGCTGAAGATTCTGAGCCTGTTGTTGAGCTAACACTGACGGCAGAGCTGAAAAGTGCGTGGCAGCGTCAAAACTTGCAACTTGCTTCTGAGATGTCTGGGGTTGCAAGTACGCTCCTGATAGAGGCTGAAGTTGTACAAACTGCGGCTGCAACTGGATCTGAGCGAGAGAACCAAGGAAGAATTCTCCTGGATACTCTTGTACATTCTGTTTCGTGACTTCTACTGATGTCTTCCCAGTGTTTAGTTTTCCTGATTTTTCTCTATCATCATTAAGAATTTCTTCTTGGTTTAAATCAAACTCAGTGGTTGAAGCTACAGGAGTAGTAGAAGCTTCGGTAGTGGTGGTGGTGGTTGTTGTAGTTGTTCTACTGAACTGACGAGGATCCTGAGGAATTGGCAATCTATTTCCATTTGGAGCATTTTGAGCAGCTTCGAGCTGACGTTGTCTTTGGTACTCGCGGTATCTTTCTTGTTGTTGCTGATACTGTAACAAGTAATGTTCGTTTAGCTGTGACTAATATGAAACATGGGATAAGCTAGTTGGCATCTGCCAGTCATAGTGTTATACTACGGACTGAACTAACAATTTTTTTAATAAAACGAATTACTCTTAATAATAAATACTACTAAATACACTGTTAAACATTACGGATACAGACTAAAATTTCAATGAGATGGTCAAATGGATAATTAATGGTCTTTAATATGACTTTAAAATACAGCAATAGTTTGAGCTTATCTAATACTAACCGGAAGCTTATTCCAAAGTCAGGCAGTCTCAACAGTAAAAGACCTGCTATAAAAGTCACTTCGATGGCTAGGCAAATTCAGCGTAAGATTTATATAAGGTATTATATGCTACTAAATTTTTTGTTACAAAAATCCAACTACTATCATATCTTATCTTAAAACAAGGATGTTAAGATTACAAAGCGACCAACAAAGAAGTCAATTTTCAAAAAAATCTTTAATGATCTCACTGACCTGAGATTGTTTGTAAATCTCGTCCAAATTCCTTAAGTCAGTATTGAACCCAGGTCCAGCAAACTGTTGGCCGCTGATTGGGGAAGACTGGAACAACGGCAGCTGCTCCTGCGGCGGTGGCAGGCCCTGGACGGAGACATCTTCTTCAGGGGTTCCGTAGTTGGTAGAAGGTGGTAGCGGATTGCGGGGGTCTACGGGTGGTAGGTATTGTTGTTTTTGAGGTGGCTGAGAAACAAAAGATTAGTTTTATGACAGCTCTTATGTGATAGCACAAAGTTAAAATTAAATAAATAGAAAACCGACTGATTCATACATTCTGAACGCTTTCATGGGCAGACAACCAAAAAGATACCTACTAATCGGAAACGTGGTAAACCTAATATTACAACAACGAAGACAAAAAAAAAACCATATCTCGATCGTGCGCTCGGTGAGTCAAGACCTCCTGAAGATGCTTCGTTTAGAAACGAAACTAGTCGGATATTCTTCTGGTTAGGCTGCGTGATGTTTATGACGTCACGTAGATAACAGGAAAATTAGGCGGAATTGTCACTAGATATATATTTTTATACTCTTTTAAGTGTTTTATTTAAATATTATTTAATGTTTTCTTAAGATACCTTAAAAAATATTTGTTATTATCAAAAAAAACCTTTTTCTATTACGATTTTTTATCAACAGGAACAAAAAATTTGTTGATCACCATTATGATAAAATCTTGCCTCCCTCACTACTACACCTGCATTTACTTCTTCTTTCTACCACTATCCCACTTACGTGGGGTCTTTTCTAACAGCACGCAACACGGATAACACACGAACATCACTTTAAAAAGCTTTGATTTTATGCTGCTTGACCCTACCGTCTTGAAAATGCTCTTATTGGTAGATTAGCGCAATTACTTTTAATGCAATCAGAACTTAAAGATAGTGATGGACCTAATATATGGTTTGACGAGGTACAGTCGCCTGCAATAAGAAGTATAGGTACACATTGTAATTTTCAAAATTGTGGCAAAGATTTCTGTTTTTCTCTATGTACACAGAAGTATCATAAATTCAAAGAATGACTTGACGCTTTTTATTAATGTTTATGTAAGCTACGATTTTTAAGAATTTAGTAACGTTGCATTATTTTGAAAATGACCAAGTGTAGGTATACATCTTTTTTCAGGCGACTGTAGATCTTTCAGCACGACGTCTTGGTAGATACCACCGCAGTGTTTATATTATCTCCGAAGCAGAGGGCAAACACTACTATATTGAGGCGTGAAGGGCACTGTAGCAAATGAAATTACTGGGCGAACGTTACATAAGACCTAACGTCTCGGCAACAACGATCTTAGTTCGTTCGTTCTGTTTTTTTATTGTTTTAATATTTAACCTAACATAATGAGTGCTCACCTGTTGTCCTCTTTGTGGTATATCGAAGGCAGGTCCGCTAGGCCTCCACCCGCTCGGCGGGTAGGGCGCCGGCGGCTCTGCCAACAACCCGCTCACTAGCACCGTTATCACAGCCAAAAACAACTGGGAAATAACAATCATATATTTATTACTGATCCAAAATATACGTATCACAATTGACAATAACATAAACAATAATAATTAAATATAATTTTGAAGCGCATTAAGCCGGCTCAAAGATTGCCTGAAATTAGAATTGAACATTAAAAAAAAATCGTTTGACGAATCACAGACAGTAAGTCAGTTTTACAGTGATAATTTTAGCCCGTCCGCATTCGCTAAATTCCCAATCACCATGCTTTGAAGTGTATACAAAGCAATCCATGGACATTTTTTCCTTGTCTGATCTCCGTCAAAATTCAAGATTAGACAGGCGGTGATTTGGCCAACGGCTCGCTAGCAAGATATTAGAGCTAACAAAACAACTCTTGGGAAATCACAGCATTTTGTTCTATGTCATGATTACGCTCAGGTGTGGGGCAATTTGATAATTCGATCATACTCGTAACTGGAACAAATTATAGTATCAAATTCTTTATTGGGTTTTAAGTAGACTCGGTATACGTACCTACGAATAAATATGTAAAAAAGTGTAACTCATGCAGTCATCCCTGCTTTGATTTCGGACTCATCAAGTTTACATTTATTTGGCGCTTAGAAATTATTACATCCGATTAGTCGCGTTAATTTTTTTTTTTATTGCTGATAGGTAAGCCTTTGACCACAATCTCACTTGATGGTAAGTGATGATGTGGTCGACGGTGTTCACAGGCTCAACCTAGAATTACTGGCTCTCAAGGACAGCTGCCGGAACACACCGTTAGGTGCTTGGCGACAGATTTTCCACTTGGCGGTGGTCACTACGGCCAGGCGGGCATTCGCAAAAATGCCCTTCCACCATGCTAATGTAATGTTGTTGCGTTACGGTACACTTTTTAAACCACGTTGGTCGTGGTAAGGTTTTCGTTCTGCTGTTTTTGAGCTTGACTTACATATCTTCACATATTTATTCTTAGCCCTAGCCCTAAGCACTTTTTAAAACTTTAAATTTGTTATAAATCGATCGGTCATGTTGACGATTTAAATTGGTCATACCAATTTTCGGTCATAATTTTACTTTAATTTTCTATTGCAATATCTTATTTTATAAACCCCTTTGTTCATATAGTCAAGGCACTGAAATATACAATGATCCGATGCTTTTTATCTACTGGCACCAAACTTCGTCTTTGTCGGGCTTCAATTATTGCTCATAACCATGTCTATTGCATTAAAAATATACAGTAAAATCTCCATAATCGAGGTTCCCTTATTCGCGATTTCGGTATTCGCGGTTAAAAAAATTGCGACTTGTTTCCTGTATTCACAGATAAATATTTCGCTATTCGCGGATCCATTCGGTACATTTACCCGATTTTTAGTATGATTTTTTTTTGAGTTCTTGGAACGTATCCTCTATATTCATATATAAAATACCGTTCCGTATCCACGGTTTCTGTATTCACGGAACGTATACCCCGCAAATAAGGAGCTTTTAATTTATTTTCATAGTGAAATGTATTTGATTGCTTACATTATTTTGCTAATTATATTCGTTTAACGTGTAAAAACGTACAGTCTAAGACAAAACCTTAAAATAAATTGGACTTAGAAGAAGTCCATAAGTGCCATGCTTTTTTTATCTCTGAAAATTTGCACCTATTTTGGAACCGTATAAAGCCTATTTTTAACTTCTTATATTTTTTAAACTTTGTTTTACTTTGCTGCTGAATTTCATATATAATATTTAAAAAAATATTTGCGGAAAATAAACCAAAACTGAGTAGCTCCATTTTCCACTAAGGCTGACTTCCTCTTCAACTGGTTTCACGACTGGTCAATACCTTATTCTCCAAGCGAATATGAGTCATAACTTCCTGGCCTATCTCAGTAATATAAAACTTTTCAACTTTTTCCAACTCTATGATGGAAAAACCGTGATCATATCCCAACTTAGCGGGAAATCATTCAAGCGCATAAGGTAGATATTCCTCTGGGGTAATGAGTTCCCGAACCATCTGTGAAGGAACATCCAACTTTGAAATTTAAATAGTGAAATGAACTTAATTAGTTTTGAAATATTGAAAGCTCTCTCTTTGATATTATATCTAAAATGGATATTATAATATTCATTTGATATTATAATATGATTTGATCACATAGTTTTTAATTAATATTTAATTAACCTATATTCTCAGGCTTAAGAACTATTTGCTTAGAGTTAGTAAAAGTATGTAATGTTTTGTTCCTTTTACTATATATATATTTTATACAAGAATTAAACTATTAAAAATCAGTAAAAAATATGCCTTTGTTTTATCTTTAATACTTATGTATATTAAATACTTGGGATTAGGTCTTGATAGAAACAGGCTTTAATAAGCCTTAATAAGCCTTTATGTTAAAATATTTGTAATTCACTTCACTATAGGTATCGCTGATAAAATTCTACTTGCTAGGATAAAAAAAAAATATTGTCTTCCTTTACATATGAGATCTTCAAATTTTAATATCATTAACAGCAATTAACAATATCAACAATCATCACGATACAGGCAATGCCTAGCGCGAGGACCATAGCAGTTCTGTTCATCAGTACTAATATTATAAATGCGAAAGTAACTGTCTGTCTGTCTGTCTATTACGCTTTCACGCCAAAACTACTGGACCGATATGAATTAAATTTGGTATGGAAATAGTTTGAGACCCGGGAAAAACATAGGACAGTTTTTATCCAACTGCGCAAACAGAGGTTAATGTTTTTGCGCGATAACCGACATACGCGCGGGCGGAGTCGCGCCCGGAATGCTAGTGTATAATATACGTGATCAGCAAAGCCCACCATAAGGATACAATTATCTCAAATTTGTTATTCGTTGGTCAGGTTTAATCAAAGTTGTTATTTTTTTTTAATATTTACAAATTGTTGGAGTAAAAATTTGGAAATATGATTTTCGCTCAGCACGCAATAGTGCTTGTAATCATATTTAGAAGTTTAATTTTCATTTGTTTTAATTAGTTTTATAAAAATAATATATGCTATTGTCTACGACGCTCTTAGTCAATTAGAAAATATTGAATAGGGTCCAGCATATGTCTTTAAAATAATTTACTATACGCTTGAAACATGTTGTTTATGGGACCTACTACGTCTATTCTACATTTATTTAATTGCGAACGTTCTCCCATAGATATAATAATAAAATATTTAAAGTAAACCATTAAAATTTATATATGATACAGCCACGTCCGGCATAATAAGCGTTTTAAATTCCATTAATTTTCATTTCAAAATTAATTTGCAATGATTGTTTTTTATTTTAATCTAATAATTTATTTACTACTAGAAAATTTCATTTCATTTTAATAAAAAAAACTGAGAGCCAGAATTTAATATTTATAGCTAAATAAAAAATTGAATAAACATATATGACATGCTATTTAATTTAAATTATCAAAACTACGGAGCAAAACCGATCAATAAATAGAAATTCCTTAAAACGTAGGGTAAACCATACATTAATCGTCACCAATTAACAATCAATTAACACCAACACCGACTTTTCACACCAACACAAAAACCGCACAAGAATAAGAACGTGTAATCACCTTCATTTTCGTTCACTTTCGCTTAAAGTCCTGCGCGAGCGCAATGCTTTTATAGACAATAGCGATTGAGCATTATCATGCGAGACGCGCGGTTTTACCGACCTTAAGGACGCTTAGGGGTGTCAAAATGCAACAGCTGATTGAATAACGACCGAAATACTTAGTTTTTTTCCTTCTTACATATTTTTTTGTAGTTAGTACTTATATAGAAATTTTAATGACATTCAATGTTAAATATTCAAATTTTAATGTCAATCTTGTACATATATAAAATACATTAAAAAGTGAAGAAAAAAGCTCGTTTTTGTTTACCTTAAAAAACCTATTAATTATTAATAGGTTTAATTATACTATAAATTAATTCTTTGGTGATAAATATAAATGATATGAAAAAGATCAGTCGCTCTATTACTATTATGTCTGTTGCTATACCCAAAATGGGTCATATGTATAACTTCCCAGCATGTACACCAGATATGGTGCAATAAAGAATTGAGAATTGATAAAATGTAGATAACTTAATTTAATTTTCACTTCACAAGCTCAGAAAGGTATTGATTATTATTCAAAAATTACGAGAAAAAGTGGTTTTCATATACTGTGGGTAATATATACGACTTTAAATATTACCCACAGTATTTATTACTTTTAATTTATAATATAAAATAACACTGATATAATAAATTTATTTAAGATGTATGTAACTTCATTTTGTGTTCCGTGAAAAATTGTGTGTTTCACTCGGAAGCAAAGTTATTGTAGGTACCTCGTACCTCTGACACACTATTTACGCTCAGAATTCTTTATTTGAACCACTTGCTTTTCTTGTTACTCAATCCTGGAATTCTTCGCTTTCTCAGATTTCAATACAACTACTTACGTCAAATAAGAAATTTGCAGCCATGCATAATAAATAACAATTTTAACTCACTAACTCGCAAGAATTATTTATCAATCTAAATCAGCGTAAAAAAATGCTTATATAGTCCATGATTCTATCCCAACCGCCGGCTTGAGCTTCACCACATGGCGGAAGGGCATTTTGCGAATGTTCGCTCCACCTGCCACCCAAAATGAAATAAAAAATCTGTCACTAAGCTGTTCCAGCAGTAAACTTGAGAGGCAGTAAGTGATAAGAAAATTACAGCCACATGAGACTTTGCAAATATGTGTCAGGGCGGTGGGTGCAGTGCAGTTCGTTACTCGTGACGAAATGCATCTGTTATATTAGGGCTACCACCCTCAAGTAGGAAACCTGTCGCCAACTTCCTAACAGTGTAGGTATTCCAGCAGCTGCCCTAGAGAGTCAGTATCAGTCTAAGTTAAGCAATTTTTTGTTTACCATACTTCACCATCTAGCTGGTAAAATAAAGGGCTATCAGGAGTTAAGTATGGAACAAAGTAAGACCGATTTCATCGTAATGACGTGCCATTTTAAGTTTGGAGTTTCTTTTAAATCACGATAGCTCACCAGCACCACGTTATTCATCTAGTCTAGTCCTTTATTTGATACCATCTTGCCAATTGAATTGCCGTAGTGTGCTTAAGTTCTTTTTCCCAGAAAGTTCGAGAGTCAGCTTAGTTATCCTTTTTTCATTTATATGAAGAAGGCAATCTTTCGTCACAGGACTGTCGACATATTTTGCAGTTGACCTTCGTTAGTTATATTTGCAGTAAGAAAGATTGATATGATTGAATGTGTCGAGACGATACATGTCATGTCTAAATCAAATGCGGGTAGTTGGTGAAAATACCCACCCGTCAAGGTGTTGCCACCCGCCTCTTCAGTCCGCTCGTTAACACGACCAATGCAACAAAATGAATAATCAACATGTTTTCATAAATCCTTAGATTGACGATTATAATGATTAATTTTGATAACCTATTTGTATTTGACAACAATTATGAGTATTTTGAACAGACTTTCAGATAAGGAGGTTCTCAAGTTCGAGTATATTTTTAGCGTTCCGTACCCAAAGGGTAAAAACGGGACCCTATTACTGAGACTTCGCTGTCCGTCCGTCCATCCGTCCTGTCACCAGGCTGCATCTCAAGAACGGTGATAGCTAGACAGTTGAAATTTTCACAGATGATGTATTTCTGTTGCCGCTATAACAACAAACACAATAAGTTGACCAAGTGCGAGTCGGACTCGCGCACGTTACAACAAAAGAAGGTTAAAATATGAAGTCTAATGTTGTAAAGCTAGTACGGAACCCTTCTTGACTGCTCTTGGCCGATTTTTTTTTTGTTTGTTACGCGATCAATCCGCCTATTATGAACAGATTTTGTCCTATTGGTTAAATTTCGTCAAAATTGGTTGAGTAGTTTGTATACAATGTATTTGCGTATACCTGGATGAATACATGGTAATTGCAACTCTTGTAAATGGTGAACAGTAGTTTAGGCGAGTGAATGATCTTTTAAGCTGTAGGAAGACATCAATAAAAGGCGTTCTGTTTTTCTTAAATATGGAACCGACTTCCTACATTGAAAAGTATTAAATAACTCGTGGCAGTCTGACCAGGATAATGTGATGTCAGTATTTTAAAACAGCATGGTACCGACTTCAACAAGTTATTTCATACTTTTCTGTGTAGAATTTTTCAGTATTATTTTATACGTGACCATCATTAGGTGAAGCATTTATTATGCATACACTGCTCATATCCTTGTAGTTTTCAGGCAAATAAATTTTAAGTAACATTCCGGTGTGTTTAACTACGCCTGGTACATAGAAATAGGCTCACCATCCATTACATGGGACCAAAACATATCCAAATAAGTATATCTTTATTATACACCTCTGCCGCAGGGGAAATAATTCCGTGATGATGTTAGTATGTAAAATGCGCCGAGAACAAAGACAAAGCCCACGTGTTGTATTTGACAACTTTTTCCTACTTAGTATGATTGACTAACAATGAGACCTTTTTTAAGTATCATTCAATTAAGAAACACTTATCTATGTTTCCCATTGCATAGCCGTTACTAGTATAATATAAACAATATTTTGTGTAAGGCTGAGTATTCACCAGAGATGTGTGGGGAAGATGAGCGGTATTACCTATATTTGAAGAGCTCGTAGCGAAGTTTGCTTCGCCATTCTGAACAGATCAGCAAATCTAAGCCACGTCCACCGCGGTCATGAGTTGGATGGGTTACCGCTGGTGACCGTGGTGGTAGGGCATTTTGTGAATGCCCGCCTGGCTAGCTACCACCTTCAAGTAGAAAACTATCGCCAAGGACCTAACGGTGTGTTCCGGCAGCTGTCCTTGAGAGCCAGTAATTCTCTAGGTTAGCCTGAACGACACCTTCGACCACTACATCACTTTCCATCAGGTGAGATAGTGGTCAAAGGCTAACCTATCATGCATAAAAATAAATCTATATTTGACCTGAAATAAAAAGGGTTACGAAAAGTGCTGAGACACTTAGGAAATGCTCTGGAGCTGCTTGGTCATTCGACGCCCCTAACAATATACCTATGTCCATTAAGTATATCTATATGGGACCATTTATCATAATATCTGTGATAATAAGTGATTTTTGGCACAAATGAGGGATTATCCCCTCATTTAAGTGTACACTCGCACTTATTCAGACAATTTGAATTGGTTAAGTATATTTTGCCCCGTGGGGTGCCGGGTTAGAATTGCACCTGCCCATATCATCCCGTGGGTGTCGTAAGAGGCGACTAGGCGTAAAATACTGGAAGGTGGGCAGCAGCGCCTTCTAAAGAACTGCCAACTTACACTGCGATCCCCAAGACGCCTGCTAAACTTGGGGATTATGGTAAATACCCCCTAAATAGGGGATGCTGTGTTCAGCAGTGGATGATCCGGCTGTTACAGTACAGTACAATAAGTATTTTTTAAGACTAGATTGTTTGCCTTTCACATTTTCCTATTAACTACTAGCAAATATTCCCGAAACAGCTTCAACAATATGACTATAGTGAATACAATCAAAAGACCAGATAAAAAATGGCGGCTTCAAGATGGCTACCATACAAAATGCGTTGACCCCAGCCGAACTCGGCAAATATAATTGTGATCTTAATGTAAAAACTATCTCCAGTCAAATAAATAACTATTTCTTTACTAAAAACGGTCCGCGTGTTTTCGACTGATAAGTAATGTCCCTCATATCAAATCTAAAAGAAGTGTAATGAAGTGTCAAAAAACGTTCCGACAACCCTATTATATTTACTTACACACATTTGTACAAAATTATTAGAAATTGAACCTTATTCGTTTGAAATAGAGTTTATCGGCAATTTTAGGGAGTGAAAAAATATTTTTGTCGATACGTAGGGACAATTTCGGAGTAAGGTTTTGTGGTGACGTGATGCGATACATCACTTGACACGGTCAAATAATGTACTATTTACCTCAAAATAAGGACAACATATTATTAGTTTACTAATTTAGGTACCTAATCTGTATTTAGTATTTTATCTTTCACTTTTTAGGGTTCCGTACCCAAAGGGTAAGAACGGGACCCTATTACTGAGACTTCGCTGTCCGTCCGTCCGTCCGTAACCAGGCTGTATCTCAAGAACGGTGATAGCTAGACAGTTGACTTTTTTACAGATGATATAGTTCTGTTGCCGCTATAACAACATATACAAAAATTTGGGCAAGTGCTAGTTGGACTCGCGAACGTTCAAACAAAAAAAGGTTATATATAAAGTCTAATGTTGTATATAGCTAATGGTACGGAACCCTTCGTGCGCGAGTCGGACTCGCACTTGGCCGATTTTTATTATTTTATTTTAGTGTGTTCTTGCCTTTGACCACAATCGCACCTGATGGTAAGTCATTATGTGTTCGGAGATGGTACACAGACATTTTGAAGCAGTGATGGCTCAGTGGCATTGGCTATGGAGTGCCGCGCAGCAGGTCCATGGTTCGAATCCCGCCGTGGGCTTGAGCTTCACTGCATTGTGGAAGGGCATTTTGCGAATGCCCGCCTGGCTAGCGACCACCCTCAGGTAGAAAATCTGTCGCCAAGCACCGTTCCGGCAGCAGTCAGCACTCAGCAGTCTGGCAGTGTTGAGAGCCAGTGAAATTACAGAGACTTAACAACTATATATGAAGGTAACGGGCGCAGTGCAATCCGTGATATGTGAAGAAATGCATCTGTAATAGGCAGAGGTTAATTCGCTTAACATCAGGTGGGCTTCGAGCTTGTTCGGTCAGAATGACAAAAAAAAGACAGTCTAGAATGGTATGTAGACAGCTACCGGAACACACCGTTAGGTGCTTGGCGACAAATTTTCTACTTGAGGGTACTACTAATATGCAAAAGTTCTACATGCTATAACGACTGCTATAATATATATAGACAAATATCGGGATCGACGCCTTAACGTGTCCTCTAAAGAATCTAAAGCACGAAAGCGCTCAAATGTTACTAGCGGTCACCCATCTAAGTTATGATGCAGCGAACTTTGCTGACAATTTACAGGACGCACAAACCAACGCGTTCAGATGCGTCCGCGATGGCGTTAAAGTTGGCGATCAGATAGGATAGCTTACATCTCAATTTATAGTCGAAATTACCCGTGCGAAGCTGGGGCGGGCCGCTAGTAATATATATAAACTACGTGTCACCTCGTTTGTCAAGTTTGGAACACACCGTAAGGTGTTGGCGACGGATTTTCTATTTTACGGTGCTAGCCTAGCTACACTAGTACAACACACCGTTAAGCACCTAGCTACACTAGCGGTCACCCATCCATGTCATAACAGCAGCTGATGTTGCTCCACTTACTCGATTGGTCAAGAAAGACTAAGCTACGCTACAAACACTTCAGAAATAAAACTATCTACAAACTATCTCCACAACTAACAACATGGTATAGTCATTATAATTATGCTCCTAGTATAAGGGGCACTTTTATTGAAAACGTCAAGGACTTCCTATTTGGAATGGAGCATAGAGGAGACAGCTCTAGATATTATCGGACACTTTCACGGATCGAAAACATGTCGGACGAAGAAAACCCACGCGAGTTAGTGCCAAAGTTTAGCTTCGCTAGTGATGCTACCTTATTTACTGCATTATATCGATATAGACCCCGAAATTCACTGAGATTTAAACAGTATATAAATTAAAATTATTTATTTTATTTCTAGCTGATAGGCTAGCCTTTGACCACTATCTCAATTGATGTTAACTGATGATGTTTTTTTTTATGCATGATAGGTTAGCATTGACCACTATCTCACCTGATGGTAAGTGATGATGTGGTCGAAGGCGTTGTTCAGGCTAACCTAGAGAATTACTGGCTCTCAAGGACAGCTGCCGGAGCACACCGTTAGGTGCTTGGCAACAGATTTACCCAGGTGGCATTTGCAAAATTCCCTACCACAGTGCTATATTGACTGACATCGTATCAGAATCAGAATCAGAAAATATTTTTTGTTAAGTGATAAAATTATACAAGTCTGCCAGATCTTACAGCAATAGTCAGTTTGCTCACATTGAGCATTCAATATTAATCATATTTATATGAATTCATCAATAATCTTATTGTTAAATGAATATAATCACATCGTATGTCAACAACCGGGACCGATGCACGATGGCTCAACGTGGCCTCCGAACCACAGAAGCGCTGAGTAGCAATGTCACTAGCGGTGACCCATCCAAGTCATGACCGCGATGGGCGTTGCGTAACTTAGCAAACGGCTATGCAAACTTCGCTACGAGAACTTAAAACAAAATTTATCAAATTTGCCCGTATATTTATTATTATGAGTATCTGATTTAACCTAATCATGAAAGACCTGACGTGAAGTTATCAATCAATCCAAATGCTACAATAAGTAAAACGTTTTGGCGTTATCTTTAGCAATAGGTATTAAAATAAAATTAAGGCGAGACATATTCGAGAAATATTAAAATAAAGAGAAATATTTACCCAGGAAAACTGGTTCTTAAGCCTTAAGCCACCTTCAAACATGTTTCTTAAACATGCCGTAAATCTATGTTTCCATCAAACGCGTCAAACACGTACCTATATTGTTTTACAAGCGTGTCGAAAAACGTAATCGGAACAAACTTGTCTGAATCTCAGTAGCTATTTGACTGCTATTACGGAAGAAAACGCGCCAGCATTACTTAACAAATTTTAGATAATGAGTGAAATATGTATAAAGAGATTCAGCACATCTTGTGGATTAAATTGGGATGCAATAGATTCTAAACGAAAATTATGATAAGTGATAAGGAAAAAAAGGATCAAATGGAAGGCTACCTGGTTCAGCTCACCCCGCGTGGCCGGTGTACACGACGCGTAGTAGTTGAATCCCTTTTTCTGTATAATTATAGCGAGTAGGAGATGAGTTTTAATGCGCGTTGATCGCGGCTGATGGTGATGAACCGTCTTTTTGGCAATATCACGAGGAAAGTTCTCGACTCGATCGCGTGCCGGTAAGACGTCAATGGAGAAAATTTGCTACCGCTAGGCAGCCAAGGAATTTGAAAAGAATAGGTCGAGGATAGTTAGTACGGTTGCGTCCATATATTACAGAGAGTTGGCATTCAGATTTACCAATAAGTATTATTCATCATTCGACAGCAATAATTATCCGGATACATAGATAAGCTATATAAGCATAGATAAGCTATTTTACAAGTTCATTAAATAAACTGTACTAAACTAATTAGACTAATAAAGCTTAGAAAATCATCGACAACATTAGCAGTCAAACACCCCATCTCTATCTAAGACAGTTTGGTTAGATTCAATTTTGATAAAATTAGTACTATCTCAAGGCAGTTGAAATAGTCCCCGTCTTTGAAAACACCGATAGCGGCACTTTAGCGCCATTCCGCCATATCTCCGCCATTCTCCGCCATAGTCCGCTATTCCGCCGCGGGTTTAGTCTTCCAATAGCATTTGAGGGTAAGACTTGTCAGTTAATAACTTGAAATGGCGTAGGGAAGGGTGACCTGTTAGGATGTAGCAAATTGGTTGCTCAATGGAGAGTATAACTAAGAACGGTTTGAAGTAGGTACCTTAGGGTTTGCACTGATATCTTAGAAAGCTTCCTCGATAATACTAAAATTGATATTGCTCTAGGAGTGCTGAATCTGATGAGAACTTTTTAACCGATTGGTTCATTATGGGTAAAGCCTGTTTAATTTTTTTTTTAATTTTTCATCTTGTTTTATTGTCTGTATAAGCTGTTTCTGTTCTAGTTTTATTTTTATATTGTTAAGCTACATAATACAGCTTTTTTACTTATATATCGGCAAACATCTGCCTGAGTAGGGTTATTCTGAAAAACGGCGCAGCTTTTTTTTTCCTGTGAAAAGGGACTAAAGCTGCACAAGCTGAGCATAATCCTGTTGCCCTTAAAATAAGATTAAGTTTTTTAAGTATAATTCCTTGTAAATATGGTACTTAAAGGCAATCAATTTATTTTTTATTTTATTTTTAAAATCTTTGACCACATCATCACATACCATCAGGTGATATTGTAGTCTAAGTCTATTTTATCAGCCTAAAAATCAATTATTTCTTTTTATTATTTACCGAGACTGAAGGGTTAGGGAAGCGTATCCGTTTCAGCTTCGGCAAAATGCTTTCGTTTGTTTGTCTGGATTTCCGGCTGTTCTAAGTTCGCACTTCTCAACCGATCCTTGTGAAGTTTTATTAGCAGGTTCCATAATTATATTGTTTCTTTTTTTTGTCAGTTAAGATTTTGGAAATTTTTCAAAACAGTGAAAAAAATTTGAATTCTACCCCGGCACGGGGCATCTAATTATCACGTAGAGCTTTCCAAACAAACGGTTTCGTCATATTTTATATAACAAGTGTCCAAACTCGTTGCAATTTTGCATGCATGTATAATAATCAAATCTATGTTATCTGTGACAAAGCACCTATTTTGCCAGTTTTTCGTAAAATTATGTTTGATATAAATTATTTGGAAAAGTTGTAGTACCTTAGTATGTACGGCAAGTACCTATTGCTTATTTAAAAATTCAGAGATAAAATAGAGTATAAACGGAAAATTGACAAACCAACTATAAACTCGTATTAGGGTCAAGGATATACTATACATGCAAATTTTCACTCGAGCTTAAATCCTTTGTATTTAAGATATGATGAATCTACATTTTAACGGAAAGTCCTATACACACAACAGTCAAACTCAGTTTTAATGTCTAAAAAGTACATACTGTAACAGCCGGATCGTCCACTGCTGAACACAGCCCTCTAATAAGGGGGTATTTGCCATAATCCCCACGCTTGGCAGGTGGCTTGAGGATCGCAGGGTAAGATGGCAGTTCTTTAGAAGGCGCTGCTGCCCACCTAATAGTATTTTTTCCCTTAGTCGCCTCTTACGACACCCACGGGAAGAGATGGGGAGGTGCAATTCTACTACCGGGTTAGAATCTTGAAAAAGTAAATTTTCTGTAAATATTATGAAAATAACTTATAATAATAATTCAAGCTGATAAATTACATCTGAACAAAATTCAGTTGCATTTGTTATATTACGAATAAAAAAGTAGTATTAATGTCTATTTTGTCTCCATAGAATATTGTTTTAACAAGAAATACTTTATAATATTGGTACCTAATCGTATCTTACATACCTTACTAGCACCATAGTCCGTACCTTATTATATCTTGTTTATCTCGTTTGCATTAGTGTGATTTTTGCGCATTTCGAGCGAAAATTTTAATGTAATTGTCAAGTCGGAGTGCGAGCTGATATGACCCTTATTTCAACGTATATTGATCGTAGGTAGATTTATTTTATAATTCAACAATCATTACTAATACACAATAAAACATAGTAAGAAACTGTTAAGCCGCTTTTTAATTTATTGGCAACTGGATACACAGTCTTTATGCCCTGTTAAGCCTTTGATTGGTATGTGTTGCCACAAGTAGAAGTCAGTGGTACAATAATGAGAAATGTAAGTATTAGTAGGTAGGTATCTAATTTTATCTAAAAGTGAATACATTACCTAATATCCACTTCCTTATCAAAACATGATTTGTTCCTGTGACTACTCTGAGAAGGTAACGGTACGGCAGCATATGAACACGAAACTCCGCGACTGGGCTTACCTCACCTTTTTATGCATCTAAAAAGCCTTATCCTCATGTATAACCCATATGAACTCTAATATATTGAATGTATTTTTATATCGGCGTATTTTAGGAAGAGGGAAGATAAAGGTTTCCGGGATCACCTGCTATATTTTATCCGGGGAAAACGGCGTTTCCGCTGAGATAATATCTTGAGTAACGGTGTAACCTAGAAAAGTTTTATTGAGTAACGCCATAGATTAAAATAAATGTACAACGAAAGTGATGTGTAAAGGCGGCTCCCCTGCCAATGTTTTTCGCAAGATTGAGCATAAATCGGGACGTCACGCAAAAGACTATACATAAAAACTTTGTTTCAGAAACACGCACGCACTTTTTATTGGTTCACGTAGTATTACTTGCTCAGTGATTGGTTTAAATGCCAGTACCCCGCCCCCTCACCCCGCGCGGATGTCGCTATTTAGATGCTTTCCGCAAGCCACGGAAAGCATTAAAACAGATGTTGCTTCGACCATAGACAAAAGTTCTACGTGTGTACATGTTTTCGTGTTCAATGTTTCGAAAACATTGACGAATATAAAAAGACTAGAACGTGTATTGTGTGTAGCTCCGTCTTCCATGCAAATTTGCCTCATATTTTATAAGTTTAAAGTTTAAAATCTGTCAAATTTTACATGGATAATGTTTCTTCGTTATTTTATGTATCAAATCTTGAGATATATAACATAACTAGTATACTTATGATTATTCCGATTTTTTACCGACTTCCAAATACGGAGGAAGTTCTCAATTCGTGTGTTTTTTTTTTGTATTTGTTACCTCAGAACTTTTGACTGGTTGAACCGATTTTGGAAATTCTTTTTTGTTTGTAAGCTGATGCTTGTCGTTTGGTCCCAATTAAATTTCATCAAAGTTGGTCTAGCCCTTGTTGAGTCACACTCCAATAACTTAACAGCGGCTTAACAGTTGCTTACTGTGTTTTATTGTGTATTAGTAATGATTGTTGAATTATAAAATAAATCTACCTACGATCAATATACGTTGAAATAAGGGTCATATCAGCTCGCACTCCGACTTGACAATTACATTAAAATTTTCGCTCGAAATGCGCAAAAATCACACTAATGCAAACGAGATAAACAAGATCTAATAAGGTACGGACTATGGTGCTAGTAGGGTATGTAAGATACGAATATTATAAAGTATTTCTTGTTAAAACAATATTCTATGGAGACAAAATAGACATTAATACTACTTTTTTATTCGTAATATAACAAATGCAACTGATTTTGTTCAGATGTAATTTATCAGCTTGAATTATTATTATAAGTTATTTTCATAATATTTACAGAAAATTTACTTTTTCAAGATTCTAACCCGGTACCCGGTACCCGGGTGCCGGCTTAGAATTGCACCTCCCCATCTCTTCCCGTGGGTGTCGTAAGAGGCGACTAAGGGAAAAAATACTATTAGGTGGGCAGCAGCACCTTCTAAAGAACTGCCATCTTACCCTGCGATCCTCAAGCCACCTGCCAAGCGTGGGGATTATGGCAAATACCCCCTTATTAGAGGGCTGTGTTCAGCAGTGGACGATCCGGCTGTTACAGTATGTACTTTTTCAGTATCTTGATAATATAGTCGTTGACAATGAATGACAATCGATCCCGTAAGTAGCAAGGGTCACTAAAAAGAGTGAAATAATAGGACGGCCCTTAGTGTGGGACGCTACTTGCGTAGCCACGTTAGCATCGTCACATCTTTCTGAAATTGATTTCAGAAGGATGTGACGGTGCTAAGAGCTATGCAATAGGGCTAGCGCTGCGGCTACTTCGGCGGAGCAACTCAAGCGGCGCAAATATGCTAACCTCGGTATGGGTTACATATTTGAGCCGTTTGGTGTAGAGACGTTAGGTCCGTGGGGACCGGGAGCTCATCGTACTCGTATTTTACAAAACTTATCTGAGCGCTTGGTCAATGCGACGCGTGATCAAAATGCTGGCACATAATTGACTACGAGTATGCATTGCAATTCAAAACACGTTGACATATTCTATTCTTAGATAATTTAATACATTGTTATTTTTATTCCTAATAAGTTATTATGAAATTGTATTTATTTTATATCAATATTGTGAATACATATTGATATAAAATACATTGCTTATTTAAATATCTTACCATTATCAAATTCATATTGTGAAGTGACTGTTGAAGGCCAATAAATAATTCTATTCAAATCCATTCCATTTCATTCCTTCCAAAAAAAACCTGGAGGTCTACTCCCAAAAACGAAGTTCGAAGTTTCGTTTGACGGATCGCACCATACCACGAAACACTTTCGGATCCGAACTTCGATCCGTACTTCGTGAATTGACATATTGCCCGTATTTGACCCTACTCCCAAATGTTATTTGATATTTATTGCTTCGTATTTAGACAGTTAGTTGATTATGGATGAATGATAATCTCATGATAGATACGCCCTACTGTTGAGTCTGTCAGAGTCATCACTGCTTCAAAATATATATATTTATAATATGTATAATGGTGATGCGGTGGTGGAAGAAAAAGTTATGGAACATGAATACCTTTGTATACAAGAGTCGCCGTTACAATAAAGAAGAAATCATTCTTGTGTTTTCAAGAATATGTTTACTTAATTTAGGAACGCGATGCATGGTTGTTCATAAAATGCAGCGCGAGAAATAGGTACTTACGTCAAAAAGAAGAAAATAAAAACCCAAAAATGGGTCTGCTACTTGAGAAAATAAAAACATTCTGACGAACGGTGTATTGAACATATGGGCTTATCTACTAATGTAAGTCCATGGTTGCATTCTAGTTGTCATATTCGAAGTAGAATTTACGAAAGAGTTTATAGTGTTAGGCAACATTCAATTACGTTCTTTGTTTGTCGACGACACAACCATCACTCTGAAATATACTTGTTTACTAAGAAAACAAATTGTAGAATACATTAAATTCCACATACACATTCATGAATAAATAATTTATTAATTATCGAAACATTCTTCTTCACAAATTCTTATTGGTTATTAGTTTTTGATTTATTCATCATATCTACCATAAAGAACCTGCCCAAAGATTTCAATATCACTCCACTATAATATTTGTCTATGAATCCAAAACGAAGATCGTCCGTACAAGTCACATCCGAAGTTATTTGGTAGTAGGGTACAAGTTCGATGTTCGTCGTTACTTCGATCCGAAACGAAGCTTCGAACTTCGTTTTTGGGAGTAGACCTCCAGTACCACAAGAGCTGGGTGACCAGGTGGTAGTTTATTTTATTTAACTTGTTTTCGGGGGGCTTACTGCTATTAATATTAAGTATTAATGCTATTAATAGTAATTATTAAGTCAGTATTATCACAACTAATATATAATAAAGTAGAAAGTTTGTAAGTGTGTTTGTATGGTTGTTACTTCTTTAAGCTCTTACTACCTATTCAAGTAATATTGATGCAAACAGAAAAAAATCCAATTCAATCTGCTTGAAATCTGCCTATAACAGATGCATTACGTTCAGACGAAATGCATCTGCTATAGGCAGAGGTTAGTCCGCTTAACATCCGGTGGCCTCGTGCTCTTTCAGTCACAACCTCATAAAAGAAAAACTATCAGTCAATATTGCGTAGTGGTTCTTATGTATTAAGTACGTACTCAAAAATATCTGCAGCAGTGTCCTAGTAGTCGTATCATTTTCATTTCGTCAGTTTTTCTCAATTTCCATTCCTAGCTTCATCAGAGCAAGCAGCACAATAAAATGCATTGGCTTGAGTCCAAAGGAATCCATTGTTACGTTTTAGTTTTTGGCGTCCATGCTGCATAATAAAGCGTGGAGAAATAGAAGGTAGGTACGCCACTGAATTTAATAGGTACTAGTTTTATAAAAGGTTTTTTTCAGTTTTATTTTGTATGTGTCTTTACTGCCCCAATTATTAATTGTATTTGATGTTTTTTTTTTTTTTTGGTAGGTGAGTGTGTGTCTTCACTCTTCAGTGAGGTATTTAGAGCTAGTCCCATATAAATTTTATCTAAATCAGTTTAGTAGATTTGTTTCGAAATCAAAATAACTGGAAAAACACTTGTTTAGTAAATAAAACTAAATTTGGTTTCATACACTTCAGCTGTGGAAGTCGATTGTTTTTTTTAGAAGTAATTAATTAATAGCACTTAATTTCTAGATAATAATAGTCATACAATCGGCGGTCTAATCGCTAATGCAATCTCTTACAGACAACCTTTGCATGGACTGAACAAACTTAAAAGATTGTAGACGGTGGAGTGCTACAAGAAAAACTAACATAAATACTCGTATATAGATACATTACTAGATAAAAATACATATACTACATAAACCATACAATATAGACATATTACATGATACTAAACATTTTACTACCATATTACATAATACTAACTAACAATATTGGTTTAGATTAATAGGTAGGTATATTTATATATATATACCAATTAAATTCAGACCACTATTAAATATAAGTATAGGCATCGTTATTATAAATATTATAAGAAATGACGATGCCTATTCCAACCTTATGTACAAAGTGTGTCGCCACGCACCTAACCGTGTATTTTGTGAATTTTCTTTAAGAGCCAGTTCCCATTTTCGGTTAAACCTGAATACCGTCTTCGACCGCTTCATCATTTAGCATCAGGAGATATTATAGTAAAAAAAACCGAATGCCCAAAAAAGAAACAGTCATATAAGTAAACTCCCGTTGTGTAGGTAGGTACGTTTTTCTTTTCTTTTTTCTCAGCCGGGAGACTACCATTATTGAACAAAGCTTCCATCGTTGAACGCCATATTGAACGGCTTCTAGCCATTTGAATCCATTTGCTCAATTCGTCCCTCACGAAGTCTTCGGTCCACATAGTAGAGGGCTTGTCATGTAGAGATGCTATGTCTACTGCCATCCTAAGACCACAACCGAGCCCGACTTTTTTACCTACCTTCCGTAGCACGGAGCAGCTGAGCAGTCACACATCCAAGTATAACAACCGCAGCGGATGATACTTTACTGAAGCGCTCGTAGCGAAGTTTGCTTAGCCGTTTTGAACCGATCAGATTAAGTTAAGCATTGTCCGCTTCGGTCATGACTTGAATGTATGACCGCTGGTGACATTACTACTGAGCGCATCCGTGCTTCGGAGGGCACGTTAAGCCGTCAGTCCCGGTTGTTGTCTTACGATGACAGTCGTTATAGCATGGTGGTAGGAAATTTTGCGAATGCCCGCCTGGCTAGCTACCACCCTCAAGTAGAAAATACGTCGCCAAGCAACTAACGGTGTGTTCCGGCAGCGGTCCTTGAGAGCCAGTAATTCTAGGTTAGCCTGAACAAAATCTTCGATCACATCATCACTTACCATCAGATGAGATAATGGTCAAAGGCTAAACTATCAGGAATAAAAAAAACCACATGCCTAACCGTTGATTGGTTCAGAACGACAACGAAAGCTACGCCACGAGCGCTTCTAATTTAGTAATTGTAGGATATCCTGGACAACATCTTCGAACTGTTACACTATATTTCTGAGTAGGCCCGAATCACTCACAAACCTATTTACGCGTTGTCAGCAGTATATTTCTCTATATAAACGGTAGCTTCCAAAATTAAGTGCTCAGAATTATTGTGATAACTCCAGGAGTCACCAGACTCAGTACTAGTACCTATACCCTTCAGGTGGAACCTCGGCCCTAATTAATAGTAAAAGTGAGATGCGGGAACTCGTAAATCCTCTTGTAAATGTAATATATATAATTTTATTTTTTCAAGTAAAATAAATGTGTGTGTCCTTAACTTGTTTTTTTTAAGACAAGTGAATAGGTCCACACAACAGAACGCATGATCACTTTACAGCAGGTGAGATAAACAATATAACATTAAATCCTGTCAATCTGTTATGAAGCATTGATGGCTCATTGGCATTGGCCATGGAATGCCGCGCAGCAGGATCATGGTTCGAATCCCGGCGCGGGCTTGAGCTTCACCGCGTGGTGGAAGGGCATTTTACGAATGGCTAGCGACCACCCTCAAGTAGAAAATCTGTCACCAAGCACCTAACGGTGTGTTCCGGCAGCTGTCCTTGAGAGCCAGTAATTCTAGGTTAAGCCTGTTAACACCTTCGAACACATCATCACTTACCATCAGGTGAGAGTTTATTGACGTTTCCAAATAAAGCATCAGTTGTTAATCATAGCATAACTCATATCGCAAATTTTATTCACAGACCTCGTATTCATTCGTAACTTTAAAAAACACCAAGTTATCTGATTAAGGAGTCGGCGCACGACCCGCTCTTGACCGCGATGTACGTGTGAATTACAAATGAGGTTGACATGACCCCGTGTGTCGACCTCGATGGAACTGCTATAAATTAAATGGTAGGTCTTACTATGTATCTAGGTTTGGCGTGAAGACCTAAAATCCGGTAACAAGCCCTAAGTTGACCCACATACAAATTGTTTTAGGTAGAAAGTCACTTCTATGATGGGAACATCTAGAACAGGAAAAAACGAGAAACCCTATCGCTTTTAGAGCTAGTTTGAGTAACCATTCTAAAATGATAAGGTCGCAACTGAAATGTAAAAAAAACTTTGTCCCAAAACAAACGTAAACTCAATAAGAGGCATTAAATAATATTCTATAGGTATTGTAAAAAATATTATTTGGAACTCGCGTTACATCTAAGCTAATATAATAAATAAGAGGAAAGATTTTATTGTTTGTTTGCATTGAATAGGCTCTGAAACTACTGGACTGATTTGAAAAATTCTTTCACCATTAGAATCCATTATTATCCCTGATGAACATAGGCTGTAGAAGATTGTCAAAAAATATTGAAACCGTATGAAAAATTCGATAATGTACGTGCGAAAAAATTAAAAATAAATCGTTATATCGCGTACATATGCTGCGGAAATTATAAAAAAATAGACCAATGTGGTGTACTACAATTTTATAGAAGACATCAATATCTTTAAAAAAAACGAAATATTATAGGTCTATTATATTATAAAATATCTGACGATATTTAATAATATTGAATTATAAATTAACATACATTCAGTCCAGTTACCAACCCCGGACGGTTCCCGGTGTAAAGATGCCCATGATGCTGGCAGCATTTCTTAGCACCAAGAACGAACCGGGGCATATTTTAGCAGCGCCCTATTTCACGGACTATATATCGACTTCGGCGCCACAAAAGACCATATGCCCAATTCATAATAATAAAAAAAAGGTACAATTTTACCTACTGTGTTGACATTTTAAGATGCAATAATATGCAAATAATTGCTGGACCTAAGTTTCCAGCAATTATTTGCATAGATCCTCTCTACACTTAATGAAATCAAATCAAATTAAAGTTAAAAGTTATTTCGGACAACAGAAATCCTGAATGAATGAAATCATATATGCATGTCAGTATAGAAAAATAAAAGATAAAGAAAGGAAGACTTAAAAAAATCGGCCAAGTGCGAGTCGGACTCGCGCACGAAGGGTTCCGTACCATTAGCTATACAACATTACATATTTTCACCTTTTTTTATTTTAACGTGCGCGAGTTCGACTCGCACTTGGCCAACTTTTGTATTTGTTGTTATAGCGGCAACAGAAATACATCATCTGTGAAAATTTCAACTGTCTAGCTATCACCGTTTTTGAGATACAGCCTGGTGAAGGACGGAAGGACGGACAGCGAAGTCTCAGTAATAGGGACCCGTTTTTACCCTTTGGGTACGGAACCCTAAAAACTATTGTTAATAAGCTATTAATTATAAATTTAGGTAGGCATAAAACACTGGTACTATTGGCACGCATTAGTTATGTGTTTATGCGGACAATATGTCCGCATGAAATGCCCCTGAAAAGGTGCTCTACCATCATCTGCCACAGTTCTCAAGATGATGTTGCTGCTCTCCCGCACCCTCCTCATCAATGATGCTACCTTTTTACGAAGACCGACATGAAAGCCATCGGTATGTGCATATTTAGGTATACATTACTGCTTTAAAATTGTGATAGTAAGTTATCAATAAATTCAATATTACCTTATCTATAGTTACGTACATACCCAAACGTGATATTTAATAATGTTTTAAGCGTTTGAAAAATAACCTACCTCCATCCTACCGCTAAACTATATAAACCTTAATGTAAACGTAAAGCAAGAAAATCAATAATAAATCGTGCTTGACACTGAAGGGCTCCCTCTGAAACCTCTGATATAATTAAGTACCTACCTACCAGTATCATAGATATTATTTTTATTTAACGGGAAGACCATAGTTGTGGTAAAATAAAAACTATGTCCTTGCAAATTTTATCTTGTAAATATATTTCCACGTTACACTGATTTGGCTATAACATTTCGTCTATTTAGTCGATGTATGTACAACTCGGATCCTATTTCATTTTCGTTCTGACTCATCATTTTCCTTGGTTTCTTTGGTCTCCCACGTGACCTCCTTGATACCGTACATCTACCGTAATTAGGCATTAGGTAATACAATTTCTTGCTATTAGCCTCATGGAAAATAATGTTGTTATTATTGTCGAACACAGATTTCAATGGTAGACCACTCCCAAAAGCACCCAAATCAATCAAGTCGTCAGTAGCCGTATCCAATTTATACAAAACTCTTTTGCCACTGTGAAAAAAATGTACAGTTTCTGAGTTATCTATGGATAGCGAGTAAACGTCATCGGCAATGACAGTGACTTTCTTCCCGCCTTTTTTCAATCGATACACACTAGACTGGCTCAAAAAGTAGATGTCTTCTCCATTATCGATTACGAAATCATCGATCGTGTAATTCGATAGTGCGGACACACTAATAGGCTGCTTATTTTCAAATTTGTAAAGTCCTTTCGTTTGAAACACGGTGTAATATAATCTATTTTTGAACTGCATATGCCAGATAGTTTGATCGGAAAGGCCGTGTTGAATGGTTTTGTTCAAGATAGGGTTGTATTTGTAGATTCCTTGAGCGCCTCCGAAGTAAACGTCTCTACTCGATTGATCCACTGCCCTGGCGAATGAAAAATTGATGTTTGGTACGATTTTGAATCGGATATCATCTAAGTCGAATGCTGCCGTGTAATCAATATTTTGTGCATCTTCGTAGTGAAAATAGACGATATTTTCTGCTCTGTCGACTGCGAGTTGGCCTGAGAAACGGTAACCGTCCAAGATGGGCGTTTTTGAGTAGCAAATGCCTTCGAGGCAAGCATGACAGTTTTTTGAAGATGACACGAAGCCCAAAATGGATGCCAGTAGTAAGAAATGTTGTTTTGTCATTCTGAAAAAAGAAACATAAAATCTAGAAGGAAGTTTGAAATAATAACCTATGAAGTAAGAACTCTTAGATTTTTTAACATAAAATATCATACTTTCTATAAAGAAAATTATTTTCAGTAGTCGACTGGCGATAGAGCAGCCGTAGGTCAAGATAATGAGTATATAATGACTATGACCCAGCCTCAAGCTTCAGTTTTAGCACGGGTTTTAGGCTGCATTTCCACAAAAGCTGTGCGCAAAGGACGTGTGGTATCGTAGTACTATGTGGCACCTACTAATTATGTTAGTACCTTCTCTCTTAATTTAAAAAAGAGTATCTACAATTCAGATAGCTTGAGTTGTTCGATTTATACCAAATGAAATCGATCTGATTGGTGGAACACAGGATGGATGTAGTACGTAGTATAGTAGGTACTATCCCGTCCTCAGTTGATGTATTGGTGTCCGTGATGCTGAGTGCTTCCGTGTTTCGTAGAGCACGTTTAGATGATGTACATAAGGTACAATAGTTATGAACTGCCGCACTTGTCCAGTGTTTAATTTTGCCAATAGGACACCAGAGTGGGCTCTGAGGAAGGTGCTGTAGTATTAACTCAGTCAAGCATTGCTAAATACATTCACTCAACAAATGGTCGTCAAGTTCTCTCTCTAAAGTGTCCAAACCAAAAGAGAAACAAAACTCACAAAACTAACGATCGCGTCTACGTTTGTAACTAAACGAAAAGTCGACCAGTTTGTGCATAGTAACTGATACATTTGACTTTGAAATTGTCTTCAAAGACAGATAAGTCCATCACATTACAACAAAGTAGGTACTTAAGCGGTAAGGCATCCACATAATTAGTAGTAGGTTTATCTAATTAAAGCGGTAAGGTAAGTGCTAAAATCTAGAAAAACTTACCTGGGTACTGAAAAAGCGCGAATTTTCTATCGTGTGATTGTATAAATAGATATAAACAATTGACATACCAGTGTAAAAAACACATTAAAAATTACTTCTTTACTATTAAACAACATTACTATTAGTAAAGCACATTTAGTCAACACGATAATCCATGAATTTACTCGAAAAACTCGTCCACCAATTATGCGCGAACATATTTTGTAATATTATTAAAGTAATATTAATTATTACTTTATCATAATAATAGGTATTATTATTATATCATTCCTCCCATAAAACATATAAGGTATTTGGAATTTAATAGACGTATTACACCGGCAGACTTGACTCGATTCGACAGTCCAGGATAAAGCAATTACATAAAAAAAATATGGGAAGCGGGAGAGATTATTTACAGTCCGAAGCAACGCGCAAAATTGATCTTGAACTCCGAGGAATAGCTATATTACTTGTGTTTGCTACTATCTGCCTTCTTTGTAAAAACACAGATACACAACTAAGTAGGTAAGTACTATTGTTATTTAACTAGATAGCCCCACGAGTCATGCCAAAGGTTATATTGATGTTATTAGAATCAATTCAAGGAATGTTTTGTTTTGGATATTTCCTATTTTGTTGGGTTTACATCAGCGATATAATAAGTAACTATAATGTATTTTTTCAACACCCTTGCTCCTAAAGTGAGCTTTATTATATCATTCTTAGGGCCATAAACCGAACTATAACATCCTCGTGCATAATAATATTACACACTAGTGCGTAATAGAATTATCCCTGTTGGCGCGCCTACTATTTTACGTATAGCAACTTTAAATGTGTCATGTGACAATTTATTTCATATGTGTTTAATAAAGGGTAGGCTTTTTATAATTCTCTTCTCTAAATTCCACGACCGTGTTCGGTTCATAAAAACTGTAATATTTCTAAATATCGTTATTAAAACACTAGAACTGGACAAAGTCGATTCATTTACAAAATCCATCAATCATATTTCATTAATTCGATAAAGAATTAACATTGGCGACCGTTCGGAAGAAATCTGCAATCAAAAATTTGCGGCGTCATATTACGTGCTTCGGACATGATTTATGTCTCTGCAAAGGATCCGAGAAATAGTTTCTATTGAAGCCGTAACAATTTCCATGAAAGGATACCTATATAAAGGCCGGACCTTTATAATGAACAAGGAATAATAATCTGGAAAACAAATTAGATGGCGATTGAACTGGTGATTGTCACCTTTGGACCCCGGAGGCATATAATGTTGACGCCGATGTGAAACTTGGAACCAATCGAAGAAAGCAGTGCATTCACTGTGTCTTAAAAGTGCACTTGGATGTCTTTGGTCTAGTGGAGTACCTAAAACTTTCACACCGCAGGACAACAAGCCAAGAAAGTTAAGTGCCCTTCCTTTACTTTATCATCAAAAAACCTACCTACCTACCAAGTTCTTTCCTAAATCCCGAAAGAAAATACATTTAATATTTGATCATAACATGATATATTCATCCTTACCTACCTAAGAATAATAAATCTATCCAAAATGTGTATCACTCTTTGCTAAATTGGTTTGAGTGTACGTTATCTCATTGATCACCAAATTGCAGGTGTAATTATCATCCAAAGATAATTATATCATATTAAAGCTCATAAGGAAAAGTACCTATCTACTTTAATAAATTACATAAATAATAAATTAACCTTATAGTATTAAAACACTCCACTTTTTATATAATATTTAAAAATCATTACACATTAGCATAAATATCCATTTATCATTAAAACTTGCATCATAGTCATAAAAATAATTCAAAACACATCTAAAATACTCTTAAACTAACATTTGTAGATGAGTACCTACGTTAATTTAGTAAGTGATTACTTACTTTACCCATTTTTTCATATTATTTCTTACAATTTGAATAAACAAGATCAATGTATTTTACCATTCTGAAAGATATTTGCCGATCAATTTCAGGAGTCGTGTACCCAGTAAGTGCATAGTGGATCGGAACCGACCATTGAATGTTGACGGGTTATCGTTATCGCTGCGGAACATAACAAATCGGCTGTTGTTTATCCCGTTACGTGAAGTTGCCGGCTTCCGTGCTGTACTGCATTACATCAGACATCGCCAAGATAAGGAGCGTGAGAATAAACATTTACTTTTTATCATAGAATAATCATCTAATTTGCGTTATTGTAAGCTTTGTTTAGTAATTAACTATTAAGTAAGTACATATTTTTCCTTCTAAAATTATAGTTCAATTTGTTCACTTATTTTCTTGTCTTAATATATAAAGTAATTATAAAATGGACAACTTAAAAGCATTAATGACTAAACGAAGCTCAATAAAAGGCCAGATAACCAAGTTTAAGAAGTATCTAGATGAATTATTAAGTAGAAAAAATGATTTAGAGCCTTTAGAGTACGCAGAATTAACTCTCAAACTAGGTAAACTCGAAATGTTGTCTTCTAAATTTGAAGAGGTGCAGGGTGGGATTGAAATTTTGAATTATGCATCCATTGAAGATGAGATTGATGAACGAGACCTCATTGAGCGTGATATTATTCATTTAATGGCCAAAGCTAAAGATATGTTAAATGAAAACAAATTCAATTTAGAAGTTTCTCGAAGGGACTCCCACGCTCACTGCAGTCACGATCATCAAGACCTAGGCATAAAGTTACCTAAGATTGAAATCGCGAGGTTCGATGGTTCCTACTTTCGCTGGCTAGAGTTCCGCGACACATTTACATCTCTCGTACACAACAATGAACGCTTATCCCCAATACAAAAATTTCATTATTTGATTTCTTATCTAGAAGGTGATTCGTCTAGAATAATCTCTAATTTGGAAGTATCTTCTGATAATTACAGGACAGCTTGGAAGTTATTGATGGAGCGATATGACAATAAAAGATTGTTGGTAAACCATCATCTTAAATCATTGTTTAACGTTCAACCGATTAATCGCGAATCGGAAAGCTCATTGCGTTTTCTTGTTGATCACGTGACAAAGAATTTACGAGCGCTGTCTAGTTTGGGTCAGCCTACTTCTCATTGGGACATAATAATTATTTACATGTTATCTTCCAAATTGGACAGTCGTTCTCTTGAGAAGTGGGAAGAGACGCGCAATGGTCTTTCTGATATTCCCTCATTAGAAAATTTTAACAAATTTTTAACAGATCGGGCAGACGTGATTGAAGCTTTGAATCGTAACAAAAACTATAATACAAAATCATTAATTAGCAATTGTAATAAACAAAATACAATCAATCAGGGATCTTTATATAACAACAATCAACAAAATCGCTCCAACAATAATCAACAGTTTCGAAATAACAATTATAACAATCAACAATATCGTGTCAACAATAACAATAATAGTCAAACTAAATCATTTACAACTGCTACGCAAAAGCCAAGTGTGCACTTATGCATAATTTGTAGCGCCAATCACAAAATTTACGATTGCCAAATTTTCAAATCTAAAAACATTCAAGATCGAATGGCTGATGTATCTAAATATAAATTATGTATTAATTGTCTTAGACAGGGCCATCCAGTGAGCGAATGTCGCATGGGGTCGTGTCGTGAGCAAGGTTGCAAAGAAAAACACAACTCGCTGTTGCACAATCGAGCTGAGGTGCAACATACAGTAACAAATTTCTCTACAAAATGCAGTACCAACACAGGTACTAGCCAAGTTATTTTATCTACAGCCATAATTAACGTAATAAATCCTCATACAAATCAAACCGAAAGAGTACGCGCATTGTTAGATTGTGGAAGTCAATCATCATTTGTTACTAAATCGCTACAGAAAAGATTGGCTCTAAAGTGCAATCCTATTAATACTATTAATGTTATCGGAATTGGAAATACTTCAAATAACAAGGTTACCGAAAGCTGTGTAGCTCAGTTAAATTCAATGACCACACAGTATAGTGTAACCTTATCATGTTTTGTACTTGATGAACTGACTGGAGAAATACCAAAGTCTCCAATAGACATTAAGAATATAAAAATACCACAATCAATAAGATTAGCTGACCCTAATTTCGATCTGCCAGGTCCCATCGATATTTTAATTGGCGCAGACATATTTTGGGATATTCTCGGATGTGATCAGCGTTCGTTAGGAGCCAATAATCCAAAACTTAGGTCATCAAAATTTGGTTGGTTAATAACTGGACAAATACTCTCGACAAAATTCAAATTACAAAACATAAATTGTAATCATGTAGTTGTGTCAGATTATACTGCAAACGATAATTTTGACGAAATGCTAACCAAATTCTGGTCGCTTGAAGAGCTACCACAAAGGTCCTTTTTGAGCCCAGAAGACAAGATGTGCGAAGAGCATTTTGTAGCTACTACATTTCGGTTGGAGTCAGGCAGATTCTGCGTGGAGTTACCTCTAAAGGACTCTCCAGACTGTCTCGGTGACTCGTACACTTTGGCTAAAAAACGTTTTTTACATTTAGAAAAAAGGTTTCGAAAAAACCCCTCACTTAAAATAAAATATGTAGACTTTATCCGCGAATATGCTGCACTAGGACATTTAACAGCATCACCAGTTATTAAGCCGGAACAATCATATTTTTTATGCCATCACCCCGTAATAAAAGAATCCAGTGAGTCGACACGTCTTCGTGTTGTGTTCAGCGGTGCAGAACCTACATCATCTGGATTCTCAGTGAACGACCTTTTATTAAAAGGTCCGCATGTTCAGGACTCTCTTTTCTCTATTCTGGTTCGAGCACGTCAGTATCAATATTTACTTACGGGTGACATAGATAAATTCTATCGTCAGGTTTATATTGCAACGAATCAAGATCGAAACCTGCAGCTCATTTTATGGAGAGAAGAAGAGTCGTTTCCACTTCAAACTCTGCAACTAAATACTCTTACTTATGGTACCACAAGTGCGAGCTATTTAAGCACGAGATGCCTCTGGCAGGTTGGGGAAGAATGTGATGATCAATTAATAAAAGGTATAATTCAGCATGACTTTTATGTCGACGATTTGATCACTGGGTGTGATGACGAAATACAGTTACAATTTATTCTAAATTCTGTAACAGAAACTCTAAAATCTGCTTGTTTTAAATTAAGAAAGTTTAAAACGAATGCTCCAGAATTGCTAAAAGAAATTTCACCAAGTAATGATGAATCTCTGTTGCTTAGTGAATCCATTAGCACTCTTGGTCTTGGTTGGAATCCAGCTAATGATTCATTACATTTCCCGTTCGAAATACCTTCTAAAGGTATAGCCGATATAATAACTAAACGCTTTATATTGTCAAATTCCTTTAAAATTTTTGATCCTCTGGGATTATTGAGCCCTTGCATAATACAACCTAAAATATTGCTTCAAAGACTATGGCAGCTTAAAATAGATTGGGATGAGCCGGTGTCAACAAAAATAATAGAATCATGGGTTGAGTTCGCCAGTAATTTGCCTGTTCTTTCAACATTACAGATTCCCAGGAAGGTGCTTTGCAAATCACCTAAAGATTTTGAAATGCACGTTTTCAGTGATGCGGCGCTGTATGCTTACGGTGCTTGTTGCTATATGCGCTCTGTTGATGCAAATAATGACGTCATGGTGAATCTGCTATGTTCGAAATCCAAAGTAAGTCCACTTAAACCTACAACGATTCCTCGCCTGGAGCTTTGCGCTGCATTGCTTGCAGCCAAGCTAGCCAAGACCGTTGTTGACTCTATTAGACACAAACCATCTCGTATAATACACTGGTGCGATTCCAGCGTCGTGTTATCTTGGCTTGCCAGTGACGCTAGCAAGCTGAAAACCTTTGTAGCTAATAGAGTTGGTGAAATCATTGAAATCTCATCTCAAAGCTCGTGGCGATATGTACCAACTAAAGAAAATCCTGCTGACATTATATCTAGAGGTGTAAATGCCAGTCAACTTCGCGATCTAGAGTTGTGGTGGTCAGGCCCCAATTTTTTAAATTATGATGAATCCCAATGGCCAACGCTGACACAGACTTATAATCAGGACTTACCTGAAATTAAAGCGGTGCCTGTATCAATGGTAGATCCTATAGTAAAATTTCGTGACTATTCTAATCTCAATAGAATCCAAAGAATATTTGCCTTTGTAAAAAGGTTTGTATACAACCTAAAAAATCCTAAAACTAAACTATTCGGTCATTTAACTGTAAACGAGCTTAATGATTCATTTAATTATTTGTGCTCTGTTGCGCAAAAAGAATCATTTCCTGATGATTACAAATTACTGTCTAAAGGTAGTTCTCTAAATCACAAGTCTAAGTTGTTGTCTATGTCTCCATTTTTGGATGAGCATGATTTGATCAGAGTCGGTGGTCGCATCAATTCCTCAAATTATTCTTATGAGAGCAAGCACCCAATAGTGCTTGACTCGTCTCATCAATTCACAAAAATTTTATTTGAGCGAGAACATCTACGCACTTTTCATGCTGGACCTCAACTGCTTTTGGCATCTATTCGTCAGTCTGTCTGGCCTATCAACGGGCGTCGACTCGCTCGCCAAATAGTCCATCGATGTGTGCGATGTAGACGCGTGCAAGGTAAAGTCTTGCAACCAAAAATGGGTGATTTACCCACATCACGCGTAAACCCCGATTTCCCTTTTATCTCAGTGGGAGTGGACTACGCCGGTCCCTTCCACATTGTGAATCGTAAAGGACGTGGTGCCAAACTACAAAAGGTTTATCTATGCTTATTTGTGTGCTTGAGATTTAAATGTGTCCAATTGGAGGCCGTGTCTGACCTGTCTAAAAATTCATTTATGATGACTCTGCGTAGATTTGTCGCGCGGCGGGGTAGACCCATCGAAATTTTCAGCGATAATGGAGGTAACTTTATTGCGACCGCTAAAGAGCTAGGTAATTTTTTGAAACTAAATTCGGAATCTCTTGCTGACCTTGCATCTCAGGAAGGCATTAATTTTATTTTCTCACCAAGCTACGCTCCTCATTTTGGCGGTATTTGGGAGGCAGGTATTAAATCGGCAAAGTATTTAATTCGTAGAATAATGGGCAATGCACACTTAACATTTGAAGAGATAGGTACTTTATTTGCGCAAGTGGAGGCAATCTTAAATAGCCGCCCTTTATGTCCGCTCTCCTCCTCTCCAAACGATTTCCTTTTCCTCTCACCAGGGCATTTCCTAATTGGGAGGCAGTTGACCGCAATGCCAACTCCAAATTTGTTGGATTTTAAAGAAGGAAATCTTCAACGTTATAATCGAGTAGAAAGACTAAGACAGCATTTTTGGCAAAAGTGGCAGAAAGAATATATTTCTGAGTTGCAACTCCGCAAAAAATGGAAGACTGATACTAGCACTCTCAATGTTGGCGATTTGGTTTTGCTGCACGAAGACAATGTTCCTGCTTTAAACTGGCGTCTAAGCAGAGTAGCTAGACTGTATACGGGACCAGATGGAATAAATCGTGTTGCTGACGTCAATACTACCCGTGGCTGTCTTCGTAGAGCACTTGTCCGTCTATGCCCATTGATGAACGAAAACGGAGAAGACTTTCGTGGTTGAAAATCAGGATTTTCAACGGGGGGCAAGATGTTGGCGCGCCTACTATTTTACGTATAGCAACTTTAAATGTGTCATGTGACAATTTATTTCATATGTGTTTAATAAAGGGTAGGCTTTTTTATAATTCTCTTCTCTAAATTCCACGACCGTGTTCGGTTCATAAAAACTGTAATATTTCTAAATATCGTTATTAAAACACTAGAACTGGACAAAGTCGATTCATTTACAAAATCCATCAATCATATTTCATTAATTCGATAAAGAATTAACACAAAGTTCAGTTAGTACCTAACTGCAAAGTATATGCGAGTAAACAGAGCATTTTCAATTTAACCGGGTAATTTATCCCTACAAAGTTATGTTAGTACCTAACTGCTAATTATATGCGAGTAAACAGAGCATTTTCAATTTAATCGGGTAATACAGAGGTTTAAGGCTAAGTATATGTAATCAACCAAAATACATTTGCCGCGCGCAAAAAAAAAACTTGCGCGCTATTATTCATAATTTTCGTATGTTGTTTGTATCGCATTTTTCCTCGCAAGGGTGTTGAAAAAGTGCGTATGAAACTCGTGAGCAACTTGTTGCTCATTATCCACTCGGCTGACTTACGCCCTCGCCTACGGCTCGGGCTGCAACCCACAGCCTCGTGTATACTGAGCAACTTAGCTCACTTGTATCATAATATTATTTAACATCTATTACCTAAAACAAACCGACCCACGCTCGCAATTATTTGTACCCATACAGTAGGTATTTGCCACCGTTGCCATGCCGCCGCTCATCGCTCGTTTATATATTTTATATTTTCCATAATGTTACTCTTTGTATTGCAATTTGTTCCTGGCATCTCAGTCCTTATTCGGTAGGCATCCATTATGTCACTCGGTTGTAAATTTGTACAAACTAACACACAAATACAATAATAGAAAAAATGTGTACAATTTCTACAATGTGAACCAACATGGTTGTGAAAATGGTTAAATTAACAATTATATATTGATGAATTGAGACAATTTTATCTTATACATATACAAGGCGAGCAGAAATGTATCTATATGGTACACCTTGCTGAGACAAAAGAACCCTAATTTGTGCCGCTACTTTGGGAGACTAACTCAGGAGTGATTCATTCATCTATCAAAGTGAAAATTTCCGAGATATTTGGCACAGAATAGAAGCTCGAAGGACGACAATCGTACATTTTCGAATGACGCTTGTTTTAGGTCAATTGGTATTTTAATTCACCCTACCCTGATACTAGACCCGTTATTAAGGGTGGATGGGGATCCACCCACAATAACGGGCTATTTCGTCTCAGTAGCCCGGTGTTATAGGCAATTCAAGGACAACTGCCGGAACACACCGCTATACGTGCTTCACGTCTGATTTTCTACAGGGTGGTATCTAGCCAGGCGGGCATTCGCAAGTTGGCCTACCACCATGCAAGCAACATCTATTTCGCCACAAGTAAACTGTATCTGGGCTTCTTTAGAACTAATCTAAGGTTAACTAAATCGTGCAACCAATCTTGCATTATGAGTAGGTAAGCATAGTTGATGCTAATACAAAACTGGTAACAGTGCCTGCGCTGGCGCAGATTGTATTTAGGAGCCTTCTAGTCTAACCAGAATCATAACATAAATGTACTTTAAAAAAGTGTGAAAAGTAAATGGTTCGCCGTTAATAATCTTCTCTTAAATTCAAGAAAGACGAAATGTTTAAGCTTTTCTTACCAAATGTTACTTATGATGAATGATAAATGTTGAACCAAACATTAAGTTTGGCCTAGATAAACTCTCTATTGACAATGCGACAGTCTTCCTGGGAATCAAAATAGATTCAAATTTACAGTGGGATCCACATATCTATCCGGAAGACTTAATTCTGCTGCATATGCAGTTCGTAAGATAAGACACTTGATAGACGTAGCTACTGCTCGTCTAGTTTATTTCGCATACTTCCACAGTAGTATGTGGTATGGTGTATTGCAATGGGGAGCTGCTACTGAGATAGAGACGATCTTTAAGATACAAAAGCATGGAATTAGAGCCAAAATTAAATAGATCCTAGGGAATATCTGAGGGACCTGTTTAAAGAAATTAATATTTTAACTATACCAAGTCTGTATATATTTGAAAATATTATGTATGGTCGTAAAAAATTGAATAAATTTAAATTAAACAGTGACAATCCCGATTACAACACTAGGAATAAAGATAAAATAGCGGTGCCAGGTTTTAGATTAGCAAAGATAAATAAAATGTCCTTCTCAGGCAATTGTGTGCGGTTTTATAATAAATTTCCCAAACATATAACAACGCTCACAGAAGGGAAATTCAAGTTGCACGTGAAATACATATTGATTAAGAAATCCTACTACACAGTTTGTGATTACTTAAACGCCAAAAATGCCTGGACAATGCCGCCTCTGCCAAGCTATTGCCTGTCACCTACGTAATTTCAACAAATAATGTAATAATTTCAACAAATGCTAAAATTTCATTATATAGTACCTAAGTATGTAACACATTGTTAAATGACGTTTAAAACAATGGCCTCGAGTTCGTTGCCCGTTCTTCTCGCAGTGGCTCTATACAATTTTTGTTTGCTGATCGTGGCAGTACAATGTAAAATATTTCAATATTAAAATTTGTAATTGACCTTCATAAGAGCATCGTAGACGCCTAAATTGAACAAATTACTTTGATTTTGAACTTTAAATGTATGCTTTTCGCAATTTTTCTTTTATCTGTACTATAAGACGTTGCTTCGTAACAAATTTTAAGATTCTGAGTTCACGAGAACACAGGTTTGATTCCCTTGCGAGTGTCGAAAATTTGCTGAAAAGGCTGTATCTTTTGTTTGCGTTGGCTTAGAAGTTTGATTTTGTATTGGGTTAGTGATATCACAGCTCTAAGGGACAGTACACCTGAGTATTTGGTATAAATTTTAGCGTAATACCTCTACTCGTTCCTGATAAAAAGAGTCTTAGACAGAGAGACAGCAAAGTGATCCTATAAGGGTTCATTTATTTTCCTTTTGAGGTACGGAACCCTTAAAATCAACTATAATGAACAGTCCCTTATCATTGGCGAGCGACGGATCCGTCTCGTCAATTCATAACATAAAAAAGCATATTTAGGGTCCGTTTCAGAATGTCCTAATAAAGTTTCAGGTTGCTAATCAACACATAAAACAACTGAATAATAAAAATGACAGTTAACATGCAGCGCGTTTCAATCTTTAACCGATGGATAGAATAAATCGATGACTGTGAAACGCAAAGATAGTGTTTTATTTATTAAATATGTTCTGGGTAGTAAAACCGGAACTTACTCGAACATTCTGAAACAGGCCCATATCATACATTAACCGTTATAAACACACACGTCAGGGATCGAATACGAGCTCACAGACGCAGCCGCCCACTCGCCCTGATGATGAGCATCTGATATGCTCGAAACCCGGGTCGACGCACATAGGGGTACTCTGCTTAAAAACCTGGCCAAAAACATTTTTTGTCTTTTTTGTCTATAAAATATGTATTAAAACGTTTTGTCATTCAAACTTTATTGCATACACATTTTTTTTCTTATATTATATTAATTAAATTTTGAATACAGAATTTAAAATTTTAGGCACCTTTTGTATTTTTTTTCCTGGTAAGTTACATTACTTTTAGGGACCAAAAGTGTGTTAAAGCTCCATATGTAATGTATATGTTGAATTTCATCCAATTCTATCCATCGAAGACTTCCTTTTTTATTTTTATGATTAAATAAGGCGAAAAAGAAGAAAAATCCTTAAAAATAAATGTGAATACTTGGGACAAATATTTTCACTAAAAATGATAGATGAAAGTAAAAAGTTTATTGCTGTATAAATGTACAAAAGAGTACAACACCTTTGATTTCACTACTTTTTGTAAAATACTTTAAAAAAATAATTAGTTGTTTCGGTATTCATTCAACTTAATAAAAAGACTATATGGCAAAAAATACTAATATACAGTACGTAAATATGATTTACGTACCTTTTCCTACAATGTCCATGGTGGTTTTACAACAAAAATCACTTGGAAAATACTTTTAAACATATGAAAACTTTATTATCAACAAAGTGTCTAGAACAAAAATGTATGCATATAAAACTAAGGCTATGTTCCGACTGCTAGCAAAGCCAGGCGTTGGGAACTACGAGGTTAATGTTTATGGCAACTAGAGGGGATATTCAGTACCTGCTCTAAGACCTATGCTTTGCCACATCCGTGGTTTATAATTTTGATTTATGGCCAGGCTTTGAGGCAGAATATCCCCATGTGCGACGGTCGATCCCCAACGTGAGTGTTTTGCCAGTTAATTTCTATGTGTGACACCAGAATTTCATTACAAAAATAAAAAGGCACTATACAAAAAATAGACTAATTTAAGTAATTAAATATAAATGTGTGCCTGCAATGGCTTGTAGGTTGTCTAAACGTTTTCGTTTTAAAAGCTGTAGTGTTGTACACGCAGTGTTATGCTAGTGAATGCATACCGCCGGTATAAAAAATACTATGTGATATATTAGAAAAATATTTTATTGAAAAGTTACAATAAGACATCAAAATAAGCATAACAATTGATTATTCAATTTCATTGTCCAATTTTTTTGGTATTCATATTTTGGTAGATATGAATACCTACCACAATTACAATACATACAATTTTTATCGCTAATTTTAAAACATTTATTTCTTCAGTCAACATCATTAATAATACTATAATATTTATTTATGTTCATACATATATAACATTTTTATACAATATTTATACGCATAAAACTCTTGTTATGTAATATATTACTTAACTGAATGATATTTTTTTTTAATTTATGTAACATAAAAAATACCTTTCACCATCAAAAATAAAATATCAAAACTCTAAAACGTACATCAGTCACTTTTTGGCTACAATATTTTCAATCAATAGGTTTTTTTTATATTGTAAATAAGGACGTATGGATTATACATAAAGTAAGTGGAATGTACATTTAAACAATAATAGCCATATAAATCAATTTAAACTAACTACAAATGTATTTGGTGTTTTAGCCTCAAATCCAATCATTATTTAGTTATAAACAAATTATTTGGTATACAGAAATATTATAATATTTCAGCAAAAATATAGAAATAAATAATTTTGGCACAATTCCAAATAAGTCATTTAACTGATAAAAATTTCAAAAGACACGAATCAAATTATATATACAAATATAATAATCAATACTATTATATATAATATAAAATATATCATATATAAATCATATTTATACTTTAATATTACATATAATTTATATATATTCATATAATTGTGTCAATTGAAATTTTTTAACATATTATTTAGTTAAATTACTTTAAGGTAAATGCTGACATATATGGCGGCAAATGCAAAATTTAAACAGTTTTTTTATATAATTTATATGTTGTATATAATCTACGCGAAATTCGGAAACTAATATAGAAATTATTTTATAATGTTATTTTTTGTACATATACATATATATTTGTATTACAGTATAACATAGTTGTAACCATCAACAATATTTTGAAGACTTTTAATAGAATACGAACAATTTTATTTCATTGTCGCAAATTCTATAATCTCGTATCATCGACATCTAACTTAACTACAAAATTGCGAAAACTATTTGAATTTTGATTTTTCCGCCACAGACGTGCATTATAACCTTAAATAATATAACTAAAATACTATAACTTATTATCTGAACAACAATTTTACTATAGCCTAATTATAATTTAATCATTGGATAAATCAAGTCAATCGATACTTTGGTTACTGATGACTAATTTACAATTTTTATAATTAATACATCCATAAGGACGCGTACATTTTATTTTAAATATATACGATTATGTAGCCATATAATATTTCATAATTTTTGGTAAGATATATTTCTTTGATCTAATGATATATACTCAGTCATAAATTCACACTTTAATCTTTCAGGTTCAATCAAGTATATAGATAGGTAGAGATATTTCAGTCTAAAAATGCACGCCCCTCCAATGCCGTTACACCTACACGTAAAATAGTGTATATACGCAATACATGCAAACTCGTCAATACCATTGGTTCATCAGTCATCATGGTGTGTGTGCGGTGTACGTAGGACAAGTCAAAGTTTACAGTGAAATCCCTGCACGCACACATATTTAAGGTTAGAAGAACTGGTCGGTCACTTCTCCATACAAACGTCGTAAAGTGAACTCTCCCTTATTTGAGACTAGCTTTCCGGGCGCGGCTCCACCCTTGCGTATGTCGGTTATCGCGCAAAAACATTAACTTCTTTTTGCGCAGTTGGATAAAAACTATCCTATGTTTTTTTCCGGGTCTCAAAATATTTCCATACCAAGTTTCATTCAAATCGGTCCAGAAGTTTAGGCGTGAAAGCGTAACAGACAGACAAACAGAGTTACTTTCGCATTTATAATATTATACGAGTAGTACTGATTTTAGGTCCAAAACAAAGCATAATACCGATTGATCTCGTCATTATCTAGGCTTGTATGATGCCGAAATTTTAAAAATATAATTATGTTGAAAATTATGAGCCTTGAAAACTTTATATGAAAATGCTTCGAGGCTCAAAACTCTCAAGTTAATTATCTTATTGAAATTTCACCATCATACAAGCTTAGATAATGACGAGATGAATCGGTATTATGCATTTATCTAGACCTAAACCTTTCTATGTAATTATTTTGTTTGTATTATGAAGACTACCGTCTATGTATTTTTAATAAAATTTTGTTCTCCAGTTTTAGGTCGTCTGAAAGAGATCGCTCTAAGCGATAAGACCGCCTATTGTTATATCATATTTTGTATTTTATCTTTGTAAGCTTTTTATGGTGTCTCAATAAAGAGTTATTTATCTAGTTGTCGAGTGATCACCCCACGTTTGTACGGAGAACGGACCGGCCAGTATAATCATGTTTGGAAGGGCGTGCATTGTTAGACTGAAAAATATCTACTATTAAATACTAAGTTTTGCTTATACAGTGCAATAATATAAAATAGTATTCAATCCATTGGTACTGTTTACCATCTTTATATGGTAATAAGTAAGTGGTTGGACATGAAACTGAAGGCTAGTTTTAAAACATCGTTCTTTAACCATCGTATGAGGATGCAGCGACTTCTATAGTTCAACTTACGTTGTACTACAAACAAGACTAATTTTGAAATTAGCTTTAAACTTGTTAATGACAAGCTATAATGACATAAACTATAGGTGTCATTGTGGAATATACTGTATTCAATTCGTCACGTGGATGACACATGCCGACGTCATCAACTCTAAATTATACCAATCGTTCCTTTATTGGACCCAGGTCTATAGAAACAAAAATATATAGGTGTATCAACCTTATCCTGCACAATAAGATGAGGTACTGGCAACAGATATTATACAAATTATTACAATATTAGTACAAAATGTTTTGCCCTGGGCGGGGATTGAACCCACGACCTCCGATTTCGCGCCGAATGCCTGAACCGCTCGGCCACCGGGAGTCAGCTATTACCGCCGAAATTTCGTGCTCCAATTGTATTTCTTTAACCGTCATAGGGGAAGGGGCGCAAACATTTTGTACTCCAATAATTTGTATGATATTATTTTCGCTTAGCACGCGGTAGTGCTTATTGTTATAATATATATATGTTCAAACTAGTAAACTTTAAATAAAATTTGATAGGACATTGAAATTTTTCAAGTTACCTTCGTAGGTAGTACCTACCAATAGATTGAATGCTATACCCATGTGCGCTTACATAGCCGCTCAGTCCATATAGTGTGTATCGGCGCCATGGTTCGCTCCTTCACGATATCCTTCCACTTAAGGCTTGGCGTCTGGCTGGAAAGGGGAGAATGATGGGGATTAGACAGTTGGATTGGTTCTAACTACTGATAAGCTGAGCCGGCCCGTGGGGTGCCGGGCTAAAAACGGGCGAAAAGACAAACACACCAGAAGGTAGGCAGCAGCGCTTTAGAGGAACTGATATCTTACACTTAGATCCCCGAGACGCCAAGCGTGGGGATTATGGAAAAAACCCCAGTACTCATAAGTTACCGCTGTCAGGCGTGGTCTACAACTCTTAATGGGCCAGGCTTCATGTTTATTCTTTTATTTCATATCGTTCTACAATTGCGTGGTAGTAGAACATTTTGCAAATGCCCGCCTGGCTAGCTAACACCCTCAAGTAGAAAATCTGTCACCAAGCACCTAACGGTGTGTTCCGGCAGCTATCCTTGAGAGCCAGCAATTCAGGTTAGCCTGAACAACATTTTCAACATAATCGATTGAATACAATACAATACTTTATTTATAACTCTGAGTTACAAGTCACGACCTTTTATTTGTGTTTGCAAATCTAAAACCTGGCACCGCTATTTTATCCTAGTGTTGTAATCGAGGCAGGTTTTAGATTAGCAAAGACAAATAAAAGATCCTTCTTAGGCAATTGTGTGCGGTTTTATAATAAAGTGCCCAAACATATTACAATGCTCACAGAAAGAAAATTCAAGTTGCACGTGAAGAACATTTTGATAAAGAAATCTTACTACACAGTTTGTGATTACTTAAACGACAAAAATGCTTGGACTGGTTCGCCTCTGCCAAGCTAGCGCCTGTCACCTACGTAATGTAAACAAATATTGTAATAATTTTACTATATAGTATGTAACACATAGTAAATTTTTTTTTAAAAGAATGGCCCCGAGTTTCTTGCCCTTTCTTCACGCAGTAGCTCTATAATTTTTTTTGCTGAACGTGGCAGTACAATGTAGAATATTTCAATATTAAAATTTGTAATTAACCTTCCTAAGAGCGTCGTAGACGCCTAAAATTGAATAAATGATTTTGAATTTGACTTTGATTGCCTAGCTTGCTACCAGCCACACGGGCAATCGCAAAATGCCTTACTACTACTATAACGACTGCTATCCTAAAACAAAAACCGGAACCTTCACATGTCCTCTGAAACAACTCAATAGCATACGCCCACTAACGGTCCCATCCAAGTAGTGAATGACCGCAGAGAACGTTGCTTAACCTAGTTGTTCGGTAAAGTGCAACTAGGCAAGGTACGCTACGAGCACTTCTTATTATAGTATAGATACTAGTATATTTATATCCACCGTGGTCTGCTCTCCCCCTTTCCCCCTTTTTATTCCTGTGTGAGTCGAAAGAGGTGACGGCGAAGAGAAAAATACCTGAAAGTGTGCGCCAGCGCCTTCTGAAGTACTGCTATCATAAGAGTTAGAAGCCATGATGGCTAAGCGGTAATAGTTATGGACTGCCGCAGGTCCATAGTTCAATCCCCATCTCGGGCTTGAGCTTTACCGCATAGTGTAAGGGCATTTTGTGAATGCTCGCCTAGCTACCACCCTCAAGTAGAAAATCTATAATCATAATCATCATAATTTTTATTGCATCATATGAGTTTACAATTATTGGTCTTACAATTTTTATGTTATACAGTGTCATATGACCCTAGAAGGGTGTAGCAATATTGAGAGAGAGAACTGACCGATCTATTTTATTTATGACTTTATGTTATTAATATAATTAATAATTAAAGAATTCGTTTAAGTCATAAAAACATTTTTCTATTAAGAACGTTTTCAGTTTTTTTTTTAAATATATTATCATTTTGTCTGGAATTTTATTATAATTTTTTATCGACATAGGAAACGCTCCCGTTTTGTACATCGCTAAGTTCCAAGGTGGTGCTATTAAATTATTTGGGTATTGAGTCGGTTACCTGCGTATTTGATCACCCTCCTTTTTATAAAAGTGTGTATATTTTCTTACAAATTGAGCTACTTCTAATATATATATTGAGGTTAAAGTTAAGATCTTCAAATTTACGAAGTGAGGCTTGCAGCTTTCTGGTATCCGAATCTATACTTATAATAAAACTGTAACAGGTCCAATTCTGTACATGGCAGATATTTTGAAAAAAAAAATTTACAGTACTCTGTAGCTGATACTGATGCCGAAACTGTATTTTTTTTTATTTTTGTCTGTCTGTCTGTCTGTCTGTCTGTCTGTCTGTCTGTCTGTATCCCGGCCGCGTATCACTCCAAAACTACTGAATGGATTTCAATGAAACTTGGCATGATTTGAGTTCATACTACAAGGTAGGACAATTTAGCTTTTTATCCCGAAATTCAGCATGGTTCCCTTGGGAGAGGGGATGAAAGTCAAAATATACACTTAGTTGTAATTTATTAACGCGAAGACCGATTTCATTCGTTCTTTTTAGGGTTCCGTACCCAAAGGGTAAAAACGGTCTGTCCAGCTGTCCGTCCGTCCGTCTGTCCGTCCATCCGTCCGTCCGTCCGTCCGTCTGTCACCAGGCTGTATCTCAAGAACGGTGATAGATAGACAATTGAAATTTTCACAGATGATGTATTTCTGTTGCCGCTATAACAACAAATACAAAAAGTTGGCCAAGTGCGAATAGGACTCGCGCACGTTAAAACAAAAAAAGGTTATAATATGAAGTCTAATGTTGTATAGCTAATGTTACGGAACCCTTCGTGCGCGAGTCCGACTCGCACTTGGCCGATTTTTTTATATGAATAGTGGTACTTTAATATTTATCCCGTAAATATTTCAAAGTCACATCACAACCTAAATATTACGTTCCAAATTACTTGACACCCAGAATGTACAGGAACCTTTGAACGTAACGTTTGCACTTTATCGTATAGGTATATCAGATAGGTCTGTAGTCGGACCACTCCAAAAGAATGAAACTTAGCACGATATGAGTGCATACTACGAAAAAGGATATTGGATACTTTTTATCACGAAATTCAGTACAGTTCCCTTAGGAAAGGCGATGAAAGTCAAAATGTACAGTTAGTTTAATTAATTATCGCGTAGTCCGAATTCAATCATTATTTTTTTGTTACAATAGTGGTAATTTAAGTATTTTCCTGTAAATATTTCAATGTCCTCAGTTTTGTAGTTAAGAAATTACAGATATCACAAACTAAATAATTCGTTTTAAATAACTTGAACCGCGGAATGTTGAGAAACCCTTGAACGTACGGCTCATCTTATGCCCACAGGCAGCCCGGAACCCCACGGGAAGCCCGACACCCCACGGACAGACCGGCATCCCACGGGCAGCCCGGCACCCCAGGGGCAGCACGGCACCCTTATTTAGTTTTGCAAGCTTGCTACGATAAAACTCTAAAATGTGGTACATTCACCACAATCAGTTTTTTTTACTCCGTATCTTTCTTTTGACGGATACATTTCGGAGACTGCGCAATGGTAGTGCACAATGTTAGGTTTTCGCGATTGTTACACTTAGTAATTAAACAACTTTAAACGGTTTAAATCACGTATATATATCATTATTTTTGTCCCGACGTTTCAAACACTTTGTAGTGATCTTGGTCACGGGGTGACTGTCGGGACAAAAATAATGCGTCATAACGTGTTACGTGATTTAATCCGTTGGAAGTGCACAACTTTAGTAGATTGTTATACAAGGGTCGAAAGGAATTGATAACTTTCACCCGCGTTTAGCTCTCTACTTTTCATTTCGAATTTAAAGAAAGTAAATAAAGTAGCTTTTCTAAAAAATATTCATTGAAAAAAAAACATACTTACTAAAAAGTATTGAGAGGTTAGAACTATTTGTGAAATATTACGTAAAATTTTGTTTGGAATATTTACGGGCGGCTATAGCCCGAATAGGAATCTCTCTGCTTTTCACTTCTAATATAAGGAATAACGATATAAAAATAGTACGTTTTTTATATTATTTATTTTGATTTTAATAACATGAGCAGTACCTATTTAAAATTAATGCGGCTATAGTCCAAGTAGGAATCGATGACTTACATCCGTTTTATACACTACTTTTCATTTAAAATATGAGGAGGGTAAAAAATTAGTAGCTTTTCTAAATATTTACTAAAAATAATAAACATGAGTAGAAGATACAAAGCTACACTTGGAGTAAGAACAATGAAATTTAGGGAAATTTTTAGTTAGTTTTTTTTTAACCTACAGTTTTTACCTTATATTTAGTTATTTCCTGCCAAACATAGTTGTTATTAATTGTTTTATAACAACAGAGTATTATACAACGAAAAATCTTAGACATATAACTTTGCTTACACCAATGGTTACCATGGTAACAAGTCATTCCGGCCCAAGAGAAGGAAGCATTTACTATGAGTTTTTCCCGGCCTTAGGTGGGAAGGAGCGTCTCCCACCCGCTACACAGATCAAACAAACACTACTTTCAAGAGAATGAGAAATAAAAAATCGTCCACTGCTGAACACAGCCTCCCCTATTTAGGGGGTGTTTGCCATAATCCCCACGCTTGGCGGGCGGCTTAGGGATCGCAGTGCAAGATAGCATAGTTCTTAAGAAGGCGCTGCTGCCCACCTTCTAATAGTATTTTTCCCTTAGTCGACTTTTACAACACCCACACGGGATGAAATGGGGAGGTGCAATTCTTACCTGGCACCTCATTTTCGATCTACCGCCATTTTAAAATCGAAATTCTAAAGAAACGCACAAGGTACTTTTCTTCAACATTTATTGTGCGAACCGGGAAAGAACTCTCTGAGTTACATAACTACTGTCTTCTGGAAAATACAACCCGGGAGGTTTGAAATTCAAAGTAAAAGCTCCATTCTAAGTTATGGTTTACTATAAGAGTGCTTCACCGTAGACCACAGTGTTGCTTAATATGAGATTAACAGTGCACAAAGGTGAGTAATTAGTCTGCAGGTACGGCAATCGCGAACGAAGTCGCGGGTACAGCTAGTATTTAATATTATTCTGACACATTTTTTTTGGCATACAAATACACTATCTGCTTCAACACTATTGCCCCAGAGTAAAATGCCATACTTTATCCAGGAAAAGGCATATGCATAGTACATAGATATGGCTGTTTTTTGATCAGTAGCTTTTTTAATTTCTTTTCTGTCACCCAACAGTGTGTTCCGGCAGCAGTCCTTGAGAGCCAGTAAAATTACAGGTACATAAACTGACGGGCGTAATGCAATTCGTCACTTGTGACGAAATTCATCTGCTGTATAGCCTCGCACTTGTTCCATCACAATCCCATAAAAAATAACGATCCCTAAGACGCCTGTCAAGCGTGGGGATTATGGTAACTCCAACGCGCTACTGGGGTAAGCTTTCGTTCAAACAGTAGTCGTTAGGGCTAATGGAGAAGATATTTATACGTACAGTACACTGAGCTTCCTCTCGATTCTTGTTCGCCATCGTCTCAGGGTTGTACTCGTGTTCGAGGCCGAAATGCTGAAAAATGCAATAAGAACTTGTTAAACGTCTACGAAAAGTCAAGTCAAAATTAGCTGTCAAATTTTGGCATTTGCGACCCTCTTATGAATCTTCAATGCTGCTAGCTGTCAAGTTAGTTCCAACCAGGTGTTTGATACATAGAAAAGGTCAACTTTTACGGACTCTTTTTTTTTCTCTTAATTTTATAAAAGTAGGGTTTCTGTGTAGCACCTGGATGTCGAGAAATAGAAGTCAACACATTACTGCATAACCCTGAACGATAAATTGGGTAAAAACTATAAAAAGACGTGTTCGATAAATATAGAAATTTTATTTCTTGAAATAAATCAAATACCGGGAATATTCATATTTTAATACTTAACAGTATTAAGATTTTAATCTACTATGTTTTCAATGTTACTTTTGTTATCAAAACGTTTTCATAGTAGATTTTTAGGGCATTAGCAGAAGATTTCAATTTGATTCAAGATCTTCATCGGGTGTTCGTACAGCAATGTTTTTATAACCAGAATTTACTCTCTTTTTCGACGATTTTGAATGATGCATTAAAAGAAAGTGTTGAATACAAATTAATATATTCTATCAAGAAGCCTTACCTTCAAAATGTCAGCGTTTGACAGATGATCGCCAGGGCCAGTTTGGACAAAATGGCGAAGCATATTCCCGCCTTTTTGTACCAATATGGCGCCACCGGTTTGCACCCAATCACCCTTCAGATCCCCGCCCAAATCTACATTTACAATAAAAACTACAGTTAATACTCAGACCAAAAAATACCATTTCAATATATAACAAAAAACGTATTAGAACAGTTCGTTGTAGGTATTTGAATTTTTTTCTTAATGCACTCCGATTATAGAAGAAGTTTAGATGGAGCACGGCGCACGACAAATTAAAGCGAAATATAACCATGAACCTATCATATCGAATAAACATTCGGCAAACCCGTAAAGCGGGAAAGGGACAGTATGATCGGATCATGTTTGTTTTTGGCTTGACTTGTAGCGTGCGTCGTCCATCTGAACTTGACTACAAAAGACGCACCGTTTATTTCTTCAAAACGAACCGACTGAACGACCTTTTAAATTTTGAGTGTGAACTTTTTTAGCCTGACATTTAAGACTACAAAGTGATTCTAATCAACTTAAGTTGTTCTAAATTTAAATATTAAGACTACAAAAATTAGTAAGTATTTACAATTTGAACTAAACGGTAACTTTAATGGTGCCTTATGAAGTACCTTTACTACAGGGATGAGTTTGAGGTGATGATTAAATTTAGTTCTACTGAAATTTTAAAGTATCATTTACAGGTAATATTTTAGGTACATCAGTATCGTCTATTAAATCATAGTTCTCTATTGTATGCAAAAAAAACAGACATTTTTAAATAGATTTATCTTCTTATTTCCGTTTAGTTAGAACTCCAGCTCAAAACAGCCAAATTGGAAGATAAAGATGTGTATAACTGGGTTTAATAAATAAACGAATCGAAACGACAGTGGCTTCATCTCAATTTCGCACATCATAGACAGCAATGTTGTGCGAGTGAGAGGTTCGGCGGTGCGACTATTTTCTTTCTTTTTTAATGCCGGATAGGTCAGCCTCACTGGCTCTCAAGGACCGCTGCCGGAACACACCGTTAGATGCTTGGCGACAGATTTTATACAGCCAGGCGGGCATTCGCAAAATGCCCTACCACCATGCTATAACGACTGTGAGAAGATCATCCTAAGACAAAAACCGGGACTGACGGCTTAACGTGCCCTCCGAAGCACGGAAGCGCTCAGTAGTCATGTCACCAGCCGTCACCCATCCAAGTCATGACCGAGGCCGACGTTGCTTAACTTTGCTGATCGGTTCAGAACGGCTAAGCAAACTTCGCTACGAGCGCTTCGCGCCTATGACCACTATCTCACCCATAGAGATCCTTTAGTATCTGTTATCTGTGATCTCACCTGACTTCAATTTAGATTCGTTTCTTCATTATATCGAATTATAGAAAATACCAGATGAATGATCAGTAATTATACTCCACTAACGAGCACGGAGTATTTAACACTTATAGCCGCACTTGGTATGCCAATCAACACCAACAATCATCAATTACTGTTAATAGCAGCACAAAAAGAACAATTTCATGGTAACTAGATCAATGGAAATGGTGTCCTTATAGTTGGTATTGATGGGATATATATATACTTATATATATTGCACACGGTGCGCAAATCAAATTTAAAATCGGTTAATTAGTTTAGGAGTCCATCGTGGACAAACAACATGACACGTAATTTTTATTATATAAGGATATCTAGCAAAAAGCTGCGCTTTATGAGAGCCCGCATTTATTTTACAAGCTGTTAGTAGTGGTCATATAGTTTTGAGTACAATAACTACGATGTATTTGATTAGTATTGAGTATTGAGCTTTTTCTGTTGTAGCGATGTTAATGTCTTTGGTGTATGTCTTTGTAGCGATGTTTCTAACGGATGGTGTTAGTAGTACAATGACATTCTATCTAATGAATGAAAAATTCTTTATGTTAATTTTTTTAATGGTTATAATTTTTTTTTTTTACAGATAACACATCTAGATATGTAGTTAAATTACTATGTTAAAGCACAAATCTATAGGCGTGATAGTTTTTCAGTTAAGTGTACCACAAAATGCTCAGGTTGTGGCATAGTGATAGGGTTCGCTTCGCCTTAATAAAGGATATAATCTGAAGTTAATTGACAACACTGAGTGCGACATAAAGAAGTCACTGCGGTCGGCTTCATATAATGGGTGACTTTGACTATGGGCTCCTATTTTTATGCCTGATAGGTTAGGCTATCTCAGCTGATAATGTGGTCGGAGATGTTGTTCAGGCTAACCTAGAATTACTGGCTCTCAAGAACAGCTGTCGGAACACACGGTTAGGTGCTTGACGACAGATTATCTACTTGAGGGTGGTAGCTAGCCAGGCGGGCATTCGCAAAATGCTCTACCACCATGCGATACCATCTAAGACAACGACTGCCATCTAAGACAACAACCGGGACCGACGGCTTAACGTGTCCTCCGAAGCACGGAAGCGCTCAGTAATAATGTCACCAGCGGTCACCCATCCAACTCATAACCGCGGCGGACGTTGCTTAACTTTGCTGAACGGTACAGAATGGCTAAGAAAACTTCGCAACGATCGCTCCTCTGAGAAAAATACATTCATGATCGTGAATATTACGCTGGAACCTCAACTCACCCCTATACTCTATGACAAATAACATTTTACGTTCTATTTCATCTAAGATAATACAAATAAGGTAATGGAGGGGTACTACTGACCCACTATGTAAGTATCTACCTTAACTATCGAACTAGTTTTCTACTGTTTTAAAGGACTACATAGTACAAAAATAACCTCAAGTATCTCAGTATTGGACAGTCGATCAGCCGGTCCGATTTGTTCAAAACGTAATGATAATTTGCCGCCTTTCTTGATGATAATTAAGCCGCCATTTTGGAGTCCGTCGCCGACTGTGTCCGTCTCTAAGCCTATATACATTACATATTAGATGTTTTTTTTTATTGGCGTATAAAAGCAAGTTTATGACCACTACCCTGTGGATTTGTTTAAAAAAATTTGCAGTCGGAACACATGATGGAGTGAGAAGAAAAAGTTTTCATAAAAAATTAAAAAATTGTTCCTACGACAGTTTCATCTTATCTTCCAATATTACAAGTTATTGACTTGTTGAACCGATTATGATAATTCTTTTTTTATTTGAAAGCTGTTGCTTGTCGTTTGGTCCCATTTAAATTTCATCAAAATTGGTGAAGCTGTTTTTGAGTTACTTACACTCCAATAACTGAAAAATATTTTCCTATATTGATGATATATAGTCGTTGACAGTGAATGACAATCGATCCCGTAAGTAGCAAGGATCACAAAAATGAGTGATTTTTTTTTCTAAAAATGGAACCGAATTCTACAGATCCAATGAAATAATTATGACATGGCACAGAGTAAAAAATGTTTAACTAAAAAATGGAACCGACTTCAACACTCAAAGGTGTGAAATAACTTGTCGAAGTCGGTACCATGCGCACAATATTGTGATAATAAGTACTTTTGAACAATCATGGTACCGACTTCAACAAGTTATTTCACACCTTTGAGTGTTGAAGTCGGTTCCACTTTTGGTTAAACATTTTTTACTCTGTGCCATGTCATAATTATTTCATTGTATCTGTAGAAATATAACAGAGCACAACATCTTCATATCAGACAACCTAACTTTTTTTTTATTTGGGCAACATTTTCTCGATCTACATACAGGGATAAATTGGGGATTATGATTATACTGATGATGGCTTACCCATGCTGCGCCCCTTGAAGATAGCCTCCCTCGACTGCTTCCAGAACAGCGAGGTGATGATGGACACCACGTTGAACCGCTTGAACCCGAGCTGGTGATATGTTGAAATGTTCTCCACGTAATACAAGTCTGAAATATGCATTTAAGTAGTAAGAACACAGTGATTACTATATTTTTATGGAGAAGATTAAATAAAAACTAAAATCTGCAATGTGCAAGGACTCGCACACAGAGGTTATATATACAGGGTTATTGGTAATATGCTAACGACCTCTTAGGGTTGACATCTGCTAGTCCTAACAAACATTTTGTTTTATTTTTTCGTGTTTTTTATAGTTTTTGACGTGGTAAAAAGTCTCTTGTTAAAAGTCTCTTGTGCCTGTAACGGATTATATTTCATATTTTTTATTACTTTGCTCTACGTATATATTCAAAACTCTATTCTAAGGGAGCACGGCGCGGTACAGTGTAGCCTCGGTGGGCGTTCTTGGCTCGGAGTAGGCATTAAATTTAAAACACAAAAAAAAATCTAAATGTTTGTTAGGACTAGCAGAAGTCAACCCTAAGAGATTGTTAGCATTTTAGCGATAACCCTGTATATATATAACTCGAATATAACATCAGGAGAGCCTCGTGCTCGTTCTATCACATTCCCCTAAAAAAACTATTTCTACGCAAGCTTCAAGTGTAAAAAAAAAATATTTTCACAAACAGATGACAATCTGAGTTAACGTCATTATTGATACCTACACAAGTATTACATATGCATGTGTGTGCGTCTGTAATGATTCTTCAGAAATGATTGCACGCAATCCAAGACCAGTTAAGGTAATTATTTTCTATGAATAATTGTGGATAATTCAATGTCAATTTACGGTAATGTTGTTTACGAAGCCTCTGAACAAAATAATAGTTGAACGTCGGTGAACTCAAGATAAAACGACTTTGCTTTTAATTGCTTTTAACAGGTTTGCCCTTTAAGGGTGAACTAGCCGGTCCGTTCTCCATACAAACTTCATAGGGTGATCACTCCCTTATTTGAGGATTTCGCTCCAAAACAAAGCATGATATCGATTGATTTCTTTAATAACTAGGCTTGTATCGTAATGTTTTTTAATAAGAGAGTAATGGGCCTCGAGACATTTTCATATAAAGTTTTCGAGGCTCATAATTTTCTTCTTCCTAATTTTATTTCTAAAAATCTTTTTAAAATTTCGGCATCATACAAGCCTAGATAATGACGAGATCAATCGGTATTATGCTTAATTTTGGACCTAAAATCTCAAATAAGGGAGTGATTATCCTACGACGTTTGTATATATGATTTTGCACAGCGGGTCCATGGTTCGAATCCCGCCGCGGGCTTGAGCTTCACCGCATTGTGGAAGGACATTTTTTGCGAATACCCGCCTGGCTAGCGATCACCCTCAAATAAAAAATCTGTCGCCAAGCACCTAACGGTGTGTTCCGGCAGCTGTCCTTGAGAGCCAGTATTTCAAGGTTAAGCCTGTTAACACCTTCGACCACATCATCACTTACCATCAGATGAGATTGTGGTCAAAGGCTTACCTATCAACAATAAAAAAAAATAAAAAAAAAAAAGTTAGGTCTTTTCATGAAGAGTCCGTCTTAGTGGGGTACTACCAAAGTATCAGATATTCTGCCTCGAAGGAGTAAGTGTACTAAGAGGCATTACGGGCTGCTACAGTAGCAAGACCAGCAAGTGAAATATCTAGGCAAACGAGATATAAGAACTAATGTCTCGGAGAGCGCAGTGCAGTGTCAAGCAGAACGAGGATGTTGGCACTGCACCTGGAATGGACAGACATGACGCTAACCATCAGGCGTCTGAGTGGTCCGTCTCGTCATGTCAGAACACAAAAAAAGAAACAATAGATGACAACACGTTGTTCATAGTTCAGACTAGATTAACTTAATTGTCATTATACTTTGTAGACGAAGCATTGCCAGCCTTGCCGCAGATCCACGATTCGATCCCCGCCGGCTTGAACTGCAGTGCAAGGTAATAGAGCACTTTGCGAATGCTCGCCTGACTAGCTGCACAGCTGCACAATCACAGCCTTTAAAGGGATAGTCAATAACATTGTAATGTCATAAGTAATAGTGGTCAACGGCTAGCCTATCAGTAATAAATTAAAGGGAGGATGACAGTATGACCCGTCACTTTAGATTACATTATGGCCCTAATTACTTTTTGCCTTTATAGTAAAAACAAAGTTGTTTTGTACCTATTTGTTTATTCATTAAGCGAAAGTGACCTTATGATTGTGATTGAACTATGTTGTCGATTACAGAATAAACAAATATTTCTCAAACATGCTTGGAAATGTGAGCATTATTGTGACAACCTTCTTCGAGATAAATTGAAATTGCTGTACTGGCCAAATACATGCGCGCAGCGGCCGGCAAAAATGTATGAAAATCTATATCTTTCGTGTCTAGCGGCCAAATAAATTGCATAGTAAACTCATATATGTCGTGTACTTTAAAAATGGAACGATCTTTTACTTCGAAGCATGGCAACCCAGGAGGTAACTTATCAAAGGTTTAATTTAAATTTCGATCTGGCTTGCAAATAGAACGCTGTTTAGTGAAAATTGTACAATTAACAACTGTATCTTCAAATAAAAAATTCTGCCTAGGTACTACTTTGTTTTAATTTCCGCGCATTATTTGAGAAAAGCACTACACAAGCCTTGGCCACAACTAGGTGTTGATGGACTTACGTATGTGCGCTTCGGCTTCGCCACATTTACACGTTCGTCCGTCAATGTCTCCTTTGCTGGCCGCTGCAGTAATGTACTATTGTTTTTATACGACTGTCCAAATAAAAGTGTTAAATGTTTTCAGGATTCGTATATGTATGTCTGTAAGTTTCTTTATTCCACCATAACTTCTAAATGGCTTAACCGATTTTTATGTGTAAGATATTGTTAGATTCGTCTGGATAGCGCAAGTGACACTAGGTAAATAAAAAAAAATGAAAAACAAACTGGCAGATTTTAGACGCCATATTGCGAGTTTACTTTTTCTTCCAAGCCAATCGAGTTATCAAAATGAAGGGCTTTAAGGCCCTTTTTTAGTCAATAAGTAGGCAAATTTAGCGTGCTAGAGTTGCGGGCTATTGACACTACGCAGTGCTGCGCTCTAGTCGCACAGCGCGCGTCAGGTCGCTCGCTCGATGTCCCCAGCCGCACGCTATTAGCGTCACAGAGTAACTAAAATAGTTGATCAACTTTAGGTATCTGCTACTAAATCCAGAACTGCATCTCAATAATTATTTTGTTCTTGTTATCATTTTTATTCGCTGTTGGAATAAAATTATGCGTTTCACAATAAGTACCTACTTTTATTAGATTTTGTTCGGATACATTGTTTTAGGGTTCTCAACCCAAAACGCAAAACGGAGACGTATTTATGAGTGACCGATGTCTGTCTGTATGTCCGTCCGTAAGTCATTGGTCTTTAGCTCGTAAACGAAATAAGTAACAAACCTGAAATTTTGATATATTGTGTAGAACGTTTACCGAAACAAAAGACGAATAATGGACTGGACTTTATTTATTTTATTATTTTTACTACCAATACGTAGTAAGGTAGCTGAGAAATTGCATACTGGCATGTGGTCACCTGTACAGTAAATTAGTATTAGTTAGTATGAAATAACTTGCGGAATTTGAAAATAGAATATTTTAGATGAGCATGGTACCGACTTTAACAAGTTATTGCATACTTTTCAATGATTTGTAACTTTAGTTCGGCATAGATATTCTGAAATACAACAAACTAATCGATGCTAATATTATAAAAAGTAATTATTTTATTTTGTTATTGTATATAATTGATAAATGGATTTAAAAAAATCATCACTGTGCCCGTAGAAATACGATTCTGAAATGTTGGGTGAGCACATGTAAGCAGCCATGTAGACCTCTCAGCGCTGTCAAAGTCAAAGTTTTATAAAGGACTAGCTTTCCGGGCGCGGCTCCGCCCGCGCGTATGTCGGTTATCGCCCAAAAACATAAACCTCTTTTTCGCAGTTGGATAAAAAATATCTTTTTTTTTCCCGGGTCTCAATCTATTTCCATACCAAATTTCATTGTAATCGGTCTAGTAGTTTTGGCGTGAAAACTTAACAGACAGACAGACAGACAGAGTTACTTTCGCATTTATAATATAAGTACTGATTTCGAGATTTTATCTCGTACTTGCTGTAGCTAATAAATGATTTTTTTTGACTTATGTCAAAGAAAATCAATGACACGTGGGCCCCAGACAAGGCTAGTTGTATCAGAAATATGTAGGTAAGTAGTAAACATACAATAATTTTACATACTTGCTAATGTATTTATCTCGAATTAATATACTGGCTACAAAAACATGGAAGGTAAATAATTGATTATACGAGAGAGAAAGCCTATCACTTTTAGGCTGTCGTGCGTATCAAGACATTGCCATTAAATTAATGCGTATTGAGTCGCCAATGGCCTTGAGCATCTGGGCCTAATCGAGCTTACTTTACCAGCGCATCGCCGCAGGAAATCAACAAACGTTAAGCGCTCACTGCACAAATATAACGGTCAAAGAATATGCAGATGCGCGATACGCTCCGGTAACATGTCACTTTATATGCCTACCATACGATTCTAGTGTATACGCAGTTGCAACTGCGACTGAGATCAGTACGAAAATTCAACCCTACCTAGGTTTTTCTGGACTTCTTTATTCCTGGAATTAATTTTTCGACAACGTCATCCAAGTGAATAAAGTTACTCCGATTTGACTGAAATTCAAAATCTAGGTTGTTCTTGACGTCTTTATTCCGAATTTATAATTTATTTTTTGATGACGTCTGCCTTGTTACTCAGATTTGGCTGAAAATCGACAGCTAGGTTTTTCTGGACGTCTGTATTACAAATTTGGATTTAATTTATGGTAATTAACATTGTAATTAAACAACTTTAAACGGTTTAAATCGCGTATATTATTCATTATGTATGTTGAAGTATGTTACTACGATTTGGCTAAAAATCGATATCTAGTTACTCCGATTTGGCTGAAATTAAAAATCTAGGTTGTTCTGGACGTCATAATTCTGAATTTGAAATTATTTCTTCGAAGTCGTCTACCAAATGAAGAGAGTTAGTCTGATTTGGCTGAATATCGATATCTTGGTTAAACTGGGCGTCATTATTCCGGATTTGCATTTATTTTTCAACGTCGTCTGCAAAGTAAAGAAAAAATTTCAACTTGACCGATTCAAATTTAGAATTTTTCGACACCAAAAGCCATCCATGATTACAACCTCAAAATGGCGATCAAAGATCGAAATAGCGCGGTAATGGAGGCCCTGTTAAAATGTGACGTGGGAGAATAACAAAATATGTGAATTTCTGTAGGTATATTATTTTATTGTAGCCCCAAATTATTTTTGTAATTGTAATCGTTTGCACGAGTATCCGGAGCGGTCATGCTCACAGAAAGGTGTTGTCTAGCGGCGGTGTTGTGTCGGGTCGCCATCTTCCCTCAAAAATGGTTGAGGAAGGCGATGGCTGGCACATGCGTCAACTCGTGAACGGGTGCTGCTAGAGGATACTGGTCTGCTCTGGATGCTGGTGCTAATGACATTTCACCAGCATCCAGATATTAATTCCAAATTTAGATTACAGACGTCCAGAAAAACCTAGATATCGATTTTCAGCCAAATCGGAGTAACTTTATTCACTTGGCAGACGTCATTGAAAAATGAATTCCAAATTTGGCATAAGGACTTCCAGAAAAACCTAAGTATCAATTTTCAGCCAAAGAGGAGTAACTTTCTTTACTTGGCAGATGACATCGAAAAATAAATTCCAAATTCGGAATAAAGACGTCAAGAACAACTTTGATTATGAATTTCAGCCAAATCGGAGTAACTTTCTTCACTTGGCAGGTGTCATCGAAATATTAATTCCATATTTAGAATACAGACGTCCAGAAAACCCTAGATATCGATTTTCAGCCAAATCGGAGTAACTTTATTCACTTGGCAGACATCATCGAAAAATGAATTCCAAATTTGGCATAAGGACTTCCAGAAAAACCTAAGTATCAATTTTCAGCCAAATTAGAGTAACTTTCTTTACCTACTTGGCAGATGACATCGAAAAATAAATTCCAAATTCGGAATAAAGACGCCAAGAACAACTTTGATTATGAATTTCAGCCAAATCGGAGTAACTTTCTTCACTTGGCAGGCGTCATCGAAAAATCAATTCCAAATTTGGAATAAAGTCGTCCAGAAAAACCTAGACATCGATTTTCAGCCAGACGAAGTAACTTGCTTCACTTGACAGACGTCATCGAGAAATAAATTCAAAATTTGGCATAAGGGCTTCCTGAAAAACCTAGGTATAATTTTTCAGCCAAATCGGAGTTACTTGATTCAGTGGGCAGATGATATCGAAAGAAGTATTGATTAATTTAAAAAGTAAAAAAACCCGACTGCAAGTTATTTATTTTCGTTAAGCGATTTATCGTTACATTGAAATTAAAACAGCAGAATATATATTTATGAAGTTGTTTTATGGATGGGTTTGGAAGAAACATTTTTTTTTACCTCACAATGTTGGGTCTAAAATCCGCCAGTTTGATTTTAATTTTTTTTGATGTACCTAGTAACACTTGGGTTATCAAGAGGAACCTAACGATATCTCCTACATAAAAATCGGTCAAGCCGTTTAGAAGTTATGGTGGAATAAAGAAACTCACAAACATACATACATGAACCCTGAAAACTTTTTGGGCAGTCGTGTAAAAATAAGTACATATTGGGAATAATGACGCCCAGCACAACCTTGATATCAATTTTCAGCCAAATCAGAGTAACTTTCTTCACAACATTTCTGGTTCTCAAGGACACATAGCGGTACACACTGATAAGTGCTTGGCGACAGATTTTCAACTTGAGCGTGGTAGATAGCCAGGCGCTTATTCGCAAGATGCCCTGCCACAATGCAAAATTACTGGTTCTTAAGGATAGATAGCGGTACACACCGATAAGTGCTTGGGGACAGATTTTCTTCTCGAGGGTGATATCTAACCAGGCCAAGATTTATAATATATATTACAATAGGATATTTTGATTGAAATAATATTTCAAATTACGAAAATACCCAAACTTATCGGTTAATTTTATCATACGGGTAACCAAGCGGTAACCTTTATCAAGCGGCCTTCTAATGCTCTTGTGATCTCCCGATTCAGACAGCTATAATCTGTTTCCAAAACCATACTATACTTTTTTTACTATGGCGCTTGAAAACAATGCCATCGAAAAAGTTTTTTTTTTTATTTAGGGAGAACATACATGTTGACTGCCGCTGTTGGCTGTTCAACTCCATCGTACTTTGCATTTATAATTATTTTTTTAACTTATTTCTAGCACGTAATTGACCGGCAGAATTTTGTTGGAGAAAACGACACGCGTCCTACCTCGATGGCGCCTAGGCGGGCACTAAACGGAGTGCGTGAGAGCTTGAATCGTTAGATTTGTAGTTTTTTTTTTCTTGTTAAAAAACTATAGCTGAATTAGAAAATGTGGCTTCATACGATCCTAATAAATAACAAGCTCTATCTATTGGTATAATTTCCACATGGTTTGATGATAATATTTTTTAGTTCTAGTCATTTCAAAACCGAAATGGTGTCATGTTTGATAATTTTTTTTATCGAAGAAATTGTTCAAAATCACGTTTTCGGCTTCATACGATCCTGGAGAGTATGTTCAATTTTGTGTAAATAATTTTATTTATTCTAAATTGTCAGTGTTTTTTGAGTTACAGATTTTAAAAAATGTTTAAAATAACTACAAGAGGGCCTTAAAAAAGGTTTCCATAAATATATGTAATTTGCAGTATTAATTTCAATGGAACGATAAAACACACAACGAAAATAAATAATATGCAGTCGGGTAATATACTTCTTTAAATTATACTTATTATTGTTTGTTATGTATATAATCCGATATCATAACACAGCATCATCATCAACAGTCTGAAGACCTCCACCGAGGAACAAATACCTTCCCATTGCGGGATTGTCATAATCCCCACGCTTGGGTGTGTCGGGAATCGCAGTTCTAAAGAACACTGCTTTCCCATCTTCTGATAATTTTCCATTTGTCGCCTCTCTAACTACGGCTACCCTCAGCAAGATATGGGGAGGAGGGGGACCATTCTCATATTATATTATAGCATTCATTTATTTATAACTAGCTGTACCCGCGACTTCGTTCGCGATTGCCGTACCTGCAGACTAATTACTCACCTTTGTGCACTGTTTATCTCATATTAAGCAACACTGTGGTCTACGGTGAAGCACTCTTATAGTAAACCATAACTTAGAATGGAGCTTTTTACTTTGAATTTCAAAACTCCCGGGTTGTATTTTCCAGAAGACAGTAGTTATGTAACTCAGAGAGTTCTTTCCCGGTTCGCACAATAAATGTTGAAGAAAAGTACCTTGTGCGTTTCTTTAGAATTTCGATTTTAAAATGGCGGTTTATTTGACGGTAGATCGAAAATGAGGTGCCAGGTAAGAATTGCACCTCCCCATTTCATCCCGTGTGGGTGTTGTAAAAGTCGACTAAGAGAAAAATACTATTAGAAGGTGGGCAGCAGCGCCTTCTTAAGAACTATGCTATCTTGCACTGCGATCCCCAAGCCACCCGCCAAGCGTGGGGATTATGGCAAACACCCCCTAAATAGGGGAGGCTGTGTTCAGCAGTGGACGATTTTTTATTTCTCATTCTCTTGAAAGTAGTGTTTGTTTGATCTGTGTAGCGGGTGGGAGACGCTACTTCCCACCTAAGGCCGGGAAAAACTCATAGTAAATGCTTCCTTCTCTTGGGCCGGAATGACTTGTAACCATGGTAACCATTGGTGTAAGCAAAGTTATATGTCTAAGATTTTTCGTTGTAAAATACTCTGTTGTTATAAAACAATTAATAACAACTATGTTTGGCAGGAAATAACTAAATATAAGGTAAAAACTGTAGGTTAAAAAAAACTAACTAAAAATTTACCTAAATTTCATTGTTCTAACTCCAAGTGTAGCTTTGTATCTTCTACTCATGTTTATTATTTTTAGTAAATATTTAGAAAAGCTACTAATTTTTTACCCTCCTCATATTTTAAATGAAAAGTAGTGTATAAAACGGATGTAAGTCATCGATTCCTACTTGGACTATAGCCGCATTAATTTTAAATAGGTACTGCTCATGTTATTAAAATCAAAATAAATAATATAAAAAAACGTACTATTTTTATATCGTTATTCCTTATATTAGAAGTGAAAAGCAGAGAGATTCCTATTCGGGCTATAGCCGCCCGTAAATATTCCAAACAAAATTTTACGTAATATTTCACAAATAGTTCTAACCTCTCAATACATTTTTAGTAAGTATGTTTTTTTTTCAATGAATATTTTTTAGAAAAGCTACTTTATTTACTTTCTTTAAATTCGAAATGAAAAGTAGAGAGCTAAACGCGGGTGAAAGTTATCAATTCCTTTCGACCCTTGTATAACAATCTACTAAAGTTGTGCACTTCCAACTTTAAACGGATTAAATCACGTAACACGTTATGACGCATTATTTTTGTCCCGACAGTCACCCCGTGACCAAGATCACTACAAAGTGTTTGAAACGTCGGGACAAAAATAATGATATATATACGTGATTTAAACCGTTTAAAGTTGTTTAATTACTAAGTGTAACAATCGCGAAAACCTAACATTGTGCACTACCATTGCGCAGTCTCCGAAATGTATCCGTCAAAAGAAAGATATGGAGTTAAAAAACTGATTGTGGTGAATGTACCACATTTTAGAGTTTTATCGTAGCAAGCTTGCAAAACTAAATAAGGGTGCCGTGCTGCCCCTGGGGTGCCGGGCTGCCCGTGGGATGCCGGTCTGTCCGTGGGGTGTCGGGCTTCCCGTGGGGTTCCGGGCTGCCTGTAGGCATAAGATGAGCCGTACGTTCAAGGGTTTCTCAACATTCCGCGGTTCAAGTTATTTAAAACGAATTATTTAGTTTGTGATATCTGTAATTTCTTAACTACAAAACTGAGGACATTGAAATATTTACAGGAAAATACTTAAATTACCACTATTGTAACAAAAAAATAATGATTGAATTCGGACTACGCGATAATAAATTAAACTAACTGTACATTTTGACTTTCATCGCCTTTCCTAAGGGAACTGTACTGAATTTCGTGATAAAAAGTATCCAATATCCTTTTTCGTAGTATGCACTCATATCGTGCTAAGTTTCATTCTTTTGGAGTGGTCCGACTACAGACCTATCTGATATACCTATACGATAAAGTGCAAACGTTACGTTCAAAGGTTCCTGTACATTCTGGGTGTCAAGTAATTTGGAACGTAATATTTAGGTTGTGATGTGACTTTGAAATATTTACGGGATAAATATTAAAGTACCACTATTCATATAAAAAAATCGGCCAAGTGCGAGTCGGACTCGCGCACGAAGGGTTCCGTAACATTAGCTATACAACATTAGACTCCATATTATAACCTTTTTTGTTTTAACGTGCGCGAGTCCGACTCGCACTTGGCCAACTTTTTGTATTTGTTGTTATAGCGGCAACAGAAATACATCATCTGTGAAAATTTCAACTGTCTAGCTATCACCGTTCTTGAGATACAGCCTGGTGACAGACGGACGGACGGACGGACGGATGGACGGACAGACGGACGGACGGACAGCTGGACAGACCGTTTTTACCCTTTGGGTACGGAACCCTAAAAAGAACGAATGAAATCGGACTTCGCGTTAATAAATTACAACTAAGTGTATATTTTGACTTTCATCCCCTCTCCCAAGGGAACCATGCTGAATTTCGGGATAAAAAGCTAAATTGTCCTACCTTGTAGTATGAACTCAAATCATGCCAAGTTTCATTGAAATCCATTCAGTAGTTTTGGAGTGATACGCGGCCGGGATACAGACAGACAGACAGACAGACAGACAGACAAAAATAAAAAAAAATACAGTTTCGGCATCAGTATCAGCTACAGAGTACTGTAAATTTTTTTTTTCAAAATATCTGCCATGTACAGAATTGGACCTGTTACAGTTTTATTATAAGTATAGACTAGCTTTACGGGCGCGGCTCCGCCCGCGCGGTGTCGGTTTTCGCTCAAAAACATTAACCTCTTTTTGCGCAGTTGGATAAAAACTATCCTATGTATATATATTTATATATATATATATATATATTTTCCCGGGTCTCAAACTATTTCCATACCAAATTTCATTCAAATCGGTCCAGTAGTTTTGGCGTGAAAGCGTAACAGACAGACAGACAGACAGACAGAGTTACTTTCGCATTTATAATATTAGTACTGATAAGGGTAGCGAAGGCATGGAACGCCCACCCAGGGTCTCTGTTCCCTGAGAGCTAAGGCATGGAACGCCCTCCCAGCGTCTCTGTTCCCTGAGAGCTACAATTTGGAAGTCTTCAAGTATAGAGTGAACAGGTATCTTCTACGCAAGCATGCTCCACCGTCGACCGCGTCGACGAATGACGTCAAATGCTTGCCTATTAGGAATTAAAAAAAAACTATACCGGCACCCCATGAACATTATTATTTGTTAGGCAATCCGCTGATGCACAAAAATATGTCCCCACAGATGAAACATGTTTTTTAACGTTCGTTTTTGCTCTGCCATGTACATATTAGCACCCTAGTGCCCGTAGCATGAGGCTGGCCTAATTATATGTACTTTTCATTGGCATTTGGCAACCAAACTAATTACCTATATAAACACAACCTATTAGTGGTCAGCTAAATAGATGGTAGGTTGGGTACCTACACGTGTTCTGCTATTTATAGATTTCAAGGATACTAATTACGATACGACATATAAGTATTTATCACTGACATAAAATCAGTAGGGTAAACCTTCCATGTATCGGCCACAAAAGCATTTTCGTAAATTAAACTTCTCATAAAAAATTTTTATTATTATCAGTACATATACTAATACAAAAATAAATTAATAATTTAACTATATCTACTTATGACCTAAAAAAATAAAAATAAAATAAAATTAAAATCTATTGTACCTTACATCTTGTTTTTCGTTTTCAACTTAAATTATAACTTAGTAATAATAATGAAACATTAATAAGATGAAATGTCTATTGTTTTAAAAATTATTACATGTTTTTTCAATAAAAACCTTTTTCTAATTATTGACCCCCTTCGCCCTAATGTCGGCGTTGTATTTACCTTATATCGGCATATACAGGGTTATTTGTAATATGCTAACAAAAAATCAGCATCTATCTTGAGTCAGTAGGAACTGTTATAAAAGCCAAAAATTGTACGACTTCGAATGTCGAATGTCGGCCAAGATATAGTTAGTAAACTTAGGGCCTGTTTCATAATGTTGGAGTAAATTCCTGTTTTACTACCCAGAACATATTTATTAAACAAAACACTATATTTCGTTTCACAGTCATCGATTTAGCCTATCCATAGGTTAAAGCTTGAAACGCGCTGCATGTTACCTGTCATTTCTATCATTCAGTTATTTTATGTGTTGGTTAGCAACCCGAAACTTTATAAGGACATTCTGAAACGGACCCTTAAGAGTCCTGTTTCTAGTACGGAAGGAGAAAATATTTATAAATAGTTCTCTCACCGCCATCGAAGAACTTCTTTTTGACAAACTCCTCAGAGCCCACTTCTTCGACGCCGACGCCGATCAGCTTGATGTTGTTCTTCTGCAGCACTGGAGCAATCTCTGCCAACTGAAACGTTGGTTTCAACTTAGTTCTGACCTTTTAGATCATGACATATGCAGCAATGTGCCCACCTGATGTAAAGCGGTAACCTCCGCCTATAACAGATACATTTCGACACAAAAGACAAATTGCACTGCGCCCGTCACCCTGAGACATACAGTTGTGATGTCTCATATGACTGAAATTTTACAGGCTCTCTAGGACTGCTGCCGGAACACACTCTTACTTAAGAGTAGCAACTTAGCCAAGCAATTGCTTGGCGACAGATTTTCTACTTGAAGGTGTTATTTAGCCAGGCGAGCATTCGCGAAATATCATCCCACCATACGGTGAAGCTCAAGCCGAATTTTTTCGGATTTGTTGGTGACCGAACCTGCCGCACGGCAGTCCGTAGCTATTACGAACGGCTATCATTACGTCATAATATATCTTGAAGCACTCTAACGGCTGTGTTCAGCAGTTGACAATCCGGCCGATACATTATACAAGTATCCTGGACAGAATGCCGGACTAATGAGTCAATCCTCAGAGAGCTCAAAATTACGTCGACACTGCCAGCTATCTGCATGCAGCGAGTTCTGCAGTTCTTCGGACACACAGTCAGGCGAGACCCAGACAGTCTAGAAAGGCTTATGAATACTGGCTATGTTGAGGACAAGAGAAGTAGAGGACGTTCGCAAATCATGATGGACAGATGCGACTCAGACACAACATCATCAATTGAGGTCACCATTCAGCTCGGAGAGAGTGGTGGCGCAGACTGCACGCCATAATCACGCCCCTCAGTCATGAGGATACAACTAAAAAGAAGAAGACGCCTACCACCAGACAAGCGAATATTCAGTATCATCACTTTACATCCAATTATATATGTTCTCACCTCTTTTGCCCACAGCCTGCACAGCATGCAGCCCCAGCGGCGGAAAAAGACGATAGCAACATTCTGGTTCTGCCAGAAACTCTTCAGTTCTACCACCTGAGAACAAACAAGATATTTTGTTTCAGATAATTATTTGTTCTCTAGTTTTGCTTCTATAACCATCATAGGGGGAGGTGATAATGAGACCTATAGAAATTAATTAATATGACTGATTGTTTCATCACAAAACTTGACAGACTCTTATAATTAATAAAGAAATCTTTGATTGGAGTTATAATTTCCTATAGTAATGTGGATTATCAAGCAATTAATCACTGCGCCCATGTAATCAGTAGGTAATAGCTCCTGTTGAATAAAATAATATGAATTAAGCCCCTTATCATTGTGTACTTAGGGACTGATAAAAATTTACCAAGATATAATTAGAGAGGTAGACTTTGCTCTATAGATGATAGATAGATTATAATTATTATTTGTAACACTATGTTCTTGTCTGTGTCTACATACTACATATATTATTATATACAGTCGACTCTCCTTAATTCAAACCTCTCTAAAATTCAAAGTTATCATGAGTTCCCTGGTATATGTCTTTATATTTCGAACTAAATCAATACATTTTATGCACTAGGTAATTCAAATGAAAAAATCATCGCTTCGGAACAAAAAATGATGCATTAATTCTAACTTATAGGCATCAAACACACTGGAAAATTCGTAAGGAATAAGTCACTTGATCCCCTTATAAACAAGTCTGAATAATCCATCCCACCACAGAGACATCTAAGTACATTGCAGAACAAGTTCAAGCTTGTATCATCCTACAGGAGCCTTTGGTTTGGTAATATTAGTTTGAGATATACTTCAGCATGAATTGGTTTGTTTACTTAAGTTTCAGTTACAATTACTTATTTGTTCCTTGTATACAAGATAAATAAAAGTTTGTGTTAACTTATTAGTAGTCCTTAAAAATTTGAAACATTTGATATTCAAGCACTCGATAATTCATAACATTTTAAGTGTCCCTCGAGTTTCGAATTAATGAGAGTCGTGATCTTAATTATAGCAACATATTTGTCAAAGTAAATCAAATCATAATTTCTAATAGTGTTTTATCATCACCGTCGCCCACAAACATCCGCAACACCAGAGGTCTCAAAGATGCGTTGCCGGCCTTTACGGAGGGAATATGCTCTCTTCTTGAAGGTTCCTAAGTCGTAACTGTTCGGAAATACTTCACCTGGCAGCTGGTTCCATAATATGGCAGTGCGAGGTAGAAAATGCCGTGAAAATCGCAAGGTTGTGGACTTCCAGACGTCGACATGAAATTGATGAAACATCATGCTTTGTTGGGAAGTCCGGTGGCGAAGTCGTATAATATATTGAATCATTGGTATATATATTGTAACTAACTGTTAGTTTTCCTAGATAAAATAAAATTACTAAAATGTAATGAGTTTAAGACCTATTAAGGTCTATTGCTACGAATAAATGAGTGGGCCAGTATGACCTCTATCAGAGTGAAATTGCAGGCATTGTGACACATGTATTGTCTGCCCCCTACACCATTACTACATGACGACTACGACCGCTCAGTCAAAATCGTATCTTAGAAGAAGTCAAATAGCACAAACTCACAGCTGGTTGAAATTATGTGAAGGATACCAAATGTTTGCATGGTTAATAGACATTAATCACAAGAGTCACTGCACTGTACTTACAGCTCTTTGGATAGGCACTGTGAGGATGCCATGCCAATAGTGGTCTGATCATACTAGGACCAAGCATTAGTTGCTTTGAATCTGTAGCTCAACTGACACAACAAAATTAATATATTAAGAGATGAAAACCTGAGACTTTTTTCAGCTTGTACATAATTCTCTATCTCCTAAAAACTCTTTTACAGATAAAGCTGTTGATATTTTTAAATAGGTAAGGAGATCATAAGTTTAGATGGATAGATGATGTTGTAAGCGCTTTTGTTGAATGGTCCGAATCAATAGCAACACAAAAGGCGTGAGCATGCCCAGCGACAGATTATGAGTATTCTTAGCCTTTTTAATAGCACTGTTGGCATAAAATAGGCCGCACCCCTTAGTTAATAAAACAAAAAGTGAGTAAGTGCTTTTTTATAAATGATTTACATTATTTTAACATACTTTACATCCTATGTAAGTAAGGTAAATAATTTATTTTTTGATAATAGTAGCAAGCAATTTTTATTTTTTATCACATCAATTTGTTCTGTAAATAGTAAAATACAGTATATATGACTTGACAATCCATCAGTATTTAAAGAAATTATATTTATCAAGAAATTTTAGTTTATAAATAACACCCTAGGCCAAGAACAAATTTATCACACTATCAGCTCTAAGTAGGTATCTTTTCATATAAATTAGATAGGCAGATATAGTTTGTAGATTATCTCGCATGCCATCTCCGAAGATCAATCGGAATGGAAAGTTATTAGATTCACGAAAAATTATTATATTCATAAATTGTAAGTGTAGTATTCAATTACTTGCCTCTCCGTTAGCCACACTTTTCACTTTTTGAGCGCCTATTTGGGTAATATCTGTAGACATAGTGGAGTTTATTTTTTCAATTTACAAAATTTACAAATTAGACCGCACTCATTTCTCGATCAAATAAAACTGAATTAAATTTACTTACTAAGGCTGCGTTCGGAAACAAGCAGAGCTGTCAGATGTAAAGACAAGATAATAGTATACCACCTCTAAAAAGTAGTACATTTAGGAGTTTTGAAAAAAACAATAGTACACATAAAAAAAAGAAATAAATAACATAACGTATGATTTTATTGAATACATTGCTTGTCATGTTAGCCATAATTTCATTCTCTGGTTTAAAATTAGCACAACTATCGGCTTAATATATTGGTAATCCGTATTTTAAAATATGTTGTTTCACTAGTAAGGTACCGTTGGTACCTACTAATAATAGATAAATTATTTCTAATGTTAGTCTTATTCAAATTTAGATTTAATAGATTACATATTGTAGGTAGGTATAAGGTTAGTCACAGTTGTAAAAACACACGTTCCACACCTTTGAAGCGAACAAGCTAGCAAACTGAACAAAGTGCAATGACTAATAGTAATAAAATAACCTAACTTGACAATCCCTTGATAACAAGTATGTTGTATTTTATACTGACTTTTCAAATATGCCGTATAACCAATGATCTACTCAGCTTAGGAATCGGGGATGTCTCCTAATAGATACCTTCATAATAAATACCTCAATAAAATCTAATATAAAATTTTATTATCCATCAAAGTCGCTAACGTGAGATGGATCATCCCTTAAAATAATGTATTTATGTGTATTGTACGATGTTTACAAGATAGTTACAAACCAAAATGTCGATGTATATAACTAAAAGACAGCAAGGTTTTAGAAAGTTAGCCGTACGACTTTCAAATTGCGGTAGTACGGAGAAGAAATTCTGAAAAAGTCGTACAAATACTATGTAAATAGTTCGTCTGACAGCACTGAAAACAAGTGATTTCTTACCACTCTTACCAATGTAAACGTCAAGGTAAGTAAAGGCTACGTTGTCGAACGTGCTTCGAGTAACTATTTAAAAAGGCCTGTTTACACATTGATTAGTGTGAAGTGAGTGTTTAAGGCAGTTGTATAGAGCTTATTACTAAACACGTTTGGACAGCAACTGATTAGTGTTTACTTGTTTAGTGACTGTGTTGAGTAGCGCGTTCTATTATTTGGCGAGTAGACACGTCCCACGCGTTTCTCTTACACCTTCACTCTCATTGTGCGCGGGGGTATGTTCTTGCGAGGCCTTAGGCTGTGGGCAGAAGCTGGATTTGCTTGCTGCTCGCTAAACAATTTTTAAAGCTGTTGTCATATGAGTTTGATTGCGAGGTTTAAAAGAGGTAAAATATCTTCTAAATTTTTTAGAAGTCGAGCTCATTTAGTAGTTAAACAAAAGTAATGAAGTAATCACTGATCATTGAGAAAATGTAGCTCGACCAATATTTGGCAAAGGTCTTGAGGGAACGTATCCACTGTTGTTCCACTTACATTTTAGGCCTGCCGTATCTAAACCTAAATATTGCCGTATTTAAGGGGAATAGCAATAAAAAACGGACCAAAAAATCTTTTTATATTCAATGCTTGTAATAATAAAAAGAACTCTGATTTTAACAGCTTCTAAAGAACAATGGCGAACTCCCATACATGGTTTTAGTTGATAGAAAAATATATATTAATAATATAGCTGTACATTTCTGATTCCAATGGTAATAGAATTTTTGACGGAGAAAGCCTACGTTTTAAGATATTATGATTCTTTAAGTATCCGAAATATCATAAATTAGGGTATAAATGTGTCCAATTCAAAATCATTTATTCAATTTAGGCGTCTACGACGCTCTTATGGAGGTCAATTACAAATTTTAATATTTAAATATTCTACATTGTACTGCCACGTTCAGCAAAAAAATTATAGAGCCACTGCGAGAAGAACGGGCAAGGAACTCGGGGACATTGTTTTAAACGTCTTTTTACAGCGTGTTATATACAATATAATACAATTATTACAATATTTGTTTAAATTACGTAGGAGACATGTGATAGCTTGGCAGAGGCGAAACTTTCCAAGCATTTTTGTCGTTTAAGTAATCACAAACTGTGTAGTAGGATTTCTTAATCAAAATGTGTTTCCTTCTGTGAGCATTGTAATATGTTTGGGAGTTTTATTATAAAACCGCACACAATCACCTAAAAAGGACCTTTTATTTGTCTTTGCTAGTCTAAATCCTGGTACCGTTATTTTATATTTATTTCTAGTGTTGTAATCGTGTTTGTCACTGTTTAATTTAAATTTACTAATTTTTTTCCAAACATACATAATATTTTCAAATATATACAGACTCGGTACAGTTAATATATCAATTTCTTTAAAAGGATCCCTTAGAGATTCCCTAGGATCCATTTCATATATAACTCGAATTGCACGCTTTTGTAAGATAAAGATTGTCTCTATCTCAGCAGCAGCTCCCCACAGCAATACACCATACGACATAATACTGTGGAAGTATGCGAAATAAACTATCCGTGCAGTAGCGACATCTGTTAACTGTCTTATCTTACAAACTACATATGCAGCAGAACTAAGTCTTCCGGCTAGATCATGTATATGTGGATCCCACTGTAAAGTTGAATCCATTTTGATTTCCAGGAAGACTGTCGCATTGTCAATAGAGACTTTATCTGGGCCAAGCTTAATGTTTGGTACAACATAAGGAACATTTGGTAAAGAAAACTTTAAACATTTTGTCTTTTTTGAATTTAAGAGAAGATTGTTCTCAGATCATAGATAACACATTATATACATGAATAAGTTCACTATCTTTTCTATCTACTTTAAAAATCAGAGAGGTATCATCTGCGAATAAAACAATATCGCAGAAATCTTTGACCATGCAAGGCAGATAATTAATATACGCTAGGAACAGAAAAGGTCCCAAAATTGACGTTCATATATTATTTGAAAAATTGCGGACGCATTTGTTCGTCAATTTTAAATTAATAACATGTCCAACGTCAGGAGTGAAAACTATACTGATCTACTAAACACGTCAGCTAAACAGTATTGGACACTACTCTCACTAAATAGCTTTACTACACAGCTACTAATCACTAAGCAGCGGTGCTATACACTAATCAGAGTGAAAAGGCATAGATGACGCGCGACGGGATAGTGCTATACTACTAGAATGGATAGTAAGAAAATTTTAATTCGATCAAGTATATGCCAGTTATCGTCTCAGGTATATAAGAAAAAAAACGGTCTGCGAGTAACGTTTGGGTGCATGAAGGTCTGTTACATAGTGTCTTACAAAATCTGTCAAAACTGGCAGTTTTATTGTTGCAATCAACAGTTCATTGCCACAGAAGATACGTGATCGCCCTGCTGATGTATGAACTGAGGGTTCGGTGGGGCGATCACGCATCTTCTGTAGCAATGAAATGCTGATTGCAACAATAAAACTGCCAGTTTTTACAGATTTTGTATCAATGAAAAAGACAGATAGGTAACAGACCTTCTTGTGCCCAATCGTTAGTCGCCGACCTTTTTTCCTTTTAGACCTGAGATGATAACTGGCATTTCGTTATATCCATTGTACTAAAGAGTTTGTAATGTAATAACATTATAGTATATATACAGGTTGTACTCCCATGGTCGGTATTTCCTTTTATTTCATATTATTATCATTCTAAAATCTAAATAAAACAAATAAAGGCGAAATTCTTACCTGTTACGCGTGAGCAGAAATTTTAATGAGATAGACAAGAGAGTTGGCCTTAACTTACATATTTTGTTCTAGCATTGCATCGGCTAGGTGGTTGTTAAGCAGAGAGTTCTTCGACTAACTGTTTGAATCTAATTATAAGCATAATGTTTAGACTAAGTTGTATCCTAGTGTTCATTATTTGAATGTCATTTATAAGATAGCTATCCGTGAGGGCCTATAATTGGTTATCTGCTGTTATTAGTTATATTTAAGATATTTGTTATAACTACATACGACATAAAATCTCGCCTCTTTCCCGTAGGGGTACCACAGATTGCTATTATCCTTACATATCTCTTTCGCTTCATCTACACTCATCAATACCGTTCATAATGCAAATTTTAATAATCTTTCTACTGTTGATTACCAACGATTCGAAATAATCGAGCAACGATCGAAAAATTCTCAAATCGAACGACTGTTATGATAACATTTCTCGACAATAGCTTTCATTCACGGGGGATACTCGTGATTTGATATACGTGATTAGATATATATATAATTATAATACAGTCTTCCATACAAACAAAGCGAATATAAATACTATGCCACGTCATACCTAACTAGTCGTTCAATATATTCAGTGACCACCATGATTCTCTAACTATGGTGTCTTCCTGTCTAAATGCATGTACATTTGGCTAAATTCCTAGGAGGAAGAATATATATTCTTCCTCCTAGCTAAATTCAGAATCATTTTCATTTAGAACAGGGCATTTTACATTCTCTTTGTTGAACAGCACAGGATACCACCATGCTGCCATGTTAACCATTCATTAGCTAAATTCGGACCATTTAAGATTAAATCAGCCAAAAATTTTATTTTATGTACATGGCTAAATATTTTACTCACAATTTTAGGAAATTTTGATTTATTGTTAAAAATACTAATTTTTTATCCTTTTGTTCCATAACAATGGCTTTCACTAATTTATATTGTATTTATATGTAATTTGGCGGGATTTCCACCATCCCGGGAAATACAGATAGTAGATTCGTTTGTTATTCCCAGTTTCATATATTCCCACTTTTAGTACTGTCGTAGCTCGTACCGCAACTATTAATTTTTTTATGTGAATTGTGAGCAACTTTATAAAGAAAATCTATTCCCAGATATGAGCACAATGTATTCCCTGAATGAGGACAAATATGGTGGAATAGAATGGATGTTTGAAACCGAAGAAAAACTTAAACTTGTGATATACAAAATAAACTTAGAGTTTATTTTGTATAATAAAATTGTTTTCTTGCCTCGTTTTAAAAATGTTTGGCTTTTTTTTGTTTTAATGACTTGGCAACACTTTAGAAAGGAGGTTTTTTGGAAGATTTTTCGTGCCTTGCCCTTGGGCCTTCCTTCCGCTTTGCTTTGCGCAGGTTTCCCTAAGTAATTTGTGGCTTTGCGCGAGTTGAGTTCATTGATTGTGGCCGCGTGTTCGCCGGTTCGGGATTTTTAAAAACTATCATCGATAAACTGTAAGTATTTATTGAGCTTCATTACTATTTTCATTTATTTTATCGCAAGGCTCAACCTACGATGTATTTGCAGAATTTGCAATTTCTATGACCTTGTCACATTAAGATCTAGGTCTTCGATTGATTTTTCATGTTTCGTTTCCAATATAGTTAAATTGAATCCATTATTTTGATGCGTATTACGTCAATATTATCCATGGTACCTTCTTAGGTTTTAGAGCACTTGCCTGCAATTGTAATGTGAGTACAACCTATTATGTGAGTTTTTATCAGGTGGACATTGGTTCTCATTCATTCCTGCTGCTAAAGCCTGTATGTTTTAAGAGGATTGGCGAATTATGTACTTTTGTTGCCAATTTGTTCTAACCTAACAAATGATGAACAAAGTTATCTAAGTAATATAAAATTTATAAAAGTTTTAAATTTTTGTTACATAAATGTTAATATAAATGTATAAAAAAGATTTCAATGGAAGAAAATTACAAATGGGAAACTACCATATATAGCCGTGATTTGTATGGATTTGCTGTGTGCGAAATATCAAATTGATTTTCAGAAGAGGAATTTTGACTGTATTTGGTATAAAGTTTTTGAAACATCAGGACAAAAGTTATGTAAAATATGTCTGATATCATTAGTTACTCCCCTTAAGTCTCAGATGTGTGGACATGAACAACTTTGCTACTTAGATGTGTGGTATGGCTCAAACGGCCGGCACCACACTGGAGCGGAGTATACTTTTAGATAACTCAGAAATAAAAATTTATTTGTAACTAAATTTATAACGAGGTCAAGTCGAAAGTATAAAAAATGCTGTGGGGTTATTGCAGAATTTACAACATTTGAATTAGGTGTATAGGGTTGCATTTTTGTAAAAATATTGGGAATTACTGAACAAATATTTTAATTGTTTGAAGATCAATTCAGATTGACTGCGTGACCCAGAGATTCCATACAATGGAACAAGAATGAAAACAAATAAGGTGGGCAGCAGTGCCTTCCAAAGAACATATTATATTACACTACAATCCCCCAACATGCATCTCAAGAGTAGGGATTATAGCAAACAATCTTTGCTGGTGGAAGTATTTGTTTAACTGTGGACTTCTTCTGGATGATGATGATGACATGGCCCCAGGCACTGATGTTTTCAGTTTCAATTTCGCTCATGGTCCAAATTATCCCTATCAATGTGATTGTACGCTTATATGGCTGACAAGTGTTAATTCTACGATAATGGAAATAATAGATGGGCTGTCATTGGCCGAGCTGATCATTGCTTTCTGATTAGGTTATACATATTTCTTACTGATAAAGGACTAAAGTTTTGTAAAAGTCAAAAGCTTTTGTTTTTGGAATTGTTGTTGAAACAATCATCACATAATCCACCTTGTGTTAAACGGTGACCGTTTGCCACTGACTATATACAGATGAGAAGTTATTATGTCTCATGTACGTGTAATATCACTGGCATACGTACCCTTCAAACCGGTACACAGTAATACAAACGTTACTTTTTGGTACAAATATGTACAGTGACAGAACTCCCCAGATGAACTCGTACACAATGTACTAGTGCTACTAAATTGTGCACTCTAAATTCCAAATGGGATTTTTTTATTTTTTTATGCATGATAGTTTAGCCTATGACCACTATCTCACCAGATGGTAAGTGATGATGTGGTCGAAGGTGTTGTTCAGGCTAACCTAGAAAATTACTGGCTCTCAAGGAGAGCTGCCGGAACACACCGTTAGGTGCTTGGCGACAGATTTTCTACTTGAGGGTGGTAGCTAACCAGGCGGACATTTGCAAAATGCCCTACCACCATGCTATAACAACTGCCATCCGAAGACAACAACTGGGACAGACGGCTTAACATGCCCTCCGAAGCACGGAAGTGCTCAGTAGTAATGTCACCAGCGGTCACCCATCCAACTCATGACCGAGGCAGACGTTGCACAAAGGTATGACACTTTCATAAGTGTTTTGATCTTAAAGAAATGCCAATTCAGTTTTTCAATTCATAATAGTAAAAAAGTACATATCAGTGTTATAAAATTATAAAACTAATATATATAAGAATAATTCACTTTGATTAATTTCCTTGAATGGAATATAATTATATTTGCTATGTTAATAATACAAAAAATATTTTTCTAACTTTTATTTTGTTTCCTTAGTCCACAATATTATGAAAACAACAAATGCTTCGATTCATACACACAAAGATAGGTAATTTAAAAATGTAAAACTGTTCTTCAAACTTTTTTAAGACTAGTTTGTGTGGTTAGTAATGATTAGTTTGTTCTTAGCGCATTTTGGGTGAAAATTTTAAATAGCCATGTTGGAGCGCTCTCTTAAACAATCCTTATTTCAATATTACTATTTTTGCTTTGGTTTTCAATTTTCATATTTCCTGAATATGTGCTTATAACAATCTGAATTACATAGATCATTTTTAATGTATCATTTGTATTCTGGTCTTACATAAACAGATATGAACTTTTGTATTTTACTTCAATGTCTGCATTTTTTATGCATGTCTGATTTGATCACATGGTCAAGTACCACTGACACACGGACACTAAAATCAAAATTTTGCTGGCCCATCTCACTCGCAAGTCGCAGTCAACTGCACTGCTAGGACCTGCAAAAGTCAAAACAGGTTTTTTTTTACACTTTTGCAATTTTCATTTTTGTTTTACAAAGACCAGAGTGGCTGTGTGGTTTTTAGAAACATAAAACAAAAGTCAGTGATTTCTATTAAATTGGTCAAATTGGAATTTGACCAATTCACTTCTACACTAAGCACATCCTCAATTAGAATTCCTTAATATATTTATGTCAACTAACGCCAAACCCTATAGAACATTTGTTATGGCAAATTGCTTTACAAATAATAACTATAAAAGTCCTTCTACTGGAATCAATTTTATTTAATGTTTTTTTGCTATCATTATAATAATGTAAATATATACTAATATCACCCTCTGACAACCAAGAGATGGTAAAAGAGGTAGGGGTCGTCAAGTCAGGAGGTGGGAAGATGACTTGAAACAGACAGCAGGACCATTCTGGTTGAGAGTAGCAAGGGACAGGACCCATTGGAAGGAATTGGAGGAGGCCTATGCCAAAAGGCACACCGAACTTAGGGACCTCTTGTAACCCTATGTTTAGGAATAAAAGGCTATTATTATTATTATATACTAATATCAAACAAAATATATTATAGTATACAAGTCATTGACCTATATACGCGACATCTCAAACAAGGATAGTCGACCGGTGCAAATATGATGGCCGGCATTCTCTCCCCTACACGTAGCTGGGCACTCGTAAAAATTACATACTAGTTTAATAGAAGATATACTAAAACCTGGCCAATGGCAGGTCAAACATGTACTGAAGTCTCTGAACTGCATAGAAAATAATTATTACTTACTGGTCAAATACATACAACAAATATATTGTTTTGGTATGGTATCGTTGGAATGCGAGTCCAACCCGAACTTGGACGTTTTTATTTCATTGATGGGACAATCCATTTTTAATTCATGCAGCTAATCAATTTAGTCATACAGCCATGTTCCAAGCTTATTGGAAATTGACCCTTAAGTCTTGGGCATATCATATGGCTAAAAATTCAGTATGAAATCTTAACACAACAGGAAAAAATAACAGGAATTTGTAATAATCGGTTTTAAACCTATCAGAAATGAAGTACAAATAAGTTTTGCTTGCTTCTTTATATTTAGGGTTTCCCAAGAAATCCAACACAAATAATAATTGTAGAGATAAGTAATATGATATCATGGTTTGTGGTATTGTTGTAGGACAGGTATAGTTTACATCAGTCTTAAATTAAAACATCTTGAAGAATAACACAAACTCTTTGTTGAACCTATTTTTAATGTAAGAATATAATTTTGAGGCAGTGCAGTGTTGGCACAGTAGTATCTACTGCAGATGAATTGATCATCACTGCTGTTCCGCAAGGGTAGACAAGCAGATTTCAATAGAGGCCAGAAAAATTAAAAATATTTAACATGTAAGGGCCAGAAAATAAATAAAATGTTTGAATCTTTCAAATTTAAGTTACTCACAAACTTAGTACCTACTATGCATTTAAAAAAAAACCGGCCAGGAAGGATCCCGTACCATTATCTGTTACCTAATAAACGGCGAAAACCTTTTTTATTTTATGGGACCCTTAATTATTTATTTTATTATAATTAATTATATTTAAAGAGAATAAAAAACTAAATATTCTGTGAATAGTTAAAGCGTCTGTCACCATTATTATAATAGTATAATAGTAAGAAACGGTAAAAAAAGTTTGTTGTATGGAAGCTCTCCTTAAATATTTATTTTATTTAATTTTTAGTATAATTATGTTGTTATAGCTGCAGTAGAAATACATCATCTGTGAAAATTTCAACTGTCTAGCTATCACCGTTCTTCAGACACAGCCTGGTGACAGATGGACGGACGGACGGACAGCGAAGTCTCAGTACTAGAGTCCCGTTTTTACCCTTTGGGTACAAAACCCTAAAAAACTCATTCAACTATTATAAAATTACAAATATCATTCAACTTTGGCTCTTATCAACTCAATTTTAGTTACTAACGCGCTGACAAGTGTTAAATAGCTTTACTTGAACAGATATTTAGCAAAATATATTTAGATTGTAGCTGTAAGAAAATTATATGTTAATCTTGATCACATTATCCAAGGCCAGGAAAGTCCGAAACACGTTTCCTTAAAATTTTCTCAATTGAATAAAATTGCAAAGTTGTTCTCTAAATTACGCTTGTAACGTATATCTTAATTATTTACGTATGCATTTGTATGAAAATATATTAATAAAATAGCAAAACCTTATCAAGAGAGACAAGAAAGTTACATTTTCGATTTATATTACTTATAGTTTTGTGTTATTAACCCGGCGCAAAATATTACGCGGCAATGCCGTGAAAAATATTACGCGGCAATGCCGTGAAAAATATTACGCAGGCAATGACGTCGAGTCATCATGACCCGAACTTTAGACAGTAAATTTACAGTCTCATTACATGTATTGACCTTTTTAGTAACCATTTTAGAAAGGTTTTTTGGGTAAATGACAGATTAATACAAAAATTATTAAAGTTAACGAATAAAATATTTTATGACTTTTAAAAAAAGGCATGCAAAATCAACCTGAAGAACATGACTTTTTTTTAATTAACCTAAAAATTATAAATAACTAGCTTTCCGGGCGCGGCTCCGCCCGCGCGTATGTCGGTTATCGCGCGAAAACATTAACCTCTTTTTGCGCAGTCGGATAAAAACTTTTCCTATGTTTTTTCCCGGGTCTCAAACTATCTCCATACAAAATTTCATTCAAATCGGTCCAGTAGTTTTGGCGTGAAAGCGTAACAGACAGACAGACAGAGTTACTTTCGCATTTATAATATTAGTACTGATTAGTATTTTTATGCTAATACAAAGATCACAAAAACTACTTATCAATATAAGACTGTAAAATCAGTCTTTCAAACTTTCAACACTTCGACACCTACCTTCTGAACCTAGATATGGATCACGATAATTTTCATCAAAGTACAATTCTTCCAACATCGCCAATATTCTCTTCGAGCTGAGACGACATAGTTTTAACAGTGAAAAAATGTGTTATTCATTGACACAGCTTCGATGACCGTTCTTATGCATCTTCCTACACGTATGAGAACGCAAATTTTGCCGTAGTTTTCTTTGGCAAGGTATAATATTTTGAAATTATTGATGACTAGTCACGCCCCGCGGTTCCACGTGGTGATGGATGATGATGATGATGAAAAAAGTACCCTATGTGTTAATCTAGCGCCCCATCTACCTCCGTACCAAATTTTGTTGTAATTGGTCCCGCGTGCCGTTTGAGCGTGAAGAAGTACCAAAAATACAAAAAAACTTACAAAACTTTCCCTTTGATAATATTAGTGTGAAACTCCTTGGTTTTTATGACATGTGACCGCAGCGTGGACATAGAAACAGTATGTAATATCAGCTATAGTAATGTGGCCATATATTTTTTTTATTTATTTTAGTTTATGAAGTTGGAGAGATACCGCCATATTCGACGGTATTATTATTTAATCTTTGATTAGATTATTTACTTTGCTATGTCGATGACAAATATAAAAGCCAATTCTAATTTTAAAATACTGCTACATCATTTGACGTCTGTGGTGAAAAAAAATCTGTCATATTTTGTTTGAAAAATAGATTTAGGGCCTGTTTCAGAATGTTCGAGTAAGTTCCGGTTTTACTACCCAGTACATATTTTATAAATAAAACACTATCATTGCGTTTCACAGTCATCGATTTAGCCTATCCATCGGTTGTATGTCAACGCACTGTATGTTAGCTGTCATTTTTATCATTCAGTTATTTTATGTGTTGGTTAGCAACCCGAAATAAGGACATTCTGAAACGGAGCCTAAATGTATTTTTTATTAAATACTAGCTTTCCGACCGCGGCTCCGCCCGCGCGTATGTCGGTTATCGCGCAAAACCATTAACCTTTTTTTGCGCAGTTCGATAAAACTACCCTATGTCCTGCCCCGGCCCGGGTCTCAAACTCTTCCATACCAAATTTCATCCAAATCGGTTCAGTAGTTTTGGCGTGAAAGCGAGACAGACAGACAGAGTTACTTTCGCATTTCCTTATAATATTCGTATGGATTAAATTAATCATTTTATTTTTATGTAATATGCTATATTTCAGTTGTAAAATATGTAAGCACTTCTATTTGCATTACCAATCAAAGTATTATGTAAAAGTTATTCCCGTATAATTTATAATTATTTCATAGTGTGGTTATATTGGCTCATAATTACGTAAACCCGTATTGTTTACAAAATTATAAATTTACGAGAGAAAAAATTATAGTCATGTGCGGGATTCGAACCCGCGTCCATCCACCCCTTTAGCCGGGGTATGATCTAACCAATTGAGCTAACATGACACAATGACTCATAACTCTAATTCTTGCTCTCGTTCTTCAACCACCGTATCGGGATGTAGCGACATCTATAGTCCAACTTGCGTTGTAACAAACAAACCTTATTGTTTACTAAAATGAGTGAAAACCACGTTAGTTTTTTTTATAATTAACATTCAACTTTTCGTGTACTTTTTTGAGTTAGTATGAAAAACCAGTTTCAAGTTGATTAATTCGACTTGTACATCCAGAATGTGCCATAATTTTATTATGCTCCTGATGATGTCATCGCAACAAAAACGTAAAAAATATTGAAAACACAAACCGCACGTCCAATGAAAATTGTTTCACGATATATCTTTAGATATATTAAAAAGTTTTAATATAAAATAATAATAAAATACCAAACAAATAGTGCTTATATATTTTATAGAAATTTTAAAGTATACCCAAATAAGTCCTATTTTACCAGGTGATGGCCGGGGTTCATCTTGGTGGGTACCACCGCGGTAACAGACATTCTGCCTCAAAGTACTGAGGGCTACGTTAAGCCGTTGGCCGGTTGTAGTCTTAGGATGGAAGTCGTTGGAGTATATTGGAGCCCTTCAATTCATGCCTTTGGCGGCCTGAAAACTGACACTGCATGGTGGTAGGGTATTTTGTGAATGCCCGCCTGGATTGCTATCCACCCTCTAGTAGAAAATCAGCCGCCATGCACCTAACGGTGTGCTGCACCACCTTTGACCACATACCTTGAGGAGAGATTGTCAAAGACCTAGCCTGTCTAAAAAGATAGCTACCACGATAGCTAGAAACTCTGTCGCCAAACGACAAACGTTATCATTCCGAGCGAATTGTGGCCTCAATTAGATGGGAAAAAACCGGGAGGTCTTTGGAAATTTCGGCAGTATTTCTCATCGGGATAGCATCTTAACAAACTCAAGCCCGGTATTGTATGGAATACTGCAGCCAACTCTGAGACGGCTGGGCTAAATACCAACCTTAAAAGCCTTGGACCCCATTGATAGTCGAGCAAAGAAGGTCATAAAGATCATAACAGAGTCAAAAGCTTCGAACATAAACGCTAAGTTGTTGGCTTATTTCCAAGTTGGTATTTTAGGAGCTTAATTTCGGTATTACCTGCGATCGATCTACATATAACCATAAACCCCAATATCCTTTCATTCATCGGATGGTCGGACGATTCGGCATGATCTTATCCAAGAACACTCACACCTGCGATCGATTTTCATAATATACTCGTATGATACCCCCCAATGTCTTTTCTTTATTTTTTTATACCTGATAGGTTTGACCACTATCTCACCTGATGGTTAGTGATGATGTGGTCGAATGTTGTAACCTAGAATGACTCGCTCTCAAAGACAGCTGCCGGAACACTCCGTTAGGTGCTTGGCGACAGATTTTCTCCTTGATGGTGGAAGTTAGCCTGGCTAACTTAATTCTTGGCATTCGCTAAATGCCCTGCCACCATGCAAACTTTCTTCGGACAATTCGGCATACATACATGAACTTATTCAAAAACACTCATGTATGATACCCCCCAATCTCCTATCCTTCATCGGACAACTCGGCATATACTTGAATTTATTCAAAATCACTCTCGAAGTGCAATACTTTCATTATGAATACTGCTGATGTATAGAACACCATACCAGAAACTATTTTTTTAAATCTGTTAGTCTATCACACCTGCGGGTAAGTGATGATGCGGTCAATGGTATTGACAAGTCTTAAGACGAGGCTGCGGAAAAAATACTCTCATTCGACTAGTTTTTTTAAGCAACTGAAATATGCAATCAACACGAAAACTTAAATATTTGATATTTCAAACCTTTTTCTATCAGTTGTACAGTCAGAAACACATTTGAAAGAAATTTACTCGATAGTTTTAATTTTTCAAAATGAAGCCTTTTCTTTAAATTATTGGAGTTTTCTTGGAAACTACATCAGTTACATATTAATAATAATCACACATAGAAAGGAAATGTAGTTTATTATCCGCTGTATAAGTAAAATTTACCTAGAGTAATTAGTATTGTCATAATAAATTAAATAGTGTTTTAGACTTACGACCTTTAGTTCTGTGCAGGATTACGGTCAATCGGAAGATTCGATATTCAACCTTATTAGCTTAGGATTACGAAATAAAATCAATGCGTAAGAGCTGTCCTTCAGTGCCGCGCTGTGCGCCGTTGGACGTGGACCTATCGCTCGCGCGCTATCACCTGTGCTGTGCAGTATAAATACGTATCTTGGTAGGTATATCAATCAATATGGGAAATAAAGATAACTAAAAAATAAAAAACGAAGCAGAAGAGTCGATACAAAGACTTTGCAAGAATTATGAGAGAGCGTATAATATTTCAGTTTATTTTTACCTATGCAAATTTAATATTCGTTTGTGTTTCGGTGTTTATTCTATTCATGAAACATATTATCTCTATCGAACTAAGAGATTCTATACCTACTAGGTTACTAGGTTCCTATAGTACTGTAATGGAGCTATAAAATAACTAAATGTCGTACTAATCTAAGTACGATTAGTTGGATACTATAATAATATCTGGTAATGTATAGTTATGGTCTCACCTGATGGTAAGTGATGTGGTAGAAGGTACCAAACAGGTAATAACTAAAATTATCTGGCTCTAAAGTACAGCTGACGTTCAACCGTAAATGGAGTTGAGTGTTGCTAAATAATAATAACACAAGCGTAGCAAATCAAAGCATTTGGTTTGGTGGGTATATCGCAATAAAACATCGAACATTGTTCATGTCCCTCAAGACTAAATGTAGATTTATATAAATGAAAGAATATTCAGAATCAGGCAAGTAGGTATATATTCAAGAGATTATCTACAAAGTCACCTGCATAGGTACTTTTAAATATACATTTTATCACTTAGACATGTACATATAAGTAACGATTTATACAAATATAATATAGTGGAATAAATAGATTCTGTACATATATATAATAAAATAGACTGTGCTCATAAAATGCACCTTCTTTCTCAGGAAAAAAAATAATAAATCAGTCAAAGTCCGAGATCACTCGGAACAGGGAGAACTGTCGGAGTCGCCATCTCATATAATAAATTTAGACTGTGTTCTTCCACTATATGAAAATAAGTGAGTAATCTTTGAATAAAGTATTATTAAATTTGCACATTTTATTCACAGGAAATTTCGTAAACGAAATATATTAAATATTATTTCGTTTACGAAATAATATTAAATATATTATTTAAATATTATAATACCTATATTAGGCAAAAAAATATTTTGACCTATCCATAGCAGAGCAGCAGGTAAACTTAAATAACAAAAACGTATAAATGTGTATATACATTTTTTTTTTATTGCTGATAGGTAAGCCTTTAACCACAATCTCACCTGATGGTAAGTGATGATATGGTCGAAGGTGTTAACAGGCTTAACCTAGAATTACTGGCTCTCAAGGACAGCTGCCGGAACACACCGTTAGGTGCTTGGCGACAGATTTTCCACTTGAGGGTGGTCGCTAGCCAGGCGGGCATTCGCTAAAATGCCCTTCCACCATGCGGTGAAGCTCAAGCCAGCGGCGGGATTCGAACCATGGACCTGCTGCGCGGCAGTCCATAGCCAAAGCCACCGAGCATCATGCTTTTTACACTGAAAAAAAAAACTTTACATTATTATCGCCCTGCACTTGTCACACCTCTGTAGGGTCGGTATAAACAATATATTTTTTCTGAGTACCTTCACAAAAGACAACGCATTGACATAGTTGTGCGGAGTAAGACTTAAATTTTATGGCCGGCCTCCTATCTGAAGCAATATGCCTTTGCGTATGCCATCGTTGATATGTATTATACTCGCCTTTGCCCCCTTTTCGGTTATTAGTTAGGGTATTAGATAGATGGTAAAGAGCGATGTTTTACTCTTGACGTGCAAAAAATCTGACGTGAAATTATCTGAATTTATGTAATTAAATTCATTTATTCATATTCACTACACCCCCTTTCTGAAGGCCGAGCTTCAGCAGGGGCGGAGCAGTTTGTATGGTGGCCGTCTTGAAATCGCCATTTTGGATTTTTGACAGGTGTCATTCGACTGCTCTCCCGACATTTATCCTTACTTCTACCTTTTAACAAATTCTATCTACACATTCTAACAAATTGTGCGAAATTGATTGTCGGACAAACAGAAATGTACAGTTGCTTTTCTGAAGGCTTCAGGTAACGGATTGTCTGTAAAATGTATTTTGCAGGTATATATATCAATAAAAAATTTGATTGATATTATCAAACTGAAGGCTAAATGCACATTTGTAATATAACTAAATGCTTAGGCCTTGTACGTGGCGATGGTAAAAGGCCGGACGGCATGACTTTGGTTCCGTGGAGGATGGGAAGGCCTCTGGTATGGGACGCTACCTGTGTCGATACCTTAGCACCTTCTCATATTCCTGCTACCCAAAAAGTGGCCGGTGCGGCGGCTGAACTAGCAGAAGGCCTCGAAAGGCGCAAATATAGTAATCTCAGTAGTTGTTACATGTTTGTGCCTTTTAGGGTCGAAACGCTGGGACCGTGGGGACCGAGCGCCAAACTATTATTCAAAGACGTCTCAAAACGTCTGGTCGACGCTACTTGTGACCAAAATGCTGGCATATACTTTGGACAAAGGATAAGCATTGCCATACAACGTGGCAATGCGGCACAAAAACACGTATTTTGCAATATCTCAGAAACTGTGCGTTTTATAAAAAAATTGTAAGAACATAATTTGTAGCAAATTGTGTTGCCCACAAACATATTTATATAACTTTTTGCCCTAAATTAAATATTAAAGAAGTTATAAGCAATAATAAATTTTTTTGCTCTATAACTTTTTTTACATTTTACAAAAAAAATACCCTAGAACAATGTCGTAGATGATCTGCTCAGGATTTTTTTATGAAACTCGCAGGTTAATTGATAAAACTGAAAATAATATCCACAATTTTCAATACGTTTACACGTTGCAAAAAATGTAGCACAACTAAGAGAATAAAATGAGATAGAAGAAACAGCTAAGCCTACGTATAATAATAATAGTCGTAGCAGGCAGATGTTCCTTTGAACCCAAACGGTTACTCAGACCTTTTCTACCTGCTTATCCTTCCGTAAGTTAAATTTAGTAAGTTCTATGGTAAGGAAAACAGGAATGAAAAAGTAAAGTTGTACGAATTCAACAATTTTTTTTAAGAATATATTTACAATAAAAAATATAATAAGTTAAACATTTCTTTTTGACCGGATTCTCATGAGCATTGACGAACCTGGTCAACTTTGGAGCGCTGTAACAGTGTGTTAAATGAATTAAAATAAAATAAAAAAATCGTCAAAAGATAATCAAAAATGTTGGTCTGAGGTATTATTTTGTAAAATAAGAAAAAAAAGTTATAGAGCAAGAAAAAAATATGAAAATTTTCTCACTTTTTTGCTTATAACTTCTTAAATTTTTAATTTAGGGCAAAAAGTTATAATAACATATTTGTAGGAAAAATAATTTGCTACAAATTATGTGCAGTGGAATTTTTTGTAGGACACATCGTTTCCGAGATATCGCGAAATAAGTGTTTTCACCCCTTTTATCAAGATGGTGGCCGGGGCACAAGGGTGGCGACCCCACAAACTTAGATTTGTCTCAAAAGTAAAATTGCGCCCTCTAGGAATTGCAATATTCGGTCCTTAAATTGTAACATTTAAATGGTACATACTATGTAGGTATCTATATTTGATTATGTCCTTCTAACCATAATTGTATACATATAGGCAAATAACTTAGTTTTGTAGTTTGTATACCTGCTTTGTGCATGCATACCTTGGTTCATTATATTTGTATAACTGCCCTGTTGGCGGAACGGCTTTAGATAGATAGATACATATCAAACAAATTATTGGAGTACAAAATTTTATGCCCAAGGCGGGAATCGAACCCGCGTCCTCCGATATCGCGTCGGATGCTTAACACCATCTCAGCCACCTGGACATTGGCATTTCTGCCGAAACTTTGTGCTCCAATTGTATTACTTTAACCATCATAGGGGACGGTGCGCGGCCATCAACCAGACTACAAGACTTCATCTGATCGAAAGAAGTGTTTTTTCAAACACTTAACTCTCGGTATGATGTTGCTACCCTTCTATATTTCTAAATATGATTACAAGCACTATCGCGTGCTAAGCGAAATCATATCAAACAAATTATTGGAGTACAAAATTTTATGTCCAAGGCGGAAATCGAACGCGATATCGGAGGACGCGGGTTCGATTCCCGCCTTGGGCATATAATTTTGTACTCCAATAATTTGTTTGATATGATTTCGCTTAGCACGCGATAGTGCTTGTAATCATATTTAGAAATATAGAATGGTAGCGATATCATACCGAGAGATTGTTTTGGCTAATGCACTCAATTACAAAAACAATAAACTTTCTTCCTGCATCATTTAAAAAACAAAAACTTTTATACTTTAGCCGCACCAGCCTTGAGAAAAGGGCTGTAAAATGGCTTTGCTGGAATAAGGGCTCTTAACTTAATGTTGTCTTAGGTTTTCGCGATTTTCACACATAGTAATTAAACAACATTAAACGGTTTAAATCTCGTATATTTATCATTATTTTTGTCCTGACGTTTCAAACACTTTGCAGTGATCGTGGTCACGGGGACTGCAAACTTGAAAAAAAACTTGACTTTCCGTTTCCGATACTCGTTATTTCTCACGCACACTTTTGCATATCATTAAAACTGTATAAATTGAAAACAATATATTTTTTATTTTATAAATGATTTTTTGTTAATTTATATACATCTTAACTTAATTTGTCGATAACCTCTGTAGACTATACCACTTACTAACAATCTAAGAATCCACTATTTTTATTTTAAAGTCTAATTTAGTCACCTGTTCCAGTACCTCTCACTTGTCTGCCATGTTTCATTAAAAAAGCCTGTATAACATGTTCCCTACAATGTTTCTGCAGCTGTGTGTTTTTTTCATAAAATATCCCAAAGTTTAAGGCCCTTACAATTGCGTATGTAGACTCTTCTGCAAGTTTGGTAAAATAAAATCTTATCCTGCTGTTTAGAAGTGGCTAGATATATATCTGGTTGGTCTAATTTTTACCATAGTTGGTATATGAAAGCAGAGTGGTAGTAAAATAACACCTTTCTGTTAACCACTGTAACTGAAAAATTAAACGAAATAGGATGTATACGAATTACGAACATATTTTCAACATAAGTAATTAATAGTCAAAAATTATATGATAGCAATAAAAAAAACAACCTGCATTATATTATTATGGAAACGTGTACAGTAGCACAGTTATGAAAAACTATAATTCATATTTGTATGACGAGTCGTGGTAAAATATATTGCCCACAACTAACATTTAATGAAATCAAATCAAATCCATTTATTTCAGGTCAATTGTACCCATATTCACCGAATATAATATAATATTTTGCTCATTCAATTTGATGGTATTTTACTTTATTCTAATGATGTGTAACATGTAATCTGATTAATCACATTCCAAGATACTGAGAACAATGTTGATTCATTCATAAATTATCGTCCACGCGGATGCCAAGTAACATTACTTTCGTTACTACGGAGAATTTAAAAACACCCCATTTATCAATATATATCGTGCCGTTTGGGCTGTTATGTACCACCATCATATTCCGACCCCTGTCTCACTTATGTTGGTTTAGTGCAGTATGTTTTTTTTTATAAACACGGAGACTGCGACGCAACAACATAGCAAAGAAACTTTAAAAAAAAAAGACATGAAAACAATTTTTTAAATTAAACAGTCTGAAATAACTGGTTGATATCGGTTCAATATGATCTCAAATTTGTTTTTTTATCAATATTGAACAATAACTTTCATCTATATTCATAGTTGCCACTTACATTAGTTGCTAGAAGCACTGCGATCGTCAAGGCATTTTGGCAAATTACTTTTAGTAAGTTGACTGTAACTGGCAAACCGTTCGCCGGTGTTGATGAAATTAAAATGAAACCAATAAAGAGTTAAACTGTACTAGCAAACAAATAATCTTCTATATTGTAAGGTTCAGTAAAAAAGTTATGTGTGGTCAAACATAAAATAAATAATAGACAAGTCAATTTAAGAACCCTCTTTCTATTGGGAAGTCAGTTAAATATGTATAATATGATATACCAATAATATATACCAATAAAGTCGAGCAGACATGAACATATGGTAATAAGTAATAAGTCTGTCGACCGTAAGAATAATTTTGAAAAGTAAATCAAATAATCTTTTTCTTACTAAGAAATATTAGTAATGTTGATAAAATAAAAAAGTGACATCAATTGCAGTATATACAAAGTTACTTTATATAACTTTTTTTTTTTTTTTTTTTTTTATGCTTAATTTTTTTTTTTTTGAGACTTGGTCGCTTAGCGACTACTTTATATATCGAAATTCGTCACGTGAATAAGATTATAAAAAAAGTTGAAATCGTCTCAATGGTATCTGTGTTCGCGAATCTAATATCAAGTATACAAATATGTTTATAAGCGAGACGCGTGCGCCGCTGCTGCACATCGCCTCGTTCGGTGCAGCGGGGATCGTTGCGCCGCATGGGCGGAGCTAGCGTGGGAATTATTTTTGACTGCCCCCACTTAATCTAGAATGGGGGGAATAGCTATAAGATGTTGTTTCGGCTAACCAAAAATCTCTGACTCTCAAAGATAGCTGCCGGAACACACCGTAGCTAGAAATGAACAGATGGTTGTGAACTAAGGATGAAACTGAAGGTTTGCTAAAAGTTGTTATCGCTAAAAAGCGATCTCTTCCAGACAACCATTGGATGGAGAGAAATGCAGCCATGATAGATGACGATGGTGTATAATAATAAAATTAAAAATAATAAAGTCAAATAGGTACTTTATGTAACCTACTGCATTAGCCGGATCGTCCACTGCTGAACACAGCCTTCCCTATTTACGGGGTATTTGCCATAATCCCCATGCTTGGCAGGTGGTTTGGGGATCGCAGTGCAAGATGACATAGATCTTAAGAAGGCGCTGCTGCCCACCTTCTAGTATTTTTCCCTTAGTCGACTTTTACGACACCCACACGGGAAGAAATGGGGAGGTACAATTCTAACCTAGGTTGAGGTGTATGTAACCTACACTTTATGGTAATAAAATAACGTACAAATTAATACACACCTATGTATCTAGCAATCATGTTCTACCGTTGAATGCTTCACCATTCTTCCAATCGTAATGCTATGGACATAAGCTTGCTTATATAATTTACGAATATTCTTTCGTAAATTATTTCGTGGATATGTATTGTTGTTACTGAAATATCATACAAACCCACAAGTGGGATATGGGTACACAAAATAAATAACAGTACTCCGGACTTCCGGAGGAGCCTACAGAGACCACGAATTTGTAGTAGGAACATGATGAATAGAAGAGTTGATTTGTCGTTCCATCTCTGATTTGTTATGTTGCAGACGATAATAAGCAGTTTGTGTTACAAACACGCTGCCCTTTGACACTAGATCGAAATGGGACTGGGTTCGTCCACACAGTGCGCAGGTGTGTCAATGTTCATATAAACTAAATTAACCTATTCATCAATCTGATTACTTACAAATCTATGCATCGCCTGAATCTTCGACCAAACCATCACTTACAAACATTTGAGATATTTTTCTAAGGCAGTTACAGTTCGTAAAAAACTTTTCTTAAAGAGACCTAATTCTCGTTAAGGCCTGTTAACACCTTAGACCACATCATCACTTACCATCAGGTGAGATTGTGGTCAAAGGCTTAACAATCAGCAATAAAAATATAAAAAAAACTACCCCTATCTTTCATCTCAAATTTCTCTAGCAAGCGCACAGAAGTCAATGTGCGTCGTTGAACGTTTTATAGCGCACGACGGGGCATGATTGGGGTCAATGTACTATTTTCTTCTACTCTACGACCTTGCCAGAGAGTGAATTCTTATACCTATAACACTTATTATGTCTAACCTCTCTGCTTAAAACCAATGCCTAGAAATACTTAGCATGGCAAGAGAAATCGTTACTGTTATGTTACTCTCGACTAAAGATAATATTTCTTACTGTTAACGCTCATAAGCATGTATTACATTTTACACTATAGACATTGAGATTTTTTTTTCAATTTTCGTTTGATGACTGTTGATAACGGTCATGTCATGGCATCCATATACGAGTACATAAATTACTCCTTGATCTATCTAAAGTCGTATTAGTTTGTTATGTTTGGGTTCAGAAACGAATGAATTTTCACATGTGTGAGACTTGTCAGTAACTGGAAGTTAAATGACGTCATCTTCGGATGCACGAGTAATAGAATACTAATCGCGCCACGAATGTCTCCAAGTCAAAAACGAATAAAAAAGATTTAGCATTGACCGATTACGAAATAAATCATGCTGTTTTTACATGACTTTGCTAAGTTGACCGACCGAGAATAAACATATAATTTTCGGTTCATGGTGTCGATTTCCACTAATTTAAAACCAGGATTAATACAGGAAAAAGTCTATGTTTACAGTCAGGTGACCACAAACATGTGAAATTGTTTTTGAAACGGCCTTGGGTGAATGTCAAAATTCACCGCGATGTTTCTCAAACAGCACTTAAACAGGCCTAGGATTTGCGAAACTTTCACAAACTAAAAATGTATTTTGTATTGCTGTGTTCCGAATTAAAGGAACGGGTAGTGTTTAATGATATTGTTTTTTTTTAAATAAAGTTCGATCTTATTATTCACGGTGTTTGTTTGTTCCGCTCTGAATTCACTAGATATGAACCCGAAGCAAATACAATTTAATATTTCTCGGACAGTTTAATTTTAAATGGCATGAGTGAACGAAGCCATAGATATCCATCACGACTTTTCGCTGGCCTATGGCTTCTCACAACTGGTTGTTTCTCCTACGGGAATCCTAGATATTGAGAGCCATTTATAGTTCCTTACTGGACCTGTTGCTGACTACGCGACCTGACAACTATGCAGTGACAGTGCATGCGCTATTGGGTCATCTGACCACTGTTTCGTCCGGACGCAAGTGCCATGCGCCCGCTTACATTAAGCGCAAAAATGTGTTTATTTACGACATCCCATTAGAAACCCCTAAAATGATCAGTGTTTCTCTATAATTATGTATGTATTATACCTAAATGTAAACCTTTCTCTTGAATCATTCTTTCTATTTAAAAAAAAACGCATCAAAATCCATTGCGTATACTTTTAAAGACATATACATAGGGACAGACAGCGGGTAGTGACTTTGTTTTATACTATGTAGTAATGATGTATAACTTTTATATTTTACAAATTATTGGAGTACAAAATTTTTGTTATAAAATTTTGTATTTAACTTTAGTTATAAAATTTTGTACTCCAAATAATTTGTAAAATATGATTTTCGCTTAGCACGTGATAGTGCTTGTAATCATATTTAGAAAGATTTTGGAGACTTTGTTTGACATCTTTAAATGAAAATATATTTTTTAATCGTTGCTATTTATAAAAATATCAATCGATCCGGCTGATAAGTATGCTAATGAGTGCAGTGTTATGTTACGTCAAGTCCCATAATGTCCAGTATCCTAAAACGTCGAATATATCAAAAGGTCTATAATATACTGCTTACCTTATTTATTTTCTTACCTTGATCATAATATTTCTGTTTCGTCTTTAACCAGTTCATTACCGTATATTATATTCTCATCGCCGCATGGGCTTTCCTACGGCAATTAAACAATTAATTGACCACATTCACACACATTAAGAAAGTTTTTTTCTTATTGTAACAATTTAAAAAGAAAAACTTTCTAATTGACATTGTAAAATTTTAATGACGCGTTTTAAAGCAAAGTACAATGTTAGTGACGTAAACAAAAGCTAATTTTTACGTAACACGCGGACTGACGGCCTGAAGGTAAGCCATTGCTCATTGACACCTCTCTATATAACATATTACATGCGTCAATTATATATTTTTTATTTTTTGAAGAGATAAGACGCAATAGTCGCCCGCCTGATGGTAAGCGCCTGTTCATTACAGTTCCAGTGTCACTATCCTTGTTCAGCTTGACACTGCACTTATAACTCTGAGACGTTAGTCTCGTTCGCCCAGTGATTTCACTTCCTACACAGTGCCCTTTCACACCTTATGTCAAATGCTGAAATTTTGTCACTATCGGACTACGTAGGAGTGAAAAAGGCAGCGATGCTGTCATATCAGTTTAGGTAAAATTCGAAAGAAAGCATAACAACTTTTCTTGACCCTTTTGATAAGGCTTTGCTGTTTTATTAATATATTTTGATACACATTCATACGTAAATAGTTAAGATATATACATTACAAGTGTAATTTAGAAGTAAACTTTGCAATTTTATTCTATAGAGAAAAATTTAGGGAAACGTGTTTCCGACTTTTCTTGGTCTCAGATAATGTAATCAAGATTAACAAATAATTTTCTTACTGTTACAAACTAAATACATTTTGCTAAAACTGCAACTGTAATAGACAAGAGTGACGCTTTTTTTTAAACTTTCAACACAGATTTGTTGCTAAAACGTCTGTACATATAATTTTAGCAACCAATCCGTGCTGAAAGTTTTTTCATAACTGCTTTATTAATGTAATTATGGCCCGAGGCCCACCTGATATTCAGCGGACTATCCTCTGCTTATAACATAATGCGACATCACAAGTGAAAGTGGCGAATTGCACTGCGCCCGTCTCTCTGAGACATATAGCTAAGTTTCCCCGCAGCGTAGAACCTCGTTACCAGGAAGCATCGTTTCCAGTGACCGCAGTGTGTCAGCAAGACATAACAGAACGCGGACATAATTTCGCTAGTCATCCTACATGACTAAATTCTATTGAAAGCCATCATCGTATCGTGATCCTAAACTCACCAACATCAACACATTAGTCCCACAAAACGCTACTACGCATGACTATAATCAACTACACTACACCTAACGCCAGACAAACCAAGGTCCTCATCATGACATCATAGCTTAACCAACCATTTGGGGAAGCGATTTGCCAAGCCACAAGCCCTAGTCTCGCACTATCCTTTTCCTCGTAAAGAACTTTCTAGGTGTCAGAAAGAGATGCCAGTACTATGACTCATACGTAATTACCGAGTCTATGGTGCAAAATAAAGTATGCCTTTATAAATTGGTCAGTTCAAAGCAGGAGGCCATACGCGACAGACGTGTGTTAATTGGCGGTATTTGTGCCTGTGTTTTTACTGTGATATTATTCGTTAAGTTGTAGCATATTCATAAAGGTAAGTCCTAGATTTTTAATATAAGTACTTTGCGCTTCAATCTATAGTTTTGTACGTGTTTTCGTCTCGTAATCGATAGGGTTAAAAACCATTATCAAGATGCAATCAAAAATTAATTTTGCCCAAATAAAGTCAACTTGTCTACTTTACACCAATAACCAGTCTGAAAATACCGGTTACTTGTTACAAGTTCATTCATTGCAAAGGTTAATTATTTTGTGATTCTTAATATAGAAAAATAAAACAGGTTTATTTTAATATAATAAAATGTTATCACCTCTCTAAAATAGTTTGTTAACTCAAATATTCAAGTTGAAATGAAGTACGGCGCACAATACGATTGAGCCAAAAAGAACCATGCTATTATCAAGTTGTCCCTTTCAGCAGTACGGCAAACCAGTGGAGCGTGAAAGGGACAGTGTGATAAAAGCATGGTGTTCTGATTTCTTTCATGCGTTGTGCTTCATCAATACTTATTATTTCTTGGTGAATCACATAGTTAGATAAGTTTTATCTTTTCTTAACTTCATTTTGCACCCAATATTTATCAGGTGTGTCGTAAGTAGGTAATTATCAATCTTATCATTATCGATGTGCCAGACATCGCATAGTCACTGGAATGTGCATGTATTAATAAATTATATACCTTCATAAATATAAAATGAATTCTCATTGATTGCCGATAGCACGCAGTATTTATACGTATAATTAATAAAATATATCGAAATGGTACAATTTAAATCATATTGTACAAGTTGGGGCAATCGCCCAAAGTTCTTTTGCTGTATTTTTTTATAATAATGAAAAACTTTGGTTCTGCTTGTGAAATTTGTTTGAAAATCCATTAGAATTTATTATATCAAGTTGAAAACATGATATCGCCCAAGTGGCCGCCGCCAGAGTTGATGATCACACGGCATCGTTTTATGGCATTTTCCATCAGTCTTGCCAGAACTTCGGGCGACAGGTTCTCGCATTCTTGGCTTCAAGAGTCTGAGGCTTGTTGACGTAAATCCGCGACTTTAAAAAACCCCATAAAAAGAAGTCTGGAACGGTTGACTGGCCTGATTCGGTGAACTGGCCAGCCAGTGCAAAGCTCCAAAACGAGAGAATAAGAATATGAAAACAATCATTGAAATAAAAATTTATTTATAATCCTGGATAATCCTAAACATTTGTCAAAGCTATAGAACTTCTGTTCAATAAGCCAGCGTTTTAGGCGAGACTTAAAGCAGGCCATACTTGGCACAGCGGTTACTTCTCCTGGGAGCTTGTATATTGTGGGTCCTATAATATGACAAGTCCTATTCATGGTGCAGAATACATAAAAATACACTTAAATAGTTAAAACAATACCTGTTATCTCAGAGCTGATACTGAAAAGATGCAAAGTCATAAACGTGTGTTGGAGGTTAAATTGTGTTATACTGCTTATTATCTTATCACATGTAGACTCAGTCACTAACAATATGTATCGTATTTTGTTCTAGAACATAATTGTTGAGGATCTGGTTTAGATTATTATTTGATTCAGGCGTTACTATGCGGAAATCAAAAAAAATAATGTAACAATTTTTTTTAAAATTAGTAAATAAACATTTAATATGAACTTAAAATTAGAAATCTAGTGTCATCCGCCTAAATGTTATTAATATTTTGTTAAAATCATTTTAAAAAATGTCTGTTTTCGTTATTGGTTCATACTCTTTTTAAATAGTTTAGGGTGGCGTGATATAGAAGCATCTTTTTTTTAAATATTTGTTGAGTTACTATCCATAAAAATAATTCTACATGTACAAGATGCGAGAAGTCATTTGCATTTTTTCAAATTTTTCTATTCGTATGAGCAGAAATAAAATTATAGAATCAATTAACAGGCTTCACCTTGAACTGGCCTTGCTTTCAAGGACCGTTGTTGGATCGGAACACACGGTTAAGTGCTTGGCGACAGAGTTTCTCCTTGACGGCGGTAGCTAGGGCAGCAGTTTCCAGGCCAGCCATGAACATTAATTGAGTTTCGTTATCGTACATATTCGCCCAAACCAAAACGCCTTCAACGTCGTCCAAGGTAGCAACCAACTTAATTTATTTAATTTCATAAGATTTTTTAGGTACGTACTGTTATGGTGTGTCCAAATAAAAAGCGTATCATTAATGTATGGTGTAAAGAAACAGAAAAAGTTAGATAAAATTAACTGATGAACCTTGAACGCAAAGCGGACAAAGTTGCGTGGACCTTTTCAAAAAAGCAACTTACGGACAAACACACATTTATTTTATTTCAAAAATAAAATTATTATATTAAGGCTGAGTTGGACCGTCTCTGGTGAACGTCAAATTGTTCGTCAATTTAATGATTCCCTCGGAATAAGGTTGAATATGGAACGACTTTTCGAATTTAACCATCGTCAAATTTGGTACAACCCAGCATTAGGTAACGATGACCTTATAAGTTCCCGCAACTTTTTCTACTAAATTGGTCAGAGGTTCCACCTAAAGGGTATACTAGTACTGAGTCTGGTGACTCCTGGAGTTATCACAATAATTCTAAGCACTTCATTTTAGAAGCCAACTTTTATATACAGAAATATACTGCTTATAGTTTGCTGACAACGCGTAAATAGGTGTGTAATGAATTCGAGCCTAGGTCAGCAATATATTAGGTGTAACGGAACGCAGCTGGTTTTGCGCGTACCTTTAGTAATGCTGAGCCTAGCCACTGAGACCTGTGCTTCGCGTTAATTATTCCATTGCGGTATTGGACAACATAGTTTATTGCATAGTTTGTAAAAAGTCAAGGCTATATAGAAATCGATATGTTCTGGTGACTGGACAACGCGGCGGCGGCGTGACCTCGCCTCGCCGGTTCTCGACTCTAGCAAATGTAATGTTAAAAAAATACACGACTACTTCAACTGTATTATTATTTATAGCAGAGGGTTTTCCTGCCATTTGAATGTAAATACGGGCTCGTTGGTGTAAAAAAATGCCGCTTTGGAATCTGTAGGTCCTGGGCTCAATACCCGGGTCAGACAAGTTATTGTGTTTCATCATCAACAGTTATTACGTCCACTGTTGAACAAATGTCTCTCTCAGGGGACGGGGTTTGTTATAAATCCCCACGCTTGGCAGGTGTATTGGAGATTGCAGGGTAAGAGGGCAGTTTTGCAGAAGGTATCCATTCAAGCCCATCTTTGGGCCATAACAAAGTGGGTTTATAACAAATAGAAAAATATTTAAAACAATATATCTCTAGTGAGAAATGTGTAAAAATTTTCTGCTAAGAGAATTTCCTGCAGCAGAGATCTCTTGATGATGCTTCGTGTAGAAGCGACACGCGTCGATTATGGTTCTTGGCGTTTATGGCGTCATTTTGGCATAGCAAGAAAGAGGAATTTAGGCGGAATGGTCAAACATTTTTTATTTAAGTATAAATATTTTTATATATTTGTTGTATTTTTTACATGTTACGTTTATTATTCTATTATTAATTTCTGCAAAGTGACGCCTAAATCTATTCAATATCATATTTTTTTGTTGTTTTCTACGCTCTATTCATCGTAAAATAAGCATGTCCATAATATTACATTTCTTTGTCCAAAGGAAGCAAAATGTCGATCCACATCAAGGACTCTGACGACCTGAAGACCAGGCTGGGAGAAGCCGGAGACAAGCTGGTGGTGATCGACTTCATGGCCACCTGGTGCGGGCCCTGCAAGATGATCGGGCCCAAACTGGACGAGTTGGCTGAGGAGCTGGCTGATTCCATTGTTGTCCTTAAGGTAAATGATGCAACCATAGCTAAATTATTTGTTTTTCTATAGAAAGCTCTCGAAGAAGGTTTTATTAATTTTATAAAATTCTTCTGGTTTGACTGCGTGGTGTTTGTGACGTCACGTCGGCATAACGGGAAAATTAGGCGGAATTGTCACTAGATATATTGTTTAAGTGTTTTATTAAAATTTTAATTCAATAATTTCTTAAAATATTTGTTATTATTACGATATATTTATATTTTATTTCTTGAATAGATTACGTTTGTTTCGGATAAACGTATTTTTTGAGTATTTTTTAACTAGGGATATTTCTAAATAATTCCGCGTGCTAGGCAAAAATCATATTTTACGAATTATTGGTGTACCAAATTATATGCCATGGCGGGAATCGAACCCGCGTCCTCCGATATCGCGTAGGATGCCTAAACCCCCTCGGCTACCATGACTTGGCATTTCTAGCCGAAATGTTGTGCTTCAATTGTATTACTTAAACCGTCATAGAGGACGGTGCGCGGCCATCAATGATTCCATAAATTATCCCTAGAAAGGATTTATGGATATTGTTGTTCAATTTTTTTCATGATAATACTAGCAATATTAGGTACTTTAAAACCGTGAGTGCCATGATCACTGTGGAATGGTTACCAAGCGCAGCTACAAGCTCCATATTTTGTATTAAATATTGAATTTCCCGAGTTACCTCCTTAAGGCTAGGCTACGTAGGTCTTTCCATACAAAAGTACTTTCGTCGTATTTTAGATACCAATAAGACACTAGCCTTAATTGATCTGTTTCATGTCTGGCCACATAACTGACGTCTGCCCTCACGTGAATTTATTTGTGATATTGAACAGTTATTTAAAATATCTTTTTATTAGTATATTAGTAACTTTCAAACCACTCATTTTGAAACAATGATGGCCGAGAGCGGTAATAGCTATGGGCTGTCGTGCCGAAGGTTCATGATTCGATCCCCGCTTCGGCTTGAGCTTCACCGCATGGTGGAAGGGCATTTTGCTATCGAAAATCTGTCGCCAAGGAACCTAACACTGTGTTCCGGCAGCAGTCTTTGAGTGGCAGTAAAATAACAGGCACATGAGACTTAACAACTGTTTGTCTCAGTCTGACGGGCGCAGTGCAATTCGTCACTTGTAATGAAATGCATCTGTTTTAGGCAGAGGTTAGTCCACTTAACATCAGGTGGGACTCGCGCTTGTTCCGTCGCTATAACATTAAAAAAAACTCAGAAACACTCTTCGGTCACGTCATCACTCGCCAACAATTGAGATGGTGGTCAAAGGCTAACTTATCACTTATATCTGAACACAACGAGGAAAAGCGATGTGACGAACTGACATCGAATAAACAATGATGTAATCGTTATCATTAGGTCATTATGTTGACGAATCCGTTGTTTCCTTAGAGACTGTAAAATTGTTCTATTGTAGTTTCACGAATTAAGTAATAGAAATCTGAAAACAACAGGCTCTATTCGGAAAAACAGAGCAACTAAATTTCCGCTGCCAATAAACAATGAATTTGAAAGGAAATATATATCTATGATAATATACAGGACGTCCCACGGCGATGCCACATGGAGGGAAACTACCTTGAATGTTGTAGATGGTACATTTTACTGAAAGAAGACATTATTTGAATTTAAAAAACAATTTAAATTGCATTCATATATATTTAAATATTTACATGATTGAACCGGAAATCGAACCCGTTACATGAGAAAAATAATCACCCTGTAGTTTACTCCTAGGTTCTTTCCCTCTATGTGGCATAGCCGTGCTATGTGGCATAGCCGTGGGACGCCCTGTATAAAAAGGAAATTCAATTGAATTGCAAAATTTGCAAAAGGAGAACTGATTTCGTTTTTTTGTGCACATATTTTGTAATGTATTCCCAATTACACTAAAATTAAAATTTTAAAAACTATTCAATTAAATCAGTTGAAACTATATGTACAACAAAAAAAAGTGTTTGTGGGCTTATATTTAACAATTTGTATTGTTTACTTGGCTTTTATTTCTCATCGCATCCATATTAAAAGTATTATTTTATTTTCGCATTTTTTTTTTAAATGGATGGAACGTGCACTGGGTACAGTAATTTCGGTGCATTGCGTACAGTAAATACCGTCGTAAGTGACGTACTGCACTGCGCCCATAACTCTAAGACATAGTTGTTGTCTCATGTGAATGTAATTTCACCGGCACTGATACTGAAGGGGTATGAGCGCTGGTTACATTGAAATGCAATTTTAATGCGGACATTAGTAGTACATGCACAATATATCAGTACTAATATTATAAATGCGAAAGTAACTCTGTCTGTCCGTCTGTATGTCTGACTGGCACGCTTTCACGTCAAAACTACTGGACCGATTTGAATGAAATTTGGTATGGCAATAGTTTGAGACCCGGGAAAAACATAGGATAGTTTTTATCCAACTGCGCAAAAAGAGGTTAAGTATTTTATTTTGCGCGATAACCGACATACGCGCGGGCGGAGCCGCGCCCGGAAAGCTAGTACTAGTACGTACTCGTAGTAGTATAGGTGGGAGTACTTCCCCAGACGAATTATGTCGCAAAGAGTTCTACTGCTAAAGAATTCTGGAAATAGAAGTTACCGCCACGTTTTTTTTGCCACGCAGCAAGTATTTTTTATGTAATTGTGACTGACCAAGCGCGATTCTCATCTGATGTTAACTAACCTCTGCCTATATCAGATGCATTTCATCACAAGGACAAATTGCACTGCGCCCATACGGTTGTTAAGTCTCATAAAGGATCTATGCAAGATGTCGTCACCGTTTTGATGAATTTGTATGAAAAAAATTATGATGCATCACACCAAAAATTCATTCGAAATTTATTAGCATTACATTTTTTGGTGGCTAGCCAGGCGGCCATTTTGGGAATTCCCGCTTACTAACTAGATTCTACTTCCTGTTGACTATATCTTCGACCACATCAACACTTTTACGTTACACAAGTTAGGTAAGTGGTCATAGGCTAGCCTTCTATATCAACGATATTATTATCAATTAGGTAAGTAGTTTTCTAGAATAATTTTGTGAACTAAACCTTCTGAGAGTAATATGACATTGTTTTTCATCCGTCATGAGATCACAGATACGAAGAGAATACAAATAAAAAATAATCAGTCAAGGCGACCCATGAAACTATTGAAATATCGTTTTTATGTAATCGTAATAAGGTTCTAAATTGATTGCCAAAGACAGACCATTCATTTCGTAAACGCTATTCAATTAAAATCACCTCTATGTAACTGATCTAAGGTTCATAATTGTTTATCAAAGGGAGTGAATTGAAATCGTTGAGCAATAGCAAACAAGTCTGCGTGATGACGTCATAAGGCCTTTAATGTAGTTTCTACGTAATGATGAGGTAGTCACAGATGAAGGGAGTCGTTGGTGCATACTGTCCTATAATCTGTGGCTGCACCTTTAAGGATGCAGCGTAATTAAGTTTGTTGAGAATCTTAACCATATGTGGGAAACGTACGGCCCGCGGGCCGGATTGGCTCGTCTGGGGATTTGAAACGGCCCGCTAGAAATTTTAAAATTTCGCAAAATTAACTTACTGTTGGAATAATTTACTAACAGATTTTTCGATTTAAGAAAAATGGATAGCTAGACTTGTTTCCGAAGTTCAGAATCAAGTATCACATTAACCATTACACGTGAATTAACTCCTAAAGTAACCTAATAAATGTTTAGTTAAACAAGGCTAAATTAACAATAAATTTATTAAAAAATTAAAAATCGGTAGCCCTATCGCATGTTTACGTACAGCGCGGCTGTAGGTAGTTATTTCAAGGACAGAACCGGGTTAAAATATTGTATAGATAATATTACCGTGCCCGTACAGAGGTGTTCATTCACGAAGGCGCGCATCTTCTCTTCAAATGATTGTTGCGCATATGTACCGTTAGGCCTTGTTTGTACAATACAATACAGTACTTATTGTGAGTGTAAATGCGAATGGCACATATGACATATTGTTAAACAATAAAATGTAAAATATGAACGCTTGGGTATGCAGGGGTACGTTCCTGCAATGCCTTGGACAAATATTGGTCGAGATACATTTTCTCGATGCTCCTGGGACAGCCTTAATAACAACTGTCAAAATATGAGTTTAAATAGCGATTTTTTTTGTGGTAAAATATTTTCTGCCATGATTTGAAAATTGGGCTCATTTCGTAGTTAAACAGTAGTGATTTATTGATCCCTAATCTTTGAGTTAGCTTGTACAACATTGATTATATTATATTGTGAAATCTGTCTCATTTAACAGCTAGTCAAGATTTGTCCGATTCAAAAAGTAGTATAATTTTGGCAAGGCAGAGCATAAGGTTTGACAGGTCGCCCGGAATGGGTATGATCAAATCATGTCAAGATCAAATTTTAAGCACGTTTGCAGTACTGGAACGGCGTGTGGCCGACGGAATGCAGGAACGTACCCCAGTAGTAGTTGAAGTTTTACTGATCAAATATGGAGGGACGCGCTTTTGTGAGTTGAAATATCTGTACGTGGTGCCGTTTTCGATTCCGGGTCGGGCAATTGTTATTGGTCTGTACAGGTAATTCTTAGTAACAGTTTGCCGGAAAAAGTGCCGGGGAGATGACTATTGAAGTTAGTTCCCCTTCTACATAGGATCACGTATAACCATCTGGTGAAAGATCCAGGTATTTGCCTTTGGGGACATACAGACATGTCAGGTGTATTTTTATGTATAATTCAAATATTATCTAAGAAAAAAACCATCGATGTACAAATATCGACGTGTGAGTGTTACCAAAATAACGTTTTAAACAAACACCAAGTTATTTATCGATAAGCGGTGATAACTAACTGATAAGTGATAACCGATAAAATAGCGGTGCGGCGGCATGTTATATTAATTTAAATGCTAAAATAGAGCGCTCGTTATCACAAAGTTGCTAATATATTCAATAATTTCAATAAATATAGCTATATTTTCTTAATTGACCGAAGCTAAGGCACCGATAACAACGTAGGCTTCATGGTTACACAAGTTTGTCATTAAAGTCTACATCAATGTGTAGGAAGGTATGATACGGGTCAGGAAGAGCTGTTAGGCAACAAAACCGAAGCATAACTCTGTAATACAAACAATTGAGATTATAAATCAATAGGATATTTTAAATTCGGTCCCATACATACGTAATGTTAATAAGTTACGCGCATGATTGTGAAGGAAGATAAGAAAAGCAGGGTTATTCCCAGTCCTCTGATACATCCTCCGCATAGATAAATTAAAGAAAATTATATGGTCTTTTGTGGTTAAAGTAACAATACAACAACATAAGTAACATTTGGAAAACTTTAAACTTTTGGTCTTTTTTAGAATTTAACAGAAGATTATAAGCGGCGATCCATTTAGATAGAGATTTAGATAGCACATTATTTACATGAATTAGTTCACTATCTTTCCTATCTACTTTAAAATCAGAGAGGTATCATCTGCGAATAAAACAATATCGCAAAAATCTTAGACCATGCAAGGCACATCATTAATATACGCTAGAAACAGAACAGGTCCTAAAATTGATCCTTGCGGTACACCTACTTTTACCAAAGAACCGGAAGAAGTATTGCTATTTATTCCAACCTTCTGTAGCCTGTCTGAAAAATATAACTGTATAAGATTCAGAGCTTTCCACGAATACCATAGTGTGAAAGTTTACGAATCAGAGTGCGGAAGTCTACCAACATATTTCGCAAACTTTTGCCAAAATTTGTGCCAACTTCTTATATCAATCTATAATGCTCGATACGGGAAAACTGTGCGATGTTGTTGCCAACAGTACCATTGACTCTGTGACTGTTTGTTAGGTGTTATTAATAGCGGTGATTAATGTCTTATGGTATTTTGATGCAAATACATTGGTCTCTACCATTTTCCTGGTAAATGTTTATATATGTTTTGTTACGTTAGTAATAGCTTTAGTATTCCTATGATTGCTCTAGAATTCCAACTTACCAGTTACCGTTGTAACTATTGCCTATTCTGTATAAATGATGGCATGATTAAAAGCGCTCATAGCGAAGTTTTCTTAGCCATTCTTAACCTAGCTGATCGGTTAAGATTGGTTTATCACGCTACGGGGACATATTCCATATATCGCGTGTTCGACGTTGTATTTGAAACTATATGGTCGGATTTATTTATCTGGGTTATTTACCTCCTCTATTCCTAATAATTAAGTTAGCCAATTAAATTGAGTGAACTAGTGAAATTTATTTCAAAATTACAACGAGAGAAAAAGTATAGTGCGGGATTCGAACCTGAGCCATCCACACCTATAGCCTGAGTATGCTCTGACCTCTAAGCCTGTTGGCTTCTCACTGGTATATTAAACTAGATTTTTTTATTATACCACTAAGGTGGCAAACAAGCGCGGCCCGCCTGATGGTAAGCAGTTACCGTTGCCTATAGACGCTAGCAACACCAGGGGTACCTATATAACTTGCGCGTTGCCGACCCTGCCTTCACGCCCTTTTTATCTTTTTTCAAAGAAAAGCCTTCTTTCGTTTGAAAATTTTATCTCGTTTCCAGAGGTAGAATCCAGTTGTAAAATAAAACAGGTTTCGTTTACAACAGGACTAGTGAGAAAAAAAAAACATTTGTGAACTGGCTAACTGTACATACAGTTAGCCACAAATGTAGTAACTATACTACTAAATGTAGTGTACTTCCGTATTTTTCTTTAAAAATCTACATTTTGTTCATGGGACTTCCTTTGTGTTGTTGGTGAAAACATATTGTACTGACCCCGACAATCCTGGGATAAGGATAAGAAGATGAAGAGACTAGAATATAACATTATCGTTGTTTCACCTGTTATTATTAAGCGAGGTCAAAACTGGCGCTTAAGACGCCGATAAGCGCTAAATAGCTCTAATTAAACAGGTTTTTAGCAAAGTACTCGTATATTTAGGTTTTACCTGTACATAAATTATATGTTAATCTTGATCTTATTCTCTAAGGCCAAGTTGGTTCGAAAACACGTTTCTTTAAAAATAATCTATGATAAAAATAAAATTGCATAGTTGACTCTAAACTTGTGCTCGTTTACAACTGGAAAACTTTCGTTTAGACGAAAGTTTTCCAGTTGTAAACAAGCACAAGTTTAGAGTCAACCGTATTTATAAAATCAATGCATTTTTTATAAAATTTTAATTTAATTTTTTATAAAATGCATTGATTTTATAAAAACGGGGAAAACGGCACCCGTACCTCGAACCTGGAAATGTCAAATCAGACGACGCGACGTCTAAAATACAATGGAAGTGTAGCTGTGTGCGTAATATGCATGTGCTTAATTTTCTCTACATTATATTGTCGTAATATAAGAGCAACCCTATCTTCATTTTTTTTTAAATCGAAGTAAAAAGGGCAAGACCTCAAGAGGAACAATTTAATTCAGATTTTAAATAACAAAACTAATGTCGATTTCATTGCCGCTGCCTCTTTCACTCCTACGAAATCCGACAGTGATGGTATTTCAGCATTTGGCATTGTCTTAAGGGACAATTCCCGAAAAATACTGTTAGGTGGATTGGATAATAGATGCGAATATGGTGGATAGATTGGCGTACATCGAAAAATATTTCTACCAACATGCGGGAAGGGCCTTCTTTCTAAGCTACAATCCGTAATGGTTAGCACCAGGCCATCGTTGCTTCGAAAAGCCAATATGTCAGAATATTTCTAAATTTATTATCTACTATATGCAAATGGTTTCACCCGTGTAGAAAATGATGAACAGTGATGATTATGAAAAATATCCTATGTTTTTTCCCGTGTCTTAAACTATTTCCATACCAAATTTCATTCAAATCGGTCCTGTAGTTTTGGCGTGAAAGCGTAACAGACAGACAGAGTTACTTTCGCATTTATAATATTAGTGCAAATACTACTCATCAGATCTCACCCAAATTTAAATGGGACTACATGCAAAGCACCAGATTTTGAATGTAAAAAAAAACAGAAATATCGGTCATCATCATACGGTAACAATACCGTAAAGAGATATGGGGTTAACACACACAAGAAATACAGTCGTAACGAGAACCTCCTCCTTTTTAGAAGTCGTTTAAAAACGGGAGGAATTATATCCATACCTCGAACATGACAATGTCAAATCAGGCGACGTCTCCTGATTGAGTCTCAATAATGTGCGTCTACTCCATGCTTCTATTTCGGGCTTTGACATTCATTAAAACGTATCATATATTATTACAATGGAAGTGCAGTTGTGTGCATTAAATGCTTGTGTATTATTATATTGGCGTGATATAAGAGCGTACGAATGGCCACGAGTTTCTTGCCCGTTCTTCTTGCAGTGGCTCTATATACTTTTTTTCCTGAACGTGGCAGAAAAATGTAGAATATTTGAATATTAAAATTTGTAATTGTAAGAGCGTCGTAGACGAATAAATTGAATAAATTATTTTGACCCTTCCCTATCTCTCTTTTATATATACATCGATGCTATGTGCTAATTCAGGACTTAAACTATCTGTGTTTAAAGCTTCATCCAAATTAGTGCAGCCGTTTCAGCCCGAGGGAGATAACAAACACACTCTAACAAACATTCGCATGTACAATATTAGTGCGGTTATTCATAACAAGTATTTTTTTCTTTCCAGGTGGACGTAGACGAATGCGAGGACATCGCAACAGAGTACAACGTGAACTCGATGCCAACCTTCGTCTTCGTCAAGAACTCGAAGAAGATCGAAGAGTTCTCCGGAGCCAACGTCGACAAACTAAAGAACACCATCTTGAAACTCAAGTAGACATGCACCAGTAGCCGTAGCACGAATATTCGCTTCGTACCAACGTATTCGTACCGTTCAGATGTACGGTACAAACTGTCATTTATTTTGTGCTCTATCACAGTTCAATTGATGTGTACTGGGAAATGGTCCGCGCACGCGATACGATGCGCTATTGCGAATTATTTGTACTACGGGCACTGCTGTCGATTTGTACGCGTGCCGCCATGCATTTCGCCCCTGACAGTCGAGAAATAACGTTTACCCTCATTTGGTGCTTTCATCACTGTTTAAATAAAATGTTTACCATTCTGGTTATAATATTAGTATATATAAATAATTGTATAAACGCTGCGGTATGACAGTAGTGGCCTTAATTCGCATCATAGTTAATGAGAATAGTAGAAAATACCGTTCTATAGACGTTAAACTTGGGGAGCGGATGTGTAACCCGCCTTTGCCGAAGTCCAGGCAATCTTTTGATGGCCAAAATTTGGCATTGTTAATAAGGAAGTCACAAAATATAAGTGACATAAGAACAGCAAAGAGCGCAACTAAAAAGGGGACTTCAGACGGAATCATTATTTCGCGCACTCGTCACAGACCGTGTAATAGTTTCTACGGAGCAATTGTCTGTTTCAGTAGTAACTACCTACTTATTCTATGCTCCTGGTCCTTAAAAACACGCACATTTGTAGTGGTATTTTCATCTGTTTCTAAGAACAATTTTATCTTATTGCCCCAAATTGTCGTTATATAGAGACATGACTGAAAGTGTAGGGCCAAACGATTCTTATACGAATCTTCGTCGGGAGCCACGAATAGAGTGCCCTACTTTATTATGAATTTATTAGTCTAATATCACTATTAACTCGCCTTGGCTCTATTCCAAGAATTCTTTTATCCCTTCAACTGGGGAAAATCGTTTGTTCTGGCCAAGGTTAAATCCTTGCGCATAATGGATAACGAGAAGAATTTCTTTCGTAAATGCGTGAATACAAATAAGTTGTTGTAGCCATGATACAATAATATACTACGCCAGGTATTAAACTCCGAGATCGGATGTCAGGTAACCGGGACACAAGCATGTCAAGCATACTGTCATCACTTCTATCAACGGCTCTCAAACTTTATACCTAATTTGAAAAAAACACTCTTTTTAAACAGACTCTTTTCTAGGAAATGAAAAAAAACTCAATTCACTGCCTCGTCTACTTCTACTATTACATTTCCGAATATAACAAAGAACCATTTTTATGTTTTTTTTATACCAACTCGTATCTAACAGAAATGACCATCATACGGCCCGACCACACAACACACAGTTTGCGAATCTCTGCGCATTGTGCATGAGCGAGAACAAAATAGATGCACATCATAAACGTGCGACGGAGACGGCGATATTTGTCAAAATGGTGGAACCATAGGGAGACAACTTTTTTCATACCATTTTCAGGTTAGGTTGTATCATTCTTTAAGTTCTCATGACAGCTTAATAAAGTTGATGGTCAAATATATCCTTTGGCATACGAGATAAATAGAACAATGAAATTTCATTTGTAAATGAACGATATCAGTTGCGTGTGATAACATGAGTCTGAATGTAATATAAAATAGTGTATACTCGATCAGACGGCGATGTTTCTAGAATAAAGTTGCAAGCCTGTATGGGCAATGCCATCGGATCAAAGGCCTTTGTGAATTTGAAGTGCCCTGCGTCAATAAGGATCTATAGAGGTTATATAAATAAGTACAACAAATGCTTATATTTAACAATATTTGTATATCACGTGTCTTGTACGTGTCTTTCGGCCACAAGTTAAATATCACGTGTATTGTACGTGTTGTTAGGCCACAGGTTCCGGAAGTGGTTGCGATAAGTTAAAGAAAAAAATAGTGATATTTTCCTGTCAGGGGCTTTTTAATAAAAACAATGTGTAACGTTAATGTTAATTGTACTGCATAATGTATGGTCAAGGCAGTGATAGACATCACATTTTTTTTTAAACAGTAGATTAATATTTTTTTATCGCCTAAGTACTGCACCGTTTTGCATGAAATCGCACGATTGGGGTAAGCGTACAAACTCTCGATTATTTTACGTGTATTGCATTATTATGTATGTTACAAAGTATTGTTACTTCAATTAAATATTTTGAAAAATATTCGTGTTTATATTCACTTATATATTTAATATCATCTTCCGTTATCTTTCATAATATAGTTATTTATTGGCTTCCGTGGGTGTCGTATGAGAAGACCAAACGAAAAATACCGTAAGATGGGGCAGCAGCGTTATCTCTTGAACTACTACCTTACACTGCGATCCCCAAGATGCCTACCCAGCGTGGGGATAATGGCAGCCTACCCTCCCTTCTCCCTAATGGGGAAAATAGCCTACCGCTATCGGACTATGTACTGTATCCTGTACATGTGCTGGTGCATACATTTTCGCATAGGACAAACGCGTATAAAAAATTGTTTTGAATAACACAGGAAAAGTCAAGGGTTTAATATATAAATAAGTTGTGTATGCGGGAAATAAATCTGAACAATAATAACTGCATACAGGAAAGATAATCTATGCTAATATTGTAAAGGGGAAAGATTTGCATTTTTGTATGCAACAAATAAACTAAACTACTGGACCGATTGGGATGAAATATGGCATGGAAATATAGACCCGGAAGAGGACATAGAATAGTTTTTATCCAACGTATATTGAAACATAAGTTTATTAGATGACATAAAACTGGAATTAAAATATACTGTGATTGTTTTAAAAATTTAGTAGGTATGTTATCCCATTCAGGTGCACTTTCATTCTTAAGATTCATTATAATATTATGAAGCTCTTTGGGATCTGTTTCTAATAGTACAAATGATGAAGCTTGACTGGAAGGCAGAGTAAAAGCTGAATATGAATAGTTATTTGTTATATTTTGATGAGATATGCTTTCAGCCAGGGATTTACCAACGTTATAGAAGAAAGTGTTTACGAAATTTACCTAGATTCCCTAGGTGAAGTCTTTGTATTAAGCAATGATATGTTTGGTGTTTTTGTAGATTTATAATTATAGTATTCCATAAGGTTTTACGGTTATTTGAAGATTTATTGAGTTGCTCTTTGTTATATTTTCTTTTTAGCTTTTTTATTAGGTTATTGCAATAATATCTGTATCTTCTATAGGTTATCTTAAGTGTATCGTTAAAAGGGTCTGTGCGTAGTTGTCTTTGCATGTTATTTCTGTTTATGATGCAGCGTAAGATACCTTGTGTAATCTTGGGCTTTATTATTTGTTTACTCCGAGGCATTCGTATAGTTATTGTGTTATCTATTAGACATTTTTGTATGGTGATTATTAGTTGTTTACAAAGTGTATTAGGATCATTTTGTGTACGTAAGTTTACAAGGTTTTGCTTAGCGAGATTATTTAGGGCATTTTCATAATTAACAATTATCTTTGACTTGCAAATATTTTTATGTGTAATTTTGGAAAGGCTAAGAATGACCATAGAATGGTCGGTAATAGTAGTTTGTAAGACTGCAACTACCGCGTAGGTTTTAATTTTGTTTATTTTTACAAAGACGTGGTTTAGACAGCTACGTTCTCTCGTAGGTAGGTTATGACCGGGTAATAGGCCATGCACAGATAACATATTTAGATAATTTAATATTTTCGTACCTTTTTATGTTTTCTAAGTATGTATCTAAGGAATTTATAAACAATTCAGCATTATCGTTAGATGGTGATCTGTAAATACATAGAATAATCGTATTATTTATATTAATTTGTAGGCAGGATGCATGATTTAATTTTATTTCTTTTACGATTTTTTTATGTAAATTTCTGACTCCGTCGTTTTTGTTTAAATGAAGTGTAGTGGCAAAAGAGTTGTAGTTCGTTAGGTATGGAATAGGTTTGTTATTTGTTAGTCTACATTCTGTTAGCACAATAATATCTACTTCAAATTTTAGTAGAGTCTGGTTAGATTGTAGGTCATCTAGGTTTTAGTAAATACTTATATTTTGTGAAATTATAGTTATATCAGTAGGTTTAACACATATCTTTTTTGACAGTTCAGTAGTGTCACATTCAAAGAAATACGCAATTTCAGAATTGTCTAAGTAATTCATTTGCTTCTAAAGGTTTATCCATCATATAGTTTTGAATAAGGGAATTTAGTTCTTTTCTATTGGGCTTTGCACGTTTAATTTATATGGCATGTTCATGAAAGATGTAAAAATATAAGTAGCCAAATCATTGTGGTATAGTTTTGTGTTTACTAATAGTAGTGTTTCGTATGATTGTGTGTTATGTTGAAGGGTATAGTGTAAGACAAGATTGATATAAATATACAAAAATATAACAAAATTAACAAAAGGTTTTCTAAGTATTTTACAGTAATTCAGAAAAGTACACTGTATTAAATGAAATAGTCAAGCTGCCTGAAATAGGCTCTGAATCAGATTTTCAGATTTAACTAGTATAATTGGAGTAAGTATTTTCCGACAATCTCACATAAACTCGGTCATAGGATGTCCAGCAGAATTTGTACCCCTTTGATTTAGCGAGGTCCCTGGCAAGGAAAAAAAGACGTGAACCCTTTACCGACAATTGCTCAGCCACAAAAACAGGTGTCTCCTCGTTCTTACTTACTTTTGTTTTTAATATTTTAAGCTTTGGAATTTTTCAGAACGTCAGTCTTGACGATTGTGGAGGAGAATTCAACCACATTTGGTGTGTTTTTCTGCCTATCTTTCTTTTCTTGTACTCTGTAAATGTCTCTTACATCTGCCTTGTTGAAGTTGCAGTCAATTGATTTTCCTAGGCTCAGAACCATATTTATAATAGTTTCTTTATCTTCAGAGTTGTTCTTTGGAACATTCTTAATCTCTATATTAGTTTTACGACTGCTTCTCTGTATTTCCTCAAGCCTTTCCTCTAATAAAGCAATACTTTCTCTATCTTTCATGCTCTGCTTTTCCAGTAACTCTATTTTCTTCGTTTTGTCTAATTACCTGGGTAACAGAGGCTTAATATTACGGTTTGATTTTTGTATTTCTGTCAGAGAAGGCGTAAACAGCTTTTTGAGTTCTGTTTCTTGTTCAGTCATGAACTCTCTCATCATGGCTTTCATCTCTGTTCTATGAGCGCGCAAGTCCTCAATCCATTCAGCTTCTTGCTCGTTTTCCTCTTTGGAAAACGTAGCTCGGAGGTGTAGAATCCGAGCTCATATTAAGTAAGTTACTCTCTGAATGTGACTTGTTGATCACGGACTCGCAAAAATACCAGGCAAATATAAGTGCCGTGGAAGTTTACTATATACGCAGAAGTAAGTCGCCAGACGCGGCGAGCGTTGCCCGTATCGTAGTACTCGGGTAACAGAAGCGATGAGGCAATGTCTAACTGTATTCAGAGAGTGAGCAGGACATACACAAGCGAGAACGAGATGTCTATATTTTAGCAGCGCCTTCCATCAATCGCAGTAAATGTGTGAGCAGGACATACCCGTGCGAGAGAGAGATGTCTAGATGTGTGCTATTCAGTTAGTCGTGACGCCACTTCAAATAGCTGATTGAAACATATACTTACTTGCGTGTGTGTGTGTGCGAGACTTGTTTGCAGAGTAGATTGCGCCTGTTGTAAGTTCTATTGTATGCTTCGGTGCTACGTTACTCCTTACTAATTTATGCACTCCTAGTATTTATGTTTGATTTAATTCATTCTGTTTAATTTTATTTAATAAAATTTACTGTGGTCGGTTTACACGTCTACACCGTAAGGCGGTCCGGGGGGAAGATAATATAGATTTCACATTAAACAAAGCCGTAGGCCCATTCGTTCAGGAGATACAGATGAGCAGCTGCAGACACGTGGTCTCCAGCAAACACGTTGTAATAGGTTTAATACTACTACAGTTTTCAAGTAGGACGCTTTAAATTTTTTGGTGCCAATGTCATAAATTATGCTTTAAATTCCTGTCTATAGTATATAACCACATCCTCAGTCGTTTCATAGGTATATACAGCATGTGTCAGCTGGAGACCATAACGCCAGCTAACACTAATAATCACACATAGCATCGAAGTTAATTTGGCACCTAGTGATAAATGTATTAGTCTACCGCTACCCTATAGCGGTAAGGCATTTTATGAATGTTCATCTGAAAAGCTGTCGCAAAGCACCTAGCGGTGAGCATCGGCTATCTCGTGAGCCAATCATGGTCCTTTAGCTGTCGTTGAGAGCCAATAATTCTAGGTTAGCCTTTTGACCACTCTTCGTTCCCCGTGTTACTGCTAGTAGTGATAATAGCTTACCATCAGGTGAGATTGTGGTCAAATGCTAGCCTATCAACAAAAAAACTAAGAGACTAGGCATGGGAGAACCAGGTGGAACACAGACGTTCACCGCGAAGAAGCCCTACCACTACCATTTTACATGGTAACCGTTTGGCGAGCGTTTTAGTTCTTTGGTTTTTAGAAAATATATATTTTTTATTTAACACCTAGATTTTTAGAACTTATATCTATTTAAAACAAGAATTGTATGACAAATTTTTTATGCCTTGTATTATCCACACAATAAATAAAACAAACACCTCATTCAAATGTTTCTTTATTTAAATATTTACATGAAATTAAGTATTCGGATAATTTAGATTTACAATAATTGAAATAAAATTAAGATACAGCGTAAGAAAGATACAGGATGTAGGCTAATTAATACTTTATGCTTAAATTATTGCATTCAACCAAATGCAGATAAAAATAAAATATATATATTTTTTTAAATAAATTATTTGTGATCGATCGATGAAGTCTTGTATATTGTCTACGATGCTATTTCGATACTTCATGGCACCTATTAAAAAAGCGTGAAGAATCGACCATCCAGCACGGATCAGAAGGAATGCTTTCCATATATCTATCCCACTCTGACACGCGGAATCATAAGGCGGTAGCGGGAGAAACTAAGATTCTGTCTGTTCCGTGCTGACTAGTCAGTACAATCCTAGGCTCTAAACAAATAAGTATCCTGAAAAACACGAACATTTTCTAAATAACTTAAAAAAATGTCTTAAAACTGGGTTATTCAAAATTGGGTTTAATAAACTAGATATAAAACTGTGTAATCATTACGAGACAGAGAAGAAACAACGATATTTATGTTTAATATTAAATACATACGTGTTTACGTTAAAATTGAACTTAACTGGAGCCAGCAGGCCATAGATCGTATTTCTGGTTCACCACAAAAATATAGTTAAGCAATATATCTATCAAAGGACACACAATGGTTCCCTTTAAAAAATATACACCTTAATATAATCGGTAGACTAAATAACTCATTCATTAAATCAAATTATTTTTGAGCATTTTAGTAAATAATACGGGATAACTCATATCAATAAATCAAATAGCTCCGGCTATAGTTTCGATCACATCCGATGGTCTATTGAATATAAAAACTACCCTATCAGGGTGCCCACACATAATGCCAAAACGAATTCACCGGCTTTCCCGGATTATTTCGCCAAAAATCCCTCACTAATCATTGAAATAAAAAGCCAATAATATCTATAATCAAAATGATTTATATTATTTTGATTTTTAGTTATTTTATTATTGTTATTTGAAACAACTGTAATCTATTACTAAAGATATGATTTTTTTAAATAAATGTATATTTTTTATAGTTTTTTTTTTTTTAGTCTTTTAGTCTGTTCAAAAAGAGTCTCCCTAGAGCACGAAATATATACCTCATATTACATTTCTTTTAAAAATTTAAATATTTTAGTACGAAGGGTCAACTATTTTAATTAAAATATGTTTGATGAATTTTATTATACATAAAATCACGCCTCTTTTCCGTAGGGGAAGGCAGAGACCACAGATTTCCACTTACCACGATTCTTACATATCTCTTTCGCATACATCTACACTCATCAAACCTTTCATTCATAAGCATCGGTTTAGGGTACTCCTGACCTAGGCTTTTTTGTCACTACATCATTCCCTTATCACACTATTCCTTATCCTGTCCGTTTGACTCCAATCATACTTCTTAATGCTCTCATCTCCACTGCATTTATTCTACATTCATACTTTTTCTGCCATACCCAACTTTCACTACCATAGTGTCGGAATCAACACTCATATGACAATCACTGGGAATTAAACACTGCTCTTTTAACAATCATTAGAACAAAACATTTTTTTCTTTGACTTTCCCTGACCACCTTGAGCTTCCTTTACTTTCCAGAAAGTTGACACATGTCTATGATAGCTACAAACACGGCACGAAAAGTATGCTTTTCAACCATATAATTTAAAAACTAACGGTCAATATAGGGTCTTCTACTTCATGACTTTGCAAGTTTCACTGTCCTAGCGTATTATTATGATTTCAGTACCGAATTGTATTGGCTTATATTGGTTGAGCTAAATAATTGGTTTTAGATTGTTCGGTTTTCAAGTCGTCTTATTTGTTCAGAGCCATAAATTAAGAATACAGTAAAATATATGACAAGTGCAAATTCTTGTGATAATTATGATTACATGCTAGAGGAAGAAGTGTTATTATAAATTTATAATATTGTCCAAGTGAAATAGTGTTTCATTACTATTTATGATTCAAAAAGTATTTCTAAAACTGCTTAAATAATTACTCGATTATTCCTTAGGAATCGGGGTTATTACCATTATATTTATTAATTATTTCAATTTATCAAAGTCGCCGGCAACATTGCCTTAAAAAGTGTCCCTTGAAGCTCTGTCTATATAGAAGTTATAATGTTGTATATTCTATATAATCACTTCAAGATAAACGCTAAAAAGATGCTATGTCTCGAGCTACCTATACCCAAATAATTTCTGGACACGTAGAGAATGTAGCATGTCATTGGCATACATTAAAAAAACACATTGTTTTCTTTAGAATCGAGAAAGGAACGTGCAATGAACCGGCAAGATGTCATTCAATTAAAATTGTGTTACGGTTCACGTCGAAGCTATGATTGTTGAACATTTACAAAATGTTTGTGAACAAAATTTCTTCTCTTTAGTGGTAATGAAACCTGGAACCCGGTAAGTAAAAACGTTGACTCGAGGTGAGAAATTTTGTTCTATTCTATGATGACATTTGCTTAGCACGCAATATTGCAAATACATTTGTTAAAAGTATTTAACCACACATAAAAATCTCATATTTGAGGTAAATAAACACGGAATAACTTTTTGGCGCTTCAGCGGCCGCTGTTGCGGTATGCTCGCTTCGCTTGCACCTTGGTGTACTAGTAACCTAAAGCTCCTCCACGCTTCGCTCATCATCGTACCTATACATTGAATTTATTAAATGTATAGATTATTAATAATTAATTTATTTAATGATGCATTAAAATTCAAATTGAAATAAAGGGGTAAATATTAAACATTTCAGATTGGATTTGAAATCAATAAGTATTTGTGATTATATTAATAAGATTTTAGGTGTGGTTAATTGACGTGAATGTAAACATTTCCCAATTATAAATAACTCGTAGAATCTATAGTTTTGATTGTTAACATTCCGGTCTTTGCGTACATGATACTTGCAAGTTTTAGAAATACTGTTTTCAATCATGTAAACAAAGCGTTTACCTTAAGTTTTAATTTATAAATACTATCCCAATAGTCATAATAATTGCAATTTTTATTTAATATATTCATGCAAAATCTACACTATTCGATACAAATTTTGCCATAATAATTTTAATAATACAATTTTTACATGCTAGGGACAATAATAATTATATATTATCAACATTTGTTATTCCGTTAGGATTGTATTTTTTTTTGCCTTGGTTTCTTAAGATTTATATAGAAATTGACTGAGGGTTATTTTATGCTTGGTTCATCATCTATTTCATGGCGACACTGTCCATCTTCATCAATATAATATTGATAAAAATGTTGCTCAGATAATACGGATATTTTATTTCCAAACTTATGAAACAACTCTAAAATGGCGCATAAAGGGCAGCCATAATGAAATATTTGACAGCTGTCATCATAGATGACAGTGATGACAGCTGTCATTGTGTCCGTGAGTTGGTAATAGTTTCACAGAAAATTAAATATACTTTGTTTTTGCATATTTTATTTGATGGCGGAATGTAGTACAAGCACGTGTATTATATCATATAATGTAGAAAATAATATGATTAAACATTGCCATAGAGACCATTATAAAAAAACGCATTAAATTTAATTTTCAAAACACTATCAATAAAATTAAAATATTTAATCAATGAAGCTCCTACACATATTTTGATAAAAATATAATAATAATACACCATATTATACGATTCAATAAACTAGTTTCACTAATTCAAAAATATATTGACTAAAATTGGACATTTTTCATTTATTTCTCGGCTGATAAAAATCGAATTAACATTTACAAGCAGATCTTTGGACGATTATTTTAATCTCAGTTTGAAAAAAAGAAACTAAATGTTACAAAAAAAAAACTCAATACGCGGGTAGACATAAATAAATCTAAAAAAATCTCATTCCTTATTCATAAGAAAGTAACTTTTCGCTTAAAAATAACATAATACGTCAAAATTGTCGTAATAATACATCGACGGTCGTACAAAACAAAAAAAAGACTAGATTGTAAAAATTACATACAAAATATTGCTTAGTGTTAGTATTTATAATCATAAATTAATATGAGATTTTATTCGCGTCCTCATTCAAATTAATTAACAGTTAAAATTATATTTCATATCTATTTATTTATATAAAGAGAGCATAATAGCCAAAGTATTTCATCATAAATAATCTAGTGCTCCTAAATATCGTCAATTAATTTTAAAAGTAAGCCATACAACTGGTTTCAATAAATCTTTTATATTTTATTTTAAATTATAAACTAAAGAAGCAGGCTTTACAACGCCTTAATAAATACGAGTATCACTGCTATTCGATAAAGTTTAGTTTTGCGTTGAAATTAGTACAGCGCCACCTATGTTCCGAAATGCGTACCAAAACGTATGTAATACATTGACATTTTGACTATACATTTTCGCCATTCAGCACAAAGTCATTATATAAAAAAATACTTTTGTGATCTTATTTTGAAATAAATTTATATAGTGTATTTAAGAGTTCTGTTAACTTAGGCTCTTAACAATCACATCTCAAGAACGAGATCTTAAGGGTAGTGTTCGTGGCGCTTTCCATAAAGAGGTAATAACGTTATATTTTAAATTCAAGTGTACTAACTAGGTGTAATTTTGCATGCATATTGCTAAGCCTAATATCTATGCTTACGGTTTGTCAATGTTGCGATTGATTATTTATTTTATACCTTAATGTGAAAATAAGATAACCCATACAAAACGATTAATTCGTAAAATATTTTTGAAAATACTTAATTTTATCTTTTTTTTCTTATTGCTGATAGGTAGTCTTTGACCACAATCTCACCTGATGGTAAGTGACGATGTTGTCGAAGGTGTTAACAGGCTTAACCTAGAATTACTGGCTCTCAAGGACAGCTGCCGGAACACACCGTTCGGTGCTTGGCGACAAAATTTCAAAATCCACTTGAGGGTGGTAGCTAGTCAGGCGGGCATTCACAAAAATGCCCTTTCACCACGCGGTGAAGCTCAAGCCAGCGGCGGGATTGGAACCATGGACCTGCTGCGCGGCAGTCCAAAGCCACTGAGCTATCACTGCTTCAAAAACTGGCAAACCCGAAACATAGATTAGGTTTAAGGTCACGCAAGCATAGTTTCACCGAGTTTGGACACTTGGTGCTTAAAATATGACGAAACTACTTTTTAGGGTTCCGTACCCAAAGGGTAAAAACGGGACCCTATTACTGAGACGACGCTGTGGGTCCGTCCGTCTGTCACCAGGCTGTATCTCAATAACGGTGATAGCTAGACAGTTGAAATTTTCACAGATAATGTAATTCTGTTGCCGCTATAACAACAAATACAAAAAGTTGGCCAAGTGCTAGTCGCACGTTAAAACAAAAAAAAGGTTAACATATGAAGTCTAATGTTGTTAGAATGGTACGGAACCCTTCGTGCGCGAGTCTGACTTGCACTTGGCCGATTTTTATGGAAAGCGCCGCGTGCCTTAAGATCGGTATCAACTTTGAGATGCATTTAATATAACGAAGCTAAAAGACCTCAAAGACGTTAATAAAATCCAAAAAGAGACTGGCTGGTTGATTTTGGCAGCGCGCCAGCTTTCCATATTAGCAGTTTTTCTTTTTACGTGAATACCAGTAAAACTGTATTATTCTTTGTGTTGCTTGGTTAGGCCAATTTCATTTTACATTTACAATGATCCGTATCTAAATTATATTTAAGAGTATTATACATACACAAAGAACTTTTTTACTGTTTTTCCTTAATCGATGAGAATGATCTAGCATTTAATATCGTTTTATGAAATATCGAGGAGAGCTAGCAGTTTCAACTTTTTACATATAAAAAAGTGGCAGTGGTATATTCGTCAAAAGTTACATTTATTTAATCATATTTGACACAAGCGACATCTATTGTGTAGATTGGTACATCAACGCATGCAAGAAATTATGTAATCTCATTTTGTTTATTTATCATGCTAGACATTTTAATCAAATTTGTTCGCAAAATAAATAGAGATTAAATAAAAATGTATAACTATTATTCCCATCGAACGCCATTTTCAATAATTTTTATTGAAAACTGCATCCAATCAAAAATCTTCCTATTAGCGATTTAAATACAATTTTGGTTAATTATTTCTAAAGCTAGCTTACTATATGTTTTGGAGTCTAATTGACCTAAAAGACCTGGTTAAGGTCCATATGTATAAATGCGCCTGTGTAAAATAAGGAAAATTAATGTTAGAGTAAAACAGAAAACATTAAATCTTTCCAAAGTCTACGATAGAAAGAGGAGCAGAACAAATTTAACAGTAATAATTCTCAATTGCATGCGTCGCCATATCAATTGAATATTGTTTGTCTATAGTTTAAATTCCGCATTTACAAAGGCGCATTTAAAAACTTTGCAATAAAGATAATACTTATTATCATAACATGGAAGGTACCGTATATAATTTAGTAGTGTGCAGAACACTTCGCTATTAAATATATTGCAAATTAATTACATATTTGTAATAATAATTATTATAATCAACTTTAAATCTCTTAGGAACCAAATATCGTTCTGATAAATTATAAATTTATATTTAGTTTTTAATGTGTTTTACAAAAGCGTTTGGATAACTTTTGCTGCGGTGTTTATAAAAGAATGTTATTATTTACTTGTAGGACCTTTTTGCAAATACCAAATTTAGATTTCACTCTTAAATGCATGTTTTTTTCATTTAAAAAAATATATTATATGACGAAAGACAGACCAACATTTAGGGCCTGTTTCAGAATGTTCGAGTAAGTTTTCCGGTTTTACTAGAACATATTTAATAAATAAAACACCATCTTTGCGTTTCACAGTCATCGATTTAGTCTATCCATCGGTTAAAGCTTGAAACGTGCTGCATGTCAACAGTCATTTTTATCATTCAGTTTTTTTATGTGTTGCATAGCAACCCGAAACTTTATTAGGACATTCTGAAACGGGCCCTTAGTATAATATATTTTTTATTTATGGGGTGGCATTCAGGAAACAAAAACGTTAACTGACGAAGAAATCACTGACTGAATAAAATTATATATATAATTGCTAATATCGTCTACACGTCCTACGTGATTAAGAGGATAACATTCCTTAAATATAGAAAGTTAGATTTTTATTCAATCCAAACGGCATACATTTTATATATATGTTTATTCCATCCACTTTTGTAATACACAATAAACGCATAAGCATACTAAGCTCGTTGCATTTAATATAATATATTTAAAGCACGTAAATATTATTTAAGCGCGTCGTCTTGGCTTCACGTATTATGCTATTTATTTTCACAACTAAATTAACGCTTGGGTATACGTGAACAATGTAAGCTTGTTTGATATATTTATTACATACATTTAACGTAGAAGATGCTTGAACTGTTATCATAGCGTAGGCAATGACAACTATCAAAAATACAAGATGGCGGATTCAAGAGAGCGGCCATACAAAGTGCTTTGACACAAATGGCGCCTCACAGGCAATCTCAAGAGCTATGTATGACAGATGTCAAAATAATTGAATGATCGTACTGAAGCTTAAAGTTTTTGTGATTTCATCTTTCGGAGGAGCATACATTATAGACGCTACGTGGTAAAGATTTTTGGCAGTAAATACAATACAAAATTTATATAGATCTGTCCCCAATTAAAAATTCTATACTATGCGTACTGCTGGAATGCGGGCCTATATTCTAGGTAAAGATTATAGAACAAGATTGCAAAAAAGGTTCAGTCAAAGTTTAAAATATTATTTGTAAGGATAAATCTAAGCAACCTAGTTATTAGAGCAGCTGTTGTAAGCGCTCAAGATATATTAGAGACGCTTCCAGATGTTTTTTTTTAATCATTTCGTTATATTTCTTTTTTTATATATTTTGTTAGTTTAAAATCAAAACGATTTTCATGAATAATACATTTAAAAAATACCATTTTCATATACTACCATAGTATATTGTGACAGTAATTCACAAAAAGAATACCTATTAATTAACAAGCATCTTATCAATAACGCAATGATATTTGTACCTTCAGAATAAGAAGTAAAAGTTTTTTTTTTTTTTTATTCCTGATAGGTTAGCCTTTGACCACAAAGTGATATTTATCAAACAAGCCTACATCAATTGGACGAAGGTATACATACAACCAACGTAAAGCCAAACAAACTTGGTAAGTCACAACTAAAGCTCAGTTTATATAGGCGCAGCACACGCAGACGTCATAACACAAAATAACGTTACTAGTAAAGGAATATAACGTAACCAGTTACGTAATATGACGTAACTTACAGAATTATAGCGCGATGCAAAGTTAACGGCGGCTGTGAAGTTAGGCGCAAGACGCTGCGCAATTGCATTTTCGTATGACGCATGTGTAAACGAACAATAACCTTCACATGTTAACTGCAGCGCACTTTACGCCGCCATTAAGATGGCGTCGAATTATAATATAACGTAAACAACCTAAGTTCAACAGAAGCACGCGTAGAATCTCGACATGTCGATCGGCCACGACGCGTTCTGGACTTGACTTCTGAAACGAAATGCGCGGATGTTAATTTACACAGCCAAGTTCTTAGAGGCAAATTTATGTATCTCGCCTTCATTGTCAGTATGTATGTGTAACTTTTCTGTAGGTTTTTTTAAACTGGAAATTTAACTCTGTTGAAAAAAGAATTAGTAGCAATTAAGAGGTGGAACAAGAACTTTTTAGCTAAAGTGCCACAGGCTGTATTGAAGAGCCATATCACTGCTGTGATGATTTTATAGTAGCCGTATAGCTAAATCTTACCTGTAGCTCCATTTGCAAACTATAAATATTTTTATATAATCTCATTCGGTAATATTCTAATTATGAAATGAAATACAAACTTTTATTGGCATATTTTATATACATACTTCTTTAAGAAAAAATATAATGAAAGCATTATTCTCCTAACAAAACAATGCTTTAAAACATTTTTTAATTATTAACGTACAGTGTGTCCCGACCAAGGAGGTTTCAATTCAATTTAAGTATATACATTATCTATGGTGCGCAACGCGCTGGTTTTTATATTGCATTTTATTTCATGTAGCTACCTATAGGCATGAGATCAAATAAAGTAGTGTATGCAGCTGCATATAATTAGGTATTAAAACACTCGTGTAATCTTATTATGAAAACTACACTCATGTTTTAATACCCTCTATTATATGACAGTTGCATAAACTACTAAAAGGAAATACTTGATATGAATACCTCTTTGCATAGTTCTTGTTTATGCCAGCACTCTAACCCTTTTTTACGCGAACTTTAGGCACAATATGACATAGTAATGATCTCAGTAACAGTCCGGAGTCAGGAACTGTACCCGATAGATGGCAATGTTTGTTACCTACCTAAAAACATCAATTTGTATTAGAAATGTTAATGGTTTTCTGGTTTTACTCAATTTCATAAAAGGGTCGTAGTATAGCGCTTGGATGTCGCGAAATATCATTTAAAAAATTCCTGAGTAAATTCTCAGGGAGAAAGTGGATCAAATCCTGAAAAAGATTTGATATTTACTTAGTTAGTGAATATGCGAGGTACAACCCATCTTCAGAGAATTGAAAACATGTTTAAAACCACAACTGATGTACAAAAAAAACCCAGCTTGTAATTAACACTTTTCCCAGATACGAAACACACAGAGTCATATAAGAAATATATTTTCAGATATTAATCGCCAAAGCTTTAGAATGCTTATATGGCAGTTGAGGTAAAACTCAAAATGTCAAAGGTTACATTTTACTTAAACGTTAGACAACCTTAACAGAATTATTTTAACTTATGAGCGAAAATAGAGACTCACCATCAAGGATCCATGGGATGATGCGGCGAAGCTCCGCAGCTGCTATCCTCAGAGTGGTGGGTCTCGTGCTCCGTCGCGACCTGCTCGAACGTCGAGAACTACTCAACGGCAAACAAACATTCATCAACATTTTACAACAAAATACACTGACAAACATAAAGAGGAGCACCATGCAAAACGATTACAACTTCCAAAATGTTTGAAAAGGTGTGTCAGTTGGAAGAGTCCAAGGAGGTTGGTTTCTACTATATGATGGGAAATACGCTCTTCTAAACGTAACAAATGGATTTTTAACAAATCCCCTGGCAGTTAAGAGCATATATACAAATACAGTTTTCAAAATGTAAACCAATTTCGCTGTTCTAGGACGCTGAGCAACACATCACCACTCACCAACAGGTGAGACAGTGAAAAAGCTAGCTTCTCAGCTATAAAAAAAACCTATTAAGCTCTTGGTTTTATTTACTAGTTTAACCCACGACATCTTTATGAACGGAAAAACAATCAAATACACGGTTGTTTGTCTACTTTGAACAGTCATAAATAAAGTGACAAGTGCTAAATACCTGTCAATATCTTAAAGACTATAGTTCAAAGTAGAAAAACTACCGTGTACCTACATAGGTGCAAGGTAGTTTTTCTACTCACCTACATCACCGATAGTTGATCAAAGGATCTCGCGATACATCACCATTCACCACTGTTGCGACATAATCAATCTAAACAAGTATATGCCGGTGGATGATATATATCCCGTTTTTAATATTACTTATACTACATGAGACCTTGAAAGTTAAAAAAAATAATATTTCTAAGGAGTAAAATATTAATAAAGCATGTCCTATACGTTTGCATCTTGGTGTAAACGCGGGGTGTGCGCGAGTACATTATGTAGTGTGATATTTTTTTCATTTTTATTAACTTTATTAACGATCTTTATGCCAATACACAGAATACAAAATTTATCATATATTTTATATGTACACCTACAAAACTACACATAATTTGACATGCTCAGAAATAATATTTAACTATTCGATGCTATATAATAGTCGTAGTTCGGTTAAATGAATGAATTATTTGATTAATGATGAATAATTGTAATCGTTTGAATAGATTAAAGACCAACGGACACGTTTCACCGTATCAAAGTCGCCGTTGCGTTTGGCCCGTATCGATGCAATGCCGATAAGGCGGTTTGTCGTGCGTTGTAGGAGTACAGTAGTTCCTCACAAAGACACTGAACGTCTTGAATTGGCGATGTCAAGACGTTGCCTGGTGGATCAGTGTGCATTAACCATCAATCTCAAGATAAGGAGTTCTCTGTACTCAATCTGCGGCATGCTCAACTTTTAGAATAAACAATAACCAAATAAGGGCCAATTTCACCAAACTAGCGTTTAACTATACAAGGATAACTTCAATCTATGTAACCAACAGTAGTATAATAGACCTTTGTCACCATACACGTCCAACAATGTTGCAGTACTTTAAATTGGCTACGGTATTGACTTTGAAACCAGGCAGATGGCTGAAGCAAACGGAAAAAATATCCAAGGCTAAAAAATATATATTTGGATGGCACTATAGCTCCATAAACTAAAAACCAATATGGCCACTTTGCTACAGCTGATAATACATACATATACTTCTATGTCCACGCTCCTGCCATATGTCATAAAAGTCCAAACCAAGGAGTTTTCTATTTTCACGTGACGAATCCAACAAATTTAAAATCTACTACTAGGTCTTACGTTCTTTGATAGCAAAGGCCACCACATTTTAATGCTTTATAGTATAAAGTTATCAGCGTCTTAATTTAACCCAAGATTGGTGAAGTTAGCCCTTGGCATAAAACAGCTTATATCATAGTTACTTATTTGTTTACTATCTTACCTCCACGAGATGTTTCTTCTATTGGAGGCAACACAAAGATTTAATTTTTATTTTATAAAATGTACATATATATCATATTATATACTTATAGAGACAATACAAATACACATATTATTGTATATAAGGAGCCTTTCCAGCTAAGCTGTGCAAGAAAGCGGAGCAGTGAACAAGAAAAAAATCGACCAATAACGTTTCTTTATTTACTTGTGTACCCTGTGAAAATGAAACAGTTTTATTGGTAGACTTTTTTCTTTGTATATTCATTTGGAAAGGTATCTGAAGGAAAGAGAAATCAACATTGCTATGACTAGTCACTCTCTTACTCTTATAGCACTTGAATAATATTAAGGTTGCTTTAAAAATACAAGCTTAACCTTTGCACCTATTAAAATGTGAAAGCTTTCGCCTTTATGATTCTTACAATCAGGCGAAATTGGTGAAATCTATATAACAGAAGAGCAATGAATTAATTCTTCAAGAACGAGGATATTTGCCGAAGAACAAAGTCACCGACATAGCTTACAGAAATTTGCTTTTTTACTTTTTTGAAAAAGTGGCAATGGGCGCGCCACATTGCTCGACAAACCGATAACCGATAGGGAAGAAAGATCCTCGAGCGGTTACCACATTACAGCGGAAGACGTAGGGTTGATAGCCCCCATTAGGTGAACTGACGATAACGTAAAAGTCGCAGGTAGCCCAATGGTTACAAAGTGGCTAGTAGCCGTTCATTGTGGCGTTCTATGGGGAAGGCATTTGTTCACCAGTGGGCGTCTGATGAAGAAGAAAAAAAACCTACCACTTAGGTTAACCAACTTGACATCAGATATGGCAAATAACCCAGCCAGAACAACTTTCGACGCGTTTCGTCGCTAACACAAGACATCAATACGAAGAGTTGACTTGCAAAGTGCCCGGACTAAATAAACGCGTTAGTATTAGGACGTCAAGCATAGCTCAGTCAGATCTATCACTCAATATTAATATATGTTAGTAATAAAGCCGTTTTGAATGCGAGTTATTCTCACCGGGATCACATCAACATACATTACGAGTACTTGTAAGAGAACATGGCAGGCATAGCAATATAGTTTGTCTCTTTCCTGTTAGGGTGCATACCACAAATGTGCGAGGGAGATGTGGTGTGCAAGGAAACAATCCCCCAATCAGATCGCTTCATTTTTCTAGCCTCGCTGAACTCAGCGATTTTATTGGTGGATTTTTTCCCTCGCACATATGCAATAGATATGCATTGTTAGAAGGAGCATACATTATTGTAACATTTGTAATGACCTTTACCTTAAGTACGTCGTGTAGGGAGCTCATACTGCCCAGACTGAGCGGGGTTATTGACCTTTCCAATAGCAGCGACCCACTGCCTTGTGACCCGCCTCCAATCGATCTATAAAACAAAAATATTTTACATAATATAAAAAAAACATAATAATTGTTGTTTATTTAAATGTTATTGATTAACTGGCAAGACACTCATGATCGAAGCACGCGGGTTACGAGCATATCAAATGCTCATCGGGAGTAGTGCGCAGGTACGTCTGCGAGCTCGCAGGATTCATTAATATTTAAATAAGCACCTTTACAAATTGTAAGAGCAAAACATTATCATGACTAGTGGGAATCGAACCCGAAGTGGGACGATTCGTGCAGGCCTGACTCACTCCGCCCTTTATGTACGTCGCTACATGTACATCGGCGTGTCCGTCTGTACGGGATTATTGTACGGTGCGTGCCGCGTCAGAGGAGATCAGAGCTATGCGTGCACATGCGATAGAAAGAGATACACCTTGCAGGTTAATATAAATATTAGGTGCTCCGTCTAATCTTGCCCTAATTGTATTATTTTAACCGTCATAGGGACGTTGTCTGATATTTGTATTACTGATTATGCATTACTGTATGCTGTTGCGCAATTCAGTAGATAATCCCTCAGCACCATCTCGAGTAAGCTACTATGTTCCGCAAAACTACACTAGCGTAGGTGAGCGTCGTCGGCACCATCTGTTGGCATTTTCTAGCAAGTTACGCACCCGATATGCCAATAATGCGCCCACGGCAAGGGCAGTAAATCTTATTAACTGTTTCGTCAACGAGGTCCAAAATGTCGACATCCATGTCGATCCCTTTGGAACTATTTATAAGAATATTATATTTTGTCTAAAATTGTAAACGTTTTGGCTCCTTAGCTGTAAGTTTACTTTTTGTAATAAATAAATAAATTTAAATATGTTAAGAAACTTTATAGCATATGATTCAAATAAATATGTTAGCCTTTGACCACAATCTCATATCACGTGGGGTGCCAGGCTATAATTGCACCCCTTTAAACCTTCCAGTGGGAGACGTAAGAAGCGACGAAGGGAAAAATACGTCAGGTGGACCACACGCTATAATATATAATAGTACGGTATAAGAACAAACAATACATGTATACCTTTTACATATACGTGTACATAGGCACGTAGTAAAATAGTATTATGCTAATACTACGTAACTTATGTTTGTAATGTATTCAATTGCTTTAGTTATAGGCACTATTTGTACATACATAGCTGTAATATCATTTGAGGACAAGATCATTACTCTAGGCCACGTAACGCGTCAGAAGAGATAAGAGCTACGCGATAGAAAGAGAGGCACCTTGTAGGTTACTATAAAAGTGAGGTACTCAGCGGTGTGCGATCTGAATTGCTCTTTATTGTGTCGTAGCAGAGTTGCTTATTTATTGAAACGTCTTTGCGGAGAGATCCTTCTCTACCTAGTTTACTGCTCTGTCTTTTTTAGTCTGTGGTATGGTATTGTATGTATGTAAGGTATATATAAAATAGTTATTTTTTTTTATTTTTTTTCATGATTGATAGGTTAGCCTTTGACCACTATCTCACCTGATGGTAAGTGATGATGTGGTCGAAGTTGTTGTTCAGGCTAACCTAGAATTACTGGCTCTCAAGGACAGCTGCCGGAACACACCGTTAGGTGCTTGGCGACAGATTTTCAACTTGAGGGTGGTAGCTAGCCAGGCGGGCATTCGCAAAGTGCCCTACCACCATGCTGTAACGACTGCCATCCTAAGACAACAACCGGGACCGACGGCTTAACGTGCCCTCCGAAGCACGGAAGCGCTCAGTAGTAATGTCACCAGCGGTCACCCATCCAACTCATGACCGCGGCGGACGTTGCTTAACTTAGCTGATCGATTCAGAATGGTTAAGCAAACTTCGCTACGAGCGCTTCAAAAATATTATAGTATGTGATGGCATACTATGAGTATGGGTGTTGTATAGTATGGCATGGTACGTTACGGGTATAGAATAGTGCGGTACGGGTATGGTATAATACGATATGCACATGGTATGGATATAGTATAGTACGGTACGGTATTAGTATAATATAGTGTTATAATAGTACATTATATGTATGTGTGAGTGTTTGGTATACCTCTCCATGGTCCTGTGATGCGAGAGGGGGGGTGAGGGGGGCGCCTCGGGCGCGGGCGGGGGGCCCTCCCGCGGCCGTCCGCTGCGCCACGAACCTGTCACAGGATAAACACTTTGTATTATACTAACATTAACGAATTGAATACCGTTCTCAGAGACAACAATTAAATTTTAACAAGCATTGAATAGTTCTTGCTGTATTGCTTTTGACAGTATTTAATTCTTATTAGTATTAATAAACTTCACGCAACCTATCTTCGAACTTTCTCTACCCCTATCTGTCTGCATTGATACTTGCAGCTCTTTTAATTATATGTTTAACATACCCCCTCATAACATGTCCATAGCGCGCCTGTCTATTACTCCTCAACTTTTCTGCCTCTGTTGCTACTTACAACCTTCATCTGATATATTAATTTCAACATTGTTCAATTCTAGTTTTCAAAACGAATAATTTCTCTTCAAGTATCGCAACTTACATGATCATGGTACAAAAAATCACGAAACTTAGCTATAAAAACGAAGAGCTGTTAAAAACCGTAACATAATGTTGTCTTAGGTTTTCGCGATTGTTGCACATAGTAATTAAACAACTTTAAACGGTTTAAATCGCGTATATTTTTCATTATTTTATCCCGACGTTTCAAACACTTTGCAGTGATCGTGGTCACGGGGTGACTCACCCCGGGCACCACTACTATGTTAAAAACCGGTTTAACAAATAAAGAATTGAAGCTAAAATGACCCCGCTACATCTCTCACACGCACATTATAGAAAGCAATAGTGTGCGCAAGTACAACGTGTAGCGGCGTATTTTCCGACGATTATTTTCTTAAATAAAATAAAAATAAAATAATTTATTTCGGACACAAAATCCATAGCAGTGTCAGTACATTGTATTAAAACTAAGTTAGTAAACCAAAAACTACAATTTATATAATACATACATTATTTAATCCTACCCGAGACTATGCCAACCCAATGCTTTTGGATTGGGCAGTCCAGCCGGGCAGCAATCATTTGCCAAATACTGTTGGAACTACCACGCATGCGATGGAACATTGAGGCAACCTTTTTCTTATAATTGCATGGAATCCGTCTACTCCAGCACTGGCAAACATCCTTGATGCACTGCAGTGGCGTGGCAGTCCCATCAGCATTCTAAATGCATCTTTATACTGCACTCTGAGGGCTGATATAAACCGGTTTATATTATTATAACTGTAATAACGTATGCTCCGTAAATTTCAAAATTACGAGAGAAAAAAATATAGTCATGTGTGGGATTAAAACCCGCGCCCAACCCATACGATGGTTAAGAACGAGAGTACAAAGAACAAAATCACCGACATAGACTTATGAGTCATAAGTCGTGGTAGCTTAGCAGTTCAAAGCCCGCACATGACTTAAATTTCTCTTTCTCTCCTCTAATAATTTTATAACCGATTATATTATTGTAAAGTTTTATTTTCCAACAACTTACCGTTATATGATCCAGTCCCGTGCGATATCGTCAATGGAGAAGTACGTTTACTGCTCTCTCTACTGCTGTACATCTGTCACAAAGATAAAAACAATCAGATTTGAGTTTTTAAGGAGGTAATATTCCTGAAGTGTTGATAAACGCGCCGAAGATCCATGTTTCAAATCCCGCCGCGGATTTGAGCTTAACCGCATGGACGTAGAACCTGCCTAGCAAGCTACCACTTTCTAGTTGAAAAATTTGTTGCCAAGCACCTAACGGTTTTTTTTTTTTTTATGCCTGAAAGGTTAGCCTTTGACCACTATCTCACCTGATGGTAAGTGATGATGTGGTCGAGGATGTTGTTCAGGCTAACCTAGAGTTACTGGCTCTCAAGGACAGTTGCCGGTGTGCTTCTGCAGCTGTCCTTGAGAGCCAATTCCCATTCTTGAAAGCCTGTTTAACACCTTTGGCCACATTGTGCTCTTAAGCGAGATTGTGATCAGAGGCTAGATAAAGCTAGCTCACGTTTTCGTCGCCACAGTCGCTTGGGCCATAATAGTCCGTATAGGCTTATAGGCTCGCGGGAACTATGATCGCAAAGGGTTAAAATCGAATAGCTAAGCAATCAGTATGCTTATTTGTATAATCATCTATATTACCAAACAGTCAAATGTAATACAAAGCGTAGTAATTAAACAACTTTAAACGGTTTAAATCGCGTATATTTTTCATTATTTTATCCCGACGTTTCAAACACTTTGCAGTGATCGTGGTCACGGGGTGACTGCAAAGTGTTTGAAACGTCGGGATAAAATAATGAAAAATATACGCGATTTAAACCGTTTAAAGTTGTTTAATTACTATGTGTAACAATCGCGAAAACCTAAGACAACATTATTGTAATACAAAGCGTCCTAATAGTGAGATTATGAGTTCAATGGATGATTCGCACATCTACCGTGCAAAGGCAAAACACTGTAAGTCAAGTTACAGTGTTTTGGTTTAACAGGGCCCAATCGTATTTTTTTAAAGTGTTCTATGCTTCTGTAAAGAAAAAAATCTATTAACACTTACCGATACTGATATAATACAACTTAATAAACACTGTATTCTACAAAGCTTTACGGTTTGAAACTCCAAAACACGGCAATCCCGTGTTTTACCAAATCAAACGATGCGCGCAAAAATTATACAGTGTTAAGTAAACCAACGTTTCTAGACACGCGCTCTGCGGCCATCACAAGGTAGCCCGCGTTTGGCTGGAGATCAGTTATTAATGGATAGTAAGGATATCGCGTGATTGGGGGAATGCGCGGGCGCGCGGGTCGGTGTTCGGAAATAAGAGATATAACGCGCAGCACTTATGGAGTTCATATCACTTAGGGCTAATTAAATAGTTGCATTGTTTTATATGTCAAAGATTCATATATAACTATTCAATATACAAAATCTTAGTCTCTCAATTCCGAATAGGTGAAGTCTCAATGTTTGTGAAGAATGATTATAATAGAGAATATGAAAAAGTTAACTATCTAAAAAGAAAAAAATATTTTGAGTTGGATATAAATTCTGGTCAAGTTAAAATTTAACTACCATTCCAAGAGAAACCGGATTAAAAGGAATAAGTGAGCTTAACAAAAGGAACTTTTATTGCTGTGTAAATCTATTCCACAACTTAAGAAACTTAAGTTCAGTAAGAGATCAAACGCAAAGTTATTAATAAAAAAAATCATGATGTTTTGAATTTTATTTTCATTACCACCAATTTATTTTTAATCAGTAATAGAAAATTTAATTGATTAATCACACTTATATTACGGATCCAAAGATAATGTGTATGTTTGTCCAGCCGAAATGGCTAAAAGTATTTAAACTTGGAATGGACACAGCTTAAATTATGGAGAAAGGCATTGCTCACTTTCGTCATCATTACCACCATTTTTCATCACAACGCTGGTAATAACATAGAGTGCTCGCTATAAGTATTATGAATTGATGATATTATACAGTAAATCACTCAATGATTAGTACAGTATTACCACATACAGTGTTTTGCCACAACAATTGCTACATAACCTAAGAACTTTGACATGGCAAAACACTTTTCTGCTTATATTTTACTTACTATTGAAAATACTACAGAAAATACCATATGGCTAGATAGATATTTAAAATACTTTGAATTCTGTACCAAAAAAAATTCTCTAAAGTTATCACGAAAAAGAATAATCAAATAAAATCAAAAAAAGTTTTAATGATCCTTTTCTCAAAATGCATTATTTGGACTTACAGTGTATTGCCTTTGCACGGTCGACATGTGTCATTGATTTATCCTAAACGAAAACAATTTATAACCACTGTCTGAAGTATGTCACTCAATTAGATGGCATTAGGTTCGCTAGCTATCACGTGGAACCTAAAACTTCCAGCAAAGTGAGGGTGTTTTAATACATTTACTTGACCTTTCGGAACATATACATTGTTTTATTTACATATTTGGTGTAATATAAGTGTAATAGCGCATGTACAAAATTATTTTACTTGGAATTGAAAACAAAATCAAGTATTTAGAAGTCACATAATAAATTCAATTTAGTATAGTTAGCAGCTACTGGCAACACTGGAGGGGCGAGCAGCAAACCGGCTACATAAGCAAGGCAGAAGAGTGCGCTGGCCCTTTTTGCTTCATAGGACACTTATATTTGGAGCCAAGCGGACGTATTTTGAAAGGCAGTGTGCATTTTTGGATAATTTGTAAATTCATTTAGTGTTTGATATTCGTTAGTTCAATTATTTAGCTAGTTAATTATTTTCACAATTAAAATTGTATTAAATTTATCTTTTAAAAAAAAGCCGTTTCACTTCTGATTCCCAAAAGTATATTAATTACAAACAGTGTTTTGGCTGATTAATCAAAAGCCTAAATCGCAGCCCGAACATAGGCCATTGCTAACGGCATATTTGGCATTCAACCCGCAAACAAAGCCTGGGGCTTCGCCCTCGCAGTGTTTTTTTAATTGATGAATATCTTACCTGTGGATGTTCGTCTGCAGTCTCGAGCGTGGTGGGCAGGTCGAGGAGGCGCTGCGACTTGATCCCGTCCCCGGGGCCCATGTGGGACAGGTGCGTGAAGTGCGACGGCGCCGATATCAGCCGGGACCGGCCCTCCGATCTACAACAATATACATTACGCTTACAAACCTACCTGACGATCAAAATAACACACGTATTAATAAGATGTACACCTATTGACCTAAAATATTTCAATATGTAGTCAGATTTAGACCTGCCTACCTAAAACATTGCACATTATAGACAGATTCATACCTGCTTTTTTTTTATGCTTACCTAAAATATTGCACATTATAGCCAGATGAAGACCTCCTGATCTAAAACATTTTACATAATAGTCAGATGTAGACCTGACGACCTAAAACATTTTACATAATAGTCAGATGTAGACATGCTGACCTAAAACATTTTACATAATAGTCAGATGTAGACATGCTGACCTAAAACATTTTACATAATAGTCAGATGTAGACCTGACGACCTAAAACATTTTACATAATAGTCAGATGTAGACATGCTGACCTAAAACATTTTACATAATAGTCAGATGTAGACCTGACGACCTAAAACATTTTACATAATAGTCAGATGTAGACATGCTGACCTAAAACATTTTACATAATAGTCAGATGTAGACCTGACGACCTAAAACATTTTACATAATAGTCAGATGTAGACATGCTGACCTAAAACATTTTACATTATAGTCAGATGTAGACCTGACGACCTAAAACTTTTTACATTATAGTCAGATGTAGACCTGACGACCTAAAACATTTTACATAATAGCCAGATGTAGACCTGATACAAATACAAAATATTTATTTCAGTAAACTTGATCTAATTTACAGTTTATATGTTTGAGACTCTCTTTAAAGTATTAACATACCTGTGTTAGAGTGTCTCGCTCTTCCGTATTAAGATAATTGTGATTAAGTGACCTGATGAACTAAAACATTTTACATAATAGTCAGATGTAGATCTGCTGAACTAAAACATTTCACATAGTAGTCAGATGTAATCCTGCTGAACTAAAACGTTTAACATTATAGTCAGATGGTAGACCTGACGACCTAAAATATTGGACATTATACTCAGTACCATGATGCCTCGTGGGGTGTCGGGCTAGAATGTCACCTCCCCATTACTACATGTGGTTGCCACAATAGGCGACTAAAGATAAAATACTCGAAGATGGGTAGCAGCCCCCTTTGAGGAACTGATATCTTAAACTGCAATCTCTAAGACGCCTTACAAAAATAGGTTATTATTATTGCGCGATAACCGACATACGCACGGGGTGAGCCGCAGCCGGAAAGCTAGTTATGAAATAACAGGTACATGAGACTTAACAGACAGCACCGATACGCTTCAAATTGGAACACAGAAAGATTCACATTACCACTTGGGGATAGAAGTAGGTGTGGCGTCATTACTTCCGCGTACGATTTCGGTTACAAAGAGTTCTACAGCTACAAAAAATTTTAACAAAAACATTTTTACTCTTTTTAGTGACCCTTTCCTACTTACGGGATCGATTGTCATTCATTGTCAACGATTATATCATCAAGATATGTTTCAGTTCAGTTATTGGAGTGTAACTCAAAAGCAGCTCGACCGATTTTGATGAAATTTAAATGGGACCAAACGACAAGCGTTAGCATTCATACAAAAAAAAATATTTCAAAATTGGGTCACCCAGTCAAAAGATCTAAAGTAAAAAAAAAGTACAGACGAATTGAGAACATCCTCCTTTTTGCAAGTCGGTAAAAAAAATGGTAGTGTACTTACAATCTGTTATGTGCCTCTATCGCCTGATGCGACTGCTCCCGCACTGAGAACCGCCGCTTGTTGGTGCCCCACTGCGTCGCGTGCTCTACGCTCAGCGGGCCCTCTGCCAACAAACAAATAAGAAAATACTAATTAATTGAAAAAATGAATTCAATTCAATTCAACGGGGCAATACTGCCAGGATGCTGGGCACGCTGCCAACTGGTACTGGGCTGGAGCATTTGGACTGCCTATGAGTCTGCTATGACTTATAGGTTGTCTAAATGCTTTAATTATAGTAGCTGTAGTGTTGTTTAGAGTTCATAAAATTATGTTTAATAAAGGCATTGAAAAAATATATCCTTTTTTTATTGCTGATACGTAAGCCTTTGACCACAATCCCACCTGATGGTAAGTGATGATGTGGTCGAAGAAGGGCATTTTGGGAACGCCCGCCTGTCTAGCTACCAACCTCAAGCAGAAAACCTGTTGCAAAGCACCTACCGTCAGCTGACCTTCCAAATGGGAAAGGTGAGGTAGTGGCCTCGGGGATACGTCTTTTACCACAGATTAAACACCAAAGACAACTACCCTCAGGGGCTCTTATTTATGCGGTAATATTCCGTCTCTCTTCGTCATCGTCCTGTTGTTAGATGAGTTCTCGTGGGAAAGCGCGCTTAGTAGATGACATCTGGCGGCCGTGGATGTAATGGTCCTATTGGCATATTTTTTTTGCAATAGCGCTTGCTCCTTTGGTAACAAACATTACAAAATTACAACGAGAGTAAAAGTTATAGCCATGTGCGGGATTCGAACCCGGGCCATTCACCTCTATAGCCGGGGTATGTTCTGACTGCTAAACCAACATGACATATGACTCATGACTCAAATTTGTCATTTCGTTCCTAACCATCATATGGTGCAATATTTCTAAAGTCGGGTCTGGCCCGTTGTCAACACGGTCTTACATATCGCGTAAGTTAGACCACATTCTCTGCTACTGTCTCAACCTTACAATCACGTGCGATCAAAATACGGATATACAGGGTTATTGCTAAAATGCTAACAACCTCTTAGGGTTGACTTCTGCTAGTCCTAACAAACATTTTCATTACTATATTGAAAAAAATAAATTGTTTTGATTTAATGGCTTCTCCGAGCCCAGAGCGCCCACCGAGGCAACACTGGACCGCGCCGTGCGTTTGACCAGTTTTGAATATTTACATCGAGCAAAGTAATAAAAAATATTAAATAAAATACATTACAGACATAATAGACTTTTTTTACATCAGGTGGTCTTCGTACTTATTCCGTCAAAAACAGAAAAAAATTACTAAACATAAATTAAAAAAAAAAATACTCAATATGTTAGGACTAGCAGAAGTCAACCCTAAGAGGTTTTTAGCATTTTAACAATAACCCGGTATACTATAAGAAATAGTGTAAACTCAAACAAAAGCTACATACGCATCATGAGCGGGCGCAGGTAGATGATGAAGGGCGTGGAGTCGTTGGCGAACGGGAACCCGTTGTTGGCGCCGCCGTAGCAGCATATCCACCCGCTCTCGTCGAGGGGCCGCGCGTTCGCTACTCGATACATAATTACACATATTACCAACCATTTTATGTTGTGGAATGACGAGATACACATATTACCAACCATTTTATGTTGTGGAATGACGAGATACACATATTACCAACCATTTTATGTTGTGTAATGACGAGATACACATATTACCAACCATTTTATGTTGTGGAATGACGAGATACACATATTACCAACCATTTTATGTTGTGTAATGACGAGATACACATATTACCAACCATTTTATGTTATGAAGTGACGAGATGAACAGGCGGGCGCCTGATGCTACGCGTCACAGATATATAAGTTACACCGATCTGCTTGACACTGCGCTCGACACTCGGAAACATGAATTCTTTTGTCTCGTTCGCGCAAACAAATTGCTACAGTACCCTTCACACATAAATATAGAGGTGATTGCACACTATTGCTTCAAGGCAAAATATCTGGTACTGCCGTAAGACGTTCTCCGAGGGGTTAAGACATTTGAACAGCAGTACACCATTGCCTCTTTGTGAAATTGTTTTCTTTCGGCTATTTATAATTATCTTTATTTATTTATTGTATATTAATGCCCGTGAGGTGCCAGGCTAGAATGTCATTGAAGCATGTGAATGTTTTGAAGCAGTGATAGCTCAGTGGCTTTGGCTATGGACTGCCGCGCAGCAGGTCCATGGTTCGAATCCCGCCGCGGGCTTGAGCTTCACCGCATGGTGGAAGGGCATTTTGTGAATGCCCGCCTGGCTAGCTACCACCGTCAAGTTGAAAATCTGTCGCCAAGCACCTAACGGTGCGTTGCGGCACCTGTCCTTGAGAGCCAGAGTAATTCTAGGTTAAGCCTGTTAACACCTTCGACCACATCATCACTTACCATCACTGAGATTGTGGTCAAAGGCTTACCTATAAGCCATAAAAAAAAAATATCACAGCCCCCCCTCCCCCGTTGCTACCTGTGGGTGTCGTAAGATGCGACTAGAGGTAAAATACCGCCTTGTGAGGAACTGATATCTAACACTAATTCAAAACATACTCCTTTTTATATCATATAAACAGTTCTCTCTTTGATTTTCTTCATATACGTGAAACCGCATAATGCAAATGGTAAAAAATAAATTCGTATCTCACTCTTGAACTTAAGCACATTGGAACTAGGTCTCACTGGATCTATCTCGCTCTAATTGACCTAAGTTTCAGAAGGCCTATTTTGATAATAATCTAAAACACAATAGACATCAATCTCAATATTAAGTCTCAGAAGGTATATTTTACGATTGATCTAAAATACCATGGATACATCTCTCAATATTAAGTCTCAAAAGGTCTATTTTGCTATTGATCTAAGACACAATGGACCTAAATCTCGATATGACTACCTCTGGTTTGGTTTTAGGCATAACGTGATTAGGCACAATGCGTTTTAGGTACGCATCGAGCAAACGAGCTTACTTACCATATTTAATTCTCAAAAGAACTACAATACTAGTATTCTATATTTATAATGACTTAGTACTTACGTATATTGATGGTCTGCACCCATTCGCCGGTTTCGATGTCGTAGATGTCTATGTGGGTAGTCGTGAATATTATTAGGTGGGTTTCGTTGATCGCTGGAATATAACAAAACATTTTACACTTTAACATGTTTAATAATATTTTTGGTATCCTAAAATACTGAATCTTATATAGACACTTTATATTCAGTCTGACAAAACCCCTCTACTCAGATATGGTTAAACGTATCAAGTTGAAATTAACATAAAGTATATATATATATATATATATATATATATATATACCCCGTCGGTTGTCGGGTTAAAATGTCAGCAAGATTTATATCGTGATCATAAGAGGCGACTAAGGAACAAATACCAGAAGCACGACCTTCTGAACAATTGACAACTTCTACCGCGATCTCCAAGGCGCCTGCCAACTAATGACTAATCCCCCCAATGGGATCCCCCATTTATTACATTACCCCGGTGTTTGGTACATTGTTCAATGGTAGACTCTCTGGTTGATGTGATGATGATATAATATATCTCCTTAAAGGTGTAAAATTCTAATTCAATATTGAGTTCAATGTTAAGAGCATTTATGTCACATAATTATATTGAAACACGACAACTTACTTATCAATTCTTAAAAATCTATTCTCTTTGATCTAGAATCATGAAATTTGGCTTAAAGCCAGGTCTGACAGCACAGATGATCCAGAATATTGTTAATTTGTATGTATATCTCAATAGAGTGAGTCCGACTCGCACTTGGCCGTTATTCTAACTCATTTGATATCTTATAATAGTAATAGCCCATAAAAAGCCATAAGTTTTAAGTGAGGACTAACGTATCGTAGTCGTGAGCTTGAGATCATACTGTAAGGGAAACATAAGTAAAACTACTAACTTCTACTACTTTAAAGTAGAAAATCTGACGCCAAGCACCTAACGATATGCCCGGCAGTTCGACTATGAATGTTTTTTTTTAATTAATTAAGCAGCATGTGACTGCACCTTCATCTGATAGAATGTAACAACGAGTCAACGGCCAAACATGCTTGCATAGCAAATAAATAGTGTTGTGCGAAGATGTTGTTCAGACTAATCTAGGAGTACTGGCTCTCAACGACGCATCTGCCGGAACATATCATTAGATACTGCATATCATTAGGTCACAGATTTTCTATTGGGAGATCCTTGCAAAATTCACACAATGCCCTACCACCATGCTCTATCCACTGCCGTCCTAAGAAAACCTCCGAGACCGACAGCTTAACGCGCCCTTCAAAGCACTCAGTAGTAATGCTACTAGCGGTCACCCATCCAAGTCATGACCGAAGCAGACGCTGCTTAACTTAGTTGAGCGTTAAGAACGACTAAGTAAGCTACACTACGAGCGCTTCAAAACTCTTGAGATACCATCTTAATGTGAGATAATATAAAAGTTATACTGACCGTGATGCTGCGGCTGCGCAGTGTACATAAGTTCGACGTCTCTCGCCCGATGCCCGTTGTCGTCGACATATAGGGCGAGAGTATTGAACACCAGCAGCGTGTCGTGCGAGTTGGGCACCGGCGCTGCGCATAGTGGCCGAGCGCCAGAGTGAGACAGAAACACGTTCACTTGGTTCTCGGGGTGGACTAGAGCTGTGGAAGTTAAAAAGTATTACTTAACCCTAGTTTCTGGAACGTTTGTCAAAGCCTTGTTAAATGACCTGAGATTGACAGGCGTATATATGATTGAACGTATAATTGACAGAATACTGTAAGCTGATTGGTCAATGGTATCCTATGACGTGATAGGTGGCCAATGAGCATTCAGTATTCAATCTGTTAACTGATCGGTAAACGTTCCAGAAATTGTGGGTTAGTATGTGACATTGGTCTTTGGTAGAGAGTGATCCGGGTTGTTGGGGATACAAATGAAACTTCATGGATTCTTTAATAACACTGAGTTTGAGAGTGAACTTAGTTCTCTAATTTGGTGACACTACTTTGAAAACGCTTATATTATAAAACATCTATTTAATGAATCTAGCGCCGCGCGTGCGGAGTATTGGTGGTCGTTACTGCTGCTTATTTTAATCTACCTACGTAAAACTGACTTGAACCTAAAGGCACCCTCCAATTTCAATTTTATTTATAAGTACAGAGTATTGCCGACAGATGGTACCATAAGTTACAAAAGTTCGTCAATTAAACATTATTTAACTTAAATTCGTAAGAAAGTTAGCAAACAAATTAAACAAAAAATTCTAGAAATGCAAATTTAAGTTTTCTATACACCGGTGATGTGCATCGTCCACGCGGGTGATTTACATCGATATAAATCACAGGACACTTACTTAACTAGAAGCTGTTTGCAAAGTAATGCAAGTTATAATCATTAAAAATATTTTAACGAAGTTTAGTTTCTTATTATTTTCATGTCAAGGTCAAAAACAGCAGAACAAAAACCTTACCACGGTGGATGTGATTTAAACAGTGTACCGCAACAACATTTCCTTGACGCGACCAATCAGATGCGATCATTTCTAAGCGCCAAATCAATTAACCAATCCAATTGAATTTGGATGATTGTGCGTGTTATGTTAATTGAGAACTTGATGAGTCCGATATCAAAGCGGTATCTGTATGATAGTTATAATTCTCTACATATTTATTTGTAGGTTGTGCTGTTGGTTTTGACCACCAATGCCACCTGTTTTTTTTTTAATGTTATTGTGACGGAACAAGCTCGAGGCCCACCTGATGTTAAGCGGACTAACCTCTGCCTATAACAGATGCATTTCGTCACAAGTTTCGAATGGCACTGCGTCCGTTACATTGAGACATAGTTGTTAAGTCTCATGTGCGTGTTTGTGTGACTACTCCGACTATTTATAATACAATTTTTCATGTTCTATAGGTATGCCTTATTAGTACGCCACTAGCCAATGCCACTGAGTCATCATTGCTTCAAAGTAAGAATGGTAGGTTAAACGTATCGGATTGGTGCTATTGTCGCCTTTTTTCTTCTTTTCTTGCGTACAACACGGTGGGCACTTCCAATTTTGGGTAAACGCCACCGAACCATCACTGTTTCGTTGTGTAGAGGTAAAAATATTAAAAAGAAGAGTGTAGCGTGTGTCAGCGTGCACATGTATACGTACAGTGCGCGGGCTGGTCGGCGTTGGGGCGGCGCGGGTCTGGCAGCGCGTGCTGCGCGAACCCCCCCCGGTACCCGAGCACGAGCCGCCCCCCCACCAGCTGCACGGAGTGCACGCTGCTCGGCGCGCGCAGCTCCGCGATGCGCACGCGCCGCGCCGCCGTGCGGGTTATCTCGTACACGTTCACTATGTACTGGTTCTGGGACATTCAATAAAACAATATATTATTGCTACTAGGTACTCTCTGTACATGATATGGAAAAGTTAAGGAAATATGCGTTCTTTTATATATTTGAATAAAACTACAATAGTTAAAAGTGTGCGTATGATATGGTCCCCGTGGGATGCCGGGCTAGAGTGTCACCTCCCCATTGCTACCTGTGGGTGTCGTAAGAAGCAACTAAAGTTGAAATACCGGAAAGTGGGCATCAGCGCCACTTTTATCTTAAACTGCGATCCCCAAGATGCGGGGATCATGGGAAACCTCCCCTTTAAAGGGCTGTGTTCAACAGTGGAAAATCCGGCTGATACAGTAACAGTATGTGACATTCTAACCCGGCATCCCACGGGGTACTCTATTCGCATCTAAAAATATGAGACATTATGAGGTTTTTTTTCAAATGCCGACAGATTTGTCTCTTACCAAAGTCTCACCTAATGGTAAATGCAGAAGATGTTTAACAGTTTTAATCCAGAATGGGATCTAGCTCTCAAAGTCAGTTCTGGAACACACCGTTAGGTGTTTGAAAGCTGATTTTCCACTTGAGGATTGAAGCTAGCAAAATGCCCTACCACTATGCAGTGAAACTCAAGCACGTGGTGGGACTCGAAGAATGGAACTACTACACAGCAGAACATTGAAATTTATAAGTCGATATTAGATTAGTAGAAAGATGTATTAGTCTGTGATAAGATAAAGGATATTAAAAAAGATACAATCGCTTGCTGCTGGACAAACTCCAAATCTTTCTCTGCGCGGCAAACTTTTTTTTTTACACCGAATTGTATAGCACTTGACTACTATCTCACCTGATATTAAGTAATGATGCGATCGATGATGGAACGCGTTTACCGAGAAGAGACCTATTCACTCGCGTTTTATTGTACTTAACCGGAAACACAGACTCAGCCAGGGTGTTCCATTCCCTGGCGGTTCGTATGATGAATGAAGAAGCAAAACTCTTCCTTCTGGTAAATGGAATATCCACCTAAACATACTAAAAGCGACATAATATTATGTAGGTAGTTATCATAAATACCTCCCAACTCATTATGGAATACATCTATTCTCAGCTCCGTCTGAATTGAAAATTATAAAAATTAAATTTGAATAAATAAATAAAAATAATAATGAGTACATAAAAAACCCCCGTGGGGTGACGGGTTAGAGTTGCGCCTCCCCATTTCTTCCCGTGAGGGTGTCGTAAAAGTCGACTAAGGGAAAAATACTATTAGAAGGTGGGCAGCAGCGCCTTCTTAAGAACTATGCTATCTTGCACTGCGATCACCAAGCCGCCTGCCAAGCGTGGGGATTATGCAAATACCCCCTACATAGGGGAGGCTGTGTTCAGCAGTGGACGATCCGGCTGATACAGTAATATACAAAATTAAAATAAATAACCATAAAAAAATAATTTTTATATATTTTAAAATTAAGGGGGTCAAAATGCGGGCCCTATTATTTTGAGCGAAAATTGACCTGAGCGTAGAGGATTGTGTTATGAGATACTCATGCCAATGTTACTGACCTGCTTCTTGCATAAAACGGCGAACCCGTGCGAGTTGGCGTGCAGCTGTCCGCCACATATCGCGATGGCGCCTTTACTCTCGTTCAGTTTGACGCACTCCACCTCCGAGCATTCCAACGCGCGGATCGGTACTAGCCGCACGTACCGACCTCTGCCGGCTATCACAACTGTCGAAACGAATTCAAAATATAAACATTTCTTAATAAATCGTTAAACTACCTATGTGATAACAATTCGTTGAAAAGAGTAAAGTTTAAATGATTGTTTGTTTGTTGGAACTTAACCCTGCCCATATTTTTGCCCCTAAGCTTAATTCTTGTAGGTGCATATTCCATATAACTACAGTAACATTTGTCATATTTATAGTGAATAATAGCGATATGGCCTTCCGCGAATACAAGCCTGGCTAGCTAACACAGTAAAATATATGCCACTAAGCACCACAGACCACATCCTTGGTCTGCAGTATCACATACCTTCTCAGAATTTGATACCCATTAGGGGCACTAATTAGGTGCGATAACGGTGTATTATCATTTCAACAGTATTTTTTTTATGTCTGATAGGTTGGCCGTTGACCACTATCTCACCTGATGGTAAGTGATGATGTGGTCGAAGATGTTGTTCAGGCTAACCTAGAATAACTGGCTCTCTAGGACAGCTGCCGGAACACTTGAGGGTGGTGGCTAGCCAGGCGGGCATTCGCAAAGTGCCCTACCACCATGCTGTAACGACTGTCGTCCTAAGACAACAACCGGGACCGACGGCTTAACGTGCCCTCCGGAGCACGGAAGCACTCAGTAGTAATGTCACCAGCGGTCACCCATCCTAGTCATGACCGCGGCGACGTTGCTTAACTTTGCTGATCGATTCAGAATGGTTAAGCAAACTTCGCTACAGGGGCTTCAAAATAATATGTTTGATTCCGGACTTGAGTGATGGCAATGATAAGTAAATGATTTTTCAAATAATACCTAGTCATTGGATTCAGATTAAATACAGGTGATACAAATAAAATATTTAATAATCCTTTTTTGCAACACATTATGAGAAAAGCTCATTTATTTTCCCCCAAACAGTATAATTTAGCCTCAATATAATATTTTTTCTGTTTAACAGGTTCTCACTACCAAATAATAACAGTTAGAGACAATAGTAAACAATTAAGCCACAACTTTTAATTTATACCTTTGCTTATTAATTTCTACTAAGACCAAAAAATTGGTATAAGAAATATATTCATTCAAATTTTAGTAAGCCTGCAATATCAATGTATATGCGGTTTTTTGATAGCGTAAAGCTTGGATGACATTAAAAGATGATTTTGTGATGGATAAATATATAGTGTTATTATTATATTTCCGAATTGAACTAAGGGGTAAATTGATAAGTGCCCTTGATTGATAATTCGATTGATTGAAAACTGGTGAATTTGGGCCGCAGGTGCTTAAACTGCACTCGCAATAGAACGCACAGTTAACGTACAGCTTACACTTGCTTGTACAATAGAAGGCAAAGTGGCACGATGTTCAAGATACTGTCAAGTACATAAGAAGATAGCCGAGTACAGTAGAGTAGGGGTACATACCGAGCAGCTGTTCCTTGGGCACGTAGACGACGCTGGCGATGGGCGCGTGTGCCCTGCGCGGCGTGACCTCCCCCCGCTGCAGGTCGAGCAGCGCCAGCCCCCCCTCGCCCCCCACACACACACGCGTGCGCTCCACCACACACGCACACAGCGCGCCGCGCAGCACGCCAGCGCCGCTAATCTCCACCAACACGCACGCGCTGTACACCTACACACACAACACACACATAACCACACATCATTACATACATGGACACCAACTTAAGGCTGCGTACGCACGAGAGTGTGAGGAATATGACCTGCTTTGCGAGGTGTCACATCCATCGCACACATCTCACGCTTTTGACATGAATATATCTTTAAAATTGCTTCCGTAGGAACGCAAGTCAATAAAATAAAACAAATGATAACAAAATCGTGAGATACAGTTTACTGTTGCAACTACATATCTATCATACCATCCAAATTTGAATTACACCACTGAATAGCTAAGGAATCAAAGAATGTATTACGCTAAGTAAGGACTGTAACACATCGCCCGTGGAGGAGGGGGGAGCCCGCCATTTTGAGATATGTTCACGTACAACAAACGGCCGTGTCCATAACACAGCCACACCCAATTTTTTGTACCTTTCACAAGCCCTTGATAGAATATAAAGTATTCGATTAGATGATTTTTTTCTCCGTACACGGCTCATCTTTCTCTCTCTCATCTTAGGTGGATAGTGGATACATAGCCTCAAATCAGTCATGAATACACAACTACAGTGGCCGGAAAAACAGGTATCGATGTAGGAACGTGACAAGGTGGGCCGAGCCCAAGTCGGAGCACACATTCGTGAGTCCCTTAATGCATGTATGAGGCCCAGGCTTGAATATAGTATTATTTTTTTTATTTTTATATATTTTTATAACAATAGAAGAAATTCAAACTAAGTAAAGTCGTCATTATGTTAAAGAACCGTTTAATTTAATTTAATTAATTACAAAGATAGAATTGAACTTTTCATTTAAGAAAACCAAAATGAAACAGAAATACAAAAGTTTTACAGAAATCAATTTTTTTTTATATATTTGTAATAGTTTTGTACAAACATTATTTTAATTCAAATCAATGGGATAATTTTAATGCATTAACGACTTTTAGTATCACAAAGATAGCTTGATCTTTGTGATGGTACATTACCCACTTTTTTTACATATTTTCTTTGTCTATAACAACATTTACAATAGAGAGGCACTTACACATTTGTCCGGCAAATTGTTCTTCTTCAATATCCTATGTAGTTCGCTCAAAGCGACCACCCATTTGGTTTTTTCTGACTCTGATTCCGCTAGCATTAGTGTATGAGATCTTCTACCGCCTTCTATTTGTGATGTTGATATCTACAAATAAAAATACTTTATATTAACATATAACTTTAGCATTTGTGGTGACGCATAAGTCTTGCACGAAGCTAAAATCCCTCCCTTTAGTCCGAGTTTGTTTCACTTCATCTATATGTATGCTCTAATCCAATTGAGCTAACATGACAATGAGTCATAACTCAAATTTTTCCCATCGTTATTTAACCATGTTATTAAGATGGATTGCCTTATTTAATCTATTTGGATGGTCAGTCGGCTAAGCATGTTCAGTAGTTATCCAGATTCTAAAGGGGTTAAACAAGTAAATTCAAAAAAAAATAATGTATTGTCCCCATTCCACCAAAATAACCAAGGATAACTAGGTCAATAAAAAAAATATTTTTTGATGCAGTTATCAATTAATTCAACCTCTCTGTGAGTTTACAATTTCTTTCCGCATATTTCGCCTTAGGTTTGAATTACACTTGGATATATTTTGCTAACTGTCGTAAGCCGTAATATAAGTTGAATTAGTAGGTAAGTTAATAAGAAAATACCCAGTGTAGACATAATTCTCCCTGGCGCACATAAAATCTTTGAACACTTTACATAAAGCAACAATTTGCATACTACACCAGTCTTAGTTAAGCGTTCTCTTTTAAAAATATATCCGAAATGATTATAAGTACAAACTAACAACAACAATTTTATTGACTACTACGACCGATTATTAAACTTTAAATAATGATATAGTACTGACCCTAAATATACAAGGTATGTCCCGCTTGGAGGCGTGTATGACGTCGCTGTCCTTGACGGAGGCGACGCTGAAGAGCGGGTCCCGCATGTCCAGCACCTGCGTGACGCAGAGCGCGGGCAGCGCGTGCCGGTCCGCCGAGATGTCGTACAGGAACAGCTTGAAGTCGCACACCACCACGAACTGCCGCATCCACCCCTTCTTCACGCCGCCGGGCTTCGGCACCTACACACACACTTTACAATATACCATATCCACGTGTCCGATATCTTTAAAAACGACAAAGGCCAAATTTCACCAATATAGGCTTGAATTAATACGCGTATAATAAAATTTACTGGTCTTTGCAACAAAGACCACTAAATATGCATTGTCTGTGAGGAAAAAAAAATTATATGGATGTGTATTGTAGTGTGGTATCATGTATTGTCGTGTAGGTGTAGTGTACCTTGACGTATCCCTCGTATGCGGTCCCCTGGCCGCGCACGGGGTCGATCCCGAGCGGGCGGCGCGACCGCTCGGCGGGCAGCGGGCAGCGCGCCGCCACGCGCGCGCAGCATCGCGTGTGTAGGTGTAGTGTAGTGTAGGGTACCTTGACGTATCCCTCGTATGCGGTCCCCTGGCCACGCGCGGGGTCGATCCCGAGCGGGCGGCGCGACCGCTCGGCGGGCAGCGGGCAGCGCGCCGCCACGCGCGCGCAGCATCGCGTGTGTAGGTGTAGTGTAGTGTAGGGTACCTTGACGTATCCCTCGTATGCGGTCCCCTGGCCACGCGCGGGGTCGATCCCGAGCGGGCGGCGCGACCGCTCGGCGGGCAGCGGGCAGCGCGCCGCCACGCGCGCGCAGCATCGCGTGTGTAGGTGTAGTGTAGTGTAGGGTACCTTGACGTATCCCTCGTATGCGGTCCCCTGGCCACGCGCGGGGTCGATCCCGAGCGGGCGGCGCGACCGCTCGGCGGGCAGCGGGCAGCGCGCCGCCACGCGCGCGCAGCATCGCGTGTGTAGGTGTAGTGTAGTGTAGGGTACCTTGACGTATCCCTCGTATGCGGTCCCCTGGCCACGCGCGGGGTCGATCCCGAGCGGGCGGCGCGACCGCTCGGCGGGCAGCGGGCAGCGCGCCGCCACGCGCGCGCAGCATCGCGTGTGTAGGTGTAGTGTAGTGTAGGGTACCTTGACGTATCCCTCGTATGCGGTCCCCTGGCCACGCGCGGGGTCGATCCCGAGCGGGCGGCGCGACCGCTCGGCGGGCAGCGGGCAGCGCGCCGCCACGCGCGCGCAGCATCGCGTGTGTAGGTGTAGTGTAGTGTAGGGTACCTTGACGTATCCCTCGTATGCGGTCCCCTGGCCACGCGCGGGGTCGATCCCGAGCGGGCGGCGCGACCGCTCGGCGGGCAGCGGGCAGCGCGCCGCCACGCGCGCGCAGCATCGCGTGTGTAGGTGTAGTGTAGTGTAGGGTACCTTGACGTATCCCTCGTATGCGGTCCCCTGGCCACGCGCGGGGTCGATCCCGAGCGGGCGGCGCGACCGCTCGGCGGGCAGCGGGCAGCGCGCCGCCACGCGCGCGCAGCATCGCGTGTGTAGGTGTAGTGTAGTGTAGGGTACCTTGACGTATCCCTCGTATGCGGTCCCCTGGCCGCGCGCGGGGTCGATCCCGAGCGGGCGGCGCGACCGCTCGGCGGGCAGCGGGCAGCGCGCCGCCACGCGCGCGCAGCATTGCGTGTGTAGGTGTAGTGTAGTGTAGGGTACCTTGACGTATCCCTCGTAGGCGGTCCCCTGGCCGCGCGCGGGGTCGATCCCGAGCGGGCGGCGCGACCGCTCGGCGGGCAGCGGGCAGCGCGCCGCCACGCGCGCGCAGCATTGCGTGTGTAGGTGTAGTGTAGTGTAGGGTACCTTGACGTATCCCTCGTAGGCGGTCCCCTGGCCGCGCGCGGGGTCGATCCCGAGCGGGCGGCGCGACCGCTCGGCGGGCAGCGGGCAGCGCGCCGCCACGCGCGCGCAGCATTGCGTGTGTAGGTGTAGTGTAGTGTAGGGTACCTTGACGTATCCCTCGTAGGCGGTCCCCTGGCCGCGCGCGGGGTCGATCCCGAGCGGGCGGCGCGACCGCTCGGCGGGCAGCGGGCAGCGCGCCGCCACGCGCGCGCAGCATTGCGTGTGTAGGTGTAGTGTAGTGTAGGGTACCTTGACGTATCCCTCGTAGGCGGTCCCCTGGCCGCGCGCGGGGTCGATCCCGAGCGGGCGGCGCGACCGCTCGGCGGGCAGCGGGCAGCGCGCCGCCACGCGCGCGCAGCATTGCGTGTGTAGGTGTAGTGTAGTGTAGGGTACCTTGACGTATCCCTCGTAGGCGGTCCCCAGGCCGCGCGCGGGGTCGATCCCGAGCGGGCGGCGCGACCGCTCGGCGGGCAGCGGGCAGCGCGCCGCCACGCGCGCGCAGCATTGCGTGTGTAGGTGTAGTGTAGTGTAGGGTACCTTGACGTATCCCTCGTATGCGGTCCCCTGGCCGCGCGCGGGGTCGATCCCGAGCGGGCGGCGCGACCGCTCGGCGGGCAGCGGGCAGCGCGCCGCCACGCGCGCGCAGCATTGCGTGTGTAGGTGTAGTGTAGTGTAGGGTACCTTGACGTATCCCTCGTAGGCGGTCCCCTGGCCGCGCGCGGGGTCGATCCCGAGCGGGCGGCGCGACCGCTCGGCGGGCAGCGGGCAGCGCGCCGCCACGCGCGCGCAGCATTGCGTGTGTAGGTGTAGTGTAGTGTAGGGTACCTTGACGTATCCCTCGTAGGCGGTCCCCTGGCCGCGCGCGGGGTCGATCCCGAGCGGGCGGCGCGACCGCTCGGCGGGCAGCGGGCAGCGCGCCGCCACGCGCGCGCAGCATTGCGTGTGTAGGTGTAGTGTAGTGTAGGGTACCTTGACGTATCCCTCGTAGGCGGTCCCCAGGCCGCGCGCGGGGTCGATCCCGAGCGGGCGGCGCGACCGCTCGGCGGGCAGCGGGCAGCGCGCCGCCACGCGCGCGCAGCATTGCGTGTGTAGGTGTAGTGTAGTGTAGGGTACCTTGACGTATCCCTCGTATGCGGTCCCCTGGCCGCGCGCGGGGTCGATCCCGAGCGGGCGGCGCGACCGCTCGGCGGGCAGCGGGCAGCGCGCCGCCACGCGCGCGCAGCATTGCGTGTGTAGGTGTAGTGTAGTGTAGGGTACCTTGACGTATCCCTCGTAGGCGGTGCCCTGGCCGCGCGCGGGGTCGATCCCGAGCGGGCGGCGCGACCGCTCGGCGGGCAGCGGGCAGCGCGCCGCCACGCGCGCGCAGCATTGCGTGTGTAGGTGTAGTGTAGTGTAGGGTACCTTGACGTATCCCTCGTAGGCGGTCCCCTGGCCGCGCGCGGGGTCGATCCCGAGCGGGCGGCGCGACCGCTCGGCGGGCAGCGGGCAGCGCGCCGCCACGCGCGCGCAGCATTGCGTGTGTAGGTGTAGTGTAGTGTAGGGTACCTTGACGTATCCCTCGTAGGCGGTCCCCTGGCCGCGCGCGGGGTCGATCCCGAGCGGGCGGCGCGACCGCTCGGCGGGCAGCGGGCAGCGCGCCGCCACGCGCGCGCAGCATCGCGTGTGCACGCACAGCCCGCACGTCTCGCACACCACGCCTTGTCGGGTCAGTCCGATCTACATAACACAACACAACACAACACATTGTACAATCATTCCAATTTTGAAGTCGGAGACTACATATAGACTCTAATTATAGACCTATTTCTATTTTACCTGTTCTGAGTAAAGTATCCCAAAAAAATATGCTCAACAACCTTTTTTAATGAGCGTAATATATTGAATGAGAATAAGTTTGGTTTCACAAAAGGCAGATTCATAATAGATGCAGGTGTTCAATTGATGTCACATCACCTATATTTGAAACCTGGTAGAGTTCACATGACGCTACGGTGTATTTTGTGATCTTTTCAAGGCATTCGACTGTGTACAGCACCGCATTCTGAGTCGTAAACTTACACACTATGGTATTCGTGGAAAGGATCTAAATCTTATAGAGTCACATCTGTCAGACAGGCTACAGAAGGTTGGAATAAATGGTAATACATCTACCGGGTCGTCAGTAAAAATAGGAGTACCGCAAGGATCAATTTTTAGACCTTTTCTGTTTCTAGTGTATAATAATGATCTGCCTTGCGGATATTCTTTAATTCGCAGATGATACTTTTCTGATTTTTACAGTAGATAGAAAAAAATGTGAACTAATCAAGTAAATAATATGTTATCTATGATCTCTAAATGGTTTGCCGCTAATAATCTTCTCTTAAATTCAAAAAAAGATCAAATGTTTAAAGTTTTCTTTACCAAATGTTACTTATGTTGAACCAAACATTGGTCTTGGTCAAGATAAATTATCTATTGACAATGCGACAAATGGAAATCAAAATGGATTCAACTTTATAGTGGGATCCACATGTGTGTGAGTGATCCGGAAGATTTAGTTCTGCTGCATATGCAGTTTGTAAGATAAAACAGGTAACAGACGTAGCTACAGCTTGGCTAGTTTATTTCTCGTATTTCCACAGTAGTATGTCGTATGGTGTATACCTGTGGTGAGCTGCTGCTGAGATAGAGACAGTCTTTATCTTACAAAAGCATGCAATTCGAGCCATATATGAAATGGATCCTAGAGTATCTCTCAGGGATCTTTTTACAGAAATTAATATTTTAATTTTACCGAGTCTATATTTGAATATAAATATTATGTATGTTCGTAAAAAAATGAGTGATTCTGAATTTAAAAGTGACAATCGATTACAATTTTACAGAAATTAATATTTTAATTTTACCGAGTCTATATTTGAATATAAATATTATGTATGTTCGTAAAAAATTAGTGATTCTGAATTTAAAAGTGACAATCGATTACAACACTAGGAATTAAGATAAAATACTTAGGTTTTATAATAAAGTTTCAGAAACATAGTACAACGCTCACACAAGGAAAATTGAAGTTACACGTGAAAAAACATTGACATTAAGAAATCCTACTTCACGTTTTGTGATTACTTAAACGACGAATGAGCTGGGACAATTCCGCCTCTGCCATCTATCGCCTGACACCTACGTAATTTAAGCAAAAAATTTAATAATTTTATAATAGTTTTGTAACACATTGTTAAGAGACATTTAAAAGAATTGCCCCGAGTTTCTTGTCAGTTTTTCTCACAGTGGCTCTATACATTTTTTTTGCAGTACAACGTAGAATATTTCAATATTAAAATTTATAATTGACTGTCAAATGTTTCTGTCTGTCAAATGTTTCTTTATACCCATAATGATCAAAATACATAAAATGGTGACGAAAGAAATCTTAATTTAATTTAAATTTCGGTAAATAAACTATATCTTGGATCAATAATTTTCCGAGACAAAAACTAATTTGTTTGGCATCTGCTATCCGAAATAAAAATCTCAATGAGCTTTATCACTTCTGTAAGAATTCTTATTAAAGGTTGGCAGCCAGCTCCTGAAACTTCTGTTTTCCGAAGCTAATCTACACATTCGTTCTGCCGTTTTTATGCAATTCCAAACCCTGACGTTCTAAAAGCCATGCCATTTCACGCTTTCCAACCTTCCCTTTTTCGGCGATTTCAACCATCATAAATACAGGAGAAGTTACCGACCATATGATACATGTAGCCATATCCATTCGTGATTTTATACCCTAAATAAGTTGAGGCTTGTTCTCTGCCATATCTAAAAGTTGAATGTAACGAGTGCACTAAAACTATAGACTTACCATAAGCGAAGTACAGTGATTACATTTGGTGGGACTACTGAACGTTCTGACGAGGAATTGGTGTAGCTTCTGTTTCCCAGGTATCACTGGCCCGAGAGATGGGTCCTGTTGATAATAAAGCAATTGTATTACAGGAGTCTCGGTCAAGCACTCGATCCAAACGTTACACCGTCAATTAATTTAAAGGAATATGGACTTAAAATGGGATATTTGTCAAATTATTCCTCGTTTTGAGTTCCAATATAAATACATATAGTGATAATACTCCTATGTAAAAAATCGAAGTCGAAAGGGATTTGTCTGCTCATAAAACGTATGCCGCCCGGAATATGTACAAACATTCCACGATCGTGATATACCGGGAACTCAAATAGGTAGAAAAAAAAGAATAAAGAGGTAAAAAAAAGAATAAAGAGGAAAAATATACACTTATCCCTATTATGTTTAGAAGAATTTTGCAAGGGAAATAAAACATACTTAAACAACAACTACTATCGTGAGTGTATCAAAGTTAGCATTGTAAGATCATAGACACATATGATTTCGAATGTTGGTAAATTGGTAAACTTTTTAAATATTTATAAGTCGACTTATTAGTAAGATATAGGAAAAAAATTAAAAAGTCGGCATTAAAGGAATTAATGCATGGTATTTCAGAATAGATGGAAAATTTAGTAAATTCGGCCCATAATTCGTCCGATGGATAGTAAGAATTGGTCGGGCCACGAATCCATAAGAAAATTCACTTTTATCCCTTATAGTCTATGAATAAATATGTAAAGAAATGTAAGTCAAGCTCAAAAACAGCAGAACATTAACCATACCGCGGCGGGCGGTATAAATTGTATGGTGACCTCTACAATAATCAGATCAGATCAGACATGTTTGCTCACCAGTTTTCCTTGCCAAAATTTGGCTCAGGGACCATTCTCTTAGTGAATGTGGCCTTGAAGATGGAACCTTAGATCCTATTTTCTTCTGCTTTCCTAAGTTGTCTTATTCTCTGTATGATGTTTTAAGTCCTGATATCCCTAGACCTGTTAGCTTCAAATGTCTTCTCTCGTATGTCTTTACACCATTTATATAGATATTTTATGTAATTTTATTAAGTCTAATAATATTAGTTTATATATGTAATTATTAGTTTTTAAATACTTCTAAACCTATATTTTTGCTTTATTAACTAACCTATAATTAACCGGGCATTCTTCATTTAAACCATACATTGGTCACACTCTGACACTGGCAGAAAAACGTCAAGAATCGTTTAAAAGCCATCTAAAGAAGAAGAAAGTGTACTGTGCGGCGCAACAACATTACGTAGACGGAATTGTTCTAACCGCCAAAGCAATTGAACAATCCAATTGAATTTGGAAGATTGTACGTATCATATTATAAAAACTTACGCTCATATTTATATCTAATATATGAAAAACACGGGTGTTTGAGCATGTGTGAAGCGTGACGCGACCGCGGCGGACGTACCACACTCAAAATCCTGAGGAAGGCTTCCGGTAGAAGCCGAAACATTGTCGATAGCGATATCGACTCATAGTAAGTTCACGCTCAAACACCCGTGTTTTTCATATATAAGATTGTACGTGTTTTATTAATTTAGAACTTGACAAGTTTGAAATCAAAGCGGTAACTGTATGAGAGTTATATTTCTTTACATGTTTATTCGTAGCTTACAGTAGACATATCAGAGAGCTATTGCTAGAGGCAGAAGATGTAGCTTTCTATCACGTCCTGAGATTCTACTGAACCGCTCAATGCGGTCGATCATAGATATCATTACACATGGCATGAATTAAGGACAAGTAACTGAGCGACCAGTGTTTTTTCCCAGGTATATAAACTTAAATTAAAAAGCAAAACCTTATCTTTATACAAAAAAATTGAATCCTTAGAGCCGTTTCCTAGATGCACTAAATGTTTATGTACAAGAACCTATTGTTTATTAGATTAGCTTATAAGTTATTAGATTAAATTTTACTTACAACACTTACAGTAGACATTTCGCTCGGTGAACTTTTGCTAGAGGCCGGCGAGGCAGCCCTGGGCCCTTCCATCTCGTCCTGAGATTCTACGGAACCGCTCAACGCGGTCGATTGTTGTGATCCATACATGAGTTGCTGTAGAAATACATTAACAACGATTATTTGGATATTGGGTTGAGGTAATAAAGAAAAATATTCCAGTCCAGGTCATTAACCTCTAAAAATCGAGCTTCCGAGATAGATGCGATATACACATATCGCACACCACATCTAAATGCAAGAGGTGTGCGAATCACAGCTAATCTTAAGGGAGTACTGGCCGGTCTCGTTTCCATACAGACGTGGAAGGGTGAATACTCCCTTATTTGAGACTTTAATTCCAGAACTAAGTATGATATCAATTGATCTGTGCTTTATCTACGATTATATCGTAACACATTTTTAAAAAGAAAATTTAAGTAAGAGTTATGACCCTCTAAACATTTTCATATAACTTTTTATGGCTCATAACATTGAACTGTTTTTTTTTTATTTTTTATCGAAACATGCCTCGATAGTGTAGAGATCAATTGATATCATACTTATTTCTGGACCTTCAACTTCAAATATGGTAGTGATTCTTTGACATTTGTATGGAAACGTAACCAGCGAGTTCAACCTTAAGCGGTTAACTCATTAGGTATACAATAATGGAAGAAAACTATATTAGCCGATCCCATTTAGCAAGAGATAATGACAGAAAGAAAATATATTAGAATCTAAAACACCGAGAAGTACTTCTAAGGGACAAAATCTTACCTCTGTATGGTTGTAGCTACGAATAAATATGTACTGTACTGTAACAGCTGGATCGTCCACTGCTGAACTCAGCCTCCCAGCACATCAATTAAAATAAAAACAAATACTTAGAAGTAATTTCATGGCTTTCGAGCTCTCTACAAAAATTATTTTAATAGCCAGAATTTAACTACTTTTAGTCGATGTAGATATGGCACATTTGTGACAACACATGCGCAGAAATAGTTTCCAACAAAAGAGTATTATGGTTAAATTATAGAAAAAAAGGTAATTGTTATTCAATATTCAATTCAATAATGTTTTTAGCTTTTACAATTAATAATGTTAAACCAGATTTTATATTGTAGGAGTATCAAGAATCACATGAAAAAGGACAATACAAAAAGAGTAATACTGTTTAAATTACAAGCACATGAGACTTAACAACTTTGTGTGTCGGGCGCTGTGCAATTCGTGACTTGTGACGAAATGCATCTGTTATAGACAGAGGTTAGTCCGCTTAACATGAGGTTGGCCTCAAGTTTGTTCCGTGCCAATAACTTAAAAAAAACTCTAAGTTTTGAATATTTTACCAAGGTACAACCCTTTTTAGGGTTCCGTACCCAAAGGGTAAAAACGGGGCCCTATTACTGAGACTTCGCTGTCCGTCCGTCCGTCTGTCACCAGGCTGTATCTCAAGAACGGTGATAGCTAGACATTTGAAATTTTCACAGATGATGTATTTCTGTTGCCGCTATAACAACAAATACAAAAAATTGGCCAAGTGCGAGTCGGACTGGCACGTTAAAACAAAAAAATTGTTAAAATATGAAGTCTAATGTTGTATAGCTAATGGTACGGAACCCTTCGTGCACGAGTCCGACTCGCACTCGGCCGATTTTTTATTCATGAAGGCGCGCCACTCCATAATTGTTTGTGTAATTGCAACTACTGCTGCCTATAAAACTGATCATAATTCACATTTTATTATTTTAGTGGATGTACATTTAGGATTTACACCCACACTAAGACAAGGTGTACAAACGAGGTCTACCCATACATTTGTACGAGTTGGGCGCAAAATTATTTAACTATGAAGCAGCGAGCCTTCCTGAGTGAATAGATCTGTAGAGACTTTTTTTTTTATTATTGTATATATCATATCAACATGCAAAAGCAAAATAGAACAAATTTTAAAATACCTTTGCATTACAACAATACTGTGCATTTCTGTATCGATGGTACGGTGGCGACATCTGTGTGTAAAATTAAAAAAAACAAAAATCGCAAATGATAGTTAAAAAGCTTGACATGAATTCTTACGCCATACTCTGTTCTAAAACATCAGTAAATAATTAAAAACTAAAATCGTTGCAAAATATTACGGGACGTTATGTATTTATTAATAAAAGCCGTTCTATGTTTTTTTAAACACACATTTCATCGTAAAGTATTATACGAATTTAACGTGCAGAATGTTTAAAAACAGGCATGCTTTTTACTTGACATTACCTCATTAGTACTATTTATTTTACATTACCGCACTTGATTTTTATTTTACATTGCCGCAATAGTGCTTTTAACTTTACATTACCGCACTAGTGCTTTTTACTTTACATTACCGCACTAGTGCTTTTTACTCTAATTTTTTTTATAGACATGATAACATCGCGTATTGTTTACAATATAATATTTAGTCCATGATTATTATAACATTGTTTGAAGTGTTCTAAATTAAAACAATTTTATATAATGGTGTCAAGGTTAGGTGTAACAAAAATATTTGAAATTGTGACACACACATTTATGACTCAAAATCGTAAATTATAAACTTTTCAGACATTCAACTTTAACTGTTATAATTTTAGATGAAAAGAATAATAATACACTCTGGTATCGGCAGAAATGTATGAAATATCTTGAGAAAAGGAAATCAAAATACTTTCTAGTCACAGAGTATGACGCAATAAAACAAACTGTCACCATATTAGTTACAAAATGATGATCTGAACGCAATCCAAGAGTTTTTTTAGAAAACCTATATATTTATTTGAGTTTTCTTCGTGATTGAGACGCGTGAACTCACCCAATGATAGGCAATAGATATGCCTAAAACCTAGGTCCACAATTTCAACCAATATGCGGTTAGTACTATATTTTGTTATGTTGTTTCTCCGATTCTACACAATATTTCATAGATGAGCTAGAAGTACGTAAATATCACATCAAAGAAAATATTGCATTAAAAAGCAGTCAAATGCTGAAATTCTATCACTATAGGAACTGCGAAGAAGTGAAAGAGAGGCAGCTATGGTAAAATCACGGTCAATTTGGGTGAAAAAAAGTAGAATAATGTATTATTATAAAATGCTGATTAACACAAAACAGGTAAATTAAATCGAAAATATAACTTAACTTGTCTCACTTGATAAGGATTTGCAATTTTAATGTTATATTTTTATACTCATACATACAGATATTGAAGTTCTAAGCGTAATTTATAGTTAACTTTGAACTTTTATTAACTTTTATTCTACATCGAGAAAATTTTAAGTAGACATGTTTCGAAATAACAAAATACTATATAACTATCTTAACTTAGAAAATATGATAAAGATAAACATTTAATTTTCTTACTGCAACAAACTAAATAAATTTGCTACAAATCTGTTCAAGTAAAGCTTTTTGTCAGCGCCTTAAATGCAAGTGCTTTATGCATTTTTTTATACGTTTTTAATTAATGTCGTGTCTATATACGGTGTACGGGAGTTAGAGCCATTCTAATATTACTCATATCGTTGAAACAATGAGCTAAGTATTTAAGCATGCATTGCTGTGAATCCGATAAGTTATAATACATTACATAATTAAATATTGCACCAACTTTTAAATAAAATCAATGTAAGAAATATGCCGATCTATGTCTATCTAATTTGGCTCTTGATTTGCGTTCACAGAAAATGAAAATATGAAAAGCGTCGTATGTAATTATATATCATAGGAAAGCATACCTTCTGTTCATTCATTGAAGCGACATTATCGTAGTGTCGCTCCGTTGGTGCTTCTTTCAGGAATTGATCGAGGTAGCTCATTTGTGAAGGAGGCCGGTCGAGGACTGGAAGAAATGGTACATTTATAATATTTGTAGAGATTTTGGACGCATTTCGAAATACTGTCAGTTCTGTCATAATCTATCTGCCAAGAGCAAAACACCTCATACAGGCAGTACCTAATGATAGAAATTAATACATTGTTACGAGTTCTTTTAAAATACAAACATAATATAATAACACCACACTATTTTCTCGCAGAGATATGCAAAGACCATGAATTTCTACTTACTAACACACTTGTTTCGTCGAATAATACTACCAGGTAAGACAGTCACAGATGGCACTAAAACCTATGTCTGTCAATATATCCAGGGCTTGTAAAATGGTGGAGTAGGTTTAAAGGAAAACCATATCATATAATACACAAAATGATAATTGTCACGATGGCTACTATATTTAAAAATAATATTACAAGTTCAAGTAAACAATCCTGAGCATCTTATACGAAGTGCTATGACAAAACTAACAGCAGTCCGAAGTTATCAGTGTCCTGTATAATCATGCCGGTAGATAATTAAACGTACTAAGGAATTACATCTTACCAATTGAAATACTATACATATAAGTAAATAAATAGGTGTATTAATGACAATAGGTTTATATATCATAATGTAAATAAAACACATAAATACCAATCCCAACCGAAACCACGTTCACAAAACTAATTTTAGAGTAGAATATAAGAAGCGCCAATAAAACAACAAAAAGTAGCGACCGTGATCATTCTCGACTACTCTGGTATGTTAAAAAAGATTTAGCGCGCTTAGATCATTCATTTGAATACTGTTAATAAAGTTTAAAGTGCAGCTTTTATTGCTTTCTATATTGGCGTGGCTTATACAAATGAAACTTTTCTGTAAAAGTATAGTCGGACACAAAAGTGCATTTATATCATACCATGATTTAATTTATAAAAATGGGAATTTAGATTTCATTGCAAACCGAATCATGGGAACATATAGGTAGTTTCTCTAATTGTTACAGATTTTTATTGAGGCCTACGGGTTGGTCTTGTAAAAAGGTAATAGATGGCGTTGCGTTTCGTCGTAGATTACGACAAAATTACAGTCTCGTTGACTTTTTTTACGGAACGAACGCGTTGTTTGTTATCAATCCCTTACTGATGCTTCGATGATGTACCTTTTGTACCCGACCATTCGAACACATTTAGTTAAAAAACTGGGTATTTACATGCACTTTGGACATAAACAAAAGACGCTGTACAAACTAAACCCTCCAGCTCAAGTAGGCAACATACGCACAAAATGGTATGATATATGTATGGATACCCCCTTCTATAGCCCTGAAACTCATATTACTGCAGTGGCTTGAACGCCGAAGGCAACCATATTCAGGGGATATCTCTTATTTATTATTTTTAATACGTGTTAAGTTTCAAACACAGTTGGTAGAGATTGAACTAATTTCTTTTTGGATTCGTTGTCTAGATGACCATACTAACTGTTTCAAGAAAAACCGTGACTTTTGTGCATGTGTTGCCTCAGGAACAGAAATCTAAGGACATTACAAACTTAGGAGTATTTAACAAAAAGATAAAACAGATTAGTCAAAGTGCTAAATATTATACAAACAAGTGTTAAAGGAAAAAAAACCATGTCGCTTAGCGCATTATGTGGCCGAATGGACTTATATACGTTTATCAACCTTTTTTGTCCACACCACCGCAGCAAGCTAAAGCAAAGCGAAGCTATTAAATAAAGAAAAATCACTTCCTTCTGTACAATTGGCCGAATGATAAGCAACCGTCACTGTTTTTGAGACAAAACATATATAGTAAAAGGGAAAAATGACTAATAAAATATATTATAATATTAACTGTTCGCACAAACATATTTAAACATTGATAATGAGAAAAAACTGATATAAATAAAATGGAATTGACCATCAACATACATTCAAAGCAAATTAAAAAAAAAACATTATAATTACATGAAAAAGCCCATCCATAATAATTCATATTATTTCAAACAAAAAGAATGGACAGTAAAATAGAACAAACAAATTGATTAACGAATTAAGTACTTCGAGTTTTTATTCCATCGCAACATTTGGTAAGCAAAGCAACTGTATGTTGTCATGTAAGTTATATAGCTTTTAATTATTAATATACATGAGTCTGTTTTTCTATTATATTTATAAAATAAGAAATTTTATAAAAGAATGAAAGGTCATCATATGCCATTAAATGTCAAATGCCTTTAAAAACATTCACAATACTTTTATTACAAAAAAGTGAGCTACCTAAACGAAAACTTAAATAATAATTGTATAGAATTTTCATTGATTTATATAATTTATATTTACGTATGTAAGTAAGAGACTATACCCATAAAACAGTGATAGGTTGCATGATCATATACAAATGATTTTTTCCCTTGACACTTGATCGTATTTACAATGGAATGATCGATACAAATATGATAATAATACAGTTAATACAAACTACTTACGCAGCACAAGGACAGAAATCCAAACTTACACCTTTAGAGATATATACGGGTAACCATATCTGATATTAAGTAAAAAAAATACCACAAAAATTTTTGAAATGACAAGCAATTTAGGCTGACCCGACAAAAACACATATTTTTTAAAAGTAAAAAGTTAGGAACAGTACTCCCGGTATTTTTTTTTTGAATAAATCGTCAATGACCAACTAAAATTTGATAATACCTTTAACACATCAGATTCAGTTACCAAGGACAAAACAGACACACATCACATACGATAAAACTACTTCTAAAATAATTATGTTTCTTTTATAAATGAAACCAACGAACCATTGTCTTCTTTGCCACTCCAGTAGGTCGAAGATTTCGCCGATCCTTGCCTCGCTGCTTGCGTACATACTTATGGATTTAATTTCAAGTATGCTAAGCTCCTTACATTATATATAGATTGTAACTTAAAAAGGCCTAACTGCAAACAAAAATGTACTCTGTGCCCTAAAGCATAAATGGAAAAGGCAGAAATGCATGGCAGAGGACTTGAAAATATGGGACTATCTTCAAGTTGATTTCAAGTATTGATGATTTGAAATATTACTAGAAATCTTTGTGAATTTCTCAAAGCCACGAATTGAAAGTTTGGCATAGCTAGTTAAGAACCGGGTGGGGCTCACCAAAACTAAGTTATACGTTCGTTATCTAAAACTAAGTTTCTTCAAAACAACCCGAGAACGGTCTGAATCTTTCCGGAAATATCACGCGAAGACATCGCAGCCAGCTAATCATTAGGTATAAAACTAATATAAACTGTTGATAGTTTTAAACTATCATATCTAAATGAGCTAATGACATTTAAAAGCTTTAGTGAGGCCGTAAAAAGACCTAAGTTTGCTGCATAAAAACGTCCTATATTTATATTAAATGAATAACTGCATAATATCAAATTAGCCTTCTTGATCTCTCTGGTTTTGACCAGCCAATACGTGCTCTTTAAAAATAAATCGAAATAAATATAAATAGTAGTGCTGTGTAACTCAACTTTGTTTACATGGACAATATAAGAATATGTGAAAAAGTATTTCACTTGTAGCCAGTTGGTATCAGGATCATTAACATTAAACATTAACGATGTTTCTAAAATCCCATATACCGTTTTTTCTCATTTCACAGAAGTACATACTGTGTGATTATATCTATTTGTGACTAATTATTTTTATTTAATGCGCGGTAAACATGATCCATCTTTCGTCACTCCAAACTTAAACGGTTAATCAACTTCATAATTTGCGTATACGGTTTCGTTTATAAATATAATAATTTAAACAATGCAAAGAAACAAATAAAGTGTAACCAATTTTCAACAGAACTTTAATAACTTATTTACATAAATACTGTATAATATATAAAGTTCACTTTGATACAATAGTTCACAACTAAGCGATGTTTAAAATTAACCTAAAAATGTTAAATGCAGAGTAAATGTGCTGACATGAATCTAAAATACAAAAAAAAACAATAAAGCTAAAAAAGACACATAAAATATCACCTGCAAGATTCAAAAGATTACAAAATGGAATACAATAATCACCTTCGAGTTTTGATCATGACTGTTCTTGGCTGGACAAATGTACCACAAGTGATAGAGGATAGAGTTGCGATAGAGGATTATCTAACCATTATTTAAGACAAGTCGCACAGATATTTTAAAATCATTCAAATATCTCAAGTTGTACAATTAGTATAAAGTAAATCCTTTTTTCAATACAATCTCATTTTGAACTTGAAGCAATGTTATCTTGACGATTTCTAATTAGCAGAACATCAAACATCATCAGGTAAGACCATAAACCATGCAATAAACAATCATGACCAAAACTGGATATATCCAGTGATTTTTAATAATATATGAAAAAAAAAACACAAAAGAAGAACTAATAGAGTACAGATTTTCTACGCTTTTTTGGTTCATTATAAAGAACAGTTTTTGATGAGATTCTACATTTTGATCTAAAAGAAAACTTACATACTAAGCAATAAATAAACACAAAAACCTGCATTGTGCTATGAATGAAGCAATTAGAAAAGGTAAAAGTCATCAATAAAAAAAACTTTTGCATGTCATTTCACATGGTTACAAAAGTAATAAAATTGTAAAATATAAATGGTACTGCTTTTTTTGCAAATACGTAAGTTAAAATTATTAAAATTTGATATTAACATAAAATGACTAGTTCGTTCGGTCGAGGACGGCACAATTTAAAATATCTTTGGCAAAAATTTTGTATTTTTAGACTAGACTAAGATTCCAATCGACTAGAAAACACTAATACACTTTGGTGATAATAAAAGTATACACTTTTATGAATACTGAGTAATTCCATAAAAGATTTGGGGCTAGACCTAGCCACACTCTTTGAGGCGAAATGAAGAAGTTTGTTACTCAAATATTTCACATACTAAAATAATAGTACGAAATAAATCAGCTCTGGCACAAAATTAAAACTAACAAGGCACACATCATGATCACCTTTTTGTATTTTTTATAGAAGATTCAATTTTGTTAGAGCTTTAGCTATATTAGGGAGAAAAATAATAACTATATAGTATAAAACCAGAGTGCATTTCATGACAATTGCGACAAGCTTAAAAACGTTAAAGCACTATTTATACATTTCCGGGTCAAAGTCCTCCAAATAATCGCGTACGACAGTATTTTGTGATACATATCATATTTTACACAAAGTCGGCATATTTAGTACTTTTCAACAAAAAAGTATTGCCACTGATGTACGAATAATTTGCAGTTTCATACATTGGGGCATGCTATAGAATCACGACCAATAAGCCTGTTTTATTTTTTATAGTCCATCATCAATTTTAGACATTCGAAGCTACATAAATTCCCACCATTCCCATATTACCTTTATAATATCGGTGTTGTTTTACTCTGAACAAACTTTTAAATAATGATACAATATAAGTCTGCGTAGTGGAAATTTTTCCAATTCATGAAGGGTTAGTTATGTTCGAAAGAAAGAATGTGGTCGGCCTCAATTTAGTATGAAGAACGAATGAAATAAAGGTAGACTCTCAGAAAGTCGATACATGCAAGAGAGAAGTGAATTTAGTGATAACGGACGACAGGTGAGAGTGGGACAGAAAAACGTTTTGTACCGATACCACAAAAATAGAATAAGAATATTTTTTAAGGACAATTTCAAATTATACACTATGTTGTGAAGTTTTTTGGCACCTTTATATCGTAACCATTTGAAGCACATTACTGTCTTTCTTATAGTAATATTTAACTCCACTTACACCAGGACAATGTATGTTAAATTGTCATTATACATTTGCCATATGTTTGACAACATACTAATTACCAATGTATATGTCACCGGATAATTGTACGATACGTTAGTTTATAAAAAATCTAGTGAGATTATCAATTGTCGATAGATTGTGAACAAAAATTTACAATCAAATAAAAATTTTACAATCTAACGCTTACATTTTCGTAAGATTATAAACTGACCATGGCTAGCTGGCAGTTTATAATCTAACTATCTATAACCCGTCAGATTATAAAAAAATAAACCAATTACTCTGACAATATATCGCCCACGAAATTATGAACCGTCCTCTAATTGGTCGCCGTTATAGGTGGCATGAGTTCATTTCATAGAGTTACGAACAAAACTAATAGTCAGACAAAAAAACATATACATTTCGACTATGTACATTTAAAAAACCAAGGGATTTAAAATAATGACCACCGGCCGGCGATGCGATAGTAACTACGTATTTTGCTTATGGTCACTGTAATACTTTCGTAGATCTATGGTAAATTTTTGTTGATAATTATAATTTGACGGCTGGACATGGTCAGTATATAATCTTACGAAATTGTAAACGTTAGATTGTAAATTTTAGTGTCCATTCACAATCTATAGACAGTTTATAATCTAACTAGATTTATTATAAACTAACGGTTAGTACAATAAACCGGCGACATATACATCCGAACACTAGAAAAGTAACTTTCACATAGGCCCATGATTGCCAAATAAATGTTGATACGAATAGAAATTGTTGTACCAGAACATTCTACGCGTATTCAGCAAAAGTTCAATATTAGCAGTTTAAACCTCTTAAGTGCACATAAGATTCATACACAAAAGACAGGTATCGCCAGAGATTTCATGTCGGGGGTCAACTCTTAAATTGTCAATATTCAGTCTAACTTCTTCATCTCATGCCATTATGATTTCATCTGTCACTTCACATATCCGCGACTAGGTTTTGAGCACTAAATATTCTACATAACACAACACCAAACATTCTTGATAAATACATATCAAATTAAAGTTTTTTATAAAATACGAAGCATTCATTAATTTCTATAGTGATGACGTCTCAAAATACAAACAGGAATAAAACAATACAAACGGTTACATATTCTACTTGGGTCATAGTGATATTTACATCTTATTTATCATAATAAACTCTACGAATTGGTTTGTGCAAAGGAAGTCTTATACTTTTTCATAGACTGCGAAGTGTAATTAAATTAAATCAATCGATATTAAAGTAAATCCCTTAAACATTGTCAAAACCGAACATTTAAGTATATATTCATTGCAGTTCTCAAAAAATCTAGGAAATCTTCCATACTTGAGACACCGATTTGTCAGCAAAGTCTTTGAACATACTATTGATTTTAAAAGGACGTAACGCCATGACCATAAAAATCAAACCAATATCATTCGTATAAATGATGGTACACCAAAATGGCAACACCCCAAATGCATGACGTCATGCCTATAAACAAAGGTATGTACGGCCTCAACCATGCCCGAACTAACATTAAAATGAATTAAAAAACAAGCACAATGCAGGTATAACAAAAAGAAAACAGCGTCTTACGCAATACATTAGTAAATGCCACAGATAATACATGATCGTTACACCATAGACAAATAATACAGATCACGAATCGTGTGTGATCGTTACATATTCCATTTTTAAAACGGACCAATCGTGGAATTTTAAATCACAGTCCCAATTTTGAATTTTACACATGCGCATATAACACGGATGTAAAAAAGTCCGTTTTTGTGTTCCAATTTTGAATTTTAGCACAGTATTAGCGTCCATAGGTTTTATATGAGGCGTTACAGATAATAAAGTTCGTTTATTTTCGTTTTTTCCGTCGCGGTCGACGTTGGACTTTGTTGAGGGTAGTATCCAGATATCCATTTGACATTTAGGTGCGTTATGTGAAGTCACAGGTTGAAAATACGTGTGCGTATTGGATGGGATTGTGCGGTAACATGTAACGAAAACAAAAAGAAAAATGGTGCACTAAATAAACATATTATTTGATAAAATATAATATTATAAATTGGTGCGCTGGAAAAATTGTACATAGATTACAAAACAGACATTGAAGGAGCTGAGAGAAATTTCTATTACCGTCCGTCGTAGTAACTTAAAAAGTAGCTAACCAATTTCCGCTAAACCATCAATTCATTTCTCCTTAGGCGTGGAACGCAGTCGAGGTGGTTTTTGAGATATCTATGATTCACATATGGCTGTTTGATGTCCTATTGCGATCCACCGGCGAGTTTCAGATTTACTACGGAGCTGACTTCTTTTAAACTACCATAAATCTGAGCTTTGTGAGAGATCGCGTTTATTTTACAACCTGATTCTAGTGGTGTCATCTAGTATTAAGTAGATTAACTACGATGTATTTGAGTATTGAGTTTAGTTCTGTTGCAGCGATGTTCACTTTTTGGTTTTCTAACAGATGACGTTAGTAGTCAAATTCCATTCTTTCCAATGAATACAAAACTGTTAATATTCATATTATTTAATTGTTATAACATTATATTTTTTTTTATAGATAACACATCTAGATGTGAATTTAAATTACTATGTTAAAGCTCAAATCGATAGGCGTGATAATTTTTCAGTAAAATGTGCCACAAAATGTTCAAGTTGTGGCATAGTGATATGCTCGCCCAAACAATATACGGAGCTGGTCTAAACGACGCAGGTAATCCTAGTGCGGTGACCAAGGTTTAATTACTAGGAATTTATTATAATATATTTCATTGACAATGTTTTCTTCTGTATTTCTTTAATTATTTTGGTTTTCATATTTTAAGAAACTTAAATAGGGAGTAAAACAAAGTATGCCGATGGTATCTGTTACTCTTAGTAGGATAACGTTATGTGCTTATTAGCAGTCGCAATAACATTTATTGTCCGACCGACCGACTAACGCGACAAAATTCAAACTGCGCTTCGAAACGAGCTGGCATAACTGGCAACACGCACGGTCATGCAACGTCGCATTTATTAAATAATCCAACCGGTGCGGTGGGTTAATATTGTCAGGTCGGTTAATGGAAATACTTTTATGCAATAATAATTTATTTAATAATAATAATAGTAATAAATCTTTATTTCAGGTAGCAGACATAATAAATAAATTTAAAAATGTACGGACCCATAGAACATAAATACCTTAATCTAAAATATATATATTAATATATCAAAAAAAATATTTAAATAATGAAGTATACAGCGATGATTTGATAAAATATAACTTTATTAAAATGTACTGGTATATTAAAAGGGTGAACCTGTGAACCTCGACAGTACCTTATTTCGACACGGCATTACTTCAAAAAAATATAGTTCGACAAGTCCTAACCTAATTATTATTATCAGAAACTAATTAACTACCTAGTCTCTAGTAATATTTAATTGTTCAATATCTAACCTTGCCTATAACAATGGCTTGTCGATTTTTTCGAAGTAAGTGTCATGTCGAAATAAAGAACTGTAGAAGTTCAGAGAGATATCGACAATAAAATGTCGTTTCCTTGAAGCTGTGACAGTAAAAGCGGTGAAAGTGACTAAATATCATCATATATTTTAATCGCTTACGTTGCGTCTTAGTTTCTTTGCTTCATAGTATAAGTTTTAACTTGGTTAATGCACATGTCACATAGGGTTCTGAGAAAGCAATCTTGATCACTGACAAAATTCTGAGTTCAATTGGGACACGTTGCCAACGTTTGATTATTGACAAAATGAATTTTGTTGGGCGGGAAGCGACCAATTTTTCCCGTGTAACTCTATGGCTATTCGGAAGAAGCCCTTTCTGTATTCCATTTTTTAAACGGACCAATCGTAGAATGTCAAATCCTATTTCTAAAAATATTTTTACACAGTCACTAGTCCGTTTTAATGAATAATATTACGAATTGATGTGATTTTTAGTAATATTGCAAGAATGTAATTACAGCCGCCACGACGATGTATAAAAAAAAACTAAAATAAAACAAAACAAACACCGATTTCTAAATAAACATACAGCGCCGACTCTAAATAAATTAGGACTAGCGCAAGCAAATATTATCTAACCAACCTATAAAACAATCTCTCAGCTCCGTACAACACCTTAAGTATAAATAAATAAGTATGTATGTTATAGTGTATAATGTAATACTCACAGGAGGAGGGCGCGTGATGCGGCGGCGCGTCGAGCCGCGCCTGCATGTCTCGGATGTGCTGCTCCTTACGTTTCATATCGTGCGCGAGGGCATCCAGCCGTGTTCGCGTCTCTACCAACTCTCTGGAATCACAATTTAATTTATTTCAGAACGTCATCATTACTAATATTATAAATGCGAAAGTAACTCTGTCTGTTTGTTTGTCTGTTACGCTTTCACGCCATAACTACTTAACGTTTGAGACCCGGGAAAAAACATAGGATAGTTTTTATCCAACTGCGTAAATAGAGGTTAATGTTTTTGCGCGATAACCGACATACGCGCGGGCGGAGCCGCGCCCGGAAAGCTAGTTTAAAATACATTTAAAATATGTTACTTTAAATTACATAATAAAATCATTGCCTAATATTAAGCAATATATCTAATATTGCAGGATTCTGTCTATGTCTTATGTGTGAAGCAACACACTGTGGCTATGAGATTGCTGCTGATGGCGTCTGAGGCCCGCCTCACGCCTTTCGGTATGGGCCGATTGTTAACAAGAATAAAGCTAGCTGGAGGCCAGAATTCAATACAAAATGTACTGCTCACCTCGCACACGCCCAGTGCTAGAAGCGTGGGCGTGGCCTGGCCCAAGCCGGTAAGCATAAGTTACCCACTACGTACATCGCTGTAATATATCGCCGCACACAGTAGCAATCCTGCCCGGCGGCATATATTAAAACTTATTTAAAAAAAATACATTAATATAATAAATATTTTGAATTCGGAACAACTTATTAAAAACTTATCAGAGCGCTTGGTCGATGCGACGCGTCATCAAAATGCTGGCACCTATTTGGCTCAATGAATAAGCATTGCAATTCAACGGGGCAACGCTGCCAGCATGCTGGGCACGCTGCCAACTGGAAGTGGGCTGGAGCATTTGGACTGCACCAGCCCAAATGCTCCAGCCCACCCTGCGCTTACCTAGAAGAAACCTATTTACTTTCGATTTGAAGACACCAGTAAGTTCGTAGTATTTCGTTAATAAAGGCATACCGCGGGTTTAAAAAAAAAACATTCGGAACATACCTCTGGCTGGCCAGCAGCTCAGCGCGAGTCCGACTAAGCTCTTCCCCGACAGCCTGCTTGGCCTGGATCTCCGAGTGGAGAGAAGACTGCAGCGTCAGTATCTCCATCTTGTCCAGTTTCTGCGAGCGTCGGTTCCTCCACCCGCCGGTGCCGCCGCCGGCCGTGGGCGATGACGCAGCCACCAGGGAACTGCGAGACGCGCTCGCTGCTAACAATACACGACTATTTCAAGTATATGATCCCAAACTCCAAAAGGACGATTTACGTTTTACCATATTTAACATAAATTTTAAAATTTCTGTATGAAAATTATGTCTACTTTGTTCAATTGAATTACGAAATTTTAATAGCCTTCACTTTTTTTATGTCTTTGTAAAATCTTCTTGAATTTTTCGTTAGTTCATAGTTATCATTAGGTTATATGTAGTTTTATTACTTCTATACTTGAATTGCCTACTTCAAGCATATTGCAGATAGAGTAGAAGTGAATCCGACGCGAGTACGATTGAAGTTGACTCGTGTATATTTTTGTTTTAATAAAATAAGGTTTTGTAGAAACACCTGTAGAACAGGCTCGATCGAGTTCTGAAATAGGAACTTTTTTTATTTATTTTTTTTTTATATTATTGTGACGGAACAAGCTCGAGGCCCACCTGATGTTAAGCGGACTAACCTCTGCCTATAACAGATGCATTTCGTCACAAGTCACGAATTGCACTGCGCCCGTCACATTGAGACAGTTGTAAGTCTCATGTGCCTGCAATTTCACTGGCTCTCAAGGACTTCTGCCGGAACACACCGTTAGGTGCTTGGCGACAGATTTTCTACTTGAGGGTGGTCGCTAGCCAGGCCGGCATTCGCAAAAAGCCCTTCCACCATGCGGTGAAGCTCAAGCCCGCGGCAGGATTCGAACCATGGACCTGCTGCGCGGCAGTCCATAGTCAATGCCACTGAGCCATCACTGCTTCACTTTATAAGGCCTGGACGTAGCAACTTTAAGGCTGCGTTTCTACCGGAGATAATGAACTGTGTAAGAGGAAAAAATCTACCAATGAGAACGCTGCGCTCGGCGAGGCTAAATAAATGAATCGATCCTATTGGTGGTTATTACCCTAGCACACCGCTCACTTCCTCGCACATCTACGATAGACACGCAACCTTAGTTGCTGCTCGTTGAGCACGCTCTAACATTTCTACATATAATTTAAGCATGCCTCATGCCCAAGAAGTATTGCAATTCAGTAGTAATGATGAACACAACTCGTCGTAAACATCAAGAATAAATTTCCGATTGGCTACCTCATGCAGATTTCTATATACAAATATGAGTTTTCCTAAAGCTTCAGTGTGATTCCTCTAAGGCTAAGATTCAGAGACAAGTCTAAGCGTGAACTAATGCTTTAATCCGTCAAATTGTAGTGCTTAGCCTCATAATTGTATTCAGAGACGTTTGGTACAGCGCTTAAACTTAGCGCGTGCTATGCTAAGCCAAGTAGTGGAAATCGACTACTTTAGCCTGTCTCAAAACAGGAGTGGCGCCGCCAAGTGAGACACTGAGGCGTATGGTGCAAAAAGTTCTTCAGGAACTTTTTTCGTAAATTGAAAAAGGCACTTATTTTGTTCCACTCACTCCAATCACATTTTATATACTGTTGTTCTTGTCCTTTTCTTTTTATATCAGGTTTCACAGATAAACAAGAACCGGTAAACGTTCCATAAGTGAAAAATGTGCCATAGATAGTAGAGTGTGATCAAAACAAAGAGCAAGGTAAGTAGGACTCAGACTATATCTCTGAATATGAAATTTAAAGATTGGCTTAGCCGACGCCAGGCTAAGACTGGTCTTTGACCGTCTTACACAAATATCTCTGAATCTCAGCCTAAGGGTATCTGTGATATCTAACCTCTTTTAGTCTAAATACTATTATGCATGTAGGCGTAAAGACATTGGAGGAGCGTGCATTTTAGACTGAAATATCAGAGATAAAAAAGTTGGAACGCATTAAAGTTTTGGAAAGTTACAGCTATTCATAAAGCAATTTTTGTACGTTCTATTATCAATATTTGTGGTTTTACCGTGGTGGTTTGTGAAAGCATTGATAAGATTTTAAAATATTCAATGAGAGCAATTTATGTAGAGGCCATGCTGTAACAATGTCGTCTTAGGTTTTCGTGATTATAACAATTCTCAAGTCTTCTTAGGCAAGAATCTGAACTTCTTCCCAGCTATTTCTAACAAAGACCTATGCCATATCATCGTCATATGAGAAAACCTTTGCGTTTTTTAGTGTTAAATTGCATAAGTCATCGTCATAAATTAAAAACAGGCTTAGACCCAGTACACTTCCCTGCGAAACATCATAGCTTATTTTTTGTACCGCAGTTTTAAATTCACCAATTCAAGTCTATTGGGTTATGTCGTTTAGATAGTCTCCCATAAGGTACACGCACATAGGTGTAGATTTATCTCGGATACCAGCAAATTCGAGCTTTTTACAAGTGTTGCAACGAAAACAGAGTCAAATGCTTTTGCAAGGTATGTATGTATATCTATTATATTTTTTATGATTGTATATGAATATAGTGAAATAAATAAATCAACTATGTCTAGAAACTGCATTTTCTATAGATCTTGCAAGTCTAAAAAAAATTGGTAAGGTGACAGGATATCCTGGATATAGGCGACAAGTCATTTTTTTTACTAAATTTTACCAAAAATCACAAACTTTGTTTTGCTTTCAAAAAACAGTAACTGCCCGATTTTCAATTTGAAGTTAATTTTATTAATATAAAGTAAATTAATGTAAATATTTCCTTTGTCATACAGAATTACATGCCGTTAATTAAACATTTTACTACAAAATAAAATTAATAAAAGATAATGGATAGATTCAGGCGTTACTTTGCGGAAATCCATATTTAATAATAACAAATACTTTTAAAAGTATCCTAAAAAATATTAAATAATATTTTAATAAAACACTTAAAAAAGCATAAAATTATATATCTAGTGACAATTCCGCCTAATTTTCCTGTTATCTACGTGACGTCACAAACATCACGCAGCCTAACCGGAAGAATACCCGACTAGTTTCGCTTCTAAACGAAGCATCTTCAGGAGGTCTTGACTTACCGAGCGCACGATCGAGACTAAACTAAACTGTCTCGATCGTGCGCTCGGTAAGTCAAGACCTCCTGAAGCGAAACTAGTCGGGTATTCTTCCGGTTAGGCTGCGTGATGTTTGTGACGTCACGTAGATAACAGGAAAATTAGGCGGAATTGTCACTAGATATATAATTTTATGCTTTTTCAAGTGTTTTATTAAAATATTATTTAATATTTTTTAGGATACTTTTAAAAGTATTTGTTATTATTAATAAAAGAACTTTTCATAATCACTAGTAAAACTGTTTTAAACTCACCATGCTTTAAATAGTCGAGCTCTTCAGTCATCTTGGTAGCCAGAGCTTGCAGGTAACCTCTTGCTTCTTTCTCGTCAGCCACCCATCGAATAATGTCTGCTATCTGGGGGTGGGGGTCACAAGTTACAAAATATGAGACTTATAAATTAATAAATTCTTTAAATAAAAAAAGAATATTACAATGCTTATCAAGCGATAGTGCTTGTAATTATAATTAGGAATATAGAATGGTAGCGACATCAATGCAACAGTTGAGTGTTTGACTCCTTAATTTAAATATTAAAAAATATTTTAAGGAATATTCGATAGTGTGCTTGAAGAGTCAAAACCTACTGATGATGCTTCGCGTAGAAGCAAACGCATCAATAATTCTTCCGGTTAGACTGCTTGCCGTTTACGACGTCACAACGGCTTAGCAAAAACATCTTGGCGGAATTGTCACTAGATAACATTTTTGAATATTTTTCTAAGATAATTGAATGTTATGGCAAAAACTAGTAATTATCAAACTTACAAAATTACAAATTTACGAGGGAAAAATTTAAGTCATGTGCGGGATTCGAACCCACGTTCATCCAGTTTGTAGTACAACGTAAGTTGAACTATAGATGTTGCTCCATCCCAATACGATGGTTAAAAAGAACGATAGGAAAAATTTGAGTTATGGACTCATTGTTATGTTAGCTCAACTGGCTTAGAGCATACCCCGGCTAAAGGGGTGGATGGGAGCGGGTTCGAATCCTGCACATGACTTATTTTTTCCTTTCGTAATGTAATCCGCAGAGCATGCGTTATTGCAAACATAAAAATATTAAAATTATCAAACTTTTTAAATTACTAAAATTGTATCTTTAACTTTGTAGTTCAAATGTAGTTCGATGCCTCAGTTAATCGGTGGGCACCTTCCGGCTGATCATGATGCTGTAGAGGTATATATTTACCTGCATCTCCCAATGCTGCATGGTGTCCTTCTTAGCGCGGAGATCTTCCAGTTCCAACTCCATCTGCCGACGCTCCGCCTGCCACCTCCGCCCGTTCTCAGCCATCTATCACAAATGTCATCATTACTAATTATATTGAAGAAAAGAAAAAGAGAAAGAAAAAGAGAGAGAAGAATATTATTGAAGCAGTGATGGCTCAGTGGCATTTGCATATGGACTGCTGAGCTCCATGGTTCGAATCCCGCCGCGGGCTTGAGCTTCACCGCATGGTGGAAGGGCATTTTGCGAATGCCCGCCTGGCTAGCGACCTCCCTCAAGTAGAAAATCTGTCACCAAGCACCTAATGGTGTGTTCCGGCAGCTGTCCTTGACAGCCAGTAATTCTAGGTTAAGCCTGTTAACACTTTCGAACATATCATCACTTATCATCAGGTGAGATTGTGGTCAAAGGCTTACCTGTCATCAAGTAAGTTTTAAACAGATCTCATTTGGAGCAGAGGAAACTAGTTGCTCAGATTTACGCGGAGAGTATTGTTTCAGTATTGATCATCACTTTGCTTTGGCCGTTTGGGTAATTTGTTTCGTCTAATGCACGATAATGCACGTCCACACACGGCTAGAGTCGTAACTCGCACTCTTGCCGATGCTCCCAATTTACTGCCGTGGCCTGCTCAATCGCCAGACCTCAACCCCATTAAAAATGCACGGGATATGCTACAACTCTCACCTCTTATAATAATAATAACTTAAGCTTACTGCAAAATGTTATACCTCCACGTCAATTAGACAAGCTTACAAACGGTAATGGAATCGCTCGGCGTTTTGAAGACGTCAAAACAAATTATTAATTCTATTCGCGTACTCTTACTTGTCATTTGATACGAAGTCTACAAATCCGTCAGATTTCTCCATTTTAAAAAGTTACTTCCTAGCAGCGGACTTGAACTTGATTTTGACTATTATTCGATGAAAATGGGTTAAATTATGTGTAAATTAAGCACAATGGTGTATCTTGTATTATTGTATAAAACAAAAGTAGCAAAAAAAAACTAAAAAAGTTACACAGCGTACAATTAAAATTCGGAAAACTATGGTAAAGCCCTTCCATAAATCATTGTAGTTCGGTACAATGAGAGCGGGATAAATAGATATTTTAAACATCTTGTACCGTGATTGCACAACCGTGATAGATATTTGATACTTTCTTTAAGTAAGAACAAACTAATATTGCCCAACGAGATTAAGGGGCATGGTAGTTCAGTGTCTACGAATGATAATTATAAGCATGAAACAAAACGCTCCTGTTTTGTGATGGTCTGCTAAAAGGTGAGTTGGCTCCCTTAGGCCTACTCGTGATAATGATAACTATATTAGTACTCACTGCATCTAAATCTTTGGCCAGTTTCCTATTCTCGTTAATGAGTATCTGCCTGTCCTCACTGTCGTTCAGCTGTTCCAAACGACGGTTCTCCAACTTCTCTTTGGATGATTGCAGCTGTAACAATATTAAAAATAAATATCCCACAATTTTTTTTATGTTATTGTGACGGAACAAGGCCCATCTGGAGATGAGCGGACTAACCTCTGCCTATAACAAATGTGTGTTTTTGTCACGCACACCAAGATTGCCGCTTCAAGGTAATACACTAACTAAACGCACACATGCAAAAAGTGTTGCACTTCACCCTGTACCTCCAAACACTAGTTACACTCACAGATTCGAAGAATGATGGTTCATTGGCAGTGGCTATGGACTGCCGCGCAGCAGGTCCAAGCCGAGCAAGCCTTGAGCGTCTGAAATTCCAGGCACATGAGACTTAATGTCTCAAGGTAACGGACGCAGTGCAATTCGTGACTTGTGATGAAATGCATCTGTTATAGGTAGAGGTTAGTCGCTTAACATCAGGTGGGCCTCGAACTTGTACCGTCACAACAACATAAAAAAAAAATACAGCTATGGAAGCACTGATCCATTGCGACATCAGAACTACAGATTCGTTTATTGATTTGTAATAAGCAAGTGATGGTTTTCTCACTAACAAGCCTGATTCAGGCCAGGTGTGTTTGCACACGCCTCACTTCCATTAGCTATTTCCGTTGATTCCCTCGGAAACAACATCATATCGTACCTCTCTCTGCAGAGCGGCCCTGAGCGCGTCGGCCTCCTGTATCTGCGAGTTGAGCGCGCACACCTCCGCGTTAAACCGCGACTGTTGTTGCTGTAACGACTCTTTGTACTGCAGCTGAAACGGAAACACGCTGCTCAGTACATAGAATCACACAAGATATTTAATATTTATACTACGGAAATTATTTACTTCTGCTATTTATAGGGCAGATATAATTGTTTATTAATACTACAAATACATGACATAGTTTCTAATCTAACTAATATTAATAAACATAGGGTGAATTGTTGAGACCGGACAGTAAGGACAGGTACCTTAACTGTTATAGATACAGGAAAACGTTTTTAGGTTACCTACATTTTTAAGATATTCTGAACTGCATCTACAAATTCAAATTCATTTATTTCAGGTAAATTAACCCATAAATTCATTCAACTTCATTTTATCGCGCAAAGAAACTCCGAGCATAGCTCTCTCCATAGCTCGTTGAGCGACTCTGAGCTTGTCCATGAGGGCCACAGTTAAGGACCACGTCTCAGTGCCATCACTGGCAACACACACTGGTTGAAGACTTTGGTCTTCAGGCTGTGCGGGATCTTCGACGAGAAGATGTCGCGTAACTTCCCGAACGCTGCCCATCCGAGTTGGATTCTTCGGGCGACCTCTTTGTCGAAGTTAGACATACCTAACTGGACAGTCTGTCCCAGGTAAATGTAGTGGTCAACAACATCGAGCGTATCGTTCCCAACAACTACTGGTACGGGTGCAACATGGACATTAGACATACTTTTCTCTTGTCCATGTTCATTTTAAGACCCACCTGCTGGGAAACTCTACTGAGGTCGCTGAGCATTGTACTGAGTTCCTCAAGCGACTCGGCCATTATGACTATGTCATCGGCGAAACGAAGGTGAGTGATGTATTCGCCAGAAATGTTGATGCCGAATTCTTTCCAGTTCAAGAGCTTGAAAACGTCCTCCAACGCATTCGTGAACAGTTTCGGAGAAATAACGTCTCCCTTTCTCACGCCTCGCTGCAGTTGGATTGGTTCTGTGCTCTTGTCCTGTGGTCGAATCGATATAATGGCGTTCCTATACAAACACTTCAGAGCTTCGATGTACCTATAGTCAATTTGGCATCGCTGAAGAGACTGCAGTACGGCCCAGGTTTCGATTGTGTCGAAGGCTTTTTCATAGTCCACAAACGCTAAACATAATGGCCAATTATACTCTTCAGTCTTCTGTATAATCTGGCGGAGTGCGGCAGTGAGATAACTAGTTTTATTTTTAACAACAGGCACCACCACGGTTTTCATAATATCGTGTGGTAAGTATGAATGGCTAACGCATAACGAGTAAAACATAGCCAATACCCTAGAGATGTGCTGTCCAGCATATTGCAGGTGCTCAATGCTGAGTCCGTCGTGGCCCGGGGACTTTCCTCGCGACATATGCCGAATAACTTCGCCTACATCTTTCGCGAGGAAAGTCGTTTCGTCTGTGGTGCTGCTCATGTCAGCATTGAGCCCCTCACATACAGGTCCTAGCGGAGATTTAACAGACAAATGTTTTTTGAACAAATTAGCAATCTCGCTTGGGTCGCTGATGCCATCAACGCTCGCAGGAAGGCCATGTCCCACTTTACACTTACTGGTACCCTTCCAAAAGCTGCGAAAGTCACCTTTAGCATGTTTTGCAGTAAGAGCGTCCATTTTTATCTGGTCCTGATGATTCTGGTACCATTTTAACCGAGATTTGAAAACTCTTCTGCTCTCACACATTTGTGTATACACTGGGCCGGTTTTGGGCCGCCCACAAAATACCCATTCTTTAAACCTGTCCCTGGCCTTCCTGTGAGCGTCACTCACATGCCGGTTCCATCCAGTTATACGCGAACCATCCCTTCCCCTACTCATGCTCCCCCTACCGACAACGGCTGCATCTCGAAGGGCAGACACAATGTCAGAATAAAGCCTATCAAGAATACGCCTATGGGCTGGGTCAGTTCAATAAGAGTCAGCACAGTTTATACATTCCGAAGGAAAATCAATTAATTTTAAGTTTTTACAACACTCTTTTGTATAACACCTTGATTTGTTCCTCATTTCGTTCACCCCATACAAAACCTTCGTTTACATTTATTATATTTGGAGATTTTTTAGATGGTAGTACATTTAATTTACATTCTACTATAAGAGGGTAATGATCTGACCACAAAATATCGTATACGACAAAAATGTCAACAACAGTCTGCTTAGCCGAGTGAGTGACAATACAGTGATCTAACCAGCTGCCAGTCCCATAAACATCACTGATAAAAGTAAAGGTGTCTGAATCTCGCCCTAGCACGTCAACGTCAATGCACGACCTATTCTGTTCAATACACAGGTCCATCAGTTCACTGTAAAATAACCCACCCGGCGCAGCATTATAATCATCGAGCAAAAATACAGATTCTACACCATACTCGTCAATAATAGCACTCACTGTACTCAGGCAGTCTGTAAACTCAGGTTTGACGAACAGTTGGTTGGTAAGTACACGCTCATTATAATAACTGCACTATCACTTGTTGATATTTTAATACCACATATGTGATGATTATTACACTTTAGCTCGGACACTTGTTGGAAAGCCGCGTAACGGTATAGTAAAGCAACACCGCCGTAGTTGCGACCTCGACCGAGTCCGATAACTCGTGAGTCATCCATCGCAGAAGTCGCCGTGTACCCGAAGGCTCTGTCAATGGTACCGACTAAGGGAATGTCATGTGGCATCAACCATGTTTCCCGTAGGCATACAATATCGCAAGTACGACATAACTGCCTAATGCGATCAATCGAGCGTTTCACATTTTTTATCAAATCTATATATGGGTCTATCCATTATTCGGTTAACATCTACAGTTTTAGGAAAAAAATGACAGTCAGCAAGAAAATTAATTATTTTAATTTAAATAAAATTGACATTTTACAAAAAAGCATTTTTGATGCCATCGATCCTATTTCTTGTAAGGATCAAAGTCTCTAGTGAACCGACTGAGGTTGAGTACTAGAAATGTGTGAACTTTTTCCATACATTTCGGTAAAAACAAAATTAGCCATACTTTTTGGTATGGGTAGACCCGCTATAATCCGCTATTAAGAAGACTGGCTGAAAAAAAACGGCCAAATGCGCCACATGGCCTTTTTTTTAGTTGCTTTGGAACACCGAGGATTCCGTACAAACGCAGAATGCACCAAAATAAATGTTATTTTTCTCATACAGATCAAGATCTTTAGCGAGAGTCCGACTTGTCGGTTTTTTTTTATATCTCGTTATACGTTAGATATTGGAATATAATCGTACTAAGTTTGACGCTTGTATGTATTACCGCTTTTACGATCAAAATGCGAAATCAAAATACCTTAATATTAATACTGTATAGGGACCCTTCTTTATTTCCATTTTTGTTATTATTATTATTATATATATATTATTTATATATACTGTCTTTTTTTAAATCCACCGTCTTCATAAGGTCGTTTGAACGGACGAACAACCGTAGCTTAGTGATAGGGCCCCGTTTTCTAGTAAGGATTCCTAAAAAGGTGAAGCTAATAGAAACCACATGCATATTCCCTATTGCATATCTCAAATCTCAAATCATCTCGATTTATTTGATGCATACTTTGAAGTTTTTTACATTAAAGTTTACTTTAAAGCATAGTTTAAAGTTGGTGAAAATCAAAATAAGCGTTATAGTACCTCCAAAGTTTCAACTTCCGCTTGCAACCTGGCGACGTCAGCGGCGGCGGAAGCGGAAGCAGATACCGGAGCGGAAGGTGACGCGCCACTTCCGTCGTCGCGTTGGGAACGTAACGCATCCTCACGTAGCTTACGTTCCTGCAATAAAATATGTATACATTTTCGTTTCAAAATACGATACTACTTATCATAAAAAAATATTTATACGTAACTGTGTATTATGTGGATAAAATACAGATAAATATTATTGAAATAGACACACACATCTATACCCATCATAAGGGGGCAAACAGTAATAATATCATCTGGTCATCGCAAACCTATTCACATAGGTCTTCTCATCCGCCACCGCATATGGGAAGTTCTTGGGAGCAGATGGGAACAAACCAATATTACACAACGAAAAACATGTGAAGCAAATAATTAGGATCCCGCCATTTGTATATTACTCAGTTTATAAACCATACAGCAGTTGGTACAGATCTTACAAGGTGATGATATCTAAATTTCTAAGATATATATGCAGAGATGAAGTGCCTTTTTCTGTATCTTATATTATGTTACCTTGGTAGCCTCAGCGATGGCAGTGTCCAGCCTAGCCTCTAGTTCCCGACGTCCCTTGTCTGACCTCCTTATGTCCTGACGAAGAGCGTCTATTTTTTGCATCGCTACTTCTAATTCTTCTTCTTTGTCACGGACCTAGAATACAAGAAAACAATTTATTTTTATATGGCATTTCTAGGCTAGGCATCGAATTACGGAATCACTTCTGGATGGATAAAGACGGCCCGTCTAACATTCGCCAAAGATCCAGGTTTTGAATAGCCTTATTTCCAATATCAGAGGGGGGACAGTTTACATTAAACATGCAGTGATAGCTCAGTGGCTTTGGCTATGGACTGCCTCGCAGCAGGTCCCTGGTTCGCACCCCGCCGCTGGCTTGAGCTTCACCGCATGGTGGAAGGGCATTTTTGCGAATGCCCGCCTGGCTAGCGACCACCCTCAAGTAGAAAACCTGTCGCCAAGCACCTAACGGTGTGTTCCGGCAGCTGTCCTTGAGTGCCAGTCATTCTAGGTTAAGCCTGTTAACCACATCGACCACATCATCACTTACCATCAGGTGAGATTGTGGTCAAAGGCTTACTTATCAGCAATAAAAAAAAATGGCAAAATTATTTGAAGTTCTACACTCCTTTAAATAATATTTTATATTCAATTAATCTGCAGTGGTGCCAATCTTATATTTGAGCACAGCAATTCGATATCTTGCTATTTGGCGCAACACCGCAAAACATTTCCAACGCACAGAACACAGAAGTAAATAAGAATTAGAGGAAAGCATGGCCAGTGGGTATCGCAAACATTTTCTTATCTGTCTCAAAGTACCTGAAAAGATGCCCAGACCAATCATCTATTGTTTCTGAATGACTATGTACATTCAGTTGCATTTATAATGTTTTTTTATGGCAAACACCACTGTGCACTATAGCTAGAATCCATGTTGGTATTCGATAATATGTTTTATACTAGATTTAAGGTCAATGCTCTTATAGTACAGTCGCTTTGCATGAAGAAATTCGGTCAACGACCTCAAAGTTCTTAACGTTTTTTTTTTTAATTTTTACGGTTTGACCATGTGCCCAGTAAAACTTAACGGTTGTACCTTTTGGTAAAAAGTTACAAAAACTACATAGCAACATCGCATGGATATATTGAATGCATAGCTTTACATGGTTCTTTGTTATTTACTCAATCATAGCAATCGGCTGCAGAAGCGGGCGCAGGTCAGTAAGCATTCAATAACATAATTATTATATACTAGCTTTCCGGGCGCGGCTACGCCCGCGCGTATGTCGGTTATCGCGCGAAAACATTAACCTCTTTTTGCGCAGTCGGATAAAAACTATCCTATGTTTTTTCCCGGGTCTCAAACTATCTCCATACCAAATTTCATTCAAATCGGTCCAGTAGTTTTGGCGTGAAAGCGTAACAGATAGACAGACAGACAGACTTACTTATTTTTACTTACTTACTTACAGAGTTACTTTCGCATTTATAATATTAGTACTGATTCAACATGCTATACCATAACAACAGTATTAAGATGAAAGATATTGCTTTTACCACTAGGATATCGAGGCTTGGCTTGACGGAGTTGAATTATGTGCTCTAATTTTATTACTTTAACCGTTATACGTGATACTGCGGCCTAATGATATCAAACACGGGATATATATAGCTTAGCACGGGATAATGCTTGTAATCATATTTAGAGATATTTTTTGCTTCCAACCCTTACATACTTTTAGTCCCTAAGTGCTTGTCGGCATTGTACGCCGTCGTAACGAATTGAACGAGTCTATTCAGACATCTACGATGGTCTTACAAAGGCCAATTATTGTTTTTCCATAAATATATGCAACTCCACCGTCAGCGGAAAGACTTATTTAGAAAATGCGGATAGTTCCATATTATCAGTGACTTACCTGCCGCGACAACTTCTGTTTCTGTTGCCTCAATTCCGACAATCGTTCCGTTACTTCGTTGTACTCGGTCATAGCCAATTTTCGTTGTGATAAAGCGTCTTTTAGCTCCTTGTCCTGGGAATATAATTATAGGTTAATATCTTTATAAGATATAAGAGTCATACAAAACATTTTTTTTCCTCACAAGCTTGAAAAAGTTTCGTTTATCATCCTAAATCTGTTTTCTTGCACCTAGCATTTTCTAACTATAATGAGGTAATATGTTATTATTTAATAATAATGTATTTATTTGATGATGAAATGTTACAAAATATATCAGTTATTGAGTCAATTGACTTCCAAACTAGTTAATAAAACTGTGTTTTGAGTGCCAATAGGTTCTCACATCTAGACATTTGTTAAAAAAGTTATTTTGCATTACATACTTTGAACACCTTGCTAGTACGAATATATCATTATGAGGAGTTTTTAGTAGGTAATTAGTAATGTACAAAATGAAAAGCTCATCATACCAAGGGGATGCTCTTACTACCTTTCGGTTAACGTTAGTCAACATCTCTGTTGTGCTACAAAAGTACAAATTTACGATAGGAAAAATTTAAGTCATGCGCGGCGGGATTCGAACCCGAGTCCGTCTTGTAATTTTGTAATTTAATCCGCAGAGCGTGCGTTATTGTAGACATAAAAATGTTAAAATCTCTGTTGTGCGTCTAATATGCAGCAGCACAATATCAAGACATCGTCGGAAGTAGCGGCATCTTGCACATTGGGAGTGACACGCTACTCAATCATTTTCTTAGTCACATTCTACGACATCCAAAAGGAGGATATGTAACAAACCTTACAAGATTAAGCCGGGAACTCTACAGCGAATTCGATCAAATATAATAAGCGAAAATCTTCATCTGGTCTTACTTGTAGCCTCAATTTTTCGACAGAATCCGTCTTTTCTTTAAGCGTTTCTTCCTTCTCCATGTTGAGCGCTTGTATGATCACCTCCATCTCACGAATGCGCGCCGCCATTTCCTGCGGCGAGTCGGGTACCTCCTATAAATAGCAACAAAGTTTTTAAACTGCAATGGATATTTAAATTATACTACAAAATTGTGAGGAAACAGGATATTTATTAACATATTAATACATTTTTTTTTGCCGTGGGGTGCCGGGATAGAATTACTGTTTTATTTAAAAGATTACATTACAATACAAACAAAGGTAATATAAATACAAAGCGACTTACAAAGGTAGGAATTGAATAATACATTTAAATGTGAAAAACATATGCAATCAGTTATAAAATTCTTCCATTCAACGTTCAACTGTCAAACTCGCCGTTGTCAAAAAACGATCACTAAAGACATGGTTCGTAAAAATTCATTTCGAGATGTCATTTGTAGCTGTTTTCAAAGCTAAACGGTATAAGAAGACAAACATCACAGGCTACTGTGATAAAACGTTCAAAACGCTGGTTTTGTCTCGAACGTCCAAAAACAAACACCCAATGTTATGTGCTATTTATATATGAAAGCATACGGCGTTATCAGAAAGTAACCGTACCCTCACTACCTCCAGATTCAAAGAGACTAGACTGTTGCCCTACCCCCAGGTTATATAGTACATTCGCACATTTTTTTAAATATTGAAGATGTTGTTCAGGCTAACCTAGAATTACTGGCTCTCAAGGACAGCTGCCGGAACACACCGTTAGGTGCGGCGACAGATTTTCAACTTGAGGGTGGTAGCTAGCCAGGCGGGCATTCGCAAAGTGCCCCACCACCATGCTGTAACGACTGCCATCCTAAGACAACAACCGGGACCGACGGCTTAACGTGCCCTCCGAAGCACGGAAGCGCTCAGTAGTAATGTCACCAGCGGTCACCCATCCAACTCATGACCGCGGCGGACGTTGCTTAACTTTGCTGATCGATTCAGAATGGTTAAGCAAACTTCGCTACGAGCGCTTCAAAAAAACACATAATCAGTTTAAAATAATGGTTCCACATTTATATAACAAATTAAATTAAATAACTAAGCTAAAAAGAAAATCCAACTAAGTAATTAAAAAGATCATAATAACATGGCTCGAAACGTTTGATTATGATAGTATTGAAAACATGCATTCGATTTTATGATCTCATGAAAATTAAAGAAAACTATTTTAACACTACACAATTTATTCACTACACACACTCACACCCCAACACACACATTCACGACACTTCAATAGACACAAAACATTACAATTACAATACTCACTTTTATTAAATTTTTAATCACAATCTTATTTCATTAAATAGTTATAATGCGTTTACGAACAGACACTTAAATGACATAATGTTCTTTTTTCTATTGAAACTACTAAGGTAGAAGCCACTAGTTCCTGAAATACAGTTTAACACTAGTTCGGGAACCTATGGGTTCATTGTATTTGCTGTATTCTTATATTATGTCACTAAAAATAATTTGTTTGTTTATGTGATAATACTTAGCATTTGTGGGTGTTATCAAAAACGCTAAAAGTAGGCTATGCAAACGCCCTAATCGTACCTTGACATTGATTTATTGTAATCAATTAATTGTCAATAATAGTTTCAGATCAATGACCTCTATTAATATGCTAGACTTGCAGTTGCAAAATTATTATGATTCCTGAAAGCTTTCATATTGACATGACATTTGCAAATTAAATGTACTGTACTGTACTGTATCAGCCGGATCGTCCACTGCTGAACACAGCCTCCCCTATTAAGGGGTATTTGCCATAATCCCCACGCTTGGCAGGCGGCTTGGGGATCGCAGTGTAAGTTGGTATTTCTTTAGAAGGCGCTGCTGCCTACCTTCCAGTATTTTTCACTTAGTCGCCTCTTAAGACGATTCTAATTAAAAAAAGGAGGTGCAATTCTAACCCGGCACCCCACGGGGTACTTAAATCTATAAGGGAACAATTAATGCATACAGCAGCTCTTAAGTCAATGAGAGGTAATATTTGTCAGTGTTCCTGGACATTTTGGTCATAATTTATTGCGTCTTGTTTGGATTTTAATTATGTGCAGTCCACGAGTATGGGTGTCAATATTTCCATTGCTCTGTTGATAACTAGCATTGTCATAATAAGATTTCAATCAGTTATTGTTATTAACAAAGTAGAAAAAAAAATTACAAAACTGTGATACAGGTATTTCTAAAACTATTTCAGACGGCCTTCTAATGAATATTTATTTTTCTATAACCCAATATATTATCCAGGAACATGCGATAATGAATAAACTATCCGGGAATTGAACCAAGGACCTCGAAATTCCAAAACGTCCTTTTCGCTACTCAACCAACGAGGTAGTTGCAGGAATAAAGGTAAAAAATACACTAGGACTTTTACCTCTTCGACTTAAAACGTACAAAGTGTTGTGAATCAGCTATATTTGCAGCTAAAGTTAAAAAACGCTGCCAATGGCAGAAGGCCTTTGACGGTTCATGTTCGTATTGTCGTTGTGGCTTTTATAGAGAGTAAAATAAAATATATATTGAGACTTTAAAATGCCCGACTGAGACAATATTATGAAATCAGACAGTATGGTACTTTTAACTGGGGAAAAAATGTTGATAAACCAAACGTAAAGCATAATAATTATACACAAATTAAAAAATTAAACGTCAATACACCATAAAGTGTCAAACGCATTCTCTCAACGGCCGCAATTTCGGCCAGCATCGGCTACCTATCGTAGGTTTAAATCTTAGACCAGGCTACAGATATAAATGAAGATGGTAGAGCAACTTGCATCCTCACTTGGCGATTTTATGTTGTGATAAATTGACGAGACAGACAAGTGCCGCGCCTGATGGTAAGCGTCACGCTTGTCCATCAAAGTTGCAGTGCAATCATTCTCGTCCTGCTTGACTCTACACTGCACACGTCACTCCGAGATGTTAGTTCTTGTCTCGTTTGCTCACTAATTATAGTTACAGTGCTCTTCACACCCAGGTACATAAGGCAGAATATCTTATTCCGCACCACCGTGGGTGGTACCCACCCACTGAACAGATGGAGTCAAACGCAAACCCATCTAATGTAAAAAAAAAAAAAAAAAAAAAAAACTCTTGCTAAAGAGACTTACCAACTGGTGTTTTCAAGTAAAAGATCTATCGCTAGGGCAAGTTTTCGTCGAATTGCTTCTGGTCTGTTTGAGATTCTGCTATGAACGCTTTAAGATTTCGCCGGTATGATACAACTACTGCGATAGTTGTTCTTGCGAGGCAGTTTCCATTCTAAATCCTAGCCTTCTAACAGTTTCCACCACATCATCACTTATAGTCATTAGTCCGGTGCGATAGAAGAAGTTGAAGCAGTGATAGCTCAGTGGCTTTGGTTATGGACTGCCGCGCAGCAGGTCCATGGTTCGAATCCCGCCGCGGGCTTGAGCTTCACCGCATGGTGGAAGGGCATTTTTGCGAATGCCCTTCCACCATGCGGTGAAGCTCAAGGTGGTCGCTAGCCCGCCTGGCTAGCGACCACCCTCAAGTAGAAAATCTGTCGCCAAGCACCTAACGGTGTGTTCCGGCAGCTGTCCTTGAGAGCCAGTCATTCTAGGTTAAGCCTGTTAACACCTTCGACCACATCATCACTTACCATCAGGTGAGATTGTGGTCAAAGGCTTACCTATCAGCAATAAAAAAAAAAAAAAGAAAGGTTGATTTGTCATTAACAATTAAATAGCAGGGATAGTTACCGTTTGCGTGACCCCACTGCTCAACTGTTCGTAACATCTAACTTGAGCCTCTAAATCTGCGTTCCTCTTCGTCACCGTCGCCAGTTCCTCTTTAAGGTTTATTAGTTCTTCTGGAAAACAAACATACCATAGGTATTAAGATGCTACTAAAACATAAAATGCCATGACTATTGTACCTAGGGTTGCCAGATAAAGGTATATCAATTCCTGGACATTTCTGGCATTAGAGAGTTTGTACTCTGAAGTCAAGTTCGAATCTAAATAAATCTACAACTGACAAATTTGTGTATAATATATACAAATATAAGTTGAATTTATGTTATAGATTTTTATAGGAGATAAAAAGATGTTACCTTAATTGGGTAATAAATCGATATAACATAAAATTATACATAAAACAAAATTGAGCCCCTCTTTAATGCTAACCATTAACTAATTATGTAACCTTGGATCAATATTAAAATAAACAGCTCTGTAACCTTATATACACCTTTTAACCAATCTTTAATCACACTCACGACCGGCATGTTTTTTTTATACCACTAAGGTGGCAAACAAGCGTACGGCCCGCCTGATGGTAAGCAGTTACCGTAGCCTATGGACGCTTGCAACACCAGGGCGACTCGCGCGTCGCCGACCCTGAAGAAATCTCTTCACGTCCTTTTTGAAGCCAATGGTGTACTCTATTGGGAAAACCACGGCGAGGAGCTCATTTCACAATCGGAGCGTCCGCGGAAGAAAGCTTCTTTGTGCCCGCACAGTACGAAACCGTTCTGGATTCAATGTGTGAGGTTGGACTCCCCGTAGATGGCGAGAGTTGCGATGGTGGAATGTGCCGTGCGTAGCATAGTATTGATGTCCGTATGTTAACGAAAAATCTAAATTTTAGATTTTTCGTTAAAACTTGTTAAAATCCGGGACAGTAGAGCAAAATTACTGGACACGGGCCAAGACACCCAATTCCGGGACTATCCCAGATTTCTCGGACGTCTGGCAACCCAAATCAGACCCCATACCGGCTAGGCTTGCAACCCTCAAATCTTCCTGTGGCAGTCGTAACTGGCGACGAAGGAAACTACCGGAATCAGTGCCTTCTGTACAACTGCCGTCCTACACTGCAGTCCCCAGACGCTTGTTAAGCGTGCCGATTATGGTAAAAGCACCCCTTTTAGGGGCCCTCATATTGTAGCTGTTGACTATCGGACCGAGTAGGAGCGAATGAAAGACAACTATAGTGAAATTGCGATCAGTTTGGGTGAAAAACTAAATATATAATTATTCACACAAAATTAATAAGAAACGTGAATAAACTTGAAACCCATATTATGGTTATACTTTTATACACATACAAACATACATATACGTTTTATCACAAGCTGAAATAAAAGACAATTTTGCAGTTTTATTCAAATAAATATAACAGTACATTATAAGAATACGTTTTACAATAATAAATTATAATATTTATGCTGGGTCAGAATGTCACACCCCTCTCCCCTCCCCCCATTTCTTGCCTGTCGCCCTCAGAGGCGACTAAGGGAAAAATACCGGGAGGGAAGCAGCGCCTTCTGAAGAACTGAGAACTTGCTGCAATGCCCAAGACGCTAACCAAGCGTGGGGATTATGGCTAACTCCCCTCGATGGGGGAGGCCTTGTTCCACGTTGGACACTCCGGTTGATGTGACGAAGAAATCTTCAACTTCTTTTTGTACAAATCTAGTTAATAGGAAAGTATACTGACCACTGCCGGGCTCCAAGGCGGCCCCGCCCGCCCTCAGCTCGGCGATAGTCTGAGCGAGAAGTGCGTTCTCTCTCTCTAACGCCTTCAGCGCCGCCCGGTCACCCGCGTTACATGGCGCCTGCAACAATACATTACATTATGTAATTAGAGGTCAGCAATCACGTAAAAGATCAGTATGAATATCATGTAATTTTATTTCGATTAAATTCCTCGAGATCGGTAATTAACTATTCATATATCTTCTGACTAGACAAATAATCAGTGTTTAAAGCCACGTAAAAAAAAAATATCTAATGTTCTATGACTGTTCATGGCACTGGAACATGATAGACAGCCATAGAACATGACTACATTTTTTTTTTTTACATGGGTTTAAACACTGTGATAATTTGTTTATTCAGAAGATATATATTATCTAAACAGTTAATTACTGCACTTTGAAAACTATCGCGAGTTTTATCCATATTAATAAACGGCTAGGACCCGCGTTATATTTACCGGAAAGATTCCGACCAGTTTCGGACTGTTTTGAAGTCCTTCGTCTGGGAGTTACGATTGCGCGAAGCGACGAGCACGGGCCTCAGCGCGTAACTGACGTTGCGATGGCGCTGTCTGCTCCGGCTCAGCCGCATTTGTCAAGTCACCGTCAGAACTGTCACTTGTCTCACTGTCATTGTCATTGTTATTGATAAAATAGGGTTGATGACACACTACACTAACTGTATCAGTCTCACGATCTAGGCGCACAATATTAGAGTCACAGATGTTCAGAACAGTTTTCCATGCCGGCGGTATGTTCACAAGACGTAGCTGCAATGTTACGCAAGCAGAAACCACCGAAGTGTAATATTAGCAAAGGTGAATTGGTAGCCTTAAGAGAACTGCGAAATAATGATGACATCTTGGTGTTGCCAGCCGACAAGGGCAATGCAACTGTGGTGGTGGATACTTGTGTATACGAGCGAAAATTAAACGCGATAGTAAGTGACATCACCACGTACAAAAGGGTCGGCTATAATCCAACTGCTCGAGTTACTGCTAAAGTGCAAAAATTATTGCAGCAATCTTCGAACGAGGACTTAATGGCACGCGTTCGTCCGAAAAATCCTGTCTCACCAAAGATCTACGGTCTGCCTAAGATTCATAAGCCAGAATGGCCATTGCGACCAATCGTAAGCCAAATTAATGCACCCACATACCTGATGTCCAGGCATTTGGCATCTGTTTTGCAGCCTTTGGTTGGTAAAACGAGCAGCCATGTGAGAGACTCGAGGCATTTCGTCCATCTAATTAAGGAGGTATGTATACAACCGGACGAGATAATGGTTAGCTTTGACGTCACTTCGTTGTTCACTAATGTACCAGTAGAGGATACTATGAGCATTATCACTGATTTAATACATGACTCTGATTTACCTACTGAGTACATCCAATGAACCGAGTACTGTCTCAAGAGCGGCTATTTTGCTTGGCGTGGTGAGTACTACTTGCAGTTGGATGGTGTGGCCATGGGTTCACCGTTGGCTCCTGTGGTGGCTAACATATTCATGGAGCATTTTGAAGCTCGTGCACTGTTGGACGCTCCCGCAAAGCCACGGCACTGGTGGAGATATGTGGATGACGTGTTTTCCATCATAACAATTGATGAGTTAAACATCTTCGCTCAGTACATAAACACACTCCATGCAAAAATCAAATTTACGGTTGAAGAAGAAAAGGACGGTAGTCTGCCTTTTTTGTAGTGTGTCATCAACCCTATTTTATCAATAACAGTGACAATGACAGTGAGACAAGTGACAGTTCTGACGGTGACTTGACAAATGCGGCTGAGCCGGAGCAGACAGCGCCATCGCAACGTCAGTTACGCGCTGAGGCCCGTGCTCGTCGCTTCGCGCAATCGTAACTCCCAGACGAAGGACTTCAAAACAGTCCGAAACTGGTCGGAATCTTTCCGGTAAATATAACGCGGGTCCTAGCCGTTTAATAATAAGTTAATTACTGATCTTTTCGGAAAAACCTTCATACAATTCTGATCGAACTTAGAGAATGTTTCACCTTGACATGTACTTATGGATAATAGTTACTTATAAATTTAAGAGCCATTTCACAAAATCACGCTACTGAAGTTTAGGTAAATGCCAGCGCATCGCTTACACAAGCGACGGAATAGCGTGACTGTGAGTAACTCATTTTGATATTTGCACTCATTAATAAATAAATATAAGTTGTGATATAAAAAATTGTGTAATTGGCATGAGTAAACAATGATAATTTAGATAAACATTGATATTTCTTGACCAAGAAAACAGAGTTAGTATCACAGTTAATTGAGATTAGATTAATTGAAGAATGCACTTTCTTCTGATATAATATCTGTAAGGAATTACACTTTATTTAACGCAATAAATCGTGTTAAAATGCTTATATAATTCGTGGAAATTGGCGGAAGGTCTTTAATTTTTATTCCATAATTATGATAAATTATCGATATTATAGTACATTAAGTGTCAACAAGATTAATAGAATAATAATATATTTTTAAGTCCAGCGTACGAGTATAATTACATGTTACGGTACGTTAGGCCGCCGGTCCCGATTGTTGTCTTAGAATGGCAGTCGTTACAGCATGGTGGTAGGGCATTTTACGAATGCCCGCCTGGTTACGTAGAACCCTCGAGTAGAAAATCTGTCGCCAAGCACCTAACAGTGTGTTCTGACAGCAGTTCTTGAGAGCCAGCTAAATTACAGGCACATGAAATTTAACAACTGTATGTCTCCGGATGCTGGACCCAGTGCAGTTCTCGTCAATTGTGATGAAATGCATCTGTTAAAGGCAAAGGTTCCCGCTTAACAGGTGCAACAACTATTATACTGCTATTATACTCCGTTACCTTTACCTGACTAATAGCATTTTTAGCGGGACTGAGAGGCGCCGCCCGGCCGAGGTCCGAGAGCCTCGAGCCGGCCGTGAACGTGAACCCGATGAAAGGAAGGTGGACTCCGGAAAACGCTGATGATGCTGATGTCGGCGGGACTGCTTCTGATAACCTGTGGAAAGAGACAATGGCATGAGAGTGATGTCCACACTGCGAGGTTCAGTGTGCAATTCTCCGGTCAGACAAGTGTCAGTCATTACAGTTTGATGACCCTACCTCAAATTATCACGAGGTTGGAAATAAGCCTTAAGGGTATATTTTAGACGAACGCCCCTATACAAAACGCAGCTCTAATCTAATTTTAATAATAGAGAATAAAACTCATTGGTGATTTTACCTACGTAATCACTACCCTAATATCTAGGTTTGTGGTGCATCAGATTTTCATTAAATTATACAGTTTTGAAATTACACTAGCTCAAAAACTCGTAATTTTAGATAAAAGAAAGACCCAACTTTAAGCATCTCTTTCAAGAAAAATAAGCATGTTTTTCATATTTCTATTGCACCACAAACATGGGGAATATAATGAACTTTCTATAATGGGAAGTTATTTATACATGTGTACTATACTTTTTAAATAAATCTGGAGCTACGAATAACTGGCTCAAACTCCTAAAAACGAATACTATATACTAAACGCTATATGATAAACATTTTAATTATAAATCCAAAAGAAAATGGATTTAAGCCAGAAACGATAGGTCTAATAATACACTATACATGCGAATTTTTTCATAACAAGTTGAGTTTATATGAAAGTTCACGCTTTGACTGGCGGGTATATGTCCTTAAATAATGAATGTATACAGGCGTTTGCGAAAATCCATATTTAATAATAACAAATATCTAAAAAATATTTTAAGAAACATAAAATTAATATTTTAGAGATCTCTTTTCTTGATCGTGAGCTCGAAGAGTCAAGACCTAAGTGAATTCTAGGTTAGCCTGTACAACATCTTCGACCACATTATCACTTAACATCAGGTGAGATAGTGGTCAAAGGTTAACCTATCATGCATAAATAAAAAAAAAAAAAAAAGAAGTATTTCCGAACAGTTACGACTTAGGAACCTTCAAGAAGAGAGCATATTCCCTCCTTAAAGGCCGGCAACGCATCCTCGAGACCTCTGGTGTTGCGGATGTTTGTGGGCGACGGTGATCACTTACCATCAGTGAGCCGCCTGCTCGTTTGCCCTCCTATCCCATAAAAAAAAAACCTCTAGAGGATGCTTCGTGCAGAAACCACACGCGTCGAAAGTTCCTTCGGTTGGCTGCGTGGCGTTTGTGACGTCGGCTTAGCAGGAAAATTAGGCGGAACGGTCATTAGATATATTTTTAAAGTATATTTCTAAAATATAAATTCAAATTCAAATTCAAAATTGTTTTATTTTGTTTCAAAGATTAACGTTACACAAAACAAGTGTCAGGAGTCTCCTTTTAAGCATAAAATGCCTGTAGTAGGAGCCTCCGCTCTTCCATATCTAATACATACATACTATGTAGTAACCAATGTGTTAACTTAATTGCTTGAATTATTATTATAATTTTTTTTTTAATGTGTTTTATTGATTTTATGTAACTGGTTTTTGTGTATGTGTTTGTATATGTGCGTGTGCGTCAGTGTGTGTGTGTGTGTATGTGTGTGCGTGTGTGTGTGTTTATGTATGTTTTAAATTTCTAAATTTCTGTTTATGTTGAATTATTTATTATATTACTTGTGTTTATTTATGTAAGTTGTTGCAAAAGTGTTTCCGTCTCGTTGTAATCAATAGTAGAAATCCAATTATTTATAATTTTTTTACATTCATAATAAGGTTTAGCGTAAATTTTAAGTTCTGTATTTATTTTATTATATAGTTGTACTGAGCGTTTATTGTACTGCCAACTTGCAAAGGTAGTCTTTACATAGGGGACCTGCAAGACATATTTCTTCTTTTCTCTATACTGTCATTGTAAGGTAGTGTGCTGTGTTTTTTTAACACTGTCTGTAAAATGTATAATTTTCGCACAGATAATAAATTACTGATTAAATAAAGGCTTTCAGTAGGATATCTCATATTTTTAAAATACATTATTTTAATCAATGCTCGTTGGGTTCGTTCCAGTTCTATCATTTTAGTCTTAGCCGCACCTCCCCAAATAGGAATACAATAACTTAAAATTGACTGGCCTAATGCAACATATATATCATTCAAGAGATTTTTTGGAGTGTCTTTACTTTGTGTGTGACTAGTCGCATATTTTGGCACCACATATCTCAAAGTTCTGAAAATCCATTTCAGCTTTCTAATTCTGTCAGTGACCTGCTCAAGATGGGGGTACCAGGTCAATCTCTGATCCAATATTATGCCCAAGTATTTAGTTTGTGTGACCTTATTTATGCTTATGCATTTACAAGTTTCACTGTTCATATTGTTACATGTATGTACCTTAATTTCGATTTCTTTTGGCTGAGTGTGGTTGTAAATGCTAAAGCACATATAATTTGTCTTATCTGTGTTTAGGGTGAGTAAGTTCACAGTAAGCCATTTAGCAATCTTGGTAATTCCATCTTCAGTATTTTTCACAACTTCATCCCATGTGTCACCAGAAAAGACTACAGCAGTGTCATCAGCATACGAAAATATCCGGGCATTTTTAATTTCCATATTAGAAAGATCGTTGATATATATAAGAAACAGGGTTGGATCCAGGACACTGCCCTGGGGCACCCCATACGACATCTCCGCGAAATCACTGACGGATTCTCCCACTCTTACTCTTTGCATTCTTTTTTTGAGGTAGTGTCGAAAAAGTTTATGTGGAATTCCCCTTATTCCAATCATTTCCAGCTTATTCATAAGGATTGGCACAGAGACGGTGTCAAATGCTTTTTTTAGATCTAGGAAAACTGTTATACACTTTTTACCGCTGTCTACAAGTTCTGTAACAAGAGAAGTTAAGGTACTAATTGCATCTTCAGTGGATTTACCTCGTCTAAACCCAAATTGGAATGGTGGTAAAATTTCAAATTTATTGAGGTAATCCACAAGTCTGTTATTCAGTAACTTCTCCAATATTTTTGAAATAGCTGGCAAGACAGATATGGGTCTATAATTGTTGACATCGTCTCTATCCCCTTTCTTAAGCACTGGAGTAATTACAGATCTCTTTAGGAGGTCTGGGAAAATGCCACTTTTAAAACATACATTTGCGAGGTGAGTTATAATAGGAACAATTGTAAGTCTTATATATTTCAAATATCCTGTAGATATATCATCCCAACCAGGTGCGCTATCTGATTTAAGATTCATTAATATTCTATCTACTTCCTCTATATCAGTATCTAAAAGTACCATGGAATTAACCTGGGATATTTGATTCGACGAGTCACAAAAAATATTATCAACATTTTGTTCTATTTTTAAAGCAAGTTCTTTGCCAATATTAATAAAATATTCATTAATGAAATTGACTGATTCAGAAGGAGAAGGTTTAGTATTGAGCAATTCGTAGTTAGCATTATTGTTTTTACTAGAATAGGTTATAGCTTTAATGTTTTTCCATAGCAATTTATTATTATTTATAGCAAGTAATTTTCTTTCATACATTCTTTTAAGTTTTTTGATGAGATTGTTACAGTAGTTTCTGTACCTTGTGTAAGTAATTTTTAGGATTTCATTGTGTGGATCTTTAGTGCATTTATTTTGAAGTTTATTTAAATTTTTTATACAGCGCAGAATACCAGGTGTTATCCAAGGTTTGAGTATCCGTTTACTACTTGCACATGTTTTGATATTAGTATTAAGTCGTATAGATTCAGACAATGTATTTATGAGTTGATTTGTTATTAAATTAGGGTCATGACAGAAGAGTAATTGAGATAAATTTTGATCTTGTAAATATTTAAGAGCTCTTTCAAAATCTACAGTCTTTTTAGATTTATTTTTATACTGATTATGGTTAACTTTAGATAATTTTAGTAATGTAGTATAATGATCAGTGACAGATGTGTGTAGAATAGCTATTAATGCCGATACCTTCTTTTTATTAATTTTGAGCATAAAATGATCCAGACATGATTTTTTTCTAGTTGGCAATGTATGCCCTGGAAGAAGACCATATGTTGTCAGTGCATTAAGATAACTTAATCTGTTTCTACATTGATACGGCGTTCCTGTTTCTTTAGGAATAAGATTAATATTTATATCCCCAGCTAAAATAATGTCTTTCTGAGAAGTTAAAGTTTCAAGATGGGTACTAAGTGATTCAATAAAACTGTCTGTATTAGTATTCGACGGAGATCGATAGATACATAGAACTGTTTTATTCAGTACATCCAGTTGTAGACAGGATGCCTGGGCTAGTTGTATTTCTTTGACTTTATGGTTAAGCTTCTCTTTAATATATACCGTCACTCCGTCATTTTGGTTGTGTTGACAAGAAGTAATGTAGCAGCTGTAGTTATCAAGTCGTGGTATAGGTTTATTATCGCTAAGTCTGCATTCTGTAAGAATGATTATATCGGTCTCAAATTTAAAATTTGTCAGAGAAAGCACAAAATCATCAAAATTACGGTATATGCTCCGAATATTCTGAGATATAATAGTCAAGTCAGTTCTACTAACGCGAATCACTCTATCCACATCTGAGCCATCACATTCCATAGTATGTGCAATTTTAATATTGTCTATTTCATGAAGGGTTTGTATTATGTCACCCATAGTTTATAAACGAAGCTATTGTTGTTATTTCAAAGTATGTATTGTTTTTTGAATAAACGAATTTAGTTACAATTTTTATTATGTATATAGTTATTACGCTGTAATCTGGAAAATTAAATTTTATAACTAACTTGAATTTATTATGTATTTGAATTTCCAAAATGTGTATACTAGGTATGAGGTGTGTTATTTCTTTGCTGTTATTTAGTGTGTAGATGTGTATGATGGTAAATATGATAAATATGTGAGTTTTTATTTCAAGGCTGAGCCAAAACAATCGCAAGTGATTTATAATTGATAGTCATTTGTTTTGGAGTAGTTGATGAACTTGCTCTTCACTTCTAATTCTAATAATCGGTGAATTCTCGTTTTTTCTTACATACACTTTTCCATAGGCAGTCCAGCAGAATTTATAGGTCATGGATTTAGCAAGGTCGCGTGCAAGGAAGTATAGTCGAGATCCCTTCACAGTTAGGTGCTCCCCAATAAAAACAGGATTATCTTCTTGAGTTTTAAATCCTAAATGCTTACAGCATAGCTTAGTTTTGTGTCTAGAGTTGAAAGCTTTTCCCAGCTTAAGAAAATTAGTTTTTAATAATGTAGAGCTGGTTTCGACAACAATAGGTGTGCTTTGCTTTTGGCTGTTCTTCCCACGGATTCTATATATGTCCTTAATATCAGTTTTATTTAATGTACAATCTATGTTTTTGGAAAGGCATAAAACCATTTCAATTAGATCGTCTTTAGATTCATTATTCTTTTTTGGCACGTTCTTTATTTCAAAATTAGTTTTACGGCTCCCAATCTGCAAGTCTTCAATTTTATCCTCAAGTATTGTAATGTACTTTTTGTCTTCTTTAGCTTGATTCTCCAGAAATTGAATCTTCTTCTTATATTCTTCGTTTTGAGTAGTCAGGTACTCAATAGATTTTTCTATATTGAGATTTGACTGTTGAATTTCTTTCAGTGTAGTAGTAACCTTCTGTATCTCACTCCCTTGTTTGGACATCATTTTCTTGATTTCGGTTTTAAAATCTTCCAGTTGTTTAGTAATAGACTCGTCCATGTCCTCTCTCGTTCGCTTGAAACGTTGAAATACGTAACTTGTCGGAGTCTTATTTAAGGTTCCCGCCAAGTTAATCTCCGAGTCTGAGGCAGATTTATCCAAAGACGAGTCCATAGAACTAGGTTTTATGGAAAGTACAAGGAGACTACAATATGTACTCTTTACTGTCGCGGAACGGCTATAATTATGGTCGGTTTCAAATATACAGCAGACAGGTAATGCAGTAAACAAAATATTATGAGCCAGTCAGTCCACGTACCTGCGCTGTTACTGTCAATCCTCGGCCGGCGCTCGTATTTCGATAAAGATAAAGAGGGCTCAAACTAGACTGGTTTGATCTGCACCTTCATATAAAACCGCGTTCCGTCCAATATATCCTGACCCCTCAGGTTTTTAAATAAAAATAAATACGTATCGCTGTTAACACACGTCCGATCGCCTCGGACGGTCCGGGGAAGAGGGTGAAATGGTGAAAATTCAATGTTTACTTAAAATATTTGTTATTATTAAGCCTTAATAACAGTAAAAAAATCATATTAGCTTTAAAAATGTTCAACCACTGTTAAAGCTAATATTCATTTCCTAAGAAGCGGTGAAGGGAAAATACCAGAAAGTGGACGCAGCGCCTTTGAAGAACTTCTACCTTACGTACTCAAGACGTTTGCCAAGCGTAGGGATTATGGCAAATCCTCCTTCCCCTGGTCTTTGTTAATGATGACTCAAACGGTATTCAATTTATGAATGCAACTAAATAACTATTTGAGTAATTGGGAGCGTGCAAAATGTTTGATGTGTACGTTCTGTGATGTGTACCAACCAAATGGCAAAATGGCCATGCTTTTCTTGAAACTTTCGTGAATTAAACTCATGTTTCTAAATCACTAACGGGCCTATTCACGCACGAATCAACATCAAAATAATGTCTTGGCTAGGCGACGTTTCGATCCAGTTGCATTGACCATGGTCACGAGTAGACTTAGACCAAATTTTATTAATTGGTTTGACAGGAGGTACACGTTTGGATCCCGCCGCAGGCTCGATCGTCACCGTGGCACAGAATAACAAGAACCAAAAGAATCACTCCGAGAAGACATCCCAAGAAATAAGCAACTCTAACTACGAAATAATAAAGTGCACATGAGTTCGCAAAGTAAGGAGTACCTATTATTTACATTCACCTACAAGCCGTCTCTCTTTCTAGCACATAGCTCTGATCTCCTCTGACGCGTCACGCACGTACAATAATCCCGTCCAGACGGACACGCCGATGAACCCGTAGCTTTGTACCTAAGTGTGGGTGAATCAGGCCTGGCCGTAGTAATGTACTGAATCGATTAGAAAACTCTATCTCGGAAACAAAATACCTAATGTCCGTATCGTCGACGTCGAAATTGGATGTATCGGTGGGGCTCGACACGTCGGGTACGAAGGGAGCTTGCATCTCGCGCAGATTGTCCCAGTCGAGGCCGGCGAACCACGCGTGGTTCTGTTAACATAATATACATAATCATTATACATTTCAAACATATCAAATAGGAAAAATAGCGAAAATACGTGTTTTTATTTATAAATCTAGGTTAGCCTTTGACCACCTGATGATAACTGGTGATGTGAACCAGGATGGTAACAATATAAACGGTGATTTTCAAAATTAAGGCACTCGTTGTTGTGATAACTCTAGTCACCAGACTCAAAATAAACCATCAGATAGAACCTCTTCGCAAATTAGTATCCAAAGTGAGCCGTGGGAACTTCAGTATTCGTGTGTAAATTAATCATTACTAATATTATAAATGAGAAAGTAACTCTGTCTGTCTGTCTGTTACGCTTTCACGCCAAAACCACTGGACCGATTTGAATGAAATTTGGTATGGAAATAGTTTGAGACCCGGGAAAAAACATAGGATAGTTTTTATCCAACTGCGCAAAAAGAGGTTAATGTTTTTGCGCGCGATAACCGACATACGCGCGGGCGGAGCCGCGCCCGGAAAGCTAGTTTTATATATTTTTTAGTAAATGTAAGTGTGTGTAACCTTAAGTAACTTTTTTAAGACAACTATACGGTAAACTACAGTTCGACGAGTATAAGGAATTTCGGGCATTGACCCCAATCGTTCCATGTTTATTGTATTTAAGCCTACTAACCGACAAAGAGGATGAGTGAGTACGACGACAGTAAGTTTATTGGTAAAGCATTGAACCTAGTGTTATTTCAAAAAAATGTGACAACAACTTTAACTATGGCCAAATCTATGACACATTCATTAAAATAATGCAGTATGCCAATCCCTGAAGAAAAAAGAATTCAAGTACAAAGCTTAATGTAGTTCTCAAGTTTTGGAGCGTTGGCAGTAAAGTAATAGTAATGTTGGTAGAATCTGCCCGTAGCATGTTCGAATCTCAACACGGATATGTATTTATAGAATACTGGCAGGGCGTTTTACGTTGAAGCGTATATCAAGAACCTAAAGATGCACTCTGGCAGCTTTAGGTCCTAATTGTAGGTATAGACCGTTACAAAGTAACTCATCATCACTTAACAACTTCGGTAGGTGCGAGAGTCGAAGACTAGCCTAATTAAGTTTTTATAAAGTAGGAAAAAATACCAAAATTAATATAATATCAGAATCAATCTGTCATTCAACATAATTATTTTCAGTGATTTCGCATAAGAATTAAGAATTACGATTATTAACAAATAAATAATATTTAGAATGGATATTAAGAATTGGGTCTCCTCAATAATTATTATTTACCTTAAAATCTTGTAGTCCATTCTTTCCAAGGCGAGTTTCCGATGCGCAAATCAGTTTTCTTATTAAATCTTTGGCTTCTTCTGATACCTGCAAACGAGATATACACAAATATGTTGTTACCAGCCAAATAAAGTACTGTATCGGTCTGATCGTCCACTGCTGAACCCTGCCTCCCCCATTTCCTCATTAAGAGCTGCTGCCCACCTTCCAGTATTTTACTCTTACGACACCCACCGGAAGAGATGGGAGAGAGGGGGTAAAATTCTAGCCCGGCAAGGTAACTACAAAGTGCTAAAAATGCAACATTCCTACTTCGAAAATGTTCACTTAATACGTAGGTAGGGAAAATTACCTACATTGAATTTTCTGTGTATCATCTGTACAGTGTAGTTTTTTTTAGTGGGCTTAGATGCACTTATCAACAAGAAATCGCAGCAAATTATCCAAGACGTCTCTGGAAAGATACGTACAAGGTCAAAAGAGAGTTTAAGTGTAGGGTACCGTATGTTAAGTGTTGTTGATTCTTAACCGTCGTCTTCAAGTATTTAGTTACAATACATTACTATACAAAATTACAAATTTACGAGAGAAAAAATTATAGTCATGTGCGGGATTCGAACCCGCGTCCATCCACCCCTTTAGCCGGGGTATGCTCTAACCAATTGAGCTAACATGACACAATGACTCATAACTGTAATTCTTGCTCTCGTTCTTCATGCAACCATCGTATCGGAATGGAGCGACACCTATAGTTCAACTTGCGTTGTACTACAAACAAGACCAATTTTGCAATTGGTTTTAAACTTGTAAATGATGACGCAACCTTATAATTTTAATATTGTTAAGTTTGCAATGACGCCTGCTAGGCGAATTACATTACAAAATTACAAATTTCGTAAATTTGTAATTTTATAGTGTAATTCGCCAAAAAAATACATTACTATATTTATGTAACGAACTTCGTGTTAGTGTTTTTGTCTTGTGACCTTTGTGTTAGTGTTTATGTCTCGTATCTTTTGTTTTAGTGTTAATTTCTAATATCTTCGTGTATGTGTTTATTATGTCTTGTGACTGTCGCGCTTTTTGTCTCATGTAGATTTATTAGTGTCTATGTCTTGACACTCTTGTGTTTAGTGTCTTGAATTTCATGCTGTTTTTGTTTCATGACCATTATGTTATGAGGTCTTGTGTTTCTGTCTCATGGCTTTAGTGTTAGTGTTTTTGTCTCGTAACTTTCGTGTTAGTGTTGTTATTTCATGTGTGTTTGTGTTGTTTACCTGCGCGGCTTGTTCATCGGGCGGTGGGCAGTGGAAGGAGCGTGCGTGGTTCATGATCTTGCCGTACGTCTCCACCAGTGACTCCGCGTAGAAAGGCGTCTCGCCAAATAGCATCTCATACATACATACACCTACAAAATATACAACATCAGTAGTAGAAAGCATAGAAAATCTTTATAATATAAAGGAGAAAGTAGATAAAAGTTTTTTAATTTTCCCACGGTCATTTACCTCGCGGATCAATGCCAAGTATTGACCTATAATTTACACCTGCATGGTAATAAAATAATTTTAGTATTTTTATTTAGTAACAATTTCTGATTGATATCGTTATCCTGAAACTCTATTAAATAATGAAGCCCTACTGCAATGGAAATTGACCTTCACACTCGTACACTGGATATGATTAGAGTCAGAAAACGTTTTTTTTTTGTATGCCGGATAGGTTAGCCTTTGACCACTATCTCACTTGATGGTAAGTGATGATGTGGTCGAAGGTGTTCTTCAGGCTAACCTAGAATCACTGGCTCTCAGGGACAGCTGCCGAAACACACCGTTAGGTGCTTTGCGACAGATTTTCTACTTAAGGGTGGAAGCTAGCCAGGCGGGCATTCGCAAAATGCCCTATCACCATGCTATAACGACTGCCATCCTAAGACAACAACCAGGACCGACGGCTTAACGCGCCCTCCGAAGCACGAAAGCGCTCCGTAATAATACCACTAGTGTTCAACCATCCAACTCCTGACCGCGGCGGACGTTGATTAACTTTGCTGAACGTTTAAAAACAGCTAAGCAAACTTCGCTTCGAGCGATTCACTATTGTGAAATCCTAATCCTTAATCCTAGTTTCATACAATAAACACGACTCTATACTATTGTATGAGTTGTGGTTGGATATTTAATGTGTCAGTATGTATGATATTCATATAACCATAATTGTAAATCCCCAAAGCGGCAGGCAGTCTACTGTAAATGTCTACAACACCAATATGTCATCGATATCCATTTTTTTATTGCTGATTGTCTAGCCTTGACTATCTTACTCGATGGTAAGTGATAATGCGGGCGAAGATTTTCTCAAGGGTAACCTAAAATGACTGGATCTCAAAGACAACACTCGGGCAAGTTTTAACATGCTGAGCGACAGATTTTCTTCTTGAGGGTAGTAGCTAGTCCAGGCGGGCATTCGCCAAATGCCCTATCACCATTCAAAAACATGTTTGGTCATGAAAGAAAAATGTGAAAAAAGCGAACAGAGTAGTGTAAGCAATGTTTTAATCATCCTTACCTAACGACCACCAATCACATTCCGGACCATATCGACCCTGACCGTCTTCCATCGCCTAAAAGGAAAATAAAAATATATTAGCGTTTTATTTTTATTTTGGCTATTATTATTACAATTAATGAAATTAAGAGCAAAATTTTTATTTTTTAGCAGATAGACTCGCCTTTGACCACTATCTCACCTGATACTAAGTGATCATATGGTCGAAGATGTTGTTCAGGCTAGTCTAGAATTACTGGCTCTCAAAACAGCTGCCGGAACACACAGTTAGGTGCTTGGCGACAGATTTTCAACTTGAGGGGTGGTAGCTAGCCAGGCAAGCATTCGCAAAATAACGACTGCCATCCTAAGACAACAACCGGGACCGACGGCTTAACGTGCCCTCCGAAGCACGGAAGCGCTCAGTAGTAATGTCACCAGCGGTCACCCATCCAACTCATGACCGCGGCGGACGTTGCTTAACTTTTCTGATCGATTCAGAACGGCTATGCAAACTTCGCTACGAGCGCTTCAAAAATTAGCCAATAAAGACAGAAACAGATTCTGATGAAAAATAATCTTTAGTATTTATCTGTGACAGTGTGCAAATCACATCACAAAATTATTTCAAATCTTAAAGGTAAAATTAACACAGGGTGGTGTCACCACTTGTATTAGGAACCTTTTGCCTAAATATGTAACATAAATGATTTCGTTATTCATTATGACCTCTTATTTGTGCCCATTATACGAACACAAATAAGCATAAGCATATACAATCCTATCGTGGTTATGTTATATTATAACCACGATAGGGTCGTATATCGTCGATAAATATACATTGAATATGTAAAGGAAAGTGAAACCTACCCTTAAAATTTCAGGCGAAATGTAATCCGGCGTGCCGACTGCTACGTTACTTTGCACCTGAAAAAAGAAAAACATCAAAACATTTAAATCATAACGACATTGAATAATTATGTTTATAATAATAATGTGCACCATATATCCACCCATATGTAAATCATACAAAAAAAAACTTAAAATAAAAATTTAAAAATAGTATAACTTTTATTTTATTTAAATTATTTAATAAAAAAAACTTTATAAATGTACACACCTACTCTAAAAAGCATCAAATAATAATTCATTAAAGTCTTCAAACCATTAGAGCTCCAATAAACGGAACTAGCCCCGTCTCAGCTACAATGATTTTTAAGCTATTGCATAGCTTCTATCGCGGGCCTTGAGCGTGGAGACCGAATCCAGAAATTCCGTAACGAAAATAACCTAACACCCCCCACTCCGACCGGCACAGCGGTGATACTATATTTGATCAGCGCCTCTACAGTGCGTAAAAGGAACTAAATTTTGGCAGAAAAAAAGGTTTTGACAACTAACGTGTCGAGATTTATAATTGCATAAATAAGTTGATAAAAAATGCTTTACCGCGGCAGTCTCCGAGTGCCACACGTCTTTTTTTTGTTTTTTTTTCTATTTATATGATTTTGCTTTTGATTGGTTTTATATTTCTAATTGCACATTGATATGATTGGTCAATAATTTCCATTTCTCTTTTATGGGACCACACTGAACATAGATAGACCTTATAAATAGAAATTGGATCATCTAATTGGGTTCACAACTTACGGAGTACCTGAAGGTTTTGCGAGACAATAAATGAGACGACCTGCTTTTTTTGAATGCTGCTTTAGCCACAATCAATACATAACACAAATTCTCATTTTTAACTATGATCATTATACATGTGCAGAGACTGCGTTAGATCAATCTCATGTGCTATCAACTACCACGTTTGACCACAACCGCAAGTCTGTACAGTTATCTTCAAAAGTCCTTAAGCAGTATCATCTTTATATATAAAAATTACGTGCCACGTTGTTTGTCCGCGATGAACTCCTAAACTACTAAACAATTTTGAATTTGATTTGCACACCGTGTGCAATTTGATCCAAGTTGAAATATAGGATACCTTACATCTCAATTTATAGTCGTAATTACGTGTGCGAAGCCGGGGCGGGCCGCTAGTTATACTATATTATATAGCGATAGAATATGTATACGCTAAAGCTGAGTCCCACTATGTCTGGTTAACGTCAAATCTGGTTAACGCGTGGTGGTAGGGCATTTTCCGAACGCTTGCCTGTCTAGCTACCACCTTCAAGTAGAAAATCTGTCGCCGAACACCTAACGGTGTTCCGGCAGCTGTCTCCGTTTACAACTTCTGTTTAACACCTTCGACCATATCAGCACTACAAAAATTATAGGGGTTCATTTACTTTAGGATTTCCCTAAACAAAAAGTAACTTAGTTCAGCAACGTATAGAATTTCATGTAAACTGTCATAAGGAAGAAATATTTCTATTGCCTTGTCTAACTGCTTAAGCACTTTTGATCCTTATAGTACTCAAAGTCAACTAGATGGCATCAATCGACCTTACTTGTCACTGGACAATAGTAACGCATCTTTTGTGTTAGTTATGTCTTAAATATAATTTAATATATACTGGCTGATGATTTCTTCCGAGTGCCATTATTGAATTTGATTTTGCCGCTCCCAGAGAAACGTTTTCCCGAATCGAACATTTTAATCCCCATTTATTCTCCGTTCCAAAAGTTACCTCTGGCCCAAATTGCATGAAAATCGCAAGGTCAATAATCGTGCAAATATATAATGCGAAAGTTCGCGTGTGTGTGATTATTACACTTAGGTACCTCCATGACGATGGAAAGATTCTTGATAAAGTTTGGTACATAGATTCTTTATGTAACTTATGTAACTTTAATGCCCGCCTGGCTAGCGACCACCCTCAAGTAGAAAATCTGTCGCCAAGCACCTAACGGTGCGTTCCGGCAGCTGTCCTTGTGAGCCAGTCATTCTAGGTTAAGCCTGTTAACACCTTCGACCACATCATCACTTACCACCAGGTGAGATTGTGGTCACAGGCTTAACTATCAGCAATAAAAAAAAAATTAAAAAAAAATGTCCAGGAATGAAAAAATTAGTCAATCCTAATACATTACAAAGTCACATTACCGGTAATGTACAAGAAAATTTGTGTCCTTGTAGTTATGTTCTATCACAATATAATATAATACCATAATACCCACAAATAATCCCATTTATTGAGTTTACCGTACTTCCAAGAATTTGATCCAAAAAAAATAACTATCTATAGGCGCAATTATAAAGGCTATGTTATTTTTTTGGAAAGTCAACGATGAATACATTGTGTCTCACTTTTGTAACTTCGATTGAACAATACGAAATGCAAGACATACAGTCGACAAGATAAAACTGCCATACCGAAGTCTATGCAGCTGCTAAAGGTCTTGGTTGTGGTCCGGTTGTTTCATCGTCATCATCATTCGGAAGACACCTTCTGTTACACAAAGACTTCCCCCTTAGAAAGCCATAATTAAGGGCTATTAGCCTCTTGTAATCATACCAAGTCAAGTTTTCACCGGTCACCAACGTTGTTTAAACATAATGTATCGCAATAATTTTATGACACGTTTAAAAAATATCCCCAAGTTTCTTGCCTGTTTTTCTCGCAGTAGCTCTATAGGTAACATTTCTTATGCTGAATGTGGCAGTATTATATATCACTATAAAAATTTTAACCTAATGAATGCCTCTGCGTGTACATCATCAAAGGAACCACAACCACTCTTATTAGCTTAGCATTCTGATAACATTTGGCACTTATACATTAGTAGCCCATAATAATATCTTCCTCCAATCTACTATAAAATATATATTATCGACGTTTCCAACATATAACTCTAACAAATTAAAATCATAGTAACAGTGAAAATCATAGTGGTAAACCTGCAGCACATAATATGCAAACGTTTTAGATAATCGTATCTCAGAGGCCCAAGATACAAGCTTATGCTTAGTTTGGGTCTCAATGTCACCTTGTGTCCAGACAATTAGGTAGCATCTTATCCACCGATGAACTAATCTGTACCACGAAATTGTAAACCTTTTTTGGAAATCAATTTTTATTATTATTCACGTCATTTATTTTATAACATAATTTTAATTTTTTTACAATATTCATATATAAAAAAAGAAACAAATATTATAAAAATACTTAAAATTAGGATGCCGCCGGCAGCGGGGAAGGGCCCAAACTACCAGCGGTTAGGGCTGCAGAGAGAGGAATCTTCGGACAATGCGTGTCGTGTCGAGTATCACTGCCTTCTGCATCTGACCCTTGATCCAAACGTCTAGCGAGAGCCTCTTGAGGTGTTGGTCGAGGCTCTTGGCTATTAGGCCGTTCGCCGAAACGACTATCGGGACAATGATCGTCGAGTCAACATCCCACATGGCGGTTACCTCGTGAGCCAAGTCAAGGTACTTGCTGACTTTGTCCTTCTCGGCCTTCACGAGGTTCTCGTCATGTGGGATGGTGATGTCGACAAGCACTGCCCGGCGCTGGGATCGGTCGACCACCACGATATCAGGCTTATTGCAAACAATAGTCCTGTCCGTGATGATAGAGCGGTCCCAGTAGAGCAATGCACGACCATTCTCGAGAACTGGCGCCGGTGCGTACTGGTAGTACGGCACCTCTGACTCGACAAGGCCGTATTGAAGAGCAAGTTGCTGGTGGATGATCCTGGCCACTTGGTTGTGCCTGTGTAAATACTCGCCGTTAGCAAGATGCGAACAACCGGAAATGATATGCCTGAGTGACTCTCCGGGACGGCGGCATGCTCGACACATGTCGACCGTACCATCCTTCAGGATATATTTCCGATAGTTGTTCGTCATCATTACTTCGTCTGCAATTGCACAAGCAAAACCCTCGGTTTCTCCAAAGAGGTCTCCGAAGCGTAGCCAGTTCACCGAAGCAAGTAAGTCCACATCAGGCCCTGTTAGGGCCCGGAAGAACCTCCCGTGCAGCTCCTTGCCTTTGCATACTGCCTTGTATATATTATTATTATATATTATTGTATATATTATTATTATTATTTATTACTCTAACAAGAGTGCCCGAAGAAGATTAAAATTTTAATCGAACTTTACCTTTCCATCGTCTCCTAGTCGTAAACAAGATCCGAAGTCCGCTAATCTTATGTGACCGCTGGCATCCAACAGAACGTTATCTGGCTTGATATCCCTGTAAGAAAAATATATATCGTTATTTACAATTATTTTTTTCAAAGGATCGTGCCAGAACAAGCACGAGGCCTACTTGATGTTACATGGTAACCTCTGCCGATCGCAGATGCAGTTCGTCAACTGCGCCCCTCACCCTGAGATATACAGTTATTAAGTGTCATGTGCCTGTTACTTTACTGGATCTCAAGGAACACACTGTTTGGTGCTAAGCGACAGATTTTCTACTTGAGGGTGGCAGCTAGCCGAGCGGTTTTCGCAAGATGCCCTTCGAGATCGAACCATGAATCTCCAAAGCTATCATACCGGCAGTCCATAGCTATAACCGCTTTGCTATCATTGCATCAAAAAAAAACATGAAGATTCTACAAATTGTGCTGGAAATAGCGAAAAATCTCAGGGCTTCCTTTTCAAATTGTGCCATTCTTAAAATAAAGGTTTTTTTATGTAATTTAGAGAGGTCAGATTGTTCATGTCTGCAAGATATCCCAGTTGCCAGAGACAAACTTATGGGCCGTGGGGGCATGACGACAGCGATAACACCATGTCTGGGTCTCCTCGAACCGTAGTCAATGGCTCTTTTTTTACTATGAAGTGATGAGACGGAGCAAATCGCCCACCTGATTGTAACCGTCACGCTAACTCACCTATATAGTTATACTAGCTTTCTGGGCGCAGCTCCGCCCGCGCGTATGTCGGTTATCGCGCGAAAACATTAACCTCTTTTTGCGCAGTCAGATAAAAACTATCCTATGTTTTTTCCCGGGTCTCAAACTATCTCCATACCAAATTTCATTCAAATCGGTCCAGTAGTTTTGGCGTGAAAGCGTAACAGACAGACAGACAGACAGACAGAGTTACTTTCGCATTTATAATATTATAGTACTGTCTTCTATTCATCATATATAGTCATCGTCTTGAGGAGCGGCGGGAGCGATTTAAATCTAACCCCATTAGGTTTTCGTTAATGTTATTATCACTATCACCTCGACACGCTTACCATAGTGTAAAGTTTAGATTCCATTAGGCAACAATAAGAATAAAATACCAAATAATAACAAATATATTTAAAATATTTTAAAAAAAACCGCCTAATTAGGCGGAATTGTCACTAGATATATTTTTGTATTTTTTAAGTGTTTTATTAAAATATTAATTTGATGTTTTCTTAAAATATTTTAAAAATATTTGTTATTATTAAATATGGATGAATTCCGCAAAGTAACGCCTGAATCTATTCATTAAAATACCGAAATAATAATTCCTACTGTACTTACATATGAACATATTTGATTTTGTGCACTAACTGCACTGATTGAGATATCTCCACTATGTAGAAATTAAACAAGTTTGCTCTCTCCAACCTTGTAATAAACTACAATAAAGGTCAAATAACAGTATAATAATATCTTTAGTTATAACTCACCTATGAACATATCTGAGTTCGTGCACACTCTGCACAGCTAGAACCATCTCCGCTATATAAAACTTGGCCATGTCCTCCGGCAGTCTGTCCTCGAACTTGGACAGTAGCGTCAGCAAGTCTCCGCCGCAGTAGTAATCCATAACGAGATACTGTTAAAACAAAAGTATTTATTATAACGAGTAAGGGTGTTTTGCTTCTTAAATTACTATTATTATTTAATTATATATGTAATGTAATGTAATATAGTGTTGAAAATTGCTCGTAGTATTTTGTTAATAAGGTACACCGCCAGAAAAAAAACTGATATACTTCTATAGATATTTTGCGTAGAATACCTGCTTGGCTAGCTTGTAGCCCTTAACGTAGAAAAAATCTGTCGCTGAGCATCGCGAGTTATGGCCTTGAGTGCCAGTTCCCGTTATAGGTTAATTAAAGGTTAAAGCTATTTTACCATCTTTAACCACATCATTGTTTGCCATCAGGTGAGATTGTGGTCAACAGCGACTTAAAACAACGGTTGAAATATAAATATTCCAACAACAAGTACTTTAATTTTTAGCCTATGGGCTACCTTTGACCACAACCTCATCAGATGATATGTGATGATGTGTTCGAAGATGCTAGACTAGAATCACTGTGTTTCAAGCACAGCTGCCGGAACACATTGTTAGGTGAACGGTGACAATTTTTCAACTCAGTGTGGAAGGGAAAATGTCCTACCACCATGCAAATCATCAACCACCTCAGATATAACTAAATTGAATATCCAATGCAATATACTATTTTTGTTAAACATTCCTCAAAAAACATCTAAATTTCAGGTTTCTGACTTATTTCGTAAGCAATGTTAGCCCCGTGATAAACTGTGACAGACTTACATACAGAGTGTTAGCAAAAAGGTTCCGATTTGCACTTGAGCACCGAAAGTGCAAAGTGTATGTGGTTATTGAAACATATGAAGATTGAAAAGACTCACCAAATTGTGTTCATCTTGAAACGCGTAGTGCAAGTTCGTAATCCATCTTCTGTCGCCGAAAACTAACACGTCCCTTTCTTCTTGAAAACATGCCGTTTCCGCCCTCTGTAAAAATTTTACGTATTTGTTAAGAATCTCCATTTTACAAACATGACAAGATTATATATGAGAAAACGTCAGGGGCAAAGGCAAATTAGATAAAAGAAAACCATTAAAAAAGGTGTTTTTAGGTTATTCGTTATAAAACAGTACTGTCTATTTGATTGATATTGATTATAATCTCAAGTTCCGGGCAGCACGCGAAATCTGTTACAAATTATTCGTAGGAACATTACTGTGTTTACTAGTACTTGCGTTGGAGATGGCTAAATTGAGTGATTTTGCCCCAGAGCAGGTACTCCACACCATAAAATATTGGTACTCTTAACGATCAGAAATAAACACTGGCGCAGTCTGTAGGATATCAGGTCTGGAGAAAAATAACTGGCGCAGTCTGTAGGATATCAGGTCTGGAGAAAAATAATAATAAGTTACTTGCTTTGAGCATTTCCCATTTATTGAGTATCTTCATAGCGTAAACGCGTTCGCCTGTGGTCGCACTGCCGGTCGCCGCCGCATTGTTCCCGCCGATGTCGGAGCCCTGCGTATACAAATAAAAGGATTTCTGTATATTATGATTACAAGCACTACCGCGTACTAAGCGAAAATCATAAATTTACAAATTATTGGAATACAAAATGTTTTGCCCCGGGCGGGAATTGAACCCGCGTCCTTCCGATTTCGCGCTGGATGCTTTATCTACTAAGCTACCGGGGGTACGGCTGCATCGCCGAAATTTTGTACTCCAATCGTATTTCTTAAGCCGTCATAGGGGACGGTGCGGGCATCAACCAGACTAGTAGACTTCATCTGACCGACAGAAGTGTTTTTTCAAACACTTAACTCTCGGAATGATGTCGCTACCCTTCTGTATTTCTATTTATTATTTAAATAAAAGGACTTAATTGTAAATTTATAAATAAAAGGACTTAATTTTATATACATATATATTTTTTTATTATTATAAATCTACACTCCACAGACTCCAGGGTCCGTGACTTTTGTCAATTCTGACATTTTTTATTTAAAACAAGAAATAAGAATTCGGAAACATGCAACATTCCAAGAGGGAACAGTGTTAAAGGTATTTTTTTTTCGGTAATGTTATTAGCACTAACATCCAGAGCAGACTAGTGTCCTCTAGCAGCACCCGTTCAAATAGTTAATTTTATATTGCAGTCTAGACTTTGACCACCATGACCAGTGATGAAGTGGTCAAATATGGTAAAAGGGCTTAACTTAGAATGGGCGCTAGCTTTCAAGGGCAGCTACGGGAACACATCGTAACATGATTGATAACAGATTTTCTAAAAAAGGTACGTACACATATACCCCTTTAAGTATAAAATCTTTCGTCAAGTATCTAATGGTATGTTCCGGCAACTATCCTTGAGAGCCAGTAAAGCTTAGCCTGAACAAAATCTTCGACCGCATCATCACTGACCATTACGTGAAATTGTTGCCAAAGGGATAACAAAGTAAAGCGGAAAATATGAGACATTTCTTAGATAGATCTTAGAGATACTTCAGTCTAAAACAACACGCCTCTCCAACGTCTTTACCCCTACATGCAAAATAGTGTATAGATAAACATACGACAATCTCGACACAGTATCATTGGTTCGTCAGCCATCGTGGTGTATATTACCAAGTCCGAGTTCAAAGAAAAATCTAAGCACGCACAGTACGCACACATATTTAAATAACCATTTTTAATGGAGCAGCGGGCATCTGTTGACTGAAGATTTCTGCCCTTATAATTATAATTCAACACAGTCAAAGTCAAAAGTCAAAGTCAAAATCATTTATTCAATTTAGGCGTCTACGACGCTCTTATGAAGGTCAATTACAAATTTTAATATTGAAATATACTACATTGTACTGCCACGTTCAGCAAACAAAAATTATAGAGCCACTGCGAGAAGAACGGGCAAGAAACTCGGGGCCATTCTTTTAAACGTTTTTTAAAAATGTGTTAAGTACATATTATATAGTAAAATTATTACAATACTTCATTTACATTACGTAGGTGTTAGGCGCTAGCTTGGCAGAGGCGAACCAGTCCAAGCATTTTTGTCGTTTAAGTAATCACAAACTGTGTAGTAAGATTTCTTTATCAAAATATTCTTCACATGCAACTTGAATTTTCTTTCTGTGAGCGTTGTAATATGTTTGGGCAATTTATTATAAAACCGCACACAATTTCCTAAGAAGGACCTTTTATTTGTCTTTGCTAATCTAAAACCTGGCACCGCTATTTTATCTTTATTCCTAGTGTTGTAATCGTGAGTGTCACTGTTTGATTTAAATTTGCTCAAATTTTTACGAACATACATAATATTTTCAAATATATACAGACTTGGTAAAGTTAAAATATCAATTTCTTTAAAAATATCTCTCAGGGATTCCCTAGGATCCATTTCATATATGGCTCGAATTGCACGCTTTTGTAAGATAAAGATTGTCTCTATCTCAGCAGCAGCTCCCCACAGCAATATACCATAAGACATAATACTGTGGAAGTACGCGAAATAAACGAGCCTAGCAGTAGCTACGTCTGTTAGCTGTCTTATCTTACGAACTGCATATGCAGCAGAACTAAGTCTTCCAGATAGATCATGTATATGTGAATTCCACTGTAAAGTTGAATCCATTTTAATTCCCAGGAAGACTGTCGCATTGTCAAAAGAGAGTTTTTCTAGGCCAAGCTTAATGTTTGGTTCAACATAAGTAACATTTGGTAAAGAAAACTTTAAACATTTGGTCTTTTTTGAATTTAAGAGAAGATTATTGGCCGCGAACCACTTAGAGATCATAGATAACACATTATTTACATGAATAAGTTCACTATCCCTCCTATCTACTTTAAAAATTAGGGAGGTATCATCTGCGAATAAAACTATATCGCAGAAATTTTTAACCATGCAAGGCAGATCATTTATATATGCTAGAAACAGAAAAGGTCCTAAAATTGATCCTTGCGGTACGCCTATTCTTACCAAAGACCCGGAAGAAGTATTGCCATTTATTCTTACCTTCTGTAGCCTGTCTGACAGATATGACTTGATAAGATCCAGAGCTTTTCCACGAATACCATAATGTGAAAGTTTTCGAATCAGAGTGCGGTGCTCTACACAGTCAAATGCCTTAGAAAGGTCACAGAATACGGCAATAGCATCCTGTGAACTCTCCCAGGCTTCAAGTATATGTGACATCAATTTAGCACCTGCATCTGTTGTGGATCTGCTCTTTGTGAAACCAAACTGATTCTCATTCAATATATTATGCTCATTAAAATGGGATAGAAGTTGTTTGAGCATAATTTTTTCGAATACTTTACTCAGAACAGGTAAGATAGAAATAGGTCTGTAATTGCAAGGGTCAGATGTAGCCCCCGATTTCAAAATTGGAGTGATTTTACTTTGTTTCATTAAGTCGGGGAAGTTTCCTTTATCAATACAAAGATTGAATATTGTTTTTAAATATGGTGCAATAATGCATATTATAGACTCTGCCACTTTAACTGACATAGTCTATTCATGACTTACTAATAACTACTTTAATGACTTCAACTCGTTGATTCATCACCGGTCCATATACAATATCAATTTACGAGTTTCTAAATGTATAAACAAAGGTTCCTTACCTGCATAAAAGAAGCCCTAACGACGCACACCTCCCCAAAAGCGCCACGGCCTATAACTTTAACCAGCTCGAAGTCATCTCGCGATAACCGCAGTCGCTTGAGCGACGTTACCACAGGTTTCACTGAAAATAGAATATTTTAATTACACCAAGAACATATCGCAGGTCACTAAAACTCATTACCGTGGACTACAATTGTCCATCTCCGTAAATTTACTTAAAATATAAATAATTTGCGCTCACAGAAATTGCCATTAGTGCGTTTGTGAATACATTAATGGCAATTTCTTCGTGTTTGTGTGACGGTGAAATATGTTTAATAGCAAAATAAACCCACATATAAATTAAGGGTCAAGGACTGAAGTTCTATACAAAATTACGAGAGGAAAAATTTAAGTCATGTGCGGGATTCGAACCCGCGTCTATCCACCCCTTTAGCCGGGGTCATAACTATTTTTTTTTTCTATCGTTCTTTAACCATCGTATTGGCCATTGCCATTTTATTTTCAAGGGTATCGTTAATACGTTAAAACAACAGGAGTTGGCAAACAGTGAGAGCGGCGGCTTCTTCGGCAGTGCCATCAACACCTTTTAGATGGATCTCCAAGTTGCTTGCCAAACGTGCTTGCAAGTGGACTGTCAATCTAGCTGATATAGCTAGGGTCCAAAGGGGTTTGAGACAAACGGGGTCTTTTATTGATTCACCTTGTATTTATCACCTTATAAGCTGTTAAAATGATTACTACTGGTCTTGGAGATGGCTTTATTAGGAAGTATTTGTGTAACCATATTTTTGTAAGAGTAATTATTATTTCTCCACCCTAAGATAAATCGGAAAAGCACCACGTTTAGTAATTTAGATGTGAATATGACACTACTCAACTGGAGTTCAAGAAAAGACAGTATTATAGGCAGAGTTTTTAAGCAAGAATCTGCCTTGGTGGTTACAGCCGTAGTGCCTGATAAACTGCTTCAAAATAGTAGTATACAAACACTACTGTATATGGGCGTAAAGGGCACCATAGCAGGAAATGACCGGGCGAACTGGACTTATGAACGAAAGTCTCGAAAAAACGAGCTCAGTGCAGTACCACGCAGAACAGAGACACTTCTAATGTAACGGGTACGCGCGACCTACTCAGGTTGACGTCTCGTCAGTCTCGTCAATTAGTATGACAAAATGGGGTTATCATTAGTTGCATTATCTGCAATGAGGTTTGTTCATTCAAATTGATAACTTTAATAGGGCATGTATCTTAATTAACCTATTGAAGTGTCGGCTTAATAGGTATGTAGGTTACGTTTCCCGGCATATTTGCAGGTATTATACTAGATAACATGATATCATGCTGAACAATTCGTTTATCATAAATGAACGAATTGTTCAGCAGGACGAAATGTGATATCCATATTGAAAAAAAATGCGCTTATAATTGTGAGTATAATACGATTCTACGCGCAAAATTTTTGAATATGGAAAGAAATTAAAGGGCAGAAAGATAACGAATAATATTTAATTCAATATTAAATTACTGTCTAACCACAAGTACGTTAAGAAAAATTTTTTTTTACTTTAGTAGTAGTATTACTCCCCGTGGGGTGCCGGGTTAGAATTGCACATCCACATATCATCCCGTGGGTGTCGTAAGAGGCGACTAAGGGAAAACTACTGGAAGGTGGGCAGCAGCGCCTTCTAAAGAACTCCCAACTTACACTGTGATCCCCAAGACGCCTGCCAAGCGTGGGGATTATGGCAAATACGCCCCTAATAGGGGTGGCTGTGTTCAGCAGTGGAGGACCAACTCTCCTTAATAGAGGCATTTCTTCAACGGTGGATTATGGCTGACGATTACTGTCTTTGTTTATTTAACATCACATATAAAAATAGCATGGGTATTAGACCTGATGTTCACAGATACATTTAACAAAATTTAGTGTTACAAGCTGCAAACATCACAAAGGACTTCTGCAAAGAGCTCGATTTTTAAACAGTGAAAAAACTTTAATCTTAACCACGAAGCGCCTTTGCAGTATCATCAATAATTTTATATTTGAAATTAAATTCTCCTTAATTTGACACATATTTCAATATTTTACACTAATCGGCAAAAACATTACGTCTCGCGGGTTTCGAGCATGTCAGATGCTCATCATCAGCTGCGACTGCGAGCTCCCGGCAGGCACTCGCAGACTCGCAAACCCGGGTCGACGTATTCGATCCCCAACGTGAGTGTTTTCGCCGGTTAGTGTATAATAGGGGGTATTTCAACAAGAAATTTGTATTTCAATTGGGGCAACACCAACAGCATGACAGTTTTGACATTTAGTTTTTTGACTTATTCGTAGTAAATGCTTTGGCAATTGTCACAATGAATTCCATTTCGCTCGAAAATCGCATTAAAATAATTGTAATCCACTATGAAAATGGTGGTTCTGTTAAAGTTACATTTCGTAAAATTATTGATATTCTCGGACAACATAATCGTTCTTCTGAGACCGCTATTTTGACCTATTGTTGATGACGTGGATATCACTGACACGTGGTTTCAACAGGACGGTGCCATATGTCTCACACAGCCAATGAAACTATCAATTTATTGCAAACGAAATTTCCCGATCCATAACTTCACGAAATTCAGCGGTTAAGTGGCCAGCCAGATCGTGTGATTTAACACCATTGTATTATTTTTTGTGGAGCATGTTAAGGACAGAGTCTATAAAGAGCCAATCGAATCATTCGATTGCAATCGATTGCAGCCTTAAAGTTCAAAATCCGTCTTGTGAATAAAGAAATAGACCATCCATTTTGCCAAAAAAGTGATTAAAAACTTTGATAAAAGAATCGACATCTATCAGCGTGCTCGTGTGGACATTTGCCAGATATCATTTTTCATTCATAACTGCCAACCTTTTCTTTCCGTAATACTATAAAAAATTTAATAAATTTTATCTGAATTCTATGTTTTTTTTTGTTTTAGAGAACAAAGTTCGTGTTGAAAAACCCTTTATTTAAATAACGTTATACTCACCATATTTAATGAAGTCAGCGACTGGCTTCTCCCTCCTTAGACTACTGTTGCAGCACTCATCGTACAGCACCAGCAGCGCGTCTACTAAGGTCTCCACACTGAGGCCGGGGCTTCTGGCTGGGCTGCCTCTACCGCACGCGAACATAGACTCCAGCTGTTTGAGCCGTTTGATGCCCAGCACTGTAAGGGAAATTAATAATTAGCATCAGGTGACTAAGTTCTAATGTCGGGCATTTGAGGACAAACGGTTACCCAGACGTGGCTACTATGCCTAAAGAATTTTTTAATGATACTGCACTTTGAAGCGCTACAAGCGCTTCAAAGTGCAGTATCATGCAGTGCAGCAGAGCTTGTCAAGTCGTTCTTAACCGATCAACTGGGTTAAGCAACGTCCGCTGCAGTCACGCCTTGGATGTGTGACTGCTAGTGGAATTTAATGAGGAAGGCACCCGGCTTGGTTAGAAGGGCACATTAAACGGTATGGATTTTTATCTTAGGATAGCAGTCAATACAGCATGGCAGTAGGTCATTTGCGAATAGCTAGCTAGCTACTACTATTAAGTAGAAAATCTATCGCTAAGCACCTATCGGTGTGTTCATTTAACAACTACACACAGGAAAAATTATTCGATCTTTGAACTTATTTACGATATTGCTAACTAATAATTATATTATTTTGTTTTTGTTTTAACAATAGCAAAGCGAATAAGCTAATAAACTTGCAAACGGTACTACTCCAAGGTGCATAAATCAGAACTCACCTTGTTGACTAGCTAACCATTGTATTTTTATGACATTGACGTATTTATGAAGAAACTTTCTTAAATTTGATTTTATATTCTGTTATATATTGATGACGGTTCTGACATATTTTACTGCATAAATAAATATTAACAGTATTTTTATTTTTGCATTAACGCATGCTCTGCTAATAATGCATGCTCAAATAAAAAATAAAAATATAGGCTTGCGTCACAGTACTTCAAGCATTCAGATAATATCGCTCTCCAGTCGTCAGCAAACATGGTTGGCGTCGAGAATATTTGAATGGTACTGAGTTTTTTTGAGTAATAATGTTCACCCAGGTGTAAAATTTACTTATTATGTATGAAGCTATGAGATTTTAGTGTATTTATTTTAATTTATTTTAAATTTATGACCCTATACAGCGTATTTTAAAGGATGTTCAAGAATTGTTAATTTAATATGTACAATTATAGTATAAGCACAATTTAATATCGCTTGCAAAATGAAAGATGTGAAGACGGGTCCGAGGTGTAATTCCATTTTTTTTCTGGTTGTTTCGTCTTCCCGACCAGACATATTTCTATACTCAAATAATCTAAAACGCACAGTACTTATAAAACTTACTGCGCCGTGTGAAACATACATACCTAAAGACCACACATTAAAAACAAACAAATATTACGACCTAACAAATAAATTAACCAAAAACGGTTATGTGGTTAATTTTATGCTGTAGCAGTAAGAGCAAGGGGTATACCAGCGAAATCCCTATATAATCTAGTTAAAGACCTTGGCCTGCCAAGAACAACCGTAACTTCCATCTTAGAACTTGTATCTAAGGCGGCATTAGTAGGATCTTACCAAATATGGTTAGGTAGGGGAGGAGGCTCGGCGGTGAAGGGGGGCATTGATGTCATCGTAAAGGGGCCTTAACCCTACTCCCAGGGTTGCAAGTCTTAGGGCTCTTTGCCCACTTCCTCTGCAACGCTATGGACCCGGCACCCGCTCGGTGATTCCATGCAATGCTAAGTAATTCGTCTCAATAGTGTAATGTACAATCTTTTTTTTTATTGCTTATAAGTAAGCCTTTGACCACAATCTCACCTGATGGTAAGTTATGATGTGGTCGAAGGTGTTAACAGGCTTAATCTAGAATAACTGGCATTCAAGGAAAAAACTCTCAAAAAAAAAATACAATCTGTGATAATAAATTCAATTCTACTGTTTAGAGAAACATCCCTGACATAGTCATCTGACATCTACATATTAAAGAATAGAGAATAAGAAGGAAGTAAGTAGTACAAGGTTATCACAAGGATACTGGTGAATAAATATATATTTAAATGTGTATAATTAATTATGTAAGCGTTCCTTGATCCACGAGTTTTAAAGCAAATAGAACATTGCATGAAACAGTGCATTGACACAAATAAATAATACTAGTAATCGTAACATTAATTTAATCGTCATTAATTACTTAATTAGCTACTAACCAACGTACGCGAGGAAAATTAACATAAACCCAACTCTCGTTTTAACCGACTTCAAAAAGAACGAGCTTATTGAATAATTAATAGATAACGAATAGATTCAGGGGTTACTCTGCGGAAATCCATATTTAATATTAACAAATATTTTAAGAAAACATTAAATTAATATTTTAATAAAAGACTTAAAAATATACAAATATATCTAGTGACAATTCGGCTTTTTTTTTATTGCTGATAGGTAAGCCTTTGACCACAATCTCACCTGATGGTAAGTGACGATGTGGTCGTAGGTGTTAGCAGGCTTAACCTAGAATTACTGGCTCTCAAGGATAGCTGCCGGAACACACCGTTAGGTGCTTGGCGACAGATTTTCCACTTGAGGGTGGTAGCTAGCCAGGCGGGCATTTGCAAAAATGCCCTTCCACAATGCGGTGAAGCTCAAGCCAGCGGCGGGATTCGAACCATGGACCTGCTGCGCGGCAGTCCATAGCCAAAGCAACTGAGCTATCACTGCTTCAAAATAATTAATTTTCCTGTAAAGCCGACGTGACGTCACAAACACCACGCAGTCAAACCGGAAGAATTTTCAACGCGTTTCGCTTCTACACGAAGCATACTCAAGAGATCTTGCTTGACATTACGAGCACACGATCTAGAAATTTCTCAATTCTCAATTCGAATATATTTTTTTTGTGTTACCTCATAACTTTATACAGGGTGTACCGATTTTAATGATTATTTTTTTATATTCGAAAGCTCTCAAACTTTGAGTGAGATCTGACGCGTAGGTAGTATTTGAGTTATTCCTAATAATGTGTATTTTATGTATTGAAGTCGGTTTTCTGCGTTCAGTCGATAGTGGTCTACAGAAACCTGTAATTTAATAAAAAATCTATTGGGATAGGCCAATATCAGGTTGTTGATGATACAATAGCAGATATTGTATAAGGTTACACATAAGTCAATATATATGTAAATCGAATGTCTCCGTGTCATCGGGTCAGATTTTAACCATCAAATTTTCATAGTAATTGATAACGAAAGCAAACAAGATATGCATTACCATAATTTCGGCATAATATAGCAACATTTGCATGTGAGAGTGACTAATGTAGGATATTTTTATACTGTATTTTGACGTTTATTATTATATTATTTTTTATTGCCATTGGTCTTGCCATTAACCACAATCTTACGAGGTGTGGACGAAGATGGTAAAATAGAACGGGAACTGGACGATGTGGAGGAAAAATGCTTTGATGATAGGTCCTTGAGAGAGGTAGCTAGCCAGGCGGGCATTCGCAAAATTCCCTACCACCACGCAAATTGACAGTGTTATTAACCCACCTTTAGCATCGCTAATGCTTATTTTATGGCAAAATAAGGCCCCTGACGGCGCATTAGCGAATCAAGCATTATGCCATACGCGCGTTTACGAGCTCACAGCGTTCCATGAGAACTGTTGTGCGCCTAATGTGCCAAGACACCCTACTCGAATCAACGTGTATAAAAGCAAGGGAAAACATGCTGATTATTGTAATTATAATTCATATATTAAATGCGCACCGAGCTTTTTATGCGCGCCACGTACGTATACACGTACGGCCGAACAATTACTAAAGCGGATGAGAGAAAGCATCGCGGCTCTGACTAAAATGGGCGGAACATGCGTGAATTTGAGTATTTCTTTCGTATAATAAAAACAAATACCTATTTGAAAATCCTTAAATATAATATATGGGTGATTCTACAAAAAATGGGTAACTCAATGTCGTCAGCCAAAAAAAAGATGTATAATTATATTTTGTTTATATTTTATGATTAATTTTAAAGCAATTAAAGCCTTTTATTTGGTCACCCAATTTAAGCTATTAATTTTTAATATAAATTTGTAAAACTTCACAATATATTCTCAAAAAGTCAGTACTTTGGCGTGTCACAACTTCAAATACGTGCAATGAAATAGCTGTGTATTAAATATTACATTAAATACAATAAAACTTAATATTTCACTATAATCTGTAATGTACTTAATATTATATAATCACAACTTTTATTATTAATTATTCTCACGTTGTTGTAAAAATAATAAGAAACTTTGTGTTCAGTTTTATCCGTCAGTCCGTTGTGTGTTGTTCGAATGTGAATTTCCCGCTAAATACCAGCGACTCAAATTCAAATCCACGTTAAATTTCAAGATTGTTACTAAAGTTAGCTGCAGATTGCGCCGTTTTTCGGCCGCTATTACTGTTCCAGTGCTAGAGTTGTGTTTGTCGTGTGAACACGTGCTAATCCAGACAAAATTTCAGTCCTATGGTGAGTTGCTATTTCCTTGTAAATCTGTGTTATATGTTAATTTATACATAGTTAACTGTGGTTTGTTAAAATGTAGCTTCTTGATATTCTAAAATATCAAAATAAACGTTAATTCTAAAGATTACCTCAAATTCATGTTTGTTTCGTCAGTCCGTTGGCGTCAGTCCATTGTCTGATATTGCACCAAAGGACTGACGTGTTTCCAGGGTACTGACTTTTTGAGCATGTCTAAGCATTTTTTTACTTATTTCAGTTTAAAACATGGCTCCTAATAAAAACAAAACACAATTAAGGATAGAGAAGAAGGCTTGCTTAGTTATAATGAAAACGACCCCATTAATTTAGCTGAATACAAAGAGAAACAAAGTTTGCAATATGTACTTAGAAAGAAAGACAAGACACAAATATTAAAGACACATGAAGCCACAAAATATATTCATCAAAAAACAGGAAACAAAAACAATTTTAGAAATTTAATACTGATAATTTTGTACGCCGGAATACTTCTTCAACTACTGACGATGAAGCACAACTAATAGTTGGTGAACTAATACGGTCCATTGTGAACAAAGATAAAAGAGCAAATGAAGCATAAAGGAGAAGTGAAAGATAGATAAAGTTTACACATAAGCATTTAAAAGAGATGAAAGCAATGGTTTCAAAACTAAAAACTATACTGAACAATCAGCATCAAAAATATAGAAGAGTCAATAGGCAGTCGAAGAAAGTTGTAAAATCTGTGGAAAAAACTCCGAAAACCAGAATTGAAGAAATGAGCCAAGATATAAATAAAAAGAAGGAATTAGTGAAGAAGGTCCTATTCGGAGAAGTTATCAAAATTCAATAGAGGAAACTGCACTAAAAATTTAAATATTGAGTCATGAAGATAAAATAATCAGTTACCACGTGACCTCGTTTACTGCAAAGTGTTTGAAACTTCGTTGGGACAAAAATAATCGTCAGGACAAATATACGCGATTGAAACCGAAAAGTTGTTTAATTACTATAAGATAAAAGAAAGTTCCAACGAGCTATACCCAGAAATGTTGTAGATAAATACAAATTATGGAGAATAAGACGAAAAAAGCAGTGACTTTTAAAAAGCAGGATATAATCAGATAAAAAAGAACGTCAATGTTAAAGTGAAAATTCTAGTTCAGCAATTTTTAGAACATGATTCTAACAGCCATCAAGCTGCAAGCAAGAAAGAATTTGTGACTCGTAAAAAAATAAAAACCAGAAAAGATATATCTACAGGACACTATGAAAATTTATCAGTACTTTGTCACTCGCGTCAGTTCCCTGGAAGTCAAATTTAGAAAAATCAAAATATCTCCGCAACTACTTTAAAAAGTGACTGGCCCTTTCATGAGCAATATATTCATTAGATTAGCTATCTTATAACGCAAATTTGTTGGAATTAGATTTAAAAACTATCATAAACAAAATATCCAGAAAAGTTACCCAACTTTTGTAGAAACACCCATATATTAACTACATAACTCAAAATTAAGAAATAAAGATACAGCAAGGGATCAAACGAACCACAATTACGTATCGCTGCCTCGGTGCAGCCTTAAGTATGTAGGGGTGAGTTATGAATGAGTATGTTATATGATAATATAGTACGCGCTGGTTATAGAAGAATACGAAGATGTAAAGCATAGTCTGAAAAAATGCCCGGACTATAGGTAATTTTACGCCCTCCCCAATTTCTTCTCGTGGATGTCGTAAGAGACGACTAACGGTAGAATACCTGAATGAGGTTAGTAGCGCCTTCTGAGCTGCTATCATACTCTGGTAACGATCCCCAAGACCCCTGCTAAGCGGGGGAGGCTGTATACAGCAGTAGACAATTCAGCGGATATAATATAGTCTAAAATCTCAATAATAACAACAATAGAACATAATGGTATGCAATTATCCTTAAACAAAAAGCAGGATGTATAAATAAAAAAGGCCATACTGACCATGGGGAAACTAAGCGTGTACATTACGATTATGAATCAGCACACTATGTTGTGTGAATTATTTTAACTTTATGCTAATTGCAGTTAGCAGTTGTGATTAACGATAGGGAATTTATCAAAACAAATATTGATATAGACCAAAATTAGTTATCATGAATCACTGTTAAAAAATGCGTACATTATTTAATGTATTAGCGACCTCCGCCCCGGCTTGGGTGCAAATGCCGGGTGCAATGCCGGGTGCAATGTTGATACTTAATATACTACAGAATGTCTTCAACGTTCACAGCTTTTTTGTCAGTAGACAATACAAAATGTTTTCTTTATAGGTTACTCTAGACATGACATTAGAAACCTCTAAAATTATCAGTGTTTCTCTAGTATATTATGTACATATAAACCTTCCTCTTGAATCCCTCTATCTACTAAAAAAACCGCATCAAAATCCGTTGCGTAATTTTAAAGCATACATAGGGACAGACAGCGGGAAGCTACTTTGTTTAATACTATGTAGTGATTAGCCTAATTATCCGCTGCTGAACACAGCCTCTTCCATTGATGGTGGATTTGCCGTAATCCCCACGCATGGCAGGCGACTTGAGGATCGTAGTGTAAGAAGTCGCTGCTGCGCATCTTCCGGTATTTTTTTCCCTTAGTCGCCTCTTTCGACACCCAAGGGAAGAGATTGGGGGTGACATTCTAGACTCGAACACAAGCGCCATATTGTTAAGCATATGCATACACATATGCTTAATAAACCGGCCAAAAAAACCTGCCTCATTAACTTATGGCACTTATCTTCATAGAAATCTTATTTTAATGTGCAGGTCCATCAAGGTAAATATAAGAAAATTTCTCTATCTCTTATCTATCAGTATGATGTCATACTTTTAAATAATATCGTGAGACTGTCACATTAGTCCAGTGGGATGAGCCAGAGACCAATAAGGGTGAGCTACACGTCTAAACAGAGCTCCCCAGGTTCGAAACTTGGGTCGGAAAACACGGGTTTTACAAGGAAATTCTAAGTAAAGTCCTGGTGATTGTGATGAGTGGAAATAGCTATACTGCCGCGGAGACTGTCCAAAGTTCGAATTCCACCGCGGGTTTGATCTTTACCACCTCGAATAAACATCTGTCGCCAAGCACCCAACTGTGTGTTTCGGCAGCAGTCTTTGAGAGCCAGTTTCCAATTATTTGTTAAGCCTGTTAAACATCTTTGACCACATAATTGATTACCAACAAGATTGACAGAGACCAGCTTTAAAAAAAATGTATCTAAATGGCTATAAGCCCTTCATTATCCCTTATGCTATGAGCCTTTTAAATATCTGGTGAGGAAATTGTGGGTGTTTATGACTGCTCTTCTTTGGGTCAATGGTTTACCTTCTTTCCTTTAATACTTCTCAATCCACTGCATTATTTATCTATTCATATTGAAACACATCAAAGTCCACACAACATTATAAGAAGAGTTTTTGTTAATAGCTCATAGGCTATCTCACCTAATGAGAAGTGATGATGCATGGAAGATGTTGTTCAAGCTAACCTACAATTACTGGCTCTCAAGGACAGCTACCGGATGAAAATACTGTTGGGTTCTTTGTGACAGATTTTCTACGTGAGGGTGTTGGATAGTCAGGTGTGCATTGGAAAAATACCGTACCACCATGCTGTCGACTGTCATCCTGGGACAACAACTGAGACCGACGCCACATGCTCTCTGAATTTCGTGCACCCTTAGTAGAAATGTCACTAGCAATCACCCATCCAAGTAATAACCAGAGCAAAAGCTGCTTAACTTAGTTGATTGTTTCAAGAGAAAGCTATGCTATGAGTGATTCAAAACAATGGTCCATGAAATATGGTGTGAAGGGCAACTTTCCATCAGAACTCTCATGATGTGTATTTTGTCTACCTTGAACTACCTTGTTGTCTCAAAGAGACAACTCACTCACATTACACAAGCTAGACAATTGAAGAATCATTTAAGTTACAAATTTCATGATTTGCTTCAAAACAAACGTAAACGATGGAGGCTACAAGATTACTAGGCTAAAACTGAAATGGAGAGAACAGGCTATGTAGGCCGATTATAGGGACTCGAGTAATTACGACATTATTACCTGATTATTGGCAACGTGAAGTCACTGATGCTCAAAGAATTACGGATTTTTAACATTTTCATTTTATTGATAGAAAAGACATTTAATGAGCATCACTTAAGCCAAATGCATCCTGGGGGGCAACTCTCACATCTAATAGTAATTATAACTTAATCTTACTGCAAAATTTTATGCCTCGACGTTGATTAAGCAAGTTTACAACGCTTATAGAATCGCTCGGCGTTTTGATAACGTCACAACAAATCGTTCACTCTTTTCAAGTACTCTGATGTGACATGAAGTATTAGATACTCTTCCAACGAAAAAATTCGTCATATTTATCCATCTTAAAAAGTAACTTTCTGGCAGCGGATTTAAACTTGATTTTGACTATTTAACAATAAAAATGGATTTAATTTCACCACTATATGCTTACATTATGATGAACATAAGCTATAAAAAGTCGTTTATTTTTTTTAAATACCTGTGCGAAGCTGGGGTGTTTCTTTCTTTTCCTTGTGATTAGGATGTATCACAATACGACTACATAAATCCTTCTCTACAGCATTAATCTCCAACACAAAAGCTACTGGCGCGGCTATGAGTCAAGGCCATTTCTCACAATGTGGGGGGGGGGGGGGGGGCTATCATTTGACCACAATCTCTCTTGATGGTAAGTGATGATGTAGTTGAAGGTTATATACAGTCTTAACTAATAATAGAAACTCTTCCAGAAAAACACAGTTAGTGCTTGGCTCACATTTCCTGCTTACAAGTGATAGTTGGCAGTGAGAATTCACAAAATGCTTAACCACCTTGCTATAACTACTGCCATCTTAAGACAACAACCAGGCCGTTTCCTTACACTGAACCTTTTAAAATCTCGCAAGAACAGAGGAGTGTATTCATTCAATAATTTTTACATTTTCTCTTGACATTGAAGCCCATTAAAAATTCCAATTTCAAAATTAAGCTAATTTTCATTGCCGTACTAGTTACACAAAACGGCCCCAGGTAATGCAAAGTATAGTCTGAAGAATAAGAAATGTACAATGTAGATATAATACAAAGTAAATATGTCTACTATTCACTGTAGATAGAAAAGATAACTCACCCGGCACAATATTATTTGGTACAGCCACATCAGTCCCTGCGTCTTCTTCGTCCGACATCTTCAATATATATATATACACACTACAGTCAATTGCACTTCATTTTCACTACACTACGAGATTCATACAATAACTAAGGTTAAGGCAGAGTTACTGTGCGGTCCCATGCAAGTGATCGAGTTCCATTACGGTGTGCTGGCCTGAAATAAAAAATATCTATTATGGTACTGTTTAATGTAGTAGGATAATGGTAGTACATTATCCTACAGAAAGCACAATTGATTGTCTATGATAAATATGATAATTAATAGATTCAGATGTTACTTTGCAGATCCTTATTTAATAATAATTTTACTTACTAGTAAGTAATAACAAATATTTTAAAAATCATTTTTCTGCTTAGCTGAGGTCATTCTCAATCATGCAGTGAAGAGTCAAGAACTCCTGATGATGCTTAGTGCAATCACATAGAAATCTACTTTAGACATACTTCTATGAATCTTTTCAATATTTTATGACTGTGTATTGAAAATTACCTAGTTAAAATTTGTTATATTATTATCTCTGTCTTTAAATTTGTGGCTTGTTTTGACCCCAATCAACCAATGAAATAGAGGAAGTATGCAGATAGTAATGTAGCCCAAATAAAGCCAGAGGAAGTTGCAATCGCAATGGACATACCATACCTAATACAGTACTATTTTGTGTGAGATTATCTAAACTGACATTGCATATTGTTGATACATTAAACCCAGTTAAGACTAACCTTCTACAATCTTCTATCATATCATCACTTATTTATTTAAAGGTAGTATTCATAGGCTAGCTAATTATAATTAAATAAATTAACACTTCCAATTTTCAATAATTATCAAAATTAATTGTGAGCTGCAGTATGATGGAATTAGGCAAGAAGTAGGTAGTTTTATTGTCTACCTTTAGTAATACAAAATCTTTTATTGCTCTTTGATGAAGCTAGTCTTGTTATTGCTCTTCAGGCAGACTCAATCATTATCATATCAAATTATATCATACATCTGTTTAGGACCTCTATGTTAGATTGTAGAATTTTAGAAACCATAAGTGAAGTAGTGAGTATTTCAGTAACTTGAGAACAAAATTAAAAATAATCATCATTAAATAAATTTAAAAAATAGCAGTTTCATGATTGCTGGCTAATATTATTATTAACTTATTTTGATGGACTTAAAGTAAATAACAATTTTAGTTAGTAACAAAATATGTAATTGCTAAATCTGCATTTTTCATATTTCAATCAGATTATGTTAGTAACAAATTACATAATAGGCCTGCAGATATATTTCTCAACTCAAGAACACTAATATGTAATTTTATAACTAACAGTACCATAAGTTACTTTGATGCCAACCATACCAAAATACTACGTAAACTTACAAATACAACTATACACATTCATGAAGCAAAAATGTAATTTCAATTTCAAAATATAATTTCAAGCTAATTGAATATAAATTATTTTTTGTTCAATGTTAATGTAGTTTGTACATTATGTACCGGCAACTTCCTCCAAATACTTCAGTATATACTGAAGTATTTGGAGGAAGTGTGACACCAGTGAAATCTCTGTAATCTTAAAAACCATACCAGTCAAGTCAAGAATGACTGTAACTATCTTCGTAGAATGAGTATCCAAAGTATCATTCTTTTAATTTTATCACCATAGTTGCTTGGTAGAGTATATCCCTAAACAGACATAAGCCAGGCTAGAATTGCACCTTATCTATCTTTGAAAGTCATGGGATGTAGATGAGGGAACAAATAAAACAGATGATGAACAGGATATAAAGGTGTGCAATGTAAAGAGGAACATAGTCCTGGTTTATGAGTCTGAAGCAATCTCTGGCTTCTTTCTAAGCATTACAATGTGGATATGCCATCTATTCATTCTGAGAATCCATGGAATGTCAAGTACTTTGCCTCATTGAGCTGTTATTTAGTTACTGCATGAATTGATAACAAAAAATAAACTAATCTCACATGTTTACAAATACATACCTATGATGATTTATATTTTGTTTGCATGCACAATTATGCCAAATTTACCTGATGAGACACTCAGGTGATTAATAATTTGATGACAGATAAGAAAGGGCTTATCAGGCCAATAATATATAGATGAGATTTTAGTAAGCTAACAAATGCTCTAAAGTTTTTCGGATCTCTTTTTTTGTGTAGGTAGTAAACATTTGCCACACAGGAAACTTAGCCCAAATTTCACTATTGTCTGCCGATAATCAAGCGACAAATGCTTTCTATTCGCTTATTACAAGGTTGCTGGTGTCACTCAACACCAGAGCACTTTCGCAATCTCTCTATTAAATCATTTATCTACATTTTTACTCCAGCAAAAAGAATAAGAGAACCACCATGACATATCACCGATTTCCGCATCGATACTATAAATAAACAATAACATATACTTGCACGCAGCGAATGTACGATCCAGTTGTTGCTTTTTTATTTCAATCATATTTTTATATCGCTGGATACAATACCACTGAGATCTTAACCTATATTTTTCTATCGATTCTTAGACGAAAACATTTGGATGAGTCATCGTCGACACTTAAATTTCACAGCAACAGTATGTACTCTTTATTCACCTTTTAATTACACAACGTTCAGTTGATTTACGCTTTTACTGTTTCATTTTTAATAAAATAAATCTTCAATTCAATCGACTTAGCAGACATTTTACTGGGATGGCTGGTATTGCCATTCTCAAAAATTCGCAAAAATGCAGCAACACGCAGCGCATCCCCCAAGTCGCAACGCAATGCAGCTATATTGTATCTACAAAAATATGATCAACCGATCAATATGATCAATTTTGTTTCCTACGCATCAATAAAATCATTGTTAAAATTGTCCTCCAAACAAATAAAAAGTTACGCTACGAGTCACTGTTCATGATTGAATTACTATTGTTAGCCCCCGCCTCGGTAATGTTATGTATACAGTATTTCAACTTCATAGAAACGGACAAAACGGGAGTTATACCTACGCGCCTCGATCTCGGCCTGCGCTTGGCACGCAAACAGTCTCGAGTGTCGCGACTGTGCCGCAGAGACGAGCGAATTGTTTGTGTTTTATGAACAATAACGGCGCGATTTTTTCACCAAAAATAAGTTCAAGTACATATTAATATTAAATATGACGAGATATATTGTGCTGTTTTTGGTTACATGAATTTGTCAAACGCATCACAAGAGATAACTTTTTTAGATCCAGGTAAACTGAAAGGTAATACTATAAAATATTTTTACTTACTAGTAAGTAAATGAATTTTATAGTCTACATATAGTTGCCGGTACATAATGTGTGTCTTTTTAATGGACTAGTATTTCGTTTTATTCCCCGAAAAAAATGTCTCAATTAATAAAAAAAGTAAATAGAGCAAAGGAAAGTGATTGACACGAGTGAAATAGGTAGTTATAATTATATTATAGGTAGTTATCAGAATGTGGATTTTCAAACCCTACTTTAAAATGTAATAATAAATCATTTCGTATGTCTCCCAAATACTTGTCGGTCGCAATTTTTTAAGAACGAATTTTTATTCAAATATAAACATGGTTTTTTGATTAAATCTACCTACTAGTCAAAATAACAATACATATTTTTAATGAACACTTCCTGTTATATTCTTAAAGTATTTTATATGTTTATATAAAAAAGTATAATATTTACAATCTTAAAACAAAAATGGAAACACAAAGTAGTCAAATTTAATTAAAATGCTGGAGGTGGGCAGCCCTATCGCATGTTTACGTACAGCGCGGCTGTAAGTAGTTATTTCAAAGACAAAGCCGAGTTAAAATACTATAGAGATAACATTAACGTGCCCCCGCGCAACATCGCATCATCATAAGTTACAGTCGAAATTAGAGTGCAATGGACGGGTCGCTTTTCGCTTTAGACAGCAGTATTTTGGATTACAACGTCATTCCTGAATCAGGTATATATAATTCAAACTACTATTTCGTTTCGAGTAAATACAAAATTGTTGATATAAACCTATATATGAACTTAGTGTATTTCTAGTTGTAACACTATTGTTGATTAACAAATATTTGATTTTAAGTAATATTTTTACTTCGACATTCTTATTGGTTTCGTAAGCAATTGTACACTTAATACAGATTTGTTGATGAGTATATGCTATCTCATTTTTAGTGGCAATTTACTTAAATTTAAATAAAGTATTGTTATTACTTACAGTTTTAAAAGTCATGAACGTTCATACAGATATGTAATTGGCAAAATAAAAAGATCTTCTATGATATAATAGATCATTTTGAGGTACTACATTCTAGGTGACATAATAAATTAAGGTTCCTTTACTTCATATATACATAGACTTTATTGATTTTTGGCATGAAAGGAGGGCAAAAAATTATAGATATTGTGACTAAAACTACGTCTATCGATTAGTAGACTAAAGGTGCCATTCGAACCTCGGCTGCAGGCTTCGTATGCAGGCAGCGAATAGCACTCGTATGATACGCAGCCGCTGCCTGCAGCCGGGAGCTATTCCTAGGCTGGCAGCTCTTCCAATATTTTATAATGTTGGACGTGTGGAATAGTCATGAATATAGTTTGATGTTAGACCTTTTATTTGAAGAGGAAGATGATGATGATGACATGTTGTGTAATTGGTGTAGAAGAGTAGCCACACGTCCCTATATAAAATGCAGACCCACTAATGGAAGTTAGTTTATACATATTAAGAATTTTTTTAATTAAGAAAAAGTGATAGGTAACTATAATTCTTGAGGATCCTAATATCTAACACACAATAAACAAACTAGCATTGAAAAATGAATACCTACGTGAACTTTAGATACCTACCTAAGTATCTAATGAAGTTTCTGATTGAAGTAGGTAAGTACCTAATGATTGCATAGGGTTACATAGACAATCGATTGGCGATCAAGCAAGGCATTTGGCAGGCCAGCTAGATTGGCCGATAACCTGATATAATCTAGCCCCACGCCACCCTCACTGACACCGCCTCTGCGTCCGTTTGAATAGGTACGCAAAACAACCGTTTTGTCCTAGTAAAGTGTCATATTGACTTTGCGTGGGATTCGTACGTGTGTGAATGAATTTAACCACGGTTGTCGCTATCATGCTTAAAGGCAACGCGCCACTACTTAGATAATAGTACTGATTTTGTGTATGTATGTGAAAACTAAACATGAGTGAAACACATTCAGTTATCAATTCCACACCACCTCCTGCAGTATTGTTGATATATATAATATTATAATTATAATATCCACCACCATATGAAAAAAAACAGAGACCGGTTAATATTTTGTTAGTATTGGGTGCATTATTGTGTTTTGTAATGCTGCTTAATTTGTAAGCATATATAACGATTTATCTGTTATTAAATTATTTCATATTATCATTTTTGTGATCATCAGATTAATATTTTTTTTACTCTGTTCTTGTACATGCTTAAATTGTTTTATGGTTTTGTTTAAGAAGAGTTTTTGTAATGTGATAATTAAAATATAAATATTAAATAGCTTGAGTAACTACATTTTTATTACATTTTCTGATAAATACATTATTTGTCTTTATTATCTGGCTTTATGTATGTCCTTACCGTTAGTCTAAAATAATAGATAAATTGCATGAAATTGTCTGAACTTTGAAAATTCACCTAAAACAGAAGAAATGTCAACTAAAATTGTAGTAAGTCATAATATTTCACTTATATAACTATATATAATTCAACATTTGAAAAAGAATGCTCAGACAATACAGTAGTAACTATAATATTGAATATAACATAAAACTTTTTAACATATTAATTTTTAATCTTTGCAATGATTTATAAGTACATGATTCGTAATTTTTATTAATACGCTTAATGCAGTGCTCACATTTTGTTTTCTATAACAGGAAGTGAGTAATCAGTTTTCTGTCGATTCTGAAAAAAGCCTCATTTTGAGTTGATACACTATTAATTTAGCAGTGCAAAGTGTGAAAAATCGGTTATATCCGATGTGATAGAGGTGATAGTATCGGGCCGTTTATCTATTATTACCGATAATGTTTTTTTATTACTGATTCATGCCCTAACCATCAATTTAATTTTATATTATGATTAATAATTAATGGAAAAGAAACTATCATTTACTAGCATGGATGGTAGTATTCTTAAAATTGGTAGTATTCTTCCATGTTTGCTAAATACAGAAGTCGTCAAACAGGCCGATTATACCGGATGCTTCATTCTGAGTAGTTTCGTCTAAATATTGTCTTATTAAAAGTAAATTATTATACCTTTTACTAGATACCAAATATGGAATGCCGGTCAATCATAATAAATTATATTTATAAATCTTATTCCAACTGTATATGATTTAACAGCCAGGAAGTGAAAAATTCCAACGTTATTAGTATCGACACTGATAGAGCGTCATTTATACGTAATGGAGGCGATGGTCTATCCGAAAAATTGAAATTGAATATTACGACGTATTTTTGTACAAATATCACTTAAAACAAAGTGCTATATAATGTCAATGGATTAAAGTGAATAATTTGATATAATTTATGACTCCAAACGTTGGAAACAAACGTTCAAACAACCTCGTTTCATTCATGGTATGTGTGACATCAAAATATTTTGGAAAGTGCATTGAATTTTGCTCGTATATTGTTTTTTCGTGCTAAATAATGTTAGATACGTTTAAGTAATGATACGAACTTCTTTCGAAAACTGTTTGCTATCGTCCAGAAGGCTGCTAAGCTACGAAAACCCGAAGGCTTTGTCGCCCGCGTAATTGAGTAGCTAATCGGAAAGGTCATGCATTCATGTTCACCTTTTTGTTTCCAGGACGATGGTTGTAATAAAATAATTGTGTTTGGGGCGTAATAACGCCGTGGAATACATAGTTGGAGCGGTCAAATAGGCGAATGGTTTTGCGAGGGCAGCTGTGTCAACCACAGTCAGATGAAGGTATGGCCTCTGATCAGCCTGTCAAAAAGAAACAGCGTATTGACGCTCCAGATATCGACGATGGTAGTGATAGATCAACTGAAGAAATTCTGACTGATATATTTGATTCAGAAACAGTCCCCATCGAAACATCTGAAGAGTTCCCACGGAATGGTGAATCGCCTGACAGTGGCACCGTCAGTGAAGATGCTGTAGACTGCTCCAGTCTATTACGACTACCTAGTGACTCTGGTGTTGAAATCATACCATCCTGTTCAAATTCTGCCCCACACTGGAACTCACATGATGATAAACTACTTGCTGAACTCCGAATACTTCAAGATGCACTTGTTGGCCAATGCTTGTGTAGGTTTGATGAAAGTGTTGTGAATGAACTCTTTGATAAACAATTGAATATTGCATCATGGCCTTTAACATGTTCTTTGACATACCTATCAATAATGCAGCTCATGTTTGAGATTTACCTCAAACAAAATAACACAGGAACAATATGCTCAAGATTAATGCAAGCGTGTGACATTTTTGTGCGTAACAGGCATGATTGGATCACAGAAGTTGTTGAATTAGCAGACCATAAAAGTAAATTTATCACATTTGTTGCTAGCCGAGTCTTGGCCACTTTTTTAATAGTTTCAAAAGATACTGTTGATGAAAATTGGCTACAACAGATAGCTGAAAACATATATCTATTTGATAGGATAAACAGAATAACAGTACAAAAGATAAATTTCAGCCTGGATGTTATCAAAAGGATAGTTGAATGGAAAGATGTGGAGCAACATCCATTAGAAGACAACAGTTCTACAAATGTTCAAGGAGATAATCCATTCCGGAGTAGTGTAGGTTATGGTGTTAGTACAGATGCACCATCCAGTTCACACAGTAGTTCTCTGAATAATGCATTTTCAAACTTGCAAACACACAGTACGCCATCAACCTCTGCACAGCAGGACAAACCTCAACAATTCAAACTTCATGAGCCAGTTTTTAAATTGTCAAATGAAGAGCAAAGAGACATGGAACAGTCCCAATCTCCTGAACCCTCACAATCTAGAATAGAAAGGGTCAATGAAAATGGTTGTGTCACAGTTATGTTGACCGATTCTGAATCATTTGACACATCACATATAAAATGTCTCACAATCAAGACACTAGAGCACCACTGGCCGGTTCTGGTGAAAAACATGAAGCTCTTATTGCTACGGTACCTGAATTTAGCGAACGCTGAAAACTGTATACTCACATTTTTTTCTCTATGGGAAAATATAATAAGTGTGAAAGCAAATCTCTCCGTAATTGACACAAAACCATTTTATGCAGATTTGCAAAGCTTTGCTGATTTGTTAAGGAATACTATGCTACCAAGTCTGATTTACACTCAGATTCTTACTTTATTTAATGAAGTTTTGTGTTATGGATCAACCTTAGCTTTACAAGATATTTTGCCTGAAGAGATATGCTGTCTTGCCCACTCAATTGTGAGATTCGTCAAAGACTTTAGACTACTGAATGATGTAAGAGTTCAAAGTAGTAGAAGTGGGTTCGGCTTTCTCGGTCATGACTGTCAAGTCATCAGAGATTATTCATTGGGCCCAGAAATTGCACCAATATCCACTTCAATACAACTTGTTGACCAGAGTTATGGTGGGGATGAAAATGATGAATCTGCTCAATCGGAAAGTGAAGTAGACAAAACCATGTTGCAGCGAATGTCATTACTTGTACTCAAGTCTGTTGCTGTTACTGTCAAAGAAATGAGATGTGATTCATCTGATAGCTCTATTGACTCATCAGACTACAATGCCATTCAAGACATGCAAATTGTAGAGAGGTCAATAAGAGATGTTCTTAAAAAACTTGATGTTTTCATAAGGAATAGTTTAGAATTCCATCCAGAAACTCCATTCACAAAGATGCTTATACATTTATTTAGTGAACAAGATGACTACTTGATTGAATCGATGGTCTGCACATTGGATATAACTGTGGGTATTGTGTATAGAAATTCAGTATACCCTGATCTGATACCAATGCTAAATCCAATATCCTCATTTATAGAGTTTCTAAAGGTTGTTTCTCATGATAGTGAAGTATTGCTAGATTATTTAGTAAGCAACGAGACATGTTTTCTGCTGTACTTGCTCCGATTTTTAAAGTATGTGAGACGTCACTGGCCCAAGTTTTTGGAGACATGCCAGCAAACTGATTCGGGAAGCAATAGAGGTCTTGATGACACTATGAGAGTACTGATACGATTGAGACTGCAGATCAGCAGGTTGGTGTCCAAGTCCTTATTTCCATACAATATCAGTCCAGTTTTAAGATTGTTAGAAGTTTGTGAGAGTTTGTATGAAGGCAATGAGTTTAGCTGAATATGTCTGAATTAACCCTCTTGGAATTTCAACTGAACATCCAGCCATTTTTCCTTATTGGGCTACTTACAGTTTTACCATGTATGATAGTTATATGTAAATAGCTGTGCTAGGCATTTGAAAAGTCTTCTTTTGAGAGGCTATTGTAAATGACGTTATATGACAGTTGATCTGGTTGTCTATTGTACTTGACGATTGTATATATCCCTATATAAATAATGAAATAGGTGAGCCATGTGCTGATATATGCAGTTATTGTTAACTTTATGCTTGTCTAGCACAGTGTACAGTTTTTTTTTTGTATGAGCCAAAAGCTTGCACAGAATTGTACAGCTACCACCAGAAAAACAACTAATTCAAAATCAACTATACTATTGTAAATTCATGTTTAAATTACACTTTTGGGTTATTCCCGCACAAATTAAATTGATCATGGTCATGAGACAACAATTGATGCAACTTAATCAAAATGTTGAGGTTAGCAAAAATATATATTTTGACGTTAATTTGTGCATAAATAGATCCTAAAGTGTAATTTAAACATGAATTTAGTTTGTGAAATTTTAAGAAATACCATTATTGTAAATTGTTTAAAAAAGAAAGTCATCCGAACAGACATCCACATTTACAGAAAAAATTTGGTAATAGATATATGACTGCAGTTGGTCTCAAGAGCTCCTATCCATAATATATACTCCTTCTGTGTGTTAAGAACATTCCAATCTTTTAAAATGTAGATTATATTAGTGTTATCAAACTTTAATTAATATTAGTAGAGGTCAGATTTTGTTTTAAAATTTTTAACTATGTTCTGTCTTCCATGAAATTATATTTTGGCTTACAAAATTTCTTTTTTAAATAACTAAAACTTTAAAAAATATATCACATATTATGGGGTTAATATTCGTTTTACAAGCAACATAATATAGGCATGCCTTATTTAACTGGTATGTGCGCGATTTAATAGTATAATAAAGTAATATGTGCCTTATCTTGTAATAAAGGTGCTCAACAAATCAATAATTGAACATACTGTCATAATTATATTACTTATGAACAGACACTAATATTAAAAAATAATTATACTTTATGTTTTCATAAGATTTTGTATTAGTCTAGGTTTCTTAGTGGTTAAGAAACATTTTAACTTATTTTAGTAATAGCTACATATTTTGGTTGTATTATACATAGGTTTTAAGCTTATAATAATGCGGGTCTAATATTTTTTTAAAGTTTTTACTAAATTATATTTTCATGCCACGATAATGTACATAAAATGCCATCATTTACCATTTTGTTAGTAAATATAATCAGTATTAATACAATATCCTAATTTATATCGATTTTAATGTAATAACAAACTGGAGCTTTGTTTACTTATATTTTATTTTCTTCATGTTCAATAATTATGTATTATTTAGAGCACTGTAAATGAATTACTATGTTGCTCTTTGCATAATTCTTGTATGGCACAAAGTTATTATAACATACATCCCTTCAATATGAAACCGATTAAGAAAATTAGGAAACCATAAAGCGTTGGATACACTAATTGGTAAACAAAATAGAACTTTTCCACAAACTTAAAGTACAATACAGCTCTGCAAAAAGTATTTCAGACATTAAAGCCAACTGTCAATGTAATGCATAAGTACTTATTGCTCTATCTTTCGCGCCGCGCCTCACAACTAAGACATGTGTAAATTTAAGATTATTTGTCAGCAATGAGAATAAGGTCAATGTCCTATATTCTTTCTGCTTATTAGAGGAACTTTTAGCAATGTCTCTCAAAAATAGTCAATTTTTATCATTCAGTTATTTTATGTGTTGCATAGCAACCCGAAACTTTATTATGACATTCTGAAACAGACCCTTATTAAGTTAAATTTAAAATAGGGAAATGTTGATTATAAAATAAAAAACGTTCTAGTGTATCCAACGTTGCATTCATACTTAAGTATCAAAGCTCAATATTTTTTAAGTGTATTTTGCGTCAAACATTACAGGATCTTCTTTAATAATAAAATATTAGCTTTAAGACATAGAACGACAACAGACTGTTATGTAGGTAATTATAAGGTATCAATTTTGTTATTTCCAATTAGTATGTTATTTAAGTATATAATATTCATTGTACTATGTTATTTTTATGTCTAATGGAATCTCAAAATATAAAAATTTGAAAAGGATTTCAGTGTAAATTAATTGATGGGGCATTGTTCTAAATATAATTTTCTAAGACACAACAATCAGATTCAGATTTATTTATTGTTAGACTGTGTCACACGTAGTTCTTAAATATTATAAATAGTACCAACAGCTAAGTCCATTCGGTCATACAATAATAATGTGCTTATATCTAATACATATTTATAGTCATTTAATTATCTATATACAAGACTACAACGTAAGCATTTAGGCAACTTAAATGCCATTGCAGGCCCACAGGCAGTCCAAATGCTCCAGCCACGTCAGTTGGCACCAGGTCCAGCGTCATAAATTGATAGATTTTTTGCTTTGTTAGTCATCAGTACCACAACCTCATTTCTATTTCACTTGTTAACATAATCGTCCCTGTCGACGTGATTACTGTGCTGGCGTTCATTTGGCGCGTAGTCTTTCACTAAATCAGATTGGCGGGACCACTCCGATTATTAACCAAGGAACTATTAATATTGCAGCTTCAGATATCCTATGTTATATGTAGTTGTCCATTCATATATCCCTATTTTGTTATTATTTTTTACATCAAAATAAGACATTCGTTTATTCGCTTTTCGGCCTTTGTATATTAGACAAAAATTTAACAATTACAAAAGTTTTCTTTATTAGACTGTGCCCATCCATCAATTCACTAAAATCCTTCTAATTATAAAAATATTTCAAAAGTATATAAATTAATAAACAATCACTGTCTTGCCATAAATGTTAGTTATCATGTCGACTACATAATAGTTTTGTTTAAATTCATCATTTGGCTATAGATTTTTAAATTTGTTTTAATCACAGTTGCCATTTTTTTCGTGCGTTTCGTTAACAATTCTGAATGTTCAACTTGTAACTCATAAAACAAAATAAATGTACATGCTTATGTGTATTTCATGTTCAATCACCCTGTATTACGGACGGCATACAGCATAGCTAAGCAACGCTTATCTGATCACACAAATATGCCCCAGCGATCTATTCTACCTAGTCCTTCGTTCTAAGGTATACCTTCCTTTATACAAATATCCGTACAACAGATACATACGGATATGCAGAAGAATATTTTTTTTTTTCATCTTGGATATCCACTCCATAATTTACTAAGAATTAGTTTTCTCTGAGCTTTTTTACAAATGGATTCAATTTGATAGGTTTACGATGAAAGTTTATAATTATAACCATTTTTGGCAACTGTAGTTAATAGTTTTATAAAAATGATATTCAAAATTGTGGAACTTATTAAGTTATTAATTAAGCTCTTGTTATTATGTAACGTTAACTTAATATAAATAACGACATTAAAATGAAATATTTTTGTACATGATGATAAAATATGTTTTATTTTTTATTATTAGGTTTTATATTTAAATAAGCTGGCAAAGACGATCACGCAATAATTATCAATTGAAAATTATTTCTTTATCAAATCTCGGAGACGAAAGGCAGCAATTTGCGTCAATAAAGTTATGAATGGAAACGATAAAAGTGATATCACGAAATAAATATATGAAAGGTTTGAGTGATATGCTAAAAAGAAAGGCGGGGGAGAATAACAAGATATTGGGACAGATGTTGAAGACTGGACAAAGCGTAGGCAACTGGCAACTGGGGGAAAGAGTTCCCCAGTTGCCCTTACTAGGTACTCAGCCCAGTGGGCTAAGTACCTAGTAAGTTCAAGCCTGTGACCGTTCTCCTCATAGACAAATAATATATGTCCTGCTCCTGGTTCTAGAGCAACAGACAGTCCTCTTTGTAGATTCTGTATGCAAAAAGATGAGACCGTGGAGCACTGCTATTGCACTGTGCAGCCACGGAACAAATAAGAATTACAACAGGACTACAAGTCATACTCATCGACGACATCCTCACCACCATCACGCACATCACTGGAGCAGCTATGCCAGCGATCCAAGGTCCCTCTCCACTACATCAAGGAATTGGGATGGCTTGCTATAGGTGTGCCACAAGGTAGTATTCTGGGTCCATTGTTATTCCTTATATATATAAACAAGCTACCTCAAATAAGTGACCATTTATGTATAATGTTTGCCGATGATGCCACTATATATATCCCAAAAAATAATAAAAATAGACATGAATTCGAGATGGAAATTAATAAAACATTAAATAATACAGGTAATTGGTTACAGAACATAAATCTTAAACTCCTCCTTAGTCGTTCACTCTTGACAGAGTGGTCGTGGTTGATGATGCTGCATTTTCATTGGCTAAAGCAGCCCTCGCGATGCGCCTCCACTTGTTGCGGTCTTCAGCGTCTCGGAAACTCTGAACTATGGAGGTTTGTGTCGTAGCTTTAATGATGTCTGTCCAGCGCATAGGTGATCGACCGCGTGACCGCTTGCCTTCTACCCCTCCCTGGACAACGATTCGTTCCATGGAATGTTCGTTTCGAACAACGTGTCCGAAATATTTGAGGATTCGTGTTTGCACAGTCGACGATAATCTCTGTTTGACATTTAGTTCTTCCAGGATCGAGACGTTGGTCCTAAACGCTGTCCAGGGAATTCGCAGCAGGCGCCGCCAACACCACATCTCGAGTGCGTCGATTTTGCGCCGGTCTTTTAGGCGAACCGTCCACGTCTCTGCGCCATAAAGAAATACTGGGAAGACTAAGCTTCTCATTAGGCGGACTTTCGTGGCTTTGGTGATATTGCGGTTACACCATACTCTTCTCAGCTTGTCAACGGCAGACCGAGTTATAGCACATCTCCGTCGGATCTCATCTTCACATCCTCCAGTGTTTGTGAAAGTGATCCACTCATAATTAATTTTCACATAAACGAAATTAATACTAAACTAAACGTAGATAAAACTAAAGTTATTCAATTTAGAAATTATAAACAACACCCATTACAACTAGACATATTCTATAATGGCAGTAAAGTTAACATAGTAGAAGAATCTAACTTTCTGGGTGTTAGTATAGATACTCATTTAAACTGGAAATCACATATAAAGAAAGTAAATAACAAACTATCACAGTACTGTTACGTGTTATCGATACTTAGCAACATATCATCTAAAAAAATAGTAATGAACGCTTACTACGGTTATGTTTATCCTCAATTAAGTTATGGAGTGATATTCTGGGGAAATTCAATCATTATTTATTTTACAAAAGAGATGTTTAAGAATTATTTTTAGACTAGAAAATACGGACAGTTTAGGTACGTGAGGTTTATAAAAATAATAATATTCTCACTATTACATGTATTTATATATATGAAATCTGTATGTTTGTTAAGCGTAATGAAAATATTTTCTTTGAGATTAAGTCAAGCCACTCCGATTTATTAAGATCCAAACAGAAACATAATATAATGTGACTAAAGGCAATGAACTCGGTAGGTATACCTACCGAGTTCATTGCCCTCGCAATGCGTTAGAATACCTAGAACGCGTGTGTATGTGTGAGTCTTGTCCACGGCGGCCGCGAGTGTTGTCGTCGCTATCATTCTCAAAGTCAACGCGCCACAGCTTAGGCAATAGTTAGTATTAATTTCGTTTATGTGAAAATTAATTATGAGTGACATTTGACATGACATTCAGTTATCGATTGTACACCATCCCCCGCAGTATTGTTGATGAATTAATAGTCACCTTATATATGTATGCCACAAATTAATAACAGCATCATATTATAAAAACTTACGCTCATATTTATATCTAATATATGAAAAACACGGGTGTTTGAGCGTGAACTTACTATGAGTCGATATCGCTATCGACAATGTTTCGGCTTCTACCGGAAGCCTTCCTCAGGATTTTGAGTGTGGTACGTCCGCCGCGGTCGCGTCACGCTTCGAAGCGTGACGCGACGGAAGGCTTCCGGTAGAAGCCGAAACATTGTCGATAGTGATATCGACTCATACACTACGGTTTAAATCTATGTACTCTAATCTATTTGAGTCTATAATATGCATTATTGCACCATATTTAAAAACAATATTCAATCTTTGTATTGATAAAGGAAACTTCCCCGACTTAATGAAACAAAGTAAAATCACTCCAATTTTGAAGTCGGGGGCTACATCTGACCCTTGCAATTACAGACCCATTTCTATCTTACCTGTTCTGAGTAAAGTATTCGAAAAAATTATGCTCAAACAACTTCTATCCCATTTTAATGAGCATAATATATTGAATGAGAATCAGTTTGGTTTCACAAAGAGCAGATCCACAACAGATGCAGGTGCTCAATTGATGTCACATATACTTGAAGCCTGGGAGAGTTCACAGGATGCTATTGCCGTATTCTGTGACCTTTCTAAGGCATTTGACTGTGTAGAGCACCGCACTCTGATTCGAAAACTTTCACATTATGGTATTCGTGGAAAGCTCTCTATCTTATAAAGTCATATCTGTCAGACAGGCTACAGAAGGTTACAATAAATGGCAATACTTCTTCCGGGTCTTTGGTAAGAATAGGCGTACCGCAAGGATCAATTTTAGGACCTTTTCTGTTTCTAGCATATATAAATGATCTGCCTTGCATGGTTAAAAATTTCTGCGATATAGTTTTATTCGCAGATGATACCTCCCTATTTTTTAAAGTAGATAGGAGGGATAGTGAACTTATTCATGTAAATAATGTGTTATCTATGATCTCTAAGTGGTTCGCGGCTAATAATCTTCTCTTAAATTCAAAAAAGACCAAATGTTTAAAGTTTTCTATACCAAATGTTACTTATGTTGAACCAAACATTAAGCTTGGCCTAGAAAAACTCTCTTTTGACAATGCGACAGTCTTCCTGGGAATTAAAATGGATTCAACTTTACAGTGGAATCCACATATACATGATCTATCTGGAAGACTTAGTTCTGCTGCATATGCAGTTCGTAAGATAAGACAGCTAACAGACGTAGCTACTGCTAGGCTCGTTTATTTCGCGTACTTCCACAGTATTATGTCTTATGGTATATTGCTGTGGGGAGCTGCTGCTGAGATAGAGACAATCTTTATCTTACAAAAGCGTGCAATTCGAGCCATATATGAAATGGATCCTAGGGAATCCCTGAGAGATATTTTTAAAGAAATTGATATTTTAACTTTACCAAGTCTGTATATGAAAATATTATGTATGTTCGTAAAAATTTGAGCAAATTTAAATCAAACAGTGACACTCACGATTATAACACTAGGAATAAAGATAAAATAGCGGTGCCAGGTTTTAGATTAGCAAAGACAAATGAAAGGTCCTTCTTAGGAAATTGTGTGCGGTTTTATAATAAATTGCCCAAACATATTACAACGCTCACAGAAAGAAAATTCAAGTTGCATGTGAAGAATATTTTGATAAAGAAATCTTACTACACAGTTTGTGATTACTTAAACGACAAAAATGCTTGGACTGGTTCGCCTCTGCCAAGCTAGCGCCTAACACCTACGTAATGTAAATTAAGTATTGTAATAATTTTATTATATAGTATGTACTTAACACATTTTTAAAAAAACGTTTAAAAGAATGGCCCCGAGTTTCTTGCCCGTTCTTCTCGCAGTGGCTCTATAATTTTTGTTTGCTGAACGTGGCAGTACAATGTAGTATATTTCAATATTAAAATTTGTAATTGACCTTCATAAGAGCATCGTAGACGCCTAAATTGAATAAATGATTTTGACTTTGACTTTGAATCACGCAAACACTGCTGTCACTGCATACATTGCAAAAGCTTGGTTCATAACTGAAATACGAGAATATGCATTGTTTGCGCGCAAACGATGTGAACCGATATGTAGCCGCGCTAATAACATCTCCTTAAATAACTGTCAATTTGCTTTTTCGCAATTGACCCAAAATCTAATTATTGATAATAGAAGTATTGCATTTCAAGGCATTCTTTTGTGAACAGATATTTGTACGTTCAACATTCTAACCACAACAACAAAAATCTCCTCATCTATCTGTCAAGATTTGAGTTTGACGTTTGTGCATACATTGCACTACCACTTTTCTGTGAGCGTTGTTTGCGGCCGGAGGTGACGTCATAGATGACGTCCTTACGCTATCGTGGTGTCTGTTTCGCAAGTTATGAACCGACCGTTTGCGTGCATACAGTGCAAATAGCGCATATTTGCGTGACTTGAACCACAGTGATACACTACGGTTTAAATCACGCAAACACTGCTGTCACTGCATACATTGCAAAAGCTTGGTTCATAACTGAAATACGAGAATATGCATTGTTTGCGCGCAAACGATGTGAACCGATATGTAGCCGCGCTAATAACATCTGCTAACTGTCAATTTGCTTTTTCGCAATTGACCCAAAATCTAATTATTGATAATCGAAGTATTGCACTTCAAGGCATTCTTTTGTGAACAGATGTTTGTTCGTTCAACATTCTAACCACAACAACAAAAATCTCCTCATCTATCTGTCAAGATTTGAGTTTGACGTTTGTGCATACATTGCACTACCACTTTTCTGTGAGCGTTGTTTGCGGCCGGAGGTGACGTCATAGATTACGTCATTATGCTATCGTGGTGTCTGTTTAGCAAGTTATGAACCGACCGTTTGCGTGCATACAGTGCAAATAGCACAAATTTGCGTGACTTGAACCACAGTGATAGTAAGTTCACGCTCAAACACCCGTGTTTTTCATATATTTAATAACAGCATGTCTCGCAATAGTCCATATGTAATGGCTCTATATGTGTAGAATAGACTACCCAATGAAATAAAAATATTAAATAACAACACATTTAAATACAAATTAAAAGCATGGCTTACATCAAAAGTGTATTATGATATAAAATAATATTTCAACGATTTCTCCCGGTGCAACTGTGGATTGTGTAATTCTAGTTAATTAATTAAGACATTAAGATACATAATATTTTATTTTATATTGTACCTACCCTAGATTTTTATTTCCTAGTTAAGTATAACTAAATGTAGTAGTTGATACCTACTATAAATTATTGAACGCTCGCAATGGGCAGACTGTTGAAACTACATTGTTATGTTACCATCCTTATGTACACAGTTATTCAATAAAAAAAATCTGATTTCTTGAGTAGAAGCTGGCGGGGGAAATGAACTAAACACCCCAAGCGGGACGTCGGTGCAGGATTCAAAATTTTCTTAGCGTGGGCTTTGCAAGTCATATGTTTAACTAGTACTTTTCTCTATGGTATAATTGAGTAAAAAATACCACGTTGAACTTCTAAGTAATTAATTGTAATTTGTGTGTGTGTTTTTAATTAATAATAAACGTTATGTTATTATTATTATTTATAAAAGGTAAGGCCCGAAGTAACACTGCTAAAACTACAGACCTATTGGCTACACAGCATCGTTAGAAAATTCTAGGCAAGTGTTGACAGTACATGAGTTAATCGGTAATACAAGAGATACATATTACCTACAATAATATATGAGGGAGATGTATAAATAATAAAAGTGAAATTCGAACTAAGTAGGCACTCCATACTTGGTGACCAGTTGAAACGAGTCGAAATAAGCACGACTCATAGTACGTAAAGGAGAGTGCTGATCTCAATAGCACATTAAACAAATGCAGTTGAGATGGGAGATTTGAAAAGTATGAGTACTGACATTGAAAGATCGCTCGACGAGCAAGCTTGATGATAAGGACTTTATTCGAGATAGGTATACTGAGATAGTTTGGAAAGGATGGACGAAAGTAGATTGACAAAGCATATGTAGGTAAATGACTGTACTGTGTCAGCCGGATTGTCTACTGCTGAACACAGCCTTCCTCACTAAGGGGGGGGGGGGGTTGCCATAATCCCCACGCTTGGCAGGCGTCTTGCGAATCGCAGTTTAAGATATCAGTTCCTCAGAAGGCGCTACTGCCCACCTTTCAGTATTTAAGCTTTAGTCGCCCCTTACGACACCCATATATCGGGTTTTGGCTTACATATACCTACCTACCAAGAATTGTAGAGTGAATGAGAAAAGGAACCTTGCCGTACAGAGGAATCTCATTAAAATACTTCGTTTTGCCCTTCGAGTATGGAACTCTAAAACTCTGTCCAAGTGCAAGTTGGACTGCCACATGGAGGTTTCCAAACACAGAATATACCAAAAAAACGTTCTTAACTTGGACTTGGACGATTTTAAGTATTTGTTGTTGTACTTACGTAAGATATTGGGCTATAGTTATACCAAGTTTGACGCTTGCATGTATTACCGTTTTTACGATGGAGCAAAAAGATAAAACATGCATGTTCAATGTGTTTCTTTTTTTTTATATATATAATTATTGTGAGGTGACACACCTGTGAAAAATTCAACTGGCTAACTGGCTACTTATTTTATAACTGTTCCAAAGATACAGCGATACATTTCCATAAAAGTCACCACTGACGGACAGACATGCGACGCTTAGTAATAGAATCCCGTTTTGAAGCACGGAACATTAAAAATGATTTATACGACTTCTCTCCATCAAGCTACGGAACCAATGTTTTTCTGGCGCTTTGCAGCTAGTTAGATACGAGCCTTACATTGTACTTGTTCATCATAAAAAATATTTTCAGAAAACATTGAATTAAGTAATATTAAGGTAATGAATAGATTCAGGCGTTACTTTGCGGAAATCCATATTTAATAATAGCAAATACTTTTAAAAGTATCCTAAAAAACATTAAATATTATTTAAATAAAACACTTAAAAAAGTATAAAATTATATATCTAGTGACAATTCCGCCTAATTTTCCTGTTATCTACGTGACGTCATAAACATCACGCAGCCTAACCGGATTAATTCAGACCAAACAACGTAATAGGGCTAGGTCACTTCTTTATTCTTGCCCTTCTGATAGAAATATCAAGTACGTAGGCAGCTTAACGTATATGGGGCCAATATCTCAAAAAATGTCCAATATATTAAAGAAAAATAACGTCCATGTAGCTTTTCGTACAAATCAAAATCTTATAAATATATTGGTCAAACTGGCCGTAATTTTGATATCCGATATAAAGAACATAAATCCGCGTTTAGAAACGACCATCCCGAACAGTCTCATTTTGCCAAACATTTAATTGAAAGCGGTCATCAACTCCTCGATTGTAATACGTTTGAAATCTTACACTGTTGTGACAAGGGGTTTAGGTTATGTGTATTAGAACAGTAAGAAATATCAAAACATAGTGTAGGCTTCGCGCTGCTGAATGAACAGACTCAATTGGTTTCATCCCCACTGTTACGTATTTTTAGTGATAATCTGCCGCCACAAACTATTTTGTAATAAAGTTCCGGCTTACCATGTCACAACTGCTATATTTCACACTTATCTTCCACAGTTAGGGTAAACTCACTATCAAGCACTGTATACCTATATGTAGTACTGTCGTATATTATACACGGCACTTTGCATATTAAGTACAATAACGTCCGGCCACTTCGAGAATCTTTTGAAGACTGACTCGAATTCTCCCTACAACTGGCCATGTTTGCTCTTCCCTCCAAGTATTCCGTAACGAGTCAAATCAATGTCTAATGGACTACGCAATTATCAAATAAGCTATTAAAGGAGTCAAATTGAATAATTACAAGAAAAATATAAAGCATTTAATTAAGTACAGATTAAATCAAATTGAAACCTGATAATTTAAACATTATTTGTAATTTTTGTTTATTATTTTTTCATAACGTGCCGAGCCAAGCCACCCGTCGAACCAGCTACCAGTGATGACGTCACGCTACGAGTCACGCCACCCACCGTGTCATCCCCACGTGTCCTGAGTAGCTACAAGCAGGTCCTGTGACTGTTTCATCGTGGAAGCCGCCTGCTGGCCGAACCGAGCTACCCGCCAAACCAGTGTTGACGTCACTCTGCGACCCTTTCATAATTTTAAGTTTAAAACTAGTTTCCTAATATTGTTTACTATATTATTCAACATTTCTCATATTTGTAAACACTCAACATACCATATATTACTTAAAAATATTCTGTTAACAATTCAATAACCTTTTTATATAATTATCACTATAAAAACGTATATCTTTACCAATTGTAAGCTACAACAAAGAACAGTGAGTCACGATCGGGCCTATATAAAGGCGTGTTTAGTCGCTGGCCGTTAATCGTCCGAGCTGACTTAGAAGCATTGTTCTCATTAGGAAGCGCCGTCCTTCTGATTGGCGACTTCAATAGTAAGCACATCCTATGGAATTGTAACGTCAACAATCCCAGAGGTATTGCACTTGAAAAACTAGTCGCAGAACTTAATTTTGACATAATTGCGCCCACTGAGCCCACTCACTACCCTCATATGGAAGACTTTCGACCGGACTTTCTTGACATGGCACTACTCAGAGGCGTAACACTTCAGTTACGCTCCATAGAAGTGGTTCACGAGCTTCACTCTGACCACCGACCCATTATACTGCGACTAGGTCCCGACCCAACGACAGACCTCCCCCGCCCCACTAAGACGATAGTGAACTGGAAGCAAGTAGGCGATGCCCTAAAGGCTATCAGTTCACCGGACCTTGATAAGATCCCTGACGACATCCTGACCAAAGATGACGTAACCCTTGCGATCAATTCGTTCACTAATCACCTCTCCACCGTAGTAGGTGCATCCGCAAAGGAGGTCACGGTGCCGGACGACCGGCGCCTTGTCATTCCAGCGGATGTGAGACGATTAGTGACGGAAAGTAAAGCAGTGACCCGACATTACGACTCTTACCCCAGTAAAGAGAACAAAACTAAGAAACGCCACTTTGAACGCATGGTTCAAAGTCGCATGTCTGAGTTGCGTGATCAACAATGGGGTGACAAACTTTCAAACCTCGTGCCAAGCCACCATGCTTATTGGGACTTGGCGCGAGGTTTGAAAGGAAGTAACCATAACGACATGCCTCCCTTATACAGACCAGTCCCACTAGTCCCAGCGTTCTTTGACGAAGACAAAGCTGAGTGCCTAGCTGATAGCCTAGAGGCTCAGTGTTCCCCTAACGTAGATCACGTTGACCAAGCTCACCTCGATTCGGTGGATGCTGAAGTCGAACGTAAAAGCTCTGTGGTCACCTCTGAACTCCCACCAATCACCTTAGCGACTTACGCTGAGGTGGCGAGACTGATCAAGGCCCTCCGACCGCGCAAATCCCCCGGTGCCGATGGCATCTCCAACAGGGTTCTTAAAACCCTCTCTCCTCCTCTCATCCATCTCCTAGTCAGCATCTTCAATGCTGCTATGAGCCACTGCCTATTCCCAGACACCTGGAAATGTGCAAATGTCATTGGCATTCACAAACCAGGCAAAAGCTCATCTGACCCCACCAGTTACCGCCCCATCAGCCTCCTCAGTGCCTTAGGCAAACTTTACGAGCGGTTACTTGCAAACCGTCTCCAGTCCCATGCTAAGGAACACCACCTTATTCCAGATGAGCAGTTTGGCTTCAGACCCGGACACTCATGCGTCCAACAGGTGCACCGCCTCACGGAGCACATCATTGAGGGCTTTAACAAGTACCCCAAACCCCAGACAACGCTAGCAGTCTTCCTCGACGTAGCGAAAGCTTTTGACAAAGTCTGGCACAATGGCTTGATTTACAAGCTATACCAATTTGGCGTGCCAGAACGTCTTGTGCTCATCCTACAAGACTTCCTTAAAGCCAGAAGCTTTCGCTATCGCGTGGAAGGCACCCTCTCCTCCCCCCACCCAGTCAGAGCCGGAGTCCCTCAGGGCTCCGTGCTATCACCCATTCTCTTTGCGCTGTATACCAGCGACATCCCACGCTCTCAGCCTAACGTCCTATTAGCCCAATACAAAGATGATACCGCTATTTATACCACTGGGTGGCATATCAGTAGAAAGTCCATCTTCGCCCTTCAACGGGCCATCACCGAGATCGGTGACTGGTTCCGTAAATGGCGCATCGCGGTTAACCCAGTTAAAAGTACAGCTATGTACTTTACTGAGAAGGGCCGCCCCCGTTACCCGCAACCTTTAACTTTGTTCGACCAACCCATCCCCTGGGTTAGTAAAACAAAATATCTCGGAGTCACCCTTGATCGGAATCTCACCTTTAACGATCATATAACAACCGTCCGTAACAGAGCGGCCTTTGTAATGGGTCGCCTTGGTCCCCTGATTCGCAAAGAGAGTAAAATGTCTCTTAGAAATAAGAAGACACTGCCTGCATCCGCCCCATCATGACTTACGCATCGGTAGTGTTTAGTCATGCTAGTGAGGCCCATCTTCATAAGCTTCAAGTCATTCAAAAGCGTTTTCTTCGTAATGCAACCGGCGCTCCGTGGTATATCCGGAACACCGAGTTGCATTGCGACCTAAACCTTCCCTCTTTAGCGCAGTTCAATAAGGACTGTGCCCGCCGATACTTTGATCGAGCGCCCCACCACCCGAACCCATTGGTTGTCCAGGCATCGAACTACTCGACCGTCTTTTCTATCCCATTTTTCAAACCCCCCCGTCGCCGACCACGGCAGGTATTAGACGACCCGGATGACCCCATCGCAGTCATCACATTGGCAGCTTTAGCGTTATCCGCAAGTCGTCGAGGTAAAATCCCCAGGTGTGAGGTAATTAGAGGTCACACAATCAAACACCGAGCTCGCCGGCGAGCTCGAGGCAAAAACTAGGTCACGATAAATTGCTCTCCAAATAGTCAGAGTATTATTCAGTAGGGCCCAATTGTGCAACACTGCAGTTGCACAGAGGCATTTTGCTCCGATCCCCCCCATGTCTCTCGACAGCGAGACAAGCCGAGGTCCGAACCACAGTGGTGCCCTTGAGCTCGCTGTCAACCCCTCCTATAGTAGCGGTACGTTTTCGGCGTCCGCAGGAGACGGAGGTAGAAGGCGCTTTTCCCCTTCTACGCCCGTCTCGGGAGAAGTGCCTTCGGCACTTCTCCCTCCCGGGCTATTGTAGGGCCAGGCCCTCGCCCAAAACCCGGTGGAGCTGGACGACCGCACAGGCGGTAGCCAGCATCTCTGTCCTCCCTAAAAAAAATAAAAAAAAAGCTGGCCGTTTAGTCTCGATCGTGCACTCGGTAAGTCAAGACCTCGAAGATGCTTCGTTTAGAAGCGAAACTAGTCGGGTATTCATCCGGTTAGGCTGCGTGATGTTTATGACGTCACGTAGATAACAGGAAAATTAGGCGGAATTGTCACTAGATATATAATTTTATGCTTTTTTAAGTGTTTTATTTAAATATTATTTAATGTTTTTTAGGATACTTTTAAAAGTATTTGCTATTATTAAGTAATATTTTAATAAAATACTTTAAAAATAACGAGGGGACTTCTCGATCGTGTGCTCCTGAGTATGCTTCGTGTAGAAGCAATACGCGTCGAAAATTCTTCCAGTTTGGCTGCGTTGTGTTTGTGACGTCACGTAAACAGGAAAGGCGGAATTGTCACTATATATATTATTAAAGTGTTTTATTAATATATTAATTTGATGTTTTCCTAAAATATTTGTTATTATTCAATATGGATTTCCGCAAAGTAACGCCTGAAGCTATACATTATCTACTTGTCATAGTCCATCTATACTGTAGGGTGGTGAAATAAAATTCATTAAATACTACAAATATTTCATTCCATAATTGGTTATATTCAAACACATTCTTCGGTATTTTTAAATAATAATTTAGATACGTCTCACATAATTCTCTTGTAGTATATTTTGTCAGATATTACCTGATTATTCACTATGGAAATGCAATTTAAATTCTCGTACAGTGCGTTTAGACGAGAACAATCTCAACAATAATATAATAATGACACTTCCAAAGAATTTGACAATATTATTAAGTACAAAAGTGCAACTACGAATTTTCGTTAAAATTTGCAGATTTCCGCATAATTTGGTTTACCTATCCCACCGCACCGTGGCAAAGTATCCTTAGCTGTTTTTTATGCCTCAGTAGTATCTGTATCCCTAGGTGTTTTTTTTTTGTCTCAGTAGTTTCCCTAGGTGTTTTTTTTTGTCTCAGTAGTATCTGTATCCCTAGGTGTTTTTTTTTTGTCTCAGTAGTTTCCCTAGGTGTTTTTTTTTGTCTCAGTAGTATCTGTATCCCTAGGTGTTTTTTTTTTGTCTCAGTAGTTTCCCTAGGTGTTTTTTTTTGTCTCAGTAGTATCTGTATCCCTAGGTGTTTTTTTTTTGTCTCAGTAGTTTCCCTAGGTGTTTTTTTTTGTCTCAGTAGTATCTGTATCCCTAGGTGTTTTTTTTTGCCCCAGTAGTATCTGTACAGATCCGAGCGATTTTGGCACTCGATAGAGTTCAGAAGGGAAAATGACATTAAATCGAATCAAAAGATTTTTCTTGTAATACAAATAAAATTCTTACATTTTTAAAAGTAACAATACAACATATTTTTAATACACTGTATATAATTTAGTATAAAATATACCATACAGTTGGAAATGTTCAAATTAATTTTTAAAACAATATATTTGAAATATTAAATAAATTTGAGCTGTTTGAACGCCGCGCCGCCGCCATTTTTCCTGGCGTAGCAGGTAAGTATGGCTAACTTATTTGTGCAATTGGAAGTATCATTATTACATTTACTAATGACCCACCGTTTAACTATGTCGGTTCTTGTGATGTGGGAGGGATGTCCAAAGTACGTCACAGTGCAGTCTTGGGTACGTTCTTGCAATGCCTTGCCCAGATATTGGTCGAGCTAGATTTGCTCGATGTTCTTGGAACAGCCTATAAAGCTACTGTCAAAATATGAGTTCGATAGCTGTTTTATAATATTTTCTGCATGTTTTGGATATCGGGCGTATTACGTAGTTAGACAATAGTAATTTAGTAATCACTAATCATTGGCTTAGCTTGTAATAAATGTATTATATATAGTAAAATCTGTCACATTTTACAGCAAGCCAAGATTTGGCCTATTCAAAAGGTGGTAAAATATTGGCTAGGAGTTAGAATTGAACAAAATTTGCCTTGGCCGAAGGAATGCAGGAACGTACCCCGTACACGAGACACCACTTAGTGTTGCCAGGTCCCAAGTGTCAAATCGTCAAACTTTTGGCCCTCTGGTTGGACACATACTGCCAGTGCCTTAATAAGGATGCCGAAAGTCCCTCTTTTTCATCAAGTATGATAGGTATTCACTGATGTCAAATTGAATCATAAATCACGTTCACAATAACATGAACTGCAATAGGTATTCGATAACTTGTGACTAGAATTATAAATGAGTTCTGTATAGCTAATGGTCCCCCGTGGCTCCTCTTGTGTTTAGCTATTCCTTTGTAGTTCCAGTTTTCGTTATTTCCTTAAATTATTGCATACATAACCATTCCGTCGATAACGAATGTTTTATGATCTTATGATCATAGTCTCTGACCTGACTGACGAAATTTATTTGATTCAAAGGAAATATATTCAATCATTTGTTTTGGAATATTGTTTTTTTTACTCTTTCGATCTGTTCCCGCCTTTTCATCATTAATTCCGAGGGTTTTCAATATGTTTCAGGCAACACTAAACCAAATACCTTAAACACTGCTATCTTACGAACCTACTAAGTTAAACGGTTAGCCGGTACAATCATACATACTTTCGACATAGTTTTATAAACATATACAAAAACACTTATAAAAGTAACAAGAGGTTTATCCTATAGTCTGTTTTTTTTAACAAACGAGTACTGAGTATGTCTCTCTCACATTTCCGATATTAACAGAGTGAGATGGGTCATTGCCGTCATTGGGCAATGCCTTTGTTCTGGTTTGAAACTGTTAAGGCCCGTTCATATTGCATACTTCTAAAATGTACTGTAGAAAAAATTAAGTTATTATTTTATGATTTAAACTTGCATACATGGTATATTCGAAACAAAATTTTTTGTTCGCGTTTATGATATAAAACAATATTGTAATAGTATATAATTATATTATGCACTAGAACATATAAATCAAATATTTCTACTACGATTATTGTAATCTTAAAAATTATCGTCATCCTTCTGATGAACTTTCTGCAGATACGTCAATAATGAAATGCTGTAACATATTTCGTACATGATTGTCGATTCCGTACATTTTTGTTTCTATCTTGGTTATTTCATGATTAGAACATGACCACCATTTTTATCTATCCACTTTAGCTACTTCTTGTAACAAAAGAGTTCAGACTACATAAATTTTATAACTTTTGTTATTTCTTGCCATAGCCCTTCACTTGAGACCAAACGAGTTCAATTGGATTGAGCTTACAGTGATACGTCGGCAAACGTATGACGAGGCGATTTGTTAACTTAGCTACAACATTTTTTTCAAAACTATCTTTGTGTTGCTTACTCTAATTCAATAGTTGCAACTATAGTATTGATTCGTTACAAGAAATATTTATCGACGCGCAGTTAGTCGAAGACTCAACTGAATGTAACTACAGAGTTAGTGTGGAAAGGACTTTGTTGATTTCGTTGGCCAATAGCAACGCAGTAAAATTTTCAGTACTCGTTTGTTAAAAAAAAATAGACTATAGATATTTATTGATAGAGACTACAAAACTACAACAAAGTCGCTATCAGATGTATTACATTGCTACACCGTGTCTTCTAAAAAAAATAATCAACGGGTTTGAACTATGAATGTAAAAAAACAGAAGGTTAACATATAACGAATCAAAGATATAGTTAATATGACTAAAAACATAGTGTGATTTTCGTAAATACAGCATTCAGTGGTATCGAAGCACTAAGGCAGTCATTTTGAATCTGCCATATTTGATTTTGAAGCCCTAAGGCAGCCATTTTGAATCTGCCATATTGGATTTTGCGATAGCTGTCATATTGTCAAATAACTAGATCTTTAGATCATAATAAAAAGTGGGTTATGGCCTCTGTATGTGGTTTTACTATTTAGAATACAATATTTATATCCAATATCATTATGACCAAGGACATCCTCTAGAAAACCACTTCAAAATCATTGATTGCATGATGACATATCAGACATAATTTTTAAAAAGAACTTCAGTATTAAATTTAATAGGCCTTAAGTAATAACTCTGACACCCTGAGATATACCCTTTTAGGTATATCTTTTATTAATTGCGAACGTCATAATTTATTAGAATTACTACTATTATGAAGATTACAAAAGTACAGTCGCGAATGAAGAATATCGGTCATCGACCCCTATGACAGTTACATTTTGTCTTTTGCATAAATGTCTCACGCAACGACGATCGTCTACTTTTTTGTTCTGTTTGAGCGCAAAGGCACTACGTTCGTAGGAAAATGTCAGTTATGAAAGATTGGGGTCAAACTACCAAATGTATTTCTGTGACAGGGCTATTAAGCTCACGATTTTGTAAGTGCTAATGGAAATAAGGGATACTACATATTCTTAGGGAATATATTATTCTTAGGCAAGTATTCTGCGCCCTTTTCTAAGCATCAGCCTATCTCAGTGCCTAATCAAAGTCTGATTGGAAGTTTACTAAAATACCAGACAAATATTATGGACATTAATAGAAACTTCATTGTAAAACTGCGGGAAGTACACTTACTCCTAATCTCAGTTCAAAGCTATTTTATGTTTAAGAACATTAGTAATTTATAAGCTACTAAGTTTGACACTGGTTTATGTTTAAAAGTCATCTAGAGGCATAGTATTATATACCTTTCAAAATAGTTTTAACATTAGATTCTGTTACAGTCAATATTCGTAATCAGGTATAAACACGAAAGGAATAAAATAAAAAAAATATCTGGTTCAGTTTAATAATAAATGCTACCCAGTTAGTACACAATTTTATCGGATATGACATCGTTAAGATCACATATAATCCAGAGGGTGCAGTCCGAATTGCGCCAACAGTACTAATGATTGGACCGATGTTCATATGCACGCCCACATGGCTGTTTGCATTACTATCATTCGGACCAAGTAAAGGCGTGCATTTGACATCATCCATTTATCCAAACAAAAACATACTTCTCAATAAAAAATATGGATTTTAACAGTTGAGTACTTGAGCTTCCTCTCTATTAAAATCCTATTATGATCTGTAAAACAACTGTGAGGAATCTAAAATCTTTAACGTACCACTTTTCAATTGTTGTGATAGTTGAGCCACAGATTTGTAAGCAAGCCGATGCTTGGTCATAAATAACTATTGGCACGGATTGCTCTCGGTGCCTATCTGCGGGGCCGTGAGCACTATAAGAGTTATATGGTGACGTCATCGATGACATCATACCTATCAGCCATGCAAACGTTTGGTGCCCTCCTACGATTCGGACCAGCCCTGAGCGTGCTATTCGTATCAATTGCGCAATTCGGACGGAACCCAAAATTAACAAAATTACTGACTGTTTCAAAATATTGACTGTAACCTTATATAAATAGACAGTCTATTACCTACCGCTACATAGTTTCACTACTCAATTGACTTACAATTATTGTTTCGTTACATTTATGAACATTTAAAAAACTTCAGCATATCAAATAGAAAAATAATAAACAAAATTACACGACACTAAAAACATAGCTTTATACCTAAAATGGTAAACAAAATGACTTGCACGCGATACAAGTTACACTAAAACAAAAAATATATATATAATAAGTTAAACTGAAAACAAAGTCTAACAAAGTCATAACACAATCTCAGTGCTTTACACGCTAAACGAAAGCTACTTTTAGGTAACATATATCGCGATAAAACAAACATAAAAACAAACTTATATCATACTCAGGTATCGTAATCTTCGTCAATTTGTAGATCACCAGAGTTCAACTTGTCGATGTCAACTGGTATTGGTTGAGGCGACGGTTTTGTTTCAACCTTTTTAACTTCGATTTTCGATTTCGAGTTTTGCCTACTTACTTGTTTAGGTTTATTTATGTTACTGAGTGTCAGTGATTTGTGTGCGTTACTTGGTGTCGCAGTTTTGTGTAACGTTACATTAGTCGGTGTCACAGCCCCATCTAGCACCTTTATCTCCGGCTTAGCTATGTTCTTAGAGAAGTCGATGTTGATCACCGGCGCGTATGGGGTTGAAGGTGTACGCGGCAAAGAGTTATGCCTTTCGAATGTTGGACTTGGCACAATTTCTATCTTACGCACGGGTTCCACATGGCTCAAATTCGTGTAACTCGTAGACGGTTGCGATGTAGTATAGATTGGATTGACTTTTATGACGCTGTTGTGTGTTGTTTCTAGGAAAGTCTCTTGGTAGAAGTTCGCCGTTCGCACCGGTCTCGGTTCTTTTTTAGATAAGTCTATAGCTGTTTCTGTGGATGTTCCCGGTTGGATTATAGGGGACATGATCTCGTGTTGCGTGACGATTTGAGGTAAAACGTGTGGTATTGCTGAGGTACAAGGTTCAATTTTGTGTGAAGTGCCAGGTATGCCAGGGTCGAACTTAATGGATTTGTTGGAGGTGTCAGTCTCGGCGGATAGCGCCCGTTTGAGCTGTTCTCTGTTTGAGCAGATGTTGGCCGGCATTTGTGGGACCCTGATAATCTCACAGCTGCTGGAACTGTTGGAGTCTTCCCTGGCTATTCTACGTGGTGGTGCAGCGGCATCCGTGAATCTGGAAGAGGATATTGTAGCATTACTATAGCTGTTCAGCATGAACGTCTTCCGACCCTTATTGGAGCTACGATATGGGATTGGCGCAATATCTTTAGCTAACCAAAAATTACAAATATTGAAAAGACGACTTGATGGTGTGTTATCATATGTTGTTGGTCTTCAATAAATCACTTTCTAATAATCGTTATCAGTACTAATATTATAAATGCGAAAGTAACTATGTCTGTCTGTCTGTTACGCTTTCACGCCAAAACTACTGGACCGATTGGAATGAAATTTGGTATGGAAATAGTTTGAGACCCGGGAAAAGACATAGGATAGTTTTTATCCAACTGCGCAAAAAGAGATTAATTTTTTTGCGCGATAAACGACATACGCGCGGGCGGAGCCGCGCCCGGAAAGCTAGTTTACTATATATCTTCAAATCTAGTTAATCTAACCAAAAATAATACGATAATTGTTACCAGTATAATAGGAGTGCTTCCGTGCTTCGGAGGGCACGTTAAGCCGTTCGGTCCCGAATGTTGTCTTTTGACAGTCATTATAGCATGGTTGTGGGGTATTTTGCGAATAACCGCCTAGCTAGCAACCTCAGCTAGAAAATCTGTCACCAATCACCTAACGGTGTATTCGCGCAGCTGATCTTCGACAACATCATCACTTACCATCAGGTGAGATAGTGGTCAAAGGCTAGCTTATCAGCTATAAATAAAAAAATAAAAATAGGTTTCTACAGTGTCCTTGTTGATAATATATTTATTACTTCTTGGTTGACAATAATAACTACATTATTAAAACAATAAAGAGCGCTCTTATGAACCCAATAATGGCGATATGGCACTCACGTTGCGTATTTTTTCCTGATATCTATATATTGCTTTGAAATCGTATTTCTTTTGTATCTCTCTTTTGAGAGTTCCGTACTAAAAAACGGGACCCTAGTACTAAGCTTCTGCTATACGTCCGTCTGATCTTTAGAATGACGTTTGTAAACGTAGGTGTCTAACCTATAGAAATTTTCACAGAAATGTGTTGGTATATCGGACTGCCTTATGCGGCCTCCAGATACTCGCCGAAGTCCCGAGAACACCCGAGAAACGTTAATGTAAATAATTTCTCGCCTGTTCTCCGTCTGGTGTCGATTGTTTTGCCGGCTTTAAAGAGCGTTTTGTGCGAGAATAGACACTCTTGTTCCGCCTCAACGCAATATTCAGACCAATAAAATACGTACTAAAGTGCAGGTGAGCATATTATGTTTGTTTTGTTCACGTGCTCGCAGAATCCCCGGCAAGAATCGGCTAGAGAGGAAGTAGCATAAGAAATACTTAATAATAATAACAAAATGTTAAAATAAAAGTATAAAATAATAAAAATTCCTAAACTTTTTGTTTTGTTATTGCTCTTTCGTAAAACAGGAATTGACTGATAGCAGTCCAATATACAGGGTGAATTTTTGAGAAGGGACAGAACCTTAACCGTTATAGATACAGGAAAACGTTTTTAGGAGACTATCCATAATTTTTTAAGGTATTTTGAACTGCATTTACAGATTTTGGAAAAAATTACAGTCAGCAAGAAAATGGTCGTTTTTACCACTTTAATATTATCATTTTCTATTAACTTTTAACAAACATAGTGTAAACATATTTAGGAATACAATAGTCTGGCTCGTAAATGTTAATCTATATCATATGTGTTCTTTTAGTAATTGTATTCTGTTTTGTGTATCAATATAAATAAAAAAATATTTAGATACTGATTTATGGTTGGCAACATGAGTAAAAATAAACCGTTAAACCACGAATTGTGAATAATTAGCCTTCGCAGTTACGAAGGTTTTGTTGTAAATAAATATTTTTTTACTAGCTTTCCGGGCGCGGCTCCGCCCGCGCGTATGTCGGTTATCGCGCGAAAACATTAACCTCTTTTTGCGCAGTCGGATAAAAACTATCCTATGTTTTTTCCCGGGTCTCAAACTATCTCCATACCAAATTTCATTCAAATCGGTCCAGTAGTTTTGGCGTGAAAGCGTAACAGACAGACAGACAGACAGACAGACAGACAGACAGAGTTACTTTCGCATTTATAATATTAGTACTGATGCAAGCCTATTTTTTAAGGTCTAGAGAATAAATATTGGGAATTAAAAATAAATAAAGTTGATTTAGGGAAAAGAAACTCTAGCTGTTTTTAATTTTATCAACCTGTCAAATATTTAATATTATAAGTGTATAATATTAAATATTTGTATTTAGCTAGTGAGCTAAACACAAGAAAAACATTTTTTACGATATATCGAAAATATGTTATATAATATGTTTCTCCGATATATCGCAAAGTATCGATAGAACACTACGATATATTATATCGAAAAAATATCGATACTTTTTTTGTTTGAACATCCCTACGTTGTACTATATTCAAGACCAATTTTTGCAATTAGCTTTAAACTTGTAAACGATGACGCAACCATATAATTTTAATGTGTTTCTTTTTGTTATAATTTTAATATGTTTATTACTCTTAAATGTTCAACCACTTTCTTGTTAATCATTATCGGCTCTCGGAGAGTTGTCGGCAAATGGGTGCAACACGAGCTCTTACACTTAATTTAAACCGATGTGGCAGCGGCCGGATGTTTTACTGCCAAAACATTTTCGAATATGTCTTTATCATAACAATGCATAGTGTCGGTTGAAAGACTTGAATAAATCGCGCGGCCACAAGCAACCCACCACCGCTTGTCGACCTAGGCACAACTTTTTTGTAGCAGTAGAACTCTTTGCGCGAGTTCGACAGGTAAAGTACTGGTTCACATTACTGTGTTCAGGTTTGGAGGGTATGGACGGGTGCAAATTAAAGGCATATGAGACTTAACATCTTTATGTCTCAGGGTGATGGGCAGATCGCAGTTTGCCATTTGTGACGAACTGAATCTGTTATAGGCAGAGGTTACCGCTTAACACCAGGTGGGCCTCGTGCTTGTTCCATCACTATTGCATAAAAGCCAGTCGTTGTCACTTCTGTGTATATCAAACCGTAGTTCGAGATGAACCATTGACTTATTACCTTGAGGAGTTAGGAGAACTTTCCGCGCTCATCAGTTCTTTCTCTTCTGCTGCTGACACATCAGGTATGTTCTTGACCTGGAATCATTAAAATACATAGTGAAAATACGGCACACAAATGTATTATACCAAAATGTGTGTCTTTGTGTTTGTGTCCGTACACGTACGAAACGGCTGAATGGATTTTTATAAAATCACCTAAATTACTTAAGTCTACACATAGGATACTTTGTACACCGAATTTAATAAGTAAGTACTTCCTGACGGAACGCGATAAGAAACTAATTTCATAAGCAGTGGGAGGAAGCTATATGTAGTTTGTAAGCTATTTAAAATTATAAATTTTCATTACAAATTCACGAGAGACAATGACAAATCATAATTTTTATATTAATTGCTAATAGGCCAGCCTTCGACCACTATCTCACCTGATGACAAGTGATGATGTGGTCGAAGATGTTGTTCAGGCTAACCTAGAATTACTGGCTCTCAAGGACAGCTGCCGGAACACAATGTTAGATTGATTGGCTATAGATTTTCTACTTGAGGGTGGTAGCTAACCAGGCGGGCATTGCCCATCCACTATGCCGGCGGTGGGGACCGAACCATGCACCTGTGGCATGGCAGGCAGTCCATAGCTATTACCCTTAACCCATAATAAGTTCATGAAATATTTTTTTTTATATGCAAGAGTGTAACGTGGATAACTTCAATTTTTATACGTATTATGGAGTTAAGTTATTACGTATGTACCCGCATCACTAACTTTAACTCGATAAACACCTACGTTCGAGCAAAGGGGTATGCTGAAAACCAGCCCTGCGTGAACCATCCGGCTTACGCAGTACTGAGCCTACCCCTCTTGCCAGTTAAATTAGATAATTCTATTCAATTTTTTATTTATTTCCTGTTAAATTGTGTTTTACTGGCAATAAATGTTATTCTTATTCTATTTTACCCCCGTGGGTAACCATGCAAAATTTAAGTTTACCAGGTGGTAGATCTCTTCAGCAAGAGTCCATCAATACTAAGTACAAAGTATTGACAATGACAATCGAGTTGCAAGTAGAGAGTAAGCAGTATGTAAAGATAATTGTTTACATTATCAAGTCAAGATTGTTAACACTAGCTCAACTGATTACGTATGAAATGGGGAAACGTAATATGTAATAGGTAAGAGTATATTAGAAAGTTTAAGATTGTTTAAAGGAAATGGTTTGGACATGTGGAGAGAATGAATGAATTGACTAAACAGGTATACATGGGACAAGTCAACGGAAGTGTTGGAAGGGGAAGACCTAGACGAGCGTTCCGAAATCAGATTGAAGAGGTTATGAAAAAAGGCCAGGCCAGGAGTAACCTAAACTGACGCTTATGTGTGAAAGGATTGATGAGTGTAGATGAAGCGACAGAGATTTGTAAGGATCGTAGCAAGTGGAAATCTGTGGTCTCCTACCTACCTACGGGAGAGAGGCGTGATTTTATGTATATATGTAAAGGTGCCTGTGCTGCGATTTGTTATTCGAAACATTCAATAAAAACTATTGTTCGCTTCGTGTCCGCAATGAAAAGCCTAGAAACATAAATTTGATTCAAAAACACGCAAAGTACTTCATTTAGTTTTCGTAGTATTACATTCGCAGTGATTGGTTTAAATGTCAGTGCCCCGACCCTCTACCCACGCGTGGGTGTATGTAGAAGTTTTCTAATACACAAGGATGCATCAAACCAAGTTTTTGTTTAGACCATAGACAAAATTTTTGTATTTGTGTGTACACAGACTTGAAGAAGTATCTTGCGAAAGTTTCGAGAACAAGATTCACAAGCCGTATACAAAACTATAAAATTACGAGGTAAAATTTCCATGCGATGGATACGAACGAGAGCACAAATTAGAGTTATGAGGCATATGTCATGTTAGCTCAGCGGTCAGAGCATACCCCCGGCTATAAGTGTGGATGGCACGGGTTCAAATCCCGCACATGACTATAACTTTTTCTTCTCGCAATTTTGTAATGCACTTATTAAAATTCTCAAGCAGTTTTATATACTTCATTATTATTATTTCAATCATTCGCCACTATTATTCATATTAATATTGATTCAGTTTTTTCAGGCCTACCTTCTTGATGCATATAGACGATCTGCTAAAGCCTTGGGTGTGCAGACGACCGCACAGTAGTAACGCTGTACGTCTGTTGCACGAGCCAGCGATGGTCCTTAGTCCCACTTCTACCCTTCAAGTATATCTGTGCCGACAACAGACCAACTCTACCTGTTTGGTGCACGCGTTCTCCACTTTACTATTTTTATTTTTATAGCTGATGGTAAGTGATGATGTGGTCGAAGAAGTTTTTTTTTTTATGCAATATAGGCAAGCATTTGGCCGCTATCTTGTTGTTCAGGCTAGCCTAGAATTACTGACTCCTGACCGCGGCGGACGTTGCTTAAATTAGCTGAGCGATTAAGAATGGCTAAGCAAACTTCGCTACGAGCGCTTCAAAACGCTCAAACTTAACTTCAGATCGGATTGAGTAAAGTACCGAATGAATAGTTATCTCCTAGACAAGCTTATCACCAGGTCAGACTGCGGTCAAGCTTGCTTATCTATTACAAAAAGAAGTCGAGACGAGGAAACGAAACGAAAAACGAAACGAGGATCGTTGAAACGAGGATGCGACATCAGAAAAGATTCCCAACAGGCCGGATCTAAATATGTTTTTTTATGTTTTATTTTTTTTATTGCAGCCTATCTGCATAGCCTTTGACCACTATCTCACCTGATGGTAACTGATGATATGGTCGAAGATGTTGTTCAGGCTAGCCTAGAATGACTGGATCTCAAGGAAAGCTGCCGGAACACACCGTTAGGTGCTTGGCGACAGATCTTCCACTTGAGGGTGGTAGCTAGCCAGGCGGGCATTTGCAAAATGCCCTACCACCATGCAAAAATGAATATGACGACTTGTTAACAAGCTCACATCGCTCGGCCGTTGAAAGAGCTATCACTGAAGTTTATTTGCGCGACAACATATCTATTACCTGGAAAGTCATAAGGAAATCTAAAACGAGTTTTACTTTTCTGTGATTTTTTTCCTAACAAGCTATTTCTCTGAATTTTAACATCAGCAAACAAAACTTGTTCTTTTTGCTCTATACAAATGTAACTTAAGGAAAATTTCCGCTACCCCACCGAAGCCATATATAAGTTGAAGTTTGCGTTAGGGCAGTTAATTTTAGACATTAATTGTTTGGAATATAAAAGACTTTACGCAGAAGCCGTAACGACGACGTTTAGGGTAGGGTAATGCAGCCAACAGTCTTAAACTTTTTTTTTTACATTTTAAAATACGCACTACTCTTTTTAAAATGGTATAAGTTTTAATACTCAATTTTCTTTTTTTATACATTAGCACACTCCATGAATCATTTACATACTTACAAGTCTTACAACTAAGATGTTAATAATTGTTGTCAACTTATAATCCGTCTTAAAGTGTGTGAGTTGTGAGTCCATATTTTTTTACTTTTTTTACTAGCGATTCCCCCGTACTTAGTAGCGACTCCACGAATAGCTCTAGAGTGCGAGGTGTTTCGATAAAGTGTCTGGTAGAGTAGGTATTGCCAAACTATGATGATGAATGATGATGATGATTCCCCCGTGGGGTGCCGGGTTAGAATTGCACCTCCCCATATCATCCCGTGGGTGTCGTAAGAGGCGACTAAGGGAAAAATCTGTCAACTTATACTGCGATCCCCAAGCCGCCTGCCAATACGTGGAGATTATGGCAAATACCCCCTATATTATAGATAGGGAAGGTTGAGTTCAGCAGTGGACGATCCGGCTGATACAGTACAGTTACTAGCGATTTGATCTATTCTTCTCTTACAAAATTACAAATTAATGAGATAAAAAAATATAGTCATGTGCGGGATTCGAACCCGCGTCCATCCACCGATGGACGCGGGTTCGAATCCCGCACATGACTATAATTTTTTTATCTCGTTAATTTGTAATTTTGTAATGTAATTCACCTAGCAGGCGTTATTGCAAACTTAACAATATTAAGAATATTCTTCTCTTATCTTATCATTCTAATGTTAGTGAGTTAGATGCTAAGTTAATCATATCATTTTCATTGTCTCGCGATGGACCCGCCACTGACTTTTAACTGTTAGCAAATTTTAAAATATAATATTTAATTCACTTACCAGGTCCCGAAGGAAGTCGAACCTGGCCTCAGCCAGAATGCATTGCTTCACGTGTGAAGGTGATAGCGTTTTGGCGTTCCTTGCGACCGTCACTTGAAGCGCCTTGCTTAGTAGCGACTCCACGAATAGCTCTAGAGTGCGAGGTGTTTCGATAAAGTGTCTGGTTAAGGAGTAGGTATTGCAATGTATGATCTTAATATTGTACATTATTTTTATCAGGCCATCACATTAACAGCCATAGGTACTTGGCAGGCAGCAATGGGATTACACTGTAACATAACAGCTTGCTGCTTGTCATCCTTCACTATTTTTCCCTTCGTCGAATACCATAGGAAGATATGGGCGGACGCAATGGCCCGGTTTTAAGTAAAAACTGTTAAAGGGTGCTGTGGTAATGAACCGACTTCAAGTTGACATATGACCACGCGTACATAGTACATACTGCAAAATTATTTGCGAATAATACAATCGATCCTGTACATTGCTCAGTAGAAGAAAAACATGGCCAAGTGCGAGAAGTAAACCAACAACTCGCACTTGGCCATGCAAACCTGTTGTAGGTGTATAAGTAAAAGTTATTGTATTTTTATTGCTAAATGAAATCCTCATTTTAAAATTATTGTTTTTTTTTTATTATAATTATGATAAAACCAAAAATTAATGCTTTTCGCAATTTTTTCCTTATGTGTGCTATTAGACGTTGTTTCGTACTAAATTTCAAGGTTCTGAGTTCACGGGAAGTATCCTGTAGGTTTTGATTCCCTTGCGAGTATCGAAAATTTGCGGCATAAGCGGCTGTATCTTTTGATTGCATTGGCTTAGACCTTAGAAGTTTGAATTTTTCACAGCTCCAAGGACAGTTGACCTTAGTATTTGGTATGAATTTCAGCTTCATACCTCCACGCGTTCATGAGAAATAGGGACTTGACAGACAGACAGACGGACAACAAAGTGATCCTGTAAGGGTTCCGGTTTCCTTTTGAGGTATGGAACCCTAAAAACAACTTAGTAGTATTTTTAATGAGAAGGGGAAAATTGTTGTCATTAGATCCTTCTAACCTTGAAGGTTTCAATATATATATATCAAAATAATTCAGCTCTCAATTATACCAACACTGCAGGTACAGCAGTTGCACCTGGCAAAGCCATACTTCCCCATGACCAATTATATAAAGCATGTTCCCAAGTGTCTAATCCTTGATTTTTTTTTTATATTTAAGGGGGGCGATGCAGATCATATAGGAGCTTGTAACGATAAAAAAGAAAATAAACCATAATACGAATTAAACAAAGTTCAATCTCAATGCGCGCTGCACGTAGCAGCTACAAACATTTGTTTGTACAAAAAGCGTGAAAATTAGACAAAATAATACTATTGACATGGACGCTGTTGTCAGATTTAAAATATTTCAGCACGTTTGACGGATTGATAATGATACAATTGGTCACATCATAGCATTAGTTAGATGTACGAAATAAAAAATGTCGAGTTCCACAAAATTATTTTGTAAACAGCTATATTTAAAATATATATTTTACCTTCTAATCAAGAAGCTGTTGTAAAATCCACCAAAATGTCCGTTAATATTATATATTTTTTCTAGACCCAAACTATGATCGTCTCATGAGGTGAACTCCTCATCAGAGATGTCTTCAAAGTGACTAAAATCGGGGTATCATCCCCTTAGGAGCAAATAGTAAGAACTTTATGCTACATATTTGTCACTTGACACTTATCAAAACAGAGTTTACTTTTATTTGCATTCGAAGCCTATAAAATAAAACTTATGGTTGGCTAAAACTTTTTCACCCACCACCATATTGGCATTGCCTCAACTCAAGCCGTTCAGTACTCTCTGTATGGAACTCCATACCACAATGCACAATAATCAATATGATAAACAAGCAATAACATATTCATGTGTACATGATATATGCAAAGGCAATAAAATTTACAGATACACATAATGTAGTACTATTACAAATCACTATGCTCTTTTTGTTAGTCACACATGCATACTACTCAAACAACAAACTTATCAAAATATAATATATACAACAGAAGAAAGAAACAAAAGTGATATAGGTAATTGTCTTTCTGAGGTTGTCCACTGGTGAACACAGCATCCCCCATTAAGGGGGCTTTTCCATATTCCTCACGCTTGGCAGGCATTTGCAGCATAGCAGCATAAGATATCAGTTCTTCAGAAGGCGCTGCTTCCAGTATTTTATTCTAATTCGCCTCTTACAATGCCCACGGCAAGATATGGAGGGGTGACATTCTAGCCAAGCACCCCATATGCACATCTGATAATGTCCGCCCGAAACTGGTTTTCCGGCCGAAACCGAATATTCGGCAGTGGCTTCAGTTTCGGCCGAAACCGAAACTCACGTTTTCAAGTATAAAATTCCTTAAAATACTGAAATTTGGTTCATTTTACCCATTATTCTGCATTAATTACGACATGAAATAGAAATAATATTTTTTCAAATTAAGCTCTCATAGCAAAATGTTTATCAGTTATCAATAATCAAATTACTAATTGATACTGTTTCGTTGAATACTAAGTATTGGTATTTTGAAATCTTATCAATTATTTATTTGATTTGTATTTGTACTTAGAAGAATTATATATGAAAATAATAAACAAATCTTGAAATAAGTTTACCTATACAACGAAATTAAGCGAGCGTGTACGACAACTTCCGAAATCAGATTCAGTTTCGGGAAAAGTTTCGGCCAATTTTGGCTAAAAACTGCCGCCGAAACTGGATTTTTGGCCGAAACGAAACCGAACTTTCGGTCGGACACTAACATCTGATACACTCATTCGTAATCTTGTCTATTCTCATCTTTCTAACCATATGCATCTCAGCCACATGCACTCTTTTATCATTGAAAACATTTGATGCTCTACATTAACATTCATACATCACAACTGGTCTTTTAAATACTAAACCTTAAACCTTAACGTCTGCATATGAAACCTCGTTTTTTCTTTTAAAATTTTATACAGTGACAAAACTGGAGTAAGTTAAAATAATTTTAGCTTATACAGCAATGAACATCTTAAAAACTCCAGATATTAAATCAACTTGTTGAAAGTCCAATAAAGGTTAAAGCATATTGGACCAAATTCACATGTTATCTATTAAACATTATTTATAGCCGAGTCAAAGAGATAAACAACATCCTTTGATGATTGTAAACATGCTGCAATACTAGGAAGCAATAGTAGATACATTCTGAGAATTATTAATGAAAAATATGAGATCTTTTCAAGTAGATGATCTCAATGTTTTTCTAGAAAAAAAAAATTGTATGATTACTCCAATCTTCATGAATTATGACTAAGTAGTAAAATTACTTTTCTTTACTTTTATAGGTATTAAGTGATATAAATAAAAAGTCTTTACTATCAATTTCACTACCTATCTCTAAGTTTTTACAAATTTTCAGTTCATATTATGTGCATTGGCCATGACAGTAGCTTTGATATTGTGACATAAAAACCTTATATCAAGGTTATTAAGGCATCAAAACAATTTTATGTTAAACATTAGTTATTCACAGACACATTATATGCAATAAAATTACGATGCAACAATAAGTATAACGGAAGCATGCTGCTAAAGCATTTGTAAATTTGCTATTTTATACCCCCGAGGTTGGACTTTGGACTTTTATCCTGTGAATATATTCAATAATAAAAGTAAAATAATTTTTAAGAATTTTAACTTGTCTATAGGGATTAATAATTTAAAATTATAACAGTATTTAGATGAGGTTTATAGAATGAGGGGGATGACTAACAATCTTTTTTAGAAAAAAGGAAGCCTTAATGAATCTAGTACTTATAGGGAGAACCCTGCAGGTAGCCGGGTTGGATCCCTATATCTATCTGTGGATGTTGTAAAAGGTGTCTAAAGGTAAAATACTGGAAGGTGGGCTGCAGCGCCTTCTGAGGAACTGATATCTTAAGCTGCGATCCCCAAGATGCCTGTCAAATGTGGGGATTGTTTCGAACCCTCCCTAAATGGAGAAGGCTGTGTTTAACAGTGGACAATCCGGCTGATACAGTATAAGGAAAAAATCCAAATCTTACCTACTCAAGTTGGAGACTCTGTGTTAAAAATTCTTCTTAATAGTGGGTAAAATAAATTGTAATACATGATGACCAACTACAAAATAAATATTGTACCACAGAATTTCCTTTTGTGGCAGAGGGGCCCAGATACACCTTATGACCTACTCAGCATTATGACATACTCGGGTCTGTTCTAAGGACGATACATATATTGATAAGTTCACGAGGCATGAAGAATAATATACTTTCTAGTCACCCAAACATACTAAATTGAGCCTGTGATCAAAATGTATACAAATTAATTTTGTATAAAAATGTTTGACAATATCTGCATCTCATATTATACTAAACATATGTTGTTAAATTCTATGTTATCATAGTAGGTACAACATAAACATTCTATCTACACGTGAAACATCATGAAATTTGAAATACTATGTTTCGTTAAGGTTCAAAAAACACAAGGTTTATGTTTTGCAACTAACAAATTTATAAACGTATATGTGAATAAAATCAAGTCTCATGGTTATGTGAACCATGTTTAAATGCATCTAAAAGGATTTTAAACTCATTTTATGCAGGTATCGAGCACGACATCGTGACCCTATGTAAATAAAATGATAAAAAAGTAATAATGGCCAGTATATGACCACTGTTATTGAGCTAATGACTAGAGGAACAATAATGAACAATGGTTTGTTTATATAGGGGGATAAACGACGTAATTTTCAGATCATCTTTGTAAAGGATATAGATTATGATGGGTACAGCCTGCGCAACTTTCCCCACTTCTTCGTCAGTCTGCATTATCTTCTTGATTCGCCCCTACAAACAAACAATGTCATAGTATCACCAATCTCAAAATTATTGACGAAAACAACTCACGATTTTTCAAGTATATGTAGATTTTCGAGCATAATTCAACTTACAGCTGGAAACCTGGCATTGTATTTTCTTTTCTTCGAAGGCATTTTGGCAATCCGTTCACTTTAAAACAAACAGATGATAAAATTAGCTCACTTTTCAATCCGAGTGTATCACTTCTCGCGCATTTTTGAGGTTATAAATGGGAGACGTCCGCAGCCTACTTCATTTATATACTAATCTGACATATTTTTGACAGTTAGCCGTAATTTTTTTGTGTGAAATCGTCGTAAACGGCTTTGATTGGCTTTTTTTATAAACAGATAAAATAATATCTTGCTTACTTTATGCTCTGTCTACACACACTACAAAACGTGTTGCCTCCACGGGGAAGGTTTGGTACCATGTGGTCCAATGGTGTGGACTATACACTATCTTTGCACAAGAGAAATCACCTTGGTTACTACAGCTTTATCTGGACCATGCCAACATTTATTGGGTCCATTTTTCAGTATGTGATTCTTCATATTTCTCAAAGTTTTGGAACGTCATGTTTCAAAGTTCAAGTTTTAGTTGAGGATTTGATGACAGTTGTCTGGTATATAAAGCCAAAAGTTTGTCAGCACCATGCACCCATGCGCATCGTAAATAATTATAAGAATAGAAATTGACGATATCGTCTACTGCGAATGTTAAGCATCCAACATTATTATATGAACAGAGATTTTTTTTAAAATTTAATTCATACAAGAAAAACAGTTCTGAAATCTTCATCAGCCATCTTCAGTCCTTGTGCTAGATTATTAACATTATCACAGTGTAAGCATAAACAAGTCTTCCGATGTCAATGATGAAGAGACATCTTGTAAAAATGGCTCTTACATTTTTAATAAAGATTGGGCATATTATATCCAGAAAATGCATTATAAGCTGAACTCTCATATTGAATTAAGCAGAACAGAAGTGATCCAGTCTACGAAATAGATACAATGCTTATGGCGCATGATCCAACAGACTGTCTTCAGATTGCCCCCAAAGCATAGTAATCCTGACAAAGGTGAAAAGAATGTGACAAATTTCATAGATTTGAAAAAGAGTACTGGGCACAAGATCGCATAAGTGACGATATAGAGGAATTCATTATAAATGTGATAGATCCATACAGACATATCTATATAATATTATCGACCAAGGTAATATATGATAAAAACTCCAGCAATATCATTTAAACACTTGGTTTATTCTTCAATCCACAGTTTATGGGGGAAAACCCCCGAAATGGCCTCCGTCCTCCCCCTATAGCCATTCCAGTCCTCGCCTAGCAGAACACTCTCTGCGCAATCTCACTCTGTTCTTTTCTAGTCATATTCCATTATCTCTTTGGCGCGTGTGCCATAACGTGTCACGTATGTCATCTTCAGGTATACTATTCCAGATGCTGATGTCATCTTCCATCATCATGACGTACACCGATTGCGGTCTTCGCTGTTAATGCTAGTTAGCATTGACAATCACTGTTTTTACTCCTTAGGTTGATGCCGGCGGCTAGCATTATTGACTGCCCTTTTGCAATCTTCCTGTGGCGGCCATCATGGCGCCACTTAGTCCTTCCGTAGTCAACTGCGCTTCTTTTATGAGATACATTTGAAATAAATAAATACATGTTATATTTTATTAATGTAATTAAATAAGTAACCTAACAATAATCTGTGATCCATATATATCTAGTACCAACTTTTAACAGAAAATTACCTAATATAAGGGTTCCTTTTTGGAGTCTGAAAAGAAAGCGGAAGACAGAGGAGTACCTCAGGGATTAATTTTAGGACCAAATCAATTTATTTTGTACTCGGGAGACATGAGAATGTGCTTTATACACTGCCATTTTAATTTATGCCGACGATATACAGGTGAAACCAGATGAAATTGATAGTGCTACTTACAAACTTCACTATGATCTATCAAGTATAGCTACTTGGGCAAATAGTAACTGCTTCATCCACTAAATACTAAATACCTAATATTTGGTAGTCAACACCACTGGAGAGTCTCAGCCCATCAGTGCGTGTTATGCTTCTGGATATTCCTCCAGTACGAGTGCCTATGATTTACGTTTTAAAAAGCACGTTGCTCAATGTGTCAAAAGACGGTTTTAAACTGTTTTGAATATCGTGTTGAAGATCATTTAGTTTTCGGCAGTGCAGTTTCGAGGTGCATCACCTCAATATAGTTCGTCACAAAACAGTGGCTTTTAGAGGTAGATTCCAATACGCCGCAACAAAATGTTGGAAAAATATTCCCTCGTCGATACGGTACCTGCTGAGTCTTCATAGTTTTAAACTTAGGTGAAAAATATTTATGTGCGCTCATCAAAGGTAGCACCAAAATTTAAGTCATGACACTAGTACCATTTCGGACTGCCTATTGTGTACTTCTTGATTGTCAATGTCACAATCACACAGAGTCGAGATATTTTGTTGGTCAAAAATATTCTTCCTCCTAGGTCAAAATACTTTTTTATTTTAATAATTGTTGCTATTCTAAACCTAATTTGCTTTTTCTTTGCTATTCAAAACTGGATTTCCTACTACCTTATTTTTGAATTTTACAAATTGCATAATTTGTGAGAATTTACTCATATTACCTAGTTTATATTACGCTTCGTCATATTCGGTTACCAAATCAAGCTAGACCTTAGCATTATGCGTATTAACGCCACAAGCTGGATACACCGGAAGGCCAGCGCTGGCTTTACAGCCAGCACATGCTGACTTAATAATGCGTCCAATTTAGCGGTCCAACGAGACGGTTAGCATTAAATGTCCTTATATTTTTTTATATGTAGTACCTTTTGTTAAATTGTATTATCCTCCGTACTTATATAATAAAGTGTAACACAGTTCTTCATAAATAATTTATTTTCAATTCATATTATAAAAACTTACGCTCATATTTATATCTAATATATGAAAAACACGGGTGTTTGAACGTGAACTTACTATGAGTCGATATCGCTATCGACAATGTTTCGGCTTCTACCGGAAGCCTTCCTCAGGGTTTTGAGTGTGGTACTTCCACCGCGGTCGCGTCACGCTTCACACGCGAATGAATGCTTCGCATGCTTATGTGTACTTTGACACTTTGGTATCTGTCAGTCATGTAATCTTTTATTAAAGCTAATTGGTTTCCACGAATACCAATTCACTCTAATTTGGAAATGAGCAAAGGGACAGATACTGTATCAAACGCTTTTGCTATGTCAAGGAAAATAGAGAGGCATTTCTTGCCACAATCGAGATTGGTAGAAATGAAATTGGTCAACTCAAGAACGGCGTCACTGGTTGATTTTTTTCTACGAAAATCGTACTGATTTTCAGCCAAAATCGTATTTCTCTCTATAAACTCTCTGTTAATCTTTTATTTATAATGCGCTCTAAAATTTTTGAAATGGAGTGGAGTATATATATTATATCTGTCTATAATTATTGATACAGCCTCTGTCTCCGTTTTTACAGATGGGAAGGACACAAGATCTTTTAAGATCGCGGGGAAAAACTCCACAAGTGAGGCATAAATGAAAAATATGCGTCAATGGAGGTACAAGTAATTCTCTAAACTGTTTGAGATCTGATCCCATCCAATAGAGCAATCGTTTTTAAGGTTTAGTATAAGAGACTCTATTTCTTCTTGATCCGTTTCTAATATTACGAGTGGCTCCAATACAAGGCTAGATGAATCATAAATTTTAAAGTCAGACGGATGAGAATTTTGCTCAATTACCCCTGCTAAAGTTTTTCCAACGTTAACAAAAATTTTATTTATTTCATTTACCGACTGTTCAGGTGATTGGCATAATTATACCTAGTAGTTCTGTTGTAACATTGCTGCGCGCCAGTGAAAACCCAAGTTATGGTATTCGCTGCTCTCTGCTTAATTTTTGGGTCTAAACTAGGAGGAAGTATATACTTCCTCCTACCACCATGCATAGCAATATTTAAATAACTTTTATGATATATGAAATGCATACCACCATAGAGAGAGATATAAAATACTATTGAAAGTGGCAGCCATGTCGGTTTTCTTAGAAAACGAGCGTAGCCAGTTTAACACATGTAAATGATACTTGACATTACATCTTTATTGTTCACTACAAACAATCGGATTCCCTGATTAGTCCCATTTTTACCCAATTGAAACGTTTAATAAAGCAATTTATAACAGTTGAAGTTACACCTTATCTAAAGAGTGGTAAGATTTAATTTCTTGTGAACATTGTCAAGCTATCCCTTTCAGTGAGAGAGACAGATATATGGTAATTCCCCTAATATCTGGTGAAATTTGCCAGTCGACAATATCTGTATAGTAATTGTGCAGTCTCTCAGTAAAGTAAAATTCAATTTTAAAATCGTTCCTTGGTAAAATCTGAGCATAGACAATTGAAAAATAGTTCACAAGTTACTGCACGCAAAATGATTACGAGAAAATAATTATTAGGATAGCTAGTAAAATTTTACCTTTTTTTATTTATTTATTCGGAACAAAAAGTGGTATCCCATTGTCAAAGTAGCTAGTGATGCAGTACATTTTTATCGATAAACTTTTCCATAGGCTTAAAACGATTTAACGATTTAATTTTTAGGTAATGCGTTGATGTACTGTGCGTTTGAGCTATAAAAAGTTTTTATGCGGTTTTATATAATCATTTGTATATGTAGTAATGACAGGCAAGTAAGCGTCTTGAATGAACCCTATAGCTTACTAGTATGTGTATACCAAAAGCTTTAAAGACCGCTGAAAACAGAAGCACGTGGAAGAGCATAGTACATCGAGCAATTAACACTACTTCAGACTAGACACGACCTTCAGCAGTGAAGATACTGAATAAGAAAAAGATTAAATAAAGCTATTACTGCGAAGAACAGCTTAATTTCGATATAATATGTTATAGGCTCGTTTATTTGTAGTAAATTTATAACAAACACATGAAATTCGCGTAGAGGGTGGTATTAGAGATAGGCACAGATAGGGATTAAGGAAAATCAGGGAGACCGACACAATAGTAACTACCAGCTAATTAAATTGGTAATCATTTTATTTCCATTGAAACGAATTGTACTTATTGCATAATCGGCGATTGCTATTTCTAGATATTATTATTTAGCAACAACTGAAAACAGTATATTTGTGTATTTCTCTATTACACATTTTAACAAATGCATTGAATGGCAGCCAATGAGATATTCTCCTTATTGATGATAACGAAAATCTCCAAAATAGATTAAGTCATAACCTAAAAGTTCGCGTGTTCGGTTCCGTTCACGTCTACGTTGCTGCAACACACCCCGCGATGCTGCAACGCAGCCTGCTGTACATATGAACTAATCCAAACGGAAAAAAAAGAAAAAAAATTCATTTGATGTTGTCAGAGTAGCTTTGGTCTGTCATGGTGAAAGAACACTGCTTGAAATCCCTATCAATGCCATTCAAGTTGAGTGTGTAGAACCTCCTCTTAGCCTTCGCAGACACTGTCTCTCCGATAAATTCCTTTTTGAATTAGCTTAAAACTCAAACTGTTCTTGAAAAAAACTAGATTGTTTACTGATATTATATAACTCATGCAATAAAGCCTCATCTGAGAACCTCCTTTGTCTCCTCGGCAGCTATTTACAATTCACCCTTCTTCCTTATTCCCTTCTTCAGAATCCTGTTATGCCTTTGTACTCATCATCCTACGAATCATTCGTTTTCAAACCTAACATTATTTTGGATTTTGGTATTTATAAAAACACAATAGAAACTAATAAGGTTTTAATAAATAAATTCTTCACAGAATACTAGGTCTGGACTGCCATGCAGATGCTTCTAAAAATCTAGATAGTCCAATTGGTGTTGTAGTTTGGATCCCATCTACGAAAATAATTTTCAATTATAAATGTCCTTCTACCATTTCCGTCTTTTCAGGAGAAGCCATCGCAATTCTGGAAGCCATCCTTTTTGTAATATCACACAATCTGAACAAAACTATCATATTTCTATATCTTATGATTACAAGCACTACCGCGTACTAAGCGAAAATCATAAATTTACAAATTATTGGAATACAAAATGTTTTGCCCCGGGCGGGAATTGAACCCGCGTCCTTCCGATTTCGCGCCGGATGCTTTATCTATTAAGCTACCGGGGGTACGGCTGTGTCGCCGAAATTTCGTACTCCAATCGTATTTCTTAAACCGTCATACGAAATTTCGGCGACACAGCCGTACCCCCGGTAGCTTAATAGATAAAGCATCCGGCGCGAAATCGGAAGGACGCGGGTTCAATTCCCGCCCGGGGCAAAACATTTTGTATTCTAATAATTTGTAAATTTATAAAACTATCATATTTTCAGAAACCAAAAGCTGCCTCCAATCTATTCTTGCTAACCCATTTCGGTCCAAATCTAGGTTCCCAATTGTTTTAAAAATAGGTAATGCCCTTTTTTCATGTAGCTCTCATGGCAAAAATGTGATCCTTGCCTGGATTCCTGGTCACGCCGGTGCAGTGCGCAACAAATTTCAAGATGAAGATATCTGTTCGACTTTAAAACCATCTTTAAAAAACCCTTGAAACCTGAAATGGCAAATTTCTAGAATATTAAAAGCTAAATTCTATGGTAACATTCAACCTGAGATGCCCAATAAACTCTGGTTCTCAATATTCCAAAACGCTGATAAAGTGACCACCTCTACAATATGCCGTCCGAGTCGAAACTATTCCTGTAACCCAGTCTTCCTGGCCAAACTTATAACTCCCTCTATGAATGTGGTTTGGACGAAGGAAATGTGAAACACATATTCTTCTGTCGTCGTCCTTTCTCCCTCAAACGTATCCTTTCCTTAGTATTTATCCATATTCAAATGAAGCTGTAAATTAACTGTTCATATATTATATAACTTAACCAAAAGTTGTTCCCAGGTGTTCTATATTTCCCCTATATATATGAATTTGTGTGTGTGTATGTTTGTGTTCTTCCAGTAGTTAGATGAACTAACATCGAATGTTTAAGCACCAATTTTGGCTTGGGCAGTTCTCACCGGACATGACTCATTAAAACTAAACAATCTCCTTTGTTTGATAGTCCATCTAACTATGTGACATTGTTGAAATTGTGGTGGTGCCCACAGAAGCCACAAAACAAGAGTTGAAGTTGAAATCATAACCTTGAAAGATTGCGTGTTCTTGAAAATATTTGAATAATTTGTTAATTTAATTGATGTTTACCTTCTGACCTACACGTGTATTTTTACGTCCAGGTAAAAGTTTTATATGCACTAAAAGCAGTGGGACAGATGGTGCTGGCTTTCGTAGGTCTAACAGGAAAGCTCCAAATTAGATATTGGAATGAGGTGATATTTAGTGACTAACAATTTATTGATAAATTTGTCGATAAAAAAATCATGAATCACTTATATGTCTGATTGCACCGACTTTGTTCATCAGCGAAATATAAAACATTTAGGAATAATTTATTAAGTTTTCCGGTGATAGGATATTCCTACTTTCTTTACTTTTGTGACATTGCTATTAAATCTGCAACATATAATAGCACAACGCGGCATTTTCATTTAAATTGACGGAGACGCATGCGGCGCGTTAACCGCGGGTCAACTGTCAGTAGCATTATAGTCCGTTGACGTAAATACTCCTGTTTAGGAGTATGGTGAGCTCGCGTGCCACGCCTCCTTCACCTTTCTATTGCTTTCTCTTTTCTGTGCATACCACCGATAACTGCAAATTTCAAATGGGTGCCTATATCTATACTTCTATTCTATCATCAACAAAATTCATGCCAGTTAAGATTACAACCTTTTAAGACGATCGAACGTTCTCTAAGGTTGTGAACGAAGACGTTAATGTGAAACGTTGCACTCCGCGGGGCGATCACGTATCTTCTGTAGCAATGAAATGCTGATTGCAACCATCAAAAATGTCAGTTTTGACAAATTTTGTATCAATGAAAAAGACAGATAGGTAACAGACCTTCTTGTGCCCAAACGTTAGTCGCCGACCGTTTTTTTCTTTTAAACCTGAGACGATAACTGGCATATACATTGATCGAATTAAAATTTCGTAATATCCGTTCTACTAAAGAGTTGTAATAACATGGTATATACACAGGTTGTACTCCCATGGTCAGTATTTCCTTTGGTTTCATATTATTATTATTATTATTATTCTAAAATCTAATTTTATTTTTGAAATCTAATTAAATCAAAATTTAGGTTAATATTGGCATTTATTTTAAAATACAAGTATTAATTTCTTCTTCCTCCCCTAACACAAATTAGCCCAAAATATATCTTCCTCCACACCGCTTCAATTTTAGTGTGTAATGGCCAATGTGTATCTACACTTTGGATACTGCAACACGTTTCATACGCTTGATATATCCTGTAAAATAAAACCAAATGTAATAAAGCGACTATGATATTTTTAGTATTTTTATGTTTTGCAATAACGCATGCTCTGCGGATAACATAATAAAAATAACGAGAGGCAAAATTTAGGTCATTAGCAGGAAAAAAAATAGTTACTCCTCTCTCCTCCTCGCAAAATTTAAGTCATTAGCAGGAAAAAAAATAGTTTCTCCTCTCTCCGAATACTAAAAATAATAATAATAAGAAATTACTACTTGTATTTTAAAATCTATGCCAATATAAAGTTAAGCTTTAATTATTTATTTATTTCTTAGGTAGTCCAAGAGTATAACAAATATCTTATATTTATCTAATAACAACAGATAACCAATTATAAATCCTCACGGATAGCTATCTTATAAATGACATTCAAATAATGAACACTAGGATACAACTTAGTCTTAATGTTTAGACTGCTGCTTATAATAAAATTCAAACAGTTAGTCGAAGAAGTCTCTGCTCAACAACCGCCTAGCCGATACAATGCTTGTACAAAATAAGTCTAGGCCAACTCTCTTGTCTATCTCATAAAAAATTATGCTCACACGAAACAGGTAAGAATTTTGCCTTTATTTGTTTATTTAGATTTTAGGATAATAATAATATGATATAAAAGGAAATACTGACCATGGGAGTACAACCTGTATATATACTATATTTTTACAAACTCTTTAGTATAATGGATAGTAAGAATTTTTTAATTCGTACAATGTAGCCAGTAATCGTCTCAGGTATAAAAGAAAAAAAAACGGTCGGCGACCAACGTTCGGACGCATGAAGGTCTATTTCCTATCTGTCTTACAAAATCTGTCAAACCTGACAGTTATATTGTTGCAATCAACAGTTCATTGCTACAGAAGATACTGTAATCCTAGTCCTTCCCTAAAATACAATCTTTCTGCAGCTGATTGGCTTTCATACTCATCAGCTCTTGACCTTAAATTAGAATCCTCATCTGTTTATCCATTAGATATTGATCCACTAATTTCATATAACCTTTTTATAGATATGATAATATCTTCAGCCTCCCATCATATTCCTTTGAAGAAACCACCAAAAGATTTTGCAGTCTCCACCCCATGGTGGGATTCTGAATGTACTAAAGCTGTTTTAGGAAGAAAAGAAGCAGAACTAAATTATAATTCTTCTATGACTGAAGTAAACTTTTTAAAGTACCAGGCAGCAGCAGCCAAATATAAAAAATTGGTTAGCAAAAGGAAAAAATGTGGCTGGGTATCTTATTGTGAAGGCTTATCCCCGAGAACTCCTTCCTCACTAGTATGGAAACAAATAAAACGTTTCCGAGGTTCCTTTAACACCATAGTTGTTTCTTCAAATGACCCTTTATCATGGATAGAGGCCTTTTCGGATAAGTTGGCTCCTCCTTCAGTCCCCTCTGCTGATCTTATTCCTTTGGCCCCATCACCTCTTCTTTCTCATAATTGTTTTGACTGTCCGTTTACTTTCCAAGAATTATCCCTTGCACTAGACGGACTGACTGACTCATCTCCTGGTATTGATGGAATTCCCTATTCATTTATTATCAAGTCCTCAATAAAATGTAAGCAAATCTACTTAGATATTGTAAATTATTTTTATGAGCATGGTTTAGTGCCCGATCAATGGAAAACGCAAATAATTCTTCCTCTCTTAAAACCTGGTAAAATTGCTTCAGATCCAGGCAGTTACAGACCAATTGCTTTATCATCAGTTTTGAGTAAGATAATGGAGCATATGATTAAGCATAGACTGGAATGGATTGTGGAAAATGGGCTTATTTTAGCAAAGACTCAATTTGGCTTTAGAAAGGGAGTAAGCACCATGGATAATTTAAGCATGTTGACAACAGACATCAACATTGCATATAAGGAAAAGAAATACCTTGTTGGAGTATTCCTGGACATAGCATCTGCTTATGATAATGTCCTTCTTCCAGTTCTCAGGAATAAGCTTATTCAGATAGGTATACCAGTAAAGCTTGTTCGGTTCATATGTAATATGCTGATAGAACGTACTGTGATAATAAAATACAATCAGCACTTTCTCCCTCCTAAGTTTATTTGGAGAGGTTTACCCCAGGGCTCAGTGTTGAGTCCTTTACTGTATAGCCTTTATACCTATGACTTAGATAGATCTGTTCTATCATTCTGTGATATACTTCAATATGCAGATGATCTAGCTTTATATCTTAAAGTTCAGTCCATTGATGAAGCAACCAATAAACTAAATACAGCTTTATCATATCTTAACAATTGGCTTTTTGAACATGGTCTTGCCTTATCTGCTTCAAAAAGTTCTGTTGTTGTTTTTACTAAAAAAAGGATTATCCCTCCAGTTATTTTGTACATAGGTCAAGAAATCATTCCCCAGGTTAATAATACTACATTATTGGGCATAAAGCTAGATGTGAGAATGTCTGGCACCCCCCATTTTGAATACATTTCACAAAAAGCTGAAAAAAATGTTAATATTTTGAGGTCTCTTTCAGGGGTGTGGTGGGGTTCTCATCCATACTCCCAAAAACTTTTATACAATGCCATAATTAGAAGCCATTTTGATTATGGCTCGTATCTCCTGAATACTTGTAACAAATCTAATCAAGCCAAAATTTTCAAGATCCAATCAAAATGCCTGCGTATTATTATAGGAGCCATGAAATCTTCGCCCATCAATGCAATGCAAGTAGAATGTGGCGAGCCACCCTTAAACATTCGTAGGCAATTTCTTTCAGATAGATTTATTTTCAAATTAATTCAAAATTATAATCACCCTCTCATTCCAAAATTAAAGCTTCTTCTTGACCTTTATGATTCTGTAAACATGGATAGTCTCCCATGCATTGTCATTAGCTATATAAAATTTACAAAACTACCTCTCTTTGTCAATTTCCCATAAACCCCCTTTTCGCAACTTCTTATGAGGTACTTATTTCTGAGCCTAACATTTTACTACATTTTGGTATTGATAAGGACTGTCCTAACGCCCGTGTCATATTCAGTGAACGGATTAATACCCAATATAGAGGTTGGCATTATTTATTCACAGATGCATCCAAACTATCTTCTAATAGTGTGGTTGGTGCAGCAGTATGGTTTCCCTTTTCCAAAATTTCTTTAAGCTTCAAATGCCCTTCATACTCTTCCATATTTTCTGGTGAAGCCTTGGCTTTACTGGAAGCAGTACTGTTTGTCAAATCCCATAATTTAAATAATTCTATAATCTTCTCCGATTCCAAAAGTTGTCTTCAAAGTATTTTGTCCAATCCATTTCGTTCAAAATCTCGTTTCCCATTGATTTTAAAAATTAGAGAGTCTCTTTTTCATTGCCATACCCTTGGCATCAACATTGTTCTTGCTTGGATTCCAGGCCATTCTGGAATTCCTGGGAATGAAACAGCTGATTCTTGCGCAAAAACTGCTTCACAAATAGGTTCCCTTGAGCACTTCAAAATATACTCCCATGACTTATGTCTTTTACCAAAATTACAGCTGTTTGAATCTTGGTCTAAATATTGGGAAAATTCCATTAAATACAAAGGTAGACATTATGGAGATATTCAACCCACCATTCCAAAAACTCCCTGGTTTTTCAAATTTCATAAAGCCAATAAAGTAACCACATCAACACTTTGCCGTCTACGACTGGGTCATGCCTGTACTCCAGTTCACTTAATGAAAATTAGGATTAGGGACCACTCATTGTGTGAGTGTGGTCTCTACGAAGGAAACGTAGACCACATCTATTTGAGTGTCCAAATCGTTGCTTTTCACTGTATGATATCCTCCCTCCTGAAGTCTCTCGTCCAACATCAATGAAATGTCTTCTTTCGCTTATGTTTTCCCCATTAATCAACCATGTATTGTGTAAATTTGTAAATATTAACAAAATTAAATTGTGAATATTGTTTGTTATATATAGCTGTATGTACTATAACATTTATGTAGGTTAATGTTAGTAATAAGTATTTTAGAGATTATTTTAGTTATGTAGTTATGTCATTTCTTTGTTTTAGATAAATCATCATGGTCTTCAAAAGTCTGGTCGTTTCTTCATTCTAAATACCGATCATATTCTAAATTAAAATAATATCTCTACGTGACTTATGAAACTAGCATGAACGGACATTGGCAGAATTGTGGTAACATTAAACCGCAGAAGCCATTAACAAAGAAATAATAAGATACGTGATAGCCCTGCTGATTTCGCACTGACTAGAGCGCGTTCCGAACCTCGGTTAAAGCGCACTCGGAGTGCAACTTTTCACTCTAACGTCGTTCACAACCTTCGGGTAGAGCGCAACTTTTTAACTATCAAAAGAGGTCGTTAAAATGTTGAATCTTTAACTGACATGAACTTGACATTTCTTGATGAGAGAATTATAGGCACTTTTTTAGATTTTGCAGGTAACGGTAGTTATTACTTTTCAAACTTCAAAAAAGTCTATAAATTTTACAAATTTCCCCGCCAAAAACTATATTTGAGGTTATAAAACAACCGAGTCGTTCGGAACCCTCGAGTAAGTTAAAGCAACCAAACAACGCACTCTGACCCTCGGAACGCGGCCCTATAAGTAAGGTTCTGAACGTGCCCAAGTCCCAACTTAAATTAAAAAAAAGGTTAAAATCAAATCATAATTTTATGATAAAAGATACAAATGGCGACGTTGTCGAGGTAAGTTTTGTTGTAAATTACGTTAATTTTTATAAACATTGTATCGAAAATGATTAGCGTTATCTAAATAACCTGTAGGTATACGATTTGTTGAAACCTATTCTAGTGATTTATATATATCTGTAGAAATCAGGAATTTCGGATGTGTTTATTTTGCTCATTATTAGAAAACCAAGATAAAATTAACTAAAATCAACCACATGCTATTTGTCGTTTGATTTTGAACGATTTGCAGACCCGTTGTAATCAGTATAGTTTGAATCAAGTTACTAAATATATAAAAACCATTGGTGACATTCTTTCAGCTTGCTTCCTGCACCAACGCAGCAGGTTTGGGACAGAGATGATGAGCTCAAAGCTAAGAGAGTGGGGAGTGCTCTTGTTGTGTCTCAGACCAGTGTACCTCCATATGGCCAGAGAAAAGGATGGGTGCCTCGAGCGGAGGAAGATTTTGGAGGTATCCATACTTTTCTGAAGCTGCTCTGTAAGCAGTTGTTAAGTGTTGTTGTTTTTAGGTTCCGATAATTTTGAATCAAAGGTATGTAAAGTCAGTAACTGACCACAGCCACCAGTTGGGGCGGTTTGGATAAAACGTAACAGTTGGTGTAACTGCCACCAGTGGTGTCTATTTTAGTGGTGGCTATTGGGAGTACACCATTTTTTCGTACGGGCAGAATTCAAACCTTTGTTGTCCCATTTTGTGACATGTGCCAAAACTATTGCAAAATAAAATAAAAAAGATGTTAAACTCCATTAATTTTTAATTTCTATAACATGTATTGGGGACTGGGGTTGTTTTAATAATATAAACCTATAGATGACTTTACGATTAGTTTCATTGAGAAAAGGCTCATAATCAATTCCACTTCTTAGAATTTAAATATATACAGTTATATATAAATCTTTTGGTTTGACTTCCCAGCTAGACCCAGCAAGAAGTTTCAAAATATTTAAATATATTGAGACCTTCACTAATTAACTCATTCATGTGTTTATATCATCATATCTGGGGACATGGTTGATTCGCTTAATCAACCACATCACCAGATATTTCACAGTATCAACAAGGTATAAAGACAAGTCATTTATTTTTAGATCAGATGATTCCCAAATGAACACTTACATTAAAATGCACACTTTGCTTTTTGAAATACCTCTAAAGATAAACAATTCATTAAGTATGATAATAATAATAAGCTCTTTATACTGAATTACATTTTGTTTACATAGTGAAACTGTTGTTTTAAAGAATATTGTGTAATTCAGTGTGCAGTTTGGCATAGGCCTCCTTTAGTATTTTCCATTGAGTTGTGTCTCTTGCAAATCGTCTCCAGTGGTGACCAGCCGTGATCCTCAGGTCGTCCGCCCATCTCATTTGTTGATGTTCTCTATTTTGTTTCTGTGTCTGAGGTACCAATCAGAGACAGTTGTAATCCACTCTCCCTTTATGTCTCTAGTGATGTGACCGGTCCACCTCCACTTCATTTGGGCTACACAAGTGAGAATATTTGCTGCTTTACTTTTTCTGGGCTGTACAGAGGATGAGGTAGCATTTGTACCACCAAAGTATTGAAACAATCTATGATTCTAGCAGGCACATTATCTTATGACTTGAAAAATGATGCCACTGGCCGACTGTCCTTTGTCGGCCGCTATTTAACTAACCGTAAGCTTGAGCCAGACAAACATTGCAATACCATTCATTAGTAAAAGTTACTTACAGTAACAGTCTTCTAGCGGAATCACTGCTTCTGGTCAACTGCAGCTGCACTGTCATCGGAGCAGAGCCTTAGTAAAAAATTTTAGAATTTTCACCACATGAAACTTTTGTGGCCTACTCGTCTCCTTCAAACATCTATTATGTGGGTTGTTTTTTAAGTTTCGTCAGTTGTAGGAGAAGGACGTTTTACGAAATTTGTCTTTAAACTTTTCTATCAAACCTTTGTAGCAATCACCACAGTGGGATTATTGGTCTTTGGTGTGAGAATAAGGTATCCATTGCAAAGCAGTGGTTAAGCTGTTCATGCAGGATGGTAGAAACTGTATAAGCTCCAACCTTCAGTTCAGCCTGAATCTTTCAATGTATAATGTGTATTCTCCTGCAATAACACCTCTACCCTGATGACATTTTCATGAGTTACTACAGTTGTAGGTCGGCCGGGTCTGGACAATGTTTGAATTTATAAAACCAATAAGTAACTGTTGCAAATGCACCTAAGGGGCAGACTACCCAAACACAGCTGGTAAATTTTTGTGAGATTCCTTGATATCCATATGGATCCCTTATTTATAATCATAAAAAATCATAGTTTGAAAAGCTTCTCGCGAGATATCCATTGTTGCATAGAGAATAAGAATGACAGATAATCCTTAAAAACATTTAAAAAAAATATTATTTTCACTACAGAGTTTTGTATTGATACAAGCTATCTCTAATAGTTTCAAGAAAAGAGAGATTGTATTTATACTGTGGCTAACAATTTAACCCAAGTATTTATATCTTGTAACTAACTGAAATTGCGTAAAGAAAAAGACAGAGAAATTAGGGTAGATGACTAGATAGAACTTGATGTCTGGCACCAAGATGCACTTTAAAGCATGTACACTTTGACTGTTTTTTTTTCTTAGATACTTAATTTACCTCATTTCATTACAATCTAGCCAACAATACGGACTAATGAGTAATTTTAGTTTGACTTAAGCCGCTTAATAGAGTAAAATTAAGAATTTGTCTGATAATACCTACCTTATTGTCTCTATTAAGGGGAAGACATTATGTTGTGTTCTTTAAGTAGGTTATGTTTTGACCTCATAGTTGACAGCAAAAAAAAACAATATACAAATGCTCAAATGTTGCAACTGAGATTTTTATACTTTAATTATATAAAAATTATTGTTGGATGCCTACCTAAACTTAAGCTGCTATTTGATTTTTATAACTTTTAATTTTATGTGTACAAGGTGTAGGTATTTATTGTTATAATGAATTATACTAAAATCTTAGTTTTAAAAAAATACACCATTTATTGCAGTGACCTTGTATAGACTTTATTTTGTTATTAATCTTCACTACCAATTTGATACTTTTTTCAGATGGTGGAGCATTCCCAGAAATCCATGTGGCGCAGTATCCCCTCGGCATGGGAGCTCGTGGCAAGGAGAGCACATCCAATGCACTTGCTGTTCAGTTAGATGAATCTGGTCGAGTGAAGTATTCTGCTATCGCGAGGCAGGGACATAGTGCTGATAAGGTAATTCTACAACAGTATAAACAATATTACAGGCTACTTCACTTAAGGTGTCACTACATCCACAGGGAATTATTCCATAAGCTCATCTGCATGGGTCTGGTATATTTTTTTATAGCTGTCAGGCTAGCCTTTTGACCAGAATCTCACCTGATGGTAAGTGATGATGTGGTCGAAGATGTCGCTCAGGCTAGCCTAGAATTACTGGCTCGCAAGGACAGTTGCCGGAACACACCGTTTGGTGCTTGGCGACAGATTTTCTACTTGAGGGTGGTAGCTAGCCAGGCGGGCATTTGCAACTTGCCCTACCACCATGCTGTAATGACTACCATCGTATGACAAGAACCGGGACCAATGGCTTAACGTGCCGTCGGAAACACGAAAGCGCTCAGTAGTAAAGTCACTAGCGGTCCCGTCACCCATCCAACTCATAACTGTGGTAGATGTTGCTTAACTTAGCTGATTGATTAAGAACGGTTAAGCAAATTTTGCACTATGTCTTGTGGGTGTGAATGCTAATGGTTCATACATTAAATGGCAGAAAAAGATGTGCAATAACATTAAAACAATATAATGTTAAATATGACTTCTTGGTGGGGCAGTACTTGCTGCAACCGTAATAAAAAAACTATGGTAGGTTAGGACTCTTAATCTTTTTCTGCCAGTTTAGCCTATGACAATAGAAGAGAGACATAACGATGCATGGATTTACCTTTGGTGCTCCTTAAACCTTCTATGGAACCTTATAAGGTTCCGGTGGCCAAGTGGAATAGGCATCCGGCACGAAATCAGAGAATGCGAACCAATTTATACCTTAATCCAACAACTTTCTCCACAGATAATCTACTCTAAATTGACGGACCTACTTCCATCAGAGGTGTTAGCAGAAGAAGATCCCACGCTCCAGAAACCTGACGATGATGATATTGCAGACATCACAGAGAAGACCAAGCTTGCATTAGAAAAGTTGACAAATGCGAAGATATCAGCAGCTATGCCCGTCAAAGCAGCGCCGAAAGCTGTGAGTTGACAAGTTCATTATTGTTACAATAGTACATTACTGCAGAATCCTTGCATATCTTTTTTGCTTCATCTACATCCGTCAATCTTTTCATACATATGCGTTGGTTTAGGGTACTCCTGACCTGTTCCTCCCAAGGGTGCCCAAGATACAGGCTTTGCCTAGTTTGAGACCCACTGCAAACGAATTATTAATTTTTTATTGTAAGCCTTTCGTAATTTGGTGTAACTGTCTTTACTTGTATTTCTGATAATAAAATTATTCTTATTCCTTTTCGGAACGTCTTAAATCTGATTTCGGAACGTTCACCTAGGTCCCCTTCCAACACTTCCATTCGCTTGTCTCATGTATACCTGTTTAGTCATTCTCATTTCATTCGTTCTCTCTATATGTCCAAACGATCTTGACATACCTTTCTCGATTTTTGTCACTACATCCTCATTCACACCACATCATTCCTTGCTTGTTTCAATGATTGTTTAAAAGGGATCGAGGGAATCCGTCGACTCGCAAACGCCGGCAGTTTTTTAACGTGATACCTAGAAGATTTTTTTGCCGAAGTGTCTTAATACAACAGTTTTATTAACGTAAGAAGGAATAGTGTAATACGGATCACACTATTTCTTCTTCTGTCACTTCGTTTGAGAAGCATGATTGTCATGCTTCTCAATGCAAAATTTTGATCATTTAATTTAGTATTACTTTTCGTTAATAAAACTGTTGTATTAACCCATTTACGCCCAAATGAAATCCAATTATATTTATTTTTATTTACCTTTATTAATGGGGCTCTTAGCCCTAAAAAATAAATATTCACTACTTAAAAATGTTAAAAAATATACATCAGTTAGAATATTGGTGTGTACTTTATTTAGTACAGTGGGCACTTATGAGTAATGCTTTCTGAAACAATCCTTACCAATGCACAGCGTTTTCTGGCACATTATACACTGCCATTTTATGCGGGTGTGACACAAAACACACCGTAATTGCTTAGGTAGCTTACCAGGAGTATGCCCATTGTTACTTGGATTTGGTCCTGCAACAGATGTTCCAGATGGGCGGTTATTGTTGGTGCTAGGGCGGTGAAGATAATTTCGCGCAATATGTCTTCTAAAAGCCATTTGATTGAAGTGCTCACCACCACTCAAAGAATGTAGGCGCCAAGCATTAGCTATACTCATAACAAGCAAGTATGTGAAAATAGCCTACCTCCATTTCTTGCCTCGAATACTTACACGATATTATGATATGGACCATCAAGCTCATCTACACCGCCCATTCCTCTATTAGTTCTGGAATAGATGTGGAATACTCACATCCACCTTTTGTGTACTCTATGAACACCAGCGTAAAAACTTTGCCAATAGGTTCAACTGTGTCAAAATTTGTTCCTAGAGTGCAGACAATAGTATCCTTCCATCTTACAAGTAGCAGTTCATTATTACTATCAAACCTATAGTCGTAATTTGCTCATAAACCTCTTTATCAAATATTTTTTCGAAAATTTCATTAGGTGACAGGTGTTTTAGTTCATTTATTACCTAAGCTTTCCGAGACGAGCATGTGTTATCACGTGATTGAGAAGAATTAGACTAAGATGGTGTACATTGTCTCCACTGAGGCACTGAGTCTCGTGAGTCTTGGCGACTCCTCCTTCTCGACAAAGGTTCATTATCACTGTCTTCCCATTCAGAAGAATCACGATGTCGACGCATCACCTCCAATGTTCTTGGCACATCTCTAGGTAAATCTGATGTCTGCAAATTATCCTCACCTTCTTCTTCATCCGTAACGACTGCTGGATCTGGTGGTATAATGACAACATCATACTCGTTGTCATCTTCTTCTTCCGCTATAGCGTTAACAGCTTCTTCGAGGGCAAGAAAATTATTTGAAGCTCGAAAGAGAGCCATTTTATCATAGAACTGCAAATATAGAAATCATAGGATTTCTCAATATCACTTGTGTCCACTGTACTAAAAAAACGACAGGTACCTAAACTGCTCCATAAATGTAATGAATGATGATAAAATACAATTGACTATTTAATATACGTTTATGTATTATCTTATCAATTAACATGAAATAATTTAAAAATGTTTTAGGAAATAAATAAATATACAATATAACTGCACTTACCTCTTCCTGAAAAAACAATCGACCGAAAAATTTCACAAAATGGTAGCATTAGAGTGTCAATTCTTAATACTTTGCATACAATATTTTAAATAGTGCCTTCTATTAGTGATTCCTATAGGTACTTTATCGATAAATACAATAGGATACTTGAAATGAGGTTTTAAACTGGTGTCGTTTATTTAGTACAGAGGGCGCAAATGGGTTAAGAGAATTCGGCAAAAAAATCTTCTAGGTATCACGTTAAAAAGCTGCCGGCGTTTGCGAGTCGACGGATTCGCTCGTTCCCTTTTAAACAATCATTGAAACAAGCAAGGAATATCAGCCATGTAAATTTCTATATCTTCCATATCTTCTTGGTAGATAGAGTAAGGAAAAAAAGTGTCGAATGAGCAGCACGCCAGAACTCATGCTCATGTAGAATGTTGGCTGTATCTGCACATTATGTGCACAATTCTTACTTTTAATTCATAGGTGCCATAATATGTGCCACATATCGTCTTCAGTGATGACATATGGCACCGAGACGTGGTCCTTAATTGTGGCCTTTATGGACAAGCTCAGAGTCGCTCAACGAGCGACGATGGAGAGAGCTATGCTCTGAGTTTCTTTGCGCGATAAAATCCGGAACGTGGATATTCGCCAAAGAACCAAAGTCACCGACACCAAAAACACCGATAGCTCTCAAAATTTGCATGTTGAAGAGACAATGGGTGGGCCACATTGCTCGACAAACTGTTAACCGATGGGGAAGAAAGGTTTTCGAGTGGTTACCACATTATACGGAAGATGAAGAGTTGGTAGGCCCCCCCCACTAGGTGGACTGACAACATCCTAAAAGTCGCGAGTCGAAAGGGCTAATAGCCGTTCTTTGTGGCATTCTATGGGGGAGGCCTTTGTTCAACAGTCGACGTCTTCCGGGTGACTTCATAGGTGACGGATTTACTGAGTCGACATAGATAGAGTGTTCATGATCCAAAAACTTATTTTTTTTATGAAACTTTATTTAAGAAACGTGGTGATGTGTTTACTCGTCAAAAAAGGACAAAGTTCACCAATCTATTATATGAACCATGTGCTAAGAAGGACTTACATAAAAAAAATATTTACAATATGTGTTTATCTATTTATAACTGTCTACCTAACGACATCAAAATATTGGATGGTAACAAATTTAAAAGATCTTTGACTCACTGGCTTCTTATAAACTGCTTTTATAGTGTTAAAGAATTTAAAGACTTTTGTAAAATGTAATATTGACTGAATTAATACAACAAAAATTTGCACGTCTGCTTGCAGACTAAATACATTGTACCTTAACAATTAATATAAGATCTTATGTAGCATGTATTTTAGTAAATAAATTATTTGATTTGATTTGATACCTTTGAGAATGACTCACACATGAAGCGTTCGTTTTTTGGACCCCCTAGAATATGTTACCAATCTCTCTGATAGTGCACTATATTTGCAGGCGCCCGCACAATACATCAGATACACGCCCGCGCAGCAAGGCAACGCTTTCAACTCCGGCGCTAAGCAGAGAGTGATCAGGTCAGTGAAATTATCCTTAAGCCGGATTTTTCAATCACACTACACTATTTATCTAAAAATTAAAACACTATAGAAAAAAAAAATAAGAAAATATTAATTAAAATTTAAAAAATCAATAAAAATATATCTTGTGTCCCCTAATTTTCCTGTTAAGTCGGCGTGACGTCATAAACGCCACTTAGACAAACCGGAAGAGTTTTCGACGCGTTTCGGTCCTACATGAAGCTTCCTCAGGAGGTCCTGACGCTTCTAGCGCACGATCGAGAGAACTCTATTTATTCGATCAAATCCATGTTTCTGTAAAATATTTGTTATTGTTATACAGGGCGTCCCACGGCGATGCCACATGGAGGGACCTTGAATATTGTAGTTGGAACATTTTACTGAAAGAAGACATTATTTTAATTTAAAAAATAATTTAAACTGCATTCATAGATATTTCAATAATTACATGGTTGAACCGGGAATCGAACCCGTTACACGGGAAAAAAAATTTTTATCATACCGATCAAAAGATTCATCTTAAGGATTGTTTTTGCTAAATAACAGTGTCAGAAATAAAAGGAATACCATATAAAGCAAAAAATTATCCTTATGATTAAAATCTTTCGATCCGTATGATAAAACTACATGTACATTTTTCTCGTGTAACGGGTTCGATTCCTGGTTCAATCATGTAATTATTTAAATATCTATGAATGCAGCTTAAATTGTTTTTAAAATTAAAATGATGTCTTCTTTCAGTAAAATGTTCCAACTACAATATTCATGGTTCTTTCCCTCCATGTGGCATCGCCGTGGGACGCCCTGTATCTGGATTTCCGCAAAGTACCGCCTGAATCAATTTATTAAAACATAGTATATTGAAAATGAACATCAATTTTCATTTCCTCGTGCACATGTTGTTAATTTTAGTTTGTCTTCATTATAGTTTATTTCCTGAAAGTTTTAAAAACTTCCACTGTGGGGTTCCGCTCTAGAATTGCACCACTCTCCCCATATTTTTCTGTGGCAGGTGTAAGAGGAAGGGCAAAATATCTAAAGTTGGGTGGCAGCACCTTCTGAAATCTGATGCCATCTTTAACTGCGATCCTCAAGACGCCTGCCAAGCGTGGAGTTTTTTTTATGCTTGATAGGTTAGCCTTTGTCCACTATCTCACCTGATGGTAAGTGAAGATGTGGTCGAAGATGTTGTTCAGGCTATCCTAGAATTAGATAATGGTAACCTCCCCTCAATGAGAGAGAATTCATTCAATAGCATGTTATGGCTTTTGAATGAAATGCATATATAAATCACTCGCGTTGGGGATCGAAAACATCTCACGGTTTTCGAGCTTATCAGATGCTCATCATCAGGGCGATCCCCAGTTAGGGTTCCGTACTAGAAAACCCTATTACTGCCTACCTGCGCTGTCCGTCCGTCTTTTAAAGTATGAATCTTCAAAGTGTCCATTTACAACCTCTATGTGTAATAACTAGTATATTTCAGAATGGTAGAAGCGCAAGTGGATCCAATGGAGCCCCCACGTTTCCAAATAAACAAGAAGATCCCGCGCGCGGCGCCCTCCCCCCCCGCGCCCGTGCTGCACTCCCCCCCGCGGCGCGTCTCCGTCAAACAGCAGCGCGACTGGAAGGTACCGCCCTGTGTCAGTCACTGGAAGAACGCTAAAGGTGATATCACCATTACTTCGACTTTTCCTTTGAGCCCTTGGACTATGCTAGACCATTCCATAACAGTTAAATTCCAAACAAAAGTGGCGCTTAATTTTTTTTAAGAAACTTTGTACAAACTTTGGTTCATGGTGACCAGAGCTCATCGTATTTTCCAAACCTTATCAGAGCGCTTGGTCGATGCGACACGTGATCAAAATGCTGGCACATATTTGGCTCGACGAATAAGCATTGCAATTCAACGGGGCAATGCTGCCAGCATGCTGAGCACACTGCCAACTGGTACTGGGCTGGAGCATTTGGACTGCCTGTGAATCTGCTATGACTTATAGGTTGTCTAAATGCTTTTATTTTAGTGTTGTATATAGTTCGTACTATTTTGTTACTAAAGGCATACCGCCGCTTAAAAAAAAACCTGGTATTTCTTAATATGATTAAAAACACTATCGGATGCGAAAATCTTATTTAAAAATGTTTACAGTACAAAATTTCTCACCTTGATTGAGAATCCAACCCATGAGTTGGATTGGTCCCTCGATTTTACTCAATGGGTGTAACAATCTACATTACCTAATAAACATTTTTAGTATCTTTTTTTTTTAACAGAATAAGAATGACTACCTGATGTTAAGTCTCTTTTCCTGTAATTTATCATATCATAATTTTTATTACTTTACTTGATGTGAATATTCAAAGTCTTCACTAATTTTTGCACTAAAAATGTTTGTTAGGACTATCAGAAGTCAACTTGAAGAGGTTGTTAGCATTTTTCCAATGACCCTGTATTATTGTATTGTAGCAGTACATTTCGAAAGAGATATAAAATACATCTCTAAGGGCTTAACATAACATTATGTACATTCCCTATTTCACACCTACTTCATTCACAAAAAAGAGTCATTCGAAAATATTCTGTAGTACAAAAGATATAAATATCGAGCCCGAAATCCGCCTCACGTGATTACTCATAACATGGCAAGCAGGTGTGGACCGATCACTCCTTCCACTATGTTCAAAGATTTAGGAGTTAACCTCAAAAGTTAGTGACAAGAAATATACTTAGGCCCACTTGCAGAGGATACGGAGTTAAATTCTTAAACCCAGAGTTAATTAACTTAGAGTTAATAAGTTATAAATTTAACCCTAATATTGTGTTGCGTCATCAAAAATTAACACAGAGTTAGCTAACCCTTGGCTAACTCGACAATTTATATTTTACGCTGGCAATTTTTGGATGTCAATCTCCGCCATATTGTTATGTTATTAACCGATAAAATATGGATGAGCGAACGAGTGAACAACAACATATACCCATCTCTTTTACTCTAGTACACTTGGTATAAGACTATCGCACGTGTTTTAATGTCTAAATGACATTCTGTTTAGATCGCTTCATATTTACATCATTCATTCAAAACTTCAATCCGTCTTCGAGTCTTCCGTGTTGATTTGTTGTGAAATCTCTGTTATTCTTTTAATCAACATAAAATGGAAAAAAAACAACGTTTACGTGCCCCGAATTTTACATGTAGCGACAATTTGCTTCTGTGTGATATAATAAATAAGTACAAACACATTATAGAAAGTAAAAAAACTGATGGAGCTAACCTCCTACATAAACAAAGAGCTTGGGTAGAGGTGGCGAAAGAATTTAATTCCATAAACACTAGCTATTCCCGTACGCTAGAAAGCTTACAGCAAAATTATAAAAACTTAAAGAAAAAAACAAAGAAACATGCATCCAATGCCAAAATGGATATTCCAGGTATGTAACTTTTCTGTAAATTAAGTATCTATTTACGTTCCCCGCGCGAGGTAACTTATATTTCCTCTGAATTTGATATGCATATGTATCTTAGTCTACCTCTATGTAAAATTCATTGAAATTGGTTCAAAATTAATTACTAACATATAGTAAAACACACACAATAGAAAGCTATTGTCATTTTGTTATCAGCTAACTCAAATGGCAAGAGACAACTAACATATTCAATTTTTTTTTCAGTTGACAGAGCTACCCTTGTAGAAAATATAGAGGTGCATGGCACTTCTTCCGAGGGCTGGAAGAATGTTGCAGATAGCACAGGTGCATCGGCAGAAGTTTGCAAAGAAATATTTACTGCTCCGAGCAAGCAAACAAATATAGAGGAAAATCAATTTAAAAAGAATATAATGGGTACTGGTGTGTACTATAAACTGTATATAATTATTATAATATTACTTTGTGTGACAATGAATGATGGCTTCATTGTGTGATGATTGACTGTTTTATTTACCAGGCGGAGGACCACCACCAAAGTGTGACGATGACCCATTATTAGAAAAAGTCAGGAGCTTAGTTGGACCTACCATTGACGGAATATATACAATTTATGATGGTGACAGCGACCTAATGGCATCTCAGAATGTCATACCGATCGAACATAAAAATATGGAGGATTCGAATTTATTTAATACAGGCATCTGGCAGTCTGTTCTCATCCTTTTTGCTAATTTTACACATAATCTGGTATTGAAATAAAAAAATAAAATAAATGTATCATATTTATTTTTCAGATGAAGAGCCAACTCAACAAACTAACCTAGAGGATGAAACAAGCAAGTTGGATTATTTTACAAATGATAGGGCTAATTTAAAAAAAACTCCCCATCGTTTATTAACTCGTGAGTGCAAAACAGTTTATACAGTAACAGTTTATTTTATTGCTGGTCTCGCACAGCAATGCTCCACACATTTTATTAGTAAATGAATATTGTGTGGATGTGTTCAGTTTTGTGTCGTATGAAAATAACCTAGACTCCAAAGTTAAATGATAGTTAATATTATTAAACAATTTCAGGAAAACGGCAATTAGAACAACACGGTTCAGTTAAACAAACAGTTGCTGAAAAATTTAAGACGCTGGCAACTGAAAAGATGGAGTTGGTGGCCTTACAAAAGGAGCTACTGGCTATTCAAATTGCTGAAGAAAAAGAAAAACAAGAGCATAACCGCTTATTAAGAGTAATGGAGATTGAAGAAACAAAAAAGAAGTATGAGCATAATGAAGTACTTAGAAAATTAGAATTAGAAAAATTATCATGTTAAATAAAAAACATGCAATTGTTAATTGTACTTTTATTAATTTAATTGTCCAAAATATTGTTCAACTAATACTTGACGAGCAAGGTTTCCTGGTGAGAGTCTGGCTGAATTATTAGAAGTCTGTAGTTCATGTCCCTCATCAGCTCTATCCACTATGGGTGGATACTCTGGATCAATGCCTGGCTCTGGATCATTCTGCTGACATGCAATATTATGCAGAACACAAGTAGCAATGATAATTCCAGGTATCCTGCTAAGGTGCACTTGAATTCCTCTAGATAACATTGGGAACCTCCTTTTCCAGATTCCAAAAGTGCGTTCAATTATGTTTCTGGTCCTGATCTGTGACACATTATATAAAGATTGATTTGGCGAGTTCACAGTTGCTAATGGTGTCATCATAAATGTAGTTTGTCCATATCCACTATCACCAAGTAAACAATAGTCTCCATATGTCCCCTGCAGAAAATGTCTGCGCTGATTACTATTGTCCCAGATATGAGAATCGTGAGCTGATCCATGCCATCTTGCAACAACATCAGTGAACATCAAATCTGCCGAACAGATTGCTTGTGTATTTATAGAAAAATAACCTTTTTGTTTCGATATATTTCTGCAGTGTCTCCTCCTGAAACAAATCATGTGTATGTATAGTATAAATAGTAAGGTATGTGTACCTTGTTTTTTAACTTGCAATGGATATACACACCTGGTGATTTCATCCGTACATGGGTGCAGTCTATAGCTCCAATGACACGTGGAAAGCGAGCAATTTGATAAAATTTTATTGCAGCTTGCCTCTGCTCTTCTTCATTAGTAGGCATAAATATAATGTCTGGATACAACCGGGCTATGGCATCAGTCACCTTGTGGATTGTTCTGCATGCTGTTGACTCATGGACACCAATGAAGTCTCCACATGTCAAAAGTTGACTCCCAGTTGCATAAAATCGTAATGTGCACAATAACTGGTTCATAGGTGATAGGGCCCCACTGAAAATATTAAATTAATTTAAAATAGTTAAGTACTGGGTACTTCTAGCATGTGCACAATAACTTGAGAACTAAGGTTTTAGTACTGTCACAAATACTTGACTAATACGCTGACACTGTATCATAGGAATATATTGAAAACAAAACATAAGTTGGTATTAGCTTACTTACCTGTGTGTGCACTGTAACCTGTGTTTAATTTTATTCAATAAAAACATTACACTTTCTTTTTGGAGTCGAAATCTTCTATGAAATGCTTTATCTCTTTGTGAGTTGTAATGATCAGTCCGTTCTGCAATTCTTCTATCATAAAAATCTGAACTAATATATTCAATAAACTCTTCATCGTCATCAGAAAACAATAATTCATTTAGCATTGTTTATTCACAGTCACACAAAACCAATTTTTTTAAAGATTTATCTATTTTTCAGTTTAATCTCAGATCGTGTTATATTAAAGGATCTCGTCAAACTCAACTTCACAATGAATTTTGACATTATTGATAGAGGGTTAGCATCTTAACCCTCCAATTTTGGTGGGTTAAATATTTACAGGATTAACTCAAGGTTAGCTCCTAACTCTTGGTGGCGCAAGACAATTTATCAGTTTAACCTCGGATGAGCAGTTAACTCCGGGTTAAAAAGATAACCCAAGCTTCTGCAAGTGGCCCTTAGTATTCTTAAAAATAAGGAAATGATATAAGAAATCAGTTGCGATGTATCCATCGGCTTCTCAAGACTCGCTCAATGCTGTTGATCCATAGTCTTAATGAACATCACTCTCCCCAGGTTACACCATCCCTCTGGACAAGCGTCTTGCCGCCGACGGTCGAGGTCTTCAACAGGTCCACATTAATGAGAACTTCTCCAAGCTTGCTGAGGCTCTGTACATAGCTGATAGGAAGGCCAGAGAAGCGGTAGAAGCCAGAGCCCAACTAGAAAGGAGATTAGCGCAGAGGGAGAAAGAGAAGAAGGAAGAGCATTTGAGGATGTTGGCGCAGCGAGCGAGAGATCACAGGGCTGGTACGTTTAGTTCCATTCATTAATAAGGACTTTTTCAATCAGGGTGAGGGCCTTTTCATAGCTGGCAGGTAAGCCAAAAATGTGGTGGGTGGAAGCCACAGTTTTACAATGAAGAGATTGGCTCTGAGAGACAAAGAGAAGATAGCGTATTTATAAGATAGTATTTGAAGATGTTGGTGCAGTGGTTGAGGCATCTGCTGGAGAATTTAGTTTAAAATCAACTGTAAATGCTGGCTGATTATCTCCATTATTTACACCGTGAGTTATCTATTGAATTAATACTGCAAATAATGTATCTGTCAATATATCCATGGGTGAAGAGGAGCATCCAATCCTCAAAGACTGTTCTCCATACACATCATAGATAATGATAACAAACAAATTTTATTCATAAATGTCCGAATTTGGGTACATGTAATGTTATCAGATTAAACTTTTACGTAATATTACATCCTTTGCAATATATGGTGAAAGGTATATTACAAGGTATAAAGGTCTGTTATAATTACTTATACCAATATAAGTTGTGTGTGCCTCAAATCGCATTACTTAATCATACCATTCCCTATTTATTTCCATGGATGGCGAGACATACCGCGACTGCAACAACGTTCCCTAACAGAAATTGAAATATCACATATTAAAACATTTTGTTTTTACGTTCAATAAACATGAGAATTCATTTTCGTAGTCTACATTGCTCTACTTAGGGCCCGTTTCAGAATGTTCGAGTAAGTTCCGGTTTTACTACCCAGATCATATTTAATTAAATGTAAGTATAGATGAAGCGAAAGAGATATTTAAGGATCGTACCAAGTGGAAATCTGTGGTCTATGCCTACCCCTACGGGAAAGAGGCGTGATTTTATGTATGTATGTATCATATTTAATAAATAAAACACTATCTTTGCGTTTCACAGTCATCGGTTTAGCCTATTGCATTGGTTAAAAAGCTTGAAACGCCCTGCATGTTAACTGTAATTTTTATGATTCAGTTATTTTATGTGTTGCATAGCAACCCGAAACTTTATTAGGATATTCTGAAACGGGCCCTTAATGTAATAGCTTGATTATCCACTGCTGTACATAGGTTTCCCCATTAAGGAGGAATTTGCCATCGCAGTTTCAAGATATCAGTTCCTCAGAAGGCGCTCGTGCCCACCTTCCTGTATTGTACCTTTAGACGCCTCTTACGACACCCACAGGTGGCAATAGGGGGGTGACATAGCCACTTCACAGAAAACTACTTGATTTGAATGTATTCAAGGCAATAGTGAATAGATATATAGATAAGTTATAAGACCACATTTATTGCATCCATGCATCATTGTCCAGTGCTGTATCATTATCAGGATAATTCAACCAACTCAATGCTTCTTACCATTTTTTTTACTTTTTATTGCTGATAGGTAAGCCTTTGACCACAATCTCACGTGATGCTAAGTGATGATGTGATCGAAGGTGTTAACAGGCTTGACCTAGAATGACTGGCTCTCAAGAACAGCTGCCGGAACACACCGTTAGGTGCTTGGCGACAGATTTTCAACTTGAGGGTGGTCGCTAGCCAGGCGGGCATTCGCAAAAATGCCCTTCCACCATGCGGTGAAGCTCAAGCCCGCGGCGGGATTTGAACCATGGACCTTCTGCGCGGCAGTCCATAGCCAAAGCCACTGAGCTATCACTGCTTCAAATGTTTTTATAAAACCTGTTACTACAACCATCTTACAGTGTCATCTGTTCCTCAGGTATCCGGTTACCCGATGAGGATGGACAAAGCAATGAGATAGACGAGAGTGGCCTCACAGCAGCTGAACGTGACAAGCTACGAGCAGAGAGACATAAAGAGAGGCAACGAGACAGGAATATAGCTAGGGCTGCACCAGACAAGAGGTAACTGTATCGTATTTATACTTTTTTTTTATTGCCGATATACTAGCCTTTGACCACTATCTCACCTGATGGTAAGTGATGGTGTGGTCGAAGATGTTGTTCAGGCTAGCCTAGAATGACTGGCTCTCAAGGATAGCTGCCGGAACACACCGTTAGGTGCTTGGCGACAGTTTTTAACTTGAGGGTGGTAGCTAGCCAGGCGGGCATTCGCAAAATGCCCTACCACCATGCTATAACGACTGCCATTCTAAGACAACAACCGGGACCGACGGCTTAACGTGCCCTCCGAAGCACGGAAGCGCTCAGTAGTATGTCACCACCGGTCACCCATCCAAGTCATGAAAATATATATATTATGCTCTATAGGTTTACCTTTGACCACTATCTCACCTGATGGTAAGTGATGATGAGGTCGAAGATGTTGTTCAGGCTAACCTAGAATTTATAGAATAGAATATATTTTATATAATGGATATGGTTTGTTTTGAGAGAACAATTATTACGTTTTTCTGACAAAGAAATTTTCAGTAGCAGTCCAGAGTTTAGAATTGTGTCCGGTAGATGGCAACAGGCCCGCCCGAAATTACACAGGTCCAAAACATGTCTGGGGAAATGTTTATATGTAATGGAAGCTAAAGAAATAAATTTAACCCACTTCTAAATTATTGTATCATAAATCATAATGAAACATGACAATTGTGTTTAGTTCTGATGAAAATACTATATTAGGTAACCATATAATAATGTTACCCATGATTTGTTACTAATCCATTGAGTTTGACATAACTAATGTATAAAGGGAGGGGTTCATACAAAGGACAAACTTTGTAAATGTCAGTTGATCGATTAATTACGCCTAAGCAAGTTACATATTACTTTATTGGATTGTCCACTGCTGAACATAGCTTCCTCCACTAAGAGGTGTTCTGCTATAATCCTCAGACTTGGCAGGCGTCTTGGGGATCGCAGTGTACGACGGCAGTTCTTCTGAAGGTGCTGCCGCTCACCTTCTAGTACACTAAAAATAATGTTTTTCCTTCGTCGCCTGTTGTGACTCGAGGGTCGCAATTCTGGCCACCCAACGTGGTGGCTTATTGTGTCTTTAGGTTTTCTACATGTGATGTTTTTTTTTTTTTTTTTTATGCCTGATAGGTTAGCCTTTGACCACTATCTCACCTGATGGTAAATGATGATGTGGTCGAAGATGTTGTACAGGCTAACCTAGAATTACTGGCGCTCAAGGACAGCTGCCGGAACACACCGTTAGGTGCTTGGCGACAGATTTTCAACTTGAGGGTGGTAGCTAGCCAGGCGGGCATTCGCAAAGTGCCCTACCACCATGCTGTAACGACTGCCATCCTAAGACAACAACCGGGACCGACGGCTTAACGTGCCCTCCGAAGCACGGAAGCGCTCAGTAGTAATGTCACCAGCGGTCACCCATCCAACTCCTGACCGCGGCGGACGTTGCTTAACTTTGCTGATCGATTCAGAATGGCCAAGCAAACTTCGCTACGAGCGCTTCAAAATGTTACTGTTACATAAATGTTTGTTACTATGCCAGCCAGATAGTCCACTGCTGAATACAGCCTCCCCCATTCTGGGGGAATTTGCCATAAATTGATACAATAACTAAAACAGCGGTGTATCATAGACAATGCCATAACATGTGCATAAAAGTATACAATTCTAGGTTAGCCTGAACAACATCTTCCTCATCACCATCAGGTGAGATAGTGGTCAAAAGTTAAATAATAAGGCATAAAAAAAAAATACAATGTCCTATCCGAACACTTCAGAAAATTAGAACTAAGCTTGTATAAACGAGAATTTTTAAAGTGACTTCACACACATGTATATTTTATTCAATAAATGCTTTAATTAAATGACATAATATGTATGTGGCTAATGATAATAATGATGAAATTTAATATTGTTCTAAATTAATGTTTGCATGCCACAGTTTGGCAAAATGTACATGGCAAACTTTGCAAAATCATTACAAAATGTACCTATATTTTATGCGAATAAAAAATATTCTATTCCATAATCCCCACACTTGGCAGGCGGCTTGAGAATCGCAGTGTGAGATATCAGTTCCTCAGAGAGTGCTGCTGCCCACCTTCGGGTGTGTTACCCTTAGTCGCCGTTTACAAGACCCAATTGTAGATATGGGTGGGTGACATTCTAGCCCGGTACCCCACGAGTGATGTTACCTAATTCAAACGAACATCTTATTCTAGATCGAAGTTGGTGAACCGCGAGCGTGATATATCAGAACAGATAGCCCTGGGCATGCCTGCCAAGGCCAATGCAGGCGGAGAGGCTATGTTTGATCAAAGACTCTTCAATACCAGTAAAGGAATGGATAGCGGTGAGTTGTTCTTACATCTTTTTAAATTTTTCAGAACCAGTGAAATTATAGGCACATGAGACTTAACAACTATGTCTCAAGGTGACGGGCGCAGTGCAATTCGTCACTTGTGATGAAATGCATCTGTTATAGGCAGATGTAACCGCTTAACATCAGGCGGGCCTCGAGCTTGTTCCGTCACAATAAAAAAAAAAAGTTTTTTAGCTTTTGAATCTCAACTGATGGTAAGTGATGATGTGTTAGACATTCAAAATAGTAAACAGGCATAACTTACAATCACTGGCTCTCCAAAAAACTATAGCCAATATGTGTAATTCACACATTCATTAATATTAATAATTCATTAATACAATTTCAGTAACTTAAAATTATAAAAAATTCTCTAAATTATGGGTACACCTTATTCTGTTTACGCTAAAATCAAAATTTGTATAACGATTGCAAATGAAAGTGCTTAAAGTTCAATTTGTTCAAATGTGGGTATGTTAGTAAGTTTAGTCTTCATGTTATTTGGTTGGTCTCTAAACTGATGAAATATTACCTACAATTTAATAGAAAAATCCTTTTATTTGGACTGGACATTTTATTTATTACGTGAGTAGTTTAGTTATATTATTATAAATAAATTTGAGTATTTTTTATATTTAATTGTGACCGAACAACCATTAGGCTCACCTGATGTTAAGTAGACTTACCTCTGCCTATAGCTGACGAATTTCGTCACAAGTGTCGAATTGCACTGAGCCCGTTGCCCTGAGACTGCAGTTGTTAACCCTCATGTGCCTGTAATTTTACTGGCTCTCAAGAACTGCTGCCGGAACACACTGTTAGGTGCTTAGTGACAGATTTTCTACTTGAGGGTGGTAGCTAACCAGGCGAGTATTCTGACCTGCGGCACGGCAGTCCGTAGCCATCATCGCTCTTTTAGAATTGACACCATAATATGTATGAAATATATTGAATTGTGTATAGTTTTGATTTTATATATATTTTTTTATTTATTGTTTATTAGGTTATGGTGATGACGAAGCTTACACAGTGTACGACAAGCCGTGGAGGAACCAAGACACAGTGGGAGCCCACATATACCGTCCCACCAGGAACCACGACCGGGATAACTATGGAGACCTCGACTCGCTTGCCAACAACAGGAGGTAACTAACCGTTTTGTGATATACCTGTTCGGAAAATATCTTATAATTCTAAATATGATTACAAGCACTATTGCGTGCTAAGCAAAAATCATATTTTACAAATTATTGGAGCACGAATTTTTTTTCCCGGCCTGGGCATGAAAGTGTAGAAGGGTAGCGACATCATTCCGAGAGTTAAGCTTTTGAAAAAGCACTTCTTTCGATCAGATGAAGTCTAGTAGTCTAGTTGATGGCCGCGCACCGTCCCCTATGACGTATATAAAGAAACACAATTAGAGTACGAAATTTCGGCTAGAGATAGCGTGCCCAGGTGGTCGAGTGGTTTAGGCATCCGGCGCGAAATCGGAGGACGCGGGTTCCTTTCCCGCTCGGTGCACAACACTTTGTGCTCCAATAATTTGTTTTATAATTTATTTTAAATAAGGCAGAATGTCACTACGTTTTTAAAACTATGAAGGAGGTAAATTTTTATAAAAATCCTTTAATATCCATTGTTGGGTAAAATAGTATGTAACCTAAATGCTTACCGATTGCTTGTACTAAATACTTGTGTTTCAAGAAAGAAATTAATTAACAATTAACACTAAAAAAATTAAAATATTTAACAAATTGTGTTAAAACAAATAAGCATTAAAAGATATTATAAGTGTTACAATTCAACAGGGCAATGCTGCCAGAATGCTCTGGCAGCATTGTGGTAGTGGGCATCTGGTAGTGGGCTGGAGCATTTGGACTGCCTGTGAGTCTGCAATGACTTATAGGTTGTCTAAATGCTTTCGTTGTAGTAGCTGTGGTGTTGTATATAGTTCTTAGTTTTTTGTTAATAAGGGCATACTGCCAATAAATAAAAAAACTATATTTATTATATTAATAAACATACTATCACTAAATGATAATATTAAAACAAATTATATAAGCTTTACTTACAAAAACATTGAACTTCCTCGCAATTAAAGTGATAAGCTGAGTGTATAACTTGTGCATAAAACCCATTTTAGCCTCGATTTAAATATCTTTTTTTTTATTTTATTTTTTTATGCTTGATAGGTTAGCCTTTGACCACTATCTCACCTGACGGTAAGTGATGATGTGGTCGAAGATGTTGTTCAGGCTAACCTAGAATTACTGGCTCTCAAGGACAGCTGCTGGAACACACCGTTAGGAGCTTGGCGACAGATTTGCAACTTGAGGGTGGTAGCTAGCCAGGCGCGCATTTGCAAAGTGCCCTACCACCATGCTGTAACGACTGCCATCCTAAAACAACAACCGGGACCGACGGCTTAACGTGCCCTCCGAAGTACGGAAGCGCTCAGTAGTAATGTCACCAGCGGCCACCCATCCAACTCATGACCGCGGCGGACGTTGCTTAACTTTGCTGATCGGTTCAGAATGGCCAAGCAAACTTCGCTACAAGCGCTTCAAATATCTCGACTAGTTTTTTGTATAATGTTGTCTTAGGTTTTCGCAATTATTGCACATATTCATTAAACAACTTTAAACGGTCCAAATCGCGTCAATTGGCGTTATTTTTGTCCCAACGTTTCAAATACTTTGCAGTGATCGTGTTAACGGGGTGACAGCAAAACAAAAATTATGTTAAATATACACGATTTATACCGTTTATAGTACATTGTTCACCGAGAGGAGAAAGTGACCGATTACCGTCGAGGGTGTCGTTTGAAGCCCGAGCCGTAGGCGAGGGCTTTAAAACACCCGAGATCGGGAATCGCACTTTCTCTCGAGTGATACATAGTGCTTTACCTACACCTACCTTTTATTTTACTTTTCTACGAAAACTGAATCCTCAAACAACACACAAATTGAAAATGGCGCCAATGGCGTCTGCAATTTTCACATGTTCTTTTTTCAAATTGTTTGACACCATCCAACACATAGCTAGTGGCCAGTGTCATTTTGCGAACTTGGAGATAAAAACTCACTGTAAAAACTTTTTGGCTTTTGATATTTAGGTTACCAGCGCATAGTCTTACCCAAAATTAAAAAAGAAAAACCACGTAAGAAATGGATTTTCATACACTTTACTCTCCCGCTCAGATGCGTTTTCTCCCCGCATATTTGTTCGATATGCAATGACGTACTTTCTACCGTAAATTTGATAAAATATCAAGGTACTTTCCGAGCAGGTGTAGTATAAAGGATATTTATTTACTTACTATCGGTTTCGTATAATAAACTATTTCTGCCAAATGTATGTTAAAAATAATGAATTTTCTATTCAATTTTTGTATTGTATTGTAGATTCGTGGCGGACAAGGAGTTCGCAGGGACAAGCAGCGGAGCCCCCCGCGCGGGCCCCGTGCAGTTCGAGAAGGCGGCCGACAAACGGAACCACTCCGCCAGGGATGAACCCGTTAGTAACGACTATATTACTCATCTTATTGGTAGTGCCGATAAACTGGTGCGTTTCATTTATTTCAAATTCATTTTGTATAATGTTTCTAAATATGAATACAAGCACTACCCGCGTGTTAAGCGAAAATCATGTTTTACAAATTATTGGAGCACAAAATGTTATGCCCCGGGCGGTAATCGAATCCGCGTCTGAAATTGTCTGACGGGAACCTAGGTGAGGCAAGACTGACTCGCATTTGGTTATATTTTTATCCTATACTATAAATGAACAAACATTTTGATTGTGGTTTTTTTGGGTTCGATCCCCAGACGGGGCAAATTATTGCGTTTTCACGACAAAGAAATTTCTAGTAACAGTCCCGAGTCTGGAACTGTTCCTGGTAGGTGGCAACAGCCTCGACTCATATTACACGTCACCATTGTGGTTGTTTAGGCGCCACTGCCTATACCTTTCGGGGAAGACATGCATGACACAGTTTTTTTTGTGTGTTTTTGACGGAATAAGCGTGAGAACCACCTGATGTCAAGTCTCTTGTGGCTGTAATGTATTATTTTAATATTTTTCATTACTTTGCTCGATGTAAATATTCAAAACTCTATTCAAAGAGAGCACGGCGCCGTCCAGTGTTGCCACGGTGGGCGCTCTTGGCTCGGAATAGGCGTTGCCTTTTACTACGAGGCACAAAATATAAAACAATACGTTTTACTAGTACTGTCTGAAACTCTAGAGGTTGTTAGCATTATACCAATATATATATCTAATGTGAAATGTAAAATGTGTTGTCGTCCAGTCCCGCAGCAGCCAGCCGGAGGCGGACGATCCGTTCGGGCTGGACCAGTTCCTGTCGGAGGCGAAGCGCGCAGACAAGTCCTCCAGGAAGCGGGACCACGAGACCAGGCACGCGCACACACACTCCAACAAGAAACGCAGGGACTAACTAACGTACATGTATGTACTCTCATACAACTATTGTGCAGAGTTACACCTCGTGTGGTGCCGGGCTAGAATGTCACCCAATTGCTACCTGTGGGTGTCGTAAGAGGTGACTAATGGTAAAATACCAAAAGGAAGGTCTATACATACGCCTGTCAAGCGTTAGGATTATGGCGAACCCCCCTCAAAGGGGGAGTCTGTGTTCATCAGTGGACAATCCGACTGATACAGTACATTTGCTAAGGATTTTTCAATGTCATATGTGGGAAACAAACATACCTAAAAATCTTATATTAATAATTGAGAGGGAATTATATAGGGAAGAGAATTATTAACAATACTAAAATCAAAAATCATTTTTTTTTGTGTCCATATCTTGGCCTTATCACGCCCAAACTATTGAATGAATTCAAATTAAACTTGGCACGATTAGAGTTACAGGACACTTTTTACTCTTAAATTCAGCATGGTTCCCTTGGGAGAGGGGAAGAAAATCAAAATGAATACTGTACTTAGCCGTGCTGTATTGTCCACTGATGAGCATAGCCTCTACCATGTACGCCTTTAGAGGAGAAGACTGTTTCCCACAATTCCCACACATACCTTGCATTAAAGTTGTCGATTAGTTAAGAACGACTAAGGAAGCTTTGAATACGAGCGCATCAAGAACTTATGGAACTATGTGCATAAGTGGTCAATACTACTTGTTCAGAGCAATACTATTTTAAACTCACGAATACCCCAGCAATGATAAGAGGTTACTCAAGATTGTGAACATGTATTTTTAAGATATTTAATATAAGATAATTCTTTGTTACACCGATAAAAAACAACTTTGATGAAAGTGTCAATGGAATATTGGCATTAAAGTGAAACAATATCCAGTTGATTTTACAGGTCTTTTTTTGTTCTGATTTTTATTATGATTAATTTATGAACCATCCCCAAAGTACAAGAGAATAAGTACAATATGTACAATCAACTGTGGAACTTGTGTTTTAGAAAAATATATGATTTTCTTCATATATATAGATTCTCCCCGTGGGGTGCCGGGTTAGAATTGCACCTCCCCATATCATCCCGTGGGTGTCGTAAGAGGCGACTAAGGGAAAACTACAGGAAGGTGGGCAGCAGCGCCTTCTAAAGAACTGCCAACTTATCCTACCAATTTTCAGCCTAGTGTGAAGTTTTGTAACCCCCACACCTATTTTGGTCTAATTTGACCGGACTACTATAGCTAATATTATTATAAAAACTCACATTTTGATTTTGTTGCAGTTATGGAGCTTGTTGGCGCATTGTGTTGTACATAGTATCGTAATTATTGTTAAGGGAACAATTACTGTGTGTAAAAAAGTTAATAGTTTTATTGTAAGTTTAGTTTGTCTTATATTAAACTTGTTTCCTTCAATTTTTTTTTTTAACTTAGATAAATGTATTTAGAAATTCAGAAGAGTAGCGACATCATTACTAACATACGAAGAGATGTTTCAATTTTAAAATGCACCCTCATCCATTAAGCCTGCACCGAGGCAGCGATACGTAATTGTGGCTCGTTTGATCCCATGTTGTATCTTTATTTCTTAACTTTTGAGTTATGTAGTTAATATATATTATATTTAAGGATTTATTCTATAAATCATACACTTTGGAAACACGATTACTTAGTTTCCTCGATAGAAAAAAAAACCAAAGTTATATCTAAAAAACTAAATAAATCCTTAGTACGGCGTAAATACTTCACGGAAAGTCATCAGTATTTTAATAATAAAAAAACAACGTGTTTTCTATAACGTATACACATTACATTTTTCAAATAGGTATTTGTTTTTATTATACGAGGGAAATACTTAAATTAACACACGTTCCGCCCATTTTAGTCAGAGCCGCGATGCTTTGTCCCTATCCGCTTTAGTAATTCTTCGGCCGTCGGACGGGGACTGTTGGCGTGCCTTACTGACGCACACATACGCGGCGCGCCTAAGAAGCTCGGTGCGCTCTTAAAAGTTTTTGCAGTGGTTAAATACACTTATTTGTTGAATGTAGCATTAGAGTGCAGTATATTAAAATTTGTAATTAAGCTTCATACGAGCGTCGTAGACAAATGATTTTGACTTTGCATTTAGGGGTTGAGACATTGGAGGGGTATGCATTTTAAGACTGAAAGTTTTCTAATGTTGTTCGAGTGTTTGAAAGATCACTTGTTTCGTTAAGACGAAGATCGAGAGCCAGTAATTCTAGGTTAAGCCTGTTAATACCTTCGACCACATCATCACTTACCATTAGGTGAGATTGTGGTCAAAGGCTAACCTATCAGCAATGAAAAAAAAAGATCCCCAACGCAAAATTCGCGCCTCTGCTACATGTGTTGGTAGCATGAGTGGAAATGGAAATGCGTATGCACGTATAGAGGACGCGTAGTCGATCCCCGCCCGAGGTCAAATTATGAATCATGATGAAATAATTTCGTTCAATTTTTTTTATTTTTACCTCGTAACCAGTCTCGTATTTTAGTTAGGCTCGATTTTTTCTTTAAATAAATGCTATTTCTAATATTTTCGTATCTAGTTTTAATTTTAGTTATGTTATAAATAAATGACTGTTCATAGGATAATTTAGTTTTATTTTTTCCCTAAGGGCTTGTCTGTCTTTACCCCGTATTTTGTTTATTCATTTATAGTCTTGCGAGAATAGGTATATTACAAGTAATGGTCTTATAAATAGAGTTGTCCGCTATCTTTGCTATCATTGCATGCATAAAAACTTTAAAAAATAACATTATGGAACTATTTTGACTACATTATACATATCAAATTCAAGCAAATCATCCATTAAATAGATAAAATGTACATTCGATATTAAATTATAAAACACAATAATAAATTTACTTATATTTAAATTATAACAAACATTTACTTTGCACTATTACTTATTCTACTATTGTTTATTTATAATTTTAGATAGATAATACTAGTTTGTGGATCGCTATTTTAAAAAAAATAATTTGCATATTTTTCCCGCAGCCACGCAAATTATCACAAACATACTGTCAAAAATAACTCCTGTTAAAATTCGGTGAGTTCTCAGAGTCAGTCTACTAGTATAACTGTAGTTGTGCTATCTTCACACAACTCTTGAGGAGGTAATGATAGTGGACTGTATGAGTTGAGTACTGTGTCTAAGTGAGGAATTGATCTTCGATCCCTGCAAGCTAAAGAGACTCCATATTGAAGTATGGAGACCCCACCAACCTTTTATCCATCGCAGATTAGGCACAGCTGTTCCGCGCAGTCGGTATCACAGAATTCAAAGTCTCTTCTTGCAGCACTCAACACTAGGTATTATTGCCTAGATATGAAAAGCGATTCCCAGGGGCACAGCACAGCAAGTGAAAATAGTTTAATCGGAGGAATACCGGCATGTTTAAGCACGTATACTCGGCGCGGGTCGCAAAGTGTGTCCACTACCGTTCGACGGCAGTAGAATAGGATTGATGGAGCTATTTTTCCATCTACCCTCCTAATCACTTACAAGGACCGAACAGTAGTGTTGGACTTTATTTCGTGGTACGAAATTTTTAGGTACTCTGTCATAACATATTGTGGTGGTTACGTCTTGTTCGATCAGCAGCAATTTTACTTTGTTGTCTTCTGGTTTGAGTGTAAAAGACAGACCTGGTGAAAGGAGTGTTGCATTATTAATTGTATAATTTTGATTTACATTGTGCCTGAATATACCAGTGTATGCGCAGACGCGGTCGGGAGCGCACGTACTCCATGACGAAGCGACTCTGAAAGTCGCGAAACCGGTCGACTGTTTAACGTAAGTAAAATCGGTGTCCATAGTATTTAAATATACCATAAAGTGTAATTTTAACACAAAATTTTGATAATTTAATCCCAGTGTATCTTCTTAAGATCCGTCAAGGTCCTGGAAATAACTTATAATATTGGCCCTACTTTTTCAAAGTATTATCGACCCTCGCGTCTTTACTGTAGGGTGCTCACACACACTACATATTTGGCTTCTGCCCTTAAAGGTTCTATTAATATTTATTTCTACGAAAGTTGTTTCTCATGTCAAACACCAAGGGCGTTAAAAAAATCAAGAACTTATTAATTACAAATACAATTTATTCAGCGAGTCACTAGGTCAATAGTTAATATAAACGCAACACTTAAAACAATTCTTAAGTCTTTGTACAAGGCAATTTCTTGTTAACAATATATACCTACCTGTAAAGTGCGTAAATTAATAAATTCAAACATATTATTTAATTTCAACGCAGCATATGTTGCAGCAAATATATATTACATATAAATAAAGTGATGCAGCATGGGTAAATATTTGGAAGATCATTTTACTTTATTTAATTACTCCCCTACCAATAACTTTTTCATAACTCACCAATATACATTTGGTACTGCGCAAAGCAAAACTTTAGTGCACTGTACTATAAGTTTCTGGATTATGTCAACAACGATTATTAGTAAATGGAATAAATATTTAAGTTAGTTATATGCAAATACCTTATATTTTTTATAGCTTTATGTTTTTTAGAATTTATTAACTTTCGCAGGTCTAATCTCCTTTTGTCTACCACTGAAATTTTAATTTATATGATATAAATAACTATAATTTGTAATCTACAAAAAGAATTTCACAGCATACATAATTTAAACATATGAATATATATTGAGTATTGAAACTATATATATATATATATACAAATTTAAATACAATAATCTCTGTAAGTACGTAGCTTATGAAAATCAAACATTGAGCGTGTGCAAGGAATGTTTAATTTAAATTACAGTAAAATATAATAATACATGATTCATATCGTTTTCTTGAATCTTTACGCATTCCTGTAAAACAAGTGCCAAAGTAAGACTAAAAAAAAATTTTTTGCATGTAACGCTATCTAAGCAAGCTAGGTATAAGTGTTTAATAAGAAATAATACTTTTAAAATAAACATACCAAATTACAAGCGAAATATAAGACTAATTATAGTAAAATTACAACCTCTTTTTATATTTATCACGAGTTATTGAGATAAGGCAAGCCATTCACCGAACAATTTGGTCATCGAGACAGCCCCATAAAACACATTATGTGTCTAGTAAATAATTTGAGTAATACCTATCTATACTATGTCATGGTTATATAAAAACTAGTCCAGATATCTTTTGCTACTTATCATGTCCATGGTAATTGATAAGCTATTGTTTGTTTACTTGGTTTATGGCATCTATGGCTTTTTGTCAATATATATATAATACTATATATAATATGGTCTACATATGGTATATGGTTGTGCACATACACACTACATACGGGTGTATGTGCACAACCATTGATGTTTGTCATGATTGATATGAGCGTGAATTACTATCTTAGGTATAGAAATAGCATGGCACACTATACAAGTGAAGCAAAAAAATCGTGCTCCTATCGTACTGTCCTTTTCTGTACCCATACCATACTGTGGTATGGTAACAAACCTATGGAGCGTGGTGGAAACAGGAGACAGGAGTATTAAAGGAGCATAGATTTTTTGGCTACAATTGTATGCTCATCTGAACTACTTTATCAGTAAAGAAATCCTCCATAAAATCAGACCAACAGTGTTCCACTTTATTGAGTAATTTTTAATACATTAGTATAGTCAACATCAACCATTTGTTTCATGGTTCTGCAGGATTCCCATAATTGCGTTTATGTCGTGTAGGCAGAGTAGAAAATAAACGATGAAGATTGGTTGCAAAAATAATTAGTATCTTCAGGCAGGATCATCAACTATGTTAATTAATGTCATTTCACAAGATCGTCAATGAATAGCTGGCCTTATATTCATAATAATGCAGCTATAGCTTACTTCGAAAGAGGTTTTATACTAAATTTGGTGCAAAAACATAAGTCACTCAAGGTGTGTGTTGATAAATGCATTAAAAATAATTAATTAAACAAGGATAATATCTTGCGATATCAAACTAATAATGTAGAGTGAGACAAAGAAATGCTTGTTTGAGCTCTGCCAAACCAGTCTTACGTATAAAGATTCTATGTATGCATTATAAAGCGAATTTGAAGTATTTTTTCATCTTATGCGTGTTATGTTAATAGTACGGTTGCCGCGCCCGTGCAGAAAGAATTTCGGTCATTGACCCCCATTTTTTGTGTACAAAATTATTTCCCTTTCACTTGCCCATTGCCTGCTATTTACTTCTGTGAGAGTGCAGGCACGTAAACAAGTTCACTGAGATATTCTGCCAAGAGGTTCTTGATCAATATTACAGATTGTATGTATATTTTTCAAATTTTCCTTGTTGCTAATCTATATCACGTGACATGTGACGAATCACGCGAGATCATCTCAGTATAACGAGATTCGATTCCCTGTCTATATGATATCACACAAACCATAGTAACCTCTGGACCCTATTCTCACTACTGAGTAAAATAAAATTAAATGTATTTAACCCGCTTGGCATTCCCATACAATATGTGTTAAATAAAAGAAAAGCTATTATTGACAAATTAGAATTTAACTATCACGGCCTAGAAAAAAGTTAGAGAACAGTATTTAGTGTTAATTTCATCAGAACTTGTAGCGGGTACATCAATGTGACATCAGAAACGGCACGTAAATCAGCCGTAGTAATTTTCGACGCGTTTCTCATCTCAGAGGCTCGTCACAGGCCTTCGGAGGGTTCCATCGAAAATACTCGTGAGACAAGGCGTTTCGGAGCATACCTTGGATTATCTAAGTTGGAAGTTCTAATGGAGTATCACATCTTATTATTTTTCCTTTAATTTTTTTTTTTGGATTTTCGTCGCCTGAGCCATCAGTTAGTACATTTCGTTAATTTATATTATGTATTTTTTTACCGATATACATTGTTTAATTCGTTAATTTTAAGTGGGATAATTAGCATAAATTATTTATAGATATTTTGTCGTTGTCGAAGAATGTTCTAGATAATATCTGGTCTTCCATTGCCATTAAACATAAAAAGTGTAGCACAAAGTGATCACTTATCTGTGAAAGTGGCAAATAAATTATTACAAAATCTCTTTACATTGAAAATGTTGCTGATACATTAATTTTAATAACAGGACAATTTGTTAAGTAGAAGTTTTGGTGTTGAATCAAAACTTCTAACCACATGAAATTAGAAAAATGTGTAACACTCAAAATGTTACATAGGTTATATCTTTCATAAATCTTCAAATCATTATTTAGCAATAACTGCACAAAAATTTCTCACTAAGAGTTTGATTTCGGGGAATGGGCAGGCAAAATTAGAGGTTTATACTATTTTTGTACACCATTCACAACCAAATAGCTTTGAAAACTGACAAGTTATTAACAAATTTCAAAGCTTTTTGAAATTTATTGTAGAATGATTGGAAGGATTTCTTAGCTTATGATAACTTAGCTTCTGTGAACACTGTTTGAATGCATTAATTTATCATTATTTCTTTGTTTATGCCTTCTGAGGCTTAACATCACCACAGTTCTGGCAATGTCCATTCATGCTAGTTTCATAGGTCACATGGAGTTATCACTTTCATGAAGAATATGGTCAGTATTATCATTCCTTTGTTAATGGCTTCTGCAACTTAATGTTACCACAAATCTGCCAATGTCCATTCATGCTAATTTCATAAGTCATGTGGAGTCAACTAATTTAGAATATGGTTGGTATTATCATTTCTTTGTTAATGGCTTCTGCGGTCTTACATCACCACAGTTCTGACAATGTTCGTTCATGCTAAATTCATAAGTCACATGGAGTTATCACTTTCATGAAGAATATGGTCAGTATTATTATTTCTTTGTTAATGGCTTCTGCGGTTTAATGTTACTACAATTCTGACAACGTCCGTTCATGCTAATTTCATAAGTCATGTGGAGTCAACTAATTTAGAATATGGTTGGTATTATCATTTCTTTGTTAATGGCTTCTGCGGTCTTACATCACCACAGTTCTGACAATGTTCGTTCATGCTAAATTCATAAGTCACATGGAGTTATCACTTTCATGAAGAATATGGTCAGTATTATTATTTCTTTGTTAATGGCTTCTGCGGTTTAATGTTACTACAATTCTGACAACGTCCGTTCATGCTAATTTCATAAGTCATGTGGAGTCAACTAATTTAGAATATGGTTGGTATTATCATTTCTTTGTTAATGGCTTCTGCGGTCTTACATCACCACAGTTCTGACAATGTTCGTTCATGCTAAATTCATAAGTCACATGGAGTTATCACTTTCATGAAGAATATGGTCAGTATTATTATTTCTTTGTTAATGGCTTCTGCGGTTTAATGTTACTACAATTCTGACAACGTCCGTTCATGCTAATTTCATAAGTCATGTGGAGTTAACTAATTTAGAATATGGTTGGTATTATAATTTCTTTGTTAATGGCTTCTATACTGTTACCAGAATTCTGCCAATGTCTATTAATGATAATCCCATAAGTAACATGGGGTTATTACTTTAATTTCGAATATGGTCAGTATGATTATTTCCTTGTTAATGGCTTCTGCAACTTAATATTATCACAAATCTGCCAATGTCCATTCATGGTAGTTTCATAAGTTGCATGGAGATATTTCTTCAAATTAGAATATGGTCGGTATTATAATTTCTTATTAATTTAATGTTCTGATGATGAGGCTTCTGCAATTTAATGTTACTACAATTCTGCCAATGTCCATTAATGCTAATTCCATAAGTCATATGGAGTTAACTAATTTAGAATATGGTTGGTATTATCATTTCTTTGTTAATGGCTTCTGCGGTCTTACATCACCACAGTTCTGACAATGTTCGTTCATGCTAGTTTCATAGGTCACATGGAGTTATTACTTCAATTTATAATATAAGCATTAGGAATTTTGTATGTGTCCTTTTATTTCGATAATGCCAGCTGTTGTCAAAAAATGTTGTCTTTCGATTTTTAAATTATTATTAGTTATTAAATACGCTAGTAAATATCCAATTGCGGGTTTTAACTTGTGAGCATCACATGCATTCGTATTCGGGCATTTATGAATGAAATTCAATAGTTATTATCTATGCCCAATGATTAAATGTAATACATAATATATCTGTACAATTTTGCGATTTTCCATACTCCTATGTGCTACAATAGCGCCCTCATCGGGTGCAGTTGTTGATTTTGTAAAGGGAAGTTGATTATTTTTTTTATTAAGAATAAATTGCATCTTGTCCAAGGTCTTGGAATAGGTACAAGGGCAAAGGATACATTTTATTTCGATTTCGTAAGTATCACAAGGAGGGCAGCTGCTGGCATTTCGATTAAGTCATCACTATTTAGTTAGGGATGTCGCAGTCAAAAGATTACGTTTTTTTGTGGTGAGTGTGTGTTGAGACACTGTGTAGCAGTGTGCACTAATCCGCCTTCCTAGGCCTGCGCTTGCGCACCTCGGGGCGCTTTGCGTCGGCCTCCGCGCCCGCACCGGAGTCCCCTGCACACGCACCCTCGGATTTCTCCTCTTCCGTCTGAAATAAATATATACAAGTATCGTAATACATAGAAGAAAATCAATGTACATATGTATTCTAATGTAAAACAAAAGGTGACTTGTGAAAATGGCACCCTCATTGATATAAGTTTATGCCATTAGGGAATGAGTTTAGATAGACCGTCACAGAAGCCACATTCATTTAAGTTTACTTCTAACATTGTAAATTTTGCCGTAACACCTGCTAAGCGACTAAGCTTACAAAATTACAACGAAAGGAGAAAGCGGGATTCGAACGCGCGACCATCCGCCCCTATAACCGAGACATCCGTGCTTCGGAGGGCACGTTAAGCAGTCTGCCCCGGTTGTTGAGTTAGCATGGTGGAAGGGCCTTTTGCGAATGCCCGCCTGGCTAGCTACTACCCTCAAGTAGAAAATCGCCAAGCACCTAACGGTGTGTTACGGCAGCTGTCCTTGAGAGCCAGTAATTCTAGGTTAGCCTGAATAACGTCTTCCACCACATCGTCATAAAAAAACATGCTTTTCCAACTGACCTATCGTGGTGGTAGTGAGCCATAGTTCAAATTTGATTGCTTACTGATTAATATAAGCCTTTGAAAAAACAACAAACAGCTAGATAACGCCACTTACTGTTATGCCAAGACGGACCTAGCCGTCCCCGAAGCTAAGACCAAAGAAGTTGCAATATTTGAACTTTAATTTTACCTTTACATGTGCCAAACACATGACTGAACTTTTAAACAAAAAAAATATGTTATAATATGATATACTTATAATATACATGTTTTACTTCCATTATAGGGTACAACATTAAATTTATTAAATTAAGTAGGCAAGTATTTTCTATGAAATATCTAATGTCCAGGCTTTTTGGACAAAAGTTACTCTGTCGTCAATAAAAGTGTAAACTTACATCACTGCCCGAGTTCTTCTCAGCATCACTGTCATTTTGGTTATCGGCGTCATCAACTATGTCCTCATTCAAAATCTCCTGCGAATATCGTCATGAATTTATAATTATATACATAATAAAATACACATTATTAGTATGAAACTATTGTACAATTCAAACGAGCGTTTTAATACCCAATCATGTGCAATTTCAAAGTGATGAATTTACTTGTATACATTAGATTATTTGAACCAACTATATAAAATAAATGTATTCTTTTATAAGTAGATTCAAACATAATATAACAAAACATGTATGGCGCTATAGCCCAGCACATCACTGCGCATGTGCTAAAGAGGGCGCTGCCGCAGACCATTGAAAATTGGAATTGGAACTTTTTGTAATGCTTTAAAAATGGAGTTCTCTGCACCAACAGCAAAAAAATTTTGACGGACTTAACTTCATGGATTAGCCTTGTTGTTAGCAGATTTGAAAATTAGATTTATAACATATCCATAATTCTAAAATTTAAATGTTTCAATTTTAACTTAATTTAGTTAGCACCAATTTAGAGGGCAAATAAATCTCCTTAAAACTACCCGCAATCGCACAAAATCGATTAAGTTTTAGGATTACATTTAATTTTTAAATTTTCTACCAAATTGGCCTTTTGCAAAACATAATAAGTACTTTAATAATTAACCTTATTTTATTTTGTAGAAATAAAATTAATTAATAGATTTTTTATGTAATTGTTTAAGGAACAAGCTCGAGGCCCACCTGATGTTAAGCAGACTAACCTCTGCCTATAACAGATGCATTGCGTCACAAGTTACGAATCGCACTGCGCCCGTCACCTTGAGACATAGTTGTTAAGTCTCATGTGCCTGTAATTTCACTGGCTCTCAATGACAGCTGCCGGAACACACCGTTAGGTGCTTGGCGACCGATTTTCTACTTGAGGGTGGTCGCTAGCCAGGCGGGCATTCGCAAAATGCCCTTCCACGATGCGGTGAAGCTCAAGGTTGCGGCGGGATTCGAACCTTGGACAGTTGCAGGGCAGTCCGTAGCCAATGTTACTGAGCCATCACTGCTTCAAACATCAGACTACATGAGTAGAAAAAACTAATGCATAACAATTGCATGGGTCAACCCCTTGATCATAGAGTGCCAACGCACCTGGTCATCATCCGACTTCTCCTTAGCGTCATGGTCTCCCTTGGCTAGTCGGTCTACCTCCGATTGTGGCACGAACACCTTCTCTGAACCCCTTGGTGGGTACAGCATGTCTATTACGCACACCAAAGCCTGGAACATAACAGGAAAAATATTTTTTATAGCAGATAGTAAAACGATTGACTTAGGGTCCGTTTCAGAATGTCATAATAATGTTTCGGGTTGCTATGCAACACATAAAATAACTGAATGATAAAAACGACAGTTAACATGCAGCGCGTTTCAAGCTTTAACCGGTGGATAGGCTAAATCGATGACTGTGAAACGCAATGATAGTGTTTTATTTATTAAATATGTTCTGGGTAGTAAAACCAGAACTTACTCTAACATTCTGAAACAGGCCCTTAGTCTCTCTTACACTTATAAGACAGGAGGCTTAGGGTGAATCGACTTTATCAAAAACACGTGATTGTGAGCGTTCACAAGCGGTCGACATGTGAGGGAAGATTTGCCTCGATCTAGTGGGCCGTCAACGACTCCAAGTGGAGTTATGTTTGCATTGCAAAAGTGAAGAAAACAGTGACTGACATCTTCATTCAAGTTTGAGACAGATAGCCGCCGAACTTTGTGTCTCAATAGTCGATCCGTACCATTGTAAATTATCACTTGGGTATGAAACATGTTGCCGCTCGCCTAGTCAAAAAGACCTGGATTTTCTGCGAAAACTCAATCACATAAGAGTCAATTCCGACCCAATATGAATGAAACGCATGTTACTGGTGACGGGAAGGTGGCGCCTTCTAACTGAACCGTAACCGAAAAATTACGCCAAATTCGATCAAGAAAAAAGTCGAATGTTTTTTTATTATCGCAGTGTTCACTCGGAATTCTTGCCGGAAGGTCAATCGGGTAATAAATAATATTATCCGTTTGAAGAATTTATTCTTATAAAGTGTCTTTACGCGTGGTTTAGAAAGCAAATTCGACTAATTAGTCCACATTTGTGGAAAGAAAACTCTTGGATTTTCACCACTATAATGCGCCTTCGCAGAAGGCTTGTGAACGAATTTTCGGCCAAAAACTCAACAAATACTATAGAAAAAAACGACCTTAATCACAAGATATAGCTCCAGCCAATAACTTTATTTACCCCAAGTAAACTCAAATTACACCCGTTTTCATTCGGTTGGCCTATTGACATAATACATATTACCTATTGGACATAAGACCTATTGGAGAATTTCCGGCGAGAACTGGGGGTGAACTCTCACCTCTTATAGTAATAATAACTTGATCTTACTGTAAAATTTTATACCTCCTCGTCAATTAAGCAGGCTTACAAGCGGTAAAGGAATCGCTCGGAGCTTTGATGATGTCACAACAAATAGTTCACTCTTTTCGCGAACTCTGACGTGACATTTAATACGAAGAATTACTGTTCCAACGACATATCCGTCAAGTATATCCATCTTAAAAAAGTTACTTTCTATCAGCGGATTTAAACTTGATTTTGATTATTTTACGATATAAAATAAATGGGTTTAATTTATGTGTAAATTACGTACAATGTTTTTATTTATATTATTCTTTAAAATAAATGCAGCAAACTTATTTGATGAGTGAAAGTATAAAACGTAACAGATAGGTAAAACTGTTCCATAACATTGTAGTTCGGAACAGTCCGAGCGGGATAACGCTATATTATAAACATATTGTATCCCGCTTGCACATCCGTGATATATATTTCATTCGTTCTTTAAGTAGGATCAAACCAATATTGCTGGACGCGATTGTGGGTTACTATAGCTACTTTTCAATGGTTTCGTAAAAGGTCCTGAACTCAATTCGGGAAAAAGCGTTTAAAAAATGTTTTTATGATGGAATTATTTGTTGGCGTATGTGTATTTTACTGTTTCCTTGTGTTGTTAGGTTTAGGCATAGGCTCGCCCTGATGATGAGCATCTGATATGCTCGAAACCCGGGTCGACGTATTCGATCCCCAACGTGAGTGTTTTTGCCGGTGTAATTTATAATATTTTTTCTTGTTCTATTAGTTTTAACTGAGGTTCTAATTAAAAAAAAAAATCATCACTACTGATGAAAAGCACTTTTCTTTGCAGATTTCAAATGATAGACAACACCTTTCCATGCTTGCGAGGTGAAAATCTTCTTTTTTTGTTTTGTTACAGCAGTAAGATGGATGCATAACGATACTCATGTTTATTCATGAGGTTTCTCAAGAATTGTAAGGCCCTAGCAAGATAGGTTAGTTTTTGACCACTATCTCTTCTGATGGTAAGTGATGATGTGGTCGAAGATGTTGTTCAGGCTAACCTATAATTACTGGCTCTCAAAGACAGCTGCCGGAACACACCGTTAGGTTCTTGGCGACAGATTTTCAACTTGAGGGTGGTAAGCTAGCCAGGCGGGCATTCGCAAATGCCCTACCACCATGCTATAACGACTGCCATCCTAAGACAACAACCACTGCTTAACGTGCCCTCCGAAGCACGTGCACGCTCAGTAGCAGACGACACCAGCGGGCACCCATTCAACTCCTGACCGCGGCGGGCGTTGCTTAACTTTGCTGATCGGTTAAGAACAGCTAAGTAAAATTCGCTACGAGCGCTTCCAACAAACCGCCTTTTTAATGTTATAGTGACTATAGAAGCATGAGGCCCATCTGATGTTAAGCGGTATCCTCTGCCTATAACAGATGCATTTGCATACTGCGTCTGTCACCTTAGACATACAGTTGTTAGGTCTCATCATGTGCATGTTATTTTACTCGCTCTCAAGGATTGCTGCCGGAACACACAAGTTGGGTGCTTGGCGACAGGTGGTAGCTAGCCAGGCGGGCATTTGCAAAATTCCCATTACCTTCAACCATGCATTGAAGCTCAAGCCGGCGCACGTAAGGCAAAATGATGGTTTTACGACGACAAAAATATTTTTCATTAAAATTTATCACAATCATGATTGTTCTTGAGTGGTTATTATCTTTCTCAACTAGTTTAAATCTCCCTAAGTAGGTTTAAGTTTCTAACTACACCATATTAACGCCTCCATACAAAAAAATAAGTTTTCACTTCTGGACAAGGGCACATAGACACATCGTATTCGCACTGAGTTTAGAACAATACTGACAGTACGGCCGACAAAAAGCAGATGGATCGAACTATAGAGGAATTTGCAAACGGTCTCGCTCACTGCTAAAAAAATCTTTTCATCCCACCATCTCGGAAAGAGTATTTTTAATCTTCAACATCTGAGTGGAAAAGCCGTTCTTATTCTCTATGTACTACATTGGACAACGATTGACTTATATCCTTTGGCATCTGAGATAAAGAGAACAATAGAATTTAATTTATAGATGGACGATATCGTCCACGCGGATGTAGATGGTAGATTTTTATCTTGAAGCGCTCGTAGCGAAGTTTGCTTAGCCATTCTGAACCGATCAGCTAAGTTAAGCAACGTCCGCCTCGGTCATGACTTAGATGGGTGACCGCTGGTGACATTACTACTGAGCGTGCCCGTGCTTCGGAGGGCACGTTAAGCCGTCGGTCCCTGTTGTTGTCTTAGGATGGCAGTCGTTACAGCATGGTGGTAGGGCATTTTTGCGAATGCCCGCCTGGCTAGCTACCATCCTCAAGTTAAAAATCTGTCACCTAACGGTGTGTTCCGGCAGCTGTCCTTGAGAGCCAGTAATTCTAGGTTACCCTGAACAACATCTTCGACCACATCATCACTTACCATCAGGTGGGATAGTGGTCAAAGGCTAACCTGTCAGGCACAAAAAAAAAATTACTACCTTTACGGCGCCCTATCTTAGTTGAACATATACATACTATTTTAGAGTAAGTTTTGACACAACTAATGTTTAACTCACCAAACCAAGTATTGCGCCAATGAAGATCGTAGCTATAGCGAATATAAGGTAGGAGCCCCAAGTTGGCAGCCCGTAAGTTTCCATCAACGTATTGTGTACACTCTGGAAGAAAATATTTATTTCTTACTGCAATGGTTTTCATATAAATTAATACAATAGAATTATTTATTAATAAGGTTTCTTACATGTCATTTCATATTAAAATACTATAAAAGTATTTATGATATATTTTTATAAGTTAGAGGTGTATAAATTAATAATTGATTGGTATAAGAATAGTAAGTCTTAAGCAAAGCTCTATGAATAATATATTTATGCAACAATCATAGAAATGACATTTCACATGAAATAAGTTCACCGCTCATATGCTGATTAAAAGTGATAAGAGTGGCCATACAAGGGTAGTTTGGAGCAGTCATTGCAAACCACTTGAAATTTTGACTGCTATAGGGATGTCTGCTTAAAAAATTATTGCCCTATAAAAATCTCAGTGGAATCATCAAATTAAAGAACTCACCCTAAGGGCCTGGCTTAGTTTGAAGAATTCAGCAACCAGTGACATCTGAATGGAATGAGGTGCCTTCCATGTAGGAATGGGGTCGGTCTGCTTCCAACGCTGTTGCTCCACAAAGCTGAGCATGGAGTCTGCGTCACGAGGACCTTTATATTGGCGGAATTCAGCATCTTTGACGCTGAAATAAATACAGTTTGCCTCTGATTAGCTTCAGGTTTTCTATTATAAATCTTATTAATGAAAAAAATACTGGCGCAGTCAGTAGGATATGTTTTTTTTTTATTTATTTCTGAAATTTAAAATGCTATTTATAGTTACTTATACACATTTATCTGATAATTGTATTGTGAATATGCATTTATGTACGTGGGCATTTTGATAGAGACCATTGACCACTGAAACATACGACCTTACTGTCCCTTAGACGAATGTCACTCCAAGGACAATTCCGACGACCAAAAGTTTAAATTACATTCACATAGGGGTCAGAAGCTTGAACCTTTGGTTATGTTATGGACATTTCCAGCTGAAGATGATGAACTTACTGGAATATCGTAGGCAGTGCAGTGACGACGAACCGGCCGCTGAGGCCGGGCGACTTGGTCACGTCCACAGCGCCTGTCTTCATGTTAAGACTCTTGCGATCGGCGCGCGACGAGAGCTCCTTCCATGCCGGCGCGAGGGCGTTACACGCGGGACACCATGGGGCGTAACTAAACAATTAAATTATTTTATTATACTCAATAAAGTCCCGTGAGGTGCCGGGTTAGAATTGCACCTCCTCATATCAACTCGTGGGTGTCGTAATAGGAGACTAAGGGAAAAATACTGGAAAAGAAAGCCGATAATTATGGTCGGACCAAAACCCGATAAATCCATATTTAAAACTAAAATTGTAGCAAAACCACCAGCGCTAGATTATTTTAGTACAACCTAATTGAAAGCCTTGCTACATACCAAATTTACGTTATATTGATTTAACAAAATTGCTGGAACATTTAGACTGCCTATGAGTCTGCTATGACTTATGGGTTGTGTAAATGCTTTTATGGTAGTAGCTGTAGTGTTGTATATAGTTCGTAGTATTTTGTTAAATAAAAGCATACCGCCAGTTAAAAAAAATATTTTACAAACCACATAATCATACCCACATAAATCAATCTTTTGTATTTCCTGTAAAAATAGGAAAAGTAGGTTTATCGGCTTTTGTTCCGGAACTCTCATATACTCTTACATATTATTGTTAAACTAAAGTGGATGGTAGCTGAAGCGCACATTGGTTGTAAGGTAGATAAATAGTGTTTTTGACAGTACCAAACATATTGTTTCTTCGATTGTAAAAAATATTTCTAATTTAAAAGCACTACAGTAATTTTCCGCACAACACCGAACTTACAATAAAGCGATTTTCAAGAATCGCCTTAATTTAACCCAAGTTATACGGAATACGGATGTCTATTACGTACATATGCTTTGGCCGAGATTGCGAAATGGCATCGGTAATATATTCATCACCGCAATTTTGGTCAGTTATTTCCTGATTAATCACAATTGAAAAGTGCAGTAAACAGATTAAGAAGGACAAAAGTCCATGTGCAGTTGGTAGAAACCTTACAATATTTTAAAGGGAATATTTAAGGTTCTTGGAATGAAGTAGGTAATGCAGACCTGCATGAATTATGAGGATACAACAAAACTGGTACAAAAGGAGAATTTCTATTCAAATTTTAGCAAACATTTGCAGCATTACTGTGGAGGAGCTAAAAAGCGACGATTTAATAGACATGAAAAGAACAACATAGACAGACATTGTAGAACAGACTGAAAAAAAAATCTTTTGAGGCATATTCGAAGAGTTAGGCATTGTAAACTCTTGACTTTATAAGTGTGCGATATCGCTCAGTCACAGAAGCCATAACCAAGAAATTGAATTGACTTTATGAGTCTTCAGTGAGCAATACCGTCACAGTTTTGTTTGCGAAATACTTTTGCAAGAACGTACACAAAATCCTGATTAAAAACCGTTCACTTTTTCAGTGATTAATTCAAAGGATATAATTCCAATGATATTTTATATATTACTGTTCTTGTCATTATTTTTATGTCAAGATTTATTATGCAAAGATTTATAAAAACTGGTAATCTTGTTCCACTAGTAAAAACTGCCCTAAATAATAGAGTGATCTTAGCTAAGACCAATGTGTCAGGATGCATTAGTAAGGATTGGCTACATCTTTGAATATGATATTTAAAGATTGGTTTGCCAACGTTTAGCTAAGACTGTCTTAGTACATGTCTATGAATCTTAGCCTAGCTTAAATACAATCAATTGATAACCCTAGTCATTGAACACATTTTGAAGTGCATGTAGCCAAGTTTGCTTAGCATTTCTTAAGGCTTAGGATCACGCCAAAGACCTTGAAGAACTAGGCGGAGCGAGCTAATTATCTCCGCGCAAGCATGCCACTCGCCCGATCCATACATCGTGGGTGCGCTGCGGCATAGGCGTGCATTAAGGGTATATTTTAGACGAACGCCCCCATACAAAACGCAGCTCCAATCTCATTTTAATAATAGCGAATAAAACTCAATGATTTTTTACCTAAGTAATCACTACCCTAATATCTAGGTTTGTGGTGCATCAGATTTTCATTAAATTATACAGTTTTGAAATTACACTAGCTCAAAAACTCGTAATTTTAGATAAAAGAAAGACCCAACTTTAAGCATCTCTTTCAAGAAAAATAAGCATGTTTTTAATATTTCTATTGCACCACAAACATGGGGAATATAATGGACTTTCTATAATGGGAAGTTATTTATACATGTGTACTATACTTTTAAAATAAATCTGGAGCTACGAATAACTGGCTCAAACTCCTAAAACGAGTGCTATATACTAAACGCTATATAATAAAAAATTTAGTTATAGTCCAAAAGAAAAAGGATTTAAGCCAGAAACGATAGGTCTAATAATACACTATATTTACATGTAAGTTTTTTTTAATAACAAGTTGAGTTTATATGAAAGTTCACACTTTGGCTGGCGGGTATATGTCCTTAAGACTAACGAAGTCATCGCGCTCCGGTCGTCACAGAACATCAGGATTACCGTTTTTAATATTGCCTACCTAAAAAATACTTATTGCTAACCTACTTTACAATGGAGAAATTATAGGTAGATGTTGTATATTAATAGGGATGACATTAAGTATTCAAAATCAAAGTCCAAATCATTAGTTTATAAGATATTCGAGTTTTTAATTATTTTATTTGCATAAAATTTGGCTTGTTTTTATTAGGTAATTAGTTCATGCATGAAACTATTACTCATGATAATAATGAATACAATATTATATGACTGTGTGTATGATTGACACAGCGTAGCTCTATAATAGCTTTTTTTGCGTTATTTTGATGGAACTAGCTCGAGGCCCACCTGATGTTAAGCGGACTAACCTCTGCCTATAACAGATGCATTTTGTCACAAGTCACGAATTGCACTGCGCCCGTCACCTTGAGATATAGTTGTTAAGTCTCATGTACCTATAATTTCACAGGATCTGAAGGACTGCTGCTGGAACACACTGTTAGGTGCTTGGTGACAGATTTTCAACTCGAGGGTGAAGCCAGGCCGGGCATTTGCAAAATGCCCTTCCTCAATGCGGTGAAGCTCAAGCTTGCGGCAGGATTCGAACCAATAAACCTGCGGTGCTGTAGTCCATAGCCACTGAGCCATCACTGCTTCAAAAGCTTAAAAAATATTGATGAGATTTAGTATTTTTATTGTCTATGGGGTGACTGACTAGACTGTCACACTCTCATATCTACCTGTGAGTGTCGTAAGAGGCGACTATGGGCAGCAACACTTTCTGAGGAACTCATATTTCACACTGCGATCTCCAAGCCGCCTGCCAAGCGTAGGGAATATGGCAAACCCTCCGGATTGGCGGAGGCTGTGCTCAGCAGTGGACTATCCGGATGATACAGTACAGTGTAGTACTTATTACTATTTATTGAAAATGAATATTCGCCGAGAGTTGTAAAGTGTTATTGTAGGGTCGAGGCACAGTCGATCTTGTTCAATGAACCTACGTATAAAAAATATGAATTTTTTGCCATATAAAATGTTTAACGAAGAAATGGGACCAACTTCAACACCTAAAAGTGTGAAATAACTTGTCGAAGTCGGTACCATGATAGTTTAAAAGTACCTCTTATCACAATATTGGGCGCATGGCACCGACTTCGACAAGCTATTTCACACTTCTGGGGGTTAAAGTTGGTTCCACTTTTAGGTGAAATTTTTTTTTAATCTGTTTTTAGTGTCCCTTGCTACTTACGGGATCGATTGCCAGTCATTGTCAACGACTGTATCAACAGGTTAGGTAAATATTTTTCAGTTATTGGCGTATAACTCGAAAACAACTTGACCGAATTTGGTGAAATTTAAGTGGGACCAAACAGCACGCATCACCTTGCAAACAAAAAAAGAATTTTCAAAATCGGTTCAACCAGTCGGAAAAGTTCTGAGGTAACAAACATTTAAAATAATGGGAATCGAGAAACGTGACGGGACAAGCTCGAGGGCCGCCTGATGTTAAGCGGACTAACCTCTGCCAATAACAGATGCATTACGTCACAATTCACGAATTGCACTGCGCCCGTCATCTTGAGACATAGTTGTTAAGTCTCATGTGCCTGTAATTTCACTGGCTCTCAAGGAGTGCTGCCGGAACACACCGTTAAGTGCTTGGCAACAGATTTTCTACTTGAGGGTGGTCGCTAGCCAGGCGGGCAGTCGCAAAATGCCCTTCCACCATGCGGTGAAGCTCAAGCCCTGCGGCGGGATTCAAACTATGGACCTGCTGCGCGGCAGTCCATAGCCAATGCCACTGAGCCATCACTGCTTCAAAATTTTGATAAAAATGGCACAGACGGAACACGATATTGAGTTTAGAGTTTCTAATCAGAATGGTACCAACTTCAACAAGTTATTTATTATTTTTATTGTAAAAATCGTCGTTTCTATTACTTCTCAAAAATAATTATACTTAAGAATCAGAATGGAATTTGTAAGACAAGAAAACTAAAAAATGTTAGATGTGTGTGCGGTAATAGGTAGATTTGTTAAAAAAGACATATCATAATAGGTAATAGAAGCACACTTTGCATTCTGCGGGTAAGCATTTTACTCTGAGACAGTGCGTCCATCTATGGCATCGATTGTATGAGTTGGTTACATAACTATATATTTGCTATGATATTTTTCTTGGCATAATACAATAGGTAATTGATTCGTCGATCACGAAGTAGCGTAGGTCCGTTGTCCATGAGTGCAATTTTTTATGTAAGTATCAAGTCAATAAGTCAATTTCGTTCAGAGTAGAACGCAAATATATGTCAAAATTGAGAAATTTATTCATCAAACAATATTTAACAAATCGGAAAACTGTCTTGGCGTTTTTGTACACAATAAAATGAAATAAATTTATCTGCAAGTATATGCATCCTAGCTTTAATATTTAAGAAGCAGTAGAAGCTCAAAGATCCCGGCAATGTAGATATTTATGAGAGAGCCTTAACTGATCAGCAAAGTGAAGCAGCATCCGCCGGATGGTGATTACTAGTGACATTACTACTGCGCTTCCGTGCTTCAGAGGGCACGTTAAGCCGTCGGTCCCGGTTGTTGTCTCGGGATGGCAGTCGTCAGGGCATTTTGCGAATGCCCGCATGGCTAGCAACCACCCTCAAGTAGAAAATCTGTCGCCAAGCACCTAATGGTGTGTTCCAGCAGCTGTCCTTGAGAGCCAGTATTCTTATTCTTAGTTAGCCTGAACAGCATTTTCGACCACATCATCACTTATCATCAGGTGAGATATTGGTCAAAGGCAAACCTATCAAGCATAAAAAAAAAGTCATGATAGCAGGTAAACCACACCAAAGCCATACATTGTTATACTAATTTCATTCTTGTCCTATTTTGCGTTAGCAGAAACATTTTTCTTAAATGTTCTAAAGCCATACATTGTTATACTAATTTCATTGTTGTCCTATTTTTTGTTAGCAGAAACATTTTTCTTAAATGTTCTTATGTTGTTAGAGAAGACATAATTAGAGATTGCAACCCGGTATGTTTCTCAACCCAGCCGGGCAAGGCTGCATTCGTAGCCAAGTGTAGGGCTGTGTTAGCAATGAAATCATTAAAGTATTCTATGAAATTTTTTTATAATATGAATGGATTAAAATTTTTATAATATTAATGATTCAAGGTTAATATTTATTTCTAACTGGCTCATGAACAATTGTACAATAAACAGTTTCAAAATCACACCTAATAATTTGTTTGACAGAGGAGTAACTACAGTATTAGTAATTATAAATTTTTATTACTATAAACAAATAATAAGAAACTAATAACGCAGCTTAAAGTGCTAAGCATGTAATAACATAACAACCTAAATTAGATTGATAAACTTTCCTAGCTTTGTTATAAACAAAACAAATTCTTATTTCCTAAAGGTGAAGTATTGTTTTTTCTTAAACTTTAGCTAATGGCTATTAAGACTAGTGAGTGTTACTATTACTAATTGAGCAAATAGCGAAATCTTATAGGCTAGGAGGCTATACTGCATACAACCAAACACAGCAGTTGACATGCCAGCGTATATACTATATTCTACGAGTTGGAGCTCCCACGCCGGGCGCATCAGTCTACTTACCGGGTTCAGTGACCAGGCCCAGTATGAATGGCCAGGCCCGGTGGGTGCCAAAATGGGGACCAGGCGGGCCCCATTATTGGGGTCCGGTTTGCAATCTCTAGACATAACATATGACCCAACATGAGTGGGATAAAAGTAAGATGACAACATTCCTGTGAATTTGTATATCCCCTCGTGCGTCCACGCATCTGTACAGGGTACGCAGTAGCCGTGCAGATGCGTGTGCTCAAGCTTTTCAAAGCTTTTCATCCCTCGACGCCCCGTGACGTTTTTCTTAAGTACTAAGACGTTTTCCAATACCTAAACTTAAAACCCTTATATCCCCTACCCCAATATATCACTTGCACCATACAAAAATTACATTTTCATCCATTTAGTTTGAGTAGACCAAATAGCGAAATAATTTTTTTTTTTTACAGATTTTGAGGTTTTATGATTTTAAATCAGGTTTATTTGATGCAATTTATAACATATGTAATAACTTCTTGGAACCAATGCAATCCTCATCATGTAGACTTTACGGGAAAAGAAATGAAAATAAACCTTTTCATGGAAAATTTCACAGAAAAAGAGGTTTGAAAACACGACGAAAATGGCGCGAAACAGCATTTTTTTTTATTTTTTTTATATTTTTTTTTTCCCAAACTATTCCACCTATAACTTTGGTTTTTCTTTTAATATGAGTATTTACTATGGTTCTCTACCCATGAATTATTACAGATGGTTAGGACAAATATTTTCAAAGAAGTAACGAGATTAAAACGAAGCGATTTTTTTTTAAGAATTTTGGCGGGAAAACTCTTTGGAAGCGTAATTTTTTTTTTTTTCAAAAACTACCACCTACCACTTTGGTTCTTCTTTTGATATGATTATTTACATGTAATCTATACACCTGAATTATTTCAGATGTATAGGTTAAGTAGTTAAAAAGTAGTTACGAGATTATTTATTACGTAAGTTTCCATCGGTGAGTATTTGCGCGGCAAAATGTATCGAGTGAAAGTTTTTTATTTTAATTTCACGATTTGAATAACTTCCCGTTACCGTAGAGTGATGCGGTTTCTTGTGTTGTATAGCCAAGGATACTAGCTTACTAACAACGTTTGAATAATAACGATTGGATATATACAAGCTTCACACAATAATAAATAATAAAAAAACAATAATAACACCTTTTTTTCAGACTACCGAAATCTCCGACGGGACACACAGGGGGGTAAAACAAAAAAAAATTTATAAAAAAAAACTTTTCAATTCTTATCCTTTTTATTTCTTTTAACATCGTTATTGACTTGTACTCTATACATATGCAAAATTACAGCTTTCTAGGTTCATAACTGTAGAAGTTGTTACGAGATTATTATTAAATGACGAAATATTTTGGCGCCAAAATGTAATTTGAGCTGGTTTCAGATTTCATAAAAATATTAAACATACTTTTCGTTATCTCAGAAAAATATGTATTTTTTGTCGTATAGCCATGGATGAATCCTTTCGAAAACCGTTTGAATTACGAAAATCGGACTTACGCAGATTTTAGGACGATTTTGTAAAAGAAGTAGCTACTCGCCAACCGGTTACCCGGACGGACAGATACTTACAAAGCCACGAGCCCGGCTTCGACGCACGAGGAGATATCATTGAAAACAATGCTAAGTACCATAACTCAATGTAGTGAAGCCTATACCTATATTCGAAATCAAAACTATAATTCCTTGGAGACAGGCAATATGCTAATTTCATATTTTAATGTTTGTTCAAAAACTAGCGACAACTTTATTCTTAATAAACTCGTTTTAAGTTATCCCTGTTCAAGCTGTTGTTATCTTAATTATGTAAACAAGGTACATAAATACGACAAACGAGTTCTTAACAATCAATAATGACAACATTCTTGGATATGAGTATGACGTCAACAATAATCAACAAGGTTACCATCAGGAACAGTTGTTTACTTTATTTATGGAACATAATTGTTTACCTGTCAAAAAGCCATGTAATTCTGATTAAGGGCTTATTATTATATTAATTGTTTACCTTATTGTGACTTATTAGATAGGGATACCTCTTGAACTAACACATGAAATTCTTTTTGGTAGTATATTTGCTACCAGTCGGCCAAAATCAAATATTAATGTGTAAAAAATTTTATAATATCTGGACTTTTATGAATCAAATGGAGTTGTATACATCACTGTACAAAAGTAAATGACCATTCTATGAATATAGTTAGGTACATTAATGAAAGCAGAGGGAACATTTTATTTTATTAATATTATAAATTGAAAATATTGTTTATCTTTTCATCACATTGCTCCACTGAGGCTTAATAAATTTGGTAAATAAGAGCTTATAGCCAGGATTAAATATTTAAAAATGTTTGTTGTAACAATGAGTTCCGAAGTTTATTATTTTGAAATGGAAATTGGAAACATTTTAGGTCAACCCTTATTCAAGTGAAGGGTATTAGATAGAATTTGCATATGCAGATCTAGATCTTCAGAAAGAAGTGAGCAAACTCATACACTTAATCTTACTTGGTTAATTGTAATCTTTGCACCACATTTTTTGAGTGTAGTTATAGCTACTACTGCATGCCCAAGAGATATTTTAAATTTTATTGTTTTACTGTATGGACTTACCCACTTAACCGTGCAAATGCACATGCAATTTTCCGAGGTGTGGTGTAACTTCATAAGACAGGTCTGTACTCAAATGCTAATGCAGAATTCTTTTTACTTTTGGCACAACCATAACAAATTGTCTGAATAACTTACTCACTTCTTGTCAAGTTCACATGGTGGGCAATGGTATTTTATCTGTTATAGTTATACAAAATAGCTTTTTGGGAACCCTGGTAAATTTGACCAAATGAGCAAAGCATCTCTGTATGTTTGTCTAGATTCCATATTTCCAGTTGTTTGCTTTTACATGTCACATATCTCTACCGATTTTTATGAATTTTTGTGAGCAGGGTCGATAAATATATGGATATATTTTGTCAATTCTGATTTTGCAAAATTATTCATAACGGTGGAAGTAAGGAAGTTGAGAGGTCTTGAGCTAACAGAGCTGAATTCTAATAGCAAGTGACCTCATAGAATTCTGTAGCCTGGAAATGATATTTCTGGATTTGTAGGTATCTGATATGTACCTAGTAACCATTACTAAATAATCTAAAACAGAAATTACTAGTGGGTTCAACAGATAGGTAAGTACCAATTTTGTAGGATAATAATTAAACATTCTAGATCATCAATTGCTAGGCGGTAACTGGTGTCGCCGTTCTCTGATTTCGGAGAATATTTACAATGCGTCACGATTTTCAAGACGGATTTGATCAAGACCCTAGGTAGCGACCTTGTGGTGGTTTAATGAACTCTACAAACTATGCTGCAGTACCCGAAAAAACTAGTCATACGTATTTGACAGCCATTCGAACACAATCAACGCGTTATTAGATCTTATTGCATTTAAATGAGCTCTTAGTCACTTGTAAAATTACAAGAAAATAAATAGAAAAAATTTGACACGTTCGTGAAAATTGACCGATGCCGGCTGATCATAATACTTACAATTCCACCATCCATTCTCCTTTGAGGATATCCCTCCAATTATCCTCATCTAGGTCCCGGTTCGCACATTCTACTAAATTAGTATAACAACACAGTAGTATAGAGAAATAAAGGAAAATTTTTAAAAATTGCGGAACCTTGTGCACGCGCGCCATGTTTGATTTTAAAATAATGTTGCCCTACCCTACTCCTAGTGTTAAGACTTACAGAGAGTATATAAAAAGCACAGACAGTGCTACCACCGTTGACTTACACTACGGTTTAAATCACGCAAACACTGCTGTCACTGCATACATTGCAAAAGCTTGGTTCATAACTGAAATACGAGAATATGCATTGTTTGCGCGCAAACGATGTGAACCGATATGTAGCCGCGCTAATAACATCTGCTAACTGTCAATTTGCTTTTTCGCAATTGACCCAAAATCTAATTATTGATAATCGAAGTATTGCACTTCAAGGCATTCTTTTGTGAACAGATGTTTTGTTAAAATAAACGGCAACAAATCTCCTTAGAAGATTTTAGTTTTAAGGTTTGTTACTAGTGTCATAGCTTTTTATACGAACTGTCGTGTCAAACATCAAAAATAAATGTCTTCCCTTTTCTCAAATAATATCCTTGTATTATTATAAATCCACCCAGAAACTATCTGGTTATGGGTCCAGAACGCTCTGGCTAGCTGATTTTTCAGGGTGATATTATAGTAAAAGGTCGGCGGTAAAGTCGAAAGTAAAAAAAGGGAGACGGCGGCGGTATCAGTCGTTCGGTTGTTGTTGCGGTAAAGCATATTCAATTATAAAATGGACAGCATAGATTCAGTAACGAAGTTGGAGGGCAATTCCAACTGGGGGAGTTGGAAATTCAGACTACGGGTGCTACTAAAGGCGGCGGATGTATATGACGTGGTTGATGACTCTGTACCACGACCTACTGATGATGACAAGGAAAGCATCAAAAGATGGAGTTCCAAGGACGCCAAAGCACAAGGTATCATTGTATCGAGGTTATCTGACAAAGTAATAAATCAAGTCATTAGTTGCGAAACAGCATCAGAGATATGGATGAAGCTACATACTATTTTTGAACAAAAAGGTGAACTGTCTGTTCATCTTATACAGCAACAATTTTTCTCTCTTCAATATAAACCAACAGAAACCGTGTCAGAGTTTTTAAGTAGAGTTGAGGAAAGAAGGATGGCGACGCTCCATACAACTTGAGACCCAACATTTTTAAAAACAATATGTGGCGTTCAGTCCTAATACTTTTCATTACTGATAATTCAAGATATGAGAATGAAAATGTGGATTGAATTCAGTACCTAGGAGTCGGAAGAAAATAATACTCAGAGGTTTTGTACTTTCTTATATTATCTGTCATAGTATTGAATAGATGGGTCTGACAGGAAGTTATTTATACCTTTTGTCATAGCTTTTACGGATTTTAAGACTGTGTTAGTGGTTTATTACAATATATAAATTGTCAAAACAATCACGCTTCTAAAACTTAGTGATTACACCCTCATTGCACGTATCGCCACGAATTCGATGGACCACAAATGGGTTCTTTTCAGCGGCATTTCTATCACAGATCAGTAAGATTATGGTCCGAATTACGCCAACAGTACTAAAAGTGCTCACTGCTGAGAGTAGTTATAAATGGACCGATGGGAATATGCAAGCTCATGGCCGTTTGCATTTCTACAATTCGGAGCAAGTAAAAGCGTGACTATGACATTATATTATGTATCTAAAAATAAATTATTATCTACGTACAATAGGTATCAATCAATCAATTCGGACTGCACCAAGAAAGAGTGTTTTTACTACCACGAGACTAAATTTTTTTTTTCAATCCGGCGGTATGCCTTTATTAAACAAAATACTATGAACTATATACAACACTACAGCTACTACAATAAAAGCATTTAGACACCTATAAGTCATAGCAGACTCATAGGCAGTCCAAATGCTCCAGCCCACTCCCAGTTGGCAGCGTGCCCAGCATGCTGGCAGCATTGCCCCGTTGAATTGCAATGCTTATTCGTTGAGCCAAATATGTGCCAGCATTTTGATCACGCGTCGCATCGACCAAGCGCTCAGATAGGTTTTGGAAAATACGATGAGCTCCCGGTCCCCACGGACCCAACGTCTCTACACCAAACGGCTCAAATATGTAACCCATACCGAGGTTAGCATATTTGCGCCGCTTGAGTTGCTCCGCCGAAGTAGCCGCAGCGCCAGCCCTCACGTTGGTTTCAGAAAGATGTGACGGCGCTAAAGTGTCCACGCACGTAGCGTCCCACACTAAGGGACGTCCTAACTTCCACGGAACCAGAGTCATGCCGTCAGGTCTTTTACCATCGTCACGCATCAGACCATTCGGTTCGAGAATAGCTGGAACATTGGCGCTGGTAAAAGCCCGGCGAAAACTAAATTAAAAAAAAGACTAAAAAAAAATTAAATGAAAAAAAAAAAAAAAAAACCAACCGAGACTAAATTAAATGTCAATGTCATCACTACTGACTGACATCAGAAAATGACAATGTAATTTTTTTTTCGTTATTCGGCTTCGAATCATTTTGCTTGTTGTACCCAATCTATGTACAAAATGACATAAATGAATTTGCAAATAACTCAAGATTCCCTACTTTTAAAAATATACAAACAATTTTAAATAATGTTAAATAGGCTGACAATTAAAACAATACCTAATACATTCATGAACGCGCCCTGGTTTACTTGGGTCAGTGGTCGCCATCATTATTTGGTTCGACTGAAATCATTGAATTCTGCAGTTCCGGAGAGTATGGCGATAACAAAAATTACTTCTAGCCTCCCGGTTCAGTATCAGCATTTCGTTTCTGCGTGGGAATCAGTACCAATTGAAAACCGTACCATAAGTGAATTGTCATCGCGTCTACTGGTTGAGGAGCAGCGCTATCTTGCTCGTAATTGCAATATTGACAACTCTGGTTCAGCTCTAGCAGCAATTAATAAAAATAGGAAGTGTGGCAAACCGGGCCATTTTAAAAAAGACTGTAACACTAGTTTAACTTGTACATACTGTAAAAAATCAGGTCATGTTGTAAAAAATTGTTGGTTTAAGAGAAATAATAAGTCAGTATCAACAAGTAGTAGCTCAGCAAGCAATGCTTTTAGTGTCTCTGTGCTGTCAGCATTAAATGCTAATATACATAATGTTTCAAAAACTGAGTGGGTGATGGATAGTGGTGCCACAGAGCATATGTGTCACTCACAAGGTATGTTTAAAAACTATAGGTCCTATAAAAAGGAAATCTTAATAGGTGATGGTTCAGTCATCGAGGCCATAGGTATAGGAGAGGTAAAGTTACTTGCATACAACGGAAAACACTGGATTAGTACTACCTTGTACAATGTGTTACACGTTCCAAGCATACAGGTAAATTTGTTTTCAGTTAGCTCAGCAACAGATAAAGGATATGTTTTAAAATTGAACAGCAACTTCTGTGAATTCGTAAAAGAAGACTGCGAACAGGTGGGTGCTATTGCTCTGAGAAGGGATAATTTGTACATTATGCAGTTCAAGTATGAAGATGGCAATGCATTAGTGGGTAAGCTTGTAAATAATTTGGAGGAATGGCATAATAAAATGTGTCATTTAAATATTGAGCAGGTGAAGGTTATATTAAAAAGAAGCAATATTGATTTTAAAAGTAGTGACAGCAGTGAAAGTTTCACTTGTGTTCCATGTGTTAAAGGTAAGTTGCACAAACAGCCGTTTAATTTGAGTTTAAATAAAACTGAAAAGCCTGGTCAGTTATTCCATCTCGATTTATGTGGACCGATGGAACAAACTTCTTTAGGTGGAGCAATGTTTTATTTACTCATCAAGGATGATTTTTCCAAGTTTAACACGGTCTACTTTCTTAAAAACAAATCTGAAACTGTCGGCAAGGTTAGAGGTTTTTTGCAATACGTCACAAAGAATTTAGGTTATAAAGTAAAGTTCATCCGATCAGATGGGGGGACAGAATTTGTTAATAGAGAAATGAAAGCCCTCACTGACGAAATGGGAATAGTCCATCAGACCAGCGTAGCATATACGCCGGAACAAAACGGTCGTGCGGAACGCGAGATTCGTACGATTAATGAAGCGGCTAGGTCTATGTTAATATCTGCAAATTTAGATAAAATTCTATGGGCTGAAGCAGTTAATTCTGCAGTTTACGTTTTAAATAGGACGGGTTCAAGCAGAACCAAAGATAAGACACCATTTGAAGTATGGTTCGAAAAAGAATTATTTGACGTTACCCAGTTAAAGATATTTGGTTCACGTGTTGTCGTTCATGTTCCTGATCAAAAAAGAAAGAAGTGGGATAGTAAAGCTGAGGAAGGATATTTTGTGGGATATGGTGATAATACAAAAGGTTTCAGAATTTATTTTCCACATAAAAATGACGTACTGATTAAGAGGGAAGTTGTTTTTATAAAACAATTTAAGGTTGACACAGATGTCAACCAAGTTCAAGTACAGAATCCAGATGAACCTTCTTATGTAGCAAACAAAATGATAAAATCACAAGAATCCTTAGAAACACAAAGTACAAAAGAATCTGATGAAAAAGAAGGTACAAATGAATCAAATGAGCAAGAAGAAGTTGAATTTCATAGCTTTCTGGAAGACGACCAAAATCAATTGACAATTAGTGAAGATGAAAGTCAAAATGAAATTGAACAAGAAACAGATGAAGTTAACCAGAACAGTATGTCTCATGTAAATGAAACTATAGAAACAAATAAGAGGTCCCAGAGAAATAAAAAAGTACCAGAAAAATTCAAAGATTATGAGATAAATTATCTAACAGCTGATAATAATAATTCTACTCCTCAAACTTACGAAGAAGCAATGAAAAGTAAAGATAAACTAAAGTGGGAAGAAGCTATTAAAAAAGAAATGGATACATTAATAGAAAATAACACGTGGGAAGAAGTAAATGAAGTACCACAGGGAGTCAAGGTCATCTCTAGCAAATGGGTATTTAAAATAAAGAAAGGAAGTAATGAGACAATTTACAAAGCTCGATTGGTTGCACGGGGTTTTGAACAACCAAACTGCGATTTAGATGCTGAAGTCTATTCTCCCGTTGCCAAGTTACCAACTTTTAGAGTATTTATGGCTGTTGCTAATAAGCTAAAGTTGCCAGTATACCAAATGGATGTAGTAGGAGCCTTTTTACACGGAGATATAGAAGAAGAAGTCTACCTAAAGCTTCCAGATGGTACACTATGTAAGCTTAACAAGTCTCTATACGGTCTTAAACGATCTCCCAAGTATTGGAACAAAAAGTTTGATTTGTTCATGCAAAAAGAAGGGTTCCAAAAGTCAAAAACTGATCTTTGCCTATATTTCAAAAGACAAAATGGAAAGTTTACGTACTTGTTACTCTATGTAGACGATATATTATACTTTGGCTCAGCCGAGTCAGAAATAAAGAGACTAAAGGACCGTCTTAATAATAATTTCAGAATGAAAGATTTAGGTTTAGCGACAAATTATCTCGGGATTCAGATTAGTCAAGAAAATAACAAAACAGTTTTAAGTCAAGAAAAATATCTGAAGAAAGTTTTAGTAAAATTTGAAATGCAGGATTGTAAACCAGTAGATACCCCTATGGATCAAAATTTTGATTTCCAACTTTTAAACAAAGAAGCTTCGGAGAGTCAGCTTATTGAAACAAAGTGTAGGCAACTTATAGGTAATTTGATGTATGCTGTTTGCGGTACGCGGCCAGATTTGTGCGTAAGCGTAAGCTTTTTAAGTAGATTTCAACACTGTGCAAGTGAATTTCTCTACAAGTGTCTTAAAAGGGTCTTAAGATATATAAAAGGCACACTTAATCTAGCTTTAGTGTATGACAGTACATCAGACACTGAAATCCAAGGCTTTGTTGATTCTGACTGGGGTGGGAATGTCAAGGACAGGAAATCCACTACAGGATTTTTATTAAAAGTGTTTAATTGTTTAACTGTTTGGTATTGTAAAAAACAGGCTTCTGTTTCATTATCATCTACAGAATCTGAATATGTAGCTTTAAGTTGTGCAATATGTGAAGCATTGTGGCTCAAGAATATTATGATAGATTTTGATGTTTCTAATTGTAAAATTTTATTATTTGAGGATAATCAATCAGTTATAAATATTTGTCAGAATAATGAAAATAACAAACGTCTGAAACATCTTGATATCAGATATCATTTCATAGTTGAAAAGGTTGCCAGCAAAGAAATAATTCTGAAATATGTTAAGTCAAGTGATAATATTGCTGATATGTTAACAAAGCCTTTGGGCAAAATATTGTTTGTTAAGTTTAGGAACTACATACTCAAAAATGTTTTATTTTAAGTTGCCATTTAGGTTTTAAAGAAATGTTGACTGTAAACTTAGAGTTGGTAGTTAAACGAAGTTATTTCTAACATTTCTTAAGTTTGAATGATTATTTTTGAAGAAGTCAATGTTTTAGTTAAGTTTATTAGACTCTAGTTATTGAGATTAGGTTCAAGTTATTAAGATTAGGCCTAAATGCTCTATGTGTCAACTAATCATAAAATGTGAGGTAAGATATTTGTTGAAGGGGGGTGTTAAAATAAACGGCAACAAATCTCCTAAGAAGATTTTAGTTTTAAGGTTTGTTACTAGTGTCATAGCTTTTTATACGAACTGTCGTGTCAAACATCAAAAATAAATGTCTTCCCTTTTCTCAAATAATATCCTTGTATTATTATAAATCCACCCAGAAACTATCTTGTTTGTACGTTCAAAATGCTAACCACAACAACAAAAATCTCCTCATCTATCTGTCAAGATTTGAGTTTGACGTTTGTGCATACATTGCACTACCACTTTTCTGTGAGCGTTGTTTGCGGCCGGAGGTGACGTCATAGATGACGTCATTACGCTATCGTGGTGTCTGTTTAGCAAGTAATGAACCGACCGTTTGCGTGCATACAGTGCAAATAGCGCATATTTGCGTGACTTGAACCACAGTGTTAAAATAGGTCACAGATAATACATACAATATTGTAAGGCACCTTTTACAAGGAACGGTTTAACAGATATGAGCTTCAATTTTCAATATTTTTGTCGTTGTTTGTAATCACACACTGTATAGTAGGATTTCATAACCAAAATCTTTTTCACGTGCAACATGAATTTTCCTCCTGTGACCGTTGTATCTTGGAAGTTTGATAGTTGTAATCAAGGTGTAAACAAATGTTGCTAGTGTACAAAATGATATTTGTTTTGCCTTACAGTAATTTTATTATTTATTTGTCCATCACTGGGATTATGCACAACACTGGGGTAAACACCTTAGGTACATTTACTTATGTGTAGTTTCCTAGAAGTAGATTTATAACAGGTATCTAAACCTAGGTCATGTAGAAGTCATGTTTTATTAAAAGCCTTATTATTACATTATTTTATAGAAGGAATTATGATCTATGAGTCCTTACATAAATAAATATTTGAAAAAAATATATATCTACTTCAACACTCAAAAGTTTGAAATAACTTGGTGAATGGTACCGACAACATGATAGTTCAAAAGTACTCGTACCTATTATCAAAATATTGTGCGGATGGTACCGACTACGACTGGGTATTTCACACTTATGAGTGTTAAAGTCGGTTAAATTTTTTGGGTAAACATTTTTTTAACTCTTTTAGTGTGTTGTCTTTGTAACCTTGTGCTCTTTTTAGTGACGTGATCGATTGTCATTCACTGTCAACGACTATATCATCAAGATAGGAAATTATTTTTCAGTTATTGGAGTGTAACTCAAAAACGGCATGACCGATTTTGATGAAATTGAAATGGGACCAAACGGCAAGCATCAGCTTTAATATAAAAAAAGGAATTATCAAAATCGGTTCATCCTGTCAAAAAATACAAACGAATTGAGACTCTTCCTTTTTTGAACTTGGTTAAAAAAGGTAATGCACTAATGATAGTCTGAAACATATTTTTATTAACTTTAACAATAAATTAAGTTGTAATACTACGTACCAAACGTAACTTTAAGTAATATTTTTGACGGTTTTAGGGATAACCTAAGGAATCATGTGTTTTTATTTGTTATTTATTATTTAGGTAACACCAATGCGCAATGCACACCCGTCCATAAATAACTTGCATGATAATACGAGTAGTAGGCAAGTATGAATATTTTTAAACTTGCGAATACCATGATCATGAAGATTGTGTGGTTTCCAATACTAGCGACAAAAGCGACAAAACTGAAATTCCATGTCGTGCGTGCGTCATCGTATTTTTACTAGTTGTGTTTTGAGTTGGTCTCTCATTTTGTCGGTTCGATTTTTGTATTATAAAAAATGCAATACTCCGATCAACAGTCTGACCTATTTTTTGCAGCTGATAATCTTTGAATCTGATAGTTTTTTAATCACTAAGTACCTAACTCATCTATTGGTAAGTTTTGTTGTCGTCGATGTTGGTGAACAGGCTCAAGTCTTGGGAACAGGCTCTCAAGGATTGTTGCCAGAAAACATCGTTAGGTGGACTAGTATGAACTAAACTACTAACAGTAGATAGTTTCATTCTGTTTCGGTAGATGGCGCTACATATATAAAATATGTGCATCAAACGGATGGAAAAATTCGACTGCTCAGCCGCCGCTTGCAGAAAGGTATTCTGGGCCTTTGGGGTATCGGTTTCAAGCCTAGCTGGAAGTCATGTCTTTACTTTGCAGAAATGTTCACGTTTTCGCTTAATATGTGTGAATGCTGTAAAATATGTGAAAGATATGAATACTTCGTTGAAACTTCCACAGAATGTAATGTAGATGTGTAGGTACGGTGATTGCCTAACAAATAGGTAAGTACCAATGAAATGTACAAGTTAAAAATATAGGGCGCTCTCACATCCAAAAACGTGTTTTAATTTCAGATCAAGCACTTTATGGTTGCATTTATGCTTTTGCTTAACCCTAAGAAGAGGTTGTTTTATCCTGAGAATATATATTTTGTAGAATAGGGTACAAACCGTAATAAATAAAAAAAATTAACAAAAAATGGAACCGACTTCAACACCTAAGTGTGAAATAACTTGTTGAAGTAGGTACCATGATAGTTCAAAAGTACCTAATATCACATTATTGTGCGCATGGTACCGATTTCGACAAGCTATTTCACACTTTTGGGTGTTGAAGTCGGTTTCATTTATTGTTTAAATAAATTTGCACTCTTTTTAGTGACCCTTGCTACTTACGGGATTGATTGTCATTCATTGTCAACGACTATATCATCAAGATAGAAAAATATTTTTCAGTTAATGGAGTGTGACTCAAAAACTGCTTGACCGATTTTAAATGAGACTAAACGACAATCAGCATCTTTCAAACAAAAAAAGAATTTTCAAAATCGGTTCACCCAGTAAAAATTGTGAGGTAACAAACTAAAAAAAAACATGCAGACGATTTGAGAACCTCCTTATTTTTTGGAAGTTGGTTAAAAAGCGTCAAATTTTAGATTAATTGTTAGAATAATAGATAATTCAGATGCAGTGATAGCCGAGCGGCTGTAGCTACGGACTGCCCCGCAGCGCAGGTCTGTGGTTCACCTTCGGTTTGAGCTTAAGAGCATTTTGAGAATGGTTGCCTGGTTAGCTACCACCCTCATGTAGAAAATCAAGCACCTAATAGTGTGTTCCGGCAGCAGCCATTGAGAGCCAGTAAAATATTATGAAATTACAAGCACATATGAGAGTTAAGAATTGTCGGTGTCGCGCGCTGTGCAGTTCGCCTTGTGACGAAGTGCATCTGTTACAGCCAGTTACAGCTTAACATCAGGTGGGCCTCGGGCCTGTGCCGTCACATCCTATAAAAAAACCAGTCAAGGGCGAGTCAGATTCTAACATCGCTAGAGATCCTCAACTGTATATTTGGTAAATTCTATGTTCGTACAGAGCCTTCTGTGTCCAAACAGCAGACGTTTTTTTTTATATCTGCTAGGTTTTCCTTTGATCCCTATCTTACCTGATGGTAAGTGAAGATGTGGATAGCTGCCGGAACACACCGTATAGGTGCTTGGTGACAGATTCGTATAATGCCCTACCACCATGCTATAACGACTGCCATCCTAAGACAACAATCGGGACCGCGTGCCCTCCGAAGCACGGAAACACTCAGTACCTAGTAATGTTACCAGCGGTCACCCATCCAACTCATGACCGCGGCGAACGTTGCTTAATTTTGCTGATCGGTTCAGAATGGCTAAGAAAACTTCGCTACGAGCGCTTCGAAATTGGAAAATAAATCCGTTGGATAAAATATGTATGTTTTATTTAAAAAGTATACGAGAAGTTCAAAAACAGCCAACAGCGATGAGATCGATAGTAGACGAAGCCCGCACGATGGGTGAAGCCGTAGCAGTGTATTCACACCGCTCGCGTTTGGAACTATTGTCGAAGACAAAGAAAGGTCACATGGCTATTAGGATGGTAGATACCAGCAAGTCAAACCCAAATGTATATGTACCTATAAATGACGATACTTTTTTTTTTACTCCTTATAGGTTAGCCTTTGACCACTGTCTCACCTGATGGTAAGTGATGATGTGTCGTAGATGTTGTGTTCAGGCTAACCTAGAATTACTGGCTCTCAAGGACAGCTGCCGGAACACATCGTTAGGTGACAGATTTTCTACTTGAGGGTGGTAGCTAGCCAGGCGGGCATTCGTAAAATGCCCTACCACCATGCATTAACGATTGCATGTCATTATATCCTGACATTTCCATGTCTTTATATTAATGAGATGTCGCTTTATGAGTTCGGAAAATTTTTTTTTAACAAAAAATGGAACCGACTTCAACACCCAAAAGTGTGAAATAACTTGTTGAAGTCGGTACCATGATGGTTCGTAAGTACCTATTATCACAATATTGTGGGCATGGTACCGACTTCGACAAGTTATTTCACACTTTTGGGGGTTGAAGTTGGTTCCATTTTTAGGTGAATTTTTTTTTGTCTCTTATTAGTGTCCCTTGCAACTTACGGGACCGATTGCCAGTCATTGTCAACGACTGTATCAACAGGTTAGGTAAATATTTTTCAGTTATTGGCGTATAACTCAAAAACAATTGACCGAATTTGATGAAATTCAAAATGGGACCAAATGACAAGCATCAGCTTTCAAACAAAAAAAGAATTTTCAAAATCGGTTCACCCAGTCAAGAGATATGAGGCAACAAAAATAAAAAAAATAAAAATAAAAAAAAATACAGACGAACCTAGAACCTCCTCCTTTTTTGGAAGTCGGTTAAAAAGTACCCAAAGCAGAAACAAGTTGAAAGTTCCTGCACACAGAAATGCATGTTTTAGAAAAGGTGTGTGCGGTATGGGTCCTAAGATATACAATCATTAGGCAGGAAAAATATTTAAAATCGGAGAGTGTCACTGCATTTAAGAGAAGTTTGTTTAATTTTCTTTCACAAAATCTATAATAGAAAGTGACTGACTTTCCTAAAGATAGATTCTAAATTTGACGTTATTTAATTTTATTTTTATATTGTTTTATTCATGCCTATATCTATTATTCATGCCTTAATAATTAAATGACTATAATTATGTATTAGATATAAGCACAATATTATTGTATGACCGAGTGGACTTGTTGTTGGTACTATCTACAACATTTAAGTAACACAGTCTAACAATAAATAAATCAGAATCTGAATTATATTACTATCTGATAAAAACGCTTAGAACATTCCATCCCTGCCAAGCTACCCGTCAGTCACCTAATTGTCTATAAATATATGGACATTTATTTTATTTAAGTGACTATTAGGATGGTAGAGGCACATAATAAATAAGGTATAGATTAGGTACCAACAGGTAAAACCATGGTGATGTGTATATGTACGTACGTAGGAGTCCACTTCCAAAATAACCAAAAACTCACTCAAAATGAATCACCCCCTTTAATAAGTTATTTTTTAAAATAAATAAGTAATTTAAGGTGGTTTTCCCTGAATTAGGTTATTTTGAAAGTGAACTCCTCTTCAGTGGAATACTATTTGAATTCAAATAGTGTTCCACTGAAGTGAGTGTTCCAATACGTTTTGTACAGACGTTTTGGCAACGAACTGCTTGATTAACAAATGAAAAAAATACTGATATACATAAGTACAACCACTTTTAATTAATCAAAGATAATGAACTTTCACATCTCACTCTCGCTTACATGTGCCTAATTATATCCTGAGTAGAGTGTACGGAACGCATTCCATACAAACGTAGTTTCGTCATGTTTTTTGAAGTAGTGATAGCTCAGTGGCTTTGGTTATGGACTGCCGTGCAGCAGATCTATGGTTCGAATTCCGCCGCGGGCTTGAGCTTCACCGCATGGTTGAAGGGCATTTTTGCGAATGCCCACCTGGCTAGCGACCACCCTCAAGTTGAAAATCTGTCGCCAAGCACCTAACGGTGTGTTCCGGCAGCTGTCCTTGAGAGCCTGTCATTCTAGGTTATTAAGCCTGTCAACACCTTCGACCACATCATCACGTACCTTCACGTGAGATTGTGGTCAAAGGCTTACCTATCAGCAATAAAAAAAAATATGTATAAAATGCCAAGTATTCTGAGCCTAAAATATCTATGCATTTATTTCGATTTAATATTTTAGTTATCCCTAAATGTCAAAATAACAATTCCCATATAAACATATTATTCGAATTATTTGTGAAAATACTTATTTTTACGAAAATCTGGCAAACCATAGCATAGATATAGGCTATTGGCCATAGGCTCAAGGACATGCAAAGTTTCATCGAATTTGAACACTAAGGGCCTGTTTCAGAATGTTTGAGTAAGTTCCGGTTTTGCTACCCAGAACATGTTTAAATAAAAAAACACTATCTTTGCGTTTCACAGTCATCGATTTAGCCTATCCATCGGTTAAAGCTATTAGGACATTCTGAAACGGGCCCTAAGGGTCCGTTTCAAATATTTGATGTGACAACATGGTGGATCTCCAACCATAATAGACCTGACGGTAGGTATAAATAAGCACAAGGGCCTATTTATTACCTCTTTTTGTAGCCATACCTTTAAATTTAATTTGGCTCTCGTACTAGCTTTCCGGGCGCGGCTCCGCCCGCGCGTATGTCGGTTACCGCGCAAAAATATTAACCTCTTTTTGCGCAGTTGGATAAAAACTATCCTATGTTTTTTTCCCGGGTCTCAAACTATTTTCATACCAAATTTCATTCAAATCGGTCCAGTAGTTTTGGAGTGAAAGCGTAACAGACAGACAGACAGAGTTACTTTCGCATTTATAATATTAGTACTGACTATAGCTTTCCGGGCGCGGCTCCGCCCGCGCGTGTGTCGGTTATCACGCAAAAACATTAACCTCTTTTTGCGCAGTTGGATAAAAACTATCTTATGTTTTTTCCCGGGTCTCAAACTATTTCCATACCAAATTTCATTCAAATCGTTCCAGTAGTTTTGGCGTGAAAGCGTAACAGGCAGACAGAGTTACTTTCGCATTTATAATATTAGTACTGATTACCTTAGGACTTCAACCCGAGTGCAGGTTGCACCTACGCGTTGACTAAAGCGCTCTATGAAAATTGAAGCTTCGGAGACGGTCATAGTACCTACGAATCTTAGTAGATATTGATATCAGAAGCCTATAATTATAACGTTTATTCTATTTTTTATTTGGAGACTTTATGCGTGCCTTAAGGGTGTTTTGTCAGTTTCTATCGTCGGCTTCTACCCAATCCATCCCAAATGTTCTTTCGGTCTTGGCATGCTTTGCTTTGACGCATTTAATGGACTGTTGGTCAGGATTTCGTTGGTGAGATTTACTCTTATGTCCTATTGTGATTAATATAATATGTTCTGCGGCTTCACAGTGCAATAATACGTGCTCCGTGGTCTCATCTTTACGCATACCATTTATCTATGATATAAACAAGCACATAATATTATTACCTAACTGTTATTTTAGTCTGTTGCTCCAATTTTGTGCAGGTAATGATTCAGGTAGGTACAGTGATCCAACATGTACTAATGTCTATGATGAGATTGATGAGGCCTAGAACAAGGTGATGTTCTTGACTTCGTATTTTCATTTGATTACATTCAGCTTTTTGTTCGGAGTTGCAAACATGTCCTTTGGTCGTCTACAATCTTTTATCTTATTCTTACTAGTTTTCTATTTATGTAATAATTATCTTTTAATGTCGTTTTATTTTAATGGACTGGCTGGCTAGGAAGTGTACCTTGGTGCTTATATATGGCACCGGGTGCATATAAGCGACAAGGACTAAGGTCACTTTTGCGATCACATTGTTTATTCCAAAAAGTTTTGCTTGAAACTGTAGGTACTGCACTGATTATAATAACACAGAATATACTAATTTCGTTCGCGCATACACCTAGGTCGCTGTTAAAAAAGTAGATGAAACAAAAAAGAGCGAATAAACTTTTAAACAGTGCACATTGCACAGATTAAGTTATAAGTATGTACCAGGTGTTAGCTATATTCTAAAGAGGGTAGAAAACAATTATTAAATGGTGCAAACCTCGTTATATTTTACAATATCTATACAAATTAATTATGCATTCCTCTCATATATATATTTTTCAACAATTAGTAATCAATATGACAATTAAACGCCAAAAGCAACAACAAGATGTTGCACCTTTTTGCTCGAGCAAAAAGGTGCCGATTATAGGTCGACTTCTTGGTACGAAAATCTCACGCGTCAACCTTCCGGAGTCACTTCACTCAGTGTTGCCAACACAGGGTCTGGTGTTATGTCGTATTATTAACGTTCTATGGTTATGGTACACAGTTACTTTTGCTCACTACACTGAAGGTAGAATTATTACCTACCTATCTGACATTGCGGTAGCCACAATGCAAGACATTTGATATATAGATCAGCTGAGAAGATAACGGTCGCGTCGTGACGCACCGCCATGACATTTCCTAGACGTCAAAATATTTGTACCCGCTTTTTGTAACATGTGAATAGGGTTGGTCAGCAATTTGGTTTCTCTTATTCGTCTGTTGGCAATAAAAAATATTAATAACTTGATTATGCGATGGATATTTAGTATCTACAAGAAAATATGGAACATATACTTAAGTGCGTATATATACCCCGTGGGGTGACTATCTCTCACCCCATATAATCCCGTGGGTGTCGTAGGAGGCAACTATGGGATAACTACTGGACGGTGGGCAGCAGCGCCTTCTCAAGAACTGCCAACTTACACTGCGATCCTCAAGACGCCTGCCAAGCGTGGAGTTTATGGAAAATACCAAAATAGGGGAGGCTGTGTTCAGCAGTGGACGATCCGGCTGTTACAGTACTTAAGTGCGTGTATCTAGATTTAAGTAGGTACCTAAAACAATCGATCGAAGTAGATAAGTATGTAGGTGTTGGAATGGAAATTAACTCTATAAATTTAATCATGTGCATATTAAACGTCAAAATGAGGTCCTCCGTTGGTAAATCTAGATGCATAGCAGAATAGATGGCGTCGTCAAAGAGGTCAAGCGGTCAAGCATAAAAGAAAAGATAAAAACTTTCGAAAGTAGGTACGCGCATGTTTTGACAATCAAAAAAATTGCAAATTTACGAGAGGAAAAAATTAAGTCATGTGCGGGATAGTGCGACGGAAAAAAATCTCGTAAATTTGTAATTTTGTAATATAACAAAAAAATATTAAAAATCAAAGAAATGCTTACCTACCTGACCAGGTACTTGATGTAGTTAAGTACATACACCACCATAGGCAAAGGGGCATAACGGTAAGAGGTTGCAAGGTAAATTTTCTGCTTATAAAACAAAATTATGTATGGCTTTGTTGTCAGCATGTGAAATGCCCAGACAAAAGATTAGCTGAACGAAAACTGAACCCGTTCTGCGACTTCTTTGATATGTATTCAGTTTTTTTCCCATATATCCTTAATGGTATAAAACATTAAGTGTACCTACACAAGAAGCACCCTTAAAAACTTTATGACAACCCTACCTGTCACTGCCCCAATATCTATTCAAAAATAGAACGCGCCCGCGAGTCTATGGAGTAAACTTATTTGAAATTTTTAAATATCCGAACACTATAGAATCATCTAATTGTTTATCTTCTTTTTTTGTATAATAATGGCATTGTTGGTAGACAAGATGTCTGATATTTATCAATAATATTTATTATATTTGGAGCATGTTTGATGCGTTACGTGTCTGTTTTTGTGCATGACTGTGCGTTTTAGTGCGTATCGCTCTCAGTGGACTGTGATGTAGATATGTAGTAAAGAATTTTGTGAATGGCTAGTCATTGCTGGTAGCTAAACTATGATTTACCTTGTCTATGGTAGGTTATAACAAAAACATTAGGCAACATATACAGGAAAGCAGATCCAAATTTAATTCTCCTATTTACAATATGAACGCATTGATATTATTTGAAATTGTTCAGTTGTTCTACTGCAATAACAATTCTTTAATTTCGACAATTCATTCAGATTCTGAAATTGATGCAAAAACGAAATACTTCTACGATGAAGCCATTTATTACTCTCTGGGAGCCTCGCATTTGGGGGTGGATAACATTTTCAAGTGATACTTACAGGAGACCAAAATGCCTAATGCATGATGCCTAAATGCCAAGTGGAGTGATTATGGGCCCTAATTTTTTTACCACTAAAGGTTAGATGAGACCAGTCAATGGTGAACGATGAAGGCTCGTGATAACCGATAAATTGAGGATATGGATGTGAAAGACAAATAGTTTCAGCAAGACGGCGCAACATGCCATAAACCGCGAGCAACGATGGATGGTGGAAGGGAATGCTCTTCAACCATGCGAATGCTCGCCTGGCTAGATACCACCCTCAAGTAGAAAATCTGTCTCGAACCACCCAATTGGGTGGATGTACGCAGGTTCGAATCCTGCACATGACTTAAATTAATACTCTAGTAAATTTGTAATGTAATCCGAAGAGCTTGCGTTATTGCAAAAATAATAGGTAATATTAAACCGGCTTTCGTCACTTTTGACGAAATACTTCTGTCATATTACATTCCGCTTAACATCAGGTGGAACTCGTACTTATTGCGTTAGAACCAAATAAAAAAAGCATTTTGTGTTTTTGTTTTTGTAAAGGTTAGGAAACTTGATTAAAAAAGGTTATGAACCTTCAATTTTTTTCGTATTCTCATTACGACAAAGGGTTTACTGTAAATTTTTAACATTTGGACTAGCCGTTTTGGAAACCGCAGTTGGTTTTATATAACATTTCATTGAAATGATTGAAAAGAAATTAGTATTGTTAGTTAACCTCTTATTCATATTCATTTTAAAACTCTTTGGTAGGTTTAACAAACGTCATTAGCGAATTACTGCGCAAAAGAGTTTTCCTTTGTGCAGTACCAATATCGTTTTATAAATATAAACTGATTACGGGGTAGTGATTTAACTACTCTGTCCTACACGTTGACTCGGGTAATGGAGATAATCCAATATTTTTTTTATAGGACTATCACCTCCTAATTGTACCTGTGGTCAAACTTTCTTGTAATTTATTTAAATATATCACCCTCAATCAATTTGCCTATAAAAGTTATAAAGCAATTAGGAGTTAGATCTTTAGCTTGGTAATTTCTCTTAGGTAGAGTAGGATTTTGGTCGTTATTAGACCACGCTGCGAGTGCGTTCGCTGTAGGTATAAGTATTTAATTTTACAAATGCATAATAACATTAATTTTAATCTCCGAACGAGTTTATACCCAGATCACAATTAATAATCATAATTTTTGTTGAAAAATATCAACATTAAGCCATCCCGAACTGTCAAACTCGACAACATACCGAAAATGTCAAACCATAACAGAAATGTGACAGTTTGTCAAATTGTTTTTTTTTCTGATGGCACTGGAGATTCTTTTCCAGCCTCAGTTGTCAAATTAGACTGTGTTCGATATTTAACACTTTGACACTGGCAGCTAATCCGGGCGACATTGTAAAAAGAAAAATAATTGTTTTATTTTTTCGACGGTCTCGAGTGTCATGGCCGCTGAATAATCCTTTTAAACGTGGGCTGTGATTAAATAACCTGCATCGTATTTCCATGCTTACGTGCAGTCGGTTTAAGTAAAAAATGTAATTGGAGTCCTTAATGGGGACCATATTTTTTTAAGAAAGCAATAATGTCTAATAAATGCACTGCATCAAGCCTGAAGTCACATTCAGATATAAAAATTATAGTAATGATAACATTTTTTGTAAATGGTGGGTAGGTTAAGTTTTCTATTGTCGTTAATATAGAGAATAATTAGGTATCTCAATCAGTAGTGAAGTTCCAAGAAACAGTCCCTTTGAATGGTACATGTATGTTCTTAGAAATAAGGGGTGTGGAGACAGAATGTTACCCCCTATATCTTTTAGTGGTTGTCGTAAGAGGTGACTATGGGAAAAATACCGGATGGTAGGTAGCAGCGCCTTTTGAAGAATTGCTATCTTACACTGCGTCCGCCAAGACGCCTGACAAGCGTGGGGGTTATGGCAAACCTCGCTTTATGGGGGAGGCTGTGTTCAGTAGTGGACAATCTGGCTGATACAGTATATAAGAAGTAACTAATGTGATTTTCAAATGATTACGTAGGCCAACCGTTTTAGAAATATGCTAGGAAGAGAAGTCTTTGGAGAGACCTAACATATTTCTAAAACGGTACATCCAGTTAAGTACCCTGACGACCGTACCTATATAACAATACTAATTTATTTTACAGTATGTGTATAATATTAGGCAGAATGTAGACCTAGAATTAAAGACAGCGTACTATAATAGTATGGGTTACTTTCGTGGGAGGAAAAACTTTGAGTATATGTATAGACCTAGAATTAAAGACAGCGTACTATAATAGTATGGGTTACGTTCGAGGGAGGAAAATCTTTGAGTATATGTACCTAGAATTAAAGACAGCGTACTATAATAGTATGGGTTACTTTCGTGGGAGGAAAATCTTTGAGTATATGTACCTAGAATTAAAGACAGCGTACTATAATAGTATGGGTTACTTTTGTGGGAGGAAAATCTTTGAGTATATGTATAGACCTAGAATTAAAGACAGCGTACTTAATATTATGGGTTACTTTCGTGGGAAGAAAAACGTTGAATATATTAAATAGACCTAGAATTAAAGACAGGGTACCATAATATGGGTTACTTTTGTGGGCGGAATAATTTAGGCTATATATATTTTATATATACCTAGAATTATAGACAGCGTATACAGCAAGACAGCGGTATAGGTTTACTTTCGTGGGAAAATTAAAACGAGCATCGTCCCTTATCAAAACGAATTCAACTCTCAGAAGCTCATTGTGTAATATTGCTAAATCATTGATCGTCGATAAAAATCATTTTTGGATGCTGCGTAATATATTCTCTCAATAGTGCGACACGCAGGTGGCACTTGTCGTAATGTCATGACGCCAGGATCGCCATGTGACATTAGGTTGGGAATCACACCTATTCAAGAATTCGATTGGTTTTTGTCAGGTAAGTCAGAATCGAGACTCTAAGTTGCGTGTTCCGTATATATATTTGTTCAACAATTTTAAGCAGCATATAATTGTAAACTACCCCGTTGGAGTTAGGTGCACTGTATTGTATCAGCCGGATTGTCCAGTGCTGAATATAGCATCCCCCATTAAGGGGGGTTTGTTCCTCATACTTGGCAGACGTCTTAGGGATCAAGTCAGGAATTTGTCACAGGTAGTGCGGGTGGAGCCTAGCTTTTCAAAGTCTCACATCAGTAATCGTAAGTATCATCTCTCATCTAAACGAACCGAGTAAAAAAAAAGGTTTACTGAAAAATTGCAGTTTTAAAGAAATTTACCATTTCTTCCGTTTAAACAAATGTTAACTGAAAATATCGATAAAAATACATTTTTTCAGTATGTACCGAAATTTAAGTTAAGATGAGATGGACCATGTATTAAAAATAGTCTAAAATTCACAGCCTAGTGGGGGGTAGAATGGGGCAGCTGCCCCATTCTACCCCCCACTAGGCTCCCATAGAGTAACGTAATATAAGATGAATTTCAATTTTTCGTGCTACCGATTAGTTGAATGTTTTTTTTATTGCTGGTTTGTAAGCCTTTGACGACAATCTCACGTGATGGTAAGTGATGATGTGGTCGAAGGTATTAACAGGTTTTTTGAAAAGTCTACCAAGGATATAGTAGGCATCGTGCCACGGAATCGTATTCTCAACCAACATTTTTCAATCAAGTACTAAAATTGGGATGAATTGCGGTACCCAAATATTGAGGCATTCGATTATTGAAAATATTTTGTAGGCGTCGCGTTGTCATCGGAGACGTGACGTTCTTTTTTTGAAATTTGAATTTGGAAGCTCGTTCGGTGTGGCCACGTCCAAAATGCATTTGTCGTGTAATCCTCAAGGGAGTAAGATTATTATTTTTTCTATCAATTATTTTTTAAACATTGTCCCTTACGTGGGATATGGCAAGTGGAGTATTTTATAAGGTTTATTAATTTTCTATCAGCCATTGTTGGGATACAGGTAGAATTTCGAACTTTTGTCATACTTATATGTATACCTACCCTTTTTTTCTGTATTACACGTAATACAGATAGTAGACGATGGTGTATTTCCCAAATAGCTCGGTTGATTGCGAGAATACCTACAACAAATACGTATTTTTTAAATTAAGGCGTTTTTTTACCTAAACGTTGAAAAACGATTTATTGCAATCAAAGCATTATTAATATAATTAAAGCTTTCAATAATGTCAATATTTTCGATTTGATTCAATTTTGTTGTTAAGAAACTTTTGAATAAGGTAGATCTCGAAATAACTACTTTCAAGCTCAATTTTTATGTTCAAAAGTAAGTTGAAGAGATTTTTGATAGAGAAGTCATACTACACTATTCAGGAATATTTGTATGATAAAGTAGTCTTCACATAAATGTAAATTAATAAAAATTGAATATTATGACATGATTTTTTATAATGGGATATGACAAAAATGTATTTCTAATATTCCTTGTATGAAGTGTGGTTTAAATTACATTTGGGCAATATAATGTATATATTTTGTTAATTGTGATTGTATAAACAAATATTGACATGTAATTATTTGATGGATAAATTTGTGTACTTTTAATTTGCATACCTTACCAGGGTTGAATATGGCGAACAATAATATTACTATGTCCACATTTGTATTACCTGTACTCTGCAAATAAATGATTTGATTTGATTTTTACTTTTCTGACACTTTTCAGCACCCGATTTTTTATGATATCGTGACGGAACAAGCACGAGGCCCATCTGATGTTAAGCGATAATATCTGCCTATAACAGATGCGTTTCATCGCAACTATGAGCAGCAGTGCGCATCCCGAGACAAACAACCGTTAAGTATCATTGTGCCTGTAATTTTACTGGCTTTCAAGGACTGTTAGGTGCTAGGCGACAGATTTTCTAGTTGATATTGGTAGGAATTTAAAATCCCCTTTCATCGTGCGGGGATGCTTAAGCTGACAGTGGGAATCGAATCATGGACTTGCGGCACTGCAGTTCATAATCATTATCGTTCAGCTATCATTGCTTCATAAAGAGTGCACCAAATGAGCTGGAAACCATCACTCACGTCGTGAGTGGCATGTTGGTGCACATTGGGAGTACAACAGGGCTTCATACCATCTTACCCAAGATGCAACGGGTAAACTTACAATTAACAACTAGTCAAGACGTCAGGAAGGTGCTCGGATGTAAAACAGTAACCAAGTAATTTTACAATTATGGTACTAGGCTGGAGCATTTAGACTGCTTAGGAGTCTGCTATGATTTATAGGTTGTCTAAATGCTTTTATTGTGGTAGCTGTAGTGATGTATATAGTTCGTAGTATGTTGTTTCATAAAGGTATGGCAAAAAAAAAATATCCTTATTTTTTAACTATGTATTTTTAAAGAAGATTGCCCCCCATGAGTGGGATAACAGCTAGTAGAGGGGAAGATGTAATAATAATAATAATAAATCTTTATTTGCCAAAAGATTTACAAGTTATTTTACAATTGTTCTTGCATGCACAGTATTAATAATACTTATTATATATTATTCTTACTTCGTTAAGGATAACATAGTGATGATTAACTGCAAAATATTAAACTGAGGGCCCCAAACTAGGCACAGCCTGTATCTTGGTGACCCAAAGAATGAGTGTACACTTGTGGAACTCACTAAGGTGTAGTTATAGCTGGAAGAGATCTCTGTAATCTGTGTGAGGATCTGAAATAACGACTGTATTAAGTTTACTTTCCTTATGTGAGTTAACACAACTATACCGTTAAGCGATTGTTTTCAGGATGATGTAGCGCTCAGTTATCCTTGTTTTAAATTTAATAATGCAGAACTTTACTATCTAGTTTTTTTTTTAATGAGTGCGTAGGTATACATAATAAAATATTTCCTAGAAATCTTGGGATTGACATAAAATGTAATATGTAGATGTAAATAAAGTCTAAGTATATCTCTATATATGTTGTGTGTGTGTGTGTGTGTGTGTGTTAGGGTGTGTGTGTGTGTTTGTGTATGTATGTAGATAGTTGGAGAGTAAGTAGATGTTATTGTGTGAGTTTAAATATAAATGAATGGATGCTTCTGTACGTGCTTGAAATAATGTAGTAGTGAGCGTTTAGTTTGCAATTCCTACGGTATAAATAAATAAAGAATAAGAAAATGATGCTCTAATCAATATTTCCGTTTGCTCGTATCCCAGTGAGAGCAGCCATTTTTTGATTCTAGCCCTAGCTTTCCTGTGTGAGCATGCTTTAATGTCGCATAATTTACAAACTCCATTGTATGTATACGCCAGTACGTACGGAGGAAGGCGACGAGCAAATTCCGTTTTCCGAAAGGGAAGAAGTATCCTTTTGGGACGTGGCCTTAAGCGCTTGGATTTTAAAACCGGCGGGTTTGCATGTTGAGTGACTATGGCACGCATAACAAAAAGCTGACGAACTCTTAGCACGCCTGCTTCCTCAAAAAGTTTGTCTGTCGAGTAACGTTTCTTCTTGCGCAGCATCACTTTCAGTACAGCCCGTTGAGCACGTTCGAGTTCAATAAGATGCGTCTTGGCAGCGCCCCCCCATACACTAATGCAATATTGTAATATTGATTGACATAAAGTCACATAGACTAGTTTACCAATTTCTGCTGTGGCACCTGGTCTTAGGAGTTTCATGACGTGTATGAGCCTCCTAGTTCTTTTGGCGAGGAATGAAATATGCTGTAAAAACGTGAGGTTTTGATCTACTATTATTCCCAAGTACTTAGAGCTTTCCACTCTTGTGATAAAGCTACAGTTGCATTTGGAGTTGATTAAAGCATGATGTTTTGGTTCAAGACAGGCATCTGAGTGGATTTTAATGTTGTTGATGGAGGGTTCTGAAGCTCGTGTTATGTGAAATGCTACAAAGTTAGTTTTTTTTACATTCAAGGTGAGTAGGTTCGTATCTAGCCACCTCGATAGGCGTGACATGCCCTCCTCAGCTACTTTTACTGCACTTTCCCAGTCGTCCCCATGGAAAATAGCCACCGTATCGTCAGCGTAGCATATAAGGTCACCTGCTATATCAATATCGAATACGTCATTCATATAAATTGTGTATAGCGTCGGTGACAGAATTCCCCCTTGGGGCACTCCAAAGGGAACTATCATTTCATCACTTACGTGTTCTCCAACTTTGACACATTGTCTTCTGTTAGTCAAGTAACTCGTGAACCAAGCAAGGGCGATGCCTCGAATACCAAAGCGTTCCATTTTTTTCAGTAAAATTGGAGTTGAAACTGTGTCAAACGCCCTGGCAAGGTCGAGGAACACCCCCACGCAACGTTTACCTCTGTCAAGGAGTGAAGTAACAGTCTCTGTAAGGAGCATTACAGCGTTTTCTGTTGATTTGCCCCGCCGAAATCCATACTGGCGATCCGATAGTAATTTGTATTTGTCTAAAAAATCAACTAACCGTTTATTGACAATCTTTTCTAATATCTTTGCGAGGATGCAAAGCAACGAGATGGGGCGGTAATTGTCCACGTTATCTTTAGGGCCGTTTTTGTGTATAGGACATATTATAGCAATCTTCCAATAGTCGGGGAATATACCTGAAGCTAAGCTTAGATTACAAATATACGTCAAAGGTTCAACTAAAGCAGTTTGCGAATATTTTAGTAGAACTGAAGAAAAGGAGTCGTGTCCTGGAGCGCTGTCCACTTTTAGATTTGCTAATAATTGGCCAACTTCTTGGATATCTGTAGGGCTGAGGAAAAGAGAGTTAGGACAGGGATTTTCTATTCTAAGGCTACTGCATAAAGAATGTTCGGAAGTATTTAGTTTTTTTAGGATGCTTGAAGCTAATTTTGAACCTATCGTTGCAAAATGTTTATTACAGAAATTGACCGTATTTTGGGGGCAGTCGCTATTATGAAGAAGTTCGCTAGAATCATTCTTTCTTTCGGGTATGTCGCAGATACTTTTAATGGTTTTCCAGAGCTTTTTGGGATCATTTCGGTTTTCGGTTAATTTGCAGTTATCATAATTAGATTTGAGTTTACGAAGGAGATTATTACAAAAATTTTTGTATCGGTTATATATAGTTTTCATATATTTATTTTTTGGTTGTTGTCTAGCATGCAAATGTAGGTTATCGCGGTGGCGCATACACCTAATTAACCCTGGAGTGATCCAGGACTTCAATTGAAACTTTGACCGGCTCGTTGTAATCTTTTGCGTGTTTCTTTGAATATACTCTGTAATGGTCCTGTTTAAAATAAGAAGGGCGTCATTGACATCGGCATTTCGCATTAACTGGCTCCAATCTGTATTTTTAAGATCATATGTGACTCTTGTGTAATCGGTTCTAAGTCTAGTTCTACTCTTGGTCACTTTTGGTTTCGATAAGCTCACACCAACCATTATGATGTCATGGTCTGTTATGGAGCTTTACAAATTACACCTATAGCCGTGCCATATGTTTTAATGAAGGCGTGATCGAGTAGCGTTTTGATTCTTGTTGGTTCTGTGATAGCAGGCAGTAGTCCGTGCTCTGCCATAACGCATTGATAGTGTGCACTTGCGCCAGTAACACTATCGTCCAGCAAGTTTATATTGATATCGCCAGTGACAATTAGAGTTTTATGAGACGATATAGACTCCAGTACGGTATCTAGAGAAATTATGAATCTTTCTTCGTCAGTAAAAGATGGAGAGCGATATATTCCTACTATCGTGGCCAAGTTGCGAATTTTAATTAGCAGGCAATTGGCATCATCAATTGTAGGTTCCTCAGCGCTTGCAATCTAGCAATCCCTCACGTAAATTGTAACGCCACCGCATTTGTTAATAAATTTGGATGTATTAAAAGCATTGTAACCTTGAAGTAGCGGAACTTGAGAATTTTCTTGCAACCAACACTCGGTTAATATTATAGCATCGCATATAATATCAAGGCGCTTTAGCACAGTGAGTAATTTAAGAAAATTTTGTTGGATACTACGTATATTACATGTCAGAGTTTTGAAGTTGTACTTTTTGACTATATCTTTGCACTGTTCGGGTAGTTGGGTGGTGTGACACTTAATCTGGAGAGTTTCTTCAATATCTACATATAGGTCTGTCTTATCCATTGTTAATTAAAAAGTAGAACAATAGCGCGAAGGTTATTATAAAGGTTATAAGTGTCACATCGCATGGTCGTATTCTGCTTAATATCTTATACGTAGGTTTATCTTTATAAGTATTAATATATATTTGTAAAGTATATTCTTTTGATATACTTAAAGTAGTTCGCCTCGAGATTATTAATGTGGAGTAGTTTGTGTGGTTGTAAAAAATAGTGGGACGTGAGTATGTGTGTGTACAGTGTTTGTGTTGATTACTAGTGGTGTGTGATAGAGATATTGTAGCCAGAAAACTTGAAGAGTACAACACAGATGATGTTAGTGAGCGTTTGATTAGTAACAATTTACATAAAACTAACCAGCTGAACAAAACAAATGAAGCCAGGATTGTGCTATTTTGAGATACTACTAAAGACCTGAAAAAGTTCTTCTGAGTTGCTAATAGCAATCGCCGGTCTACCTTCTCCTTTTCGAACGTGAATTCTTCCGTTGCTGACCCAACAAAATTTGAAGCCATGTTCCTTAGCCTGAGCTCGTGCATCTCGAAATAAAATTCGGTTCTGTTTTGTTAGGTGTTCGTTGATATACACTTTTCTCTCTAGACCCTGTATATTAATATCCAATGAGGACAAGTTTCGTACAGTTTTTGCGGCTCTTAATATATCATCTTTTTTAGCCTTCCTCGTCAGTCTAACGATAATTGGCCTTGGGAACTTCACATTGTGGACTTGTTCTGCTTGTTGAGAACTTGCGTCTGGATTTTTGCTGTGTTTCGGGCCGACACGTGTCACCCAGTCAATGTCATTTTCCGTGAGGTTTATCCCAAGCTTTGTAGCGGTGACTAAGTTAACGTGTGTGAGACTTTCGTTTGGATTTTCGTTAATTCCCATGATTTCGATTTCATTTTTAATCAAATTTTGGTTGTACTGATTCAGTTGTTCCTGCAAGTGGGATATCGTTTGTTGGAGTATTGGCACCGACTCCTGAGCAGATTCCAGTGCTTTTATCCTTTGGTCATAGCCCTCCAGCCTTTCAAATCCCTTCGACATCTCATCAAATAGATGATTTTTAAACTCTGCCATTTCTTGCCTGAGCAACCGAACTTCAATCGCTACAGAATCATTCGAAATTATATTCTCCGGGCTTGCCGGGTCTGTAGCAGGGGGGCTTACAGCTAAGCGCTTATGAGCCCTAGGCGCAGTAGATTCTGTTGGTGCAGTGACCGTCTGTAGGTCCGATAAGGAGGGCGAGCGCACTGGTGTGTTAGAGTTATCACTTCTCGGTTTCTTAGCTCTACAGGATGGACACTGCCAATTACGTAGCTTACCTGTGTTTTTAGATGCCATATTAACGCATTCTGGGTGATATAGCTCTTTGCAGCCCATACATTTGAGAGATCTAGTCGATGTAATAACTTCTTTACACGCTGCGCAGTCCATTTCGTAGATAATGTTTTGAATGAAAGGATTACCTACTCAGCGTTCCCAAGCGCTCGATGCACGTTGAATGTATGATAAGGTTTTAATTGTCTACGCGTAATAGTAGGTCTACGGCTAACTAATCAGATGAGATCAGAGCTAAACGTCAAAGTACGAGTCATCTGTGAGACATCAGTCGTGTGGGGTCTTTGGTCTCAGGGGAAGACATTGTGTTGCGTTTGTTTCTCGCTCTTTGACGGTCTTAGGAAGCCAGAAGACTGAAGATCAACCTTATTGTCAAACTAGAAATGGAGATTTTGATATTTGAACTACAGATATGGAATTATTTTTGAACGATTTCCGAAGTATTATGATTTAAAAGAAGAATTTGGTGCACAGAGTAATAATAACATTGTAGGGAACGAATAAAGGTTTTAATTTAGGTACACATTTTTTTTATCTGATTGTGACGAAACAAGCACGAGGTCCACCTGATGTAAAGCGGTAACCTCTGGCTATAACAGATGCATTTTAACAATGTGCATTACCCGAGCAAGAAAATCACTTCTGGAATAAATTGAGTTCTACTAATAATTAGAGCGTTATACACTGTAAAAATGTACACCAAATAAAAAAATTGTTCAATTTGCCGTTTTGTTAAAAAAAAAGGAAAAACCAATTCTGCTGGAGTAACGTTGTTCCAGAAAGAACATTTTTATATAAAAATGAAGTATTGTTTTTTCCTTTTTTTTAACAAAACGGCAAAGTGCACAATTTTTTTATATGGTACACATTTACAGTGTATAAACGCTCTAGTTATTTGTAGAACTCAATTTATTCCAGAAGTGATTTTCTTGCTCGGGCAATGCACACCTTTTAACATAAGTGACGAACTTTAATATCGATCCACGAATGATGAACATATCGATAATGATACATAAAAAGAAAATACATACAGGCGAACTTACAACCTTTATTTTAAATCGGTTAAAAACAAGAGCAAGTCAGTGTTGTTTGAATTATTGTACTATTAAGACGTAAGTATGTGTATAGTGTATATCTTAGTGTATTATTAAGTATATAGAGGTATCTTAGCACTATAGGAATGTATTACAATAACACATTATTAAACGTCTTTTACCCCTGTAGATAAGGATTGTTAAGGCTTAATTAATAAAATGACACAAAATAAGTAATGTAGTAAAATTTACTCGTAACTTGGACACCAATTAACCTTCTTTTCAAAACCTTTTCGCACCTAGCTGTCATAAATTTTGCTACCGATGCCATCAATAGATCGTTAAGAAAAAAAGAGACGTGGGAATTTGTCTATGCGTTCGGAACCTTCTTTTGTCCTGCAGAATTTAGTTCCGTTTTTGAATGAATGTTTTTTTTATGTCTGTATGCACAGGTGTATTTTATTTGTGTTCCCAATCAATCATCTTGTTTGCGTAGTGCGCTGTTACTTGTAACTTTTGTTGAATAGTTTTATTAAAACTTGTTTTAGAGAGGTTGATTCTTCTCGGTAGAGATGATAACTTGATTAAATGCATGATTATATTGCATTAGAACCTCATTAGGACCGACCTGGGTCCATTATTATTATACCTCAATAATCGAAAACTTAACAAGTAAAAATTGGTTATAATTAAATATTATTATTAAATTCATTGAGTGTTTTTTTATTATAAATAGCAAACGTGAGTATATAACTATTTAAATATTTATAAAATAAAAAGTAAGTACCTATTTCAAAAACAACGATTTTTCCAACGTGCTTAATTATTGTCAATATCTTTAGTACAAACAAAACTTGTGATAGGTAAGTCTTCAATTTAACATAGGGCCTATATTATAGGTGAAGTACAATGAACCCTGGTTATTTACCACCCCAAGTAGAAAATAATTTCACCAAGAACCTAGCAGTGTGTCTGTCCCTAACCCATATAATCCTAGTGTTCTATTATAAATTATAGGCCTATGTAAGTACTTATTCTTGTCCACATTGAGACTCAAACCCTGAGACTTTCAATTCAGTTTGTAGAATCTGCAGTACCTATACCTATATAGCAGTACTATATAGAACGTTAAAGTTTTCCTGCTGTTTCCTTTTAGGAAAAATATGTTTTTATTCATTTGTTTAAGTTTCCAATTTCTATAAAATCAAAGTAGGTATGTTTAAACATTTTCAGCGCCAGGTACTTAAATTGCGTTTGTATTTATTTACACGGTGGTAGTGTATTTAGCGAATGCCCACCAGGCTAACTACGACCCTCAAGTAGAAAGTCTATAGTAGTAAGTAGTACAACGTAAGTTGAACTATAGATGTCGCTCCATCTCAATACGATGGTTAAAAAGAACGATAGGAAAATTTGAGTTATGGACTCATTGTCATGTTAGCTCAATTGGATTAGAGCATACCCCGGCTAAAGGGGTGGATGAACGCGGGTTCGAATCACGCACATGTCTTAAATCTTCCTCTCGTAAACATGTAATTTTGTAAAGAAAGTCTATCGCCAAGCACCTAGCGGTGTGTTACGGTAGCTGTACTTGAAAGCAAGTAATTCCAAGTTAGCCTGACCAACATCATCACTTACTATCAGGTGAGATATTGATCAAAGGCTGGCCTAACATCTATAAAAAATCCTTTAACAAAACCAAGAAAAAAAATATATAAAGTTCAAAGTAAAGCAATTACAAACCTGCATAAAGCTCATATTTTATATTTCCATACAGGTTTCTGGGTGCATCCTGACCCTATACCCAGGACAGCGGCTACCTCGCTTTAAAAAGTTAAAATTCTAAAATTAAACTCGCCGAGCGTTGGCGGCAAAATGACCATAAACAACTTTTATTTTTTTCTCGCCGTACCCAAGCCTGTCCCGCCTTTTGTGCCTGTATCCTGCCCTTTTCAGTCGGAGCTTTTTACGAAGAAATTTATTATGTATACTTTCGGTCATGACCAGTAGCCGAATTTAATTGTGAATTATGAGGTTATGTTTTTTCTACCAATCTTTTTCTTAGACGTTTCCTGGCCGTTCGGAAGGTGACCTTTGTATTTTTATAGATTTGGATTTCGGATTGGATTCTTTTTATTGAGTGAGTTACAGGTTCTTTTACGGATTAATCGCATGGAACGTGTTTTAATGTCATTTGAATAAAGAAACGGATGTGCTTCCTCTATGAATAAGTTTTTGGATTTAACAGGAAATGGCTGAATTTATAGAGATTTTGTAATTTATGACAATTCATTTTCTAATCTATGTAATCATTGAGGAACTATAAAGTAAATTGTAAATAATTAGTACCTACCTATTCAATCAGATCCCATGTAGTTAGCTATACACAAAGCTAGGCTTCTACATAACTCAGATTTTGACTACTATGTATTTACGTACCTATACCTATATACATAAATATCCGGTTATTTTAATGTAGCTAATTTTTAAAGGTCTTCTTTGTATTACATAATTATTAGATACTATCGTCTATAGGTTTCTTGGGTGGTGGCAGAATTATGCTCGTATTGTCACACTATTTTAATAAACGACTTCCAAAAAAAGGAAGAGGTTCTCAAATCGACACGTATATTTTTTTATGTATTAGCACGGATAAGTTTTTACAGAGTAGTCCGATTTTGATAATTATTTTTTATTGAAAAGGATATCCCTCTGAGGTAGTCCAATATAAATTTGATCAAAATCGGTCAAGCAGTCATTAAGTTACATTCAACTAACTAAAAAATGCTTGACATACCTAATAGTACTGTGACTGGGTAGTTGCAAGTTTTGTCGATGGTGATCAGTATTGTAGGTGAGTGAAAAATCGATATTTTAACCAGTAATTATCACTAAAAGGGTGAACATTTTTTGTAACAAAAGATTTTACTGACTTCTTACACTCAAAAGTATGAAATAACTTGTTGAAGTCGGATTATGAAAATGTGATCTCAGAGTGTTTTGAATCAGCATGGTACCGATTTCAACAATTTATTTCACACTTTTCAGTGTAAGAATTCGGTACTATTTTATGTAAAAAAAAAGACGTGTGGCGCTCGGAGACTGCCGCGGTAAAGCTATTTATTACATAGCATTTTTTATCAACTTATGCAATTATAAACCTCGACACGTTAGTTGTCAAAACATTTTTTTCTGCCAAAATTTAGTTCCTTTTACGCACTGTAGAGGCGCTGATCAAATATAGTTTCGCCGCTGTGCCGGTCGTGGTGGGGGGTGTTAGGTTATTTTCGTTACGGAATTTCTGGATTCGGTCTCCAGCCACGCTCAAGGCCCGCTATAGAGGCTATGCAATAGCTTAAAAAGAAAAATGAATTTGAATATTTATGGTATCAACTTTAATTGCTATTGTGTTACGGATTAATGATACGCAGAATCTTAAATTTCTTCCTAGATGTAACGTATCGTAGAAGATTTAATACCCCCCACCGATAAATCCTTCCATTGTACGTTTTGTTAAAAAACCTTAAGGGTTGTATGTAAGATATATCCCAATTAAATTCCATTCAACAACCACCTGGCTATATGGCTGATTCAATAAAAAAATATGCGAAATCTAAACGTGTGTGTGAGGCGTTCGCTTTACTTTTAGAAGGTAGGTATCTATATACTATTAATGTTCTGTTGCCTTGCTTATTTGTGATTGAGCCGTATTTGTTAACGTTAAAGGTTAGTATACAATGCCTTTTTTGCGTCAAATCGGCACCGAAGAAATAAAATAGCCCGTAAAAAATGATACCAATTCTTCACGAGAATTATAATCGGCAATGGAGCGTGCTTTTTAATCCATCGATTCCGCTTTTTTTTCTTTTGGCAAGGAAGTTTTTTAGCTATACCTTTTTTCATTCAACTCAGGGATTTGCGTCAACGGACCTTTGCGAAATTTTGTCACGCATTTTTGCGATTTTTTAGTAATAATTAATATTGCCTGCATATTGCACATGGTTTTAATGATTCTTATACCTGTAAAAATTCATCTAGGTATCCGCTTACCAACAATTTTAGTATAAATCATAAGTAATTTGTCTGTCGTAGTAATACCTAATGTAGAAGGTAAGCAGGTAGCCACTGGCGTAAATATATGAAGTTAGAAGGACCAAATCCATTAACTCACATAATACTTACTTCGACATTGATTTATAAAATATAATAATTGCACATATTATATTTTATAAATCAACTATAATATAAATATATAAATAAAATAACAATAAGTATTGCAAAAGCAAGCAAGCCGAAATTTGTGCAGAAACCTTAATAAGCCAGGTAGTCAATCATAATTGTATTATGTTGCTATAGATAATTATGATTTGGTACTTAGGTTTAAATATATATATATATATATCATATAAAATATGATACTTACCTATGTAGCAATGGTTAAACAACGAATGATGACAGCTCTAACTATTCAAAGCCAACCTAACTATTACTTACTGCTCTACTGCTACGACCACGAAGCCCTATTTATGGGGATTTCTTTTCGTTGATGAATTTATAATCAGCATCACTGGCCGCTAAAAGCTTCCCGCGCTTTTGTTTTCTTTATAAAGGGTGCCACAGACAAAACACTCGATTAGAGATAGCCATAGACAATTGATAGAGGCGTACGTCATGCACGAGGCGGCACGCGGCGGCGGAAAGTGGCGCGCAAATTGAGTGCTCCAATTACGGTGTCGGGTTTAATAGTGTCCGATACAGTATGATTCTATTTTTGTTTAATCATTTTCATGATTACAATCTGTTTATTTGAAAAACCAAGAGACAGGTAGGAATGCATTACTACCTTTTCTTTCATTCAAAGCATTATCTAAGTTTTGGGTTATTGTATGATTAATTGTTACTATGATTTATTCTGTGGTATTCATGATTTCACATTTGAACCATACCTCATATAATATCTGGAAATATTTTCACTAAAACTTATAAAGAGGACAGTATCTGCAATTTAACTTAAGAGTCTGTATTATCGCTTTTTACATTTTATTTATATTAGTTAATTTATATAAAACTACTAGCAAAAAAATTTTAAAGTACCTAAAAAAAAGATGCCGACTTTCAATAAATATTATGAAATTAAATTAATGAAAAACAACACACTACTTTAAAGGTACGGAGAAAAATGAATAAGAAATAAGGCAATTTATTTTCAAAATTGATTGAACTTACATACTTATTTTAACCCTTATAGATGTAAAATCATAATTGTAAAACTCAAACATTATAAAAAAATTGTATGATAAACGGTATTTGTTCTTAAAACTCCTGGCGATGTTTGACACTCGCCTGTGGCTCGGGTTAAAAAGAAGACTCTTTATTTTACCCCAGTACGACCTTCGTCTATTAAAATGTAGGTATTAGAACCTACTCATAAAGAGAGTTACTCAAAACCGTACATTTATATGTACATAATCACAAAACTAACCCAAAGCTAATTCAAACAGCCTGTATCACGCTTGAACCACCAGCCACCAGTATCTTTGCCTCTTTATTTGCAGCCATCACGTGACCTAAAATGGCGTCGTTCTAAAATCGAATAAATCAAGAGGATTTGGGGATAATCGGCAGCAACGACGGAAACTGAGGTTTTCGAATTTTTTACTGCTATACGAAATATACGGATAACAACTGAAAAGTTTTTACTAGAGGGCAGGCAAGTCTTTTGAAATAAGTTTTTATGTCATTTTCTCCCTACCAAGGAACAGGGGTTAGAATCTCGATACACTCTATCCACAGTTTAGAAATCACATGAAGAAAATTAATTAATTGTTGTAACAAAACTTGGTTCCAAGGTTCGAATCGCGTCTTAGGCTTGAGTTTCACCGTATGGTGGTAGATCATTTTGTGAATGCTAGTCCTGATGTCACAGATAAGATAATAGTTATAACGTAACTCAATTTGTCGTAAAACATATTATCAAGCACCTAACGGTATGTTATCCTTGAGAGCTCTAGCTTCGCCATTCTAATTCTAGGTAAAGTCTGCTTATGGCCCTCGGCTATATCATCATCAGTTACCATCAAGTGAGATTATAGTCAAAGCTAGTCATCATCAGTTACCATCAAGTGAGATAATGGTTAAAGCTAGCTATCGGCAATAAAAAACTTCTTATAATCATTGAAGTTTAATTTAAATACCTTGTAATGTAACGCACAAATTGAAACAATTTTCACTTTCAAATTCATATTTCGAACCAGAACTGATGCAAAAATACCTTAATCATCTGTTTCCCCCAAAAAAGCCCAAATGACATTTCCGTGTTTGAGGCAAACCATTTATTTTCGCTTGTTACCTCCAACGAATTAAATCGGAAAAATTGTCTTTGATGTCGGCTATCGAGCGAATCCGAGTATTCCATTATTCGAGTACGAATAATCGAGATACGTACCTCAATTACTCGATTATACGAAACTCGACTTTTCAATTTGCGCTCCCTTTTAACTTCAAATTGATCGGTATAAGCATGAAACAATTTAGGTTCGATTTGATTATATCTTGGATTTTGCTAGGCATTCATATTTTAGATCGGAAGTGGACGACCATTTTGGGAAATACTTTTATATTTAGTCAAGGCCAACGTTGACTTCGTTGGAGGGAAATATATATTTTTTATTTTCGGTCTAGTCCTCTATCATCTGTGGTATTATTGGTCGTGTAACTACCCATTGTACTTACTTAGGATCATGTAATACGCGGGATGCAGAAAAGAGTTTTTACAGAAGGTGTATGTATCTAATATTTTTTTTCTGTGCTAATTGTATTTATTACGTTTGTTACGATTCTACGTAATTTTATATATTATGCGGTATCAGAGGTAATTAATTTAATAGGATATTAATTAGTGTTTAATTGATGTTCAAGATAATCCGAGCAATATTATTTTAAACTCGGGAACAGGTATTACGATCTTGTTGTAGAATGCTTAGGTAATTTGGTCAGAGGCTTGAAAAAACTGTTTGTATTTCTCGCCACAGACATTAGTGCGTTCATCTGAAGGAGGTATACTTACAATACAAGACAATCGTGAATTGGTAAGACTTTATTCATGCAATTATAAGTATAGCTATTTTTAAAGACAAGAATTGACTGAATAATTTTTTTGAAGTATTACAGTGGAACTCTTTCAGAACGTCACTTGTCACGAATTTCGTCTGTTATGGGTAACGTTACCGCTTGAAACTAGACGAGCCTCGTGCTTGTCCTAACATGATTTATTATACTGGCTATAAACAGCTATATAAGTAATTTCGACGATTACGATTCATATTTTCAGTCGTAAGAAATTGAATTTTCTAAATCAAAAGAAGCTCCGTTGCGTGCAAACCGACAAGATTCAATTTAGCGCTGGCTTCTGTGTCGTAGTACTGGCCGTATCTTCTGGGTTTTCCTAGTAAAGTGAGTCTTAAAATGCAAATTATGAACATGTTTTTAGAAAGAGTGTATGCCTTACGAATATGAAATATATCTACATTTATACTAATATTATAAAGAGAAAAGATTTGTATTTTTGTATGTAACGAAGAAACTTAAAAATTACAGAATCGATTTGAAAAATTCTGTCACCATTAGAATCCTACATTGTCCTCTGATGAACATACTATTAGGTTCTATATATATATATATTAATTGCTTATAAGTAAGCCTTTGACCACAATCTCACCCATTGGTAAGTGATGATGTGGTCGAAGGCGTTAACAAGCTTAACCTAGAATTACTGGGTCTCAAGTTCTGTGCTTGGCGACAGATTTTGCACTTGAGGGTGGTCGCTAGCCAGGCGGGCATTCGCAAAAATACCCTTCCACCATGTAATAAAATATATACCTAGGTTAAATATACGTGCGAAGCCGAGGCGGGCCGCTAGTATATAATATTCTAGACAATGTGAAAACACGATTCCATATATTTCTCTCGATAGAAAAAAAAAAACATGAATATGGCTCTAATTTCATACCATCTCACATTTATATCAAGTTTTGGGTCTATATAGTAAATCGTATGAATACAAATTTTATTTTTAATATTTTTTTAGCATCTATGTAATACGGTACCTGAAATATTTTTGCATGTTTTTAAAGTGAGCTATATGAATTCATTTTTGCATATTTTTTAAAGTGGATATATTTATTACTAGATTTACGGGCGGGGCACCGCCCCCGCGTATGTCGGTTATCGCGCAAAAACATTAACCTCTTTTTGCGCAGTTGGATAAAAACTATCCTATGTTTTTTCCCGGGTCTCAAACTATTTCCATACCAAATTTCAATCAAATCGGTCTAGTAGTTTTGGTGTGAAAGCGTAACAGACAGACAGACAGACAGAGTTACTTTCGCATTTATAATAATAGTACTCGTACTGATATGGATTTATTATAAAAATTTGCTCATATTATTCAAATATTGCAGGGGGTGAGCATTCTAGCCGTATGGTGTATTAACAAGAAAATTAAGCGGAAATATTTTATAAAACCAAGAGGTTTTATAAAATGATGAATATGAATTACCGCAAAGTAAAGCCTTAATATTACTTATATTAGATTTCCTTTATCAATTCTAGAGATGTTTTTTTATCAATTTTATAGAAGTTCGTTAGTTTTTTGAAGCATTCATAGCCGAGCGGTAATAGCTATGGATGCCGTGTCGCAGGCACAAAGTCAAAGTCAAAGTCAAAATCATTTATTTTATAGACGCCTAAGCATTTACGATGCTCTTATCAAAGTCAATTACAAATTTTGAAATAATAGAAGAATATTGAAATATTCTACATTGTACTGTCACGTAAAGCAAAAAAAAAATGTATAGAGCCACTGCGAGAAGAACGGGCAAGAAACTCGGGGGCATTATTTTAAACGTCTTTTAACAATGTGTTACATTCTTACTACTAATATAATAAACTTATTATTATGGAACATAATTCGATCCCAAACGGGCGCGCGTCGGCTTGAGCTTCACCGCATAGTGGACGGGCATTTGCGAATTCTCCCCTGGCTAGCTACCACCGACAATTAGAAAAAAATTCGTCAAGCACCTAACAGTGTGTTCCAGCAGCAGTCCATGAGATCCAGTAACTAATTATACAATTACACAGGCACTGAGCCTTAGCTGTATTTCTCAAATTCAAAATCATTTATTCAATTTTGGCGTCTACGACGCTCTTATGAAGGTCAATTATACATTGTACTGCCACGTTCAGCAAAAAAAAAAAATTATAGAGCCAATGCGAGATGAACGGGCAAGAAACTCGGGGCCATTCTTTTAAACATCTTTTAACAATGTGTTATTTACAATATAATACGATTATTACAATATTTGTTTATATTACGTAGGTGACAGGCGCCAGCTTGGCTGAGGCGGAACTTTCCAAGCATCTTTGTCGTTTAAGTTCTCATCTTTCATGAAATGTACAGACACATCTATTATACAGTTTTATTATATATTTATGAGGATAAATTATTACATTCTCCCGCCATACCTCGAGTTGTACCCTCTTTGATCTATTTCTTTTCTTCTAAAGGAGCTCGATTGCTTTTTATGTCATCAATTTTTTCGTTTCTGTATTAACCTTTTTCTGAATTTCGTGCGGTTTGTTGAATACAAGTTAAAAGTAGGTTTACAACGTTGCCTTTTTGCTGATAGGCTAGCCATTGGCCTAATAGCATTTAATCACCATCTCACCTGTTAGGATGTGATGATGTTGCTGAAGAAAAAGAGAGGAAGAAAGAGAGGCACGATGATTGTGTTGAAAAATGAAGATTGAATTTATAAAACGGTTAAGAGTTGAGGATATCGATGATGGTCAGGTTTTGAACAATTCCGAAGAAACCTAAAATTATATATCGAATAAATAAATAACAATTCAGAAGGTTGAGGTTAATCCACTCTAAGCATGCTTGTTCCGTAACAATCACATAAAAAAAAACCCTTTAAATTCTAAATATTCTTTTACGGTATTAATGCAATTATCTAATAGCCATTTAGTAAGCATCTTTTTAAAGATTTGTCTCTGTTTCAAATCATCATGTCAATCAATATACTGTAATACACATATTACAGGTACATATGTCTTTTATAATTACTGTTGCAATTTTTTTTATGCCTGATAGCTTAGCCTTTGACTACTATCTCACCGATGGTAAGTGAGAGATGTTGTTTAGGCTAACCTAGAATTACTGGCTCTCAAGGGCAGCTGCCGGAATACACTGTTAGGTGCTTGGCGACAGATTTTCTACTTGAGGGTGATAGCTAGCCAGGCGGGTATTCGCAAAATGCAAAATTGAATGAATATCATCAGTTGGTATTGTGTGGTCAATGGCTAGCCTATACGATAAAAAAACGCGTATCTTTTGATTATAAGCCGCACAAGCTATCACCGTGGACATGCCAAATCCTGATAAAAGTTATGAATGGGTACCCCCATTATCAAAAAACCTCATAAAACCGCCCCCTCGACGCGCATCGAGGCATAAGAAACACTTCCTTTGCCAAATGTCCGATTTATTTGTTTAGAGTGACGCAATACAGAAGCGGCATCACTTATTTGGGTGCTACGTGAACCCTCTTGCCCTTAGCCCAACTTTTTTTTATGTAGTTGTTACGATACAAGCACGTGGTCCTGATGTTCAGTGGATTAACCTCTGCCTATAACAGATATTGCACTGCACCCGTCACATTGAGACATACAGTTGTTAAGTCTCATGTGCCTGTATTTTTTCTGGCTCTCAAGGACTGCTGCCGGAACACACTGTTAAGTGCTTGACGACAGATTTTCTACTTGAGGGTGGTGGCCCAGGTGGGCATTCGTAATCCCCTACCACCATGCGATGAAGCTTAAGCCGGTGGTGGAGTCCATAGCTATAACCGCTCCGCCATCATTGCTTCGAAACTTTGCGATAGAACTCACTACGGATCCCAGCAGTCCAGAGTCAATCATAGGTACCAAATACGATTTAAAAACAATCTAGTAATCACGAAATCTAGAATAAAAATGCATAGCTCTGGCCCAAATTCAATGGCCATTAAAATATTATTAACAGTACGATTAAAAGAAGAAGAAAATGAATATATACGATTGAAAAATAAAACCTATTAATGAAATAATCTTATTATTCTCTTGACGAATCCCTTCAAGAATAATGTAGTATTAATTATTAAGATTACGCCGGCTCACTCCTCGTTAACATTGCTACACCCAAAAAGGGTAATTATGTGATACCTATAACATTATGTTTATATAAGATCTGCATGTAAGACCACATAATTCCGCAATAAACGATTTGTTTGATTGATCGAAACTATCCCCGGCATATGACAATAGGGTCGATTCCTATCACGTCACGTATGATAAAAACATATCAACGCGGTAATTCAGATGTTCAGAGGCAATGTTTTATTCGTTTCGATGTAAAATTTTGCAGTACTGCCGCAGAATAAAAATGATCAGATCGGTCACTCCGCAAATCCATTCCAATAAATAAACGACTCTAGCTACTAACCAATAAAGTGCACTTCAGCTCGCAAAGCACGGAGCACCTACCTAATATTTATGTTCACCTACAAGGCGTCTCTCTTTCTATCGTATAGCCATGCATAGCTCTGTTCTCTTCTGACGCGGCACACACCGTACAATAATCCCGTCCGGATACGCTGATGTACTTGTAGCTTTAACTACCTAAACTGCGCTTATCATCAGGCAGGAGACTTTTCCATGTTTCCACTTCAGAACATTAAAAAATGGGGACTGGTTCTCAAAGACTTACACGAAGCACACCGTTAGGTGTTAGGCAATAAATTTTATACCTAGTGGTAGCGATAGTAGTGGCGTTCTAAATTTTTACTCCAAAGCGGGTTCGAATCTGCGACATTTCTGCCGTCCCCTTCCACTGAGCCATACGATAGCTCTTACGTGTTTAAGAATCCATAAATAATAGAGTTGACGTGTTCGACAATCCCCCCTCGCGAAGTTGTGTACGGCGCGCCTAATGCCCCCATTGTCTGTGGTAGGGTTTATTATTCATTTGAGATGTACATCTGGGGTGCGTTATTTGATACTTGTAATTTGTTGGTTATTAGCTGAAAATGTACTTGTTTGCATAGGTTCTTGTACCCACCCTTGTCCCTTCTTAAGATGGGTAGGTTAGTAGCGTAGTTCTGACAATACAATGATTAGATTCAGACGCTACTTTGCGGAAATCCATATTAAAAAAACACTTTATTCATACTGAAACTTAGGCTACACTTACATGTTTGAAGCAGTGATGGCTTAGTGGCATTGGCTATGGACTGCCGCGCAGCAGGTCCATGGTTCGAATCCCGCCGCGGGCTTGACCTTCACCGCATGGTGGAAGGGCATTTTGCGAATGCCCGCCTGGCTAGCTACCATCAAGTAGAAAATCTGTCGCCAAGCACCTAACGGTGTGTTCCGGCAGCATTCCTTGAGAACCAGTAAAATTACAGGCAAATGAGACTTAACAACTGTGTCTCAAGGTGACGGGAGCAGTGCAATTCGTGACTGGTGATGAAATGCATCTCTTATAGGCAGAGGTTAGTCCGCTTAGCATCAGGTGGGCCTCGAGCTTGTCCCGTCATATAACATTAAAAAAATAATATGAGTATAACTAATTTATATATAGCTAGGTACAAATAACATGTATTGTGTTAACAAGTATCCCTGAATCTCACACTATGGGTGCCCCTGTATCGTGGGATTCTGTCCCGTTCTAACTAACATATTTAATAGCTAAATTAAATACCTTATTAAAGAACTATATAGATAAATTTATACAAGATGTTAATTACATTTTGAGTGTGTTTCGATTCGACAGCTATATCAGTACTAATATTATAAATGCGAAAGTAACTCTGTCTGTCTGTCTGTTACGCTTTCACGAAACAAATACTGGATCGATTGAATTAAATTTGGTATGGAAATAGTTTGAGACCCGAGAAAAAACATAGGATAGTTTTTATCTAACTACGCAAAAAGAGGTTAATGTTTTTGCGCGATAACCGACATACGCGCGGGCGGAGCCGCGCCCGGAAAGCTAGTTTTATTTAAACCTTTGCATGATTTTTCCCTTCATAATATTTCTTCTTCTTCTTTATGTAGAAAGGTTGTGTATTTGGATAGTGTGAGATCACGTGAGGAGTGTTAATTACAATTAGGGAATAATATATTTTTTTTAAAATACAAGATAAAATTAATATTTTAGAAAAACATTTAAGAGATAATAAAACATATATTTATTTACAATTCCGCCTAATTTTCCAGTTAAGAAGTTAAGAGTTTTTCACACAAAAGTAATATAGGAGCCTTATTAGCTCCTATATTACTTTTATCTTAGGAGCCTTAGTTCCTTTTTACTTTTATGTGAAAAACTTTTTCTGGTTATAATTCGTCTGGTGTTTTAATGCTGAAGTGAGACGCGCGGAAACTGGGGAAGTGTGCTGCGTAGCAACGCTTGTATTATATGGTAAGTGATGATGTGGTTGAAGATGTTGTTGAGGCTAATCTAGAATTACCAGCTCTTCTATCGACAGGTGCTACGCGACAGATTTTCTAGGCGGGCATTCACAAAGCGCCCTACCACCATTTTTTTTTTTTTTTTACAGGGGGAAATGCGTTGCGCATACCCGCAGCTTTGGGGAAAAACTTACGGGTTATGTGGGACTCGCCTGCCGGCGGGCAGCGTGGCTAAGTTCGCTGCCCCTCGGCAGGAATACCCACTAAAACCACCCTGGTGTTCCACCTTTGCGCTTGGACAAGGGAAAGGTCACAGTTGCCCTTATCCTGTTCCCTTGTTTAGCGTCTGTCCGTTTTCAGACTCAACTTCTGATGACGCTCGGTCACATTAATCTCTATTGTGTGGTGTGCCGGAACACTGACACACCACACCACCACCTCCTAGGGTCATTTCGCGTGCACCACGTTCCCCAACATGTTGCACAAACACAATCAGGGAGCGAAAGTCCTGGCGTACGCCCTGCGTCTACGCCCGGTCCTCTTGCGGCGGAGAGGATCCGCTAATGGGTCTACCTCTCGACGCCGCTCTCCCTCTTCTTTTTGGGCAACAACGGTCTCGCAGTAGGCTCGAACCGCATCCCAAGCTCTCTCGCTACCGACCATCGCGTTGACGACGGCCGGCAGCGATAGGTTGGGACCAACCGCGTATACGAGCATAGACCGCTCCGTTGCCCACTTTGGACAGTTTGCAAGAGTGTGCTCCGCCGAGTCTTCGACAGCACCACACTCATGACACAGTGGAAGTCGCTCTCTCCTCGCCACGTTGCATAGGTATTTACCAAAACACCCATGCCCGGTAAGCACCTGCACGAGGCGATAAGAGAGCGACCCCCACGCTCTGTCCAACCATTCCTTGAGCACCGGACGGATGGCCGCAATAGTGCGGTGTCCGGCGCTCGGCTCCTCCAGTCTCAGTGCCCATTTGCGGAGGGCCACTTGTCGGGCGTTAAGTCGCCAGCGCTCGACCTCTTCAGGCGGCGGCATAGATCCACGACTCTTCACAGCGGCAGTTCTCGCATATACCTCCGCAAGTATTTCTGCTTCAAGGTCCCAGGGCAAAGAGCCGGCCAGAACGCACGCAGCCTCAAAAGAGACCGTGCGATATGATCGGGTCACCCTGAGAGCCATTACCCTCTGCGGGCGACGCAATAGCGTCCTGTTAGGGGCGCTCAAAGAGCATGCCCAAATGGGTGCCCCATACAGTGCAACCGATCGTGCCACCGCTGTAAAGAGGCGGCGGCACTTGTCATTTGGTCCACCAAGATTCGGCAATAGCCTAGTCAAGGCGGACGTCACCCTCAAGAGTTTTGGAGCAAGGAGTTTAAAGTGCTCCTTGAATTTCCATCTGCCATCGAGGACGATGCCCAGGTACCTCATCGTCGACCCAACGCCGATGGAAACTCCACCCACAATCAGATGAGCTCCTATTGGTGGCGCATTTCGAGGCCCGTGAAAACACAAGGCCTCGGACTTGTTGAGGGCCACCTTCAAACCCAATCGTCTGATTTTGGCCACCACGAGGGCGACTCCAGCCGTTGCCTGCAGGCTAGCCTCCCGGTAAGTTCTGCCACGCGCAGTGACCAAAGTGTCATCGGCATAGCACGTGACACGAACATCCCGAAGAGTGCAGCCACGAAAGCGCCCTACCACCATGCCATAACGAATGCCATCCTAAGACAACAACCGGGACTGTGCCATCCGAAGCACGGAAGCGCTTAGTACTAGCGGTCACCCATCTAACGCGGCGAATATTGCTTAACTTTTCTTTTAGAACAACTAAGCAAACTTCGCTACGAGCACTTCAAAAAGTCGCTTTTCAGGTGACCAGAAAACTCCGATACTTTTCATGACATTTTTAATAATTTTCTTGTATTAACTAGTATTTGACGAGATTCATTATGGTATAAAAAAGTTAAACGGTAATTTATTTAAAATTCGATTATGTGACTGGCTTTTATCTAAATGTTTCTGTAGCTTAATATAATAATAATAAATGACATTAATATGAATACACAGAACTTACAGCTACACTTTTTTTTATAAAAATACACTCCACAGACCAGGTTCCCTGACTTTTTTCTCTTATGACCATTTTTTATTTAAAACTAGTTACAAGAAATAGGAAACATGCAAACAGTTTTAAAAGAAAAGTTTTTTTTTACCGTCATTAGCACCAGCATCCAGAGCAGACCAGTATCCTCTAGCAGCACCCGTTCACGAGTTGACGCATGTGCCAGCCATCGCCTTCCTCAACCATTTTTGAGGGAAGATGGCGACCCGACACACTACACCGCCGCTAGACCACACCTTTCTGTGAGCATGACCGCTCCGGATACCCGTGCCAACGATTACAATTTGGGACTACACTATAGAAATTTACATTTTCATTCCCCACGTCACATTGTAACAGGGTCTCCATACGCTGATTCGATCTTTGGTCGCAATTTTTAGGTAGTAATTATGGATGGTTGGTGTCGCAACCATCGACTTCCTAACGAACCGTCCTATGGCGTCTTCTTCGTCATCTGCGTTACAGGTGTAACGCAGACAGTGTAGGTACTCTTAAGACCTTTTACTACCGTATTCTTATAAATAAACCATTGTTTTGATTTGATAATTTGTCGATGAAAAAGGAAATAACAGAAGCGTGTCTATAGCAGGCCTAGAGTGTGTGACATGTTTTTGAGAACGTCACAATCTCCAAATTGATATCAAATTATCTAATCATGTTTTTAAGGGTTCTACCTTCCAGCTCCATCTTCGTTCTTCAGAGCAGAATAAACTTACTATTATTAGTTATTTTAATTACATCGCAGTATCCATCAAGAAGTAGCAACTCACTCTATTAAAAGAACACCAGCTCGTCAGTAGTAAAGAAAACAGCAGCCACGGAAATTAAAAAAAAAAAGAATGTTTGAATTATATTCAATTTTCGCATGTAGTGGCCACATGCTGCCAGTTTTATTAAAACACTCGATTGTAGTGGTACTTTTCCACGCCGCGTGGTTTCTCTATTGGCATTTTAGGGGTTGACTGTATTTTACTTTTAGTGAGTATATAGTCTCTAAAGGGAGAAGAATGTGTGAGGAATTTGAACAAAATTCATGAAATGGACATTCTGTTTTCCACTGCTTTTCCCCCTTAAACTGAGCCTATTCAATTATTTGCGGCCCCGTCATTACCCTTTTTTACACGACTGTCCAAAAAAGGAGTGTTTTGTTTTCAGATTTCATGTATATATGTTTGTGGGTTTCTTTATTCCACCATAACTTCTAAAAGTCTTAACTGATTTTAATTTAAGAGATATCATTAGATTCGTCTTGATAGGGCAAGTAACACCGAAATAAGTCCAGTTCTGGCCGCGAATTCTCATGTTATGTCTTCTACCGAATGAAAACGGGCACTATGAAGTGATAATTTGAGTTTAGGAAAATTAAAACAGCCGTATCGTGCCATATCTGGTGAATAAGATGGTGAACGAGTTTTTGACCAAAAACTCAACCAATTCCATGGTTGAGTTTTTGCTCAAAAACTCGTTCACAATGCAGGCATTGTGGATATGATGGATATATATGTGAATATTTCCTATTTTGTACATATTTTTGCTTATAAGAATGCTATAAGTTATTTTTTATAAATAATTATGATTAACCATCATGATATTTATAATAATTATTTAATATGTTATATTATAGGTTAAACTTAATTTACTTACTACTTACTTTACTAAGGGCCTGTTTCAGAATTTTCGAGTAAGATAAGGTTTTACTACCCAGAACATATTTATTAAACAAAACACTATCTTTGCGTTTCACAGTCATCGATTTAGCCTATCCATCGGTTAAAGCTTGAAACGCGCTGCATGTTAACTGTCCTTATAATCATTCAGTTATTTTATGTGTTGCATAGCAACCCGAAACTTTATTAGGACATTCTGAAACAAGTCCTTAGTTTTACTGACTTATAGGTTGTCCAAATGCTTTTATTGTAGTAGCTGTAGTGTTGTATATAGCATACCGCCAGTAAAAAAATATGATTAGCTTTTACATTGACATTCTTCTATATTCAACATTAACACGAAATGAGAATATGTTTTTTTTTCATTTAGAGATGACTTACGAGATATTTTACATGTACCTATTGTAATTATGTAATGTATTAATTTATTATCACTATGACATGTTACTATATCAGTTATGAAATAAATGAATATGAATATGCGCATTATCGTGGTGCAAAATCCAAGAATTTTCTTTCCGCAAATTTGGCTTTTTCCGTCGAATTTGATCTATTAAACGCCGCATAACGTCACATTCTTTACCGTTTGACATTAGGCAAGAATACCGAGTGCACAACACCAAGATGGTCAAAGAAAATAGTCAACATGACTTTTGATCGAATTTGGCGTGTTTTTTCGGTTTTCGATTCAGTTGCATGGAAGGCGCCACTCTGAAGTTTGTTTACTATTTTGGATGCCAAAACCACCTCGTAAACCTACGTCTCGTTAACAGTAACAATGCGTTTCATGAATGTTAGGTCAAACTTGCCTTTCTTGCTGGCATCTCATCCTGGAAGCAAACCTTTGGCTCAGTTAGCTAACTCAACACTTATCTGCTCTTTTTTTTACAGCATCTTTTTGTATGGAGAACTTGAGTAGATTTATTTTTTTTACCATTTTAAATATGACAATTTTATGATTTCACAGTTTTACGACGTCGTCGTTCAGTATTTCATCTTGCCGATGCATCAGGAACCTGGTATAATTATTCTGCGCAACTGTGGCTTTAAAGTTGTCAACTGATTTGTTGATTTCATTGGTAGTTTGGAGACGCGGATTGTTGACGAGCTGTTCAGCACCTTTTACACGGGCTTATGCATATTGGCGAGATCCCAAGCGCCCTTCTTTTTCTTCATCTCGCCATCATTTTCATTGCCTGGCATCTTTGAGTACCTAAAAGAAGATAAAATTACTCAAAAATAAACTTTTACAGTGGCCGGTACTGAAGGACATTTTTATGGCCGGTACTGTAGGGAACGAAAAAAATATAAGGTTTGATGCTACAAAATAATTAACGCATAAATGTTGAATTAAAACATATTTTGTAATACCCAAATAAATAAACAATACATACCAGGTTTAACTTATTTCGAACTGTTTCTATGAACTTCTGAAATCATCCACAGAACTTTACTTGTGTACCTTGCGTTCACCACGCGTAATACAAATTTGCACGCTGACAGTAACCATGTCGCGATGGGTTGCTGCTATGGGAGGCTTATACTCGTATGAACGTTTAACTCTAATGGCAAAAACAATATCACATCCATCTGTTATATATTTTTGGGAACTGCATCTGGCCGGTACTGGATGCCGGCCGGTACTGTAGGACTTTCCCTTATAAGAAAACATCAAATTAATATTTTAATAAAACACTTAAAAAATATAAAAAATATATCTAGTGACAATTCCACCTAATTTTCCTGTTAAGCCAACGTGACGTCACAAACGCCACGCAGCCAAATCGGAAGAATTTTCGACGCCTTTCGATTCTACACGAAGTATCTTCCGGAGGTCTTGACTCTATGAGCGCACGATCGAAAATTATTATACATTATCTTTAGTTTGAAGCTAATTGCAAAATTAGTTTTGTCTGTAGTACAACGTAATCTATAAGTGTCGCTTCATCCATGGGGATCGATGGTTAAAACAAATAAATAATAGAGTTCTGAGTCATATGTAATGTTAGCTTAAATAGTCAGGGCATGCCTCGGCTAATAGGGTGGATGGCGCGAGTTTGAATCCCTCATATGACCATAATTTAGCATGTCGTAAATTTGTAATTTAATCCGCAGAGCATGCGTTATTGCAAACAAAAAAAATATTAAACTAGTTAGAAATCTGGAATTTCGGCATATTATACACTATATTCTCTATTTAACCAACAAAAACTGAAAACGCTCATGTACATGAATGAAGCGCTCTTAGGGAAGTTTGCATAGCCGTTCTTAATCATCAGCTAAGTTAAGCAACGTCCGCCGCGGTCATGACTTGGAGGGGTGACCGCTAGTGACATTAGTGAACGTGCACGTGCTTCGGAGGCCACGGGCCTTCGATCCCGGTTGTTGTCTTAGGATCGCTGTCGTTACATCATGGTGGTAGGACATTTTGCGAATTCTCGCCTGGGTATAGCTACCACCCTCAAGTAAAATATCTGTCACCAAGTACCTAACGGTATGTTACGGCTGCTGTTGAGAGCCAGTAATTCTAGTTAAGCTTGAACAAAATCTACAACCACATCATCACTTACCATCAGGTGAGATGGTAGTCAAAGGCTAGCCTATCAGCTATAAATTAAAAAAAAACCTGTGTAGGGGCACCCCTTTGTGAGTAAAAAGATCTGTATATCTCTAATAGGACTTATTACATCCAAAAGTTGCCTGGAAGAGATGACGCCAAGTCATAATTCTCTCTTGTCGCTATGGGTAGGGGCTGTGCGTACCTACCTACCACGTAGCGACTTCGGTTTTTCAACTGTAAATAATATGGCGTACCTATCTAGCCTGTAGGTATATCGTAAAGATAGGTATAGAGACAGTGAGAGTGGCCGCTTCTTGTAATATATATTGGTGGTGGCTTATTCTGCAATATTTAAAATATTGATTTTTTTATAAATTTTATACATAGGTATTCCCACCTCACCCTAGGACCGAAAATGTACTGTAATTCTGAAGCAAAAAGAGTTTGTTTTAAAAATTACAAATTTACCAGCCATGTTCGCACCCGCATCATCTACCCCTTCAGCCGAGGTATGCTCTGACCGACTGAGGCCTGAGCTAACAACTCTAAATTTCCTCTCGTTCTTTAACCATGTGTGGGGATGGAGTGACACCTATAGTTCAACTAACGTTGTACTACAAACAAGAATAATTTTGCAATTAGCTTTAAACTTGTTAAAGATGACGCAAGTCGCAACCCTATAATTTTAATATTTTTATTTTTTCAATAAGGCATGCTCTGCGGATTACATTACAAAATTACAAATTCACAATTACGAGTTTTTGGTGTCGGGGGTGAAAATTTAGTACTGAACGAGTGTAGTTTTATTGGTTCGTAGTGGTGCGCTATACGGAGACGCAGCTTTTAATCTATTATATACATGCTATAGTACGGTGGATTTAACTTTGTTATTTTCCGAATGTATGGAGAGAGTTATAGCTAAGGTGAATTTTAGTACGTGAAAAGTCTAATGTTTTGCTAATATTTTAAAAACTATACACCGTTCGTGCTGAAACAAACGGAAAACGATCGAGGATTGCGGCCTGTGTGTATTGAAGCAAGAAAACACCGAAAAAATGTGCAGTGAAATTATTATTACATGTTTCGAAATTATCAATAAGTCAGTCTAAAGATGCATGCCTCTTCAATGTCTTTACGCTCGAACTCGCCAATGTCATTGGTTTTTTAGTCATCGTGGTGTATTGAAATGCAATGATTAGTTGAGCCAAACAGGTGCCAGAATTTTGATCACGCGTACCATCGACCAAGCGCTCTAAAAAGTTTTGGGAAATGTGATGAGCTGATGATGAGGGAGATGATGGTCCCCACGGACGTGGACCCATCGTCTCCACACCAAACGGCTCAAATATGTAACCACTACCGAGGTTAGAATATGTACCTAAATTACAATATTTAATAATTTCTGCTAACGCCACAATGTGGAATGTGGTATGGTGAACGAAAATCCGGCCGCCCAAGTACTTAATATGTATAAATATAACATTATTTGATTTTTGTAAATATATCGCCGCTAAATTCAATGTCGCGTACAATTATAACTACTTATACCTAGGCAAAAATAAATACGGTCGTAGGCGCGTTGATGTCTTTTGTATTGATTTATTGATAAAATTTAAAATGTCACTTACTGTGTCTTCCCTCTTAATTTTTCTCTATGACAATTTATACTTTCGTAATCATATTTGGATCCTAACATTGTAATTTTTGCATTAACGCCTGCCAAGCGAATAACCTTACTAAACTACAACGAAAGGAAAATCTGAACGACGAGCGGGGTTCAGACCGTCGACCATCGATCCCTGTAGCCGGGATCATAGTGAGTGAGTCAAAGTCAATATCATTTATTCAATTTAGGTGTCTACGAAGCTCTTATGAAGGTCATTTACAAATGTTAATATTGAAATATTCTATATTGTAATGCCACGTTCAGCAAAAAAAATGTATGGAGCCACTTTGAGAAGAACGGGCAAGAAACTCTGGCCTTTTGTTTTAAAAATCTCTTAACAATCTATTACACTATATAATAAAATTATGATCCTTGTTAACATTACGTAGGTAAGAGGCGATAACTTGCAGAGGCGAAACGTAATCACAAACTGTGTAGTAGGATTTCCTAATCAAAATGTTTTTCACGTGAACTTAAATTTTCCTTCTTTGAGCGTTGTAATATGATTGTAAAACCGCACGATTACCTAAGAAGGACCTTTTATTTGTCTTTGCTAATATAAAACCGCACCATTTTATCTTTAAATGTTTTATATTTTAATGTCATAGCTCAGACCTTCGCTTCTATCGTTTAACAATCATAAGGGAACGAAGCGACATCTGCCAAACTGAATTGAACTACAAAGAAGACTAATTTTTCAATTAGTTTTAAATTTGTTTACGATTCCACAACCCGATAATTGTAACTTTGTAATTATTGCATTAATTAACGCTCATAAGCTTACTTACGAAATTACAATGAAAGGTCTTTTTTTAGATGGACAGAGAATATTTTTTTTTAGCAACAAGACCATCTTTTATACATATAACAATCCTGTAACCACTATCTCACCAAATGATGATGTGGTCGAATATGTTATTCAGGCTACCGTAGAATTACTGGCTCTCAAGGACAAATTCTAGGTTAGCCTGAAAATCATCTACCACGTCATCACTTACATTCAGGTATGATAGTGGTCAAAGGCTAGCCTATCATGCTATAAAAAAGGTTCTAGGTCTCTTCAGCATCTCGTCTTGGTTGGTATCACTTGGTCAGATTTTTGTCTCGAAGCAGTGTGCTAACACTAGTATTTAGGTGTGAATGACCTTGTATCAAGTAATATTACTGGGCGAACCGGATATAAAAGTAAGCGTCTTGGAGTGAGGAGCCCAGATTGTCAAGTGTTATAGACAGGCGCTTAACATCATGCAAGTTTCTTGTCCGTCTCTTTAATTAACAACAAAAAAAAATGTTAAAAAAATATTACAACAAATTATTACCTTGTGATTTCAGAATGGTCCTAGCTACGCGCAGCAGCCGTCAAGGGGCGGGGGGGCGCGGCGTGCGGGCGGAAGATAAGCGGCTTAACTCCGCATCCGAACGAGACGGCGCTATACAACCATCGCACGGCAGCGAGTGGGAAGGCGATACATCTCTATATACAGCTGCGAAGTCGGTAACCACTGGGCGTTGTTGAACAAAACGTTACAAGCGACGAGCTTTCTCAAGCGAGATTAGTTTTTATGTCAATTGATTTAGAGTTGAAATTGGTTTGTGGTCACATGTAAGGTAGGAGAATCCGGGTTGTCAGAGTAAAATAAAAATACATTTGCCGGGGAAATATACGACAAGTTTGCTGTTATAGATGTGACTGTGTGGGGCGAACGAGGGACGTCTAAACAGTTTTAAAGAATGCTAGATTTGAACGAGTTTTTGATACGCAATATTTTCGTTTTGATATGGTAAGGGAGAGTTTTTTTAACTGAAATTTTGATACATTTTCAAATAAGTATGGTCATATTTAGGGTAAAACGGGCCCTTATTAAGGAGAATCCGCGGTACGTCTGTCTGTACGTCCCTATGTAACGAATTTCTAGTCCGTAAATGGAATAAAAAATCTAAATTTTGATACTTTGTGTCTAAAATATTAACCTAAAAGTTAATATTGGCTTCTATAAAAACTCATTTAAATTTTTTCATGGGTTTCAATTACCTAAAGATGAAGGTAGCAAAAAAAAATACATTATATATAGGTATAGCTGACAGGCTAGCCTTTGGCCACTATCTCACCTGATGGTAAGTGATGATGTGGTCGAAGATGTTGTTCAGGCTAACCTAGAATTACTGGCTCTTACAGACAGCTGCAGGAACACACCGTTAGGTGCTTGGCGACAGATTTTTTACTTGAGGGTGATTGCTTATAGGCTAGCGCTTGACATCTTTCTCACCTGGCGGTATGTCCTTAGGTCACAAATATTCTTCAACCAACCTTGAATTCTAGGTATATATTATTTTTATGTGATTGATCAAGCACGAGGCCCACCTGATGTTAAGCGGATTAACTCCCTATAACAGATGCATTTCGTCACATGTTCCGTAACAATAACATAAAAAAACACCTTACATTTTACATGCACATTATAAGTACCTATTGCGCTAACAATGTACCGTGCAGACTTCAATTACTTAGTTTCAAAAACATCCTTTATAAGACAAACCTATTGACCCGGGTATCGAGCCAACAACCTTCTTTAAGGCTAGCGCTTGACCATTATCTCACCTGATAGTAAGTGATGATATGGTCGAATATGTTGTTCAGGCTAACCTAGAATAACTGGGTCTCAAGGACAGCTGCCGGAACACATGCCGGAGCACCATTAGGTGCTTGGCGACAGATTTTCTATTTGACGGTGGTCACTAGCCAGGCGGGCATTCGCGAAACGCCCTACCACCAAGTTATAACCACTGCCATTCTAAGACAATAACCAGGACTGGCAGCTTAACGTGCCCTCCAAAGCACGTGCACGCTCAGTAGTAATGTCACTAGCGGTTACCCATCCAATTCATGACTGGCAGACGTTGTTTAACTTAGCTGATCTGTCACGGATCTTTATTCTAGCTCGTATGAGCTACAAACTTGGAAGGCTGACACAAAGATTAAATTCAAAATTAATTTATATTCATTTTAGGGGGCTCCAGTACATCAGAAAGTAGCCGAGCTGATTGGTATATACATAGTAAAAATATATTTTTCAGATCATAGAGATCTGAACATTCAATAATCAATAATGAAGTAGTAATGTCACTAGCAGTCACCCATACAAGTCACGACCGCGGTAGGCGTTGCTTAACTTAGCTAATCGGTCAACTTCGCTAAGAACGCTTCCAAATCTCTAGATTCCAAAGCAACCCACAACCAACAAGCATTTAGTAAAAACTATCGACAATATCTAAGTGTATTGCTGTGTGTAAGAAACACGATAGTTCATCGACTGAAGCCCTCGTGGCACCGGCGGGACTCGACACGCCGGACGTCCTACAAGCGTGACATGGACGACCTGTGTTTGTACCGCACGGGACACGTGACAACCTACTAGCTTCTTACGTGCCAAGGGGAATTGATCAGGCAAGGAGTAAGCTGCACGGCATAGCTTTAAGCAATTACATCTCAAAATTCGTTAAATATTTCGGCATGGATTAAATTAAATACTTATTAAAATAGGGTTCGCACTAATATCACGATAACCCTTCCGATGCCAAGCTTTTTTTTGACATGACCTCAAATTGCCAATAAAAACATGGCTGCCAATTTTATGTTTTTTTTTTTCAAAGTGCAATTTCAGCAATTCATTTATTAATTATTTTTTTCTACACATATAAACACCTATATATCGTCGTAATTGTTATGAAATAATGTACCCGTCGCTATTAGTTTTGTAATAAAACAATTAAACACATCCATGATTTTATCAACTAAATCTAAATATGGCAACCAATTTCTTCAACAGACATAATAATTAAATTTTTAACAAAGTGCATGACTATCATTAAAAATCTATGTAGAACAGGTTAACACATATATTTTCTGTGTATAAACAACAAAATTTCTGATGATTTCAAGCAGTGATGGCTCATTAGCGTTGGATATGGAGTGTCGTTCAGTAGATCCTTGGGTGGAATCCAGTTGCGGGCTTGAGCTAGTGGAAAATTTCAAGTGCATGGTTACCTATTAAAATTCCAAAGATGTCTAAAAATTACTCTGACAACGAGTTCTACTGCGGAAGTACTGGAAACTTCTACCGCCAAGCAGTAATATCGGCATTACTGTTTCAGTTTGAATGGTATGAGTGCAGTCACATGAAACTTAACAACTCTATATTTATAATATATGTATCAGGGTTATTGATGGGCGCAGCAGTTTACCAATTTACACGGATTGACGGACGGATGGACAGCCTAAGGGCCTGTTTCAGAATGTTCGAGTAAGTTCCAGTTTTACTACCCAGAACATATTTAATAAATAAAACACTATCTTTGCGTTTCACAGTCATCGATTTATCCTATCCATCGGTTAAAGCTTGAAACGCGCTGCATGTTAACTGTCATTTTTAACATTCAGTTATTTTATGTGTTGCTTAGCAACCCGAAACTTTATTAGGACTATCTGAAGAGGGCCCTAAGTATAGTTAATAATAAAGCACAGTTTTATTGGCTAGAAACCTAAAAATATTATCCATGAAGGGTTGCAACGCGGTGAACATTTTTCTCTGAATCTGCTTTTGCAATCTACCTCTAGGTACTTTTGGAAGCACCCGTGGTTGTCTTGGAGGAATTGCCTCGAATATACATTTTTTTAAGTGTTTTAGATTTGTTTTAAGTATTTTATCTTTATTTTACAGTTACAATAGGTCTTGATCGCATAGGTAATCTTTTCAAAAGTCATCACATATTTTTTTTAAAGAACAATATTGTTTGTATATATTGATTCCGCCAGATCGATTCCCCGCCGATGAATAATTTGTGCTCCAAAAATGTATTTGTGTGATCATCGCTTACTTGAATTATACTCATTCAGAATTAATATATATTTTTTCTCAAACATGCTTGGAAATGTGAGCATTATTTTGACAACCTTCTTTGAGATAAATCGAAATTGCTGTATTGCCCAAATCCATGAGCGCAGCGGCTGGCAAAAAATGTATGAAAATCTATATCTGTCGTGTCTAGCGGCAAAATAAATTGCATAGTAAACTCATATCTGTCGTGTAATTTAAAAATGGAACGATCTTTTACTTCGAGGCACGGCAACCAAGTAGGTAACTTATCAAAGGTTTTATTTAAATTTCGATCTGGCTTGCAAATAGAACGCTGTTTATTGAAAATTGTACATTTAACAACTGTATCTTCAAATAAAAAATCCTGGCTAGGTACTACTTTGTTTTAATTTCCGCACATTATTTGAGAAAAGCACTATACAAGCCTTGGCCACAACTAGGCATTGATGGACTTACGTATGTGTGCCTCGGCTTCGCCTCAGCCTACACGTTCACACCTACATTTACACGTTCGTCCATCAATGCCTCCTTTGCTGGCCGCTGCAATAATGTACTATATCTATACTAATATAATAAAGAGCAAAAATTTGTATTTTTGTATGACAAGAATAAACATTAAAGCTACTGGACTGATTTGAAAAATTCTTTCACCATTAGAATCCTACATTATCCCTGATGAACATAGGCTATAGAATATTATCAAAAGATATGTTTTTTAAATATTTTTAATGAAATTTTAAATTCGCTTTAATTCGCATGCCCCGAAGCCGAGGCAGGCTTCTAGTTATAATATATTAGCAAAGACAAGTAAAAGGTCCTTCTTAGGTGTGCAGGTTTATAATAAAGCTCCCAAAGATATTTTAAAGCTCACAGATGGAAAATTCAAGTTACACGTGAAAAACATTTTGATTAAGAAATCCTACTACACAGTTTGTGATTACTAACACGACAAAAATGCTTGGAAAATTCCGCCTCTGCCAAGCTATCACCTGTTACCAATACGTAATTTAAAGAATTTTATGTTATAGTTCGTAATAATAACAAATATTTTTCAAAGTATTTTAAAAATACATTAAATAATATTTAAATAAAACACTTAAAAAGGTATAAAAATATATATCTAATGATAATTCCGCCTAATTTCCTGTTATCTACGTGACGCTACAAACATCACGCAGCCTAACCGGAAGAATATCCGACTAGTTTCTCTTCTAAACGAAGCATCTACAATAGGTCTTGACTCACCGAGCGCACGATCGAGACTAAATTCATTATATACTCGTATTATAGTTCGTACTTAACACATTGTTAAAAACGTTTAAAAAGAATGGCCCGAGTTTCTTGCTCGTTCTTCTCGCAGTTGCTCCATAATTTTTTTTGCTGAACGTGGCAGTACCTACAATGTAAATCATTTCAATATTAAAATTTGTTATGATCCTTTAAAGAGCAACGTAGACGCCTAAATTGAACAAATGATTTTGTTTTTGAATAAAATAAGGCTTTTCGCTAATAACACATAGAACAACACCAAGGACTTTCTTGTCAAAAGTGTGGGCGTCGTTTTCTTGGCTAGTCGCGTCGACAATTCTTCTTGGGAAAGCTATTGTTGGTAGAATGGATTTCGACGACTGTCATCTCCCTACTTTGTCAACGTCAGCTGTGTTACGCTGCTCAATCAGCTTTTGGGTTTATTACCTGTCAAAGCGTTGTTATGGTGAAGACAATGTGCAGCAATTATGTCTCGTTCACGTCACCGAGAGTGTTGGCATGCTGCTTATTAGGTGTACTCTTCCCGTTAGTCGCCTTTGAATATATCTGATAGAGGGTATGGAATGTTCCTTATATTCTTAATCTAGGCACTGTATTATGTATACCTATATATACATAAGTACCTATCTATATAATGTACTTATTTTGTATCATCAAAATAAGTCCATTATATAGATAGGTTATAAGCTTTGTGGAATTAAGTATCAGTTAGTACTATTTTTTGTACAATAGTACTAACTTTGTGATAATTCGGTCGCTGAGAGAACGCATTTATGAAGAGTTTTTTGCATCAATATTTTTTCCCAGTTCCAAGTAACATTGGTCTGATACGTAATATTGGGTCTATCGGGCATTGAAAATAAAATTAAAAATATATATATTTTACTCCATTAAGAACCCGAACTGTCAAACAAATTCCCGCACCGTGGCTGCTTTTTAATAAATTATGTTGAATTCTGGCAATACCTTATTTAAGGTTATAATCCCTTAGGCATAAGGACTATGTATCCAGTTGTCAATAAATTAAAAAAAAGGTTACAATCCTTTCGTGGAAATTATACACGGTCCAGACAATTAGTGGTATTAGGGCAAAAAAATCGGTACGTTGAACTGTCCTCTGTTGATGGCAATAGGTACGCTCCCTATTAAGTGCACATGACCAACAAATGTCTGACGAAACTTGCATGGGCATTTAGAAAAATCCTCTGACAGAATCTAAAGAAAAAAGGCACCAAGCAAAATAATTATTTAATTTTGCTGTGCAATGCAAACTGCACATGGGTAGACAATTAAAACCGATCAGCAAAGTAAAGCAACGTCCGCCTTGGTAATGACTTGGATGGGTGACCGCTGGTGACATTACTACTGCGCGCTTCCGTGCTTCGGAAGGCACGTTAAGCTGTCGGTCCCGGTTGTTGTCTTAGGATAGAACAAATTCCCGCATCGTGGCTGCTTTTTAATAAATGATGTTGAATTCTGGCAATACCTTATTTAAGGTTATAATCCCTTAGGCATAAGGACTATGTATCCAGTTGCCAATAAATTTAAAAAAAAAGGTTATAATCCTTTCGTGGAAATTATACACGGTCCAGACAATTAGTGGTATTAGGGCAAAAAAATCAGTACGTTGAACTTATAGTATGGTGGTAGGGCATTTTGCGAATGCCCGCCTGGCTCGCTACCAACCTCAAGTAGAAAATCTGTCGCCAAGCACCTAACGGTGTGTTCCGGCAGCTGTCCTAGAGAGCCAGTAATTCTAGGGTAGCCTAAACAACATCTTCGACCACATCATCACTTACCATCAGGTGAGATAGTGGTCAAAGGCTAACCTATAAAAGATAAGAAAAAATACACATTAAAACGATATGTTTTTATTGTAATGTTGGAATCTTCACCCGCGCAGCGAGTACTTAAGCAAGTGGGTTGAGTTGACTACGACCTACAAGTTGGGAAAGGTTGTAAGTACCTATCACCTAATATATAAGGTGGACATTATTATATCATCAATAATGCGGGGGATTGTGTGGAATCGATAACGGAATGTGATCCACTCATATTAAATTTTTACATACAAAAAGTAATATTATATAAGCTATGCCACTTTGTCTTTGAAAATGATAGTGACGATGAATAATATATTTATTTTTTGACCGCGGTGTATCTACTCTATTCGCACACACACACGCACGAAACCTACGCGAAGACAATGAACGGCTTTCAATCAGCTGTTGCGTTTACCTATTCTGCTCTGCTCGATCTTTGGCCACTTGCGATATATTAATATCTTCCTTAGATACAATATATATAACTATTTTTTCTTATTTCTGTACTGTAATATCACTTTACAATATACCTAGATATATGGCTCTTACTCATATTATGTTGTCTGATTATGGGAACTTATATAATTTAAATAAAACACAAGGATTGTATTTTATATGCATATATTCGGATTCAATATTTCAATAGCTATCAGATAATTAATACAACTTAACTAAAAAAAAATACACTGACTCTTTATCGAACGCGATACAGAACTGTACTTAATTCTAAATTTAACTTAGCTATGTCCAAGCTTAAAATTTACTATAAATTACAAATTTCATTACATTTAATACTACAATTTGAAAATAAAATATAAATTAACTAATAATCTCTTTACCATTTCGATAAAATTATAATATAATATGTACTATTCAAATGCGACGTCATTGTAGGAACCAATAGAAGCTCATGTCAAAATGACATCTGTCATAATGTTGTCTATTGCATTTGTTTTTCGCAACTGCCTGCGCACAATGAATTTTGATATAGCAACATAAAATTGTGAATGTAAATTGCAATTTAGTATTGTTTGTTACGAAAAATAATACAGAGAAGTTTTTGAATATATTTTGGAGTACGGTAAAAATGTTTGGGTATGGTATCGGAAGAATTATCGCCTTATGAAAATTACGCACAGTAATCTCCAAAAGAACACACTGTTATTGCTTGACTCGAATATTGCATTTAATAAGTAATTATTGCGTTCATATAGAAACAATGATTTTCACACAAAAATCAGAGTTTCAAATGAAGATATAGGTATATGAATAATTAAAACGGAACTAAAGTTAATAAATAGAAATGTCTGCATAACTTAAAAAATATATGTAATTGTATGCTTCTCTATGGCGATTTTTTACACTGGTATAGTAAAATTATAATAAAAGTGTATAGGAAAACAAGAAAAATACATCATTCCTTATTCTACACAATAATAAGTCACATTTTACATCCGCAGCACACACATATACAAAATTAAACGTCCTTACAATTAATTATTTACACCAAAACTATATTTATTTGATAATTTAGCGAATTCACTAACATAGCCTAAATTTTAATTGATATGACTCAGGTGTTTTTACATAGGCATTAGAAAGCAAATACGAAAGAAAATTTTTATACATTTACCTTATATGTAAGTTTGTGGGGTTTTTTTATTTATGGCAATAAATTTGCTTTTTCGATACATCCTTTAGGCCTTCGCTCTTATTTCGTTGATAAACGTTCGTTTATAGTTTAGTTTGATTTTAGGATGTGAAAATGTGTTACGATATTACAAGTTTCGTGGAAAGCTTGAATCTGTATTTGTGTATACACTGTTTTTTCTATTTCATCATTGTACAAATTTATGAAAATTGTAATTTGGACACTTAAGCTACATTTCCTTGACTGGTGATATTTTGATGGAGATTTTATTAATCGTCTTATACCAATAAGTTAAAGGGGTGTTACCTCAATCAACCAACATAATTATCATCTTTCATGACTTCGGATAATAATAAAAAAAATGCCATACGCATCGGTATAAATATCGATTCATAAGTTAGAATTAATAACAACACGGGTCCAGTCAATCGTTGCTGATAATAGGGCAGATAATATATGACACGATATACTCAAAAGATTTTTAAATACAGATGAAATATAAAAAAAATACATAATAAGTTAAAAAATACATAATAAGTTTCAAAATACAAAGTCAAGTTTCACTCGAAACAGTATATAAAATTGCATTCAATTAAAGTTATTTGCTAGGGTAAAGGGAATTTGTCAGCTTTGTAATTCTAACTGATATGTACTAACGTCATATTTTCTAAAATTTTCAAATAAATAACAACAGTTTTGTGTAAAATAAATATACTTAATGTAAATAATATGCGCAGAAACTGTTGTAAAATCTGAAAGTAATAGAAAATACGAAGAGTGTTCTGAAATTCTTAATGAAAATAATATATTTGTAAAATATTGTGATATACATAAATGCATTTTCAATAAGAATTACCCAGAAATAGGTATAATATTACAAACATTGCCGATAGAAATGATAAATAAAGGTTTAACAACTTTCTATTTCATAATTGGAAAACTGGCTTACGTCACAAGTTTTTCTATTTCATATTTGTTGACACATTAGTTCGTGCCAGTCACAATAGAATACAAAAAAAAGAAAAATTGAGACTCAGTATTGCCACATAAGAGTTTCAAAAACCAACAAACTCCCGCCCACCCAGCACTAATCAACAATATTTACACTACAAAACGACTAGAAACAAACTAAACACTAAACCATATTGATCCCGTACTTCTCAGGGGCAAAATAGCTGTTTCCAGAGTTAGAAAAGTTCGTAATCTGCGATGCCTGAAGCATCGATAAATGCGGGGAGTTTTGGGACTGGTTCTCTGGAGACTCGGGGCCTGATGAGAGGATGTTGTGGTGAGAAGGCCACGCGGCAGGTGGTGAGGGGTTGCCAAAGGAAACCTGGTTGTAGAGCTGGTTGCCGTTGGCTGTCAGGTTGTGTCCGTGACCTCCGTGAGATTGGTTCACTGACGAACCGTTGAAGTATTCCATCTGAAATAGGATAGGTAAGTTAGACTCAAGAATTGTTACCAATGTGTTAGCATAATAAAGCTCTGCTTCAACGTTATTACAGGAGTTTGTAGATTTTAGTAGACCTAGAAAGTCAAATCTACATCATGTGCATGATAGTAGGCGAGACTGTTTATCTGCATAACAACTATCCTTAAGTAAAATATCTGTCGCCAAGCACCTAACTGGCATCCGGCAGCTGTTCTTATGAGCATGTTCTCGTTCTAAATTTAACTTGCTATAATATAAAATTTTGGGACAGTGATAACTGTGGTAATAGCTATGGGCTGCAGTGACGCAGGTCCATGATTCTATCCCCACCTCGGGCTTGAGCTTCTCCGCATAGTGAAAGGGCATTTTGAGAATGCTCTTCTTGCCATAAAACCTTCAAGTAGAAAATAAATCTGTTTACCAAGCACCTAACAGTGTATTCCAGCAGCGGTCCTTTGAGATCCAGTAAAATTACAGGCACATGAGACTTAACCGCTCTAAATCTTAGGGTGACGGCCCAGTGCAGTTTGACACTTGTGTCGGAATGGTTTACTTATAGGCCGAGGTTACCGCTTAATATCAGGAGGACCACGAGTTTTTCCGTCATGATCCAATAAAAAAAATCTCAACAAATACATGTTTTGTTAACATCATCACTTATTAACGTGTGATATTAGTAATCATAGTTACAATTTTTTTTGTTCATACGTCAAATTAGCAGTATTCCAAATGCTTAGGTTTTACTATAGGTACAAAGATCATTCACAGAGTTCATTTACTATACATTATTGAATTGATTAACAGAGAAGACTTCAAAAAGGGTAATGTAAAACTTATTTATTATACCGTTTAACCTGTGAAATATCGTCAGCACCAACCTATCAACGACTTAATATGTCAAAACCGTATACCCTACACATCATTTCATTATTAATTAACTCTTAAATTGCATCTATTTAGCACCCGGATGCAATCTGCCAATATAACATCGCCGTATAGTCATAAATATTACAATTTATGTATTTATGATCAGTCTATTACATATCTATTACAATAACAAGCTGTCGTAGTGGATGCTGTTAATATCGAATTATGTGATTATTGTTCGGAAACATACATATGCTAACGATCTATTAGCTATTTCATTATTATCATATTTTATTATTTTATTCTATTATTCTATTATTATTTTATATTCAGTGCGTATATTGCATAGACAATTCTGGTAAAATAAATATTAAAAGACGAAAATGTAATATACTGTAATAATTCTTGCAAGGATATTACAAAAAAGTTTTAATTTGCAAAATCTAATGTTTTTACATAATTGTAAGAAAGGAAAAAAATATCTTGGAAGTTTTTATTTGTTCATTAATATTTGAACAACTTTTTAATAAATAAAATACGACCTACTGCTTATGTTTATTTTTAAATTTATTGTATTTTTTTGTTAAATCTGATGAAATATTTCTTTTAAATTTATTATGCTTTGGTTTGGAACGATAAACATAGGAACAATTATGAATAAAGATATGTTTTGTGACGAGAATATTACGCAGTTTTATTATGCACTTAGTAGTATAACGTTTCATTTAAAAAAATTGGATGTGAAACTTGACATTAAACTAACAGCGCTAAGTTTGCCATGAATGTCATAAACAAAATAAATGTCTCGTCTATTATAGATATGTTTATATAAGTGACGTCAAGCAACTATATTTAATGATTAGTCTTCTACTTATAATAATATAGATTTATTTTGCGCATGCCTACCTGCATGTTGTAATACGAATTAAAATAATGAAACGTATCAAGCGCTGAAGTAATGTAATGAATAGTGAGAAAGCTTACAATGAAAGTGAACTCACCTGACTCGGATAGTAGGGCGAGTTGTAAGCGCTCTGTCCATATCCCTGATGATGATGGGAGGTGGAGTAACTCCTGATGTAGTCCGAACTGCCAGGCCAGTGGAAACTGTTATAACTGTCCGGGTGGTACACGTTTCCTGGTCCGTTCAGACTCTGGGGGGTAATAGGAGGGGAAGGAGTTGTCATAATTGAGGAGTTGGACCCTAAAGGAGTCAAATTTCCAGTCAATCTCGAGCTGTACTGATCTTTAACCAAGTTACTTCCGAAGGATTTGTCGGAGTAATCAAGCTTAGAAGAGTAATCGAGTCTTTTTGGACTGCTGTACAACTCCTGCTTAGGAGTTACTCCATACCCGTGGATATTAGATACATCAGAAGAAGAGTCTTTGCCCGTCAGCCGCAATGCTTCGTTAGAATTATAATGGGAGACAGATGATAAGTTCTTATTGATTGGAGAGTTTTCATAGTTGGATGGAGCGGCTTCTTTCTTACAGATAACATTAATAGGTGGACTCACAGAAGTTGTGGGAGTGATGGGTAAGTTTGGAGAAGTAGTTGTTATACTCGAACTGTTTTGGGTTGTCAGACTGTTAGAAGAACTAGTCAATGATTTTGAACTTGATACTTTAGAAGTAGATGAAGACGATGAGTTCTTAATATTGCTACTGGATGATACACTGGTCTTGGAAGTGGAGGAGGATTTTGAGGAGATCTGGCTATTTGTCTGCTGTTGCAGTTGTTGCCGACATTTCGCTCTTCGGTTCTTGAACCACACCTGTGGACAAAATATAATAAGTTAGTCTATATAACTATGTAAAATTTAAATTTAAGAACCGTGCCCGCGCGGTTGCTCTTTAATAACACTGCGCATTCGCCCTGATAAAAAAAATCTGTGCTTGAAATCCGAATTTACTTATTCAGTCTATCGCTTACGTGAGTGTTTTGCCGATTAATTCATAATATTTAAATACATATGTGTGAAACTCACGAGCACTTTATTTTCATTTAAACGATATCTCGCTCTCGCAGTAAACCTAGCTATAAAAAGCTAGGTTCACTTTTGCACATGAGTATAGTATATGTGATTTTTTTAAAGTTATTATACACATTAGTGTTTATGAAATTGTGATTAATGATATTCTCCGAATCTCACGTTGATTATGACATGATTAGGTACAACAAATTTGCGGACCTTACATAAAACATAGGTTATTTTATGTTTATGTCGTCAGCGTAAAATAGTATTGCTTTAACGACTATTGTAACATTTATATCTATTGTGTCGTCTTCTATGTAATAACTGCGAAGAATATATGTAAATGGTTTATAAGAAAGACCTTATTATTATTGCTACACTATTATGAATTTGTACGTTAATATTATTAAGTATATTTTAATACATACAGTTGTAATTAATCCAAACTTCAGTAGCAACTGTCAACCGTATATCGTCAACTTTTGGCATACATGTTTCGAATAAGTGTTTGAAAGAATTTAAGATTACTATTCTAACAGGCTCGAGATAAACTGGTCTCAAAACAACACTGTCGGCTGAATTCAAGCACAAAATTGAAAACTTTGTTTCAAATGCTAAAACTTTTATGACGTTATTAATGTTGCTGCAGTCAAATCTAGCGTAGGGCCCTTCTACAAATCCTCAGCTACCTTACCCCAACCGCAGCAACTCGCCAACAAATTACAGCCTTTAGCCACCCCCTCAACACACATTGTGTGTAGCTCCATCTATATACTGTGTGCAGTTCAATTACAACGCGTTCTCGCTTCTTGTTTGCACTTCGACTTACGCGTGATTTATTGCTGGAGTGTGGAACGAGTGAGTTTTTGGAGTAGGGTTGTTTTATAGCTCGAGGCTGTTAGTGAAGTCAGTCTAAAAAGTCAGGATTTGTGTAAAATTCTGTTTGCGGATAATACCGTCAGATATAACACTTTCCTGTCTACTAAAGTGATGAAAATTAAAATTGGTGAAAAAAATTTGCTATAGTGTACTTGTATCAGTTATCACACAATAACGATCGTCATAAAAATTATGTCAAACTAATATTATAAATGCGAAAGTTTTCTCTCTGTCTATCTGTCTGTCTGTCTTGCTTTCACGCCAAAACTACTGGACCGATTTGGATTAAATTTGGTATGGAAATAGTTTGAGAACCGGGAAGGCCATAGGATAGTTTTACCCGTTGCTAACCGACAAACGCGCGGGCGGAGTCGCGGCCGGAAAGCTAGTTATTATATAAATGTACAAATATTGAATGGAATACTTAATCTTATGGGCCACAATTGAGTTCGGAATTTAAAAAAAAAATAGGAAGTACATAATTATGTATTTTTTAATACAACTTACGATTACAATATTTTAGAGACCCATGGGTAGACTCGTTACGTTGGGAGAGCGAAGACAAACTGAACTCAGATAATAATGAAGCTAGTCTCTGACTGGATGGTGCTGATTAGGAAGCAAGGAAGCATTAAGGCTTACGTAGCTGGAGTATAACAGTACGAAAATGAACCTGAAATTACATGGATTGTACTATAAGCTGCATTAGCTAAGTGCAATTTTTCTAGTTACATAAATCACGTGCAAGAGAATACAGATTTGTATTAGTCAATAATACAGAGAAGTACCTGATATAATAATATTTTCTGGTGCATACATAAGTACACTAGGGAAGCAAAAAATATACATTTCAGGCTCAATAGTTATCTAAAAAGATTTGGAAACAGGTCCGTACAGTTTCCAGCTTAAGATTATATGGATGATTATGGAGAACCACTAAAAGAGTAAAAACTGGAAGGAAATCGCGTGGTGGCCGTGCGTGGTGACTTCATCAGATATGAGGAATGTAAAAGGGAATTAAGAACCAACAAGAAGAGCTCATCCTCATCGTATTTTCCAAAACTTGTCAGATCGCTTGGTCGATGCAACGCGTGATCAAAATGCTGGCACCTGTGTCACTTAACGAGTAACGATTGTAATCCAACGGGGCAATGCTGCCAACTGGTAGAAAGCTGGAGGATTTGGACTGCTAGTGAGTCTACAACGACTTGAAGATTGCTTAAATGCATTGTAGTAGCTGTAGTGTTGTTTATAAATTTAAATATAAATGATCAAAGGAAAAAAACAAGATCCTCCAATGTTGCTAAAGGAGACTAAGGGCCTGTTTTAGAATGCTCGAGTAAGTTCCGGTTTTCCTATCCAGGACATATTTAATAAATAAAACACTATCTTTGCGTTTCACAGTCATCGATTTAGCCTATCCATCGGTTAAAGCTTGAAACGCGCTGCATAGTAACTGTCATTTGTATCATTCAGTTATTTTATGTGCTGTATATAGCAACCCGAAACCTTATTAGGACATTCTGAAACAGGCCCTATAGAAAATAATACGCTGAATAAGCGACATGGTACACATTACACCTTAGGCGCACAATAGGGATCTTTTTCATCGTTCTCAGTAACCAAATGATCACATTTGTTTTCAGGAAGATGGCAATAATTTATCTACAATGTGTTTTTGAATCGTCCTTGGTGTTGTACGGGAATATTGTTATTACCCATTTACGTGGAATAAAAGTAGGCAAATGATGATGAGGTATAATATACTTATCATTATTTACATTTATTTGTATTTGGGCCTATCATGGTTTGCTTTTCAACAAAAGAGTTCAAAGCTCCCAATCATCCATACTCCACCGTCAAAGTATCGAAACCGTCGCATCACAGTATCAAACTCCCCAAGTATCAAGAACAATTGGCAAGTTACCGTGCCCTCCCATACCTACCGGGGATTAGGATTGGTCCCCTACTTTGTGCTGTACGTTAATAACTGTAAAAAGAATGAATGAATGAACGGGTGTCGCGACAGATGCGCTGTTGGCGAATTGTTACGCTGTTTTGGGTTTGAGTGTGTGGATAATATAGGAATAGTTCAACTGTTTTGTTCTTTTGTGAATATGAGTATTAATGAATGTAGGATTTTTTATTTAATACTAGCTTTCCGGGCGCGGCTCCGCCCGCGCCTATGTCGGTTATCGCGCAAAAACACGCAGTTGGATAAAAACTATCCTATGTTTTTCCCGGGTCTCAAACTATCTCCATACCAAATTTCATTCAAATCGGTCCAGTAGTTTTGGCGTGAAAGCGTAACAGACAGACAGACAGACAGACAGAGTTACTTTCGCATTTATAATATTAGTACTGATTATAATTTTATTAGGTTAGCCTGTGTATATCGGAATACTAGTAGATTGCTCGATACGTTTTAGATTAAAAGCTACAAAACATACTGAGCTTTCCACTCACAAAAGCGCACTGCACCATATTTTTAACCGACTGAAAAAGGAGGAGGTCCTCTGTTTTTTTTAAAGTCTGTTACCTCAGAACTTCTGAGTGTGTGAACCGATTTTGATAATTTTTTTTTTTATTTGAAAGCTGTGATGCTTTTCGTGTGGTCCTCAAAATCGATCAAGCCGTTTTTGAGTTACACTACAATGACTGAAAAATATTTTCCTATCTTGATGAATAGTCGTTGACAATGAATGGCAATCGATCCAGTAAGTAGCAGTGTTCACTAAAACAAGTAAAATTTTTTTTACCTAAAGATGGAACCGAATTCAACAATGAAAAGTGTGAAATAACTTGTCGAAGTCGGTATCATGCGCACAATATTGTGATAATAGGTACTTTTGAACTATCATGGTACCGACTTCAATACGATATTTCACACTTTTGAATTCGGTTCCATTTTCATGTACAACACTTTTTTTGGTGTATTTTCAACTACTATACTGCCTATCCAAGCGATCATATTCTCTTGTACATCTAGTTACACAACACAGTAGACTTAGTTACATAATTGTGATTTGAACATACCTATGTACCTATTTATTCTATGCCGCAAGTTAGAATTTCAAAGTAATAAATATTAACTTATTAGTAAATTATCTTACTCCAACGAATTAGCATTATCAATCTAGTTGTACCTCATAATAACTAATCAGCGAATCAAAGTAGCCTCTTAAATCTGTTAAATCAATTATATTTATCGACCTCTTAGACCAAATCCGGTGATTATTAACTTTCAATTAACTATTGATACCGCTTCGTCACAATTTAAATAATAATCCGTATCAGAGAGCCACCCAAATGCGAGGCCATTAGAATAAAATTTGATAAAACTCGATAAAAGTTCAAAGTGATCCGTCATCGTCGACATTTGACGCCCGACTGACTCCTGATTCCTTCAAACGTTCAATTGAAACTACAAGGTTGGTGCATTAGCGTCCCAATCGAATTACTCGTTCCAACTTCCAATTTTCAAATTTGAAAATGGAATTATTCAATTGTTTTGTGCCAACATCGCATTTAATGCGGGTAACACGGTTAAATTGGTTGAAATATTGTGAATAGAATTGAATGTGAAACAGAATACGTTTTTCAGGAGAGAGTTTCCGTTGGCAATGCTTTTCTTTTTTCATGTGTTTTATTTGTTTCAGTTTAGATGAGCTATAAAGCGTTTCACAAAATAAGTTTTATATATACATATTGTGCTGAATACGCAGTTAAACGAACAGATAATCTTAAGACGAAGTGGTCTTTGAAAAATATTTGCCTAAGGGCGTATGACGGAGTGATATCGTTTCGCAAGCGAGTGAGCGAAATAGGTTTAGGCAATATTGAATGAGCGTAGGCGTTTTATGAAAATAAATTCATACGAATGCTTTTAAAAACAGAAAAAAATCTTTCAGCGGCTGCATCACATGGTTGCTATATAATAATTAGAAATGAAATTTGAATTGATATGATTTACTATATAGACCCAAAACTTGATTAAGTGAATTTTTTGAGTTGTTGGTAATCATTATTTTTTGGAGAGAAGTATATCGAATCGTGGTTGATGATGAGCAATGATCGGAATAGGCTGAATGATTTTACGTACTTACATCAAGTTGTCATAACATGGATATGCCATTTTTTCTGGAAAGTCCCGATATTCACGGGATTGCGTTACATAATATTATTAAAATAGTGATTCAGTAACTATTTGAAAATTAACAGAATCAATTTTCTAACATTTTAAATTCATTATGCTTTTGTCTGCTCTCCATGAGCGTTTCCAAAAAATTCATCTGACTGATATGAATCTTTGGAGAGTTGCTTAATGCAAATTTGGGACATTTTCTACGATGGGAGAAGATGAGACCGGTAATTGCGATGTGCACGTGCGTGCAATATTTTGACAAACAAACAATAAGTCATCGAAGATACGCCATTCTGATTGGTTGCAGTTGTGCAAACAAATGATAAGGTGACAAAAGACCCTATTTGCCGAGTTATAGGTGCTTATTATTATTCATTGTATTTATAGCTAATCTGATCCCGTTTATACTGAGTTATTTACCTGTGAAGTGAACGTGTGCGCAATATTCTGACGAACAATAAATGAACCATCGAAGATACTCAGTCCTGATTGGTTGCAATTGTGCATACGAAGTAAAAGGTGACAAAAGACCCCATTTCCCGAGTTATAGTTACCTAAATTTTTTTGTATGTAGAGCTAATTTGTTCCCTATTTATACTTAGTTAGGTTTTTACTTAAAGATTTTGAACACCACAGTTTTCTTTGCTATAAAATACCGGTCACCTATGGCGCTCTAAGAGCATTAAAAGTTATACAGAAAAAAATGCTCATATTGATACGTTACTCACCTTACGACTCCACGTAATATTTTTGATATTCCAGGAAAAAAAGAATGAATTTAAAATTCCGAAATCTGGGAGGCTTGTCCATATTAACATATACGTTCGAGATCATTGACCCTAAATCATTCTACCTATTCCGATCTCTGATGATGAGCCATAGTATTTGTTATACCTTTGAGAATATTATATAATTTATTTATATCTGTGAAGCATACACTCTTTCCAAACAACATGTTCAATTTTTTTCTCTATGAGGCCACTTCACCTTAACACTTTCTCCAAGCTACACGCTATTTCTACTTATATCTTTTGTTTCATTGCTAAGAAATAAGCAATGAAACAAATTATTGCACATTTGATGATTTATTCTGTGTTCTAAAAGGATAATTTGGCAATGTACTTATTGGCAACAAGACAACAAACACAAAAAAAAAACATCTCTAAATGTTTGTTAGGCTTTGTAGAAGTCAACCCTAAGAGGTTGTTAGCATTTTACCAATAACCCTGTATACAATCATAATATTAAGTATTTCTAAAAACATTATACGTGGAAGTAAGTTCGTATTCATTTTCAGTACATTACCTTTGCTTTTGTTTTGCCATGCACGTAACATTGTATTCTGACAGCTCATTATCATCATTAAGAGTCAATTGCAATTCTGGGTCTAGATTCTTCGCCCTCGTGAATCTCGTGATGATTCGTTTACCTACTCAGTTTAAAAATGCTCCTATAATATATCGAGGTATTTTTAAAATCTTTTCGGACGAAACAAATAGAAGATACAAAGGGTAAACCAAGTTGAAACATATTGCCCAAATTGCATCAACCCTCTTCAGAATATATCTGATAGCGATCACTTTGAACAGTAACGATCAGTTTATATTTAATTGTCAGTCTAATTGAGTGGATCAGTTTGTTAGATAAAACTCTGGCTAATTTAATTAATTTAAAGGGTATAATCTCATCTTCTTCATCTACTATTTGGTAAGAATCCTAGTAAGAAACGCGTTGGGGTGGGTAGTCTTGTCTAAGAAAGAAAAGCCACATTGTTTTAACCGAATCCATACAATTAGGCGGTTTTCAATTCGACTGTATTTTAATTTGTGTGGCCTCATAATTCATTAACCTCATAACTCTTTACAAAGTGTTACAGATGTAGCGCTCGTAGCGAAGTTTGCTTAACCATTCTGAATCGATCAGCAAAGTTATGCAACATCCGCAGCGGTCATGAGTTGGATGGGTGACCGCTTGTGACATTACTACTGAGTGCTTCCGTGCTTCGGAGGGCACGTTAAGTTAAGTCCCGGTTGTTGTCTTAGGATGGCAGTCGTTACAGCATGGTGGTAGGTCACTTTACGAATGCCCGCCTGGCTAGCTACCACCCTCAAGTTGAAAATCTGTCGCCAAGCACCTAACGGTGTGTTCCGGTAGCTGTCCTTGAGAGCCAGTAATTGTAGGTTAGCCTGAACAACATCTTCGACCACATCATCACTTACAATCAGGTGAGATAGTGGTCAAAGGCTAACCTATCAAGCATAAAAAAAAAAGATTTTGAGGTTTTTTTTATACTTATTCGAAAGCTGGTACTTGTCATGTGGTCATCATTTAAATTTGAGTGAGATCTGAGGAGTAGTGTTTGAGCAATCCTCACATCATAGAAGTTTTCTATGATCTGAGGAGTTGTCCCTAATAATGTGTATTACAATTTTGTGTTTTTCTTCCGATATTCTACCCCGGCACACCACGAGGGAAAGATGGAGTAGCCAGTGGAATTAGTGACAAATGTGAGATGAAATCTATATATAACGTACGGTGGTGATGTACGTAGTGACTGCGTAGGACTTATGTTCGCAAACATACGTTCGGTTTTCGTAATTATATGAAGATGTTTAGAAGTGTGAGTGTAAAAATGATACAAAACATGATTAAAGGTAAATTAACTTGACTTCATTATAAAGATCAAGGTCTACCTTGATTATGCTATAACCATCTTTGTACAACGCACTGTACCGCCTATAATAAGGTATCTAGAAACTCCTTGGTTTGTTTTTATACCTTCATACTTCAAGAAGATGCACCTGGTACCTGGCCTAACCAAAGAGCGGCTTGTACTGTCGTGAATGTGTCTAGATTCAGGACAGTACAAGCCGCAAAAGAATTTAAAAAAAAAATTTTGTACAGACCTGAACTCTAGACTCTGGCAGATTGATCTTCAGAGCTACTTCTTCCCTCATGAAGATGTCAGGGTACCTCGTCTTCCCGAAGAGAGACTCTAACACGTCCAGTTGTGCTCTCGTGAATGTCGTCCTTTCTCTTCTCTGCTTTCGAGGGTTTACTCCTGAGGACAATAAGAAATGTTCAGCAAAGACTAAAAAGTTTGTGGTACAGGACAGACTAGAGACAAGTCTCTTGGACCCGAGGTCTTCTCCCATATAGTGAATAATTGATAATGAGCGTATCGGGCCGTCATTAAATTTAATTTTATTCATTACTGATCGCGTTCTTAAGTCTGATCTTAGCTTTACAAAATTACAAATTTACGAGTGGAAAAATTTAAGTCATGTGCGGTTTGAACCCGCGTCCATCCACCCCTTTAGCCGGGTTTTTCTATAGTTCTTTAACCATCGTATTGGGATGGAGCGACATCTATAGTTCAACTTACGTTGTAATACTGATCTCAGATGTGAAGCTCTCAAGACTTGATCGGCATCTTAATAATGTCTCTAATTAAGTAACACATGCCGATAGCATCTTAGAAAATGCCGCTCTCGAGCATCAGCATCTGAAGACCCATCTCAAAACCGCTCTTGACACCTGAGGTTGGTTTGTAGTATCAACACCTTTACATAAAGGACAGTCTGTTGCTCCAGTATTATATTTGCACTATTGAAATTACTATTCAAAATTGCGTAAATCGCACAAACTATCATTTATCCTGTATATGTCACAAATAAATTGACAGTTTGAAAATGAAACAAAATATTTTTTATTTCTGCAGCCAATATTATTATTTTTTTCCTGATAGGTTAGCCTTTGACCACTATCTCACCAGATGGTAAGTGATGATGTGGTCGAAGATGTTGTTCAGGCTACCCTAGAATTTACTAATAGAAATAATTAACTAAAATTAAGGTAGGTTGAGAACTTGAGACCTTCTAGTAAGTACACAAATTCTTGGGTCAGAAGATCTCGCTTTTCCATATCCATTCCATAATATTAAACGGTTACAGGTAGCCTACATGCTTTACAAATTACAAAGTTACTAAACATACTAAACATAAATATTATAGGTAGGTGCATATTATCTCTAATACACCAAACTTTTATAAAAAAAACTTTATATAGATCTAGTTGAGTATGTATGTGGAATGTGTGTGTGCGTATTTTGTACAGCTTGTACTAGAAAATGCGTACATTTTACGGTTTTGGTAATTTTACGTCCTATTAGGCAAAGGCCAGTTGCTGATGACAGATGTCAAAATAAGATAATAAGTTGATCTACTAAGAATAAACTCCTAACCAACTAATTGGTTGACCTAGTGGGAGGTAGCCCTAGAAACTCACTACCACGTACTTTTCGTAACTTCTAAAATTTACCCGCATTAAATTATTTGACCGCATTCAACTCCATTTTAACGCATAGACGAATATAAATTAAAATATAAAAATATATGTAATTAAGTATACCACCGCACCGCTATAAAACGGGTAATATTAAACAGTGGCGGCGTACCTGCAACTATGTGAGCATAATTAAATTAAAATACCTCCGTGTGATGGCATTCATTTAATTTATATCTTAATTTCATGGAACCGGTTTCTACTGGTTATGGCAACTGAGATAAGCAATTCCACAGTTTTAGGAAACAAAATATAGGTACTTCTAAATGATTACAAGCACTATCGCGTGCTAAGCGAAAATAATTTTACACATTATTGGAGAACCAAATTTTTATGCCCCTGGTGGGAAATGAACGGCCAAAAAATATTTGGTCCAATAATTTGTAAAAATACAAAATATACGTTTGATATGGTGTTGTTTTTGAAAATTTGTATTTTATCTAGCGTTGATTGTGTAATTATCAGTGTACGGAGTAGGCAGAGCTTTTCTTAGTATTTGCAGCATGCTTTGGTATTATTTTTTCAGTATGGACACATTTTTAATTAATAAAAATTATGTTATTGTGACGGAACAAGCTCGAGGCCCACCTGATGTTAAGCGGACTAACCTCGGCCTATAACAGATGCATTTCGACACAAGTCACGGATGGCTTTGCGCCCGTCACCTTGAGACATAGTTCTTAAGTCTCATGTGCCTATAATTTCACTGGCTCTCAAGGACTGCTGCCGGAACACACCGTTAGGTGCTTGGCGACAGATTTTCTACTTGAGGGTGGTCGCAAGCCAGGCGGGCATTCCCAAAATGCCCTTCCAGCATGCGGTGAAGCTCAAGCCCGCGGTGGGATTCGAACCATGGACCTGCTGCGTGGCAGTCCGTAGCCAATGCCACTGAGCCATCACTGCTTCAAAGGTATGCTCAGCACTGGACTGCATAGACACTAAAGTTTATGCAAATAGACATTCAGCATACTCCTTGTCTCGAATGAAGGTGTTATTCGAGTAGTAACAGAGTAGCGGGCTACTTAACAACCTTTAACACCTTCGACCACACCATCACATACCATCAGTTGAGATTGTGGTCAAAGGCTTACCTATCAGCTATAAAAAAATGCCCCCTAATCTTCTGAAGAACATTGACAGCCTGAGTGCACCTGAAACAGAGTGTATAAATACGTAAATAGAAAATGTACCTATACATTTCCACGTTTTTCCCGCCTCTGACGGAACACTGAAGGGAACCTGAGCCGGTAAGTTTGAACAGACCCTTTTTACAATAATAATTATTGTTTAGATAATGTATTTGGTTAGATGTTTATATTTTCACTGCGTCAACTTTCACTGACAAGCATAGTAAAATTTTAGTTTATTTTTATAGTTATGCAGTCATTTTAATTATAAAATGATAAATTAGTCTGCATATGACAGGGCAGAGAGTATCTCACAACTCATAATTTGAACAAAACAAATGATTAACTATTTAAATGAAATGCCAAAAAACTGGTTGAATATTTTACGATATTTTTTACAAAAATAACCAGCTACTATAATTCTACAGATAGTGTCGTGACACTGATCTCGAAAAATCAAATTAAAATATCGATATCAGAATTTTATTTACAACCACTATCAAAACTAAAAATAAGATTATAAAAATTTTAAAATTATAGATTGGGAAATAAAAGAGAAAATTTTACAACTTAACATCAAGTGGGTTTTAGAACACTTTTATATATTTTTTATGACTAGACCTATACGCGTTCAGTAATGAAATTGTTTATGGTCGGATTTTATTTTGATGAATATATGATATTTACTAATTTAATAACATTAAAATTAATTTTATTATCTGACTAAGTATGTGCAGTGAAAAGATTTAAGAGTTTAGAAACTTATTTGCGTTACTAATCTATTGGGGATTATTCTGTTTCATTTAATAGTCTTTTTTAATGTGCATGCTCGATGGTTTAAGGATAAGCTCATATTAGGAAGCATACCAATAACAATTACAATAAAATTATTAAGACGTGCGGAATAAAATAAACGACAAAATTGGTAATAAAATAACTTTGTATTATATGACGCGTCTTGCCTAATGAGGCAAGGGCAAAGTAATTATTTAAATACCTAAATCCAGTCACAGCACAGCGCTAAATCGTAGTTTCAAATTACTAATAATAATACGAAATACTGAAGTATGCTCATAGAATACAGTTGCATTATATTTTGAATTTTTTTTGGTGTTGTCACCTTTTTTTTAAACCTCAAAAATTTGTGGAATCGTTCTTTTTGATCGTATTTATGATTAGTACGTAAAATATACGTGTGCATTATATTTTGTTATTTTAGGGTTGCCCACTTTTTAGTTCAATTTAGTATTTTTTAACCTCAAAAATGTGTAGAATTGTTCGATTTGATAGTTTCTTAGAATATAAAAAAATACAGGAATGAAATATTAAAACCGACCAAGTGAACCCCATCACTATTTTAAGCCTCATATACACGAGTATTAATAAATATTACTAAGTTGTGTGAGATTTTTTTAATTTCTTGTCTCTCCATATTATGTTAATTTAATAATGTGCCTCTGTATTACGAACATAAACCATGTCCGCCAAAAATTATGTTGTAAAAAGGTCATTGTTTGAATTTGGAAGATCACGCAAGAATGTTTTTGAATTTATAATCAAATGCAGAAAAATCTTATAAAAGTTCAACTGGTACAAGGCAATGACTTTTTAATCTATGCAATTTCAATTCCCTGTGGGTTGCCAGGCTAGTCTTGCACTCCCTAATCCTGTGGGAGTCCTAAGAGGTGGGAAAATACAAGTATGTAGTAGATAAGCAGCAGCGTCTGCCGAAAAACTACCATCTAACATCGATCACCAAGACGCCTGTCCAGCATGTTTTTTTTGTTTGGCTTGTAGGCTACCCTTTGACCGCTGCTATCTCAGCTGATGGTAAGTGATGATGTGATCGAAAATGTTAGAATTACTAGTTCTGAAGGACAGCTGCCGGAACACACCGTTAGGTGATCGGTGACAGATTTTCAACTTGAGGGTGGTAGCTAGCCAGTCGGGCATACGCAAAATGCCCTACCGTGACGGTAAAACGACTGCCATCGTAAGACAATAAACGGGACCGCGTGCTCTCCAAAACACTGAAGCGCTCAGTAGTAATGTCACTGGCGGTCACCCATCCAAGGCATGACCGCGGTTTGATATTTATTGTTTCTTAAATTTAAACTAGTGTTTTCAATTGCTTATTGGAAAACAGGATGTCCGTTCATATTAGTGCATGTTTTCCACGTTTTGGGCGAAAATCATCACTACCACATTTAGCTACACAAACGAACGATGTTACTCTTACAAAATATTTATTTTAAAAAAGAAAAAACAACTCACAGTGGTTTGTGAGGAAGATGGGTTGCGTTTATTTTGTATAAGCATGTGACAGAACAAGACCTCTGTGTTTGCACTGCACGCATCGCCTTGAGACATTCAGTTATTTTTATCTTATTTAACGGAACGAGCTCGAGGCCCACCTGATGTTAAGCGGTTACCTCTGCCTATAACAGATGCATTTCATCAATTGGCATTTCGGCATTGCAGACAAGTGACGAATTGCACTGCGCCCGTCACCTTGAGACATAATTGTTAAGTCTCATGTGCCTGTAATTTCACTGGCTCTCAAGGACCACTGCCGGAACACACCGTTACTTGACTACGTCTACTTGAGGGTGGTCGCTAGCCAGGCGGGCATTCGCAAATAGCCCTTCCACCATGCGGTGAAGCTCAAGCCCGCGGCGGGATTCGAACCATGGATGTGCTGCGCGGCAGTCCATAGCCAATGCCCTGAGCCATCACTGCTTTTTTTTTAGTTCTCAAATCTAATGTGCCTGTAATTTCATAATTACTGGCTCTCGAGAACTGCTGCCGAAATAACTGTTAGGACTTTCTACATGTCGGTGGTACAATCGCAAAATGCCCTTTCAATCATGCGGTAAAGCTGTGCAGTGAAGCTCAAGCCCGCAGTGTGGAACTGCGGTACGGCTGTACATAACTAATACCTCTCGGCTATCATTGTTTTAAAATCTACATTTACAGCAGACAAAAATAAATTTGTTTTATCGTTGTGAGGAGAAACGTTGTCGTGGTGCAAAATAATGCCTTCTCGATCGTTTCTTGCAAATCTTCTCAATAACTTAATGCAGCCAAACATTTGAATTCAAACATTGATATATAAAAGCCAGTGGTTAAAACTTTCAAACGAGGTCACAAATAATATGCAGAGATGTGTTTCTTTTGGCAAGAAAACCATAAACATAAGACATTCTTGTAAATTTTAAACGTTTTTTACACTGGTTTAATTTTATGCGACAGCAAACTACTTAGGTATTACAGGTAAACAATTAAGTTGATTTAATTAATTAAAAGATTTAGGGTCCGTTTCAGAATGTCCTAATAAAGTTTCGGGTTGCTATGCAACACATAAAAAACTGAATGATAAAAATGACAATTGACATGCAGCGCGTTTCAAGCTTTAACCGATGGATAGGCTAAATCGATGACTGTAAAACGCAAAGATGTGTTTTATTTATGAAATATGTTCTGGGTATAGTAAAACCGGAACTTACTCGAACATTCTGAAACAGGCCCTTAACCTAATTAAATCTTTCAATGTCCTGATTGATACCTACGTAAATATAATCTGATGTACACTCTGAAAAACAATGGGCAACCTCAATAAAGTGAAACTCTTTTTGAATTTGAAAATGGATGGCCGAAAAGAAAGAGTTAAGTTACAAATGAGACATTCAAAGTGGATTGAGCTAAGAATTCCACTTACATTATTCATCTAAACAGACTACGGACATACAAGCACACCGTACTTGTATGTAGGTTACACACTAATCCTTGTAATCCCTATACAAATTAAAAATTATTAACTACGCAACCATTTCTCAAGTTAAATTACATTAAAAGAGTTTAACATCTCTATTTAGAAAGGAAATTCGATGATTAATAGCTTGGACGCGTGTTAGAATGTATTTTGTCTAGATGTTGTTTACTGAATGGCCAAAGACAGACTGCGTGTCTCCGCGAGAAACGCGCGCTTTTGTTTGAATCCATAGACAAGGAGTACTCAGGTTCTTTATTTATTTTTCAGTTTTGGAACGCTTATTGTTCGTGATTACATGCTTTTAGTGTGGATTTAGCGTTGAAAAGAAGTGTGCGTAGTTAGACAATTACTACTATTAAAAATAGAAGATTTCTATAAAAGCTTCTATTATTATAAAGTTTTCTACTTATTATTAATAAATTTGTATCCTTGATATTTTCTTTCAGGGCCACAATAAGTTTAGAATCACATAAAATATTGCATCCTTTGTGTGTATACATCATAATTTTAATGAACTTTGGCATTGTCAAACAAACTTAATCAGATTAAGTATTTGATGACTTATATTCGATGATTAATGATTGACCGAATCTTAGTACTAGTCATCCAAAGATATAGGTACCTAATAGAGATATAAATGTATTTAATGATCTACATCTACAATATTGTCAGTAAATATTCACAGCGAAAGAAATATGTTTGTTTGGTATGTTTAGATAAGTACGAGAATAGCGTAGGTAACAGACATAAAATAACAAACGTATTCGATACACGATCTCGGTTACGGATTAAAAACATTAAAAATAATACAAAAATCCATTCGAAACTGTCCCCATTGTGACTATTCCAAACAAACATTTCATACAGAACTGTCACATTTGGAAAAGTGAAAATAGAATGACATCTGTCTCTATCCTTATTGAGCAGACCGACGTGTAGCTAGACAAGGATGGATGTATTTCAATTGTCATCGTCAACAATGGAGCGGGCTAATCCTCGTGACGTAGCGGGCTTTTTTTTCACTGGCAACGATTTTTATCTTTGATTTCCGATAGGGCTACTGCATCTTGTTTATGGTCTGGCTTGTCTATGGCTGCTAATGGTGTATTCGTGTAGGATCTTGTTACGCGTTATCGGTTGATTTTGAAAGGCGGTTAGATTGGTCGATAGTGTTCGAAATTTGAAGCTCGTTCGGAAGCGGTTTCTATTTGAGTAAACGGGCAGCAAAAGTGTCTATAATATGTGGGCACAGAATATAAAGTATTTTATTTTCTAACTGTCATAGAAAAGTAAGTTATTTTATTTAAATACACAATATTTATTTTCTTACAGCTCTTTATTTAACCCTCTTGAAAAGCTCTATAGGTTTATTTATCAGTCACTTAATCTAATTCAGGCTTAACCATACTAGGTATAGGTATAAAAAATACACATTTGAGATATACCTAATTGTCTAACTAGATATATTTACATAGAACTTTAGAAACTAATGGAATCGTGATAAATATATTCCTGCAAAAGAGAATCAATTCAAAAGTCATACTAAGCTACTAGGTATCTAGTAATATAAAATTTTATGAAAAGTCTATAAAATTAACCAAACTCTCCAATTTACGGAATCGGTTATAGTGCCAGTTTACAAATATATACCTACAAAAATAAAAATGATAGAATATTTAACGAACTAATTAACACATATTTTTATGAATTTATAATTTTTAATTAACGCTGAATAATTATTAATCACGAAACCTGATTATGTTCGTATATGTATATTATTGAATTTAATTAAAAGTTTTTACCTATAGTGAAGTGAAAATTATAACATAGTATAATAATACAGGGAGGTGAAGAAGTTCCGCATTATGGCAGGGTATTTTGCAAATGCTCGCTTGGCTAGCTACAAGCTTTAAATAGAAAATCGGTCGCCAAGTATGTAAACTGTATGTACTGACAACAGTCCTTGGATAGCTTGTTCCTATGTCAGGTCTAGCCTCAATAGCATCATCGATTACATCAATTACTAACGGGTGAGATAGTCCACCTAAGGCCTATAAAAAAAACAACCAACAGCAACACAATTCCACAGCAACACAATTCCAGGCCAAATAAATCATTATTTTCCCGTTTTTCACGGCATTTGACCCCGGCGTCCCTCGTCGCATCTCTTTTAATGACGTGTAAAATACTTTTAGGGGTTGCATCTGGCCACTCACACAATATAAAGATAAAAAAGGAAAACATACTCTATGGTATTGAGACTGATTTTATTTTTGTTGTTGGCGGGAATGGTAAAAAATGGCGGTACCGTCAACTGTCAACTTGACAGTTCCGAAGGGACCGTTAATGGGCGCGTTCGGATTTTAAACCGGATTGTTGTTTTAGATTTAGAATGTTTTGAGGGGACGCTACTTTCTTTTAGATGAGTTTGAGATTATGTTTATAGATGATCAAAAGCCGTACTTCCCTAGCTATACTTTCGCTAACCATTTTATGGAAAATTTAGTTTGTACGACTGTTTGTCACTTTATATATATTCTCAAACGTTTGGAGAAAATTTGGTTGTCGATGATTCGCTCGCTATTATCTCTGTTAATGTGTTCTCTCTGTTAGTGTGAAGGAACCAAATTCTATGTAAATGCCGGACAACAGGAAGTCCGTGTTGCTCTAATATAAGGGCCAGGTCCGCTAGTTCAATAAAGAAGCGTTCGACATAAAAAAATCCATAAATATAAAAAAAAACAAAAACACACTCAGAACAGAGTTAGGAGGTAACATACACACAAAAAAGTAAAACAGTCGGGTTGAAAACCTCCTTCTTTTTGAGTAAGGTTAAAAATTCCCTTTATTTCTTCCTTTATTTACATTTTTATATTAGGCTATAAATTTATAGTTTCATAGGTTAGTCTTTGACCCCTATCTCGCAAGTGTGTAGTATAAAATAACTATTTATTAAATTGCTGATAGGTTAGCAATCTCATATGATGGTAATTGATAATGTGGTTTGAAGATGTTGTTCAGGCAACACTAAAGTTAGTCATCCCTTGACCACGCTCACTGCAAAGTGTTAAAACGTCGGGAAGAATATAATTATAAATGTACGCGATTTAAACCGTTAATAGTTATTTGTTATACAAGAGTGCAAAGTTGCTTTTTAACCGCGTGTTCAATTTTGATGACCGAGCAAGGGAAGGATTCTAAAATTGAATCACGAGCGCAGCGAGTTAGCGCGTTAGCGAGGGAATCAAAAGAGCACGAGGTGAAAAATCTTTGCACTTGAGTGCAACACGTAACTTTTCATTCCACCTCAGCGAGGAAATGTCTAAATGCCAAATTGAAAAAAGAACACCAAGAAGGTTCCGAGTCTGAGTTTTTAACAAATTAAAAAAAAGTTGTATGATATATTCGGCACCATAGAGGTAGCAGTAAATAGGTTTTATGTTTTTTTTAATTCACAAACTTAGTGCACACGATGTTCTAAGTTCAATTTACTTTATCCTCTAGAGAATAAAAACGGCTTTTCCACTCAGATATTGAAGATTAAAAATACTCTTTCCGAGATGGTGGGATGAAAAGGTTGTTTAATTACTATCAGTACTAATATTATAAATGCGAAAGTAACTCTGTCTGTCTGTTACGCTTTCACGCCAAAACTACTGGACCGATTTGAATGAAATTTGGTATGGAAATAGTTTGAGACCCGGGAAAAAACATAGGATAGTTTTTATCCAACTGCGCAAAAAGAGGTTAATGTTTTTGCGCGATAACCGACATAAGCGCGAGCGGAGCCTCGCCCGGAAAGCTAGTGTGTACTAATCGCGAAAACCTAAGACAACTTAACACTAAAATTACTGGTTTTCAGGGACAGCTGTCGGAACACAACGTTGGGTGCTTGGGGACAGATTTTCTTCTTGGGTCAGGCGTACCTACACTCTTTCTAAAAACATGTTCAGTATGTGCCTTTTTGAAACTTACTGCACCTTAAGGGCCATCATTTCATAACCAAGTAAATATATAAATTCAATTTTGTTTACGGGCTACTCACACATAAAAAGACATACAACGGAATATAGGGCTCCGTCTTAGTCTTTGGGCATGGGAACCCTACAATTAAAAAAACGTCTGTAAATTTACCTATCGGTTCCCATTTATGAAATTCAATAACAGAAAAGGGTTGTATACAGCTGTATCTACCCCTTAGAGTATATACAAGGGTCGTAAAATATGTTTTTATTAATTATTAATGTATTACAAATCATTTGGGTTTCGAGGGAGGTATCAAAGGAATTGAGAATACATAGTTTGGTCCAGATACATAGTAGGTTCCTACCTACAGAACAAAACATAGTATACCTAGGTATATTTCGTAGTATGTACAATGTTGGAATAAACACCGTATAAGGTAAGGTAGGTACTCGTAATAAAATATAATACAGCAACTACTGTAAGTATATATACATATATATAGTTATTTACGTGTGTACACCCTGAATAAGGGCTGCCTCCTATAAATCATGTTAACACATAAATTGCGTTTGTCGCAACCCTGAGCAGGGGTGTGCGACACGACAAGTTGTGATAGATTACTACAACGTACCCGAAAACTTTGACAATCGTCTCACAGAATTGACAACCTTATTTCAATGCAGAATAAAATTGAAACTCGAATGAAACTGTGAGGATAACTATAGCAGTATGCCTCGAATTATTTTATTACAATGATAATGTTGCCAGCCCTAAGTGGTAGGGGTGTGCTAACCGAATGAATTGAAATTTATCTAATAAATTATTACCTATTTGCAACAGTGGTGATACTTATAGGGTGGTATTGTTTAGGGTTTATGGTTGTCGCAGATTTAAGGGGAAGAAATATTACTGAGTAATCGTGTATGTAGGCTACATAGTGTGGAAAAGTGTCAGAAGGGTGTTCAGAGTCTGTGACTCAACATCTTTAGCAAACTTTTGTTTTGACTATTACTAAATTTTCAACTAATTTATGATACTATTCTGGGTGCTGGGGCAAAACCATATGTGACAGAAACCAAGGCAAATAGAGATTTGATATTGCGCGGGACGCGGGCGACTCTTTCGAAGTTTTAGCTATTTAGTTTTTAGATTCTTTTTAAATGTATTTTTGTGCAATAATCATACGTTTGTTGACACTTTGCAATAGCGAAACCGACGATGTTACATTACTTTTCATAAAATGCTATAATTATTATCACATTTTTTTTAATGTTATTGTGACGGAACAAGCTCGAGGCCCACATCTGACTATAACAGATGCATTTCGTCACAAGTCACAAATTGCACTGCGCCGCCCGTCACTTTGATACATAGTTGTTAAGTCTTATGTGCCTGTAATTTCACTGGCTCTCAAGGACTGCTGCCGAAACACACCGTTAGGTGCTTAGCGACATATATTCTACTTAAAGGTGGTTGCTAGCCAGGCATTCGCAAAATGCCCTTCCACCATGCGGTGAAGCTCAAGCCCGCGGCGGGATTCAAACCATGGACCTGCTGCGCGGCAGTCTATAGCCCATGCCACTGAGCCATCACTGCTTCTAAAATAATCACATCTTAATTTAAGCAAACTTGTAAGCGCATACTGTACTTATTATTTACATTTATTATCAATATGTCGCAGCTCAAAGGCACAGCCCCTAGCTTTTATTCTAAACGGCGTCGTTTAAATAGCGGCCTCGATGATCTATAATGATAGCCGTAATCATACAGCTAGGCATATGACTTGGATCGATCACGTTTAATTACTAGCTCAGTCATTTAATGTACGTAACGTGTCCAGGCGCATCTCCGCCGCTGCCACTCCACGCTTCTATAGATGACTTTTAGATAAATAGTTTTATGAATGGCCTGAGCATCAGACAGCCTATTCCAAAATTATTGTAGAAACATCAAGGCCGAATTTCATTCAGACCGCTAGATAAACGGCACCGTTAAATAAAACAGCTGTGTTGTTCAGTAAAAGCTGATCAAGCTAGTGCACTGGTTGCGCTACGTCTTGATCGGGTTGTATCCTAAAGGATGATCAACTTAGAATCACTGTAGAATGTTGCATGTTTCCTTTTTCTTATTTCTTGTTATAGATAAAAAATGTCATAAATAAAAAAAAAACACAGACCCTGGAGTCTGTGGAGTGTAGATTTATAAAAAAAAAAAGGATGATCAAGAACAAATACGCGCTTGTCCTTGTCTATTTCAGTTTTAGGCTTGGTTAGTCCTAGTTTAAGATTGGAACTAAAATCTGTATTATGGATTATTATTCTGATCTGTATTAGTGTTATACAGTTTATTTATTATACAGATTATTATACGGCGCTTTATTAGTATCTATAATTCTAAATGTGCTCGTAGATATACATATAATACAAAATGTTTTCATTTACAAAGGTAAACATTTTGTATTATATGTAGCAAAAGTGTAGCTATCATCAGAAAACGTCCGTCTAAATTTTTTTTCTTGATTAACCTATACTGATTTTCACTAATGAAATCACTTTTCACTAATTACATATAAGTTTAAATTAAATTTGCAAGGGATTTTTTTTTGAAAGCAGACTCATGTTTGCAATCTTTTGTAGCCGATTTGGTGTGAAGTCATATTTTTTGCATAAAAAAAATACAGACGCAATGAGAACCTCCTCCTTTTTTGGAAGTCGGTTAAAATTACACGGAATTACAATTAAAGCACTCGTTCTCCCTTCAATAGATAGCACCAGAAGTGCCCTCTAGGCGTAAAATAGTAAATATTGACAGTAACAATTATCCACCCACGAAGTGCGAATTGCTGTGCAAATAGATAAGTGTTCGCCGCGTGGCCGACACGTGCACTCGCTCTGGTGGTTGCACGATAACTGATGACTTTATACTTATGCGGGGCTTAAGGTAAACAATGACGGTAGGTTTTAAGTTTTAATTGGCTGGACGGAATGTGTAATAAAATGTACACAAAGGCCTGCTTTAAAATTATTTTCTATAAGTATTATGTACTGCTGCTTAATAAGTAAAAAGCAAGACGTCGTGGAATATGGTAGACTCAAGCGGTAATACAAATACTACTTAAATCAGGCATTACTTTGACATGAAAAATCAGGTACGCAAAATCAATAGAGCAATTCAGCCAGCGTTCAGTGTAGTATTTATTTTTTTATAGTGTATGGTAAAAATCTATTGCACATGTTTCTTTTTATTATAGCTCATGGCTATCCTTTGAGCACTATTTTATCTGATGGTAAGTGAAGAAGCGGTCGATATATATCGCTCAGGTTAACCTAGATATACGAACTTAATTAATCTCAAGGACAGCTATGGGAACACGTTAGGTGCTTGGCGAGTTTCTACTTGAGGTTTAACCACGCGCCTAACGGTGTGTTGCGGCAGCTGTTATTTCTAGCAACTTCGACCACATCATCACTTACGATAAGGTGAGATTACGGTCGAAGTCTAGCTTATCAGCTATAAAAAAAAGGTTTAACAATGGAACTCGACGAAGAAACTGTACCTACTATGAACACCTCCGCAAGTCCGCTCCCTTTATTTTGAGACCTCAGGCCCCTCCTAATTGCAACGTCAACATTGAATGTTTTACCATTCTAGTGATTGTTTGTGTTTTTTGGAGAGTGCGCGCCCCCCCTGGCGGCTGCAGGATTGTTTTTGGGTAGAATAGTTTGTTTTGTCACCGTGGTTGGTAAGGGTCGAGATATAAGTAGTGATGGCTCAGTGGCTTTGGCTATGGACTGCCGCGCAGCAGGTCCATTCAAATGTCCCATATTAGTCCATGGTCCCGCCGCGGGCTACACCGCATGGTGGAAGGGCATTTTGCGGATGCCGCCCTGGCTAGCGACCACCCTCAAGTAGAAAACCTGTCTCCAAGCACCAACGGTTCCGGCAGCTGCCGTTGAGAGCCAGTAATTCTAAGTTAAGCTTGTTTTCACTTTGGACCACGTCATCACTTACCATCAGGTGAGATTGTGGACAACGGCTTACCTATCAGCATAAAAAAACGAAAACTATTACGAAGTTGATATGTATCAACATTAGCAACTATCAAACCATCAACTTCCTACTCCAGCATTATCACCATCACATCAACTTTCAACGTTCATCCAATAACCTCACGCTTGGCAGGCATCTTGAAGATTGCAGTTAATGGTGACAAATCCTCAGAAGATGCTGCTGCCCTTATTGTTTTTTTTACCGTAGTCATCTTTTTCGGCATCCACGGAAAGATATCGCGGAGTAGAATTCACCCCACAACAGCCCGGCACCCCACGGGGATACTTCAGCATAATCTCCAGCATAATGAGTGCTACTGTACTGTACCACTCACCACGTGAATGGTGGAATGGTGCTCATTTAGCGCATTCTTTTCGAAGTTGCTTTTTACGCCATCTAACAGGAGGAAACAGAACACTGCCTACATTCAAGTCAATACATACATAAAGTCAAGAAATTATATTAAAAAGATGGGTTAATGTTTTTTTTTTCAAATATATTATCGTTTCATTTAAAGGCCAGCGCACACTAACACGTTCAACGGTGTCGACACGTGCGTTCTCACCGAGTGCGTGCCACTCGATTGAACTCGAGTACGTACTCGACTCAAGTGTTGCCGTAAGCAATCGATTCTAATTGAATTGTCAGGTAGTAGGGAACTCGAATCGAATGATACTTTAGCTATCTCAGGATAGTGCCTACTGCCTAAAGTACATAAATTATAATAATACTAATAATTTGGAAAACTTTACTTTAGATAAAACGTTAATTGTTGAGACATTACAAATTTAATTTACAAATTACGACTGTCACAGCCGTAGCTTTGTACAATAAGTGCTGTTATATGTATTTTAGTTCTAGTAATTCCAGGTTAGCCTGAACTACATCTTCGACTGCATCATCACTTATCATAAGGTGAGATTATGGTCAAAGATATGATTTTTTTTTTTATTGCCATAAGTAATGCTTCACATCATACATAGGTAGGTAATTATCTTAAACATCTAATACTCGATAATTTTAAAATTTAAATTTTACTGCTAAACATCACCACTCTATGCTTAAATCAGAAATTCACAAGTCTATCCTAGGGCAATAGCGGTTAACTCAGCTTTTGTTATCACACTTGTGATATTAACATAACGCTGTTTTTCAGTCAACCCGGGAGCTCAGGCTATGGTCTTGGCCGAGTCGCCTTCAAACGTTATAAAACGCATTGAATACATACTATTGATATCATTGACTTCATGTCAGAATTCATTCTTATCTCGTACCATTCTTCAAGCAATTAATTCATGTGTCTTTCAATATTCCTCTTTACCATGCCACATCCACTACAGAAGAGACGATCCCTAATCTATATTTATTTGTTATAATAATTTTTTTTTATTTCAGGATAGAATTCGCATAATATATACAAATTACGCAAACACCACAATTGACATAAAAATAATATAATACACATTATTAAAATAAGGAATGCATGAAGCAGATATGTGCCAAGTTTGTTTAGCTTACGTCCGAATCCGTCCGATGTTTAGTAATATTTAAATAATGTAAGTACACGTAATTTTTTATTACCGTCCAGGCGAACAGAAATCCATTGGCGTGAGTGCGTTTATTGAAACCTAAGGAACCGATGCTATCTTTTGAACCACAAGCATAGACAGTGGTTCAAAGATAGAATCCGGTTTCAATCAAAGTACTCGCGCGAGACTCAAAATAACTTTGTTGTGGAGCGAAACGCACAATATATCACCTCACTAAAGCGAAGGCAAGGCTACCTAGCCTTACATCCGCTGTAGCAAGAAAAACAGCTTAAATAAAATAACAAATTTGCTTTAATTAGTAGTAAAAATTAAAATAAAATTACTAAAGTTGGTATTATTGAAAGTAAATTCAATTTTCTGGAACTTTTATATAGGTTCGAAAACCTTTTCCACGCTAGCGGATAAAAAGCACTTTTCCACGCACATTTTGAATGCAACACTTACACCGAACTTAAGAGGTGAGAATATATGAACATATATATATTATTTCATTACATCAGTTTTCTCTCTAATTTCTAAAAGAACTTGATAAGTTTTTTTAACAGTAATTGAATCCGAAAGTTGTTTTTGAATTTGTCTTTCAAATTGTCACACGACACCCCCACGTGACTCCCCTTGCGAACTTTCACACTTGCCGTGTTTATTTATGCAATAGAGTTTTAATGTAACCGTCGTATGTAGGGTTCTTTATAATTGATAGAATTCTAGCAGTGCGTTTTTAAATCTCTTTTTGTGAGTTATACGTAAACAAATATTGAGAGATACATATGTACAGTAGGTACTACTATTTTATTTTCAGGTACGTGATAAAAATACTGCCTACACAATTTCAAATTGATTTTTATACCTCTAATAATCTCTAAATCACCTCTAACACCCGTCTAAATATTTATCTCATTACAACTGGAATTGTTGCTTCTTACAAATCTAAACGCACATTCAAATTAAACATAATTATGTCTTTTTGCAAAGTATTTCTTATAAGCATTTAAACAAAATAATGGTCTTGCGTAGTCTAATTAAGCCTGGGTTGTTTATTAAGGCTTATGGTAGTTTTCTGGATATATTCAGTACATAGTTAAGTATATATTATAATATCATATATGCAAGAATTAACTTTTGCAACAAAATTTACATTTAAGAATGGACATGCTTTATAATGCGATGCAGGATTTATATACATCACTTTTTAACATATTTAACAAGGATCACTTTTTACTATGTTTAACAAGGATCACTTTTTAACATGTTTAACAAGGATCACTTTTTACTATGTTTAACAAGGATCACTTTTTAACATGTTTAACAATGATACAGCTTAAAGTGGATTATTCTGTATATACAGAATAATTCACTTAAAGCTGTATCCGTGTAGGTAGAGGTTATTCCTCTATAATACCCAAAGCATTGACATTATGGTACGTCCTTTATTTTTGCTAGAGGCCTTATTATATCCAAGGCCTTACTTGTATCACGTACGTTATATTATTATAATGATGTAAGTAACTCGTCTGACCATGATAGTTACATTACAATACCATCCAGAGCTTTAACATTATGGCGCTGACTATTGTTTAATTCTAAACTGTAGTTTATATCTTTTCCATTATTTTGTGCTTGACCATCGAGACTGCTAAGTAAGGTGCTCTAATTTTGTTATTTTAAGGGCCTGTTTCAGAATGTTCGAGTAAGTTCCGGTTTTACACTCAGAACATATTTATTAAACAAAACAATATCTTTGCGTTTCACAGTCATCGATTTAGCCTATCCATCGGTTAAAGCTTGAAACGCGCTGTGTGTTAACTGTCATTTTTATCATTCAGTTATTTTATGTGTTGGTTAGCAACCCGAAACTTTATTAGGACATTCTGAAACGGACCCTAAGTCTCGTGGGACAGTGCAGTCATCTATTAGAATACTGGACTTCATCTGGCTGAAAGGTGTTCTTTTCAATTTGCTATAAATATTATTCATGTGATATTCTTAGAATGCAAAGTGCCAAAAACATATTATACGAAAAAGTCATGGTTTCATAGTTTTCAATATTAGCCACAATGATACTTGCAAAGTTTTTACATTGGTTCAACATTGTTTGGGTTATAATGGTGAGGGTAGTTTCATAAATGGATGCAAGTGTCAACTCTCTCACGGTCTGTTTTAGTTTCAACTGCTTTGTTTGTTGTTTTGGTAATGATGAGACAAATAATTCGTTTTATATTAGAGGTCTAAAAGCCATAACAATAAGGCTTCATTCAGTCTCAGAGAACTAAATAAAAGTCGTTTGGTTATTTTTAGGGTTCCATTCCAAAGAGTAAAAACGGGACGCTATTACTGAGACTTCGCTGTCCGTCCGTCAGTCTATCACCAGGCTATATCTCAAGAACGGTGATAGCTGGATAGTTGAAACTTTCACAGATGATGTATTTTTCACGCCGCTATAACAAAAAATACTAAAAATGAAATGAAATAAATATTAAGGGGGGCTCCCATAAAATGAACTTGATTTTTTTACCGTTTCTTGCTTGATACTAATAACGGTGACAGGTAGACGCTTAAACTGTTCACAGAATATTTAGCTTTATGTTCTCTTTAAATATAATTAATTAATATAAAATAAATAATTAAGGGGGCTCCCATACAATAAGAGGTTTTCGCCGTTTATTTGTAATGGTACGGAACCCTTCGTGGGCGGGTCCCACTCGGACTTGGCCGGTTTTTTATTTAACTTGATCGTAGGTGTTGAAAGGCACAGTTGTTACACTTCAAATCGACATTGATGCTGAAACATAGGTATCTATTTTATGGTGCTAGTTGAGCTTAAAAAATCTTATAACTTATAATATATATTTTTCTGCTACAGCTCCGCAAAACACAACAAACGTTTCTATTTTTGCCACAAAGTATACCTAGATGTTTCAATATCAATGTCGATATTTGAGGCTATAACACCACCGTGTCGTTTGGTAGCTACGAGTAATTTAAAAAAACAACCAAACAACTACACTCTGAGGCTCTGAACGAAGCCCTGTTTATTTAAAGATAGACATACTAAACCCTGCTCTGCTGAGAGCGGTGGCTGCAAGACGCAAAGATATCCGCGACTATAACCTAAAGATGGCAATCAGAGATCGCAACAGTGTGGTGATAGAGGCCCTAGTGAGAATGGACGTCGGAGAGGCTGACTAAGAAAATTTCAAAGTTCACTTTTTATTGTAATGCGTATAAATTTAGTGTTTAGCTATAGTTTTCTCCCCCTTTAGCAAGCGGATTCGTGCGGGCATTCGGAACAGTCATGCTCACGAAAATGTGTTGGCAAGCGGCGGCATCGTGTGTCGGGTCACCCTCTTCCCTCAAAAATGGTTGAGGAGGACGATGGCTGGCACGCGAGTCAACTCGTGAACGAGTGCTGCTTGAGGACACTGGTCCGTTCGGAATGCCTGTGCAAATCTGTTTGCAACTGTTTAGTAATAGTATATTCCTTAAAACTGTGTTCCCCCTAAGTATGTAAGAATGCTCCCCATGGTAAATTTCTCGCTAACTTTAAAAATGGCACGGACCCTGGAGTCTGTGAAAAATTAACAAAACCTAATTAAAAAAAAACCCTGCACTAAAATTCCCTTGTTTTTAATTGAGGTGCTGGCTTCTTCCATCCTTATTTATTTACATTTTTTCTTACTTACTTTATAGGATTTACACAAAAACAACACATAATATCATCCACGCCGGCATATTGAAATCACGTATACTTATAATTATTTTTATCCCGTCGTTTATTTTTTTTTATTTTTGAGTACATATAAACCGATAAAGTTGTTTGATTACTATGTATGAATCGCGAAAATCTAAGACAACCAATGGTTAAGATGAGGCTGCGGAAAAAATACTCTCATTCGACTAGTTTTTTTAAGCAACTTAAATATGCAATCGACACGATAACTTAAATATTTGATTTTTCAAACCTTTATCTATCCGTTGTTCAGACAGAAACACATTTGAAAGAAATTTACTCGATAGTTTTAATTTTTTAAAATGAAGCCTTTTCTTTACATTTTTGGATTTTTCTTGGAAACTACATCAGTTACATATCAATAATAAATACACATAGAAAGGAAATGTAGTTAATTATCCGCTGTATAAGTAAAATTTACCTAGTGTAATTAGTATTCTCATAATAAATTAAATTGTGTTTTAGACTTACGACCTTTAGTTCTGTGCAGGATTACGGTCAATCGGAAGATTCGATATTCAACCTTATTAGCTAACGATTACGAAATAAAATCAATGCGTAAGAGCTGTCCTTCAGTGCCGCGCTGTGCGCCGTTGGACGTGGACCTATCGCTTGCGCGCTATCACCCGTGCATTATAAATACGTAAGTATCTTGGTAGGTATATCAATCAATATGGGAAATAAAGATAACCAAAAAAATAAAAAAAAGGAAGCAGAAGAGTCGATACAAAGACTTTGCAAGAATTATGAGAGAGGCAAAAGCGTAAGTATTTTTCGTTATTAATATTTAAGTTTTTTTTTACCTATTGTACCTAAGCAAATTTAATATTCGATTGTGTTTTGGTGGTTATTCTATTCATGAAACATAGGTACTATCTCTACCGAACTAAGAGATTCTATACCAACTAGGTTACTATAGTACTGTAATGGAGCTATAAAATAACTATATGTCGTACTAATCTAAGTATATGATTAGTAGGGTACCATAATAATATCTGGTATATGTATAATTATGGTCTCACATGATGGTAAGTGATGTGGTTGAAGGTGCCAAACAGGTGTAAACTAAAATTATCTGGCTCTAAAGTACAGCTGCCGTTCAACCGTAAATGGAGTTGAGTGTTGCTAAATAATAATAACACAAGCGAGCAAATCAAAGCATTTGGTTTGGTGGGTAGGTATATTGCAATAAAACATCGAACATTGTTTATGTCCCTCAAGACTAGATGTAGATTTATATCAATGAAAAAGAATATTCAGAATCAGGCAACTAGGTAGGTATATATTCAAGAGATTATCTACAAAGTCACCTGCATAGGTACTTATAAATATACATTTTATCACTTAGACATGTACATATAAGTATCGATTTATACATAAATAGAGTTGAATAATTGACTGTGCTCATAAAATGCACCTTCTTTCTCAGGAAAAAAAATAACAAATCAGTCGAAGTCCGAGATCACTCGGAACAGGGAGAACTGTCGGAGTCGCCATCTCATATAATAAGTTTAGACTGTGTTCTTCCACTACATGAAAATAAGTGAGTAATTCTTTGAATAAAGTATTGCTAAATTTGCACATTTTATTCACAGGAAATTTCGTAAAGGAAATATTTTATATACTACCTATATTAGGCTAAAATTATTTTGACCTATCTATAGCAGACCAGCAGGTAAAATGAAATAAAAAAAAAACTTATATATGTATTTAAATTTTCTTTTTCACACTAAAAAAAAAACTTTACATTATTATCGCCCTGCACTTGTCACACCTCTGTAGGGTTGGTATAAACAATATATTTTTTCTGAGTACCCACACAAAAGACAACGCATTGACATAATTGTGTGGAGTAAGACTTAAATATTATGGCCAGCCTCCTATCTGAAGCAATACCCCTTTGGGAATGCCATCGTTGATATGTATTATACTCGCCTTCGCCCCCAATTCGGTAAGTAGGGTATTAGATAGATGGTAAAGAGCGATGTTGTACTCTTGACGTGCAAAAAATCTGACGTGTAAATTATCTGAATTTATGTATTTAAATTAATTTATTCATATTCCCAACACCCCCTTTCTGAAGGCCGGGCTTCAGCAGGGGCGGAGCAGTTTGTATGGTAGCCGTCTTGAAATCGCCATTTTGGATTTTTGACAGGTGTCATTCGACTGCTCTCCCGACATTTATCCTTACCTGGCACTCGTATACGAACTAACAAATTCTATCTACACATTCTAACAAATTGTGCAAAATTCATTGTCGGACAAACAGAAATGTACAGTTGCTTTTCTGAAGGCTTCCGGTTGATTGTTTGTAAAATGTATAATTATATTTTTTGCAGGTATATATCAATCAAAAATCTGATTGGTATTATCAAACTGAAGGCTAAATGCACATTTGTAATATAACTAAATACTTATTTGCCGTGTAGTATGGATACAACATATTAAAAATAGAAATTCTACAAAAAGATGAAGAATTTTGGAAGAAAAAAATGGAGACAACACTAGTCACATTCTATATGGATTGCCTTCTGCCCGAGCTGGTCGATCCCCGCCTCCCAAAGAAAAGAATGATCCGGGATCAAGAATATGTAGATACTTCTAGAAAAAGAAAAAATCAAGAGGAGGCTGTCGAGGGTGACTTGCAACATCAAAGTGCAAATGCTTCAGTACCCGCCGTAAAAAGAAGACTTGACTTAAGTTTTCGCGATTGTTTCACATAGTAATTAAACAACATTAAACGGTTTACATCGCGTATATTTATCATTATTAGTAATTAAACAACATTAAACGGTTTAAATCGCGTATATTTATCATTATTTTTGTCTTGACGTTTCAAACACTTTGCAGTGATTGTGGTCACGGGGTGACGATCGGGGGGAATGCGAACTTGACTTCTCGTTTTCGATGCTCGTTATTTCTCACGCACACTTTTGCATATCATTAAAACTGTATAAATTGAAAACACTATATTTTTTATTTCATAAATGATTTTTTGTTGATTTATATACATCTTAACTTAATTTGTCTATAACCTCTGTAGACTATACCACTTAGTAACAGTCTAAGAATCCACTGTTTTTATTTTAAGGCCCTTACAATTGCGTGTATAGACTCTTCTGCAAGTTTGGTAAAAAAAATCTTATCCTGCTGTTTAGAAGTGGCTAGATCTATATCTGGTTGGTCTAATTTTTACCATAGTTGGTATCTAAAAGCAGAGTGATAGTAAAATAACATCTTTCTGTTTACCACTGTAACTGAAAAATAAAACGTACTAGGATGTATACGAACATATTTTCAACATTAGTAATTAATAGTTAAAAACTATATGAGCCATAAAAACAACCTACTTTATATTATTATGGGAACGTGTACAGTAGCACAGTTATGAAAAACTATAATTCATATTTGTATGACGAGTCATGGTAAAATATATTGCCCACAACAAACATTTAATCAAATCAAATGCATTTATTTCAAGTCAATTGCACCCATATTCAGCAAATATAATATAATATATTATAATTATGCTCATTCAATTTGATGGTATTTTACTTTATTCTAATGATGTGTAATCTGATTAATCGCATTCCAAGATACTGAGAACAATGTTGATTCATTCATAAATTATCGTCCACGCGGATGCCAAGGGGTAATGAAATTTTCGTAGTAAGTTTAATCAGTAGAAATCACTTTCGTTACTACGATATAATAAGGTTTGTAATATGTTGATGCTCTTTAAACACAGAGACTGCGACACAACAACATAGCAAAGAAAATTAAAAAAAAAAAGACTTGAAAACAATTTTTTATATTAAAAAGTCTGAAATAACTCATTGATCTCAATTTTGTGCCAGTTCAATATGATCTCAATTTTGTGCTCATGTAACTGACTTCGACAGGTTATTTGATATACTGTTGACTACAGACTTTTCAAGAGAGATTATTATTCACATATTATTTATAGATTTTATCACTGGTTACCAATAACTTTCATCTATATTCATAGTTGCCACTTACACTTAGGCATTTTGGCAAATTACTTTTTAGTAAGTTGACTGTAACTGGCAAAACCAGGCAAACCGTTCGACCGATGTTGATGAAATTAAATTATATTATTTATATATAATCTTCAAGATGTAAGGTTCAGTAAAAAAGTTATGTGTGGTCAAACATAAAATAAATAATAGACAAGTCAATTCAAGAACCCTCTTTTTTTTGGGAAGTCAGTTAAATATGTTTAATATATATACCAATACATACATAATAATATATACCAATAAAGTCGAGCAGACATGATCATATTGTAAAAAGTAAAACTTTTGGCTTTAGTTTTATGACCTGCTGTCGACCGTAAGAATAATTTTGAGAAGTAAATCAAATAATCAATTTCTTACTAAGAAATATTACTAATGTTGATAAAAATAAAAACGTGACATCAATTGCAGTATATACAAAGTTACTGTATGTATCGAAATTCGACACGTGAATAAGATTATAAAAAAAGTTGTAATCGTCCCAATGGTATCTGTGTTCGCGAATCTAATAACAACATAAATATTTTTATAAGCGAGACGCGTGCGCCGCTGCACATCGCGTCGTTCGGTGCAGCGGGGATCGTTGCGCCGCGTGGGCGGAGCTAGCGTGGGAATTATTTTTGACTGCCTGCTCTTAAAGTTGTTTCTTAAACTCTTCGCCATTGAAAATTGTGGGATTGTGTGAATTGCGATATTTCGTTGAAGTCTTTAGAAAGAACAATAATAATCAATACAAAAGACTTCAACGCGTGACCTTGATTTTTCATTCTAACCTCATCCAATGCTAAGATTTGATTATGAAGCAAACGGAGTTGAGAGGAAATTTTATTTTGTTGTATAGCTATCAAACAAAAAAAGAGTAAAGAAAAACCTCAACCATGAACTAACCTAAAACTTGACTAGTTGACTAAACTACAAGGATGTAGTTTGGATACAGCAGGTGGTTGCCACTGAGCCGTCACTGCTTCAAAACTGCTTGCTGCTTTTCCATATATTAAAAAGTCAATCTAGGACCCAGGGCTTAAGGTAAGTATAAAAATACTTATTCAACAAAGTAGGGCCAGGGCAACCGTGACGCTTTGGCATTTAACATGGATAGTTAACCCTTCTACCAACGTGTTTTTGAAATACCAAATCTAGATGCCCTTATCTACGCCACACCACGCAAATATCAGGTGCTCAACTAATTTTTTCATATCACCACTCATTTCTTATCATTTCTTTAGCGAAATTAACTTTTACGCCATTTCAAAGTGACGTGCAAGATAACGCATGACGATGACAAGAACGGTGCATTAATGAAAAGAGAAAAAAAGAAAAGCAACATGGCGGCCAAGATGGTGGGTCAAAGATGCCGCCGGTAGCCGCTTTCTGAGCATGGAATTCATAAATGATAAATTTAATAATATTTATTATGATATGGAAGTAATAAGAGCTGATAGTAAGTATATTTATTGTCATTTTAGTGTGACAATAATTTTAATTTAAGAAGTTATGGGAGTTCTTTGGGCGGTAGCTAACTACGTACGTAAAACTCGTAAAATTATTCGAGAAACGCCTCCTGGTTTTAAGTGGATGTATCCTATTTTATTACAGCATAATATTTTATTATGCACTTAATTGATGATGACCACTACTGAGCCCGGATAGCCCAAACTTTATCTCTCTGATAGAAATTTAATGTCATAGCTGAAAGATCACTATAGGATAGTAATCAATAAAATAAATTGTGCTGAAAGAAAATATACATGATGACACAATATATGACTACCGCCTATCGTGTAAGATCCTGCAAAAGTTAAAAATTATATATAAAACTCTCTAAATTACATCCTCAAAGGCCAATGCTTTGCCTGTTTTAGTGCAAGGAAGAGGAAGAAATGAATGTGAATATGAGGCCAAGAAATTCACCACCGCACTCAAATAGTACATCTGTTGCCAAAAACAACGTAAGTTACCTGAATTGCAGCAGCTCTTCTAGGAGCCACATCCAATCACATTCCATTTGAAAAAGAGTGTAGAAGTATGACACTGACAACAGCGTCACTCTTCTACAGATTAGACCATTATTGTCAAATAACTATCTCCCATAGCTCGCAATAATTAAAAAATCAAGGCGGATTACTTTTTTCTACAACGCGTTTTATCATCTCTATACATTTCCATAGTGCATTCGATTACAAAAAAATACAGTTAACCTCCGCGACATTCTCCCCGATTTCACGGGAGTCTTAAAACTGGCGCATTTTTTTTAAACGATGCAACTGGTCTTGGATTTGACTTAAGTTTTTTAGTGATATATGGAATGAGTCACAGCGGTGGAGGCAAAGAAGACATCGCAGGGTCATCCGGTATTGTCATGCTTGTTATTAATGAAGGTGGTTTCATTCTTTTTATTAATGTTAGTTTCAATGACATTGCCTTAGATTGTATGATTGTAATAATAATATCAGTAATTTCATATCATATGAATCCATAATACAAAATACTTTATTAATTGATGTCATAGATAATTTTAGCTCTTACAGTAGGCTGGCAAAAATTAGTTGAAAAATTTCTTGATTAAAACAAACTTAAGGAGGAATATCTAACTTAAAGGTTAGATATTAAAAAAGAAAAAATGCTTAAAGGCTAACCTTTCAGGCATAAACTAGTTATTTGTGCAACAAGAGAGCAAAGTCGTTTTTTGCTGTGAGTGCTGACTTTGAATCCTGAGCAAGCGATGGGTTCAATGATTGGTTCACGAGCGTAGCGAGTGATCCTAAAGTTGAATCCTGAGTGTGGTGAGGGATTCAAAGGTACGAGATGCAAAACACTTTGCTCTCGTGTCACATAACTTTTCACTTCAGCATCGAGAATACTTTAGGAGATAAATTAATAAACAGGAATAGATTAAAATAACTATTAACTTATTCAACTCTTTACGCCAGCCATGAAATTTTATTCCCGTACTTTTATTTAAATTAAGGCGTGTGTGTGTTGAAATAGCACCCATGATATTTTATTTTTCAAAATATATTACGTAACATTTTTGAACCTTTAATATTTACAGGTTAAATATCAGTTTTATTTGCATTAAATACTTATTTTCGTTTAAATACAACAATAAGTCAAAAATTTAATAAATTACATTCAAATACATTATTATCTTTTTTGCAAAATTTCTTTAGTTAATACGAAATTCCGAACGTGTTTGTCTTTGAACTCGAATTCAAAATCGGAACTTCAAAAAGGCTGGTCTTTGTCTCTATCTCTTTCTAATGGCGGGAAAGAGATAGAGTGTGAATGTTCTGAATTGTATGATTAGCCCAAGGCTGAATAAGATCTTCACGGCTATCTAAAAAAATTATTAAAAAGTTACTTTGTCTCACTCACTGAACAAAATCGCATTTTGCTCTCTGATTTCAGGCAGCAAAACCTACATATTTGAGCTACTAAAGTGAAAAAATAATTGCTTCACCTCCTACTTGCATGTTTAATATTCTCTTTGGAAAGTCACAAATCAATGCACAGTTTCTATCAAGTTGCCCGCACGTGGTAACTGATACCTATTGATTTTGGAAACCTGTCAAGTGGCGTCATTCTTACCAGTCACTGTCGCATGTCACGGTTTTGTACAATACACCTAACGAATGCTACTAACAATGTAATACTGAGCATTGTATGAAAAAGAATTCCAGAACACACTGTTAGGCGCTGGGCGTCAGATTTTTTGAAGGTGGTAGCTATGCAGGTGAGCACTCGCAAAATTTCACCACCATGCAGTGACGCTCACACCCGCGACTGGATTCGAACCCAGTGTTTCACAGCATGATGGTAGGACATTTTGCAAAATCACCTGACTAGCTCCATTAGTAGATAATCTGTCGCCACGCCTTAACTGTGTATTCCGGAAACTATCCTTGGGAATAAGTCATAACTTCCTGCCTTTTCATAAACTATATAAGTTGCCAACACATAGTTCAATATAGATGTCGTTAAATTACGTGCAGTAATAACAATAAGGTGTAAATAATACATTACTGCAGCGGCCAGCAAAGGAGGCATTGATGGACGAACGTGTAAATGTGGGCCGAGGCGAAGCCGAGGCACACATACGTAAGTCCATCAATGCCTAGTTGTGGCCAAGGCTTGTATAGTGCTTTTCTGAAATAATGCGCAGAAATTAAAACAAAGTAGTACCTAGGCAGAATTTTTAATTTGAAGATACAGTTGTTAAATGTACAATTTATGAATTTTAAAGTGGACTTCCCGGGGATTATGTTGGTTTGGGAACCTCTTTAGAATTATTCTAAAGAGGTGAAAAAAAAGGTGAAGAATTTCAGGTGGCGTTGAATTAAGTTCATCACACTCATTGTCTTCACTTGAACTCATTTTGTCGAAACAATTACTTGTCAAAATCAATGACTATCAACAAACAACAATAAAATTGCCCGCGCTAAAGTGTTCATTTGTTATTTTTTTCAATAAACAGCTTTCTATTTGCAAGCCAGATCGAAATTTATATAAAAGCTTTGATAAGTTACCTCCTTGGTTGCCATGCTAGGAGGTAAAAGATCGTTCCATTTTTAAATTACAACAAATATGAGTTTACTATGCAATTTATTTGGCCACTAGACACGACAGATATAGATTTTTATACATTTTTGCCGGCCACTGCTCGCATGTATTTGGCCAGTCAATTTCGATTTATCTCGAAGAAGGTTGTCAAAATAATGCTCACATTTCCAAGCATGTTTGAGAAAAATATTCATGAATATTAATCATATAACTGAAATCTCCCCTTAGGTACAATGATATGAAGTTAAGCCTTTGGGAGCTAGAAGTCCTAAGCAAGCCAGAACAACATCTTCGTCTAGATCATACCTGAACATCAGGTAAGATAGCCTATCAGCTATTCTATTAATAATATATATAGGTTCATTTTGCAGCAGAAGCAGTTCCCATTCTAAGTTGAGCTGTTTACCAGACCTGACCACATAATCACACAGGTCTTCACCATCTGGTAAGATTGTATTCAAAGGTTTACCTACGTTATTCATTCGGCTAGTGTCTTCGGAGCTCTTTGAATACAATCGTAGTTTATCATATTTTAATACCAATTTTTCAAAAGCGTTGAAATTTGGATCCATATCCTTGAGTCTTAAATCCAAGCTTCTCGTTTGCGAGTTTTTTGTTTTACTATTAATTTTATTCTAAACTAGCTTTCCGGGCGCGGCTCCGCCCGCGAGTATGTCGGTTATCGCGCTAAAACATTAACCTCTTTTTGCGCAGTTGGATAAAAACTACCCTATGTTTTTCCCGGATCTCAAACTATTTCTTAATTCTCTTCTAATTTAAGGACATGTTTGGAAAATTTCAACTAGTGTGAACACTTGGTATCAGTACTAATATTATAAATGCGAATGTAACTCTGCCTGTCTGTACGCTTTCACGCCAAAACTACTGGACCGATTTGAATGAAATTTGGTATGAAAATAGTTTGAGACCCGGGAAAAAACATAGGATAGTTTTTATCCAACTGCGCAAAAAGAGGTTAATGTTATTGCGCGATAACCGACATACACGCGGGCGGAGCCGCGCCCGGAAAGCTAGTTTAAAATATGACAATACTACGATTGTATGGAAAGCGCTGTACCTATACCTAACTTTTTACCAAAAAATGGAACTGACTTCAACATTCGAAAGTGTGAAATAACTTGTTGAAGTCGGTACCATGATAGTTCAAAGTATCTATTATCACAATATTGTGCGCATGGTACCGACATCGACAAGTTATTTCACACTTTTGAGTGTTGAAGTCATTTTCATTTATTGTAATATTTTCTTGATATTTCTTAATATTTTTTTCACACTTTTTAGTGACCCTTGCTGCTTAGATACGGGATCGATTGTCATTCACTGTCAACGACTATATCATTAACATAGGCAAATATTTTTCAGTTATTGGAGTGTCACTCAAAAACGGCTTGACTGATTTTGATGAATTAAATGGGACCAAACGACAAGCATCGGCTTTCAAAAAAAAACAGACGAATTGAGAACCTCCTCCTTTTTGTGAAGTCGGTTGAAAATACTGAAAATAGAACCTCCTTTACGATGTTCCGTTACGTATCACAAACTCCTTACTAACTTATAGTACAGTTACAAAGTCAAAATCGATATTCGGGTCATCGTGTCAAACAAATGATCGATTTTTGAAGCCTCAGATATGTCAGCCGACTACTAAGGGTATTTGGGGTCGAGTGAGCGTCGAACGGGTCTTACTCATCATTGGGTCAATGCAGTTTATGCAGTGGTCAAACGGAATACGATATTAAAAAAAAGTTCAATTTTGAGTTGCCAGTTTAGGTAGGGTTCATTTGCAATATTATAGGGGAAAATTCGGAAAAAAAAAATATTTTCAGCCAAATGATTAAATGTGGCGATTACTCTTAAATATTAATACAGTCAACATAGTAAGTAATAACAAAATTGTCTAGGTAAGTACTAACTATCGATATATGCTTGAAGATCCAAAAAAAGGTCCTATGTTCGTATCTACCAACCGTGCTGATTAAGACACTGAGCTCAATATTGTGTTCATACTCATAGTGCCGACTTGAACATTATTGACTTCAAAAAAACGGAGGAAGTTCTCAATTGGACTATATTTTTTTATTTATTTTGTGTATGTTACCTCCTAACTCTCTACAGGGAATTCAAATTCAAAATCATTTATTCAATTTAGGCGTCTACGACGCTCGACGCCTTATGAAGGTCAAATACGATTTTTAATATTAAAATATTCTACATTGTACTGCCACGTTCGGCAAAAAAATTTATAGAGCCACTGCGAGAAGAACGGGCAAGAAACTCGGGGCCATTCTTTTAAACATCTTTTAACAATGTTATATACAATATAATACGATTATTACAATATTTGTTTACATTACGTACGTGACAGATGATAGCTTGACTTTTCAAACTTTCCAAGTATCTTTATCGTTTAAGTAATCACAAAGTTTGTAGTATAATTTCTTAATCAAAATATTTTTTACATGCAACTTGAATTTTCCTTCTGTGAGCATTGTAATATGTCTGGGAATTTTATTATAAATCCGCACAAAATTTCTTCAAATCTTTTTTTCTATTCTATAGCTGGTTCTTGTCATGTAGTCCCATTTAAATTTAATAAGATCTGACGTAAGACTAAGTATCTAATATATAATATTTAAGTTATCCCTAATAATGCGTATTTTAGACAGTTTTTTTTATTACTTGTTAAGGGTATATAGTAGACTGCACACAGGATCGACTGCTTAAAATTCACCAACAATATGGGTAGTGAGCATGACATGAGCAACAATTGCAAAGATTAGTAGAGGGATCAACTTAGCAGTAGGTCTACCAAAAAAATAATCTTAAAAAAAATAGGCGAGAGTAAAGCATGGTCTTAAAAATACCTACGGTTAGGTACTCCTAAGCTTTTTGGACAAAGAGCGTTCAGTGTGAGCAATTCCGAGTTTCTAATTTTAACCCCGCAGTAAAATAACAAATAGAAATTTATAAAAATAAATTAATTACATATTCCCGCTAAAAGATTAAAAAAGCAACTGGCCGTACAGAATTATAAGGGATGCCAATAAAAAAGAAATATAATTTAAAAAAAGAACGCACAGCTGCCATCGTTACGCCGCGCTTCTATTGTTAGAATGAGACAAATGTATTCATGCCATAATGCGAGTGATAGAGAGAGAAATACGGATTAAATATTGAACTTGGCCAAGGATTAATTTTATTTTATTTAAGCTAAAAGCGCATACGTATATTGGACTCCAAATCAAATGGTCGTGAGTCGTTAATTTTTTTATAGATTTATTACTTTCTATTGTAGCTAACTGGTAATCCTGATTATTTTATCTTCAATATAAACATATTTTTTTAGATAAACTATTGCTAGAATTTACATTTACTCATTAAAGATGACATAGGAATATTAATTACGAATAACCACATAAAATGTTATTTACCTTAGAAATCTAAGAAACTCAACTAACTACTTACTAATTAATAATAAGTAAGTAGCTAAAAATATTATTAATAAACACTTAGGTTAGTAGATAGGTGAGTGTCTTTAATCCATCACAATTTTTAATTGGGTGCTGAACAGATTTCGATGTAAGTACATCGAGGTAAGTACCTATGTAGTTTCGTTAGACTTCTAACATCAGCCCGAATGACAGGCCATAATTTTGTTGGTAGCGTTTGTGTTCTAGTTTTTACTAAATTAGCTTATTTAATGTGGGTCTGTAATTAATACTCCTTATTCTGCGTCTGGTTTAAAAATTTCGGCAGCGATTAATCTTTCCAAGAAATAAATAATAAAAAAATCCCCATCGTATACAAAAAGTGGAAACTCAAATAAAATTCTCTTCAGAACGCACCTTTTCAAGGCCCTTCAAGCAAAATAACCGATGGCCACAATATCTAAACGCAACGTTTCGAACGCACTGGGGGAGGCTTTAATCCGACATCTTCGGTTCCTATTCAATGGAGAACGCATCGGCTCAGCATATATTATTTTTTAACCGACTTAAAAAAATGAGGAGGTTCTGAATTCGATCATCATTTTTTTGTGTGCCTCATAGGTAACCTACAGGGTGTACAGATTTGATGATTTTTTCCATACTCGAAAGCTGGTGCTTGTCATAATATGACAAGAACAGGGTCCATATTATGGACCCATTTAAATTTGAGTGAGATCTGACGGGTAGTTTAAGTTATCCCATATAATGCGGATTTTATAAAAAAATAATGCACATACAAAGTTATTTGTCCTTGACTTCCAAGGATTCAAAAAAGTTGAGTCAAGTTATCGCAAACACAGGGAATCCTACTGCGATAGCCATAGAACAATCTAATAAATGTATGTTATTTAATTAATGTATTAAGTTATAATGAACTAGCTTTCCGGGCGCGGCTCCGCCCGCGCGTATTTCGGTTATCGCGTGAAAACATTAACCTCTTTTTGCGCAGTCGGATAAAAACTATCCTATGCTTTTTCCCGGGTCTCAAACTATCTCCATACCAAATTTCATTCAAATCGGTCCAGTAGTTTTGGCGTGAAAGCGTAACAGACAGACAGACAGACAGACAGAGTTACTTTCACATTTATAATATTAGTACTGATATGTTCTAAATTACTATGTATATTAAAGTTACATGTCTTTGATGCAAAAATAAACATTATTATTATTATATTTGATGTCGGTTTTTGTAAAAAAAAAACTGTAGGTACTTTTTTATCGATATGGGCTGTGACTTGTGATATGTGTAAATGTGACTGGTAGGTACGTCGTGGTTACACCGCATTAATGTAAATTATCCAAATAGTTTTTATGTAAGTACTTACCTACATAATAAAAAAAAATTGAATATATATGCCGAGTTTCGATTTGCTTACTAGGTATCTAAGTTTATATTTTAGAGATCAGACCAGAAACCAAACTCATAATCTTGATATCACATGAGTGCTCCCAAAATGCTTTAATGTTTTTCTATTACCTGTTTGACACTTCGATTTATTATAGTATTTGTAGACAATAAAGGTCGGGGCGAAATTTATACATTGAAATATTCGCAGGGCCAATTTTAAGTACATAAAACGATTACTGGACAATGGACATAAAATAACAGCACAGATTATCAAGAGACCTAAACCCCAACACCACTTGATTATAAAAATAAACATTACAACCGCACGCTACCAACATCAAAAACCGAACTCACTAATTAAATCAAACTAACAAGGAGCGACTTCCGTTTCCCCCACATTTTGGGGGTAGCATGGCAACACTGAACCCAAGGGAGGAGGGAGGGGTCGTAAGCCGCTTACCCGGGTGGTAGGGGCCTGTTTTGATTATTCCCAAGGATGTCTTCTTGGTACGTAAATTATGCAACGTTTTCAGCTTTGTTGTTCTGACGAGTTGGGATCGTCATGTTGGCAGTTGTTTGTCTATGGTTAATTTGTAATGGCTATGCTTTTAACGAAATGGATGTGAGTTTATTACCTATAAAGAGTCGGCAATTGATTCATTCACATGTCACATTCAATAATTATGTTAAAGTTCGAATAAAATTAAATCAACTTAGTTGATAGCAAGAGAGGATTCCCTTGCTATTAACTATTTATTTATTATCATTAAAATAATTGAACTGGGCAGGAATTACATACTTAACGTAAATACCTCGTATAGGAAGCGAATAAATATTCTATATCTATCATATATGCGTTTAAGCACTGCGTACCCAGCCTGCAAGTCTCGTTTTTGTATAAGAATAATAAGTGATGGATCTGATAGGTCTAAACACTGGATTCAACTACATTGTACTAATGTTTCCAATTACTTAAAATGTTTTCATACTAATTGGAAGTATAATAACGACCAACAATTATTTATGCTGATAAATATAATTTTCCATTGGTGAACAATGGATATTAAATAGTAATTAAGGACAGGATTAAAGTTATTTGTGTTTATTTAACTGTTGATAAAAAATAGGCACAGAATTTACCTTTAATTATCGTTAACTGGTGATTGGGGTGGAATCAGTCAAGAGTAACCTTCAGGGTTTTCATGGCTGGTCAGGATCATCTCCATTTTAAACTGATTTTTAACGCAACTTTCTATTACAACACTCGAGGGATCTCTTTTAATTATTTAAGTCATTCCTTATGCATAATTATCTGACATAATGATGAGATCAAATGTCAGATTATAATTATAATGATTATATTATAAAGAAACATAGTTTTAAACTGACATAGATTATGTCATTACAAGTCAGAGTTCCTAAAACACAAAAAGAGCACTTAATTATGGAACTTTTAAAAAATGCACTCACCTTGAGGAAACCCCACAGCTTCCAACCCATGATGTGTCAGTCCAAATGGTCCTAAGCCGCCCAAAGGGCCTGGTCCCATCCCCATGTGGTGAGCGCTGGAGTGATGCGCATACGGGTTCTGAGCTAACGGCGACGGCTGCTTCAGGTAATGGAAATAGTGATGCAGTGGCGTCGTAGAATGGTGGGCCTGTGGCGCCGCAGGCCCCGTAGCAGTGGGCCCAGTTGAGGAAGAGTTGGTTAACAACGCCATCTCTCGCATGAGGGTAGTCACCGATGCAGCCGCTTGCGTGGGAGTGGCATGGTGGTGCCGTTGTGTTAGTGGTGCTTGTTGTTGCTTAGATGAGAAGAGGACATTTTTGGTGATTTAGTCTGTAAAGAGGAGAATTTTGAAATTAATATTACCATTCCTAAGAAATGTTAGACGACGTATTTATGTGAGGTAGGTAATAATATGATGTATGAGTTATAGCTTTCGAGCCGTGGCTCCTCCCGCGAGTATGTCGGTTATTGTGCAAAACCATTAACCTATTTTTGTGCAGTTGGATAAAAAGTATAACATGTCCTTTCCTTTCCTGTCAAACTATTTCCATACCAAATTTCATAGAAATCGGTCCAGTATTTTTTAAGTTTATTCATTACGTAATACAAACCTTTCCCCTTTATAATATTTGTGTGCATTTAGATTAAAGTAACTAATTTGCGTAGCACTTTAGCAAAATGTTCCTATACCAAGACAATAAAGTGCCAAATAAAGATGTCATCTCACACTCTTGTACCTGCCCGTTATGCGAATATTTCTTTTTTAATATGATATGCATGAAAAGTTATTTTGAGGGTAACTACCATAACATGCTTAGCCATCAGATTAAAATTAGTAGTATGTACCTGCCGACATCATTTCAACATAGCTACGCCAACGCTAATTTAAATAATAATCATGATTTTGACAAAAATGAAATAGAAATTGTTAACTTCATAATATTAGCTATAAGTGTTTAATACAATATGTGTGTGATAATATCTTCATTATTAAATTTTCTGTTTAAAATATATACGTTTCCTTCATCTAATGTTTATATTTAGAAACTAAATTATCTTCGATGAGTAACAAAATTAAACTTCCTGGCACTATGCACTAACAGATAACTTAGCAACGTATTGCTAGATATGTGTTGCCACCTAGGTATGTGCGTTCCATACCCTTGTAACGTGTCTTTAAGATTGGTCATGGATTGATTATAATGGTGGGCTAGATTAGGGAACAGAAATCAGATTTAATCGTTGAAGACACAATCTTCCGCAGCAATTACTTTATAGGTTCATGGAAAACCAAGTTTATTGTGAGTGTAAACTTGCGTGACATTAAAGTAGCTAGAAAGTGAGTAGATACGACCTATTGAAGATCAGGACTTCAAATGGCATAAAATCTTGTTTCTACTTTCTCAGCGCACAAATAGTGTTACAACCTTTTATAAAAGCTGGTTCTATAAAGTCAACAACCTACATACACTCCTCAGGCGAGGTAAAGTGGTCTTAAATATGCCAATTATCCACGGCTCATACAACATTTAATAAGTTCTCATCGTACAATTAAACGTACGTCAATTCAAATCATAAGCTACGTCGATCACGGTATTTTTTTTCAATCGCTAAATATTTTACAATTACCTCGATAAATGGAGAATTTCCATGCTATTGGAACACTGCAATTTAAGAAAAACACATACAAAAGTCAAACACGTGAAACGCCTTCGAAATTTGAAATGAAAGAACGTTCGTTCGATACGGATGTTTCGAGATTCAAATAGCAACATTCAAAGACTTTTTTTTTGTAATGTTGGTGAAGGTTAGGTACATGTTTACAGACATTTTGTCACGTATATTTTTTTTGGGATGTTACCTGAGTTACCTTTGCCAAATTGAGGGGGCTATGATCGTTGGCCTTTGTGGAGAAAAAAATTGACGAGCTGTATCAGAATGATGACATCTGCAATGAATACGTGAGGTGAGATCATACACATCACTATTTTAAAATAATTTGGATGTGACACAATGATTCAACGGTAAATTATTTAAGTGTGTTATACAGTGCCACTCAAAATATAACAAATGGCCAAATAAATTTTAAAGTCCTTGTTAATATTCAAATTTTTACTATGTACTACTATTAATATATGCACTTCACACAAACTTCTTTGCTGACCGGTTAGCTGGCGATATGTACACTTGTGCTCTGCAAGCAAATATGTCACTATAAATTTTAAACAAATAAGTACCTACGTATACTTATATTTTATTAATTCTAGTTTTAACTTTGAACATTTAGATCAGTCACATTTTTCAGGACAAATTAGTGTATATTTGATTTTAATTCAACTGTAATATTAACAGTCTAAAATGACACAATAATAAATATCCAAAGAGACAAAAAAAATCTGGTGTGCAAATCGTGAGATAACAGTTATCCTCATAAATGTTATAATATTACTTAAAGAGTTAACGATAAGTACTGATTTTATATCGGATTAAATTTACACCTATTGAGTAGGTAGGTACTTTACAGTCTTTGCATATTTATTGTTAGGTACCTATACCTAATCTACGAATATATATGTAAAGATGTTGTCATTCTCATACAGTTACCGCTTTGATTTCGGACTCATCAAGTTCACAATTAACAAAATATGCACAATCTTCCAAATTCAATGGGATTGGTTAATTGATGGCAGACAGAAATAATCGCTTCCGATTGGGAGATCGAGGTGATTATTATTATTATAATTATTTATTGAGATAAAAACGAAGTCAATCAGTTACATTTACCTCACAAAAAATTATTGATAGTGATGTTGTTGCGCCGCACGGTACACTTTTTAAAGCACGTCCGCTGCGGTAAGCTTTGTGTTCTGCTGTTTTTAAGCTTGACTTACATTTCTTTGCATATTTATACATCGGATTCACCGCATAATACATTTATAAGTATAATCAAATTAAAGTAGATAATCTGGTAAGTACGCACTAGATTTAAGCAGTTTTTTGCTTATGTATAGCTTTGCTAATAACTGACGAAATTGAAAGAATGTTTATTACAATTTCCGAAGCGCTAGCAGCGAAGTTACCGCAACGTCCGCGCCTCGGTCATTACTTGAATGGGTGGCATTTAGATACTAGATCTTCCGTGCTTCGGAAAGCACGAGCAATAGCGTAGGACCTGGTTGTTGTCTTAGGCAGTCGTAATAGCTGGTGGTAGGGGATTTTACGAATGCCTGCCTGGCTAGCTACCACCCTGAAGTAATCTGACGCCCATCACCTACCAGAGTGTTCAAGCAGCTGTCCTCAAAAGTTATCTAGGTTAGTTTTAACAACACCTTCGACCGCATCATCACTTATCATCAGATGACATAGTGATCAAAGGCTGTATATTATATTATGTTTATGTACTCACATACCTACCTGAACGATTTTTTTTACGAGGCGCAAATATATTTTTAGTACATAGGTATCACAAACTTTCATTACGATGTCATCATCAATCACCATATTTTTTCTGCCCTATCTATTCCACTTATTCGATAAATACAGTAGGTAATATATTTTCTCTATTAATATACCACATAGCTAATCACGTACCTACCTAAATATGTAATTTCAGTTTATCATTTAAAGATTCTATTATTACCTACGTCTTGCTTCCGTTGTTCTCCTTTCCGAAAACAGTCAAAAACCTTTTATTCTACGCCTCCTTTTAACAACATTATTACAAATCTTTACATCAGTCACAGATAAAAAAATATATTGTCACGTTTGGAAACCGCAAATATGTTATCTGTTCTCCGAATCCCCATTTTACTTTCTTCTGGGCACCTTGGAATTGTCAACAAAAGATTATCCTAAATCTATCCATTAGAAAAGGAAAAAGAATTTACTGCCAACATTACAATCTCAACTTTACTTACGTCAAATTAACGTTTATTTTTGCATACTGGTGAAGGAGTGAAGGATTTCCGCCTGATTAAAATTTTGCGTTTTTGGCGGTAAACCCCTCGAAAGGTGTTCGATTGTGTAACGAAAAGCACTCGGTTTCGGTTATTTTTTGCTAATCGTCGGTATCTTTGAGTTTTCACGTCACTAAATTTTTGGTAATTTGGTTTGAGGAACTCATGTTATTGTTATGCTTAGTGAACACTGTCTTGGATTTGGCTGTCATATTTTTATGTTGAAAATACTTAAAAATAGGTGTAATTACTTCAGGTTGGCTTTAAAACCTTAAATAAATTTGATTAGAGATAATATATCATTTATTCTGCTCATTTACATTTACATTGCTTTGTAATTATATTTAGGTTTATTTATGAGCCAAGGATTCGGCTCATAAAAACAAAGAGAAAATAAGGTTTGATATTAGTTTTAAAGAGTTCGATACCTTGGCTCGAATTAGTCAACAAAAAAATAGGTTTAGTTATACTTATTTGAATTTCAGTTTGAATTGTCAGCGAGTATACCTAACCATGATGGCGATGACCCAATGGGAACAGCTATGGAGTGCCATGCAGAAGGTCCATGTTCCGGCAGCTGTCTTGGAGAGCCATTTAATTTAGATTTAGCATGTTTACACCTGCAACGACACATCACTTAGCTACCATCTGAGATTGCGGACAAAAGCATTAAACTAGCCCTTGAGCATTAAATATTAAAAACTAATAAGCACCTACAGTAATTATGACCTACAAGAACGTCTAAAGAGGGTTGCTCTGTTTATCTTCTGTTTTTAGAGACAATGATGTTGCATCGCACCATACTCACCTACTATCATAGATTCACTAACTACCACAGCCTAGCATTTGAATGTGCCGAGATATAGGTACGAAGGCTCTTTATCACTATCGTAGTTTTGTTGCGCAGGCATGAACGTTACGCCTCCTTGAAATTTCACCGAGAATTATTTATCAATTAAAAAATACACAGATGGAACGCACTGTTTATAGTAGGTATGTGTAAAAGTAACAATAAGCAGTACGTAGCATACATAGGTATACAATGGGTAAATACTTGATATACATCACCGTGTCCGTGCAACGAAAAGTTACATGTTCATTCTACTTTACAGAGGCATGTGTCATTATGTCTTACATAAACAATCTGACAAAAAGAGCATCAAATTAACACCCCTAGCGGTGTCAATAACGTCGGAAATCTATTTGTCACAATGCAAGCCATAAATAATATCAGAGAATAAACAAGCCGCCATATTGTGCGAAGAAAAACAAACAATTCGCGCCCTTTGCGACGTAATGATTCGATATGTTTGCGCAGTTGGCAGCAGTGGCTGTCACCGTGACAGATCGGTGACCCCGCACTGTGATAAAGTTTGTATTGATTTATATTACAAGCTAGGCGAGGTGGATTTCAAAGAGTATTTAATATATTTTAAAATAGTCCTTAGGAGCTGCCGCCTAGTTTCATATTATTTGCAGTGAGACCTACGACCTATTTATCTAAATTTAGCTAACATTTACATATAGTTACGTATATTTCAGTATAGTTCTATGGTTTCAACGAAAGTTTTGCTGATGAATGTATTGTGATACCACCCAAAGACCTTATTGGTAGCACAAACAAGAATAAAATAATAAATAAAAAATACTCTTCGATTATCCGAATGAAATTACATTCTATAACAAATAGTAGCTACCCAATACCTACCCAATCTTGTCTTAGTACTATAGCACCTCAATTGGTACTGAAGTATAAAAATATCTATATTAGGTATTGAAAGGTACTTTCTTCGTCTTTGAATCAGCTAAAAAATGGTGTTGCCACAATATGCTATCTTCCCATTTCTCACAATAGGTTATGTTATTCAAAAACCTTAATTTCGGGCGTGATAATTGCCCACTGGGGTTGCTTTCGTCCTTTTGTGACAAATTTCTCGCATCGTAGCACACTATTAAGTATTTCAATGGATTTTTTTTACTCAAAATTTCTGAGTAACCATTTGTCGATACAATAAGTCTGTCGGCAGTTTTTGTGTGGTTTAGATTCGTGAAGGGAGGCTTGGGTATGTAAAGATAATCTAGATGTAAGAAAGTTACCGATTGAAGGTAGATAAAAAAAAATATTGCTAAGTTAACAAAATTTTGATGAGCATTTTCTTTAATAATTTTCGGCGTTATATTTATAACGTTAATAAATATAAAATCTTTGTGTGGATTATAAAGAGATTATAGAGATCTATAAGACTTCTGTTTATTGGATCTAAGTAAAAACAAGAAAAAATATGGCGCGATTTCGAAAGAAGTATATATTTCTTTATTAACTTAAGGAAACTTTATAACAAAGCTAATTTCTGTAATAAGCATATTTGAAGAGGTTAAAAAATACTAATCGATAATTTCAAATGTCATATAGTTAAAATCTTTCTAGATAGGTACAATTGGTATATATTCGAATCTATAGATGGTATTCACATTGCTAGAGTCATAACAATCAGATAACGGTAGCATTGTAATATTTACATTCATTCATCTTTCACAAAAAAATAAATTTGTTATTGGACACGCATGTTTAGGATACGACATGACTATTGTCCAACTTGACAGTTTGCTTAGCGGCGGCATTATATTTCTGAATGAATATTTGAAATTGGAACGTCTCTATTTCGAATTTATAATCGAAATATCATTCTTGCCGTGAAACCTACCCAAGCTGGTATGTTAGTTGCTTTACACATTTAACAGTACCTACATGTTTACTTGAATGCTACATTTTCGTGTCATTGCCTTTAATATCCGATTTATTATTATTATTCAATCCTTATCATAATCAGTATACCATAGGTAGTCAAAATAAAGGTACAATGCGCCAACCTAAAGATATAGGTAAGTGTACCTACTTATTTTGTTTACGAGCACACACAAGCTTTTATCCGAGTGAAAAAAGATACTACATCTAAAAGAGGAATGCCAAAAGAGGGCCTCAAAAGAATCACGATGCGACTCCCACTCCCAAGAGAGCCTCGACTCGAAAGGGCACAAAACAATTAGGCGCACAGTGGGCCGACGTAACAGCGGTGCGGACAAAATGCTGAGAGCAAATCAGCTAGCCCACTGGGGAGGTAACCTGATACCCTCATTACTAGTGCAATGATTGTATAAATGATTATTTTGGATTAGGGGAGAGGCGTTTGACGTATTTTGGTGGATGCTCTCTGTCCGATATTTTTAATAGTTAAGGATATTTAACGTGATTTTAAAGATTGATAATATATTTTGTTATGTTGAAGAAAATAATGAACTATTTACAATACTGCTATAATAAAGTTGATTCATACGGGCCGTTTCCTTCGTTAGTACCTACATATATAAATACAGATGAGAAGAATCCAGTGACAGCAGTGACTAATAATTATCGGCGAGAGAATTTATTGTTTAGTGATCAATTGAAAGAGGCTTAAAAAATAAAAAGTATATCTAAATAATGTTATTAAGTAAGATTCTATACAAAATAATTTTAATTTATAATAAGAATGGAAATAGCTTGTAAAAAAGGGAAGGTGGCTACCATTGAAACTAGCTCAACATTACTATGTGTTAAAGTAACTAATTTTCATGTAGGTATATTATAACTTATAATTATAATAATTACAATAGAACAGTTCATAACGTAAAATTATCTAAGTACTTACGTAACTATAGTACGTTGTTGTACCCATAATATCAAAGACTAAACAAAAATATTTATTAGATTTTTAACTTATTTATGTTATTAAAATAGAGTTAGTCTTTTTGAACGTCCACGACGAGCGCGTCATCTAACTACTTAACGATAATCGAAACGACCCTTAGCCGTGAGAAGTGAGATGACTGGCTTGCCATGTTTGTAAGAAAATAAGCTACTGAGATACAATAATAGTTCCTAAGTAATCGGAAATTATTTTAGACCTAGACTTTTTACAATATGTAACCTTTGTAAAATCACCAATAACTTGAGAAAGATGGTAGATATATAATTTTGCCCAATGTTTTTTTTAAATGGAATTATATCAGCTAGGATACTACTAATAGCTACTACGCTAATAGCGTACTACTAGCCAGTTATAATAATAAATGATAAAAGTAACGATAGTTTTCAACACTAACATTTTTAAAACTTGAAAATTATGCGGTGAAAATAATATTTAGCCCAATTCTACTACCAGTCGCTATTCTCCAATATTTGCGGCACAACTCCGCAGGGGCGGAGTCCCATGGGGCTGCGCTAATGGCCCATGTTGGCAAATACAGTGTTACAGATGCGGTCAAGAGGGCGTGAGAGGTTGGAGTAATTAGTTTTTAGAGTTAATAGCTTCGCAGTTTGTTCATTTTTGTGGAGATTCAGTGCAGATGGCATTCATAATAGATATATATCGATGCCTAACAGCCGAAAAGGGATAAGCGACATTTTTTGGGATATTGAGTTATATACATAGTTAGAATCGTCTTTTTTTTCCGCGTCGTTTGGTCTGGATTACATGTCTCTAAGTGAAACTTTTTGGCGCTTATGCGGTAGTTAAATTATGGACAGGAGGCATTTTTTTTCGTTCTAAACGACAGATATTTTGATGAGATTATTTTTGTGGTGGTTGATCTACAAAGTATTTGGGAACAATGAACTTATGCTTTTTGGACTTTTTGTAATATTTTAATGATCGAACGTTAACCTATTTCACCTGGAAATAAACATTAAAAAATATGCATTTATGATAATTTGCCTCTATATAATTATTTGTTGAAATCCGTTTAGTACTTTATGGCTGTTAGTTTTTTAAACATATTTGTCGTTTATTGCAGTTTAGCCACGTTTTTTAATATTTTGTTTGGTCTTTAGTGTTTTTTTCCCGGTTAAAAATAAGTGATAATAAGGTGGTTACTACATTTTGCCCCTGCAAATTCTTAATAATATTTTGTCGCTTATCCTCCCGATACTTAAACAATTCTAGCGATTAGATAAAAAGGGAGACCTAAATTTTATCGTTATAATTTAAATTGATGGTTGCCGGCATTATTCTTTCGAAACTACTGGTTCAAGTCACAACACGACGAACTTATGTCGCCAGGTGACAGAGGGACAAGCGCCGCGTGCGCGCGCGATACATTTTGGCGTGATATATTTATTCACGTTTTGTGTTTATTTATCATGTGGTAAGTATAATGTCATGTTTAATAAAGTAGATAGTTGGTAGTAGTAGTTAGTATTTCTTGTTTACAAATAGATGTGTAACTAAAACTCAAAATTATTGATTTATTTTATCGTATTATTGCAGGTTATCCCGTCAAAATTATATATAAAAAAATAATTTTGACGGGGTTTATTTATCCGTGCAATAAGTATAAGAGCGTGTGCATCATGGGAGCTTGCAGTCTCTAGTCTGTGTTTAAAGTAATTTAATAATAACGTTATTTTATTTATAGGAAATCGTAGAATCATTGGATCATGATACAATCGAAAATGATGTGCCTGTATATCAATCTGAAGCTTTAGACAGTCAAATAGTAGCCCAATCGTTACTGGAAATGTGTACAACTAAATTTGAAATGTATCTTGTCTTCAAAAAATTAATTTTGACGTGGTTTTTTTATCCATGCAATAAGTATAAGGGCGTGTGTATCATGGGAGCTTGCAGTCTCTAGTCTATGTATATAGAAAAGTTTATTAATAACGTTATTTTATTTATAGGAAATCTTAGAATCATTGGAGCATGATACAATTGAAAATGATGTGCCTATATATCAATCTGAAGCTTTAAACAGTCAAATAGTAGACCAATCGTTACCGGAACTGAGTACTACTGAAATTGAAATGTCATTATCTACAATCCCAACATCTTCTGCGCCGGCAGATAACTTACCATCAACCAGTTTTGCGCCGGAACCTAAAGTAAATAACAACGAGACATCGAATCTTAATAAAAAAAACGTAAAGCGAAAGTAAGCAATATTTTGATTATTATTTATCAGATGACGAAGATTTTACCACTACTATTGGAAATGAAATTATTTCGGATACGTATATACCTACTTCAGATTCATCAGATTCGAATGATTTGGACATAAATTCTAAACAAAAAAAAAGAAAAAGATAAAGATTCTGGGAACATAATATCGTCAATTGACCCGTCAGGCCCTAACGTAGTGGGAGAATATGCAACTAAACAAAAACGCAAGAATAGTAAGAAAGAGTGACAAACACTGAAGCAATCTGGTAAAGCATAATGATGGAACTGAAATAGCTTCTAAAAAAGTTAAACCAAACCCCTGCTACCTAACCTATTTGTAATGGCATGTTGATAATATTTAGAAAACCAAATTTATTGTTTATTATGCATAAGTCAAAGACATGAGACAAGCAAATAACATTAACGTAATATTAACAGTCCATTAATGTTAAGAAAACTTGTTACTTTATAAACGTTGTATTTTTTATAATTTTGTAAACTTAGATTACGAACATTGATCTCAATTTGTTATAGGTAACTATTATTTCAGTTGTAATAGATCTAAGTCAATTTTTTTTATGTAGGTGAATCTTTTGATATGAGCTTTAATTAACAAATTTTTATTTTGTATGTGATTCATTTGATAAGCACCTGCCAATTTTTAGTCAATTAAAGACTGAGCTGATTAATGAAATTATATTGTTTTATTATTTTGACCTCTCGGGTGAACCTGAAATGTTTGCTCCTCCAAATATAATTTAAAATTAATAGTACAACGAAATACTAAGTAAATTTCTAAAGTGGTGGTTATCCTTTTTTGGCCGTTAGGCATCGATATATATATTTTGCTGGATCACAACAACATAACTGCAGTTGATTTATCTAATAGAGTTTAATTTATTTAAATTTTTATTTTATGTATAGAGATAAGTAAATAGGTAAGTCGGTGTATCAACACTCTTCATCTTTCTCTCTCCAATGCATTCTCTTAAGGTACCTAACCTTTTGATATACGACATTAATTTCTTTTTTATTTGCGCATGTAACTTATTGTCGGCCTTTCTCTTCTCTCTTTCCTTCTATATTTCCTTCGATGATATTCCTTAGTAAGAAGTCACGTATAACATAGCATCTTTTCTCTTCTGTTTTCCATCAGCTATGCACCGATAAGAGCAAGGCTCTTAACTAAGTTGAAGAAAGAATACTTTAGTTTAAGTTTTCGTGAGTATAAGATAAGACATTTTAATGTGTTACATAAACGGCTGTTCTTACGTTATGTTGCGCACACGTGGTCGCGATTTAGACGCGTGCTGGAATCACCTGATGGAGGGCATCGGAGACCTAGGTATATGCTGGAAATCTAGGTCGGCAATCCCGACCAATAGGTACGCGTGCGTACAGACGGTTCTTGAACACGTTATCATGTGTTATATAGATTTATATTTGTTTTATGTATTCATGTATTTAAACAGGATTTGTCTGTTCAAATCAGTACTAATATTATAAATACGAAAGTAACTCTGTCTGTCTGTCTGTCTGTTACGCTTTCACGCCAAAACTACTGGACCGATTTGAATGAAATTTGGTATGGTAATAGTTTGAGACCCGGGAAAAAACATAGGATAGTGTTTATCCAACTGCGCAAAAAGAGGTTAATGTTTTTGCGCGATAACCGACATTCACGCGGGCGGAGCCGCGCCCGGAAAGCTAGTAAAATAAAAATGTTTGTGCCTAGGTCTATTACATATTCCTATTGTTTTCTGAACTAAGAAACTAACTTGAAATCGATAATAAAACTAGCCCAGGGTGATTCTGATTTTTACACCAGGGGTTCATATACAACATATAATATGCCTTTGGGGTTGCTATGTACCTTTTTATAAAAAAAATGGAAACTTCCCTCGAGACTGACTCGGACTTGCCTAAAGATGGTTCGCTGTAAGCAAACTATAGGTAGCACCTAGCTACTGATAAGGATATACCGAAACATTCTTCGTTTACATTAAGTTGACGTTTGTATGTACCATTACGATTCTTAAAATATGGAAAAACAAATGATTGTGATGGATCAAGTACGAGGCCCACCTGATGTTAAGCGGACTAACCTCTAACTATAACAGATACATTTCGAACGAATTGCACTGCGCGCGTCACCGCATGTGCCTGTAATTTGACTGGCCCTCAAGGACTGTTGCCGGGACACACTGTTAGGTGCTTGGTGGCGGATGAAATGCCCTTCCACCATGTGGTGATGCTAAAGGCAGCGGTGGATATCGAACCATGGATCTGCGGCACGGCAGTCCATAGATATAACCGCTCGGCCATTATTGCTTCAAAACTGCTAAACTTGACTATACCCAATTTGGTTCAAAAGGTGAAATTTTTAGGGTGGACGACCGGACAGCGCCGTTTTTTCTAATGGAACTCTAATATATACTACTTACTTTAACATATAGTACCTACTTACTTGAGTGAGTACTCATATAGGGAGTTAATTAATATTAAATTGCAATGTTCCGAGGCACTCAACGAGTAACGACTCTTTTTGTAATAAATTGTTAATCCCAATATCATTACTTAAAAGCGATATAATCTCGATTTCCTGCAATCCACACGGCTTCTTATTCAAACGAGAATATCAATACGATTCATATTTTCAATTTATTATTTCAATTATTGTCCCCCTATGTTGTCGCGTTGATACAATGGGCGGGCACGTGCCGACACATTGTGCGGGATATCAATGTTGCCAATTGATAATTCTAATTTGGGCATTCTTGGTGTTTCCGGTGGGGAGATTGGATTTTGAACGTTGGTAAAGATAATAGAGAAAAGTTTATTATTTTGAAAAGTAACTTAGTTTAGATAGGTACTTAAGTAAAATTTATCAGACATTCCTAATAATGAAGGTCTTTTTCCACACTAGTTACATTACTTAGTTCTTAAACTGGAAAAGTGACAGCTAAAAAATATGTCCTAATATCAGGGAAAATGTTTTCTCTCTGGTATCCAGAACCTTCCAACACCATCAAAATATCCTATAAAGTTTATAAAATAAAGTACTTAACTTACATTTTACGAGGAAAACCTGCAAAAGAATTTGTTAGCAGAGGCTTTACATAGATTAAAAATAAAATTCCAATCCATACGAGACCATGTCATTTTGATTTCGTTAAATTACGTCTACATGCATTGCCTACCTAGAATAAAAGCCTACCAGACTGCGTAAGTCAACGTGCATTATTAACATCTTCATACGAAAGGAATATTACCGGAATTCGGACCAGTAAACAAAACTGGCAAGAAAATCGATATCCGTCGGCCGAGTGAGACCAAACACACCAAAAGAACGAGAGAGCAACAACCGAGGGTGTTTTAAGGCGTGGTTTAAGTCTCCCGCCTAACAAGGCTTCGATGCAGTTTTAAAACGTGTAAGCGAGACAACTATACTTTTATAAACTTTATTCTGAAATCTAGACTGTAAATAAAACAAGAGATTTATTTGCCTTTGAAGTGTTTTTGGCTTATTGCAGCTATTTCAGGACGGAATGTTGGTTGAATCGTGAGTTTTGTTGCGTTGCGTTGGTAGCTCTGAGCAGCCTGAGGCTATCTTGCGTGTTCTCTTCTTGTAAACTGGGTAATAATGTAGCTTAGTGTTGCTTTTTACTTAATAATGTAATTAAGTAGAATGTAGGTATTTTTATTTTTGTAATACAGTATGACTATGGTACCGGTTAGGTTTTTGAAGAGAAAAACAAGAAAAGACTTAAGAATTGGCGTTAGGAGATATAAGAAATTATACTTAGGTACTGTTGAGTTTGTAGTGATTGGTGTGATGGATGAATATTAAAAAAACAACAAGCTCAGCTATTTGAAACTTGAGTGTTATACTGTTTACCAAAAGATTTTGAGTGTTAAGATACCTAACACGCATACCTAGATCATACATATAAAAACATGAAAACCTCGAAAATAGAAACACTCTCACAGTTTTCTTGAAATGCCGTAGAGGTTTGATTTCTATCTATATCTTATAATTTTAAATAAGTTATAGATAATGTACAAAAATGCTTTATACTATTCCGCGCTAAGCGCAAAGTATCATTACATAGATAACTAAGTAAGTATACAATTTTTTTCTGTACAAAATTTCTCACCTCGAGCTCTCAATCGAACCCACGTTGCCTATTTTACGGATTTTACAGAAGGCACCATGTAAAATTGGGAGACGTGGGTTCAATTCCTACTCCAGATGAGACATTTTGTAAATCCTTCAAAAAATTGTTATTTTATTTATTCACCTAAATATGTAACCTGTACTATGGTAGGTATATCGCATACTTTAAAAGGTTCTTATATTTCCCTTTTTTGATATTGATTTATAACCTGGCAACAAAAATGCTGTCAACATAGCGAATACAGTTTAATTAATGTTTCCTCTACGTGACGTTTGAAAATGGAGCATACAAAAGTTATTTAACGTGCAAGTTTCGCGTCGACTTCAATGCGGTGTACGTGATTGTAACAAATGAGTGGCGCCATTGTGGCGTTGATAAAAAACCTAGTCCTGAATTTAAATTGCGCGGTGTGGGCGGGCTTTATCCGAGCATAGACTGCAGAATAGATATTTTTATAGCTAGCGTATTTCACGTTCAGCCAAGCACAAATAACGCTGTAAGGTTTGTGAATTTAAATGTAGAAGTTGTAATTAATGTACTTGCATGTTATTAAATATTAAGTGTTTATGATGATGGAAGATTACTCAATGATATTAATGATAACATAGCCTTTTTCGTTACAAGACTATAAGGTAAGGTAGGTTTAGCTTGGCAAAAAAGACATAGGTACATACTTATAAAACAACAATAGGGGTGATTATGTATACTAACTTTGATACTTTGTTGTAAATCTTTACAATATTGATGTTTATACATTTCTAGTAAATATTAAGTAGGTACATACTTTGATATGAAATTGGCGTGATGTATTAAAAAAACAATTGACTTTATTTTAATGAAAATATGTAGGTACCATTGTAATCTATGCCACGGTAATGTTATATAGATAACATTACCGTGTCTATCCACTATCGCCATTTTATCAGTGGTTCATTGATAACTTTGTTGAAAAATTTTGGGAGCGTGAATTAATAAAATCTTTAAAGGCTGTTTACACAACCTCATCGGCATTGTTTTTTTTCTTGCAAGTTGTCCCAATTACGGAAAAGTGCTAATCTGATGGAGCAAGGTCCGGGGAGTACGATGGGTGTCAGACGCGTCCAAAATTATTCCAGTTTGGCTACTTTTTGTACCTTACAGTTTGGCGGCTTTTATGACGTCAAGTCGTCTTAACAACGGTATTGTAACTGTAGGTATATATTTTTAAGTGTTTTTCTATAATATACCTTTCATGCTTTCTTAAAATATTGTTAAAATAGATATTTGTTGCTATAGCTACAAGATCTTTCAAAAATGTTCACATAAATATTTCTCTTAGAACTGGCAGTAGTTTCTTAAGGGGCGATTCATAACAATTAAGAGTTTGTAACGGAAAATAACACAAACCATTCATTGTAGGTATAACGTCTCTCTTAATCTCATTGCTCGCTGCACGTGGCAGCTACAACAACCTTTTGTTTGAACGAAATGCTCGAAAATTAGAAAAAGACATTTTTTCTAACTTTTCCCATAATACAAAATTTTCAACGCGGATTTGTAAGGGTTGTATAATTGGTCACATTTTAGCAAAAGTTAGATAAATACATGATCGTTGAGGAGTTCCAAAAAAAATTATTTAAACAGCTGCACTTCAGTTTATTTACCTATTAATTAAGCAGTTATAAAAAAGTCTTAAACCCGGCTTTGTTGTCAAAACGTCAGTACATAATATATATTTTTTTTTACCAAAATCTAAATTTCTCTGAAGAAGAGCTAACATTCGAAGTGAACAAAATCAGGAAATCACCCTTGATTTAGAACCTGACAATAGAATAGGTAGTTCAAGAACAATATAAGGAATGCTTTCATTTCACGGCACATTTTAATATTTTTTCTTGGCAACATTATGACACGCATATCATGATATGTTTAACCCAAGATTTAGACGCTATTTTCAATAGGTAATATGTTTATTTACTCAAACCAAAAAGTGCATATATTTTGACTAATTATGATATAAGCAACAATGTACTAAAAATTTACCAACGCGTATAGCAGTAAGCAGTAAAATCATATTTTCGTCACCATACACCATATTTTATCACATACGTAAATACACATATTTTTATATTTTAGCAGAATAAAACGCATACGCTGACAGATGTTTACAAAAACTCATCTTTTATTTACGGTAGCACGCAGAAACCAGTCAAACCTCTATAATTATCATTATTACCCCAAACAGAACGGGTGAGGAGAAAAAAACCTTTTTTTGTTACAAAGAGGCGGCCCTTGTTACACCACAGGGGGCTATAGTAGGGCGTGCAGCTAATTATTATTTTTATTGTATATGTACCACATAAGTTGGCGGTATGTATGCCGAAACATCTGCCTGATGGGATGCGTAGAAAAAAATAATTGTCTATGCCTGTCAAAAATGATTTGTGTTTTTCAATATTGTGGGCAGGGCCAGCAAGCAGGGCAAGGACAATTAATAAACGTAATGAAAACCTAAAGGATGCTGATTTTGAAAAATTAAAGTATTAACATGTAATTTTTTTCAAGTGTAGAATCTTGTAAACTTTGCTTTTGATCCGCAGAATAACTACCCACACCTACCCACCTAAAATATGGATAAGGTAAGGCGAAGAAAAACAGTTCAGAATGAACATATCATAGGGAGACAATGGCTTGAAGAGTATGCTAGCCGCTCCCTTCCAGAGGTGAGTCACCTGTCACTTGTAACTTGCAAACCACAAGCCCGGCGTGAAGTATCGCCTCGGTTTATTAAGCATGCCGAGCTTCTCGGAAGCTGTTTTGTACCTGATCAGATCTGTTGACGCCAAGGATCTTCAAATTATTCGGCACATCCTAGGGAATACCCTGAAACCTCGGAGAGGCAATAAAAGGAGTATTTTTATTGGAAAACCAGCAAACTTCTTTAGTTGAATTAGTAGTAAATTTACAACGGTTATTACACACCACTCAGAGGTTTTTTCCTGAGAATTTTCAATATCGAAATCAAGTCTGCTTCAATTCTTCTCCACCTTTGGAAAGTGGACACCGACACGACCAATGTATACCTCATCACCAGTTCTGTTATTCGTATTGCAACACATGTTGTTGATAAGCAGGATGATCAACGTGGGTGACAACACTGATCCTAGCAGCACTCCAGCTTTGACGTGCATGGCATGGAAACGAGTGCTTTCAACCACTATTATATATGATAAGGCAGCCTTGGCACATAGCCCGAGGTATAGGAAAGCCAAAACGTCCAGGTTTTTATGGACTGAAGCCAAAATGCCATCCACTTGACTTACGCACATTAAAGGTATGAGAGTCCCGAAATGTAGCTTCGTAGTAGGGCTTCTATACCAGACTGAGACTTCGCCAGCCGTTTTCGAGTCGTAGACATAGCTAGAAAGAATGATAAGCTAGATAGTAATTCCCTACCAATACGCAATTATGTTAGAGTCAGGAGGGCATCCAGCTATAACACCCGTCCTAAACTTTCTTTATTATGAGTTTTCTTTTGCTTTAGAGAAAAATTCAGCGAATTATACTGACCACGCGTGCTTGGAATGATGGCAGGAAGTGGAAGACTGTAATATACCATTGTATACAAAGCAGGTATAGGCCAGGAAGGCACACAATATTGCCGCTCGTTTAGTAGCAATGCCTAATTGGACGACCGCCATGACTCAGCGGTTGTCTTTGTTGCCTGGCTACTGCGTTACGTGTGGGTTCGAGGTTGTGTAACAACCAGTAATGATGTACTCTGCTACTGCTCATGTATAATGTAAAAGTAATGGGACTAGATCTTATGGTAAACATGCTGCGACTAACTACTTATTTGGATTGACAAACAGTTTGGCAATACGAGATGGTAAAGCAATTCTTGAGGTTTGCTTATTCGTTCATCACCAATCAAAGTCAAAGACTTTTATTCAATTTAGGCGTCTACGATGCTCTTATGAAGGTCAATTACAAGTTTTAATTTTGAAATATTCTACATTGTACTGCCAGGTTCAGCAAAAAAAAAATATAGAGTCACTGCGAAAGAACGGGCAAGAAACTAGGGGCCATTCTTTTAAACATCTTTTAATAACGTGTTATACATACTATATAGTAAAATTATTATAATATTTATTATGAACGTATTATATAATATAAATAATAGTACCTATACATTACGTAGGTGACAGGCGCTAGCTTGGCAGAGGCGAACCAGTTCAAGTATTTTTGTCGTTTAAGTAATCACAAACTGTGTAGTAAGATTTATTTATCAATTTTTTTTTTAAATTTTCCTTCTGTGAGTGTTCTAATAGGTTTGGGGACTTTATTTTAAAACCGCACACAATTGCCTAAGTTCCGTATGAACTAGTCAATGTCCGAAAGCTATAATGAACATGAAAGGAATTGTAGGCACAATCTGAGTTGATACGGAACCCTCGGTGTAGCCCAACTTGCACTTAGTCAGATTGTACATACATTATGAGATTTTTATATTGTTTGTATATGTAATTTTTTTATTGTTACGATTTACAGTTACAGATTATTATATAGTTAAGAATTATGATATTCATCATAATTCTTAACGAGACAAAAATTCAATATAGAAGAAGATTGTAGTAATGTCTAATCATATTGAAGCCCAGTAATCAATGTTAAATGGAAAAACCTAATTGTTTCTATGTAAAAAAACATTATCTGATAACAATACCAATCTTGGTTGTTATTACAGTAGATAAGGCTACCGTCCAATTTACTCGATTCATTGCGTAATATATACTATGTTGAGGATACTTCTTGAATTGTTATAATTGATAGATAATTATTGAAGTGCAAAAGCGTGTTGTGTTCTTAATAAAAAATTACTGTCTAGTCAAATCAACTCGTCGAAGTCAGCACCGAGACCGTTAAAACAATCAAATGCACCCTTTTTGGTGAAATTACTTATATAGTAAAATTTTGTAATTTTACAAATTTCAATTTTAAAACCATCTATTCAATTAAGGCGTCTACGACGCTCTTTTGAAGGTCAATTACAAATGTTAGTATACTGAAATATTCTACATTGTACTGCCACGTTCACCAAAAAAATGTATAGAGCCACTGCGAGAAGAACGGGCAAGAAACTTGGGGCCATTCTTTTAAACTTCTTGCAACAATGTGTTACTTACTATACAATAAATTATTACAATATTTGTTTACATTACAGGCGATAGCTTGGCAGACACAACATTTTCCAAGCATTTTTGTCGTTTAAGTAATCACAAACTGTGTAGTTAGATTTCTTTATCAAAATGTTTTACGTGCAACTTGAATTTTCCTTCTGTGAGCGTTATAATTATATTTGGGAACTTTATTATAAAATCGCACACAATTAACTAACAATTGTCATAAGAGCGTCGTAGATGCCAAAGTTTATTAAAAAAGGCATAAGTTATAATTATAAATAGTTATAACTTTGTATTTGCCTTTTTATAATATTTCTACCACATGCGTCGTGCCTGAAAGAAACATGTATTCCAGTTGTGAGTTTTTTTTCTCTTTATTTTTTTTCCTTGGCGGTTTTGTCAATAATTGACCATGTCACCCCCGTAAGTCTCACATAATGTTTAATGCCTAATTACTTTAGTTGTGAGTTGAGAGGTTAAATAATTATAACCCTGAATTTGCCTATGCTCGGTTATTAACTAAATATTATAACTTTGAATTTGCCTTTGATTTAGTTTGATAATGACATTTCGTTTCAGGCAAGACATAGGTTAGTACCTATCCATACTAATATTTATAAATGCGAAAGTAACTCCGTCTATCTGTCTGTCTCGCTTTCACGCTAAAACTTCTCGACCGATTTGGATGAAAATTGGTATGGAAATAGTTTGTGACCCGGGGATGGACATAGGATAATTTTACCCAACTGCGCAAAAAGAGGTTAATGTTTTTGCGCAATAACCGACATTCGCGCGGAGCTGCGGCCGGAAAGCCAGTAGTAACTCTAGGTTAGTCTGAACAACATCCTCGACCACATCATCACTTACCATCAGGTGAGATAGTGGTCAAAGGCTAACCTATCAGACATAAAAAAAAAAAAAAAAAAAAAAAAAAAAAACGTTTTTTTTTCTTTCTTTTCTAGTATTATAAAATGTCTGTGATTCTAGGCATTTAATTTTTCTATTGACACATGTATACATATTTTACATCTTTCTACGTATTTTTAAATTTTTTGATGATTTTGTCTACAAAATGCGACGTGGCCGTTTCGTTCTTTTATAATGGTTGTTTATCAATGTTATGCCTAATCAATGTTAAAAAGCTAATCAGTACTTTATGCTTATCATATAGTAAAACGACGGAATAAGGTAGGTTCAAGGATTCTTTATTAGTTACAGTGTACGCCTGTTATTACGTGATGAACAATTCAATATTTAGCTGGTATGTATTTTGTAAATGTAGTTTTCTTAGAAAGAGATTTGAAGTATGGAACTCCCACGAACTTCTGCTCTCCTGGTAGTTTGAGAATTCGTTCATTTGTATTTTTGCCATTGTGGCATAGTTTCATAAGTCTCTCCATGTTTGCAAGGTAACGTAATTAAAGCATTAAATATTATTAAAAGGACCATAAGCAATTGTGGAATTAGACTGAAACGGAAAAATTTTGGCGTAGTTCCAACATATATTTTTTATAAATAAATATTATAAATTCCATGTTGGGCAATGACAGAATAGTATTCAAATACTACTTGTGAGAAAGCACCAGCTTTCGAATGTAAAAAACATCCAAATCGGTACACTATGTAAAGAGTATATATGTACACTATGTACTTACACAGCCAAAAAAAAAACAGGAAACCTCCTCCTTTTTTGAGGTCGGTAAAAAAGGCAGATGAAAGTATGAGAGATGCGAATGTGTACCAATTACCTACCTATATAGGGTAGACTACACATATCGTGAAAATTTGGCTCTTCGGTTTTATGATCAGCCATGACTGACCGAATGCTTTTCTTGCCTATGTTTCCTCCTTAGACCGGGAACTACACAAAGCTATGTATAGGTACTTCTTTTTACTAACAGGAAGTTGCATAGAACTGGCTGGATAAAGACTAAAAAAGGTTGAATTAATTTGTAGATGCAGTAGTGAGTCAGCATAAAATCATTCACTCGTTCCATTGTCGGTCGTTACAACTGTAGCCACTGTTTGTTATCTGTGGTAAGTATAACGTCTATCTCACTCGAATGATGGTAAATTAATCACGAACATTCTAACATTGAGAGCAGAGTGCACGGTGCTCTTTATATACAAACGTACCTAGTTTCGGCATATTTTAATAACAAGTGTTCAAGAAGTTATATATTGTTTATGCATATTACTGCATGATCGTAAAATCTATGTTAGTTTGCCAGTTTTTAGATTTATTATTTATTTTATCCCTAAATGTAAAAATAACAATTCCCATACAAAAACGATTTTTCGAATGATTTATGAAAATACTTAATTTTACGGGAATCTGGCTACTAGAAGCATAGATATTATATATGCTTCTAGTAGCCAGCTATAGCTCAAGGACATACGTGCACAGTTTTTATATTTATTATTTATTTTATCCCTAAATGTAAAAATAACAATTCCCATACAAAAACGATTTTTCGAATTATTTATGAAAATACTTAATTTTACGGAAATCTGGCTACTAGAAGAATAGATATTAGGCTCAAGGACATACGTGCACAGTTTCACCGAGTTTGAACAAATATGGCTAAACTACGTTTGTATGGAAAGCACCATGAGCACACTAGCGAAGGCAATTTTTGAACACGATATTTAGAAAGAGTGTAACGCCTGACAGATAGTAAAACTCTAGAGGATAATATGATATGATCTGAAACTATTTCTTATCTATATTTCAGTTTAGTGTTTGGCAAGGGTTACACCCAACCATACGGGCACGAAATCTAGTATTTTTTCTGATGACCACACCTTTTTGTTAATGCTAATGCGGGCAAAGATATTTAGACTAACCTATGATTTAAAGACAGCTGCTAGAACTGATAGGTGCTTGGTGACCCTTTTCGTATACATGAGGGTAGTTAGACAAGCGGGCATTTCTACAACTACTGGCAAAATACTCTACTTTTTTATAAGATAGGTATAATTATAAACCTAACCTCGAAAACAATCGAGATTAATCGTCAATAAGCTCTATACCATAGGTACATAGTTTCGATAACTCGTGTCCTAATCACAGAATAAAAAGGACCAGAAATATCACTGCGCAAAGCCATTCCAATAAATAAGCGACTCTAGCTACGAAGCAATAAAGTGCACTTCAGCTCGCAAAGCACGGAGTACCTAACATGTATATTCACCTACAAGGCGTCTCTCTTTCTATCGCATAGCCAGGCATAGCTCTGATCTCTTCTGACGCGGCACGCACCGTACAATAATCAAGTATGAACGGATACGCCGATATACATGTGGTTTGTACCGCGGAGCGCGGAGTGAGCCAGGGCTGCCCTAATTGAATCAAAATCATATTAGGCCAGGATAAGATTTTTTTACCTGTAGATGAGTTGTGTGCCCTCCATATATACTAGACGAATTCAGGGTAATTACCAGAGTCATTACCAGTCTTGCACTTCCGAGCGTCCGGTGAATACATCACCACTTATCGTGTTTTTTAGGAATAATCTGTGGACAATATGCCTTCCTTGTGTCTTTAAACTCTGCACCAATTATACAAGCACTGTGAGAGATAAGAAATTATTTCATTTCACGCGTATTTATTGCTTTTATTGATGAAATAGAAAATATCGTCATTTTGTTTTATCTTAGGAACTAATCTCAATGAAATGGGTGAGCGAGATATGTGTATCGTTTGGTGTGAGAGAGTGAAAGAGATCGCAGTGTAATGGTGATCGGAACGTTTCGTGGCGTTTCGGTGGTTACACGAATTGCTTATTTATCTCTTTCTTACAACAGATATGACGCATAATATTTGAACTTTCTTTCCTTGTCATTGCAAACTGCATATACATGTGCGTAGGTATGTAGATAAGTAAATTCTAGTAAGCTTTTAGAGCAGTGGTGTTCGGATATAACTACTCTAGTATTTCAACTCTCTGAGGCAAGGAGGTATATCTACGAGTAGTTACATCAATTAACTATGAGAAGGTAAGTACTTATAGCATAGTCAGGTCAGGTTTAAACATGAAGGCAGATAATTATTTTATGATGACCTTTGGCGCCACCAACATATGAATAAACTGTATGAATAAACCGTATTTTGATGACCTAAGCCTAATTTATAGTTATTACTAAACAGTATTTGATAATATTCAATTTAAAAGCAGTTGGCACGTATTACAAATAAGTATGCTGATGTTCTTTACAATTCTCTAATTTATGGTAGTTTTTTTTAAATTACTTACGAGAGGAAAAATTATAGTTACTTGCTGGATTCGTGCCCGCGACATCCACCCCTATAGCTGGGGTATGCTCTGACCGACTGAGCTAACGTGACAATCACTCATAACTCAAATTATTCCAATCGTTCTTTAACCATCATCGTATGGGGATGGATGGATCGTTGTACTTGTAATGTTTATGTATTAATATATTTATGATATTTGATGAAATAAAATTATTATAAAAATATATATATATACTAGACGTCTTTCGTCTCATTTTAATGAATATTTGGTAGGTAATCGTTCGGTATTCGATATTGCTTTGAGTCATAATATATTATGATAAATTTATCATCTATATTTATAACCTTTGATTAATTCTTTCCTGTTGATAAGAAAAGTGTCGATGATGGCTATAGTTGATAAACTTAATACCTACGAGTAAATAAAGAACGAGCCAAAAACTAACTAAGTACAATTCCTTGAGTAATTATAGGTTAGCCTGAACAACATGTTCGACAACATTATCATTTACCATCAGGTGGGATAGTGGTCAAAGGCTAACCTATCACGTATAAAAAAAAAACTTGAAATGCATTTGGGACTGTTGATGCTCGATACTTAATTGCCAGTCTGTATGTAAAATATATAAAATTGTGGAAAAATATACCATATTCTACGTTCAAGTTACCATTTCAAAATGATACAGGTAAGGTCTTAAGTGTAGGGTTGCCGTACGTTCAGAATTTTTCTAACTTGTTTGGAAATTCGGTTCATAGTCTGGAATACGGCGGTGTATCTTTTTTCTATATGTTTGTGTGACGGGACAAGCTTGAGGCCTACCTGATGTTAAGCGGACTAACCTCGGCCTATAACAGATGCATTTTGTCCCATGTCATGAATTTCAAATAAATTTTGAAGAAAAGGCATATATGAATTTCATCAGAATAAAAAATATTAGGTACCTAGGTACATTAATGCTTTTCATGAAAACTACGCAAACAGTAGGTAATCAACACAATCACATTTTTCAGATTGTGTAAGGAAATATTCATGAAAGTGCATTATCATAGGTAGATTGCATTTATCATAAATGCATAATGTATGTGCATACACCTTTCCACTCGCGAAGATTAATTAAAAATAATATAGCATATGTACTTCCGTGATTTACATACTAAAATTCAAAATATTAAAGAAATCTTTTTGAAATTGAATGATCATAGACAACATTTTTAATAATATATTTTGTACGTGCACTGTAACTTTCATGTTAAAAATTTGTTTATGAAATAAGTTTTGTAATATTAAGTAATAAAAGTCGTATGTATCCATCTCCTTATAAATTAAAGGTAAACAATAACGGTTTTTTTCGATATATTAATCGGTAAATGAAAGTTACATATTGAATCGATAGATGGCGTTACAGCAATGACATCAAATTCAAAATCATTTATTCAATGTAGGCGTTTACGACGCTCTTATAAAGGTCAATTACAAATTTTAATATTGGAATATTCTACATTGCACTGCCACGTTCAGCAAAAAAATATATACTTAGAGGCACTGCGAGAAACTCGGGGCCTTTCTTTTAAATTTCTTTTAAATGTGACACATACAATATAATATAATTTTTACAATATTTGTTTAAATTATGTAGGTGACAGGTGATAGCTTGGCAGAGGCGGAATTTTCCAAGCCTTTTTGTCGTTCAAGTAATCACAAATTATGTTGTAGGATGTCTTTATAAAAATGTTTTTCACATGCAACTTGAATTTTCCTTCTGTGAGCATTGTAACATGTTTGGTAACTTTATTATAAAACCACACACAATTACCTAAAAAGGACCTTTTATTTGTCTTTGCTAGTCTAAAACCTGGCACCGCTATTTTATATTTATCCCTAGTGCTGTAATCGTGGTTGTCACTGTTTAATTTAAATTTACTAATTTTTTTCCGAACATACATAATATTGTTAATTTATTTGAAAGGTATTTTTTTTCGCATTTTAGAAGGAGTGACATATATCCGCCGTCATCACCTTGTAACGTGCGCAATTTTTTTTTACAGCTGATAAGTTAGTCTTTGACCAACATCTCACCTGTTGGTAAGTGGTGATATTTTATATATGTAAACCTTATTTTAATGGATTGTTTGATTTTCTAAAATTGACACAGTGATGGCTCAGTGGCATTGGCTATGGACTGCCGCGCAGCAGTTCCATGGTTCGAATCCCGCCGGGGGCTTGAGCTTCACCGTATGCTGGAAGGGCATTTTGCGAATGCTCGCCTGGCTAGCGACCACCCTCAAGTAGATAATCTGTCGCTAAGCACCTAACTCTGCAGCAGTCCTTGAGAGCCAGTGAAATTACAGGCATGAGACTGAATACCTATGTCTCCAGGTGAAGGGCGTAGTGAAATTCATGACTTGTGACGAAATGCATCTGTTATATAGGCAGGAGGTTAGTCCGCTTCACATCAGGTGGGCCTCGAGCTTGTTCCGTCACAATAACATAAAAAAACTGACAACGAATCTATTTTTCACTCACATTTTTGGCTATAATGGCGAAATTGATTTTTTTTTCATGATTTCATAAGGCTCAACAGTTATTTCGCGTTTGCAGCTTGGTATGCAAACGATTCTACATGACGATGGAATATCGCTCGTTAAAATCTTGAATCGTTATTGTAAACCATAACATACTCCTAAAACTGTCAAATATGTATATTAAGGGCCTGTTTCAGAATGTTCGAGTAAGTTACGGTTATATTACCCAGAACATATTTATTAAACAAAACACTATCCTTGCGTTTCACAGTCATCGATTTAGCCTTTATAGGTTAAAGTTTGAAACGCGCTGCGTATTACCTGTCATTTATATCATTCAGTTATTTTATGTGTTGGTTAGCAACCCGAAACTTTATTAGGACATTCTGTAACGAACCCTAAGACTTACGTTTACCTGTAACAGTTTGTTATAAGTTATCAATAAGTTTTAAATTATATCAGATGTCGTTTAAAATGTTCATACAATAGTTAACACACAAACAATAAAACAAAAATGCATAACCTGCAATTGAAGTTAGAGTCTCTCGTATTGGCGGGAAATTTCATATTTAAACAGTTTTTTCGAGCCTGTAGCTGTATAAGATTTAAAAAATAGAACTGTCAAACTCTATGATTTATTTATACTAAGTATCTGTGTCATGTCTTGTTTTTCTTCAATAAACGTCTTGATACATCAACTCAACCTCTGAGTTTTAATTATTAATATCGTAAATAATCTCAACAGTGGCCTATAAAAATCCAATACAGTAGCTAGCTCGTAGTTCGGTAAACATCATAATCATGGTATTCTCGATTTTAAAATAATACTAAGGTATTTCTCGTATTACCTTGCAAAGTTATTGAACAATGTATATGATTCCATAAATTACCTCTCAAACTGTCAATAATATAAAACATTATATCTTCTCGTTTCGATAATCAATTTAATAATAATTAAAAAGAAATAATAACTAGATATCGTAAAAAATATTATCAGTTAAAATATTTGGTTAGATAACCCACAAACAAAAATATAAATTAAAGTTAATTAGACATTTTTGCACCAAAAAATAGGATCGACTTCAGCATTCAAAAGTGTGAAATAACTTTTTGAAGCCGACTTCAACAAGTCATTTCACACTTTTGAGTGTTGAAGTCGGTGGTACCGATACCAGGTTAGTTCAGAAGTACCTATTATCACAATATTGTGCGCATTGTACCTGTTGAAGTCGGTTAAAACGCGTCATAAGATTCCTTAGAGGTCGGCAGCATGTTGGTTTGGTAAACCCTCTGGTGTTAAAAACGTCCAAAGGTGACGGTGACCACTTTCCATCAAATGGGCCGCCTGCCTGTCTGTCTACTATTAGGCAATATAAAATAAAAATTACAAATGAATAAAGACAAGAATCATATTACTGGAGGAATCTACAATATATACTCACTTTAAGAAAGCAATATGCATAACATAATTACTTGATATCATAAAACACATATTTGCCTAGAAACATCTATGTCAAAGTCATAAATTAATACGAGTAAAATAAACCATATTTTTTCGCAGAACTAACCGTTACTTGTTTATCTGCCATTAAATCTAGAGCGAATTATAACTTTAATTATACCTAGCATATCGTCACATAAATTATTGTAAACATATATAAAGTTATATTCAGTTACTTAATTAGGTTTAACAGTTCTTACCTACAATAATAGGTTTTATTATTCGTTTAGAAATTTTATTGCGACGTATAATTTAGTTATTTTATTACTTTTTTATGAGATGTCACCAATATACAGTTAAGGTGACAAGTGTAATAAAAAGTTGTGAATATTATATATCGACAAGAGCTTGTTATTTTAATAACCTTCTCAGATACTTACCTATCCTTTGAATAGTAAGTAGCATATTAGTTCGTCGATAAACTTTACTTAGGGTCCGTTTCAGAATGTCCTAATAAAGTTTCGGGTTGTTAATCAACACAAAATAACTGAATGATAAAATCGGTTCAAATGCAGCGCGTTTCAAGGTTTAAGTAACCGATGGAAAGGCTAAATTAATGACTATGAAACGCAAATATAGTTTTCATTTAATAAAGAAGTTCTGGTTAGTATAACCGGCACTTACTCGAACATTCTGAAACAGGATCTTAGTGTCCTTTTAACGACAAAGACATATTCTAACGCCTGTTCGTCACAAGCAAGCAGAATTTTCTAAACACAACAAACTTTTGCCCAGATTTCTATTGGAATCACTTTATAGGATGTGACAGTTCGAAACTTAGGTTAAGTTGCTGATTCTATTTGGCAGAAAAACACATTTCTACATGCTATTTAACAGAAGACAACGTTATTATCATCATATATCATCATCACCAGCCGGAAGACGTCCGCTGTTGAACAAACCCTCCCCCATAAATCGCCACAAAGAACGGCCGCTTGTAACCTTTGGTTTACTTTTACGATGTCGTCAGACCACCTACCAACTCTACGTTTTCCGATGTAACGTGGTAACCGATTGAGAACCTTTCTTCCCCATCGGTTATCAGTTCGTCAAGCTATGTAGCCATTGCCACTTCAACTTGCAAATTCTGAAACCTATGTCGGTGACTTTGGTTCTCGGCGAATATCTACGTTCCGGATTTTATCAAAGAAAGTCCGAGCATATCTCTCTCCATAGCTAGTTGAGCGACTCAGAGCTTGTCCACAGTTACGGACCACGTCTCAGTGCAATTAGTCATCACTGGCAACACACACTGGTTGAAAACTTTGGTCTTCAGGCTATGCTGGACGTTCGACGAGAAGATGCCGTGTAACTTCCCAAACTCTGGCCATCACCCGAGTTGGATTCTTTGTCATTACTCATCATATTATCATAATTATTAGGAGCGCACCGAGCTTTTTAGGCGCGCCGCGTATGTGTGCGTGAGTAAGGCACGCCGCCAGCATCCGTCCCCGTCCAACGGCTGAAGAATTATTAAAGCGCACAGGGAGGAAGCTCGGCTCTGGCTAAAATGGGCGGAACTCGCGTGAATTTAGGTATTTCCTTCGTATAATAAAAACAAATACCTATTTGAAAAATGTAATGTGTACACGTTATACAAAACACATTGTTTTTTTTATTATTCAAATACTGATGACTTTCCGTGAAGTATTTACGCTGTACTAAGGGTTTATTTAATTTTTTAGATATAACTTTGGATTTTTTTTCTATCGAGGTAACTTTAATGAATCGTGTTTCTAAAGTGTATGATTTATAGAACGAATCCTTAAATATAATATATATTAATTGCATAACTCAAAAGTTAAGAAATAAAGATACAGCAGGGGATCAAACGAAACACAATTGCGTATCGCTGCCTCGGTGCAGGTTTAAATGGTAGAAGTACACCACCTATATCTTTAGAACTTGCAAAACGTTGTAAATTGATATTAAGCTGAGGTATGTATTATCAGATGTTCAAACTGTAATTGTGGATATATTTGTATAGGTATGTATGTTAAGTAAATAAAACAAAATCTTATCATGATTGCCTCAATTTATACCTTTACGGCTATCACGTGATTTCCTGTAATAACTACATGTACTAAATTATCAACAGAAGTAAGTAGGTACTTTATTGTACTTACATAAACAATTTAGTAATTACATTACTTTTAAAATCATCAATCGAGATAGTTACCGATATCCTGACATGTCGACGCAGAGATAAACATCGCAACAAAATAAATACTTTTATCAATGATAATTTATCACAAAATTTCAGTAATTTAGATAAGCAAATCAGAGTGATATTTTTTATACTTATTGGAAATAACACGCGTAAGTCTGCAATATTGTCAGATTATATGTAATTATGTGTTATTTTGTGGTATTTAGATTATTAACTGGTATTTTTGTTTATGCACGAGGTTTCATTAAGTATTTGTAATCTGATGATTATCCTCTTAATGTAGTAAAAAAAGGAAATTATAATATTGTCAGTTTATGAATGAATTTTATCTGTCAGTCATAAAGATACGTCGCTTAAACAATCTTGGTCTAATTTTGTTGGTGTTCGGCAATGTATCAAGAAATTCACACCAACAGCTGTCTGAAAAATTCAGAATGTTACATGTGACTTGTTTTACTTATGTATGTTTTTTACTGATAGTTTGTGTCCCTTTGATATAATTAATGTTTCACCACAGGATCCATAATAATAAATAAGTGCCATTTTATTTAAGTAATAACGAATTAGGAGGTTTGACTTATATTTCACTGTCTCCATGAAGAGAGATTAGATCATTTTAAAACACGTTCTTAAAACTGGCGTCCTTGAAGCTAGATTTTGTATTGTTTCTACCCAAAATAGAGATCATAAGAATTTGTCAATGTGACTTTCTATCTAAATTATCAGTGCAAACAATATGTACATGATAGTCACATGTACATCACAAATATCGTTATAATCACACTTCAAAGTATAAATATATTTTTAGTACTACTAGGCATGCCGTTGAATAAATGCTTACTATTTCAACTGTAGTTGAAAAGTTAAGGATGTGAACAAACATACATGTCAAATATGCCTATTAGTAGCTGGATAAATATAGTATAAGGAACTTCTAAACAGATGGTGCAAACATAAGTACCTACTTGTAGGTACAGATCACAAGGCATTTATGTCTCTCATGTTTTTTTTTGATTGTCATTATATTGTTTCAAATATGAGTAGATGGTTGGACCGCATGAATTTCACACTTAACACTTTGACAGCCAAGCATTTTATTTATTTCCAATCTCTGACAGCCGATCACGTCCTCTGTCCGTGACAGTTTTTTTGTTAGAGACGCTGATCACGTACTGCGTACGTGTGTGAATTTCAATACTGTTTACTTTAAAACAACGGCCTGTAGGCGTGATCCGCGTCACGTCAATGCTTAGATGAATATTTAGGCTACACACACAAACGCACTTCAAATACTTGCGGTGTGCCGGGTGCGGGAAACAAAGGATCGCCCGAGCCGGGTCGACTCTCGCGCGCCAGTTGCCCCGGCGTAGCTAAGCGATCGAGACGTGTAAAGCAATGAAATGGTGGAAGAAGATGTTTTTCAATCTGGTTGCGAGGGCTTTAGTCAATTCATTCGTAATCTTCAACAAAAGTAGGAACAACACGCATCATAAATTGCGATTTACGCAGTTTTTGATGACTTATGGTGAAGAACTGGTGCAAAGTCAAAGTCAAAGTCAAAATCATTTATTCAATTTAGGCGTCTACGACGCTCTTATGAAGGTCAATTACAAATTTTAATATTGAAATATACTACATTGTGCTGCATGCATCCTTCGATGAAGCAGACCCATCTCGTGGTCAACATCATACTGGTATGACGTCCAGATTAACCGGGAGACACTTCATGGAAAGGATACCAGCGACAGGATCGAAAACGAAAGTGGCAAGAGTTTGCAAAGTATGCGCTGATACTACCAAGAAGGAAACGGGTAAGCGAGGTCGCAAGGAAACGATATTTTTTTGCCCAGATTGCAACCTACTCTTGTGTTATGACCCGTGCTTCAATAAATACCACACCAGGAAAGCCTACACGGCATAAAATTTTAAAAATGAAGATGTAAGAGTTTTTTTTTTGTAAACCCTAGCCTTATTCTAAGTTGATTTTATAATAGAAAAAAAAAACAATTATACATGTGTTTCTTATTTTATATAATAATATAAGATACCCTCAATATAATGAAAATAAAATCATGACCGTAACTATTATAGTCTTTTTTCTATAAAAGTAACAAAATGATCAAAAAGTGCCGGCGCGCCCAGAATGGCACGCTAATTATGTATGAGGCTAATTAGGATAAAATAAGCGTCACGTGCGTAGTACGTGATCCGCTGTCAAAGTGTTAACATAAGATGAAAATGCGTGACTGACACTTCGTAAAGTTCATCTCAAGCTCGACTAAGCTAAAACAACTAACTCAGTTTCAAGAGTTAGAAAATACATAAAATTACAATTATGACGTTTTTTCAATGGTGTATCGAAAAAGTAGGATGATATAGTGCTCCTAAAATTAGTCAAAACCTTTTACCTGCGGATTATTGTAAATAATTAGAATTCAGAAATAAATATATACATTATTAAAATATATAAAAAAAATATATGCATAATCATAAAACAAAATTGATTCACGCATTACTTTGCGGAAATACTAAATAATAACAATTATTTAAAAAAACTTCAAGTTTCATTTTTTGAAAAATTGTTATAGTTACAATTCTACCCAAATTTCTCAGAAGCGCCATGTTGCCTAGCCCGAATACTTTTTCCACGCATTTCAGTTACATCACGAAGCATCTTTAGGAGATCTTGACTTGACTCTTTAAGCAAACGATCGAATCGACCGTGGCCAGCGAAAATTTACAGTGTCATGAAACCATAATATAGTTTCTCATGATATCTTATAGAATTTATTTAAGAGACGTTTTTTATTTATGCTTACATAATAAATGAAATTGCATGTTAATTTCCTGCGCATATAGGACTTGTTTTAATTTTGGAAAAAAAGCAGTTGTAATTTTGTTTCTGATGTTTTAAGATTTCTTCCAACGGATAGTGTAAGTAATGTCATTTTGCTATAATTAAACTTTCAATTAAATGATGCTGCAAAGCACAATACCTACGGTTCTTCATACTTAAAAATAGCTATGCAAAATTTACTCTTACTGACACAGCTAGTTTGTTTCCAGTGTCCTTAATTTTTTTTATGTTATTGTGACGGAGCAAGCTCGAGACCCACCTGATGCTATCTATTTTTTATTGATCCACGATCCTTTGATAACTATCACATGTTCAAAAGTGATGATGTGGTCGAAGATCTTGTTGTAGGCTTAGTCTAAACTAAGAACTGGCTTTCAGCGCTGGCGACAGAAAATGTATAGGTATTCTAAACCAATAGCCACGTGGATAAGTGTAAGATCGGACGAAGCTATACTTATATAAAAATAGGGATTAGTGCGAGTTGGGTCTTATCCAAAATGTCTCGCCTAAAATTACCTATGTTTTGCACTAGATGTACAGTCTAGATAATATTTATTCTTATTATCGCCACTTGGCTTTTTACTTTAAGTGAGAGGAGGTGAATATCTCTTTATTTAAAAATAAAACTGGTATTTGAATAGGTATGTTATATTTTTAGAATACTTAATTGAAACAGTGAGGAACCCTAATACTGAGTAATTTTTTTACCCTGCATGTCATGTTGGCCTGTGCAGCGAACCTCAAGCGCTTAAGTGTACCATACACTTATCTCCCCTCCACCGGCGGCATACTAATTATTTTGTTTAATTATATATTTTTCATTGTATGTTTAATTATAACACTATGCGCTCTTGAGGGTTGCGTAGAAATAGGTTTTTTTTTATTGCAAGAGCATACTCTTCTACTAAGTATGCTCAAATTTGGTACAATTATAATAGATAGCAAAATATAACGAAGATACTGGAACATATTTATGTTCTGAACATTTTGTTTGCTAGGGTATGTTTCGAAAGAGACTTGGAAATAAAAATTTAATATTTATTGATGAAGCCTATGACCATTAGCTCACCTTATTGTAAGTGATAATGTGGTCGAAAATATTGTTCAGGCTAATCTAGAATTCTACTGGTTTTCAAGGACAGCTTTCGAAACACATCGTTAGGTTGTAGCTAGCCAGGCGGGCTCTACCACCATCCAAAAATTACTTATGAAATATATTATTAAAAAAAAGTTATTGAAGAAAACTTTTCATAATCAAACGATAAATAATAATTTGAGAAAAACATTAATTTGGTGACGAAAAGGTTGGTGTGGACGAGCCCGAGCCCCTTGTCGAATGAGTAGAACACGTCTAGAATACATGCACGCTCAGTAGTACCAAATACTACTAGCGTTTGTCCTCCATCCAACCCATGACCGCAGCGGACGTTGCTTCTTAGCTGATTGGTTTAGGAAGGTTAAGCAAACTATGCTACCGATATAATAAACTATAACTATATCTGTCAAACGCGAACCTATAAAGAATAAAAAAAAAACTGGTTTTGCGTTATCATTGACAAATAATAATAATAATATATAGTATTAAAATATAATTTACTTGTATTATGTAACTCATTATGTGTTATTAATCCTTATTGTCAATGTAACAAAGTCCCTATCGTCAAATTTCAAGTTCACTGTCTTTCTGAACAAACTCCATCTATCGAGGGCATCAAGTGACGAAACTGTATGTTTTTAATTATTAGGATGTATGCTAACTTTTAATTCATTTTTAAATCACGTTTGCTTTTTATATATTCAAGCCCTCCACAGCAATTACCAATTTTTTGACTATGTGAGTCAAAATTTGTAAAGCATTTTCATAAAAAATCTGACATCAACTAAAATACTATTACTGTAAGAAAAAGTGTAATTACCTAGGTACTTGAGAATACTCACTATTAACAAGTCAATATTAATTTGTATCAGAGACACAATAAGAAAAAAAAGGTGATTATGATAAAAAAATTACTTTCCACATTCTTTATAAAAAAACATTCCAAAGTATAAATTATAATACAGAAACAGCTCAACAAAAATCGGTGTTAATTATCTACTTCCTCTGATAACTTATCATAATAAAAATTATGTTTTCTTTGTTAAAATATTTGAAAATTACTCCAATTTACTCATTAATTATGATTAAGTTGATAGCAGTTCCAAATCTGTATGTAGGTAGGTAGTATAGATAATAGGAAAAAATATTCGGAAATACAGTTACTCATATTCAAAAAACAACATGCCGTCTCGCCTGCTTCCCTTAAGTGGTGGACAGAGTTATCTAAAAACATAAGATAAAAAATAATAAGCATGGTAAAGCTAAAACAGTTATTTTGAAATATCTAAGTACTCAGTCTATTTGTATTACTATGAAAAAAAGACTATTCTAGTGTACGTAATATATAAATATGATTGAATTTAGCTTGACATTTTGGTCATTTTGCCAGCCATGTGTTAGTAATTGCAAAAATGTAAGAATTTATTAATATTCGACCTAGTCAGAATCATGTCGACTATACTTATAGTGCAGGGTTCTGTAGCTCGAACACCTGATAAAAGTGGTTGACTTTTAAACCAAATCAGGAATCAATGTTTCTCTGAGATGGAAACCAACCCAAGAATAATATATTATGTAGATGATAATATATTTTTAAACAATTTTAAGTTTCAACAACAACCGACTTAAGTTTGACCTTGATATATTTTAAAAACACATGTAGGTCGTAATGTTTTTAAAAGTAACTTATTTAGACTTCAATTTTAACTCACAGTATTACGATATATATGACTGATAAAAATGATTACTGCGACTAAAACAAAATTTCATCAATTGCCATATATTTTGTGCGGTTTAAATTTCTTTCAATATGTATGTGGATATAATAGTCTAAAAAGTTTTTACTGTAGACAACAAAACCATCATCTTTGCGTGTCTCTGCTATTTCAGGCACTGCAACTACACTAGACAATTATTTTTTATTAGTTATAATAAGTTTAAGTACGTTTTATATAATTAATTTCATTTCTAAAATACCCAGTAGTAAATTTCACTTAACTATTCTATACTCAATCCTATAGTAATGCCATATTATGTATAATTCTAATCACACATTATACTATTACTCTCACTATTGTGATCTTTATTCTGCCAAATTTCTGACTTGAGACTGAATTGCTATAGCGTCTTAAGTATTTACCAAGAAGTCATCTTGTTTTGTGGTACTTATATATAGGTAAATCAAAATTTACAGACATCAAACAAGAATTTTGAAATCTATCTATATGCAAAACACGCAGTGCAGATATACCCTGAGACAGTAAACTAAGCACAATATTACTTTCTTACATCTGTCATTCATCACTCTTTCCACCGCTGTGCAATCTATCTCTTTACTAAATAATCAAAATAAAAATTGATATATAAATCATCCTGAGGTATTAATTAACTAATTAATTCAGGTCTGTATCTATACCAGATTAATTAACCAAAGATGACTCAAATGTTCAAACTAATTAATTTCCAGAAAACTAGTTTCTAACATCATTCACTTTTACAATCGGTACTAGTATGTCGTATACTTGTACAGTAAAGAACTACTGGTATATTTTTATTGGGACCGTTTTTGGTATCTCTAAATACTTTATTTATATTGAGGTTAAATTTGTTGAACGTAGGTTGGTTTTTATAGGTATACGTTAATGTGAAACTGTGTAAATTGAATCCAATTTAAGCATTAGGAAGTACTACTTCAAGTACAGATCTTTTCACTCACGAAGGCAGGCCCACATTTAATTACTCATGCGTATTTGCACGGGTAGGTCTCGTCTGTTTACGACGTCTTAGTGTGGGTGGAAATGCAAACTAAATGACACACACATTAAAAACGTAAAATATTATTACTTGAAGTCGTTGCAACTACACTTAAGTTTCATCCAAAAAATCCGTATGGTTTTTATGTTTTATCTTATGCGTATGTTATGATCATTTTGATCTTATTTTTATATGATTCGTTGACGCACAAAAGGAATCTATCTGTTATATCATTATGTTGAATATCTTTGATATCCCTGATTACTCAAAAAGTAGCAAGTATACTACCAACGAAAGTATTCACTGCGAGTTGGGTTCAGGCGCCTGCCTGACCCAACATTATTACAGCCGGATATAAAATCTAAACCAAAAGTTTCTGCAATTATTTTCTGTCTTGTCATCTGTGTTGTTAGAGAAAACATTTTGTACCGACCCTAGGAAGATAATGATTTATTATTTTATCAATTTACCTTTAATAATAATAAGCAAAGGAAATCCTAAAACTTACACGTTCACAAACTCACAACCCATAATATATCCCAGTATATAAGTTACTAGCTTTCCGGACGCGGCTCCGCCCACGCGTATGTCGGTTATCGCGCAAAAACATTAATCTCTTTTTGCGCAGTTGGATAAAAACTATCCTATGTTTTTTCCCGGGTCTCAAACTATTTCCATACCAAATTTCATTCAAATCGGTCCAGTAGTTTTGAAAGCGTAGCAGACAGACAGACAGACAGAGTTACTTTCGCATTAATAATATTAGTACTAAAGTACTGATACTGATTATAGGTACCTACATTTTCAGTTCAAAAAGCGTGCACGCTGTGCATCACCCGTAACAGTTCTAATTAGGCTGATCGTTAGAAGGGTTTCGACCCTCCACAATGCAAACGTCAAACAAACAGACAAACAGATTTAATTGGCCATTTGCATCGCTTTACATCTAATCCGAGATTACTATAGGGTGCATGCAGGTTAATGATCATTATGCGCAATAATCCGGAATTCTTAGTTACGGCCTTTCATCTGCGAGTGGCAGATATAGATAAAAATGCCTGAATGACTAAATTCGTGAAATAGATGATTTGATGATATTATTGTTTACCGGGGTTCCGTAAAGGACAACGGGGCCCTGTTTTTAGAGCCTGTGTTATCAATCCGTTCTAAATAAAGGGCTATCGCTCAGATAAAAAGGCTATGGTTTGAGGTTTTCCCTTATCATTTTTAGAACGTGAAAATGAAGACTTTATATATATATAGCTGGTTAAGATGAAGGCACACTAGTATAGTTGGAGCACGGGGCCATGTGGAAGTCCCGTTATCTACACAGGTGTCGAAACCAATTGAAGCACAAGAAGATACAATCATTTCACGTAGGTATATTGAAATTACAGGGACATGAGACTTAACAACTATGTCTCAAGGTGACTGGCGCAGTGCAATTTGCGATTTGTGACGAAATAGGCAGAGGTTAGTCCGCTTAACATCAGGTGGGCCAAGCTAGATGCTTGTTCCGTCACAATAACATAAAAAACTATGTGTTGGCTACCCACAAAACTTCAGAAGGTAGGGTATTGTTTTTACCCATGGGTACCATAGAACTGCAACAAGAAGTAAATGTTTAGGTACATAGGTTACCTCTGTGCTACCTAATGACCTACACGTTTTAACTTAATTAGTGATGTGCTTCATCAAATGTGAAATTGTAAATATGTCGATAAATATTAAGATCATGTTTAGTATTTTTAATATTTTTTATTTTTGCAATGACCCATTTTCTGCGTATAACATTACAAAATTATAAAGAGAGGAAATCCCGCACATGACTATAACAGATGTTAAAATTTTCTCAGTCGAAAATGCGTCGGCATGTGTAAGGGATTCAAAGCTCATTGGGTACACAAATAGAGCCACCTCTTCATCAAATTAACGCATTTGAATGTTAACTTGAAAATGTGATCACTTAGCTTCCAAACTCAAAAACTTATATTCTAATTTAGAAATCTTGAAATGACAGCTGTTACAGGTTTGTAAAAGAGTGGACACAATATGCTCTGCTTACTTCATCCAGGGTAAGATAAGAACTAGCTTTCGTAAAAATCATGGGTTTAAGATGGTAAGGAGCCGTCTTGTACCCGGGCTGCCTAATGCGCACACATTTAGCCGTTGATTACGAATTTACGACATCCCACACTATCGAATATGGATTTCCTTAAATTCTTAAGCCGGGAAATGAATACTATACCACCATTCATCGAGTCAAAATTATTGACTTGTGGTTAAGTAATTAGGTTCAAAAAATGATTATGTTTTGCAGAAAAATATAATCTTTCCCCGGATCGCAGATTAAACATATTTTGTGTAAGCCATTTGACGAAGGAAAAGAGGATAAAATATTATCAACAATTAAATAATAAGGTGATTTAAACTCATTATAAGTACCTGAATTCTAAGACTGAGGTACGGATCATAACTTTCTTAGGTAAAAATATTTAAAAACAAAACGCAGGTAATCGACTTCCAACAATAAAAGTATCTATGAAATAACTTGTTGAATTCGGTAGGATGCTGATTTAAAACACTGAACCTCACATTATCATGGTCTGACTTCAAAGTTATTTCATACGTTTTGGTATTAGAAGTCGGTTACCTTATTTTTTAAATACCTAAGTAGGTGCATATACCACTTAGGTACTTACTTACAAGGTCGTTCAGTAGCCTGAAGTGTTTACCAACAAGAGTTGCAATAAACATTCATCCAGTTACGCAAAAAGTTAAAAAAAATACAGTTAATTGACAATAACATACAATCTTGAAATTAAAAAATTGCAGGTATATTCTACCCACCAAAAAAAAGAACCATTAAATTTTTTGTACCTAAAAATGGAACCGACCTCAATACTCAAAAGAATGAAATAACTTGTTGTTCCTACCATGTTATTTCAAAAGTACCTATTATTACAACATTGTGCGCATGGTACCGATTTCGACAAGTTATTGCACAGTTTTGAGTGTTGAAGTCGGTTCCATTTTTTGAGGTAAAAAATAGTTTTTCATCCTTTTAAGGACACTTGCTTTGCTACGTATGGGACCGATTATCATTCACTGTCAATGACAATATCATCAAGATAGGAAAACACATGTTAGTTATTGCAGTGTAACACAAAAACGGCTGGACCGATTTTTATGAAATTTGGGACCACACGGGAAGCTATCAAATAAAAAAAGAATCATCAAAATCGATTCACCCAGTCAAAAGTTCTGAGGTAAGTAACAGACAAAAATAAAATACAGTGGAATTGAGTACCTCCTCCTTTTTAAAGTCGGTCTAAAATCAATTCACAATTGGCGGAGTAATCTCGCAATAAAATACAAAAGACATACAGTCGAATTGAGAACCTACTCTATGTTGGAAGTCAGTTAAAGACATCCACAAACATGTATTGTTTTTTTACTTATCTATAAAATTACAACAAAACAATATCGCAGTATCTCATCCAGTGTAATATACCATTTTTCACCTCAACTCTGGCTGGCTATCGGCCCCCTGCACGCAAAAGGGGGTAAAGCAGAAACTCCATAAATTGCGCTAGGCGTGCCCCGCCCGCCCCTCTACCACACCCCGCCACGCCCCGTGGGGTGATATACCCTTGAGATGTTTTATGTAGGCGGAAGCTAGGTGAATATAAAATCAGTATATTGTTACACATATTTCATATTTTTGGCGCTTTCGTAAAGAATTTTTACGATGCAAATGTACGTACAAACGTATGTATAATATTATAAAAGTATTACTAAGTTAAAACTAAGAAATATTTTAGTTGTAACACATATTTTAGTTGGTTATTACAGCTGTACTGTGTAAACAAGTATATTTGGATCGGCAGTGGAAATGGAATACTATTGTAAAATGTATTAATCATATTTTAACAATATAATATAACTAAGTACCTAATATTTTGCAAGGTGGTGGGGCATTTTGCGGACATCTGCATGTCTAGCTATCACGCTCAAGAAGTAAATCTATCGCTAAATTACCACCGCTGTGTTCTGGTAGCTGTCCTTGACAGGTTGAACAGCATCGTCAGACGCATCCACACTTACCATCAGATTCCCAACACTGGCTCGAGCTTCACAACATGGTGGAAGGACATTTTGCGAATGCTCACCTAGTTAGCTACGACCTTCACGTAGAAAATCGGTTGCCAAGCACCTAACCATTGAGTTTCAGCAGCAGTTTCTTTAAGAGACAGTAAATAATTCATCCAATTACAGGTATAATCAAACTTTTAACATGTTTATGTCTCAGAGTTACGGGTGCAGCGCAGTTAATCACTTGTGGCGAAATGCATTTGTTACTTATAAGCGATGAGAGGTTACCGTGTAACACAAGGTGAGCCTTATATATGTTGCGTAACAATATAATAAACAAAATACGGTAAATAAATGTAAACGTCATCAACATTAGACATCAATATAACTAATAAATTATATAATACCGGTGGACCATTACTAAATCATATAAATTATACCTAGTTAATCATCCAAAAACACTCAAACAAAAATCCACGTCAGTCAAGCCATCAAATCTCGCAAAAGATCAACCGAGCAGATCCAAAAGGGGGAGAGATTAAATTCATTTCTATAATGGATATTTTACACCCCAGCATTATCCATTGGGTGTAGCAACCCTTAGCACACGTGGGTATGAATTATTATTCAATGGGGGTTGGATTGGCAATAGTTGTTAGCGGATACGTTTTGACCGAAAGGGTAGTAGGTAATAGATTATTTGATTACTAGGTATTTCTAGGTATACGTTGATTTCTAAGTCAAAGTTGGTAATGTAATAAGATTTTTTTTATTAATTATTAAATCAAAAATTTCAATTATTTGTCAAATAAACATTCATATGAATACCATTAAATTATGTAATACTTTAAATTGCAAGTCAAATAAATTGATAATACAATATTATAGACTCGTATGTCAATATTTTATTAATTGGTATTTGTTACAAATCCAAATGAATGACAATATCTTATTTAAAACACCTATTTACTTAGTACTTAAGGCTCATATATTTTGCCAATAATGCCATTTATTTAACCAAAACAAATAGTTACTGCAATTTGAATGGTAAAATAAACACCATGCTTTAAATGTACGACATCTAATGAATTCTATTTATTCTGATAAATAATGTGTATTTATAACTTCAAAAACATCCCAATTTTGCGAGAACTTACTTAGGTACTACGTACGAACAAACGTCTTTTTTTTATCGAAAAAAAAATAGAAATTATCTAATATTTTGTTTTAAATATACCTGAAAAACAATACCTGACAATATCTTTTCTAAATATATCTCCCATGTACCTACACATTATTAAACTTTTAATCCTTTGTATCAAGAGTAGGTACTAATAGCTAAACAAAAAGCCGATAAATGAAAAATATAAACATTATCAACGCAGTAATTATTTCTTTAAAATATTTGTAGGTATAATATACGGGGTCTACGAAAGAAATATGCCAAAATATAAAAATACTTAAAAACTTATTCTAGACAGCTCTTTTTTCATACAAACATAATATAATTATGTCAAATAATTTAATGGTGTCTATGAAAAAAAAAAACTTATGTTAAGTTAAAAACAATTCGGTACTTACATACCTAGTAACAAATTAAAATGAACAAAGCAAGAATATAAATAAGTATAAAGATATCGTCTATAAATTGTAATTTGAAATGAATAAATTAATCAATTCTGATAAATATTAAACTTAATTACTTGTATAATTATAAATAAAATAAGTGAGTTATTTTAGTACCTACTACATATATAGGTATGTAGATACTATACAGCTTACAAATAATAGTAACTGCACTCACAGAAAACTTGTTATTTTAGTTATAATCATTATTATAAGCGGTAATTACCTGCTCCTAGGCCTAAATTGAAATGATAGAGATATCTATTAAAAATAATAATAATTTAGATGAAATAATTTTATTTATTTAACATTTGTTTTTAAATATCTGTATCGTAAAAATACCCATGATTTACTCTTATTTTAGTAAATAATACGGGATAATTCACGTGAATCAGTCAGATAGCTCCGACTACAGTTTGAAAAAGACCACCGAATGTGATTGAAACTGTAGTCGGAGCTATCTGACTGATTCACGTGAATTATCCCGTATTATTTACTAAAATGAGTGAAAACCACGTTAGTTTTTATAACAAAAAATTAAGTACTCATTTAAATTTAGAGATAATACTATTTTCATTGCGTGATTTAAACTCGAAATTCTTCTTTGTCCTAGTCCTAGTATGCCAAGCTACCTATATTAGAATTACAATAAGCAGTCCCTATCTGGTTTCGAAAAACTCGTATATTAACTCGTATATTGTTGTTATAGAATAAATATTTTAATTGAGTTGTCTCATAAATCATAACTTATATCTTTTTCTAATTTTAGATTGTCGTACGTTATTTAAATGTCAGGTGTTTAAGGCAAGATTACGATATTACGTTTTTATTATTTATTATTTTTGTAAAAATATGTGTTCACTTAGAACACGAATAATTAAATAAAATGAGGGTAGGACAATAGAAGCAAAGAGGAAAATCTATTCTGATAATGCAAGCAATTTGATTCCGCACTTTACTCCTTTTTCACTAAAAAGGATTCCTTAAAATATGATCGAACCCTATGCGAAACAAGTGCGTTACTTCAAAACACTGAAAATATAATTCTTAAATTGGGTACTTACCTCAAAATGTCAAAATCCAATTTTTTCCACCGCGCGCCTAGCACAGATTTCAAAACTCGACCGTGGCACTTTATTGATTAAAAGTCTTTAATAATCCGTTTCGGTTAATCACTAGACACGATCACGACACAACTGAAACGTTACTTTCCTATCTTATCGAATAAAACACGATACTGGCCGACTCCTTGTTTCCTAATTACGCGACTGAAGTCCACAAAATTAAAAGAAAGATACTTGAAAATGTGTTTTGTTTCACGTCCGAAGGTTTAAGATGTTAATTTTAAAAATAGAATGTCAAATTTTTATTTTTAATTTCGATGTAGGATTAGGCCTATTGTAAGGTTGGCACACACTGTCCGTAAACACGGTATAGTATAGTTCTGTTGTGGGATTAGTCGGCGCGCAACGAGCAGCCGTGAGGTCGGAGCGAGACTGCCGCGCTGTGTTGCCCCGCGCGTCCCATACCCCTCCTATTCCCCACAAACAATTTTTCAGGTAAAAAGTGGAGAAAAAAATGTTTATTATCTATTTTTGGTGACGAAATTACTAGTTACACGCTGGTGGGTGTAACAAAAGAAGCTAGGTGGTCTTGACTCCCGTTGTATTGTCCCGTTTTAGGTGATTATAAACCTATTGTTTCAGATTGTTTTGTTTCTTATTGGCGCCAAGCACGTGCTATTATTATGTAATAAAATGATTTTGCTTACACAAACGTTGTTAAAATATTAATTAAGATTCTTAGCTATTCAGATACCTATGTGAAAGTAATGATGAATGGAGTGTTAGCGTAAAATTTTAGTAGGTAGGAAGATACTTTATTTAACAAACAAAGTGAAGAAAAAATGGGTAGGTAAACCTACGTACTACCTAACAAAGAATACTTATCTTGAACAAATATGAAGTACCTAGGCGTCTCCTTTATATTATCTTCTCGTTATCGAACTCAATTATTCTCACCTTTTAAGTACCTAGTAGGTATTTGGTAGAAATATCATAAATATTTTATCAATTGCGTTTGAATTGTCACGGATATAATAAAATCAAATGCAATTAAACTAATCATGTAGGTACCTACTATGTAATATTTAAGTCTAAGTAAAATTTTATTTTGACTTGGAATAGGTTATTGTTTCATAATTTTCATAAAATAGATTGTATTTATATCATTTGTAATATAATATGATTTACTTAATTTTATTTTTTTTGTAAACATGACTTGCCCAATGTAATATTCTCAGTTATAAGGCCAAAAAATATTTGAATTTGAATTTGTACTTCGTTGGTGGATGTATAGTTAAACTACCGCTCTGTAATCCCTGGAGGTACTGGATTCGATCCCCAGATCCAATAGAGTATTGGATTATTCTTTTTAAGATATTTTCAGCGTGACTCTGGAAATATGTCCAGCAGATTGCAATGCCTGCCCCATATTACACGGAAATAAAACTTGTCTAGCAATCCATGGGTTCTTAGACACCACCTAGGTAGGTACCTACATCCCTTCCGGCATTGCGTGTGACCATTTGTTTTTATATACAACATTATTTTTAATATTTAATTCTTGGATTATTCTTACAATATGAAGTAAATATGTTGCAATACCTAGGAATGAAAGAAATATACTAAGAATAAAAAAATATACCTATATTTTGTTATTTAGCCTTTAACCATTATCTATCTGTCCAGATGTCTCCATAGCTAGAGGTATCTTCTTATCATGGAGAATTTACATTTATAATATCACTTAATATGCTATATTTCGTTGATAATTAAAAAAACTTAATTTGAATTTGTAATTTAAAATAAAATGATATTTTAGTGAAAGTAATTCTGTTTGCCACTTTCCTAAAGGTTTTCACTTCACTCATTTTATGTATATATTTTTTTCTTTTTTATGCTATCGTGTTGGAACTAACACGAGTGTAGGTACTTAGGTAACTGGTTTTAAGCGGTAATCTCGGCCTGTAACAAATGCAGTTTGCCACTTGTGTCGAGCTGCCTTTGACCTCTATCTCACTTGATGGTAACTGATGATTTGGTCAAGGATGTTGTTACCTAGAATTACTGGCTGACAAAGATAGCTGCCGGACCACACTGTTAGGTGCTTGGCGACAGATTTTTTTCTTTAGGGTGGTAGCTATCTAAACGGGCATTCGCAAAATGCCCTACCACCATGCTGCAACTTTCAATTTAACACTTATGTATACCTTCCTACCTTGAATAGGTAAGTGGTAGGTGTGAGTGGGTTTACTATTTCAGAATACTGACTCATAATACAAAAATGCTATTAAATGTTTTTTAACCGACTCAAAAAAGGTGGAGGTTCTCTATTGAACTCAACTATATTTTTTGTGTGTGTTACCTCATAACTTCTTACAGGGTGAACAGATTTTGATGTTTTTTTTTTTATGTTCGAAGGGTGGTGCATGTCATGTGGTCATTTAATTCAAACTAAAACAAAATCGTAATTACTCGCACAATTACTGCTGTTACTTGGAAAGTATTAAATTATAGACAATGTCACTTTTACGGCACAATACCGATATTAGATAAAATAATAACAAACAATAGCAATTCTTAAAACACGATATATCTCACTTACTCCCTTTTACTTCTCCCCAGACAATATGGTTGCCAGTTCACACTAAAAAGATAAAAATGACCTTTTCCTTACAATAATTTCTGCAAATCAGTGGATTAACATAATCTTTTTCAGAAGACAATATTTAATACTAACAAAAGACTGGCTGAATAAAACACTTTTTATAATCAGACCTCTTTAAAGATGGGGCAGGTTTGTTGATATAGAAGTGTCATTTTAAAAAGATTATTCTAGAAATTCGAGAAAGGGCGAGAAGTGAATGAGGCTTACAGAATATTAGCTCATAGAATAGAATTTGTAAGTATTACTTAAATTTAGCAATTTAGAGGTTAGTACGATTTCAATGACATACTTAAGTTGCAGATTTAACTGTGTTATATACTGGTAATAAAGCCAATAGGTAAAAATGCTAAGGTTGCGTCATCATTTACAAGTTTAAAACCAATTGCAAAATTGGTCTTGTTTGTAGTACAACGCAAGTTGAACTATAGGTGTCGCTCCATCCCAATACGATGGTTGCATGAAGAACGAGAGCAAGAATTACAGTTATGAGTCATTGTGTCATGTTAGCTCAATTGGTTAGAGCATACCCCGGCTAAAGGGGTGGATGGACGCGGGTTCGAATCCCGCACATGACTATAATTTTTTCTCTCGTAAATTTGTAATTTTGCAATGTAATTCGCCTAGCAGGCGTCATTGCAAACTTAACAATATTAAAAATAAAAATGCTTTTAATTCGACTGTTTTTTTATACCTTTTATAACTGATAGGCTAACCTTTGACCGCTATCTCACCTAATGTTAAGTGATGATGTGGTCGAAGATGTTGTTTAGGCTAACCTAGAATTACTGGCTGGAGGCAGATTTTCTACTTGAGGGTGGTAGCTAGCCAGGCGGGCTTTGGCAAAATGCCCTACCCCCATGCTATAACGACTGCTGCGTAACGTGCCCTCCAAGGCACGGAAGCGCTTAGTAGTAATGTCACTAGCGATCACCACTAGCGAACGGCTAAGCAAACTGTGATATTTCGCGCTTTTTTATGCTATGTAGGTATGTTCTGTCACAAGAACATACATGAAACCCACCCGATATTAAGCGATAACCTCTACCTATAACAGATGCATTTCGTCACAAGACGAACTGCACGGCGCCCGTCACCCTGAGACTTACAGTTGTTAAGTTTCATGTGCCTGTAATTAGGCTCTCAAGGACTGCGGTCGGAACACACTGTTAGCTGCTCGGTGACAGATTATCTACTTGAGTTACTATAGTAAGTAGTACTCGTAATATATTACTTTTTTTTATTTATTTTTTATTGCTTATAGGTAAGCCTTTGTCTACAATCTCACCTGATGGTAAGTGATGATGTGGTCGAAGGTGTTAACAGGCTTAACCTAGAATGACTGGCTCTCAAGGACAGCTGCCGGAACACACCGTTAGGTGTTTGGCGACAGATTTTCTACTTGAGGGTGGTCGCTAGCTAGGCGGGCATTCGCAAAAATGCCCTTCCACCATGCGGTGAAGCTCAAGCCCGCGGCGGGATTCGAACCATGGACCTGCTGCGCGGCAGTCCATACCCAAAGCTATCATTGCTTCTTCACTAGTGGGAATTTGTAATCAGCTATTGTAAGTGCCATTACCTGGCTGCAAGAAACTTCCTCACCCAATATACCTACCACGACACAACAAAAAACAGACCCGTTCCTTACCACGCAGTAATTTGAACTGCCTAATTGATATAGAGGCTATAAAATCAATGCGCGCTACTGGTTTCTGTACTCGACACAATATCGTTATGGGATTAGAGAAAAAAAAGGTTTAAAAATAATTTATATTCATAGGTTATAAAAGTTATAAGCCCGAGTGCTCAGTTTTATTGGATTATTTTGGATATTATGAAAGTGTTTAATGTTGGGGTATAAAGTTAGTTGAGTAAAGCTAGGAAAGTAATTGGGTAACTTAGTTTATTTATAGGAAGCTAAATGTAGGAAACATTACGTGTGGAGTAGAGCGAACTAAAGTTTCGCTTGTCTATGGAATGGATTGGCAACAGTGGCAACATTTATCATGAAAGCAACCTTCCAGTTGCCAATAAATTAAAAAAAAAGTCGTTGAAGGAACGTTTCTGACATTAGACGGGAGGGCTATGTCATTATCACTAAACTATGCAGAGGTCTTGGGGGTCGCAGTGCACTGTTCTTCAGGCGGCGCTGCCGCTCAGATTGCATCTACGACAGGAAGAAAAGGGGGAAGAACGCAAATCTATCCCAGCACTCTAGGGGGGAATTACCTATAAAATTAGATGTATGTAGGTATCGTATTTTTTTTATGTTATTGTGACGGAACAAGCTCAAGACCCACCTGATGTTAAGTGGACTGACCTCTGCCTATAACTGATGCCTATATAAGCTGTATCTATATAGATGCCTATATTTAATGATATCTCGTACAATAAAATCGGTTTAGCCATTTGAAGTCATAGCGGAATAAATAAACTTACAAACATACGTACATACATGAACCCTGAAAACATAACACTCCTTTTTTTGGGCCGTGGTGTAATTACGTCAGCTTTCGCCACAATTTGAAGTCAGTGAGTACTACTGTATGTCCAGTGTCAGTCTGCTCAGTAAAAGCTAACACCCGGTTAACAACTTTCGTATCATAATGGACTATTCACAACGAGATCCAAACGGTAAGCAGTTCGATATTCAAAAATTCAAATTTGAAAATCGAACTCCGTAGCATTTTCAAATGTCATAAGTTTCACACCTGGTGCAATGGCTTACTTACGAAAATTGTGTTATTCTATTTTTAGCCTTGTATAGAGAGCTTACGAGCTATTTTGGGTTGTTGTATTTGTAATTTATTACTTTTGGTTATGGAAGGTATCGATGGTAAATGTCATTGGTTTTGTCTGGCTAATGAAGGAAATCACAACGTGGATATTACTTTAGTTTGAGCTCTACGTGAGAAGTACTATGGCCCTGAAATTCCTCTAAATATTACGAGTTTTTTTAGTCTACCCTTAGACCAATATCTCACCTGATGGTAAGTGATGGTGTGGTTGAAGATGTTATTCAGGCTAACCTAAGATTACTGCTTATCAAAGACGCTGCCGGAGCACACAGTCATGTGCTTGGCGACATATTTTCTACTTGACGGCTAGGTAGCTAGCAAGGCGGGCATTCGTAAAATGCCATCCCAACTTGTAAAAGAGTCTCACCTAGTTAAATATGTTATATGAGACAGGGAAGAACCTCTGTTAGTCCAATAACTAGTTTTAGCATTGATTTAAATATATTTTTTTCTGAAATTGGCAGTAACTTACAATTTTTAGTTAAATAATGATTTGCACTTTGCACGCGCACTTTGAGAGCAGCTTTATACAAAAATGTAATTTCCAACCACAGAGTAGAACTTTCGCTTGTTCTCTTAACAGCTCGACCATAACCTACCTCTGGTAATAATTGATTAAAACTAACGTAAGTTTGACACATTTTTAAAGATTATTTTAGCCGATTCAACTTACATGTTAATAAACCGTAAGTTAAATCGGCTAAAATAATCTACCTCTGGTAGTTACAATTTTTAAGCCATCGACATAAATCGTTAAAATTTGCAGCTGCACGTGGCATGAAAACATCGGAAGCTGCACAGCAGCAGTTTGAAGCAGTGATGCCTCAGTGGCATTGGCTATGGACTACCGCGCAGCAGGTCCATGGTTCGAATCCCGCCACTGCGCTAGCTTGAGCTTCACCGCATGGTGGAAGGTCATTTTGCGAATGCCCGCCTGGATAGCGATCACCCTCAAGTAGAAAATCTGTCGCCATGCACCTAACGGTGAGGTAGCTATCCTTGATAGCCAGTAATTTTGGTTAAGCCTGTTAACACCTTCGACCATATCACAACTTACGATCAGGTGAGATTGTGGACAGTCTTACCAATCAGCAATAAAATTATAAAATAAAAAACAGTAAACAATTATTTTATAATAATATGTTTATTGAATTTGAACACAAAAATCTGAAATAGTTAAATAGTTTTCAGTCTATTTTTGCGGTTTTGAAACAACAATATCATCCGTACACCTCTTAAAGTAAAGCAAAAGTGCGTGTTGCTTCAATGGATACATACTAGCTCTAAAAACAACAACTTCAAGGTACCGAAACCGCAAACAGAACAGACTGTAAAATATTTTCACAATATAATGTTTTATAACTGGTATTTGTAATAAAATTTAAAAGAAGTGCCCAGTTCCGCGACCTTTGTATTTTGGTCTCACGAACTAAAACTACCTCTGTCATGACAAATACTCAATGGTATTTTTCGTCTCATCCATATTATGCTGTCGTACACGATTCGTCGGCGCATTACAAAAGTGAGATATATGTTAAATACGAGATTTTTTTACTTTTCAATGCATGCTGGTGTGTATAAATTTATGATATTTGTGGCTATTTATCCTTATGCCGGCCGATGCGAGGGCACCGAGGATTTTATGCCCCTTAATGGACGGAGCTAAGAAATGTTAGAAGGTGGTCTCGGGAAGCAGAACATGTACCTGTATTAATAATACTTCACTTACTTAATCAGTTAATTTTAATTCAAATTTACTTCCTAGTAGTATTTTCCCCGCAGTAGTAATGTGAAAAGTTGTGTGTTTGCGTTTCGTACCCTTGAGACCTTCAGTACGCTCAGGATTCTATTTGTTTTTTTTTATGCTTGATAGGTTAGCCTTTGACCACTATCTCACCTGATGGTAAGTGATGATGTGGTCGAAGATGTTGTTCAGGCTAACCTAGAATTACTGGCTCTCAAGGACAGCTGCCGGAACACACCGTTAGGTGCTTGGCGACAGATTTTCTACTTGAGGGTGGTAGCTAGCCAGGCGGGCATTCGCAAAATGCCCTACCACCATGCTATAACGACTGCCATCCTGAGACAGCAACCAGGACCGACGGCTTAACGTGCCCTCCGAAGCACGGAAGCGTTCAGTAGCAATGTCACCAGCGGTCACCCATCCAATTCATGACCGAGGCGAACGTTGCCTAACTTTGCTGATCGGTTCAGAATGGCTAAGTAAACTTCGCTATGAGCGCTTCAAGATTATTAGGTATATTTCAAATCACTCGCTTTGCTAGTGGTTCAATTCTAAATTTAATAATAATTAGTAATAAATCATAATAATTAATAATAATTCTAATTAATAATAATTAGAATAACATCCACTACCGGACTATAAGACGTAGGTACAGAAACACGGCATCCATATATGGTTGACATGCCTCCTGTCCGCACAAAGCGATTTGCGTCCACCTTTATAACAACAACTGCGAAGTAATGGAACACCCTCCCAGCGTCTTTGTTCCCCGAGAGCTACAACTTGGAAGTCTCCAAGTAAAGAGGGAACATATTATCTTCTAGGCAAGATGCTCCAACGTCGACCGCGTCGTCGCTTACCATTCGGAGTGACTGCGGTCAAATGCTTGCCTATTCGGAAAAAATACATTTTTGCTCTTCCAGTATAGGTTCCAAAAAAACTGAACAAAATTTCGATTAAACTTTTACTTATAAGTTCTGAATACAAATCACTATTGACCAGCGGGCAAAAATGATTATCTACCAATGCAACGCTATAGCTCGGGTTAGTCCATACAACGTTTTAATGATCTGCTTTACGTTAGGTTTACACGATTTAAAATGTGTCATTTTTTATAAAAATATGTAAGTATCTTTGGAACAAGTATAAAACACAAAAATAGCTGTACTGTATCAGCCGGGTTGTCCACTGCTGAACACAGCCTCCCCTATGTAGGGGGTATTGCCATAATCCCCACGCTTGGCAGGTGGCCTGGGGATCGCAGTATAAGGTGGAAGTTCTTTAGAAGGCGCTGCTGCCCACCTTCTAGTATTTTTCCCTTAGTCGCCTCTTACGACACCCACGGGATGATATGGGGAGGTGCAATTCTAACCCGGCACCCCACGGATTACGGACAAAAATATCAATCAATATCTTATTTGCTAGAATACATTAATACAATTATGTGGTCTTTCTAAAAAAAAAAAAAAAACCACACCTTCTACCCTTGTCCCACTTGAGATGGGGTCGGTAGCAATATTAATACCATATGACTCGCTAACCAAATCACCATATCATAGTAGAAAGAGTGACCCTCTTTCTACTATGACCAAATATTCCAGTAAAGGTCACATATGGTGTGTTCCGGCAGCTGTCCTTGAGAGCCAGTAATCCTAGGTTAGTCTAAACAACATCTTCGACCACATCATCACTTACCATCAGGTGACGTAATGGTCTAACGCAAGCCTATCTGCAATAATTTGTCTTACCTAATATAACTAACAACGTTATAAGGATAAATTAATTTTGAAAATATAAAATAAACAAAAAAATATTGTATAGAACTTTGACGGCGCAGTATACCCATTATTTATTAGGGACCTTCAGTTTTGAATCAACGTCCGCGTAATGTGCAGCAACATCCTACTTATTTCTTCGTTTATATCGAACATTATCCAAAATTTGAGTGATGATCATTACGCAGGATGATGATTTAGTTTACCTTATACTAGGGCGAAGGTATTCATTATTAGGTTAGTATTGAGGATTGCATACATCTTTCGTACGAGATGGTTAATAGCGGGGGTATGTAAGCGTATGTAAAGCGGGGGTTTGAAGCAGTGATAGCTCAGTGGCTTTGGCTATGGACTGTCGCGCAGCAGGTCCATGTTTCGAATCCCGCCGCGGGCTTGAGCTTCACCGCATGGTGGAAGGGCATTTTTGCGAATGCCCGCCTGGCTAGCGACCACCCTCAAGTTGAAAATCTGTCGCCAAGCACCTAACGGTGTGTTCCGGCAGCTGTCCTTGAGAGCCAGTCATTCTAGGTTAAGCCTGCTAACACCTTCGACCACATCACGTGAGATTGTGGTCAGTCTTACATATCAGCATTAAAAAAAAAATAAAAAAATAGTAATATTATTATATATTCTATGGCGAGAATCACAAATTAGCTTAAAAAATATAAATATTATTAATTAAAAATCTGTTTACTTAACGATCAGATACCCGGCTATAGGGGTCGATGGCGCAGGTTCGAATCCCGCACTTGACTATAATTTATGGTCTCTTTGTAATTTTGTGACTTTTATAATAAACGTCATTGTGTTGCCCCGTCAACAACTTTAAAGTAATATTTTTGTTTGTTGTTCATTTGTATTATTAGAGAAAATGTCTTGTGCCGACCCTATAGGATTGGGATAAGGTAAGGTAGAGAAGATGACAACTATGTGAAGCACGTTGAGCTATGTTTCATATAAAAAAAGTATATAAAGGCGCATCCACTCGACGTTCGCTCCAGGATCAGGTGAAATGTCGGTGGTCCGGGATGAAGTGCAAGTACATCGCGTAGGTGCTACTTATCTTATACTACGTACCTGCTCTTATATATTATTCTGTTAGGAAGCAGTGATGGCCCAGTGGCGATGAATTTGGACTGCCGCGTTCACCGTCCATGATTCGAATCCCGCCGCGGGCTTGAGCTTTACCACTAGTTAGGACATTTTGCTAATTATCGATATAACTCATCTATATCGGTTATTAGCAAGGATTTGCTTGGTGGTAGGGCATTTATGCTGAATGTCCGCCTGACTAGCTACCACCCTCAAGTAGAAAGTCTGTCGCCAAGCACCTAACGGTGTGATCCGGCAGCTGTGATTGAAAGTCGGTAATTTTAGGTTAGTCTGAATAACATCTTAGACCACTTCATCACTTACCATCAGGTGAGATAGTGGTTAAAGGTTAACCTATGGGCTATAAAAATAAACTTCTCTCGCCAAGAACGAAATCATGCGTTGCAGCACCCTTAAGAGGCAGTTTCTCTTCTAGTTTTTTCTATTGCTAGTTTAATTCGGTTTCGTCCACATCATCACCAAACATTATGTGAGATTGTAGCCAAAGGCTGATAATATTATATGGAGTTAAGACAAGCTGAGCAAGCTGTTTGCATTTTCACGCATCGTGACAGGTGTCAAAATTACGTCATATTTTTTGGTATGCTCTCTTGTTCGGGCTACACTCGACACAAACCAAAGCCAAAACTTCAGCTTTTGTTTTGTTGGAGGAAATAATTATCCTGTACCCAGAAAGAAACTGACTCTAATTGAACCTAGCGTTTATGTAGATAGGTACCTATATTATGACTCGACTTAAACCTGATATAATGTGACTCGAGGCTATTGCAACCAAAAAATAAGGTCCAAAGTTGACGTTGTGTAGTTTTATCTTCATTTTATATTTTATTTACTTAAACATTTATTTTTTATTTTATTATTTATTTACACATTAAGAAATTTTTCTAGTAACAAGTACAATCTGTTTGTGAAAAGAAAACTCTTTATGAATGGTCATAATGGACTGATTTTCGACTTAGTGTAGGAATAAGTGAGCGGGAAAGGGAGAGAGACCCTCTCTCTCTTCCACTCCGCAGAGCGCGGACACGGAGGCGAGTTGATCGTGCTCGCACTCCATCTCCGCTCAGAGGACCTGGGGTGTCGGCCGTGGGGACAGCCGGCACCCCCCATCAGGGTTAGGTCCTCATGAGGTGTGGATGCCCTCGTGTTCCGGGGCATCCCACGAAGTGGCATGGGAGAATTATTCCCAGAGGCTGGGCCCGTTTAAGCGGGCAGCGACGGCGACGGGGGCTGCGGATGAGAGCGCGAGTGACCCCGCGGCCCTCGCCTCTAGTCGATGACGACGGAACACCATGAGGTTTTTAGTCGGTAGTGGGGTCCCTATTGACCCTGAGCCCGACATAACCACCTGCTCCCCGGCGGGTGCGTATGCGTAAATGCATTTTCCTCATGCAAATAAAAAAAAAGAAAAAAAAAAAGGAATAAGTGATACAATATATGATTTTGAATAGTTCCATTATCCCCATATATGGGGTCAATGAAACTATAATGATAGTTGTCATAAAACTGATGCTTCTTCTGAAATCATTGATAGAGAATTTTCAATAGAAAGTCATAAAGAAAGCAAAATGGAAACGTTATTCCATGTCCTATAATCCAGTTTCGCGTTGTTAAATATTTTCAAAACTTAGGGGCTATTGCAAATAAGTATTTACCAAGATTTCATATAGATAAACATGGTTGAATTCAACTATCCCTTGAAAGTTACCTAAAGTTGCAAATACCCCATAGTTACAACTCCATATCAGATAAATTAATTTAGTTGCAATCCCCTGCAGTTGCCATAGCCCCGGGTCATCATAGATTCGTATATTATGGACTCGACTTACACCTAGCATAGAAATGCAGATAGGTTATTATTATTTTATTGTTAGGATCTGGAGCGTTAGAACTGGAACTCAAAGAGATCTGGACTGGAATACAATGTTATGTGCTTGGCGATAAAGGATGGCACTTAGCTAACCAGAAAAGCACGCATATTTCCTTACCGACACGTAAAATAATACCTATGCAGCAACACAACGTCCACTTCATTAGTAACGTGCCTTACTGCTCATTCGGCGCTTTCTGTCCTAAGGCTGCCAGACGTCCGAGAAATCCGGGATAGTCCCGAAATGCGGTGTCTTGTCCCGTGTCCAGTAATTTTGCTTGACTGTCCCGGAATTTACGAGTATGACGTTATTCACAAAATTACAGATACAACAACAACAAACAAAATCTGTTAGGCAAGCATGATCAACCTTCGGTTGTCCGCATTATAAAAAAAATAAAACAAAAAAAAGAGCTCTAGGTACAATTTTTTTTTCTAACCCCACAATTGTCCAGGAATTTACATACCTTGATATGGCAACCTTATTCTGTCCTATAGTGAATTCTACCAACATGCAACGGAATTTATTTGGAGCCCAAATATGAAATTATGTTTTCGATGAAACGTTGCGTTGTACTGACCTAAAATACGGCGTCTGAAAGACAGCGGGCACTGACAACAAATTATCTTCCATTACAATTCAATATGAATATTTCTTGGTTAACTAACTTATCTTTACGTTACTACATTATAAACTACAGAATCAATCATAGATCACATCAACCAGCAAGCATCCAATACGGTTCCTTTTTTTGTAAAGAATGTTCGTTCACCCAAAAATTCTAGCATTTGAACGGATCAGGCTCATTCGAAATTATCAATGAACTCAAAAAAGTTTATAGTTCCTTTTTCAACGTCACAATTAAAAATTCCTAAATTATTACGAGCAGCGAGACGGTCATCGAAAATCGTAAAAAAGCCGAAAGGTCATCCTTCCTACTTCTAAACCTTGGCTTACTTTATTTTTAGGTAACACACATTGATGGTTGCTAAGAAACTAAAATATAAGGATGTATTAAAAACCGGTAATGTGCGTCAAATGTTTAGAATAATCGAAAATCAAAGTTCAAAATGTTCAAATAAGGAATCCCGTCGTCCGGAAACGAATAAAAAACGCGGCAAAACTTTCAAACTTGGAACTGAATGGGACGTCATTTTTTACGTCCGTTAGGGTTGTCGCAATGAAAAATGATATAATTTATATCGGTTCGGTTGGTAGCGGCTACCCGTTTTGTGTTCGTGATAAAATACAAATAAAAATAAAAATGTAATATTTTTTCTCTTCTTCTACTAATTTAAAATGTTTTCTTATCAACGCGCGGCGCGCTGCGACAAAAGGTGTAGGGATGGGGGGTTTTGTCACAAAATTTATAGACATCGATAGTTGTTTGAATTATAATATTTTTATAATATAATTTAAAGTTATATATTTGCTAAAATAAGAATCTGAATAAGTAATGAACTCCACATGTATACAAACATAATATGCACAAGGATTAATAGTATATATTTTTTAAGGTGTTGTTACGTAACACGCATGTGTTACGCTCTGCCTACAACCGATGCAGTTCGTCATAATTGACGAACTGCACTGTGCCCATCACCCGGAGGCATACAGTTGTAAGATATTATATGCCTGTACTATATTATTACTTCTTGCCTCTCAAGGTCTCCTACTAATACGCTGTTAGGTGCTTGGCGACAGATTTTCTACTTGAAGTTAGCTAGCCAGACGTGCATCAGCGCAATGTTCTGAACCTTGCGGTGAAGCTATGCCGGCGGTGGGGATCAAATCATGGACATCAGACCTAGTACGTCCGAAATGTTCCGAATTTTAATTATAAATATACTTATGTTGGGGGAATTCCACGACCTCACGTCTTCTTGTGGGTGTCTTAATTTGAGACCAAGTGAAAAATACCATAAGGACAGCAGCGTCTTTTGAAGTTCTGCCATGTTTCAATGTGATCTTTAAGGCGCCTGCCAAGGGCATGGGGATTATGGCTGACGCAATGGGGGAGGCATGTTCAACGGTGGACGTCTCATGAAGTAAGTGTGAAAAAGGATGAAACTTAAATAAACAATTCATCTATTAGCATAAAAGTTTGTAAATCTATTGTCGTAGTCAACCATCTCCACATCCTAAATCATGTCTTATCACGATAATTACTGTCCATCAACCATACAGATCAGAGCAATTAAAATATTTTTTTTATTCAAATAACTTCATTATTTTGCACTTAATTGCAGCTCTATTCGTAATTATTGTTTACTGATGCTACGATAAAGCACATCACTGTCTCTCGCACACAGTGATAAACCCCATTCACACATACGAGTGTATAACACACAAATCAAGCGCGCGCTCGCACTGGCACGAATGAAATATTCAAATTTGGAAGCTGATTCCGTTTATGGCTACTTAATTTGGGTGATTCGATTTGAATATTTTAAAAAGTTTAAAAAGAAGTAAACGACCACAGACATTCCAGCGGCCACACGGTTTAATGTTTGACTGTGAAATTATATTAGTTTAGCGGAACCTGATGCCAAAAATCCAAAATTAAAAATATAAATTCTAGCTAGGTGATGGTCATAGTCTATCAAAATCACACAGTCATTTTTATAGCTAAATAATATACTTCTTTTCGTCTTTCTAAAATCTAACTTAGTCTAATGCCCTCTATTGAAATAGTAAACAAACTCCTTAGTGACAGATATTTTGAAATGTCTGACAGTTAAAAAATGTGGTAAGGTTGTAGTTTACCATGTTTATAAAAAGGTTTATCAGTTGTCAATCATTTCCAGTGTAGTAGCACAGACCACTTTTACAACAGCTTAACATCAAACAGGCTGTCTGCTCGTTGCATCACTAGGTATGTGATAAAGAAGCTAGGTTTACAAACACCATAAAAATAGTAAACATGTTGGCGTAAGTAGGTGAGTAAATACTCCAATGATAATCTAAATAAGTTTCTTAAAAACTTTTTGCTTCATGAAATCTGTAATTCCTATAAGATACATGAATTAGTTCAATTAGTACGTTCTTAAGCCATCAGCAAAGTTAAGCAACGTCCGCCGTGGTCATGACTTTGCGAGCTTCGGAGGGCACGTTAAGCCGTCGATCCCGGTTGTTGTCTTAGGATGGCAGTCGTTATAGCTTGGTGGTAGGGCATATTGCGAATGCGCGATTGTGGCTAGCTACCACCCTCAGACAGATAATCTGTCGCCAAGCACCTGACGATGTGTTCCGGCAGCTGTCCTTGTGAGCCAGTAATTCTAGGTTAGCCTGAACTACGTATTCGACCACTCAACATCAGGGCCCCAATTCTCTAAGCTATTGACCAAACGCCACACCACTGCGATGCTTTTACGATCGAACTGCTGTTAATGTCAAATTCGGTAGTCTGCTAATTCTAGCTTCTAATCGCAGTTGTATAGCAATCGCGTCGCTATCATATGGCTGTGCTATGGCTTGCAAATGTTGCCACAGAAATTAGATACGTATTAAGAAGATAATAAGAAACGTCAAAATATGAAACAGACTACCGATATTATGCCACTGTAGCAATGCAATCACAACAAAATAGCTTACAGCATACCAAATATGTCAAAAACAATTGATAGCAAGCCACTGACTTGCAATTGAACCTAAATAGCGTGCAGACTACGGATACTGTCAAAAAGTACAATTTTCATGCAATTACGTTACGTTAACGCCGTTCAATAGCTAAGAGAATCGGGCCCCAGGTGAGATAGTGGTCGAAGGCTAACCTATCAACAATAAGAAAAAACAAGAAATAGTAGTTATGATCGATGTATTATGATTATGAGTATCGTTGGACGCAATTTATTTATTTTATGTGAGCCCATAAAATGTCGTCTCATTTTTGTTACAAACCTTCACTTTTTTAAATTTATGATCTGTGTCGGCGTGTCAAGTCAAACGAATTGATTGTTATAGATGCCTGGTAAGACTTATTTTGTTTATTTTTTTATTTATGCTAATCAAAGGTAGTTTTTGCTGAATAATGTTTCTGTGTTTTTTTAATATTGATAGATTGGTTATGTTACTCTTGCTACAAATTTATTAGTAAAATCATTATGGTGTATGAAAAAGTGCTTATATAACAATATCTGGCTTTAGAATAGGTACGTGAATGGTCAGAGGTTTCTTACCATCCGGGATCAATCAAAGTAAAGGTAAGAAACCGCTGACCATTCACGTACCTATTCTAAAGCCAGATATTGTTATATAAGCATTTTTTCATACACCATTTTATTTTTGGACATACCTACTAAAAAAAATTTTTAATGAGCGTGTCTGTCTGTCTGTTTTACTTTTTGAATGCTTATACTTTTTAAGGTGATGTTATTGAAATTAGGAAAGAATAGAAATAACTTACGTAAAGTTCTTAAATGAGAACGTCAATGTGGGTAGGTTTGCATACCTATGTGTAGGTACATGGCCACCCACAAAACATCATAAGGTAGGATTTGTTTTTGCCCATGGGGTACCATAGAACTGCAACAAGAAGCAAATGCTTACATTGGTTATCTCAGTACTGCCTAATTACCTACATATTTTAACTTAATTAGTGATGAGCTTCATCAATTGTGAAATTATCGATATTGAGATTAATTTTGCAATGACCCATGCTCTGCGTATTAGGTACATTACAATGAGAGAAAATCATATGACTATAATTTTTCCTTGTTTTGTGACCATTATTTTGTGACCATGTCGAGTAACCTCTTCATTAAAACCACTTTTCGATATTTAAAATGAATGAGAGTTGATGTAAACGTCGATGTCAAAAAATAATTAAATTTGTTTCAATTTAAAAATAAATTATTGGATCAATGATTATCGTAAGTTACTGTCAGTTTTTGATAGTTGATACTAAAAATTATTAGTATTCTAAAATTGAAATTTTATACGTAGGTAACTTCAACATTGCTATGAAAGATATCACAAAATATTCCTTATAGATTTTAATGATCAGATTTAAGATCTATTACATGTAGATAGGTGCATAGTTAAGGAGTACCAACAGCTTACCTACTTATGTTTTAACATAAAAATATTGCAAATTATTTTTAGCGTATCATCCACAACCTCAAATGGAACTTGGAATGTTTCCACCATAAAAGTGTCTAGTAAATCGAGCTGAATGACCATTCCAAAATGAACCTCATAAAATAAACATCCAAGACGCAGCGTGCTTTAACAACCGACCGCTCACGCCGACCGACGCAGAGCGAATGAACAAAAAAGCACGCGAGACGTTCATCTGACATCCAACGTTGGGTGGAGCTAACAATTTCCCGCCTCTCAAAACGAGCTCAACCATTGGCTCATTTAAAAATCGATTTCATTTTATAAATATGTAACCATTTTCGTTTCCCGCGCTCTAAACTGTCTCACAAACTTCCCAAAAGATAAAAAACTCATTCTTATTCGAATTTCAAGAGGACTCAAATTTCAAAAGCTAAGATATAGTGATGTAACTTTTTATATCGATGAAGAGTCAATTGTTTTACCGACATGTCTTTGTAGTCTCTTTTGTTTTATTTAAAGGCGAATGGGCCCATGAGATGTATTTTTACGGCATTCACGACAACGAATATTTCTGTTATATAGATATAGATGCGTAGAAATAAACAATGAAGGTACGTAGGTGGGTGAAATTGGATCGGTAATAAATAATGTCGTATTTATGATTTATGAACAGGGGAAGAAGGGATACGGATATCCAGATTATAGTGGAGTGCTACGTCTTAAGTTTAATAGTAATGGTGTTTTACAATAGGTTGGGGACATAAGTTAGTGCTGCTATTAAATTACTTAGGTAGAAGATATTGTAGGATGCATCATAAATTAATTACATTATAAATTCTAAATTTATGCTTTTGTCATCAAGCTAGAGCATACTCTGGCTAAAGAGGTGGATGGACGCGGGTTCGAATCCCGCACATGACTATAATTTTTTTATGTATACATGAATATATTTTGTAAAGTAATTCGCCTAGCAGGCGTTATTGCAATCTAAACAATCTTAAAAATATTAAAAAAGGAAGAGGTTCTCAATTCTTCAGTTTTTTTAATGTTTGTTACCTCAGAACTCTTGACTGGGTGAACCGATTTTGCTAATTATTTTTTTGTTTGAAAGATGATACTTGTTGATTGGTCCATTTTAAATTCCATCAAAATCGGTCAAGCCATTTTTGATTTACACTCCAATTACTAAAAAATATTTACCTGTCTTGATGGTATAGTCGTTGACAATGAATGACAATCGGTCCCGTAAGTAGCAAGGGTAACTAAAAAGAGTGAAATTTTGACTTCAACACCCAATTGTGTGAAATAATTTGTCGAAGTCGGTACCATGTGCACAATATTCTGATAATAGGCACTTTTGAACTGTCATGGTACCGACTTCAACAAGTTATTTCACACAATTGGGTGTTGAAGTCGGTTCCATTTTTTAGGCACCTGATTTAATTGACATTTGGTTCCTTAGTGACGGCAAAAAGTTTTTCATATGGTGCTTTGTTTATAATTTTTATAACGTAAGTACCTTTTTTTTATTGTCATGAGGAAAATGCATTTACGCATACCCACCCGCCGGGGAGCAGATGGTTATGTCGGGTATTTTTTTTTTGCACAATAATTGGAATAAGTCCCTAGGTATAACGTAAGTACTTAGGTACTTATTCCAATTTTTGTGCAAAAACTCAAACTAAAGCTTATATTTTGACATACTTAGTTGAAAATTGCCTAAGAAAATACTGAATAAAATCACTATTTGTATTGTTAACTTGAGTCATCGCGTCCATATGAAAAGTGTTATTAAGTAAGTAGTTTTATTTTTGTATATTCTTTTTAAGTAAGTAGGTACTTCCGACAAGTAAATTGACGTATCCGCCATGCTGCAGCGCGCGCCAATATGATCCTTAGTTTTCAAGTAGTTTGTGTGATTTTCGAATTCACTGGCAACAAGTTGTTAATTTTTCCATTATTTGTTAGTTGACTTTGTGCCTACAGTGGCATAATATCTCGAGGATAGAGATGTCACTTTACTATCGATAAGTTTTGATATCACAAAGATGATATATATCAAGATCGATAAACCATTATATTCATCATAAATACCTACGTAATAAGTATTCATTTTACGAAACGTGCCTCCGAGTCCTCATCGGCATAGTCACGTGTAGCATGTTCCGAGTTGTAGGGTTTCTGAGAGGCGCTGGGGTGGAAACCTTTCATCTATTTGGCACTTACGTTTTTATCGATACTTAATTAGGTAGGTACGTTCTTCACTAGAATCTTATCAATTAAGTCCAATTAAAAACTTGCATCGTTTACACAAAGATACTGACTTTACAAACATACCTTTATTAACAAAATACTACTAACTATATACAACGCCACAGCTACTATAATAAAAGCATTGAGACAACCTATAAGTCATTGCAGACTCACAGGCAGTCCCAATGCTCCAGCCCACTACCAACATACATCTAAAGACTGTTCCATATCAGTTAGCCATATTGTGAGGAGTGACTAAGGGGAAATTGAGCCAAATAGTAGGCAGTCTGTCACTTACGTCTGTGGGGGGTGTTGAGTTACATTGGGCTTATACAAGAGGGTTGCTTCATTTATAGGTAGCCCTGATTACTTACATGAAAAGTAGTGGGTAGTACTTATATCCAATGAGAGAATGAGTTTGGCATCATACAGGTGGCCGGCCAGGAAACCAGTCACGTTTTAGAACTAAATCTTTGTATTGTTCTGTGCTTATTCGCAGACCATCTAATGTCTTGTGTATACTAATATAATAAAGAGGACAGTTTTGATTGTTTGTTTGCATTGGCTCTGAAACTACTTGACCGATGTGAAACATTCTTTCACCTTTAGAATCCTACAATATCCCTGCTATAGAAAATTTAAAAAAGTTAGGGATCCGTATGAAAACTTCGATAACGTAACCCAAAATGCGAAAAAATACCAAAAAAATGTTGTATCGCGTACGCTGCGGATATTATAGAAAATAGAGCAAAGTATATTACAATTTTATAGATGACATCAAAGGTATCATATAAAAAAAACCGTCCACGTACGAGTGGGACTCGCGTACGAAGGGTTCCGTACCATTATCTATAACCTATTCTTGCAAGTTACAAACACTTTTTATTGTATGGGAGCCCCCTTAGTTATTTATTTTATTTTAATGAATTTTATTTGAAGAGAACATAAAACAAAAAATTCTGTTTATAGTTCAAGCGTCTAGTCACCGTTATTAGTATCTAGCAAGAAACGGTAAAAAAATCAAGTTTGTTGTATGGGGGGCTCCCCTTAATAATTTATTTTATTTGTTATATTTTTTTTTAGCAGCAATAGAAATACAGCATCTTTGAAAATTTTAACTGTCTAGCTATTCCCGTTCTTGAGATACAGCCTGGTGACAGACGGACGTCGAAGTCTCAGCAATAGAGTCCCGTTTTTACCCTTTGGGTACGGAACCCTAAAAAGTTCGCAACAATATAAGTCATACTATTACAGTTATGTCACAATTACAACTTTTTATGTGTTTAAATTTATAATTTAGTTTAATACCCGTGCGAAGCAGGGGCGGGCCGCTAGTAGGTATCAGTCCTAATTTAGATATTAATTCTGTCTGTTACGCTTTCACGCCAAAACTACTGGACCGATTTGAATGAACTTTGGTATGGAAATAGTTTGAGACCCGGGAAAAAACATTGGATAGTTTTTATCCAACTGCGCAAAAAGAGGTTAATTGCGCGATAACCGACAACACGTGCAGGCGGAGCCGTGCCCGGAAAGCTAGTATAATATATTTATTGTAATGTAGGTACTCCGCGAAGCATACGTCATTACAGAAATAAAATATTATAATTACCTATATAGTTATCATGGCTGCTAAAACATTGAAACATATATACTAATAAGGTAAGTACAGGTACTGAGATCACAAATGCGGAAAAAGGCACACTCATCCGTAAAACGAAGTCGGCACAAAAACATTTTAACAATTTTCATTGGCTCCGCTTTTCATAAACTGTCACGATTCTTGGAAATTTCATTATTCTGTAATACACAGTAATAATGGAAAAATGGAACGCCGTCGGTCATTCTGAATCTGGCGACCATTATGAAATTGGAATGAAACGCCGGAGGGTACTGACACAGTGTAATAACGGGTACAGTAGCGAAGGTCACTCATAACTCACAATGTCTATTTGGCACTAATTATAAATAAAAAAAATATATCTTACGTATTATTTTATATGAATAATAATAAATAATAATAATAATTTTAATTTATTATGAGTTATAATGATAGTATATACCTACGTTAGCACGTGATGTGTGTGTGATGAGTGAAATAGTAAAGATATTAAAGTATAGAAACTAAAAGTCTCATATAAAATATTCTGGTACAGTTTACAAATAAATTACAGAAGTATAATCTCTTATACAGTTACCGCTTTGATGTCGGACTCATCAGGTTCACAATTAACAAAACTTACACAAACTTCCAAATTTAATTGGATTTGGTGGTAAGAAATAATAATGATAATCTTGGTATAAAATCAGATTACAAAATACTTTTGGCCCCCAATCTAGTTTAAACTGTATCTTGAAGACTTTCACTCAAAAGTGTGAAATAACTTGTCAAAGTCGGTACCACGGGCACAATATTGTCATAATCGGTGCTTTTGATCTATCAGGGTACCGACTTCAACCAGTTATTTCACACTTTTGAGTGTTGAAATCGGTTCCATTTTGAGGTAAATTTTTTTTTTCTTATAAACGTCAATGCATAAAGTTTTAGTACTTAGATAATTGCTTACACTAAATAGCCAACAATGTTTAATTAAATGAATGGAAGCTGGAATTCTCAGAGTTAGTTGTGGCAATTATTGAGGAAAACATTTGTGCATTTTGTTGTTACATTAATTTAAATTTGATTTTATATTATTTACTAGCTTTCCGCCCGTAGCGCGGTTATCGCGCAAAAACAACAACCTCTTTTTGTGCAGTTGGATAAAAACTATCTTATATCCTTCCCCGCATCTCAAACTGTTTCCATACAAAATTTCATCCAAATCGGTCCGGTAGTTTTGGCGTGAAAGCGAGACAAACAGATAGACAGACAGACAAGAGTTACCTAGGTCCTTGCCAGGTTCCCGCATGCCTAGCTACCATACTAAAACCCAGGAAACCTGTCGCCTCGCACCCGACGCTACACACCGATCGGCAGTTTTCAAAGGTAGTTTTTACTCTCTAAGCCTCTCTCTACCACCATTCTAAGATAAGAAGAGATGAGACATACAAGATATTTATTTTTACTAAATCTTATTGAAAAAGGATCTAAATTTTTGAAAGATGCGGTGAATCTGTATCTCTGAAAGTTTTGGGTTGATGATAGGAGTAAATACCTTGAGATAGCCAAAAAAAAAAACTGAAGCTGAAAGGCTAGGTTGCTTTCATTCGTCACGTATCGTTGTGAAATAGGCTTTTTCGCCTACGCTTAAACACATAAGTGTTTGCACACTACTGCTTTGAGGCAGAATATCTGATACTGCAGTGGTACCCACCAAGACGGAACTAGTTCTCAAAGACTTATAGCCTATTCTATAAGCAATATCCATGAATGAGCTAAAGATGCTCATTCATAGATATTGCTTATAGAATAGGCTGCTCGAACACCAGTCGGAGATAACGACTAAACACCGTTAGTTTTCTATGCCAGTATTTAATAAATTCTATTCAGTGAGCAGAGTTTTATACTCTAAAAAATTTTTTTATAAAAAATGGAACCGACTTCACCACCCAAAAGTGTGAAATAACTTGTTGAAGTCGGTACCATGATGGTTCAAAAGTACCTATTATAACAATATTGTGCGCATGGTACCGACTACGACAAGTTATTTCACACTTTTGGGTGTTGAAGTCGGTTCCATTTTGTGTTAAAAAAAAATTTTCAATTTTTTTAGTGTAACTCAAAAACGGCTTTACCGATTTTGATGAAATTGAAATGGGACCAAACAACAAGCATCAGCTTTCAAACAAAAAAATAATTTCACCCAGTCAAGAGATCTGAGGTAACAAACATAAAAAAAAATACAGACGAATTCAGAACCTCCTCCTTTTTTGGAAGTCGGTTAAAAATATCTAAAGGGAATTTTGAACATGTTTTTTAGAAAGAGTATTTACTAATACATATATCATATTCGAAACCTGTTTTTTTTCGGATAAGGCATAGTACTATTTGTCATATCTTTTATATTCTAGAGGCTCTAAAATGTCGCATAATCAAGTTTATGTGTATGAAATATTATAACAATTATCCATAATTGTTATGCAGTGCGATATTGACAGTTTTTCTGTTTAAAAAAAATCACTTCCTTTTTATATAAATCGATGATATGAAGTAATTTTTAACCGACTTCGTTTGGTGCCTTTGATATTTCTTTAAAATCGGTCAAGCCGTTTTTGAGTTACACTCCAATAACTAAAAATATTTTCCATCGGTACCATGCGCTAATAGGTACATTTGAACTATGTTCCGACTTCAACAAGTCATTTCACATTTTTTGAGTGTTAAAGTCGGTTCCATTTTTTGGTTAATTTATTACCTACACTGATCTCTACTTTTGATCCTTAATTATTATACATCTTTAAGAATTACAGTATAAAACCAAACTAAAAAACTAGTCGATGCACCAAAACATGTCATTTGCTAACAATACAGCTCTTACCATGAGTGCCACAACTGCGAAATGGCAAAACAAACGGTTGCTATATTATGAATATTAAATTTCACCCTTCTCGTCATAGAATATGCAACGAGTACAGTAGATACTTTTATCGATATCGATATTTGTATGTACCTTTGAGGCAGTGTTGCGAGACAAGTATTTTTTATGCTGCATTAGTCTGCGGTTAGTCCGCTCAACATGAGGTGGGCCACGTGCTTGTTCTGTTAAAACTACATAAAAATTGCAATGACGCTCTAGCTTTCGTCAGGATTCGAATCATGGATCCTCCTGCTTATGTAGATTCTTCGTAACAATTGTTCTACTTGACGATGATAGATAGTAAGTACATATCTAAATATTTTAAACACTATTTTGAGATATACTGTTTCACAATTATATTTGCGTTTGTTTTTCTGTCGTCTGGAAGCAAGGTCACCCTTAACATAATTTTAACCACATCTGGGGGGCATTTATATTATTGAAGGCTTTTTCTTAGGTATCATATCATTCATATCCCATAGATAAAAATGAATATCGATAAAGTAATGTAAAACATAGATTATTTTCTATCGTTAACAAATACATCGATTGGTAGCATCTCTATGCGTCAACTCGAAAACCTTTCGCGCCAATTTTCACCGCGGGGCTGCCAGTAATGAATATTTGCGCGCGTACCGAATCTCGACAAAAGCGCATGTGGTCAGATTGCGTTCGAAAACGTGGAGGGCCTGCTGAGTTTCGTTCGGTTACACGCTTGACTTGTTGGGGCAGTGAGCGCTGTAAAGTTTTTTGTTGGTTACTTAGAATGTTGCGTTCTACTTGATCTCCTATTAAAACATCGTACTAACTAGGGACACAATGAGCTGAAGACATCGAGACTTTTTTCTAAATGTTTAAGCCTATTTTATTTTTATTTCCAACGTTTTGAATAATTTCCAATAACGGAATAAAATCAAAGTCGAAATCATGTATTAAGTATATTTAGGCGTCTACGACGCTCTTATGAAGATCAATTACAATTTATAATATTGAAATATTCTACATTGTAGGTACTGCCACGTTCAGCAATAAAATGTAGGTGCGAGAAGATCGATCAAGAAACTCGGGGACATTTTCTTAACGTCTTTTAACAATGTGATACATACTATTTAGTAAAATGATTACAATATTTGTTTACATTACGTAGGTGACAGGCGCTAGCTTGGCTGAGGCGAACCAGTGCAAGCATTTTTGAAGTAATCACAAACTGTGTAGTAACATTTCTTTATCAAAATGTTCTTCACGTGCAACTTGAATTTCTCTTCTGTGAGCATTGTTATATACTTGGGAATAAAACCGCACACAATTACCTAAGAAGGTCCTTTTATTTGTTAATGGACAAAAGTCTATATACCTAGGTACTTAAGTAAGTAAATATAGAACCTGCTCACAAAATTTCACAATAATCTGTCGAGTAAATGAGACATGTAGAGGAGAACAACCAGAAATCCGGAATCCGTACATATATACGAAAGCATTTTTGCCCAGGCTGATACGAAGACTCTTCGCTCGTTCTTCGATCCCCCACAGTCAATAAATCATTATAAAGAGAAAGACAGAGTAGGTAGAAACTTACTCTGTCTTTCACTTATATGGATATTAAACTTAAGATTTTTTCTGCCTTTAATTCTTCATAAATGGCAGTGTTGTTATATGTTGTTAAAATGCAATCTAGGCGATTAGTTTTTTTTTTTCATACTGAACTGGGTAGGCCTTGACCACTATCACACCTGATGTCAAGTGATGATGCGGTCGATGATGGCGCGCTTACCCAGAAGATACCTGTTCACTCGCGTTTTGAAGACCCCCATATTGTACTTAACCGGACACAGACTGAGGCAGGGTATTCCATTCCCTAGCGGTTCGTATAATGAACGAAGAAGCAAATCGCTTTGTTCGGTTTGTTGAATTGTAATTTTTATGTCAAGTGGGCACTTAACTTACTATAAGACATTTTGAGCCGAATTAAACTTACTGTTTTTTACGTCGAGAAGGCGTCTTCGCGTTGACGAAGTGATTCTGAAAGTCGCGAAACCGGTCGAGACGCCTTCTTGACGTAAAAAACAGAAAGTTTAATTCGGCTCAAAATGTCTTATAAGTAGTACCTATGTGTCAAACTTACGTTAGTTTTAATCAATTATGGGTACTTAACTGACGACAACTCGCCTTGAATTTGCTCTCTCAATTTCAATATACACCTGTAAGAGCCTCGTTGTGCTCCGATTGCGCAGCAACACTTTACTTACGTCGTCCGATACCTAACAATGGGTACGTAAGTAGGTAAGCTAACAAATATTTAAAAAAAATCGGCCAACTGCGAATCACACTCGCGCATGAAGGGTTCCTTACCGTTTTCTAGACAATATTAGACACTATATTATAACCTTTTTTTAGATTTCACGAGTCTAATTCGCACGTGGCCAATTTTTTGTATTTGTTGTTATAGCGGCAACAGAAAAACATCATCTGTGAAAATTTTAACTGTCTAGCTATCACGGTTCACGAGATACAGCCTGGTGACAGACAGACATACGACAGTGGAGTCTTAGTAATAGGGTCCCGTTTTTACCCTATGGCTACGGAACCCTAAAAACTGCTAAAATAACGTCCGATAGGTAGAAAATACTTTCATATAAGTATTACATCAGCCGGATCGTCCACTGCTGAACACAGCCTCTCCTATTAAGGGGGTATTTGCCATAATCCCCACGCTTGGCAGGCGTCTAGGGGATCGCAGTGTAAGATAGCAGTTCTTTAGTAGGTGCTGCTGCCCACCTTCCAGTACTTTTCCCTTAGTCGCCTCTTACGACACCCACGGGATGATATGGGGGGGCTGCAATTCTAACCCGGCACCCCACGGGGAGAGTCTATATATAAGTACTTAAGTAAAACATCTCCTAGCAGCATTGGGACCAATATCCATGATTGCAAAATTCTTCAATATTAATTTATTTGGAACCGCACGTATTTCCAAAGTTTGCGAGGTGACTTATTTATCTTGAACTTTCATTTTATATCAAAAACTTCAAGATCCTAAACGATCGAGAAGTTCACGTTAAATTGGATTTTAATGGCCATTAATGAAAGGCCCCTAAATTTAAGCCAGTTTGTATAGGCTACAGGTATACTTATAAGGGGTCTATTTAGTTTGGATACGTGACTAATTAAAAAAGCGTTGCCGCTCCTTTGTCAGTAGTTCGAAAGACTACTAAATTCAAATACATATAATCGACTCACATTTATAATTCAAATTCACTTATCTTCGATGCGCTCGTAGCGAAGATTGATTAGCCGTTCTTAACCGATCAGCTTAGTTAAGCAACGTCCGCCGGGGGATAGGTGACCGCTAGTGGCTTTACTACTGAGCGTGCACGTGCTTCGGAGGACATGTTAGGCCGTCGGTTACGGTTGTTGTCTTAGGACGGCAGTCGTTATAGCATGGTAGTAGGGCATTTTGCGAATGCCCGCCTGGCTAGCTACCTCCCACAAGTAGAAAATCTGTCACCAAGTACCCAGCGGTGTGTTCCAGCAGCTGTCCTTGAGAGCCAGAAAACTAACAGCACATGAGACTTAAGAACTGTATGTCTCAATGTGACCGGCGCAGCGCAAATCGTCACATGACGAAAAGCTTTTTTTTTTTTAATTTTTTTTTTATGCTTGTTAGGTTAGCCTTTGACCACTATCTCACCTGATGGTAAGTGATGATGTGGCCGAAGATGTTGTTCAGGCTAACCTAGAATTACTGGCTCTCAAGGACAGCTGCCGGAACACACCGTTAGGTGCTTGGCGACAGATTTTCAACATTCGCAAAGTGCCCTACCACCATGCTCTAACGACTGCCATCCTAAGACAACAACCGGGACCGACGGCTTAACGTGCCCTCCGTAGCACGGAAGCGCTCAGTAGTAATGTCACCAGCGGTCACCCATCCAACTCATGACCGCGGCGGACGTTGCTTAACATCGCTGATCGATTCAGAATTGTTAAGCAAACCTCGCTACGAGCGCTTCGAAATAGGCAAAGATTATAGGCAGCGATTAATCCGCTTAACATCAGGTGGGCCTCGCGCTTGTTCTGTCACAATAACATGTGAAGCTCAAGCAAGCGATGGGGATCGAACCTGGGATCTGCCGCACGACAGTCCATAGCTGTAACCGCTCGGCCATCATAGCTTCAATAACTGTTATTTAAATAAATCTAACAACTTTATTACATTACGGTTTATTTTTCATCATCGAAAATGAATCATCATATACGTATGTCATTAAACTATAGGTATAGATAAGAGATAAGATTATTTGAGGTTAGTTTTAGACTTTGCATGTTTCTATTTAGTCGCGACGTTTTCTTTCTTAATAAGTGCCAGGAAGTTCCTGAAAAGAGAAAAATACATTAGGTTGTAATTATGGGGGCTGAGTCAGCCGTGGGAAGGTAAGGTAAGCCTTTGACCACATCTCAACTGATGGTAAGTGATGATGTGGTCGAAGGTGTAAACAGGCTTAGCCTAGAATTACTGGCTCTCAAGGACTGCTGCCAGAACACACAGTTAAGTGCTTGGTGACAGATTTTCTTATTTTCTCCATTCGGTTAAGCTCAAGCCCTCGCTCAACCCTTAATCTCTATACCCGACACGCGGTCTCCGGGTGGTGCTGATCATGTGGCAAACCAGTTAGGCCTCTTAAGCAAGAGGCCCCGTCTTGGTGGGTACCTCGTCAGTGTCAGATATTCTACCTCGGAGCAGTAATGTGGAAACACTGTTTAGGTTAGAAGGGCACTGTAGCATGTGATATTACCGGGCAATCGAGACTTAAAAACGAATATCTCGGAGTGTCGAGCACAGTGCATTGTCAGACATAATGGTGACACTGTAACTGTAATGGATAGACGTGATGCTTATCATTAGGCACCTTAGCGGCTTGTCTGTCTCAGTACTTTTTTCATGAATATTTTTCGACAAACAAGGAAGAAGTATCCGATTTGACTGTATTTTTTTATGTTTGTTACCTCATAACTTTTTACTGTGTGAACCGATTTTGATAATACTTTCTTTATTTGAAAGCTGATGCTTCCAGTGTAGGCCCATTTAAATTTCATCCAAATTGTTTTAGCCGTTTTTGAGTTACACTCCATCAGTAGCAAGGGTCATTTTGAATTATTTTTATTGTCTAAAAATGGAACCATTTTTAGACACTCAAAAGTGTGGAATAATTTGGCAAAGTCGGTGCCATGTGCACAATGTTGTGATAATAGGTACTTTTGAAATATCGTGGTACCGACTTCAACAAGTTATTTAACACATTTGAGTATTAAAGTAGGTTACATTTGTTTTTTCTTTACTTCTCTCTCTTCTATCTCACCTGATGGTAAGTGATGATGTGGCCAAGGTGTAAACAGGCTTAACCTAGAATTACGGGCTCTCAAGGAGAGCTGCCGGAATACACCGTTAGGTGCTTGGCGACACATTTTCTACTTGAAGGTGGTACTAGACAGGTATCCATTCGCAAAATGCCCTACCACCATGCAAAAATTACTACTTACGAAATATATAATTTAAACAAGTTTATGAACGAAGCTTTCCATAATCAACCAAAATATAATAATTTAAGAAAATCATTAACTTGACGACTGCACCCAGTCCGGTGGCGACGCAGAGGTTGTTGTGGCCGAGGCCGAGCCCCTTGTCGAACGAGTGGAACACCACTGGAGCACCCCCTTGTTGCCGAGACTCCACCAATGTCTCGTGGAGCTGAAATAACCAAACATAATTATATATTTATTTATTAATATAACAAAATAATTACGACTATTGCCAATAACACTAATTAATTAGATTACTATAATAACATAATATTATTAATATCTTATGATAAGATTTACAAATTAATAATAAAATATTATTATTTATGCGACGACGAGTCACAAGCAACCCCCTGTTCTAAGAAAATAAAGAAAGAAATATAGAAAAATGCTTTTATTTTTTTTTATTCTATTGTGACGGAACAAGCTCGAGGCCCACCTGATGTTAAGCCGACTAACCTCTGCCTATAACAGATGCATTTCGTCACAAGTCACGAATTGAACTGCGCAGTGCGCCCCTCACTGAGACATAGTTTAGTCTCATGTGCATGTAATTTCACTGGCTCTCAAGGACAGCTGCTGGAAGACACCGTTAGGTGCTTGGCGACAGATTTTCTACATGACGGTGGTCGCGAGCCAGGCGGGCATTCGCAAAAAGCCCTTCCAATATGCGGTGACGCTCAAGCCCGCGGCGGGATTCGAACCATGGACCTGCTGCGCGGCAGTCAAAAAACTGCTTAGATCATTCACTCACATAAAATGGCGTTCATTGTCGAAAACAGCAAATAGGTAAGTCCACCGATTTAGGAAGGGTAAATCCGTGGGTAAGTCAATACATTATTCTATTAATTGACTATTTCTTATAAACTACTACACTGATTTTGATGAAATTTATGCATATGGGATTACTTTTGCAATATAAAAGAATTATCAAAATCGTAATACATAATATAAAACTGAAAAGTAGACGTGAACACCTCGTTGTCAGTTAAAAAAAAGGAAATAAGGCTCAAACTGGTACACTGTTTTCAAAAAGATACCTTTACAGCCAGCTCATAAGGCACGATCTTGTCTCCCTTGCAGTGCAGCATCAGTATGGGCAGGTCGGGTACTCCGGTCAGGTACTGGTCGGTGGTGAAGGCGTATTCTGACGATACCGTGAACGGCTTCACGAACGTGTCCTTATAGTACGGCAGCCAAGACACGCACTAAAAAAAATCAAGTCAAAGTATTTTTTTTTTAATGATTGATAAGTTAGCCTTTGACTGCTATATCACCTGATGGTAAAGGATGATGTGGTCGGATGTTTTGTTCTGGTTAAGCTAGAATTACTGGCTCTCAAGGACAGCTGTTGGAACACACCGTTATATGCTTGGCGACAGATTTTCGACTTGAGGTTGGTAGCTAGCCAGGCGAGCTAGATACCAACCTCAAGTCTGCGGCATGACAGCTATTACCGCTCGACTATCGTTGCTTCAAACTTTCTCACATGGGCAGGATGATGTCTCAATCAATCATCTCTATTCTATATTATTTCAATATTAAAACTTGTAATTAGAGTTGCCGCGAATAGTTGTTATAGCGAATAGTCGAATACCGATTATTCGCCATTCACTTTGGCGAATAGTCGAATAACTCGACATTACTATTCGTCATAAATAAGGCACATTAAAAATATTTCTAACTTATTCTAAGGTTGTGGAAAACAATAAGGTTCAAAAAAAATTTTTCATGTTATACATACCTACATATATGTAACGTAGTAATTAAATTTTTCATTTAATTACTATTAACTAAATTAATTTCATGAATATAATAGGCACAGGCACATATTACATATAATAATAAATACTGTCTATTGTTTTAGTAAGGAAAATAATACAAATTGATTATTTTTAACTCGTTAGTTTTTTTTGTTCGATAAAAGTTTATTTTAGACGACTATTCGCCGAATGCCGAATAATAGCTAAGTATTATTAGGTATTCGACGAATATCAATAAAATGACGATTAATGCCGAATACCGAATAATAGCGAGTATTCGCGGCAACTTTACTTGTAATCGACCTCCATAAGAGTACTTATACATGTTTCTCTACGGAGGAACTAGTCCTGGTTATAGTAATTAGCCATTAACATGATGTGAGACTTACGGGGAGACATGGTCAATTATTGACAAAAAAGACCTCCATAAGAGCGTCGGACGCCTCAATTGAATGAATGATAATTTTGATAGCGCTCGTCACTAAGTTTGCTTAGCTGTTCTTAACCGATCAGCATAGTTGCAACGTCCGCCTCAGGTCATGAGTTGGACGGGTGACCGCTGGTGACATTACTACTGAGCCCTTCCGTGCTTCGGAGGGCACGTTAAGCCGTCGGTCCCGGTTGTTGTCTTATGATGGCAGTCGTTATAGCATGGTGGTAGGGCATTTTGCGAATGCCCGCCTGGCTAGCTACCACCCTCAAGTAGAAAATCTGTCGCCAAGCACCTAACGGTGTGTTCCGGCAGCTGTCCTTGAGAGCCAGTAATTCTAGGTTAGCCACATCATCACTTACCATCAGGTGAAATATTGGTCAAAGGCTAACCTATAAGGCTCAAAAAAATAAAATAAACCGCCTAATTTTCTTAAAATATTGTTATTATCAAATGTGGATTTCAGAAAAGTAACGCCATTGTCAACATTTATCAACAGCCATCTTTAATCGGAAAACCGGACGCTGTCCTTGAGAGCCCGTTATTCTAGACTATTTTTGTCTGTTTACTATTTTCTAACACATTATTACTTTTACCAACAGGTGCACGATGGAGATCAGCATTTTTTATTATTATATCACTGGTGTTATTGAAGAACATTAAAGGATGTATTTTAAAGTTACCTTAGAAAAAGGATGACACTCGATCTCTTCCATCAGGTTATTGAAAGGCGCCTCCAGGACAAGAGCGTCAGGTAGCGGCAGATCAGGCAAGCTCGACCTTTTCAGAAGGGCTGGCAGATGCGCTACCAGGTTTGATGCTACGGCTGTACCTGGAATTGTAAAAGGGTTTGTTGAAGCGATCGTAGCAGAGCCTGTCTTGGTGTTCTTCACCGTTTTAGTAAATTAATCAATGTTTTCTGTGATCACTATTTGAAAGGGTGGCCGCTAGCGGCTTTTAGTACTTTATGCTTCCGTGCTTCGGGGGGCACGACCACGGTTGTTATCTTAGGATGACAATCGTTACCTATGTCGGAGGCTTACTTGCGGCCTCAAAACTCCGACCCTCACATTGTGTTTATTGCAAACGCTCACCTGGCTGTTATCACCCTCAAGTAAACAATTTGTCGCTACGCATATGAGTGTGTCCCTGCAGCAGCGCTTGAGAGCTAATTATAAAAGCCATAACAAACCAAAGTTTAGCACTTTGAGAAAGATTTTCTTCTTGAGCTGATAACCAGGCTACCACCATGCAAAAAGAACAGTACACTTTTGGTACTTTAAAACAAATTTTTACTGAAATGCTTCGCTGATTCTAATATTTCCATTAACAACTTCATTGATACCGCGACATGAGCATATGCACGAGCATCACATTATCATGATATAGCAAATTTATTCCAACCTTCTGTAGCCTGTCTGAAAGATAGGACTCTATAAGATTCCGAGCTTTTCCACGAAAACCGTAGTGTAAAAGTTTACGCATCAGAGTGTGGTACTCTACACAGTCGAAATACCTTGGAAAGATCACAAAATACGCCAAAAGCATCATCAAGGATCGGAGTTTTGAGTTTGATTCCTGGATAACTACGAAGTTCTCACTGTCACAAAGTAAACAGCTTCACTTCGTCATGACAGTCATCATTTCTCGCTCATGCCTGATTCAAAACAGTTGAATACCTGCTAACAAAAAAATCATTGGTGTCCTATAAGTAGTACCAAAGCTGTCTTACCAAGCGAATGACCCCACAGAACAACCATGGGCCTGTTCTTCTCGTTCAGAGACCCTATCAGCCAGGAGTATACTTGGAGAAGGTCTTCTACCACGCCGCGCTCAGTTGGCCTGATGCGAGTCGAGTCACCGTAACCTTAGAGGAAGTAACAACATCATCAGTTTGCATTCTGTCTTTATAAAATTGGTTATACAGGGTTATTGGTAAAATGCTAACAACCTCTTAGGGTTGACTTCTGTTAGTCCTTACTAACATTTTGAGATACTTTTTTTGTATTTGAGTTTTTTGTGTTTTTTTTAATGTGTTTTTGACGGAATAAGCACGACCATCACCTGATGTTAAAAGCCTCTTGTGCCTGTATTGTATTATTTCATATATTTTATTTCTTTGCTCGATGTAAATAATCAAAACTCTATTCAAAGGGAGAGCGGTAAGGTCCAGTGTTGCCGCGGCGGGCGCTCTTATCTCGGAATAGCCATTGTCTTCTACTACGGGATCCAAAACTGAAAAGTTTCAGACAGTACTAGAAAAACTTATTGTTTTAAGTTCTGTGTCTCATAGTAAATAACAATGCCTACTCCAAGCCGAAAGCGCCAACACTGGCGCTCTCCTTGAATAGAGATTTGAATATTTACATCCATCAAAGTTATAAAAAATATGAAATAATAAATTACAGGCACAAGAGACTTTTAACATCAATGACCTCGAACTCAATCCGTCAAAAACAAAAAAAAAGTATAAGCAAAAAAAATCATGTTAGGACTAGCAGAAGTCAACCCTAAGAAGATAGTAGCATTTTACCAAATTACTTTGTATAGTAACTGTTCATTGAAGTCCAGCCTGTGAAGTGGGCTCCGTCGGTATCCAGCCCTGCATCTTGTTTGGGCTTCCGTCCAAAATCAGTCTTGTATATTCCATACGCCTACATCTAAAACAGGCCTCGTATCTTGTGTAGACCTTCACTCAAAACCAGATTTCTGTCCCCGTCCAGTGCCTTCATAAACAGTTGATAATTTAGCCTTTGACCACTATCTCACATATGCTGGTAGAAATCTTCTTTTCTTCTGTCGAGGTGCCATGAATTGCGTCTATCCATTATTTTGTATGTAAGGGTAAAGACATTGGAGGAGCGTGCCTTTGCACACTGAAAGGTCCGTCCCCAAATTGACTATTGAAGTTGGTAAGCGGGCTAAAAATAGAATGGGAAGTAGCTCTCAAGGACAGCTGCCAGAACACATCAACAGGTGCTTGGCGATAGATTTTCAATTTAAGGGTGGTAGCTACTTAAAGTAAGGCATAAGCATAACACAAACAGCCCTACCGCCATGCGGTGAAGCTCAAGACCGTGGCAGGATCTGAAATAAATGTAACTGTTGCGCGCTAAGCCAATGTTAAAATAATATTGATGAGATAGACCAGTTGGGTAACTGGTCAGATGTTAAGTGTCACGACTGTCAACAGCAGTTTTGACAGCACTGGGCGTGACATTCGAAGACGTTATCTTATGTCTCGTTTACCCAGTAATTTCACTTCATACAGTCCCATTATTCGTAAGAAACACACGGAGAAACAGAATAATATTACGCAGACTCCATCATCACTTACCATCAGATGAGAGTGTCAAAGGCTACCATATCAGCATCATCATCATTGAAGCAGTGATGGCTCAGTGGCATTGGCAAACTTTTGACACGAACAGGAAGAGAAGATATTTGATAAGAACTTACCTCTATAGTCAAAAGTGATCACATGAAAATTGAGTTCTTGAAAAACTTTGTACATTTGCAGTCTGTGGGGTGACGCTCGATGGTTGGAATTACCTGAAAGTACATAACAAGTCTTTACATATATTTATAATAATTAAAAAATTATGCCGGATAGAATTGTGAGAACATTCAATTTTTTTTACCATTTGTGCTTATGGCCGTAGAGATCAAAGTCAAATTGAAAATTATTTATTCAGTTTAGGCATCTACGAGTCCTACGACGCTCTTATGAAGGTCAATTACAAATGTAAATATAGAAATATTCTACATTGTACTGCCACGTTCAGCAAACAAAAATTGTATAGAGCCACTGCGAGAAGAACGGGTAAGAAACTCGGGGCCATTTTTTTAAACGTCTTGTAACTTTTAACATACTTACTATATAATAAAATATTACAATATCTATAGATAGATTGGACAAAGCTCTGTATAATTAGACATGACACATATCTTACACTCGGTATGAAACAATAATTTACTGTGGACTTCGTGAGTGAACAATAGGCGCCATCAGTACTAATATTATAAATGCGAAAGTAACTCTGTGCGTCTGTCTGTCTGTTACGCTTTCACGCCAAAACCACTGGACCGATTTCAATGAAATTTGGTATGGAAATAGTTTGAGACCCGGGAAAAAACATAGGATAGTTTTTATCCAACTGTGCAAAAAGAGGTTAATGTTTTTGCGCGATAACCAACATACGCGCGGGTGGAGCCGCGCCCAGAAAGCTAGTATAATATAATTTATTTCCGAAAAATAATTACGACGCCCTTAAATTATTGAATACTAAACTTACATCATTCATTGCTTTGTAAAAATTGGCAGGCGCTTACCGTGACAATACAGAACCACGTTGTTCTGCGTAGTCTTCAGCTCCTGCCATATCCTGGAGTCGGCCGGGATGTCGTCTTTCAGCACGAATATACTTCGGAACGAGCAGCACGGCAGTAAGTGCCAAATACCTGTCAGCAATGTAACAAAACAATACCAGTTTAAGGCTAGAATTTTACCCACCACATGTCTTCCTTTCCGTCGTCTTTAGTCGTAAGAGGAAGAGTGGGAAGCAACGCTTTCTGACAAACTGCCATCTTACACAACGATCCCCAAGACGCCTGCCAATATGATTTTTAATTATTTTTATTTCTGATAGGTAAGCCTTTTCACCACAATCTCACCTGATGGTAAGTGATGATGTGGTCGAAGATGTTGTTCAGGCGAGCCTAGAATGACTGGCTCTCAAGAACAGCTGCCGGAACACACCGTTAGGTGCTTGGCGACAGATTTTCAACTTGAGGGTGGTCGCTAGCCAGGCGGGCATTCGCAAAAATGCCCTTCCACCATGCGGTGAAGCGCAATCGTGGAGATTATGGCAAACTCCCCTAATGGGGCAGATATTTGTTCAATGGTAGACATTATATACGCCCCGTGGGTTGCCAGGTTAGAATTGCACCTCCCCATATCATCCCGTGGGTGTCGTAAGAGGCGACTAAGGGAAAATACTGGAAGGTGGGCAGCAGCGCCTTCTAAAGAGCTGCCATTTTACACTGCGATGCCCAAGACGCCTGCCAAGCGTGGGAATTATGGCAAATACCCCCTTCATAGGGGAGGCTGTGTTCAGCAGTGGACGATCCGGCTGTTACAGTACAGACATTATATATGTCTTGTCGATGATTAATATAACGGTGGTAATTTTTCCACAATTATCCATCTTAGTTTTTATTGATTCGAACTTTTTTTACTTTCTTCTGTGTAGGCGGTCTGTGCCCGATATCAGATAATGCACCAAAGTTAAGCAATGTCCGCCGCGGTCATGACTTGGATGGGTTACCGCTAGTTACACTACTAATGAGCGCTTCTGTGCTTGGGCACGTTAAGCCGTCGGTCCCGGTTGTTGTCTTCGGATGGCAGTCGTTATAGCATGGTGGTAGGTCATTTTACGAATGCCCGGCTGGCTAACTACCACCCTCAAGTAGAAAATCTGTCGCCAATCATCTAGCGGTGTGTTCCGGCAGCTGTCCTTGAGAGCCTGAAATTCTAGGTTAGCCTGAACAACATCTTCGACCACATCATCACTACCATCAGGTGAGATAGAGGTCAAAGGCTCACCTATCAAACATAAAAAAAAGGTACTTGGCGACAGATTTTCTACTTCAGGGTGGTAGCTCGGTAAGCGAGTATTTGCATATTGTCCTAACATGCAAAAGTTATTTTATTATTTTATTTTTATTACTTGTAACTTGAGAATATTTAAAGGTCTGTTCTATAGAATATAGAAAAGGTGGCTAAGGGAAAGATCCACTAAAAGACAAGATAAACTGTGTACTTAAATGAGGTTATAGGATTGTGTTCCTCACACATACATTAGGTAAACACCAACATGGCCCTTATGCCTTACATATTAGATTCGCAGATTTTGGACAAAATATTTGCCCATGTAAAAAAAGTCAATCGAGCACGTACTTCAACATGGTCAATAGTCATGTTTTTTTTTTTGGTACTGTGGCGGAACAAACCCGCGGCCCACCTGATGTTAAGCGGACTAACCTCTGCCTATAACAGATGCATTTCATCGCATGCTGCGCCGGCACACTGAGACATTTATGTTGTTATTATTATGTGCATTTAATATTACTGTCTATCAGACTGCTGCCGGAACACATTGTAAGGTGATAATAACAAATACTTTTAAAAGTATCCTAAAAAAACATTAAATAATATTTAAATAAAACACTTAAAAAAGTATAAAAATATATATCTAGTGACAATGCCGCCTTATTTTCCTGTTATCTACGTGACGTCACAAACATCACTCGCTTCTAAACGAAGAATCTTCAGGCGGTCCCGACACTCCCGACTCACCGAGCGCACGATACATAATTTTATGCTTTTTTAAGTGTTTTATTTAAATATTATTTAATGTTTTTTTAGGATACTTTTATAAGTCTTTGTTATTATTAAATATGGATTTCAGCAAAGAAACGCCTGAATCTATTCATTACATTGTAAGGTGCTTGGTGACAGATTATCTTGGGTGGTAGCTAGCCAGACGGATATTCCCTGCGGCACGGCAGTCCATAGCTGTTACAGCTTGGCCATCATTGGTTCAAAGTCAATAACAATAGATCACGTGCTGTTATGATCCTTATTTCAACGAAGGTTTGTTTGATTTTCATACTCGCTGGAAAGAGCTACTCATGTAACTAGGGCCATTCTTAATGGTTATTCTCTCCAGCCCGGCTAGCATGCGCAAATAAGACATAATATGTCACGCATGACACGAGAAGGGTATTTTTCTCGCGCGTAGAGAGAGTGGTGGACGATAGCAGCGGCCGCACCACGCTAAGATCCGTTAATTGAGATTATCTATGGACTATCCTCCATTGCGCTATTTGTTGGTTGAATTACGAACAGTATTAGGAAATAAGCAGCGATGGACTTTGTACTAATAAAATACCATACTATTATAAACAATTAAACATTTGGGTTAGTGGCATACGCACCCAATGTCAACTCCCCCCGTGTCAGTTGCCCACGATCTCAGTTCCCCCCGATAAATTTGATTGAAAGAAATAATTACCATATATTAAATATACCGTTAGCAAAAAAGAGTTTCTCTTGATAATAATATATTTATTTCAATATCATAATTGCTAAAATTATATTTAGTCAATTGTTTCGAATGGTTTTTATATCTTGCGTATTAATAACACATACAATTGTGTTATTAAAATGCAAGATTCAAAATTTTAAATGTATGCATACTAGCTAGCTAGGTATTATATCGGGGAAACGGGACTGCCGTTACTATGAATGAAATTCTATTGTTCTCGTAATCTTTCAATTCTGACGGGTTTAACTATAATCACCATTCAGTCCAGCGCATTTCTTACAAATTATAAAATTTGGGTTACTGATAACAATAGTCGGCACCCAGTAACACAGATGAAAGTGAAAACAGAATTATGCAAAAACTATATATCAGTGCAAATAATTTTTGAACGGAGTATTTTGAAATTTTTCAAAATTAAAATATTATTGTTGTACTTTAGACATTCCAGCGTTCAGAAAGGTGAAAAAAACATTATGTAGAAAGCATAGCAAAGATTTGAAAGTTCCAATAACAAATTTCAAGGAACCACTTCATATATTAATCCCCGCAAAATGTAAGCCCCTTGTATTGTTTGATTACATCAAAGATGAAAACAGAATTATCGCATTAACCTTATTGTAAGAGAAATAAAAAAATATAACCGCAACAGTGTCCTAAAGCAAAGCTTACCCAGGCAATGGTTACTGTTTTGTGATCTCAGCATGGTGTTATTCACTATAGCTTTCTCCGATCTGGTCAAGCAATAACGGCAGATGTCTACCGTACCGAACTCCGAACAATGATTGCAAAACAATTAATGAAACATCCCCGACTCATGAATCGATCTTCACCATTATTGCTTCATGATAACGCGAGACCTCATACAGCACGAGAAACCGTTTTAACTCTACAGGAATTGCGATTAGAAACCATTCGTCACCCTCCGTATTTTTTCATGGTTCGGTCAATTTTCTATGTGATAAAAAGTTTTCTTCCCAGGAGGCAGTACAAAATGTTTTCACACAGTTTGTCGAATCAAGATCACTAGAGTTCTATCGCAAAGGCATTGATGACATTCTTATTAGATGGCAGCAATTTATAGATAGTGATGGTATGTGGTATTTTAATTAAATAAAAATGTTCAATTAAAAAAAAACAATTTCAATTTTTCAGTACAAAACGGCAATTTCATACTTAACCCCTTATAGTATATAACTTTTAGTTTTTTCTTTTAGTTATTTTAAATGTTTTATGATTGTTGATTTCCTTTTATTGAGTGTTTAATATTGTTTATTTTATATACCTTGTACAATTTTAAGTGATTTATAAATGCTGTTTTTGCCTGCTGTAATGTTAATATTGTTGTTGATATTTACAATGAAACTTTCAAATTAATAAATGATCGTAGAAAATCAGTCTTTCCTCTATTTTTTTATAATTCTTTGTTTATTCTTATACTTGCAGTAAGAACTTATTATAAGTTATACAAAGTAAGCTTATCTATGACAAAAATCTCTTCCAACCAACCTAAACTTGTGTGCCCTCATTTTTATTAAATAACTTTAAATACACTTTCGCTGCTGACAGTACAAATCACAAAAAAATATTCGCTCAAAATTTATCGGGGGGAGCTGAGATCGTGGGCAACTGACACGGGGGGAGTTGACATTGGGTGCGTATGCCACTAACCCAAACATTTTTACCGTTCTCGTTACTTCATTAGGAATTATGATGGTTTTATGATTAAAATTGTTCCCGTTGATGTAATTTTCAAACGACTGATGAAGATGTAAATAGAATTGGCGATTTTTCCGCATAATGTAGGTAGGTATTTCATTTTTATCTATGTTGACGATGGCTGCTTATCTGTTTTTCTTGTTGATGAATGCGAAGTAGCGAAACAAAGTTTTTAATTTTTATCATATCACTAACTAGTTTTCAGAGCCCCATTTATTTTTTCTTTATTAAACAATATAATAATATTTTATAGCAATATATTGAGCGCGGAACCCTAAAAGGAATTTATTCATTTAGATTACTTTAAATGGTTACTGTTGCAAATTTAATGAACTTTATATAAATTTTTAATACCTACTCATTTATTTACATATAACAGTTATTTTGAGTATACAGCGAAGTACCTACCTATAATTCCATTACTTTTAAAATAGTTGAAAAAAAAACCTACACTACTTACAGCATTATTCAAAGATATTGTATTTAAGGCGAGGCTTTCCACGGACTTTAGGTATTTTATGCGAGCGCGACGTATTCATTTACGCGACACAGAGTTGTGTGCGATGCGCCGCGTGCACGCTTTTAGCTCTCCAGGTAAGGTACAGTACAGCCCTACCTACGTAGCGGAGATCACGTCAGTATGACATTTTAGAATGGAATTAACATTTGTCGTGTATTGGTACATACGCCGGAAAAATAATCGGGTCTTGTAGGGGTTCGATCAGTACAGTAGTGTTTATATATCTATACAGTTTATTGTGTACCTACGGTTATTTTAGATGGGTAAATTATCATTCTTAAGAAAAACATTTTTATTTGTGAGAACTACATTAAATTAATATATTAAGGTTCTATTATATTTTTACTAGCTTTCCAGGCGCGGCTCCGCCCGCGCGTTTGTCGGTTATCGCGCAAAAACATTAACCTCTTTTTGCGCAGTTGGATACAAACTATCCCATGTTTTTCCCGGGTCTCAAACTATTTCCATACCAAATTTCATTCAAATCAGTCCAGTAGTTTTGGCGTGAAAGCCTAACAGACAGACAGAGTTACTTTCGCATTTATAATATTAGTACTGATTATAGAGAAAGCCGTTTAATGCACCTATTCATAAATGGTAATTTGGTAATATCATTATATTTTAAATAAATATATATATACATAAACTTCATTAAAAGAACACATTAAATGTCACAACCATGTCATGTGAGATTCCCAGAATTCAGTAACAAGTCTGTCTGTCACAGTTGTCCTATTAATTAATGGCGTCGAGTGATATAGCTGCGTAAAAATAAGTTTGATATTAGTTATTTTGTAAAACGAGTACCCTTATGCTGTCAAGACCGTGGCTCTTAAAATATGTATTTATGAATATGTCTTCGCAGATTTTTATTAATTTGGTGTGTTTAATAACAATTAATCTAGTGATTGTTTTAAGATGGCTACTTTTGTTTAATCTTTGTAGTTATAGCACGGTGCGAACATTTCACATCCATGGACGTCACAACCGTGGTTTTCATAGAACCACGGTTGTGGCGAGTGTCCCATGGTCGAGACAGAATCGTTTAGTTTTAGTTAAGTTTTTTTAAATTATTATTTTCAGACCATGTATTCAACATAATAACAAATCTCAAAGAATTATATCTCGCGTTTAAAATAAAACCAAATTTCACAATATTTTTGATATAATTTAAGCTCATTCCAAGGAACTGTTTTGCAAGTTTAATAAAAAAGATATTATCCAAAACGATACTTGTTAAGTTGAGCGCTTATAGAGAGCATTTTTTAAACTAAAAATATGTATCAATTGTCTTGGTTGTGACAGGAGCCCCATTGTAATAAATTTCATACAGCTGTCCTGTACAGAGTGCTCAATTCAAAGTCAATGAGTACAAATCTTACTTCATAATCATCGCTCATTAAGACAACCATCTTCAGGCAGATATTTGCCTTCTAGCAAAATTGGCCAGAAATAAAAATAAAATTTGCCAGATAGTGTCCATTATTGAAGATACAGTAGAACCATATCCCGTAAAACTAAAAAAAATTAAGTCATAAAACAGGGCAACAGATACTATATTTAGATATAATGTGTCTATACGCGCACTGTTATAAATCAAAATGTTATTTGGAATTAAAAATTAATAAATGAATTTTAAGTTACTATATAAAAGTAGTTTATGAAAATTGTAAGATAAGGTTTTTAACATATTTCTAATAAACTCAGTTAGTTAGTATGTGTGTTAGCTTCTGAACCGACTTCAAAAAGTAGGAGGTTCGCAATTAGTCTATATTTTTTATTATGTGTGTTACCTCAGAACTTTTGACTGGGTGAACCGATTTTGATAATTCTTTTTTTATTAAAGCTGATACTTGTCGTTTGATTTTTAAATGAAATTGAACGACAAGTATCATGAATAACACTCCAATAACTGAAAAATATTTTCCTATCTTGATGATATTATAGTCTTTGACAGTGAATGACAATCGATCCAGTAAGTAGCAAGAATCACTAAAAAGAGTTTAATTTTTTTTAACAAAAAATGGAACCAACTTCAACACTCAAGTGTGAAATAACTTGTCGAATTCGGTTTCATGCGCAAAATATTGTTATACTAGGTACTTTTGAACTATTATGGCACCGACTTCAACAAGTTATTTCACACTTTGGAGTGTTGATATCCGTTTCATTTTTCGGTAAAAAAAATTTTATATTGAGAAATTGCATACTAATGCAATTGGATTTGTTAGTAAATTTAAGTAGTATTTTTTTATAACTATAGAAGTAATATGTAACATTAAGTGATTTTTAATACTAGATGGATATAAATTGAATTATAAGTAAAAACGTAAATCTGGCTGTATGGAAACTCATGTTACGTCACGACTATGGTACTCAATGTCACACCCGAGACTTTGAACTAGTATTTTAATATTTTTCTAGGTTCAATGAGCTTGCGAAAATGTAAAGAGTTTTTATGTGTGATATACATAAAAAAAATCTAAATATATATTTTATTACAGTTGAGTTGAGGATTCCCCAGATAACAAGTATAAAGAGATACAACAGAATAAATTGAACTCATATTTTTTGGCATTGGACCTAACAATAGTGATAACAATTTACTAACCTTAATTTAACCATTGTGTACATATTAATAGTATATGGTTCGCAAATTGCGTTAAAAACTACACGAGTTAGATATAGTTTCAAACAATCAATTACAACATATCTAGATTCCATTCATCAAAATTGGTTTTCCTGATCCTTCAGGAACCGTTCGGAAAATCGAGATAAAAATTAGAATACGTTTTATCATCTAAGTCCATTCAGCGGTGTTAAGCAAATTTTTGGCGAAAAATGGGCTTGAATTCAGCACTCAAAGGTGCAAAATAACTTGTTGAAGTCGGTACCATGATAGGTCAAAAGTACATATTATTACAATATTGTGCGCATGGTCCCGACTTCAACAAGTTATTTCACACCCTTGAGTGTTAAAGTCGGTTCAATTTTTGGGGTAAAAAAAATTCCCCCATTTTAGTGTCCCTTGCTACTTGCGGATTCGATTGTCATTAATTAGCAATAACTATATCATCAAGATAGGAAAAAACCTTTCAGTTATTGGAGTGTAACTAAAAAACAGATAAGAGTACAACTACACCGCGGTTTCCACAGACGAGTGAAACTAATTCTACACGGTCGTGAACTACAAATATTTGTTAAAGAAGTTGGAGTTGGTTACCCCTCACTATGCTTAAGTTGGTGGGGTGGGCACCTAAAACGTGTTCGCTAAAATAGAGCAAAATTTTTGAGTTCGTCCGATATGTACCTTACTAATAGGCGTGCGCCTAGAGCGCTTGTTATGACTAGTAGTATCCTAATAGATGCAGTGTTCATTATGGCAGACTAAGGGCATCTCGTTTGTGACTGAGGTTAATTAATTATCAGTAATACATAATTAATGATCGATTAAGTGGCTACTGCGGGCTTGCCACAAAGGTGCTAAAATGAATGTTGATGATTTCATTTAATCATAGTCACTGACAACTTTGTGTATCATTCTACTACGAGTATTAATAAATGCATGTTTTTTTTATAATTATTGATAGGCTAGTCTTGGACTACTATCTCACTTGATGGTTATTAAAGATGTGGTCTAGGATGTTGTTCAGGTTACCCTAGAATTACTCCTAGAACACTCAAGGACAGCTGCCGGAACACACCGTTAGGTGCTTGGCGACAGATTTTCTTCTTAAGGGTGGTAGCTAGCCAGGCGGGCATTCAAAATGCAAAACGCCCTACTACCATGCTGATACTACTGCCATCGTGAGACAACAACCGGGGCCGACGGTTTAAAAAACGGCTTGACCAATTTTGATGAAATTTAAATAGGACCATACGACAAACATTCAAATATAAAAAGAATCATATAAATCGGTTTATCAGTAAAAAGTTCTGAGGTAACAAACATTTAAAATAAATAGACGAATTGAAAACCTCCTCCTTTTTTGAAGTCGGTTAAGAAGCTAAAACACATACTAACTTTTGAATTTATAATATATATATTATTATTATCATATAATAATTAAAAAAGGGTGGAGTAAATCTATACTAAAAATTATAAAGTACAGATTTGATTATATATGGTAATGAAGTTAATACTCAAAGCCCAGTGTATACCCATACACTGGGCTTTGATTATTAACTTCATTATCTTAGACCCTGGGTACGAAATACTAGGCATTTGGCTAAAACTAGATATAAAAACAATAATTTCATTGCATTTTAGCAAGCTTATTGAACCTAGAAAGTTATCAAAAAACTAGTTCAAGTCACGGGTGTGACATCGCATATCATGGTCGTGACGTGACATGAGTTTCCATACAGCCAGATTTATGTTTTTACTTATAATTTAATTTATATCCATCCAGTTTTAAAAATCGCTTAATGTCACTTATTATTTCTATAATCATAAAAAAGACGACTCAAATTTACTAACAAATTCAATACTAAATTCAATATTTTTTTTTTACCGAAAAATGGGCTTGACTTCAACACTCAAAAGTGCGAAATAACTTGTTTAAGTCGGTACTGTGATAGTTCAAAAGTACCTATTATCACAATATTGTGCACATGGTCCCGACTTCGAAGAGTTATTTCACACTTTTGGGTGTTGAAGTAGGTTTGATAAATAAAAATACTCACCCGTTTTAGTGTCCGTTGCTACTTGCGGGACCGATTGTCATTCATTGGCAATGACTATATCATCAAGATAGGAAAAAACCTTTCAGTTATTGGAGTGTAACTCAAAAAACGGCTAGATCGATCTTGATGAAATTTAAATAAAATCACACGACAATCATTAACATTCAAATCAAATAAATCATCAAAATCGGTTCGGTAAAAAAAAAACGGACAAATTGAGGACCTCCCCCTTTTTTAACTGACTTCCAAAAAAGGAGGAGGTTCTCAATTCGTCTGTTTTTTTTTACGTTTGTTACCTCCGCAACTCTTGACTGTGTGAACCGATTTCAAAAATTCTTTTTTGTTTGAAAGCTGATGCTTGTCGTGTAGTCTCATTTAAATTTTATCAAAATCGTTCAAGTCGTTTTTGAGTTACACTCCAATAACTGAAACATATTGACCTATCTTGATGATATAGTCGTTGACAATGAATGACAATCGATCCCGTAAGTAGCAAGGGTAACTAAAAAGATTCAAAAATATTTTTTTTCACCAAAAAATGGAACCGACTTCAACACCCAAAAGTACAAAATAACCTTTCGAAGAATATTTTGCGCTACTGTGATAATAGGTACTTTGGAACTATCACAGTACCGAGTTCGACAAGTTATTTCAAAGTTCCATTTATTTGTAAAAAAAAAACAGCCCTTTTCTTAATATTAACACACATATTAACCTTCACGATACTAACTTTCACTACTTACGAAATCAATTGTCATTCACCGTCAATCAGGAAGTCATCAAGATAAGCGTAACGAGTCGAAAGTTAGCCCAGAGCATGTTTTATTTTGTTGTTTGATATTCATTTTGATCCTGTTCTGTGTGGCGCTGCGTAGATCGAAAAAATTGACACAGGTCCTACGTCGACGAGCTCTGCGAGCGCACTGGCGGTCAAGTGAGCGAGCTCTGATGCCATGAATTCATGTTAAAAAATCATATAAAATTAACATGATAACTTTTTTACATTTTTATTTATGATTTAATTATTTTTATTGATAAGTAATGTATAAAAAAATAATTTAAAATTAAAGATTGGTAAAAAGGGAGTCAAAAATCGTTTTTAAATTCGAAATAGAGGTAACATTAGGATTTTTTTCTATCGAGTGAAGTTATTTATTATGTGGATCAGATTTATGAATTAACTCAAGAATATGCTTAAAAATAACATATATTTTTTTCAGTTTAATAACCGAGTTTTTTCTTTGAGAAAAGTTAATTCTTGTATGGCGTTTTTTGGCCAGGATCGCCTTAAGCTACGCACACACGAGTTCGTGGGTTGTGTTCAAATTACGTTATTGTATAGATTACGCACACATATATCAAGGGTCTGCTAACACTGGACGGAAAGTAAATATGTACTAAATTTGACATTAAGTTACGCTACATTACGCGAATTTTACCTTAAATATCTTATTGTCCATATAAGAAGGTAGGTATTGGTATAATAAAACTAAAAAACATAACAATTGGTGAGGCGTGTAAATAGCCTACACCTGATTTGTACTTGCGTACAGTATAATAAGTTAGGGTCAATGGCGCCTAAAATTTATGGCTGACCTTTAGAGCAAATTGATGAACCTCCCTGAAAACTCCAATACATACACAATGCAGTGGTAAATAGCCCACGTACCTTAAGCTTAAGTCTTCTATTGACGCTACAGATTTTAGTACATGTACTAATAGAAATGTTGAGTCAGACTATTTAAACTTTTAAGTCCGACAACAGGGAAGTGTTCTGACATAGCACTGTACTACCAAAATATAAATCGCTTCCCTGGCAAAATACTTGAAATTGAAATGCTCTTAGATAAATATCCTTTTGATATATTATGCTTTACTGAAACATGGCTAAGAGCAGATACAATGTTATTTAATGTTAAGAATTTTAGTGTAGGCAGTGCGTTTAACAGATCATCTGCAGAAGGAGGAGGGTGTATTATTCTTGTAAATAATAACTTAAAATTTAAAGAACGCCGTGACTTAGTCAGATGTTCTGTCGAACGTGTCTGTGAAGTTGCTTGTGTGGAGGTGGACAGGCATCTTGTGTTGTGTGTATATCGACCACCAACAGATCAAGGTCGTGCTCAAAATTTTGCAGAATTTTTATCCACTATGGAAAGTATACTGCGGAAAATCTCTAAATGCAGAAAACCCATATTTGTATGTGGTGATTTTAATATAGATATTTTAATGAATTCTAAAAATAAGACTGATCTTATTTCATTATTTAAGTCATTTAATTTGAAATTTCTGTTCTGTGAGCCCACTAGGATAACAGACACTTCATCTACCTGTATAGACAATATATACTCAAACTGTAAGATTAAAGAAAAGTTAATATTGAAAGGTATTAGGTCTGATCATGAGGGCCTTGCGATAAAATTTGATGGAAATAGAGAAACAGAGAGGTATGAAGTTGAACATAGGCCGTTAACAACCAGTAGGCTAGAAATTCTCGGTACCAATATAGAAGCTAAGCTTGGCATAACAAGTTTTTCTCACTGTGACCCGAATGACATCTACAATAACTTATTTTCTTTAGTAAATATTGAGTTTCAAAAAGTTTGTCCAAAAATAAAGAAACAAATAAATGGAAAATTGAAGTTTGGTGATTGGGCAACTAGAGGTATCCGAAAAAGTAGAGATTATTTGTTTGATCTGTATCGCAGGAAAAATTTAACATCTTGCAAGCAGTTTCATGATTATGTTAGGAACTATTCAAAAGTTTTTAAGTCTGTTTGCTTGTGTGCTAAATCTCTTTTTATTAGAGACAAAATTAGCAAGTCTAAAAATAAAATAAAAACCATTTGGAAGACTATAAATACTGAGACTGGTAAGAATAAACCTAGAGATTCAACATATGTCTTAACTATTAATAAACATCAAATCTCTGATCCAATACAAGTGGCGAATATATTTGAAATTTTTTTTTCTAACTTACCCCTAGAAGCCACTAAATCATTGGATTCTTGTCCCAATGTAGCAGAAGCCCTATTAAAACATAATTTTCCCTGCAAAACACCGGACTTCTCTTTCAGATACACGACAAACTTTGAAATTATAAAGACATTCAAAAGTTTAAACATAAAGAGTACTGAAGACTTGTGGGGTATGTCAGTTAAAGTGGCAGAGTCTATTATTTGCATTATTGCACCATACTTAGTAACAATATTCAATCTTTGTGTTGATAGAGGAAGTTTCCCCGACTTAATGAAACTAAGTAAAATCACTCCAATTTTGAAGTCGGGGGCTGCATCTGACCCTTGCAATTATAGACCTATTTCCATCTTACCCGTTCTGAGTAAAGTATTCGAAAAAATTATGCTCAAACAACTTTTATCTCATTTTAATGAGCATAATATATTGAATGAGAATCAGTTTGGTTTCACTAAGAGCAGATCGACAACAGATGCAGGTGTTCAATTGATGTCACATATACTTGAAGCCTGGGAGAGTTCACATGACGCTATTGGCGTATTTTGTGATCTTTCCAAGGCATTCGACTGTGTAGAGCACTGCACTCTGATTCGTAAGCTTTCACACTATGGTGTTCGTGGAAAAGCTTTGAATCTAATAGAGTCATATCTGTCTGACAGGCTACAGATGGTTGGAATAAATGGCAATACTTCTTCCGGGTCTTTCGTAAAAATAGGTGTACCGCAGGGATCAATTTTGGGACCTTTTCTGTTCCTAGCGTATATTAATGATCTGCCTTGCATGGTCAAAGATTTCTGTGATATTGTTTTATTCGCGGATGATACCTCTCTGATTTTTAAAGTAGATAGGAAAGATAGTAAACTTATTCATGTAAATAATGTGTTATCTATGATCTCTGGATGGTTCGCCGCTAATAATCTTCTGTTAAATTCAAAAAAGACCAAATGTTTAAAGTTTTCATTACCAAATGTTCCTTATGTTGAACCAAACATTAAGCTTGGCCTAGATAAACTCTCTATTGACAAAGCGACAGTCTTTCTGGGAATCAAAATGGATTCAACTTTACAGTGGGATCCACATATACATGATCTAGCCGGAAGACTTAGTTCTGCTGCATATGCAGTTTGTAAGATAAGACAGTTAACAGATGTAGCTACTGCCCGGCTAGTTTATTTCGCATACTTCCACAGTATTATGTCGTATGGTGTATTGCTGTGGGGAGCTGCTGCTGAGATAGAGACAATCTTTATCTTACAAAAGCGTGCAATTCGAGCCATATATGAAATGGATCCTAGGGAATCTCTAAGGGATCTTTTTAAAGAAATTGATATATTAACTTTACCGAGTCTGTATATATTTGAAAATATTATGTATGTTCGGAAAAATTTGAGTAAATTTAAATTAAACAGTGACAACCATCATTACAACACTAGGAACAAATATAAATTAACGGTACCATGTTTTAGATTAGCAAAGACAAATAAAAGGTCCTTTTTAGGTAATTGTGTGCGGTTTTATAATAAAATTCCCGAACATATTACAATGCTCACAGAAGGAAAATTCAAATTGCACGTGAAAAATATTTTGATGAAGAAATCCTACTACACAGTTTGTGATTACTTAAACGACAAAAATGCTTGGAAAATTCCACCTCTACCAAGCCATCACATGTCTCCTACGTAATTTAAACAAATATTGTAATAATTGTATTATATTGTTTATAACACATTGTAAAAAGACGTTTAAAAGAATGGCCCCGAGTTTCTTGCCCGTTCTTCTCGCAGTGGCTCTATAAACTTTTTTTGCTGAACGTGGCAGTACAATGTAGAATATTTCAATATTAAAATTTGTAATTGACCTTCATAAGAGCGTCGTAGACGCCTAAATTGAATAAATGATTTTGAATTTGAAATTTGAATAAGCAATCCTCGTTTATGCCTACAAACCCTTCAAGTTGGGATTTACAGCAGACGTCGTTCTTGGCGTTCTTATATGGCGACCGGCCGGCGACACACAAATTCCAAATAATCGGGAGAAAGTCTTGCATTTTCTATTTAAGTTACTAACTTTGTGCTAAGTTTTGTTTCGGTCTTTACCCAAACGGTTCGCGATGTCATTCGCTGCCTCTCTTTTACTCATATGCAATCTGATAGTGACAAAATTTCAGCATTTGTCAGCGAAACGGGGACAGCTTGTAGGGTTTTGTTATCGCATATGGGATTCTAAAAAGACACCTTACCCAGTCTGATCGGACAGTCATCGATTATGGACTGAAACTCTATGGCGAAGTTCCTCCCTCCTATGATATTGCAGCTGGAAGGGCTATCATAGTCCAGGTTGCGAGGGTAGTTAACTGGAAAATTAAAACAATTTCAAGCCTAATTGGGATATTTCAAGTATTTTATTTTAAAAATGATTTCAAGTACATTTCCAAATAAAATCAAGCATAATAAAAAAAACAAATACTAATAAAAACCATTGGTGTAAATGAGAAACATTAAAAATATATTACTTTTACTCTCGTTATATTTACTCAGCGCTATAGGTATATAAGGTCGAGTGATATAGGCTCGGTTTCGGTGGCCAAGCCAAGAGGATTAATCGCCGGGTGCGTAAAACCGGGAACAATCATACGGATCATAGGAATCCAGATAAGAACCTTTTAATAAAATATTGCTATTATACTTGCTCAGCGGAGGTCATCGACTTTTGTGGTAGTGAAAGAACAATATAACATTTAAAAATTATAGAGAAGAAAACTGGGGGTCAGTGACCGAAATTCCTCATGCTCGGCAACCATACGTAGTACAGTAACCGTACATGAATCGCACTAATTCGTCTCTTACACATTTCTTACGACTAAATATGAGTCTTAAGCGAAGAGCCGATATGCACGGGCCGATTGCAATTCCGTTCAGCACTCTTCAGATGACTTTTTTTTATGACTGGCGTCATAGACTAATACATGGCCACCTTAGTACATCGATTCAATGAACAAGTGAAGAGCTTACTAAAATTTGAGAAGACCATCTTCCTCTGAACCGTCTTGCTATATTTGAAGACCAGCGGCAGCACAGCCACCTGCACTACCAAGATGCTGGCAGTAAGGGATGCCCCGGTAGCTAGGAGTATCCTGGAATTTCGACATCAATGGGTTCGTCTTTAAGATATCGCGACTTCGATAGGCACTAGATTCTCTATACTTACTCGTATATAATAATGGATATATTATTAAAATCACCACTACTAAATTACTGTAAAAGTGTTATACATAAAAGTTCGGCTTATCAAAGTCCTCACGTCTTATCCCCGAAAGGATTGGCAGAGTTATCTACACAGGTCCATTTTGCAATTTTGTGGTCACATGTACACAATAGGATATTAATATAAGCACGTTGCCATCCACCGGACGAATTTCTCATGATTGAAAAAACATTTAGGTATTTACTTGCTTACCCAAACACCATACTGCCAAATAATTATATTGCTCATGCCTTCTAAACTCTGATCTTAATTTTATTGCCTAAAACACTCGGAGACATAGTTCTTGTCCACATAAATTTTAATACATCAATTTATTTCACACGTAATTTACATTCTACACAGTCGCATAGTTTATTATTCTGAAAATTGTCATGTCATAACCACGTCATACGTTGACATGCGTAACTCTCAATATTGACTTTAAAGCTGGAACCGCACTACAGAGGTACAGGGCAGCGGCGCCGCCGCGGCGCGGCCGTTCCTTACCGTCTTACAATGTGCTACTGTAGCGGAGTGGCGTGATTCACGTCTGCAATCAACGCGGGTATTTCGAACACATGGCAAATATCTATATTGACAAAATAATCGACGAAGATAATAATATTTACATAGATCTTACATGAGCGATTACGCAGAAATTCTCGCTGTCATAATAGTAACTGTGGGATTATAACGTTGGTTTTTCAAGTTATACGATTCGGGATAATCCCTGAAAAGATCTAATAATATCTCATCGTCTATCGGGTTGCTACTCTAACTGACTAGAAAATTACCGTACCGCGCGTTTTCTCCGCAAGAAATGACGCATTGGCGATCTTCAATGACGCGTCCTTATACGTAGAATACTACGAAATAGTTTATAAGGACTATTATATATTATATGTTCTATGCTATTATGTCGATACAAATTGTATTTCCTGAGCCACGCCGCGCAGTGCCACGCATCTATAGTGCGTTTTGAACTAAATGCATAGATCAAAAAATTCTTTTCAAAATTTCATCAAACGGATCTTTATTATAGAAGAAAAAAGCTATGACTACATTATGAGGGTAGCGGTAAGGAGAGTCTTCACATAATGTCCAGCTGTAAGCTATAAATAATAGTTCAAAACCAGATTGGCGCTGGTGTACCAAAGGTATGAATGTAGTAATTGTAAACCAATTGAAGTATGCTGAGTTAAAAAAAATATTTTTGTTGACTAAAGTAGTTACCAACTGAAAATTTCAACAACTTGCGTAGTACAAAGTATGTAATGTAGTAAAAATAATCTCTAAGAATTAACTGATGCTAATGTGGCGCCACTCTTTCTGACGGACACTTTTTCATGTACACAGATGATTACTCTACCCTCCATAGACTACATATCCATCGATCTATGAAAATTATCTATGATTATCCGTCGATTATCTATGATTATTACACGCTAATCTATAGCAAAAGAATATAGTATCATTATTTTTCATGTATCTATAGATCATCAAGAAACTAACCTCCAGAGTGGAATTGACGGTCCGGCTAATCTGGCAAATAATGTGTTATATTGCACTCATTCGAAATTTAAAATATTATTTTTCCTAGTGAGGTGCTTACAGTGCTTACAGTTGATTCTTTTTATAATTCATGGAGAGGGAGTCATCATACCTTATTCACTTAATTTTAGTGATGTGAGACATACTTTATTTCATTTCTATATTAAAATTAAACTTATAAAACGATATTTGTTAAGCACTCATTCTAACTTTTTATTATTTTTATGCCTTTGACCACTACCTCACCTGATGATAAGTGATGATGCGGTCAAAGGTGTTGTTCAGGCTATCCTAGAATTACTGGCTCTCAAGGACAGCTGTTGGAATACACACTTAGGCGCTTGGCGACAGATTTTCTACTTGAGGGTGGTAGCTAGCAAGGCGGGCATTCGCAAATGACCTACCACCATGCTATATAACGACTGCCATTATAAGACAAAAACCGGGACCGTCGGCTTAACGTGCCCTCCGAAGCACGGAAGCGCTCAATATTAATGTCACTAGCGGTCACCCATCCAACTCTTCCAAACTTAATATTTTGGCATTTCCGTGCCTATACATTTATGAAATTGCCCTATTAATAACACTAACTTTACATTTTATAAAAGACAGCGCAATAAAAATAAAATTTGTATGCCTTGTCATAGACTCACTGTTTAAAAAAGGTGTATTTGGTATGGGTCCAAAAATATATGATAATTTGCCAAAGACTATACTCGAATCGGAAAACATAACAATATTTAAAAGGAAACTGTTTAATTTGTTGACATCTAAGTGCTATTACACAATTAAAGAATGTCTTGACGATAAAATAACAATCATGTAATTTTAATATATTTTGGAACCGTAGTATGACATTTTTATAATATTTCTATCTGTATTCAATGACATTTTATTTTATTTGTTTGTATTTTTGTAAACACGCGATAAAAATGTATTTTTAGTACGCACTTGACCAGCATGATGGTTGATAGCTTTGTTTAAGGACGCGCCATACCAGCGCGGAAAGATGGATTTCGCTAATGCGACCGAATTTACAAGTAAGGTCCCGCTTCGCAAGCAACGCGCTTCAGTCGGATTATAGTAAACGCAGCTGTATTGTACGTTTTATATTTCCACGCAGGGCGCTAGCAATCAGTAGGTAGGTATATAAACTGTGATTGCAGGTAAGTGAAATACAGAATTTGTGATTTTCTCTTTATTTTATTCTATTGCCCTAGTAAGTTATAAATATATACTTACATAATGTTTACGGTCATTGGTTGTTCATATATATTGTGTAATGTATGTAGGTAGGTATTATTGTATTGTAATAAAAGTACTTTCATTCAATTATAATATCTTTATTGGAAAAAAATATAATATAAACGTACTTTCTAGGTATTTTTAAAACCGATAGGTATAACAAAAACCTATCGAACAAGGTTGCAACTACCTAGTGAACCTCGGTAGGTACTTAATTATTGATTTTCATGATAATAAACAGTTCATTAGCTATTTACTAGGTAATTTATAATAATTAGTTCTAAAAGAATAACCATGAATAAGCACGTAACCAAAATACGTACCTATCAATCATGGTATAATACCAACTTACGTAGGTTCGTATGCAGTACTAACTATCTACTTAGGTAGGTACGTATTGTCACGGTAATTTTTATAGATACTATTACCGTGGTATTGTGATATAGGTATTACCTACTTTCTGCATAGAGTAGGTACGTTAGTCTGCTACTCGAAATATTTATAAAATAAAATTCCGTTCTGATCCCGTCCTATTTTTCGTTCCATTCTGATCCCACTTGTTTTATTGTCCTGTAGCCCTAGCACGACACGAATAACTAGGCAAAATTTCTCCGTTTCTTGAACGTATCGAAATGTCACCATTTTATATAGGATTTGATCAGCGCCCCTACAGTGCGTAAAAGGAACTCGATCCGTTTACGTTACGGTCTATAGAAATGTTCGTGCTTGGGCTACAGATTTAATAATAGTTAACGTGCTTAAGTTAGAAAGATGCACACAATAGCATAAATTTCAATGTACGAATTCTCAAACTACAAGGATAGCAGAAGCTCGTGGGAGTTTCATACTTTAGTTCTCTTTGAATCAAACTGGATTGTTGTATGATTTATTTATTTATTAAACTTAAAGTACCAGGAAAGCAGAAGTTCACAGGAGTTTCTACTGTAGATTTCGTAATAGAAAAACTGTATTTACACAATGTATTATACATATGGGCTAAAATTAAACTCAAAAAAGCACAGACCTTAAGTTATCGATTGAGCTAAATTAATCTAACCAACCTTATCCACTATGTTATATTTTGAGCAACTTTTTTGAATTGTTTTAAATATTTACCTACAGTTAAAGTTTGCATCTTTTTCTAAATAATATAGAAGCTGATATTAGGGGTGCTTTTTGGCAAAGTTGCTGTTTAATTCAAAATGCCAAGCTTCCACAAAATTCGTCATTCAGTGATGTTCTTTATGTGCACACCAAACGTCTATGAAACTTTCTTCTTCCAGCCATTGGGTTACCATATAGTCATTAAAGACTTCTGCAGTACCTGGAGATGAATAATGTAATACCAGCCTTCTCCGATGCTTTGTATGGGTAGTAACGGCAATAAAGCTGACAGTGCAACATGTCGTCGTGTGTCTTAGTAATTAAACAACTTTAAACGGTTTAAACCGCGTATATTTGTCATTATTTTGTCCCGACGTTTCAAACACTTTGCAATGATCGTGGTCACGGGGTGTCATGGTCATGTGTCTTTTATTTTGTTAGATTTAGTGACTTTCCTTTCTTCCACACACTCTGTTAGAAATGGAAGTAACATTTTTTTACTTCAACTGATGAAAACACCGACGATATAGCATTCATAGCTGCTATTTTAAAGTTTGTTATATATTCTTCTGGCTGCCATTCTGGTATATTTGCTTTAACCATTTGAAAAAAATATTTTATAGGTATATTTACAGCACGAGTGTAATCTATGTCATCTTGTTGAGTTTGAAATACAGTAATACCCCGACTTACGCTACCCCGTTTTACGCGAATTCGGAGAAACGCGGTTTTTCATTTTGATTGCCGCGCGCATCAGTTCTCTCGCTCCACGCTCGCTCAAGTGGAAAATCTGTCGCCAAGCACCTAACGGTGTGTTCCGGCAGCTGTCCTTGAGAGCCAGTAATTCTAGGTTAAGCCTGTTAACACCTTCGACCACATCATCACTTAACATCAGGTGAGATTGTGGTCAAAGGCTTACCTATCAGCAATAAAAAAAAAAAAAAAAAAAAAAACCCTCTTAGTGTTCAGTTTGCGACAGGTTTAACGTGTTCCACGTGGAACTGTTCTACGTGCGCAGTGCATTTTACTTATAATCTCTATTTATGTCATCTAAAAGAACGAAAAATGAGTAATTTGAGTTAACAAGAAAAGAAAAACACAGCTTTTGGAGTGTTAACTGACTATTATATTGAAGCAAAAATTAAAATTTGTGAATTGGCAAATAAATTTGACATACCGGAATTGCAAACTTAACAGAAGCACTCAATTCAATTGAAAAGGGGTTGAAAATTTTAGAAAAAATAGATTCTAATGAAGAATGCGTTTTTACTACAAAACAGGGAATAAAAAACTTACTGGTACGCTACGAAGAAATTTTGCGTGAGAAGAAGAAAAATTTAACTATTCAGGCAACATTTTTAGAATATATGAAGCCTTCGACATCAAAATAACTTTGGTTTAGGATTCTTTATTCATAACAATGTAAATTTTTTTATTGTCTTACACTTCATTCAACATTTTACTTCTAAATCATAGTTTTCTCTTAACTCTGGTCCCGATTAAACATACTTTATATATATTTATATGCAAAGTTGAACCCCGACTTACGCGAATTCAACTTACACGACAATCGCTCGGACCCACCTACCGCGTAAGTTTGGGGTATCACTGTATTCAATTGATATACTAAGTAACTAGTTAAGAACAATGAGAACAATTTTATAATAAACAAGCCGGCCCGCGCAACTTCGTTTGCGTCACATAAGGGTCAGAGATAGAACGAACGCCAGAAATATATTTTTTGTATGTTTGTAATGTTTGCGCAAATATCAGAAACCAATATATTTGTATGTTTGTAATGAGTACTGATTATTTTCCATAAAATAACATTATTTCGCATGCGCTGCGAAAAGTATTGATGATACATAAAAAATATGTTCTACATATTTATAGTATTCATCATTATCTACAAAAAAGTCCGCGACAGTATATATATCTTTTATGGTTAACGAAAAATAACCTTTTTATTCGTAAAAAATTATTCCAAATAACCTTGTTCTTGCTTATTTTTATGCTTATTCATTATTACCTACCTATACCATACTGGTGCGGTGAAAATTTTGAAGTTTTATTTAACACGGTTTGAAGTTTTATTTAATGGTTGTTGTGCCTCACTTGACATAGATATGTATAGTATGTCGCGGACTTTTTTGTAGATATTTATAAGATCTAAAATTAATTACAGCACTTTATGGTTCTATAATTTATGGTTTAGGCAGCGTACGCAAAATAAGTCCTTTTCTGGTTGATTTTTTACACCTTGTGTCCGAAAAACCCAAATATTTTACGAAACCCTTTTATTTTCCAAAATAAAATTTAGTCTATGTTACTCATGGATAATGTAGCTTTCGAATAGTGAAAAAAATTTTAAAATCGGCCTAGTAGTTTTTGAGCCTATTCATTACAACCAAACAAACATACAAACAAAGTTTTCCTCTTTATAATATTAGTGTAGATTTCTAGCAAATATGCAAAGTAGTATATATGACTTCTTAATACTTTTGCCCTCTTGGTACTTTGAAAATTAGTTACTAAATATTATTTTTGTGAAACTTATCTTGCAAACCGTAATAATTAAGTGCCTAAATATATTAAAGAGTAGGTGGGATCAGAACGGAATAGTAAAATAATTAAAAATTTACGGATCCCATTTTAAATTATAAGTGGGATCAGAACGGAAAAGAAAATTAATAAAAAATATAACTGTTACCATGGTATCTCTTCGTGGGATCGAAGTGGAATACACTAGCTCGTAACTCACATTCACGAGCTCAATAAATTAATCAATTTGATTTCTGAATATTATTTTTATAGCATAGATAATAGATAGGTATAGATGTTAGTAGTAAACTTACATAGGTACTTACTTACCTATTTTCTACATAAGTAATATCATAATATTAAGTAGGATAGGTACGTGCAGTACGCATAACAGTTTGTGTAACCACCCCAAAGTAGAGAAATGTATTGCCAAGCTCCTAACAGTGTGTTCCGTCAGCAGTCCATGAGAGGCAGGAATAGTTCTAGGCCTAGTCCGGGTAGCATCCTCGACAACACCAACAGGTGCTAGCTGTAAAAAACCAAGTTTTATAATGAGTAAGCTTAGATACCTCAGTACTTATGTTATAATCTTCTCTGTGTAGTTACATACCTACATAATATGGCTGAACGAATCTTGGTCAAGATTTGTACAGGTATGCACCAACCTTACATAGATTTGGTAGATATTAGTATCTGAATACCTTATAGATCTTTTTATCCCAGAAAATATCCATTAGCATAATAAAAATTGTTGATAGGGGAGGGGTAAAACCGCAGGGGTAAGTCAGGTAGGTAAGTACTTATATGAACAATCACACAAGGCGGCATTTAGATATATATATATATATATATATATATATATGGTTCTAAATTTTATTCTGTAGGTGGAAGAAGAAGAAAGAAGAAGGGGAACGTAGAAGGTAAGTACAAATACCAGGCTAGTTACCAACCAGTTGTATGGTACAGTTCCGATTTTTGATTGCCAAAATCGTCACCGTACTATCTATTTTGTTCTGGCAGACAGGTCAACGACCCCATCGTCGCATGATCACAGCGATCAGATGACGCCGCCTGTGCGTTATCCACGCTATCTTGTGCTTGAGCAGCATCGGTCACATTCACTAGCTCAATGGACGAAGCGTTTTGGTTTCTGTAAAGAATTTAGTAGAACATAAGTAGGTATAGGAGGGTAATTATAGGAAAAGTTAACTTACCTACCCATAAGTAGGTATTGCATTCCAATCTTCATAAATACTAACACCAGACCACTTGAACCAGCACAAAAAATATTCAAAGAATAACTGAGAAGGTTTTAGGACATATAGGAAGTTAAAAAAAATACAAATAGGTACGTAGGTATACTTACTTCTTTTTCTTTCTCATTAAATCATAATTTTTATTTGACATTATCACATACTTTGACTTATTGTACTATTATTATTTAATTTTTATTTTATTGCAATACTACTAATAATTATATTTGATTTTACTAACCCTTGATTACGATTTCACTAATATTTTAATGACCGTTATAATGTGATTAGGTATTTAGATATGATATTAATTATATGTTTGAATGTACATTTTATGGTTTAATAACTGAAATAAATTATTATTATTATTATATTATTATTTTACTGGCCCTCTCTTTTAAATATTTTTTATATAGTCTGTTTCAAATACCCTGAGAAACTCGTGCATTGCTCCCCCGGTATTATGTAAGCGCCGAAAAAAGCGATAGATATCGCTTTCCATACAATTATGCATCGCTTCCTTGTCGTTTATGCGTTTAAGCGAGTTTCGTGGTACAAGGTAGTGTCCGAGACAAGGTCGATCAGAGGCGGTAAGGTTGAGAGTCGCTGCAGTCCGCTCAAAGGTCAATGGCCGAGTTTCGCAGAGGATTTGAAACAGACTATAGGACCAAATTTTCTTGGTTTTCTCATCGTCACCGGCACAAAAAATATAATACCAGTATCATGTTAGTTAATAAACACAGACAAAACTACGTAAATTATTTGGAACGCGGTGGCAGGAAGCCGAACAATACGTCCGCCTCGCAGGAATGCCGGGGCATACTGACTAAAGATAGAAAGAAAAAGCATGCAATGGATAACGAACGCTTACGAAAGGGACAGATTGCCAATGCGATTAGCAACTACAGCATTTTAAAAAGGTCAAAAGCGCCATATCAAATAATTGTTAATTATGAGAAAAGTACACATTTAATAATATAATTGGTTTAAGGAACTAAGGGAATAGTTATTCTCTATTTATCAAAGCAAAAATCATCTTGTATTATCAACGAGTTTGTGATATAAATAACAAAACGTGTGTAAAACACACATTTTTCATAATTTTTTTCTATCGAGGTTTTTTTTTCCAATCGTGTTTTCAGGTTTAAGGAACCAAAGAAAAAAGCACAAAATTTCAATATAAAATAGCATTTTACCCGTAGGTCTCGAAAATACCAAGCTTTATGGGGTTTTTGGTGAGCAAATTATGTACGGCACAACCTTAATAATATAATTTAATATTGTATGTCCGAATAGGACGAAACTGTTGAGACGGAATGAAGCATTATTATAACACCATTTACTGTACAGTTTATGCAATAAATGATTCTGATTCTGAAAAATAAAAACTCATGACCGCGGCGGACGTTGTTTAACTTTGCTGATTGGTTAATGATTTTATCGATATCGATTAAATTAGCACATTAATTACGTCCCATCACTATAAACCACGTGGTGGTGGCTTAGCCAATTAGAAAGCGTTTTGATAAGAGAAAAATTGACTGAATTTATTTCGTACAAAGCAACTAGAATGGCTTCTCTTTAGGTTACTTTCTTGAAGGTATAGATTTACTTCAATCCTAAAGTAAAATAGTTAGCAGTGAGTTCGCCTATTACAGTAACGTTGTATTAAAAACTTGTGGCCTATTAGAAAACATAAAGCACACTTTATTTACCTACGAATTTTAAATTTGCGTAATCTAAGTATAAACATTAACAAAAAAAGCAATTGCTTTTTTTGTTGTTAATGTTTATATTTGTATATAATGTTAATGTTTATATTTATATAGAAGTAAATCTATAGCTTCGAGAAAGTAACCCAAAGAGTAGCCATTCTAGTTGCCTTGTACGAAATAAATTCAGTCAACTTTTCTCTTATCAAAACGCTTTCTAATTGGTTTCATTTTTAGGTTTATATGAAAATATTTTAATTTCTACCCTAACCTTACCTAAAGTAAGAAATAAAACTAAAATTCTGAGTTTGTTACGCAAAACATTTCCTTCTCAAAATGAAACTCCCTCAACCATCCCTTTCTCTCTGAGATGCCCTACACCCATGTTTGTAGTAGTATATATACCCCAAGAACAAAATACGACATAATTCAAATTGAACTGGACTTTATTCCATATTAAAAGAAAAGCTCTGCTTTATCCATCCTCTGGCAAATCTCTAGTAATATAATAATAAGCGTAGTTTACAAAAACATTTATATACATAAGGAAGAAAATTGGACCTAAAACACTGCCCTACGGCACTCGTGGTGAGGTATAAGTAAGGAAAACTGCAAAATCGTCTTACTTAATTTTATTGATACTAACATACCTACTTAGTTACTTAGCATACAAGTAGAAATATCCCCAGTTATTCTTTTAGAAACACACCGTGGAAGAAATCTGAAAAAAAAAAATTGGTGTTAATAGTTAAGTATAGATTAACTATCATGGCATTAATAACTCGGCATACGCGGCAATCAAGTAGCTGGATATACCAACTACTAAATTTCTAAAAGCAGCTATGGACTGCCGCGCAGCAGGTCCATGGTTCGACTCCCGCCGCTGGCTTTAGCTTCACCGCATGGTGGAAGGGCATTTTTGCGAATGCCCGCCTGGCTAGCGACCACCCTCAAGTGGAGAATCTGTCACCAAGCACCTAGCGGTGTGTTCCGGCAGCTGTCCTTGAGAGCCAGTAATTCTAGGTTAAGCCTGTTAACACCTTCGACCACATCGTCACTTACCATCAGGTGAGATTGTGATCTAAGACTTACCTATCAGCAATAAAAAAAAAGTAAATAAGAACGTTAAGCAGTATAGTGCCCTGTTATGCGCCTAATATGCTGGAACACCTTTCTCAGGTTTGAGTGTGTTGCTCATTCGACGTCTTTTCTTTTTAATTGGCTTACTATACGATAGGAAATGGAAAATTTGTATTTTTTTTAAATTCTCTGAATTGAAATGGTACAAAAAAATTTTGAGTTAGAAAATTTAGTGTTCACCTTAATACAAGATACCTACCAAAAGAATAGATTTTCCTATCGGTATACCGACTAGTGTTTTACCTGTTATTTTTTCTTTGACACTGGCGAGCTTTTCTTTAATTGCTTCTGTAAAAAAGTAGGTAAGAGTTTAAATATCAAAGTCAAATGATGTCGTTAGATGTTATAATATTATAGAAGTGTAGTGTTTTAACTCGCTTTGGCATACATAGCGTTTGGCGTTAGATGTTCTCACCTTTTCTGTCTTCAATTCTTCCTTTAATTTTGTCAACGACTCCTTCTGTGATTTCAAAGGACAAACATTAATTATATTATTAAAAATCACTAGCGGCCCGCTTCGGCTTCGCACGGGTATTTAACAAAGATTATAAATTTAGACGCATAAAAAAGTAGTTATTCTGACATAACTGTAATAGTTAAGTTTTCGGGAGTTTTTTGTAGATATTGATGTCCTATATAAAATTTTAGTATATCACTTTGTTCTATTGTCAATAATTTCCGCAGTGTATACGATAAAACGATTTTTTGGTATTACTGGACCGATTCAAAAAAACTTTCATCATTAGATTCTTACATTATCCCTGATGAACATAGGAAAAAGAATATTTTCAAATATTCTTTTTCGGAAATCATTGAAAATAGAGCAAAGTAAGTTACTTCAATTTTATAGAGGACACCAATTAAGACCAGTACAGCAGGCCTTCAAATCAAAATAAGTTTAACGCGTTTGAACATACATACATAGACTCACGCCTGTTGTCCACAGGGTTAGGGAGAGACAACGAATTTTCACTTACCTACTACGTTCCTGGCATACCTCATGATGATCTACTGTAATAAATAATAACATAGTTGGGTGTTTACCTTTTTTCTTAGCTCTTTCTGTTGTGGCACCTTCAACTTTCTGTTTGATCTTATCTGAAAGAAACAATTTAAGAATTTAAGTAATTTGAAAACCATTTTAGGTACCTACCTATACTTATATCGAAGCAAAAAACAACTCGTATTTATAATAGAAATATTTGGCTTTTCTATTAATGTTGCGAATGCGGAAGATTTGACTTGTACCTTCTTGGGGTTAAATTGGATTAAATTCAGCAGGCCCATGTTGTGAGTAAACTTAGTACATTTTTGAAATCAGCTGTACCTTAAAAATAATCGGGGATAGCTGCGCAACGACGATTTACATTATTTAATTTTTTGGGGAAAACCACGATTTGTTAAAATACCAACTAACCCAATACAGCTTCTGAGATTGATACATATCTGTATCAATCTCGGAAGCAGATCATTTATTAGTAAAATGTCATTTTCAAGTCAAGTACAATGCTAAAATTACAACTATAATTTAAAAACAACCTATAAGTCATAGCCGACTCGCAGGCAGTCCAAACGGTCAGCCCACTACCAGTTGGCAGCGTGCCCAGCATGCACCAATAAGTTTTGGAAAATACGATGAGCTCCTGGTCTCCACAAACCCAACGTCTATATACCAAACAGCTCAAATATGTAACCCATACCGAGGTTAGCATACTTTCGCCGCTTGAGTTGCTCCGTCTATACATAAATTATATATCATTATTAGCGACCCGCCCCGGCTTCGCACGGGTAATTACGACTATAAATTGAGATGTAAGCTATCCTATCTTTAAATTTGGATCAAATCACTTAAGAAGTGCAAATCAAATTTAAAATAGGTTCAGTAGTTTAGGAGTCCATCGCGTACAAACAACGTGACACGTATTTTTTATAAATAAAGATAGATATTTTGCTCATTGTTTGGGGTTTTATGAGAGCATTGTTATTCATAGCAGAGTCAATCAAAGTAAATATAAAGCAAATAAAGCAAGTATTAGATTTTGAAGTTAAGATTATGAAAAATCATAATAGAATGACGAGTTTTTAATTTAAAACAGTATGATTCTGTCCCAATGACAGCCCTCTGAGAAATAGTTTTCAGTAATCAAACCGATTACTGAAGACTATTTCTTGGAGGGCTCTGTCAGTCTGCCAGGTATCAAACAAACAGCGCCCTTTAGCTTACGGATTGGTCTCAATTTTTACATGACTGAAAAAAGTGTTATGTTTTCAGGGTTTATTGTATTATGCATGTTTGTGAGTTTCTTTATTCCACCATAACTTCTAAACGGCTTATCCGATTATAATGTACGAGATATCATTACATTTGTATTAATAGACCATGTAACAATAGGTACATAAAAAATACATTCAAGATTCTTATGAATTTGTAAAGTCTTAATCCTCAAAATTCACGTGTTACACAGCATCCCCTCTTATATAAAAATAATATCAAACTATAACAAATATTTCCATACAAATTGACCTTTCCTATGTGACAAACAAAACATTATCGTAGCACCATCTAAGTGGGCATCTTAACTTGACAATGGAGTAAGTATCTCATTGTAAAGTTAAGGTTGTACCTACTTAACTGTTTTTTTGGAAACCATGAACTCGTAGTTTGTAAGACTTGTTCCCAGATTCCCAAAGTTCCATTGTTTTAGAAAAATAAAACTTTATATAATTGCTGCCTGACAAGTATTTGATACGTCCACAAATTAAATGCTGCCTAATAACATATGGTATATTTGCAGAAAACTAAATAAACGTTAGTTGTGATGTTATGGATTTTTACCTTTATTATGAGCTTTTTCTTTTTTGTCATCTTCGAATCCTTTGTCTGGAAGAAATAAGTGTTTTAAAATCAGTTAACTCCTTCGCTGTTGCCGATATTATCATGGAGGATTTCAAGGAGAGGGAGTTCTCCACATATAGGTATGGCTATGCCGAAGATCTACTAGATATGATTCAATTTTATTACCCAGTAAAATTATGATTCTATGAGTCAATAAAGCTTTAGCATTTCTAGACATATTCTCAGGAATCCGACACTCTTTTGGTCATATTTTGTGTGTAGGAACCGAAAAATCTAGACAAATATATATAATAAGTATATAACATCGCCCATCACCATACATGTCATTTAGCTTAGGTACGTAAGTTAATATATTCTTAGAGATCATTTGTCATATGTTACTATCACGCTCTTTGTAGTCGAGTACACTCGATTACAAATAGCGTGAAAGATATTCAAACAGGAGTTCACATCTTAACATAAAAAATGCTTGGGGTGTCGTGGACTTAGGACTCAGTACAAATGTTGGTAAATGGTAATGACTTTATGTATAGCTCTTGAACAAAGATAATAAATATTTAGTAAGTTTGGTTAAGTTTATAATCCTTGATAACTTTTGTTGCAGAAAACAAAGTAAATTTGTTTGTGGAGGTGTTAGGATTACTATTTTATATTAGCTGTACGTTATTTTATGTTACCTGAAGTATCTTTAATTTTCCCGCATTTGTCATGACCTATTCTGCCCCCCTGTCGTCGTTTACTATTACACTTCTTTTTGTTCCTCGATATAAATCCAGTTACACGACATTTCTTTGTTTTTTTAGTAACTATAGTCTTGGTAGAATTATTGTTAGGTAAATCAGAGCTAATATAAGAATAAGTGGAATTCTCTGTGGATACAGATGGGGAATTGTTATTTGTGATAAGCAGCGTAGAAGCACCATCACTCGGTGATAAACTGTGACTAGTGCTTTCAGTGTGTCCCCAGGCATGCTCAGAACCATTTTTTAATCCATCACCACCTTTCATTGCTGTCGTTGGCTTATCAGTGCTTTGGTTAAGATTCCTAGTTCCTTTGGTGCTACCACAATTACAAGGGTACCTTTTATTACCATATTTTGAAAATGTTTCGTCATGGTCGCCATCATCATTTACCAACCCACCGCAACCACAATGAAAATCGTCTTCTGTAACAATAAATGTACTTCAATAATTAAGAATGGCTAATGGATGCAATGTTATTTTTATGAGTTTGATCAATTGTCGTTACGTTGATTAGTTTTTTGTACCAAACAAAGTTACTCTATACTCTGTTCGCCGATGTCTAATAGGGAAATCGAAGACTGCTCGTTTTGGTCGCTGATAACGAGCATAGGACGTGTGCACGCTGCGAACAAATTTTTTTTTTTTTTTTTTTATGCCTGATAGGTTAGCCTTTGACCACTATCTCACCTGATGGTAAGTGATGATATGGTCGAGGATGTTGTTCAGACTAACCTAGAGTTACTGGCTCTCAATAACAGCTGCCGGAACACACCGTTAGGGGCTTGGCGACAGATTTTCAACTTGAGGGTGGTAGCTAGCCAGGCGGGCATTTGCAAAGTGCCCTACCACCATGCTGTAACGACTGCAATCCTAAGACAACAACCGGGACCGACGGCTTAACGTGCCCTCCGAAGCACGGAAGCGCTCAGTAGTAATGTCACCAGCGGTCACCCATCCAAGTCATGACCGCGGCGGACGTTGCTTAACTTTACTGATCGACTCAGAATGGCTAAGCAAACTTGGCTACGAGCGCTTCAAAATCATATCAGTCTTATTTGTCAGTTGTGTGGTGTACGTGTCCTTTAGTGCTTACTTTACCTGTTTTATATGTTTGTACCAGTTATATCACCATTTCAAAGTCACTAGAAAGCTGCTGAAAATAGCTTCTTATTCGATAATGATGTTGTTTAATTCTCAATCGATAATGATCTAGTATGTTGTAATGGCAGGTCCCTATTGTAAATTCTGCTCGGTTGTCAACTCACTAATATGTAGTAAAAGTTTATGATCGACATCAAATTAGTAAAAATATAAAAAAAGCAATTATTTTGATAAATCCTGAAAATAGTTTGAATTACGTACACGAGGTCGCGTGTACGAGTCGTGGGTCAAACTAGTAGCGCCATCTAGGTAGCCGACGTAAACACTTTTCGATGACTTACAATATAACTTGCGTTCCTCAATTTTCTGTCTGCATATCACTAAGGAAAGAAGCCTTTTCTCGCTACAGGCAAATACTAGGGAAATGGTAACAGCATTTATCGACTCCATTTCTTACAATATCACGAGCCAATTATAGAGTCTATTCACTACTATTAGGAACTTACGCAGGCTTATTCTGCTAGTATATATCAGTAGAAATATATACTTTCAGATCTGGGCGGCAGAGCCACTGTCAGTAACTGTATAATACATTCGTTCTTTGTATAAGTTCTATAAATGAACAGATGTGATTATAAGAAAAAGCTACCTACCGGGAATTATTTCGGTTCTGGGTGAACATATTGGTAGGTAGGAATTTATTATGTGATGATTGTGTCCAGTGAAAGACTCTAAAATTAATTCGTTATGTTGTATAAAAAGACAAAACTTCAGTGGTATAAAATTCAATAAGAGTTTGTCAATTTTAAAATAAAGCCACTTTTGAAAATTAGCCGTGTTTGCTAAAATTACCCTTCTGACGCATAATGTATAATCTGGCTTTTTTTTTCATATAACGGCGCATTTGTATGTACATTATTTGTGTGTACAAGAAATACTTACCTGGCGTAGAACTTGATTTTGGAGTCTGCCAGTCGGGTACTCTATATGGTGGCGTCACGGGGAATGATCTGAAGAATCGAGTAGTGGTTTCGGCTGGTTCTGAATTGATTAGGAGAGCACAAATAAGTTTTGAGAAAAAAAAAAAAACATGGAACCGACTTCAACACTCAAAAGTGTGAAATAACTTGTCGAAGTTAAGTTTTGTTTTCACTGTCAACGACTATATTTATCACCAAGATAGGAAAATATTTCTTAGTTATTGGAGTGTAACTCAAAAACGACTTGACGGATTTTGATAAAATTTAAACGGGACCAAAACACAAGCATCAGCTTTCAAATAAAAAAGAATTATCAAAATCAGTTTCCGAGTCAAAAGTTCAGAGGTAGTACGTAAAAAAATCTGACAATTTTTATATTTATGTTGGTATAATTATATTTTTTTATTTATAGTTGATAGGCTATACTTTGACCACTACCTTAACTGATGGTAAGTGCTGATGTGGTTGAAGATGTTGTTCAGGCTAGAATTACTGACTGTCAAGGATAGGTGTTGGATGGAAGACACCGTTAGGGCTTTTTGTCCAGAAATCCCCTTTGCATCACCCAAATATGTATGAAGGAGATTTTTGGATAATAATACATATATATTATACATTATAAATTTAACCATTTATCTACAACGTTACCGACCTCATATTAATCAAACAACAATAATATCACATATTTAATATTTAATTAAACAACTTTTAACGGTTTAAATTGCTTATATTTATCATTATTTTTGTGCGACGTTTCAAACACTTTGTAGTGATTTAATAATAATAATAATAAGACTTTGATTCAGACACATGATCCATTGTACAAAAAATAATAATATTAATAATAATAATAAAATAAAAATGGAAAAAAAAATACAAATAGGTAGGTATATCAGGTGGCAATGGCCAACCAACGTCGGTACGTTGCAGTCTGATGCAGGCGATCTGCCAGACTCCTTATAATGGCGTTTTTACACCTGTCAACTCTGAACATGAATGACGCTACCCTTTTACGCTGGATTGCTTTGAAAGTATCGATGCGCGCCTCGAAAAACATTCCAGACGCGCTACAGCTCCGGGACAGACCCATCAGCTGCCTGTAGATGTTATTATAGGCTACTCTGATGGAGTTGTGCGACTTCAGTGTGTATTCGGTCCAGAGTTGACAGGTATAAAAGGTTTGACAGAAAGATTTAAATAGCGTGATCTTTACGTCAGGCGCAGCGTTATAGAATTTTCTTGCAATCATATTGCCCACCACACATAAAGCGCGTCTCTGACGCTCTATGTCATTATTGTCGCTTAAGTTTGAAGTTACGACGTGGCCAAGGTACTTAAAACACTCCACAATTTTTACTAACTGTCCATTCAAACGCAACTTAGGCACAAATTGGGGACCTTTTCCCGACCTGAAGACTACCATTTCGGTTTTTTTACTATTGTACATTAAGTCATGTTTGCTCGCATACAGTCAATCGGGGTAACTTTGATTAACAATGGTAACTTTGACAGTCAAATCTTCAATAACTTTTTTATATTTTACGTAGGATAAATTTATTACAATAACGAGGAATTTATAAATTTTGAGTACTTAACAAATGTCGGAACCAAAATCACTGAAAAAAAAGAAACAGTCACACAAAGTTAATGTCAAAAACCTTTCTAAAATATTTCGCGCGCAACTGGTGTATTTTTTCAGTGATAAACTTTTTAAATAACTCGCGAATTTTGCTGATAGCAAGATACAACAATTTAATGGTTTTATTTACTTGTTTTAATGGTTTTATTTACTTATATATAGCTCCACTTCATTTGAAATTTTATAAAAAAAACCCTGATGTATGAAATGTTTAGAACTTATGATTCCGGCGACAAATCTGATGTGTGTCAAAGTTACCCGTATATGGGGTATAACTTTAACACACAACAAAATTGCAAATTTTTCATATAATTTATGATTCTTAGTCTTTTAATAATTCGAGAGTATGAAAACCAATCTGAGAGCACAGATTACGTTAACACTTTTGTCTCACATTACACATGGTAAAAATTTGCTAAAAAGATCTATAGGCGATCTGTCAAAGTTACCCAGATTGACTGTACTGCTCACAGATCCCCAAAAGTTTTCGTAATCCCTTAATCGTGGGACTGATCAGCACCATATCGTCAGCGTAGCTCAGGTTGTTGATATACCTGCCATCCAACCTGAGCCCAACAGGGGTGCCGCTCAGTTCCACGATCAAGTCGTTGACGTAATAATTAAAGAGGTCAGGCGAGGTCACTCCACCTTGCCTTACTCCTTGAGACAATCTGAAGCTATCGGAGACTTCGGAACCCCGCCGGACATTGTTGGTCTGATTGCCGTACCAGTACGACAACAGCCCAACAACCTCAGAGAGCACCCCCTAGCCGTGCATTTTTGTCCACAAAAGATCGTGGTTCAATGTATCGAATGCACGACTCAGGTCCAGGAAACAGGCATATACAGTAGTATCGTTCTTTGTGTAGTATCTGACAACCTCTTTTAAAGAAAAAACTGCCATGTCGGTTGAAAGTTGCGGACGGAAACCAAACTGACCATCGTCTATATCTAAGGAGGTTATGTAGGAATGTATAATTCGTTCAAGAACCTTGGCCACAACCGTCGCCAGGGAAATAGGTCTATAATTGGACACGCTCGAGATGTCACCCGTTTTATTCTTTGGTATAGGTACCACTAAAGTGCGTATAAGATCTTCAGGTAGGTAACAATGCCTCACGCAGAGATTGAAAAGCCGCGCTAAGACGTGACAGATGTATCGACCGGCAAATAGTAAGTGTTCTACACTAAGGCCGTCGTGGCCCGGAGACTTTCCGCGCTTCATACTCCTCAAAATATCTTCAACATTTTTCGGCGTTATGTTAACGCTTAGAAACTCCGAGCCACGACCAGCCATAGGATTATGCAATTTAGTTTGTCTTTTATTATTATTATTTACATTGAAATGGTTCCGAAATATATTAGTTATTATTTTCTTATCATTTTCACCTTCTACATTGACTGGTATACTGCTTCTACAATCAAGTTTTTTCGTTTCTTTCCAAAATTCTACAAAATTACAGTTAGCCCGATGTCTGGCTAGTACATCCATTTTTATCCTTTCTTGGTTCTTTAGTACATACTTGTGCGCGGCTTTAAACTCTCTACGTGAGGCAGTCATATAATCGTAGTGATATCCCGAGCGTGGCCTACCGTGTAACACCCACAAAGAAAACATTTCCCTTGCTTTGGCGTGGTGGGGCCTGACATGAAAATTCCAGCCAATAACTTTATTAAATTTAGGTCGATTAAATTGATTATTGTCAGAGATAGAAGTTTGTTCTGCGGCCGACTGCAACGCACCTACAACATTTTTATAAAATATGTCTTTATATTTTTAGTGATTTACATCTTTACATAATGTTTCAGTCTTTGTTCATTCCATTTCATAATAGTTATTTGTTATACAAGAGTGCAAAGTTGCTTTTTAACCGCGTGTTCAATTTTGATGACCGAGCAAGCGAAAGATTCTAAATTTGAATCACGAGCGCAGCGAGTGATTCAAAATTAGAATCCTGAGCGTTAGCGAGGGAATCAAAAGAGCACGAGGTGAAAAATCTTTGCACTCGAGTGCAACACGTAACTTTTCATTCCACCTCAGCGAGGAAAATACTTCTCGCGTGATTGTTGAGGGAGAAACAGTTTCAGTCAATTCTGTTGGCGTCAAACAAACTTCCTCGTCACTAGAATCACTCATTTTAGTTTTTTCACTTGTTTTCAAGTTTCTTGTTTTTAATATAAGGTTTAACAATGACATGAAAAAATGCCGCGTAAAGAACCGCGTACAAAGCAAATTGAAAAAAGAACACCAAGAAGGTTCCGAGTCTGAGTTTTTAACAAATTAAAAAAAAGTGTACGATATATTCGGCACCATAGAGGTAGCAGTAAATAGGTTTAATGTTTTTTTTAATTCACAAACTTAGTGCACACGATGTTTTTAATTCAATTTACTTTATCCTCTAGAGAATAAAAACGGCTTTTACACTCAGATAGTGAAGATTAAAATTACTCTTTCCGAGATGGTGGGATGAAAAAAATATTGTCATAGCTATTCATTAGATTAAAAAACTTTTTATCACATAATTCCGAATATAACAACGTTTGATCTCGCTCTCTACTACCCCATATATGTTTATTAGTGCTACTTAAATTACTAACATCACAGTTATAGGTCATACGGCTAATTGTACTAAAGTTACACTCTACGACTAGAGGGAAATGATCAGAACCCGTGGCGCTCACAAACGTGAAGGTGTCTCCGTCGAGCCTATCCTGATCTACGCACACTAGGGATTGTTCACAGCAATAGTTTTTCAACTCTTCTCCAAAAAGTGTGCCCGGATGCGCATTGAAGTCACCCAATATAAGAACGCACTCACTATCAGTACACTCGATTACCGCACTCATTTGCGCCAGGCAGTCTGTAAATTCCGGAAGGTTGTCTTCGTTACACAATAAATAAAATTATTCCTCATCGAAGTCCTTTTGTTACTAAAATAGTATGTTTTTAATTACTATTTGTTACAATCGCGAAAACCTAAGACAACATTAATATTTTATGTTACCTATTCATTGTAATTTACTAATTTTATAGAGCCATATCTGTCAGACAGGCTACAGAAGATTGGAATAATCGGTAATGCTTTTGCCGGGTCTTTGGTAAAAATATGAATCCCGCAAGGATCAGTTTTAGGACCTTTTCTGTTAGGGTATAATAATGAAACGAATCGAAGATGGCGGTGCAAATCATTACATCTCACTTGCACACTACTGACAGTCAACTGTGTGTAAGTGAGATGTCATAATTTGCAGTGTCATCTTTGATTCGCGTTTTTGTGAATCCGGGTTATACATGGAAAATTTGTTTTTTTTTGTTCTATTTGTACTGGTTGTAGAATGCTGTTCATTTATTAGATAGCTAACCTGCGCTACGAGGATGATAATACTCTATTTGGTGTACGCCATATGCAGGAAATAGTTGTGAAGATGGAGCGATTGAACCTCGAGTTCAGATTGAATATTAATCGCTACAAGACCAAAGTGATGATTGTGTATGCGATAAAATAGCGGTGCCAAGTTTTACATTAGCAAAGACAAATTAAAGGTCCTTCTTATAAAAAGTCCTTCTTAGGTAATTGTGTACGGTTTTATAATAACGTTCCGAAACATACAACGCTCACAGAAGGGAAATTCAAGTTACACGTGAAAAACATATTGATGAAGAAATCCCACTATACACAGCTAAAAAGACAAAAATGCCTAGACAATTCCGCCTCTGCCAAGCTATCACCTCTCATCTAAGTACGTAATTTAAACAAATATTGTAATAATTTTATTATATAGTAAGTATGTAACACATTGTTAAAAGACGTTTAAAATAATGGCCACGAGTTTCTTACCCGTTCTTCTCGCAGTGGCTCTATACAATTTTTGTTTGCTGAACGTGGCAGTACAATGTAGAATATTTTAATATTACATTTTGTAATTGACCTTCATAAGAGCGTCGTAGACGCCTAAATTGAATAAATGATTTTGATTTGACTTAACAATAACTCGTCGGAAGTGGCTAAGATTGCGAACTGCGAAATTGACTGTTACGTTTATCTAGAAGCTTTAGGTAATCTCGAATAACAGTGGATGCATACACAAGGTAAACGGATGTATGGCGATCACCAGGACAAATTGAGAAAAATATGGAAGATCAAATATCAAATATGTCACCAAAGTCATTAAGATCAGGCTAGTGCGGATTCTTATTTTCCCTTGCTTGGGGCATAAAACATATAATAATACTCTTGAGGTTTGAGATTCGATAAAAAATACCCTCATATAATAATTCTTTACCACGTAGAAACGATGTGATTATTTACCCTCATGTTTGTATGACAGCGGTACCTACGTGATACTAAGTATTTTATAATATGTAGATAATCTAGGTTCAGATAGGGACCTTTTTTTTTTTTTGAGGGGGGAAATGCCTTCGCACTACCCTTCCACCAAGGGGGTGGTGGAAGGGGATATGTGGGGCAGATCGGGTCCTATGCCTACCTATGTATGAAACAATTTGCACACTCTACATGCTATGTCTGAATAAGTTATATGTTTCAACAGAAGGGGCTTCCAACTTGACGCGCTTATCACATGTTAAATACATACGTACTTACTCGTATATATAATTATCTTATATATTACCTGGACTTAACATAGTTCCATTGACCTCAGTTGCATTTTCTGTGGACGACTGTAAAATACATTTTAATACACATTCTTAAAAGGAAAAACAAATGCAGCCTCTACCTATTAATTCTCCTTATTTTATTCCATACGCGAAAGTAACTGTCTGTCTGTCTCGCTTCCACGCCAAAACTACTGGACCGATTTGGATAAAATTTGGTATGGAAATAGTTTGAGACCCGGAGAAGGACATAGGATAGTTTTTGTCCAACTGCGCAAAAAGAGGTTAATGTTTTTGCGCGATAACCGACATACGCGCGGGCGGAGCCGCGACCGGAAAGCTAGTTTGGCTATATAATCGAAAACAACACAAACCCTATAATTTATTTTCATATAACCCCAATATTCTAGCGTTTCACCAGGTGATAGGCCTCTGGTAAGCCTCCTACCGCAGTGTCGTTTTATGCTAAAGATTTTGTTTGGCTAACACCGCCTTTACGTACCTACCTCCACCTTCAAAAATGTTTACAAACATGCCATTATGCCACCCTAGATTTTCATCCGTGATTTCCTTCAAACAAGACCCAAAGAAGCAGCGATGGCCGAACGGTAATTTCTATGGACTTCCGAGCCGCAAGTCCGACCACATTATCACTTACCAACAGGTGTAAAGTGTTCAAGTGCTAGTCTTTTTGATCAGCTGTAAAAAAACACTTCAAACATGCCCCCAAACATGTTTGGCAAACACATAGATTTCCATTAAACAAGATCAAAAACATGTACATACTCGTAGGTATTATTTACACGTAAAAAGTATCAGGCAAACATGACTTCAAAGGATGTCAACCAAAGGCCAAGCACAAGAAAGCAATGAGCTATTACGATTTCTGATATTAGGTACCTAGGTTATAAATTTAAATGCTTGTAAAAAATAAACCATAATTGAACCTTAGAAAGTAGACAGATCATTGAAGAAATAATATTACATATTTTAACAAGCGTAATATACTTACTAACATCCCATCGTCCTCTGTCACTCCAAATCAAATTATTTTTATTTTCAATATTTAGTATCCATATTAATTGTTAGGAAACATATGTAAAACTAAATTTTTGGTTTTTACGTTTCATTAAAACATCGATGTCAATTAAGCCTTATGTACCACAGATGATAAAATACTACATAGTAGGTACATAGGTATATTATTATTTATTATAGGTTCATATAATAGGTACTTAGATACTTTCTCTAGAACTTACCTTTGAAAATATACACGTGACGAATAAAATGAGCAATGCCAATTCCATTATATTACAAAAACCACACGAAACGTTTTAAACTAAATGATACAACAATACAATATATTTCATTAATTTTATCATGACATTGCACCGTGTCGATGTAAAGTCGTTTATTATCTTAATTTATTGGGTACCGACCGACGGATCGTTTTTGCGATATTTTTTTTTACCATAACTAATTGTAAATGGTAACACCTAATTAATTGAAGCGAATGATAGGTAGTACGCCGATAACACTATTTTACGTTGATAATATACGTTAATTTGAAAAGTTGCTGATGCGATAGAAGGCAAACAGGTTGTATGTTTTTGTATTTTGATATTTTAAGTGTTTTTACTCTTATAGCAAAGTTGAATAAGTTTGTTCATATTGTACCAAAATCACTTTTTTGCAACAATGGGCGATTGATTATTGTTGACATCATAAGAAAACACAATTTAACGTATGCATTACCCCAGCAAGAAAATCACTTCTGGAATAAATTGAGTTCTACAAATAATTAGTGCGTTATACGCTGTAAATGTGCACCAAATAAAAAATTTGTGCACTTTGCCGTTTTGTTAAAAAAAAGGAAAAACCAATTCTGCTGGAGTAACGTTGTTCCAGCAGGAAAATTTTAATCGAATGATCGGAAAGAAAAATTGAGTATATGGACAGATATCTTATATTTGTGCGTAAATGTGCGCCAAAAATTAAATTTGTGCGTCGTAAGGTTTTCGAGATATTTCATTTCCTGCTGGAGTAACGTTTAGCAAAACCTTATTTCTCGAAAACCAATAATTGTGCGACTTTACAATCAAAGTATATTAGTAGCTCTTAATTTGTGCTTATTTGTGACACCATTAGGTTTTCAAAATTCTGTACCATTTTTATGTAATTATGCAATTACGAAAATAAATAAAATATGTCTAGCGCTAAAACAAACAAACGGTTGTACTCACTAAAAACGGTATTTGGTTCTTCTTGTTATTCCATTCATAAAAAGTAAACTTATTAGGCAAAATATACACCCATTTATCAATAATATCAATATATGTCGCAACCGACAGTGTCATAGTTAGATATCAAAATGCAAGAAATAGAATTGACTTAACATATTTCGGTGTTAACCAAAAATTAGTGCGCTTAACGAAATATATATACTGAAAATTTCAGCTTCATATGTATAGTATTAAAGAAGATATGAACAAAAAACTAAAGCAACAGCGAGATTTCTGGTTATCCGACCAAATTCGAAAGATACCAAAAAAGCGGCGGTTTCATACATATTGATGGTCTTCTTTAATAAGTAGTATTAATGGAAACTTTTGTCCGTACAGTCACACATAAAATACTTAAAGAGGAATTTGTGTATATTTTTATAATAGGTATTGTTTAGATTTTTATTTTGACGAAATATTTTTTTTATTGTATATTCCTACGCTCAGGCAACTTATAAGATATCAAATGAAAATGCAGTTTATGCTTACATTCTTTCTATTTTTTTTTATGCAACCTTAATTATAGGTAACCTACCTACTAGTAAGTAAATTTATTTTATAGTCTTACCTTTCCGAGTTTCCAGGTCTAAAAAAAGTTATCTCTGGGTGCGTTATTGACGAATTCATGCAACAAAAACAGCACAATATATCCTATTCGTCATATTTAGTATGTACATGAACTTATTTAAAGAAAATTACACACCGTCCATTCGTCACTGCGACGCAATCGGGACTGTCTGCGTACTAAGCGCGGGCTGAGATCGAGGCGCGTAGGTATAACACGCGTTTCGTCCGTTTCTATGAAGTTGAAGTACTGTACAGATAACATTACCGTGCTATATCAGTCTGTTACCCATGATTTTATAGCTGTGCAAACTTCAGTCGACTTCTTCGTTGCAATCGTAGGTATAGGTAAGTTGAACAGATGGTTTATTTATTTATTTATTTATTTATTTATTCAACAAAAATCCACAGCCCTTAATATATTATACAATAAAGATCAAACTTAACTTATCATACAGCCAATAACGGATTTACATTTTTTACAATATAAAAAATTACAAAGACAAAGTGTAAAAAGTACGCTTAATTTACAATTAGGTGTTTACTTAGTTATATAAAATCATTAAAGTAATTGTCACCTTCCTGAACGGTGAACAAATATTACTTAATTTACTACTAGCGCCATCTAACCATTTATCTACCATTAGGAGCAGAATAGAATATCTATCCGTTCTCAAAGAGATCTCAATACAATTGTGAACGCCTTGCTCGCTGAAGTAGTACATCAATGATCCGAGAGAGGTCGCCTATTCTTAAACCAAAAATCTGGTGATGTGTTGCAATAAGTAAAATAATATTTTCATATTAAGTATATCTTGCTAAATAAATAATAATAATATCTTAAAATAAATAACGAATTTTAATAGGTCTAAATTACAATAAAATAACTATAGGTCCATATATAGTAACTGACAGAACTGGCTTGTTACAGCTGTCAAGTGTCAACATGGCCACCGTTATAGTTTTTACTTCCGATTTTCTAATGCAGAAGCACGTTGTAATTTTAAATTAGTAAAATAAAAGTGAAGCCATTGGTGGATTCAATTCTAAACGGTCTAGTCACCACTAGCATTACCATATTTGGTAATGGATTACGGAGCAAACTTCCGGGGGTTGAGTGGCTAGGCGCCAAAACGGCAAACTAGCTTCACTTTACATGAGACCTCCAGAAGATAAACTTAACTGAGATCTTTACAATTTGTTGAGCTCAGACTTTATTATACCAGTTCTAAATAATTTAAACCTCAATCCAAGCTATAAGAAACCCCATTTAACGGGGTTCTTCCAGTACCGGGTTTCCAACTCCAGGCTTCCTGTACCAGGCTTCCACTACCAGGCCCAGTACCTAACGAGGCTGATCCCCTGACTCCGGCCGTCCCCTGAACTCCTGCGCAGACCGCTGCCAAACTCCACGTCTCTACAGCGCCTAGCTGGGACAGCCTACCGGCGCGGCAGTGTCGGAGCTGAGCCACTGCACGGCAGACCTGCTGCTGAGCATTAACTCAGTTGCTAGCGGACCGGAGATAAGTTCTCAAACAAGGAAGCTCGCTATTGCCACACCTGTCTGTAATCCACGACCCTTTTCTCTACCCAATATAATTCTAAATCTTTCCTTCTTGTTTTCTTTTATGCTCCCTTCTACCAACCGTAGGTAGGTAGGTGACATTGGCGCCCATACTAAATAGGATCAGACAGGTTGGTGTGGCAAACTTTCTTGGGTGTGGCTCTGCCACATATTTTCTGTACTCTCTAAACTGTATTTTATTGTGTTCTTCTTGTGTGTGTGTTAATTATAAGTTGGCAAGCCCTGTGTAGGCTCGGGGTACTATTTAGAATAGGCCTGCTGCAGAGCTGCATGTCGTAAGAGGCGACTAATAGCCAACGGGTAACACCCTCTGGCGGCATAGAACCAGCCATATAGCCCTGTGTAGGCTCGGGGTACTATTTAGAATAGGCCTGCTGCAGAGCTGCATGTCGTAAGAGGCGACTAATAGCCAACGGGTAACACCCTCTGGCGGCATAGAACCAGCCATATCGTCTTCAACGAGAAATTTTAAATATTTTTTTTCTAAAATTAAATTTTAGTTTTTTTTTTAATATATTTTATCTTACACATATCTCCTTCTAATTTAATAACTTGCACTTAATATAATTGAATCTGTAAAACAGCTTATAAATAGCACACATACCATATTTCTATGTACCCACATTTTTTTCTGAAATATTTTGTACTTACTAACTAACCTTCATTGACCTTGTATGACACTGTTGTCATTGGGTATAGGTCAAGTACATATTCACTCCAATAATCATGGGTCTGCACATTTACTTTCTATCTATGCAAAAAGCTGAAATTGCATATGAAGTGGCACTATCTTATAACTTGAAATTTTCTAAAAACTTGCAACGGAGAATACTATACTCAAATGTTCAACTGAACTGTAAATTTTGTAAATGTCGTTATAAATCTAAACTCTTACTTGCTGTCTCTGAACTTATTGATATACATAGATTATACTTATGACATATCAAAGTTTCTTAGTTAATACTTATCTCAGTATTTAACTTCTTTTATTTTAACGACTGACTAAATACAAAATTTTACTAAGTAATGTCTCAAATGCAATCTAAATTGACATAAATATATTGAATAAAACTACAGTCATACTATGACTTTCTATCACAGTTATATAGATAATAGCTATTCTAATAAATTTAACTAAATACAATGTGTTGCAAATAAAACTAAATTTTCTCTTTTTGTTTCTGAATTGACTGATATGCAAGACAATAAACTTAGGTTCTTGGCATATCAGGGATGATAATAAATACATATTCTAGTAATTACTTCACCTTACTTAACAATTATTATATGCAAATCTTTCTACTGAATAGATTGTTGATAACCTAAAATTTAAATAAATCTCAAATAAAACCAAATTCATACTTTGAATTAAATTATTAAAACTTTACTTATACAACCTTACAACTAAAATACATATTCTGAATATCATAAATAACTAAATTATGGTAGGTAAATAAAACCAAACTCATAGAATGTTTTTATAGAATAAGAAAAAACGTGCAGGCGTCTGACCTGATAGTAAGTCATCACTTTAGCCCACTTATAGAATAAACTGTTTTAATAAATTCTAATATAACCTTATCTTTATAGGAAAAATAAATCCTTATATAAAACTGATCAGGCGGCTCACCTGATAGTAAGTCATCACTTTAGCCCACTTATAGAATAAATTGTTTTAATAAATTCTAATATAACCTTAACTATATAGGATAAATAAATCCTTATATACTACTGATCTACTATGTAACAGTATCTTATATACTTCTGAAATTCAAATAACTTGTGATCTTTTCTTATATTGATCCTTGTTTATAGATATATCTTATATACAACTGTAATGGCATAAGATATATTATAACTTAACTCAAGTGCCTATAATGTACTACAAACTAAACATCTTAACTTATATACTAAATTAATTGTAACTTCCTTAAATACTCTTTGTCACTATCCAGTTTGAATGGAATAGTGTTGTAACATTGCTAAATTCATTCTTTCACATACCATATGGTAATTCTTCCATTGAGAGCGGTTGTTCAAACTCTTTAAATTAAGCCTTATTGTTCAGAGCGGTTGTTCAAACTCTTTAACTTAGCCTTATTGTCCTGAGCGGTACATAACTCAAAAAATAAGCCATTATGTATTTCCTTTTGATTAACTTCTATCTGTCATAATATTTTATTTAACTTAGGCAATCATGGAACCTATAATAAAATTAATTCCATGAATGCTTACTTTATGTACTTAAATTAACTATTGTTCTAGTGTGTTCTTTATACCTATAATGTAGCTAGGCTGTTTTTCAGCCCTACAATCTTCCATTTCTCCCAATATTGCTGTCAATAATCGTTTCTTGGGATGTCTGAATCCAAACGATGGGGAGGAATTCTAGGGAGTTCTTATATATGTATATGCACATCGCTATGGCGGCTAGACAATGTTAATACTTAAGACCATATGCTGGAGCTTCTATAGTGTATATATGTAACTCAAGTAATGTCTTAAGTGAGGTATTTTTCTTAGATCTGCTTGAGGCTAGTGAATTTTTTGTTTCTAGTAAAACAAAAAATTCTTCTCGCCGAAAGGGGATATGTCACCTTCCTGAACGGTGAACAAATATTACTTAATTTACTACTAGCGCCATCTAACCATTTATCTACCATTAGGAGCAGAATAGAATATCTATCCGTTCTCAAAGAGATCTCAATACAATTGTGAACGCCTTGCTCGCTGAAGTAGTACATCAATGATCCGAGAGAGGTCGCCTATTCTTAAACCAAAAATCTGGTGATGTGTTGCAATAAGTAAAATAATATTTTCATATTAAGTATATCTTGCTAAATAAATAATAATAATATCTTAAAATAAATAACGAATTTTAATAGGTCTAAATTACAATAAAATAACTATAGGTCCATATATAGTAACTGACAGAACTGGCTTGTTACAGCTGTCAAGTGTCAACATGGCCACCGTTATAGTTTTTACTTCCGATTTTCTAATGCAGAAGCACGTTGTAATTTTAAATTAGTAAAATAAAAGTGAAGCCATTGGTGGATTCAATTCTAAACGGTCTAGTCACCACTAGCATTACCATATTTGGTAATGGATTACGGAGCAAACTTCCGGGGGTTGAGTGGCTAGGCGCCAAAACGGCAAACTAGCTTCACTTTACATGAGACCTCCAGAAGATAAACTTAACTGAGATCTTTACAATTTGTTGAGCTCAGACTTTATTATACCAGTTCTAAATAATTTAAACCTCAATCCAAGCTATAAGAAACCCCATTTAACGGGGTTCTTCCAGTACCGGGTTTCCAACTCCAGGCTTCCTGTACCAGGCTTCCACTACCAGGCCCAGTACCTAACGAGGCTGATCCCCTGACTCCGGCCGTCCCCTGAACTCCTGCGCAGACCGCTGCCAAACTCCACGTCTCTACAGCGCCTAGCTGGGACAGCCTACCGGCGCGGCAGTGTTGGAGCTGAGCCACTGCACGGCAGACCTGCTGCTGAGCATTAACTCAGTTGCTAGCGGACCGGAGATAAGTTCTCAAACAAGGAAGCTCGCTATTGCCACACCTGTCTGTAATCCACGACCCTTTTCTCTACCCAATATAATTCTAAATCTTTCCTTCTTGTTTTCTTTTATGCTCCCTTCTACCAACCGTAGGTAGGTAGGTGACATAATATAAAATAGTTTGGTGATATAAAATATACATAATTATATAAAATATACATAATTATATAAAATATACATAATTATATAAAATAACAACGTTTTATTAAATTATATAACCAAATATATCAATATTTTTTTTGTAGTGTATTTAATTTAATTGATTTTTAATTGATCATCCTCCATAATTTTAAGTATCTCTTTCTTGAAAGTTTCTTTATTATTGAAAAATATATCACAAGAGTTGAAATCCTTATTATAAACCTTGTGTAATCTATTCACAATAGAAAACTGTGCATAATTTGTTGATGAGTGCGAGACGGCAAACAACTTGGTATGCCTTGTACGAGTTCTGGGTGTACGAAATGTCAAAATTCTACTAGTTAGTTCAGGACAGTCTACATGACCATTACATAAACCGTGAAGGAAGGCCATGTCCATGAGGGTGCGTCGATTTTGAAGACTAGTCAGATTATGGTAGGCGCATGATTGATTATAATTTTCAGAATAATTTTGTTTTTTAAAGTTTAAATGTTTAACAAATTTGTGTTGTATACGTTCCAAATTTCCGATGTATGTAATGTAATGTGGGTTCCAAACTGTACAACAATATTCTAAAATAGATCTGACATATGAAAAATAGAGTAGTTTTATACAGGCAGCATCAGAAAAAGGTTTAGTAACGCGCATTATGAATCCAAGGGTTTTAAATGATTTATTTATAATTGTGTCTATATGATCAGAAAAAGTTAGTTTAACGTCTAATAGTAGCCCTAGGTCTCTAACTAAATCTGCCTTGTCGATATTGATTTTATTAATTTGATAATTGAATTTAACAGGTGTTTTCTTTCTAGTGAAAGAAACAAGGTGACACTTGGAAACATTTATACCTATATTATTTGATTTATAATACTCTCCAAGCCGATCAAGATCTGCTTGAAGATTTAGACAGTCTGAGTAATCTTTGATTTTAACAAATATTTTAGTGTCGTCTGCATACATGAGGAACCTAGAATTATGAAAACATTTTTTTATATCATACAAATAGCATGCATACATGAGTGGGCCAAGAAAATTGTTTGATATTTTAATGAATGTACCTACGAAGCAATAACAACTATGTACCTACTATTATTTATTCTGTGATATGATTAACTAATTGCATCATCTGAAGCAAATATTTTTGAAGCAGTGATAGCTCAGTGGCTTTGGCTATGGACTGCACCGCAGCAGGTCCATGGTTCGAATCCCGCCGCGGGCTTGAGCTTCACCGCATGGTGGAAGGGCATTTTGTGAATGCCCGCCTGGCTAGCGACCACCCTCAAGTAGAAAATCTGTCGCCAAGCACCTAACGGTGTGTTCCGGCAACTGTACTTGAGAGCCAGAGTAATTCTAGGTTAAGCCTGCTAACACCTTCGACCACATCATCACTTACCATCACGTGAGATTGTAGTCAAAGGCTTACCTATCAGCAATAAAAAAAAAAAAAAAAATCATCTAACAATCGTAAAGCTGATAATAATTTGTCTTTGGACTAGCAATTAATGAAAAACAACTCAATTAATATACCAAAAATACATTCATTTAATAAAAATGTTTGATGTAGTAATGTAACCCGAATAAATTTGTACTACTCTTTATTGTGTAAACTACAAATAACTAGATACACCACGGTACTTAAGTATAAAAAACCATTTATATAAACTCAATATAAAAAGCAGTTAAATAATTTCCCTTAACAGTTTTATGCCACAATGTACCCAGGCACAATATGTGTACACCTGTTAGTTCAGCAAAGTTAAGAAGATCATCAATATGTATGAAACCGTCGCTTTTTTGCTATCTTTCGAATTTTATCGGATAACCAGTAATCTCGCTTCGTTTTAGCTTTTTGTTCAAATCTTCTTTAATACTTTACATAGGAAGCTGAAATTTTCAGTATATATTTTTCAATAAACGCACTAATTCTTGGTTAACACTGAAACATGTTGAGTTAATTCAATTTCTTACATTTTGATGTCTAACTATGACACTGTCGGTTGCGACATATATTGATATTATTGATAAATGCGTGTATATTTTGTCTAATAAGTTTACTTTTTATGAATGGAATAACAAGAAGAACCAAATACCGTTTTTAGTGAGTACAACCGTTTGTTTGTTTTAGCGCTAGACATATTTTTTTTATTTTCGTAATTGCATAATTACATAAAAATGGTACAGAATTTTGAAAACCTAATGGTGTCACAAATAAGCACAAATTAAGAGCTACTAATATACCTTGACTGTAAGGTCGCACAATTATTGGTTTTCGAGAAATAAGGTTTTGCTAAACGTTACTCCAGAAGGAAATGAAATATCTCGAAAACCTTACGACGCACAAATTTAATTTTTGGCGCACATTTACGCACAAATATAAGCTATCTGTCCATATACTCAATTTTTCTTTCCGATCATTCGATTAAAATTTTCCTGCTGGAACAACGTTACTCCAGCCGAATTGGTTTTTCCTTTTTTTTAACAAAACGGCAAAGTGCACAAATTTTTTATTTGGTGCACATTTACAGCGTATAACGCACTAATTATTTGTAGAACTCAATTTATTCCAGAAGTGATTTTCTTGCTGGGGTAATGCATACCAATTTTTCTTTCCGATCATTCGATTAAAATTTTCCTGCTGGAACAACGTTACTCCAGCCGAATTGGTTTTTCCTTTTTTTTAACAAAACGGCAAAGTGCACAAATTTTTTATTTGGTGCACATTTACAGCGTATAACGCACTAATTATTTGTAGAACTCAATTTATTCCAGAAGTGATTTTCTTGCTGGGGTAATGCATACCAATTTAACTAGTACTAGGCTTGGCTCTCTACACACTTTAGGCACGGTAATGTTATCTATACAGTATCTTAACTCGGCTCTGTCCTCGAAATAATTACCTCCCAGCGCGCTGTACGTAAACATGCGATAGGGCTACTCGCCTCCAGTATTTTAATTACATTTGCCTACTTTGTGTTTCCATTTAGTTTTGTGATTGTAAATATACTTTTTTTATATAAACGAATAAAATTCTTTGTGAAATGAACAGGAAGTGTTCACTAAAATGCGTGTTGTTTTCTTGACCAGAAGGTAGATTTAAACAAAAAACCATGTTTACGTTTGAATTAAAAATCGTTCTTAAAAATTGGCGACCGAAAAATATTTGTGTGACGTACGAAATGATTTATTATTATATTTTAATATATTAAAAATCTCACTTTAAGAAAAAAATCAGTTACTAGTAAGTATAATTGTTTTATAGTATTAAGTAAAATTATTTTTCATCCCACCATCTCGGAAAGAGTATTTTTAATCTTCAATATCTGAGTGGAAAAGCCGTTTTTATTCTCTAGAGGATAAAGTAAATTGAATTTAGAACATCGTGTGCACTAAGTTTGTGAATTAAAAAAAAACATTAAACCTATTTACTGCTACCTCTATGGTGCCGAATATATCATACACTTTTTTTTAATTTGTTAAAAACTCAGACTCGGAACCTTCTTGGTGTTCTTTTTTCAATTTGCTTTGTACGCGGTTCTTCATTTCCTCGCTGAGGTGGTATGAAAAGTTACGTGTTGCACTCGAGTGCAAAGATTTTTCACCTCGTGCTCTTTTGATTCCCTCGCTAACGCTCAGGATTCTAATTTTGAATCACTCGCTGCGCTCGTGATTCAATTTTATAATCCTTCGCTTGCTCGGTCATCAAAATTGAACACGCGGTTAAAAAGCAACTTTGCACTCTTGTATAACAAATAACTATTATAGTATTACCTTTCAGTTTCCAGGTAATCTAAAACAGTTATCTCTGGATGCGTTTTTGACGAATTCATGTAACTAAAAACAGCACAATATATCTTACTCGTCATATTTAATATGTAAGTATGTACTAGAACTTATTTTTGGTGAAAAAATCGCGCGGTTATTATTAAAAAACAACAAACCATTCGCTCTTCACTGCGGCGTAGTCACGACACTCGAGACTGTCTGCGGGCCGAGATCGAGGCGCGTAGGTATAACTCGCGTTTCGTCCGTTTCTATGAAGTTGAAATACTGTATAGATGACATTACCCTGTCTACGGTGCGTGCCGGGTCAGAGATCAGTTGATAAGAGTGCGCACACATGATGTCTTTGCACCCGAACCCTGCAAACTTCATTCATGTTTTGACGTGGGTGCCACCAACATACACAATTTTACTGAGACAAGCCATTTTAAAGTTTGTGTCCATCACTACAATCGAAGATGGCGGTGCAAATCATTACATCTCACTTGCACACTGCTGACAGTCAACTGTGTGTAAGTGAGATGTCATAATTTGCAACGTCAACTTTGATTAGTTTTTTGTTAATCGGGTTATATAAGGAAAATTTGTTTATTTTTTTGTTCTATTTGTGCCGGTTGTAGACTGCTGTTTATTTATTAGATAGCTAACCTGTGCTACGAGGATGATAATACTCTATTTGGTGAACGCCATAATATGCAGGAACTAGTTCTGAAGATGGAGCGATTGAACCTCGAGTACAGATTGAATATGACATATATATATAACCCAATACTATTCATTTGATTGTAGTGATGGACACAAACTTTTAAATGGTTTGTCTCAGTAAAATTGCCGCTACCACTCTCGATGTGAACCGTGCCGAACTTCGGAATCCCAAAAAAAATTGTGGGTAGTATAGTAACCTTTAGACACTTAGGTAAATAAAACATCGTTAATATAAACAAAAACCTTATTTCCCCTTCAACTTAATAAATAAATTAAACTAACATAAAAACTAAAGTACAATATATTTCATTTTCCCGATTATTATGGTACGGTAGTCGAGCAGGAAGAACTTCGGTTAATGACCCTTATCATGCGTCTCTGTCGCTCTCAAACAAACTGATTGCTCTCTCAGCCGCACAACGACGATCATTGCTGTTTAATAAGTTTAATTAGCCGCTAGCAAGATTCGAACCGCGACTCTAGGTGTCAAGCTCTGTCGCTTTACACTCTATGGGAAAAGTCCATACAAAACTTGGTTACATTATTTAAATTAGTATAATTGTTGAATTAGCAAAATTCGCCATAATAATTGTCCGCTGATGTAAATACATTGTACAGTTGCATGCTTGGCACGCGTGATCCCTTTTACAATGGGGTCAATGCCCTAAATTCTTCTTTGCTCAGCTCCCGTACTTTATACATACTATAATGTAATTGCATATTTAATTGATCAAATCGCGTATGTTTATCTGACTGCTTACATAGCGGTACTGTTTGATGTAATTATGTTAATAGCGACCGACCAATTCTGAGACAACTCAAAATTACTTAGTATTGTTTATTATTATTCAGAATATCTAATCATTAATACTTTTTAGTATTACATATCAGTTACGTTCTTCGTTATTGTACGTACATATTATAACATATTGTGGATCCCCGAAGGGGTAGAGCATTGTATAATAATAGTCATGATTTTGAGAGTTATAGCATCACATACAATTTATATCACATGTATTTATATCAATATCAGTCAAACACATTAAGCTATCGCTTATATTGAAACAACAAAGTATTCTCAATTAAATTTTCACTGTTTTATCAATTACTGTATGTATAGAGTACAATTATTATTTATATATCAATAAATTCTTCTAAAAGCAAGCTATAGCGCGAGGCACTTATTAATTACTAAACGACTAAAATACTGAGTATTTCTTTGCTTCATTTTATTATCTTCTTTACGCATGACTTGATACGAAGTCACTGAAACATAAAAATATACATGATCAAATTAAAACGGCATTATACTTAATCTTTTTTTTATTAAGTACTTTGGTACCTTAGGTACATCGGCGTATCCGTCCGGATGGGATTATTGTACGTGCGTGCCGCGTCAGAAGAGATCAGAGCTATGCGTGGCTTTACGATAGAAAGAGAGACGCCTTGTAGGTGAATATAAATATTAGGTACTCCGTGCTTTGCGAGCTGAAGTGCACTTTATTGCTTCGTAGCTAGTGCCGCTTATTTATTGGAATGGCTTTGCGATGTGGTCCTTCTGATCATATTTATTTTGTGGCTATACGAGGCTAACTTTAATCTCTGTATTCATCCTAATACTTTAATATCATAAATACTATAATATCGATATTTATTTAACTTTATATTCTTTCTACGATCTTGGGTCTACCGGGAAACAAAATTACCCATGGACCCGTTAATGGGTCAAAAAAAAACTAAAAATAACAGGACTTAATGATAATAGGCCGACGTCGTATGGTGCTGAAGCGATACCACAGTGTTGTTTTTTTTTAACCAAATATGGCGTTTATCTTCGTTATCCTTGCAAACCAGTTTCCAATCTACCCGTATCAGAAAACTGCAAAGCAAAATGACTAAGTAAGCATATCGACCAAGTAGCAGAATGTCAGTTTTGTAGTATCATATAATATAGCTGTAAGTCTATGTAGCAGAACGTCAGAATCGTAATTTCGTTATACTTATGAAGAAAATTATGTTATTTTACATTTTCTATACCTAAATGCCTCGCCTTAAGTGACTGACTAAAGTTGGTAACACAGTCAAGTATAACTTATAATTAATGTAGTAGTATGTATATCTTAGAAAAAAATATTTGAGGCTAAGAGTGTATGCTGTATTGATTACATATGCTTTTAGTAGTAGGCATAATTATAGCCTTTGACATTATGATACAGTATTGTACTAAGGCCTTCCGAGTCATTTTGCTCAGCAGACGTTACGCGTCTTTGACATTATGCTACTATTTTTTTTTTTTTTTTTTTTTTTAATTGCTGATAGGTAAGCCTTTGACCACAATCTCACGTGATGGTAAGTGATGATGTGGTCGAAGGTGTTAACAGGCTTAACCTAGAATAACTGGCTCTCAAGGACAGCTGCCGGAACACACCGTTAGGTGCTTGGCAACAGATTTTCAACTTGAGGGTGGTCGCTAGCCAGGCGGACATTCACAAAAATGCCCTTCCACCATGCGGTGAAGCTCAAGCCCGCGGCGGGATTCGAACCATGGACCTGCTGCGCGGCAGTCCATAGCCAATGCCACTGAGCCATCACTGCTTCAAATAATTACTAAGGCGAATTGCTGTTCAGATGTTTGTCATTCTGATGCTCACCATTTAACTACTGGTCATTCTGAAAGCGATAGTTTCCATTCTACGTCTGACCTATAATCAATCTCAACATCTTATAAAAAACATATCTCACCCGACAACTTCCGGCAAGTCTTTGGCCAAGCAGATATACTTGTGTCCTAGATTTTCGTTTTTCTCATACACGTGTAGTTTGCAAGTCGCACCGCCTTCGCTTCTGGACTTCAAAATAGATCTATACAACTGTAATAATAAAAAAAAAATTGTTTGCACATTTTCACGTATCTGCATATCGCGAGGAGTAGGCTGCAGTATTTTTACACGAATGCCCAAAAAAAGGAGTGTTATCAGGTTTCATGTATGTATGTGAGTTTCTTTAGACCACCATATCATCTAAACAGCTCAACCGATTTTAACGTATAATATATCATTAGATTTGTCTTGATAGCGCAGGTGACACTATAAAATAGATGCAAGAGTAAAAAAAAAAAAGGTGGATTTAAGCCGCCATATTATGAGAAAAAGTAATATTTTTTCTCGTTAATGTTTTCTATTTATTATTACTAAAAGATCCCTCACAGATTCCCTAGGATCCATTTCATATATGGCTCGAATTGCACGCTTTTATCAGATAAAGATTGTCTCTATCTCAGCAGCAGCTCCCCACAGCAATACACTATACGACATAATACTGTAGAAGTATGCGAAATAAACTAGCCGTGCAGTAGCTAATCTGTTAACTGTCTTTTCTTACGTACTGCATATGCAGCAGAACTAAGTTTTCCGGATAGATCATGTATAACCAATAAAATAATAGTTGAAACCATTTTGATACCCAGGTAGACCTCACTTCTTCCTACCACCTATATGCAGACGATCTACAGATTTATTCTAAGGCACCAGTGAATAAACTATCTGAAGCAATTCAGACTGTTAATGCTGATCTTGCTCGTATAGCTAAATGGAGCAATTCTTTTGGGTTACAAGTAAATCCCATTAAGACACAAACAATAGTAATTGGTAGCTCAAGATTGCTGTCTACAATAGACTGGACATTACTTCCTCAAGTTTTCTTTGGTGGTATTGCTATTCCCTTTAGTAGCTCTGTAAAGAATCTTGGAATAACAATGGATCGCTATATGAGGTGGGATCAACAGCTACAAATCACCAGTCGCAAGCTATTTGCCGCAGCAGGATCCTTAAAAAGGTTGCGCAACTTTCTTCCAACAGCCACTAAAATTGCATTAGCTCAATCTCTTTTACTTCCTATTCTTGACTACGCTGATGCCTGCTATCTAGATCTCACGGAGGAACAGCTAGATAAACTTGAGCGTCTTCAAAATTTTTGCATTAGATTCATATTTGGTTTACGCAAATATGATCACGTATCTCAGTTTCGTTCTAAGCTCAATTGGCTGAATATACGTTTTCGCCGGAATGCTCATATTCTCAGTCTCCTTTACAATATATTGTTCAGTCCTACATCCCCGCGCTATCTCAAGGAACGCTTCGATTTCCTTCACTGTTCTTCATACACGTTAAGGTCATCAGAAAATCTCACACTCGAAATCCATCCTCATACGAGTTCGTTTTATAGCAAATCCTTCACTATTCAGGCTGCCCGCTTGTGGAATTCTCTTCCTGTATCAATCAGACAAGCACCGACTCTCAATATGTTCAAGGATCAAGTTAAAAGGTTTTATTTGTCCAATTAATTTTGCACTATATTTTTATATAATTTATAGGTATATGTATATATCATTATCTATTTATGTATGTGTTTATATATATTTATATATATATATTATATTATATATATGTTTATAATTGTATCTGTTTAATTATTATAAAAACCTATATGTATGCTATTTTTTATATATTTGTTTAGAAATTACACTAAAATACGTTTTATTTAAAAATGTTTTTATGAAATTTGATTATGTATTTGGACTACACCCGCCTCTATTTTTTTTATTCGTTTAACTCCATCCTAAGGTTGCCTGGTAGAGATCACTTTTAGTGATAAGGCCGCCCATTGTAACACTATGTTATTATAATTTAATGTGTAATCTTTTATATTTCTAAAGTGGTGTAACAATAAAGAGTTTTCCATCTATCTATCTATCTAGACTGTCGCATTGTCAATAGAGAGTTTATCTGGGCCAAGCTTCAATCAGATATACCTATATTTCATCGCAGGGGCCAAGCTTAATGTTTGGTTCAACATAAGTAACATTTGGTAAAAAAAACTTTAAACATTTGGTCTTTTTTTAATTTAAGAGAAGATTATTAGCGACGAACTACAAATGTAGGACATGGAAAATCCGTTTTATACCGGAAATACAAACGCATTTTTGTCGAAGATGATGCAGAGACGCTTCGCTCAAACTAAGTTCTCGCACGGTCAATTAAAATTATAGGGTTGCGTCACCATTAACAAGTTTAAAGCTAATTGCAAAATTAGTCTTGTTTGTAGTACAACGTAAGTTGAACTAAAGATGTCGCCCCATTTTCATACTATGGTTAAAGAACGAGAGAACAAATTAGAGTTATGAGTCATGTTATGTTAGCTCAGTCGGTCAGAGCATACCCCGGTTATAGGGGTGGATAACATGACGCACAGACTATAATTTATCATATTCATATTCATTTATTTCATAAAATCTAGAAAGAATACCAGACATGCGCCTTATCAGCATATGAAAATTTCATTACAAAATTTACTAAATTATGATATTTAAAGAAAATAATCATTAAATGAATATATAATAAATGAATAATTAAGTCATGAATTATGAAAATTATACAACATAAAATTATGAATTAATAGTGTACATAGCTCACAAAAGTATTAATAAGGTTATTCAAGATAAAGTCCATTATATAATACTTAAATTATAATTGCACTCTCTTTTCATTCAAAAAAATCTCTAATGTCATAGTATTTTTTTTTAGCAAGGAGGCCATTGTGTGCAGTTTTAAACCGTTTATTATCGTTAAACGACCTAATTGGTATCTTCTCGTGATTTTGTAATCTGTAACAGCCGGATCGTCCACCGCTGAACACAGCCACCCCTATTAAGTAGGTATTTGCCATAATCCCCACGCTTGGCAGGCGTCTTGGGGATCGCAGTGTATGTTGGCTGTTCTTTAGAAGACGCTGCTGCCCGTGCCCACCTTCCAGTATTTTTCTCTTAGTCGCCGCATACGACACCCATGGGATGATATGGGGAGGTGCAATTCTGACCCGGCATACTGCGGGTAATTTTTGTAATAGTTTTAATTAATGTGTAGTTTACCTTGAGCCCAACAAGGAAGGGCACAATGACGTCATCCTTAGCATGCAGTATGAGCACCGGAAGTTGACTTTTAGTGCACAGGTGCTCATCAGAACGGAACAGGTGCTCACAGTGGGTCCGGAATGGAGATACGAAGGTAGTCTCGTAATATGGCAGCCATGTGACGAGCTGTGTACAAGAAATATTACACTCATTATTGACTTGCCAATGTGAAAACGCCGCTCTAGAAAGTCGTAGTGCAAGGTTCGATCCTCGGATCGGACTAGTTATTAAGTTTTTCTGTCAAAAAAATTTAGTAAGTGACATTACGGAAAAAAAATTGGAAGCCCTCGTGGCGAAATTTGCTTAGCCGTTCTTAACCGATCAGCAAAGTTAAGCAACGTCCGCCGCGGTCATGAGTTGGATGGGTGACCGCTGGTGACATTACTACTGAGCGCTTCCGTGCTTCGGAGGGCACGTTAAGCCGTCGGTCCCGGTTGTTGTCTTAGGATGGCAGTCGTTATAGCATGCTGGTAGGGCATTTTGCGAATGCCCGATTGGCTAGGTGCCACCATCAAGTAGAAAGTCGCCAAGCACCTAACGGTGTGTTGGCAGCTGTCCTTGAGAGCCAGTAATTATAGGTTAGCCTGAACAACATCTTTGAACACATCATCACTTACCAATCTTACCATCATGTGAGATAGAGGCTAAAGTCTAGCCTATAAGATAAAGTATAAAAAAACTGGACTGTGCCTGGTAATGTGGCAAAAGGCTCGCCTCCCATTACATGGCACAAAATTTCTGGCTAACGTGAGTTAGACATCATTAGACACCTCTGCCTACCCTTTTTTCCACGTGCTTATAAATATCGTAGTATTGTTTTTAACCAGGGCAGGTAAATATGATTTCCCGCCCTAGGAAGGAAACTCAATTTGAAAATAGAACAATGTTTCTTTAAATTCACTCCACAATGATTTTAATGGTATTATGCAGTTTTGCTTTGTTTAATATCTACCTTGGAAAGTGGATGGTTTTCAACCTCATCCGCCAAATTGTTGAAAGGCGCCTCCAGAATAAGTCCGTTAGGTAGTGGCAGCGGCGCGGAACGTTCCAGAACTGTACTAGATAACTTTTCTAGGTTACCTAGCAGTGATGAAGATATACCCGTACCTGAAAAGTGTGTAGTTATAATGATTAATTTGAGGGTAGTTTCCGAAAATCTATCTGGGCTTAGTAGTTCTTAACTACTAAGCAAGCCCAGAAACTTAGTAGTTAACCACGTAATGACCGCCCAACAACTGTAGTGGCATTATTACTGAGCGTACACATGATTCGGAGCGCACGTTAAGACGTCGCGTATCGTTTGTTGTCTTAGGATGGCAGTCGTTAAAGAGATTGTGGTCAAATACTAGACTAACAGAAGAAAAAGTTAGTGAATGATAAAGAATATGTATTAATAGTTAAATTAAATTCAGAAGCTCTAGCGATATCATAATCATAAGGAAACTTTATGTATACAAGGTTATTGGAAAAACGGTAACAACATCTTAGAGTTAACTTCTGTTAGTCCTAACAAAAATTTTAAGGATAATTTTGTTTGTTTTTTTTTATTGATTATTTTATGTGATTGTGACTGAATAAGCACGAGGACCACCTGATGTTAAGTCTGTTGTGCCTGTAATGTATTATTTCATATTATCACTTATTTATTATTATTATTTTATTACATATTATTTTTAATTGAAATAATATGTAATAATTTTTTTTTTCGAACCCTTTCGAACCCCTCCTCGGGCTTGAGCTTCGACGCATGGTGGAAGAGCATTTTGCGAATATCCACCTGTCTAGCGACCACCCTCAAGTAGAAAATCTGTCGCCAAGCACCTAACGGTGTGTTTTGGCAGCAGTCTTCGAGAGCCAGTGAAATTACAGGCAGATGAGACTTAACAACTATGTCTCAAGGTGACGGGCGCAGTGCAATCCGTGGCTTGTGACGAAATGCTATTATGTTATAAGCAGAGATTAGTCCGCTTAACATTGGTGGGCATCGAGCTTGTTCCGTCACAATAACATAAAAAAAACTTTACTTGATGTAAATATCCAAAACTCTATTCAAAGACCCCTGTCTGACCCACACTTTGACCAGCAACTGCCAAACCAGGCTTAAGACTACGAATAAATCATTTATTCGCAGGCTCAAGAACATGAACTTGGTATAAAGTGCATTTGAAGCGCTCGTAGTGAAGTTTGCTTAGCCATTCTGAACCGACCAGCAAAGTTAAGCAACGTCCGCTTCGGTCATGTGTCGGATGGGTGACCGCTGGTGACATTATTACTGAGGGCTTCCGTGCTTCGGAGGGCACGTTAAGCCGTCGGTCCCGGTTGTTGTCTTAGGATGGCAGTCGTTATAGCATGTTGGTAGGGCATTTTGCGAATGCCCGCCTGGCTCCCTCAAGTAGAAAATCTGTCGCCAAGAACCTAACGGTGTGTTCCGGCAGCTGTCTTTGAGAGTCAGTAATTCTCGGTCAGCCTGAACAACATCTTCGACCACATCATCACTTAACATCAGGTGAGATAATGGTCAAAGGCTAACCTATCAGGCATAAAAAAAATGTGATACTACGTTTCTATGGAAAGCGCTACACGAAAATAGTAACCTTTAGGCAAAAAGCAACAAGGGAGGTGAAACCGCTTAGCATATTATTATTTCACCGTTTATATAGTTCTGTCATTTTTTGCGGGGGGAAATATGCACACAAAAGCAGTTCCTTTTCAGTTATTTTCCGTAGTTCCATTGGATGTCCCATTGATGAGACTACGGGAAAAAATAATTTAACCGTGGATCATTTAATAAAATTAATCATTAATTTAAATAATTAATTTCATCATTTCACCCTCTAATAAAACAATAAACTGACCAACACAAACACTGAACGCAGCGCTGTCTTCAGATACTACAACATTGCCATAGTTTACACTAACAAATCGATCAATCACAGCGGCTCTCTTGAACATCTGCCAACATCCTTCTAATCAAAACATGCTCTAATTAGCTAGCTATTTACCAGAAATTTAATGTTTACCTAGTAAGTGTACCCACCGTACCTAAAGAGTGTCCCCAGAGGAATATTGAGGGTGAATGCGGCCGATGGTGCCGTCGAGCCGTGTCCAATAGCCACTCGTACACGTGTAGGGAATCTTCCACCACACCAGCTTCGCTCGGAGAGACGTTTGTCGAATCGCCATATCCTGAAATAATACATGCGACATAACTTACCTGTACACCATTATAGGCCCAAATGGGCCGGCTTAGAGTGCTTAGTAGGGGTGTCACTCCCACATTTCACTATCACTACATAAAACAAAGTCGCTTCCCGCTGTCTGTCCCTATGAATTGTTAGATCTTTAAAACTACGCAACAAATTTTGATGCGTTTTTTTTAATAGATAAGAGTGATTCAATAGGAAGTTTTATATGTATAATGCATGCATAGTATACAAGAGAAACACTGATAATTTTATAGGTTTCTAAAGTGATAATAAGAGTAACATTTAAACTCAAAAGTTACCTCTAAAGAAAACATGTTTCTATTGTCTAATGAAAAAAAAATTTTTACAAAAAATGGAACCGGCTTCCACACCCAAAAAAAAAAACAAATACAGACGAATTGAGAACCTACTCCTTTTTTGGAAGTCGGTTAAAAAAGAGCTGTGAACGTTGTATACAGGGTTATTGGAAAAATGCTAACAACCTCTTAGGGTTTTTTTTTTAAAACAAAAAATATCTATTTATTTTGTTAGGACTAGTAGAAGGCAACCCTAAGAGGTTGTTAGCATTTTATCAATAACCCTGTATAAAGACATTCTGTAGTATATTTAGTATCAGCATTGCACCCGTGCGAAGCCGGGGCGGGTCGCTAGTTCAATATAATAAGACTCACCTCTGTAATCAAAGGTGATTGTGTGGAACTCCATGCGTTGAAAGAATTTGTAGAGAAGGATTCTGTGAGACGTTGCGCGCGAATTCGAATTGCCTGAAAATTTGATAAATACACATCGATCAACTAACAATATTAGAATTATATTCAAAGCTCTAACACAAGTAAAATAGAAGTTATGCGTGGGGATAATAGATGACTTAACAAAGAAATCAAAATAATTTTTTTTTTTGTGCCATTGATGTCACCTTAAAGACACGAAGTACATGTAATAATCAGGTTAATAGTCAATTTCAGATATGAATATGCTCCCAAAATACATCTTAAGATGCTCAACTATTTAAGACGTTGTCAAATGCTGAAATTCTATCACTGTCAGACTGCGTAGAAGTGAAAGAGAGGCAGATATGGTAAAATCACGGTCAGTTTGAGTTAAAAAACTAAATAATGCTTATTTATACCACTACCGTGGGGTGGCTGTGTTCAGCAGTGGATAATCCAGCTGATACAGTAATACAAAACTAGTAACTTAAATCGAAGATATAACTTAACTTGTCCCTCTTGGTTTGCATTTGCTATTTTAGTCTTATATTATGATACATTTAAACATATGTATAACTAAGAAATTTACATTAAAAGCGTAATTTAGAGTCAACTTTGCAATTTTATTCTATAGAGAAAATTTTAAGGAAACGAAATTCGGACTTTTCTTTAGCCATAGAGAATATAATAAATATTAACATATAATTTACATACACAGTATACACGGCAACGATAAAACTGCGCAAATGAACTGTGCAGTTCGCTTGCGCAGAGATGTAATTTTAGCATTAATAGCGTCTTAAAATGTTGGCCAGGACTTGGGAGCTTACCAACTGAGATTAGACTTGAGACAATGGCTAAAGTCAGTTCATTAATTCTACCTTACACTTACTTTACCTGTGTGATTCAAGCTCATACGAAAATAATGGGGTGTGGCTGTGTTATACACGGCCGCTTGTTGTACGTGAACACATCTCAAAATGGCGACCTCCCCCCTTCGCCGCGCGCGATTTGTTACACTCCTTACTTAGCGTAGTAAATTCTTTGATTCCTTAGCTATTCAGTGGTGTAATTGAAATTTCAATTCAATTCATTTATTTGCGTGAGTACCGGTACAAAAGATATAAAGCGATTTTGAAGCGCTCGTAGCGAAGTTTGCTTGGCCATTCTGAATTGATCAGCAACGTCCGCTGCGGTCAGGAGTTGGATGGGACGGCTGGTGACATTACTACTGAGCGCTTCCGTGCTTCGGAGGGCACGTTAAGCCGTCGGTCCCGGTTGTTGTCTTAGGATGGCAGTCGTAACAGCATGGTGGTAGGGCACTTTGCGAATGCCTGGCTAGCTACCACTCTCAAGTTGAAAATCTGTCGCCAAGCACCTAACTGTGTGTTCCGGCAGATGTCCTTGAGAGCCAGTAATTCTAGGTTAGCCTGTACAACATCTTCGACCATATCATCACTTACCATCACGTGAGATAGTGGACAAAGGCTAACCTATCAGGCATAAAAAAAAAATACGAGTATGTAGGAAGTACAATAGTTTCACCATAACCGACCTCATGCGAGGTGTGCAAATGTCAATGAAATATACAATGAAATTGAAACTTAATAAAAATAATTTTGTCAAACATTTTTTAAAATTGTCATAGTCTATTTAATACCTAATTACAAAACAATTATTGAAATATAGTAGCGATTAGATTAGTCGTCTGCAGGAAATCCTTAACTGTATAGAAACTTTGGTTAACCAACCACTTTTTTAACTCCGGTTAGAACTTATAATTAGGTAATTCTGTTATAGTTTTTTGGAATCGCATTATAAAATTTGGCTGGGGATGATAAATATGTACTTGCAACACTAAACTGTATCCCACCATTTTGTTATCATTCGTTTTTATGAATTGCGTCCATATGGAAGCAATATTAAAGACGTATTCATGTCAAAAAAAAAAAACAATTCTTACCATGACAATACATAATTATAGGCGATTTTGAATTGGTCAGTTCTTCGTCCAGCAACCGATTTAGTTCCTCCTTGTCTGTGTTGCCATCAAAACTGCCTTTGAGCCTCTCGTAAACAGACTTTGGTAGGATGTGCCAAATTCCTGTAAAAAGGTTTTAATTTGCCGCCTTATTAATCTGATCCAAAGATAAGCACACATTTTTATTTAAAAGATCGCATACGAAACAGAAACTTATTCAGACTTGACGATAATAATTAGTTTTTACTTTAACGACACACTCTTAGTTTATCCGCAAGACCAATAGAGAAATACGTTTGTTAAACAAATCAAAATTGGTTAATTGTCATGGCCATAGATTGTCTTCCCGAATTAGTAAATCTTCATAAGTATTACAAAAAAAAATTAATATGTTATACAAACAAAAAGCTAGGGTAAAACCGGGATAGTAAGCAAAGTAGGTAGGTGCCCCATTCGCTAGGATGAATATGGCTCTTTAATAAACAAAACAAGGAGCGTAAGCGCCACACATATGTAAAAACGTCTATCTAGCTCATGCGTGCGTATAATTCTGCAGCTAACTCAAACAACGCATCGAAATTTCAGACGAGAGTATGTAAGTACTGTTGCATAACTGTACAAGTAGTAATAAATGATCTATTATTAAATGAATAAATCAATGTTATAAATACAAATACACTGTATGTGTTTGCTACAATACCAAACATTTTTCTGACACGGCACAATGCGACGTATGTCGCAAACACCTTATTACTCAAACCAACGATTTACAAATCAGTGCACGTTTAGTCTTCGCGGCATGCGGTAGCATTCATTAATATTTTCATAACAATTTTATATTAAGAACATTTTAACAATAAATTAGTGATTTAACAGTGAACCAACATTAAACATTTTCTTTCAACCACCACAACCTCGTATCATCCCGAACAGTATATATACGTATCGCTCCTAGGTGTCAATATACTACATCTTACCTATTTAATGAAAACAAATAAGGCATATATCCCCCATACGATAAGATCTAATTTCGAGAAATGGAAATTATGTATTTTCAATTATAAATGATATACAGTCACGTTACTATTATTCACCTAAACTAATATAATAAAGAGGAAAGATTTGATTGTTTCTTTGTTTTTTTCTATTAAATAGGCTCTGAAACTACTGGACCGATTTGAAAAATTTCACTATGAGAATCCAAAATTGTCCCTGATGAACAAAGGCTATAGAAGATTTTCAAAAAGTTAGGGACCCGTATGAAAATTTGATAATGTAACTCAAAATGCGAAAAAAATACCAAAAAAAATCGTTATATTGCGTACACTGAGGAAATTATTGAAATAGAGCAAAGTGATGTACAACAATTTTATAGAAGGCATCAATATCTATAAAAAAGTCTGCAATACTATAAATTTAACTATTAGAGTTACGTCACAATATCTGCTTTTGTTGTAAATGTTTAAATTTATAAATTTTTGAATTTTTTGTTAAATACCGTTCGAAGCCGGAGCGGACCGCTAGTAAATAATATATTTAGATATAATTTGTTGCTTTAATGCTCTAAATTGTTGAATACTTATAGTATACTGGTCATATTATAAAGTGATTATCAATACTATCATACATTCTTCGGATTGTGGTTTGGAATCGATTACTGAATGCGTTTGAAGCATGTTTAATTTTTAAGTTTTTTTTTATTTTTTTTTATTGCTGATAGGTAAGCCTTTGACCACAATCTCACGTGATGGTAAGTGATGATGTGGTCGAAGGTGTTAACAGGCTTAACGTAGAATTACTGGCTCTCAAGGACAGCTGCCGGAACACACCGTTAGGTGCTTGGCGACAGATTTTCAACTTGAGGGTGGTCGCTAGCCAGGCGGGCATTCGCAAAAATGCCCTTCCACCATGCGGTGAAGCTCAAGCCAGCGGCGGGATTCCTGCTGCGCTGCAGTCCATATCCAAAGCCACTGAGCCATCACTGCTTCACAAAATATAAGTAGTATACAATTAAGTACTATTTCTAAGCTGTGGCGCGTTATTTTTTTATGTTATCTTGATGGATCAATCAAGAGGCTCACCTGGTGTCAAGCGGCAACATCTTCCTTTAATAGATTCAGTTCGTCACAAATGGCGAATTAATTTAGCGGTGTTATCAATTACCTTCTAAGGATTACATCATATAGAACATTTTATATGTATTTTATTATAAAGGGCAGATGCTCCAGCATCTAGTTAAATCTTTTTTTTAACATTAAGTTTTTGTTTTCTTAATAATTACTGATTGTGCAGATATTGGAGTTTTTGCAAAGCCATCATATTAAGGATAGATGCCTACCTATATGGTCGTTCATAAATTGACTTTTAAATACCATTACTTATTTTGAGGATAGATGCCCCAACTTGAAAATGCTACGATAATCATATAAAAATAAGATATTCTACAAAATGATTGGAGCACAAAATGTTTAGCCCCGGGCGGGAATCGAACCCGCGTCCTCCGATTTCGCACCGGATGCCTAAACCACTCGGCCACCTGGGCACGCTATATCTAGCCGAAATTACGTACTTTAACCGTCATAGGGGACGGTGCGCGACCATCAACCACACTACTAGACTTCATCTGATCGAAAGAAGTGCTTTTTCAAACACAGCACTCTGGGAATGATGTCGCTACCCTTCTATATTTTGCCCCGGCCGGGAATCAAACCCGTTTCCTCCAATTTCGCGCCGGATGCCTAAACCACTCGGCCACCTGGGCATCCGGTAAGAATTAGATGTTAGGGGCATGCCACCTTGATATGGTTTGAACTTATATATATTATACTTGCCGGATATGGTTTTCATACCTAGTTTTACGTGGCAGTTGTCGACCTTAGAGTCGAATTCGATGTTGAGATTTCGAGCGCCATCTATGCCGCTTTGGGATGGATCTTCGAAATCCACGTGTAGAGGCCATTGAACTGAAAAAAAGTAACATAGCATATCATGGCACCTGTATATACCCGAAGGAGTAAGCTCAGTGTATTAGGTGTCAGATATGTTTAGGCTCCATGTAATGGTGGGCGAATCTATCGCCACCAAACGGACTCCGGGCTGCTTGTGATTTTTTGTCTAACCCGGGGATCAAAATTCAAATTCAAAATTCAAAATTGTATTTATACATTTTATATCGAACCTGGACTACGATTCCAAAGCGACTCTTTACACTAAAAACAATGAAGTAAACAGTATTTTTTTACGATGGAATTCACAACATTTTTCTATGATTAAATCCGCGAAAAAGTTCCTTATACAACTTTATGCCGACGAGATAAATTATTGAAGGAGACTACGAAACGCCGATTTCGAGAATTCCGTTCCGATGCAACCACGCATTCTTAAAAAAAAATATATAGTTAAACATTTTGACAATGTTGTTTTAGGCTAACCTAGAATTACAGGATCTCAAGGACAGCTGCCGGAACACACCGTTAGGTGCTTGGCGACAAATTTTCCACTTGAGGATGGTAGCTAGGCAGACGGGCATTCGCAAAATACCCAACCATGCTGTAACGAATGCCATCGTGAGATAACAACCGGGACCAACGCTCATTAGTAATGTTACTAGCGGTCACCCATCCAAGTCATGACTGCGACGGACGTTGCTTAACTTAGCTGATCGATTAAGAACGACTACCAACCACGCAACGAGCGCTTCAACTTCTTGTAGGGAACCTTAGAACAGAATAAAATGACCTTAGTAAATATATATCAGTACTAATATTATAAATGCGAAAGTAACTCTCTGTCTGTTACGCTTTCACTACAAAACTACTGGACCGATTTGAATGAAATTTGGTATGGAAATAGTTTGAGACCCGGGAAAAACATAGGATAGTTTTTATCCAACTGCGCAAAAAGAGGTTAATGTTTTTGCGCGATAACCGACATACACGCGGGCGGAGCCGCGCCCGGAAAGCTAGTAAAGATATAATAGTCATTGATATCTATAACAGTCACCAGTTTGAAGTTCATTAAGTACATTATATTATCTGATAACTTTAATCAAGGATTTAGGGTAATTATTATGTGAGTATGAACTATCCTTTGTTGGTCAAATTTAATAGATTTGTTAGCCGTTCGCCAAATACGCTATACGTCAATTTCGCCGTTTAGGTCTATTACGCAATTCGGAAACCATGAGCCAATGTATCAGTTGGATCATCAAAGTCAAAGACAAAATCATTTATTCAATTTAGGCGTCTACGACGCTCTTATGCAGGTCGATTACAAATTTTGATATTGAAATATTAGTACTACATTGTACTGCCACGTTCAGCAAACAAAAAATATAGAGCCACTGCGAGAAGAACGGGCAAGAACCTCGGGGCCATTCTTTTAAACGTTTTTTAACAATGTGTTAATTACATACTATATCGTAAAATTATTACAATATTTATTTACATTACGTAGGTACAGGCCCTAGCTTGGCAGAGGCGAACCAGTCCAAGCATTTTTGTCGTTTATGTAATCACAAACTGTGTAGTAAGATTTCTTTATCAAAATATTCTTCACGTGCAACTTGAATTTTCTTTCTGTCAGCGTTGTAATATGTTTGGGCAATTTATTATAAAACCGTACACAATTGCCTAAGAACGACTTTTTATTTGTCTTTGCTAATCTAAAACTTGGCATCGCTATTTTATCTTTATTCCTAGTGTTATAATCGTGATTGTCACTGTTTGATTTAAATTTGCTCAAATTTTTACGATCATCTACTACTACTTTTTTATATGATTGTGATGAACACGCACTAGGCTCACATGATGTTAAGAGGTGCACTGCGCCTATCATCCTGACAGACACAGTTGTTAAGTCTCATGTGCCTGTAATTTCGTAATAGCGTAACGGCTCTCAAGGACTACTGCGGGAACACACAGCTTGGCAAAGCCGCTTGGCGATAGATTTTCTATTTGAGGATGGTAGGCGTTCATCTAAAGAGTAAAAATATACAAATTGTAAAAAAAATATATAAAAAAACCTAAAGTTACACATTGAGATGAGTAGGTACCAGAGATTAATCAATTGTAACATATTTTTTCAGTTTCTTTGTATCTTATTATAAGTTATCTATATCGAGCGAGAATAGTTCTTTAAACCCAGGAGTTCTAAGCAGTATTCATCACTACAAAGAGTTGCTTATAGAGTTCCATACTAGAAAACTATTACTATATTTATGTTTATATTTCATTATAGGTTTTTAATTTAAATACTACTTCGAGAATGAATGTTAGGTTTACCTAGTAAACTGCCAAACTGGCAAATTTTTGTAAATCCTTTCTGTTCGGTTGTCTAGAAGAAATTGCTTTCAGCAATAAGACCGCCCTTTGTATACATAATTTGTGTGTTAATTTTCTGTAATGTTTTTTTATGGTATGCAAATAAAGTGTTTCTATCTATCTATCTATCTATTACCTACTAAGCCTCGGATGTCCATCTGTCTGTCCTTTAAAGGGCTGTATCTTTAGAACTGTAACAGATATCCCATTGATATTTTCACAGAATATAATTGTTAGGAATATATCCCTATAGAGAGTAAAAATTAAAGTTTTGAATCATTGTAATGTTAGCTCAGTCAATCAGAGCATACCCCAGCTATAGGGGTGGATGATGCGGGTTCCAGTTTTGCACATGACTATTAAATTGCCTTTTTTACATTTGTAATTTTGTAATAAAATAGCTACCTTTTTCTAAAAACAAACAAGGTCAATTCATTGGCAAATAACTTGCTGTTCCATAAATAAAAAAGTAAACAGTTACTTACCAAAGTTAGCGAATACTAGACTTCGTCGGAATGTCTTCGAGTATTTAAAGACTATGGGCACCACTGCAACATGGAACACAAATAGACCAGCTGTGATAGAAGCACCAAGGACTAGTATCCTGGAAGAAAGTTGATTTATTTACTAACTTCTGCTGATTTTTTTACCAAGTATAGCAATGGATATGCTAACTATTATTGACAAATTCATGGGGGCCTGTGGGGTGCTGGGTTATATCACCTCCCCATTTTTACCTGTGGGTGTTGTGAGAGGCGACTAAAGATGAAATACCGGAAGGTGGGCAGCAGCTCCTTCTGCGGAACTCATCTTAAGCTGCAATACAGTACAGTACAGTGTTCAGTTGTGGACAATCTGGTTGATACAGTACAGTACAGAATTGACAAATTGTTATGACAATTATGGATAGTTAAGTAGAAAATGTGTCGCCAAGCACCTAACGGTGTGTTTTGACAGTTGTCCTCGAGGGCCAGTAATTCTAGGTTAGCCTGAACAACATCTTCGCCACATCATCACTTACCATCAGGTGAAATAGTGGTCAAAGGCTAATCTATCAGGCATAAAAAATAAAAAAAAAGTTTAGAGCATTTGTATCTCAACTTATAATATGTGTCAACTTAGATGTGGCTTCATTTGATGCATATTCTTAATTTCATTGAAATTTGTTCAACAGTTAATTGTTCTGTTGATAAGATGGATTAATGAATTAAACAACTTAGGCAAACTAAATTTGTTTAAATTATACTTTCGGGTACGTTAGCGCACAAATGAAGGTCAAATATAGCATTTTATACTTACTCTATTATTGAACTCTATGTTTCAATTGAGTTGCATTAATTGTGGTAACTAGCTGTCTCAGCTTGTGACCACACACAACAACAAACACAAAACTGTGATTTTAACATTAACTATACAGTACAAATAATGATTTTAAACACTGTTGCATGCTTAGCAAACATTCACATTAGAACATAATATTATCGCCTTGGACAGGAATCAAACCAACATCTAACAGCGCTACATGCAACAGACATATTTATATTGCCGTTACTGATACAGATAGAAGATGCACAAATTTTACAGTTCATGCAATACATTTCAAAATACTGGCACTTATTTGGTTCAACAAATAAGCATTGCAATCAAACTTAGCTTGGCACTACCAGTTGTTAGTAGGTAGTGGGCAAGAGTATTTAGGCTGCCTGTATGCCTGCATTCACCAATGCTTTTAGTGTAGTAACTGTAGTATTGTAGATTTTGATCCATTTAAAAATAAATGCATACCACCATAAAGTGTACAAAAAATATTTATCAGATATGTTGTGGTTTTGTATTAAACTTGACAAAAACTCAGTTTTCAAACTAAACAAATTTGAAATTACTAGAATTTTAGCTGGTTGATAACAATAACATGATATATGTAATTAAATTATTACAATTACCAAGGCACCTACTTATTTGTGTGAGGAAGTAGGTGATTATGCACATAATTGTTTGACTTTTATATTATGTATGTGGCCAACATATATCGAGGCCAGACAAGTGAAAGTATTTCAGTGAAAGCAGTAGTGTTGTTCAGCACAGCTTCAATATTTCATGTATATGAAATTCAATGTGTACAATATTTCTGCATACAATTGGGTTTGAGAACAGCAAAGTTTATTTTGGCATTTGTTTGTTGATGATATCTTATTGTTTTTTATTACCTGCCCAACTGGCCTCATGGGATTGTATGTGATGATGTGATTGAAGATGAGAAACAGGCTTAGCTTAGAATTGGAACTGGCTATCAAGGGCAGTTGCCCTTACCGGTAGTACCAGCGGCAGCGAACCACAATAAAATAAAACAAAAAAACCAAGTAACTTACCCAATTGCATATAGAGGCACAGATATGTAAATTCCTATCATCTCGAACATGTTTAGTGCTTTGTTAGAAATGCAGTGAGACACTACTTTATTTAATATAAAACTAACTAGTTATAAAATAATTGCATATTAGATTTAAAACTTCTACGAAAAAATAAATAAGAAGGCAGGGAAAAATCTATTTTTGTGGCTGGACGAGTATGATGTTAATATATTTATAGCTAAACTAATATACTATAAGTATTTTGTTGTAGTTTTTTAGTATAATAAGTCGTAACTAAATAAAACTTAGTTTCTATTAAAATCGACCGAACCTTCGAACTTTCGACGACATGGACACAGATTACCAGTGTGACCAGATTTAAATTGGACATTATACTAGCTGCTCCCCTAAATTCTGCTAAAGTCTGCTAAGTTTATTTTTGATTGATGCCAAAACATTGCTACTGAATGAAGTCCCAATTAAATGAATGATATGTAAAAAAAAAACAAATATTTTCTAAAATATTTATGATTGAGTAACATGAATTAACAATAACTCTATATAGTACATGTACTTCTAATTTTCTGTGGTGTCGATTTTAATATACAGAACCATCGAACTTTGAGAGTCTTTTATATTTTTTTTGACGGCGTAAAAAAAATCAAAACATATTTAATTAAAAATGCATCCACTCTGTTATTTTCTTGCATCTACATGTAGAATTACAGCAACATGTTGATTTTTTAAATTTGTCCCGCAGGTAAGTTATAATTTAGTGTTCATTAGTGTGAGGTCAGCAGAACTTCTCCCGATTCTACAAGATCTGCCAATACTAATTTATCGAATTTAAGGTCAATATTTTCGGAGTAAATTGCTTGTTGTTAGATTTTTATACCAAATTTAGAAAATGAGAACCAGTTATGACCAAACTTATAAAATCTTTGTACACAACGTTTTGTGGGTCAAGAAATAGCACTTGCTCAAATGGGTCATTATGTGGTAGACAAGATTTTAGTGCAATGCAAAGTGCGATCATAAATTCTGAGAATTCGCCTAAACTGTATTTAAAGGAAAACTGCCAGAACAGTAAGAAGAAATCTTTCGTAGGTACATTATTTATAAATTGTAAAATTTTTAAATATTTCTAGAATCACTACCTAAATTGCTAATTACTCTCCATCTTGCTAAATTTCTGCGTATATTATATAAAATTATGCCAAAATCTGCTATATTTTGAGATCTGCGACACAATCTGCTAGATCCTAAATTGGAGATTATGCTAAAATCACAGAATTCTGATAAATCTGGTCACACTGCAGATTACCTAGTGCTCTGACATGGATCCGAAAATCTGAAATTTGACTATCAGTGTTGCCAAATCCAAGAAATAAGAAAAATAATCAGGGTTGTGTTAAATTTTTCAGATCGCTCGACGTCGACGCAACGGTTCTACTTTGGCTTTCACAAAGTCTGTTGGATTTGATCCACCGAGCGATCACACCAAACTGTTTACTAACATGATCGGTCGTCGCTGAATGTACGCACCGGTCACAATGTGAGAATTTTTAGTTGTATTTATTGTTACAGGTCCTTAATTTTATTTTCAAAGGATATGGAATCAAATCATTTTAGTCACTTATTATATAGTTGAACTTGAAACGTATCATGGCGTACGCTCAAATTTGTTCACTAAACCCGCCGATAAGCCAGTGCGTGAATGATCGATTGACATTCGCCCTGATGACTTCCAATAGAGTATGTGCAGTAAAGAATGAGTAAAAACGTAACCTTGGAGAAGAATCTAATTAATCATTATTGTAATTTATATTTTTTTATACAGTTTGCTGCTACGCCTTTGCCTTATCTTTTTCTATCACCTCAAAATAAAATAATATGATAGTTTTTTCATGTACTCCTACAAGTAACGACGAAGAGTTACGTCACGGTCGTCTTATCATATACACGGGCTCTCTTTTTGTTTTATTCATAAAAAATATAATATTATAGTTTAACGTCAAAGAAAGTTAAGGAACAATAAAGCATAGTACAAAGTCTTAGTGAAAGTGTTATGTGCTCAAATATCACAGTGAAAGTTAAGTTATCATTGAATGTAATTTATTGATTATCAGCTGTATGCTCGATCTACCCACAATATTGAGTTTTTATATTGTTGTGTCGTAAAACAAACAACTGTTCTGCATCCCGTATGCAAATCCATGTCAGTGAACTGATTGTTTAACTGTTGTGAAGTGGAACGCGAATTATTAGCGCGTTTCGTCAATATTCTAAAAAACAAATAATATATTGCGGAAATAAATTTTTGGCTAACACCGCCATCTGAACGTGAGTAGGGATACTACATCTGGCAGCTCACTATTGCGATTTATTTGTTGGTTCTAGCTGTGTCTAACTTCACTTCATTTCGATCATGCCTCAATGCGCGGCTTGCGGACAATTTATGGGAACAAAAGATGGAGTTACTTGTTCCAAATGTGGTTCTAAAAGCCACCATGAATGTGTTAGGGTACCTGCAGGCGTGACTGTTTCTGACACTTGGAGGTGCGGTGACTGCCAATCCAAAACCCCTAAGGGACGCGACCCTTCTACGCCAGTCCGGGGCATGCAGGACACCTATCTTATGGGAAGCGAGGAACCTAAATCATCGCCTTCTGTGTCATCAAATCAAGACAATGTCGAAGCGGTTCGGACCCTCAGGGAGGAAATGAGGTCGCAATTTAATAAAATATATAACCTTATGGCCTCAGAATTTCAAATTTCGAAGGATAATGTCGGTACAGTTTGCGAGGAAATTAAGGAGCTAAAGAAGGAGATGGGTGATATTCGTACCGCCTTTAATGAGCGTATGGATGTGTTCGATGCGCGAATAGTGGCTTTAGAACAGGCTCGGGATACTACACCTAACCCAGACGTAAGTTCTTTGGAACAAGCTCTCGTGGAGGTAAAGGTGCAGATGAATGACCGTGAACAGGAATTCTTACTCAATGACGTACTGATAACAGGGTTCCCGGAGGAAAAAGGGGAGAACCTTGTACATACTGCACTACTCTTGAGCAGTAAAATGGGTATGGAGTTGGATGAGCGTGACATCGTTCTCGCCGAGAGAGAGGGTGCCCCTCGCCGCATGCAGGGTGACTCACCGTCGCAGGTGCGCTCGCGCCGCATTGCAGTACGCTTCTCGCGGCGTTCCACCCGTGATGCTTATCTCCAGGCAGCGCGCGTCCGGCGCGGTCTAACCTCTGTGGAACTCGGTGTTAAAGGCCCTCCTACCCGTATTTACATTAATGAACGCCTCACCAGAATAAATAGTCAACTTTTTGCGAAAGCCAGAGAGCAATGTCGAGAACACACGTGGAAATATTGTTGGACGAAAGAAGGACGAATTTATGTCCGTAAGGAGCAAGGGACCCCTTACTCCCGCATTCGGCAGGAAATGGACATTGAAAGAATTTTTACTTTATGATATATTTGATGTTATTAAATCTATGCTCCTTCCTACCGGTACTTGTAATTAATTGGACCTTTCGTTTAACATCTCAATATTTGTACTTTGATCCCAGTTTGTTAAATAATTTTACACTATACGATGATTTCAACTTGCATATGAAAAACCAAAAAAATCCTTTAAAATCTTGTTTTTGTTTAGTTTTTAGTATCACAAAAATTTTATCGAATTTTATTTTATTTATTTGCAAAACTGTACTCCAACCGTCACAAGGTTCCGTACAAATATTTTATTGCTTTGTACCAATATAGTATTGATTCTTTGTGAAATAAACCTTCGTAATAGTGGAGTGGTTACTTTGCGTAATTTTTCTGTTATTATGTATAAATACGTACCTATTACTGCTTTAAGTTCCCACTTGGTTTTAAGCCGCTTTATCACTTCTATTGGCATAAGAATAGGAAAGAGTCGTAATGTACCACGTTTATTGTTATATTTAGCAGCCCTTAACACCTTTTATATTTATAAGCATAAATATGTTTATATATTAGAAATTCGATACATCGTTCATTTAATAAGAGCCATAGTTTATACTTTCGCTTGCACCTTGTACCTTAACAGGTACAAATTTATAAAGTCAAACATTATATGTTTATATGCCAGCTTAATTAATGCATATTCTATAAAACAACATTGCTGCCGTTGTGTCAATAGTTGTATCAACATATTATTTGCTTTAATTGAACGAACCAAAATAATTATTATATACTTCTTATTATTTCTATATCTATCGTCTTTTTGCCTTCTAAAATACGTATACAGAGACGTAGCATATCCTTACCGATATCAGTTTATTACTAATTATACCAGCAATTGTTTCTACGAAAGAATATTTCTTATCCACTTAATAATTACGGTTTTTGATAATGGGTAATAACAAATTTCTCAAGGTTGGCCTACATAATGCTGGATCTTTAAATACTGGTCAGGATGATTTCATTGCGGCAATGGATAAGCACTCTGTGGACATTATGGCAATTAATGAAACATGGCTCAAGCTAAGTGAAGATAATAAAGCCGCTTTCGTCCCGAATTATAGATTTCGTCACATTCCGCGCCCTATTGAAGAATGTGTCAAAAAACGTGGTGGAGGTATTGGGTTTTATATTAAACGTGGGGTCAGTGTTCGGTCTTGTGCTTTCCCAGTAAGCCCCAATGTGGAACAGATGTGGCTAAAGTTAAAGATCAAATCATCTAAATTAGTAATTGGCACAGCATATCGCCCTCAATGGGTAAATGTAAATGCTTTTCTAGATGCAGTCATGGAATCAGTAGACTCATTTTCAGATTGTGATCAGCTGATCCTTCTAGGAGATTTTAATATAAATGTTCTTGATATTAGTGACGCTAAAACTCAGCGCTTTATAGAATTCTTGAAGGATACAGGCCTTACACAGCTCATAGACAAACCCACGCATTTTACAGCTGGCAGTCAAACCTTAATTGATCTGGTGTGTTCAAATGTACGTTCAAGAAATATTTGTGTCGAACTTATTGGATCAGAGAAAGGTCATGCCTTTATTACGTGCGAGTTTGTCTTTAAGAAGCCCAAAATGGTGCCACGGTGTCTAACATACAGACCTTTTAAAGACATTTGTCTTGAATTATTCACTAATGACTTGGAATCTATCCGATGGGATCTAATTTCCGCAGCAAATCATATTGATGATCTAGTTAATGACTTCAGTAATATTATTAAACTTCTTTTTGACTTACACGCCCCTCTAAAATCAATCATTGTAAAGGAATTACCTAGTCCATGGTTAACTGAAAATATAAAGCTCATGATGCGACTACGTGATGCGGCACTAGCCAGATTTCTTAAAACTAAACTAGATAGCCATAAAACCTTTTATAAAGACTTGAAAAATCAAGTAATTTTAGCGTTATATAATGAAAAACGAGTATTTTTTAAGCAACATATTAATAAAAATCTTAAGGACTCAAAACTATTATGGAAAAATTTAAAAACTAAAGTTTTGCCACCTAACCCCGTGGATCTTCCACCACAATTCAGTAATGCCAATGCCATATGTGAAAGTTTTCTTCATATTCCCGGAATCCAGCCGGTCAGCATTTCTGATCTCACATTTTTTGAGTTTCATAAATTTGGCAGTGGTTCTTTTTCGTTTGAAACTATTCACCCTATGACGACTTTAAAACTACTTAGAGAAATTAAATCGAACGCCTTGGGTATTGACCAAATATCACTTGATATGATCAATCTGAGGCTTCCTCAAAGCTTGGATACAATAACGGCTTTAGTCAACAAATCTATAACTAGTGCAGTATTCCCAACGGCATGGAAAACGGCAGTAGTTAAGCCTATACCCAAAATTACCTCTCCTGCTGATATTAAAGACTTAAGGCCTATAAGCCTCTTACCTTGCCTTTCTAAGGTGCTCGAGAAAGTGGTATATTCTCAAATAATGGCTTATTTAGAAAACCACAAAATATTACCCGATATGCAATCTGGGTTTCGTAAGGTAAGAAGTACTAACACTGCACTATTAGATGTTACTGATAATATAATCACAGCACTTGATAAAGGTATGGGTACAATATTAGTGTTACTTGATTTTTCACGGGCTTTTGATTCCATTGATACAACATTGCTCCTATCAAAGCTAAATTATTACGGCTTTGACAAACATGTAATTCAATGGTTTCATAGTTATTTGAGTAATCGACATCAAGTGGTAGAGTTGAAAAAAGATGATGGTCAGGTTACGTATTCGAATGAATATAAAGTTACCCGTGGCGTACCACAAGGTTCAATTCTTGGTCCATTATTATTTATTCTATACAGTGCAGATGTAACATCGAAAATTTAACACTGTAAATATCATGTGTACGCTGATGACATACAGGTATATTTTTCATTCAGGCCTGATCAACTAAGAGACGCAGAGGTTAAGATAAATGAAGATCTGGCAAGAGTTCAGGCTTGGGCAATGTCAAATTCATTAATACTAAATGCAAAAAAAACTAAGTATATGATTTTAGGCACTAAGCATCAAATACAAAATATTACCAAGCTGAATCCTATGTTGTCTATAAGTGGAGAAGTAATAGAGAGAGTTTCTGAGGCTAAAAATCTTGGTCTTATTTTTGATGAACAGTTAAGGTTTGAGCGTCATGTATCTGCATGTGTCAGTAACTGTTTCTACCGGTTGAAAGTTCTGTATAAAATTCGAAATTATCTGAGTACTGACCTTCGTATATCTCTAGTTGATTCTCTTATTCTCTCCAAATTTAATTATGTTGACTGTGTCTATGGTCCTCGTCTTTTTGCTAAAACCTCTCGCCTCATCCAACGAGTTCAAAACGCATGTGCCCGCTTTTGTTTTCGAATACCACCACGTAGCCACGTTTCTCCTTTCCTAAACCACCACAACATACTCAATATGAAGCATAGAAGAGAACTTCATCTTGCTACACTTATGTTTGGTGTGGTGCAGTCTCAACAGCCACATTATCTTTTTTCAAAATTTGTTTGGGCCAAAGACCATAATAAATATACCACTAGGGCATCATCTTATCTCCTCATTACCGCTCGACACCGCACTGCTGCGTTTCGCGGTAGTTTTCGTTTCTCTGCCACAAAGTGTTGGAATTCGCTTCCTCCGCCCTTAAGGATATTAAAGTACAAGCCTAATTTTAGGAATAAATTTAAATTACATTTGCTAGAATACCAAAAGAAAATCAATAATAATTGATTTCTAGCAAATTTCAAAAATAGTTAATAGGTTTACCATTAAAGAGAATTTATAATTAATATTAAATTTATTAAATTATATTGTTTTTATTCGTTAGTTTCACATGTAAATGGGTTCATCATATATTATATGATCATATTATGTTATAACCTGTTTATCGAATAAATAAAAATTCCAGCATGTTTATAGGCAGATAATGTAACAAAGTGCTAGTAGTCGATGTACTGCTTTTTCTAACGGTGTCACGTTATTGATTAGTTATTTGTTTTATTGAGTGGTTTGGTTCCGTTTCTTAATGTTCAATATATATATTAGTTATATTTTTAGTATCTAACGTTTTATACTTTCTTTTACGGTTCCTTGTTATTATGATTTTGTCTGCTTGTTTCTTTTAAATTTAACTTTTTATTAGTATACAATATTAATAAGTCTAGAACAATTGTATTTCTTTTATTATAAATTGTGCCCGTGCGTCACTTAGGTCTTGGCTGAAAATCAGCGCTGTAGGTTTGTCTGCAGCATTATGCTGAGCCAAGTCCTTTTTTGGACTGCACATGACAGTAGTTATTTTAAATTTCTTTTTACGTTGAACATGTGTTGTAGATATGTTATAATTTTTTTACCTTATGTACAAATTAAGACTGCATACTTTTATAGGTATATTTTTATGTGTTGTATTTACTGTATTGTATTTTGTTTGCTGTCGTGTGTCTAATATGTCCTTAATAAAATGATTTCTTTCTTTCTTTCTTTCTTTAGCAGTGAAGTTGAATTACTTGGGTAGACAATATTTTTAGCTGATTTTTTGATGTCAAGGTATATTGTCGACCGCCATTGCGTCGCCACAGGTTCGCATATATACGAGTGTTTGCCGCGTGCCGCCACGGTTGCATGAAACGAAAACAGTGATTGCCACGCGCCTCTGTGGTTTCACGGAGATCGTCAGCGTATTTTTATCGATTTTCGTAAATTGGGTCCTTTTTTGCGAGATGGAATGTAGCCATAATAGACAATAGAATATAGCTACTCTTCGTTTTGATAACCATTTGCAGTAAAATGTATCTATGAAATAAAAAAGTTCAGTTGTTTGTTTACGTTTTGCGAAACCGGCGGGCCATCGGTATTATTAAACATGTTTTTTTATGGTTTTCTCATGAATATTAAAATGATATTATGTGATATGCTTGACATTTGTCTTTTCTATATAATTCAATAATAAAACAGTAGTATTATTCTTAAAATCAATGGAATTTAGTACTTTCGTAGTACACCTCCGAACGTTTAGGTATCATTATGAATACATCATAAATGTTTATATTTCGTATTAATTGTTTATTTAGCTATCTTGTACAAGAATATTTTTCCTTCCAAGGTAAATACTTCAGTCACAAGAGACAATTGTTTACATTACGCTGCGCTTAACGCACGGCCGGCAAATGCTAATACAACAAAAAGTTCGTCCGGTAAAAAGTAGTGAGTGCCGCATGCAACCACGGTTGCAAGTGGCGTCGCAGCGGGAAGTTATTTATTTACTGACTGCAAAGAATGACAAATTAGGAAACGTCTTAGTTACAGACAGGATTTTTTTTAACTTACTGGCACGATATCCTAAAAACATTCTACTGAATCGTTTGAATTATTATTATTAGGTATATATGACAATGTTTCTCAGGAGATGCAATTCTGTACCTAAATAATAATAAGAACAATAGCAATTAAGCCTAGCAAACTGTAGGTATGTTACGGACACAATTTAAATATTAGAGACATAGCGAGAGCTTTTATTGCAATAACAATTACGTGAAGTAGCTACACATTAGTGTCGAGTTGATATTATAGATAATCCAATCCATTATCTGAACATTATTCATGGACTTCAAAACAGTCCGAAACTGGTCGGAATCTTTCCGGTAAATATAACGCGGGTCCTAGCCGTTTAATAATAAGTTAATTGATTCCATTATCTGAACATTATTCATGGACTTCAAAACAGTCCGAAACTGGTCGGAATCTTTCCGGTAAATATAACGCGGGTCCTAGCCGTTTAATAATAAGATTGTGTCGCATGGATTCTAGAGAACTACAGGAAAATAAATAAATCTTCTGAAAAATCACGAAATCTGGCAACGCTGAATCACATTGAGCATTTCAGACATTGACATTTTTTCCTTCAAAACTTTTTTTATATCACTTTATTTTGGAGCCGTATGATTTAGGCTGATCTGGTCTAGTCCGTTTTCTACAGGATATAATTTCATGCTAGAACACCCGAGACCCGACAAACTCTTTTTTTTACGTGCCTGAGGACCCAAAAATGAGGATGACAGCCATTTAAAGACTTGATTGAATAGGCCCTAAAACTAAAGCGCACATTTCTTTTTAATGTTTGCATGTTGCATTGGCATTTTACGAATGCTCGCCTGGCTAGTGAACACCCTCAATTAGGAAATCTGTCGCCAAGCACCTAACAGTGAGTTCGGGCAGCTGTCCTTGAGAGCTTAACTATTATTTTACCTCCCCCCCAATTTCATCAAATTAGGTATAAAGTTTGAGAGCCGTTGATAGAAGTGATGACAGTATGCTTGTGTCCCGGTTGCGTGACATCCGGTCTCGGAGTGTAATACCTGGCGTAGTATATTAATTATTATTGTATCATGGTTTTGAAATACTTTTCTGTAAATATACATGTCAAACTGCTTGAACTTGAATGAAATCATATCATAAATCCACCCATTAACGGGTCCAGTGGTCAATTTATTTACCGGTAGGTAGAACAATGACACTAGAAATTGCAATAAAGACAATTCTATCCCACTATCGATAGAAAATGAAAAACTTCAGTTAGCTATCATCAGGTAAAGTATGGTTTTCCTCAGCAATAAATAAGAAAGTAAATCATTTATAATATTAATAGCTCCTACCTATTAATAAATCTATCTCAAAGTTATCCCTACGCATGGTGATCGGGCATTTAGCGAATGCCCGCCTGGCTAGCTACCACCCTCAAGTAGAACATTTGTCGCCAAGCACCTAATGGTGTGTTCCGGCAGCTGTCCTTGAGAGCCAGAAATTCTAGGTTAGCCTGAACAACGCCATCTACCGGACTGCGCTATACTCCGTACTGCTACTGTAAGTCTACCAGAAAAAATATATGTACGACCCAGGATCGAACCTTGTCATATCAATACCTTGAGTATACGTAAAACGCTTTACGCCACTCAAAATTTCGAGCCAATAAAATTTTGCATACAATTTTGGACACTAATACAGGAAGTTAAATAAAAAACCGTTATATAAACAAAATCTTTATTTTCCCTCCAACTTAATACCTATTAAAATAAAATAAATAATGTATTATAAGGAGAAAGTAATGGCGACATCGATATGCCCTTCCACGCGGGTATATAAGGCAGACCGAACGCTGACTCGGACTCTTTCTTTCGCCATCGCTCGGACGGGAAACATCGTGCTCGTCGTGATTTGTTCTAAATAGTGCTAGTTTGTTGATTAAATTGCGTAAGTTCTGTATTTATATCAGTAGAATCGTAATTAAATAGAAGTTTTGTTTGATTAGGTTATGTGTGTAATTTTTTTTTAATTAAAGTAATTATCTGATCCTTATATCAGAAGTGGCATCGCTCAAGCCCATCAGGCCTTTTTTACGAGTAATAGAGTGTTAATCACGTGCTGTCCATACAATTTGAGGTTATGTCCGACCGGACCCGGAAATCCAGGAACAAAACACGTCGACATGATGGGAGAAGTAGGTCGCGTAGTCGTACTCCCGCAATACGTAGTCGTACCACTCCTAGTCATCGGACAAGCCAGAATACGACACAACGAACCTTAGACGCGATACTGACACGACTAAACGCCCTTGAATCCCGCAACGGTGAAGCTATTTCCAACTTGCCTCGAGCGGTTGACAGTGTCGATCTATCGCCTATGTGCGATCCGGAATCCCTACTCGTGAAACCCGTAAATAGTGCTCCTTGTGAAGCGTCAGCTTCGTGCCAACAACAAGTAGGTAGCATAGACGTTAGTTCTAGGTTTGAGTGCGATGATGTAACGATTACGCCCGTTAATTTGCCCAACACCCTTCAGGTAGACCAAGGCACTATAACACCAACCCCTACGCAAATGCTAACAGAGGCAATAAAGGCTTTACAACCAGCACATTGCCATAAATACTACGTATCTAATTTTGATCCTTCCATCCATGACATCGATACATGCTGCACGGAAGTTGAACGTGCAAAAATAACAAATAATTGGAGCGACTATGAATGCGTGTCACGAGTCGCGAATTGTCTCAAAGGGGATGCAAAAACTTGGCTTAATGAGTGGGTTTGTAACGACCGCACTTGGACCAACTTTGTCTTGGAATTTAAATCTCTCTGCCCGCGTAGGCTAGACTATGCCAACATCCTCTTTGAAACAATGAATACGTCTTCTAGTACGTTCACTACCTATGCTGAGTACGGTCGTCGTGTCCTTATGCGATTACGAATCGTCAAAGGACTCAGCGAGGAACTTATGATTCAGATTGCCATCCGCGGTATTACCGACCCGCAAGTACGTGCCGCAGCAGCAAATGCGAACCTTACCGCGGATAATTTCGTATCATTTTTGTCAATCTATTCTAAGCCGGGACGTAGCAAACCAGATAGGCACCCCGCGACTACCGTCCTCATAAAACGACCATACCCTAACCGTCCACATCATTCAAGCCTCAAGTGCTTTATCTGTGATCAAACCGGACACAAAAGTTTTATATGTCCAAAGAAACCGAAATATGAACCTCCACGTGAACTAGGCGCGAGTAGCGGTAGTAATAAGCCTTGCTCTTTTTGTAAGAAGTCTGGTCATACTGAGGAGGTTTGTTTTGCTAAAAATAGGTCAGAACCACGTAACAAGCGAAACGTAAACTTTTGTTCCGAACGAGCACTCAATATCTCGAAAAATAACGATGTCGTCACTGCTGTGGTGCAGGGTGTCCCCACTGATGTACTGATCGACAGTGGTGCTTTGAATGTATCGCTTATTTCATCTGACGTCTTAAAATATCTCACGTGCCAACAAAAACCAATTAACTGCACGCTTAAAGGCATAGGTGAGAAAGAGTTAGTTGCTACTTCGTACGTAACTCTGACCATAGAATTTAGTGAGCTATCAATCGAAGCAGACCTTGTCGTCGTACCGGCCTCCTGTATGAGCGCTCCTATAATAATCGGTACAGACATCCTTAACCGAGACGGCGTTACCTATGTACGAACAAAGGACGCTCAGTACCTAACGCGATCTAGTGATAGTTCAGCCGTGATAAACTCAGTCGTGAGCAAGGACTTGTTAGAAATAAATACGCCCCTTGTGAACGCGGAACGCGAATCACTTATGACCGTAATCAACGAGTTTTCGGAACACTTGATATCAGGTACTGCATCCAGTACGGTGACCACTGGCAAAATGCAAATTAACCTTACCAGTGACACACCTGTAGTATATCGACCTTACAAACTTTCACATTCCGAAAAACTCAAAGTTCGCGAAATAATCCGAGACCTTTTAGACAAAGGGGTAATTAGGGAATCACAGTCACAGTATGCCAGTCCCATTATCCTAGTAAAGAAAAAAGACGGTTCGGATAGAATGTGCGTAGACTATCGAGCGCTGAACCGGCTGACCGTGAAGGATAGGTATCCCCTCCCACTGATAGACGACCACATAGATCGTCTTGGTAACTTTAAATATTTTAGTAGCCTGGACATGGCCACAGGCTTTCACCAAATATTAATTGATGAGTCATCGATTCACTTAACTGGTTTTGTAACACCGGAATCGCATTACGAATTCTTAAAAATGCCATACGGTTTGACCAACTCGCCGATAGTCTATCAGCGTATAATAAATGACACACTTCGAGACCTCATAGACGCCGGCAACGTACTGGTCTATGTCGACGATGTACTGATTATGAGTCATACGGTCGATGAGGGCATAGGGTTGCTACGCCAAGTACTTCAGACATTAACAAAGGCGGGGTTTTCCATAAATATTCGCAAATGTTCCTTCCTCACGACTGAAGTCGAATACTTGGGGCGTGTTGTGAGTGAAGGTCAGGTTAGACCGAGCCCCCATAAAATCGAAGCCCTCGTAAATGCCCCTGTTCCTCAAAATACTAAGCAGGTTAGGCAGTTTCTTGGTCTGGCGGGTTATTTCAGACGATACATAAAGGGATACGCATCTAAAACTGCTTGTATATCCCATTTACTAAAAAAGGGTATAACCTTCCATTGGGGGTCAGAGCAAGAATTAGTTCGCCAAGAATTGATTCACCAATTGACAAATGAACCGGTCTTGTCAATTTTCGATCCCTCGCTGCCGACAGAGGTTCACACAGACGCCAGCAGCATTGGGTATGGTGCCGTTTTGTTTCAAACCCATGCCGACGGCACAAGGCACGTGGTCGCCTACTTTAGTAAAACGACACAAGGCGCTGAGAGTCGGTATCATTCTTATGAGCTGGAGACTTTAGCGGTGGTGAAAGCGCTGCAGCACTTTCGACACTACTTAATAGGTCTCCAGTTCAGGGTTGTTACTGATTGCAACGCACTAAAAGCCACCGAACGGAAAAAGGACCTTTTACCTAGAGTTGCCCGTTGGTGGATTTACCTCCAAGATTTCAATTTTAACATTGACTACAGGAAGGGTACTTTAATGTCCCACGTAGACTATCTTAGCCGTAACCCGTCCTTCCAAGTCCACCATATAACTAAACCTCGTAACTGGGCTCAAATAGCACAGTCCGCAGATAAAGAAACCCAGCATCTAGTCGAACAGCTTCAAGAGGGTCGCTTAGACTCCCGTCGTTATGTCCATCAGGACGACTTACTGTACTACAGGTATACACCTATTGGTGAAGAAGCTAGGCTCTTGTGTTTCATACCCAAAGGTCACAGGCTAAGCCTTCTAAGGATTTTCCACGTCGAGCATCAGCACATAGGTGCCGAGAAAACTATGAACCTAATTCTCAAGCATTTTTGGTTCCCCGGACTCCGACAATTTGTCACTAAATATATTGCCCATTGTCTCACGTGTGTATCAAAAAAACGTGTACCCCGTTCTCCCCACCAGACTATCACTTCTTGGGATAAACCTGACGTCCCTTTCAGTACTGTTCATGTAGACACGTTAGGCCCCTTACCCGAGTCAAACGGTTACAAATTCATACTGCTTATTGTAGATGCATTTTCAAAATTTTGTCTGTTATATCCTATTCACCGGCAAGACGCAAATGAACTCAAAATTGCAATGACAAACGCAGTCTCATTGTTTGGAGCACCCAAATTGTTGGTTACGGACCGCGGTCGTATGTTTGAGTCTGCTGATTTTGTAAAGTGGATCACCGGGCTTGGTTGTGACTTACATTACATAACACCGGAGATGCACCAATCGAACGGACAAGTGGAGAGATATGTACGCACTGTACTCAACATGTTACGAATTGAGTTCAATCAACCAAATTCATCATGGTCCGAGACAATTTGGAGACTTCAGCTGGTGTTGAACATAACGAAACAGAAAACAACCAAAATGTCTGCTCTCAACCTACTCGTCGGCATTGATGGTACAACGCCAGTTATCCGTTCACTCATCCGTGATGTGGCCGTGTCAGATACACAACCAAATCGTGAAGCTTGGCGCGAGATATGTCGATCGAGAGCTAGTGAACTTTTAGAAAAAAATAAAGAACGACAAGATTCCTACGTAAACAAACAACGACATCCACCTCGTGTCTTCAAAGTTGGAGACTTAGTCTTCGTAATAAAGTACTCACAATCGAAAGGTAAACTCGATTCTGGCATGAGGGGTCCGTACCGAGTTATGAAGAGTCTACGAGGCGGCCGCTACGAATTAAAACTGCTGAGCGGATCATATGGGAAGACGACTCAGGCAGCATCAGAATACATGGTGCCGTGGCGTGGAGAGTGGTGCCCAGAAACGTGTGCCGCTTTCTTTGAGGGTGAGTCTGAACTCTTGTTTTGTGTAAACCAACAGCAGTGTTTTGTTTTGCCATAATATTCCACTCTCATCCAAAGTAATATAAAAAGGGGCCCCAAACTACTTAATTTATCACTCTAAAAATTTATAAATACCGACATAGACTGACATGAATTTCTGATTTAATAACTTATCCCCATGGCAAAGTTAAGTACTGCATACTGGTGAAAACACTAAAAAAAGAATTTTTGACTTATTGGTGTGTTACTAGAGACATGCAATTCAGGGACGCCTCTGTCTTCACCTCCAACTGTAACACAAAGGACAAGGTAATCCCTGTCCTATCGGAAGACGTATGTGTCATCGTTTGACATATACGTAAAAGTACTCGAAGCTTCGGCTCACATATAGGTGATGCTGGAGCTATGGCCATTGTTAGAAGACATATGTGTCATCATTTGATACATATGTAAGCGTACGCAACGTTTGGGCTCACAAATGTGTGATGCTTAAGCGACGGCCAATAGACAAGCGATTCAGGGATGCCTCTGTCTGTACTCGAGACGTCTCGCTAGGTGGTGATGAATGTACATTGTAGTGGATGCATTTTTGAGTGATGATTTTTGTATGAAGACGAATGAAAGTGATGCGATCACTTTACGTGTACTAACTAGGTGTAATAGTTTCAGATGGGGACACAGAAGGATCCGGAGCACCGCACTGCATCCCTGGGCCTTCCACTGGAACACGAGACTGAGTCAGGGACGACTCATCATCAGGAGAGGCCGTATAAGGAGAAAGTAATGGCGACATCGATATGCCCTTCCACGCGGGTATATAAGGCAGACCGAACGCTGACTCGAACTCTTTCTTTCGCCATCGCTCGGACGGGAAACATCGTGCTCGTCGTGATTTGTTCTAAATAGTGCTAGTTTGTTGATTAAATTGCGTAAGTTCTGTATTTATATCAGTAGAATCGTAATTAAATAGAAGTTTTGTTTGATTAGGTTATGTGTGTAATTTTTTTTTAATTAAAGTAATTATCTGATCCTTATAGTATTAACATTAAAACCTTATTATACAAATTTCTTAGGTTTTCGCGATTGTCAAAGTACGGTCGCCGAGCTGAAAGAAAATCGGTCATCGACCCCAATAATCATGTCCTTTGTAGTAAATCCTTGCGTAAACTTTTCATTGTCTATTCAGTTCATTAAAGACGACAGAGAAGTGAGAAGTACGAATCAGTGTCAATGGACGAAATAATATAAGCTCAACGAACGTACTTTACTCGTTGTACTGTAATTGCAATTTTTAAGGATTAAATCGCGTCTATACGAGGTCTAATAGAAGGATTTATGTTTCTCGGAAGTGTTGTATTATTATCGTTTTTGATTTTTTTAGCGCATTCTTTACCAGGGTTCATAGATTAGAGTAAATAAGCCGTCCTATTAGATTTTTTTCACTGGTTTTGTAACGTGACATTAAAAACAATATGGCGGACGTTATATTACTTATGGCGCCAGATGTAGCCTAACCAAATTTAAGTTTTATTTAGGGTGTAAGCAAGGTGAAGCACTTAATTCGTCTAACTAGAATGTCACTGGGTAAATATTGAGATTACCAGTGGGGTGCTGGGGTAGAATGTCAACCCCCCATCTCTTCCCGTGGGTGTACTAAGTCGACTAAGGGTAAAATACCGGAAGGTGTGCAGCAGGGCCTTCTGAGGAATCATCTTGTATACTGTTATCCCCAAGACACGTACCAAGCGTGGGGATTATGGCAAACCTCCCCTTGATGGGAGATGCTGTGTTCAGCAGTGGACAATCCGGCTGATATAGAAACAGTAACAGATATTGAGAAAAAAAAACTTGCCAAGTGTAAGTCGGGCCTAAATCTTATAGGGTTCCGAATTGCAACAGCACGTAAAAGAATGAAAATGTTTTACCACATTTCAAAATCACATTATCAATCAGCGTTTTCATTTTTTTTTTGTTAAATGGTAATATGGATGAAATACATATGGTACATTACACATCAAAAAAAAAAGTTGCTTACGAGCTCGCGCGCGGAGTGCACGCGTAGTTCTCTGATCCCGGTGTTGTAAAATTAATACTTTGTTCAATTATGGCACAAAAAGGCCCAAAACCGTCAATTAGTGAAGTTTTTAAAGTAGTGAGTGAATTGTTACTAAAAACCAGTGCATTGGAAGCACTAATAATTGATCTCAAGACTACAATAGAAACTCAAGCAGACGAAATCAAAACGATGAAAATGATAATTGAGGGTAAGCCCCACAAAACATCGTCACAACAAACAAACTCCAACAGCGAGATAACGACGACCCCAACGACGATTGCACCACGGGTACTTCAGCGAGCTGTGAGACAAGTGCGTGCGAATATTACCGCCACTGCGGCCACGAAATCAAAGAATCCAGACACACAAAAACAAACTGGAAAATCTCAGCCATCTTTGGTTGAAAAGACGACGACGACGCTCGAAGCTATTCAGCCCGAGCCAAAGCTTACACCTTCCACTTCTAATATAACAACATTGCCAACTCTGTGTGTGGCCACGAACCCTACTTCTCATAGTTCGGATGCTGGTACGATATGTAATAAGCTCGACAATGACGGTTGGAAAAAAGTTGCAAGAAAGTCCTCCAAAAAGCACAAAATTATAAGCGGGTCAGCTAAAGCGGACAAAGACCTCCTAACAGTAGAGAGACTAAAATATTTACAAGCATGGCAATTTAAACCAGAAACAACAAAAGAAATGGTCCTCAATTACGTAAACAAAATCGAGAAATGTGACGACTATTATGTCGAAAAACGACAAACTAAATCAAACTGGCATGCAGTGTTCATTATAGGTGTTCCAGAAAGCATGTACGAGCGATTCAGTGCACCGACTTCGTGGCCCACAGGTGTTCGTATCAGCCACTGGATTTTTCGCGCGCGAGCCTCGATAGAAGTGTTATTGGATAATGTTTTAAAATGTAATGTACTCGCGTTCACTGAACACTGGCTATCAGAAGAAAAATTAAAGTGCGTTAACATAACCGGTTTTAAGTTGGCCTCTAATTTTTGTAGAAAAGTCATTGTGCACGGTGGGTCTTGTATTTATGTAAACAATGATACCAAGTGCATAGAAAATAGTGAGTTGACCGATATCTCCATAGAACGATTTTTAGAGGTATCAGCAGTGGACTTAATTGAATATGGTATAACAATAGTTTGCGTATATAGAACAAATTTAGTGAGCGCAAGTGCATTCCTTGACAACTTAGAACTTCTGCTCGATAAGATAAGCGAGCTTAGGTTAGATTGTATTATAGTAGGCGATTTTAACATTAACACATTGGGCGTTGTAAACAGCGATAATAAACGATTATCTCAGATATTGACTGCTCATAACATGACGAATGAAGTTGACTTCCCTACCCGAATAACTGCTACTACGGCAACATCCTTAGAACATGTCTATTCTAACCTGGCAGCGGGCTCAGTGAGCACAGCACCTATAGTGACGCGTCTCAGTGACCATCTCGCGGTAAGGAGTGAGCTGTTGTGTGAGAAACTTAAGCATAAACAAACAACACGCTATGCTAGAGTGTACTCGCAGGCAAATCAGGCTAATTTCATAGCTTCGATAGATAGTGTTGACTGGAGCGAAATTCGAGGGAAATATGGTGGCAGTGTAGAACTAATCAAAGCGATTAACAACATTATAAAAAATAAACACGAAATCTGTTTCCCATTACGAACTTTTCCCACAAGGAACTATGACTCATCGTGGGTAACTCCTGATGTTAAAAATTATAAAATATTATTAAATGACTTAATTGAGACAACTAAATTACATCAATATAATAGTACAATTGCAACAATAATAGATGACATGAAAGAATATTATGATAATTTATTAAAAACTAGCAAAGCTAACTTCTACGCCAACAAACTAAATAATGGAAAAAATACATATAAAGCGATGTGGAATGTGGTGAATCAAGAAAGGGGAAAAAATAACTCGCCTGAATATTGCAAAACACCTGAATACTGTATTAATATATAACAAAAATGTGATGTCCCATAATTAAAAAACTATTTAAAGTTCAAAAAGTTTCAAACACTTTTCAGTTACTCAAAAAAATTTGAAACGTCGATACAAGATTAGGAAAACATTGACGCGATTTAATCCCTGAAAAATTGCTTAAAAAATAAAACGTAGAGATCTTTCAGTCTAATAATGCACGCCCCTTCAATGTCTATAACCTTAACATGCAAAATAGTGTTATAGCATTTTTTTTTATGCTTGATACGTTAAGCCTTTGACCACTATCTCACCTGATGGTACCAGTGATGATGTGGTCGAAGATTTTGTTCAGGCTAACCTAGAATTACTGGCTCTCAAGGACAGCTGCCGGAACACACCGTTAGGTGCTTGGCGACAGATTTTCTACTTGAGGGTGGTAGCTAGCCAGGCGGGCATTCGCAAAATGCCCTACCACCATGCTATAACGACTGCCATTCTAAGACAACAACCGGGACCGACGGCTTAACGTGCCCTCTGAAGCACGGAAGCGCTCAGTAGTAATGTCACCAGCGGTCACCCATCCAACTCATGACCGCGGCGGACGTTGCTTAACTTTGCTGGTCGGTTCAGAATGGCTAAGCAAACTTCACTACGAGCGCTTCAGGCAATACACGCAACCTCGACAATATCATTGGTTCTTCGTGTGTGTGCGCGCGGACGTGTCTGTGTCCACAGTAAAATCTCTACACACACACATACACGTTGAGAGAAGGGGCGTACATTTTTAGTACTGAAAGATCTCTACGTACCAACACGCCTATACCCCCCAGGGGTAGGTAGGACCACAGAAAAGAGAAAGCAATAGAAAGGTGAAGGGGGCGTGGTACGTGAGCTCACCATACTCCTAAACAGGAGTATTTACGTCAACGGACTATAATGCTACTGACAGTCGACCCGCGGCTAACGCGCCGCATGCATCTCCGTCAATTTATATGAAAATGCCGCGTTGTGCTGTTATAAGTTGCAGATTTAATAGCAATGTCACAAAAGTAAAGAAAGTAGGAATATCCTATCACCGGAAAACTTAATAAATTATTCCTAAATGTTTTATATTTCGCTGATGAACAAAGTCGGTGCAATCTGACATATAAGTGATTCATGATTTTTTTATCGACAAATTTATCGATAAATTGTTAGTCACTAAATGTCTCCTCATTCCAATATCTAATTTGGAGCTTTCCTGTTAGACCTACGAAAGCAAGCACCATCTGTCCCACTGCTTTTAGTGCATATAAAACTTTTATCTGAACGTAAAAATACACGTGTAGGTCAGAAGGTAAACATCAATTAAATTAACAAATTATTCAAATATTTTCAAGAACACGCAATCTTTCAAGGTTGTGATTTCAACTTCAACTCTTGTTTTGTGGCTTCTGTGGGCACCACCACAATTTCAACAATGTCACGTAGTTAGAAGGACTATCAAACGAAGGAGATTGTTTAGTTTTAATGAGTTATGTCCAGTGAGAACTGCCCAAGCCAAAATTGGTGCTGAAACATTAGATGTTAGTTCATCTAACTACTGGAAGAATACAAATGTACATACACACACAAACATACACACACACAAATTCATTATATATAGGGGAAATATAGAACACCTGGGAACAACTTTTGGTTAAGTTATTTAATATATGAACAGTTAATTTACAGCTTTATTTGAATATGGATAAATACTAAGGAGAGGATACGTTTGAGGGAGAAAGGACGAGGGATATCTCTAGGGATAATATTGTAGAGGGAAGAGTTTATTTTGGGACAACAGAAGAATATGTGTTTCACATTTCCTTCGTCCAAACAACATTCACAGAGGGAGTTATAAGTTTGGCCAGGAAGACTGGGTTACAGGAATAGTTTCGACTCGGACGGCATATTGTAGAGGTGGTCACTTTATCAGCGTTTTGGAATATTGAGAACCAGAGTTTATTGGGCATCTCAGGTTGAATGTTACTATAGAATTTAGCTTTTAATATTCTAGAAATTTGCCATTTCTGGTTTCAAAGTTTTTTTAAAGATGGTTTTAAAGTCGAATAGATATCTTGATCGTGAGATTCGTTGCGCACAGTACCGGCGTGACCAGGAATCCAGGCAAGGATCACATTTTTGCCGTGAGAGCTACATTCAAAAAGGGCATTTCCTATTTTCAAAACAATTGGGAACCTAGATTTGGACCGAAATGGGTTAGCAAGAATAGATTGGAGGCAGCTTTTGGTTTCTGAAAATATGATAGTTTTGTTCAGATTGTGTGATATTACATAAAGGATGGCTTCCAGAATTGCGATGGCTTCTCCTGAAAAGACAGAAGTGGTAGAAGGACATTTATAATTGAAAATTATTCTCGTAGATATAGACCTTGTATTCTGTGAAGAATTTATTTATGAAAACCTTATTTGCTTCTATTGTGTTTTTATCAATACCAAAATCCAAAATAATGTTAGGTTTGAAAACGAATGATTCATAGGATGATGAGTACAAAGGCATAACAGGATTCTGAAGGAGGGAATAAGGAAGAAGGGTGAATTGTAAATAACTGCGGAGGAGACAAAGGAGGTTCTCAGATGAGGCTTTATTGCATGAGTTATATAATGTCAGTAAACAAGCTAGTTTTTTTCAAGAACAGTTTGAGTTTTAAGCTAATTTAAAAAGGAATTTATCGGAGAGACACTGTCTGCGAAGGCTAAGAGGAGGTTCTACACACTCAACTTGAATGGCATTGATAGGGATTTCAAGCAGTGTTCTTTCACCATGACAGACCAAAGCTACTTTGACAACATCACATGATATTTTTTCTTTTTTTTCCGTTTGGATTAGTTCATATGTACAACAGGCTGCGTTGCAGCATCGCGGGGTGTGTTGCAGCAACGTAGACGTGAACGGAACCGAACACGCGAACTTTTAGGTTATGACTTAGTCTATTTTGGAGATTTTCGTTATCATCAATAAGGAGAATATCTGATTGGCTGCCATTCAATTCATTTGTTAAAATGTGTAATAGAGAAATACACAAATATACTGTTTTAAGCTTTTGCTAAATAATAATATCTAGAAATGGCAATCGCCGATTATGCAATAAGTACAATTCGTTTCGATGGAAATAAAATGATTACCAATTTAATTAGCTGGTAGTTACTATTGTGTCGGTCTCCCTGATTTTTCTGAATCCCTATCTGTGCCTATCTCTAATACCACCCTCTACGCGAATTTCATGTGTTTGTTATAATTTTACTACAAATAAACAAGCCTATAACATATTATATCGAAATTAAGCTGTTCTTCGCAGTAATAGATTTATTTAATTTTTATCGTCTTTTTCTTATTCAGCATCTTCACTGCTGAAGGTCGTGTCTAGTCTGAAGTAGTGTTAATCGCTCGATGTACTATGCTCTTCCACGTGCTTCTGTTTTCAGCGGTTTTTAAAGCTTTTGGTATAGACATACTAGTAAGCTATAGGGTTCATTTAAGACGCTTACTTGCCTGTCATTACTACATATTCAAATGATTATGTAAAACCGCATAAAAACTTTTTATAGCTCAACCGCACAGTACATCAACGCATCACCTAAAAATTAAATCGTTTAATCGTTTAAGCCTATGGAAAAGTTTATCGATAAAAATGTATTGCATCACTGGCTACTTTGACAATGGGATACCACTTTTTGTTCCGAATAAATAAATAAAAAAAGGTAAAATTTTACTAGCTATCCCAATAATTATTTTCTCGTAATCATTTTGCGTGCAGTAACTTGTGAACTATTTTTCAATTGTCTATGCTCAGATTTAACCAAGGAACGATTTTAAAATTGAATTTTACTTGACTGAGAGACTGCACAGTTACTGTACAGATATTGTCGACTGGCAAATTTCACCAGATATTAGGGGAATTACCATATATCTGTCTCTCTCACTGAAAGGGATAGCTTGACAAAGTTCACAAGAAATTAAATCTTACCACTCTTTAGATAAGGTGTAATTTCAACTGTTATAAATTGGTTTATAAAATGTTTCAATTGGGTAAAAATGGGACTAATCAGGGAATCGGATTGTTTGTAGTGAACAATAATGATGTAATGTCAAGTATCATTTACATGTGTTGAACTGGCTACGCTCGTTTTCTAAGAAAACTGACATGGCTGCCACTCTAAATAGTATTTTATATCTCTATGGGTAGGACAGCCTATTCAATATCACTGTGCATGTGAATAGTGTGAGACTATTTTGATAAGCGGTTACGCGTGCTCAACAAGAGTATTAAAACACTGTTACATGGAAAAATTATTGGTTGCTAGCGGGATCCGAATGTTCTATACTTGCGGGTTCGAACTCCGCTGGTAGTCAATTAATTTTCCACCTAAGACACCTTTATATGTATTTTCAGATACATGTCACGTCACTCTTTTTTAATATCAGTATAAAATATCAAAAATCAAGAGGACATTTTTTTTTAAATAAATTAACTTAATAAGTTTATAAACACCATCACAGTATATCCCCGAAGCGGTAAGCACGGGTGTCTAAGCACCCATATCTACTTAATTGATATATTTTCTGCTTCTTATATAATAATTATCAAAAAAAATCTTCAAAAAGCAGACTATAGCACGAGGCACTTATTTATACTTATTTTTCTACAAAAATGCTGAGTATTCCATCGTTGTCTTATTTATTTTCTTCACATATGGCTTGAGACGAATTCTCTGAAAATGAAAAAACAAATTTTTAAAATACATACATATATACATAACATCACACCTCTTTCCCGTACGGGTAGGCGGAGACCACAGATTTCCACTTGCTGCGATTCTTACATATCTCTTTCGCTTCATCTACATTCATCAATCCTTTCATACGACGCTTATCGTTTTAGGGTACTCTTGAACTAACCTTTTTTTCATAACGTCTTCAATTTGATTTCGGAACGTTCGCCTAGGTCTTTCCGTTCCAACACTTCCGTTCACTTGTCCCACGTATACCTACCTGTTTAGTCAATCTCATTTCATTCATTCTATCTACATGTCCAAACCGTCTTAATATACCTTTTTAAATTTTTGTCACTACATCCTCATTCACACCACATCATTCCCTTATAAATAAATAAATAAAAGATCATTTATTGCCACTAAAAATAACAAAATTTATACACTATCCAATTACTTAGATATTACAAATAAACATACTAAAATTAATTAAACGATTATATCTTAGGGCAATAGGGGTATACTCAGCATGTGTTATGTTCACACTGTGATGTGATCATAACGCTGTTTTTCAGTGTATCTTTTTTCTTTTTTTTTTCTTATCGCACTATTCCTTATCCTGTCACTCCGTTTTATTCCAATCATACTTCTGAATGCTCTCATCTCCACTGCATTTATTCTACGCTCATGCTTCTTCTGCCATACCCAACTTTCACTACCATACATTAGCGTCGGAACCAACACTCCCCCATGAACAGCCAGACGAGCCTTCTTTGACACCTTCTGACTGTTCATAAACGCGTGCAATGCTCCGTTCACCATGTTTCCAACATTCACTCTCCTTTCTATGTCACTTTCACACTCTCCATCTTTTGTAAACATGGATCCCAAGTTTACAAACTCTTTCACTTGTTCCACTTTTTCACCTCAAATCGTATAATCAATAAGGTCATTCTATGATCTCGTTCAAACACCATAACTTTCGTCTTATTTACGTTTATTTTCATTCCCTTTCTTTCTAAAGCTTCATGCATAACATTTACCATCTCCTGAAACTCTTGTACTGACGACGCAAGTATCATTCATTCCACTTTCACTGTCTTTCAGGTTTGTCAAACAGTTATCCATGAGTAAGTTGAACAGCCACGTTGACGCTACAGATCAATTTTAAAAATGTATTCATATATCATATAATATTATAAATGCGAAAGTAACTCTGTCTGTCTCTCTGTTTGTCTGTTACGCTTCCACGCCAAAACTACTGGACCGATTTGAATGAAATTTGGTATGGAAATAGTTTGAGACCCGGGAAAAAACATAGGATAGTTTTTATCCAACTGCGCAAAAAGAGGTTAATGTTTTTGCCCAATAACCGACATACGCGCGGGCGGAGCCGCGCCCGGAAAGCTAGTATCATATAAATCAAGTATGGGGGAAATAGTACTCAAAGAGCAGCATGCCAGCACTCGCGTCGGCGAGTCTGTCGTAATCGGCTCTCTTTTCCTAATAAGAGTGAAACAATCAGTGTCAATGTCTAATCTTGCATCCTTTACTCATCTCATCGACGGAGTTTTGAAGCGTGACTTTCTTGCGGCAACCCTAGTACACTGATAGAACGAGACGAACAGTACAGTTGTAACTATCTCCCTCGGACCGGTTTTTATTATGCGAGTTGTTGGTGCCATATTTCTATCATATTGTAGAATCTGTGAGCAAGCGATATAAATAAAACAGCGACTATCCGGTAACAGGCTTGTATTTCGAATGAACATTCAAATTCCTCCTACCGCGTACATCGTCTACAAATGTCAAATAAGAGCGCAGTCTAGTTGTATCATATGAAAAGTCTATAATGGAAATATTTAATGGAGATTTTCGGTACAACTCAATATATAAACATAATGGTGTTTAACCACGCGTGGCGTGCAAGTTCAAGAACTTAGAATTCCTACGTTGGGGCTTAACCTAGGCCGAGACAGCCCTGGCTCACTCCGCACTTTAGGTACAACACTACAGGTACATCAGTGTTTGTTAAATTATGCAATCGGGTTTTGAACCCTATCTTAGGGCGTATAGTATTCATATTCGCGCGGACGCGAATCTTGTTATTCATAATTGCGAGAACGCGATTTTTGTCAATGTGTGCGACACAGCGCGGCCGCCGGTCAAACATTTTGAATTTGAAGTCAGTTCGGCAGCAGAGTTCAACCGAGTCGTTCGGCTCACATTCCCGTCTGAATCACACGCGGCCGTGTGCAGATTTTTAAAGTTTTAAAACACGAGGTCCTGTATTGTGTGTAAAAATAGTTAATCAGTGGCAAATCGGATTGTTTGTTTATTTCCCTGTTATTTCTGACGCCGGGCGTCATTGCATATTATAGTGTGAAGTTTATAGTGAGTAGGCAACGGCAAGACGGATATCTACTTCAGCGGGCTATGTGCTTCGACATTGGGCAGGTTTATTCTAATATAATTCCTTATTAAGTTCTGATTTGATCTGAATTTAAGGTATTTTGACATAAACACCCTTCGACGGAGCGACTCGCGAGCCGTTAGTTGGTGAGTGTTGTTCTTATAATTTAAATACTTTTTTTTAATCTTGCGTCTAAATTCTGCCAGTTTGTTTTTCTATTTTTTTTATGTACCTAGTATCACTTACTTTATCAAGACGAATCTAACGATACATTTTTCATCAAAATCGGTTAAGCCGTTTAGTAGTTATGGTGAAATAAAGAAACTCACATACATACATACATGAGCCCTGTAAGCATAACTCTCCTTTTTTTGGGCAGTAATTTAAGGAAATTATCAAAAATATTGTTTTCATTTAATGAACAATTAATGATCTTACCCGACAACTTTCGGTAAAGCTTTACCCCGGCAGATGTACTTGTGTCCCAACTTCTCGTGTTTATCAAACACATGAAGCTTGCAAACCGCACCGCCTTCGCTTCTAGATCTCACAATAGCTCTGTACAACTGGAAATAGAAAAAAACACAGCTATACAGAATGTTCTTATTTTGTTTGGTTCCAACTACTCACGCACGAGGCACGCCCATCAAACTGAGAAATATAGTTGTTAAGTCTCATGTGCCTGTAATGTCATAATTACTGGATCTCAAGGACAGCTGCCGGAAAACACTGTTAGGTGCTTGGCGACAGATTTTCAACTTTAGTGTGGTAGCTAGCCAAGTTAGCATTAGCAAAATGCCCTTCCACCATGCGGTGAAGCTCAAGCCGGAGGTGGGATTCGAACCATGGATATGCAGCACCGCGGTCCATAGCTATAACCACTCGGCCATCATTGCTTCAAAATTTACATATTATATGAAATGTATCCTTAAGTAGGCTATCCTTAAGGCAGCGCATCGACCAGAGATGAGGAAGATTTGCTGTGAGCGAAGAAACATAATTAAAATTGAGGCCAAACACTCCCCCATGAACAACCAGACGAGCCTCCTTAGAACCTTCTGACTGTTCATAAACGCGTACAATGCTCCAATTGAGGCCAATAATAACGGACCCCGTGGGGTCCCGGGTCAGAATTGCACCTCCCCATATCTTCCCGTGGGTGTCGTAAGAGGCGACTTAGGGAAAAATACTGGAAGGTGGGGCAGCAGCGCCTTCTAAAGAACTGCCATCTTACACTGCGATCCCCAAGCCGCCTGCCAAGCGTGGGAATTATGGCAAATGCCTCCTTAATGGGGGAGGCTGTGTTCAGCAGTGGACGATCCGGCTGATACAGTAATAACGGACCGTGTTACGTTGGTTTCACGTCAATAGGTTTAATAGCTGAAAATTTATTAACATTTGCTTGTTAAATTTATTCAAAATTTAAATATTTTTCACAGTATTAATTTCATTTTCAAATATATTCTGTGTCTTCGCGCTTTAATACACGCGAGTCGTTCCCGATCGCTTTCCATTTGTTTGAGCGCGAAAGGAGCAATAGTTTTTAAAATGTATGCTAATTATTGGAAATTTCATATAATATCCACGTTAAGGTGGAGATAAACGGCGCGTGGTAGCACGAGACGCGCCGGTTGCCGCGCGTGTTGACAAACCAACGCACGATGGATCGTGCTGACGGCGCGCGGCGGACGGCTGACCCGCACGTGCTAAGCGACGCGCGATATGGCGGACAATGTCTCATCTGTCGTCCAGCTCGCGCTACCCCGCGCCGTTTATCACCCACCTTTAGTCGTACCACCCCCCATACGTTACGAAAATAACAAAGTTAAATTCATTTCAAGTGTAGTATACCAAAAGTTGCGTCTCCAGTAGCGCACTACCATTCAACAAGAAAAATACACTCGCTCCATACAATTTTCTTACACACAACCACAAAAAACAGTTTACCTTCAATCCAACAACGAATGGAACAATGACGTCATCCTTCGCATGCAGTATGAGCACCGGAAGTTGCGTTTTAGTGCACAGGTGCTCATCGGAACGGAACAGTTGCTCACAGTGGGTCCGGAATGGAGATATGAACATCGCCTCGTAATAAGGTAACCACGTTACCAGCTAGAAAAAAAGAAACAGTTGTATCAAATATCTTCTTGTGTAAAGAAAGTAAGAGAAAACGAAAAGAGGGCGGTTAGATTGTTGGACGAACACAATGCGCGAGCCGAGCGAGCGAAGCGAACGTGCCGCGGCAACGGCTAGCGAAACACCAAAGGATATTTATTGATGATAAGGTGAACGCTTGTTTGGTAGGTATGTTATTTTTTGTGTAGGTAACTTGTGTACTTTATCAATGGATATGCGAGTTCCGTCAATGTTATGAAAATTTTTATGTATTTACATGTATATTGTCATAAAGGATTATAATAATTATCCTTTTTTTTTTTATGCCTGATAGGTTAGCCTTTGACCACTATCTCACCTGATGGTAAGTGATGATGTGGTCGAGGATGTTGTTCAGACTAACCTAGAGTTACTGGCTCCCAAGGACAGCTGCCGGAACACACCGTTAGGTGCTTGGCGACAGATTTTCAACTTGAGGGTGGTAGCTAGCCAGGCGGGCATTTGCAAAGTGCCCTACCACCATGCTGTAACGACTGCTATCCTAAGACAACAACCGGGACCGACGGCTTAACGTGCCCTCCGAAGCACGGAAGCGCTCAGTAGTAATGTCACCAGCGGTCACCCATCCAAGTCATGACCGCGGCGGACGTTGCTTAACTTTGCTGATCGAATTAGAATGGCTAAGCAAACTTGGCTAAGAGCGCTTCAAAAAATCCTATCACTATCACTCAACTTGAACTTTTTGTGGCCCCTTTTACTGAAAAAGTATCACGCCTATAGATTTGTGCTTAAACATAGTAATTTAACTTCATATCTAGATGTGTTATCTGTCAAAAATTATATAATTTTATAACCATTACATAAAAATAACATTAACAATTTTGTATTCATTGTATAGAATGTTATTGTACTAACGCCATCAGTTAAAAAACCAAATAGTTAACACCACTGCAACAGAACTAAACTCAATACTCAAATACATCGTAGTTAATCTACTCAATACTAGATGACACCACTAGAATCAGGTTGTAAAATAAACGCGACTCCTCACAAAGCTTTATGCTAGTTATACAACCGATTAATTTTATTACGCATAAACTTGATTTTTAAAAGTTTTAGGGATGATTTAACTAATCATTTCCATAAATAATTTTACAACATGTTATGTGGGTACAATAGTACCAAGCCAAGCTACGAAAGCCGCAAAACGGTTTAATTTTTGAAGTGTCAAGATTTTTGCTGATGTACTAAAGCAAACAAACGCCTGACGTTTTTTAAACTTATTAACTAAATATACGGCCTAGCACTCACAGGTTTTAGTCGTAATATCCGAGCAGTGTACAAACAGAGAACTGCATATCCAGCAGCCCACGAAGCGCCCGCGTTCTTTGAGAATGAGCATCTTTACTGCTTGGACACCGGTCGGATATCACGACTAAAAACCCGTGAGCGATAGGCTAGCCGGTATATTTAGTCTTTTTCAATACCTGTCATATTTGACGTTTGTTTTTGGTACCCTTTTGCTCTTTATTCGTATTTGTGAGGATGTTCCGGATGTTCCAGTCCTTGTATAAGGTTAAGGTTCGTGGCAACAACACGCTCGATCGCACTATTTACAATAAATTGATTTGACAAATCGAGTGCAAAATCTAACCGTCTGAAGGACTTTTTAACACAAAATCTTACAAGAAGTAAAAACAACTGTCAACAATATAAAAACAAATGTTAAGATATGTAATCACAGAAAACAAATGAATGATATCATTGAAGAAAAGTTGACCACGTTGTTATATGCCAAAATGTTGGCCATACAAACAAACAATATCGTTGCAGATATAAAAAAAAAGGATAATGAAAGTAATGTGTTCTCAAAAACGTTAATGTTGCCATAACATCTCTAAAAAGTATCCAGAAAGTGAACTCTACCGGAGACTTATTCACAACTGTCCAGTAAGAAGCGAGATTTTAAATTTGGAATCTCCTACTGTCCAGTAAGTAAGTATGTAATTTACTTACTAGACTGTAGGTCATCCTTTAGATCAGCTTTGAAAAAAAAAACGTAGTACCAGAAACAGATTAGAGCCACTATCACATGGTTATAAGGAGGGATGCTCCCAATATATATCTATCTCTCTTTATGGTATGATATTTTATGAGATAGATACATTTTTGGAGCTTTAAACAGCCATTTTATAGTCTGTGACACTTAACGCGACGGAGAAATAGTATGCACGTTGCATTTTGTACTTAGTAATGTTGTAGAAGTATAACGTGGGAATATATGCTTGTAATTTTTAAATATTAAAATCAACGTCAGTCATTTCAGTTTATAAATCATGTTGGATTAAAACTGTTCATTCTAAAATTAACATGGGCGTTTACTAAAACATTAATTTAGGGCCCGTTTCAGAATGTCCCAATATAGTTTCGGGTTGCTATGCAACACATAAAATAAATGAATCATAAAAATTACAGTTAACATGCAGCGCGTTTCAAGCTTTATCCGATGGATAAGCTAAATAAACCAATGGCTGTGAAACGCAAAGATAGTGTTTTATTTATTAAATATGATTTGGGTAGTAAAACAGGAACTTACTCGAACATTCTGAAACAGGCTCTTAATGGAAAAATAGAACAATGTTCAAACTAAACGCCAACAGTAGTAAAAAAAAAACAACGCCTGGAGGGATTACACATTAAATTACGACAGTTGTTTTAATTTACCGCGTGAAATAATATTTAACAGCGTTATTTGTTTTAAAACTTTCTTTAATTTTTGAGAAAAGCATTATATTAGCCTCAACCAGTAAGAAAGCCATCCTAGCCTCGTATATAACTGGACCTCACCTGCAGTTCGGTCCGGTAAAATCATACTTGGCCAGGAAGGCTTACTTACTGGATTCTGCAGTAATGTACTAATTTGTAACTGGAAATGCTTCAGTAATTTCCATGAATAATAATTATGATCTTAATCTCACCTAGCAGGGCAATAACGTTGAATGATATTTAAGAGGCATTTCACATTTTGATGCGTGTATCGAAGATTTTAAGCGTTTAATTTACTATCATAGAAAAGATCTACAAATTGTTCAATATTTGATAAAAATAGAATAATCTGTTCCCTTTCAGTTAATGTACCACATTTACAAATATTACTTCAAGTATTTTGTAGTGACCAATCTCCCGCACCTTGTTTTACGTATTAACGTACACATAGCCATCTTCTGAGCTCTATCTCTTGTATAAAAAATCATCAAATTAACTTTTCAAAAAATCTATACATCAGGCATATAATCTTGTTGACACATAGTGTACTAGAATATCGATAATTTATCATAATTATGGAATAAAAATTAAAGACCTTGCGCCAATTTCCACGAATTATATGAGCATTTTAACACGATTTATTGCGTATAAAGTGTAATTCCAAACAGATATTATATCAGAAGAAAGTGCATTCTCCAAATAATCTAATCTTAATTAACTGTGATACTAACTCTGTTTTCTTGGTCAGAAAATAATATTTAACATAACTCTAAATTATCATTGTTTACTCATGCCAATTACACAATTTTTTATATCACAACTTATATTTATTTATTAATGAGTGCAAATATCAAAATGAGTTACTCACAGTCACGCTATTCCGTCGTCACATCTTTCGCTTATGTAAGCGATGCGCTGGCATTTACCTAAACGTCAGTAGCGTGATTTTGTGAAATGGCTCTTAAGTATTTATCAGTTTATATTTTTTTTCATATATGATTACAATGTTGAATGTTATGTAGCTGCAAGGCGATATGTAATAGACATTGGTTGATTTTAATCACATATATACAAAAAATTGTTCCGTTTTAGTAATCTTTATTGTGTACCTGCGAATACATATGTAAAGAAATATAAATGAAGCTCAACAATAGAAGAACGCAAACCTTAACGCGGCTGGTGTGGTTTAAACAGTGTTCCGTGCGGCGCAATAACATTACCTTGATGCGACCAATCGGATGCGATCATTTCTAAGCGCCAAATAAATTAATCAATCCAATTGAATTCGGAAGATTGTGTTATGTTAATTGTGAACTTGACGAGTCCGTAATCAAATTGGTAACTGTATGAGAGTTACACTTCTTTACATTTTAATTCGTAGTTGTATATCTTTAACATGTTATATTTTGTTTTAATTATTATTTGTTTGGAAACACGCCATAAATGACACACATATTCCGTGAAAATTTCAACAAGCTACGAGGATAGAAACAACGGTGCGGCGCGCGGAGTAAGTTTACTGATACGGTCTGGAAAGACGATACCTTAAGTAAAAATATATAAAAATGAACTCTTTATTTTAAATTTGAAAGAGCAAGGTTCCGGTGGCCGAGCGAAATATGCATCGGGCGCGAAATCGGAGGACGCGGTTTCGATACCCAAACAAAATGTTTGCTCGAATAATTTGTAAAAAATTATCTCTTTATCGCAAGTATAGAAGAGCATATAGAAGCAATATTAGAAGAAACTGTGACGCGAGTTCCGTATGTGCTCAGATCTACAAAGATATATTTATTTTTAATTCTCTGGAATTATAGACAACAATCGTGTGGGTTTAGTTCTGCGTGTATTGGTGGTTATGACGATAGAAGCAAACACATCGGAGTCCATTACCGTATGAAAGAAACAGTGGATGCTGGCTTAGTAAACATTACAGGGAATTGTGCTGCAGGGAAGGAATGGTAGCTGATGCATTGATGGAAAGATTGCCGCATAAAAGTAACCAAACACACAATACCAATGGGTATTAATTCAAGGTAGGACAAAGGACAAAGAGTCAACGCAAACATACGCCTCAAGTCTTTTAAAAGTACCTGTCAGATTCGCCGTTTGATTTTCGATTGCTGCTTACTTGGTTTGACGTATTCCTTCAACCTCCATAGGCTCCAAGCTCCAGTATTTATTTTAATAATAACTATTGTAATTCCAGTGTTCCGGGTATATCGAAGCTTGCATTAATTACTAAAAAAAACGGCCCAATAAACATGGGTCACTGAAAACCAAAGCCGAAAAAAAACTATTAAGCGTCGATTCAGTGGGAACGAAGCACATTGTATGGCCGCCATCTTGAATCCGCCATTTTGGATTTCAAAACTTAAACACCTGACATTAAAAACAGTATAATATTTACCCTGCAAAGAGGAAAGTGGTCCACTTCGTCAGCTATATTGTTAAAAGGCGCCTCCAGAATCAGTCCGTTTGGAAAGGGGAGTGGTTCTGAACGGTCTAGAAGTGTCTTAGATATCTCTTCTAGATTACCCAGCAGTGATGACGATATGCCCGTACCTGAAAATATATAATGTAGATTAAAGCGTAAATTGTTATTTATTCATGACGTGAGCGGTTTTTTGGTGCGAATGCCGGCTTTAAATACTGAGCTAGCTAGTTTAGAATAGACTATTGAGCACAGTGAGAAATTTAAAACTTGAGACCGATAAAATTTTCTCTTGTATGAAACATCTACAATTTTTCATCTCTATCAATGAGAAAAATATCAGGTAACAAACACGTTGAAGATCTAATTAAACAAGAATTCAATTCTTATTTACAAACATTACATATTTATGAATACCTAGGTGGTTCCAAAAATTGTTAGCCACCGAATAAATACAATCTCTTTTATGATGAAACTATTTTGTATTGACGGCTAATTCCAGTACAAAACTCTTGGTGAAAATCATTGGCCACCTATGTGTAGTTAATTTTTTAAATATTTTAAAGGTTATCTGTCACCCTTCTTATGTTTGCAACAATGGACGTTTCGCGGGGAACTTTTTGTGCTACGAGTTTTATGTTTATAAACGAGGTTAACTTTTCAGGAATCTCACAAAAATATACAATCTGCATTTGGGGAGTATGCCCATGCGTTGGCAACAGTTACTTAGTTGGTTTTTATGAATTTAAACGTGGTGGTGTAAACCTAAAAGATGAGCCTAGACCCGGCCGACCTACAACTGCGTAACCCACGAAAATATCATCAGAGTAAAGTGGCTATTGCGGGGCTAATCTCTTGATGTGTAAAGACACATTACACATCAAGAGATTCAGGCTAAACTGAAGTTGATCCCAGGCAGTTTGCACCATCCAGGAAGCTTGCTTCGCGATACTTCATTCTCTTACCGGAGAACACATATCCACACGCAGGTCCCCGCTGTTATCAAATTGTTACACGTTTTGTTTTGGAATAGCTTCTCCAGTACGTTAAGGGCCTGTTTCAGAATGTTCGAGTAAGTTCCGGTCATACTACCCAGAACATATTTAATGAACAAAACACTATCTTTGCGTTTCACAGTCATCGATTTAGCCTATCCATCGGTTAAAGCTTGAAACGCGCTGCATGCTAACTGTCATTTTTATCATTCAGTTATTTTGTGTGTTGGTTAAGTCCTAATAAAGAAGGACATTCTGAAACGGACCCTTATACTTTTATCTGCCTGGCCATACAGCATATTAATAACTGGCTGGTTGAGGAAAGTTTTTACACAATCAAAGAATTTCTAAGGAAAATGTCGTGTCATGTCGTTTTTACGTCTACGGCAGTGCATTGTAGTATTCGTAATACCTATTCAAATTTAATGGAATATAGATATGATTATAAATAAATTGTATATAATATTAAATAATGGACCAAGATTTGCACATAAGGATTCTGTATGCATGTAGAGAGACTTATTTTATGATATAATACCATAATTATTGTACCTATTTCAGCAAATAAATAAGTAAAATAAAAATAAATAATATTAGAAATTACAGGCACATGAGACTTAACAACTATGTCTCAAGGTGACGGGCGCAGTGCAATTCATCACTTGAACGATGAACTGCATCTGTTATAGGCAGAGGTAACCGCTTAACATCAGGTGGACCTCGAGCTTGTTCCGTCACAATAACATAAAAAAAATATTACTAAATTCAAACAGTAGAAACTAGAATAGGCATTTACAAGGTTGAATAAAATCACTGAAAGCATTAAAAATCAAATTAATTCACCCGATAGACATTTTCTATGAAACTTTGTCCATTAATTCGACGCAGTGGTAAACAATAAATCTCAAAACGGGTACCGCCCCACATACTATTCACTCCGCGTGGGGAGGAAAGATCACGTAGTAATTCGCACGTGACATAGCTTGTGCTAAAAGGCCGTATGCGCCAAAACAGTAATTATAGTTTAAAATAAAAACTATAGCTAATTTTCAAAAACCAAATTACCACATTGAAGTGTGTTTTAAGACTCATCCATACAGATATTTTAGAGGCTAAAATCGATTTAGGCTTCCTGTAAAATGCAAATCTCTGTTTTTTAAGATCAGTTTTTGATAGCTTTTTCTCTGTTATGAAAGTTAACCAATCATGTAAAGCTACTATCAAAATGATGTCAATAACATGGTACACGAAATACTTAAAAAATATTTCCGAATGTTTAGTAATTGCTGCGTAAAATTGAGATCTATGACGCCATTATTTTCAATTCGTCGTCTTAAAACGGAAAACTGAGGCAGAAAGATACGGCTATTTGGAAACGCTCGTAACGGAGTTTGCCTAGTGGGTAAATGCTAGTGGCTTATAATACGGAGCGCTTTCGTGCTTCGGAGGGCACGGTTCCAGTCATTGCCTTAGGATGTCCGTCGTTGTTGCATAGTGGTAAGGATATGTTTTTATTGCCCGCTTTGCTAGCTACCATATACTCAATATGAAAATTTGTGTGGTGAGATTGTAGGGAGTTCCTAACTTATAGGCAATAAAAAAAAATCAACAAAAAATGGAACCGACTTCAATACCCAAGTGTGAAATCACTTGTTGAAGTCGGATTCATGATAGTTCAAAAGTACCTATTATCACAACATTGTGCGCATGGTACCGACTTCGACAAGTTATTTCATACTTTTGGGTGTTGAAGTCGGTGTCATTTTTTATTTTATTTTTTTCACTCTTTTTGTGACCCTTGCTACATACGGGATCGATTGTCATTCATTGTCAACAACTATATCATCAAGATAGGTAAATATTTTTCAGTTATTGGAGTGTAACTTTGGAAGTCTGTTAAAAAACATAATAAGGCAGATTTTTTTAGAAGAAACCAAGCAATAAATGCAATATTACCTAGAGAGTGTCCCCAGACGAATATGGAGGGCGAATGTGGCCGATGGTGTCGTCGAGCCGTGTCCAATAGCCACTCGTACACGTGCAGGGAATCTTCTACCACACCAGCTTCCGTTGGAATGACGTACGTTGAATCGCCATAACCTGGAATAACATGGGATTTGACAAGCATAATCCATACCAATACGATGGTTAAAGAACGATAGGAAAAATTTTAGTTATGACTCATTGTCATGTTAGTTCAATTGGATGGAGCATACCCCGGATAAAGGGGAGCATGGACGCGGGTTCTAATCCCGCACATGACTATATATTTTTCTCTCGTAATTTTGGAATTGTTGAGTGGATCCCATATGACAGTACATTGAGAAAATAACTCTCAAATCTCGTTGTGATAATATGATAGAGTTATAATTTACTGCCCACAGTGTTGATCGCTATATCCACAATTTACTTTGGCGCCGATGCCGCCAAGCAAAGTCCTCTAGATTTGCCAGCGTACAGGTCCACGGCAAACCTATTTGAGTTTACAGGAGTGCTGCTGTTCAGTTTGGATAGAGTCGGAGCTGTTCTCGCTGTGGAAAACGGCATCAGGAATCCGAAGCATGTACCTTATGTTATGGCAGGAAGTAATTTTTACAGTCAGATAATGAATAGATTCAGGCGTTACTTTGCAATGCGTATTTTATAATAACAAATATTTAAAAAAAAATTTAAAGCATACTACATTTATTCTTTTTAGGTCACTATGCAAAGGAGTTTTCCCAAGAGGCAACACAGAAAATCTGATCAACAGCTTCCATCTGGAAACTATTATTCAAGATTGACCATTTCAATGAGTACAAACACAAAACCTGTAAATTTGGTAAAGTGGAGGTTAATCAGAATCTGGCCAAAAATTAATAACGCATACAATGCGTGATTTCCTTAAGGAACCATAAAAGGCCGCATCTAACGTACGCTATGCGTGCACGGCTAATATAAGGAAATAAACATCGCGTCGGCATATTAAGACATGATCTTGTATTCATAAGCATGGTTAGCCTCTAAATGAGGGAGCTGGAAATATTGCTGCAAAACCTTTCTTTTATGGGATTGCGACGAAGTAAGAACGACGCCCAATCCAGAGTTGTTAAGCGGACTAAACTCTGCCTAACAGATGCATTTGACGTGACGAATTGCACTGCACCCTTCACATTGAGACATATATTTGTTAAGTATCATGTGCCTGTAATTTTACTGGCTCTCAAGAACTGCTGCCGGAACACAATGTTTGGTGTTTGGCAACACATTTTCTACTTGATGGTGGTAGCTACCCACAGGCGAGTATTCGCAACATGCTCTTCCACCATACGGTGAAGCTCAAGCCGGCGGTGGGGATTGTACCAGGGACCTGGGGTACGGTAGTCCATAGCTATCACCGCTAAGCCAGCATTGCTTCAACTTCTTCGAATAGTGCAGTTTTTTCCAGGTGATACACAGTAGGCACAGACTGGCAGACATTTATTTATTATTCATATAACTAAACTCACCTCTGTAGTCAAAGGCGATAGTGTGGAATTCTACTCTTTGAAAGAATTTATAGAGCATTATTCTGTGCGTAGTAGCGCGCGAATTTGAATTGCCTGAGAAATTGATAAAACAAATCACTCGAATAACACATTGAAAATTGAAAATATCGTCACCAAGCACGGGGTGTTACAGGAGCTGTCTTTGGTAGCCAGTTTCCATTCTAGGTTACGTCGGTTTAGGATCCATGATCACGTCATCATTTAGCAACAGGTAAGATAGTGGTCAAATGCTAACCTCAAAAAAGTAGATTTCACTGGCAAATTCTAGTTTTCCAGACTGGAACCCCAAAAATCACTTCTTTAGATAGATAGAGATGAAAATTTTATGCTTTATGCATTTGTAAATATGATGCTCGCTTAGCATGCGGTAAAGCTCAAAAATCATAACTACACCAAGTTTATGAAACGTTTGTCAAAGCTTTGATTAGTTGACAAAATGATTTTTCTTTACGCACATTGGTCAATGGTATTCTATGGCGTGATAGTTGGCCAATGAGCGTTTAGTATTCAGTAACGCTCCAGAATACAGGGGGTCAGAAATGTATAACGTATATTTTGGTGATAGACTTGCCTGCGCTGTGACCAGTATCTCACCTGATGGTAAGTGTAGATGTGGTCGAAGATTTTGTTCAGGCTAACCTAGAATTACTGACTCTCAAAGATAGCTGCCGCAACAAACCGTTAGGATTTTTTTACTTGAGCTAACAAGCTAGGTTGGCATTCGCAAAATGCCCTACCACCATGCTATAACGACTGCCATCCTAAGACAACAACTGGGTCCGAAAGCTTAATGTGCCGAATTACGTGCACGCTCAGTAGTAATGCCTCTAGCGGTCACCCATCCAAGTCATGACCATGGCGGACGTTGCTTAGCTTAGCTGATCGGTTAAGAACGACTAAGTATGCTACGCTACGAGCGCTTCAATACCCTCGTAATAATATCTATATTGTAATAATACATACCATGACAGTACAAGATAATTGGCAATTTTGAGTTGACCAGCTCTTCGTCCAGTAACCGGTTCAGTTCTCTTTTGTCAGTATTTCCATCAAAGCTGCCTTTCAGTCTCTCGTGTACAGAATTCGGTAGAATGTGCCATATTCCTGTACAAAAACTCAAGGTTAATAACATGGACATTAGATCCATCGGTAAGAGTTATAGACTGCAGTGCCGCAGCTCCGTGGTACAACCCACCGCCGGCTTAAGGTTCACCTTTAGAAATCTTACTACACAGTTTGTGATTACTTAAACGACAAAAATGCTTGGACTGGTTCGCCTCTGCCAAGCTAGCGCCTAACACCTACGTAATGTAAATTAAGTATTGTAATCATTTTACTATATAGTATGTACTTAACACATTTTTTAAAAACGTTTAAAAGAATGGCCCCGAGTTTCTTGCCCGTTCTTCTCGCAGTGGCTCTATAATTTTTGTTTGATGAACGTGGCAGTACAATGTAGTATATTTCAAAATTAAAATTTGTAGTTGACCTTCATAAGAGCTTCGTAGACGCCTAAATTAAATAAATGATTTTGACTTTGACTTTGACCGCATGGTGGAAGGGCATTTTGCGATTGCTGGTCTGGCTAGCTACCATGAGATTCAACAACTGTATATCAGGGTGAGGGGCGCAATTCGTCTTGTGACGAAATTAACTTTTTTATGTGGCTGTACCGGCACGAGGCGAGGTCACTGACGACGTGACGTCACTCTATATCTATTTTTGGGTTTCTTTTTTATTTTGTCTGGCTATTGTATTTGGTCTTGTATGTTGACTTCTGTTTTTTTTGTGCCCCGTGAGGTGCCGGGCTGTCACCCATTGCAACTTGTGGATGTCGTAAGAGGCGACTAATTGTAAAACACCGAGGGCAGCAGCGGCTTCTGAGGATCTGATATATTAAACTGCGATCCCCAAGATGCCTGCTAAGCGTGGGGATTATGGCAAAACCGCCCAAGCAGTGATGGCTCAGTGGCATTGGGTATGGACTGCCGCGCAGCAGGTCCAAGGTTCTATCTCGCCGCGGGCTTGAGCTTCACCACGTGGTGGGTGGACATTTTGCGAATAGCGAACACCCTCAGGAAGAAAATCTGTCACCAAATCTAACGGTGTGTTCTGGCAGCAGTCCATAAGACCCAGTGAAATTACAGACTTAACAACTATGTCGCAAGACTCAAGGGATAGGCAGAGGTTAGTCCGCTTAACATCAGGTGGGCCTCGAGTTTGTTCCATCAAAATAACATTTAAAAACCCAACTCTTAAGCGTTTTGAGTTTCCAGCAATAGATGGCGGTATTCACCAGTAGAATTTAAAAAATCACAATGAAAGGAAACATTTTAGATCTGGACACGAACCCACCATCTCTGGATCACCCATACCTGGAGCTATAATACCGTGGTCATGATTCAAAGTTTGAATTTACTCTTTCGTATTTATTATTTATGCGTGATATGGCACAGATAACATACTAAGGGGCCAAAAGTGAAACTGAATCAGACAATAAATGACATTAGTCACTTATTCTTCCAAGCTTTGAACTTGTATGTAAAGTAAACAAAAAACACGCAGGATATGTTATTGTACGCATGTAGTACAAACTTTGGCATAGATAATAATTAATGAACAAAACAAAAGGAGGTCAAGGACTAAAAAGTTCAATGTACGAGAAAGATAATTGAACTTTTATCTTTTCCCTGACCTTATCACAACACGCATCCTTTTTCACAGCGTTTCTCAAACAGCAGATTTTTGGGTTCCGTACTAGAAAATCTGCCACGTATCGATCAAGTCAAAGTCAAAGTCAAAATCATTTTTTTTCAAAATCACTTTTAGATGATAAAAAAAACTAAAATAATTACTTATATTTATTTGTTTATGTTATTGTAATGTAACAAGCTCGAGGCCCACCTGATGTTAAACGGACTAACCTCTACCTATAACAGATGCATTTTTCACAAGTCACGAATTGCACTGCGCCCATCACCTTGAGACATAGTTTATAAGTCTCATGTGCATGTAATTTCACTGGCTCTCAAGAAGACTGTTGCCGGAACACACCGTTAGGTGCTTGGCGACAGATTTTATACATTAGGATATAGTGGTCGCTAGCCAGGCCAGCATTTGGTAAAAACCCTTCCACCATGCGAGGAAACTCAAGCCCGCGGCTGGATTCGAACCATGGACCTGCTGCGCGGCAGTCCATAGCCAATGCCACTGAGCTACTCACAACTTCAAAACGATATAATGAAGGACTTCTTAGATTATAAAAAAAAACTATAATAAGTATCTAACTTGACTTTTGACGAAATTAATTGCCATAAGTTTTAAATGACATCTTATTTAAACAAATTAAAATTGTTACAACAAATTTTGCACCCGATATGTTTTTCAAAAAGGATATTATTATTATTATTTATATTAAATAAAATGACGTAATTATGTACTTCAAATATTTTTTTTATTGTTTCCTTATCCTTCTCGGTGTAAAATTTTTTGTATATAAATAAAAATGTAAACAAAACTTGACCAAGCCTTTTAGGTAGAGTTTTGTTGGAAGGGTATTAAAATGCTGTAAAACTCGTGCAATATTGAACCTAAAACTTTAGCAAATACAGTATAATCTCACTAATGCGGCACTATCAAAAACCAGAGAGTGCCGGATTATTGGAATGTTCGGATTACTGGATTACCTATACAGAAAAAAATCATAATAAATTATACTGTATACAGGGTTATAGGCATTATTGGAAGAATGCTAACAACCTCTTAGGTTTGATTTCTGCTAGTCCTAACAAACATTTTGAGTTGTTTTTTTTTGTTTAGAACTATTTTTTTTTTGTGTTTTTTTTAAAGGTTTTTTTGACGGAATGAGTACGAGGACAACCAGATGTTAAAAGTCTCTTGTGCATGTAATTTATTATTGCATATTTTTTATTACTTTGCTCGATGTAAATATCCAAAACTCTATCCAAAGGGTGCACGGCGCGGTCCAGTATCGCCGCGGCGGGAGTTCATGGCTCAGAGTAACATTAAAACGCAAAAAAAAATATCTCATAATGTTTGTTAGGACTAGCAGAAGTCATACCTAAGAGGTTGATAGCATTTTACCAATAACCCTGTATATCTATTCATTAATTCGGCTGTCCGTCCGTCTATCCCACATATAAAAGATCCAATACGGTAATAGGCAGCTGGTTTTAATCACGGATAGGCTAGCATTACGGACTGCCGTTCGTCAATTAATTCATGCTAAATCTGTTTAAGTGTAACAACTTATCGTATAAAAAGAAAAATTAATAAAAAAAACCGACTTTAACCAAAATACGCATTCTTAGGAACAACTCAAATACAACTCGTCAGATCTCACTCAAATTTAATTGGGATTTGGGACTACATGCATGCACCAGCTTATGAATATAAAAAAAATACATCAAAATCTGTACACCTGTATAAAGATATGAAGTTACACATAAAAAAAACCGTTGAATGAGACTCTCCAACTCTTTGAAAATCGGTTGGTTAAAAAAGTAAAATGGGAAAAAAAGAAACAAGAAAAGTGATAATTTTAAAGTTTTTAGTGTTATAAAAATGGTACAAAAATCTCAAAATGAACGTTATTATGGCAAAAATCTTTTTTTTCCTAAAATAATATCACATAAAACTTTGTAAGAAAACAAATTATGACCCTGTTCATATCTTTGTTTTTATTCTCATCGCATTCATATAAAGTATTATTCAAGCATTTCGGACTACGATTTTGACGTTATCGCCACGTTGCAGCGCACGCTAATATAAACCTTAGTGCACAAGTAATTTGTGTGATTTTCGAAGTCAACGGCAACTATCTGCTTTGGAAATGTAACCTTTTTAATGCGGAGCGCAACCGTGACTCAATACCCATTGCCACATAAAAAAAAAGTTGTACATACCTAGTTTAATATGACAGTTGTCGACCTTAGATTCGAATTCTATGTTGATATTGCGAGCACCATCTATGCCGCTTTGAGATGGATCTTCGAAGTCAACATGCAGAGGCCATTGAACTGAAAAAAAAACATGAGACAGGAGAATAACACTATCACGAGGTCGACTTTTACTGCCCAAGATAACGTAAATATATAAATATTAAATTCATATGATGAAACAAATACACCTGATGACATCTTGTGCGTTTTACAAGCCTCATCAAGCGCTAATTGGGGTTGACCAACCACGTTTTTAGGGTTCCGTACCCAAAGGGTAAAAACGGGACCCTATTACTGAACTACGCTGTCCGTCGGACCGTCCGTCTGTCACCAGGCTATAACTCAAGAACAGTGATAGCTAGACAGTTGAAATTTTCACATAATATGATGTATTTCTATTGCCGCTATTACAACAAATACTAAAAATTTTAGGGGGGCTCCCATACAACAAAGATTTTTTTAACGTTTTTTGTTCGATACCTACAACGGTGGCAGGTAGACGCTTTAATTATTCACAACATATTTAATTTCATGTTCACTGTAAATACGAATCTTTTATGCCTTGTTGACTTTATTTCCAATGCCTTGATGCGCGGGCTGCAGGTGGACGTAATCTACTTTGATTTTCAGAAGGCATTCGACAAAATTGATAATGGCCTATTGTTACACAAACTTTCAGACATAGGATTTACTTCCGGACTTCTAGAATTTTTTTCTGATTATATGAGAGACCGGCTTCAATAAGTGAGGCATGGTACATATGAATCTAGAACATATCACACAAGATCCGGTGTTAGCCAAGGCTCAGTCCTACTAACTATTTGGTTACCAGCGCATAGTCTTACCCAAAATTAAAAAATAAAAACCACGTAAGAAATGGATTTTCATACACTTTTCTCTCCCGCTCAGATGCGTTTTCTCCCCGCATATTTGTTCGATATGTTCGATATCGAATGACCTACTTTCTACCGTAAATTTGATAAAGTATCAAGGTACTTTCCGAGCAGGTGTAGTATAAAAATAGTTATTGTGGGTTATCTCTGAGAGATAGACAAAATCGGTTGCGGACTTTTTTGTAGACCTTTTTAAGGTGTACAATACTGTAGTACATTATTTTGATCTATCTCGTAGGGTTCAGCCAGCGTTTGCGATGTAAGCGCAAACAAATATGTTTATTTACGACATCATATTAGAAATCTCAAAAATTATTAGTGTTTTTCTACTATATTATGCATGTATTATACATATAAACCGTCCTCTTGAATTGTTCTATCTATTAAAAAATCGTATTAAAATCCGTTGCATAGTTTTAAAGATCTAAGCATACATAGGGACTGACAGACAGACAGCGGGAAGCGACTTTGTTTTATACTATGTAGTCATATTATGCTAGTTTTGGCCACTATCTCGCCTGATGGCAACTGAGGATGCACTCGAAGATGTTGTTCAAGCTTCAAACGCTGTCAAATGCAGAAATGTTGTCCCTATCGGACTGCGTAGGAGTGAAAGAGAAGCAGCGATGGTGAAATCGAGATCAGTTTAGACAAAATCCGGAAGTAAGCTTAATAACACAAAACTAGTAACGTAAATCGAAAATGTCACTTTTCTTGTCCCTCTTGATAAGGTTTTGCTATTTTATTAATATATTTTCGTACACATTAATACGTAAATAATTAAGATATTTACGTTACAAGCGTAATTTAGAAGTAAATTATACAATTTTATCCTATAGAGAAAATTTCAAGGCAACGTGTTTCGGACTTTTCTTGGCCTTGGATAATGTGATCAAGATTAACATATAATTTTCTTACTGCTACAAACTAAATACATTTTGCTAAAAATCTGTTCAAGTAAAGCTATTTAGCACTTTACACACAGCTATTCAGCGTCTTAACTAGAATTACTGGCTTTCAAGAACAGCTGCCGGAACGGGTGTTGTTCAGGCTAACCTAGTATTACTGGCTCTCAAGAACAGCTGCCGGAACGGGTATTGTTCAGGCTAACCTAGAATTACTGGCTCTCGAGAACAGCTGCCGGAACATAACGTTAGGTGTTTCGCGTTAAATTTTCTACTGTATTTTCGGGTCATTATCAAATCAGGTTTGTAACTCATTTTTGACGAGCAAGAGACCCATGACATACATCCAGATTGACAGACAGGAGTCTCATTACTAGGGGTCCGTTTTGCTCTTTGTTTACTGAACCCTAGAAAAAAGACGAGATTCACTTACCAAAGTTACCAAATATAATACTCCGTCGGAAAGTCTTCGAGAATTTGAAGACTAGAGGCACCACCACAACGTGGAACACGAAAAGACCCGCTGTGATCGAGGCTCCAAGGAATAGAGTCCTGGAATTAAAATAGAATTACATTAGTCATAAAATCCACCGTTGCACAAATGTTTCCCCTAATGCATGGGAATTATGGCGGTTCTTCGCTGCTGCTAAACTCCTAGTATTTTGATTTCATCGCCTCTTACGGTTCCCACGCGAAGGTATGGGAAGGTGTAATTGTAATCTGGCTCCACACGGGAAAATTGGAATATAACTCAATATTTATTTTGGTATGTATATTGAAAGAGTTTGAAGCGCTCGTAGCGTAGATTAGATAGATAGATAGATAGATAATACTTTATTGTTACACCATATCACACATGAAACAGAGAAGACTTACAATTTACAATAATAGTGTTACAATGGGCGGCCTTATCACTAAAAGCAATCTCTTCCAGGCAACCTTTGGATGGAGAGGATTTACAACACCGATTATAAAGGGGTGTAGCGTTACTAGTATATAACTAATAAATAAAAAGAAAACAAGCAACTAATTTTTGATTTTAAATATAACACATGTGAAACTAAATATATACAAATAATATACGAATATACCTATACATACAAAACAATAAACATATAAGCAATAAATAAACAAAATATCATAATATATATTTATGAAATATATATATATATATTATATATATGTATATACAACAAATATTATAGTAATAGGTATAGTAAAAATATTCCAATTTATAAGCAAAATGACAATAACAGGTGCTTACAGTGTGATATTTGATAAGTAAAACTTTTTTATTTGGTCCTTAAATACATTTAAAGCACGTCTGATGGAAACGGGGAGGGAATTCCATAGGCGAGGTGGAATGTCTAACGTAAGATTTTCTAATGACCTTAAAGTGTATGGAGAACATTGAAGGAAGTTGAAACGTTCCTTGAGATAGCGCGGGGACGTAGGATTGAACAATATATTGTAAAGAAGACAGAGAATGTGAGTATTCCGGCGAAGACGTATTGGAAGCCACTTGAGCTCGGAACGAAATTGAGATATATGATCATATTTACGCAAATTAAATATGAATCTTATGCAAACATTTTGAAGCCGCTCAAGTTTATTTAGCTGTTCCTCCGTGAGATCTAGATAACTGGCGTCAGCGTAGTCAATAATGGGAAGTAAGAGAGATTGAGCTAAAGCAATTTTAGTGGTAGTAGGAAGGAAGTTACGTAGTCTTTTTAGTGATGCTGTCGATGCAAAAAGTTTACGACTGGTTATTTGTAACTGTGGGTCCCCACTCATAGAGTTGTCAATTGTCAAACCCAGATTTTTAACAGAAACGCTAAAAGGAATAACGTTTCCATCGAGAATTACTTTAGGAAGCGATGCCCAGTCTACTTTTGACAATAACCTGGAGCTGCCTATAACAATACTTTGAGTTTTACTGGGATTCACTTTCAATCCGAAGGTTTTGCTCCATTTTGTTATACGATCAAGATCTGAATTCGTTCTAGTAATGGCATCAGTTAATGTAGGTAATGGAGCCTGCGAATATATCTGTAGATCGTCTGCATATAGGTGGTAGGAAGAAGATAGATTTTGTGAAATACAATTAATAAATATTGCAAATAATAAAGGAGATAGCACGCCACCTTGCGGTACGCCTGCTGACGTGTTACACCAAGAAGAGAAATTTTCCTCAAGACGTACACGCTGCCTGCGCCCGTAAACTGTGAAATAAATCGATTTCTGTTGGAGATATGTTAAGAGAGCGAAGTAAAGCAAGGAGAATGTCGAAATTGACATTGTTGAACGCATTACTGAAATCTAACAAAGTTAGAATAGTAAGCTGACCGTTATCCATACCAAAACGTATATCATCTGTAACTTTTAAGAGAGTGGTGACGGTACTGTGCCCTGGCCGAAACCCGGACTGATATGAATTGAGAAGTTCGTTATGGGATAGGAATTTACTGAATTGGTTGTGAATAAGACGCTCCAAGACCTTTGACAAAAAAGGAAGAATAGAAATAGGACGAAAATCGAAGAAAGTTTTAGGGTTAGGTTTTTAAGGGAGAGGAATTATTTGAGCATCTTTCCATGCAGATGAGAATACACCTTTAGAAACTGAGTTATTAAAAATAAAACACAAGATAGGGAGAATCACTTCAATAATGGGTAAAACCATGTTGCGGCTAATGCCGTCACAACCAACAGCGTTAGATGTAATGGACAATATGCTCCTCCTAACATCATAATCAGAGAATGGATTAAAAACAAAAGGTGAATGGTCGGGTAAAGGTAAAGTAGAAAGAAAGTGTAAAGCATTATTTTTATCTGCATCGTTAATGTCAGATGTGGAAGAAAAATGAATATTTAGGGCGTTGATGTTTAACTCACCTGGAATTGTATCTTGTGTAGATTTACCAATACCCAAAGACCTCAGGAATCTCCACACTTTGGCGGGATCCTCATTATCAACTGATTTATGAACATGGCGACGAAATGCATCCCTACACACCATATTGCAACGATTCCTAGACATCGTATATGCAGCTTTCGTATCATCGCCAGGGCGACGCTTATATTTGTTTTTAGCTACAACTTTCTTATGCATCAACGCCTTGATCTCACCACTGAGCCAAGGCGCTGGACAATGTTCCAGTTTAATAGCTCGCAAGGGTGCATGTTTGTCGTATAATTGTGTAATTAAAGAATTAAAAATTGCGACTTGATCATCCACTGTGTCAGCCTTTATAACCGCAGACCAATCGATTCTTTGTGCGTCACAAAGAAATGCTTCCTGGTCCATTCCACTAAAATTGCGCTGAAGAATGATTTTAGGCTTAGCTTTTGGAGGACGAATTTTATAGGACAGGAAAATCAGGTCATGATACGAGAAAGCATCAGCTGAAAATTGACCATACTTTGCAACATGCTGTGTGGACGATACAATAATTAGGTCAAGAAGTGAGGGATTAAAGTTAGGAAAGTGATGAGTTGCGTTAAGAGGGAGAATATCCATGTTGCAGGAATTAATCACGGATTCCAAAGAAGAAGAACGATTATCTTGTTTAAGGAGGCAGGTATTAAATCACCCATTATAATTGTGTGGTCGTACAGAGAAATAAAATCTTCCAAGACGTTTTGAAAAGATGAGAAGTAATTAATGTCTTTAGAAGGGCTATAATAGGCTCCGAGTAAGACCTTTCTATGAGATAGAAAGACTTCCACGAACAAATGCTCACCCGCATCGGAGGGAGGTGGCTGAGTCGAAGCACTGACTACAGAGTAAGGAATATGTGATCGCATGAGATTACTGTGTCGTCTTAATTAATCAACTAAAAGTACAACAAAGCTGCGGTCTGGACTTGGATTACCCACTAGTGGCATTCAGTACTGAGAGCTCCCGTGCTTCAGAGGTCATGTTATTAATGTCTTAGGATGGCAGGTATTATGATATAGTGGTAGGGCATTTTGCGAATGACCGCCTGGCACGCTCCCTCAAGTCCAGAATTTATCACCAAGCACCTAAAGGCGTATCGGCGTATATATCGGCGTACTGTACTGTATCAGCCGGATTGTCCACTGCTGAACACAGCTTCCCCATTTATGGGGGGTTTGCCATAATCCCCACGCTTGGCAGGCGTCTTGGGGATCGCAGTTTAAGGCATCAGTTCCTCAGAAGGCGCTGCTGCCCACCTTCCGGTATTTTACCTTTAGTCTTCTCTCGACACCCACAGGTAGAAATGGGGGGGTGACCCGGCACCCCACGGGACATATCGGCGTAGGACGGGATTATTGTATGAGCGTGCCAAGTCAGAAGAGATCAGAGCTATGCGTGGCTATACGATAGAAAGAGAAACGCTTTGTAGAGGGTGAAAAAAGAGCTTTGTGAAGTGTATGTGATGTAATTTTGAAAGGCGAAAGGAGGATCAGTGTTATATAAAGCCAATTCACACCAAACTGGTTTACTGTCAAAACGTTTTCGAATTTAGCAGACGTGCTCTATATTTATCACAATGCATAGTATCGCTTGAAACAAGCGGCCCACCACCACTTGCAGAACTAAAAGCTGCCGACCGCTGTTACTTCGGGCTTCGGTGTGAATCGAGCATTTTGTAGGTTTCAAACGGGAGACTAAAGCCACACGATTTTACACCAAACGGCGGACACCGTCTAAATGGCAATTCGGCTATGCAGCAGGTGACTTAAATCGCAAGTTCCAAAGCAGACTAAAAACGACGACATTTGCGACTTACGACAGGTGAATAAAATCGACCGTGTAAATGCTCAGTTACAGGCGAACGCGTGGGTTCCACTGCAAACATAATAAATCCATCAAAATGGTATAAAGCACATTGTGGAACTCTGAATGATTCTACTTTTTATAGTTATCACCAATAGCTAAAAACATCAAGAAGATTAAAAATTATAGTTTCGGTCTTAAAGCTTTACGGTATTGGTATCAAATTTTTCGATAAGCTAGGTTACCTCGCATACTAGACTCAAATGGTATGCACATATTTTTCGACAAGCTCGAGGATTGCCTGGTATTAAGCGGTAACATCTCCCTATAACAGATTCAATTCGAAATTGTCTAGTCTCATGTGCCTGTAATTTCACCGACACCCTTATCCTTCAAACCAGAATACAGTAAAGTGAACTGCTTGGCGGTAGATATATAAAATAAGCTACCTCATTTACATTGTCGATAACAGCTAGAGTAACGAGAAGTCCACAACGATTGAATTTTAAAGCGCTAGTAGAGAAGTTTGCTAGCTGTTTTTAACCGATCAGCAAAGTTAAGCAACGTCCGCCGCGGTCATGACTTGGATAGGTGACCGTTAGTGACATTACTACTGAGCGTGCACGTGCTTCGAATCGCACGTTAAGCCGTCGGTCCCGGTTGTTGTCTTAGGATGGCAGTCGTTATAGCATGGTGGCAAGGCATTTTGCGAATGCCCGCTTGGCTAGCTACCACCCTCAAGTAGAAAATCTGATGCCAAGCACGTAACGGTGTGTTCCAGCAGCTGTCCTTGGGAGCCAGTAATTCTAGGTTATTATTTAGTAACCGGCTAGGACTCGCGTAATATTTACCGGATATTGCTCCGACCAGTTTCGAACTTATTTGAAGTTCATCGTTTGGGAGTAACGATTGTGCACAGCGTCGAGCGCGGGCCTCACCACGTAACTGGCGTTGAGACGGTTGCGCCGCAGCTGTCAAAGTCAGAATTTCTCCGTCCGAACTGTCATTTCTGTCACTATCACTGTGATTGTCACTGTCGTTTTGGTAGGTAAGGGAATGTTGACACACTACACTTGTACTATCCTCTTCGCGGTTACACCTCGATGCCGTATCACAAATGTTAAGGACTGGTATCCAGGCCGGCGGAATGTTCCACCCAAGATCTCGATTAAAATTAGGGTGGCGTCTAATTTCGATGGCCACTCGTACTTTACGCGGAACGAAAAACTTCTCTCGCGCTAGTACGGCCGTCTTATCAAAACAGAGATAGTGTGCGCCTGGGATTTGGGAATGCTCTGCCACTGCCGACCTCACGGTATCCAAGTTTTTGACACTTCTGATATGCTCTGTCACTCTGGTGGAATCATTGCGTCGAGTCTCGCCTATATACGAATTGCCTCAATCGCATGGGATCTTGTACACTCCAGGGCAGTTCAGAGTATCTTTGTCCTTAGGAGACCGGAGAAGTTGCTGTCCGGTTGGACGGAATACAGCCTTCATGTCGAACTTCCGTTGTAGGTAATGCCCGATTTGGTCAGTCACCCCCTTCACGAAAGGCAAGTAAATAGGAGACCGTTCCACTTTTTGCTGCCGCTGCCGCTGACGTTGACTTGTACTTGTCCATTGAGTACATCTTCTCCAGTTAAAGCCGTTACTCTCTAGGACGCTCTTGACATGATAAAGTTCAGCCTCGACGTGTTGAGGGTCACAGATATGCAAAGCTCTATTTATAAGCGTTCGTGACACGGACGCCAGCTGTGACGGGTGATGGTGCGATTCTGCCTGTAGGTACCTATCCGTGTGTGTCGGCTTCCGATAAACAGCGTGAGCCAACCTGCCATTTGGCTCCCTAATGACACGAACGTCCAGAAAAGGCAGACTACCGTTTTGTTCTTCCTCAAACGTAAACGGAATCTTCGGGTGTATTATATTTAAGTACGTACCGAACCCACTGAGTGCAACCTTATCAATAATGGCAAACACATCATCGACGTATCTCCACCAGTACCTTGGCTTGAGAGCAGCATTTGTCAGTGCCGCAGCTTCAAACCACTCCATGAAGATGTTGGCCACCACGGGAGCTATCGGCGAGCCCATAGCCACACCGTCCACCTGTAGGTAGTATTCACCGCGCCAAACGAAGTATCCGCTCTGAGACAGTATTCCGCCCACTGAATGTACTCAATAGGTAAATTCGCGCCATGTATTATGTCATTTAATACCTTCATTGCATCCTCTACTGGCACATTCGTGAATAAAGAAATGACGTCGAAACTTACCATTACTTCATCTGGCTGCACATACACATCTTCTATCAGGCGGACAAAATGCCTGGAGTCTCTTACATGGCTATCAGTTTTTCCGACCAAAGGTTGTAAGACTGCTGCTACATGTCTAGACAATTGGTACGTAGGGGCATCAATTTGGCTTACAATGGGACGTAATGGCCAATCTGGCTTGTGGATTTTAGGCAATCCGTAAATCTTTGGCGGTACAGGATTACGAGGTCGAAGTCGTGCTGCCAGATCTTCATTGGGTGACTGCCGCAGCAGTTTCAAAACTTTTGCAGTAACCCGAGCGGTCGGGTTGTAGTTTACCTTCTTGTAAATGGTGGGGTCACTAACTAACACCATCATTTCATACATCAATTCTAGGTTACCCTGAACAACACCTTCAACCACATCATCACTTACCATCAGATGAGACAGCGGTCAAAGGTAAACCTATCAGTAATTTAAAAAAACTATGTGTTTTCTATAACCAGCCTTTGACCACTAAATCACCAGATGGTAAATGATACTGCACTCGATGTTGTTATTCAGGCTAACCTGGAATTAGATTTGATTAACTTTCAAAGACAGCTGGTACTGTAGACAACAAGCCATTAGGTGCTTGGCAACAGATGTTCTACTTGAGGAATGTGGGCCAGGTATTCTCATGCCCTACCACCATTCTATAAAGACTGCCATCCTACAACAACATCCTGGACCAACAGTTTAACATGCCTTCTAAGGCATGGAAGTGCTCAGTAGTAAATTACACTAACGGTCACCCATCCAAGTAATGACCACAGGAGACATTACTTAACCTTCATTCTAGGTTAATCTGAACAACATCTTCGACCACATCATCACTTACTCTCAGTGAGTGTTCAATCTAGACAATCAGGTATAAAAAAAAGTTTATTGGTTAGGAACAACTAGGCAAGCTGTGCTCTGTATGCTTTAACAGGAAAAGCGAATACTACAGTTCGTATATAAACTTCAGCAGCATACTGCAGCTTTTGACAGTCCAGAACTCAGGATTCAAGTTATTTCAAAACGAACATAAGTCATTTGCATGGTGGAAGGGCGTTTTGCGAATGCCCGCCAGGCTAGGTACCACCCTCAAGTAAAAAATCGGTCGCCAAGCACTCAGTGTTCCGACAGAAGTCCTTGAGAGCCAGAAAAATTAAAGGCACATGAGACTTAGCTGTATGTCTCAGTGTGACAGGCACAGTGCAGTTTATCACAAGACAAAATGAAATTGTTATAGGCAGAGGTTACTCCGCTTTTCTCCACGTGGGCCTCGTGGTAGTTCTGTCAAATCACATAAAGAAAAGGCAATCACAATAAAATATGAGTTAGCTCATTGGCATTTTGCTTATGGGTTTTTTACTATAGTCATGAGTTTTACTGCAACTCTTCACACAAATAATGATACTATACCATCACTTTTCCATCATTATTACTCTCATCATGCATGCATGCATTAGTTATTTATTTATTTATTTATTCATTACAACTATTATTATTATTATCATTATCACATGCATCATCAGAATTTATGACCATATGTCATGATGCATAAAACTGTGAGTATTCCCAAGGAAGTTTAGTAGGTGAGAGTTATTACTTGAAAGCCAAAACATTTTAATGATATATGAAAGTTTGTTTTGTGTTTTTTTGGTTTGGTGCTTGGCAACCTATTTTCTACTTGAGAGTGGTATGCAATATGGTATATATATAAGTAATTATGTTAGATTATCAGATATCTCATCATTCAAAGGAATCCAGAAGATCAATAAATATTTTTAGAAGGACAAACCTTACTTTGATATAGGAATTGATCCGGTAACTATTCTGTTTCTTTTCTTCCGAGGTAAGGAACATAAAACCCGACTAAATATTAACAGGAAAATTAAGTGAAACCACATCACAAACAACTGTATTTTCTTATCAACCGTTGGGCAGATTTGCTTAGTGTAGTTGAATTGTATGAACCTATAAATAGTTAAAAGGTAAGACATATAATATGTATTTCAGGCTATACTATGGTGGTGGCTCAGACAGTTTTAGTCCATAACCCAGAACAGCGAGTTATAAAAACCATTGTGAGGAACTAAATAATAATATAGTAAGTAATATTGATCATATAATTATTACCCAACAGGTGAAAGAGTGCTCATAGCCTATCAGCAATAGAACTACTCATCCAAATATTGTTAAAATGTGCATATATCTTATCACATATTGATTTAATAACAGATGCCAAATGACATGCTTGGGCATTTATTTATTATTATTTAACCATACCTTGGTCTCCCACTAAATGTTCTAACTAACCTATTTTATAGATTGATAATAAATTTGATATAAATATATTGACTTGACAGACAAATGTTTAGGGGTTTACATATTTATATCATCTAAATGTGCGAATTTTCACACTCATTACACATACATTGAGTTCTGCATCATATTCACATACTCAACCTGTATAGTAAGTATATGCTGCTTATAAATCAGCCTAACAGATACCTGCCCAGTCCCTTCTTACTTCTGGACATTATTTACATAACAGAAGTAAACTTTTAGAGAAGAACAATTGGAAATTTATTTTTCAGAGGGGGTTGGAGTACCTAATACCTAATTACCTAATGACTGAAGGAGGCATAAGTAATATATTGCTAATTTAAAATATGTTAAAAAATTTTTGAAGGTAAATAATTATAATCCATGAAAACATGCCACATTGAAAACCAACTCGATGCGGTGTTGCAACTCTACCAGCAAACATTGTATGACTCACAATATATTTAATATTTGAGCTCAAAAATAAGTACACGGGGTTTTGACTCTATGTTACAATTAATAAAATATGAAGCGTATTTAATTTATTCAAGTTGTTTTTTTAGGCCATGGTTTCAATTATCGTACAATGACTCTTTAGTTTTTTCCCCTGTAAATTTTTCACGGTTTTGTAGCCACTGTTATTTTGTGGCAGTATCTTATTATTCGAAGGTATGCCAATACAAACAGAACTTAGTAGACAACATTTCTATATACAACGAATTGTGTAACTTACCCAATTGTATAGAAAGGCACAGATAAATAAATTCCTGTCATCTCGAACATCTTTTTATTTGGTTTTACTATGTATAGTAAAACCCTTTGAAATGTTAAACACAGAGCCAGCTACCGTCACGTAACTGTGGAACAATTATTGATCCTTACAAGAAATGAACCAAATTATTGTGAGCATATTATTAGTATATTTCTAGCTAGATGAACATGCCAGTTAGAACACAGAGATTTTAATTATTAAAATAAATAAATATTAATACAATTTACGCGTTAGAAATTGACCAGAGCTTCGGGCTTTTGTTATGTTTGTCAAGAATAAAGATGGGTAGGTCCGGCTGGATACGAATCCGAGGATCCGCATCGCTGAATCGCGTTCCGGAGCGGTATCGTGTCCCGGACACGTTGCGTGTCCGCGCGGATCGGTGGGACTGCGTAGGCGTGCGGGTGCGAGCGGATCGAACGAAGTGTGCGACGCAAAGCTGTGAGATGGGGCGGGGGAACGGAATCGCCCGATCGAACCGAGCGAGACGTCAGCGTCAGAAGATACAATTTAACGGCTGCACTTTTGCTTGAAAGTTTTTCGTATGTTGTTTGTTTGTTTTGCTGTGTTTCGTTTAATCATTGTAAATAAATAGTGTTACAGTTGTAAATAAATAAGTGGGCTGTTTTATTGTTATGCGAGATAGTATAAATGCTGATTTTCTATAATATCATCTAATAAACGGTGAGTTTTACGGTGGCTTATGTTATCGTGAATGTTCTTGTTTTTTACTTAAATATGTAATTGTGTGTGCGAATTATTATTGCATGGTTACTCAGCTTAGCTTGGTGCTTTATATTGTTTTAGATATAACTTCTACTATGCCACCGCCTAAAACCAGCGAAGTGTGGAACCACTTTACTAGTGGTGAAAAAAATGCGAAATGCCGATATTGCTCATTAAACCTTTCATATAATCCTCGTAACGGTACGGGTAATCTAGTAAGGCATATAAAAAGAAAACATGCTAATATAGAATTACGTCGCGAAACTATGAATTTACCTTCAAATTCAATGGATGTTCAACCAGACCCAGTACCATCCACATCGCAAACACAAGAGCTCCAACCAATACAACAAACAAATGCAAATTTAATAACGAATTATACATCTAGTACAAGACCACTGCCAATTCATCGTTCCAAACAGATAGACAAACAGTTACTGAAAATGATTGTCAAAGAGTACCATCCCCTTAGGATTGTAGAAGACCCAGAGTTTCGAAATTTAATTAATTTACTTTGTCCAGTTTACAACATTCCGACGAGAAAAACAATATCGTCCAGCTTATTGCCTGCAGCTTACAACGAAGTCAAGGATGAAATAAAATCAATGTTGAAATCAGAAACGCCAGTTTGCCTAACAGCCGATGGATGGACTTCGCAAAATAATCAAAACCATTTTTATGCTATCACTGCGCATTTCATTGACGAAAATACCGTACTACAAAATGTTCTTTTGGATTGCATCCATTTTGATCAAAGACACACATCAGAAAATATATCCATTATGATGAAAAATGTGGTAAACGAATGGAACCTACAAAATAATATAACTGCCATCGTTACAGATAATGCAAGTAATATGTTAAAAGCTGTGCGAAATTTAGGCTGGAGACAAGTAAGATGCGCAGCACACTCCTTAAATTTGTCTGTTACCTGTGGTTTACAACAACACTGTATAAAATCCATAATTTTAAAGGTTAAAAATGCTGTCGAATATTTTAAGCGTAGTTCCTTTGCCTTGGCAAAGTTACAAGACAACGCCAATAAACTTAATCTGCCCAACTTAAAATTAAAGCAGGACTGTGTGACTAGGTGGAACTCAACATTTGAAATGCTTGACAGATTTTTAAAAATGAAAAATGCTGTTATTACAACTTTAGCTATAGAGAACCCGGAACTTAATAATGTCACAGTAGATGAATGGGAGACTTTAGATAAATGCGTTGAAGTTCTTAAAATTTTTCAAATTGTTACTGAGTCCCTTTGTTCAGAGAAACATGTTTCTCTTTCCAAAGTTCCAATATATGTGTCGTCTATGCTAGAAACATTAAATAAGCATATAACAGAACAAAGTGACAGTTCCATTATACAATTGTGCGAGACAATTGGTGTTGAAATTCGAAATAGATTTGTTGACGTTGAGACGCAAGAACTTATTGCTGAAGCAACAATTCTGGACCCAAGGGTGAAGTCCCATGGCCTGTCCAGTAAAAATGCAGAACGAGCTATCTCTAGCTTAAGACAGGCATGCGCAAGAGTTAAAATAGTTGAAAACCATAGCCTTGCTCAAGTAGAGACTACCAATACAGGTCCAGATTCTGAATCACTACTATGGGGTAAATTTGATGACAGAGTCAAAAATCTTGTTGCTCCACAGAATCCCACTGCCTCTAGCATTATTGAAATCGATAAATATCTAAATGAGGTCCTACTTGACAGGAAACAAGATCCTCTCATAAGGTGGAAGCAACGGAAAGATATTTATCCACGGCTTTATAAAGTAATGCTGAAACGTCTTTGTATCACGGCTACGTCGGCACCATGTGAAAGGATTTTTTCCAAAATGGGTCAAATAATAAATGACAGACGAAGCAGACTCAAACCAGAAAAGTCATCCCAAATTACATTTCTAGCTCATAACTTTAAGTAACTTTCCTTATGTATTAGTGATTTGATTGTTTCACTTATATTTGTCTAAATTGTCTTACCAAGAGTATTTTTTTATTTTGCCTTTTAGGTCAAGAATCTCTGCTGAATCTATCTCGCTCACTCACATGCATATTTCCCATTTGTTTTTGATATAAAATGTTTCAGACTGTATTTCAGAAAAGTGCAGAACTCATGAAAGTTTCTATTTTTTTATTTTTAAGTGGTCTAAGGATTGTTAAATTTGGGCATATTCATAGATTCCTTAAAAAAACAGTATTAGAATGTTTCATAAGTTTGTTGTAAAGATATGACCGAGCCACTTTGTTAAAATTCGAGCTCAGTATTTTTGTGGGAAAACGTGCGCACGAGATAGCTGCGGCCTAGATCCCGGGCCCTAATGTTATTATTAATAATTGTAATTAGTACGAAGCTAGTACTTATAAGTGTTATTTGTGCCATACTAATTTTAATAAATAATTATTATACATTTTATTAAAGTATAATTACTGACCTACCTACCTTTATGTTACATACCTACATATCTTCACTGATCAGTGATGTTACTTAACCGATATGAAATAGTATTTACATAGTAATAAATGTTTGGTATAATTTAAGTTATTGAATTTGAATCACTGTTCTGTGGTTCCATTGTTCTCGAAGACCCACGCTCCCGCAGTCCGCTGATCGTATTGAGTAGCCGGACCCATATGGGTGCAACGGACACGGGACCTGGATGTAGGTCTTTAGAGTTGGATGTACTTCCGGATGTAACTCCGAATTATTCTCGGACCTACCCATCTCTAGTCAAGAATGAAATTGACAAAACCCTCCCTAACAATAACAAAGAGTCGGTGCTGCCAGGACTATTAAGTCAAAAGTTACGTTTGTTTTTGCAAATAACTTGAAGTTTGCTATTTAATACGAATAAATAATGAAAATAAATGTAATTCAAGCTCAAAAACAACAGAACGAAAAAAACGGTTTCAAAAGTGTATCGTGCAGCGCTCTCAGTTCGCCGCGGGGGCTCGAGTCATACGGTGATACCGCGGGAAGTTTCAACTGAAAATATCAATGTTCTTCTGGGTTATTTATTTCTGCTAAATATTAAAGTGTATTGTACAATTCTGGAGAAGCCACATAGGTTATGAAAATTTCGGGAACAGCTTTCATAAACGAGTAAATAACAATATTTTGGATACCAATACTTGACTACCCTGGCTAGTTTTATGCAACACTAACTTTACATTAAATTTAAAAAAAATTCATTGTTACTGAACATTGTTAGTCCTAGAATTCTCTGTATGAAAATGCGGTTTGGCCTTCAGGAATGACGGTGGTGACAACATGACCTTGACGCGACCAATAAGATGCGATCGTTTCTAAGCGCCAACTCAATTAACCAATCCGATTGAATTTGGAAGCATGTGCGTGTTTTGTTACTTGTGGACTTGACGAGTCCGAAATTAAAGCGGTCACTGTATGAGAGTTCACGAATAAATATGTAAAGAACACTTCTTTACATATTTATTCGTAGGCTAATTATACAACATTTTAATTTATTTTAACAGGCCATAATGACGCCAAGAATAAGCTCGTGAATCAATGTTGTTGTTGAGTGCCCTTGTCGATACGCATGCTATAAATCTGATAGCATGTGTGTATCTAAGTCTATTGTCAAAAATCTTCGATGGACTCTGCACTATCCAAAAATGTCCTCCCACTTTTTCTTTCTCATAAAAATAGATGAGACTTTAGCTATTTTTAGTGCGTTAGGGTACGATCCTTCACTTTTGCAGCTATTAGCTATCAGATAGCACTGGAGATAGTGGTTTAGCACCCCAGCAGTAGTCCTAAATAGTTTTACATACATCTCTCGAAGGTTTGGGTGGTATATATATTATAGGTAGACGGTCAACTTTATCAGCGTTAAATCTTCTTATTCTAAACGAGCAATTAGTAGCCAGGCGCACTGAAATTAGTGCTCTGGGAGCACTAATAACATCAGATCAAGGCACACTGCTTAAGTCTGCAGCACTCAAGAATCGAGAATTTACAGCAAGAATAAGTACCTATCTGTTTTTACTTTTTAGTTGCACCATCTGAATCCCCAACTAAGTCGTGACTCGCGCGCTTCTGTAAACGAAAAAAGCTATGACACTCCACAACAGCTATCGACGCGTGATAAAAGTCAATTTAGGGAAGTTAAGTTTATCACTTTCATTGTTTACAACAGTGCATATGATTTTAGATGGATTTATTGAAATAAATATATAGATCGGAATTTATTAAACTATATTATTATTATTGGAATTTATTGTACTAAACATTATGTTACGCGACAAGTGTAAACGTTACGAAAAATTTACTCAACGTAATCTCTTGGCAACCCTGAAAACAAGGATAAAAGACATTGACAACTGTAACTTACTTTGAACCATAGAGAATAGTAATACATCAATACAACGGAAATCGTGAACATAGATTATACGGCTCGGCCGTAAATTGCAAGTGTTTCGCGGCGCGTCGGAAGGCACTACGTCCAGGCACATTTGGAACTAGATCCCGCAGACTACAAAGTACCTACAGCATGCTGGGCACGTTATAATGGCCGGTAAGACAACATCCTTCCACAGACGCAGTCGAGCTTTGGGAAAGGCAAGCGCAACACTATCATATTGTAAGACGTCACTTATGGCTCTTTTTAGATTTTTCGAGCACGAAATTTTCGATGGCGAAAACGCCATAAATATTTTACTGCTCCTGACCAATGTAAAATATTTTTGTTTTCCTCATTCGCTTTAAAATGTTTCCAAAGTAACTGTAACTGTTATCTTAGCAATCATCACTAATGCGGTGAATTGCACCAACCTTCTGGGTATCGTCGTTTTTCTAAAGTTACTTACTAATCTAAAAAGGAGGGGTCCTCAAAGGTTCTATTCTGAGTCCTATTTTGTTTTTTTTGAACATCGCAGCCGAAATAAAATGTAAGGTATCATAAACTGAAAATATATGTACGCCGACGATATAAAAATATATATTAAATAATTTACACCACAAGAATACGAGAGAGCCTTAAAATAACTATTTAACAGAAGATCTAAGCAGGAGAGCCGTAATATGATGTAAACAATAATCTATTACTCAATGCATTCAAAACTAAATCATGGGATCGGGCACTAGATATCGGTTGCTTTCATTGCCAATGAATCTCAGCGTATGGGAGAAAAACTAGAACAGATTTTCGTGGCACGTAATCTTGGTCTAAATAATAAATGGTCTCTGTGTGAGATTTTAAAACTACATAACCGAATGTGTCCGCAACTGTTTTTTTATAACTGTGTGAAGAGTTCTGTCTTCAACTTGTTGAAACCCTTGTTCTTTAAGTTAATTTATGCCGACGTTGTTTACGGCCCTCGATTACTCACACGGACACAGCGTCATATACAACGGTTCAAAATACTTGTGCAAGATTCTGTTTAGCAATACAATCGACTCCAAAAATAAATACCACGTCACGCACGATGCCATTTAAATGTTTTCACTATGTAGCTACCAAGAGCTGGAACAACTTGCCTTCACTTATAAAGAAACATAACACAATTACCTCACTGAAATAATATTTAAAAAGATATCTTATCAGTGAAAATAATAATAATGTTAATTGTGCAAAAAACAGGTACATAGATCAGACAGAAGACATGAATTTTAACAATAGATGAGTAACATTTGTCTATTTACTATAATACTATGCAATAAAATAGCTAATATACAAGTTGTCTTACATCACACTAGCCCCCACACTAGGATACCCTGTGTTGTGGGTGGACTAGTTTCTCCCAGAGAACATTTATTTAAGGATAAGACGTCATTACAATTAATTTAAGTATTAATTAGAAACTAAAAATTTATGATAGATCCTGTTTGGAATGTAAAATATACATTGTTACGAAACTGCACATCAAGAACCTATTTTCGGATATATGAACGTTTTTTTAATGAGAGAAAGAAAAATAGGGATCAACAAAATAATATACATATTATGTAAAAAATATAAGCTTACTTGAATTGTAATCACAAATTTGGAACATATCCATTACAGTGTAGGTACCTGCACTCGTATCACACTTATACATTATGATAATGTGAATTATTAGCTCACAAAAAACTTGTCAACATCCTTGCACGTTGGTTTACATAAACATTACATAATTATATCTAAGTTATTTCAACTTTTTTACTACATATAAATATAGACCTTTAATTTTTGTCAAATTCAACTCTGACATGACATCCATACCATATTTAAAAATGTATACCTACTTTGACATAGTGTACACACGTGCCTCATTGTCGCAGTCATTAAGTTTTAAAATATACCTATAATATCGAGTATATTTATTATTTATTCTATTATTATTGCATGAGTAAAATTATAATATCATGTACCTACCTACTATGTGTACGACTGCGTCCGCTTATAATTTTATGTAAACTGTATTCAATAATCTGTCTGCAATAAACCTCGGGTCCGTTATCCGTCTTTTAGGTACTTCGTATCATATCATATCATAATTTTATATAAGGACAATTCAGCCCGTACATAAATGGTCCTTCGAGCCTCCGAAGGTGGGATCATTTTCGCGAGTGAACTGTCATCGCGTGTGAGGAATATTGAATAATGTAAATGAACCAAACTAAACTGCAATTTCAAAATATATTTACTTATCTATACCTACTTACTGTATCAGCTGGATTGTTCACTGCTGAACAAAACCTCCAAATCAAGGAATGAATCAAGAAATCAAGGGCCATAATCGCCATGTTAGGCGTCTTGGTGACGCAGTGTAAAAGCAGTTCCTCAGAAGGCGCTGCTGCCCACATTCCGGTATTTTACCCTTAGTTACCGCTAACAACACCCACGTGAATAGATTGGGGGGTAATATTCTAACCCGGCACCCCACGGGTAAGAATGTCTTACATAAGTTAAAATATTTGTAACAAAAACAATCCCATAACTTTGACAAAGACGACGTGTATGACACTCACATCTAAGTAGGTTGTAGGCGAGTACGGCGAACGTCGCTCAAATTCCGCATTGTTCTCTATCTATAGACATAGGTATATATAGATATAGTATGTTGATTTGTATAGCGCATAATAACAATAAGATTTCATTGTTTCAATAAAGCTTAGTTTAAGTCCCTTTTTTAGTAATAATAAGTTACTTAGGATAGGTAAATGTACTCAGTTATAAGCGTAGATTAAGTTAATAAATAAAGATAAGTGAAATAAGATGATTAGGTTAGATATAAGGCTTTAACACATATTTTATGTCAGACTTTGTACTAGAAATCAATGTTTACGGACGATAAATGTAAGATTATAAACATTTAGGGATCATATACCCCCATCAGAGGTATATATTAGGTAAAGGTTAACCCCTGGAACAGTATATACATTAGATTACCGGCCATAAGCCAGAACTTTGGTAGTTAGGGGGCAAAATGTATGATATCGATAGAGAAAATGAATCATGTCAAAGTTCACTTTGTAAAATAGGGCGTCCAATCACAGCGCCGCTTTAGGTCAGGCAGCCGATTAATTATAGCCAATTAATCAAATGGTGCGAGTGCAATTGACCTTGTACGTGAGATAGAGACGGGTAGTACGGTGTTCTAATTGGGTCAAATGATGTAATTAGCAAAGCAGTATGTAAGTTATATGCATAGTTGATAATTGTAATATAAGAAAGAACAATTTTCATTGAATTTATGTGGTCCAGTAATACAACAAGTAAAATAACAACTAGAAAATCAGAATAAATAAATCCGCCTTAGAAACTGAAACCCCGGAATTTTCCTGCACCTAAATTGAACCCTGCGACCGGCATTCACGTAGACGCAAGAAAATATACAGTCCACTGAGACCGTGTGTGTGTGCATGCATTGCCACATCTGTGTGCACAGCCACGGTGAACCCCTGCAGAACGCGAAGTCGTCTACAACGTGGTCCTTGCAAGCCGAATATTAGGAAAATTCAAGAAAATGAGTGAACACTCGGCAGTTACGACGCGCGGCCAGCTCCGACAGCTGGCTGCGGAACAGGAGAAGCGTCGGGCCGCCGAGGAAAAGGCGGACTCCGGACTACCGTCCGACCGTGCTATTGATAGTGCGTCAATGGCACCAACGGCGACGTCGTCCCTCACACCGGTTATACCGGCGGCGGGTGGTCGTGTGATCGACCACCGGATTATTGGGCCGCCGCCGGCACCAACGTCGGGACGGAGGAATCGACCCGGTTCCCTCTCCAGCGGCGCGTCTTCAGTAGGAAGCCGTAGAAGCACGGACTTCCGCAAGAAGCGCGCGGAATATGAAGCTGAGAGGGAATTAGTGCGCATACGTGAAAGTTTAGTGCGAAAGAAATTGGAAGTGGATCTCGCAGAGATCGAAGCAACAATAACTGACGATGAAGAGGACACACTACGACGTGTCGAAGACTGGGTGGAGACCACACCGCGAGACGTCCGGCGCGAGGAAGACGCGCCTGCGGCGGTCCACGGGGAACAAGAAGTGCGGCCCCTACCCAGGAAGTCAGTAACAATTATGGTGGGTGAGTCACCCTTCTCACCCAACCCAGGGACAACGCGGAACGAGCCACCGAGACATGCTCACGTGTCACGCATACGGCAAGCGCGCGGAGAAACGGCGGCACTCACGCCCAATGCGCAGCACGCCGACCACGTGACACAGGCGTTCCCGCACGAAGAAAAACAAGAAAGAATGAGGCGAACACCCAGTACAGACAGAAGAGACCGAGGCATCGATCAGCTAGCGGACGCAATCACAAAGCTGGCGAGACCACGACCGGTGCCTAGGCAAGCATACGAGTTGCCCTACTTCAATGGAAACTCATCTGACTGGATTACATATAAACATATGTACTACGAAACATCGCAGCTATACGAGTTTCAACCGCACGAGAACCTAGCCCGGATAAGAACATCATTACAGGGCGAAGCAAAGGCCGCAGTGGAAGATTTGTTACGTTCATCTACTAACCCGAAACAAATCATGGACGCCTTGGATATGATGTTCGGGCACCCAGTGTTAATATTGGAATGTGCTATTAAGAAAATTAAGGCGTTACCTAAAGTGTCGGCAAGTGGTAGAGAACTACCGAAATTCGCGGCCGCAGTGAGAAATTGTGTGTCATTGCTGCGTAATATCCGAGCAGATGGATATTTGAACAACCCTCTGTAGTGTACATTGCCTACCTACATAATATTAGTATGGCGGTAGCCTCAATAAATCAGTTGTGTCGTCGACTTGGTGTTTCATTGTGTGTGCTCCCTTGTAATTACCTAAATACTTAACTGGCGACGAGGATGGGATTTACGCAAGCAGGTTTCTTGGGTCTGGTCGACCGAGTGTGTAAAAGCATTCAATGACGTTAAAGAAGCTATACTAAGTAGTAATGTGTTGGTACATTATAATCCTGACCTTCCATTGGTGTTAGCCGTAGATAGTAGCTCGTACGGCATCGGTAGCGTGTTATCGCATCGCTTCGAGAATGGAGACGAACGACCGATATGCTTTGCGTCACGCTCGCTGTCTGCAGCCGAGCGAGCTTACAGCCAGCTTGACAAAGAAGCATTAGCAATTATCGCAGGGGTAATGAAACATCACCAATATCTTTATGGGCGTCATTTTACCATTAAAACTGACCACAAACCCTTAACATTTATCTTTGGGCCAAAATTCGGATTGCCACAAACTGCCGCGAGTAGATTACAAAGATACGCCACAAAGCTAGCTGCCTACGACTTTGACATTTCTTTTGTCAAATCTAAAGATAATGGTAATGTAGACGCGCTGTCTCGCCTGCCGCTGCCGTACGAGAGACGTGATGAGCGGGAGTCGGTGTCGTACGTACATTATGTTGAGGAATCGTTTCCAGTAAGTGCTAAGGAGGTAGCTTCATGGACACAGAAAGACGCAATATTGAGTAAAATATTAGTTTACGTCAACTGCGGCTGGCCAAATAAAATTGTAGACGATAAGGAAAAACCTTATTTTAATCGAAAGGATAACTTAAATATTGATAAGGGTTGCATTTTGTATAACCATCGAGTCATAATTCCGGAAGCATTGAGAAAACAAATTTTAAGCGAACTACATGAAGGTCATTTAGGTATAGTCAAAATGAAAAGCATCGCTAGAAGTTACGTTTATTGGCCAAATTTGGATGAGCAAATAGAGCGCTTAGGCAGAGAGTGTTCTGCGTGCCAACAACAACGCGATGCGCCTCCGCGCTCGTTGCTGCATCCGTGGCCGTTCCCGGCGCGCCCATGGCAACGCGTTCACGTAGATTTCGGCGAATTTCAAGGTAAACATTACCTAATCACCGTAGATGCTCACAGTAAATGGATCGAAGTACAAAAAATGACGGGCACCACTGCTAGCGCTACTATATTAAAATTACGCGAGTTATTTGCTCGTTTCGGGCTACCGTCACAAGTAGTGAGCGACGGTGGTCCTCCGTTTGCTTCGGAAAGCTTTGCGAAATTTATGTCGAAAAATTTTATAACTCATACAATTACGAGTCCATATAGGCCGGCGGGAAATGGCGCGGCAGAGAATGCTGTAAAACTCGTTAAACGTTCTATGAAAAAGGCCGCCCACGAAGGAATCGACATTGAAACGGCGCTGCTCAAATTCTTGCTTCAGTATCGCAACTGTGAGCATGCTACCACGGGCGTAGCCCCCGCCGTTGCAATGCTCGGGCGGCAGCTCCGCACTCGGCTGGACGTGGTGCGCCCTAGCGCGGAGCGCCAGCGTCGCTGTGAGGAGGCAGGCGAGCGCGCCGCGCGCCTCCGCCCCGGCGCGGAGCGCAGCCTCGCCGTCGGCGATCACGTGCTTGCGCGGGACTATCGTGCGAGATCAGATAAATGGGCGCCGGCCAACGTCGTGGCTAGGGAAGCACCACTCACATATCGGGTGAAGTGTTCGGACGGCAACGAGTGGAAAAGGCATATAGATCAACTGTTGCCTACACGAAAGTCACTGACTACTTTGCGTCATTCCGTTGAAATGGGGAATGACAACAATAAACATGATAGATCATCGGTTGAAATGTTCGATGATGCTTTAGATGTGGAGCCTGCTATAAGTCCGCTATCAGCGTCGTCTGCGTCCATGGAGGATCCTTCCGACCGTACTTACCAACCAGACTCAGACGCCAGTGACGGCAACCCGACACCTCCTCGCACTCACACACTTAGGGCTAGACCTATACGTTCATGTGTGTTAAACAAACGCAATTAAATACCTACTTGAGTTACGTGCTAGGTACTTTATAAAATGCAAGTTTATAAGAATACAGCAAATTATTTTTTTTCTTCATTTATGTATAAGGTATATCTCGTAAGTTTATTGTATACTCTTAGTTTTTTTTTTCTATATTATATATTTCTATATTGTAGTATTATATATATATATATAAATCCAAAAACAAAAACTATAATAGAATTGACGACAATGACCACTTTTTTTTAAAAAAGTACGCCATTTGTGTGTCATTTCTATTAAACTGTTTTAGTCACTTTCGTTATACATAGTTTTAACCGAATGTTGATGAGTAAACACAATCTTGAACAAATCAAGGTGTTCAACATATATTATAATAATACTACATATATATAATAATAATAGTTTATATAATTACCTATACTCATTACTACTCACTTTTAGTATGTGTGTCAAAATTACTACCAATTAGATAAGTACATACGTTTTTTTATTAAGGGGAGGGCGTGTAGTGTACATTGCCTACCTACATAATATTAGTATGGCGGTAGCCTCAATAAATCAGTTGTGTCGTCGACTTGGTGTTTCATTGTGTGTGCTCCCTTGTAATTACCTAAATACTTAACTCCCTCAACTAATCAACGAACTCCTGGGCAAGCTCACACAAAGCCAACGAGAGAAGTATGGAGACTTTGCGATGGGTATGGACCAAGGCAGAGGCGTGGATCTCCGAGTATCGCCAAACTTGGAGATGTTGTCGGAGTTCCTAGATCACCTATCGCACGCCGCATCTTATTACACGCAAATGGAGTTCAGTGTGCCTGCCGGAACATTGACGGCAACCGCTCGGCAACCATTGCGCAACACAATCGCGCAGACGCACAGGTTTGTGCCGCGCGCTCAAGTGCAACAAGTTCACGTACAAAGTGACCTACCAACTACATCCACACAGTGCAAAAACAATGAACAAAAAGTGAAGTGCTTAGTGTGTGACGCGGAACACTCTATAGTTAAGTGCCCGCGATTCTTGGACATGTGCACAAACGATAGGTGGTTGGTTGCGAAAAACAATAAACTGTGCTTCAAGTGCTTAGTGAAACGCCACTCGCGGGACTTATGTAAAGCAAAGCGATGTGAGACGTGTAATTATTCACATCACGTACTATTGCACGCGGACAAACCAGCCACCGAAACAGTGACAAACGTAGGTGAAGTGCGAGCTAAAGCTCTATTAAAAGTGTTGCCTGTGTCGATATCGCACGTGAACGGACTACAAAAGGATTTGCAGTGTTACGCATTATTGGATGATGGGGCTACCGTGTCACTTATAGACAGTGAACTAGTGAAAGACGCTACGGGACCGGTAGTACCCCTAGTGATAAGAAGTGCGCGTGGACACGAAGTGTCGGACAATACATCGCGTGTGCTCGACATCACTCTGAGTGGACCCAATGGCCATAGCCATAAGGTTCAATGTCGCTCGCTGGTCCGAATGGACTTGCCGGCGCAATCAGTGGCAGCGGCCACTATCGACGACTGCGCTCACCTGCGTGGCTTGGGCTGTGAGGAAATGAGGGACGCCAAGCCGTTGCTTCTGCTGGGCCAAGACAACTGGGAGCTACTCGTCAGCCAGGACATCCGACAAGGAAAATCCGGTAAGCCAGTTGCCTCTCTGACTAGTCTAGGTTGGGTACTACACGGACCGGTAGGCGGCGCGCGGGGTCAACAAGCGGTAAACTGCATGGCGGCCTCCCTCACCGATCTCCACGAGGTGGTAAGAGCTCAGTTTGAATTAGAGTCAATAGGTATAGCGGAAGACACCCGTAAACACCGCGACATATAACGTGCGGTCGAGATACTCGACAACACAAGTCGGCGCACGGCGGACGGCTCGCGGTGGGAAACGGGGTTGCTATGGAAACGGGACGAGATAGACCTACCGGACAATCGCAGGTATGCTCAGCAGCGACTCGACAATCTTGAGAAAAAGATGGAACGAAATGCAGAGTTCGCGGCCACATATACTGCGCAAGTACGGGTACGGGTACGCGCGGGAAGTGACGGGCGGGTTAGACGTCAGTCCGGTATGGTATTTACCGCACTTCGGTGTTGTAAATCCCAACAAGCCGGGGAAATTGAGATTAGTATTTGACGCCGCCGCCACTTTCCGCGGGATCTGTCTAAACGACAACCTGCTTGTCGGCCCCGACTTACTTAATTCGCTCTTAGGCATTCTACTTAAATTTAGGCTATGTCCGGTAGCATTCTCAGGGGACATAAAAGACATGTTCCTTCGTATAAACATTAGAAAACAGGATCGCGGTGCTCAGCTGTTTTTATGGCGTGGAGAGGACAAGAGCGTGGAGCCGAAAACATATGCAATGAATGCTATGATTTTCGGCGCCGTCTCCTCACCTACAACAGCGAGCTACATATTAAAGAAAAATGCCGGTGAGTATGAGAACAAGTATCCACAGGCAGTCGAAGCGATACGGTCCAAGCACTACATGGACGATTATTTAGATAGTGCGTGGACCGTAGAGCAAGCGAGTCAACTTATCAGCGAGGTCACGCGAGTTCACGCCGCGGGCGGATTCGAGATTCGCGGCTGGGTAACTAACTCGCCAGCCTTGCGCCAACAGTTGAAGGTAAGTATGCCGGAACGCGTGTCACTAGAAAAAGGTGATAACGCCGTCGAACGCACTTTAGGTATGATCTGGTCGCCGGAGGCGGATCTGTTAACTTTTGACCTATCGTTCAAAAGGCTTCCCGACGACATAGTATCAGGAACGAAAATACCTACTAAACGTGAGTTTTTGCGATTTATTATGTCTATTTTTGACCCGTTAGGTTTTGTATATCCGTGTATAATTCAATCGCGCATTATAATGCAGCAAATTTGGAAATCAGGAATAGGCTGGGATGAGCCGCTGCGCGCTAACGAGGCAAAAAGCTGGTTTGGGTGGCTAGCTAGTCTCGTAGCGCTACGGGAAATAAACGTACCAAGGTTCTACGGCATAGACATCTACGCCGCCGACGTAGAATTACATGTGTTCGGGGATAGTAGCGAATTGGCTTATGCATCGGTTGGTTATTTGTTGAGTACGAATCCTAGCGGAGTGAGGGAGACCGCCATTGTAATGGGAAAGGCGCGCGTAGCGCCTCAAAAGGTAATTTCAATCCCGCGATTGGAATTGCAAGCGGCGGTACTTACGTGCAGACTGGCTCGCACAATCAAAAACGAGTTAGCCTTGCACAACGTAAAAACGTACTTATGGACCGATAGTAAAACGGTATTGAAATGGATAAACTCAGACGCGCATGAGTTTCAACGGTTCGTTTCGCATAGGCTGTCTGAGATAGATAAACATAGTCGGAGAGAGGACTGGCACTGGGTACCTACGTCGGAGAATCCCGCTGACAAGGCTACTCGGTGGGATTGGCCCAGTAATTGCAAAGAATGGTTTTCTGGCCCCTCTTTTCTTACATGTTCACAGCGCACCTGGCCAGCGAGCGACGGGAACGAAGTCGCAGAAGCGGACCTCGAGCGAGCGCACCGCGTCCACGTGACGGCGGCAGCGCCTGACGCCGCGATCATTCAATACGAGCGGCATTCTACGTGGACGCGAGCAGTGCGCGTAGTAGCGCGCGCGCTCGCCTTCGTCGAGCGGTGTCGGCGGCGTCGAGCGTCGGCCGCACTGACCGCCGACGACTTACACAATGCAGAACAATATTTGTTCCGCACGGCGCAGCGAGAGAGCTTCGCACCGGAGGCGGCGGCGCTGCAGAGTGGGCTACCGTTACCCAAAAGTAGCAAGATACGCAACCTGGACCCCATGCAGTATGAAGACGGCCTATTGCGAGTGCGTGGGAGACTGAAGGCGTCGGAGGAACTCAATTTTGGTGAGCGACATCCGATTATACTAGACGGCCGCCACCCACTGACGAGACTGCTCATATTCAATTATCACAGAGCGGCACTACATGCAAACCATGAAACGGTAATTAATAACATCAGGGAGAGATTTTGGGTAACGCATTTGAGGCCAACAGTCAAAGCAGTGACAGGACGATGTCAATTATGTCGCATACGACGAGCCAAGCCGACCGCACCGAAGATGGGAGACCTACCGACAGCACGCATCCACAACACAAGGCGTGGCTTCGTCGAGGTGGGCGTGGACTATTTTGGACCTATGGAGGTAACAATTGGGCGGCGACGCGAGAAGAGATGGGGCGCTCTCTATACTTGCCTTGTCTCGCGCGCTGTCCATCTGGAGATTGCCAGCTCACTAAGCGCCGATTCAGCGATACTAACCCTGCGCAGACTCATCGCGCGCCGCGGGCAGCCAGCGCACATATTCTGCGACAGAGGAACAAACTTCGTCGGAGCGAACACGGAACTACGAGCTGCGCTACGAAACTTAGATCAAAAGTCGCTGAGAGATGAAGCCACACGACGAGGCATAAAATGGACCTTCAACTCGCCCGCCTCACCTCACATGGGCGGCAGTTGGGAACGATTAGTAAGGTCAGTAAAGAACGCCCTGAAGGCAACTCTGAACGAGCGAGCCCCTGCGTGAGGAGGTATTACACACCCTCCTCGCAGAAGCGGAGCTAATTGTAAACAGCCGACCTCTGACGTATGTGACAAGCGACAGCGAGCAGCCGGTAGTACTCACCCCAAACCACCTACTGTTGGGGACCGCATCAGGCAGTACTACATTCACACGCCGCAATGATGACGACGTAAGCGCCAAACAACAATGGCGAAAAGTCAACGCCCTCGCCGATCTCTTCTGGAGGCGGTGGCGACGCGAATACCTTCCCACGCTTCAGCAGCGGCAGAAGTGGATCGACGGGGCTCCCAACGTGAAAGAAGGCGACGTGGTGATCATCATAGAAGATAACAAGCCACGCAATCAATGGTCGAAGGGCGTCATCGCGGCGGTACATCAAGGCAAAGATGCCGTAGTCCGAATCGTAGACATTAGGACCGAACGCGGTATTGTAAGAAGGCCAGTAGTGAAGATCGCCGTACTACCTACTGAACAAAGTGATGTAATCGGTTGAAGCCTCTTACAGGAGGCGGAAATTGTAGGCGAGTACGGCGAACGTCGCTCAAATTCCGCATTGTTCTCTATCTATAGACATAGGTATATATAGATATAGTATGTTGATTTGTATAGCGCATAATAACAATAAGATTTCATTGTTTCAATAAAGCTTAGTTTAAGTCCCTTTTTTAGTAATAATAAGTTACTTAGGATAGGTAAATGTACTCAGTTATAAGCGTAGATTAAGTTAATAAATAAAGATAAGTGAAATAAGATGATTAGGTTAGATATAAGGCTTTAACACATATTTTATGTCAGACTTTGTACTAGAAATCAATGTTTACGGACGATAAATGTAAGATTATAAACATTTAGGGATCATATACCTCCATCAGAGGTATATATTAGGTAAAGGTTAACCCCTGGAACAGTATATACATTAGATTACCGGCCATAAGCCAGAACTTTGGTAGTTAGGGGGCAAAATGTATGATATCGATAGAGAAAATGAATCATGTCAAAGTTCACTTTGTAAAATAGGGCGTCCAATCACAGCGCCGCTTTAGGTCAGGCAGCCGATTAATTATAGCCAATTAATCAAATGGTGCGAGTGCAATTGACCTTGAACGTGAGATAGAGACGGGTAGTACGGTGTTCTAATTGGGTCAAATGATGTAATTAGCAAAGCAGTATGTAAGTTATATGCATAGTTGATAATTGTAATATAAGAAAGAACAATTTTCATTGAATTTATGTGGTCCAGTAATACAACAAGTAAAATAACAACTAGAAAATCAGAAGAAATAAATCCGCCTTAGAAACTGAAACCCCGGAATTTTCCTGCACCTAAATTGAACCCTGCGACCGGCATTCACGTAGACGCAAGAAAATATACAGTCCACTGAGACCGTGTGTGTGTGCATGCATTGCCACATCTGTGTGCACAGCCACGGTGAACCCCTGCAGAACGCGAAGTCGTCTACATAGGTACCTATGTACTTCTAAACGAGTAGGTAGATAGGTAGGTACGCCTATAAGAGTCCCTAAGTATGAACTCCTATAATAGAAGGTAGGTATCCTCTATATTTATATTTTTCTTTTTTATAATAAAGAATTAGAGTTAATTAGATTAGAAGTAAATTGTTAAGAACGTCTTATCCACGAGACCCAAAATTAAGAAAAAATGAGTCATTATGGGACTCAAAGAAAACTTTCAAAACTGAATGAGTATTAAAATAATTTTAATGAACAAGGCAATTACATTTGGGTATACACTTCATTCAAACGATATATGCTCACGCATGTATTCCCTGAAGGGATATATAGAGGCAATGATGTCTAAGGTCTGTCTAAGCAGTGACATCTTTTGTTTTATTTCAACTAATTGGTGTCGGCGCTGATTTTTATTTTTAATTAATATTTAAGTGTCGGACGAACGACCCCTGTTCATCCGAGACTTAATAGCTTCAATTATTATGAATTTATTCCATTTGTTTGTGCTTCTGAGGAAGTAATTATTAGAAGATTTAAGTAGCTATATAAAAAAAATATAAAAATATTTTAAGAAAACATTTAATTAATATTTTCAAAAAGCGATTTTAATCTGTTGACAATTCCACCTTCTTTATTTTCATGTTAAGCCGACGTAAAGCCACGAAAGTGACGTAGCAGAAGTGCTAATTTTGGATGCGTTTGGCTTCTACGCGCAGAATCGCTAGGTCTTGACTCTTCCAGCACACGAGCTTTTAAAGGAATATCCCTATATTCCTTTCAAAGCTCGAAGTCAATACCTCCTGAGTATTCCTTTCCTATTGAAGTGCGCTACAATCATTGCTCAGATTTTACCTTTTTTAACTACAGTGGAGTTTTTAGTTTTATGTGAAAAAACAAGTTTATGTTTTTTCTTATGGCGTTTCTTTTCATTGATGATTTCTTTTCCTGTGTCTTTATCAACAATATGTAATCTAGGGTTGGCGTAAAATATTACTTCTAACAAAAATGTTGTAGTTATTTCGTTCTTCAAATTAGCTGCTTTCATGATGTTTTCAATAGTCGGGGCCCAGAAATGATATTTTCCGTACACCTGAGCATAATTACAAACAATATTCCCAACCAAATGTGCGTCCAACACTATTTCTATTAAAAGTATTACTTTTTCTGCTAATAATGTGGTCACAACGCTTTTTCCAGATTCAATTTTAACGACACCTTTAGATTTTTTGATATGAAGTTCAAACGCAGTATAATTTGGATCTCTCCAATAAGATTGATGTTCAATCTTTCCATAACCAAAATTGATCGAAATATTATAGTATATGACGTCATGTGGTAAACCATTCTTATTCCATATTGCTGTTATAGTATTAACGACAGTTTCACTTGAGTCTGCTTTCGATTCAACTGTAGATGTACTGTTATTCATATGTTCAATCCTTTTTAAAACAACATCTTGTTTAATAAATTCAACTATTGTGGCTTTTCTTATGCTCAACTTTCTTTCTACATCAGGCCACTTAAACTTTTTGAATACGTCACCGTACGCTGTTGGATCTTTTAAAAACACTTCATCCGGAACTTTTCCCATTTCAATCCTGACTCCTCTATTTAAATTTTCATTGGTGATATTAAATAGTTTTATTTCATTTTCCGTAACTTGTTTTATATCACTACCTGGACATTTTATCACTGTTTTGTTTAATAAATGCGATGCAAAAATGTTTACTACAATGTCACAATTACTTGCTGTGAGTAAACATAATAATAAAACGTAATAACATTTCTTCATTGTATCTAAATTAATACGGCTATGATCGATTAAGTATAACATATGTCTGCTCTAGTTATGATCTTTCCCCTACTAATCTTAAGCTTCGTATCAGTAAAGAGGTCAAGATCATTTTATTATGACGCTTAAACTAGGCGCTTATCGGATTTGTTGATGAACTGACTATTAATAACAATAATAGACTTATTAGACAGACAATATTTTTAAGGATAAGCATTATCATCATTGAGTTGGTACTAGAGTCGCAATTTAATTGTGAGTTCCCGTATTTTATCTCAGCATAGTCAAGTAATTTCTGATATATATTTTATATTAACAGATTCGTATTGAGAGTACGAATCAGAGGCTAGCACCTTGACCGTAGATCCTTCGGAGTAATTATCTATTGTCTGTGAAAGATGCGCCAGAGCGTATGCATTTCCGTGGCGCACAGAGGAAATAACTTCCGGTCGCCAAAAGATACTAATTTCATATTGTCAATTTTCGTAAGGCGGTTTTAATACTATTGAAAAATACTAATTTTACCCTTTCTCAAGTTTGGTAAAGCGGATTGACATGCTGCTTATGTTACGTTGATATAAATACCCGTAAAATAAGCTTTTTATATCATTAATACACGATTTACGATTACACGAATAATAGCGTGTACTTCTGATATCAATACAGTATTATGTGGATAACGGTTAATTAATCTGTTGAGGGAGAAATAGTACACAATATTGAGATAATACTTTTGAATTTTAAATTATAACTTCGTTTTATGGACCCTATAATCTTAGCAAACCCCAAACCAACTAAGCTCCTACAGGTTCTTACTTGCAATTCTGTTGATATGCAAGATAGGCACCTTTCTACCAAATTTCAAGAAGATCGATTCAGGCAATCGAGATTTATTGACGGGGAAATACAACATACAACAATACACTGCTCAGATCTCCACCGAGACCTTACTTCGCTTAGTCTATTAAAAAAATATCATTATCCTACAAGTGATAATATTTTTTTACCTGAGAGGTTTCGCAGTAACTGCAGATAAAAATGTTGTTATCTACACTTCTATTCTGCCGCTTCTAATAGCGCACGAAACTCTACAATTTTAGCGACGCTATCCGTGGTACGGCGACTAGTGCCACCGTGCGACTGAATATTTTTATGAGTTAAAAGTAAACGCCCATTTGTATTAGCTCCGCCCGAATTAGAAATTACTAAGAAGAACTTAATAAGAAGAGATTCAATATATACGATAATAATTGTTCGTGCCTTTTTATATATCGTATTCGTGAATGGTATTTGACTGAAGTGTAGCGTCTTTTCTGGCCTTTTTTGTCCAAATAATGGCCTCAACAGTCTGGAATTTATATTTTTATTTATTTACCTGTATTGATCAATTATAAAAGATTGTTCAATCATGATAAATGCTAGCCGTAAAAAGTATTTCAATACTCCGGTTACAAGCGTCACAGTGATTTTATAATCAGAGAACCAGTAAACATAACGAACTTGGAGGTCGGACGTGACACCCTAGCTAATAAAAAATATCAATAGTGATTGATATTTTTATTATTATTTCACATCTTTTTGAAACCAACGTGAGGGCTGGCACCACTGCTGCTTCGGCAGAGCAACTCAAGCGGTGCAAGTATGCTAACTACGGTAGTAGTTACATATTTGAGCCGTTTGGTGGAGAGACGTTGGGTCCGTGGGACTGGGAGCTCATCGTATTTTCCCTTCGATAATTAATGATCGAAGTATTTTCCATAACTTATCAGATTGCTTGGTCGATGCGACGCGGGATCAAAATGGTGGCAATTATTTGGCTCAACTAATAAGCATTGCAATTCAACGGAGCAATGCTGCCAGCATGCTGGGCACGCTGCTAGCTGGTAGTGGATTGGAGCACTTGGACTGCCCCGGAGTCTGCAATGACTTATAGGTTGTCTAAATGCTTTCATTGTAGTAGCTGTAGTGTTGTATATAGTTCATTGTACATTTTTAATAAAGGCATACCGCACCGATAAAAAAAATCATTAAAAGTAGTCATTAAAGTGTCATAAATATGAAACTAATCAATACCTACTTACAATACAAGTAAACTATATAAAGAAGTTGAGATGATTGCACATTCAATCAAAAGACAAGTTATTGCAACATTTTTATTTATGCTCTTAATGTTATCTAACTTAATATCACAAATTAAAACAGAAAATTACATAAATATTTTGTAACAATTATAATTAACTTCCAAATAATGTACCGTCATCGTCGCTGCATCAAGAATATCGGTCAATGACCCTCAGTCGTTAATGATTTTGCTATTTTATTGCTATCTCAATATTTTTGCGCATGTTGAAAGAGGCATTCATTCCATGGTTTTCAGATAGTTTCTTGGTTTTAGTAAGGACCTTCTGCTGATCTGGCTGCTGTGATTTCCGCCGCGTTCTCATCGTATCCTGAATTAGAACGAGCTGATGCATCTGCCGCCTCCACGGAGATCCTGGGCTTAAAGCCACGCTCATCAGCCTCGTAGTCTACCGTCTGAAAAAAATGAAACGTGTATTTTATTGTTATGGTATAAATTAACCCTAATATCTTAATTAAAAATACTAAATAAATTCGAAGTATTTAAAAAAGGTAGTTATTTAAAAAAATACCTAACGTTAAATCTCACGTATATAACAAGATCTAGTACAAAATTTAGACAACCTTGCAACAACACCATAATACATTTACCTACTTGTGTCAGTGTGAACACTGAGGGTGACTTAAGGTGAAACTTAAAGAAGAAATATAAAACACTAGCTTTCCGGGCGCGGCTCCGCCCGCGCTTATGTCGGTTATCGCGCAAAAACATTAACCTCTTTTTGCGCAGTTGGATAAAAACTATCCTTTATTTTTTCCCGGGTCTCAAACTATTTCCATACCAAATTTCATTCAAATCGGTCCAGTAGTTTTGGCTTGAAAGCGTAACAGACAGACAGACAGAGTTACTTTCGCATTTATAATATTAGTACTGATAAGCGGTATGCCTATGGTAACCAAATTACAACGAATAGATAGATTATATAGATATAACACTACAGCTACTATAACGAAAGCTTTAAGACAACTGACAAGTCATAAAAAATACATTATAAGACTAATGTTACCCACCTGTTTAGTTCCATCGGGAAGCACAACGAAGTAGGATCCTTCAGCTCTGTTCTCCTCCCTGGTTTCTGAGTGTCCAAAGTCGCTGCCGGACTCCTGGTCTTCTATTTGGTACGCGAAATCGTAGTTAGCAGGTTCCTATGAAGAGAGTTTATGACTTGTTTAAGATTCTGTTGCTGTAACTTATCTCGTTAATCTTCAGATGAGTCAAAGGTGATGTGTTAAAGAACTTGAACTTATTTTTTAATATTGTTAAGTTTGCAATAATGCCTGCTAGGCGAATTACATTACAAAATTAAAAATTTACGAGAGAAAAATTATAGTCATGTGCGGGATTCGAACCCGCGTCCATCCACCCTTTTAGCCGGGGTATGCTCTAACCAATTGAGCTAACATGACACAATGACTCATAACTTTAATTCTTGCTCTCGTTCTTCATGCAACCATCGTATCGGGATGGAGCGACACCTATAGTTCAACTGGCGTTGTACTAGAAACAAGACCAATTTAGCAATTGGTTTTAAACTTGTAAATGATGACGCAACCTTATTATATAATTTTAATACGTTGAACTATATCGCTCCATCCCAATACGATGGTTGAAGAACGAAAGCAAGAATTAAAGTTATGAGTCATTGTGTCATGTTAGCTCAATTGGTTAGAGCATACCCCGGCTAAAGGGGTGGATGGACGCGGGTTCGAATCCCGCACATGACTATAATTTTTCTCTCATAAATTTGTAATTTTGTAACTTGAACTTAGCTTAAAGAACAACAAAATGACGAAAACAATTGATGAAATCGGCCAAATACGTGTTTATGGGCCTCGCTGCCGGACCAATTTCTTTCCACAAGTTATGATCGATAATTCAAACATGAGTGTTTCTTTTCTTCTTGAAGAAAATTTACAAGTTGTCAAATTAAAAACATCAGGTGGGCCTCGTGTTTGTATCGTTAGAATTCCATTAAAAGAAAAAAAGAACTACCACTCACTGGTAAAAATTGTCTATTTTTTGGTTAAAAGATGTAGAAGGTTACAAGTATTTAATGAGTTACCTGATTCTGCAGCTCCTCTAAAGCTTGAGACCTCGCGTAGTCGTATCCTTGGCTGGTAGCATCACGCTGTTCTGGTACTCCGTACTGTTCAGATGGCACTGAACTGCGCGAAGCAGGTAAATAGGTTGATGATGGAGAGGATCTGGAATAAGTAGTGCATACAAAGTTTTGCAAAAATCTTTACAGAACTACTGCATTAAAACGTGTGGTGGAATATTGTTTACCTTGAGGAGGTATATAGGGAAGACCCAGTTTCAGTCATCAGATTGGTCCGGCTAGATGGTACTCCATACTCTTGAGATAAACCTCTTGCATTGGGTGTTCCATAAGTTTCCGAGATACCACTTTGGCTAGGCGAACTACGTGTTTGTGAAAATAATTCTTGGGAGTTGGAATCCTTCGCAGCGGTGGCCCCGTGTGATGCTGGAGTACCATATTTGGAAGAAGGAACGCTACGGGAAGTGAAATCCGGCTTTGACGCATCATAAGCACGAGCTGCAGTGTTTGATCTTAAAGCAGGGCTTGTAAATCCATGAGCCTCATGGCTAGTTTGAGACTGCGACCTAGCTGCAGGTGCTGAAAACTCTTGAGGCTTGCCAGCTTGTGCTTTCCGGAAGTTAAACGCAGGCGACTGTACGTTTTGATGGCTTCGTGTTTCTACAGCAGGGACTCCATATTCCTGAGATGGGCTAGACCTGGCATTCGGTGCGTCGTATGCAGCCGAAAGAGCCCTGCCTGACACAGTGGTTGGTGTTCCATACTCCTGGGATAATGATCTGGTAGCAGGAGCACCGTATTCTTGGGAGATTCCACTTCTAGCGCTAGAAGCGGCATACCCTTGTTGGCTTCTTGCATCGGGAGCATTATGTTCTTTTCCTGAGTTTCTGGATGATGCTGGGGTGAATCTTTGGTTGAAGCTGACGCGAACTGAAGGAGGAGGATATTGCGACCGTCCGCGTGTGTTCAAGGAACTTTTTGCACTCGGTGCGTTATACTCGTAACCGTCAGAAGGAGAATTGCGAGCTGAAGCGACGTTGTCCACTGGTGGTCCATACTTCTGGGACAGTGATCGTGATTGTTGATGATTTGAATCGTGGTGAACACGATGGTGATCATTGGATCTTGATGCAGGGTAGCCATCGCTGTAATTAAAAAATAACATCAATATAACAAACACCACAAACGAATACTACAATAATTTACAATTCAGAGAAGGAGGTTCTTAGAGCGTTTAAGGAGCCAGAAAACGTTTGTGACGACGTGAAGCTGTTATTTGTAATAAGTAGGAAGCGATTGGTAGGTATATCAAAAGTTCTAACTGCATATCGCTCGCCACCCGGAATAAAAAACCTGAAATAAATATCGTGACTTTCTATACTAAAGTAGGAACTATAAGACTTACCCAATCGGTGGTTCGGCCAACACGACAGACACCAGACAAATCAAAGGTAGAAACATCTGAAAACAGAATGAATACAGAAAAATGTTAAATAATTGCTCACAAAAATATTTTGATCTTGATAGATAGAAAAAAAGAATTTAGAGTGAAACTGAACACGACTGAAATGTATCAATAAATGAACACCTTCAAGTAATATGCTGAATTTAAGAAATTATCCAATACGGGAAAGTAAAGAACGAACTTAAGTGTCGATTTAGGGCAAGTAGTCCTAATTAACTATTGTATTCGGAAAAATGTCAACTCGCTAGACCCGTTATACACTTTGAAAAATATTTTATTAAGTTAACCATAACATGGATGATAAATTGTTTCAAAAATAAAGTTTTTTTAGTGTACCATCAACTGATCTATAGAATAATGTTAAAACAATAACCTTTGCTTTATTTATTTATTTTCCTTTATTACTCATGTACTGTAGATCCCTCTATGATATTGCAACCAATGATGACATCCACATAAATGCCAGCTATTTATACAGGTTAAACATCTTCTAACAATACCGTAACCTTACCAAGCTCCAGAAGCGATGAGATTGACAACGTAATAAGCCATTTTGAATTCTAGTCGCTTGAAAATAAAAACGTTGGTATATATAGCGAGTGAATTCGTTCTTCTTGAGCTTTTATTGTCCAGTTAATGAGTGATACATGCAGTAACGAGGTGACATTAGATTCAGTCTATTGTTCAGGGTCATCGAGGGTCGTGCGATGAGAAACAGGTGCTTTTTATTGATTTTCAAGGTTCAATTGCTTGACACTGTTATAAACAGTGGAAGGGCATTTCGCATATGCTCGTCTGGTAGGTAGCTGTAGCTATCTACCGCCCTCAAGTAGAAAATCTGTCACAAAGCACCTTACAGTGTATTTCGGTAACAGTCCTTGAGTAACTTAACAACTGTATGTCTCTGGGTGAAAGGGCGCAGTGCAATTCAACACTTGTCGACACTTATATCATAGGCCGATGTTATCGCTTAAGATTCGGTGGCTCGTGCATGTTCAGTGACTATCGTTGAAAAAAGGAGGTTAACATTTATTATTTTACAGTTTCGTATGTATGTCGTATATATAAGGCTTCTTCGTCTATATCCTCGATGAAAATGAAGGAATGTACTGATGACTCACCAAGATAACATGTTCACGTAGAGGTGGCACATCTTTTGTCACTCTCTCTTTGGTCACAGGGAGTCGATGGTTCAAATTGGCTAATAGGAGTTCGTTGTGGCGGTATGTTCAACAGCGAACTTCTTCTGATGATGCATACTTCTTAAGGGATCGATTTTCTTTAGCCCATAATACTGCCCACTTTCGGCAAAATCTACTGAATGTACATATTAGTAAATACTTTTTAAGTTAAGTTAGGGTAACTTAGCAAATACTCAATCGATGTTGATTAAAATTAAAATGTGACCAATTTGGAGCTATATACTACCAAAAAAAAAGGAAACAGTTATGCGTTGTCATACATAAAATTTCGCTTCAAAGTGAAAGCCGTCCTCATTCCTTGTTTTCCCAGATAGTTATTTTTTTTCAGTTTTAGCTGTATGCTAGAACTGAAAAAAAAACTATGCAGGATGATGCTGATAAAAGTATATGTCCTCCTGATGAAGTCACAGATTATAATAGGTACACACTTTTAATTTCTAATTTACTGTAGCAGACTATACTTATTTAGTTTGTCGCCTGAGATAAAGGTCTTAACACTCGTGATCTTGTAATTTTACTGGCTATCATGTCTAGCAACAGGATGAATACTACAGTATAAAAACAGCGCTGCTTAGCGAATATGGCAGTGTACATCAAATTCAAATTCAAAATCATTTATTCAATTTAGGTGTCTACGACGCTCTTATGAAGGTCAATTACAAATTTTTATATTGATATATTCTACATTGTACTGCCACGTTCAGCAAAAAAAAAATTATAGAGCCACTGCGAGAAGAACGGGCAAGAAACTCGGGGCCATTCTTTTAAACATCTTTTAACAATGTGTTATATACAATATAATATGACTATTACAATATTTGTTCAAATTACTTAGGTGACAGGTGATAGCTTGGCAGAGGCAAAGATGCTTGCTTTGTCGTTTAAGTAATCACAAACTTTGTAGTATGATTTCTTAATCAAAATATTTTTCACATGCAACTTGAATTTTCCTTCTGTGAGCATTGTAATATGTTTGGGAGTTTTATTATAAAACCGCACACAATTACCTAATAAGGACCTTTTATTTGTCTTTGCTAGTCTAAAACCTGGTACTGCTATTTTATATTTATTCCTAGTGTTGTAATCGTGGTTGTCACTATTTAATTTAAATTTACTCAATTTTTTCCGAACATACATAATATTTTCAAATATATACAGACTCGGTAAAGTTAATAAATCAATTTCTTTAAAAAGATCCCTTAGAGATTCCATCGTCTTGCCAACATATCCAATCATCTACCGTTGAACCCGTTCCTGACTTACCTAATTGCTTAATAATAATAATTCTAACTACGCCGTACTACCAGCACTACTCAGTAATGGTCGTGCATTGCTCTACTGGGACCGCTCTATCATCACGGACAGGACTATTGTTTGCAATAAGCCTGATATCGTGGTGGTCGACCGATCCCAGCGCCGGGCAGTGCTTGTCGACGTCACCATCCCACATGATGAGAACCTCGTGAAGGCCGAGAAGGACAAAGTCAGCAAGTACCTTGACTTGGCTCACGAGGTAACCGCCATGTGGGATGTTGACTCGACGATCATTGTCCCGATAGTAGTTTCGGCGTCCGGAGGTTCCTCTTTATGCAGCCCTATACGCTGGTAGCTTGGGCCCTGCCCCGCTGCCGGCGGCAACCTAGTTAAAGTTTTTTATAATATTTGTTTTATTTTATATGTTGTAAAAAATAATGTCATAAAATCGGTACGGTAATAAAAATAATAATAATAATGATTTATTGCCAAAACTTATTCAGCTATTACAATACATTGTCTTCACAATTTTAAATGTCATACGATGGTTTAATTTTTGGACACAAGGATTGTATATGAACCTGTGTTGCCTGAGCTAGTATTTCAACTGTGTTACAGGCGACAAAGCCCTCCGTTGGTAAAAATCTGATATTTTACCATTAATTGTCTTAATTGTGGTTTAAAGAGGTAGTGAGGCCAATTCTACCACGAACTTGATTAAAACTTGACTATTATTGGTCTTAGTCCTGTCAGATGCATAATTTGGTATTCGGAATAAGTTGAATTAATATAATTTTAATAGCCAAGATTAAAATCTTAGACTAGTGCTCGTGTCATAAGCTTTCTCGTTTAATTTATCAGAAATATTCTAGAGAATAATCGATGAGCGTTGAATCGAATCGCATATAATAATCAGTCATAGATTTTTCTACTGTTTATATTCTAAATATGGACTATATATAAAAGACAGCTTCTGTAATACTTCGTTACGTGCTTTGTGACTGATTACTAGTTAAGAGTGGCAGCCATCCAGGCGTGCATTCATAAAACGCTAAAAATATTTATAAGTATGTTTTAAGGTAGTTTTATAAATAAAAGTCGTAGTAGAGTTTGTCAAGTCATTCTTAAACAATGAACTGAGTTCAACGGATTAGTTGTTAGGATGGTTGGGTGTTAGTGGCATTTTCAGTGGTGACAGTGGTGATTAGGCATCCTGACACCAGAAAATCTGGCGCTAAGCACCTAACTGTGTAGTGCTGCTGCTGCCTGTGAGACCCAGTTTCCATTCTAGGTTAATCCTGATCACCATCTGTTACCACAAAATCACCTACCATTAATTGGAATTGTGATCATAGACTAGCCTAACGGTTATTAAAATATTTTTATTCAAGTCAGTGAATAAAAATAAGCTAAAAAGTGACAGATGAGTGTGACAGTTAAGCAACCCAGTGAAATGTTTCTAAAAATAAGCACTATCGCGTGTTAAGTGAAAATTTGCGTTTTATCCTTCCATTGAAATCAAAACTAAAAATTGTAGGTATATATTTATTTATAAAATCGTTTTTAAAGCCCTTTATTTCTATACGCAGTTTCTTCCAATCACATTGGGGGTTTGGAAGAAAAAAAAATTTTGTTCTCACAATATGGCGTGTAAAAACCGCCGGTTAGTTAATTGATTTTTTTTAATGAACTTAGTGTAATTTGGGTTATCAAGACAAATGTAATGATATCTGATACACCAAAATCGGTTTAGCCGTTTGTAAGTTATGGTGGAATAAAGAAACATACATACTCGTAGGTACATACGCCCTGAAAACATAACACTCCTTTTTTTAAAAAATATTTTCTATCCTAAAAATAATCATTTATTGCATTTGCGTTCTATGCGAGTGCAATCTTTCTAAATTCCCAAAGTAGTTTATTTTAAACTACCCAGAAAACTTTTTATGGTAAGTACCTAAGTTTTTTTGTAAATTATTTCCACCTTTTTATGCTGAATCGACAGATGTCATTGGTTTCGTTTGAAGTGTGCAAATACTATTACTGGTATTCTGCAGTCAAGTGTTTAAGCGTAAAGAGGTCTGTGAAACAAGTGAAATATCAGCGTGAACAAGTCATAAACTAAGGCCTCATAATGAATAACGTAGTGTATTGTCAAGCAGAAAATACTGTAATTGACCAATCAATGGAACAGATGCTTACCATCAAGTAGCAACAAAAGACACCGCAGCTAAATGTTTTGTCAATGTTCCATTGATTCCAATTCTTTATATTTGTCTACTATCAAGTTAAAGATGTGACGGCTGTCAAAGTGACAGTAAATTTCGTATTTTTAATTACAGTTTTTTTTTATTTTATGTAGGTAACTGATATCACGCTAAAAAGGCTTTAATGGTTGAAAGCAATGAGATTTAGAACACAGCTCACAAACATTAACGTGATTTATCTCTGGATCTATTAATCCCTAACCACAATTTCTTTACAAACTGATAGATGTTATCGTAATCTTCTTTTCAGATGACAGTTGTTAAACTTTAAATGAGTAATTATTTCGAAAAAAAATAGATCCGACAGAACAGCGACTGTGGTTTAACTAGTGAGTTTCTTAATTAAAGTGAGCGATCCTGTCAAATGTTCATTTTATGTAACAAATATGAAATTTAAAAGGGGTTTTATATCTGAAAAAACATTGATCCTTGATCACTGATTTCTTTACAAAGTAATAGATCTTATTCTTCTTTTTGAATGACATTTGTCAAACTGAAAAGAGTTTTTTCTTGGAAACTATTGAAAAGACACAACTTTTTTCTTTACATAAGCAAAAACTTATATTTTCTTTTATAATCGATGCCGGGGTGGCCCTCCACGGCTTCGTAAAGGTATATAAAAATATTCAGTAGTGAATTTTGAACAAAAAAAGTAGAGATCAGAAGCGATTTAGTTTTGTCTACATCTGGTCTACAAATGGTACCGTATATATCCTTATATATATATATATATATATAAGGATATTATTCCAATAACGCATGCTTTGCGGATTACAATATGGATCCATCCCCATATGAGTGTAAAAATAAGAGTTAGGAACCATTGTTGTTAGCTCAGTCAGAGCATACCCCGGCTAAAGGGATGGATAACGCGGGTTCTAATCCCGCACGAATTTGTAATTTTACTACTGAATGTAAATTAATTTTGCCGTACCTAACGGATAGTTGTTATTTTGTTTTAGTCAGGCAAGGCACTTTTTGTTTCAAAATTGTTTCATTGTGTATCTTTATTAAAATTCGAATAAAAAATTAGTAGGTACGTGTAGTTTTTTTTATGTGGCGCTGTCTAGCGGCCTTTCAGAGCGTGTTCCGGCAGCCCGAAGGATGTTGTGGTATACAGCAGAAAGCCCAGCCAATCTAACGTTTCAAGTCATGCTAAGGATGAAGAGAAAGAAATACGAACTGTTGAAGAAAATACATATAAGTAGTACTGCTTGTGTTAAGACAGGAAGTGCCGTGGAATATAGCGGCATCCTGCGGCATGCCAAACCTGACACGAGAAGATACACTCTCTTTGTATCAAAACAAGTAATATGAATTCTTAATTTATTGTAAAATATTAAAAAAAAACATCATCAATAGAATGCAGTGCCGTCAGTAGCGCCGGCCATTAGATAGCGCTAGTTTTTTTTTTTTTTTTTTTTTTTTTTATGCCTTATAGTTTAGCCTTTGACCACTATCTCACCTGATGGTAAGTAACGATGTGGTCGAAGATGTTGTTCAGGCTAACCTAGAATTAGAACATCAATATACAGTTGCACTTTACAGTGAAATTGCGAAACATTCGCATTAGAAAAATCAGAGTTATTGGATACAATTTTTATGACGCATTAAAAACAAGTATAAAAATTTAACTTTTTATTATATTCTTCAGTATAGAGCCAACCTGTAATAAATTATGTTGGGTTTTTACAGCAACGTTTTACTGCTTTTGGCAGTACATCCAGCTGCCTGCGGATATCTTCGTGTGATGGGAGGACAAGAAGCCGACATGAGCGCATACCCATATATTGTTAAAATACAAATATTAACGTCAAGCTCAGTCAATTATTGTTCTGCGTCAGTACTTACAAAAACATGGACGGTATCAGCGGCGCATTGTTTTGGGTCAACGTATGAATGGGAAGAATCAACTAAGAATAACACTTATAAAGTTATATACGGACCGGCTAGTGACAAATTTCAAACCAGTGATATTTTACGTCTTGTAGAATTCCCCAAGCGTAATGCCTTGATGACATTCAGTGATATATCACTGGTGAAGACAAAACCCATATTATTAGCACAGTACTGCAGAGTGAGCGCTATAGACTTCCGCACGCTGAGCGGCCAAGAGGCACTCGCCCTTGGCTACGGGATCACTGACTCGGATGGATTCAACAGAGATATATTTATAAGTACCTTTCCTTCAAGAAAATTAATGTTCACGAAGGTACTCATGAAAAGTTGTGAATCTCATGACATAGGGGGAATATATCCCACAATATGTACTGTCCACGCGTGTAACCATTATTCCACCATTTGCAATGGAGATTCCGGGGGAGCTCTTTTACACCCATCTGGATTAGTTGGTATAACATCAGGGCGGGATTCCAGAAATTGTGGCATAAGGCGGCCTAAGAAATATCGCAGTTATAGTGCAGGATACTTTACACCTGTGAGTGTTTTTGTTGATTGGATAAATATCGTAATAGCAGCAGATTGATTTATGTACCTAGTCTGCTAACATTTAATAATAAAAAAACACCTTCAATCAGACACTATACTAAAATAAAAAAGTTCTATAAAGTATATAAATTAAACCAGCGAAAAGTAAACAACGGTTTTTTTGTTCATTTTATATCGACAAGTGAAAATGAGAACATCATCTTACTCAAGCACCTGTAAGGGTGACCCTGGTGGGCCTCTGGAGAATGCATCGGGAATTGTCGGAGTTCATTCGAGAGGAGACGGGGCACATTGCAAAATATCGCAGCATGAAAGCTGGATACCAGTTAGTGTATATATAGATTGGATGCATGTTCATTTGAGTATTTATTAGTGACAGCTGTCGAAGCTGTGTTATTTTACATACAGGTAGTCAACTTATAAAAGTTATGAAATATGTAAAATGTATTTACATACTAGCTGTCCCGGCAGACTTCGTACTGGCTCAATTGATAATCAAAAGACCTAAACTTTTGTATAAAATAATCTTAAAACAACCAAAATGAATATACCTTCTTAATAAAAAAAGATTTTTTTTGAATGAAGCATGAAATTTTATTATTATTTTCAACACATCATATTGCTCACTTACAAAACAAAGTTTTACTGAAATACCTACTGGTTATTTATAAGGTTTAAATTTGATATTACCGACACACACTCTTATGATACAGTCTGTTAATCAATTTAAAGCTTTCTCATTAACTATATTTTTGTTTTGTGGTGCGTAAATAAACAAAGAAGACGGTTTCCCGACGTGCAAACACGCGACGTGTAATTGTCCATGCGCGAAACATGGTCATCGCAAAAGCCAGACGTAAGTACTGGAAATTGTAGGCGTTTAAAATCGAATGGTAAATCCGTTGGAATCATCGGTATCCGCGGGATCAAGACATCCTCTCCTTTGTATTTACCTTTTATGATTGTTGCCTCAATGAATTCATCAGCTTTTTCACAGCCAGTCTTGTTCCATTGCATAGTCGAGGTTGCTTAATGTTACGCAGCTTGATGACAACTGATCCTACTTTTAACTGCAAATTGTGAGGTGGTAATCTAGACCATATGAAGCGCTCGTAGCGAAGTTTGCTTAACCATTCTGAATCGATCAGCAAAGTTAAGCAACGTCCGCCGCGGTCATGAGTTGGATGGGTGACCGCTGGTGACATTACTACAGAGCGCTTCCGTGCTTCGTTAAGCCGTCGGTCCCGGTTGTTGTCTTCGGATGGCAGTCGTTACAGCATGGTGGTAGGGCACTTTGCGAATGCCCGCCTGGCTAGCTACCACCATCAAGTTGAAAATCTGTCGCCAAGCACCTAACGGTGTGTTCCGGCAGCTGTCCTTGAGAGCCAGTAATTCTAGGTTAGCATGTACACCATCTTCGACCACATCTTCACTTAACATCAGGTGAGATAGTGGTCAAAGGCTAACCTATCATGCATTAAAAAAAGAAAAATCTATTAATTGACGCCCACCTAAATTGCTATGGAACTTGGCTGAGGGTAGGTAGTCAGATTGCAATAAAATGTAAATGGAGCAGAACTTTTAGCTGGTTGTACTGCTCGGGAAGTTTTTATTCCCAAGATACCATTTACCTGTACATAATTATCTGTCAATTCCGCTTTAAAGGCGTGCAGTTTTCGGTAAGACCATGATTGACAATCAACATGGCGCAAGGCCAGACGTTGCGCACCGCAGGGGTAGACCTCACCGTGAGCTGTTTTAGCCACGAACAGGTCTATATGGCTCTGTCGAGGGATAGTGACACAGCTTATATGTTCGTATTTTTGTAAATAAAGGTAACAGCACCATAACTATATCAACGGACATAAATATTACTGAAAAATCATACTCATACAGGATTATCAAGGACAAGAATGTGTACAACTTTAACTACGATGATAAATTTAAAATAGTGAATAAATCTGCTGTTCTATACTAAAAGTCTATTTAGGCGCAGCTAAAGTATGAAACAACCGAGTTTTTTTGTTTACTCTCCTTCGGCTTAGCTTCCTGATATCTCTTATTGACATTTTGTTACAATCTTAGTAGTTAATATTATTTATGATTTATATTACGCAATCAATATTTTTTATTCATAGGCATCCACGAAAATACCATTGTATTTTCAGAGTTTTTTGAGATATATCCGCTTAATATCAGCTAGAGACTATTCATTATTAGAGGCATCGAGCCAAGAAGCTCAAGAGAGCAAAGCTTGTCTTGTTAAGATAAAACTCTAAAATCTGCAAAACTCGCCACAATCAGTTTTTCAAACCATCTATCTTTTGCCGGATACATTTCGGAGACTGCGCAATGGAAGTGCACAATCTAATATATTTTCGTTTTACCGCCAAACAAGGAGAGCCTCGGTGAATTTATTGTGCAATCCGCGATGGAAGTCTGAGTTGCCTAATGTCTTCTGGAAAATACAACCTGGGAGTTTTAAAATCCAAAGTAGAAACACCTTTCTGAGCTATGCTTTACTGAAAATGGTTAACCGCAGACCACAGATTTGCTATGCGATAAAAAGTCGTCAAATGTGTTAGTCTGCAATGATGGCAATTGCGAACGAAGTCGCGAAAAATAAAATTACATTTTTAATTTACATACACCTATTTTTTTTTCACTAGACTGAACATATTGAAAGGGTTCATCCCATTGGACTCTCACCAGGTGAAGAACCTAGGTGGAGCACGACGCTGTATACCTACCATAACAAGTACAGGTATTAGAATCCTACAAGGGCTTTAGTAAGCTCGTCACATGACCGTGGTGCCTATACGTTGCAAATATAACATTGAGCACCCAATCTATTCGTATATCCCCGTCTCGAATATTCATATAATTAGAGGCAATGGAAGTTTCTCCGACTTGAAATACCTTCCCACCTTTCTTAGGACATCCAGCATCTTGCCAATTTAGTCTTACCCCTATGTAGTAGTCAAAATTTAGGTAAGAATGCCGAGGTCTCTTCCTTCCTCAATATACAACTTATAGTTGATGACTCAGAAGTAAGATATAGATGCATGGTGAGAACGATTTAGATTAACAGAGAACAGATGCGCCTGAGTCAATGTAGCGTAAAATTTGACTCTTATACATATACTCTCTATTGACAAAATCAGACCACATGAAGCGTCAATATTCCTCTTTTTGTTTCAATTTTCAGCCAAAACATGCATAATCCAATCGATATATACACTAACTGGTGTAGAATATCCACTTTTCATACTGCGATATTTAAAAGGCCGCCATATTTTGCAATGTGTCCCGTCTCCTCTCGAATGAACTCCGACAATTCCCGATGCATGCAACAGAGGCCCACCAGAGTCACCCTTACAGGTGCTTGAGTAATGGCTACACATACGCACAGTACATATTGTAGGATATATATTCTTCTTGTCATGACTCTCGCAAGTCTTCATAAGAACTTTTGCAAACTGTAATGTTTTCTTCGAAACGGTCTCATTCGATATTTTTTTCTTTGGTTGTAAATTAGAAGCAGTCCATCCGTATCCTAGGATGATTGCTTCTTGACCGGGCAGCGCGCTGAAGTCTACAGCGCTTACTTTGCCGTAAGTTTTCAATAGTATTGGCTCAGTTTTTACCAACAAAATATCGTTTAACATTAGAAGCCGAGTATTTCTTCGACTCGGATATTGAATTACACGTAATACATTCTTGAATTGATCTTTCTCGCCAGTGATGTCTGAACTATACCTAATCCTGTAATTTATTTTAGCAGTGTTTTCACCATCACGTGTTTTGTTTCCATGGAAACAATGTCTTGCAGTTAAAGTCCATTTTGCTTGTATCACCGAAGCAGTACATGATTTTGTAGATGATTTATTACTATTTGGATATATATATCTTACAATAAATTGTACAACGTAGGGGAATTCCTTGAGGTCAGCTTTTTCACCCCCGGAAATTCGGAGATATCCGCAGTCAGTCGTACGTATCGACAGTAGGATCAACGCACTTGTAGTGCACAATTGTAGCATATTTTCGACAACATACAAACAAAGTTTTGTAGCAAAAATGACTTGAGATGATTGCGAGAAAAATCAATTTAATTTTATAGGTACTTTTGAAAACTTGTTTATGGGCTGTAATAGAATACAATAAATTACTTTATGCAAATATTGTAAATGTGAAACTAAATGTGTTTGTTTGTTGTATAAGAGAATGTTATTGTGATACAATCATTTAAAAGCATTAATTTATGAAGGTATTTTCCGCTATTCAACTTCTAAAAACCTGTATAAAATTCTTAATTACACTTAGTTTTCATGCAAACGTTATTCTTACCGATACTGAAATAGCTACTTTCAACTTCCATTTACTCGACGAAAAAAATATTGCTTACAAAATTCTTATACGAATATTATCGAATGCCGCCAAAATACCTATATGCTAGCGGCAATCTCACACTAAAAAAATATTATTTATTTTGAAAGGTATACTTACCCCAAACCAATGGTCAATAAACTAAAAAATTGAATTACGTACCTGGATGATTTAACTATTAAAAGTGAATTATTTAAAGGTATTTGCAGTTGTCGACGATGAACACTATTTTAAGCGATTCAATGATCTTGTTAACAGTCTTTATAAATATAAAGTGAAAAATAAGAATACTTACCAAAAAATAATTGAACCTACTTCTAACTCTGAAAAGTATGATAATATAACTAGTTGAAGTCGGTAACATGCTCATGTGAGGTCATGAATCAGCATGGTACCGACTTCAAAAAGTTATTTCATTATTTCAACTGGTTATTGTCCAGTTACATTGAAGCTTTTGACGGCATTAATTGCTCATATCACCACTTCTATGGCTCTTTATACAGCGAACACATTTTGATGATTGTGAGTGTTAATACCATACTAGGTATAATAGTTCTTGACCTTTTTTAGTATTAAAGAACGAAGTCAAGGGCTTCCACTAGATTTTTATTCTTAAAAAGGTATTGTTTTTTTTTTTTTTTTTTTTTTTTATGCCTGATAGGTTAGCCTTTGACCACTATCTCACCTGATGGTAAGTGATGATGCGGTCGAAGATGTTGTACAGGCTAACCTAGAATTACTGGCTCTCAAGGACAGCTGCCGGAACACACCGTTAGGTGCTTGGCGACAGATTTTCAACTTGAGGGTGGTAGCTAGCCAGGCGGGCATTCGCAAAGTGCCCTACCACCATGCTGTAACGACTGCCATCCTAAGACAACAACCGGGACCCACGGCTTAACGTGCCCTCCGAAGCACGGAAGCGCTCAGTAGTAATGTCACCAGCGGTCACCCATCCAACTCCTGACCGCGGCGGACGTTGCTTAACTTTGCTGATCGATTCAGAATGGCCAAGCAAACTTCACTATGAGCGCTTCCGCGTATTGATTATGGGCATATATATATTCGATTCGTTTTTATAGGTAATAAAACGTAGGTGAGTATTTTATCTGAAATTTATTTCAAAACAGCTCTCAGGTAAGGTTTTAGTACTGACAAACCATGTTTGATTACGTTGCCAGTACTTTTATGCTTCTGGCGATACATCCAACTTCCAGCGCATATCAACGAGTGTTCGGAGGAGAAGATGCTGACGTCTAGGCTTTCACCTATATTGTAAAATTGGAAGCAATGTATAGTAATGCAGAAGGAAAGAAGTTCAAATAAACATGTACTGCTTCTGTCTTAAGGCCCTTGGGTACGTCAAATTCGTACTTTCTAAAGCGAACTCCTCCGTAACCGCTGAAGTTGAAGACTTGAAAAAAATATATTTTATAGATGAATTCAAGTACAACATTTGCAATATATGATTTTACGGTATTACTATTACTTTTGCCTTAAAAAAAATTCAAACTACATACTATTTCTTGACTTATATGGCGAACTCCTTCTAAACGGCTACGATTTTTGAAAAATAAATTGTACCATTAAATTTCTAGATTGTTATACTACAATTATAACATAGCATTTGTAAATCCATTGATATTTTCCTAAGAAAATGTCGAATTATTCAGATTCAGAACGCTTGCGGTTCCGAGGTGCTCTGCGCGGACGCGGGCGGCAGTGTTGCGCAAGCGTTGGCACGGGGAGGCTGTGTCGCTCGTAGCTCCGCTCGCGCTTTCGACTGATAACGATCTTGTCTTTGTATTAGTGCATTGACACGCGAGATTCGTAGCTGTGTGCGTGCAATGATTCGCTCGCTGCAGAGGGCCAACTTGATTGCGACGTGAAGTATGCGCGGTGACGCTTTATTATTGGTATTTTGTAGACAAATTTTATTCGAATTGTCTCGCATATGAAAAGAATCAAAACTTGAAATTGACAATGTTGTGGGTAAATTACAATGGGCGGCCTTATCAATAAGATCAATGAAAAGTTTTATAATATATGTACAAAATTAATTAGTAATGTCTATAACGCTCTCATGTTATAACTGGTTAACTAAAGATAATATATTTTTTTATATTATGGTAAATAGTTTCCGGCTTTAGTAGTTTGTAGGGTACAAAATGGTTCTCTACTACATTTAGAGTTTGTATGGGGCTACATACATCTTTTGGAGTTCTAAGCTTTTCTTGATAATTGTATTAGGTGTTTTGATATAGGTTAATTAATACTACATAAAGATAACGTCTGCCAAGTGAAGATGGATAACGTATCTCGAAAATAGTGAGAGATAGGTAAGGGAGATTAGCACCGTGGGGTGCCGGGTTAGAATTGCACCTCCCCATATAATCCCGTGGGTGTCGTAAGAGGCGATTAAGGGTAAACTACTGGAAGGTGGGCAGCCACGTGGGGTGCCGGGTTAGATTGCACCTCCCCATATCATCCCGTGGGTGTCGTCAGAAGCGTCTAAGGGAAAACTACTTAAATGGGGGCAGCAGCGCCTTCTAAAGAACTGCCAACTTACATTGCGATCCCCAAGACGCCTGCCAAGTGTGGCGATTATGGCAAATACCCCCTTAAAAAGTGAGGCTGTGTTCAGCAGTGGACGAACTGACTGTTACAGTTAAAGTACTGAAAATCGATATATAGGTTTTTCTGGACGTCCTTATTCAAAATTTGGAATTTATTTTTCGATGACGTCTGCCAAGTGAAAAAAGTTAGTCCGATATGGCTGAAAATCGATATCTAGGTTGTGCTGTGCGTCATTATTCCGAATTTGGAATGTATATTCCGATGACGTCTGCCAAGTGAAAAAAGTTACCTAGATTTGGCTGAAATTCAAAATCTAGGTAGTTCTAGACGTCTTTATTCTGGATTTGGAATTTATTTTTCTATGACGTCTGCCAAGTGAAGAAAGTTACTCCGATTTGGCTGAAATTCAAAATCTAGGTAGTTCTAGACGTCTTTATTCCGAATTTGGTATTTATTTTTCGATGACGTCTGCCAATTGAAGAAAGTTACTCCGATTTGGCTGAAATTCAAAATCTAGGTAGTTCTAGACGTCTTTATTCCGAATTTGGTATTTATTTTTCAATGACGTCTGCCAAGTGAAGAAAGTTACTCCGATTTGGCTGAAATTCAAATTCTAAGTAGTTCTGGACGTCTTTATTCCGAATTTTGAACGTATTTTTCTATGACGTCTGCCAAGTGTGGAAAGTTACTCCAATTTGGATGAAATTCAAAATCTAGGTAGTTCTAGACGTCTTTATTCCGAATTTGGAATGTATTTTACGATGACGTCTGCCAAGTAAAAAAAGTTGCTCCGGTTTGGCTAATAATCGAAATCAAGGTTTTTCCGGACGTCTTTTTTCCAAATTTGAAATTATTTTTTCGACGACATCTGCCAAGTGAAGAAAGTAACTCTGATTTAGCTGAAATTGAAAATCTAGGTTGTTCTGGACATCGTCATTCTGAATTAAGAATTAATTTTTTGAAGACGTCTGCCAGGTGAAAAAAGTTACTCCTATTTGGCTGAAAATCGATATCTAGGTTTTTCTGGACGTTTTTGTTCAATATTTGGCATACATTTTTCGACATCTGCTAGGTGAGGAAAGTCACACCAATTTGGCTAACATTTAAAATCTAGGTAGTTCTGGACGTTTTTATTCCGAATTTGGAATTTATTTTTCGATGACGTCTGCCATGGGAAGTAAGTTACTCTGAATTGGCTGAAAATCAATACTTATCTAAGTTTTTCTGGACGTCCTTATTCCAAATTAGGAATTTATATTCCGATGACGTCTGCCAAGTGAAAAAATTCCTCCGATTTTGCTGAAAATCGATATCTAGGTTGTGCTGTGCGTCATTATTCCGAATTTGGAATAATTTTATCTATGTCGTCTGCCAAGTGAAGAAAAATACTCAGAATTGACTAAAAATGGATATCTAGGTTGTTTTAGACGTTATTATTCCAAATTTAGAATTTGTTTACGATGACGTATGCCCAGTAGATAAAGTAACTTCGATTTAGCTGAAAAGATCGATCGTCTAGAACAACCAAGATATCGATCTAGGTTGTTCTAGACGTCTTAATTCCAAATCTAGAATTTATTTAACAATGACGTCGGCCAAGTGGAAAAAGTTACTTTGATTTGGCTACAAATCGATACTTATCTTGGTTTTCCTGGACGCTTTTCTATTCGTACTATCGATCTTAATTGTTATTAACTTGTTGTGAAGTGCGTGAATCCCTCTAGGGTGAGTTCCTTATTTATTATTGTTATTTCATAGTGCTGACTAAAACCTATGTAACGTAAACAGCTGTGCTGCCCTACCGCGCTAGACTGTGAGTTTTAAAATGTGAGTCGCTGGTAACAGTACCACGATCGTGTCGGCGCGGCTTGGCAACAGTTGGCTGAGGAATATCAGCTACTAAGCCGGTGTCTTCCTTCCAGGATTCCACTTCACTGATTTAATCCGAGGACGGGTGTTTCGAGCACTCACTACCGAGATCCAGAACTATCAGCTGACGCCAAGACCGCCACATCTGGGACCTGGATCACGTGTACTATCAGGCCAGTGTCTCCCTCCGGTCTATGTAACTTCAGTAGAACTGTGCGGCTGTGCAACCTGATAAGGCTTGGCCTAATAAACTTTTCAAACATACTCCCTGAGTTTACCTACCTACCTGCTGGCCGTGGGATGATTAGCAGTTCCCTATCGCCGCAGTACGATAAGAGTAGGAAAATTATGATTACTTATCAAAGACGCACGAATTAAAATCAAAATAATATTTTGACTAACCTCGACGTTTCGATCAAGTTGCATTGACCGTGGTCACGAGTAGACTGAAGAAGCGGGTGTCATCGTCTTGAGGAGCGGCGGGAGCGATTTAAATCTACCCCGCTTGGTTTTCGTTAATGTAATTTTGAAACATGAGTTTAGTTCACGAAAGTTTAAAGAAAAGTACTTATAAATCAATTATTCAAATCTCCTAATAAATGAGAAAGTATATCGGTTACCTTTTCACGATGGAACCAATCTTTACAATATAGCTGTAGATAAATTGCCCATATTATTATTTCCTAGACAAGAAATTATTCATCTCATATCTCGTACCCGGAAAGTAGTGTTTGTTTGATGCGAGTAGCGGGTGGAAGACTGCTTCCCACCTATGGGCGGGAAAATCTAAAGGTAAATACTTCCTTCTCAAGGGCCGACATGTCCAATAGCACAAACGTTGGCCATTTTGTATTTTTGCGTACGACACAGTCGTCCCTATTCTTATTTTTCAATGTATTTTCGCCATTATACAAATCTTCCTTTTATATCGTCGTTTTTAAACGAATAAACCCGCGTCGGCTATAATCTCATTTATAAGGAGATTTGAATAAACGATTGATTATTATAATTTTCTTACTCTTATCCGATATATCTTAGCGTTTTAAAGATACGTCATCTATCTTTACTTAGCAAACGTCATTGAAAAATGAAATCCAAATGTAGAATAATGACGCCCAGCACAACCTAGATATCGGAGTAACTTTCTTCCCTTGACAGACGCCAATAAAAAAAAAAATCTTAATTCGAAATAATGACGCCCAGCACAACCTAGATATCGATTTTCAGCCAAATTGAAGTAGTTTTTCACTTGGCAGACGTCATCGGAAAGTAAATTCCAAATTTGGAATAAGGACGCCCCGAAAAACCTAGATATCGATTTTTAGCCAAATCTTAGTAACTTTTCTCACTAGGCAGACGTCATCGAAAAATAAATTTCAAATTTGGAATAAAAACGTCCAGAATAATAATAATAATATAAACTTCAGTTGACTTCAGTACAATTTTTCACGCAAAATAGTTATAAACATAAATTTAACTTACAAATTATCCATAAAATAACATCTTGTTCAGTTTCACACATTTTTTTTTATAAATTATCCACACAGGTGGTATTTAATTTTAACTAAATTTGTGTTATTTACGTGTTTGTATGTATGATGCTATATGGTGATATATAAACTGAAAAATTCAGGACTTGATTATATAAATATGTTTTAATAAAAGGGCTAAATCTTCTTGCAAAAGTTGTACGAATGACAGGTTATTTTAATTGGAAAACTCGTTTATGTAGCATATTACTAAAATTTGCAGATTTTTTAAAGAGTCTGTGTGCGAACTGAAATCAACCTAGATATCGATTTTCAGCCAAATCGAAGTACATTTTTCACTTGGCAGACGTCAACGTAAAACAAATTCTTAACATGGAATAATAACGTCTACAACAACCTAGATATCAATTTTCAGTCAAACCGTAGCATTTTTCTTCACTTGGCAGATGACATAGAAAAAATAATTCCAAATTCGGAATAATGACTCTCAGCACAGCCTAAATATCGAGTATCAGACAAATCTGAGTAACTTTCTTCACTCGGCAGATGACATTGAAAAATAAAGAAAAGGAATAAAGACGTCCAGAACAACCTAGGTAGGTACACTATACATTTTCATTTGACGACTGATCTCAGTCGCAGTTGCAATTGCGGATACTCACTAGAATCGTACGGTAGGAATATAAAGTGCCATGTTACCGGAGCGCATCGCGCATCTGCATATTCTTTGACCGTTATATTTGTGCAGCGAGCGCGGAACGTATGCGGCGATGCGCGAGTAAAGTAAGCTCGATTAGGCCCAGATGCTCAAGGCCATTGGCGACTCTAATCGCCTTAAAAGAAACATGGACGCTTTCAGCCGGACATTGTGTTTCTGGATTCATTAAACTTAATTGGCCTAGCTTTAGTCATAATGCTACTAACATCATCAAAACGAAGCCAAAGTACTCAAACCTTATACAAAATATAGAATGAGGTATAAGTAGTTCGGCTATAGAAGGATGAAATCAATGATACTTATTTTAGGTATCGTACAATTTCCGAGTATATGTAACGGTAAGATAGTCGATTCAACTGTATTGAGCGCTATTAAATTAAGACTAGAAGGAAGTGTCGAATATTCATACAAAAAGAGAAAATGTTTTTACCCCCCTAAACAATCACAGATTTTGATGATTTTTGGAAATGTTATAGATATTATCAATATTGAGGTTTACCTATAGGTTTTGCTTTTTATCATTATATCAAAGGAATTTGAATTAATGGGTATTTAAATACCGATTTTTTCAAAAATCTCAAAACGTCTCTAGTTTGTGAATTGGTTATATAAAAAATAATGATAAATAAGAAAAAAGGAAACCTATAAACCTAGTTTGTGCTGCCAGTTGTAAAATAAGACTAAATTTTTTAGATTTGATTAATGTTTACTATAGTAGAAAAGATTTCTCCCAGAACTCAAATTATGCGGAAATTTTGAACGCTGCTGAACTAGTGAACGCCGTATGCATAATTTGTTTCTCTCTCCTGTATCAAGAACGAGCTATGCCAGGAATACTCCAACATAACGCGCCTTGGCTCTTCTTAAAGCTACCACGCAGATCCAGGATGTGGATCTGTTTTTTGACACAATATGGACCGTCGCAAATGCTTTTAAAGTTAATGTTTATATATCTAAAATAGCTCTTTGGTTTAATACTGTTAGTTAGCTATTGTTATTAATAAATAAATAAATTAGTAACACGCAGTTGACATTAGAAGACATATTGTTGCTAAACAGAGCCAATACTGTAAGGTAAATACGGTAGAGTGAGCGCTGTAGACTTCCGCGCGCTGAGTGGCCACGAGACAATAATTATCGGATACGGACTGACTAAATCTGATTTTAGACCAAAGGAAAACAAAATAAAAGATGGAGGTTCTAAAATAACATTACAATATACAAAGGCCCTTATTAAGAGTTGTGAACGTCATGATCCGGGGAACGTACGAACATTACTCGGTCGCATGTTCTGGTGATTCCGGTGGCCCTCTGCTGCATGCGTCGGGGATAGTGGCTGTCACTTCTAGAGGAGATTGGTCACGTTGCCATATACTGCTATGAATGTCGGATACTGTACACCTGTGAGCATATTTATTGATTGAATCAAATATGTTACGGCTATAGATTGAATTTTCAAAAATAATATTTTCGGATGTTTTTATCTGCAGCTGTCCGTGGTTACTTTTGACATATAAGCTAAGTCATTATGAATAAAGAATCTGTGCTGGAAATTTTTTATGATATCGGAAAACTTTCCAGATATAATCTCTTTTATTTTGCTTATCATGAACCTATAATTTAAAGGAGGACACATCACCATCAATAACAAAACCGTGCAACCTGAGTACGCTTTATCGCTTATATTACACACTGCTCTATAGACAAAAAGTTACGTGCGAGTCGGAGTGGAGTGACTGAGATGTTTACACTTTACAGTAATTTCTCTCTACTTTTCCTTCTGCAGCTACCTTTACCTCTAGCCATTACCCTACTTAGAAGGGTCCTATTCTAACCCTTGATAATACTACATTGTTAGGCATTTTGGGAATCCCCGTCTGGCCAGCTAAATGTAGCAAATCTGTCGCGATGCACCTGACCGTGTGTTCTGGCATTTGTCCATGACAGCCAGTTCCATTCTAATTTAAGCACTTTCAAGCACATAATTACCATAGGAGTTCCATATGGGCCAAACAGTAAGCACAAATAGTGGAATATGCAGTAATCTTTCCTGTAGGCACAATTAGTTATTTTTGATCAGATTCATTTCCCTTATACAAAACAAGGTACTTATATACTTACTATGTACTGTGCGACTTATCACAAAGTGAGGCTATGTTCAAAGTCAAACGCCATATCGCCAAAAAGTGATATATACGACAATAAAAATAATATTTTTAAAACAAAGGATTTTGGCACACTACATTTTGGTCATTGCTTTTTAAATTGATTTAAAGTTATTTTAGGATTTTACGATGTTTACAACATGCGCGAATACGGAAACATAATTGTTGGTTTAGATTTTTATTAATAAGTTACATTTTGTAAATTTCTCATTTATTTCAAAGATCAGTCATCAGTAGGGGCAGATCTAGCACTGTCTGCAGCGTTCTCATCGTACCCTCCTGATGCTGCAGCTTGTTCTTCGAAGATTCTGGGCTTGAAACCGCGCTCGTCAGCCTCGTATTCAACGGTCTGAAAAACGTTATAGCATATTGGCATCAACGCCTACACGCCTTGCATGCACATTTCAAGTTTGTTTATCAACAATTAAAACAGCGTTTATACAGATTTTGTACGTATAGGCTTTATAAATAAAAACAAGTCCAAAACGAAATAAAAGATTCAATCCTTTTTCCTTAGGACTAGGAATACTCTGTTATCTATTACAGATCAGAATGTACTTTTATGTCAATCGTAAGAGTTGTTTTTATGGGAACGCAAATTTATATGGCAGAAGTTACGCAACACAACATTATAACAGAAACAAACGTCATAGAACAGTTAAGAGAAATGTTGATTTTTATGTATAAAATTAAAAAAAACACAGCATTGAATATATTAGAAATATATAAAAAAATTAAAAAATCACTATATATTTTCTTCTCCTTGATATTTTGTAATCATTAATATAAGCTGAGTCATAAAACCATTTTCAACGAGACCCAAAAATGAGGATCTAGAACAAAATCATCTGCTTTATTTATTTTCCTTTTGCCTAGGATATTCAACATTGTATTGGTAACATCTGGATAGCTTCCTCTATTATTTAGCTGGACAGCAGCAAGAATGATTGTTTGACGAAATAAAAATGGCGAAATCAACGCTAGAGGCGTTGGAGAGACTCATAATGAAATACGTTGCTCCTATTGAGCAGAAAATCGATTGCGTCCTGCAGGAAGTGAAGATCTTGCGGGACAAAATTGAGAAATTTGAAGCCAACCAAGCTCTTGTTACGACTAAGGTGAACTCATCTGCATCGCCACACACACAATCGATGTCAGAACGGCGGCGCCCGTCGCTCTCACAGGGACCACAGGGACGGACCGGATCGGCGGTGCGAGCGGCGACACGGGCGTCACCGGCCGCCATCGCCTCCGGAGCCGCCGCGCCTCCGCCGGCCGTACGCTCCGTGTCTGCACCGAAGCGCGCCGCCGCAACCGCCACCGCCGCCGCCACCACCATCACTAGTACGCGACCCCTGTCGCCTGTGCCCACGGTTCACAATGCTCCAGTACTCTATAATATGACCTATGACTCAGCTGCACAGAAAACCACTGTCGACAACTCCAGCTCCGATGACGAAAGATGGGTAAAAGTCAAACGGCGTGGCCAGCAGAAGCGAACTGTGGTAAAGGGTAGTGGAACGGATGATGCCGAAATTCATACCGTGGGTCGCTCTCGTAAAATCCATGCGTGCTTTTTCGCGCCCGATACTGAAGCCGATATGATCCTGTCATCAATGAGAAGGAAAAAAGAATGTGATAACTATCAGGTGACAAAGCTAAAATTGAACCACGTTTATTATTCATCGTTCGCCATAAGGGTACCAGATAAGTATTACGACTTTTTCATGACTGCCGCGAATTGGCCGACCGGCACAGAGATAAGTGAGTGGTTTCGTAGGAGCGGTGGGCGCACGGGAGGTGCGCCAGCCCGGCGTCAGCCGCGCGCGCGCAACGATACTGGAGCCGCGCCCGCCGCCCGCGCTGGTCATAACACCCCGCCCGCGCCGACCGCAATCTCCGCCGCCACCGCCGTCACCACCGGCAAGCCGCTCGCCGTACAATAAATGTATCGATATATGCCATTTAAATATTAGATGTATTACTAATAAAACGAAGCAGCTCGAAGTTCTTTTGACGAAAGAATTAGCCTGTGAGCTTCTAATTATTTCAGAACACTGGCTTCGGAAGCACCAATTAGTTTCTGTTACATTATATAATTATGACTTACTTTCATATAGCTGTAGAGAACAGGTAGCTCACGGTGGAAGCTGCATCTACGTGCGATCAGGTACGAAAGCTATCAATAGGCAGGACTACTGTGATTTATCTAGAGAACAAATATTTGACGTGTGTGCCGTGCAGTTGCTAGATTACAACGTTCTCGTCGTTGGATTGTACCACTCTAACCTGACGAGCCACTTAGACTATCTCCGGCTGTTCGAGGACCTACTCTGTAAGGTAACCGACGAAGGATTGCAGTGTACCATCTTGGGGGATACGAATATCAATTACTTGTATAACTCAAGTATCAAAAAACAGCTAGTAGACATACTCGCTAGTTACAATTTTGTGCAGCTAGTAGAACAGCCCACGCGTGTGGAGGGGGGTTCTAGTACGCTGTTAGATCACGTGTATACAAACATGCCTGCAGAGTCCATCTCCAGCATCACCTGCGTCGATACTCAGCCGCTCAGCGACCACAGCGCACAGCGTCTGACAATCGCACGACGCCGTGCCGGGACCGCGCCCTCTCACCGACTAGCCCGCAGATTTACTGCCGCCAATGTAAACAATTTCACTGCCTCACTGGAATCCGTCGACTGGGAGAATGTCACCAGTAAGACACAAGATCGCTGTTGTGTCCTCGCGGAAGCTGTCTTAAACACAATAACGAATAAATTCGATATCTGTTTTCCACTAAAAATGCAACCAACTAAAGTTTTAAATAAACATTGGGTCGATGAGGAAACTCACAGTTTCAGGCACTTGCTTAGCGAAACCTCACACTTATTAAAGACATTTCCAGCCGACGAAACGCTGCGTTGTAAATGCGTAGATCTCACGCGCAAATATAATTCGCTGATTAAAGAAAAGCGCGTGAACTTCTATTCTAATATTATAAAGGCAAACCCGCGATCTATGTGGCGTGTAATTAATTCTGAATTGGGCCGCGAACACCGGGAAAAGGTTGATTTCACGGATTTAATACGGAACGTAAATGGTCAACCTTATAACACGATAAAGGAGTTACTAGACGCTCTCAACCTAGGATTTGTTTCAGCGGCGAGTGGGTGCGGTGCCCCCGCGGCTGACAGCAGCCGTGCGCTGGCGGCGCTCGGTGATGAGTCATCCGCGAGCGATGTGTCACTCAGGCTGGAACCATTCTCGCCTTACGATGTATGCACGATAACTAGCAAGCGAATAGCCTCCAAGAAAAGTGTCGATATATACGGTTTGTCTGCTCAATTACTTCGTACCGCTATCAAACCGTTAGCACCCATTCTGAGTCACTTGTTTAACGAGTGTATGCGTAAGGGTATATACCCTCCGGCGCTTAAAAAAGTTAAAATTAGCCCCTTATACAAGGGGAAGGGCAAAAAATCCGACCCTAAGTCTTACCGCCCTATATCTTTGGTCCCCGCTGTAAGTAAAGTTTTTGAGGTCGGCATCAATGAAAGGCTGCTGAATTTTGTGGCCGAGCGAAACATACTGTCGGACAGACAGTACGCGTACCGGGCTGGACGTGCCACCACCGATCTTGTGCGGGAAGTGGTGTGGTGCGTGTTGCGCGCGCGTGAGGCAGGCCAGCACGTGGCGCTGATCTGCTGCGACCTCTCGCGCGCGTTCGACACTGCAGACCACGCCCTAATAGCCAAGAAATTAAACTACCACGGAATCCGTGGGCCAGCCCAGGCCTTACTCACGTCATTCATGGCCAATAGAACGCAAATTGTGGTGGGAGATAAAGGCCGTGCCCTCTCCTCTGAGCTCTGTAGCAATCGGAAATAACGCGCTATTTTTATTTAATTGTAAGTTAAAGAGGGTTCTCTTTCACTTAATGAATATAAAACTGGACATAATTATGAGCGTGTATATTGCATATTTGTCTACATTGTTTGACTTATGACATTGGTGTCATCAATAAATGATTTGTATTTGTATTTGTATTTGTATTTGAAGGGGAAACTTATTTATGCTCGTAAGATTTTCCTCAAGAATGGTGTTTGAAGGGAATAATTGTTTATGCTCCTAAGATATCCTTCGAGAACGGTAAGTTAACTTATTTCATGTAGGCGTTGTACAAACTATGTATTTTCTGAACATTTAACAATTTTTTTATGGATAAGGGCATAAGGCTTTATATAATATTATTCTTGCTTGGTAAAATCATGCTGTTCCAGCACTCTGTACCATTCAGATGACTTCGAGCTGCGGGCAGCAGGTAAATAGGCTGATGCTGGAGAGGATCCGGAATTGATAGCATAGCAAGTTCAGATTCCTGGGAGATATTTTAGTTGAAAATTAAAAAGTTGTGGTTGAAATATTCTTTAATATATTTATATTTTATAGCAGCGGCCCGCCCCGTCTTCCCCCAGTAATTACGACTATGAATTGAGATGTAAACTATCCAATCTTTCAATTTGGTTCAAATTGCACACTCTGTGCAAATCAAATTTTAATTTGGTTCAGTAGTTTAGGAGTCCATCGCGGACAAACAACGTGTCACGAAATTTTTATAAATTGGTAATATATAAATCGCTTGAGATCTCTGCTAGTTTTGTTCTTTTGTTCACAATTCATATTATATAATTTATTTTAATACAGTTCACTGAATAGAAATGACTTTTGCCGTAACGGACATTGTTGCTCTTTTATTTTAGTCAGGCACATTTAGTTTGAATGCACGCATAAATTTACTTGTAGTTTTTAATCAGTGATACGTTTGATGTTTGATTATGTATCTCTATTAAAATTCAAATAATAAATCGCTAGATACATGTTGTGATTTTTTTTTAATTGTTATGGCGCTTTCTGACGGCATGTTTTGGCAGCCTGACAGATGTTGTGGCATGCAGCAGAAAGCCCAGCTAATCTAGAGTATCAATTCTTATGAAGAGACCAATACAAACTGCTAAGCTAAAGAAAATGTATACAATACTTCTCGTGTACCGACAGCACGTGCCGATACGGACCATGACACGAGAAGATACGGTCTCATTGTATCGAAATAAATTAATATGAATTGTAAATTTATTGTGATATGGTATAAAATAACTTGATCGTCCAAAGAATGCCGTGCCGTCAGTCAGCACCGGCCACTAGACGGCGCTAGTGATGCACCACAGACACCCGAATGACTAGAAGAGCGGCGGTCACAGATTAAAATAACGTCAATAAATTAAAGTGTTGCCAGTCCTGTAGCAAACCAGGTTATCTTGATAAACGTAACTTGCTTAATTATCTAGACTTACATTCTTCGGTTGAAAAATGTAAAGAAGATCAATATTGACTATACAGTGTGAACTACAGCCTTCAACTAATATTTTACGAATAAATTTGTTTCGCAATAGAAAACAGAGTAATATGATACGATTTTATGTAGTAATAAAAACAAGTATAAAATTGTTTTTTTTTATTATATTCTTCAGTATAGAGCCCACCTTTAATACATTATGTTGGGTTTTTACGGCAACGTTTTACTGCTTTTGGCAGTACATCCCGCTGCCTGCGGATATCTTCGTGTGGTGGGAGGACAAGAAGCCGACATCAGCGCATACCCTTACATTGTTAAAATAATAACTTCTTATGAAGGAATACACTCAGCATCGATTTGTTCTGCGTCTGTACTTACACATAAGTGGACGGTTTCATCGGTGCATTGTTTTTGGTTTGAATTAACTATGAATAACACTTACAAGGTTATATATGGACTACATAGTGATACATTTCAATCCAGTGATGTTTTACGTGTAGTAAAATTTCCAAGAAAGCTAGATATGGGGATGACAGACGATGATATATCACTGGCGAAAACGAAACCCATATTATTGTCACAGTACTGCAGAGTGAGTGCTAAATAATAAATCACTAGATACATGTTGTGATTTTTTTTTAATTGTTATGGCGCTTTCTGACGGCATGATTTGGCAGCCTGACAGATGTTGTGGCATGCAGCAGAAAGCCCAGCTAATCTAGAGTATCAATTCTTATGAAGAGACCAATACAAACTGCTAAGCTAAAGAAAATGTATACAATACTTCTCGTGTGCCGACAGCACGTGCCGTGGCATACTGTGGCATGCCGAACCATGACACGAGAAGATACGATCTCATTGTATCGAAATAAATTAATATGAATTGTAAATTTATTGTGATATGGTATAAAATAACTTGATCGTCCAAAGAATGCCGTGCCGTCAGTCAGCACCGGCCACTAGACGGCGCTAGTGATGCACCACAGACACCCGAATGACTAGAAGAGCGGCGGTCACAGATTAAAATAACGTCAATAAATTAAAGTGTTGCCAGTCCCGTAGCAAACCAGGTTACTTTCATATAGCTGTAGAGAACAGGTAGCTCACGGTGGAAGCTGCATCTACGTGCGATCAGGTACGAAAGCTATCAATAGGCAGGACTACTGTGATTTATCTAGAGAACAAATATTTGACGTGTGTGCCGTGCAGTTGCTAGATTACAACGTTCTCGTCGTTGGATTGTACCACTCTAACCTGACGAGCCACTTAGACTATCTCCGGCTGTTCGAGGACCTACTCTGTAAGGTAACCGACGAAGGATTGCAGTGTACCATCTTGGGGGATACGAATATCAATTACTTGTATAACTCAAGTATCAAAAAACAGCTAGTAGACATACTCGCTAGTTACAATTTTGTGCAGCTAGTAGAACAGCCCACGCGTGTGGAGGGGGGTTCTAGTACGCTGTTAGATCACGTGTATACAAACATGCCTGCAGAGTCCATCTCCAGCATCACCTGCGTCGATACTCAGCCGCTCAGCGACCACAGCGCACAGCGTCTGACAATCGCACGACGCCGTGCCGGGACCGCGCCCTCTCACCGACTAGCCCGCAGATTTACTGCCGCCAATGTAAACAATTTCACTGCCTCACTGGAATCCGTCGACTGGGAGAATGTCAGCAGTAAGACACAAGATCGCTGTTGTGTCCTCGCGGAAGCTGTCTTAAACACAATAACGAATAAATTCGATATCTGTTTTCCACTAAAAATGCAACCAACTAAAGTTTTAAATAAACATTGGGTCGATGAGGAAACTCACAGTTTCAGGCACTTGCTTAGCGAAACCTCACACTTAATAAAGACATTTCCAGCCGACGAAACGCTGCGTTGTAAATGCGTAGATCTCACGCGCAAATATAATTCGCTGATTAAAGAAAAGCGCGTGAACTTCTATTCTAATATTATAAAGGCAAACCCGCGATCTATGTGGCGTGTAATTAATTCTGAATTGGGCCGCGAACACCGGGAAAAGGTTGATTTCACGGATTTAATACGGAACGTAAATGGTCAACCTTATAACACGATAAAGGAGTTACTAGACGCTCTCAACCTAGGATTTGTTTCAGCGGCGAGTGGGTGCGGTGCCCCCGCGGCTGACAGCAGCCGTGCGCTGGCGGCGCTCGGTGATGAGTCATCCGCGAGCGATGTGTCACTCAGGCTGGAACCATTCTCGCCTTACGATGTATGCACGATAACTAGCAAGCGAATAGCCTCCAAGAAAAGTGTCGATATATACGGTTTGTCTGCTCAATTACTTCGTACCGCTATCAAACCGTTAGCACCCATTCTGAGTCACTTGTTTAACGAGTGTATGCGTAAGGGTATATACCCTCCGGCGCTTAAAAAAGTTAAAATTAGCCCCTTATACAAGGGGAAGGGCAAAAAATCCGACCCTAAGTCTTACCGCCCTATATCTTTGGTCCCCGCTGTAAGTAAAGTTTTTGAGGTCGGCATCAATGAAAGGCTGCTGAATTTTGTGGCCGAGCGAAACATACTGTCGGACAGACAGTACGCGTACCGGGCTGGACGTGCCACCACCGATCTTGTGCGGGAAGTGGTGTGGTGCGTGTTGCGCGCGCGTGAGGCAGGCCAGCACGTGGCGCTGATCTGCTGCGACCTCTCGCGCGCGTTCGACACTGCAGACCACGCCCTAATAGCCAAGAAATTAAACTACCACGGAATCCGTGGGCCAGCCCAGGCCTTACTCACGTCATTCATGGCCAATAGAACGCAAATTGTGGTGGGAGATAAAGGCCGTGCCCTCTCCTCTGAGCTCTGTAGCAATCGGAAATAACGCGCTATTTTTATTTAATTGTAAGTTAAAGAGGGTTCTCTTTCACTTAATGAATATAAAACTGGACATAATTATGAGCGTGTATATTGCATATTTGTCTACATTGTTTGACTTATGACATTGGTGTCATCAATAAATGATTTGTATTTGTATTTGTATTTGTATTTGAAGGGGAAACTTATTTATGCTCGTAAGATTTTCCTCAAGAATGGTGTTTGAAGGGAATAATTGTTTATGCTCCTAAGATATCCTTCGAGAACGGTAAGTTAACTTATTTCATGTAGGCGTTGTACAAACTATGTATTTTCTGAACACTTAACAATTTTTTTATGGATAAGGGCATAAGGCTTTATATAATATTATTCTTGCTTGGTAAAATCATGCTGTTCCAGCACTCTGTACCATTCAGATGACTTCGAGCTGCGGGCAGCAGGTAAATAGGCTGATGCTGGAGAGGATCCGGAATTGATAGCATAGCAAGTTCAGATTCCTGGGAGATATTTTAGTTGAAAATTAAAAAGTTGTGGTTGAAATATTCTTTAATATATTTATATTTTATAGCAGCGGCCCGCCCCGTCTTCCCCCAGTAATTACGACTATGAATTGAGATGTAAACTATCCAATCTTTCAATTTGGTTCAAATTGCACACTCTGTGCAAATCAAATTTTAATTTGGTTCAGTAGTTTAGGAGTCCATCGCGGACAAACAACGTGTCACGAAATTTTTATAAATTGGTAATATATAAATCGCTTGAGATCTCTGCTAGTTTTGTTCTTTTGTTCACAATTCATATTATATAATTTATTTTAATACAGTTCACTGAATAGAAATGACTTTTGCCGTAACGGACATTGTTGCTCTTTTATTTTAGTCAGGCACATTTAGTTTGAATGCACGCATAAATTTACTTGTAGTTTTTAATCAGTGATACGTTTGATGTTTGATTATGTATCTCTATTAAAATTCAAATAATAAATCGCTAGATACATGTTGTGATTTTTTTTTAATTGTTATGGCGCTTTCTGACGGCATGTTTTGGCAGCCTGACAGATGTTGTGGCATGCAGCAGAAAGCCCAGCTAATCTAGAGTATCAATTCTTATGAAGAGACCAATACAAACTGCTAAGCTAAAGAAAATGTATACAATACTTCTCGTGTACCGACAGCACGTGCCGATACGGACCATGACACGAGAAGATACGGTCTCATTGTATCGAAATAAATTAATATGAATTGTAAATTTATTGTGATATGGTATAAAATAACTTGATCGTCCAAAGAATGCCGTGCCGTCAGTCAGCACCGGCCACTAGACGGCGCTAGTGATGCACCACAGACACCCGAATGACTAGAAGAGCGGCGGTCACAGATTAAAATAACGTCAATAAATTAAAGTGTTGCCAGTCCTGTAGCAAACCAGGTTATCTTGATAAACGTAACTTGCTTAATTATCTAGACTTACATTCTTCGGTTGAAAAATGTAAAGAAGATCAATATTGACTATACAGTGTGAACTACAGCCTTCAACTAATATTTTACGAATAAATTTGTTTCGCAATAGAAAACAGAGTAATATGATACGATTTTATGTAGTAATAAAAACAAGTATAAAATTGTTTTTTTTTATTATATTCTTCAGTATAGAGCCCACCTTTAATACATTATGTTGGGTTTTTACGGCAACGTTTTACTGCTTTTGGCAGTACATCCCGCTGCCTGCGGATATCTTCGTGTGGTGGGAGGACAAGAAGCCGACATCAGCGCATACCCTTACATTGTTAAAATAATAACTTCTTATGAAGGAATACACTCAGCATCGATTTGTTCTGCGTCTGTACTTACACATAAGTGGACGGTTTCATCGGTGCATTGTTTTTGGTTTGAATTAACTATGAATAACACTTACAAGGTTATATATGGACTACATAGTGATACATTTCAATCCAGTGATGTTTTACGTGTAGTAAAATTTCCAAGAAAGCTAGATATGGGGATGACAGACGATGATATATCACTGGCGAAAACGAAACCCATATTATTGTCACAGTACTGCAGAGTGAGTGCTAAATAATAAATCACTAGATACATGTTGTGATTTTTTTTTAATTGTTATGGCGCTTTCTGACGGCATGTTTTGGCAGCCTGACAGATGTTGTGGCATGCAGCAGAAAGCCCAGCTAATCTAGAGTATCAATTCTTATGAAGAGACCAATACAAACTGCTAAGCTAAAGAAAATGTATACAATACTTCTCGTGTGCCGACAGCACGTGCCGTGGCATACTGTGGCATGCCGAACCATGACACGAGAAGATACGATCTCATTGTATCGAAATAAATTAATATGAATTGTAAATTTATTGTGATATGGTATAAAATAACTTGATCGTCCAAAGAATGCCGTGCCGTCAGTCAGCACCGGCCACTAGACGGCGCTAGTGATGCACCACAGACACCCGAATGACTAGAAGAGCGGCGGTCACAGATTAAAATAACGTCAATAAATTAAAGTGTTGCCAGTCCCGTAGCAAACCAGGTTATCTTGATAAACGTAACTTGCTTAATTATCTAGACTTACATTCTTCGGTTGAAAAATGTAAAGAAGATCAATATTGAATATACAGTGTGCACTACAGCCTTGAACTAATATTTTACGAATAAATTTGTTTCGCAATAGAAAACAGAGTAATATGATACGATTTTATGTAGTAATAAAAACAAGTATAAAATTGAATTTTTTTATTAAATTCTTCAGTATAGAGCCCACCTTTAATACAATATGTTGGGTTTTTACGGCAACGTTTTACTGCTTTTAGCAGTACATCCCGCTGCCTACGGATATCTTCGTGTGGTGGGAGGACAAGAAGCCGACATCAGCGCATACCCTTACATTGTTAAAATAATAACTTCTTATGAAGGAATACACTCAGCATCGATTTGTTCTGCGTCTGTACTTACACATAAGTGGACGGTTTCATCGGTGCATTGTTTTTAGTTTGAATTAACTATGAATAACACTTACAAGGTTATATATGGACTACATAGTGATACATTTCAAACCAGTGATGTTTTACGTGTAGTAAAATTTCCAAGAAAGCTAGATATGGGGATGACAGACGATGATATATCACTGGCGAAAACGAAACCCATATTATTGTCACAGTACTGCAGAGTGAGTGCTATAGACTTCCGCGCGCTGAGCGGCCAAGAGGCACTCACCCTTGGCTACGGGATCACTGACTCGGATGACAACATATATAAATTTAGCAGTACCTTACTTTCTAGAAAATTAATGTTCACGAAGGTTCTCATGAAAAGTTGTGAATCTCATGACCCACAGGGAGTATATCCCACAATATGTACTGTCCACGCGTGTAACCATTATTCCACCATTTGCGGTGCAGATTCCGGGGGAGCTCTTTTACACCCATCTGGATTAGTTGGGATAACAACAAGGGTGGATTTCTCAACTTGTGGCATAAGGCGGCCTAAGAAATATTGCAGTTACAGTGCAGGATACATTACAGCTGTGAGTGTCTATGTTGATTGGATTAATATTGTAATAGCAGCAGATTGATATCGTCGGTTTTATAATCACGTATTCTGTTAATATTTAACAAAAATAAAAGAACTTCAATCAGAAAATATACAAAAACAGAAAATGCACTTAAAAGTATATGAACTAAACCATCGTATTTGGTTTGTTAATTTTTATCGACAAGTGAAAATTAGAACGTCATCAATGTAGTCAAAACTAATAAAATGCGTATTATTAAGGATAACTCTAAATTGTTTTTTTAGATAATGTAACAAGTATTTAAAAGCAAGTTATTTTCATGTTGTCCTATTTAAATATCAGTGAGATATGACGAGTAGTATATGAGTTATCCTAAACATGACAGATGTGGAAAAGTGTTTCATAATTATAATTAGTTAACAATATGTATGTCAAATAACTCAGCTTTGACAGGGGCCATTTGTATGCTATATACATCTTGATTTATGTTTTATAATAAAGCATTACAGGAATCAGGATTCAATCTGAAAAATATTACGTCTAGGACAGCACTGACCCAAAAAATCAACATTTATAATAAAATTCCTTTTTTCCACTAGACAGTACATATTAATAGCGTCAATCCCAATCCCAAGAACCCAGTCCCAGGGGACTGGGTTCTGTCGGTCGTTCGTGTGCATCACTGCATGCCGCGCGCGTTGTGAGCGCTCTGTGTGCTTTGTGTGGCTAGTTAAAATGACGACAGTTAAGTGCAATACGTGTAATATCGTGATTGACGAACTTTTGTCCTATGTACAAAATAAAATTTCGATAGTGGATGAAGACACGTTGGTGCGAATTTGTACGACATCATTCTCTAGTGATGAAATCAAGAACTCCAAATCTTTGCTGTTTGAGTCAATTCCTACGGACAAGATTAAAATAAAGCGTAAAAATAAGGGAAAAGAAGAGAGAGACTTGTACGATATAGTAAATCTATTTAAATCGACTGAAGATACCTTGATCCCGGTTTTCTGCGCCCGAAAATTGGAAAAATTGCCGCCAATTTTATACGACCACATTGACTGTAGCAAATTATTGAAAGATATCCTCAAAGTACAGAATGAGTTAGATGAAATTAAATCTAATTATGTAACGCAAGACCAGCTTAATGAATGTAAAACTGAATTACTGCTTAATATGAAAAATCACTCACTACATCCGAGTACGGCTCGTAAAGTGAATTTAAAGCGGGGTGCTTGGCTGTGTGATAGTAGCCCTATGGATCTTTCGCATATTGATAATTCATCGTCAAATGAGTCATCCGATAATGTCGCAAATAAGTCGAACAATCGTAAAGGAAAAAGTGAAAGAATGCAAAATTATCGAGACAACGAGAGACTGCGGGTAGACCCGAGTAAACAAATTGTGAATAAGTCGGCTGTGCCATGCCTACAACAGCAACGGTCACCTGTGCTATCCGCGAATAGCGGCGCGAGTCAACGTGTATGCGGGACGAGCGGCACCGGCAGGCTAAGTGCAGTGACGTCACCACCTCCAGCTGTCTTGGCTGAGTCATGGCGCCCGGGTAACGGTACACAGACTGAGTCAGACGCTTGCGAGCGCCACAGCGCAATAAATGCAGAGCAATGCAAACCTCGATCTGAACCATTGTTTGACGATAATGCTAATACAGACTGGCAAATCGTTTCTAAACGCAAAAAGCCCACGTACCGTTATCATGGTATATCGGGAATTTCAAGAGATACGGAAGGAAACTTTAAAGCCGCTGATAAAAATGTACCGATCTTTATTACAAAAGTGCACAAAGATACAACTGACAAAGATATAGCAGACTATATTTACAAGAAAACGAAAGAAGTGATAAACTTGGAGAAAATTTCTTTTCATCAAGAAAGAAATTATAGGGCTTTCAAGTTTTATGTTTTGGAGAACAAGTTACCAATGTTTTTAGATGACAAACTGTGGCCACAGGGCATTATATTTAGACGATTTGTTAACTTTCGACCAATAAATTCGAACGGCAAAACTGCTGTATCGGCCGGACAACAAAGCTAGATGGCCATGACGAAAAATGAGTTACTTAACATTGTTAGTTTCAACTGCAAGAATGTGAAACGCTCAATCGAAGATATACGGAAGCTGTGTCGTACATCACACATAATAGCCCTACAAGAACATTGGCTATTGCCGCAAGACATAGACTTCCTGAGCTGTGTAAATGACGATTTTGCCTATACTGGCATTTCACTGCTTTACTGGATCTCACAAAGGGGATGGTTTCCGGCCGCCCATGGGGCGGAGTAGCCTTGATATGGAATAAAAATATATTTCAAAATGTGTCTGTGGTGAAGTGTGATAACCCGCGAATTTGCGCGATAAAAATAGTGGAAAACCAAAGGTCGTTATTAGTTTTCAGTGTGTATATGCCAACCGATAAAACGGTTAACCTAGCCGAGTTTACTGATTGTCTTGGGACGTTGAACGCGATTGTAAACAATGAAGGTGTCGAGTGTGTCTACATGCTGGGCGACTTTAACGCTCACCCAGGTGAGCAGTTTTACAATGAACTCATGAACTTTTGTAACGACTTAGAATGGGTGTGCGCGGACGTAGTTAAGTTAGGTTTAATGTCAGATTCATACAGTTTTATTAGTGACATAAATGGATCTTCAAGATGGCTAGACCACTGTGTCGTTACTAGGGCTGCCTCTCAAACTGTAATGAACGCGCATATTGAGTACGGCCCAGTGTGGTCTGACCATCTACCCCTAGTAATTCAATGTAATTTAGATATAATTAGGCCAAAAATATTTTTGAATAATTCTAATACAATGTGTGATAATAATGTACGATGGGGTGAGAGACAACCTGAACAAATTGACTTCTATAATAAGTTATGTCATGATCAATTAAAGCAAATAGAATTTCCAATAGAGTTAAGTTCTTGTAGTGATAAATTTTGTAATAATTTAGATCATAGACGCGTAATTGATAACATGTACCAAGATATTGTTCATGCACTGAGTAGGGCAGCGTCTAAGAGTTATACGTTTAGCAAGCCGAAAAAGAAAAAGCCTATACTCGGGTGGAATAAGCATGTTAGTGACGTTCACAGGATGGCCAGGTGTAAGTTTAAATTGTGGGTTCAATCTGGTAAACCTAAAGTGGGTCATGCTTGGGATGAGATGCGTGAGAGTCGTAAAATCTTTAAATCGCGCTTAAAGTGGTGCCAGAACAATAGCGAACAGATAAAGATGGACATAATCGCATCTCAGCATTCTAAAAATGATTTTCGCGGCTTTTGGAAAAGCACAAATAAGTTCAATAGTAAGCCAGGTTTGCCTGTGAGCGTCAATGGAATGAGTGACACTAAGTGTATAGCTGATATGTTTAAGGACCACTTTAATATAAAATCGACATTAGGGCTGCCGCAATGTGTCAATGTGGATAGACCTCGTGGGCAGGAGATGAATACAAAGTTCATAGCTAATGACGTCAGAAAAGTAATAACATCGATGTCACGAGGGAAGTCTCCTGGCCACGATAACTTAAGCATTGAGCACCTCAAGTATGCTGGCATCCACCTGCCTAGAGTTCTTGCCATGTTCTTCACGTTTTGTATGGGGCACTCGTATTTACCATCAGATATGATGAGGACTGTGGTTGTGCCAATTGTAAAGAGCAAAACTGGTGACATAAGCGACCATAATAACTACAGACCGATTTCGCTAGCAACTGTAATCGCAAAAGTGCTTGACAGTTTGCTTAACACTCAGCTTGACAAGTGCTTAAATATTCATGATAACCAATTTGGTTTCAAACCCGGTCTCTCTACAGAAACAGCTGTTTTGTGCTTAAAGCAAACTGTCAAGTACTACACCGATCGTAGCACGCCGATCTATGCGTGTTTCCTTGACCTCACGAGGGCGTTTGACTTGGTTTGCTACGAAATCTTGTGGCAAAAACTAAACAAGTTATCTATGCCTAAAGAACTGATAAACATCTTCAAATACTGGTATTTGAATCAGGTCAACGTTGTTCGGTGGTCAGGTGCGCTGTCGGATCCGTATAGGGCGGAGTGCGGGGTGAGGCAGGGGGGGCTGACCTCCCCTAAACTCTTTAACTTGTACGTTAATGCATTAATAGAGGAGCTCAGCAGTACACGTGTCGGATGCCATATTGATGGAGTTTGTCTCAATAATATTAGCTATGCGGAAGACATGGTGCTGCTGAGTGCGTCGGTCTGTGGGTTATCTAAACTCTTGAAAATATGTGAAAGGTATGCCGAGGGTCACGGTCTGCTCTACAATAGCAAAAAGAGTGAGTGCATGGTCTTTCGGGCCCAAGGTAAATGTCCAGATACCATACCAGCAATTAAGTTAAGCGGTACTGAACTGAAAAGGGTCGTACAATTTAAGTATCTCGGGCATTTGGTAACCTCTGACCTGAGAGACGATGCAGACTTAGAGAGGGAACGAAGGGCGTTGTCTGTGAAGGCCAATATGATTGCCCGCAGGTTCACACGTTGTTCGAGGGACGTCAAAATTACTTTATTCCGATCATTTTGTACGTCCTTCTACATGAGCAGCCTGTGGGTAACGTATACGAAAAAACAGTACAGCGCACTTCGTGTACAGTACAATAATGCGTTTAGGGTGTTGATGGGGCTGCCCTGACACTGCAGCGCGTCAGGGATGTTCGCCGAGTCACGTGTGGATTGTTTCTACACCACCATGCGGAAACGGTGCACATCTCTGGTGCGCAGGGTACGGGCCAGTCGCAGCAGCATTCTAAGCGTATTTGCTAATAGATTTGACTGTCAGTATATCAACCACTGCTGTATGGTTCATAGGCTGACTAATAAACAAATGGCAGAATCTCAACTATTTAAGTGACAATTTGAAACATAATTAATATGATATTATTATTATTTAATCTAAGTTATTATTGATATTATTATTTAATGTATATGATTATTGATATTATTATTTAGTGTATGTTATTTTAATGGTTGAGACTCTCATATTTGTTTATTTTAACATTGAATACTTTTTTATTTTATTTTATGTTTATGTTGTATTATATAATGTGTATCAATATGACTATCACTGGTCGAAATAAATGAAATTATTATTATTATTATTATAATGGCCCCTGTCAATGCTGTGTTATTTGCCATACATATTGTTAACTAATAAAAATTATGAAACAATTCTCCATATCTGTCATGTTTAGGATAACTCAAATACCACTCGTCATATCTCACTGATATTTTAATAGGACAACATGGAAAAACCTGCTTTTAAATACTGTACATCTGTAAAAAAAAACAATTTTCTGTTTTTTTCTATTCAAATGCTTCATGTTGTCTCATTAAAATATCAGTGAAATGAGACATATAAAGTATTTGAGTTATCCTTAATAATACGCATTTTATTACTTTTGACTACATTGATGACGTTCTAATTTTCACTTGTCGATAAAAATTAACAAAACAAATACGATGGTGTAGTTCATGTACTTTTAAGTGCATTTTCTATTTTAGTATATTATCTGATTGAATTTCTTTTATTTTTGTTAAATATTAACAGAATACGTGATTATAAAAACGACGATATCAATCTGCTGCTATTACAATATTAATCCAATCAACAAAGACAATCACAGCTGTAAAGTATCCTGCACTATAGCTGCGATATTTCTTAGGCCGCCTTATACTACAAGTTGAGAAATCCACCCTTGTTGTTATCCCAACTAATCCAGATGGGTGCAAAAGAGCTTCCTCGGAATCTCCACCGCAAAATATGGTGGAATAATGATTACACGCGTGGACAGTACATAATGTGGGATATACTCCCCCTAGGTCATGAGATTCACAACTTTTCATGAGAACCATCGTGAACATACATTTTCTTGAAAGTAAGGTACTGTTAAATTTATATATGTTGAGTTCATCCGAGTCAGTGATCCCGTAGCCAAGGGCGAGTGCCTCTTGGCCGCTCAGCGCGCGGAAGTCTATAGCACTCACTCTGCAGTACTGTGACAATATTATGGGTTTCGTTTTGGCCAGTGATATATCACTGAATGTTATCCATAAATACGTTTTACTGAATGTTATTACGTTTGGGGAATTCTTAAACACGTAAATCATCACTGGTTTGAAATTTGTCACTAGCCGGTCAGTATACCTATAACTTTAAAAGTGTTACTCGTAGTTGATTCTACCCATTTATTATTTGCCCATTTATTGACGTAACCAGCAAAACAATTCGCCGCTGATACCGTCCATATATGTGTAAGTACAGACGCAGAACGAAAACTTGATGAGTTAAATTTTTCACTCGACATTATTCTTTGTATTTTAACAATGTAAGGGTATGCGCTCATGGCGGCTTCTTGTCCTCCCATCACACGAAGATATCCGCAGGCAGCTGGATGTAGGTACTGCCAAAGACGTTGCTGTAAAATCCCAACATAATGTTTTAAAGGTTTGCTCTAAACTGAAGAATATAATAAAAAGTTACAAATTTTATACCTATTTTTATTGCGACATAAAAATGCACGTGTAAGTTCTAGACAATTAAGTAGTATTTGGCATAATTCCGACCACTACAAATTTCTTAATATGGATCCATCCCCATACGAGTGGACAAAATAGAGTTGGAACCATTGTCATGTTAGCTCAGTCAGTCAGAGCATACCCCGGATAAAGGGAAGGTTGACGCCTCCGTTGAAATCCCGCACATGAATATAATTTTTCTTATCGTAAATTTGTAATTTCACTACGTACAGTTGTTGTTATTTTGTTTTAGTCAGGCAAGGCACTTTTTATTTCAAATACATCGATAGGTTGCGGTGTTTCGTTATGTATATCTATTAGAAGTAGAATAATAATCTAGTACATGAACCAAGTGTTCATTTTTTTTCTGGCGCTGAATGACGGCCTGGCACAGCGTGCTTTGGCGGGAAGGATGTTGTGGAATATAGCAGAAAGCCCAGCCAATCTAGCGTATAAATCTTGCTAATGATGAAGAGAAACAAATACGACTTGCTAAGTTGAAGAACTTACATACATCGTGGCATGCCGAACCATGACACGAGAAGATTACATTCTCATTGTATCGAAATAGGTCATAATTGAATTCTAAATTAATTGCATAAATAAATATTGTAATAAATTCATCATCAATAGAATGCAGTGCCGTCAGTCAGCGCCGGCCATTACGTAGCGCTAGTGTTGCACCACAGACACCTAAATGACTATAGGAAAGCGGTGGTCACAGACTAGAAATAACGTCAATAAAAAAAGTGTTGCCAGTCCCGTAGCAAAGTCAGCTTAGATAGATAGATAGATAACACTTTATTAAGACACCATAAAAAAGCTTATAGAGATAACACAACAAAATATGATGTAACAATAGGCGGTCTTATCGCTTAGAGCGATCTCTTCCAGACGACCTTTAACTGAAGGACAAAATGTTACTAAAAATACATAGACTTTATAATACAAACAGAATAATTAGCTTGATAAACTTAACTTTCTTAATTGTCTAGACCTTACACGTGCATACTTAGGTGGAAAAACGTAAGAAGATCAATAATACAGTGTGCAAGACGACAGACGACATCAATATTTACCTTAAGGCATAGCGTTCTATTGTTTGTATTCGAACTTAAGAACTAGAACTCGTGCATACTTAGGTGGAAAAACGTGAGAACAGTGTGCAATTTACAGTAAAATATATTTCGCAATAGAAAAATCAAAAGTTATTGGATACGATTTTTATGTCGCAATAAAAAAATGTATATGTTATAGTTGTAACTTTTTATTATATTGTTCAGTTTAGAGCAAACCTTTAAAACATTATGTTGGGATTTTACAGCAACGTTTTACTACTTTTGGCAGTACATCCAGCTGCCTGCGGATATCTTCGTGTGATGGGAGGACAAGAAGCTGACATGAGCGCATACCCTTACATTGTTAAAATACAAAAAATAATGTCGAGTGAAAAATTTTCCTCATCAAATTTTTGTTCTGCGTCTGTACTTACAAATATATGGACGATATCAGCGGCGCATTGTTTTGCTGGTTACGTCGATAAATGGGCAAATAATACATGGGTAGAATCAACAACGAATAACACTTTTAAAGTTATATACGGACCGGCTAGTGACAAGTTTCAAACCAGTGATGTTTTACGTGTTCTAGAATTCCCCAAACAAAATTTAGGGATGACATTCAGTGATATATCACTGGTGAAAACGAAACCCATATTATTGGCACAGTACTGCAGAGTGAGTGCTATAGACTTCCGCACGCTGAGCGGCCAAGAGGCACTCGTCCTTGGCTACGGGTTTACTGACTCGGATGGAAACAACAGAGATGTAGTAAAAAGTACCTTTCCTTCAAGAAAATTGATGTTCACGAAGGTTCTCATGAAAAGTTGTGAATCTCATGACCTACAGGATATTTATCCTACAATATGTACTGTCCACGCGTGTAACCATTATTCCACCGCTTGCCATGGAGATTCCGGAGGAGCTCTTTTGCACCCATCTGGGTTAGTTGGGATAACATCAAGGCGGGATCACACAATTTGTGGCATAAGACGGAGTAAAAAATATCGCAGTTATAGTGCAGGATACTTTACACCCGTGAGTTTAAATATTGATTGGATATATGCGGTAATAGCAGCAGACTGATGAATGAAGGCGGTAAAAATTAAATTATTCATTAAATGATTATAATGTGGTGTAATTTTTTATTATAATTGGACACAAATTAAATTTATTCAAATAGTAAAATACCCATCTGTAAATAATTTATATTCGCTAAGCGTTTTATCGTTCCATTGAAATTAATACTCCAAGTTATTTACTATCGGTCTGCCCCGGCTTCGCACGGGTATTTAACAAAAAATACAAAAAATATTATTTTACACATTAAAAGTAGTTATTGTGACATAACTGTAATAGTTACACTTATAGTATTGCAGAATTTTTTGTAGATATACATGTCATATAAAATTATATTAACAGTCCTATAAAATTGCAGCACATCTCTTTGCTCTATTATAAACTGTTTCCGCAGAGTATACGATATAACGTTTTCATCAGTATTTATTTCGCACTTTGGGTTACATTATCGAAGTGTTCATTCGGTTCTCTAACTTTTTGAAAATCTTCTAAAGCCTATGTCGCTAAAAATAACAGACTGAGCCCTATCAAATTAGCCTAAATATGGTATATTGCTTAGTGCACGCGACGCCCCCTCTACAATGTAGTACTTTTCCATCATCAGAGGAGCTTAAGTACAAAATAATATGCTTTACACGTGTAGGTACCTACCTACCCTACGCATATCTAGAAGGTAAATAATATTCTATAAAAAACCCTAAGAGGGAGAAATTATTTGCCTGATGATACTTCTAGAAGCACTGACAGCGGTACATCGCTGCTGGCCATCGGTCTTCCAACCGACGCGCACGTCGGCGACTTAATCTCCTGGAGCTCTCCCACCACGATATATATATATATCTATATATATATATATATATATATATATATACTAGCGGTCCGCTCCAGCTTCGCTTGGGTAATTGCGACTATAAATTGAGATGTAAGCTATCCTACATTTCAAATTGGATCAAATTTCACACGGTGTACAAATCAAATTTAAAATCTGTTCAGTAGTTTAGGAATCCATCGCGTACAAACAACGTGACACATAATTTATATATATAAAGATATATATGGTAGCATTTTAGACAAAACTAAATCGCTTGTGAGCTCTACTTTTCTTGTTCACAATTCACTACTGAATATTTTTATTTTTGCTATCTGTAACGCATGCTTTGCGGATTACAATATGGATCCATCCCCATACGAGTGGACAAATTAGAGTTAGGAACCATTGTCATGTTAGCTGAGTCAGTCAGAGCATACTCCGGCTAAAGGGAAGGTTGACACCTCCGTTGAAATCCTGCACATGAATATAATTTTTCTTATCGTAAATTTGTAATTTCACTACTGAATTTTAATGAATTTACAGTTGTTTTTATTTTGTTTTAGTCAGGCAAGGCACTTTTTGTTTCAAATACATCGATAGGTTGCGGTGTTTCGATATGTATATTTATTAGAATTAGAATAATAATCTATGTAGTAAATGTAGTGTTCTTTTTTTTCTGGCGCTGAATGACGGCCCGGCATAGCGTGCTTTGGCGGGAAGGATGTTGTGGAATATAGCAGAAAGCCCAGCCAATCTAGCGTATAAATCTTGCTAAAGATGAACAGAAACAAATACGAACTGCTCAAGAGAAACAATTTCGAAGTGCTCGTAGCGAAGTTTGCTTAGCCATTCTGAACCGATCAGCAAAGTTAAGCAACGTCCGCCTCGGTCATGAGTTGGATGGGTGACCGTTGGTGACATTACTACTGAGCGCTTCCGTGCTTCGGAGGGCACGTTAAGCCGTCGGTCCCAGTTGTTGTCATAGGATGGCAGTCGTTATAGCATGGTGGTAGGGCATTTTGCGAATGCCCGCCTGGCTAGCTACCACCCTCAAGTTGAAAATCTGACGCCAAGCACGTAACGGTGTGTTCCGGCAGCTGTCCTTGAGAGCCAGTAATTCTAGGTTAGCCTGAACAACATCTTCGACCACATCATCACTTACCATCAGGTGAGGTAGTGATCAAAGGCTAATCTATCAGGCATAAAAAAAAAAATTGAAGAAAATACATACATCGTGGCATGCCAAACCATGACACGAGAAGATTACATTCTCATTGTATCGAAATAGGTCATAATTGAATTTTAAATTAATTGCATAAATAAATATTGTAATAAATTCATCATCAATAGAATGCAGTGCCGTCAGTCAGCGCGGCCATTACGTAGCGCTAGTGTTGCACCACAGACACCTAAATGACTATAGGAAAGCGGTGGTCACAGACTAGAAATAACGTCAATAAAAAAAGTGTTGCCAGTCCCGTAGCAAAGTCAGCTTAGATAGATAGATAGATAACACTTTATTAAGACACCATAAAAAAAAGCTTATAGAGATAACACTACAAAATATGATGTAACAATAGGCGGTCTTATCGCTTAGAGCGATCTCTTCCAGACGACCTATAACTGAAGGACAAAATTTTACTAAAAATATATTGACTTTATAATACAAACAGAATAATTAGCTTGATAAACTTAACTTTCTTAATTGTCTAGACCTTACACGTGCATACTTAGGTGGAAAAACGTAAGAACACCAATATATAGTGTGCAATTTACAGTAAAATATGTTTCGCAATAGAAAAATCAAAAGTTATTGGATACAATTTTATGTCGCAGTAAAAACATGTATAAGATTGTAACTTTTTAATATATTGTTCAGTTTAGAGCAAACCTTTAAAATATTATGTTGGGATTTTACAGCAACGTTTTACTACTTTTGGCAGTACATCCAGCTGCCTGGGGTGCGTTCTTATATGTCGTCTGACGACGGATGATCGCTCCAAGCAGAGCGACGCTCGTCGTCCGCCTTTTAAGAACGGCTCTGTATCATATCTGTATCAAGAACACTACTTAAAATGTTTCACTGACTCAGAAGAAATGTATTTACAATTATGTACTTTTCCAGAATACATAACTAAAACAAACATACATAATATAACAATAATAATAATAAAATTTTGTAAACAGAAGTCTACGTAAACAAAAAGTAACTTAAAACAAAGAAAAATCAAGTCCCAACTGTCAAATGAAACGTCAGGGCGATATTTATCCACCGATTTCGTGGGGCGACCGGTGCGTCGTCGAGCGATATATAAGAACGCTCCGGATGATCATCGGACGATCGCCCCGGGCATATAAAAACGCTCGGGGCGTCGTCGGACGACAAATAAGAACGCACCCGGGTGCGTTCTTATATGTCGTCTGACGACGGATGATCGCTCCAAGCAGAGCGACGCTCGTCGTCCGCCTTTTAAGAACGGCTCTGTATCATATCTGTATCAAGAACACTACTTAAAATGTTTCACTGACTCAGAAGAAATGTATTTACAATTATGTACTTTTCCAGAATACATAACTACAACAAACATACATAATATAACAATAATAATAATAAAATTTTGTAAACAGAAGTCTACGTAAACAAAAAGTAACTTAAAACAAAGAAAAATCAAGTCCCAACTGTCAAATGAAACGTCAGGGCGATATTTATCCACCGATTTCGTGGGGCGACCGGTGCGTCGTCGAGCGATATATAAGAACGCTCCGGATGATCATCGGACGATCGCCCCGGGCATATAAAAACGCTCGGGGCGTCGTCGGACGTCGTCGGACGACAAATAAGAACGCACCCCTGCGGATATCTTCGTGTGATGGGAGGACAAGAAGCTGACATGAGCGCATACCCTTACATTGTTAAAATACAAAAAATTATGTCGAGTGAAAAATTTAACTCATCAAATTTTTGTTCTGCGTCTGTACTTACAAATATATGGACGATATCAGCGGCGCATTGTTTTGCTGGTTACGTCGATAAATGGGCTAATAATGAATGGGTAGAATCAACTACGAATAACACTTATAAAGTTATATACGGACCGGCTAGTGACAAATTTCAAACCAGTGATGTTTTACGTGTTCTAGAATTCCCCAAACAAAATTTAGGGATGACATTCAGTGATATATCACTGGTGAAAACGAAACCCATATTATTGGCACAGTACTGCAGAGTGAGCGCTATAGACTTCCGCACGCTGAGCGGCCAAGAGGCACTCGTCCTTGGCTACGGGTTTACTGACTCGGATAGAAACAACAGAGATGTAGTAAAAAGTACCTTTCCTTCAAGAAAATTGATTTTCACGAAGGTTCTCATGAAAAGTTGTGAGTCTCATGACTTAACGGGATTTTATCCCACAATATGTACTGTCCACGCGTGTAACCATTATTCCACCACTTGCCATGGAGATTCCGGAGGAGCTCTTTTGCACCCATCTGGGTTAGTTGGGATAACATCAAGGGGGGATCACACAACTTGTGGCATAAGGCGGAGTAAAAAACATCGCAGTTATAGTGCAGGATACTTTACACCCGTGAGTTTAAATATTGATTGGATATATGCGGTAATAGCAGCAGACTGATGAATGAAGGCGATAAAAATTAAATTATTCATTAAATGACTATAATGTGGTGTAATTTTTTATTATAATTGGACACAAGTTTAAATTTATTCAAATAGTAAAATACCCATCTGTAAATAATTTATATTCGTTAAGCGTTTTATCGTTCCATTGAAATTAATACCCCAAGTTATTTACTAGCGGTCTGCCCCGGCTTCGCACGGGTATTTTACAAAAATGACACAAAATATTAATTTACACATTGACAGTAGTTATTGTGACATTACTGTATTAGTTACACTTATAGTATTGCAGACTTTTTTGTAGATATACATGTCCTATAAAATTATATTAATAGTCCTATAAAATTGCAGCACATCTCTTTGCTCTATTATAAACTAAGTATTTCCGATATAACGTTTTCTTCAGTATTTGTTTCACACTTTGGGTTACATTATCGAAGTGTTCATACGGTTCCCTAACTTTTTGAAAATCTTCTAAAGGTTATGTTCCTCAGGGATAGCGTAAAATTCTAATGGTGAAAAAGCTTTTTCAAATCAGTAGTTTCAGAGCCTATTCAATGCAAACAAACAAACAATCTAATTTTTCCTCTTATTATATTAGTTTATTATATAGAAGTTGTTTTAAAGCCCTTCATTTCTATGCGCAGCCCAATGGGCTTAGAAGAAAAAACAAATGTTGTTCACGCAATATGGCGTGTAAAAACCGACGGTTTTTTAATTTTTTTATGAACTTACTGTCACTAGGGTTATAAAGACGAATATTTGACGTTTAGAAGTTATGGTGGAATAAAAAACTCACAAACATACATTAACCTTGAAAACATAACACTCCTTTCTTTTGAGAAGTCGTGTAACGATATGGATAAACACTTTATGGTACGTTCTATAGTATGTTTTTTTTAACAACCGTGTACTCCGATCTATTTCCGATATTGACAGAGTGAGATGGGTCATTGCCGTCATTGGTCAATGCCTTTGTTCTTGTTTTGAAACACTGGCATTTTTTTCTCTCTGAAATCCCTAAGCGCTAAGCACAGACTTCTTTGAATATTGAGTCATTTTTTGTTTTGCTTCTGGAGGTGCCATCTAGACAGATAATTTTTAATTGATACACAAATATATGCCTAAATCGTTAGTAGTTTGAGTTCATTTTATCATTCAGTGTTCACACTTTATCATTTTGTGTTGATTTACGTACTCCAACCTAAAACTTCTAAAAAATATTGAATACACGAAGCAGGTAATTATGCAATTGAAATAATAACATATATTTTTTCATCCCACCATCTCGGAAAGAGTATTTTTAATCTTCAATATCTGAGTGGAAAAGCCGTTTTTATTCTCTAGAGGATAAAGTAAATTGAATTTAGAACATCGTGTGCACTAAGTTTGTGAATTAAAAAAAATATTAAACCTATTTACTGCTTCCTCTATGGTGCCGAATATATCATACAACTTTTTTGTAATTTGTTAAAAACTCAGACTCGGAACCTTCTTGGTGTTCTTTTTTCAATTTGCTTTGTACGCGGTTCCTTACGCGGCATTTTTTCACGTCATTGTTAAACCTTATATTAAAAACAAGAAACTTGAAAACAAGTGAAAAAACTAAAATGCGACGATTCTAGCGACGAGGAAGTTTGTTTGACGCCAACAGAATTGACTGAAACTGTTAATGATGCGCAAATATTTAGTCATTTCCTCGCTGAGGTGGAATGAAAAGTTACGTGTTGCACTCGAGTGCAAAGATTTTTCACCTCGTGCTCTTTTGATTCCCTCGCTAACGCTCAGGATTCTAATTTTGAATCACTCGCTGCGCTCGTGATTCAATTTTAGAATCCTTCGCTTGCTCGGTCATCAAAATTGAACACGCGGTTAAAAAGCAACTTTGCACTCTTGTATAACAAATTACTATTAACGGCGTCAGAATTTTTTTTTGCATCATGGCCGGCAAATATTTTAAGTGATATTGAACATAATGTAGAATGAAAAAGTACTATAAAAGTCTATTTTCTTAATTTTACTTTAGGGCTTCCACCAAAAGACCGAAAAGTAACGCAGGCCGCCTAACTAACGCATTGAACCTACACTAAATACGTTCATGTACTAGTACAATATAGAAAGTATGTTTTTTGCATGACTACACAGTTTCTTTAAAATAATTTTATAAGTTCCCGTAAGTAGAAAGGGTCATTGGATAGAATAATAAAAAAAATAACCTAAAAATAGAACCGACTTCGACACTCAAAAGTGTGAAATAACTTGTCGAAGTCGGTACCATGCGCACAATACTTATTGTGATAATAGATACTTTTGAACTATCATGGTAACGACTTCAACAAGTTATTTCACACATTTGAGTGTTGAAGTCGCTACAATTTATTGGCATAAGTTTTTTTTGAAGTCTGTTAATAAAAAAATTATCATTCTTTGGAGGTACTAAATAAATACTCGTGAGTTTGGGTGGGGGTAGGGGGGTTAAAAAATGCTAAGTATGCCTAGGGTAAATACCCCATATAAATAGTGTCCAAATTATTTAAACATTACGAGCTACTTTTAACAGAATCTGTGCCCTCAGATTGGCAAATACTCACACATGCTCACACCTATGAAACTATAGCGTCTGCGCATATGGAACTATGAACGTTTATATGCAATGCTGTCAGCAATATGCCCGCGCACGTGTGATAAACATTTTTTTTTCTAAGAAGCTGTGTTCGACATTTTCCTAAGTAGATACTTTGATTTACAGTTATTGATTTAGATTTTTATTATGTTTTGCTGCTAATAAATTTACATTATTGGTAGTATTACATTTTTTTTTTTGCTTGTAATAGATTTTTCTTTGTAAACTACGTTTAAGTATGTATAGCTGACTACTGGGTTTCGGATTATGTTGGTAATGCCAGTAGTTAGTCTGTTGTGGCTGTTAACGCCGAAATCGTATCTGTTAGAAATATGAAGGAAGACATGCATAATCATTCCATCCCTTTCCTTCCTAACAAGCATTCCGCTCCCCGTCCTTGTCACGCACAGAACAAATAAGTGTTGCAAAGTACTGCAACCAGTCGTGACCTTGTAAATGCCCTGAATGGACATCTGCGGCAATTAACCTAAAGAAATTATACAAAATTGTTTCTTGTGATTTAATAATTCTTAGTGCAGTTTTAAGAGTGATTAGTCGGGCCCGTCTCAGGACTATCTCCGAAGGATCGACTCCACAGCTTCAGCGTGAGTACCTTTCTTATCACTTCCTGTCCATTTCCGTGTGTCTTCCGGAATTGATTATTTTTACGGTATTATCAGAACTAGCGCATACATATTTTTTGGTCCTCCTCACCGAATATCAATATACACGTAAAATAATTATGCATTCGACCATGTGCTTCTAATAAAGGCGCGATGCGCCAGCGCCATGTTGGTTGTTAACTTTGCAAGTTACGAATTAACTACGTAATATTAACCTGATGTGCAAGTTGTCTTCCTGATTAGCTTCTTATAAGTTATTTATAGGTATATTAGGCATTCTTAAAATTAGTCACTATGGCTAAGGCACAGAAGGACGCCAAAGAAACACATAGTCTATCGGACAGGGAATTGTTAAGAATTCAAAATAAAATATCTGTGTACTTCGAATTACTACAATCTATTTATGATCAGATGTATCTCTTGATTGTAATAACGACACTGATGTGGAGGCATTCTTATCGAGTAGTTATACGATTGATTCTATACATAAAAGTAACACGGATGCTTTAGAAGAACGCTGTGTTTACGAAGCTACTTTGATTGAAAAAAGGGAACCATCATATAAGTCATTACTTGCTTTTGAACAACTTTATACAAAAATTAAATTCAAGGTAGCTGAGTTAAACAAAATAAGAGATCAGAAGGATTGTTCAAACAGTAATTTAAAGCCTAGAAATAATATTCGGATACCTAAATTAGAGCTGGGTACTTTTTCTGGGGATCTAGACGGCTGGTCAATTTTCTATGAGACTTTTCGTACGGTTATTCATGAAAATCCTGAGTTAACTGATGGCGAGAAAATACAATATTTGATAAGCTGTTTACGGGGTAAAGCACTTAACGTATGTTCTGGAATATTGCCTTCTGCACAAAATTACACGGTCGTTTGGAATACGTTGTTAAACAAATACAACGATAAACGATTATTAGCCGCTTCGTATTTAGATAAATTGTTTAACCTTCCTGTGGTTGACTCATATTCACCCACTAGCTTAGAAGATTTTATTGATAAATTCTCTTCGATTATATCTGCTTTGCATCAATTGCAAATAAGTAGTTTAGAAGATTTATTATTTATACATATTGGCTGCAAGAAAATTAACATGGAATCAGTTAATGCTTTCGAAATGTCTTTAAGTGACAATGGAATTAATAAGCTACCCACTTGTTTCGAGTTTGTTGATTTTATGCGCAACTATGCTCACGTCTTGCAGCGTTCTTGTAATATTTCAAATAATACGAAGTCGTCTAATCAGTTGTATAGAAATACAAAATCCAACACCATTCAGTCATCGGCGAGATCGGGGTCACGCTCTAATAATAATAATGTTAACGTCAAAGCCTTTGTGAGCGTTCAGGATCACGTTAAATGTGTTTCTTGTGGAAAAACGGATCACACTATGTTGGTTCAATGTCCTGCATTCCTGGCAATGTCTCCTCATGGGCGATTTGATCTTATTAAACGAAATAAGCTATGCAATAATTGTTTCAGTGATAAACATACGCTGCTTAATTGCAACTCCACAAGCACGTGTCAATCGTGCAAACGTAAGCACAATAGTTTACTACATTTTAACAATAACGAGTCCTCATTCAATAGGAATTCGTTGCCGCGTACGGGTACTGCTGCTTTAAATCAGAACGTTACCCCTGTTATCAGTAAGAATACAGTTTCCGCGGCATCAGCCGACAGCGCGCCCGCAACTGGGTTTGAACAATGCAGTGTCAACAGAGCGGTCTCGTTGTGTTCTGTCGGCCTTAGCGACGATACTACAAGTGCATCTGACATTAAACCTGCGACGTCTGTTTTATTAGGCACTGCGCAGTGTCACGTAATTGACGATTATGTGTCATTAGTAAGGGTTATAATCGACAGCGCTTCCCAGAAGGATTTAATTACACGAGAATGCGTAAAGCGCTTGAATTTACCGTTGCATACAAACTCAAATAAATACGTATCGGGAATAGGTGACGTCACGAACCCGATTGAAGGAGTCACGTGCTTGACTCTGAGATCACGGCATGATGATGAGGTTAAGTTTACTGTTGAGCCATTGGTAGTCAGTAAAATTACTGACGCATTACCAGTCTCACCGATCGATATCGGAAAACTTGATTATTTACAAAACATCCCGTTAGCGGACAGTCGTTTCGCTTCGCCCGCTTCCATTGATATGATTTTAGGCTCGGATCTATTCGCGCGCATTCTGCGCCCACGCACAATATCGCGTGCTCCCGGTGAACCGGTAGCTATAGAAACCGTGTTAGGTTACATTGTAGTAGGTCAAGCTCCAGTGATTAATCCTTCTTGCAATATAGTTCGTACATATTGCACTGTAAGCGAGTCACTTACCAACGATGTGAGTCGATTTTTCGAGTTAGAAGAAGTTCCAACTATGATTAATTCGTTATCACCTGAGGAACAGGAATGTGAGAAACACTACATAGACACCACACGTCGCGATCATAAAGGGCGGTATATCGTGTCATTGCCTTTTAGAGAAAATGCTTCTTGCTTAGGTGACTCATTATGCCGCGCGGAGCGTAGATTCTTATCTCTCGAACGTAAATTGTTATCTGATCCATCTATTAAGAAAGAATATGACAATGTATTCATGGAATATTTAGAAAAGGGTTATTTAAAACGTATTGATAATAGTGCCGCGAGTTTTAATAAACCACATTATGTAATACCTCATCATGGAGTCGTACGTAATAATAAGAAGTCGTCTCGTTTACGTGTCGTGTTGGACGGAAGTAGCTCAACGACCAATGGTATTTCTTTAAATGAAATTTTACATACCGGACCTAATTTACAAAATGATTTATTTAAAATATTATTGCAGTTTAGATTGCTGCCTATTGCATTAAGTGCCGATATACGACAAATGTATTTACGCGTTTTAATGAACAAAGATGACTGGCGTTTTCAAAGGCTATTGTACCGTTTCGATCCTAGTGACGAAATTCAAGTCTTCGAAATGACTCGGGTTCCATTTGGTTTAAGCTGTAGCCCCTTCCTAGCAGTACGAACCGTTCGCCAGCTAGCTAGCGATGAAGGCGACCGCTTTCCGACAGCTGCACGCGTTGCTAAGAAGGACATATATATGGATGACCTTGCCACGAGCTGCTTATCAGCCGAAGATGGCATTGAATTATCTGATCAGCTAATTAAATTATTTGCTGCTGGTGATTTTGAGCTCGTAAAATTCTCAAGTAATTCACCCGAAGTGATGGCAAGTATTCCGCCTGAGAACCGGGTTTCTGCAGCCGTAGAATTTAGTCCAGCTGACCAATTAAAAATATTGGGATTGCATTGGGTACCTGCCGATGATGTATTTACATTTAGTGTCAGTTCTCAACCGTGCCAATGTACCAAGCGCAACATTCTTTCCGTTATTGCCCGTCTATGGGACCTGTTAGGATTGGTGGCGCCAGTTACACTTCTGGCCAAATTAATTGTCAAATCTCTTTGGAATCAGCATATTGATTGGGATGATACCCCTCCGCAACATATTGTAGATCTATGGCAAAAGTTTGAAGCGGAATTGCCCTTATTGCAAAATATAAAACTACCGCGTCACGTCGGAGTTACCGACGATTGCGTCATTTCTATCTTGGGGTTAGCTGATGGCTCTGAAGTTGCATACGGTGGAGTGGTTTATATGCACATATACTTTCCAAAAATTGACAAAACCGTTATGAACCTAGTCTGTGCCAAATCAAGGGTAGCACCCTCTAAATCAGTTGTTACCATCGCTCGACTAGAACTCTGCGCGAACCTTATTCTTGCCAAGCTGATGCGAGTGGTAATCGACACCTATTCATTACCAGCATGTTTCATTTATGCGTTTACCGATAGCAAGGTAGCTCTCGCTTGGATTCGTTCAACACCATCACGTTGGCAGACGTTCGTCGGAAATAGAGTATCTCAGATTCAAGAGAAGATTGACCCTAGTCGCTTCTTCCACATCGCCGGAAAAGCTAATAATTCAGGAGACAGCTTAAGTAGAGGTTTGACTCCTGCGCAGTTACTTGCGCATCCCACGTGGTTTAATGGTCCATCGTTCGCATATGAACCTCGATCCAAATGGCCACTTTGCTCTGACATTAGCATTGCAGGTGAAATTCCTGAAGCTAAAGTGAACGTGATGGCGACAACAGAATTGTCTCCGCAGTCACTGCCACCTATTTATGCACTTGCCAATCGAGTTTCTTCATGGAATAGATTACTTCGAATAGTAATCTATGTTCTAAGATTTGTCAAAAAATTGCAATCGAAATTTGATATTTCTCATCTTGAATATGCGGAACTAATAATCATCAGGAATCTTCAAAGCGTTTATTTTGCCAATGAAGTTGCCAAGGCTAAGGCCGGAAAGATTTTATCACCTGCCTTTCTAAAGCTCAACGCGTTTTATGACAAAGAAACTCAAGTTTTACGTGTTGGCGGTCGTTTAACAAATTCCCAGCTGGTATATGACAGTCGCCACCTAATTATACTGCCACGTCGCGATCATATCGTAGACCTCATTATTGTCCATTACCATCACAAAAATTTGCACACTGGACCGCAACTACTAATGTCTCTCTTAAGACAAAAATATTGGATCATGGCCGCTCGTAACATAGTTCGAAGTCGGGTGCAAAAATGCAATGTGTGTTTCAAGACGCGACCTGTAAATCAGTTTCCTATGATGGCGAGCCTACCTGCATGCCGAGTTACGGAAGCTAAGTCGTTTTGCCACTGTGGAATTGACTACGCTGGTCCGGTATCTGTTATCCCACGTCACGGGCGAGGCGTGCGTAGTACTAAAGCGTACATCTGTTTATTCATTTGCCTAGTCACGAAAGACCTACACGTGGAACTGTCTTCTGATCTAAGTACCGAGGCATTCTTGAACGCCTTCAAGCGTTTTTTATCTAGGCGCGGACCGGTTAGTGTTTTGTACTCAGATCGTGGTACTAATTTCATAGGTGCTAAATTTTTGAAGCAGTGATAGCTCAGTGGCATTGGCTATGGACTGCCGCGCAGCAGGTCCATGGTTCGAATCCCGCCGCGGGCTTGGGCTTCACCGCATGGTGGAAGGGCTTTTTGCGAATGCCCGCCTGGCTAGCGACCACCCTCAAGTTGAAAATCTGTCGCCAAGCACCTAACGGTGTGTTCCGGCAGCAGTCCTTGAGAGCCAGTGAAATTACAGGCACATGAGACATAACAACTATGTCTCAAGGTGACGGGCGCAGTGCAATTCTTCACCTGTGACGAAATGCATCTGTTATAGGCAGAGGAAACCACTTAACATCAGGTGGTCCTCGAGCTTGTTCCGTCACAATAACATAAAAAAAAAAAAAAAAAAAAAAAAAAAAACTCATTTAAATAAAATGTATCAATTACTTGATTCAGAAGAGTACCACGACAAGTTTGCTAATGAACTACGCGAGAATCGCATAACTTTCAAATTTAACCCTCCGTCGGCACCACACCATGGGGGTATATGGGAAAGCAATATCCGCCAGATCAAAACTTCTTTGGTCAAAGTTGTTGGGACTCAGTTGCTCACTTATGAGGAGATGTCGACAGTGCTTACTCAAATAGAGGCCTTATTAAGGCTCGGAAATTACAAAATAGTGCCAACATGATATGGAAAATCTCATAAACCAGGTACCGGATGGTACTGCAATTTAAATACACGATACTCAAGGATATAAGTAATACTTTCATCGATTTCAAAACATGTTTCCTAATAATTGGCTCGATAGAAAAAAATCTCAAAAACACCTCTGAAAATAGAGGATTCCTACTTTTTCCGCCAGATTTTAGTGTATTAAAATTTGTTTTTTTTTTCTAAAATATTGATTTTTTAAGTACAATAAATTTCATTGATTATTTTAATCCAAAAAAAGCACAGTTAATGCGTACTGAGCCTGTTTACAAAATGTCACATGTCATCACACACGCCCTTTCATTCCGAGAAGCGTTAACATCATGTCGCACTATTTACTCTAGCGATCTACGTATATTGCTATCATCCTCGCTCATATCGCGGTCAGCCGCGTCATGCGTCGGACCTGAGTCACTTTTCTCGGCGATCTCAATTAAAATAAAACATGGGTAAAATTATAAATAAACGCTTTGGGAATGCAAAAAAGATGTATAAAAATCGTCAAAAACGCATGATGGACATAATAAGGTAAGCATCTATGGCTTCCTTTCTCCATGTACCTATGTATATATATCTTATATTAATGAAATTATGATATGATTGTGAACCCTAACGCAATATAAAAAACACTTCAAACATTTTACAAGACATAGGTACAACTTTAGCTACCTAAAATAATTATTATAAGCAATATTCAGAATTTTTCGTAATGAATGTGTTGTAATTATTTTAGATGGATCATGATTAATACAGTTTCTGACAATAAGGCACAAAGGTTATGTACATAATTTTCGACTAATCAATCGTCGTTCAAATAGCGCATAGTAAGTGACATCGCTTCGCAATTGAGAGGTACGTGGATCGAATCCAGCGTAAAGAGATTCTTTTTGGTCAAATTTTAATTTTACGACATAATTCTTAATAATACAATAATAATTTTACGTATGTACGTGGACCAATATAATGTGTCTGACAGTAAGGCATAAACGATATGTGTGTAATTTTCGACACCTTGGTCAATGATTGTATAGTGTGTAACTACTGAAGTCGAATCAGATGATCGAGTACCGTGGATCGAATCTCACATACCTAGATTCTTTTTGGTGACTTTTTTATTTGTATTACTTTTTATTTGATACGTATTATATTTACGTATAATTAAGTTTTCTGACGCGTATTCAATTTACGATTACAATGCTTGCAAATTTATTAGGTATCTCGAGTTTCCATGTTTTCATATAATTAGAGAGTTTAGTATATCTAATGAACGTGAACATTAAATAGGTACTACCTAATCTAGCTACCTGAACACGTTTTTTCATAGATCTCGAAAAAGTATGTCTTGGATGGACACGAGTTGCCACAGCGTAATAGTTACAGTAGAACAACATTATCAATTTACTAAAAAGCTATGTTGAGTAAACACCGTCCTTCTGTCCACTACTATAGAAAACACAAACTTTCATACATGGAAAGTTATTGAAATATTCATGGTATTATCGAGTACGTAATATATTAGTACATATAAATTAGTAGTAAAAAGATGGCCGTAAACGTTTGATGCGATAGAGATAATGAAATTCTGAAATGAAAACTTAATACAAAAAGAAGAAGCCTAAGCTTCTGCTTTAGAATGAGACTTTCCATGGTTTTCTTGAATAGCATAAGAATTAAGAACTGACTAAAAGAAAATGAAATAATTAGCACCATACCAATACTTACGTAAGAACATCGAGTAAGGTGCATTATAGGGGACTTAACTATAACGCCCTTTATAACCAAAGTATAGCGGATATACTACCAAAGAGAGTATTCCCCAGGACGTTTTGGTGTTAAGGGGCGGCCGGTAATTCAACAAAAGTTAAAATTATACACATTATAGCCATTATGTTTTTAAATGTTACATCTTCTGTGTTGTATAAACAACATATGGTAGCCATATAAACAACCCCATATATTGTAGGATAGGAGGATGCTTCTTGGTTATTGATACTATCCCATAACTTACTTACCAATAAAATTCTTCACCAAAAATATTATTTGAAAATCAATAAAAGTTTGTTATTTTTCTAGTATAGAAAATGGAGGAGAAGAACGACGCATTGTTGATATACACTATTACACAAAGAGTATATTAAGACAAATCTCGAAACATTCACCTTTCGATTATTTTTTTATTAATATGCAGGGTTATTGGTAAAATGCTAAATCCAGGGAAACCCGGACGGATGGCAGCCCTACTCTCATAGAATGTCCGATTTTATGTCGCACTCCGGTGCATCTTCGCAACATAATCTACCTATACAAGTACATACATCAAGTGACGGCACGGGTGTCGTTTACAAACATAAACGTATCTTTCGTAATCTTTGACAAATACAGTTAATAACAGTAATACCACGGTTTTATAATCGATATGTAATATTGTGGTATTACGTATGAATAGTAATACAAAGTAATACATTTTCAAACAAAATACTTATCTTTCTCCTTGGGTGATTTCAATAATGGTATTATTTTGTTAGAAGTTTTGTTGTTCCACCCATCTACACAATAGCATCCACGAGATGTATTTATTATTATTAACAAATTGAAACAATAACTGTACCTACCTACTACATTCTCCATGTGATTTTTTGTAAGTGAAATCTTAATAATGACTTGTAGTAATGACACGAGCAGGTACCCTTGATTGTTAGCGGAAACAAAGCCAGGATCTGAATGAACTACGCTACTTGATAAAAAAAAACAAAGATTGGAACCGACTCCAACACCCAAAAGTGTGAAATAACTTGTTCAAGTCGGTACCAGTATAGTTCAAAAGTACCTATTATCACAATATTGTGCACGTGGTACTAGTGTTGGACTTCGACAAGTTAATTCACACTTTTTGGTGATGAAGTCATTTCCATTTTTATTTAAAAAAAAACACTTCTTTTAATGACCCTTGCTACTTACGGGATTGATTTTCATTCATTGTCAACGACTATATCATCAAGATAAGTAAATATTTTTCAGTTATTGGAGTGTATGTCAAAAACGGCTTGACCGATTTTGATGAAATTTAACTGGAACCAAACAACAAGTATCAGCTTTCAAACAGTAAAAGATTTTTTTAAATCGATTCACCCAGTCAAATGTTCTGAGGTAACAAACATATAAGAAAAAACAGACGAATTAAGAACCTCCTCCTTTTTTTGAAGTCAGTTAAAAATACCCAATAGTATAACCCGCTATTTGTATTTTCATCAGGGGTAAAAAAGTTTCTTTATGATTTTCTTTGTAAATTTTACACAATATACTTGTTTTTGTAATAATAAACCATCTTTTGTGTAACAGCTTACGCCTTGCATCAAAGTAGATACATAGTTCATGTTCATCAAAACCATAGTTCATGTTCATTAAAAATGAACATACACAAAAACTGCAAAAATCAAACAAGTTGGTATGGTAATAATCAAGACTAAACTTGTTCTACTGTAGGTATGGTAAATTTATTAACTGTGTCACACTATGATATTTACAGCATACAATCAACTAATGGTTGGTATCATGTATGCGTACTAGATGGCGCTTCAGCACACATCACATTCGTGTGTGACAAGATGGTTTCTACTAGTTCTATTAGAGAGCGCTCTAAATTTTTAATCAAATAAAATATTACCGTTGACTTGCGGACGTGGCGCCATGTACACCGCGAAGTAAACACGCGAGGAGAAGTGGGGACAAAATCTAACATCTGGTTTTAGAATTCTGTCCGTTAAATTCGCGTCCTCTTTCCGTGCTCAGTAGTGATCCTGCCGAGCCACTTGCGTTAACTCCAGCACATTTTCTTGTGCTGACGCCCCTAAAATCGCTTCCCGCGGAAGACTTATCGGATGTTAATACCAATCTCTTGCATAGGAAACGTGTGGTCGATCATCTTGTCCAGTCATTTTGGAAAAGATGGAAGGTCGAATACCTTAACACTCAAGTGCGTAATAAATGGACGAAGTCTACTACTTCTATCCAAACTGGGACTGTTGTTCTGCTGGAATCTGAAAACAGTGCTCCTTTAAATTGGCCTATTGGAGTGATTGAGCGCACGTATCCAGGCAAAGACGGCGTTGTAAGAGTTTTGGATGTCCGTACGAAAAGTGGTCTCTACCGAAGACCTGTAGTAAAGGTTTATCCTCTACCTTCACAATAAAATAATAATAATACAGTCCACACCTCCATGCTCTATTTTAGTTATTAGAATTTAGTATATAATTAGAAAGGTAGATTATATCGTGAGAAATGCTAATATTTGAATCTTAATTGTTAGTTTAGTTGTGTGATAGTATATAGCTATGACTATTCAGTTTAATTAGGTACATTAGAGTGACCTTAAAATTTGTATGCCTATTTGAAGGCTCTTCGGCCTGTCAAGCCGGGGGGGATGTTAACGCCGAAATCGTATCTGTTAGAAATATGAAGGAAGACATGCATAATCATTCCATCCCTTTCCTTCCTAACAAGCATTCCGCTCCCCGTCCTTGTCACGCACAGAACAAATAAGTGTTGCAAAGTACTGCAACCAGTCGTGACCTTGTAAATGCCCTGAATGGACATCTGCGGCAATTAACCTAAAGAAATTATACAAAATTGTTTCTTGTGATTTAATAATTCTTAGTGCAGTTTTAAGAGTGATTAGACGGGCCCGTCTCAGGACTATCTCCGAAGGATCGACTCCACAGCTTCAGCGTGAGTACCTTTCTTATCACTTCCTGTCCATTTCCGTGTGTCTTCCGGAATTGATTATTTTTACGGTATTATCAGAACTAGCGCATACAGTGGCTGACTACTGCTTTTATTGTAGTTTTCGTAATTTTTATTGAAATTTACTTATCAACTAGCTTTTGTTGTACCTTAAACTTTGAACACATCTTTTATAACATTGACATTTCATTTTATCAGTAGTCAGCTGCATATAAATGTACGAGGCCGATTAATAGATCGGTAAACCCAGTACTCAGCCGTAGCTTGTGTTACAGAAAATTGAATCGTAGTGCCATTTAAATAGGACTATATTTCTAAACGACTTACAAAAAGGAGGAGGTTATATGTTCACCTGTATAAATTATTATACTTTTTGTGTATTTCAACGATATTTTCACTCATTATGAACCGATTTCAAAGATTCTTGGAGTATACTTTTGCGGTAGTCCCATTTAAATGTCATTGAAATCGGGTAAGCAGTTTATGACTTACACTTTAATCACTAAAAGTGTTACGCCTTCCTTGGTAATATAGTCATTGGCAGTGAATGGCAATCGATCCCATAGGTAGCAAAGGTCCCTGAAAAGCGTGAATATTTTTTTTACTATAAAACGGAACCGACTTCAACACACAAAAGTCAAATTCAAAATCATTTATTCAATTTAGGTGTCTACGACGCTCTTATGAAGGTCAATAACAAATTTTTAGTGTGAAGTAAATTGTTGAAGTCGGTACCATGCGCACAATATTGTGATAATATAGGTATTTTCATCATAATTAAATTCTGATTTTAAAAAAATATGATGTAATATGGCAAATACATTTTTTTTACCAAAAAATTACACCGCCTGCAACACTCAAAAGTTTGAAATAGCTTATCGAAGATGTCTGAGTGGTGATGAGTTATATCGTTAATAATCCATTTGTAAGTGAAAAATACCCCCTTAATAGGGGAGGCTGTGTTCAGCAGTGGACGATCCGGCTGTTACAGTACAGTATGTGAAAAATGTGTGTAATTGAGAGGCTGAGTACAGGGGAAGAGCAGGCTGACTTCTGGTCAAATGAGGCTGACTACTGGTAAAAAGTGCCATATTTTGTTTTATGTTGATGTTTTTAATGATTATAAATACATTTTACGTGTTTGTTGATTTAATTATTAGAATATTTAAGAAATTATCTTCCAAATAATAACATAAAACTTGATGAGTACAAATATACATGTAAACTACAAGTACACGAAGTTTAAATTTGTGTTAAATGGCTGACTACTGGGTGTTTTACCCTACCTATTTAATAATAATGTCGACTGATGTGAAGCATCGGCGCACAGCGTGAACACGGGTGGCGCGGCGGCACCTGCACTCGCCCAGGTTTATATTTCAAATTAGAAACATACCTACCTACCTAATCGTAGGTATCGGTGGTTGTATCGGAAATGTATGAGGTAGATACTTACTAGGTATGTTAAGAATCTTCCTACGTAGGTGCAAAGAATAAGTATATAATATTATAGTAGGTATTATAGTATGTAGGTAGGTAACTATATAGTACTACGAAAGATTTTATGGGAAACTTACCGATGGTTGTAGGCACTTACCTAATCAAAAATAACCTACACTTAGTTATTCATTCTTATTGGATAAACCTTCAGTCTCTCATATGTATACCTATTAATTCTTACCTATGTAATTATTTAAATCAGTTACCTACCTACCCAGTCCGCAAATTTTGGGCCAAGTAGGTACCTATTTTAATTCCTTCAACCTAGTTCTCGAAATAGTCCCATATTAACATGTAGGTACTAGGTACCTGGGTACCTAGTACCTAAATGTATTTTGCAGATGGAATAAAACTTACCTAACTATTATTTCCAATTACCTACAAGGTCAACTGAAAGTAACAAAGAGCCATACCTACTGTTGTTTTGTTATTTGGACCCCAAACGGCACGGAATATGACATACCTAATTGAAAATGATACAAAATTTTGGCCAACAGTAAAACTAACGAATTTTTATTTAAAATGTGTTCTACCAGAATTGGCAGATCGAAAATTACCCCGTAAATTACCACAAGAGAAATCGGTACGACATTATCTCAAGAACGGCTACCCAAACACATCATTAGGTTTATTTTTGACGGCTTAGCTATTCTATCTTATATCTCGATGTTCTATAATTGTGATTCTTCCAAACTGGCAAATTTGTTAATTCTATATTCAAATATGTGCCATCTATCGGAACTAAGTTTAACTGCATTCTCCTCTAACTTCCTAAAATATGATTCATGGGTTCAATCGTGCTAAAAAATACCAAAGTGATTAATTTGCATTTTCATATAAAAATAAAATATATAAATATACCTTTAAAATATAATTTGTTTTATTCTTAATATATAAATATAAAGAATTAGAACAGTTTATGGCTATATTATGTCGAGTTTGTATATATTTTATTTATAGCGAACCAAGTAGCGACATCTATCATCATTTTGTGAACCATTGGTAGGCATGTATGGATGGAGTTAGCAATCTTGTCCTTTTCATTTATCTATGTCTATGGCTGAACATACTTCTCTTTCGTCAGAACATAATCATGACAGTATAATAAGTAATTTTGTCTCCATCCTTTCCCTTCTCCATAGTAATATTTCCTATTCAATATTTATATACCTTCATACTTTACTAATCGTAGTTATACCCATAGTTTTTAATGTAATTAATCCGAATCCCGATATAATAAGAATACCGTGTTTTTCCGTTTTATTTATTTATGTTTAAACTAAACAAATATACAAAACATCTTGCAAACAAAAGCCCTAACAAAAAGGATATTTTCATAAGAAAACTGAAAGTTGAAACTTGAAATATGAAGCTGGCACAATACGCAAACCGCGTTGTGGCCAAGTAGAAAGAAAAAAAAAATCATGACAGTGGCATGTTACCAAAAATATTACATACAATACTTGAGCTGTGGAAAATAGAGCGTAATTCCCAAGTGTTGTTCAGTTTTTGTAGACTCTGCTCTCGCTTGGACTCTGCTTTAATTTAACATCTTTGGTAGATAGCCGACGCGACCCACTGAGGTTTGCAGCACGTCGAGCGATCGGTCGCAGCGACTATAGTGCCCGCGGAACTAGTTGACCGCGCCTTAGGTGGCAACATGAGTGAGGGGGTGGGTTGCCTACTACTCGCAATGCACATGAGAGCAAGCGCCCTCGCTTCTCCGTCCCACCGCTCACATACATAAGGCGCGGCCAACTCGTTCCGCGCGCACTATAGTCGCAGTGGGTAGCGATCGGTCGCAGCGACTATAGTGCCCGCGGAACTAGTTGACCGCGCCTTAGGTGGCAACATGAGTGAGGGGGTGGGTTGCCTACTACTCGCAATGCACATGAGAGCAAGCGCCCTTGCTTCTCCGTCCCACCGCTCACATACATAAGGCGCGGCCAACTCGTTCCGCGCGCACTATAGTCGCAGTGGGTAGCGATCGGTCGCAGCGACTATAGTGCCCGCGGAACTAGTTGACCGCGCCTTAGGTGGCAACATGAGTGAGGGGGTGGGTTGCCTACTACTCGCAATGCACATGAGAGCAAGCGCCCTCGCTTCTCCGTCCCACCGCTCACATACATAAGGCGCGGCCAACTCGTTCCGCGCGCACTATAGTCGCAGTGGGTAGCGATCGGTCGCAGCGACTATAGTGCCCGCGGAACTAGTTGACCGCGCCTTAGGTGGCAATATGAGTGAGGGGGTGGGTTGCCTACTGCTCGCAATAAACATGAGAGCAAGCGCCCTCGCTTCTCCGTCCCATCGCTCACATACCTAAGGCGCGGCCAACTAGTTTCGCGCGGACTATAGTCGCAGTGGGTCGCACTATGTCGCGCGTCTGCTGTCGTTGGATGCAGCAGCGGCACACGATTCCGGGTTCACACTACCCCGTAGTAGTAGTAGTAGTTGTCACTGTAATTAATAAATGTAAATATTAGTGATCTATATTCATATCTGAAGCGCTCGTAGCGAAGTTTGCTTAGCCATTCTGAACCGATCAGCAAAGTTAAGCAACGTCCGCCGCAGTCATGACTTGGATTAGTGGTAGGCATTTTGCGAATGCCCGCCTGGCTAGCTACCACCCTCAAGTAGAAAATCTGTCGCTAAGCACCTAACGGTGTGTTCCGGCAGCTGTCCTTGAGAGCCAGTAATTCTAGGTTAGCCTGAACAACATCTCTGACCACATCATCGTTTACCATCAGGTGACATTGTGGTCGCAAAATGCCCTACCACCATGCTATAACGACTGCCATCGTAAGACAACAACCGGGACGGCTTAACGTGCCCTCCGAAGCACGGAAGCGCTCAGTAGTAATGTCACCTGCGGTCACCCATCCAAGTCATGACCGAGGCGGGCGTTGCTTAACTTTGCTGATCGGTTAAGAACAGCTAAGCAAACTTCGCTAGGAGCGCTTCAATAGCGCTACAATGCTAGAATAAAGTAATATTGCTAACTAACGAAAACCCCTAAGAAAATAAAATTCTCTGCAGAGCTCTTGTCTCGAGAGGCTTATCATTGTAATTACACTAGCTCACTTGTCACCCAGCAATGTTAACATAGCTGACGGTTGGTGTGATGGTTGTACCCTCAGAATAGAGAAAGCAATTTTATATCTCTATGGTTGTACCCGTCCAGACGACTGCAGTACAAGAAAACTCTTTATGACACATATTAACACAAACATTTGACCCCAGTCTAGCCTGATGGGATACTAAGACGTGTTCGACGGTAGAACATCTGGCTATAGAAAACTCTAGGTTAGCCTGAACAACATCTTCGACCACATCATCACTTACCTTCAGGTGAGATAGTGGTCAAATGCTAACCTATCAGGCATAAAAAAACCAATAATAACTGTTCCCTCTGCACTTGAAGAAGGTATCCCAGATCATAGCTATAGAGAATTGTAGACGCTTCTATCCAGGTTCTGAAATGTTGTCAGCGAAGTCTTGAATATAATGTTTGTTTTTGGTTGCATTCAGGTCGGTCGTCTTTCGCCTGTCAAAGACGTTACGACGACCGTTATCGGTACTATCAGACCAGGGTCTAGAATACTACATCAGTTAGTTTGAAGCAGTGATAGCTCAGTGGCCTTGGCTATGGACTGCCGCGCAGCAGGTCCATAGTTCCAATCCCGCCGCGGGCTTGAGCTTCACCGCATGGCGGAAGGGCATTTTTGCGTATGCCCGCCTGGCTAGCGACCACCCTCAAGTAGAAAATCTGTCGCCAAGCACCTAACGGTGTGTTCCGGCAGCTGTACTTGAGAGCCAGTAATTCTAGGTTAAGCCTGTTAACACCTTCGACCACATCATCACTTACTATCAGGTAAGATTGTGGTCAAAGGCTTACCTATCAGCAATAAAAATCGATGTCATTAATTACCATTGGTGGCTGTAACTCCGTAGGGTCGGAAGGCGTTGGAGAGATACGTCAGGGTATTTTGTTTGTTTCGAATTTCTTGCAGCAAGAGTCCCACCAGCAGTGGCGCCTGCACCGTCGAGTTTGTGCTGCAAAATCAACGTATGCGTAGCTGTAATTTTTTTTATTGCCTTTATTTGCCACTTATCGTCTCGAAATTGGTACAAACCGCTGGGTGGCGGCTTGTGACATTACTACTGAGCGCTTCCGTGCTTCGGAGGGAACGTTAAGCCGTCGGTCCCGGTTGTTGTCTTAGGATGGCAGTCGCTATCGCAGGGTGGTAAGGCAATTTGCGAATGCCCGCCTGGCTAGCTACCACCCTCAAGTAGAAATTCTGTCGCCAAGCACCTAAAGGTGTGTTCCGGCAGCTGTCCTTGAGAGCCAGTATTTCTAGGTTAGCCTAAACAACATCTTCGACTACATCATCACATACCATCAGGTGAGATAGTGGTCAAAGGCTTACCTATCAGGCATAAAAAAAATCAAAAACAAACCGGCTTAAGCTACTATGGAAGCTGGTTTTACATAACAGCAGCTGGAGAACACAGCAAGGTGTTCAGATAAAGATCATCTACTTGAGGTTGGAAGGAAGCCAGTGAGGCGGCCATTTGCAATGCCTTACCAGTTACCACCATGCAAGCTGAGCTGATAAGTTCGGCAATTAAATAATAGTCCGTTATTAGGAGAGACATAGATTATATTACGATTAGTGGCTCTCGGAGCTGTAAACCTCGCGAATCTGCCCTTGCATAGCTAACAATTGAATAAAGGTTCACAGCGCACGCTGTTGGGGGAATGGAACACCAAACAATGGAAAACCGCATGGTGGAAGGGCTTGCGAATGTCCGCCTGGCTAGCGACCACCCTCAAGTAGAAAATCTGTCGCCAAGCACCTAACGGTGCGTTCCGGCAGCTGTCCTTGAGAGCCAGTCATTCTAGGTTAAGCCTGTTAACACCTTCGACTACATAATCACTTACCAATAGGTGAGATTGTGGTCAAAGGCTTAACTATCAGCAACAAAAAAAAACCATTGTTATAGTCTGAAAATTGATGAATTAATTTGATGCGACACAGGTAATTTTCATTTCAGTTTTATTTTCAAACACATAAACAAAATATATAGGTATATATACTTGGTAGCACACAAAGGCCAAGTACCGAGAATTTTTCTTGAAATTTGCTCCGTAGATTTCTTTTTTAAAGTTGACTGTAATTTAAGCGTGTAATGTTAATAAATCTTAATTATTCATGTAGCAGTGATGGCTCAGTGGCATTGGCTATGGACTGCCATGCAGCAGGTCCATGGTTCGAATCCCGCCGCGGGCTTGAGCTTCACCGCATAGTGGAAGGGCATTAAGAAAATCTGTCGTCAAGCACCTAACGGTGTGTTCCGGCAGCAGTCCTTGAGAGCCAGTGAAATTACGATCTATGTCTCAAGTGACGGGGGCAGCGCAATTTGTGAGCTGTTAAGAAATGCATCTGTTATTGACAGATATTAGTCCACTTAACATCAGGTGGGCCTCGAGCTTGTTCCGCCACAATAAAATAAAAAAAATTAGGAAAATTAAGTTATCAGTACTATAATATAAATGCGAAAGTAACTCTGTCTGTCTGTCTGTCTGTTACGCTTTCACGCCAAAACTACTGGACCGATTTGAATTAAATTTGGTATGGAAATGGTTTGAGACCCGGGAAAAACAAAGAATAGTTTTTATCCAACTGCGCAAAAAAAGGTGAATGTTTTTGCGCGATAACAGAAATATGCGCGGGCGGAGCCGCGCCCGGAAAGCTAGTAATAAAATAATATGGAGTGGAAGGTCGCCCAATATAAGTAGTTGACAATTACCTGAGAGTGACGGATATTTCGCGGACTGGTACCGGTATCGGCAAAATAGGCGTCGCGTCCGCCTCTCCGCTCCGCTGCCAGCCCTGCAACGGAATATCACTGTACTGTAACAGCCGGATCGTCCACTGCTGAACACAGCCACCTCTATTTCGTGGGTATTTGCCATAATCCCCACGGTTGGCAGGCGCCTTGGGGATCGCAATGTTATTACAAAATTACAAATTTACGAGAGAAAATTATAGTCATGTGCGGGATTCGAACCCGCGTCCATCCACCCCTTTAGCCGGGGTATGCTCTAACCAATTGAGCTAACATGACACAATGACTCATAACTTGAATTCTTGCTCTCGTTCTTCAACTATCGTATCGGGATTCGCCTAGCTTGCAAACCTAACAATATTAAAAATAATATCGCAGTGTAAGTTGGCAGTTCTTTAGAAGGCGCTGCTGCCCACCTTCCAGTATTTTTCCCTTAGCCGCCTCTTACCACACCCATAGGATCATTTGGGGAGGTGCAATTCTAACCCGGCACCCCACGGGACTCACTGTTACCAAACACATATAAAAACACTTTCTTAGGTAATTGTGTCCGATTTTATAATAACATTCCTCTTGATATTACCGTTCTCACACAAGGAAAATTCAAGCTGGATCTAAAGAAGATTTAAATTGCTGAAGTGTGTTATAAAATTGGTGATTATTTATATACAGGGTTATTGGTAAAATGCTAACAACCTCTTAGGGTTGACTTCTGCTACTCCTAACAAACATTTAGAGATGTTTTTTTTTGTCTTGAATTTTTTTTTTAATTCTTTTTATATATTGTTGTTCTGTTTTAAAGCCTGCTCCGAGTCAAGAGCTGCCGCCGCGGCAACACTGAATCGCGCTGTGCTCCCTTTGAATAGAGTATTGACTATTTACATCGTAATAATATATAAGTAATAGAAATATGAAATAATATATTACAGGCACAAGATATATTAACATCAGATGGACCTCGTGCTTATTCCGTCAAACACATATAAAAAAAACACAAAAAGTAAAAAAAAAAAGAAAACTTTCAAAACAAAAAAAATATCTTCTGAAAATATTAATTAGGACTAGCAGAAGTCAACCCTAAGAGGTTGTTAGCCATCCAATAACCGTGTACCTATATCATTCACAAAAGTAAATATGTCGGACCTTTTAAGACGTTCACGTGGTTTAATGTGTGTGTGAATTAATTAAATTTAATGTACAAACACTTACAGTGATCAGCAGTAAAGAAAGCAGCACGGAAGAGAAGATGGCGGCGGCCATGTTGTGACGCGGACTGATGTCGGAGAACTGACGGCTTCGAGACGACCGCAGTGCTACTTTATACTAAACGGAACACATTTACATTACAAACGCAGCTGACGCTCAAAGGACGTTGGACATGACCTATTGTAAACTTTTCGTTTTCGTAAACAATTACCTAATCTGCTGATTATTACCTACTGTATTATTGACATAGCACCGAAGTATTGCAAGCGATTTGGAAAGGACCTATGTGGAAGGCTATGCGTTTATAGACTTCTATCATAGTCTATATGTGAAAAATACTTAGGCTAACATGTAAACCTTCATTGAAATTGGTCACCCGTTTTTAGTTAAATTCCAATAACTGAAAAATATTTTCCTATCTTGATGATAGGTATAGTGACAGTGAATGACAATCGATCCCGTAAGTAAAGCAAGGATCACAAAAAGAGTGAAAAAAAATTCTTTTACCAAAAAAATGGAATCGACTTTAACTCTCAAAACTGTGAAATAACATGTTGAACTATGTACCGTGGTAGTTAAAAAGTACTTATTATCACAATATTGTGCGCATGGTACAGACAGGAGTGGCGCCGCCAAGTGAGCAAAATTGAAGATTATATTGACATTCCATTGATTCACAGGTAGATATACATAACACGTATTTTGTTTCAGTCACTCCAATCACATTTTAGATACCTACTGTTGTTCTTGTCGTTTTCTTTTTATGTCAGGATGCACAGATAAACAAAAACCGGTAAACGTTCCATAAGTGAAAAATGTTCCATAGATAATAGAGGACTACTATATGACTTAACTGACGCTTGGCTAAGACTGATCTTTGAACGTCTTACACAAATGTCTATGAATCTCAGCCTTAGACTCGTTTATGAATCCTTGTTAAATTAATTTAATTTTTTATTTTTATTTTTAAATTATTTTAATTGTAACACTTCAATTTTGCATGCCAAACCGGCTAAATCATTGCGATCTAACTTCATTATATTATTCTAACTTAATACATATTATACGAAAAATATATATTTTGAATTTGAATTTGTGAAATGAAAATGAAGCAAAATTAACGTGAAAGTACGTTAGTACGGAAATTTAAGATTTTTATCGACTTTTAAAATTTCTGGTTTAAAATTTTGTCTAAACTCATCATTTAATTTAAAACAGTAGCCGTACAGTTCAGGGTTAGGACTATTCATATCTTCCCAAGAGAGGTTCACATAACCTAAACGCTTTATTATGTTCTTTTGAAATACATATATTTTTATAGGAATTGCGTTGTTAGAGAAGACATAATGTACTGGCCTTAATTGAGTACTGTACTGTATAAGGCAGTGATTTGAAATATATAGATTAGTTATATCCGAACACCACTGCTCTAAAAACTTACTAGAATTTACCTATATACAACCTACGCACATCTATATGCAGTTTGTAATGACAAGGAAAGAACGTTCAAATATTATGCGTCATATCTGTTGTTAGAAAGAGATAAATAAGCAATTCGTGTTACCACCGAACCGCCACGAGACGTTCCGATCACCATGATGCTGCGATCTCTTTCACTCTCTCACACCAAACGATACACATATCTCGCTCATCCATTTCATTGAGGTTAGTTCCTAAGATAAAACAAAATGACGATATTTTCTATTTCATCAATAAAAGCAATAATTACGCGTGAATTGAAACAGTTTTCTTATCTCTCACAGTGCCTGTATAATTGGTGCAGAGTCTAACGACACAAGAAAGGCATATTGTCCACAGATTATTCCTAAAAAACACGATTAGCGGCGATGTATTCACCGGACGCTTGGAAGTGCAAGACTGGTAGTGACTCAGGTGATTACCCTGAATTCGTCTAGTAAATATGGAGGCCATACAACACATCTACAGGTAAAAAAATCTTAGGTTTATGGTGGATTGTCCACTGCTAACCACAGCCTGGGGGATTTGCTATGATCGCCCACGCTTGGCAGGCATCTTGGGAATCGCAGTTTAAGATATCAGTTCCTCAGAAGGCGCTACTGCCCACCTTCCGGTATTTACCTTTCACCTATTACAAATACAAATATTTATTTCATAAAAATCACATTGTACATTTACAGCTACACGTTCATTTCAATATTGTTAGACATTCTAGCCCGGCGCCCCACCGGGGCCGTGACTACATACTAATAATATTCAGTACATGAGTGCGAAAGGACTTTCTCAGGTTTTGTAAGTTTACTAAAAATGCTTCCAGGAAATTGACACAAGGATTTCAAATTGTTTTTTTATTTAAATAAATAATATTATCAGCAAGACTTAATTCTATTATATTCTATATTAGACATGCAATACCGTGCAAGTACATTGTTTACGAGTGCGTATAAGTTGAACATCTTCGGTACACAGCTGTATTGTCGGTTGTTTGGAGGGCGGCAGTGAACGTTCAAGTGGTCACGGTTAGCGAAGCGCTGAAATATAAAAAAAATATCAATTGTTTATTGCTGCAGGTAGGCTAGCTTTTGATCACAATTTTAGGTACCTTATGGTGAGGGATGATGTAAAATTACTTAACAGTGGTTGAAAGGCCTTACTTCTATTTATATCTGTCGCTGAAAATCTGTCGCCAAGCACCTAACGGTGTGATCCGGCAGCAGTCCTTGAGAGCCAGTGAAATTACAGGTATATGAGACTTAAAAACTGTGTCTCAAGGTGTGACGGGCGCAGTGCAATTCGTGACTTGTGACGAAATGCATCTGTTATAGGCAGAGGTTAATCCGCTTAACATAAGGTAGGCCTCAAGCTTATTCTGTCACAATAACATTAAAAAAAATATATACATTTCTTCTATAATATTTCTAAATATGATTACAAGCACTATCGCGTGCTAATCGTAAATTATATTATTACTTGTAATCATATTTAGAAATATAGAAGGGTAGCGACATCATTCCGAGAGTTAAGTATTTGAAAAAGCACTTCTTTCGATTAGATGAAGTCTAGTAGTCTGGTTGATGGCCGCACACCGTCCCCTATGACGCTGAAAGAAATACAATTGGAGCACGAAATTTTGGCCGAAATAGCCGAGCTCAATGGCCGAATGGTTTAAGCATCCAGCGCGAAATTGGAGGATGCGGGTTCAATTCCCGCCCGGGGCATACAATTTTGTACTCCAATAATTTGTAAAAATGTGTCTTTACTAATATTGAATCTGACAGGGCCAGACACCGACCTACCGGGACACATAATTTGGTGCTAGTCGCCAAGCATTTTTCTATTTGACTACAAGCAGATTTTCTACTTGAGGGTAGCAGCTAGCCAAACAAGAATTCGCACCACCATGCACATCTATGTCTTTACGATTGCCATTTTAGGACAACAAATGCGACTCCGAAGAATGGAAGCGCTCATTAGTAAACACCTCTTACGGTTATCCATCAAACGACCGCAGCAGATATTGCTTATTGATTGCTTAAAAACAACTAGGGAAGCTCGGTGACAAGCACTTTAATAGTGGTGAATAATAAGCGGTAATTAACAAAATAAAGCATGGCCGAAGAAGATCAAAGCTGTTTGTGACTTAGACATTATAAGGAAAACTATAGCGTACATGAGGATGTAGCTCTCATTCGTAAATGGTTACGCAACTACGAAAGAAAATTGGCTATTTGTCAAAGAATCAGTTTGGACATATAGAAAAAAGAGACTTAAGTATGGTGACAAGATCAATCTTTCTACAAAACGAGCGTGGATTTAAAAGATACCTCGACCCAATCTAAAGTATTCTAATTGAATCAGAGGATTTCCAAGTTACAGTCCATAGTATTTTACAAACCATAATATGTTGGTTAAGATCAAACTCATATTAAGAATAAAATCTTTGGAGATTGTGACCCAACAGAAATTCAAAAGAGAACTAACGCCTTTACATGAGTAGTGCAGTGTCATGCAGGACGAGATCGATGACAATGCTACTATAGTAGACAGGCCTGACAACATAGGTGGCGATTTGTATTCCTCATCATTTCTTCACATAAAATGAAAAAGTTGGGTGCAGCTATAAAACCAAGGTCTGGTGCTAAAAGCTAGCTCAAAACAACGTATCGTAGTGAGCACGAGTAGGGATAAAGAGACCAAGATCGTGTACGTACCAGCGGCAGTGATATTTCCTGTCGGCAAGAACAAGCTGGCGAAAGCGTCGAGTAGGTCTATCTTGTGTTGTATGTGCTGGAGTGCTAGCAGCTCCGCTATTGACGTCGAGTTCGTGCTGCAACATACAGACGGAATACCCAGTGAGTAAAGTAGTCATTGATTGAAATGGAGTACCAGTACGGCTTTTATAGAGTCAACGGTCTATATTTGCAATGTTCAGATGTAGAAGTGATACATCATTGCTTTGATCGATTTATAACATAAAAGTTTCTCAAACTATTTCAGCAATTTCTTCTGTTCTTATTGGACTTTATCAACTACTATGAAATTTGGTCATTTACATTCAAGAGGAAATAAATTAAAGCTGATCTGGCAACATCAGGAGCTCCATATCAAGATTATGCTCAAAATTATTTTTACTAACAATATGCTGCCTACAGCATATTGTTTGTAAAATGTATTCTCAAGAAATTGTAAAGTATTTAAATATGATTACGTGTCGTCTAGTCCCAAGAACGGAGAGAGCAGTGCGGCTCCCAGCCCGAACAGCGGTGCTGGCGCGGATTCTGATGCTCCCTGGAACAACCACGTCGTTAAGAGTAATGTAATGATCGATGACACAATATTATATTTGTTTTATCACATATGATCAATGGTTGGTATAGAATTATAGTTGTGATAGCATTGAAGTTTAGGCATGGCAGAACATTTCCAAATGCTGGTCTAGCTAGTTAGCTATGTTTAGAGCTTTAAATGTTAAAATTAATATGTTGGTTTGGTCAAGCGCCATCTATTGTATATACATGAAGCTGCAAATGTAATGAAGCTGCATATCTAAATGGCAGTCATCTTGGGATAACATGTAGGGTCTTAGTTCAGCTGTAACACAGTAGATGGCACCAACAAGTCTTAACACGCAAACGTTATCTCAACTTCTGATTATGTAAATATTTTTGACAGTAAAATTAAATGGTTTTTTTGTAAACCAACTTGTTGTTTGATTACGGAGTTTTGGAGGGTTCGTACAAGCTACATTAGGGGAAAAAAACCTGTGCTTTGGCACCCAGTATTGTTTTCCGGCAGTTTTAATTGTGAACTTCTAAAACTTGATCCAGCGTAGTAGGTACTTATGATTAGGTAAGAACTTACCAACACGTGGCATGGTTATAAATGCTTGTTTTTAGTTATAATATATTACTTTCATTATCTTAAACATGTATGCAGCAAATAGTAAAGCCCTGAGGCGTATCCTTGGTAATTGGTTTTAGAAGTAATTTCAAAAAAAGAACTTCTAAGTACAATGTTCAGTTATAGGGTACATCATGCCCTCTCAATTATTAAGTCGAGGCAGTCAAAAATAATTCCCACGCTAGCTCCGCCCATGCGGCGCAACGATCCCCGCTGCACCGAACGACGCGATGTGCAGCGGCGCACTCGTCTCGCTTAAAAAAACATTTTGTGTACTTCATATTAGATTCGCGAACACAGATACCATTGAGACGATTTCAACTTTTTTTATAATCTTATTCACGTGACGAATTTCGATACATAAAGTAACTTTGTATATACTGCAATTGATGTCACGTTTTTATTTTTATCAACATTACTAATATTTCTTAGAAATTGATTATTTGATTTACTTTTCAAAATTATCCTTACGGTCGACAGTAGCTCATAAAACTAAAGCCAAAAGTTTTACTTTTTACAATATGATAATGTCTGCTCGACTTTATTGGCATATATTATTATGTATGTATTGGTATATATATTATACATATTTAACTGACTTCCCAAAAGAAAGATAGTTCCTAAATTGACTTGTCTATTATTTATTTTATGTTTGACCACACATAACTTTTTTACTGAACCTTACAATCTTGAAGATTATTTTTTTGCTAGTACAGTTTAACTCTTAATTGGTTTCATTTTAATTTCATCAACATCGGTCGAACGGTTTGCCAGTTACAGTCAACTTACTAAAAGTAATTTGCCAAAATGCCTTGACGATCGCAGTGCTTATAGCAACTAATGTAAGTGGCAACTGTGAATATAGATGAAAGTTATTGTTAACCAGTGATAAAATCTATAAATAATATGTGAATAATAATCTCTCTTGAAAAGTCTGTAGTCATCAGTATATCAAATAACCTGTCGACGTCATAAGCACAAAATTGAGATCATATTGAACCGATATCAATGAGTTATTCCAGTCTTTTACATTTAAAAAAATATTTTCAAGTTGTTTATTTTTAATTTTCTTTGCTATGTTGTTGTGTCGCAGTTTCTGTGTTTATAGAGAAAACGTATTGCACCAAACCAACATAAAGTGAGACGTGGGTCGGAATATGATGATGGTACATAACAGCCCAAACGGCACGATATATATTGATAAATGGGGTGTTTTTAAATTCTCCGTAGTAACGAAAGTGATTTCTACTGATTAAACTACCTATAAAAATTTCATTACCCTTTGGCATCCGCGTGGACGATAATTTATGAATGAATGAACATTGTTCTCAGTATCTTGGAATGCGATTAATCAGATTACACATCATTAGAATAAAGTAAAATATCATCAAATTGAATGAGCATAATATTATATTATATTCGGTGAATATGGGTACGATTGACCTGAAATAAATGGGTTTGATTTGATTAAATATGACCATTCATAATACCATGACTCGTCATACAAATATGAATTAAAGTTTTTCATAACTGTGCTACTGTACACGTTTCCATAATAAAATAAAGTAGGTTGTTTTTTTTTTATTGCTATCATATAATTTTCAACTATTAATTACTAATGTTGAAAATATGTTCGTATACATCCTAGTACTTTTTATTTTTCAGTTACAGTGGTAAACAGAATGGTGTTATTTTACTACCACTCTGCTTTTAGATACCAACTATGGTAAAAATTAGACCAACCAGATATAAGTAGATCTAGCCACTTCTAAACAGCAGGATAAGATTTTTTTTACCAAACTTACAGAAGAGTGTATATATGCAATTGTAAGGGGTTTAATTATTTGGATATTTAATAAAAAACACACGACTGCAGAAACATTGTAGAGAACATGTTATACAGGCTTCTTTTAATGCAACATAGCAGACAAGTGAGACAGTGAGTGGCACTGGAACAGATGACTAAATTAGACATTAAAATAAAAACAGTGGATTCTTAGATTGTTAGTAAGTGGACTATCATAATACAGATATTCGTGGATAGTCTACAGAGGTTATAGACACATTAAGTTAAGATGTATATGAATTAACAAAAAATCATTTATGAAATAAAAAATATATAGTTTTCCATTTATACAATTTTAATGAAATGCAAAAGTGTGCGTGAGAAATAACGAGTATCGGAAACGGAAAGTCAAGTTTGCAGTCCCCCCGATCGTCACCCCGTGACCACGATCACTGCAAAGTGTTTGAAACGTCATGACAAAAATAATGATAAATATACGCGATTTAAACCGTTTAATGTTGTTTAATTACTATGCGTAACAAACACTAAAATCTAAGACAATATTAAGTTAAGTCTTCTTTTTACGGTGGGAGGAGGTACTGAAGCATTTGCACTTTGATGTTGCAAGTCTCCCTCGACAGCCTCCTCTTGATTTTTTCTTTTTATAGAAGTTTCCACATATTCTTGATCCCGGATCATTCTTTTCTTTGAGTGGCGGGGATTGACCAGCTCGGGCAGAAGGCAGTCCATATAGAATGTGATTAGTTTTGTCTCAATTTTTTCCTTCCAAAATTTTTCTTCTTTTTGTAGAATTTCTATTTTTGATTTGTTGTCTCCATACTACACGGCAAATAAGCATTAGTTATATTACAAATGTGCATTTAGCCGAGTTTGATGATACCAATCAGATTTTTGATTGATATATACCTGCAAAAAATATAATTATACATTTTACAGACATTCAGTTACCTGAAGCCTTCAGAAAAGCAACTGTACGTATCTGTTTGTCCGACAATCAATTTCGCACAATTTGTTAGAATGTGTAGATAGAATTTGTTAGTTCGTATACGAGTGCCAAGTAAGGATAAATGTCGAGAGAGCAGTCGAATGACACCTGTCAAAAATCCAAAATGGCGATTTCAAGACGGCCACCATACAAACTGCTCCGCCCCTGCTGAAGTTCGGCCTTCAGAAAGGGGGTGTTGGGAATATGAATAAATGAATTGAAATACATATATTCAGATAATTTGCACGTCAAGAGTACAACATCGCTCTTTACCATCTATCTAATACCCTAATAACCGAAAAGGGGGCGAAGGCAAGTATAATACATATCAGCGATGGCATTCCCAAAAGGGTATTGCTTCAGATAGGAGGCCGGGCATAAAATTTAAATCTTGCTCCGCACAATTATGTCAATGCGTTGTCTTTTGTGTAGGTACTCAGAAAAAATATATTGTTTATACCGACCCTACAGAGGTGTGACAAGTGCAGGGCAATAATAATGTAAAGTGTTATTTTTCAGTGTAAAAAGAAAATTTAAATGTATTTATAACGTTTTTTTTATTTAATTTTACCTGTTGCTCTGCTATGAATAGGTCAAAATAATTTTTAGCCTAATATAGGTAGTATATAAAATATTTCCTTTACGAAATTTCCTGTGAATAAAATGTGCAAATTTAGCAATACTTTATTCAAAGAATTACTCACTTATTTTCATGTAGTGGAAGAACACAGTCTAAACTTATTATATGAGATGGCGACTCCGACAGTTTTCCCTGTCCGAGTGATCTCAGACTTCGACTGATTTGTTATTTTTTTCATGAGAAAGAAGGTGCATTTTATGTGCACAGTCAATTATTCAACTCTATTTATGTATAAATCGATACTTATATGTACATGTCTAAGTGATAAAATGTATATTTATAAGTACCTATGCAGGTGACTTTGTATATAATATCATATACCTACTTACCTGATTCTGAATATTCTTTCATTGATATAAATCTACATCTAGTCTTGAGGGACATAAACAATGTTTGATGTTTTATTACGATATAGGTACCTACCCACCAAACTAAATGCTTTGATTTGCTACGCTTGTGTTATTATTATTTAGCAACGCTCAACTCCATTTACGGTTGAACGGCAGCTGTACTTTAGAGCCAGATAATTTTACTTTATACCTGTTCGGCACCTTCAACCACATCACTTACCATCAGGTGAGACCATAATTATACATATACCAGATATTATTATAGTACCCTACTAATCATACTTAGATTAGTACGACATATAGTTATTTTATAGCTCCATTACAGTACTAAAGGAACCTAGTTGGTATAGAATCTCTTAGTTCGGTAGAGATAGTACCTATGTTTCATGAATAGAATAAACACCAAAACACAAACGATTATTAAATTTGCATAGGTACAATAGGTAAAAAAAACTGAAATATTAATAACGAAAAATACTTACGCTTTTGCCTCTCTCATAATTCTTGCAAAGTCTTTGTATCGACTCTTCTGCATCCTTTTTCATTTTGTTAGTTATCTTTATTTCCCATATTGATATACTCGTACCTACCAAGATACGTATTTATAATGCAGAGGTGATAGCGCGCGAGCGATAGGTCCACGTCCAACGGCGCACAGCGCGGCACTGAAGGACAGCTCTTACGCATTGATTTTATTTCGTAATCGTAAGCCAATAAGGTTGAATATCGAATCTTCCGATTGACCGTAATCCTGCACAGAACTAAAGGTCGTAAGTCTAAAACACAGTTTAATTTTTTATGAGAATACTAATTACTCTAGGTAAATTTTACTTATACAGCGGATAATAAACTACATTTCCTTTCTATGTGTATTTATTATTGATATGTAACTGATGTAGTTTTCCAGAAAAATCCAATAATTTAAAGAAAAGGCTTCATTTTAAAAAATTAAAACTATCGAGTAAATTTCTTTCAAATGTGTTCCTGTCTGGACAACGGATAGAAAAAGGTTTGAAAAATCAAATATTTGAGTAATCGTGTCGATTGCATATTTAAGTTGCTTAAAAAATCTAGTCGAATGAGAGTATTTTTTCCGCAGCCTCGTCTTAACCACAAGTGACATGTCCAGTTTTTAATAACACTAGCCGGTTGTCTTTTGAAGTAAATATCTATTTTCAAGTAAATAGGGCATATTTCGCCCTGATTCTGAAAAATTGTGGACTTCTATAGTTTTACACTTTTTAAGTTTCATTAATTTTTATTATTCATGTTCTTTGACATAGTATTAAGTATCTTTGACATTAAATGCAGGAAACATTTCTTAGTTCTTTTTAAAATGGCATGTATAAAAAATATTTTGAGAACTGGACATTTAAGAAGTCCTTATTTACACATAATATTATAACATAGAAAAGGAAAGACGTCATTCAAAATTATAAAAAAAATATGTATTGGCGTCGACATAAGGCATTGCAGAGTCCAAGATGTGTGATAGGTACCTAGTGTACTCCGTTTTGGAAATATTCTGAAAACAGCCGCAACTTTGGCTCTTGCATCGCCTAGAGGGAAAAATGTCACTCCCATAGAACTTAACGTTAAAAATGTTTATTTGTATAAAATATTACATTGCTTATAACAAAAATTTTAATTTGGCATACGTGTTAAAGTATTGAAAGTAAAAAAGTGTAAAAAAATATTGCAAGGAAAATTTGAATGACTGAATATTTTCAGTAGTTTAAAACTGTGGAGAGTTTTTCATTGTCTTCAGCTCGTGGTGGCTCACTGGTGCAAAGGTTAGCCATAGCCATCCAGCGTGGCAATGCCGCCAGTGTAATGGGCACTTTTGCGCCAGGTACAGTTAAGGGTGGGTTATTTGATTGACCATTACTTTACCAGTAATATAATTTAATATTTTTTTTGATTTAGTATATACAAAATCTTGATGATGAAAGACATTAAAAACTTTAGGAAGATCTATAATACTAATATCGACGAAAACCACGGGCACTGTATTAAAAAGCTACATATACACCCACATGAGGTGCGAAAGTTTGTATTAAAAAAAAATTTAAACGTGACTTTCGTTTAGCACGCGATAATGTTGTAATTATGTACCATATTTAGAACAATAAAAAATATTAAACGGGCCTGTTTCAGAATGTTCGAGTAAGTTCCGGTTTTACTACCCAGAACATATTTATTAAACAAAACACTATCTTTGTGTTTCACAGTCATCGATTTAGCCTATCTATCGGTTAAAGCTTGAAACGCGCTGCATGTTAACTGTAATTTTTAGTGTTGCATAGTAACCCGAATCTATATTAGAACATTCTGAAACAGGCCCTTAGTCACTTATTTCTTGTGATAATTGTTGATTTTATCAGAAAAATTCAAAGTAGTAGAAAAGCATTTTTTTCGTTATATTTTTTTTCCATCTGATGTATTTTTTATTTCTATATAAAGTACTAAAAGCGTCACCTGCTATCCTTACACTCACAGGAACGGTTTTTTGGGATACATTGCTATCGATTAATCTTTGCATTCTAGGCTTATTACGTATGTAGTTTGTGATACTATTTATTTGAAGACAGATATCAGTAAATATCAATTGACATAAGGCCAGAAGCTCCACCATAGAGCCTTGTTTAATAGGTTTGTTACAGCAAAAGCGATGCGGCACAACAGCGATACTAATCCACCTGACCTGATCTGATGAGGACTGCATGTGTTTATTTCATCTATACATTTACAGAAGAGACAACTGACGAGTTCATAAAATCTAATTGAGGCAAGTTTTCCCATCACCATTTAAAAAAAATGGACATCTCAATTGTAGTACCGAGTTTATGGGGATGAGATGCACGGCAATTTTATACCTACTAAGTGTTCTCTTACTACTAAGTGCCCCGTGGGGTGCCGGGTTAGAATTGCATCTCCTCATATCATCCCGTGGGCATGATATGGGGAGGTGCAAGAGGCGCCTAAGGGAAAATTACTGGAAGGACAGCAGCGCCTTCTAAAGAACTCCTATCTTACACTGCGATCCCCAAGACGCCTGCCAAGCGTGGGGATTATGGCAAATACCCCCTTAGTAGGGGAGGCTGTGTTCAGCAGTGGACGATCCGGCTGTAACAGTAAGTGTTCTCTAGTAAATCGCGGTTTAATTTTCATGTAATCTTTGGAAAATGCTCATTGAGCGGAACCGTACTCACAATGTGCTTAAATCGAACGAGCACTTTGCCTTACATAAAACAAAATTGAAGCGCAGATTGGCCTGAGATCAATTTCAAGAGATCTGAAAACAAGGCTAATCAAAATTTCTGAGACTCGATGAGACATTGTAAGTGGGCATAAATGATTACAGAGTTCAATAAGATTTCAATTGACATCGCGGGTCGTGTAATAAGAGGGCTCATTAAAGTATTCCGAGCGATTGCCTCCCTCCTCATCGCCTGGGGGTCTGGGGGTGTTAAAACAAGGGTGTCATGAGAAGTAATAGGTACATAACGAGCGCGGAATTATGCTCCATTGAATCAAAATACGCAATGACTAAGTCGATTCCCAATGAATAGAAAAGTTAGAAATGTTCGACTTCCAGCTGTATTTATCTGAAGTTGTTTTATCACGGGCTATACGTTAAAAAAGTAGAAAATGTATACCTTTTTGCCAGGTCAACAAATAGATTGCGAAACGGGTGATAGAACAAAATCTGGTGGTGAAGCAAGAGTTTTGGTTTTGAAGCAGTGATAGCTCAGTGGCTTTGGCTATGGATTGCCGCGCAGCAGGTCCATGGTTTGAATCCCGCCGCGGGCTTGAGCTTCACCGCATGGTGGAAGGGTATTTTTGCTTATGCCTGCCTGGCTAGCGACCACCCTCTAGTAGAAAATCTGTCGCCAAGCACCTAACGGTGTGTTCCGGCAGCTGTCCTTGAGAGCCAGTCATTCTAGGTTAAACCTATTAACACCTTATTACCCAGTCATTCTAGGTTAAACTTATTAACCCCAGACCACATCATCACTTACCATCAGGTGAGATTGTGGTCAAAGGCTTACCTATCAGGAAAAAAAAATAAAGAGTTCATCGCGATTCTCTTTTATTGATAATTAAAATAAATTAGAATAACCGACGGTCTAACATTTGGCAGCGTTAGTAAAATTTACAATTTAAGTTAACATAATATTTTCAAATACACAGGTACAGACTCGGTATAGATAAAATACCAATTTCTTTGAAAACATCACTCAGAGACTCCCTAGGATACGTTTCATATAGGCTCGAATCGGACGCTTTTGTAAGATAAAGATTATCTCTATCTCAGCAGCAGCTCCCTACAGCAATACACCAAAAGACATAATACTGTGGAAGTACGCGAAATAAATTAGCCTAACAATAGCTACGGCTGTTAAATATCTTATATTACTAACTGCAAAAGTGTTTTTGGAAGTCGTTTAAAATTGTGTATGATAAAATAAACATGATTGTAATAATTATGATTACACTTACGAGAAGCAACAACAAAGGGAGCAGAACGCAAGAGAAGACGACTCTGGAGGCCATGGTGCAGTGTTGACTAGTGTCACTGGTCTGTGCAACGTTATCATCAGTGGACCCATTTTATATCAAGTTAATTAACATCATAAAAGCATTTGTCACGTCGCATCGCTTCATCTCCATAAATACTATATTGAAAGGTTCTGTTTGGCCGTTCTTGTACTCAAAACCAATAATATAGTACCTATTATTGGTCCCAGACTAATCAATGTATCATGTATTGTATTGTATAAGGTACTAGCTTTTGAACGTGGCTTCGGTTGAGTAGAATTTATAATTGTGGCTGTAAAAACCATTAGTTTTACTGTCTAATTTATAATTCTTGCAGAAACCTGATGGAACGCTGGCTCACACCGCTGCAGAGAAAGCAAACTTGTTTGCTTATCTGTTTGGGGAGTCTTCACGTCTTGACGCTGTTACTGCAACTCCTGCAATTCTACCACGAATCGAAAATGTCGCGTTCCATTCGCCAAAAGGAAGTTCGTAAGACACTACGCAATCTTGATGTGAATAATGAATAAACTTCAGATCTAGCATTATTAAGAAAATAAAATTTCGGTGACAATGGTATTTGAAAAGGAAATGAAAAAAAAAGTGTTTAATCTCTAAGTATGGTAATGTTCCAAAGCTATATGTTTCAAATATCTATTATAATTTAACATTATGGAGTTCAAACTTTTATTATGTTATATGGTGTGGCAAGCAATAACCTTACCACAGGTATCCTACTAATATTATAAACGCGAAAGTTTGTATGTATGGATGTATGGATGTTTGTTACTCTTTCACGCAAAAACTACTGACTGGATGTTAATGAAACTTAACAGTAATATAGCTTAGACATCAGAATAACACATATGCTATAATTTATAAAGATATTAAGTGAATCGTCGAAAATATAACGATAAGTGTCAAGTAAGTAAGAATAAAATCAGTCATATTAGACCTATTGTGGCGTGCACTGCAAAAACCTTAAGTGTCACACGCACATAATGTATAAGTATCTTAAATTAACCTACAAAATGGTTGCGACAGCATATATCTATCTTATATGGCTAAGCCATTATCGCCAAAATAGTAAACCACATATACTATAAAAAAATAAAATTTATTTCTAATTCATATTCGGTAGTAAGAAATTGATCATTTTCGAACTAATATTATAAAGGCAAACGTTTGTGTGTGTGTTTGTGTGTTCATTACTTCTTCACCCTCAAACAACTGGACAAATTTTGATGAAATTGGGTATGATATATAGCGAAATAAATAACTCTTTATTGAAAACACCATAATAACAACAATAAACTTATTTCTAAATATTATGATTACAAGCACTACCGCGTACTAAGCGAAAATCATAAATTTACAAATTATTGGAGCACAAATATCCCGCTCGGGGCATTTTGTGCAAAACATTTTGTGCTCCAATAATTTGTAAATTTATAATAAACTTATTACTAAAACATAAATTAAAAGCGAGTGTATCAATGGGTGGTCTAATCGCTCAGAGCGATCTCTTCCAGACAATCCATCAACAATAGATATGGTCAAAATATTGGGCGGGGTTTCTTATGTTCTTAATAATTGTATACATAAATTTTCCCGGTTGTTCAGGGAGAGGAAGTAGAGTCACCCTGTTATGTAGTGTCACGGAATAATATAATTTTTGATATATACATATATATATTAGATTAAGGTATTTATGTTCTATGGGTCCGTACATTTTTAAATTTATTTATTGTGTCTTTTACCTGAAATAAAGAATTATCATTATTATTAATAATAACTGCTGTATATAGTTAAGTTTTCTAATGACAGTAACGACAGATAATGAGTAGAATGATGACCAACACGTGGCATGGTTATAAAAGCTTGTTTTTAGTTATAATATATTACTTTCATTATCTTAAACATGTATGCAGCAAATAGTAAAGCCCTGAGGCGTATCCTTGGTAATTGGTATTAGAAGTAATTTCAAAAAAAGAACTTCTAAGTACAATGTTCAGTTATAGGGTACATCATGCCCTCTCAATTATTAACCACAAGTGACATTTCCAGTTTTTAATAACACTAGCCGGTTGTCTTTTTTTTTCAAGTAAATAGGGCATATTTCGCCCTGATTCTGAAAAATTATGGACTTAACTTCTATAGTTTTACACTTTTTAAGTTTTCATTAATTTTTATTATTCATGTTCTTTGACATAGTATTAAGTATCTTTGACATTAAATGCAGAAAACATTTCTTAGTTCTTTTTAAAATGGCATGTATAAAAAATATTTTGAGAACTAGACATTTAAGAAGTCCTTATTTACACATAATATTATAACATAGAAAAGGAAAGACGTCATTCAAAATTATAAAAAAAATATGTATAGGCGTCGACATAAGGCATTGCAGAGTCCAAGATGTGTGATAGGTACCTAGTGTACTCCGTTTTGGAAATATTCTGAAAACAGCCGCAACTTTGGCTCTAGCATCGCCTAGAGGGAAAAATGTCACTCCCATAGAACTTAACGTTAAAAATGTTTATTTGTATAAAATATTACATTGCTTATAACAAAAATTTTAATTTGGCATACGTGTTAAAGTATTGAAAGTAAAAAAGTGTAAAAAAATATTGCAAGGAAAATTTGAATGACTGAATATTTTCAGTAGTTTAAAACTGTGGAGAGTTTTTCATTGTCTTCAGCTCGTAACTGGTGCAAAGGTTAGCCATAGCCATCCAGCGTGGCAATGCCGCCAGTGTAATGGGCACTTTTGCGCCAGGTACAGTTAAGGGTGGGTTATTTGATTGACCATTACTTTACCAGTAATATAATTTAATATTTTTTTTGATTTAGTATATACAAAATCTTGATGATGAAAGACATTAAAAACTTTAGGAAGATCTATAATACTAATATCGACGAAAACCACGGGCACTGTATTAAAAAGCTACATATACACCCACATGAGGTGCGAAAGTTTGTATTAAAAAAAAATTTAAACGTGACTTTCGTTTAGCACGCGATAATGTTGTAATTATGTACCATATTTAGAACAATAAAAAATATTAAACGGGCCTGTTTCAGAATGTTCGAGTAAGTTCCGGTTTTACTACCCAGAACATATTTATTAAACAAAACACTATCTTTGTGTTTCACAGTCATCGATTTAGCCTATCTATCGGTTAAAGCTTGAAACGCGCTGCATGTTAACTGTAATTTTTAGTGTTGCATAGTAACCCGAATCTATATTAGAACATTCTGAAACAGGCCCTTAGTCACTTATTTCTTGTGATAATTGTTGATTTTATCAGAAAAATTCAAAGTAGTAGAAAAGCATTTTTTTCGTTATATTTTTTTTCCATCTGATGTATTTTTTATTTCTATATAAAGTACTAAAAGCGTCACCTGCTATCCTTACACTCACAGGAACGGTTTTTTGGGATACATTGCTATCGATTAATCTTTGCATTCTAGGCTTATTACGTATGTAGTTTGTGATACTATTTATTTGAAGACAGATATCAGTAAATATCAATTGACATAAGGCCAGAAGCTCCACCATAGAGCCTTGTTTAATAGGTTTGTTACAGCAAAAGCGATGCGGCACAACAGCGATACTAATCCACCTGACCTGATCTGATGAGGACTGCATGTGTTTATTTCATCTATACATTTACAGAAGAGACAACTGACGAGTTCATAAAATCTAATTGAGGCAAGTTTTCCCATCACCATTTTAAAAAAATGGACATCTCAATTGTAGTACAGAGTTTATGGGGGTGAGATGCACGGCAATTTTATACCTACTAAGTGTTCTCTTACTACTAAGTGCCCCGTGGGGTGCCGGGTTAGAATTGCATCTCCCACAAAAAAATTGAAGCGCAGATTGGCCTGAGATCAATTTCAAGAGATCTGAAAACAAGGCTAATCAAAATTTCTGAGACTCGATGAGAGCATTGTAAGTGGGCATAAATGATTACAGAGTTCAATAAGATTTCAATTGACATCGCGGGTCGTGTAATAAGAGGGCTCATTAAAGTATTCCGAGCGATTGCCTCCCTACTCATCGCCTGGGGGTCTGGGGGTGTTAAAACAAGGGTGTCATGAGAAGTAATAGGTACATAACGAGCACGGAATTATGCTCCATTGAATCAAAATACGCAATGACTAAGTCCATAAAATACGTAATTCCCAATGAATAGAAAAGTTATAGACATGTTCGACTTCCAGCTGTATTTATCTGAAGTTGTTTTATCACGGGCTATACGTTAAATGAGTAACCATTTAGAAAATGTATACCTTTTAGCCAGTTCAACAAATAGATTGCGAAACGGGTGATAGAACAAAATCTGGTGGTGAAGCAAGAGTTTTGGTTTTGAAGCAGTGATAGCTCAGTGGCTTTGGCTATGGACTGCCGCGCAGCAGGTCCTGGCTAGCGACCTCCCTCTAGTAGAAAATATGTCGCCAAGCACCTAACGGTGTGTTCCGGCAGCTGTCCTTGAGAGCCAGTCATTCTAGGTTAAACCTATTAACCTTTTTTTTTTTTTTTTTGGAGGGTAAATGCCTTCGCACTACCCTTCCACCAAGGGGGTGGTGGAAGGGGATGTGTGGGACTTGAACCCACTAAAACCCCCCCGTGAGCAGTCCTCCGCCGAGGTGGGGCAAGACAGGGTCGCGTTAGCAGTCACCATCTTGCCCCAGTAAACCTATTAACCTAACCTAACCTAACGGTGTGTTCCGGCAGCTGTCCTTGAGAGCCAGTCATTCTAGGTTAAACCTATTTACACCTTCGACCACATCATCACTTACCATCAGGTGAGATTGTGGTCAAAGGCTTACCTATCAGGAAAAAAAAAATAAAGAGTTCATCGCGATTCTCTTTTATTCATAGTTAAAATAAATTAGAATAACCGACGGTCTAACATTTGGCAGCGTTAGTTTATCTATATTTCTAGTGTAATAATCGTGGTTACCATGGTTTAATTAAAATTTACAATTTAAGTTAACATAATATTTTCAAATACACAGGTACAGACTCGGTAGAGATAAAATACCAATTTCTTTGAAAAGATCACTCAGAGACTCCCTAGGATACGTTTCATATAGGCTCGAATCGGACGCTTTTGTAAGATAAAGATTATCTCTATCTCAGCAGCAGCTCCCTACAGCAATACACCAAAAGACATAATACTGTGTGAAGTACGCGAAATAAATTAGCCTAACAATAGCTACGGCTGTTAAATATGTTATATTACTAACTGCAAAAGTGTTTTTGGAAGTCGTTTAAAATTGTGTATGATAAAATAAATATTATTGTAAGAACAATTATGATTAAACTTACGAGAAGCAACAACAAAGGGAGCAGAACGCAAGAGAAGACGACTCTGGAGGCCATGGTGCAGTGTTGACTAGTGTCACTGGTCTGTGCAACGTTATCATCAGTGGACCCATTTTATATCAAGTTAATTAACATCATAAAAGCATTTGTCACGTCGCATCGCTTCATCTCCATAAATACTATATTGAAAGGTTCTGTTTGGCCGTTCTTGTACTCAAAACCAATAATATAGTACCTATTATTGGTCCCAGACTAATCAATGTATCATGTATTGTATTGTATAAGGTACTAGCTTTTGAACGTGGCTTCGGTTGAGTAGAATTTATAATTGTGGCTGTAAAAACCATTAGTTTTACTGTCTAATTTATAATTCTTGCAGAAACCTGATGGAACGCTGGCTCACACCGCTGCAGAGAAAGCAAACTTGTTTGCTTATCTGTTTGGGGAGTCTTCACGTCTTGACGCTGTTACTGCAACTCCTGCAATTCTACCACGAATCGAAAATGTCGCGTTCCATTCGCCAAAAGGAAGTTCGTAAGACACTACGCAATCTTGATGTGAATAATGAATAAACTTCAGATCTAGCATTATTAAGAAAATAAAATTTCGGTGACAATGGTATTTGAAAAGGAAATGAAAAAAAAAGTGTTTAAGCTCTAAGTATGGTAATGTTCCAAAGCTATATGTTTCAAATATCTATTATAATTTAACATTATGGAGTTCAAACTTTTATTATGTTATATGGTGTGGCAAGCAATAACCTTACCACAGGTATCCTACTAATATTATAAACGCGAAAGTTTGTATGTATGGATGTATGGATGTTTGTTACTCTTTCACGCAAAAACTACTGACTGGATGTTAATGAAACTTAACAGTAATATAGCTTAGACATCAGAATAACACATATGCTATAATTTATAAAGATATTAAGTGAATCGTCGAAAATATAACGATAAGTGTCAAGTAAGTAAGAATAAAATCAGTCATATTAGACCTATTGTGGCGTGCACTGCAAAAACCTTAAGTGTCACACGCACATAATGTATAAGTATCTTAAATTAACCTACAAAATGGTTGCGACAGCATATATCTATCTTATATGGCTAAGCCATTATCGCCAAAATAGTAAACCACATATACTATAAAAAAATAAAATTTATTTCTAATTCATATTCGGTAGTAAGAAATTGATCATTTTCGAACTAATATTATAAAGGCAAACGTTTGTGTGTGTGTTTGTGTGTTCATTACTTCTTCACCCTCAAACAACTGGACAAATTTTGATGAAATTGGGTATGATAGATAGCGAAATAAATAACTCTTTATTGAAAACACCATAATAACAACAATAAACTTATTTCTAAATATTATGATTACAAGCACTACCGCGTACTAAGCGAAAATCATAAATTTACAAATTATTGGAGCACAAATATCCCGCTCGGGGCATTTTGTGCAAAACATTTTGTGCTCCAATAATTTGTAAATTTATAATAAACTTATTACTAAAACATAAATTAAAAGCGAGTGCATCAATGGGTGGTCTAATCGCTCAGAGCGATCTCTTCCAGACAATCCATCAACAATAGATAATGGTCAAAATATTGGGCGGGGTTTCATATGTTCTTAATAATTGTATACATAAATTTTCCCGGTTGTTCAGGGAGAGGAAGTAGAGTCACCCTGTTATGTAGTGTCACGGAATAATATAATTTTTGATATATATATCTATATTAGATTAAGGTATTTATGTTCTATGGGTCCGTACATTTTTAAATTTATTTATTGTGTCTGTTACCTGAAATAAAGAATTATCATTATTATTAATAATAACTGCTGTATATAGTTAAGTTTTCTAATGACAGTAACGACAGATAATGAGTAGAATGATGAAATTTAAATTGTTCCTTGAGGTAGCGCGGGGTTATAGGATTGAACAGAATACTGTAAAGGAGAGATAATATATGAGCATTCCGGCGACGACGAATAGGGAGCCACTTGAGCTTATTACGAAAATCGGAGATATGATCATATTTGCGTAAGTCATATATAAATCTTATAAAAAAAATATGGTATGGAGGTAGATAAGGCGCTGGATTAACACATATCATACATTTTATCATCATCATCCATCAAACCGCGGGTGTAACCGCGGGGTGCAGCTAGTGTTATTATAATTAAATGACTGCCAGCGGAACTTAAGCCAACAATACTATTAAAGTAATGAACATGATATGACAGTTGTCAAATATATTGTAAAAATAGTTTATATTACTGAATAGAGAGCGTCACATAGTTTATATGTGTTATTTTATGTCTTTGCGGGAACCGTTCCTAATTTTTTTATTATTCAGTGGAATTATTTGGCGATTCGTAGAAGCGCATTTACTGATCTCATGTATATGACGCAAACCACTAACGTCAAACATGACAGCTGTTAATCTCACAAAACAACAAGTTGAGAGACCGATGAGACAAATTCAATGTGACATGAACATGAAATGAGCTATTCATACTGCAAACAACTGAAAAATACTAATATTTAAAGTTAAAAGACCATAAATGGAAATGCTGCACTGTGGCATCCATGCTCATTCGAGATCGCTGAAGCCAGGTCACTAAAGGTGATTGCAGTGATCGCTGGAGCGGTGAAAGTTGACTGCAGACCTCATGATTTTGAGTTCAAATCATGAGTCTTTATGAGTAAGTATAAAATATACCGTATCGACACAACTTTGACAGAGATGTAATTGACTACATTAATGTTTTGAGAAATTAATTAAAAAATATTCTATACAAGAAGGAAAGATTCCATGAATCCATCCTTGCGTAACTTTCGTGGAAAATAAACACTTTTCTATTCCAGGTGGTATAGCTGGGTGGGATATGTGGAATAACTGGAACTGTGTATATAATAGACTGGCTATTCTCATAAAATTTAGATTATAGTTCAGGTATTTGATGATATTTAGTTTTTCATTAGACATAGTTTCTTGAAAAAGGTTTTCTGAAGCACTAGGTAAGCCCAGCAAATGTATTATAACACAATGTATTATGTGACCAAGCAAAGAGGACACGCGCGACAAATCAAAGGTCGACGCATAGTGTTGCCCTCTAATGGTGATGAGTTCCCGTTCATAGGAATGCTTTCTTCTTGATGCGACCTCCGCGTAGTGTACGACACGCACGAGCATCGCGCGACCACAGATCATTCAACGGACAGATAATCAACTCCATGTAAGTGACATTGTCTTCTTAGTTCATGATTAAATTTTCGTAGATAAAATTCACTTTTACATTTTTAACAGATATTCAGCCCAGATTATCACTGCTAGTGCCAGTTCTTATATTCGCAGAGCAGAATAATGAATCAAGATTTGAGAAAATCACTGTGAGAAAATTTTCTGGCCTGCGATTGTTAAAACTCTCGGTTTGGTGTATTTTATAATTTAAATAAATACAGTTGTTAATATTTAAAACAGTCGTATTCCAGATACAATGGTATGGACTTAGACACCGCCACACCGCGGACTTGACCTGCACCGTGTGTTGAAAGGATATTTTGCGAATGCCCGTATGGCGAGCCACCCCACCACGTCAAGTAGAAAATCGGTCCCCAAGCGCCTAATGGTGTGTTCCGGCAGCTGTTCGTGAAAGCCAGTAATTCTATAAGTTAAGCTTGTTAGCACCTTCAACCACATCATCACTTACCATCAAATCAAAGGCTGCTTAATATTTCAAAAATGTAAAAAAAAAACTTGTCTAGTGATATCAAGATTGACAAAATTACCTATGCATAGTTTTTATGGAAAAAACCAGGTGGGTATTATATTTTATTACCATTTTTATTAGCTGTCGCCCTGTATTCTGTTTCTTATTAGTTTTTATAAATATGTAGGTATAACAACTTACTTATATTCTCTCTGTTCGTGTTTACCTACTCTGTGGCGCGTCGCCGTACACTCACGGTGCGCAATCTCTTTCACATGCTAATCTCATTGCATAATGGACTCCTTGTGTTATCGTTGTCTAACGACCTTTTCGCGGACTTTTGTTCTCTGTATGAGTGATGACCTTGAAACTATGGTTAGTCTTGTAGGTATTTAGGTGGGGTATTTGTAATATAACTTTTTATTCATTCACACGAATATTTGTTTATTATTGATAAAAGGTTAATACTTCATACATATTGGGTCGCATACATACATATTAATTACCATTACTACAGCATAATTATGAATTATGCAAATAAATTGTTAAAACAGCAGATTAACGAAAGATTTACGGAAAAGTCTGCATTGAGTGGAGTAAAAGTTTTAGAAACGTCTATGTTTGTCAGATGCAATCCTGATCTATTATGTCGACTGTCTGATGTCGTTAATCATAATAGACGAGTTAAGTTCGGTTAAATCAAATAACTTCTAAACCATCAGGCATATCTTTTTGACGGCACCGTGGCGCGAAACGCCATTTTGTTTCGTCCCTCGCTTCGGTCCGCGACTATCGCTGCGTTGCGCCGGTTGTGTGTAGTGTGACACAAAACAAAAACATATATTTCGAACAATTTCATGTAGGTAACTAGCTACGGATATTTTCTTCACCTCAACCTTATGATATTGGCTACAGAAGCGATTTTATAAAGTAGTCCGAACTTACCATGCGAACGTCCGATCTTTGCGTCGTATCTTAAACTTCATATTCGTTTTTCACAAAGTCATAATTGAGCAATCGTGTAAGTTAAACATTAAAAAAAATTAAGATTTTATAGTAATCTTATTGATAAATAATATACAAAGCATTGCAAATGGAGAACTACTTTAGGAAACGAGAAAATAAATAATTACTAAACACTCTACGAATAGCCTGAAATCTGTCCGAACTTACCCTGATGCACCTTATATATCGATATTTCATAAAATATCGATATATGGACACGATATATCGCTTCCACCCGATATTATCGAATAACCTAGTGTCGATATTTATATCGATCATCAATCGATATTATTCAACCGCTATAACACCATAGCTCACTTGACATATTTGACAAAACCTTTACATTTTCAAAAAGGATGTGGGCAAAGTTGTTTTTACTGCAAATTGATCGTAGGCGTTGCTAACACCAGTTTAATATAATCATTTACAATTAACTTTTAATTGTATAAATATAAGTACATACTGCTAATTGTGCTCATGTGATGTGTACACAATTTTAGTAATATAGTCTGGCTCGTAAATAATAACCTATATAATGTGTGTTCTTTTAGTGATTGTATTCTGTTTTGTGTCTCAATATAAAAAAATAGGTACTATGGTTTGCTACTTGTACAAAAATAAAACGTAAAACCTCGAATTGCAATAAATAGTCTTCGCAGTTACGAAGATTATGTTGTAAACAAAACCTTCGTAACTGCCATTTTTTTATGCAAGGTCTAGAGAAAAATTATTGGGAATTAAAAATAAATAAAGTTGATTTGTTTCTCTACCCTACCTGATTTTACTTATATCTACCTGAGCTATATTTAATATTATAGACTAGCTAAACTACAAGACATATATTTATAACGATATATCGAAGATATCGATAAATTTCTATGATATACCGCTAAGTATCGATACAACACTACGATATATTACGTCGAATAATATATCGATAATTTTTTGTATGAACATCCTTACCTAGGAGTGCACGATATATTATTATATCGATATAACAAAAAATATCGATAAATGAACACGATATATCGCTTCCATCCGATATTATCGAATAACCTAGTATCGATATGTATATCGATACATCAATCGATATTATTCAACCGATACAACACCATAGCTCACTTGACATATTTCACCAAAACATATACATTTTCAAAAGGGATGTTGGAAAAGTTGTTTTTTATGGCAAATTGATCGTAAACGTTGCTAACACCACTTTAATTTTATCATTTTCAATTAACTTTTAACAGTTTAATATAAGTGCATAATGCTAATAATAATTATGCTGATCATAATGTGTACACATATTTAGAAATATAGTCCGGCTCGTAAATGTTAACATATGTGTTCTTTTAGTGATTGTCTTTTGTTGATTGTGTTGTAGCCTTTGCAGTTACGAAGGTACTGTTATAAACAAAACCTTCGTAAGGCATTTTTTATGCAAGCCTACTTTTTTTAATGCTAGGTCTAGAGAAATAAATAATTCAGGAATTAAAAATAAATAAGGTTGATTTGTTTCTTTACCCTAGCTGTTTTTACTTATATCAACCTGTCAAATATTTAAAATTATAGACTAGCTATATACAAGAAAAACAGTTTTTACGATATATCGAAAATATCGACATGTTTCTCCGATATATCGCAAAGTATCGATACAACACTACTATATATTATATCGAAAAAAATATCGATACTTTTTTCGTTTGAACATCCCTACACCCAAGTATAGTTATACAAAACCGCGCTAGGTGCGGGCGAAGCAGGGGAGGTGAAGAGGACGCGCGGTCATCTGACTGTCGCCCAGTGTTACCACCCTGGTGGTTTTTCCACCAGAACTGGCGCTTTTTCAAGGCGTTTAGTGGTATTTTTTCATAAAATAGAGTTTTTAATAATTTTAGTGGGTTTTGGCGGTTTCTCAATACGGAATCTGGTAACATATTTTGATAGGAAAATCCCTTAATTTTATGGAATTACGTGATGTTGTTTTCACCTTAGGTCCTCCTATGATCGGGGAATTCGTAGGCGCAGTCGTTTGTTACTGTTTTCTATTAATCTACCATTCTTTATCTGGAATTTGGTTTGGTTGGAAGATAAGCCCCAGAGAGCAAGTGTAACGGCTGGGTCGCTGGGTGGTAGAACTTCTTATACCAAAAGAAAAGCTTGTTGTACTTCGAAAATTAGTAGTATTTAATTTAATTCAAAAAATACATGACAGTTTTATGCGTACGATATCCGTAAATTTTTAACGGCGTTAACGTCTTTTTTTTTGACGTTGAAACATTTGCTTGACCTTGATAGAATGTCATTGTCACATTAGACAGTGACTGTTTGTATAAGTAACATGCCCCCGACCTTGGAAGCTCTATTCCAATGTGGATTTTATGCTTCGTCTTCGTTGAACAGAGGACAGATCTTGGTGAAAGCACGCCTCACGACGCCTGACTTTGTCTGGATGTCTGCAACGCGAGATATGCCATCCTTGCCCGGTATTGTCTTGACGACGCGGCCTAGATGCCATCGCAATGGAGGAAGGTTATCGTCTTTGATGACAACCATTGTGTTTGGCTTCAAACTTTCGTAGGTATCCTCCTTCCATTTGCTTCTAGTCTGGAGTTCAGAGACATATTCCTTTGCCCATCTTGCCCAGAAATGTTGTCGCAGCTGCTCGACTCGTTTGTAGCGGTTGATCATATTATTGGCCTTTGTATCATCCCGCATGTCTTGGTAGACTGGCGCAGTCAGTGGTCGACCAATCAGAAAATGGCCGGGACTTAGTGGAAGTAAATCATCAGGATTGGATGAAAGAGGAGAAAGGGGACGGGAGTTTAGAATGGCCTCAACCTGTGTCAAAACCGTGGCAAATTCCTCAAAGGTGAGGTGAGCGTTTCCGATAGTACGAAGTAAATGGTATTTGCTTGATTTTACTCCAGACTCCCACAAACCACCAAAATGAGGACTGTATGCCGGGATAAAATTGAATTTAATTGACTGACTATATTGCAGCATATTCAGATATGTCTGCAGAACACTTAGCCAAATACCCTGAAAATTCGTTCTGTGCGCCTACGAAATTCCTGCCGTTGTCGGAAAATCTTTCATTAGGTTTTCCACGACGTGATATAAACCGCTTAAGAGCACAAATGTATGCCTCAGACGACAGGTCACTTACGAGCTCGAGATGTATGGCTCGCGTCAAAAAACAGATAAATAAAGCGACATATACCTTTATAGTTCTAGCGCCCCTTCCCTTACGATTCAACATGAGCATTGGTCCTATATAGTCTACTCCACAGCATAAAAATGGATAAGTGGGAGTTAACCTCTGTTTAGGTAAGTTACCCATCAAAGGAGTAAGGGTCTTGCCCTTTAAACGCCTACAAGTAACACACTCATGTATAGTTTTTCGCGCAAGATTTCTACCTCCAATAGGCCACCACTGCTGTCGAATATCATACAGAAGTGCCTGTGGGGCTGCGTGGAACAAACGATTATGCTCGTGACCGAACAATAGAGCTGTGAACTTGTGACGTGCGCAAAGTAATATCGGATGCTACTTATCATAATTGAATTCGGAACAGTTTGATATTCTTCCACCTACTCGAATGATATTTTTGGAATCAATAAATAAATTCAATTTCGATAAACTGCGATTACCCTTTAATGATTTCGATTTTAAAATTAAGTTATATTCATTAGAAAATGATTCAACTTGGGCTAACCTGGCCATACCTAACTCTGATTCCCTCAATTCGTTTACCGTGAGATCGCCGATCTGACGATTTATTTTATAATTGCGAGCGTTATTTATAAAGCGCAGAACGTATGCGAATGTGCGTCTCATACGGTCGAATCGCGAAAACTTTAAGAAAGGAAATACGGCATCATTTTGTTCAACGTGTAACGCGTGAACAGCACTAGGCTTAATTTCAGGAAGGTCGTGCGAGATTTCAGGGCCCATTTCTGAAATTAATTCAGTGCAATCACCTGCAGACTCACGAAGAAACAGAGGTCCTTCCCACCATAAAGTGGATGATAAAAAGTTCATGTAAGTGAACACCGCGTGATACCAAGTCAGCTGGGTTTTCTTTTCCTCTCACATGAAGCCAGGGTAGATTTTTGGTTAATTCGTGGATCTCGGCCACTCTGTTTTGTACGAATGTTTTTAAAAGATTAGGTGCCATACGTAACCAACCTAAAACTATCGTTGAATCGGTCCAAAACACTACATTATTGAAATGACAACGCAATGATTCGCATATCCTAGCGTATAACCGAGCGGCTACCAATGCTCCACACAATTCAAGCTTAGGTATACTTATAGGTTTAAGTGGCACAGTCTTACCCTTAGCTGCGAGAAGTCGCACCGTTACGGTTTTATTACCGGCGACAGTGCGGACGAATGCGCACGATCCGTATGCTGTCTGAGAAGCGTCACTAAACACAGGCAGCGCACAGGCTCGATACCTATCACTTGGCGTGGCACTTTAATGCTTTCCAGCTCAGATAGGCCAGTAATGAACCGATTCCAAACTGCTGTGACGTCACGGGGCAGCTCGCTGTCCCAATCAATCTTAATAAGCCAAAGCCGTTGCATTATAACTTTAGCGATTGTAATACATGGACTTAATAAACCAAAAGGGTCAAATATCTGTGATATGTGAGATAAAATCGTGCACTTTGTTACTTTTGGTTCAGGTTTAAACTGTGTCTTATATGTAAATTCGTCAGTCACGTAATTCCAGCCAATACCTAGTGTTTTACAGTGACTGTTATCATCTAGGTTAAGTTTTTTATCTTCGAACAACACCTTTGTTGATGACTGATCACATTCAAAATTAAATATCCACTTTCTAAGCGGAAAGCAACCAGATTTTAAAACTTCAAAAGTTTCTTCGCATAGATTTAGTAATTTTGTTTTATCGTCTGCTCCTGTGATCATATCATCAACAAAGAAGTCTTCCGTGATGACGCGTCTGACGTCAGGGTTCGAACACTGCGCTCCTAGCTCCTTCAGGCAACGTACAGCTAGGAAAGGTGCACTGGCCGTTCCGTAGACTACAGTATTCAAGCGGAAAATACCTAAACGTTCCGTTGGATTGTCACGCCAGAGAATAAGTTGTAGGTTTCTTTGATCTGCGGATACCAAAACCTGCCGATAAATTTTTTCAATGTCAGCACAGGCAATGTATCTGTGTTGTCGCATTCGTAATAAGATACCCAACAAATCGCCCTGTATAGGAGCTCCTACGAGTTGCAGTTCGTTTAGTGATTTACCCGAGTTGCCCTTTGACGCAGAGCTGGCATCAAACACAACACGCAGCTTAGTTGTGCTGCTGTGCTCACGAAAAACGCCGTGATGCGGCATGAAATAATTCGGTGTTCCGTAAGTATCTATACGCGTCATGTGACCCAATGCTTCGTATTCATGTATAAATTCACTGTAAATTTTTTTGTAGTCAGGCGCGCGGTCTAATCGTTTTTCTAAGGCAAAAAATCGGTTTTGAGCCTGAGTTAACGTTTCGCCCAGGTTATCTGGTGAGGACTTAAAGGGGAGGCTGACAATAAATCTTCCGTCACTATTGCGCATCGTTGTTGTGACGAAATGATTTTCGCAAGCCTTCTTTTCCTCGGTGCGCGTATCAGTTAACCTGGGTAGTTCCTCCAATTCCCAAAATTTTCGTAGTTGTTCGTCTTGAGTGAGTGAAGTTACACTGGATATGGCCAACACTGCGCGTATTGATATGTATGGGACCAGAAATTATCCAGCCTAAGTGCGTATTTTGTACGAACGGCCCATTAGGTAATCGTATTTTACCGTCAGTCAATAAACCCCAAAACTTATCTGCGCCAATCAAAATATCGATAGGTTTTGATTCATTGAAGTATGGGTCCGCTACACTGAGAAAATTTTCCTGGTATACCTTCCGAATATTACCTTCTAAAACCGTTTCCTTCCAAAATTGCGTCTTTTCCTTCCTCGCTTTACCTTTTAAATCGGAAAACTACCAAATTCCTTCTGAAATTTAGAAGGTAATGGATTAAATCCATCTAAAACGGAAGAACATAAAGAAAGGATTTTTTTTGGAGGTTATTACCAAGAAGGAAATTTCTTCCAGCTAAATATTCCTACTAAATATATATGGATTCTAATAATTCCTCCTAAATGAATCCTTTTAAAATAGTGGGAAATATTCAGCAGGAAAATATAAACCACTATTCCACCGGAAACAAAAGGATTATATGGATGGGTGAGAAGGAATTACCGTTGAAATTAGATGTATCACATTTGGAGGGAACATCACAAGGAACATCCTTCCAAATTAGAGGATAATATTCTCCCAAAGTAATAGAAATTGTTCGTTCGGAACAGTGTCGGAAGGAAAGCTCAGAATTACCCTCCGATATTGAAGAATATTCACCCTCTCAACTAGTGGGAAATCAAGTGGCACTACTATTCCATCCAAAATGAAAGGATTAGACAGGCTTGCTGTAAGGAATTACCATCCCAATTAGATGTATCATATTCGGAGGGAACATCACAAGTAACAGCCTTCCAAATGAGAGGATAATCCATCTAAAACAGAAGAACATAAAGAAAGGATTTTTTTGGAAGGAAATAACCAAGAAGGAATTTCCTTCGAGGTAAATATTCCTACTAAATATGGATGGATAATAATAATTCCTCCTAAATGTATCGTTTTAAAATAGTGGGAAATATTCAGCGGGAAAATATTACCACTATTCCATCGGAAACAAAAGGATTAGTTGGATGGGTGAGAGGGAATTACCATCCAAATTAGATGTACCGTATTTGGAGGGAACATCATAAGTAACAGCCTTCCAAATGAGAGGACAATATTCTCCCAAAGCAATAGTAATTTTTCGGAAGGAACGATGTCAGATGGAAAGCTTAGAATGGAAAGCTCAGCTCCCTTTGAAGCCATTTTAGCGAATTTTGCCAAGCTGTTCTTAACCGAAAAGCTAAGCAAATCTGTCAGAAAAAAATCTGTCACCAAGCACCTAACAGTGTTTTCCGGCAGCTGTCCTTGAGAGCCAGTAATTCTAGGTAAGCCTGAATAACATCTTCGACCACAATAAAAAAACCCTCTGATATTGAAGACCCTCTTGACTAGTGAGAAATAAAGTGGCATTACTATTTCATCAGAAACGAAGGAACTAGACAGGCTAGCTGGAAGGTACTACCATCCAAATTAAATGTGTTACATTTGGAGGGAATATTGCAAAGAAACATCTTTCCAATATAGATGATAGTATCCTTCTAAATCAATAAAACATTTTCAGTAGAAGCAGCGTCAAAAGGAAAACTCAGAATAACCCTTCAATATTGAAGAATATTTCCCCGCTTAATTGGTGGGGAATCTATTTCATCAGCAACGAAAAGACTAGACAGGTTGCTGGAAGGAATTACCATCCCAATTAATTGTAACATATTTGGAGGCAAGGTTTCTAGGAACATTATTCCTAGTTAGATGATAATATACTCCCAAATCAATTGTAGTTTTTCGGTAAGAAAAGTGACGGAAGGAAAATGTAGACTAACCCTTCAATATAGAAGAATTTTCACCACCTTAACTGGTAGAAAATAAAGCAGCACTACCATTTCATTAGAAAGAAAAGGATCAGACATGCTTGTTGGAAGAAATTATGTATCATCTCAATTAGATATTTCACATTTAGAAGGAATATCAAAAGGAACATCCTTCCAAATCAGATTATAATATCCCCCAATTCAATTGTAAGTTTTCGTTAGAAAAAAGTCAATAGGAAAGCCCAGAATTACCCTCCGTTATTGAAGGATATTTACTCTCTTAACTAGTGGGATATAAATAGGCACTACTATTCCATCAAAAACGAAAGGGTTAGATAGTATTGCTTGAAATGATTACCAAACCAATTAGGTGTATAACATTTGGAGGAACTATCATCACAAGGAACATTTGTCAAATATTAATTTCCTCCCAAATAATATTATTTTCCCTTGAAAATCAGTGTAAGTAAGAGTATGTAGTTTTAAACCTCCTAAAAATCATGACCTGAATAATAATTACCCACTTTACTATTGAAAAAAAAATTGGCACCACTATTCCATCAAAAACAGACGATTAGCCAGGCTTGCATATAAGAGAAACCATTCAAATTACATGTATAATATATGGACTGAATATCAATGGGAACGTACTCCCAAACGAAATAATAATATCCCTCCGAACGAATTGGTATATTTCAGTTTTGGGAGGAAAGCGAAGATTAATCTTACGATTGTGGAGAATAGTTACCGTCTTATCTAGTGGAAAATAACAGCACCACTATTCGATCAATGCTGGAAGAAATTACCATCCATTAGTATTCTGTGATAGATAATTTTAAAATCAGGCCGCAACGCTGAAAATACGACTTTTCTAGTGAAAAGTCTTATTTTCAAACATTTGGGACAAATTGAAAGTCGTAGGTCGTAGGCTACAAAAGTAGGACTTGGGTGTCTGTTATTGTCCACTTAGTAGAATTGCCAACTTTATTTTATCAGAAAAATGTTTCCCTAGTCCAAAATCAATAAACTGTACCTCTTTTCATTTCTTATATACTCTATTCAAAGAATAATTAATATCATAAGTCGTATTCATAATATTTTTTTGAAAAGATAAGTGTGGATTGTGCTAATTATTGTCCGAATATGCCAGATTCCGTCCTAATCTCTACTAGTTACTTAGAATCCTGACTTAAGATTGGTTTTCGGTAAAAACGTAAAATAAACACAATAATACTTTTACATACGTAACGAATAACAATACAAGCGCTTTATTTTTACATTATGAAGCTTTTTGGGAATTTTTCAGTGTTTTATAAAGACAATTAATTTTTTTGTGTGTTATATTTGCGCAGTCGGATAAAAACTATCCTATGTTTTTTCCCGGGTCTCAAACTATCTCCATAACAAATTTCATTCAAATCGGTCCAGTAGTTTTGGCGTGAAAGCGTAACAGACAGACAGACAGAGTTACTTTCGCATATATAATACTAGCTTTCCGGGCGCGGCTCCGCCCGCGCGTATGTCGGTTATCGCGCGAAAACATTAACCTCTTTTTGCGCAGTCGGATAAAAACTATCCTATGTTTTTTCCCGGGTCTCAAACTATCTCCATACCAAATTTCATTCAAATCGGTCCAGTAGTTTTGGCGTGAAAGCGTAACAGACAGACAGACAGACAGAGTTACTTTCGCATTTATAATATTACTAGCTTTCTGGGCGCGGCTCCGCCCGCGCGTATGTCGGTTATCGCGCGAAAACATTAACCTCTTTTTGCGCAGTCGGATAAAAACTATCCTATGTTTTTTCCCGGGTCTCAAACTATCTCCATACCAAATTTCATTCAAATCGGTCCAGTAGTTTTGGCGTGAAAGCGTAACAGACAGACAGACAGACAGAGTTACTTTCGCATTTATAATATTAGTACTGATATAGTACTGACTAGCTTTCCAGGCGCGGCTCCGCCCACGCGTATGTCGGTTATCGCGCGAAAACATTAACCTCTTTTTGCGCAGTCGGATAAAAACTATCCTATGTTTTTTCCCGGGTCTCAAACTATCTCCATACCAAATTTCATTCAAATCGGTCCAGTAGTTTTGGCGTGAAAGCGTAACAGACAGACAGACAGACAGACAGAGTTACTTTCGCATTTATAATATTAGTACTGATTAGTACTGATAAAATAATACTGAACCACTTAATTTATTAGTGTGTACACGTATACAGTCATCATGCTCATGATCGCCCTACTCCTATACCACTCTATGCAACATTAAGTAGGTACTACATACAGTCATACTTACAAATGACAATTTGTTCCCTTACACTGGAAGACCTCGCTTCGCTCAGCCAATTACCGTTTTTAAGCCGTCAAATTCTATGATGGATCCTGTTGAAACTTGTTCTATTAACTTAGACGGAAAAACATAAAATCCTTCTGAATTTACCTTATGATTTCCAATATTATGCTTGCATCGCAGTGTTGCTTTTCGGACATATTTCCGGTAGTCTGACTATTTGTAACGTATACGTTTTCTTCCATCCTGATAATCTAGATTAAAATTAAAACTAACAAGGGAAATAGATAATTTGGGACTACGTAGGTTTTATCAATTAGTTACCTAACCTTACAAATTTTAATTTAAGTATTTCAATATGATATTATATGGATATTAATCCATTTATGAAAACACAAAAGATATGTATGGTTAAAATTAATGTGGATTAAAAAAATATATATATTTTAGTCTGTTATTACTATAAATCGTCATGCATATCGTGCATGCCACGGTGTTGTTCCGTAGCCTCGGTGCATTATTAGTATACCATGATATTAAAAACACATCTTCAAAGATGGTAATATGATTCTGTAATGGTTAGTAATAAGTTTACATAGCACCGTTTATGAACTAGATAATGTTGACGCAAAAAGTAGAAAATTTTGTTATTTTCTAGGAAAAATCTAAGCGAATACGAAAATTACCTATTTAGGTGCTGCTGGCCTCATCATCATTTCGTTTTGGTATTGTTGCATTAGGTAGTTGGTATAATTTTCAGTAAATTGTAGGCTGTGTGATGTTCATAAGATTGACACTTTATTAAGTGTTAACACGACGATAACGTTAAAGTGATTTTACTATAATTGCTCTCGTTGCTTGTATCATTATGATTATATGCATAGGTTTGATTAATTATACATTATAGGTTTGATAACCCATTGCTAGTTATTATCTTTAGCCTCAAACGGCGCCACCTTCCAAATGCTGACATATTAATAATAATCCAGACGAACCGTTACATATAAGAAAATCGGGTCCACCATGGAAGACTCCGATAGGTTACAACTAACAAAACTTTCCCTAACCTGTATAACTTAATTACAACACTAAATAAAGGAATTGAAACATTTGAAATTGTGTATGATTAACTTTATTTTTACCCTGTTTCAAACGCATTGTAGTGGTAGGTAATTATTGTTTTCTAACTTTTTTATACTGACTGCATTCAAAGAACAATGTAAAAATATTATATACACAAAAATATATATCACAAAAACATAATTGCAAAACATACTGTCCATCTTACTGGTATTTTTTGTAAGATTATATAACCAATTTTCTTTGTGGTTTTGTTGGTCAATGAAAAAAATATTTCAGAGCTTAACACCAAAGTGTATACGAAATTTAAATAACAATGAATCTTTTAATAGATATCTTGATTTATCCGTTTGAATTATATTTGTTTTGTCATTTCCTGGATTTGGAAACGAGATCTGGCAATACTAGCGATAGTGGGCGTCGACCTGGCGGCGGCGGCCAAACATCCACGCCGTGCCGTCATCATTAATCGTTTGTACCGCGGGACGCGCTCTACATAGGCAGCCGTATATTTACTGGAGACTTCTAATGTTAGATTTTTATCTCTTACCTTGAAAATACCAATTAAAAACAGTGCTGTATTTAAAATTAGTCTAATCAGTGTTTTAGATAGTGACAATTAATAATGTAGCTACTATAACAGATATTTCTAACATGTGAAATAAAACCATTCGGGTAAGTTTAATCTTCACGTCTTATGAAGCTCGCAATTACGTACAACTTGTGAAAATACATTTCGCTGCGGACATCCATAGTAACATTACACATATTAAATAGTTTGTTTATATATATAAATAATTAACGATATTTGAATTTTGATGTAATTTTTTTATTTCCAGAAACTGATGAAGGAATAAAAAGTCAAATTTATGATTTGCCGAACAGTATACCAAAACATCGACAAAAAGTCATGATTATCTCATGAAAGAATTAAAAGAAACAAAAGGAACCCTGGGATTATTTAAATCGTATAAAGCTTTCCATGCCCCTAATATTGGCCCAACTAATGTAAGTTTAACGACATTATACGCCTACAATACAATATAATTTGTAAACCAAGACTGTACAATATAATCACCTCTCTTGTCCTTTCAGATCAGAACGAACGCTCTCATACATGAGCATAATATTATGCTTCTATTACCCGCGCATCGTGACGTCACACTCGCCGCTCAACGCCCCAAGTGTCCCTGAACAAGGCCGTGCAGAGCCACGCCACGGGCGGCCGGCTGCCACCCTCGCTGCAGCTAGGCTCTGTTCTGTGTTTATTTGATTTTGCAAGATAATATAATAATCAATATTTAGTCTAGAGGTCCAGATAGTCATTTTAATTTCACTTTGGTTGTATTATATCTTGTTTTTAAAGTGGCAAATAGTTATTTAAATTATATTTTATCCGTTATGTAAATTATATAATTAAATTAAATCGCTTACGAGACTTGCATTGTTATCACCATTAATTTTATAATATTAGAAATTTATAATAATTAATATGTTGATCAATATTAATAATAAAAACTTATAACCGAAGCTTTTTTCCATTTCAGAAGTCAGAACTCTGCTTCTTTCTGGTTAATAATATCACATATATAGAAGGTAAATACCGAAGAAAGTTAGGTGTTTCATGAAGGTAATTCGAAGATTTTTGTCTCAATTTATGAATTACCTTACTATGACGGAAGAAATGAGGTAGTTATATCAGCATTATTATCTTTCCAGTTAAGATGTGCTATCGTCTGAGAATCACAGTAAACTCTTTTATCTGCAAGTTGAATATAGAAGGTAAATGGGGTATTATAAATAAAAGGTAATTTCAGTATTTTACTTCTAATTTATGAAATACCTATCTACGGAGGAAAATGCAATGTGTCTTATCAGCATTAAGGTTGCCTTCGGTCATTTATGACACACAGCAACGACGGTGTTGCCTGTCGCTGCTACGTGTCATCAGTGACAGAAGGCACCCTTTATCCTTCCAAACACTTCTAAAATGGAAGGATAATGCTGTATACCCACTGCTTTTTCCTCCATCGTAAGTAGGTAGTTTATAAGTTGGAGGGAAAATACCGGAATCACCTTTCCATTACATCCGATTTCCTTCTATATTTACCTTTAGGATTGGACGGATTTCCGATTAGCAGAAGGTATACACTTCTAAATTGGAAGGATAATGCTGATATACCCACTGCTTTTTCCTCCTTCGTAGGTAGGTAGTCCATAAGCTAGAAGGAAAATACTGGGATTACCTTCCTATTACATCCGATTTCCTCCTGTATTTATCTTTAAGATTGGGAGGATTTCCAATTAGCAGAAGGTAAACACTACTAAATTAGAAGGATAAATCGGAAATGCTCACATACCTACCGCGTTTTCCTTCCCTGTAGGTAGGTAGTTCATAATTAAGAAATAAAATACTGGAATTACCTTCCTATTACATCCGATTACCTTCTGAATTTACCTTTTAACTGGGGGTGATATCCAATGTGCAGAAGGTAAATATTTCTAAATCGGAAGGATAATGTTCATATACCCACTGTTTTTTCCTCCATCGTTGGTAGGTAGTCTATACGTTAGAAGGAATATACTGGAGCTACCTTCCCATTACATCTGATTTCCTTCTGTATTAACCTTTTAGATTGGGAGGATTTCAGATTAGCAGAAGGTAAACACTTTTAAAATGGAAGGATAATGATGATATACCCACTGATTTTTCCTCCATCGTAGGTAGGTAGTCTATAAGTTAGAAGGAAAATACTGGAATTACCTTCCTCTTACATCCAATTTTCTTCTGAATTAACCTTTTAGATTGGAAGGTTTATTACCTTCTGTCTTAATTTAGCAGGAAAAATATGGAAGGTTAACATAGTAGAAGGAAACAAGGCTCTCTTACCACCTGATGTTTTCCGACCTTTATTTACCTTCTATTTTGACTCAGCAGGAATTTCCAACCAAAATTTAGAAGGTAAATTGTGATTCGTATAACCCGCCAAAACAGAAGGTAGATTGGAAGGATATTGTTTGGAAGGAAATTTTTAGACGGTAAAAATGTTTAATTTAATCCGTCCAAGTAGAAAGGTAAATTTCCTGCTGAGTCAAAAGGGACGGTAACACCTTCCGTATTTCGGAAGGTCTTTTTTCTCAGTGTAGTTGTATGTGTGCAGGCAACCTAAATTGCGCGTGTTGTTTAGGTATAGTCGGCATAGTAGATGATATGTTCGGCAAAACAAAACATTGCATTTGCATAATGAAAGAGCTGGTTCGTGATTTAATCTCAATATCACAGATTTGTGTTGACTGTGTTATACAATTACCAACCCCGCGTATTTCTCTAGTGGACTGTATTTTTTTACATTGTAATGAATCGCATAATGCTTGCGTTATAATGCATCTTTCGCTCCCTGAATCTAAAAGAGCGCGAGCTAAATGATAAACATTGTTATTATCTCTAACTTCCACTACAGCTGTCGACATTAAAACTGGTTGCATACACTGATACTGAGCGCATAATATATCTGTGTGCATGTGTTCGTTCGCAGGATCTACCGGAGGTAGGTCCGACGCGAGGGACGCTTGCATCGCCAAAGCCGGTTTGACATTCTCGCTCGATGCTGTTCGGAGCTGCCCGCTCCCGTGCGAAACTGTGTTGTCCTTATGAATAAGAGAATTATGTTTTTTATCACATTTGCGACACGGACCGAACTTGCACTGAGTAACTGTATGACCGCCGCGTAAACAATTCTCGCATAGTTTATTATCTATTACAAATTTAATTCGTGACTCTAAATTGTAACTCAAAAATGTTTGACACGCGTATAGTGAGTGGTTATCGTTGCAAAGTAAACAAGATCTTTTACTCTGCTGCGGCTTATTGGTGGAAACATTGCAGTGAACCTTATTACTAGTGTGCGTAAATGTGTTGTGTTTACCGTTATTTGGTTTCGTATTACTATGTGATGCTTGTCCCCACCAGTTACCGCCCCATCAGCCTCCTCAGTGCCTTAGGCAAACTTTACGAGCGGTTACTTGCAAACCGTCTCCAGTCCCATGCTAAGGAACACCACCTTATCCCAGATGAGCAGTTTGGCTTCAGACCCGGACACTCATGCGTCCAACAGGTGCACCGCCTCACGGAGCACATCATTGAGGGCTTCAATAAGTACCCCAAACCCCAGACTACGCTAGCAGTCTTCCTCGACGTGGCGAAAGCTTTTGACAAAGTCTGGCACAACGGCTTGATCTACAAGCTATACCAATTTGGCGTGCCAGAACGTCTTGTGCTCATCCTACAAGACTTCCTTAAAGCCAGAAGCTTTCGCTATCGCGTGGAAGGCACCCTCTCCTCCCCCCACCCAGTCAGAGCCGGAGTCCCTCAGGGCTCCGTGCTATCACCTATTCTCTTTGCACTGTATACCAGTGACATCCCACGCTCTCAGCCCAAAGTATTCCTAGCCCAATATGCGGATGATACCGCCATTTACACCACTGGGTGGCATATCAACAGACAGTCCTATTTCGTCATGCAACGGGCCATCACCGAGATCGGTGACTGGTTCCGAAAATGGCGCATCGCGGTCAACCCAGCTAAAAGCACAGCTATGTGCTTTACTGAGAAGACACGCTCCCCTTACCCGAAACCGCTTATTTTGTTCGACGAACCCATTCCCTGGGTTCCTAGAACAAAATACCTCGGAGTCACCCTTGATCGTCATCTCACCTTTAACGATCACATAACAACCGTCCGAAACAGAGCGGCCTTCATAATGGGTCGCCTTGGTCCCCTACTTCGCAAAGAGAGTAAAATGTCTCTTAGTAATAAGAAGACACTTTACACTGCCTGCATCCGCCCCATCATGACTTACGCATCAGTAGTGTTTAGTCATGCTAGTGAGGCCCACCTTCATAAACTTCAAGTCATCCAAAACCGTTTTCTTCGTAATGCAACCGGCGCCCCGTGGTATATCCGGAACACTGAGTTGCATTGCGACTTAAACCTTCCCTCTCTAGCGCAGTTCAATAAGGACTGCGCCCGCCGATACTTTGATCGAGCGCCCCACCACCCGAACCCATTGGTTGTCCAGGCATCGAACTACTCGACTGCCTCTTCTATCCCATTTTTCAAACCCCCCCGTCGCCGACCACGGCAGGTATTAGACGACCCGGATGACCCCATCGCAGCCATTACGTTGGCAGCTTTAGCGTTATCCGCAAGTCGTCGAGGTAAAATCCCCAGGTGTGAGGTAATCAGAGGTCACACAATCAAACACCGAGCTCGCCGGCGAGCTCGAGGCAAAAACAAGGTCACGATAAATTGCTCTCCAAATAGTCAAAGAGTATTATTCAGTAGGGCCCAATTGTGCAACACTGCAGTTGCACAGAGGCATTTTGCTCCGATCCCCCCCATGTCTCTCGACAGCGAGACAAGCCGAGGTCCGAACCACAGTGGTGCCCTTGAGCTCGCTGTCAACCCCTCCTATAGTAGCGGTACGTTTTCGGCGTCCGCAGGAGACGGAGGTAGAAAGCGCTTTTCGCCTTCTACGCCCGTCTCGGGAGAAGTGCCTTCGGCACTTCTCCCTCCCGGGCTATTGTAGGGCCAGGCCCTCGCCCAAAACCCGGTGGAGCTGGACGACCGCACAGGCGGTAGCCAGCATATATGTCCTCCCTAAACAAACAAACAATGTGATGCTTGCAATGTTTCCAGCATGTCTGCCCTATCTTTAAGAAAGGATAGCATCGTTTCAACCTTCAAACGTGACTCGGAATCATTAGACTGTTGTAGCGTACTTGATTTATGTTGTTCCCAGGCGCGTTCTGTGGTTTTATCTAGTTTGGAAACAATTATGTAGATAATGAGCGTGTCCCAACTGTCAACTGGTTCGCCTAAGAGTTTTAAAGCGCGTAAGTTTTTTAATATTGTGTCAATTAGGTTGCGTAATAAGTCTGGTGATTCCTTTGTCAACGCCTGAATGTTGAATAATGTACGGACATGATTTTGGATTAAAAGTCGGCTATTATTGTATCGATTTAGGAGAAGTTCCCATGCTACACTGTAATTGTTTGAACAAAACTCTAAGGAATCAATTACAAGCGATGCGCTTCCTTTAAGTGATGATTTTAGGTAGTGATACTTTTGGATACTACTGAGTTGAGGAGAATTATGTACTAACGACAGAAATATATCCCTAAACTCCAACCAGTGCTCACTTGAACCGTCGAAGGTAGGTACTGATATAGTAGGAAGTTTTACAGAATCGCTATTACATCGTTTTGCACATGTTGGAACCTCGTCTGTGTTCAACATACATTCTACTCGAGCTAGTGTGCCATAGTAACTATTTTCAAACAAGTCACGCTGTTGTAGTTGCTCCTCTAAGTCAACTTCAAGGACGCTTTCTTCCAACTTTGATTGAAGATCATTAAATTCTGCAAACAGGCTAGCAGCACCTTGCATTCTCAACTTGAGATCTGCTCGCAATTGAGCTGATAATATGCTATCACTACTAAGTGAATTTATATGGTTTGTAAATCTAGTCATTCGACCTTTAACAATAGCTCGTTTTTTGACAAGATCCCTAATTGTCTGGTTTATACTTTCATCGTCAGTAACAGTAATTTTATATGGCGATTTAGACCTAGCCCTTTGCTCAGTGCTCATTTCGGTGGATGGTGAAAGGTGGAGTACTTACAGTATATAACAGAGGCAACTGGTATGATGCACGTCACCACTGGTAAGTAAGCAGGTAACTCGCCGCGACTCAATCACTGAAATTAATTTTACCACGGAATTAACACAAGCACTTAGAGAGGATAGGATATGGTAGTTGGCTGGCCGTACCACAATGCGCGCGTTCTTCGAAGTATGTGCCTTCTTCTTAAGTGGAACGTAGCTTCGTCCAGCTTAAATTTCGGATGAATCCTTGGTCACTCCAGGGCTTCCCAGTTGGCGCGTAACAGGCGCTGATGCTCGTAGTTTTTGCGTCCGTCTCGGAGGATCATTTTATGTAACGGCTGGGTCGCTGGGTGGTAGAACTTCTTATACCAAAAGAAAAGCTTGTTGTACTTCGAAAATTAGTAGTATTTAATTTAATTCAAAAAATACATGACAGTTTTATGCGTACGATATCCGTAAATTTTTAACGGCGTTAACGTCTTTTTTTTTGACGTTGAAACATTTGCTTGACCTTGATAGAATGTCATTGTCACATTAGACAGTGACTGTTTGTATAAGTAACAGCAAGTATAAATTACGAAGCAATATCATATTAGCTATTGGCCAAAAAAAACTTGATTTTTAATTTCTTACTCTACTGATTAAAAAATTAACATATGAATGTGGTTATATTTTACCCCTATAGATGCTAAGAGCCAGTTTTAGAGAGTTTAGATAAGTTCCCATAGTCTTTATCTAACGAATTATTACAGTTCATTCAAAACTGTCATTTACCCAGAAGAGATTTCCCAATAATCAGGCACAGAACTGTTGAAACAGGCCCTAAACATTTCGTGAAGTTATAGATTTTAATGGACTCTTTTTTGGGTACAAGTTCAAAAATTTTGCGGAATTTGGTGGTTTTCTCGTGAGCAAAATTTCCGAAATCTGGCGACGGCGATGGTTCTCTCTTGACCTAGCTCCTTAAAAAAATCTAAGGTGGCAACATTGCTGTCGCCTCGAGTGCGCTAACGCCGCGCGCCGCCTCGAGTGAGGCCACGCGCGCCAGTAACGCTTACGCACTATTGTGATACGGACGAATTTGTGAATAGCTTGATCGACTGGCCTCTGCAGTCGGCGCTATTACGGAACTTTGAAGTCGCGTGTGTACCTACTGTGTTAGTTGCACAAATAAACATTACCTACCTACATCTAGACGTATCACTCTTCGCAGTGATCTTGTGGTTGTGTTTCTAAAATCTGAAGCCCTCCCCGAAGCAAGCAACCCTTCGCATACTGGACTCTGGTAGTAAAGGTCAGTGAGGCTTAGTTTGTTCACTTTGAATTGTCTTTGTAGTACAATAAGCACGGTAATGTTATCCATACAGTATTTCAACTTCATAGAAACGGACGAAACGCGAGTTATACCTACGCGCCTCGATCTCGGCTCGGTACGCACTACGCAGACGCGTCAGTGCCGCACTGACGAATGGACGGTGTGTTAAACTTTCTGAATGACATTTTTAACAATAAACGCGCGATATTGTGACTAAAAATATTACATATTTAATATGACGAGTAGGATATAATGTGCTGTTTTTGGTTTCATGAATTCGTCAAAAACGCATCCAGAGATAACTTTTTTAGATAACCTGGAAACTTAAAGGTATCACCATTTCACTTACTAGCAAGTAAAATTATTTTATAGTCTACATAGTAGACGGTATATAATGTGTGTCTTTTAATGGACAAATATTTCCTTTAATCCCCAGAAAAAAATGTCTCGTTTAATAAAAAAACTGATTAGAGTACAGGAAAGTGATTGACACTAGTGAAATAGGTAGTTATAAGCTATATATTAGAATGCGGATTTTTTATACTAAAAAATATAATAAAGCATTTCGTATGTCTCACAAATATTTTTCCGTCGCAAATTTTTAAGACTGATTTTTTATTCTAATATAAACATGGTTTTTTAATTAAATCTACCTACTAGTCAAAAAACAACACGCATTTTTAGTGAACACTTCCTGTTCATTTCACAAAGCATTATAGGTATATTTTATATAAAAAAAGTAGGTAGGTATATTTACAATCACAAAACTAAATGGACACACAGGCAAATGTATTTAAAATGCTGGAGGCGGGTATACGTACAGCGCGGCTGTAGGTAGTCATTTCAACGACAGAGCCGAGTTGAGATACTGTATAGATAACATTACCGTGACAGTAGTCTGGTGACAAGCCCCTGGCCGAAACAGCTCCATTTATTTACAATAAAATACCTTTTTCATTGAGAGACTTGCCAATCTCGTTGTTTCAGAGAAAGCTGACAACAATATTATTAAACAAAAGCTATTATAACATTAATGAATTTATGAATGATAAATAAGTAATAATATTTTAGTACATACGTTTTGATCAATATATAGGATGAATGCGCCATTTAGCCGACCAGTGCCCGTCTTCGACCATTTGAGAATTGGTCCGTCTTTTTTCAAATACCTACGCACAGTTATCGACCAGGTGGTCGAAATATGTGTAAGACATGTCCAGTTTGGTTTACTCAAGTATCTAACGATCTTTAAAAATAAATAAATGTCATTTAGCAATTTGAACCCTATGCCCGTGAATATTTTCATACCCAATTCTCATCCACATAATTTATATTGTAAAAAATATAATCGTTAAAAATCACTTGAGGACGAAAACTGGAAATAGACTAGATGACATTCTAGTTTTCGACCAGTGTTTTGTTAATTAAAAAAATACCTCAAAAATTTGAAAATAATTTTTGAAAATAAAAAAATATTTATTATTTAAAGGTAAAGTTATATTTTCCTAAATTATATTAAACGATGCACAATATTTACAATAAAACAATAGTGGTCGAACATTGTCGAGTTGGAACTGTTTTCGACCAATTATTTATGATAATGTTTTATACAGAATGTGTTTCTTAGTTTGTGTTATTTTAATACGGCTTTAAAAAATATAAGTAGGTAATTCATACCTGAACTAGTAATAATAAATATACAGTTTTACCGCCCTGAAACTGTTTTTGTTGTTGGTCGAAAACTATGTCGACGAAAACTAGATTTTTTGGTCGAAAACTAGGGAAAATGGTAATTTGAGTTTCTTAATTTTATTTAAAAAAAATCTTGGTTGGAATTTTCATTTCTTGACAATTACTGAAAAAAGAGCATATAAAAAGTACACTCATATTAAAAAAAAAATAACACTAAATCCCTTACTTTTTGCTTGCCGAATTTGGCAACTCCACTAATTGGTCGAAAACTGGCGAACTGACCCTATATTATTTTTTATGCAAAATAACTATATGTCGTAGATTTTATTAAGGTAGAAAATCGTAATTTTTAACCGACTTCCAAAAAAAGGAGGAGGTTCTCAATTCGTTTGTTTTTTTATGTTTGATACCTCAGAACTTTGGACTGGGTGAACCGATTTTAAAAATTCTTTTTTTGTTTGAAAGGTGATGCTTGTCGTTTGGTTCTATTTTAAGTTTCATCAAAATCAGTCAAGCCGTTTTTGAGTTACACTAAAATACCTGAAAATTATTTACCTATCCTACCGATGATATAGTCGTTAACAATGAATCATAATCGATCCCGCAAGTAGCAAGGGCCACTAAAAAGGTTGAAAAAAAAAAGTTTGCAAAAAATGGAACCGACTTCAACACCCAAAAGTGTGAAATAACTTGTCGAAGTTGGTACCATGCGAACAGTATTGTAATAATAGGTACTTTTGAACTATCATGCTAGGTTTTATTATTCAACAAGTTATTTCACACTTTTGGCTGTTGAAGTCGGTTCCATTTTTTGCAAACATTTTTTTGTATTTATCATCATATTGACCCATTTTTATATTTCTCTATACTTAATTCAATTAAATTTATTAAAATTATCAATTTTAGACTTCTAATTTGATATTTTTATTTAATTTTATTGTGTAATTGAATTTTCTCATCCCAGAATTTGCTATTTTATGTAATATAAATATTGCATGCCCTTAAAAGGCAGATTACATTGAATTATAAGTTTAATTATCATTTTACACATATAATTCAGCAATAAATATACTTTGACTTTGACTTTGAAAAAAACATGATTTTATTGATCAAGATAAATCATTTTTTTTTATAGTTAACAGCAATAAGTGGTTTCAAATTTAGCTGACTGTTACTTTAAAATGCATAGTGTTGCCGTAAACAACTCAAATTGTAGAAGATAACTATCAGTAATTATGTAACTTACTTTAGAACAGAAAATTGAGGTATAATTTTATTTCTGATGGTAAGTGATGATTAGGTCGAAGATGTTGTTCAGGCTATCCTACAATAACTGGCTCTCAAGGACAGCTTCCGGAACACACCATTAGGTGATTGGCGACAGATTTTCTACTTGAGGTAGCTAAACAGGCGGGCATTCGCAAAATGCCCTACCACCATGCTGTAACGACTGCCATCGTAAGATAACAACCGGGACCGACGGCTTAACGTGCCCTCCGAAGCACGGAAGCGCTCAGTAGTAATGTCATTAGCGGTCACCCATCCAACTCCTGACCGCGGCGGACCTTGCTTAACTTAGCGGAACATCTAAGCAAACTTCGCTACGAGCGCTTCATTATTCTTATATGCGTAATCCATTATCAACCGCTGGGACACACCATTCAGTTTGCTTCGTCAACATTTATTTCAGTATCTGCAGCTCGTAATCAAAACTACCCAACCGCGAGACAACATTAAGCGCACATCTAAGGTTCATTTTCAACATTTACATAGGTACATTTTGTAGAAACGTCACATAAAAATCACAATACGAAGGTGGTCATTGCGTCGATTTGTGCAGCCGCATGCATGCGCGCGCCCCGACCGGGGAAAGCGCACTGAACAAGAAGAGAGACATATTATGTACTCTCACTCTCACGTGCATTGTTCGGTTTGCTGTGAATTTTTTGACTAATATTCGGTTCCTTTAACATAATATATTACTGGCATACCCACTCACCTATTAAAGAAATCAACGTAATGTAAGTAAAAAAATACTCCGTGTGATGCCGGACTAAAATGGCACCCCTCTCACCATATCTTCCAGTGGGAGCCGTAAAAGGAAGTATTATAATCGGTATGGTCTGCAGTATCACATATCCATAGTTCGACCCTCACCTCTGGCATGAGGTTCACCGCATTGTAAAGGGAATTTTGCGAATACACGCCTGGCTAGCTATCCCGATAGCTAGGTATATAGGCAGGCGAGCATTATCAATTAGAAAATCTGTCTCCAAGCACCTAACAGAGTGTTCCGGCAGAGTTCTTTAAAACGTTATGTGCATGTAATTCACCTTGAGTATTTTATTTTACCATTTTACCATATTGGAGTAGTAAATCGAGTATTCGAATCGAGTAATTGAAGTATTTTTTTTCATAATGAGAGGTCATTACTTTGCAATCCATTAAAGCTTATTAGGTAACTTTGTAATTCAGTATTACATTCATTGAGTTTAATATATTCGTATTCATTTTTATGTGTAAAAATCTGCAGAAAAGAGCAAATGCGTCGCGTTTTGTGGTCGTGACGTGAATTAGCATGCAGAGCGGAAGGTTCGGCAGGTCTGCAATCATAAGTCGCGCGGACGAGAATGACTCGGCACAAGTTATGAGTTCTTTGAGTTTGGTATTCGGTGAGCGTCACCGTCGCACACACGGGTGGAGAGCACGGAGCGAGGCGAGCCGACCGAGGCGACCGAGTCACGCGAGGAGACAACTCGCCCCGTGTGCCTCCACGTATAGCGCACACAGCGTGCCATGGCGTCGGTTTTGTAAATCGAATAATCGCGACAAACTTGTGAATGTGCCTTACGTTCCGGATCTCTGTTCAATATTTTTGTATGCAATTTACATTGAAAATATTACTGCTCTACATAGTACAAAAAGGCAAAATAAAATGTATGATTATATCGCATAAAACAGCGAGATTTGAACAATTTACTATCCGTTACTGGGGACAGAGTGTGCTTTGTTAATGTGACGTATTTTGTCCTAGATGAGTAATAGTTCTTCAATATCCTCTGTTCTTATTATTGAACCGTCTGAAGGCGTTATCGCAATAAAAACGAAAACGACTTGCAATACTAAAATATATTAATTATTTTATACCACACCCACTATGAAAGTGTCTCATTGCTCTTTGAAAAACGGATTATAAAGTTAGTCATTTCTCCCTTATCAGTAGAGTGTGTGGCGGGAAAAGTTACATGAAATTTCATTCCTGCCCTCCGCAGCAGTGCAGGAATGTTGTATGAAAATCCATACCTGCCCCGCTACCGTTCTTTTGTTGTTTTAGCTGCCAACACAAAAATACAAACGTCAAATCTCAAATAATTAAAAAAAAGGGGTTGGATCTTTTCTGTATTCTTTTTTCAATGAAAGGAGGTTAGCAACCGTTTTCTGCACTACGAAGAAAAAGTCGCGGCAATTTGTTTAGTTATGTTAAATTTAGTCATTTACAAAATTGATAATTTAAGTACCCTTTTGATGATTCTTAATTATTTTCCAAAATGTCATCTGACAGGGAAAGTGTCAATTTTATAATAATGACGCCACTAGAAATAAAAAATACAGCTCAAGGAGTTACGAAGAAGAGAAGTCTCGAGACGAGAAAATTTATAATGATTTAATTTCCTCTTATCTATCACTATGTATGTTAGAAAATTCTATTCATATTCTAAATTTCTCGTTTTTTCCATTTTGTACAATGTTATGTTATTATTTTCAGTGTTGGATGTCATTACTTGTTATATTTGCCGCTTCATTTATAAATCATTTCAAATAAAAACGGGAACATTAATGAGACTTCGCTGTCGGTTCGTCCGTCCGTCTGACACCAGGCTATATCTCAAGAACGGTGATACTCGTAGCTAGACAGTTGAAATTTTCACAGATGATATATTTCTGTTGCCGCTTTTTGTTGACACAACAAAAAGTTGGCCAAGTGCGAGTCGAACTCGCGCACGTTAAAACAAAAAAAGGTTAAAATATGAAGTCTAATGTTGTATAGCTAATGATACGGAACTCTTCGTGCGCGAGTCCGACTCGCAATTGGTCGATTTTTTTTCTTATATCAGTTAAAATATTAACTGAGCAGATATTCCGTATATCGTTTAAAATTTCCGATTGAAATAAAAAGCCGTGTGAAAGGTATTACAAACTGAACTTCTTTGCATAATATAAAATAAATATTTAATCAAGTTTGCCATTTTACTAACGGAACTTAGTTTGACTGAGTCTTTCACAATACTCATAGATCAGGGGTAAGACATACATTCTTTTGAAATAATGACACTCAAAATAGTACGTTGTTCAGATTTCAGGATCAATTAAATTATTTATACAGTTACTATTAACATGCATTTTATTTCATTTTCACGGAATTAAAGTGAAAATCTGAGTGTGTAACTCGTGCAGAAAACTAATTTTAACCTCATCTTAAATATCGGCTAAAATGACTTGTTTTATGCACTCGTTGTACAATCAATAGGAATAAAAATCAATAGGAATGAGGGTCTGTCGTCAGTTTATCACTATTTAACCGACTTCCAAAAAGGAGGAGGTCACAATCAATCGGTTTTTTTTCTATACTTCAGAACTTTTGACTGGGTGTACAGACTTCGATCATTCCTTTTTTATTTGAAAGCTGATGCTTGTCGTTTGGTTCCATTTAAATTTCATCAAAATCGGTCAAGCCATTTTTGAGTTACACACCAATAACTTAAAAGTATTTTCCAATCGTGATGACAGTGAACGACAATCGATCCAGTAAGTAGCAAGGGTTACTAAAAAAGTTTTTTTTTTTTACCAAGTAATAGAACCGACTTCAGCACTCAAAAGTGTGAAATAACTTGTCTAAGTCGGTACCATGCGCACATTATTGTGATAATATTATTACATCATATTTTGCAGTATTGTTATAAATATGACTCTGAATAGTGTAGTAAGCTGGTTGACATGTAATAATCTAATAATTAATTTAAAAAAAACACATGTATAATGACATTTAAACAAGATTGAAATAGATTTTAATTTGACATATAAAATCAATTATTTAAATTCGAATATTGACGACATTTCTGAAACAAAGTTTTTAGGGTTAAATATAGATTCTAATTTAAAATGGATAACACATGCAGACTCAGTTTGTGCAAAATTGAATGGTGACTCATATGCTTTATTTATGTTGGCAAAAAATTTAAATATGGAAGCTGTACTCACATCTTATCATGCTTTCGTAAATCCAACCCTCCGCTACGGTATAATATTTTGGGGAAACTATATCGAACTTGAAAAAATATTCAAAGCTCAAAAAAGATGTATAAGATCAGTATGTCATAATATTACATCTACAATAGACCATATTTCAAAATACTGAAAATTTTGCGTTTCCCATGTTTTTTTTTATGTTATTGTGACGGAACAAGCTCGAGGCCCACCTGATGTTAAGCGGACTAACCTCTGCCTATAACAGATGCATTTCGTCACAAGTCACGTATTGCACTGCGCCCGTCACTTTGAGACAGTTGTAAGTCTCATGTGCCTGTAATTTCACTGGCTCTCAAGAACTGCTGCCGGAACACACCGTTAGGTGCTTGGCGACAGATTTTCTACTTAAGGGTGGTCGCTAGCCAGGCGGGCATTCGCAAAAAGCCCTTCCACCATGCGTTGAAGCTCAAGCCCGCGGCGGGATTTGAACCATGGACCTGCCGCGCGGCAGTCCATAGTCAATGCCACTGAGCCATCACTGCTTCATTTTATACATGTTTGAAATTGTACTGTTTACAAGAAACAACCTTAAATTATTTAAAATGTTTAAAAGTCAACGCCACAAATTTAAAGTTTATATACCAGGTCATACATCTGCCCTATCTGATCAAAGTGTATTTATGTAATGGCTCTAAGAATATACAATCACTTACCTACATCTTTATTAGAATCCGAATACCTAGCATTATTTAAGCGGAAATTATTTGATTTTCTCCTTAATAAATGCTATTATTCTGTAACTGAGTATTTAAATGACCAATATACATACATTTATTTCGTATTCGTATATATTATTGTTATTTTATAACAGATTAGAAGTTTCTTGATGGTTGACGCAAAATTGACTTTAAGTTAATATGACATTTAAATGAACGGTATGAATGGTTAATATTTAATTGTATATGACATTAATTAATATGGGCAGATATCTTTGTGACTTTAGAATTTTTTTAATATTAAGAACAAGTTAAAAATGTAATTCATTAATTTATTCTTGTATGAGCGTTGGTAGTATATCTATGTAAGTATATAATTAGGTTTATAAGCAAGGCTTGGACCTACACTTTTGCATGCAAAATATGGTGGAATGTGAAGCTCTGTTTACAGTTAACTTATAACTTTACTGTATTGTTTGAATAATTACTCACATTCTTGCAAATAAATTGAATTTGAATTTGAATATCTTTATAAGCTTTTCTATGGTGTCTCATTAAAGTGTTATCTATTTATTTATCTATAATAGGCACTTTTGAACTATCATGGTACCGATTTCAACAAGTTATCTCACAATTTGTTGTTGAAGTCGGTGCCAATTTTTGTTTTAATTTTTTTTTTATATAATATATTTTTGTTACGAAGTTTTTCCATTTTTTTTATTTATTTTTATTTTATTGTGACGGTACAAGCTCGAGGCCCACCTGATGTTAAGCGGACTAACCTCTGCCTATAACAGATGCATTTCACAAGTCACGAATTGCGTCACATGTGGCTGTTAATTTCACTGGCTCTCAAGGACTGCTGCTGCAACACACCGTTAGGTGCTTGGCGACAGATTTTCAACTTAAGGGTGGTAGCTAGCCAGATGGGTATTCGCAAAATGCCCTACAAAGAAAGCATTTAGGCAACCTAAAGGCCATTTAAAATCTACAGACAATCCAAATGCCCCAGCCTACTATTTGGCAGTGTATCCAGCATGCTAGCAGGCTGCCGGTATCGGATTGCAATATTTAGATATTAATTGAGCGAAATCAGTGGTAGTATTTCGATCGACACGATAAAACGATCTGGAAAGTTTAAAATTCAATCAATATTTTATCAAAGATTTGGTTTTGTGTTACACGAAATACTTCACGGGAAATATTAAACTTTCAGGTTTTTTACTTATTCAGTTTACTAGCTGTAGCAGTTGACTAGACTCGTAACATAACTACGGGAAGAAAGACAGCACAGTCTCATTAATAAGGGTCCGTTTTGCTCTTTGGATATGATAATCTAAAATTATACCTAAAATTTAACTTGGATACAGTATCAGTAAAAATCAACCAGATTAACGCTCATAAACGGGTGCTTGAAATTTATGTCGGGGTGAGTCCCGAGCTAGTGAAACATTGGGAACGTGTCCCTGTGGGGGTGCGTGAAGGGTGCGGCAGGAGGGGGGTTTGGAGGAGAGCAGAGGGAGGGGGCGGTTGGCCGGCAGCCGGCAGTCGAGTGTGTGCGCGCGGCGCGGACGGACGTGCGCGGAAATCAGTGTCAAGTGCAGAGTGCAGAGTGCGTGCGCGATATCCGGTGAGTGACATACTGCGTCTACGGTCACTGCCGCTCTCTACGGCGTAGGGCTACGGGCTACGAGGCTCTACAGCTACAGTACAGACCCAGCTCTGTTCTGATCTCAGCTACGTTTGGATATCGTTTGTTTACTGGAGTAACGGCTATGGACGTCGAGTCTTCTGTAAATACCCTTAAAATGTCATTATCTATGGTAAACTGCACGTTCTGTTGTTTGGTGTAAGCGTTGAAGGGTTTGTTTTTGCCGTACTGTTTCGGATTTTCTGGCCTTATCACATTACACGAGATCTTTTTGTCTTTTGTAACGTCTTACAGAAAAATGCATATCGCATCGTTGGCAATATACTTATCATTTATGCAAGTTCAAAAGATAAAGAGAGCTCGCTATTATTTTCTTAGGTTTACAATGTATTATATCACCTAGGTATCTTTGATTGAGAAATATATTCCTAATACATACTTAAATTAATCTAGGTGTAACAAAATATATTTAGTAATGTATGAGCTCCTGTCCTCATGCTAGTAAGAAAGTGCTTTAGAAGATGCAAGACTTTTAACTAGACAAGTACACAACATTTTTTCTTTGTAAATAGACTCCGAACATATTTCTACAAGTTCCAAAGATGTGCTACGTAAAACATACCATAAATCACTCTGTCTTTCAATAAAAATAAAGCAATCAGAGTATAAGGAAACATCTTGGGATTCAATTAAAATTCTCATTTAGAAGTGTGGACCGCGTTGTTCGATCGTAGCGAAGGATTCATCCATCACGGCTCTGGCAGTAAAGTTTCAATTGAAGAGCTGAATAATCAATCAAAAGAAAGATTCAGAAGCGCTCGCTTACAGATAGATAGGTAGGTATGTATAATATATATGTATATACATACTGTACTAAGTTATATTCGGTTAGCTGCGTACCCTTTGCTTACATTCACACGTACAACTAGCAAACATTATTATTTTTAACCGACTTCCAACAAAAGATGAGGTTCTCAATTCGTGTATTTTTTATTTTTTATGTTTGTTACCTCAGAACTTTTCACTGTGTGAACCGATTTTGTAAATTCTTTATTTGTTTGAAAGCGGATTTGGTCTCTTTAAAAATTCGTCAAGCCATTGCTGAGTTACACTACAAAAAAAATGACCTATCTTGATGATGTAGTCGTTGACAATAAATGACATTCGATCCCGTAAGTAGCAAGGGTCGCTAAAAGCGTGAAATGTTTTTTTAACTAAAATATGGAACCTACTTCAACACTCAAAACTGTGAAGTAACTTGTAGAAGTCGGTACGATGCGCTCAATATTGTGATAATAGGTACTTTTGAACTATCATGGTACCGACTTTAAAAAGTTATTTCACACTTTTGGGTGTTGAAGTCGGATCCATTTATTTAAATTTTTTTGGCTATTATTGCCGAAGCAGATACATTTCAGCAAAGACGAAACCTCTCTCGGGAGCGATTAGCCACCAATTTAGTATCAGATAAGCCTGCTGAATTGTATCATTCATTTCGGCAAATTTCCTTTGTAATCAGCTTTCAGAATTTATGTTTCGTAATTTGTTGCAGTGTTATTGAGCGTATTTATTATTTGCAGCGACTGGTTTATACTGGGGATGAAACTTTATTTTTCAACACCCTTGCTCGTAAAGTGAGCATTATTATATCGTTCTTAGGGTCATAAACCGAAGTATAACACCCTCCAGCATAATAATATTATACACTAGAGCGTAATAGAATTATCCCTACAAAGTTAAGTTAGTACATGCATGTTAGTATATGCGAGTAAACATAGCATCCGGGTAATACAGATTTGTAACAACAAAGAGGTTTAAGGCTAAGTATATGTAGGTAATCACACTACATCCATTTGCCGCGCACAAAAAAAAAACTGCGCGCTATTTTATAATAACAAATATTTTAAAAAGTATCTTAAAAAACATTGAATAATATTTAAATAAAACACTTTTAATTGTATAAAATTATAAATCTAGTGACAATTCCGCCCAAATTTCCTGTTATCTACGTGACGTCACAAACATCGCGCAGCCATCCAATTGAGCTAACATACTATAAATAAGTAAAAAAATAAAAAAACAGGCCGATTCTAGACGCCATTTTGTGAGATAATTTTTATTTCTACCAAGCCCGCCGAGTTCACAATTAAGACCTTTAAGAAACGATTCCATAAATATATAAAAGTTGCAGTTTTAATTTGAATGGAACGATTAAATGCTTAATGAAATTAAATAAAATGCAGTCGGGTTTTTAAATTTTTAAGTAATTTATAATTGGTGTTATTAATTAAAAATCGCAGATCGTGCTCGTATTCTCGCTGTTTCTGTGTGGGAATCCGGTCTTTGGTTACAGGCCATTCCTTCTTACAAAACTGGTAGCCTTATAGATCCATCCGCTTTTCGTCTAGCTATTAGCTTACGCTTGGGTGCAAGGTGTTGTGTTGCACATCACTGCCAGTGTGGTACTGCAGTTGATCAACTCGGTCACCATGGCCTCTCCTGCTCTCGAAGTGCTGGTCGAATTTCCCGCCACGCCAGCCTTAACGATATCATTCGCCGGGCTTTTACCAGCGCCAATGTTCCAGCTATTCTCGAACCGAATGGTCTGATGCGTGACGATGGTAAAAGACCTGACGGCATGACTCTGGTTCCGTGGAAGTTAGTACGGCCCTTAGTGTGGGACGCTACGTGCGTGGACACTTTAGCGCCGTCACATCTTTCTGAAACCAACGTGAGGGCTGGCGCTGCGGCTACTTCGGCGGAGCAACTCAAGCGGCGCAAATATGCTAACCTCGGTATGGGTTACATATTTGAGCCGTTTGGTGTAGAGACGTTGGGTCCGTGGGGACCGGGAGCTCATCGTATTTTCCAAAACCTATCTGAGCGCTTGGTCGATGCGACGCGTGATCAAAATGCTGGCACATATTTGGCTCAACGAATAAGCATTGCAATTCAACGGGGCAATGCTGCCAGCATGCTGGGCACGCTGCCAACTGGGAGTGGGCTGGAGCATTTGGACTGCCTATGAGTCTGCTATGACTTATAGGTGTCTAAATGCTTTTATTATAGTAGCTGTAGTGTTGTATATAGTTCATAGTATTTTGTTTAATAAAGGCATACCGCCGGTATTAAAAATCAAAGTCTGTAAGACGAAGTGACAGTGGCACACGACAGTGATACCGACATTGTGCGATGCGGTTACTGTTACAAAGTTTGTTCTCGGGACACGCCGCGCCGTTACCCGTTATCCGTTAACCGTTGCCCGTTTGACCTAAACTCATTTGTCTTGGGCTTTGAATGACGTACGATGTTTGACCTTCCCGCGCCTGGAGCGGTTCACCTTTACCAAACATCTCTGGATTTGCTTTGGAATTGAGGATCCTTGCGTATATAATAATAAATATTAATTTCTCAAAAATAGTATGTAATGTTGCCATAACATCTCTAAAAAGTATCCAGAAAGTGAACTCCACCGGAGACTATTCACAACTGTCACTGTAGTAAGAAGCGAGATTTTAAATTTGGAATCTCCTACTGTCCAGTAAGTAAGTATGTAATTTACTTACTGGGCAGTAGGTCATTCATTACCTTTAGATCTGCTTAAACAAACATACTACCAGATAGAGATTAGAGTTTAGCCATTATAACACGGTTACAGGAGGGAGGTATACATATATATCTTTTTTGGTAAGTAAGACGTTTTATGAGATAGATATATTTTTGGAGCCTTAAGCAGCCATTTTATAGTGTAACACTTGACGCGACGCACAAAAAGCCCTAATATGGATGTAACCTTCAATATTAAGACAAATTTGTTGTTAATCTTTAATTTTTGAGAAAAGCATTATACTAGCCTCAACCAGTAAGAAAACCATCCTGGCCTCGTATATAACCGGACCTCACCTCCAGTTCGGTCCGGTTAACTCATACTTGACCTTCCTGGTCAAGTATGATAAGGCTTACTGGATTGTGCAGTAATGTACTATTAATGTAAATTTTTTTTTATGGAACCGACTTCAACACACTAAAGTATGAAATAACTTATCAAACAAATTACTGGAGTACAAAATTATTATTTTTTTTTTGCCCAAGGCGGGAATCGAACCCGCGTCGTCCGATATCGCGTCGGATGCTTAACACCATCTCAGCCACCTGGCACAAAATCATGAAATAACTTGTTGAAGTCGGTACCATTTTTTGCAAAATATTTATTTTCACAATTTTGTGTGACCTTACGGGTCTTTTTGTACTAACGGGTCCGATTATGACTCTTGTTAACGACTTTATCATCAAGATAGGTAAATATTTTTCAGTTATTTTAGTGTAACTCAAAAACGGCTTGACCGGTTTTGATGAAATTTAAAATGGGACCAAACGACAAGTATCACCTTTCAAACAAAAAAAGAATTTTCTAAATCGGTTCACCCAGTCCAGAGTTCGGAGGTAACAAATATAAGAAAAAAAACAGACGAATTGAGAACTTCCTCCTTTTTTTGGAATCGGTTAAAAATCATGATGACACATAATTATAATGAGATTTCTGTATCTAGAGGGAACCCTATTAACGAAGCTCCGCGTGTCAAGGTCTCCAGCTCATGAAAGGAATGAGTTAAAACCCGTAATTATGTTATTATATGTAGTACGTACACCCTGAACATTAAATTATAAATGAAACGAAAATATTCTACATGCCTCTAAAAATATTATTATAATATTATAAAAAGGTTGCCTAATTTTTATATTCACTTTTTTAGAATGTGGGCTCACCCCACTGAGTTGTTTGAGAGTACAATGATATATTACTAGCTTACCGGCCGCGTCTCCGCCCGCGCGTATTTTGGTTGTCGCGCAAAAGTGCGCAGTTTAAAAAGTATCTTATGTCCTTTCCTGGGTCTCAAACTATTTCCATACCAAATTTCATCTAAATCTGTCTATTAGTTTTTAAGTTTATTCGTTGCATACAATATACATATCTTTCCTCTTTATAATATTAGTATAGATTATATTTTTCTTGTACAAATATTATATGATAGGGTTTTTTCTATTACTTTAATTGTAGGTATGGTAATCTTCAATTTGGTTTGTGCTGAGTGTAAAATATTTTTTTTATGAGATTGTGACGTTACCTGCCTGAATCCCACCTAATGTTAAGCGGTAACCTCAAAGCATATAACAAATATGCATTTAATAACATTTGTATTCGTTGCAAGTGACGATCTGTACTGCCCTGTGTACTCATAGATATTGTATAATCTTATGTGTCTGTAATTTTATAATGACTTTCTGGCTCTCAAGAGTTGATGCGCACACACTGTTAAGTGCTTAGACAGATTTTGTACTTGAGGGTGGTAGCTAGCCAGGCAAGCATTCGCAAAATCCGTTCTACTAAGTGGTGATGCTTCAGCCGGCAGTGGGGATCGAACTCGCTCCTCTATCACTTCAAAAAGTTTCTCAAATACTAACAAATATTTTTTAAATATTTTCAGTCAATATTAAATTAATTTACAAAAGATGGAGAGTGTGAAAGTGATATAGAAAGGAGAGTGAATGCTGGAAACATGGTTAATGGAGCATTGCACGCGTTTATGAACAGTCAGAAGGTGTCTAAGAAGGCTCGTCTGGCTGTTCATGGGGGAGTGTTGGTTCCGACACTAATGTATGGGAGTGAAAGTTAGGTATGGCAGAAAAAGCATGAAAGTAGAATAAATGCAGTGGAGATGAGAGCATTGAGAAGCATGATTGGAGTCAAACGGAGTGACAGGATAAGGAATAGTGTGATAAGGGAACGATGTGGTGTGAATGAGGATGTAGTGACCAAAATCGAGAAAGGTATGTTAAGATGGTTTGGACACGTAGAGAGAATGAATGAAATGAGATTGACTAAACAGGTATACGTGGGACAAGTGAACGGAAGTGTTGGAAGGGGAAGACCTAGGCGAACGTTCCGAAATCAGATTGAAGATGTTCTGAAAAAAGGCCAGGTCTGGAGTACTAGGGTACTACTTACTAACCGACGCTTATGTATGAAAGGATTGATGAGTGTAGATGAAGCGAAAGAGATATATGTAAGGATCGTAGCAAGTGGAAATCTGTGGTCTCTGCCTACCCCTATGGGAAAGAGGCGTGATTTTATGTATGTATGTATTAAATTAATATTTTAGTAAAACACTTAAAAATATAAAATATATCTAGTGATAATTTCATGCGGTCGTTTCCTTAAAATATTTGTTATTACTAAATATGGATTACTGAAAAGTAATGCCTGAATCTATTCATTTTCCTCAAATACTTCAGTTACGTGGCAAATAATGTCGTAATATGCATGCACATGTCAAGAGTGAGTTTTAAAAAGTAGGTGTGATATAGTGTGTGTTAGATTATAAAGAGGTTACACAGAATTAGCTCACAAATAAATGTAATCTCAATTCTGAAGATAATGAATAGATTCAGGCGTTACTTTGCGGAAATCCATACTTAATTAATAATAACAAATATTTTTAAAAGTATCTTAAAAAACATTAACTAATATTTAAATAAAAAACTTTAAAAAATATATATCTAGTGACAATTCCGCCTAATTTTCCTGTTATCTACGTGACGTCACAAACATCCACGTAGCCTAACCGGAATAATATCCGACTAGTTTCGCTTCTAAACGAAGCATCTTCAGGAGGTCTTGACTCGCCGAGCGCACGATCGAGACTAAACGGCCAGCTTTTTTTTTAGGGAGGACTTAGATGCTGGCTACCGTCTGTTCGGTCGTCCCTATATATATATATATATATATAAGTGTTTTATTTAAATATTATTTAAAAATTTTTAAGACACTTTTAAAAATATTTGTTATTATTATGAAGATAATATTATTTTGTGATCAACAGAAGAAATCTTAAGTATTTGTTTCGTTCGTGTAATTTTTGGTGTGAACTACGGATGTTACCGTAAAATGGGATTACATTGATTAGATTTCAAATTGAGATTGCTGTATTTTGATGAATATTTTCGTAAAAATATATAAATAAAATATAGTTAGATATACTTGACATATATTTTATTTCGGCATGCAGAAAAAAACATATTTAGTGGCCTATGGTCGTATGGTCGGGTGGTAATTATACGATTTATAAGATCAATGGGGCGAATTTGATTAAAGGGGTTAAACTGATTGCATTCTATAACTATCCTTAAGCATTGAAATACCGCCCCATTGCGGTACTTGTATTAGTGATGACGTAACCTAAACACGCGTCTTCTTAAAAATTCTGCAAAATCAATGGCCTAGTAGGACAATTCGTGAATGCTCTTCTGGCTAGTTACCACCCTCAAAAAATCTGTCACCAAGCACAATGGTGTGTTTCGGCAGCTGCAGTAACACGCCATTTTTTCCACAAGGCTTTAAGAGCCAGTCCACGTTATGGCCTGTTAAATAACTTCGATCTCATCAACAATTATTATCAAGTGTGATCGTGGTCACAGACTAGAATATTAGAAAAACAAACGGTAGCAAAGAGGTTTTTGCACCGTATTAATTATGAAAAGCGGTCATAAAGTACCACAGAGCAGCGTACAACTTACTGAATTATGTCTAATTTAGATCAAAACACAAAGCTGAATTAGAACCAGACCGGGCGGAGTCATGTCTGTCTAAATTAGAGCCGTGTTTGTGTTGCCAGAGTTGGCTTGTTCTGTTCGTGCACAGCGCAGTACCTACAGCTCACTCACGTTTATGAAGAACTAATTTATATCAGTACTAATATTATAAATGCGAAAGTAACTATGTCTGTCTGTCTGTTACGCTTTCACGCCAAAACTACTGGACCGATTTAAATGAAATTTGGTATGGAAATAGTTTGAGACCCGGGAAAAAACATAGGATAGTTTTTATCCAACTGCGCAAAAAGAGGTTAATGTTTTAGCGCTATAACCGACATAAGCGCGGGTGGAGCCGCGCCCGGAAAGCTAGTTATGAATATTTCTGAACGTTGTCTTGATGTTTATTCTCTTTGTTAACAGACTTCTATAAATGAGGAGTTTGTTACCTCAAAACTTTCGATTGGGTGAACCGATCGTGATGATTCTTTTTTTATTTGAAAGCTGCTACTTTCAGTGTAGTCCTCTTAAAATTTCATCTAAATTGGTCAAGCCGTTTTTGAGTTACACTGCAATAACTGAAAAGTGTTTTCCAATCTTGATGATAATATGGTCATTGACAGTGAATGACAATCGATCCCGTGTGTAGTAAGAATCACTAAAAGGGTGAAAAAAAAACCCGCCTTCAACATTCGAAAGTATGAAATGATTGTGATTGTGTGAAGGGTGAAAACATGCTCCTCCATTTTTTGGAAGTCTGTGAACAACACGTCTATTACGTACATTATCGTCAGTACTAAACTTATAGTACCTACTGTAACAGCCGCATCGTCCACTGCTGAACACAGCCTCCCATATTAAGGGGGTATTTGCCTAAGATTTTTTTACCCGTAGATGTGTTGTATGGCCTCCATATTTACTAGACGAATTCAGGGTAATCACCTGAGTCACTACCAGTCTTGCACTTCCGAGCGTCCGGTGAATACATCGCCGCTAATCGTGTTTTTTAGGAATAATCTGTGGACAATATGCCTTTCTTGTGTCTTTAGACTCTGCACCAATTACAGGCACTGTGAGAGATAAGAAAACTGTTTCATTTCACGCGTAATTATTGCTTTTATTGTTGAAATACAAAATATCGTCATTTTGTTTTATCTTAGGAACTAATCACAATGAAATGGATGAGCGAGATATGTGTATCGTTTGGTGTGAGAGAGTGAAAGAGATCGCAGCATAATGGTGATCGGAACGTCTCGTGGCGGTTCGGTGGTAACACGAATTGCTTATTTATCTCTTTCTAACAACAGATATGACGCATAATATTTGAACGTTCTTTCCTTGTCATTACAAACTGCATAATATACATTTGCGTAGGTATATATAGGTAAATTCTAGTAAGCTTTTAGATCAGTGGTGTTCGGATATAACTAATCTATATATTTCAAATCTCTTGTATTTGCCATTATCCTCATACGCTTGGCAGGCGCCTTGGGGATCGCAGTGTAAGATGGTAGTTCTTTTATAAGGTGCTGCTGTCCACTTTCGTGTTCTTAGTCGCCTTTTACGACACCCACGGGATGATATGGGGAGGTGCAATTCTAACCCGGCTCCCCCAAACTTATAGTCGAACTTATAGTATGTCGGCATAATACGAAGTTTGATCCAAAATATCAAAGGAAGTGAAATGTTACATAAACAATGCACGACTATCACTCTTAACGTGGTGTTAGTTTTTTTAGTATTTTATGACATGATTATCAGTGTTTATCTACCTCCTTTGAGGTTGCTTTTATTTTTGTTTTTTTATGTCTTATAGGTTAGACTTTGACCACTATCTCACCTGATGGTAAGTGGTGATGTGGTCGAAGATGTTGTTCAGGCTAACTCAGAATTACTGGCTCTCAAGGACAACTGCCGGAACACCAGGCGGGCATTTGCAAAATGCCCTACCACCATGCTTATAACGACTGCCATTCTAAGACAACAACCGGGACCGACGGCTTAACGTGCCCTCCGAAACACGGAAGTGCTCAGTAGTAATGACACCAGCGGTCACCATCCAAGTCATGACAGAGGCGGACATTGCTTAACTTTGCTGATCGGTTCAGAACGACTAAGCAAACTTCACTACGAGCGCTTCAGAATTACTCAAGAATCTGTAAAATAAATAGGTATATAATATTTCAAGTGCCGAAAAGCATGTATTTTTTGAACATGTAGATGGCAAAGTCATCATGTTCGCGGCTCCGCTAATGGCTGACGGAGCCGCTCGCACCGAGTTTTCGTCAAATCCAATTTGCCGACATCACTCAGTTTCTTTGCCAGTTATTTGCTCCCGAAGCTCGCGAATCGGGTCACGTCACATCACGGCACTCGTGACGTTTCTGCAACACGTCACTTTATATTATTTTCCCTCGGTGTTTGTTTTGGCGTGTTGTTTGTGACGGCGGGCGGTGCGGCTCTCTGAAATGGTGATGTTTTTTCAGTTTGTTCCGTTTATTTCTGATGGTTCTTTTGGATGGCGACGGTGGCTTTGGCAAGTTATGAAATATTGTGACAAAAAGCATATATTCTTTTTTTAGCAGACCTTTATATTTGCAAAAGTTGTGGTTATTAAATTAGCAGTGTTTTTGGTTTCAAGTAGAAAATCTGTCGCCAAAGCACCTAACGGTGTGTTCCGGCAGCTGTCCTTGAGAGCCAGTAATTCTAGGTTAGCCTGAACAACATCTTCGACCACATCATCACTTAGCATCAGGTGTGACAGTGGTCAAAGGCGCTATCTGGCATAAAAAAAAATAGACAATCACACATGCACTTATTTGTGTAAAAGTGTTGCTTTAGATTGAACTCCTGGGTTCGATTTCCTAGTTGGATAAATATTGGATTTTTCTGACAGAGTAATTTTCAGTAGCAGTCCAGGATCTGTAATACTTCCATGCCAATAGACTCGCCCCCTATAACATGGGACCTTAGTATACTGTAGTAAGGCGATATACACTTATAACAGTCAGGCAAAACATGGGTGTTCAGACATACTTATAGCGCGAAATATAAGTATTTTCTTAAGCTTACCTATGACTCATTATATAAATCCATAAATTTCATAAAAATCGGTTTAGGCGATTAAGTTATAGTCAATTAATCGAGAAATGTATTCGCTTACCTCGATGATTTAATGGTAGATAAATATTATGGTATTTTATAATGGTAGATGAACATTATTTTAGGCGAGTGAACAATCTTGTAAGATCAATCTTTATTGAAATGAAGATAAAAAAAACAATTAAAACGGAAATCGGAAATGTATGAGATAAGTTGTGGAAGTAATTTACTATTATGATTATTATGCTAAGATTTTTTTACCTGTAGATCAGTTGTTTGCCCTCCATATTTACTAGACGAATTCAGGGTAATCGCCTGAGTCACTACCAGTCTAGCACTTCCGAGCGTCCGGTGAATACATCGCCGCTAATCGTGTTTTTTCGGAATAATCTGTGGACAATACACCTTCCTTGTGTCTGTAGACTCTGCACCAATTATACAGGCACTGTGAGGGATAAGAAAACTGTTTCATTTCACGCGTAATTATTGCTTATATTGTTGACATAGAAAATATCGTTATTTTGTTTTGTCTTTGGAACGAATTTCAATGAAATGGATGAGCGAGAGATGTGTATCGTTTGGTGTGAGAGAGTGAAAGAGATGCAGCATAATGGTGATCGGAACGTCTCGTGGCAGTTCGGTGGTAACACGAATTGCTTATTTATCTCTTTCTAACAACAGATATGACGCATAATAGGTGAACGTTCTTTCCTTGTCATTACAAACTGCTTATAGATGTGCGTAGGTATGTATATAGGTAAATTCTAGTAAGCTTTTAGAGCAGTGGTGTTCGGATATAACAACTCTAAGTATTTCAACTCTCTGGTATTATGTAGTATATTAATTATGAGTAATTTACAACTATAGATATTCCGACATTATGAATTAACTTCAAAATTAATATAACAAATATATAGTTAAGCAAGACTACAATAAATTATTTAAAATTATAAAAACCTACAAACTGCAAATTATTTATATTCGTTAAATGTTTTATCGTTCCATTGAGATGAAACCTGCAAGTTATCTATCTAGATACGGAATCTTTTTATAAAGTCCTTTATTTTAATAGGTACACCACTTATGGGCTTGGAAAAAAAAATCGCACCATATAGCGTCTAAACCCCGTCAGTTTGTTTTATTTGTTCCTAGTTTCACTTGTGATATCAAAACAAATCTATACTTTTAAATCGGTAAAGCCGTTTAGAAGGTATGGTGGAATAAAAACTCATAAACATATATACATACATGAACCCTGAAAACATAACACTTCTTTTGTGGGCAGTCGTGTAATAAATAAGATTTTTATTGTTTTGGTCCGCGACTGCATAATTATTATAAAGTTTGGCACGCAACACTCCAAAGGTTCATCTAATGCTTTACGAATATAAAATTCTCGAAGTTTCTTGACATATTTTAAAAATCAAACGAACCCTTTGACAGTTTATTGTAATCTCTAGTGGAACCTCATTATATTGTGTAGCCTCGTGCCCTAAATACACAGCGTGTCAATATCTCCAGATATCGGCACCTACCGGCGTCATCAGCAGTGCTCGGGCCCGATTACAATCAATAAAGCGGGGAAAGATTCCGGCGAAAGCGCTGTGTCAATAAACGATCAGACAATCTACGAGAACGCCAAGGAAACAAGTGACGAGCGACAGGCGTTTCCAATGTCTAACTAGATATGAATAGATTCAAGCGTTACTTTGCGGAAATCCATATTAATAATAACAAATATTTTTAATAGTATCTTAAGAAAACATTAAATAATATTTTAACTAAACACTTAAATCTTATAAAAATATATATCTAGTTACAATTCCGCTTAATTTTCCCGTAAAGCCTATACGTGACGTCACAAACGCCACAGTTAGAATGCGTTGTGTTATTGACCGGAAGAATATTCGACTAGTTTTGATTCTAAACGAGGCATCTTCAGGAGGTCTTAAAATGACGTCGTAAAATGATTACCAAACTTATCTAAATACAATAAACCCTGTAAAAAATTTAAATTTCCTGTCACATACACGCGCGATTGTAAGAGCCTCTGCAGCTCTTCACTTGCTTCCGTGGCCCTCGCACAATACGTGCCAGTGAAGGCAGCCAATATCCACGCACATTTGAATATCGGTGGCGACGTGGCCCTTCGCACCCGGATTACCAAAGTATTATGGGCTCCGAAGGTCCTTTGGGGTCCCGCGACGATGACTTACAATTCACAATTATCGATCCGACGTACCAACCCTATTTTATCTCTTCCATTCGTTTGTGAACTTATCCATATATATATGTTTAAGTGACAGGGCTGTCTCTGGCTACTCTTTTAGAAATTTATCTTGTTATAGAAAATTACAACAATAACAACAATATTAAACATTTAAACATACTGAGGGAACTCAGCACGAAGTTGCGTAGACGATTTATTTTCAGCATTTATAAGGTTACGCCGGTTTGTTAGCACCATAGATAAGATGTAATATTGTGGTAAAGACAAGTATAAATTAATTAAAAAAATAAAAAACCCGACTACAAATTATTTATTTTCGTTAAAAGCGTTTTATCGTTCCATTGAAATTAAAACTGCAAGTTATATATTTATGGGATCCTTTTTTAAAGCTCTTCATTTTGATACCCCACTCGATAGGTTTGGAAGAAAAATATTTATTTTTACCTCACAATATGGGGTCTACTATCCGCCAGTTTTTTTTTCTATTTTTGTTATGTGCATTGTGTCACTTGGGTGATCAAGACGAATCTAACAGTATATCTTCCATAAAAATCGGTTAAGCCGTTTAGAAGTTATGGTGGAATAAAGAAACTCATAAACATATATACATATACATACATGAACCCTGAAAACATAACTCTCCTTTTTTAGTGCAGTCGTGTAATAAAACCAATCGAAAATAACAGAAAACAATCAAATAGAAGTTGGCTTGGAAGAGTAAAGTTTATATCCAGATATACTTTTGATTTAATGCTTTTGACAGTGAAATCATGTAAGTTCAGTGGCGAAGCGACATTCGCAACAGCGATTACGACAGTTAAAATTACTGTAATTATTATTACAAACGGGATAATTACCGTGTTTTTGAATACTTTTGAGCTCTTACCTATTAACCCATACAAGAGCCGAAAAATTGTACTGTACTCTAATTCGTCGAAGTTTCGAACTTCGGGTCCGAAGAAAGGTATCCGAAAAACACGTATTGGTTCACTTTTGTTTAACTTTGTTCGTAGCATAGACTAGCAAGCAGTTGCCTGTGTAGATTCTGAATAAAATATTTTTAAATCGGATTCGTATGGTTTGTACATTTTCAAAATATGAAATTATAATTTATTCATAGTCAAAATCGAGTTCTAAATATCCAAAAAGAACACAAATACTAATGAGGATATAAATACCTATGGACAACAAAGAAATTTACGTTCTTATAATTTTAAATACGAGTATATCTAACTTCTGAATAGTAACGACACCTCTCGTTGATCCATAATTACACAGGACTTTCACTCTTACCCTGTGAAAATGTTCTTTAATTTGCCGCTATTAAGACTTAAAATTTATTGAGGCATAATAGGGTTCTCAGAGTAGTTTGGGAGATTCCCTAGAGGGCACGATTTGTGATGAACGATGCTATCCGACCATAGATTATATGATACAACGAACTTCGTACCACAAATTAGATCACCCGTAACACGAAAAACGAAACTTCGTTGAATTGTAGTAGCGGCCATGATATCGATAGTTTTTCATGTATACATATATATCATCGCTTTGCCGAAAAAACGTACAAGAAAGAGGGTAGACCGGATCGTCTGCTCTCAGTGCCTGCCCATCCACTCGCATAGACTTGAGTTTACTCGTGATCATGGCGCTTGCAACAGTGCCTAAATATCGAGAGTTCAAAAGTAATCAAAAACACGTTAAATATCTCGTTTGTAATTATAATCATGGTGAGAGTTAAAAGCTCGTAGAGTTAAAAGTATTTGAAAAGGCATTTCTTTCAGTCAGATGTAGTAATTCTGTTTGAAAGCCACAATCTCTTAACGGGGCGGACAAAGTAGCTAAGCGACAAAAAGTCTCAAAAAAATTTAGAATAAAAAAAAATTAATAATAATTTATTTTTTCCAAAAACACTGTTTAAATAGGCTACTCAATAGGATTCCCTGTTTTGGAAGTCTATTTACTTCCTGATATATAAATTAAAGTGATTGATATTGCATTTATACATGACAAAGTTATAATAAAATCATCTTAAATAATTCAAAACTATTAATAACATTATAAATTACAATTTCACAATAATAATTAAATTAATTTAAATAATTTAGTAATTAACATTTCACAAAAATAATATTAAAAATTGAAAACAATAGAATTACTTTAAATTAATCTTAATATTGTTTCATTAATTGCGTGTGATGTGTTGTGAGAGGGTGTGTGTGTTTGTGTGTGGTGTCGGGAGGGGGTGTTCATGGTGTGTTTGTTGATATTTAGGGTTTTGTAGAATTTATATGAAAAATTGGATTAATTTTTCTGTTTCCGAATAGTTCAAGTTTCGTACCAATTGCTCAGTATTGATCTACATTCGTATCTACTAAAATTCAGTATTTCAAGCTTTTTATTGACCTTACTATATAAATAAGGTCCCAAGTATAAATAAAACCGCTGTGCAAACGCTGTGCGCTTTAGTCTAAGATTTTTTTACCTGTAGATGTGTTGTATGCGCTCCATATTTACTAGACAAATTCAGGGTAATTACCTGAGTCACTACCAGTCTAGCACTTCCGAGCGTCCGGTGAATACATCGCCGCTAATCGTATTTTTTAGAAATAATCTATGGATAATATGCCTTCCTTGTGTCTTTAGACTCTACAGCAATTATACAGGCACTGTGAGAGATAAGAAAACTGTTTCATTTCACGCGTAATTATTGCTTTTATTGTTGAAATAGAAAATATCGTCATTTTGTTTTATCTTAGGAACTAATCTCAATGAAATGGATGAGCGACATATGTGTATCGTTTGGTGTGAGAGAGTGAATGAGATCGCAGCATAATGGTGATCGGAACGTCTCGTGTCGGTTCGGTGGTGACACGAATTGTTTATTTATCTCTTTCTAACAACAGATATGACGCATAATATTTGAACGTTCCTTCCTTGTCATTACAAACTGCATATACATGTGCGTAGGTATGTATATAGGTAAATTCTAGTAAGCTTTTAGAGCAGTGGTGTTCGGATATAACTGCTCTAATACTTCAACTCTCTGGTTTTGTATGCCACCATGGTCTATCTATCATATACATCCCCCATGTCGGTTAAAGGTTATAAGTGCACAAAATTTGCATCGCCCCACTAGTCTCTTTGGCCAAGAAGAGGCACCCAGTGCGTAAAAACTGTACCTCTTGGGTCGTAGTCGAACCCCCCCCTGCTTTGACTAAAGAGGTAAAAATGTATCCTCTACAAATTTGTAAATGTTAAACTGTTAGGTACTGTTAATGAAGACATTAATGAGAGTCGACTGGAGTAGCGACGACGGGATGAACGCGGTCGTTTCATTAAGTGGATATAATCCCTTGTTGTGTGTAATCCAGCAGAGGCCGCGGGATGTCCTCGCACATTAATTGTGAGAGTTTAACGCGACGTATACTCGTAGCCGCGTGATAGCTGTCTAAACTGCGCAACACTTACCCGACGGTTCATACGCATTAATGGTCATTTTAGAACAGTTAAGTGAGAAGACGGTCAAAATGAACGCTCAAATTTTGTACTGAAACATGAGAAGACAGTAAGTACGTTATTCAGCTACAAATAAAAAAAATTAAACAAGAAATGGAACCGACTTCAACACCCAAAAGTGTGAAATAACTTGTCGAAGTCGGTACCATTATAGTTCAAAAGTACCTATAATCACATTATTGTGCGCATGGTACCGACTTCGTCAAGATATTTCACACTTTTGGGAGTTGAATTCGGTTCCATTTTTTGTTTAAATTTTTTTCTCTCATTTTTGTTACCTTTGCTACTTACGGGATCGATTGTCATTCATTGTCAATGACTATATCATCAAGATAGGAAAATATCCACACATAAAAAAAAACATACATATGAATTGAGAACCTCCTCCTGTTTAGGAAGTCGGTTAAAATGTGACCGATTCCGACAAAGGGTGTCCTCCAAATAACTTTAAGTAATTCCGTTGTTCATATATAGAGGGCACTCCTCTACTACACGATATTCACTTGTTTACACATTTCTTTGTTTCATTGTTACAAAACGTTAGTACAACGCGTAGTGATAAAACTTTGTATTTTACATAAAAATAGATGGCAGACATTAAATCCGAAAAATTTAAAAGAAAGAGCTCGTAAATAATGTATTTTATAAAATATTTACAGAAATGACGCTATCACAATCTTATTTAAAAAAAAGTTATGAACGAACTAATAGATTTAGCCGTTACTTTGCCGAAAATACATATTTCATAATAAAAACAATTTAAAATGTATCTAGTGAAAATTCCACCTAATTTTAGACGTAGGCTCGAAAAGAAAAAATCTAAGTAAAATTAAAAACTTAGGTGAAATCGTCACAAGACATATTTTTCATTTTAAGTGTTTTTTATTTTATTTTTATTTAAATATTTTCTTAAAATATTTGGTACTACAAGTAATTGACTATTTTCTCAACAGTTCTATTATAATGAAATTAACAACATGTATCTTCTATCGTGTATCATTGTATAATTGGGTACTATCCACTAGATGGCAGTCCTGTCAGTACCTGTCACGACACTAAACGTCTCGTCGTGCCTCTTTATACACTGATTAGAGTAACAGTTAGTACAGCAGCTCCGTACCTTCCTTCGTTATCACGCGACAATTTGCAACTTAACTGTACTTAAGAGCCTACTAATTGACTACTTAATTTACAGCTTAAGATTTTGAAATCCGTGTATTTATCAAGCTTATGTTTTTGGAGAAGATTTTTCACTTAATATCCGGGAATCCACCTCCGTCGTTTTATCAAAGTGTATTATGTCCTGAGCCCTTGGCAATTAACTTAGTAAAAGTGGATTGCGAAGATTGAGTGTTGGAGTTGATTGCAAGTAGCGGAGCTTGCCTAGTCGTTATTAACAACTTAGAGCCTCAAGCATTTTCGTCTCAAGCAGGATTTGAACCCTCAGTTTAACACATAGGGTACCTTAACCACTCGTCCATCGAAACTGGCCGGATAGGCGCAAAATTTGTGCTTTTGAATTGTATTATTTGAACCGTCATAGGGGACATAACGACTCAATCAGGCCACTAGAGTTCTGACTGAATGAAGTGCGTTTTCAAACCCTTAACTCTTGTAATGATGTCACTACCCTTATATACCTATATCTATTACAAGCTATACCTATATCGCATACTAAGCGATCATCACATTAACAAATTTTATTATTATATAACTAGCTTTACGGGCGCGGCTCCGCCCATGCCTTTGTCGGTTATCGCGCAAAAACATTAACCTCTTTTTGCGTAGTTGGATAAAAACTATCCTATGTTTTTTCCCAGGTCTGAAACTATTTCCATACCAAATTTCATTCAAATCGGTCCAGTAGTTTTGGCGTGAAAGCGTAACAGACAGACAGACAGACAGAGTTACTTTCGCATTTATAATATTAGTACTGATTATAGCACCAAGTTTCTGTGTTGAGCCGGATTCGAATATGCGTCTCCCGAATTTACCACCAGTGCCTTAACCGCTTGGCCATTGGGATTAATTGGATAGAGGCAAATTTGTGCTATAGATTAACAGTCACCTATTCTGCTAGAAAGAGCACATGTATGTAGATAAAATTTCGTATAGTGAAAAACAATTTAAAACAAGTGATTTATGGAATTGCTCTCGCGAAAACAGCCCGCATAAAAGTGCCCTATTATAAAGGTTCAGTATTTATATAAGGAGCCCTTGTAAGGGAAAGACCCAGGTATTCGCAGCACATTAAGTACACCTGAAGAGGGTATATCTAGGCAGCGGCCTCCAGCTCTCACCCATACTTCGGAATTTATTAACGCAATACTGGATTAACGGAGCGGGAGCGACGCCGCCAAAGGTTTTCTTTCACACCATTTAACTCAGACCTTTTGAAGTATTGTGTGAGACCACAGAAAAGAAGTAAGTTGGTATAGTAACTTATCAATGTGTGATAGTAACTATGTTGTATCTGTGGTGGGTTAGAGAGCTCAGTGGTGGAGCGATAAGCGGGCGCGCGACGGCGACACTAAACACCAAACACGCGTCATAAACGCAGCGTTATTTGCGCCAGTTTTTAGTGTTTGCGTTTTATTGCGTTAGAGGTAGTTACTGTATATAGATTCGTCTGACCTAGTTTCCGTAAAACTTGTGATAACTGCATAATGTTGTCTTAGGTTTTCGCGATTGTTACACATAGTAATTAAACAACTTTAAACAGTTTAAATCGCGTATATTTTTCATTATTTTATCCCGACGTTTCAAACACTTTGTAGTGATCGTGGTCACGGGGTGACTAATTGATTTTATTTGTCACATGAGTTATTAAGAAATTATTTGGTCTACCGTCAGAAATTTTTATATTAATCATAACGTTCCCTATTCACGCAGTAGGTATTCGCTCACAGTGTCCAGAGTTCTTGAAGAATAAAATAATGAAAAATATACGCGATTTAAACCGTTTAAAGTTGTTTAATTACTTTGTGATAACTGCATTGAATGAACTAGTTTTTAATTTTAATATTGTTAGGTTTGCAATAACGCCTGCTAGGCGAATTACATTACAAAATTACAAATTTACGAGAGTAAAAATTATAGTCATGTGCGGGATTCGAACCCGCGTCCATCCACCCCTTTAGCCGGTTAGTTTTTAATGCTTTGGCAATCATTAAGTAAATATCAATTAAATTAATTCGGTGCATGTGTATTTATTTGGTAGTGTTAGGTACATATATTTCAGTCGTATGGTATGGAGTATATAGAGACATTGGGTACGTGGGGGCTGAACGCTCGCTATCTGAGGAACTGCAAGCTCATACACTGCGATCCCCAAGTTACCTGTCAAACGTAGGGATTATGGCGGGAGATTGTGTTAATCAGTGGACAATGCGGCTGATACAGGAGAGTATCAGAACGCTTGGTCGACGCGACACGTAATCATAACGCTGGCACTTAGTTGAACGATGGTACACTCCTGTACATTGCCTCCTTATTATTGAGGTTTCTCATTATCCCCACGCTTGGCAGGCATCTTGGGGATCGTAGTGTGCGCTCTTATGAACAAATACTGTATTATATTCGATTTTATAACGTAACGTGGTTGGTATTATATTGATATCCGTAAATTATATCATAATATTTACACCATATAGCAAGAATTTAGCGTAACTAGGTATGTAAATATAAAGTTATAAACCAAAGCAGTCTACTTTGAAATCATAAATCAGTATAGGCACAACTTGCTCCTACAAAGAACAGAGAGTTACGAGAACGAGCGCGGGTGGCTAAACTAGCTAGACCTCCCGCGCCGCGCGGTGATCTGCGTCTGCTTCACCCCTTCAAAAGCTGTGCAACTTCGCTATCATGTCGCCATAATGAATATGAATTTCAGAGCAATGCTGCCAGCATGCTGGGTACGCTGCCAACTGCTAGAGATCTAGAGCATTTTTACTGCCTTTGAGGCTGCAATAACTTCTATTCTGCCTAAACGCTTTCATTCTAGTAGCTGTGGTGTCGCATATAATATGTAGTGTTTTGTTATATAAAGGCATAGCTATCGCTGGTAAATAAATGTATTTGGCTATTCATTATTGGCACTTTTTCAAAACCTGTTAAGCATTCAGGCTACTTGCAGAATACTTTATTGTTGCATCCAAATAAGATTTCAGGAATTGTTCCATGAAAAAATATTTTACTAATTTCTAAAACACATTTTTTTACCTCGGGAATCGAATAATTTCGTGCTGTTACAAGACAAGACGCAAACTATAAAGGCTCACTTTATGTTTATAACAGTTAGAAATTTAAATTAGCCGGAACAACAACTTCCGCCACATCATCACTTACCCCCATAAAAGATTCCTCACATAATAATAACAAATATTTTAAGAAAACATCAAAATAATCAGTACTAATATTATAAATGCGAAAGTAACTCTGTCTGTCTGTCTGTTACGCTTTCACGCCAAAAATACTGAACCGATTTGAATGAAATTTGATATGGAAATAGTTTGAGACCCGGGAAAAAACATAGGATAGTTTTTATCCAACTGCGCAAAGAGAGGTTAATGTTTTTTGCGCGATAACCGATATACGCGCGGGCGGAGCCGCGCCCGGAAAGCTAGTATTTTAATAATTTTAAATATTAATTTGATGTTTTCTTACAATAATTAAAAAATATTTGTTAATATTAAACATGGATTTCCGCAAAGTAACGGCTGAATCTATTCATTATTCCTCACATATATATGTAAATACGCAGTTGTCTAAAATTACGGCGTTAAATAAGCATTAGAGTAGGACATACTAATAATAATCCCACCTAGCCGTTTTCGGCTGCAGTGACTTGGGCTTTGGTTTTTTTTTTTTTTTTTTTTTTTTATATATATTAAATTTTATTTATGGACTTTGATGTTTAGCCCTTATATGACTAACATATCCGATTTTAGCGGTAAACGTGCGGTTACAAGCACCACACGTTAGGATTCCATTTATATAGTTATAATTAATGTTAGAAGGCGGTCTTGCTTTAAGTTGATCTCGCTTAAGGTCCAGGACTCGCCTTCTATCCTCTTCAAAATTGTGTACTTTCTCCTGTACATGTCTTCTCCATTCTGGCCGTAGGACATACTACGCCCTACGGCATTGATCATAGGTACTTCGTTTAGAATCTCAACGTACTGAACCCTTAAACTTCTTAAAATATTTATCTTTCCTTAACCGGATCTAATTGAGTTATCTGAGTGACATCAATGAATCAAATGTTAATGGGGATCTGTCAGTTTCATATATTTTATTTTCGTGCGGCGGCGAGGGGAGATACGATCTACCCTCGGTTTTGACGTCACACGAGCCACATGAACAATCAACCGACGCGACGGATAAAGATGAACACAATATCGGATTCTGTGTTCACTAAACATAAAGTCTTATAAATGTTAAAATCTAATAGCAACAGAGGGCAGTGATGTATACTTAAATTAGGTTTTGATTTCTGTCCTCGTGTGTTCACGTTATTCTATCTCGAGGCGTCGTTGTAGCCGCCTGAGCCTATTTTGAGGCTGTTTATTATATTAGTTTGGATATTAGGTCCGTATTTGATAAATACTAAGCCTCGGTTGTCCATTCGTCGCATTTGTCCCACCTTCAGAAGCTTGTATTATTTACCAATTTTAATTATTTACAGATTTATATGAAAATGACATTCACATGAAAAATTATGATAAGAAAAAACGTTGTTCCTGTCCGTATATTATTTACAGATTTTTTTGTTTTAAGGTGCATACTGGCGTCATATTTTTTTTATTGCCTAAAACAGGCGTTCATGTGGCTCATCGTCGCCTATGGACATTCGGAAGACCAGCGGGCCATTCTCTAGAAAATAATGACTTCTCTTTTAAATAACTCCATATCGTAACGCAAAGGTAAAACCTCGGCGGGAAGTTTAGTTCCCTCCACATTTTTGTTGTAATAATATTTTCTTGTAAAGCCTGTAAAGTCACGCATTTTTTTTATGAAACGGCTGAATGCGAGTCGTGTATCTGCCAAGGATCCCTGAACTGGGTGTTAGTATAGATAATTTTCTGTAAACATGTTAATCAGCTAACTATTGTCCGGCATACTTATATCAGACGGAGAGACGGATGGACAAACATCGAAGTCATAGTAATTGGATCGCGTTTTCTATTCGTTACTTCATCGGCCTATCGTGATTTATAAATCGGATAGTTGGGCACCAAAAGAGAGAAATGAAAATAGAGTGCATGTGGCAAAGATGTGAATGATTAGAATTATGTTTTTTATAACTAGTGTGAAATAAGTAAGGAATTCAAATTCAAATAATTTATTTGCCAGAATACAAACAGTTCATATTTACATTTTGAGTTGTTGTACTAATGTGCCGCATTAGTATTCAGTCTGCAAGCAGACGTGCAAATTTCTTGTCAAGTCGCAATAATTATTACTAAAATTAAACATTGTCATATAACATTTATAAATCCCTTGAAATTCTAAATATTCTTTTACACTATAAAAGCAATTATCTAATAGCCACTTACTAAGCCTCTTTCTAAAGATTTGTCCATTTAGTTGTTTCAAAGCGTCAGGTAACTTATTAAATTCTAAAATACACATAATTATACACATTTCTTCCATAAATGTCCTTATAGCACGGAGGTTGATAATAAAAGTTTTTATATTGATTACGTTTTTGCCTTGGGCAAACATCACTTCGTGCCTTGAAATATGATGGATACCGTATTACAAAAAAAAACACTTCTCTAATGTATAAGCATGGAAATAAAGGTTTACATGTATCTAAGTACCACGATTTGTTAATTACACAAATACACAGTGTCTGAGGAAATGAGTATATTACCTTGAAAGCCAGAAAAGTTGATTGAGTTATAGCAATAGATCGGTGTGATATCGTTATTGCACGAAGATAATTGAAAATCAATAACCTAATTAAAAGAGTACTGATTTTGAATGTGGTTGACATGTGAGCCCAGTCATATTTTTAGGTAGAAAAGGCTGCAGAAGCTGTGATTGGACTGCGTGAAGAATGATAGTGGGTGCTGAGATGAAATGTACTACTGACAGAGTGAAAAGAAAACATGCGTGAACACACTTAGCGTGAGGGATAAAGATGAGAAGAAAAATATTAGAAGGCATAATGAGTAAGTTGCCCGCATCATTAAGTCTACTGCCTTTTCCTAAAGTTACATGTACTGTATCAGCCGGATCGTCCACTGCTGAACAAAGCCTCCCCTATTTAGGGGGTATTTGCCATAATCCCCACGCTTGGCAGGCGGCTTGGGATCGCAGTGCAAGATAACATAGATCTTAAGAAGGCGCTGCTGCCCACCTTCTAGTATTTTTCCCTTAGTCGACTTTTCGACACCCACATGGGAAGAAATGGGGAGGTGCAATTCTAACCCGGCACCCCACGGGGGGAAAACTTACTTATATCGTTCATAATATTATGTTCTACACGGCACACTCATTGTTTTTGTCACTCATGATTAACAGTTTTCACAAATCTACATAATTCCTAGCTATTAAAAGTACCTAGTCCATCCATCAGGTATAATTTAGAATAGCCCCATCCTGAATTTTACAGACGGCAAGTTACAGACAGGAAACTTACCAATAAACGGACATTACATAGCATAACTATTTAATTTGACTACGGAACTCAAAACCTCAAAAAAATGATAAACAGAAAAAATCCAACCAGAAACGAAACATTTTGATTGTTTAATGTAAAACTGCGCATATGATAGAGTTGTTCCCAAAGGTACATAAAATGGAAGTAAAACGCCAATTTGCAAGATTACCAATCAGCCACATCCCGAAACAATAAACTGTGGCTGTAAAAAGTATAGATACGGCAGCTGCCCCAGGGTAGGGTTGTATAACGGAGGGAAGAGAGAGCCGGTTCTAGTAGTCGATAAGGTCTATATAACGCAGAAAGGCACCGTAGGGAACTATCGCCATAACTCGCCAGTTTATGGCTAATGGCCAATCGCGTTTACGGCGAACACTTGTTTACGGCAGAAGTAAACACGTCGCTCCGTCTACGAGGATCGCGTCTTATTTCAACTTCTATCATTTCCAGAGAGTGTATATTATGCGAGGTTCAGATATACGGTTCTCAGTACTTGTCTCGTATTTTCATTGAACAGTAAAGATGAAACTTGCAAAAGATTTATTCACAGTGACAGTGAGTTTCAAACCTCCAGTAGCGCTAAAAGAAAACTTGTAAAATAACTCAATATTGTGAATGTCAAAGTGACAGAAGCAGCAAAAACTTTTGTAGCAAACAAAATCAGAACAAGGCCTTCTATACTTGGAATAGTTATCGTATAGATATTTCCTCGTACAACAAGTGTGTCGTGACAGGTGACAAGTGCGAGGGACATATTCAAATATTGTCATCCCTAATAGATGTAGATATAAAGCAACATGTGGCGGGGACAGAGCTGCGGTTCCAGACCCGAGACTTGTCGGTCCCAGACCCACCGGTCCCGGTGTCGGTCCCAGCGGTCGGTAATTGTCGCGAGCGATGAGGGGTGCATAATCGAGTGTGACAACCGAGCGACGTAACCAGTGCGTACAGCGGTCCAGAGTACTCCACGCCAGATGGCAAGAAGGGCTCGTAGATACTCGGATATTAATGAAAACTAAAATATTTTCATCGAACTATCGTATTTTTAATATTTGTTACAATAGCTATTCCATAAAACAGTTGTTCACTCTCTGTAAGTAAGTATTGATGTGGTCGATCATGCTTAACCTAGAATTATTTACATGCGTAATTAGGAGATATTTTTCAGTGTTTTGATTACAAGCTCTAGCGCAAGCTAAGCGAAAATTTCAAATACTTAAAAAAAATTAAGTACTGCACTTTTCTTTTAGTGGAAATCGAATTCACGTACCATCATTTAACATACTGGGCAAAAGAAAACAAAATCGGTGGACGTGGCTTCGATACGCAATCAAGGTGAGAAATTATGTTCTCTAAAATGTATAAATGTGATACCGTGGGATCCCTGGGTTTTTCTATTTGAACTTTTTTTAAGCTTTTCTATTTTACAGGAACATATTTGCAAACATCTTTACATTATGTGTGTCATATCTCCTGAAGTGGCAGATGTCAGATATATATGTATACTGGGGTTTGGTTGCATTTAGTGAGAATTCGTTTTGACGACCTAGTCGTCGACTTTTTTGACGATTTTGTTTTACATTGTGGGTTACAAGATTGCATTTGTCATATCTTATAAGGTATGGCAAAATTTCTAGTTATTTGCATTATGATTTTTCATATATAAAAACTATAAACATAATATAACATTTCAAACAAGTAAATAAATTAGATTTGCCTTCATAACTATTCTTTAAGCTACCCTTCGAAATATACAGTACAAATGTAATTTGTTTTAATAAAATTCAAACTTCAAAGTTGTTATTCGACCCGTTCAGAATCAAATAACGAAAAGTTTTGGTTCTTGAAACTTTTAAATCAAAATAGTTTGGAGGATTTTAGTATGCTTCATCTAAATTGTACCGACATCTGCCCGACAGGTACTAAAGTTACAATTTGATTAAGTTATAAGAGTTAAAGATTTAATATTAGGTATTAATTTTGATCATCTCTCCACCCTTCTGTCACATTTCAGTCAGTACAATATTTACATTAAGACTTTCGCGACTTGAACACAGTTAGTTTTAAGTACTTGGATGGGTGACCTCTGGTGACATTACTACTGTTCGTGCACGTGCTTCGGAGGGCACGTTAAGCCATCTGTCCCCGATGTTAGGATGGCTGTCGTTATAGCATGGTGGTAGGGCATTTTACGAATGCCCGCCTGGCTAGCTACCACCCTCAAGTAGAAAATCTGTCGCCAAGCACCTAACTGTGTGTTCCAGCAACTGTCCTTGAGAGCCAGTAATTCTAGGTTAGCCTGAACAACATCTTCGACTACATCATCAGTTACCATCGGGTGAGATACTGGTCAAAGGCTAACCTATCAAGAAAAAATAAATAAAAAAACATTCATATGAAGCTCTATTTATTACTTGTTTTATTTTATTTTCCGTTACGAGCTTTTAATTGATCTAAATAGCCCCCTTAATGAAATTGTCTTATAAAGTACAAATATACAAAATTTTAATACTCTGCTCATGACTGAAACTCTCATTATCAAACCCTCACATTCAGTTCGAATATGACCCTTTACTAAACGCGTTGTTAACTCGATACGACAGCGGAGTGGAGGGACTCTCGCGGGACTACCCGGAGCGGAGGCTCTCCGCAAAGCGTTCTGTTACAAAATAGTTTTAACAAAAATACCGAGAAACAAACAACAAGATGCTTCAGAGCAAGGTCAAGGATAAGAATATTGATTATAATACATCCCCTTATCTGTTTTTTATCTGTTAAGCGAGACCTTGACTAATATCTCATTTAAAGCCTGTCGCTGGCGCTTCCTCCAAAACAGTATCTCCGTCATAGTGAAAGGTTATTTACGTTTCTCTGGGAGTTACTTATTTAACTGATATATTAACACTGGTAACTCGTATGGTTAATATATTTCATTTTAAATACTGGCAACTCTTAAATGGTTTAATTTTAAAAGAAACTGTTCTAACTTCCGGAATATCTGGCACGTGGAAAATCTAGTTGGAGAGATAGATGGAGTCATTCTGTTGCGAGCTGTTTAGTCTTCAGAGCTTAATCGAAGTGTAATTGTTTAAGCCTTAGTCTACTCGTATAATTACCCTTAACATAGTCTGCAATATACCGTGAATTGAAACAGTAAGTTTTATTGGGTGCCATCCTTTACAATAGCAGCAAAGAAGCTTCAAGTTTTAATTGTTTTTACACTCCATGCGTCTTGTCCTCAATGTCCTCTAATTAGAATTGGACTTGATGAACTTGACTTTAAATCTAGTTTCACATTTAATTAAACTAAATAAGTTTAATAAAGTTTAATAATTATTTTCGACCACATCTTCATATAGGTACATAGATAATCACATATTAGTGGCCCTTACACAAGATATTCCTTGCAGATAACGCGTGATGTCGTAAACTATAATGTGCTCGATAACGCGCTAAGTTTACTAGGGGTCAATTCCGTTTTGAGCTTACAATGCGTACGATTGTAATTATGAGAAGATTTACTTAGCATTCCATGGATTCACCGTGCGGGTTCCGGTTCCATTGCGTTGCAGAGGAAGAGGCTAGAGGGGCCTGGGACTTGAACCCAGGAGTTAAGGGGCCCTTTTACAATGCATCAATGCTCCCCTTCCCGCTCAAGCCTCCTCCCCTACCTAACCAAATTTGGTAAGATCTTACTAATGCTGCCTCAGATCAGATATTTTTTTAAGAATTAGGTGTTTTTACAGCCTTATGTCCAATTTCATTAAACTCAAAACCATTTCCTTAAAATACTGTAACTTCATTGGAAGTCTTTGGTGACAAAAATCTATCCTTTTTTTTATGCTGCATCATAGGTTAGCCTTTGACCACTATCTCACCTGATGGTAAGTGATGATGTGGTCGAAGATGTTGTTCAGACTAACCTAGAATTACTGGCTCTCAAGGACAGCTGCCAGAACACACCGTTAGGTGCTTGGCGACAGATTTTCTACTTGAGGGTGGTAGCTAGCCAGGCGAACATTCGCAAAATGCCCTACCACCATGCTATAACGACTGCCATCCTAAGACAACAACCGGGGCCGACGGCTTAACGTGCCCTCCGAAGCACGGAAGCGCTCAGTGATAATATCACCAGCGGTCACCCATCCAACTCATGACCGCGGCAGACGTTGCTTAGCTTTGCTGATCGTTTCAGAATGGCTAAGCAAACTTCGCTACGAGCACTTCAAATCCATCCTATTTTAATCAATTCAATTCTATTTTATTCGTAACATAGAAATGAAAATTGTATCGACTGTACAGACGCTCACAAGCAAATCGGAACAATTATGAAGTGCCAAAGCTCGGGAACGATACACAAGTTCGTGTGAATTCAATGAGTAAAATTTTTCAACCAAAATAATGTAACGGAAAGTTTTACTTTAAGACGCTGATTATAGCTAAATAGCTTTGCTTGAACGGATTTTTAGCAAAATTTATTTGCTCTTAGTTTGTAGCACAAAAATTATATATTAATCTCGATCATATTATCTAAGACCAAAATAAGTCCGGAAAACGTTTCCATAATATTTTCTCGATAGAACAAAATTGCTAAGTTGACTCTAAATTACGCTTGTAACGTAAATCATAATTATTTACGTATGACTGTGTATGACAATAGAATAATAAAATGGCAAAACCTGACAAAAAGACCTGAAGACTGACAAAAATATACATTTTCGATTTAAGTTACTAGTTTTGTGTTATTAAGCATACTTTCGGATTTTACCTAAACTGATCGCGATTTGACCATACCTACCTCTCTTTCACTCCTACGTTGTGCGATAATGACAGAATTTTAGCATATAAAGAAAAAGAAAGAAAGAAAGAAAAATAATTTTATTTGACACACAAAGAAAAAGTTACAAAGAAATAAGATAGTTGAGAGCAGCATTGAGCCAAATAAGCCCTACCTCAGCACAAATTTCACATGCTTGTAAGCAAATGACGCTGATTTTCAAGCAAAGCCTTGCAGGTGACGAAACAATCAACTTGTTACATACACCTTTTTAATATCAATACACACAAGTAAATCAAGTGAAGAGGTAGTCTTAATGAATACCAAATAGAACACGCCCAAGCAATCTCCAAACGGTATTCTGTATGCTACAAGGTTAGTTCTTAATACAATCCACTCCATTCTTTTATTTCAACTTTTCCTCAATTATGTTTTAAAACCTAGTAGTAGTATCCACCGTGGTAACGTCATGCGCCGCGTCACGATGTTGATTGGTCATACATAATAAGGTTCCAGGTGAGAATGTTGTCAAGAGCTAGTCTCATACCAAAGAAAGTACCACAAAAATTGTTTAATCAAAGAATGGAACCGACTTCAACACCCAAAGTGTGAAATAAGTTGTTGAGGTCGGTACCATGATAGTTCAAAACTACCTATTATTATATTATTGTGCGCATGTTACCGACTTATACAAGTTATTTCACACTTATGGGTGTTGAAGTCGGTTCCATTTTTTTTTAATATTTTTTTTACTCTTTATAGTCACCCATGCTACTTACGGGATCGATTGTCATTCATTGTCAACGACTATATCATCTAAAAAATATTTTTCAGTTAATGGAGCGTAACTCAAAACGGCTTGACCAATTTCAATAAAATGGATCAAACGACAAGCATCAGCATTCAAACAAAAAATAAATTTCAAAGCCGTCAAAAGTTTTGAGGTGACAAACATAAAAAAAACACACACACGACGTAAGGACCTCCTCCTTTTTTGGACGTCGGTTAAAAACGCTTACCACTTGTTTTCATGGCTCTGGTGAACAAGTCTCGAGGAAAAGTTATCGCGTTAAGAGATCTCTGTGACGCTCAAGCTACCATTATAAGTAAACTCCGCACTTTGCCCGTCACTTATTTCCTTACTTGACTGTTGCTCGAGTGTTGCCCTCGCGATGGGAAAATTTCGTCGCGATCAAAGGGTTGAACTCGCTATTCTGCTGCCTCTTTTTAATACAATTAGGGATGCTAATTCAATTCTAATTACTTTATGTATCTCAGGAGAATTTATAATGAAAGGGACTTAATTTTAGTATATGCCAATCGTAATACAAAAGTCTATAATAGGCTGACTGACATTGGAAACATAATAGTAATATTATAAATGCAAAAGAGGTAATAAGAGGGTGTGTGTATGTGTGTGTTTGTTGCCACCCACTTCCGAAACGGCTGAACGAGTTTCGATGAAACGAGTTACTTAGGTAATATCTACACTGTTTTAATTTTTATTCGTAATATTTTATAATATCATATTGAGAAAAGATTTGTGTTTTGTTGTATGTAACGAATAAACTCAAAAACTACTAGATTGATTTGAAAAATTCTTACACCATTAGAATTCTAGATTATCCCTGATGAAAATAGACTATAGAATATTTTCAAAGATTTTATTTTTGAAATTTTTGTTAAATACCCGTGTGAAGCTGGCGGTCCGGTAGTATCAAATATTTATTAGGCCTGATTATGAAATAGGACAATTTATTCTTATACTGAGTAGTCCTCTAGCGAATTTACCGTCTTGGCACTGACGATGCAGTGGGCAGGAGCTAGTTATTTTTATGCGGCTACTGCTTACTACTTTGACCACAATTATCATCACTGACCAACAGGTGAAAAAACAGGTCCTAGTCAACTAATTACAAATGCCCCAAGTCAGCATGTGGCAAAGATTCCTCCAAAAAGGATAATAGTGAATAAATGCAGTAAAATTCACAGTAGCACATCTACGGACCTATGCCACAGAATAAGCGATACTATGTACAGACTCACTTCCACCTGCCCGCGAGAGAAGCAATCGCTAAACACAAATGGACGCTTATTGAACAATCAGCAAACATTGTCCACATGGCTGCAGTAATACCCCTACTATTGCAGCAAACAAGGGCTCCCCTCAGTCATCGCGTCTGTCGCTGATATCGACTTCACTCATATTTTCGTGTGTAAACAGCGATAAAGGAGCGCCATAGATTAGATATTAGTTTGTACCGCTGCGGTGGCTCCAATCAGCGCGCGAGACAAACATCCAGATAATGAAGTGGTCGGATTACCCTCCCCCTCTCTCCCCTCGCCGCTCGCATCCCTCCATCCCCCTCGTCCCGGGGGAGCGATGCGGGAAGCGGCTGCATACTCCGAGGGACTTTTCTTTTGAGCGCTTTTCATTGAGGATGAAGGTTTTACGAGGACGGAAATTGATGTATCTGCTCTGAGTTCCGAGATATCGTCGATAAAAGAATTGCTTCGAGTAACTCGATTGGTTTATCAGAGTTTGGTGCAGTTTTGAACGCGGAAGCAATTTCGTATGTCGTAAAATGTTTTGACAGTAAAGTAGTGCAATCTGAAGTATTGTGAGCTGTTATGAGAATATTGGATATCGTGGATTATACCTACGTCTACTTTGGGGGTGGGAGCACTAGGTGGACTGACGATATCGCCAAAGGTTACATGTGGTTAAAACCTGTTTTTTATATACCTCTAAACTGAACTCTAAGTCGTAGCTTAATGTCAATATGTCGTCAACAGAGAGAGCTTATGGATTATTAATCAGTACTTCTTCAGTAAGTACTAATAGTATAAATGCGAAAGTAACTCGGTCTGTCTGTCTGTCTGCTTTCACGCCAAAACTACTGTACCGATTTGAATGAAATTTGGTATGGAAATAGTTTGAGACCCGGGAAAAAACATAGGATAGTTTTTATCCAACTGCGCATAAAACGGCAAAACTTTTTGCGCGATAACCGACATACGCGCTGGCGGAGCCGCGCCCGGAAAGCTAGTAAGAATTTAATTATTTTTTTAATTTTTGTTTGCAATAACGCATGTTCTGCGGATTACATTACACAGTTACAAATTTTACTAGAGGAAAAATTTTAGTCAAATGCGGGATTTGAACCCGCGTCCATCCACCCCTTTAGGCGAGGTATGCTCTAATCCAATTGAGCTACCATGACAATGAGTCCATAACTCAAATTTTCCCTATCGCTCTTTTATAATATAATATAATAATGTAATATATTTATTATCCAAAAAACCAAAACTTAAATTAGAAACTTCTGAATAATTAAGAGTTATTGAGTTACCAGTTTAAGCTATTTCTTAAGATACAATGGTGGCTCCACATTAGGCTCAAGGCCCGTGTCGTGGAGTCCTATATTTATTTGATTTACAAATTCGTACTTAAACGTTTCAAGGAGGTTTTGCAAAAGTTACTATACTATAATATTTTTAAACAGCGTATTGGGATGGAGCGACATCTATAGTTCAACATGCGTTACTACAACTAGGAGTGGATGGACGCGAGTTCCAATCCCGCATATGACTTAAATTTTTCCTCTCGTAAAATTTGTAATTGTGTAATGAAATGTTATTGTTTTCAGAAAGGGTGTATGCACCCTATATAAATCACTAGCGGTCCGCCCCGGCTTCGCACGGGTATTTCACAAAAACAATAAAGTAGTTATTGTGAAATAGTTAGACATATAGTATTGCGGACTTTTTTGTATATATTGATGTTTTTTATAAATTTGTAGTACATGACTTTGCTCTCTTGTCAACAATTTCCGTAGCGTACATGGTATAACGTTTTTATTCTATTTTTTTCACACGTTGGTTAACATTACCGTAGTTTTCATACGGATCCATAACTTTTTGAAAATATTCTATAGCCTATGGTCATGAAGGATGGTGTAGGATTTTAATGGTGAAAGAGTTTCTCAAAATAGTTTTTTTTTATGCTTGATAGGGTAGCCTTTGACCACTATCTCACCTGATGGTAAGTGATGATGTGGTCGAGGATATTGTTCAGACTAACCTAGAGTTACTGGCTCTCAAGGACAGCTGCCGGAACACACCGTTAAGTGCTTAGCGACAGACTTTCAACTTGAGGGTGGTAGCGCCACCATATATATACTATAAATATACGCCATTTAAACCGTTTAAAGTTGCTTAATTACAAAGTGTAACAATCGCGAAAACCTAAGACTAAATAGTGTAGCGCCTGGCTAGCAGGCGGGCATTTGCAAAGTGCCCTACCACCATGCTGTAACGACTGCTATCCTAAGACAACAACCGGGACCGACGGCTTAACGTGCCCTCCGAAGCACGGAAGCGCTCAGTAGTAATGTCACCAGCGGTCACCCATCCAAGTCATGACAGCGGCGGACGTTGCTTAATTTTGCTGATCGAATCAGAATGGCTAAGCAAACTTCGCTACGAGCGCTCCAAACCGTCCTGTAGTTTTAAGTTTGTTCGTTACATACAAAAACTCTAAAAAAAATCTTTCCTCTTTATAATACTCTATTACCACGTTTCCGGACGCGGCTCTGCCAGCGCGAATGTCGGTTATCGCACAAAACCATTAACCTCGTTTTGCGCAGTTGGATAAAACTATTCTATGTCCTTTACTGGGTATCAAACTATTTCCGTACCAAATTTCATCCAAATCGGTCCAGTAGTTTTTAAGTTTTTTCGTTGAATTCAAAAATACAAATCTTTCCTCTTTATAATATTAGTATAGATTACTTACATAATTTTGCCGTCCACCTTTTACTAGTTTGGAACTTTGAAATAATAATAGAAACTGTCAATTAAAATTGGCGATTGTGAACTCCCAGCAAACAATATAGCTAGACATAATTATAACGTCACCCGCAGACGCACTTCAACATATTTATAGGTCCTCCGCACACGCGTCGATATCACCCGACAAACGACGACGCGACGACTGGTCGACGCTCCACACTTTACTATCCTTGTATTGACCCTAAAACCGAGGGTGAATAAAATGATTATAACACGTGAACATGCTTTTAACTACACATTAACATACAAATTACATATAACGTCTCTTCTCAATAGACTTTAGGTAACACCTTCGAGAAAATAACCCAAAGAGAAGCCATTCTGGTTGCTTTGTACGAAATAAATTCAGTCAATTTTTCTCTTATCAAAACGCGTTCGAATTGGCTAAGCGATCACCACGTGGTTTATAGTGATGATACGTAATTAATGTGCTAATTTAATCGATATCGATGAAATCTTTATTTTGATGAAATACATTAACATAAGCGTCTCTAATCTATCTTAAGTTGAGTGTGAATACTATGTTATTACGTGCTTGGCTATAGGAAGTATGTTTTTTTTATATATTATAAGCAAGCATTTGACCGCAGTCTCACCTGATGGAAAGTGACGACGCGGTCGACGGTGTAACATGCTTGCCCAGCAGATACCTATTTACTCTATACTTGAAGACTTCCAGATTGTACTTAACGGGAAATAGAGACGCTGGTAGGGTGTTCCATACATCGGCCGTACGCATTATAAAACTTGATTTAAAACGTTTTGTGCGTATTTTTGGAATATCGACAATGTATGGATGCCGTGTTCCTGAGCGTCTTGTTGTCCGATTAAAGAAAGGAGAAGAGGGAATGAGGTTGTGTAAATCGATCGCACATTCTCCGAAGTGAAGCCTGTAAAATACCGATAAACTGGCAACTTTGCGTCTGTGCTCGAGGCTTTGGAGTCTAGCCTCCACCAACGCATCATCACCAATGAGCTTCTTTGCTCGGTTATCTATCGAGTCCAAGGCTTCGAGTTGGTACTTAGCTGAACCGTCCCAGAGATGGCTGCAGTATTCCATACAATACCTGACTTGAGCTTGATATAGGTTTAGAAGCTGTCTTGATGTGAAATACCGCCGCACTTTCCAAAGAACACCCAGCTTTTTTGCTGCTAATTTAGCCCTGGACTCAATGTATGACCCGAAATTGAGTTTCAGTGTAAGAGTTACACCTAGTAGCTCTAGTTGGTCGGTTATCGGAACAGGCACACTTCGGAGGACAGGAGTGAGAGAAAAAAGACTCTGTTTAGCGCTAAAGAGACACGCCTGGGTCTTTGAAGCATTGAACTTGACTAAGTTAGCGTCACCCCATTCGCAGACTGCTTCTAGTGCCAAATTCATTCGCTCAACCATCGCCTCTCTATGGGACTGGATTTGTTCAACGCCGGCCAGTGCATCGGATATATACCTCTCTACAACTGTGCTGTCATCTGCATACCCAATGATACCGGGTTTGAGCAGATCATTTGCAGCGATGTGCAGCTAGAAGAGAGTAGCAGAGAGAACCGACCCTTGAGGTACCCCGGCATTTATTGCCAATTGATCGGACGAACATCCATCAAGGACAACTCGTAACGATCTTGGAAATGGGAGGAATGTAGACAGTAGAAACTACTTGTGTAACATTATGTGTTCACCATTGTAAGAATTGACCAAATGTACATAGCATCACCTATTGCTAGTTCATAATGACATCAATATTCGGTTCTTATCACAAGCAGTAGGGTAGGAATGATTCAATATAATACTATCGCTTCATTAATGAGTACTTTAAGAATTTTATGATTTGATTTTATTAGGATTATTTTTAGTTATTTTATATACATTATTAAATTCACAAGAGCCATTCACCGCTTTTAAGTCTGTTTTTAATATATGCAAGAAAGAAATAAAGAAATTAAAACACCATAATATATAATATGTTAGAATGAGTGCTTAACAAATATCGTTTTATAAGTTTTAATTTTAATATAGGAAAGAAATAAAGTATGGACTATGTCTTACATCACTAAAATTAAGTGAATATTGTACAATGACTCCCTAAATAACCTGTGACATTCAATATGATATATTATAAAAAAAAACAATACCTTACCATACTGTCAGCACCTCACTAGGAAAAATTACATTTAAAATTTCGAATGAGTGCTATATCACACATTAGTTGCCAGATTATCCGGACCGTCAATTCCACTGTCGAGGGTAGTTTCTCGATGGGTAACGCAGGCATAGAATAAATGCACGTGGTTACTACTCTAACTCAATAGGACGTATCAAATAATATAATTTTAGGACAAGCTTGTTGTGATGTAAATGAGCTGTTGTCGACTGCTTTTTTCTCGCATGCTATTCCTACTAGACAAGATTCCGTTCGCCTGAGTGCCAGTTTTGTGATAAGGATTCGTTTAGTGATCGATTAAAGCCATAATAAACTTAAGCAGGTGGGGTTTTATACATAACTCAGACACCAGCTGTGAATGTGGGGAACCTCTGCAGATCATGTCACACCTTATGACATGTACCGCGTGCCCGACTATCTGCTCACGCGATGATTTGCTCGAAGCCAACCAGAACGCAATCGAAGTGACTGCTTTCTGGTCAAGTAAAATATGATATAAAGGTCGCGCCGACTCGAAAGAAGAAGAAGAAGAAAGCCATAATTTGATATTCGCGAATACTTCTAATACAAATAATCTACTTCTAATCTATTTTGAAAATTTCGCACTACTTCACATATGATATGATGCTTTATCTGAAATTTTATACACTACATCCAACTTCTCTCATGACTATTATTAACATTCTAGAAGATCTTCAAGTGATTGGTGCATTCCTACCTAAATATTCAGTATGAAATGACACTATTAAGACTCCACTCTCTGGCAATACTAGGTACCGTGAAATATGACAACATTGCCCCCAACCCAAGGGAAACTTTGCCGAACAACAATTTATAGGCATATATTTGATTTGCAAAAATATCTTAAAATTATGGCAACATTTATTGACTGTAGTGGAAAATAGGTTATATGTATGGCAATACTAACTATCGTATTCGCTGCTATCTCTGCTTAGTAACTTGTTGGAACTCGTCGAGTGTGCTGCGTATTTTTGCGGGCAAATTTTAGTGCAAATTTAAAATTGAAGTCTGCAAAGTGGCGTAACCACAGGTTAGTTTAGTTTAAAACATGTATTAGTATATTAATCGTTTATTACATTAACGCTAGTGTCATTGCGCAAAGTATCTTAATACACTCAAGAGCAATGAATCCGGGTCACTTAAAGAATGTTAAAAATCTCGGAAACTAAAAATGATAGGTTAATGCAATAAATTGTATTTAATAGACAATGTAATACTCCTTAAATGAAAGTAAAAAAAATATGAGTCACCATACATTTTATTAACACAAAATTACATAAAGAAAAAAACTGCTGATCTCTCCTTAAAACAAAAATAGGAAACATGAAATTTTTGAACTTTATTACGATTTTCTTGAATTTTAATACTTCGTATTGCCTCCTCGTGCTTCCATTACTGCGTTTACGCGGTTTGGCATGCTGTACACCAAGTTCCTTATACGATTTTGGGGAATATTCTCCCATTCCTCTGTGAGAGCAATTTTGAGCTCACGAAGCGTGATTGGGGGAGGGTTTCGTTGTTTTACGCATCTGCCTAGCTCGTCCCAAGCATGCTCGATCGGGTTGATATCCGGGCTGCGCGCTGGCCACTCCATACGAGTAATGTTCATCTCTTGAAGGTAGTCATTCACAATCCTACCTGTATGAGGTCGGGCATTGTCATGCATAAATATAGCATCCTCACCTAAATTGACCATAAATGGACCAACGTGATCATTGAGGATTTCTTCCACATATCTTACGCTAGTTAAAGAGCCGTTTTCTATGATCACCAGCTCTGTGCGACTTTCAGAAGAAATTCCGGCCCACACAAGTACAGACCCACCACCGTAGGCTACTTTTTCTTCGATGCATGCTTGCTTGAATCTTTCCCCTGGTCTTCGATACACTCTGTGTCTTCCATCGTGCTTGTAGAGCATAAATTTTGATTCGTCGGAGAACGTAACTTTTGACCAATCTTCAATACTCCAATTTACGTGGCTCTGGGCAAATCTTAGTCTCGAAATACGATGCCCACGCTCCAGTTTAGGGCCGTTTGCAGGTCTAAGGGGTTTTAAGTTAGATTCAGCAAGCCGACGTCTTACTGTCCATGCACTTGGGTTACTTCCTCCGAGGCGTCGAAGTTGATTGGTGAGTTCAGTTCCTGTGAGAAAGCGATTTCGAAGCATGGTGTTCACCAAGTATCGGTCTTCTCGTGCTGTGGTACACCTGGTTCTGCCCGTTCCTGGTCTGCGTAGGTTAGAACCAGTTTCTTCGTAACGTCGGAGAACTCTCTGTACTGTTGACAGCGACACACCGACAGTCCTGGCTGTATCGCGCTGACTCCGGCCGGTTTCCAGCATTGTAAGTATTCTGGTGCATTCTTCAGGCGTAAGCGACATAATTTCAGCTTGAATAATGAATATAGAGCACTATCAACATGGTTTATGTACCCACATAAATGACAGATTACAAACAAAAGCAAAACCAAATGCTGTAATTTCGTAGTTCCATCTTCGAAAGTGGCCCTTTTTCAAATTTGATTTTTTTATGATATAACTTTACAATAACTAAGAAGTTTTAATACCTTCATTTAAGGAGTATTACATTGTCTATTAAATACAATTTATTGCATTAACCTAGCATTTTTAGTTTCCGAGATTCTTAGGATTCTTTAAGTGACCCGGATTCATTGCTCTCGAGTGTAGTTAAGTTATGATGATGGGCAAAGTTATCTAGTAATGTTCTAACTTTTTTTTTTTTTTTTTTTTTTTTATTGATGATAGGTAAGCTTTTGACCACAATCTCACGTGATGGTAAGTGAGCGACAGATTTTCAACTTGAGGGTGGTCGCTAGCCAGGCGGGTATTCACAAAAATGCCCTTCCACCATGCGGTGAAGCTCAAGCCCGCGGCGGGATTTGAACCATGGACCTGCTGCGCGGCAGTCCATAGCCAAAGCCACTGAGCCATCACCGCTTCAAACCTACGATTGACAACATTGCCCGCCATCAAAAAAAGCTTAGGATTGGCACATAACCAACGGTTATTTTTTTTATTCATGGCTACTGCTGAGCTTATCTAAGGTTAAAAATATATTAAGCGTTTTATTAACAACATTCAAAGATGTTAATCGTTATTGGGTACTGAGTAAGTAGTTGCTCCATATAGCTTATGAATTTAAATTAGTAGTATACCTGCCTACAAAACAAATAAAAGTATAAACTAAGATAAATGAACATGAAATGACTGAAAGAATAATTTTAATTATTGTTTTATTTTCTGTCTTTTCTGATGAAGGAAAATACTTACGTCTCCATAGAAAAAATTACAATTGTAAAGGAAAACCTAGGTCGACGTACTCGATCCCCAACGTGAGTGTTTTGCCGGTTATTGTATAACATTATTTGGTATAGTAATTATTTGGTAAAAGTGAGCAAAGTTGGCATGTTTCACGGTAATTATTTATTAACTTCACCTGATGGTTTACTCTCATGACCCAAAGCTGGTGAAGATTTGACTAAAGTTTTTCCCACAGTTCTTATTGATAATAACTGGCTATAATATAGGATATTGTTTTCTCATATACACCCGCAGGGTAGACACCTTCTTGAAAAATTAGACAACTGGTACCAATAGCGAGTAAATATTTATGTCTAAAGTTTTCCCTGGACGTAGAATCTATGGTATTTGCATGTGTTTGTATCGATAAATTAAACCTATGTATAGATACAAACACATGAACACAGACAAGTGTCTGGCGTACATAGTATTGAACTATATGTAGGACCTGGGCCCTACTACTACGTAATAAGTTTATTGTTGTTATTACGGTGTTGTCAATAAAGAGTTATCTATCTATCTATCTATCTATCTACTACTCTAATTCGTGCGAAACACGTTTTGGCTTACTTCGTTCGTAGCATAGACTTGCAAGTATTTGCCTATGTAGATTCTGAATATTTTTTTAAACGGATTCGTATGGTTTGTACATTTTCCAATTATGAAATAAGAATTCATTCGTTTGCTTATAAGTATTAAAGTCGAGTTCTAAATATGTAGAAAGAACACAAATACTAATGAGGATACAAATGCCAATGGAGAACAAAGACATTAACGTAAATTCTATAAATCTAACCTGTATTTTCTAGAACAGTAGCGACACCTCCCGCTGATCCATAACTATTTATTACTCCTAGGGCCCGTTTCAGAATGTCCTAATAAAGTTTTGGGTTGCTATGCAACACTAAAATAACTGAGTGATAAAAATGACAGTTAATATGCAGCGCGTTTCAAGCTTTAACCGATGGATAGGCTAAATCGACGACTGTGAAATGCAAAGATGGTGTTTTATTTATTAAATACTAGCTTTCCGGGCGCGGCTCCGCCCGCGCGTATGTCGGTTATCGCGCAAAAACATTAACCTCTTTTTGCGCAGTCGGATAAAAACTATCCTATGTTTTTTCCCGGCTCTCAAACTATCTCCATACCAAATTTCATTCAAATCGGTCCAGTAGTTTTGGCGTGAAAGCGTAACAGACAGACAGACAGACAGACAGACAGAGTTACTTTCGCATTTATAATATTAGTACTGATGTTCTGCGTAGTATAACCGGAACTTACTCGAACATTCTAAAAAAGGCCCTTAGACTCTAACCATGTGAAAATGTTCTTTTATTTCTCTCTCACAAGACTTAAAACTGATTGAGGCATAACAAAGTCGCAGAGTAGTGTGGGAGATTCCATAGCGGGCAAGATTTGTAATGAACGATGCGGTTCGACCATAGACCATATCAAACAATGAACTTCGTACCGCAAATTCAATTTTCGTTGTCTAAAGTGTCGCTCGAAAGTCTCGAAACACCAAAAACGAAACTTCGTCGAATTGTAGTAGCGGCCCTGTGGTCGGGGAACGGCGCCAATGAGTTACGCTGAACGTTTCTTATTCCCGTTATCGGTGACTCCGCTCGCACACTCGCCGCCATCGGTGTAACTCGCTCCGCTCGGTCTGGAGTCTGGAATGCATTCTCTACCTACGTGCATTATATAGCCAACTTATGTAGTTATAGTATTGTGTACTATTGGAAATACCCACTCGCTTTTATCATCACGGGGAAAACACTTTGATGTTCCATTTTGGTTTTAACATTTTCATGCAATACCGCATGCTCTGCGGATCACATTACTATTGAGTACTAATCAAGTATTCTAAAGTTAAAAATATATGTCTAAAGTTTTCCCAAAACGTAGATTCTACTTACTACTGTTTTATTAATGTTTTTGCGCGATAACCGACATTCGCGCGGGCGGAGCCGCGCCCGGAAAGCTAGTTATATTATAAACTAGCTTTCTGGGCGCGGTTCCGCCCGCGCGTATGTCGGTTATCGCGCGAAAACAATAACCTCTTTTTGCGCAGTCAGATAAAAACTATCCTATGTTTTTTCCCGGGTCTCAAACTATCTCCATACCAAATTTCATTCAAATCGGTCCAGTAGTTTTGGCGTGAAAGCGTAACAGACAGACAGACAGACAGAGTTACTTTCGCATTTATAATATTAGTACTGATGCGAAAGTAACTCTGTCTGTCTGTTACGCTTTCACGCCAAAACTACTAGATTGATTTGAATGAAATTTGGTATGGCAATAGTTTGAGACCCGGGAAAAAACATAGGATAGTTTTTATCCAGCAGCGCAAAACGAGGTTAATGTTTTTGCGCGATGACCGACATACGCGCGGGTGGAGCCGCGCCCGGAAAGCTGGTATGAAATAAATTATGGAATTACATTACGACTTTGAGCTCAGAATGTTTTGATCGCCATCGTACTTAACAAGCTATTAATTATATGGGAAACCAGCCTAAGAGACATGTGTCTTACCTTTTTAATTATGTACTAGTGATTCCGGGACGGGGCATTCCCGCGTGAAATAACCAAGGAACCATTATAACAAGGTCCCTCTAGACAGACTCTGTCCTTGAGATTTGATACATCCATCATCAACCATGCATAAGTGATATGTCAGGCCTACTGGCTATACGTGTACGTCGAGCTCTTCACAAGTATATGTGTCGATTAGTTGGTTCGTCTATTTTGTACACAGCAGCGGAGCAAAAGTGGTTAGATTGTTAACAAAATTAGCTAGAAGATTTATTTTTCATAACTATTGAGTTTGTTGTAAGCCTACGAAGACTTTTCCATAATACAGGTCCCGGTGTCACTGATCTAGGACTAGCAGAAGTCAACCCTAAGAGGTTGTTAGCATTTTTAGGGTTCCGTATCCAAAGGGTAAAAACGGGGCCCTATTACTAATACTTCGCTGTCCGTCTGCCCGTCCGTCCGTCTGTCACCAGGGTGTATCTCAAGAACGGTGACAGCTAGACAGTGGAAATTTTCACAGATGGTGTTATTTCTGTTGCTGCTATAACAACAAATACAAAAACTTGGCCAAGTGCGAGTTGGACTCGCGCAAAACAAAAAAAGGTTAAAATATAATGTCTAATGTTGTATAGCTAATGGCACGGAACCCTTCGTGCGCGACTCCGACTTGCACTTGGCTGATTTTTCCAATAACCCTGTATATTCGATACCAAAAGTTTCTTAAGGACTTAACGTATGTGTGGCGTGTGGCTGGACTTTGGGCGCTCAAAAGGCTCTCTACTATCTTCATCATCATTTCAGCCACAGGAAGTCCACCGCTGGGTATATGGGTATAGCCTCCCCTATAGATTACCAAATATAAGGGATGCGACCTGCATCCAGCGTTGATGTCTTTTCCTACTATCTTAAAACCCTGATAATCTGAAAGGAATAAGGAAAATCAACAAGAGCATTTCCAAGGCGGGTTGGCATCACGAGCTTTTAAAACCCAATCCAAAATATTATCTATATCATTCGGAGCTAAATCATACTCCATCAAAATGGAACCGACTTCAACACTCAAAGTTGAAGTCTCCGCTTGATAGTTCAAAAGTACCTATTATCAAAATATTGTGGGAATGGTACCTAGCTCGAAAAGCTATTTCACACTTTTAAGTGTTGAAGTCGGTTCCGGGTTTTGGTTATTTTTTTTAACTCTTTTTAGTGAAACTTTCTAGTTACGGGATCGATTGTCATTCACTGTCAACGACTATATCGTCAAGATAGGGAATTAATGTCGCTAAAAAAATTGTCATAACCTTTGTTTTAATCTTAGGATATCCTTTTTGTTTTTAGAGAAAACATAAGTAAACGTTTTTTTAATATTTTTATGTTTGCAACAACGCATGCTCTGCGGATTACATGAGTTTGTAGTACAACGTAAGTTGAACTATAGTTGTCGCTCCATCCCAATACTATGGTTGAAGAACGATAGGAAAAAAATCAGTTACGACTCATTGTCATGTTAGCTCAATTGGATTAGAGCATACCCCGGCTAAAGGGGTGGATGGACGCGGGTTCGTATCCCGCACATAACTTACATTTTTCCTATCGTAAATTAAGTATACCTTACTCTCTCTATTCTCCATAAGATTGGTAAGTATAGACAGACATACCATATATTTCGGAGGATACCATACATCCATGAGCGGTTCATTAAATAGTGCAAAAAATGAAAACTCAAGCAAAGTCGCGGCTCTAGGTAGACTAGGTAAGTACTTTACTATACAACATAGGGTACGTACCTATTTCATGCTAATAACTGTTCAGCTAATGCCCCGTTGTTGCTTTTCCCCGCACGCAGAGTACTGAAGAATTTAGAACGGTTTAATGGGCGCGAAGCATTTTGATTATAAATTATTGTGTTTTGGATGGTGGTAGGGAATTTTGAAAATTCTGGCTTGGCTAGCCATCACCCTCAAGTAGACATTTTTTCGCCAAGCATCTCAAAGTAAACCTATCAAAGCCTTGTGAATTTATAGGCCTTATCCTAGTATTTTTATGTTTTGCAATAACGCATGCTCTGCGTTTTATATTACAAAATTACAAATTTACGACAGGGAAAATTGTAGTCATGTGCGGGATTCGAACCCGCGTCGCGCGTTGATGACTGACTGAATGACTTAATTGTTTTTCCTGTGTGATTTTCGCTTAGCACGCAATAGTGCCTGTAATGATATTTTAAAAAAAAAGGTATAAAGTTTAGTTTCATGATGTGTTTGTGTAGAGATTTATTTCGTTTTGAGGTCGCAGAAGTTATTCAAATTATTACAGAATTATTACGATAGACCACTAGCTAGCTACCGTTAATGTAGCACAGTGAAAATCAATAATGATTAGCCTGTTATTTACAAAAAATAAATTTAAATGTATGTATCATGTCTTTTTATCCTAGGCGCCAAAAAACCTATTCCAAAAAGTTCAACGATTAGACTAACTAGTTCAATAATTCACATAAAAACCCAATAAGTTCAGCTTTAAGCTTATACCAATCAATCGGTACAATAAAGTCAAAAATAAAATGCATCAAAATCAATTCAGCTGTTATAGAAACGTCAGTGCCTTAGTGTTGACAACACACATTGCACCATATTTCGCATTTATGATATGAGTAACTTTTAGCGTTGGAGCTGTACCGCTGCTCTTAGGCACTTGTCCCACCGCCGACGAGAAAACGAGTAACTATCGACTATTTTCTCGCTCAAGAAACGTACAATAGATATACATTCCGTGTAAATAAGAGAGATGCATATACAAACAGTTGATCGCTGACTGTTCACACTGCCGGCGAGCACTCGCTTCATCATGAATGTAACAATAAGAAACGAGTCAAGCTGACCGGCCAGCGTCTGTCAGCGCCGATCTGCGCGAACCGTACGTGCGGTGAGTACGGCCCGCTCAGTTGCTCAGTTCAGCCCGCTCTGAGGGCGTTCAAACCACTGAGTACCCTCAGCGGGCTGTACTCTTCAGCCAGTGAGCGATGCAAACTTACAATGAGCGCACAATAATTTTAACAACTGACCTTGCAACTGTAATGGTCTGTCACATGAGTGATCGGCGTGAGGCTGGAGATTAGACCTAACAGGTCATCGCTGACACAACCACACGCTGACGGTTAGCGCCGCGCCAATTGTCAGCGTGACACTATGACCAGCTAACGACGTATTCGGATTACTTTATTTTATTTAAGGTTAAATTACAAAGTAAGTTGAACTATAGCTGTCACTCTATCCTCATGCGATGGTTAAGGAACGAGAGGAAAAATTAGATTTACGATTTATTGTCATGTTAGCTCAGTCGGTCAGAGCATACTGTGGCTAAAGGGGTGGGGACGCGGCTTCAAATTCCGCACACGACTGTAATTAATGTAAAATAACGTTCAAAAAACGAAATCCTAGATATTGCAATGTTCCACGTCTGCGCGGCTCGCAGTGTTGAAAGCTCGGCGGAAGCTCTCTAAACACTTCCTTCCTCTCGATCCGACGAAATACGATCTCACGACGACCTTTCCTCTCCCCCCTCTCTTCCCCTCTCCATTCTCCCTCTGCTCCCGTATACAGAACATGTGCCGATATATTGTTATAGTAACCGAAGAGGTTTATGTAAGGAGACGGCATGATGAACACCTGTTTCATGCTGTAGTCAATGCTCAACTTAAGTGTTTATACAGGATGTATCAAAAACTGTTTGCATCAGTATTAGCTATGTTATATTTATTTATATTAAATAAAATAAACATATTTACTCTTCTAAATAATTTTGTAATACATTACCCGTTACTTTTTTTCTGATGATAGACAAGTTTTTAACCACAACATCTCTTGATGGTAAGTGATGATGTAGTCTACGAGGGAAAACGGGTTTAATTAACATAAAATAGGTTCAGTAGTTTAGGAGTATATCGCGGACAAACAGCGTGACACGTGATTTTTATATATATATATATAAGGATAATAAAGACCAAAGGTAGTTAGGAAAGGAGCTTAGCCTCCAGTGTGAGATAATGACTGTTATTATTATTTTTTTGTCCTTACTAGTGACATTATGATTACAAAATTATAATATGTGAAACTTATTTGGAAACAAAGTAATGCTCCCAGTCTCACCAAGAGTCTTTGGCACAATTTTGGTTCCACTAAAATTCACAATGAGTTAAGGCCAATCTTTACGAAATAATTCAGTGTACGATACTAACTGTAAGTTAGACTGTGGCGCTGGATAGGGTTGAGCTCGTTAGCGCACGTGTAGGGTTGCAGCGGTCGGGATATGTGGGTTACCGATACTTACACGGTGAACGAATCAAAAGTGACACGTGCTCGTGAAAATGCTGAGTTTGCATGTAGTATATTTTTAGCACAGCGGTAGGGAATTTCGCGAATGCCAGCCTGGTTACCTACTACCCTCAAGTAGAAAATCTGTCGACAAGCACCTACTGGTATGTTCGTTTTGGATGACAATACAAAACAATTAGCAATTTACTAGTTTTGGCTTTAAATATTATAGCCGGCCTATCGCTAACCTTTCTTGTTAGGAGCACAGCCTCAACAATATAGAGTATATATGGTAATGAACCATAATGTGCGCATAATGAGCAGCAACGTGCTACTAATACTTCAACGTATTTTTCACGAAACGCCTTTCAAATTTTAATTCTTTTGTATGGACCTGCGTTATTTATACTGCTAAGTTGCCTGAAATAAATGGTTTTTATTATTACTAAACAATTTATTTAAAAAAAATATCTTCTCTTAAAATATTGTGCACGTTTCTTAAAAATGTTTAAAGCAAATCAAGCGAGGGTCGATGGTTTTGCACGTCCATTGTTCGATACACACCGCCGCTTCAACTTCACCGCATGCTGGGAGGGCATTTTGCAAATGCTCACCTGGCTATCTATCACCCTCAAGTAGAAAATCTTTCACCAAGCAGGTGCTGTACGTTTACAGTGTTACACTGTAAGATTACAGTGTGTTCTGGCAGCAGTCCTTAAGAGTCTGTAAGTCTATAGGCCTAATCCGCTTACTATCCGTCGTATGGTCGAAAAATCATCACTTTCCAACAGGTGAGATAGTACTCAAGTAGTCTACCAGTTTAAAAAAGTACTTTCCTTTTTATGTCAGACAACGTATACTAAGTAACTATCAGGTAAAAAACAACTAACAATTATTGAAGCACTTTTGATAAGTTCGGAACGGCAAATACTCACAAAAATTGTGCATGATCGTAGGACAAACCAAATCAAAAGTTTTCTTCTGTGGGCCTATTCAGATGTCTTAATAAAACTTAAAAACATACGCTACGAATGCTTCGAGCTACGCAAATAACACTTAAACTATGCTACGACCGCTACGTCAAATCAAGGCAAGTATGTCAGATCAAGTCAAATAACTGTTAGTATTTCACTAATGGCCAAATGTCCAAATCAATGCTCAAATAGAAAATCATTTGCCAAGTACCTAACATTAGGTGTCAAACGTAGCTATTATATAAATACTAGCTTTCCGGGCGCGGCTCCGCCCACGCGTATGTCGGTTATCGCGCAAAACATTAACCTCTGTTTGCGCTGTTGTATAAAAACTATCCTATGTTTTTTCGGGTCTCAAACTATTTCCATACCAAACTTCATTCAAATCGGTTCAGTACTTTTGGCGTGAAAGCGTAACAGACAGACAGACAGACAGAGTTACTTTCGCATTTATAATATTAGTACTGATATATATCTAGCTATATATCTCATACATATAAATAAATACTCGTGGTATCAAGGATTTTTTTTTATTATGCCTTATAGGTTAGCCTTTGACCACTATGTCACCTGATGGTAAGTGACGATGTGGTCGAAGATGTTGTGCAGGCTAACCTAGAATTACTGGCTCTCAAGGACAGCTGTCGGAACACACCGTTGCGACAGATTTTCTACTTGAGGGTGGTAGCTAGCCAGGCGGGCATTCGCAAAATGCCCTACCACCATGTAAGGTCTACCACGATATTATTGAAGTACATCAGACCACTTTAATATAGACCTTCGACGATATTTTCAAGGTCTATCACAGCAAACACGATAAAATATCCTATTTATAAGATAAATCAAGCAGAAAATACAAAGAAATAAATAAAAAGGTGATCCAGACTAGTATAATTTTTGAAGCGCATTATTTTTGATTCTGAATCGATCAGCAAAGTTAAGCAACGTCCGCCGCGGTCATGACTTGGATGGGTGACCGCTGGTGACATTACTACTGAGCGCATCCGTGCTTCGGAGGGCACGTTAAGCCGTCGGTCCCGGTTGTTGTCTTAGGATAGCAGTCGTTACAGCATCGTGGTAGGGCACTTTGCAAATGCCCGCCTGGCTAGCTACCACCCTCAAGTTGAAAATCTGTCGCCAAGCACCTAACGGTGTGTTCCGGCAGCTTCCTTGAGAGCCAGTAACTCTAGGTTAGCCTGAACAACATCCTCGACACATCATCACCTTCAGGTGAGACAGTGGTCAAAGGCAAACCTATCAGGCATAAAAAAATAAAAATAATAATATAGGTTTGTATGAACACCTTTTATCTAAGGTCCGAAAACAAACACGATTCAGTTATGTTTAGAGCTTGCCCGGCAACTCTCTACCTATGCTTGTTCACTGAAGGGTGAAGGGTCATATTTTATCTTATTAGGTATTTACCCAGAACTGTCGTTGTTTTTCCAAAATAATATATTGGAATCGGACACGTACGAGACTCGACCTTTTTGTCCTTCCGATATTTTGATCCTTTATCAAATGAAAGGAGAGCCCCAGTCCCGTCGGACTCGACCGCGGAATGTTATAAGAAGCATAGAACAGCAAAGTGTTACGAACTATTTTTATGTTAATTAAGTTTATTTTAGGAAAGCATGCCTTAACAGTGATTGTGATTGAAACTTGGAGTGATGTACTGGGGTAACTCAACTGACCGAGAAAGAGCCTTTAAAGCCCAAAAGATGCATAAGGTCGATATGTGGATTGAAAAAAACAGACAGGCATTTTATACGTTTGAAAATATTGACTCTACCATCGTTATATATAAGTGAAGTTGCAATTTTTGTTAAGTCAAATCCTGAGCTCTTTGAAACATACCCGTTAAGTAGTCGTCGAAAAGGTATGTTACGACAAGTGCTCAGCTATCCGTTCTAGAGATGACAACAATATATTTAACCTACTCAATGATTTTTTGACTAAGAAAGCTTATTATAATATTAATGAATTCCTCGATGGTAAAAATATGAATGTTATTGCTTAATTTAAATTATTTAGTATATGACATTTAATTCATAATAATTATAATTATTTTACTACGATTGTTTTACTAATTGTTCCGAATGTAATATGTTTTATATAATAATGTTTTGAATTTGATTAATGTCTATATGCCAAATTGGTGGAACTAGCGTTCTTTGTATATAAAATATGTAATATCTTTTGTTTGTACCTAGATTCACAGACTAATAAATCATTGTATCATTGTAACATCTTTTCTCACATATTCAAAAAATCCAAATAGTCAATTATATCATAAAATATATATCGAGAGATCCATAACATTGCAATATTGCATCACAGTAAGATCGAATTTTGTCTCATTTTTAGGGTTCCGTACCCAATGGGTAAAAACGGGACCCTGTTACTGAGACTTCGATGTCCGTCCGTCCATCCATCCGTCCGTCGGTCTGTCACCAGGCTGCATCTCAAGAACGGTGATAGCTAGACAATTTAAATTTTCACAGATGATGTATTTCTGTTGCCGCTATAACAACACATACAAAAAGTTGGCCAAGTGCAAGTCGGACGCACGTTAAAACAAAAAAAGTTGTAATGTTGTATAGCTAATGGTACGGAAGCCTACGTGCGCGAGTCCGACTCGCACTTGGCCGATTTTTTAATTTTTTGCGCAGACGTATTGCAGTTTTCTAATATTATGAAAAAATCTTATCTAACGATAGCATAATATTTGTTTTAGTACAATTGTGATGGTATTTTGACGTTGCTATAGATATCGATGATCTGATGTCGTTCGTGTAGTACTTTTTAAACGTGGATCTGATCTCGAGAATAACTAAGAAATAGATTAAAACATAAAATAACAAATATTTACCTTTAAGTGATACTGCCGCCAAAATGTCCTACACCATGACTTCAAAAATGTCACTACATCCAGCCAGAATATTTCAAAACGCGTTTCGTTGCGATACGAAGCAGCATCAAGAGGTTGTGTTTGACGAACGATCAGCAGGACATGGAACGTGCAAAATCATCACAGCATATACTTTTATATATTTTAATATTTGTTTTTATTAAATGATGAAATTTCCGTTAAATAGACACACCCATTACTTATATACTAATATCGAACAAAAAAACGGTACCTTACAACCTTAGTAATTATCTTCCGCTGCGTGGTCCACAAACAAAAAACGTATTTTATAAACTTCTTTTTCAATTGAAAATACATTAATACAAGCGTCAAATTTAGCTAAAACCAATAATGAATCCAGCCAAGAGTGAGTCGGTACGCGCGAAAAATCTTAAAAGGGATGGAAAAAATTATAATCTTATACACAAGTGTTCCGTACCATCTCAACAATATAATATTGTGTGTTGGTACGTGTGCGACTCGCACTTTGCCAATTAATTAAATTTGCACATCAGTCAAATTGATTGGAGTGTCTTTTTTATGCCTGAGAGGTTAGAGTGTGACCACTATCTCACCTGATGGTGAGATGTGGTCGAAGATGTTGTTCAGGCTAACCTATAGAGTAACTGGTTCTTAAGAAAAGCTGCCGGAACACACCGTTAGGTGCTTGGCGACAGATTTTCATATTGAGGGTGGTAGCTAGCCAGGCGGGCATTCGCAAAATGACCTACCACCATGGTATAACGACTGTCATCCTAAGACAACAACTGGAACCGACGGCTTAACGTGCCCTCCGAAGCACGTAAGCGCTCAGTACTAATGTCTCCAGCAGTCACCCATCCAACTCATGATCGTGGCGGACGTTTCTTAACTTTGCTGATCAGTTCAGAATGGCTAAGCAAACTTCGCTACGAGCGCTTCAAACTTGAGAACATTGACTACAATGTACACTTAGTGATATTATTTCATAAATTTACAAATTATTCGAGCACAAAATGTTTTGCCCCGGGCGGGAATTGAACCCGCGACCTTCCGATTTCGCGCCGGATGCTTTATCTTTAAGCTACCGGGGGGTCGGCTGTGTCGCCGAAATTTCGTGCTCCAATCGTATTTCTTAAACCGTCATAGGGGACGGTGCGCGGCCATCAACCAGACTACTAGACTTCATCTGATCGAAAGAAGTGTTTTTTCAAACACTTAACTCTCGGGATGATGTCACTACCCTTCTATATTTCTAAATATTATGATTACAAGCACTACCGCGTACTAAGCGAAAATTGGAGCACAAAATGTTTTGCCCCGGGCGGGAATTGAACCCGCGACCTTCCGATTTCGCGCCGGATGCTTTATCTTTAAGCTACCGGGGGGTCGGCTGTGTCGCCGATATTATTTCGTTTATATCCTGTGTGTACTTCAGTGTTGAGCGGTGTGGGCGGTGTGGGCGATGTGGCGAGTCCCTCGGGCACGTTATGAGTGTCACGAGACGTTTGTCTCTGTCCCAGATGTCGCCAACACTCACGGCTGGCTGTTCACTCGCGCACAACTACACATAACGTCTCCATGGAATCTAATATCAACTACTTGTCAATGTTTTAATATATTTATTTTTGAAATGACGCATGTTCCGGGGCTCACTTTAGGATTAGGACTCCGTAGAAAGTCTGTCGATAAGCACCTAACAGTGTGTTGTGGTAATTTTTCTTGAGAACCTGTATGTCTAGATTGAAAAAATTAAAGCCGTGGTATGCTTTGACCGCGAAGCTAACATGACATTGACCGATAACACTAATTTGTCCTCTCGTTCTTGCAGGCTCTGTGGGTAGATGGTGCGGGTTCGAATCCCACACAACACTATATTTTTTTTTCGGTAATTCTTGTCGATGATTGACAATTTCCTCAAAGTTTATTTTCTTGGAAGTACATTGTAGCCTACCAAAATTTGCGTCTCTGGTAGCGCAAATTAACTAAACAGTTTAAATAGCATCGTCCTATACTAAAATTTTATACCAGACAGGTAAAACCTGTTATTGCAAATATTTTTGTAAGAAATTTCATATATTCGTGTTGTCTTTGTTCGTTTCCTAATTGTGTGGTGTTTTTGTGTATGGTAATTTGCAGCCGCGGGTAGCGGACCGTCCTGCGTTGTTTTTAGGTTTATAGCTTCAATAGTAAAAAAGTTATCAACGTTTTACAGTTAAATTTTTCAAAATTTCGTGTATTTTCATAATAAAAAATTAGATTTCAACCTTTTTAAATAGCTCCACGCATCAAAACACGCGGGCCGCGGTCCCCGATCGTGTCCCGTTGGATTGAGCGCGATCGGAGCTATACTTTTTTAAATATAACAAAATCTCGGTAAAATACCTAACTTTAAGCTTTACAGTTAAATTTAATTGTATAAGAAGTACATTCTTATGCTTGGTAGGCGTGTTGGGGATCGCAGTGTAAAATATCAGTTCCTGCAAAGATACTGCTGCCCACCTTCCAATATTTTATCTATAGTTGCCTTGCCTCTTACGACACTCACGGGTAGAGTTGAGGGGTGCCCGGTACGGTACCCCAAGGGCAATACAGACATTGTGAAAAATGAAACAATATCAAATAACTTTCGATTTTGTTCGTCGAAACTCAAATTACTACAAGCTTTTATGTAATTTTTTTATGAGATTGTGACGGAAGAAGAACTACGTCCACCTGATGTTAAGCGGAGTAACCTCTGCCGAATTGCACTGCGCCCTTTACCCTGAGACATACAGTTGTAAAGTCACATGTGCCTGTAATTTTACTGTTCCTTAAGGACTGCTGTCGGAACACACTATAAGGTGCTTGGCAACGGATTTTCTACTTGAGGGAGGTAGCTAGCCAAGCTAGCATTCGCAAAACGTGATAACGCTCGGCAATATAAATGAAAAACCGTTTTGGCTAGTTTAGAGTAAACACATGACGTCGATTAGTTATTTAATTGTAGTCGACTAAGAAAATAGCTCATTTTTGCTCCGATTTTTTACGGCGCTGCTCCGTTCCTCTTTCAAATTCCTATACTCCGTTAGATAACAGGGCAAAACTAAATTATTATAAGAAAAACTGAGTATTTTGACATAGTAAAACATATGCATACCAATACTTCCATGAGACTGTAAATTAATCTTTTATGATAAACTTCAATCTGTGTTGTTTTAGTTCTTAATATCTCATAAGTTCATGAACAATTATTTATATATGATTCCAATTAACCCGTATCTGTGATATCCAATTAATCTCTCAACATAACAGGAAAATATAGCAATAGAATTAGGAAATTGGTTAAAAATATTATTTATATACGAAGAGGATTCCTTACAATATTATCCTTATGGCCCCTTTTGTCGTCAGGATAAAAAGTTGAATTTATAAACGGATCTACCTTCTCGGAAGCGATCAGAACTTTCTTTTTTTTTTTTTTTTTTAATGCTGATAGGTAAGCCTTTGACCACATAAGTGACGATGTGGTCGAAGGTGTTAACAGGCTTAACCTAGAATTACTGGCTCTCAAGGACAGCTGCCGGAACACACCGTTAGGTGCTTGGCGACAGATTTTCCACTTGAGGGTGGTCGCTAGCCAGGCGGGCATTCGCAAAAATGCCCTTCCACCATACGGTGAAGCTCAAGAAGCCAGCGGCGGGATTCGAACCATGGACCTGCTGCGCGGCAGTCCATAGCTAAAGCCACTGAGCTATCACTGCTTCAAAATTTCTTCAATTGCTTTTCACAACAATTACAACATATACCTACTTTTATCTGTGGCGCCAAAAGTTCTGTTGCTAAACATTTCTTTGTGACATGAAGTTTCTTATGTTACAGAATAAAATTCTTATCTCTTACCGAAATTTCATTTATCTTTATAATCATGTCAACCGATATATAAACTTACGGATATTTAACCAGTACATACGATTTTGAAATTAAAGAATTGAGCCCATGTGGGAAATATAATCTACTTTTTCTATTTTTGAAGTAGATGAGAATGTGAGCAGTGGGACACTGAATCGCCCTATGCCTATTTAAATACCTTGCTCCATGTATAAGTGCTTATAATAGTAGACTGATGGACTCGGCGTTAGTTTATTTAGGTACTTAAAAACGTCATACGAACCAGAAAACTCTTGCCAACTATTGCTAATTGAATATTCTGATATGCTACCGACAGTGAGGTTTGAACTCACATCACACACAGAGAGAGGAGAGGTCTAATGTTATTGAAACTCACGCACATTTTATTGGTATTACACATGAAATATCTACTTACGCGTTGCACAATGCTCTTCAAACATAAAAATGTGCACTAGTATATGTTCGCTATTCCTTTAAGGCACAATAATAGATAATATAAAAAACGTGAACTACTAGATTCAGACACACTACAAGATTCCACCAAAGCTCATTGTATAGGATGAAGAACATATTATATGAAGCCTACCACTATGAAGTAGCACTTAGTGATGATTGCAATGTTTCTCAACAGATGCAGAGTCCGTGGAGATGAGATCCCCGCCCCGCTCCGTGCTCCGCTCCCCCGCGCCTTCTGCTCTCTCACTGTAGTGTGATGCCTCGCTGTAGCCAGTAGTCAACGCGAGTGATGCCGCGCGCTGATTGGTCGTCCCGAGTGATGCCGCGCGCTCATTGGTCACCACGAGTGATGCCGTACGCTCATTGCCCGTCATCCGGGATAATGCCGCGCGCTCATTGGCTGCCGCAGCATCCCCTTCTCCCTACTCTTCTCTTCTTTACTCTTCTTGTTGGTAAGTTTAGAAATATATGATTGTAATCATTTATTTTAATGTATAAGCTTTAGTATATTATCAAGCGAGTGCATTTTATTGAGAAAAGTGTCTTCAAATTGATGAATTGAAATGTAAGCCACAAATTCAATAAAGGATATCCAGATTAGTTATAAAACATGTAAATTTGTTAATCTCATGCCGAAATTAATTGACATTGAATTTACTTGCGGGAAAAGCAATTATTATCTGAGGTTACCGATTGAAATTTTACCGTCCAGGTAAGTGAATAACATTAGTTAATCCTCGGGAGTAGCCCGTCGTGTCGGCCGCGTGTCTGCGGTGACTTGTGGCACTCAGATATTAGCCGTGGGATGCGGGATGCGGGATGACATGCCATTACCTACGAAACGATGTGCGATGATATCGATAAAATCAATATCGAGTAGAAATCAGCGCTGAATCCCGTAGTTTACGGCCCACGCGTAATTAACCTTTCAGAATGGTTTAATTTTAATGAGGCGATGGAAATTTATCGTAATTGGTATTTCCTCATTATTGGGGTACAGACGCGTCGCTGTAATTACGACCACAAAATTTTCGATATATTCAAAGATTTGCCTTTTGTTTGTAATCTGCTTTGTTCTTATTTAATACTAAAAACCGGAAAAGAAAAACAATGAACTGTTTATTAGAATTAAATAAATTATTCAGCGTTAATAATGAGGTACTTTAAATTTTTACCTTTTTTGGTATTGGTTTATTTCAAAGATTATTTTCTTCATTGCAGTAAAGTACTTACTTACTCATATAATTATATATAAAGATTTAACAAAATGGTATTAAGGTCAAAATTCTTACCAACGAATAAGCAAGCACGCGCGCTCATCATCACCTAATAGGAACATGCGACTTTAAATATTGATGGTATAGTAGCTACATGCTTGTCCATACAATATAAATTTACTAACTCTGTACTTGATAATTGAGATATACTGTAGACAATTATGATTTAACCTTCATACGTTTGCAATGTATTAAATATCGATTTGAAGCCGATTTCGGCGCAGGCTGTAGATTTTAAAGTTTCTGAGCTTCAGACTGCACAGCGCCCTAATGAGCTCCCTCTGCCAAATACGAAATTCTTGCATATATACTTGCCATCTTGGTGGATGGTGATTTGTTTCGCCATCAGTGTATGGTCCAACAGTATATTCGGGTGGCTGCCTATATAAGCCCGTTCCTCGTGTAAGTTATGTTTGTTTATCTTTTTCGACCAAAGCATCACATGTCATATTATATTATTATGGTGAGATTGAGGTCAAAGCTTACTTGTAAGCAGTAAAAAACAACACATAAGGGCGAAAGTGACAGTGACAATGACAGTGAAGCTAGTGACATATCGGACAGTTTGACAAGTGCAGCTGAGCCGGGAAAGACAGCGCCATCGTTACGTCAGTTACGTGCTGAGGCCCGCGCTCGCCGCTTCGCGCCACCGTGACTCCCAGATGATAGGCTACAATATAGACCGAAACTGGTCGGAACCTATCCGGTAAATATAACTTGAACCACAGCCGGCTGCCTATTTAGTTATAATGGACAAAACTCGCGATAACTTTCTAATTGAAGTAAAAAAGGTCATGAAATGCTTTTGTATTTAAAAAAAACAAGTAAGCCAAGAAAAACAAAACTTTAAACCTGGAAATAACTTTGGTGCAACACAAATTTCACAACTTATACCAAAAAAAGTAACTTTTCAACTCCTCGCGACTCTTACGATGTCGTTAGTCCACCTAGTGGGAGGACTACCAAGTCTATTTCTCCCGGTGTAATGTGGTTACCACACGATAACCTTTCTTCCCCATTAGTTATCAGTTCATCAAGCAATGTGGCCCGCTCATTGCTACTTCATCTTGCAAATTCTGAAAGCTCACCTTGGTTCTTCGGTGAATTTTTTCGTTTCATATTTTATCCCGCAAAGACACTACGTACATAGCTCTCTCCATTATTGTACAGTTATCTAGGTTAAATCCAAATGAAGTAAATCTCATCCCATTTACCCGACGTCTTTATTATTTAATGGTTGAAAACTTATGTTAGACAAGTTTCAAACTTTAGTCGCAGCGTAACTAACTAAATGAGCAACTGCTCCTGCACTCGAGGGGAGAGCGGAGACACTCGCTAAGGGAGTCACAGAGGGGAGGGTGGGGAGTGTTGTCTCAAACTCGATCTAATCACTAAGTTTTGTCTCCCGGCGCCGCCCGCATCTCTGTGGTGCTTCTTACGTCTCTACTCTCAGGTCCTGTTTTGATCTAATTACTTACGTCCGTGTTTCGCTATTCTATTATGCTGCTCTGTTATCTGCATTTCAATTGTTTACTGTATTCTAAATTATTCAGTCATATAAATTTTTCGTTTGTTTGAAACTATTCTTGACTCATAAGTACATAATAATACAAGTATATATAATTAGAGAGAAGAGCTGATATTGTTATAAATAAAAACACTAGTATATGAATACATACAAGTGACAGCATTCGTAATATATTATATGAGCTCTAATATGTTACAGTGCAAAACTTAACTTAACAGCGTATACTTTGATTTAATATTTTATCATGTTTTCTTGGACGGCGTAGGCAGACCTGGAATAACACCCACGTTGGCATCATCGTGCTCCCTAAATTAGAGGGCTAGCCTATTGCCTTTCATCATATGCAGTTAAATTATTTATATGTCATTGAAATATTAATCATAATTAATGTTATGTCTTACTATAGTTATTTTGGAAATAGAATATTACGCTAAATATAAGTATACAAATCAAACAAATTAGCTCTATGACTTTTAAGTTTTTCCAAAAGCGTCCCGCCAGTGAGCGCCCTGCGGCCTCGGGACCACGGGGCATGTCACAGATTAGGTAAGAAGTACCAGTTGTACACGGGACTTGGGACCCTGGTACTCGGTATGTGGCGTAGCGATACCAAATTTATAAATCCTCATGCCCTATTCGCCTTTTAGGGGTTAGCTTCAGTTGTTCCAAACCTAGAATATTAAAGTTTTCTTTAGCTCATGTGAATTTATTTGTCCCTAAGCTTCTATGTAATGTTTTCAGCCAGCGTTATATTGCCAGTTTACATTCTAAGGCTTTCATGAACAAAATTGTCGTATATACGTGTCGTATTTTGAACCAGTGATGTCTCAGCGGTATTGGCTATGGACTGCAGCGCAGCAGGTCTCTGGTTCGAATCCCGCCACGGGCTTGAGCCCCTGGCTATCGACCATCCTCAGTTGCTAACAGTGTGTTCCGGCAGCAGTCCTCGAGAGCCAGTGAAATTACAGGATTTACCTCGACGTTCAAGACTTAGAGAAAAAACAAAAGTTTTTATGAGTGCTTGGCTGCGTGGCAAACTTAACAGGACAATTAACGGAATTGTCACTAGATAGATTTTTTATATTTTATTAAGGGTTTTACTAAAATATAACATTAATGTTTTCATAGAATATTTGTAAGATATTTGTTATTATTCAGTATTAAAAAATGAACAGTTTGGATACTAACAGAATTGGACAGGGTTTTCAATGTGAAATTGGTTCGATTCTTTCTCCATGTAGAATTGTTGTTTGCTTCAGGCGTCGTCACACCATATTTATCTAAAAATACTTCTTGGGTAGGACTTATCTCTGAAGTATCTCGAGGTATGCCTCTTCAAGAACATAATGCTAGGGCATGAATAAGCAAATGAAAATTGGTAGAATTAACTGACGCGTTAAGAAGTTACACAATTTAATGACCTTCAAAAATATCAAATATCTTAGTTTCATGTCAAAAGCTTTCGAGATATCCCTAAAGTTGATTAGGATTTATCTGTTCTGTTCTTTTTGAGTATCATTCCATTTTCCTTAAGATTCATATCGGCGCCCAATTTCAAAACGGTACTGTGACTTATTTTGATGAACCGTTTTGCATATCGTAGAGGGGTCGGCTGCCGCTGCAGCACGCCGGTCACGAGCGCTAATTGAATTCATTACCGTTGCGTGTCTTGTTTGTCGATGTGCTGTGCATCGCAAGGCGAGCCGGAGATGGACCGCAAAAGTTGTGAACACGCACACTAATGAATACAGCGGGTAAATAAAACTAGTGTGATAGCATGATGGAACTCTATTCATGAGATTCCGCTGTTTGTCTATCATTCCGTCCGTCCGTTATCACGGATCTATTAAGTAAACGGAATGAATTACAAACCTATAGTTTAAATATTTTGTACTTATATTTATATATTTTTTTGAATGGGGATTTTTATCTATCAATTTCACTATCACTACCGCTTAGATAGTGATAGAGGCAGAAGGGACAGCTCGGACGGAAGAATATTGACTTTGGTTGTCAAGCGCAACCATCTTAACGCCAGTTTTATTGCTGCAGCCCACGCTGGACGCTGAACAATCGTAACTCCTACACGAAGGACTTTAAATAAGTTCCGAATTTGTTTTTGAAATTTTCGGTTAATATTACGCGAGTCATATACACTATCGACGAAACTCGCGATAGTTTTATAAATCATATTATAGTGTAAGGATAAAAAGGAAAAATATTTTAATGAAACTTTTTTCTGTCGCAAATTATTAGTGAGAAAAGGCAACTGAAGTGCGAGGCCTTTCCGTTAAACTCTCCCCGCAATTCCCGCAGAGTTAAAGCTGTCAGCGGGATGCGGGATTGTTGCGCTCGTTTATTTAAGGCACCGCGCCGCGGGTCTGGATCGACTTGTTAATTATTGAGTGGGAAAGTTTAGGGTTACACGGGCCAGGGACACGGAAGTGTCTACTTAACTCTAAGAGGGTTATAACTTAGGGGAGTTACAAGTAGCTTACTCTGTAGTGTGACGATGTTGGGTAAGATGCGCTTGTTAAGTGATTTAAATCCTAAAGTTCTTTTTTTTAGGGTTCTGTACCCAAAGGGTAAAAACGGGACTCTGTTACTGAGATTCGCTGTCCGTCCGTCTTTCACCAGGCTGTATCTCAAGAACGGTGATAGCTAGACAGTTGACATTTCCACAGATGATGTATTTCTATTGCCTCTAAAACAACAAATACCAAAAATAAAATAAAATAAATATATAAGGGGTGCTCTCATACAACAAACTTGATTTTTATACAGTTTCTTGCTCGATACTAATAACGGTGACAGGTAAGCGCTTTATTTATTCACCGAATATTTACTTTTATGTTCTCCTTAAATAAAATTAATTAAAATGAAATGAATTAAATAATTAAGGGGGCTCCCATACAGTAATAGGTTTTCACCGTTTATTTCATTTTAAAGTGTGTGTTGTAATTTTAAACTTGCAAGATTAGTTTACAGAGAATGGTACGGAATCCTTCGTGCGCGAGTCCCACTCGCACTTGCCCGGTTTTTTTTATGTGCACTTCACATAGAAGAATATAATAGAATATAATTTATTTGCTGAAATAAGGTTACATGTGCAGATCTTAATATTACACACAGAATAATAAATTTCTCTTATTCTACCTTTACAGGCGTGCAAATGTTTCAATATTATAAACTATCATAAAAATTGTTAACATAAGTCACAAAATATTTTAATGTAACAAAATCATAGAATTAATTATTTTTATACATAGCTACTCTAAATGATATTTTCTCGGTTAGGCAAAGGCCATATTAATATTACCTTCTTTTTTATTCTTTTTTATTGCTGATAGGTAAGCCTTTGACCACAATCACACGTGATGGTAAATGATGATGTGGTCGAAGGTGTGAAGGCTTAACCTAGAATTACTCTGGCTCTCAAGGACAGCTGCCGGAACACACCGTTAGGTGCTTGGCAACAGATTTTCTACTTGAGGGTGGTCGCTAGCCAGGCGGGTATTCACAAAATGCCCTTCCACCATGCGGTGAAGCTCAAGCCCGCGGGGGGATTCGAACGATGGACCTGCTGCGCGGCAGTCCATAACCAAAGCCACTGAGCTATCACTGCTTATAAACCTAAACATGAAACGGGCCACCTGTTCTTTTATAACTCTCTATAACGTAATAAAGATTGATTTTACTTATGTTTGAAAGCTTCTATTCAAACTTCGTATTTTAAGCGTGTAAGTTCATTGACCCCGTCGTCCCAAACATTTGTCACTAGGTTGGATCGGAGATGTTTCCACGCTGAGTCCAAGCAATCACTCTTCTTCCCCCGCTCCTCTCCCCTCACCCTGCTCCACCCTGCCTGCAGCTGACACTAACATTTCGCATTTTTCCTTAAAGAACAGCTACCTAACTGCCATATTGCTCAGTTTATGTCTTTTTCTGTTTTGTCTGACTTACAAAAGGACGGATGTTATTCTTCGCGTACCAAAGACTTACGTACGTAAGAATGGAATTCTTCCTTGTTTTGCTTCATGCGGTTCAGGTAATGCGTTTGCTTAGCTTGCAGAATTTTAGTTCTAGTGGCTTTAAAGATTACACTAGCAGCGCCCCGCGGTTCTCGCGGACTCGCGTAGATCATGACAAAATTTCATGTAATGAAGAAAAGTTATTTCAAAATATGATACAATGATTTATTCGTCTCTGAATCAAGGTACAAAAGATATTACATATTTTATATATAAAGAACGCTAGTTCCACCAATTTGGCATATAGATATTAAATAATACTCTTAAATTCAAAACATTATACAAAACATTTTACATTCGGAACACTTCTAATGACAATAACATTACACATCTTATAAATTAATAATAATAGTTAAATACAATATTCTAACATAGCACACAGCAATAACAACAATATGACTACAAGCACTACCGCATGCTAAGCGATAATCATTTTTTTTTGTTTTTGCCCTGAACATGAATCAAATCCGCGTCCCCCGATTTAGCGCCGGTACCTAAACCACTCAGCGACCAGAACTTGCTCGACTGAACTGAATCTCATGCTCTAATAATATATTGATACATCCTATGTTCATACAGGAACTATTTTTTATTTTATTTAAAGTTTTGTACTATAACCGTCTGAGCGTGAGCAATAACAAACATACACACACACAATATTGAAGATATTTATATATATTAATATATATTTGTATACACACAAACCTAACTTGATGTTAAAAGTGATGATTTGGTCACAGATATTGTTCAGGCCTACCTAGGATTGATCTCTCCTGTAGTGTATATGTAGACGTAATCTATAGATATTAAAGTACGTGTATGAATGTGATTTGAGACAGTAATAAATAGAATATTGAATTAATCGGACGTTTCTCTACAAACGCGCTCCCTGCGAACCCCACGACATTACAAAGGACTGCTGCCAGATTGCACACTGTTAGGTGCTTGTCGGCAGATTTTCTACTTGAGTAGTAGCTAGCCAGACAACTATATGCAAAATGCCCTTCCAGCATGCCGTGAATCTCAAGCCGGTGGTGGGAATTGAACCATGGACCTGCGGTGCGGCAGGCAGGTGTTACCACTCGGCTATCACTGCTTCATTTAAATTTTTTGGTAAAATTATATAATGCTTCCTCGTCAAAGTTTTTTTACCTGTAGATGAGTTGCATGCCCTCCATATTTACTACACGAATTTGGGGCAATTACCAGAGTCACTACCAGTCTTGCACTTCCGAGCATCCGGTGAATACATCGCCGCTAATCGTGTTTTTTAGTAATAATCTGTGGACAATATGCCTTCCTTGTGTCTGTAGACTCTGCACCAATTATACAAGCACTGTGAGAGATAAGAAAACTATTTCATTTCACGCGTAATTATTGCTTTTATTGATGAAATAGAAAATATCGTCATTTTATTTTATCTTAGGAACTAATACCAGTGAAATGGATGAGCGAGATATGTGTATCGTTTGGTGTGAGAGAGTGAAAGAGATCGCAGTGTAATGGTGATCGGAACGTCTTGTGGCGGTTCGGTGGTTACACGAATTGCTTATTTATCTCTTTCTTACAACAGATATGACGCCTAATATTTGAGCGTTCTTTCCTTGTCATTACAAACTGCATATACATGTGCGTAGGTATGTAGATAGGTAAATTCTAGTAGCTTTTAGAGCAGTGGTGTTCGGATATAACTACTCTAATATTTCAACTCTCTGTTCCTCGTAGACCTTAAATAACACACAGAATTAATTTTAATATAGCAGGTATTATTTAACAATTTGTATTGTTTTGATATTGTTAAGTTTGCAATAACGCCTGCTAGGCGAATTACATTACAAAATTACAAATTTACGAGAGAAAAAATTATAGTCATGTGTGGGATTCGAACCCGCGCAACGCAAGTTGAACTAAAGGTGTCGCTCCATCCCGATAAGATGGTTGAAGAACGAGAGCAAGAATTACAGTTATGAGTCATTGTGTCATGTTAGCTCAATTGGTTAGAGCATACCCCGGCTAAAGGGGTGGATGGACGCGGGTTCGAATCCCGCACATGACTATAATTTTTTCTCTCGTATATTTGTAATTTTGTAATGTAATTCGCCTAGCAGGCGTTATTGCAAACTTAACAATATTAAAATTATAAGGTTGCGTCATCATTTACAAGTTTAAAACCAATTGCAAATTTGGTCTTGTTTGTAGTACAACGCAAGTTGAACTATAGGTGTCGCTCCATCCCAATACGATGGTTGAAGAACGAGAGCAAGAATTAAAATTATGAGTAATTGTGTCATGTTAGCACAATTGGTTAGAGCATACCCCGGTTAAAGGGGTGAATGGACGCGGGTTCGAATCCCACACATGACTAATTTTTTCTCTCGTAAATTTGTAATTTTGTAATTTGTATTGCGTTTATATGGTTACTCTTTGTCCTTTTATTGAGAACTAATGAGAGACAATCCGCCATAAAATGTATCTAAAAATCGGGTGTCGATTTAAAATCGTTTTGAACCTCGCCACCCCTCGCCACAGATTACAGTGCAATTAGTATGGAACTCCAACCCTCAAAGGGAACTCCCCAATCTGTCAGTCGCGTCCGATCCGATATCGGAACATCCGCCGCGATGATATTAATCGCATACATTCATTATTTTTATTTTTATTCACAATTAATATTGACTACAATTGATGTTTGTAACGTCTCATCTGTTTTCCGAAGAGGTAGGCAGATACCAAAGATATCCTCTAGCTACGATATTGGCCCATTTTCCTTGTTTTCTTCACTCTCATCGCGTTCTTCATACACAGCACAACTTTTGAGGATTATTCTCATCAGACTAATATGATAAAGGTGAAAGTTTGTAAGTGTGTTTGTATTTTTGTTACTTCTTCACGCTCAAACCGCTCGACCAATTTTGATGAAATTTGTTATGGTGGTAGATGAGGCGCTGAATTAACACATCGGATACTATTCATCATCATCAGCATCATTCATCACAACGTGGGTGTAACCGCGGGGCGCAGCTAGTCACATAATATAAAAGTTAGTAAGTAAGCTTGTATGTTTGTTGCTCCTTTTTGCAGAAACGGCTCACCAGATTTAAATGAAATTTCGTTTATAGATAGTTAAGGTTCTGATAAATCAGGACACATAAGATACAATTCATCACCATCAACATATTTCATCATTGTATACGCGGAGTATATCAAAAATATTATTACCATAAAGTGTAGGTACATAAAGTGCCTATTTAACTTTATTATTTTTAATCTAATATTATACACCACCGCCATCTATTATGGCAAAATTTCTCTCCATACAAAGGTTGTCTGGAAGAGATCGCTTTTTAGCGATTAGACCGCCAATTGTACAATATTACTTGAGTTTATGTTATTGTTTATAATGATTATGTTATTTCGGTGTAAAATAAAGAGTTATCTATCTATCTAAATATGAAATCAACAGCCGCGTCTTGCGGTTTCACCCACGTAGTCAATGTTGAAAATTAATGATGGTGAACTATCTATATTGTATGTTTCATCCCAATCGGTGCAGCTACTTCGTGAAGGAGGCAAATGATTGGAATAGGTATACAGAAGTTAGGTAAGTAAACACTAACCACAAATATACTCACTCACTACCTACAATAGATATTCACTTACTCACAAACTTATACATCTATAATGATAATCATTCTGCTTGGACAGTTTCCCTTTACGCTAGAGGATGCTGTATTTATTTTTAAAATTCAAATCTAAGTCTTATCTCACGAACTGCATTTGCAGCAGAACTAAGTCTTCCAGCAAGATCATGTATATGTGGATCCCACTGTATAGTTGAATCCATTTTGATTCCCAGGAAGACTGTCGCATTGTCAACAATGAGTTTATCTGGGCTATGCTTAATGTTTGGTTCAACATAAGTAACATTAGGTAAAGAAAATTTTATACATTTGGTTTATTTTGAATTTAAGAGAACATTGTTAGCGGCGAACCATTTACATTTTATGCCAAAAAAAATCTTTCAATGTTTTGTTAATAAAAAGAAGAAAATAATATAAAAAAATCTAGGTTCTGTTTTCCGGGAATATGCAAAATTTATAAATCGGCGTATATGCAAAATTTATAAAATTCTGAAGCAATGATAAAAGCGCGGAGAAATAGCTGTTCAGCTATGGACTGTCGTGCCATAGACCCATGGTTCGATACCCATCGCAGGCTTTGAGCTTCACCGCATGGTAGAAGAGCATATTGCCAATGTTCGCCTGCCTCAAAAATTCTACTTAAGGGCTGATACCAAAGCCATTAAGTAAAAATTTTGTCGTCGAGCACCAAGTGCGTTCCGGCAGCAGTCCTTGAGAGCCAGTTATATAAAAGACATATGAGGCTGAACAATAATTGAATATCTGAGGGTGACGGGCGCAGTGTAGTTCGTCACTTGTGAAAGTATATTTTATAAACATAGGATACCGCTTAACAGCAAGTGAGCCTATAGCTAGTTAAGTCACCGTCACAAAAAAAATTACTTATCCTAGCATAGGGATACTGTAACAGCCGGATCGTCCACTGCTGAACATAGCCTCCCCTATTTAGGGGGTATTTGCCATAATCCCCACGCTTGGCAGGCGTCTTGGGGATCACAGTGTAAGTTGGCAGTTCTTTAGAAGGCGCTGCTGCCCACCTTCTAGTTTTTTTTTTCCCTTAGTCTCCTCTTACGACACCCACGGGATGATATGGGGAGGTGCAATTCTAACCCGCCAAGCCACGGGGTTAGGAATACATCGTGGTTAAAATTAAGCTAACCAAAGCTAAGTGCGAATCGTGCTTCACTGTTATACGATCTCGCAACCACCACAACCAAAAGCCAAACCCAAGAAATAATTAAAAAATTACTAATTTACGAGAGTCATGTGCGGGATTCGAACTCGCATCCATCCCCCCTTTGGCCGGGGTATGCTCTGACCGACTGAGCTAACATGACTATGAGTCATAAATTAACAAACTGAACTGCACCCATCACTCTGAAACATAAAGTTGTTAAGTTTCGTGTGCCGGCACCCATACCCTTCAAGCTGGAACAAGGTAATGCGAACATTGCTGCTGAGCAGCAGAAATAGGTAGTGCGGCAATACTTCCTAGGACCAACTCGTTCACAAAGGGTTCTACTGCTGCTAAAATATTAAATTACTTCAAATAATACTTAAAAATATAAAAAAATATGTAAACTGACGATTCCGCCTACCTGTCTTGCTAGGCCGGCGTAAATGCAGCTCAGCCGAAATAATTTTCGACGCATTCTTCTACACGTAGCATCATCAGGGGATTTCGATTCATCAAGCGCAATATCTAGAAAATCTAAATCGTGCGGTTGAAGAGTAAAAACCTCGTGATGTTGTATACATATTACATTTAAAAAAATATTTTTATGTGTGAGAAACACATTAAAATTTACATGTAACATTAAAATCACAAAATATTTTTAAAGTCATGTTATCTTAAATTATTTTTCACTTTTTTGTTAATAAGTATTAAATATACATTTCGTAACCATTGACCTCTATATACTGGACGCGCGAAATCTCAAACGAGCAAAGTCGAATAGGTAAGATAAGCCAGCCGGCATATCCTCACCCATACGCAGCTGGGCACTCATAGAGATCACACGCACTTTTCAACGAAAATTTTGTATGCAAAATGCCATCCTGCATCCTGAGATACTGCAAAAACCAGTCGGGAAAAACAAATAAAAGCGATGGAATCCCTTTTCACAAATAAGTTCAGATTTTGGTATTAAATACGCCCGAACACATTATTATTTTGTCGATTTGTAATCGCGAAAGACAACTTCACGACCGCATAGGCAGCCATGTTTACGGAGTGAATTTCATTGATTAAGTGGACAGATATGACAACTAGCAACAATGAATCAATTACCTAGTTATTACTCACGACGAAAAAGGTTTGACGTGACTGTTTATCATCATAACTCCCAAATGACGGGAAAAATTCGGATTAAATATTTGAAAAGCGACTTGATCAAGTGCTTTATTATTCCTCTTATAAATACATAAGGTGACTATTAATTCACCAACAATACTGCGGGGGATGGTGTAGAATCGATAACTGAATGTGATCCACTCATAATTAATTTTCACATAAACAAAATTATTACTAACTATTGCCTAAGCTGTGGCGCGTTGACTTTGAGAATGATAGCGACGACAACACTCGCGGCCGCCGTGGACTAGACTCACACTTATACACACGTTCTAAGTATTCTAACGCATGCGTAGGTATACCTACCGAGTTCATTGCCCTCGCAATGCGTTAGAATACTTAGAACGTGTGTATAAGTGTGGCGGCCGCGAGTGTTGTCGTCGCTATCATTCTCAAAGTCAACGCGCCACAGCTTAGGCAATAGTTAGTATTAATTTTGTTTATGTGAAAATTAATTATGAGTGGATCACATTCAGTTATCGATTCTACACCATCCCCCGCAGTATTGTTGATGAATTAATTGTCACTTTATATAACATACGTCAATTACTCGTAAGTATTCTCTTAACATAAGTAACTAAATAAATACGTCAAATGCGGATTGAATAAGATATATTGAAAAACCTGAAGAAAAAAATTTAATATGTACTTAAATGTATGTATGAAAAGTACGATTTACTTTTTTAACCTAGACTTTATATTATGATAATATAAAATCTAGATTTAAAAATTATTAACACTTTGTTTCTAGTAAAAAGCCAATTGTACCTTTACTTTCAAAAACTGAATAGCGCAGTTAGAGACCCTCAGTTATACTATTTTTTAACTAATATACTCTTCACAAAGTTTCGTAGGTACAAAAACCATGTCCGTTCTGTATGTGCTGATAGTCTTTGATATTGAGAAACCATACCTCAGACGTAGTCTAGCGCTGCATGTTTGAATAGTTTGGTTAGATGATGCAATTAGCTTAGCGCTGCAAGCGAACTTTTTTCTTCGAAACATTAGCCTAAAAGCGTTGTGGCGCTGCGTGTTTGGATCGTTTGGTTAGGCGACATAATTAGCTCTAGACTGCAGTACGATCTCGTAAAGCGCTGAAGCGCACTTAAGTTTAAAATTAGCAAAAATGGCAGAGACTTTTGTCTCAAATGTCTTTTCTAGTGTAACAAATTATCTCGATGTTCGTAATCCCTGCTTATCGTAGTTTAGATGCACATATATCTGGGCTGGACCAAGAATTTTTCTGAGACTCATATCATACGTACATTTAATATAAATTAACTTTTAACATACCATTTTCACACTTTGAATACTAACATTATGCAGAGTAACCATTTCGGTGCAATCGTTTCGTATCCCGCTACACAAGAGCTCGTAAACGCGGGATAATGTCGCCGGCAAGTCCTTTAGCGGCGTTTCCTTCCGTGAGACTCATCCAATGAAGTGCTTTCATTACTGACGGATCAGCTCTGTGCCACAGATTAGGCAATAGTTACAACGTCAGCTGAGCCGCCATAAGCCGACGAGAGATATGCCGAAAGACGATGGAATTAAAATTGTATCCATCTGCGCACTTTGTTTTTAATATATATTGTCACGTAAAGGGAGAGAGGGCTGAGATTTACATTTCTTTTTATTTTTATTTTTTTATGCCTGATAGGTTAGCCTTTGACCACTATCTCGACTGATGGTAAGTGATGATGTGATCGAGGATGATGTTCAGGCTATCCTAGAATTACTGATTCTCAAGAACAGCTGCCGGAATACACCGCTAGGTGCTTGGCGACAGATTTTCTTTTTGAGGGTGGTAGCTAGCCAGGCGGCATTCGCAAAATGCCCTACCACTATGCTATAAAGACTGCCATCCAAACACAACAACCGGGACCGACGGCTTAAAGTGCCCTCCGAAGAACGGAAGCGCGCAGTAGTAATGTCACCAGCGGTCACCCATCCAACTCGTGACCGAGGCGGACGTTGCTTAGCTTTGCTGATCGGTTCAGAATGACTAAGCAAACTTAAGTAACTAGAGTAGTTAACTCCATTTTAAATGTTTTTTACATCTAGAGATAGAGATTGTCTTTATAATTACAATATTTTTATTTTTGCAATTACGAATTCTCTGCGGATTACATTACAAAATTACAAATACTGTAATGTCAGATAAAAGTCAGAGACTAGCCTAACAGTTTAAAAAAATGACACAGGATGTGCCTACAAAAAATCCATTAGATTTGTACTCAATTTGTACTCTATACAGAGCACCACTTTGTGATGAGTTAAATCATTTTGACATGTCTGACCCCGAGGCTACGCAAGGCGTGAAGCACCTGAGTACTGTAGCCCAAGCACGAACATTTCGATAGTCCGTAACGTAAACGTATCGAGTTTACAGTACGTGTACGCAGGAGGCGATGTTTGACAGCACAACGCATCCTTTGTTGGCTAACGTGAACTCGATAGGATTACAAAAGTGACGTCATCCGGTGTAAATCAAATTTATTGTACCTTCTTTCTTAGAGCTAATGATTCATTCCAAAAGAGGTTTCATTAGATTATTTAGAGGAATTCTTTTTCAGTCTATATATTTTTCTCTATGATTAATATTTGTCAATTTTGGCGTTTTATTTCTTCGAGCTTAGGTTAAAATTAACATACAAAACTTTTTACGTGACGAAAAGTTCAAGTTAAAATATCGATACGTTAGATGTCAAAACCTTTCAATCTGCCAAAATTTAGTTCCTTTTACGTACTGTAGGGGCGAGACACACATTTCGAGACATTAACGAAACGGTTACGTTTTCGCAAGTTATACTGTATATACGCAGTACGCAGAATAAATAATAGTACAATGGTACCTCAAAGCAACGTCTTTCGGCTTTTCATACCTCCAGTTGACACAAACCATTCTGTGAGATATACGAATAAGTAGCAAATGTACATAGCAAGGACATGGATAGCGTTACTTTCGAAAGTGATACTTTTTGTTGGATCCAAGTGATATCTTTTGCGAGAAAGTCAAAAGTTACGTATGCTAATAGTATCATAATTTCAATTAATATTATTTTTCGTCACATGCGCAACTTCTAAGTCTTATAAAACACTTAAGGGTCCGTTTCAGAATGTCTTAATAAAGTTTCAGGTTGCTATGCAACACATAAAATAACTGAATGATAGGAATGACAGTTAACGTACAGCGCGTTTCAGGCTTTAACCAATGGATAGGCTAAATCGATGACTGTGAAACGCAAAGATAGTTTTTGTTTAATAAATATGTTCTGGGTAGTATAACCGGAACTTACTGGAACATTCTGAAACGGGCCCTTAAACTATAATATTATTAAGTGACCGGCAAAACACACTCGATAATGTTCACACTAAGTACTAGGGTTGTTTACGTTGTAGCATGTTAAATATAGTGCAAATCTGAAGCAGTGATAGCTCAGTGGCTTTGGCTATGGACTGCCGCGCAGCAGGTGCATGGTTCGAATCCCGTCGCGGGCTTGAGCTTCACTGCATGGTGTAAGGGCAGTTTTGCGAGTGCCCGCCTGGCTACAGACTACCCTCAAGTAGAAAATCTGTCGCCAAGCACCTAACGGTGTGTTCCGGCAGCTGTCCTTAAGAGCTAGTAATTCTATGTTAAGTCTGTTATCACCTTCGACCACATCATCATTTACCATCAGGTGAGGTTGTCAAAGGCTTACCTATCAGAATAATAAAAAAAAAAATTGTGTGCCGTTTGCAAAATTTAACACTTAGGCCCCGTTTCAGAATGCCCTAATAAAGTTGCGGGTTGCTATGCAACACGTAAAATAACTGAATGATAAAAATGACAGTTTACATGCAGCGCGTTTCAAGCTTTAACCGATGGATAGGCTAAATCGATGACTGTGTAACGCAAAGATAGTGTTTTATTTATTAAATATGATCTGGGTAGTAAAACCGGAACTTACTCGAACATTCTGAAACAGGCCCTTAGCGTGTGAAATTGACTAGAAAGACATTTGAGAAACATGAAAGGAGACCTACGGCGTTGCGGATAAAAATAAATTGCTATATTGGGTATGGACAAAAACTCTATAGTCTTTATAAAGCACTATTCAGGTCAAAACTTTGCTATGAAAACCTCCTTCAACCCTATCTCTATAAATCACATCAGTGCTTGGAGCAAAGTTTGGTATAGAGGCAGAAAAGGGGAGTTCAGAAAAATTGCCGGCAGTTTTATGCGATCGAGTAATGGCACCAATTTGTAAGTGTACCCTAGCGGTAACGCTACAAGGCGACGAGGCCACTAAAATGGCGTTATATGACAGTTTTATTTGTATTTGGTACGTCAATGATGCTTGTCAGTTAAACATGAATTTTTCACTTATTTATACAATATAAAAAAATACATGATATAGGAAACATTGTTGAATAAAATTATTTTGACATTGGTACGGTAAATAACAAACTTGTTTATTTACCGTTTCTTGCTTGATACTAATAACGGTGACACGTAGACGCTTTAACTATTCACAGACTATTTAGTTTTATATTCTCTTTAAATATAATTAATTTAAATAAAATAAAATAAATAATTAAGGGGGCTCCCAGACAATAAAATAGGTTTTCGCCGTAACTTGCAAGATTAGGTTACAGGAACACCTCGCGCGCGAGTCTCACTCGCACTTGGCCAGTTTTTTAAAGATACAAACTGCAATTAGGTATAAATTCGCGATTTTATGTAAACATCTCGCTTCACATGGTATACTATGTTATAATGTTATGCAAATTCACGTAAATAATTCAGGTATGTGCAATGAAGATATATAGATACTTTTCGTGGCTTGTTTTGTTGTATTACAATATTATTAAAAGTGAGCGGAGTATAACTGGGAATATCTTTGTTTTTCGCTTTGAAAATCAGGTAGGATGTTTATTGTTAACAATTTGTACAGAAGCCATTCATTGAGCATGTCTCGATCTCATTGAGCTTCCGTTATGATCTCGTGAATAAATGCACCAAAATAAAAGAGATCTGCATAGATGCAGATGATACACATCTCTTTTATTTTAAAAGTTGCTTCTATATGCAGATGATACACATCTCTTTTATTTTGGTGCATCTATTTACGACATCATAACGGAAGCTCAATGAGATCGAGACATGCTCAATGAATGGCTTCTGTACAATTCTGTCTGTTGGGTGTCCAGTAAGTCCGATGTTATTAATATTATTAACATGAATTAAATATATTTATTTACGTGAATTAAAGTTATAATGTTTTGCAGGAATCATCGTAAATCGATCTCATACATCAGGTGCAATGCGTTGTAACAGCGCGTTTATTTCGTGGCTTACCGTTTAGATACACGGAACGAAGATGAGCGCCAATTCTATCTATAGAAACACTTCTCTACGGGAATAAGTACATGTTTGATGAATATTTTTACCATAAAATACGAGGTATTCCGCTTTCAACCCGCAGTCTTAACCCGCAGGTGTTTTATTGCGTTTCAGACATAAAGTGTACGCAGTATTCTGCCTCTGATAAAAATATATAAAAAACAAAATTCCTACAAAGAAATATATGAAATAACTTGTGGGATGTGGACCATGATAATGTGAGCTTTGAGTGTTTAAACAGCACGGCCTCAACAATACTTGTTTAGGGCGGTACCTTATTATTTTTAGGTTTAAAGAACTGTATTTTTCTCATAAGAACTAATGTTAACTTAAAATGAGATACTAAGTATATAGTATATTAATTAATTTGTCTAAGTGCCTTTATTGTAGTAGCTGCAGTGTTGTATATAGTTCATAGTATTTTGTTTAATAAAGGCATACCGCCGTTTAAAAAAAAAGTCTTCTATTAATAGTCGTCTGGCTGGACGCTATGCAATGCTAGGGTAAATCTGTTAGGTACTTATTCAAATTTTTTTTTTTTTTTTGCTTGATAGGTTAGCCCTTGACCACTATCTCACCTGATGGTAAGTGATGATGTGGTCGAAGATGTTGTTTAGGCTAAACTAGAATTACTGGCTCTCAAGGACAGCTGCCGGAACACCGTTAGGTGCTTGGCGACAGATTTTCAACTTGAGGGTGGTAGCTAGCCAGGCGGGCATTTGCAAAGCCATGCTGTAACGACTGCTATCCTAAGACAACAACCGGGACCGACGGCTTAACGTGCCCTCCGAAGCACGGAAGCGCTCAGTAGTAATGTCACCAGCGGTCACCCATCCAAGTCATGACCGCGGCGGACGTTGCTTAACTTTGCTGATCGATTCAGAATGGTTAAACAAACTTCGCTACGAGCGCTTCAAAAAATGCCTGATAGGTTAGCCTTTGACCACTATTTTACCTGATGGTAAGTGATGATGTGGTCGAGGATGTTATTCAGGCTAACCTAGAATTACTGGCTCTCAAGAACAGCTGCCGGAACACACCGTTAAGTGATTAAGTGCAACAGATTTTCAACTTGAGGGTGGTAGCTAGCCAGGCGGGCATTCGTAAAATGCCCTACTACCATGCAAAAATGTTTATTCCTATAAGTAGTGATGCTACTACAGTTTTTTATTTCATTTGTCAATCTGTTAAACATCTGTACTCCTAAAAAAAAATGTTTTTTTCCATAGTTGGTACGCGTCTTAATTAGTTCAAGTTTGATTTTATTTCTTAAGTTTCAGATATTTTCTCTTTGTGTGAATGTTAGGTTAGAGTGAATGGATTGCGTTATAGTAATTTTTTATAAAATGCATGAGTAGTACGTATAGAGTTTCTTCGGGTTAAATAGTTTAGTATCCTCGTATATTTGCTTTGGTGGAGTAAAATAGTGTTAGTGAAACAGAACTTTGATTAATTTATTTTGTGTCCTATGCAAAGGGCTTAAGTTTGTTGGCGCAGCTGATTCCCTATGATCTGAATTAAATATTCAAAATGTGATTTTACTAATGAGTTGTAGATTGTTATGCGTACCTACTTTTGGCTGGATACAGTTTAATACCTTGCGTAGGGTTCCCAATACTGGCGTTAGCTTTGATCGAACATGCTCAATATGGACTTTCCATTTTAATTTATCATCATTCCACAATCCTAGATACTTTTCTTGGCTTGTTTTGTTGTATCATAACATTATTAATAGTGAGCGGAGTATAGCTGGGAATATCTTTGTTTTTCGCGTTGAAAATGAAATCTTCTAAATAAATATATTCACTGTCCTTGTTTTTATAATATGCTTCAGATGCAGTCATGTATAAGCTGTCACAGTTGAGAGCTTTATATTGTATTCTTTTATTCACAACTGGTGCCAATTTTGATATTTTTAGAAATATTTGCTTGTGATCTGGTAATGACGATTCTATAATCGACATATTAAGGGACAGAATTCTAAAACCAGATGTTAGATTTTGTCCCCACTTCTCCTCGCGTGTTTACTTCGCGGTGTACATGGCGCCACGTCCGCAAGTCAACGGTAATATTTTATTTGGTTAAAAATTTAGAGCGCTCTCTAGTAGAACTAGTAGAAACTATCTTGTCACACACGAATGTGATGTGTGCTGAAGCGCCATCTAGTATGCATACATGATACCAACCATTAGTTGATTGTATGCTGTAAATATCATAGTGTGACACAGTTAACCCTTTGCGATCATAGTTCCCGCGAGCCTAAATTTACCATACCTGCAGTAGAACAAGTTTAGTCTTGATTATTACCAACTTGTTTGATTTTGCAGTTTTTGTGTATGTTCATTTTTAATGAACATGAACTATGGTTTTGATGAACATGAACTATGTATCTACTTTGATGCAAGGCGTAAGCTGTTACACAATAGATGGTTTATTTATTACAAAAACAAGTATATTGTGTAAAATTTACACAGAAAATCATAAAAAAACTTTTTTACCCCTGATCAAAATACAAATAGCGGGTTATACTATTGGGTATTTTTAACTGACTTCAAAAAAAGGAGGAGGTTCTTAATTCGTCTGTTTTTTCTTATATGTTTGTTACCTCAGAACATTTGACTGGGTGAATCGATTTAAAAAAATCTTTTATTGTTTGAAAGCTGATACTTGTTGTTTGGTTCCAGTTAAATTTCATCAAAATCGGTCAAGCCGTTTTTGACATACACTCCAATAACTGAAAAATATTTACTTATCTTGATGATATAGTCGTTGACAATGAATGAAGATCGATCCCGTAAGTAGCAAGGGTCATAAAAAGAAGTGTTTTTTTTTTAAATAAAAATGGAAATGACTTCATCACCAAAAAGTGTGAATTAACTTGTCGAAGTCCAACACTAGTACCACGTGCACAATATTGTGATAATAGGTACTTTTGAACTATACTGGTACCGACTTGAACAAGTTATTTCACACTTTTGGGTGTTGGAGTCGGTTCCAATTTTTGTTTTTTTTTTATCAAGTAGCGTAGTTCATTCAGATCCTGGCTTTGTTTCCGCTAACAATCAAGGGTACCTGCTCGTGTCATTACTACAAGTCATATTAAGATTTCACTAACAAAATATCACATGGAGAATGTAGTAGGTAGGTACAGTTATTGTTTCAATTTGTTAATAATAATAAATACATCTCGTGGATGCTATTGTGTAGATGAGTGGAACAACAAAACTTCTAACAAAATAATACCATTATTGAAATCACCCAAGGAGAAAGATAAGTATTTTGTTTGAAAATGTATTACTTTGTATTACTATTCATACGTAATACCACAATATTACATATCGATTATAAAACCGTGGTATTACTGTTATTAACTGTATTTGTCAAAGATTACGAAAGATACGTTTATGTTTGTAAACGACACCCGTGCCGTCACTTGATGTATGTACTTGTATAGGTAGATTATGTTGCGAAGATGCACCGGAGTGCGACATAAAATCGGACATTCTATGAGAGTAGGGCTGCCATCCGTCCGGGTTTCCCTGGATTTAGCATTTTACCAATAACCCTGCATATTAATAAAAAAATAATCGAAAGGTGAATGTTTCGAGATTTGTCTTAATATACTCTTTGTGTAATAGTGTATATCAACAATGCGTCGTTCTTCTCCTCCATTTTCTATACTAGAAAAATAACAAACTTTTATTGATTTTCAAATAATATTTTTGGTGTCCGATATTAATCGCCGGTTTTCGGTACGCGTGTCAAAATTCAATTCATCTAACAAGCCATCACAATTAACAATCCGCTAACTTTCAACGGGTTTCTGGAACGCATATTAATGAAAAATTACAGAACACCTGATTAAAATGCTTGTTTATCTATGATAACATGAAATTTGAAAATGTCGTTCAAATTCATTCATTCTCTAGTGTTCTGTCTTTTTTTAACACATAGCGTTGTCTCTTCTGTTTTGACATGAAATTAATCCCAAATCATTTTTGGCATCACCACCGTTACTATGGTTACCAATTAAATATGACGGATGATCGTAAACGTAAAACAACAAGAGAGAGGAGTTCGAAGCGTTCCTATTTGTCAAAATACAAGCAGATTTGGGCATTCACATCCAACAATACTATTTGCGCTCGGATTTCTAACTGACAGAGTCCAGTCGTGCGAGTGTACGCTCTAATACCTAAAATGTCAACATTGATGGGTTATCGCTAGTGGAATTATCAAATTTCATTAATTTTTATGAATCCAGCAGTGATAGCTCAGTGGCTTTGGCTATGGACTGCCGCGCAGCAGGTCCATGGTTCGAATCCCGCCGCGGGCTTGAGCTTCACCGCATGGTGGAAGGGCATTTTGTGAATGCCCGCCTGGCTAGCGACCACCCTCAAGTAGAAAATCTGTCGCCAAGCACCTAACGGTGTGTTCCGGCAGCTGTCCTTGATAGCCAGAGTAATTCTAGGTTAAGCCTGTTAACACCTTCGACCACATCATCACTTACCATCACGTGAGATTGTGGTCAAAGGCTTACCTATCAGCTATAAAAAATTAAATTAAAAAAAATCCCTTTATCCTCAATACCATCATGATGATTATAAATACTCTTTAATTTTATAGTTATTATGTCAGTAATAGTTTATTGATAGTGAAAGTCACTAGCGTACGTGAAAATGTGCGTGTTTGTCTTCCCTTACTTGTTGCTTTATATCGTAAAAATCGATTAAAATAAAAAAATCATGAGTGGCATTTTTTATTGCTGCTAGGCTACGCTTTGACTATAATCTCACCTGATGGTAAGTGATTGACGTCTGATGATGATGAAGTCAGTAGAGAAGAATAGGCAAGAACAGCCGTCGTAACATACCATTAGATCCTTGGTAATATATTTTCTACTTGAAGGCCAACAACTATCAAGCCTATCAATGATTCTAAAAACTCCCGCCCTCGCATCATGCGGTGAAGTGGAAGACCGCGGCGAGATTCTAACTATGGACCTCCTGCGCATCAATACAAAATAATACCACTTCTAACATCAACGTGAATATGTTGTAGCCGCACATCAGGCGCTAAACAGAGCTTTAAACCATATCTTAACGCCCTCAGCCGAAAGGTGTTTTCTCAAAGAGGGTTGGGGTTTGGAAGGTCCATAACCTACTTATCTTGGAAATGCTTTTGTTGGTATTACAATCTACCCAGCTGCGGTTTGTTTAATGGCTGCTATGGTTATGTTATAGCACCCTATTGAGTAACAAATGAGCAGCAACACTATAATCACGTAGTCTTTAGTAATATATTTACGTAGTTCTATAATCGGACTCTTGTTCTATACTCGCTCATCATACACACCGCTAGGGAATGGAACACTCTGCCTGAGTCTGTGTTTCTGGTTAATTACGGGGGGGTTTTCTAAACAGGAGTGAATAGGTATCTTCAGGGTAAGCGAGCTGCATCATCGATGGCATCGTCACTTAACATCAGGCGAGATAGTGGTGAAGTGCTACCCAGTACCTTCGGTATGAAAAATAGCAATATGTGTTTTTAGAGTAATCATACTTGATATAATTCTGTTCTTGTTCTATCTTATCAGTTATTAGAGTAAACGTTGTAGGTAGGAATGCTTAAAACTATTTTTATATATTTTTACGATATCAACACGTTAATCTTAGAATAATTGGTCGATTTTGGGCAATTAGAATTAGTCAGTTTAACAAACCGTTAACGTACCGAAAAGCTTTTCAGAAACCCAAAATTGAAATAATTGTCGACATTAGTGTTGACAAACAGTCACATGAAGTTTTTAGAAACCCAATCTGCGTATGACAATGGATTAACAAGTATTTAAAATAATTTGTCGCTGATTTGCGTTTCAGAAACCGGGGGTAAGAATTTTATTGGTAAGTAAGTTATGGGATAGTATCAATAACCAAGAAGCATCCTCCTATCCAATATATGGGGTTGTTTATATGGCTACCATATGTTGTTTATACAACACAGAAGATGTAACATTTAAAAACATAATGGCTATAATGTGTATAATTTTAACTTTTGTTGAATTACCGGCCGCCCCTTAACACCAAAACGTCCTGGGGAATACTCTCTTTGGTAGTATATCCGCTACACTTTGGTTATTAAGGGCGTTATAGTTAAGTCCTCTATAATGCACCTTACTCGATGTTCTTACGTAAGTATTGGTATGGTGCTAATTATTTCATTTTCTTTTAGTCAGTTCTTAATTCTTATGCTATTCAAGAAAACCATGGAAAGTCTCATTCTAAAGCAGAAGCTTAGGCTTCATCTTTTTGTATTAAGTTTTCATTTCAGAATTTCATTATCTCTATCGCATCAAACGTTTACGGCCATCTTTTTACTACTAATTTATATGTACTAATATATTACGTACTCGATAATACCATGAATATTTCAATAACTTTCCATGTATGAAAGTTTGTGTTTTCTATAGTAGTGGACAGAAGGACGGTGTTTACTCAACATAGCTTTGTAGTAAATTGAAAATGTTGTTCTACTGTAACTATTACGCTGTGGCAACTCGTGTCCATCCAAGACATACTTTTTCGAGATCTATGAAAAAACGTGTTCAGGTAGCTAGATTAGGTAGTACCTATTTAATGTTCACGTTCATTAGATATACTAAACTCTCTAATTATATGAAAACATGGAAACTCGAGATACCTAATAAATTTGCAAGCATTGTAATCGTAAATTGAATACGCGTCAGAAAACTTAATTATACGTAAATATAATACGTATCAAATAAAAAGTAATACAAATAAAAAAGTCACCAAAAAGAATCTAGGTATGTCAGATTCGATCCACGGTACTCGATCTTCTGATTCGACTTCAGTAGTTACACACTATACAATCATTGACCAAGGTGTCGAAAATTACACACATATCGTTTATGCCTTACTGTCAGACACATTATATTGGTCCACGTACATACGTAAAATTATTATTGTATTATTAAGAATTATGTCGTAAAATTAAAATTAGACCAAAAAGAATCTCTTTTCGCTGGATTCGATCCACGTGCCTCTCAATTGCGAAGCGATGTCACTTACTATGCGCTATTTGAACGACGATTGATTTGTCGAAAATTATGTACATAACCTGTGTGCCTTATTGTCAGAAACTGTATAAATTAATCATGATCCATCTAAAATAATTACAACACATTCATTACGAAAAATTCTGTATATTGCTTATAATAATTATTTTAGGTAGCTAAAGTTGTACCTATGTCTTGTAAAATGTTTGAAGTGTTTTTTATATTGCGTTAGGGTTCACAATCATATCATAATTTCATTAATATAAGAGATATATACATAGGTACATGGAGAAAGGAAGCCATAGATGCTTACCTTATTATGTCCATCATGCGTTTTTGACGATTTTTTGCATTCCCAAAGCGTTTATTTATAATTTTACCCATGTTTTATTTTAATTGAGATCGCCGAGAAAAGTGACACAGGTCCGACGCATGACGCGGCTGACCGCGATATGAGCGAGGATGATAGCAATATACGTAGATCGCTGGAGTAAATAGTGCGACATGATGTTAACGCTTCTCGGAATGAAAGGGCGTATGTGACATTTTGTAAACAGGCTCAGTACGCATTAACTGTGCTTTTTTTGGATTAAAATAATCAATGAAATTTATTGTACTTAAAAAATCAATATTTTAGAAAAAAAATCCAATTTTTAATACACTAAAATCTGGCGGAAAAAGTAGGAATCCTCTATTTTCAGAGGTGTTTTTGAGATTTTTTTCTATCGAGCCAATTATTAGGAAACATGTTTTGAAATCGATGAAAGTATTACTTATATCCTTGAGTATCGTGTATTTAAATTGCAGTACCATCCGGTACCTGGTTTATGAGATTTTCCATATCATGTTGGCACTATTTCGTAATTTCCGAGCCTTAAAAGAATGGTTATCAATATCTGTACATACATGGTCAAGGATTCGTGGAATTTGTTTCTCGAGTACAATATTTTTTTTATCGATTTTGTTTATGATCTCGTATCCGGTTTCTTTTAAATCGCAGACGTAATTCTTCTTATCTTGGTAAGTAGTAAGTAAATCGACATTAAAATTACCTATGATCACAGCTCGCCTCCTTTGCTCTAACTGTGATGTGAATATTTCGAGAAAATCAGTAAAATTATTGTCTCGTGGTCTGTAAATTCCTGTGATGCTTAAAGACAGTTTATTTATATGAATCCATAATAAGTGATTTATTCGCTTTTAGAACTCGAAACCAATTTTTATTTTTTTGATGTGATACATCTTTATTCAAGCTTATACCTCTAGGTCTCTGTTTGGGTAGAATGTTAGTAAACACAAAGCAGAAAACAAAGATGGTTAACTCGAGTATCGACCTCTGAACGATTCGCGAGTGCGAGATTGTCCCGTTATCTTCCCTGACTGTGGACGAATACAAATGTGCTGCTTGTTTGTGAACCCTCCCCAGTTATAGATCCACTTTATACTAGTCAAAGGGTTCAGTAAAAAACAAGAATAAATTTAGATTGAAAAAATCGTTTTTATGCACCGTTTTTAAGAAAAATAAAATAATTGGGAAATGCTTGAAATTTGAGTGGCAAAATTTCACCTGGAACGATAGAGAGACAAACAAGAAAGTTTTTCAATATTGCACCGTCGTCGTGCAATCGATACCCTGAAAGCTTCAGCCGGATAGAAAATCGCAAAGAGCTCGAAACTTGTGTTGCAACATTCTATCCGGAACTATAGACAGACAAACAACAAATTGACTTAATAAAAACGTGGCACAATAAAGAAATATCCGCGGTAGTACCGACCTAAGTGAGATAGATTACGACTATATTTTCAACTACATCTGTTAGACTTTGTCGAATTGAATTCGGACGCTCGCGTTGTCATTAGAATCTCGCAATGTGACATGTTTTGTAGATATAGAACAGTTTATTTATATTATGAACTGTTTACATAATTTGTTGTAGTCTATACCATGCTAATTCATACACACACTCATATTTTTGTGATCCGAGTCATGTTGCGGAGTCGTTTACATATTATAAAAAATTTTAACCATTGTAGAAAATACTTCCAAATTACATTATTCCAAACTTGTACAATTTCAAGCTAGTACTTTTCGCCTCGAAGTCTCTTGCCAGAATGATCATTCGACGGACTGACTGGTTTCTTCCTCCTGTATTTTTCCCTCCAAAAATGCGATAGTGGTAAATCTTTTCTGATTGGTCGATCGAGCTCAACAGTGATTGGTCGATTTTGAATAACCGACCACGAGATCGCGTGTGTGTTGCCACTATTTAAAATACCGAAATATTGAATAAAATATCGGTTCAGATAAAATAATCTATAAATCCATTGAAAATCATGACAATAGTAGGTATTATTAAAATTTTGCAATCTAAATTCAGGTTTAATCAACATTATCGGGTTTTTAATGCCAAACAGTGGTGTTTACATTGCTGTGTTCCGATTTGAAATGTTTCAGTGCCGGAGGTAGATAGATAGATAGAACACTTTATTGAAACACCATAATAATTTAGACAACTAAAACAAACAAATAATATGACTAAATTACAATGGGCGGTCTTATCGCTCAAGGCGATCTCTTCCAGACAACCCATTTGTAAGAGAGATTACATAAAAAAGGCGACTTGGTGGTTTCACAATATTAAACTTATAAATAAACATCTAAGAGAGGAGACAGGCAGACTTAACAGCTTTATATATCAGGGTGATGTACGCAGTACATATCGCCACTTGGGACGAACTGCATCTGTTAAAGACAGAGGTTATCACATAACACGGGGGAGGGGGGGATTTGTACGTGGTTATTCCACCACGATAGCATAAACAAATACAAATATTACAAAAAAAATAACTTATGATTTTATAACTAGATTTGAATCAAGTTACTCTGTTGTTATTTTGCAATATTTCTTTGTAGGTGATCTAATCACAATGATATATATTTACAAATCCAATTTTATTTTTGCCTTTTTTATGCGTGATAAGTTAGCCTTTGACCACTATCTCACCTGATGGTAAGTGATGATGTGGTCGAGGATGTTGTCCAGGCTAACCTAGAGTTACTGGTTCTCAAGGACAGCTGCCGGAACACACCGTTAGGTGCTTGGCGACAGATTTTCAACTTGAGGGTGGTAGCTAGTCAGGCGGGCATTTGCAAAGTGCCCTACCACCATGCTGTAACGACTGCTATCCTAAGACAACAACCGGGACCTTGACGTGCCCTCCGAAGCACGGAAGCGCTCAGTTGTAACGCGCCAGCGGTCACCCATCCAAGTCATGACCGCGGCGGACGTTGCTTAACTTAGCTGATCGATTCCGACTAGCTAAGCAAACTTGGCTACGAGCGCTTCAAAGCCTTTTGCCATGATTGGTCAATCGAATTGTTACATTTTGTTTGCTTGCACATGGTTCACCCTGTTTTGTTTTTCTGTGGCAATATGTATTCTTTTTATCTGTCTACTTAATTGTATTGTGATGGTGACAGCTCACAAAACAAACAAGTCATTGACATGTGTCATTTGGTAAACCACAATTTGACAGATTTTGCCATATAAAAGGGCCCGGACCCTTTTCTGGACTTTGTGATTTGGAAGCAGTGGTCATTGCCACAGGTTTATTAAAAAACAAAAATAATTCATAAAGTAACTTAAGAAGCCTCCGAGGACGTAAGAAGAACTCTATTAATTATACAAAAGCGTAATTGAAAGCTCTGACAAATTAATTACAGGCTTATGGAAGTAACTCCACAACAAATGTACGGAGCTCGCCTCCGCCGCGCCGTTGTTGACGAAATATTGCCCTCCTCAAATAAAGTACTAATTGACTTCCTTGTTGAAGGCGTAAGCGCTGCTTTTGAATATCAAGTCCTAGATCGATCCTGGTTGGACAGTTTTTTGGTTGTTTGACATTCGTAGTTTTTGAAGCGTTCTTAGCGTACGTAGCTTACGTTGCAGATTTTAACCGATCTACTAAGTTAAGCTGCGTCCGCTGCGGTTAAGAGTTGGATGGGTGACCGCTAGTGGCATTAACACTGAGTATGCACGTGCTTTGGAGGGCACGATAAGTCGTTCGATCCTGGTTGTTGTCTTAAGATGGCAGTCGTTATCATGGTGGAAGGGCTTGGGGATTGCAGTTTACGGTGACAGTTCTTTAGAAGGCGGTGCTGCCCACTTTCCAGTATTCCCTTAGCCACCTCTTACGACCACATTGGGAGGGGTGAAGTTCTGACCCAACACCCTACGAAGCATATAAAAAACGAAGCAAAAGTCTTCTTACGGATTATAGTTTCGTTGAAATAGAAATCATTGTGCTAGTAAACGAATCACCTTTATTTGTTTTCTTGCACAATGTTAACTTTAAACTAGTTCAAGTAACTTATAACTCGAATATAATGGACAGTCGTGGCACCTACTACTATCAAGTGGGTGACTTGTCTGTCCTTTATAATAAAAGTACAACTTTATAATATAAAACAACTTTAATTACTATCAAACTACCAAAGAACAAAATAATGCCCTTAAATATTCAAAATTGTATAGAGTTCTAATACATTATACTGTTCAAAATGTTTTATCATTTATTAAATACGACAGTTTTTTACATATTTACAATTTAGCCAAACATTTTATTAAAACTTTCGTAAGTATTACACATATTTCAATAATATTCACACCGATTTTACTTACGTTAATACAGTCGAGTAGCTAGATCTCGACTCTGAAAGTCGCGAAACCGGTTGAGATCTAGCTACTCGACTGTATTAACGTAAGTAAAATCGGTGTGAATATTATTTAAATGTAGCCAAACTATTGTTGGAATAATACAGCACTCTTTGCCATTAATTTTCAAGAGACTTAAGAGGGCAATGCAGATCTATAAGGAGCTTTTAACGGAAGTAAAACAAAATAATGAATTAAAAAAGTTCTAACTTACCATTTACACGCCATTATCATTACTACGCCGACTTGGCGCATTATTAATTTTGCATGATGCTAGGGCATTTGCTAACACCCTTCTGACTCACTACCATCCTCAAGTAGCAAATCTGTCGCCAAGCACCTGAATGGTGTATTCCGGCAGCTGTCTTGAGCTGTTATTATTATTATTTTTAGACAATCAGCCATACTAACACTTATTCTGTGAAAATTTTAACTAGATAACTATGAAAGTTCTAAAGAAATAGCCCTTTAAAGATTGGATAGATGGACTGACAACCAACGCTTCGTAATAGGGTACGTACACTAAAAACATACTCATATCACACCCTATACATAAAGAGGCGTACAAAAGGCGTAGGTGCCCTATTCGAGTGCTCGCGAGCCCTCCACAGAAACAAAAGAGCGTCGACAAAGAAGCGGCTTCAACTTGTTCCCGAGCTCCACGGCTCACTGGCTTAGCGCGGCTGCTGGGTTGGGGTTTTGTGCTTTACGGGCTTAAAATACAAGATTTTTTTTTTATTCTTGATAGTTTAGCCTTTGACCACTATCTCACCTGATGGTAAGTGATGATGTGGTCGAAGATGTTGTTCATAACCTAACCTAGAATTACTGGCTCTCAAGGACAGCTGCCGGAACACACCGTTAGGTGCTTAGATTATCTACTTGAGGGTGGTAGCTAGCCAGGCGGGCATTCGCAAAATGCCCTACCACCATGCTATAACGACTGCCATCCTAAGACAATAACCGGGACCGACGGCATAACGTGCCCTCCGAAGCACAGAAGGGCTCAGTAGTAATGTCACCAGCGGTCACCCATCCAACTCATGACCGAGGCGGACGTTGCTTAGCTTTGCTGATCGGTTCAGAATGGTTAAGCAAACTTCGCTAGGAGCGCTTCAAATCCGCATGAAGTGCAAACTAGCTTTTTTATGGGATTGTAACGGAACAAGCAGGAAGTCCACCTGATGTTATGCAGTAACCTCTGCCTATTACAGATGCAAGACAAAAGTTTTCTTGGTTCTTCACCAAAGCATTGACGGGTCAGCAATGACAATGTTCTTAATAATCGATTTTAATAGGTTTTTTGTATCAAAACGTCGGAATTATTTGATATTTTACATCATGGCTGTATATCTACGTAATTATTTGCACTTCCCGTTTCTGAACGAAACATTTGTATAATCTGTAGTGTGGCCAAAAAGCCCCCCATCCGTTCAAAAAAAAGTTCACGTATTTCGTAATAATAGTTGTACTTACTTTTTTTTAATGTTATTGTATCAGAACTAGCTCGAAGACCACCTGATGTTAAGCGGACTAACCTCTGCCTATAACAGATGCATTTCGTCACAAGCCATGAATTGCACTGCGCCCGTCTCCTTGAGACATAGAGTTAAGTATCATGTGCCTGTTCACTGGCTCTCAAGGACTGCTGCTGGAACGCACCGTTAGGTGCTTGGCGACAGATTTTTTACTTGAGGGTGGTCAAGTAGTGACCACTCTAGCCAGGTGGGCATTCGCAAAATGCCTTTCCACCATGCGGTGAAGCTCAACCCCGCGGCTGGATCCGATCTATGGACCTGCCAACTTAGTATTAAAGCTACAATTTATAATTATTTACTCGCAAATGTGATGAAAATCATTTTATGTTTCACGGGTGGTACGGGAATTACGAACCTCGACTCAGAAAACCCTCAGTCATCGATATCAGGATGATTCTAGAGCCTCGATCGTAATTCCTTACTTACCGCCCTTAATACACAATGTACTATTTTTTAAAACTCTGTATTTATTTTTGCCTTAATAATGAATTGTAAGTAATACAGCATGAGAAAAGGCGAACACTAACCGAGTGCTCACGAACTCTCCATTATATAAAAAGGTCAGCGACAAACAGGCGACTTCACCCCCGTCCCGAAGCGGGCTCAATGGCTTAGTGCTGTTGCGGTGCTCCGAATTCTTTGTTCTCTACGAGTTAGTAGACTCTTTTTTGTTGTAGACTAATTATCTATTGGATATATATGATTTTTTTACTTTAGACAATTTGTACAAATTATGCTTTCTTAAAAATGATGATGTTCTTTCTCCACGATGCGTTCCTACGTTATTTTATTTGCTCTGTCAAATTTTATTACAGTTGTTTTTATGTTTTTGAATTGAAGGAGTTATAAACAAGTTAATAATCAATAAATTAATTAAAAAAAGGAAAAATACCGATTACTCATTATTTATTTTTGTTAAACGTTTTATTTTTCCATTGAAATTAAAACTGCAAGTTATATATCTCTTGCTGAATCTTATGTACTATATGGGCTCACTAGTTATGGTCGTACTTATACTACGTATCTGAACCAAATATATAAATTACAACTAAAAATTCTAAAAACAATCGTATCTAAAAATATTAGAATACAATTTTATAATGATGAAATGGGTCTCTTTAGACACTGTAAGACTTTACCTGTTCACACGCACTTCAAATATATGTTACTTAAAGAACACTTCTTTTTTAACGAAACACTGAGGCATGTTATTAACCATCCTGTATACACTCGGGCAGTTGCTCAGAACCGGTTGTGCACGATTTGCGCTAACAATGTTTACGGTGAGAGGACAGCTACCTATTTAGTCCCTCGGTTAATAAATGAACTACCTTCTGATTTGCGTGAAAGTATTACGCTAAAAAACATTAAAAATAAACTAAAATCTTATTTTTTGGCAAACTTAGAAAAGTATGAAGTTCTATAAATATGCACTTACCTAGTTGTACTGACTTATTCAAACTATACCTGAAACCATTGTCATTCTACGATTAATACCTACTTTGTTATTATGACAATTTTATACTAATTGATGTGGACTGAACCATATAGCATTGGCTCTTTAAACCTTAGTGGTTTTTTTCTATGCTATTGTAAACAAGTCTTTTGTAAAACAATTGTTTATTTTGGTAAATAAATTTAAAAAATATATATATATATTATACAATCGTTTTTTTAAAGCCCTTTACTTTGATACCCACAAGAATAGAAGTGTTATTTTTTTTTATAAACCTAATGGCACTTGCGCTATTAAGACGAATATATAATAAAACGATATCTCATACATACAAATCGGTGAAGCCGTTTAGAAGCAATGGTGAAATAAAGAGACTCACAAACAATACATACATGAACCTGAAAACGTAGCACTCGTTTATTTGGGCAGTCTTGTTATAATCAATTAACTGACAGCTTTTAGATTGGACTGATGTTGAACGACGTCATAAAGCCTATTGGTTCTAAAATGGCATTTTCCTTATTTCCTGGAGGATAAGACGCTCTTTTGTGGTAGCATCCCACCAATGTACCACCGTATAAATAGCACCGTCACATCTTCCAGGGACAAAAGTCAAGCTGGTAATGCAGCGACTACTTCTGGAAACATAAAAAGGCGCAAATATGCCAATCTTGGTGCAAATATGGAGGTGACATCTTGTGGCTTTAGTGAGGGATAGGGGCTCACAAAAATCGTTTGGTTGAGGCGACGGGTGACCAAATGCTGGCTCATATTTTCCAAAAAAACAGCATTGCAGTTTAGCGTGGCAATGCAGCCAAAATTCTGGGGACTTTTTCTTCAACGAATGGGTCATAAGATTTATAATTGTAGGTTAGCCTGAACAACATCTTCGACCACATCATCACTTACCTTGAGGTAAGATAGTAATCTAAGGCTAACCTATCAAGCATAAAAAAAGTGTTTATTTATGTAGTTGATCGATTTTATTAACTATAGCTTGTTCAATAATACATTTATATCTTTATAATACTATCGTAATATAAAAGAATAAGATATAAGAGAATATCAAGGCTCTTTGTGTCACAATAAAAAGTTTTACTGACATCTTATATAGATGATTGAATAGGTACAGAAATGTCTTATTAACCACGTTTTGTCATTTGCCCATTTGCCATAGAATAGGGCCGAGTCTATTACCATCTGTAAATCTAGTTCCAGACTCCAAAATGTTATCTAGCATATCCTTCTAAAAAAATTCGTCCCGTGGATCAATTACGATGGATCGAGATACCAAAGGGAAGCTTAAAGTTAGCAAAGACGGTCTAAACTAGTAATATAATCACATTCATTCAAATACTAAGCAACAATCCGTAATTCAATCATTACAATCAAAACTCTCATTGTGTTTTGTTTCGAAATAAAACCTTATCAATATATGTAGATAACATAGATATAAAATACGATTTTGGCATGATCACGTTATCTCAGAATTCACCATCGTTCGGGAAAGTCCATTCGTTTGTAACGGCCGTGGGTACTGTTATAACGGCGACGACGGCCGTTAAGCCGAATATCGGATATGGAACGATTGCGGTTGGATCGTTCAAGGCGCGAGGCTCCACAAACCTATTTAAGGCGTAGAAGCAAACTTTGCACAGATTAACTAAACAGTAACTATGGGCTGAAAATGTTCTACAAAACAGCGATTTTACATAATACAACAAGGGTTTGCACGCGACCTTAACTGCATGATATTTGGTAACTCTTCACTCTTTTGGAATGTCCTTACAAAATGTTCCTGTGACCCTTTAAATGTGATTTTTATCTCACTATACAAAAATATTTCATGACGAAACACTACTGCGTTTTGGCATATGTAACGAATAAAATTCACAAAGTTTTTTTTTATTCTAACTTAGTACATAATGTAGAATTTTCAAATAGAAAGTAGGAAAGAATAAATGACGTTTCGATTAAAGTTATTATTATTTTTAACGGTCGGTGTTATCGTCTACGACACTGACAACACGGGCTACGTATAGTTGTACCATGAAACTGATGTCTACGCTAGTTGCTACGTTACTCCGTAGGCAGAAAGATTTTACAGTCTACGACACTTGCTACGCTACTATCAAGTGATCAAGTTTAATTTGCATCATCCTTGGGTATTATTATTATACCTGTTTTCAACACCTATCTGTCTGTTGCTTGTAACGGGGATTTGCTAACACAAATTTGCTATGGATTATTAAGATAAAGTATTAGTGTAAAGTATAACTATTAAAAATACGGTATTATTAATTTTCAAGAAAAATTCTCATTTTTAAATATATTTTACACCTATATGATAAAATGCTGTGCTTTCTGTGGAAACGTCTTGCTCTTTGCGATCACATATGGTATTGAAGATTGCTTCATCGCCGCGTGAATAGTTTACAAACTCGCTTACCAGTTATATAACTAACAAACCAAATTTGTAATAAAACAGCAACAGGGAAAACACATTTTTGCTTTTATAATAAAATTATACGTGGATATATGTAACATATTGCGTATTTTACATGGAAGAATTTTGTGTCTATACGAAAAATATCACGTGTTTACTGGAGCTGATTCCTCACTCCCACGCGAGACGCGTGTAATCAGAGGTTTACGGATATACAGGGTCCCGATGGCGGCCTCCGAATGAGATGGGACTCTTAGGAGTAACGGCTAATGTCGCCAAAGCAGAGCCCCTTTGATTGGATTCCCTTTAGTGGGCGATAAAGTTGGCGGGACGTTCCCCACCGCCGCCGGCTCTGGCTTCTCCAATCTGCGGGAACCAATTACCTTCTGTTTATAGCCGTGGTGTTTCTTTACGTAGCTGTGGCATTTCGTTCTCAAACGACGGAGATAGGAGTCGAAGAGTAGATATGGGAGCATTGGCCTCGTGGATGCGGGCATTATGATGTTATCTAGGATTACCGAAATGCTAATTGTATGGCAATTCGCGTGTATAATACTTTACCTGACAATATTAAAAGAGCTGCTATAAATTTAAAAAAAAAATGTTATTTGACTTATTATTACAAAAATGTTACTACTCGATCAAGGGCTTCTTAGAAGATAAAAAACTAAAATAAGTATATCTAATCTGACTTGTAATTATGGACATAAATTTAACATGACATTTTATTTATATTAATCATAATGAGGTAATGACTTCGATATTTTCATTTTTCTTAAAATTATATTGTATTTTTTTATATCAGTGAAAAATGTAGTGAAATAATTATATATATGTAAAGATCAAAATATTTACACACCGTTTAGGTAAAGTTTTGTTGGAACTGTATTTGAATGCTATTACAACTCTGCAATATTGTACCGAAAACTTTAGCAAATAAATATTCATTCAGTCATTCATACCTATCCGAATTAACTGTTTGCAAGTTTGACAATAAATATTTCACGATTTTTAGTGTAAAGCGGGCGAGTCATGTCTATTTATCCTCAAAAGCAGTATAACGTTTTCGAAGGTAAACATGCGTTAAACATTTAAGTTAATTCTTATCAGTAAGTTTAATAAGTAAGTTAATGCAACCTCACTTGGCCAGAAAGTTTCATGTCACAATATGTACGAGCCTATTATATGAGCAGATATATATGGGCGTAAGCATCATACTGGATTGTTAGAAAAAAATATTTAAAATAAATAGTAACGGACTTCCGTCACTATAAGTTATTCAATAACTTGTTGAAGTCAGTACCGTGCTGATTCAAAACACTGACCTCAAATTATCATGGTCCGACTTCCAAAAATTATGACATACTTTTTAGTGTTGGAAGCAGGTTGTATTCTTTTTTCTTTGGGACTCTGAATGTATGCACACTACTGCTTACATGAATTTTCACTCGCTTGAAATACTGGTCACCAACAGGAGTTGTAATTATCATTAAACTATCCATGTATGCAATTACATATTTTAGTTAATTGACTATAACTTAAAAATTAAAACTACTCAAGTGATTTACATTCAATTTAAATGGGACTAACATGAAGGTTTATTCTACCGAACAAAGATAGAACCATCAAAAACAGTTTTGACGGAGTAATAGAGCAACAAACATACAAAAAAAAATACCGCCGAATTGAGAACCTCCTCCATATTTGAGGTCGTTATTTGACTCATAGCGTCTCAGCACGAAATAAACGTCGGCTGACTTATTCTTTTTGATACTCGCGAGCGCCACAAATGGCAGCGATGATCGGCATTATTTGTACCACATGTAAAAAACATGTACCACAGGAAGAGACTAGACTCCCACTGCACAGGAAATAAAGGTTGTCTCAGTAAGAGTGCACTTTTTCATTTTAAAATAAAAACAAGTATTTTATGACAGAGTTGTGATATTTTTATTGTATTGTAAAGAAGACATGTTCCGATTAAGTATGGAATAAAATATCCGGCAAATGACACCCACGGCTCCGATGACAGGCCATTACTCTTTTCATGAAATTGTGTGGGAGGTAGTGTTCATAGTTGTAGTTTAATACTACGATTAATTAATTTTAAAGGTTCATTAGTACTTATAAGTAGATTGTAACCAAAGTTCAGGAAAATAAACGTTTATTGTGACGGAACAAGTTCAAGGCCCACCTGATGTTAAGCGGACTATCTGCCTATAACAGATGCATTTCGTCTCAAGTCACGAATTGCCCTGCGCCCGTCACCTTGATACATAGTTGTTAAGGCTCATGTGCCTGTAATTTCACTGGCTCTCAAGAACTGCTGCCGGAACACACCGTTAGGTGCTTGGCGACAGATTTTCTACTTGATCGCTAGCCAGGTGGGCATTAGCAAAATGCACTTCCACCATGCTGTGAAGCTCAAGCCCGGGGCGGGATTCGAACTATGGACCTGCTATAGGCCGGACATTATTAAATTACTCTTTGGAACTCCATACAGATAACCTCAAAATGAGGCTATATTGATCAGTATTCTACTATTTAGATTGAAAAATAACTGTTAAAACGATAACACTTTTTCCAACCGAGTTTTCATGGTTTGCACGTTGACGCTCTTGTCACTGTGCCTGGAGGCAATCGCATACTGACGATATACTCGTATTAGATATATGTACATCTCGATTTAAGAGTTCAATCGGGTGATTCCGTGTGTTTATCGTTCGATTAGAGGCATCAAAGAAATTTCCATTCCTGAAGAAAGCAATTATGTGCCCTTTGATCGGTTCAAGAGTTTCTCCATGGCCATTGGACAATTCTGTAATTTTGATGTGATTGCAATAGTACCATCGTGATGTCACAGTTCTTGTCGGATGAAAGACGTTTTGCATGATGAAAATCCGTTGACCTTAACAACAGTGCGTTCAGGTATCTGGCCTCGAACTCCTTGACAGCTAGTACCTGTAAGGTTAGCCTGGTGAAAAAAAACTATTTTATTAAATCTTTTACAAACACAACACATCATATTCAGCTGCCTGCCAAGCAATTATTCATCTTAATATTAGGTGAGTGTTGACAGCGATAGCAGGAATTTTAAAATTCAGAATTATTTTTTGGTATCGTTTTCAAGTTGCCTAACATATATGTAGTTTTTTATGAGATATTTGGAGTATATTTCTTACGATGTCTGTCAACATCGCACTAGTTTTATTTGTTTGTTTGTATAGTGTTTTACTAATTTTTGTAACATTCATTAGTATCTACCAGATCCCAGTCGATTATTATATCAATAGAGGGCTTAGTATTAATTCTGTCTGGTGTAAATTGAGCCCTAAAGATACTTGAAAATTTCAAACAATTTGTAAAAGTCACTCGCATAATAACCTAGGTGCCCCAGGTATTATTGTGTTTACATGGTTGTTGAAAAAGATGGCACGATAATGCCTGCAGAATAGACCCTACCGACGCGCGTAGAATTCAATCCCATTCCTTTAACATATTCACCTGAGATGGTGTAATTGAAAGTGGAGGAGTTGCGAAATCAATGGAAGGCATCAATCGAGACGAATTATCGTTTGAGTTCGCTTCACTTCGCTGTCGAGGCTGGGGGAGTCATTACGAATCAGGAATATTGAGGTCTCTGCGGAATTCAAGTTTACTGTGTTATTTTTTGTTAAATTTATATTTCGAATTCATTACGAAAACGGACTGACTACAAGCAGTTTCAGGTAGACATTCAGAGACAATGGGTCAAGTATACTCCGACCTCTCTTACCAGAACTTGAAGTCGAGCGGAGCCTCAACGTGTATACTCCAACTTATTCAATTCAGAATTGGGATCAAATGATAGATTCGATCTGACTCCACTGAGTCGTTTGTTATCTATCCCGATTTTTTTAGTGGGCTGGCTACCCGTTCTCATCTGATGTGGTCGAAGAAGTTGTTCAGGCTAATCCAGAATTACCGGTTCGTAAAGACGGCTGCTGGAACACACCAAACCAGTAAGTTAAGAACACGTGATAATATTTTTTCTCAATTTTTGATATGGAATCTAATAAGCCCGTTATTTTTTAACCTAAAATTAATAATGATAAGGAAGTGGTATCCCATTCAGACATTTTTTTATACCACTGTATGATATTGTGTCTCCTTTATGGGCAACACAAGAGGCGAGAGCAGGGCGATGTTGCTAAGGAAAATCGTTCATTTAAAATATGTACTTGTATCTTCCTTTGTACTGTTATGGAGAACATTTTACCGTCACCAAATTGTTTCAGATTATATAGATCCTTATTTCATAGAATTGTATTAGCTGAAAGTCGCGTTTCTCTTCAGAAACGTTCTCTACATCAATAGGTATGCAAATCTACAGACAAGTTTAATAAAATATCTTTAGAAAAGCCAAAACGCCGTAATTAGAGAATAGTGCTGAGCGCAGTCTAGACCCGTTCTATGTCTTACATGATGCTAAAGAGTCTGTTACACTGCAGCTAGCGAGCGGTCCAGTTCTGTGACGCTGGTATGTGGAGATTGTTTTGTTGCAATGTTTTTATTTTTTTATTTATTCATACAGAATCTACAGCTCTTGTTATAGATAGATACAACGTAAGATATATCTATCTATCTATCTATAACAAGAGCTGTAGATTCTGTATGAATAAATAAAAAAATAAAAACATTGCAACAAAACAATCTCCACATACCAGCGTCACAGAACTGGACCGCTCGCTAGCTGCAGTGTAACAGACTCTTTAGCATCATGTAAGACATAGAACGGGTCTAGACTGCGCTCAGCACTATTCTCTAATTACGGCGTTTTGGCTTTTCTTCGTCTTGAATTATATAATACGACAATCACCAAGTGGGTCACATCATTACACATTTTAATAATAGAAATATAATAAAGTAAACTAATCATAGCAATATATATAACACGGTAAAACAGATACAATTAGGCAATAAAATACAAAATATATAAATGGTTGTGAAAGATTAATAATATGAGATAGATTTTAAATATAATTATCAGATAGATATTAATAATGTAATTCCGTCGTTTTGGATCCGAGTTTTTCTATTCCGATAAAAACTGTTTTAAGCTGCACTGTGTACCCAAAAGAGTAAACTAGAAAGTCTAAAAGCTGCTGAAAATTTTAGATTTATATTTATAACATCGATTTTCTAAGTCTCAGCAAAGTCGTAAATATTTATTATGACTAAAACATATTGAGAGATAATTCATATCATGGTACATAAAAAGTCACTTTTGATTTCATAAATATTATATTATGTTTTAATATTATTATTTTTTTTCGCTTGGTCAATGCGACGCGTGATCGAAATGCTGACTAATATTTGGCTCAACGAATAAGCATTGTAATTCAACGGGGCAATGCTGCCAGCATGCTGGACACACTGCCAACTGGTACTGGGCTGGAGCATTTGGACTGCCTATGAGTCTGCTATGACTTATAGGTTGTCTAAATGCTTTTATTGTAGTAGCTGTAGTGTTGTATATAGATCATAGTATTTTGTTTAATAAAGGCATACCGCTAATTTCTAAAATATTTTATCTTCTGCTCATAACATGTTACTGTATCAGCCAGATTGCTCACTGCTGAACACAGCCTCCCCCATTATGGGGGTTTGCCATAATCCCCACTCATGGCAGGTGGCTTGGGATCACAGTGAAACATTTTAGTTCCTCAGAAAGTGCTGTTGCCCACCCTGTGGTTTGTTATTTTTAATCGCCTCTTACGACACCCATGGGGGGTGACATTCTAGCCCGACACCCCACGGGTTCACAACAGGTTATATTTTGGTAATTACCAAAAATGTATGTCTAAGTTTGTTATAAGACATTTTAAGTTAGAGTAGTAAAATAATGAGACAAAATATCGTGCGACAGATAGTTCATGAAGTCTTTTTATATCGACATTTCTTTCTAGCGACTAGTTTCTCAAAGTTGTGTGACAAATTTTAAACCCACGGATTGGACCTACCTTTTAATATAAAACAAACAAAAGAAATTCAGTATTCTTTGTGAGTTCTTCTGGGTAAGTATTGCCATCATACTTATTTACAACGCCAAACAATAGAGTTCGCACTATCGCGTTCGGGATTGAAAGTTTTGGAACATTTCACCATTTTTCTTTTCAACACTTTAAAAACATTTCACCGGCAACCAGCATTTAACAACTAAATGTCTCTGCGTGATGGGCACAGTGCAGATCGTCGGCTATGACAGAGGTTATCGCACTGAATACGATGTGCTTGTTCCTTCACAATCCCTTTTAAACAGAAATAATATCATTGCTGAATCGGGGTATGTAATAACTTAATGCATACTGGGATTCCGTAGAACGTTATCAAAACTAAGTAACTATCCAAATAAGGTCCATCCTTGTTCAAGCAAACTCAATAAGAGCTGAATAGACAATCGTACTGACCGCAGTGTCGGCGGCGGCGGTGTGACGGTGGCGTACCGCACCGGTGTAGAGGTAACTTTAACCAAATTGAACGGTTGCGATTTATTTAAGCTCTTATCTCATTAGAGCTCCCCCTCGCCCCGCTGCCACCCCCCGCCCTCAGCTCCCACGGCCCGCTACGATGGAATGAAGCTCTTTAGTCGCACGCTAATTCGCAAAATGAAACAATTCGCCTCGTATTCTACGATTTCTATGACACGGTACACGCAGCTGCAGTATCATAGTGGGAATATTTATTATTAGCTACTTAAGAAAATTATTAAGACATGAAGCTACTCTTATTGTGAACTCAATGTGCGGAAAAGGTTAACAGTTGGAAGTTAAATGTAGGGTTTTGTGAAACAATAGGTTTTTTTTCATTGCTGATAGGTAAGCCTTTGACCACAATCTCACCTGATGGTAAGTGATGATGTGGTCGAAGGTGTTAACAGGCTTAACCTAGAATTACTGGCTCTCAAGGACAGCTGCCGGAACACACCGTTAGGTGCTTGGCGACAGATTTTCCACTTGAGGGTGGTCGCTTGCCAGGCGGGCATTCGCATGAATGCCCTTCCACCATGCGGTGAAGCTCAAGCCCGCGGCGGGATTCGAACCATGGACCTGCTGCGCGGCAGTCCATAGCCAAAGCCACTGAGCTATCACTGCTTCAAAGGTATACCTATGATATGCTTTGCATAAGTTGCAAGTTTAGCCCGATCCATTCAAATGTTATATATAATATAACGTATAAACGGCGGTATGCCTTTATTAAACAAAATACTATGAACTATATACAACACTACAGCTACTACAATAAAAGCACTTAGACAAACTACAAGTCATAGCAGACTCATAGGCAGTCCAAATGCTAATATAACTATATTGCTATTTATTACCTAATTTTATTGCTGTTTTCTCGTAGTACTATTCATTTGGGGTATTGACCAAACATTTGTCGTTCTTACTCGGTATTATAATTTACTAAAGCTCTAGCCTCTGTGAAGGGTTTTACAATTAAACTAAGTCTCGAGGTGACGGGCGCAGTGCAATTCGTGACTTTTGACGAAATGCATCTGTTATAGACAGAGGTTAGTCCGCTTAACATCAGGTGGGCCTTGAACTCTTACAGTAATAAGTAATGTACAAAAAAAAAACAAGCCGGTAAGAAAATCGAGTCAAAACACTAAAACGATAATATTATTTTTTTGAAACTGGTCAGTCCTTTTCAAATTACGAACAGGAGCACCAACATGAAAGAGGTCTGACGCCTAGGAGTTCGTAATATTAATTTAACGCTAGTCATTACTTACTTACTGTCAGTTCACTAAAGTGTACCATTATTTTGATAAAAGAAACTACTAAATACATTTGTTCGTACAATTTATTATCGTCGAAAACCATCATAAATTTAATAAAACTGAGTACAAACATCTGCCCACGTCAACCAACAACGCTCGTTACTTACCAACATAAATAAGGCATTATTAGCGATAAACAAACCTACTCTTGCTTATGCTATAAATGTGAAATTTTGCGTGTATGTATTTTTTTTTCTTTTTTTTTTTTATGCCTGATAGGTTAGCCTTTGACCACTATCTCACCTGATGGTAAGTGATGATGTGGTCGAAGATGTTGTTCAGGCTAACCTAGAATGTATTTTTACCTTTTAATGTTACGTGGAAACCTCCCTATGTACCCTTCAGTTTTATTTTTTATATAATTGATTTGTAATTGTATTTCAATATACCCCGGCGTAACTTTATAACGTTGTGTAGTACTGGACACTAGTGTCTTGCTTTGTGCAGTTCATAGTGACGTCTGGCAATTTTGCATTGATTAGTTAGCTGTTGTAGCTAAGCAGATTAAGTCATATTGTTAAAGAGATTACCGATACTAAAACCAAACTATGAAATTTCAATGATCGATTGGTCTGTAAGAATTTTTTTCACTGAATAGTAAGCATTGGCGAGCAGCAGCGATATAAGTTTTGTGATAAAATGCACTTACAGTACATGCGTATTTAATGTTCTTGGGAAGATTGATATCTAGGTTTACATCCGCAACATCTAACATTTGTTTTAACTCTTACTACAGTGTGACAAACAGACGTCGGAGTTAAAGGGCATGTGTATTTGCCCTTGAGAACGACGGAACTTAAAAAACTACCTGACAGGAGCCCTCGAAATGTTAATAGAACCAATGTGAATGCCTATGCAATGAATAAAATCTAGGCCAGATGATCAAGTAAACCGCCCAAGTGCGAGTGGGACTCACGCACGAAGGGTTCCTTAACGATATCTGTAACCTAATCTTGCAAGTAACAGACATTTTAAAATTAAATAAACGGCGAAAACCTCTTTTATTGTATGGTAGCCCGCTTAAATATTTATTCTATTTTATTTTAATTAATTATATTTACAGAGAACATAAAACTAAATATTCTGTGAATAGTTAAACCTGTCACAGTTATTAGTTTCAGGCAAGAAATGTTAAAAAAATCATATGTATGGGAGCCCCCCTTAAATATTTATTTTATATTATTTTTAGTGTTTGTAGTTATAGCGCCAATAGAAATACATCATCAATGAAACTTCCAACTGTTTAGCTATCACCGTTCTTGAGATAAAGCCTGATGACAGACGGACGGACGGACAGCGAAGTCTCAGTAATACGGTCCTGTTTTTACCCTTTGGGTACGGAACCCTAAAAATGGTAATCGACTTGATAAATTTCCTCGATTTTAGACGGTTGAAATATATGTTATGCGTTTGTTGAAACTATACAGTAGTTATGAACTAATCACCATCGAGCGCTTGTACTCCCTCAGCAATGAGCCCGTTAATCAGAATTCCAATTAAAACCAACAACTGCCTCCACTCAAACTTTATTACATTTAAATCTCTTGAACCTCTTCACATCCCTCTGCGGCACTTAAATCAGTATTGTCGAGTGCATTATCTCTAAATCCTTCGCGAATTATCCTAAATTATCCACATCTCTTCACTCTCTCTCTCTCTCACTCTCCTTAATATCCCTTTCCCTGTCTTAACGTCTTCCATCCTGGGGTCCAATTCACGTCTTCAAGCGAGACCATATCGAATTCGAGATATCTGAAACAACGGATAGCAGAATAATCATTTGTTACAAACATCCTTATTTTATGTTGATAATACAGCTTACAAAATATATTTGAGTCCTTCTATTACAAAATACTTCTCAATTTACTTAGTGAAAGAACCGCGGTGATTCAATTATACTCGTAGATATAATATCCACCATTTATTTTTCTAAAATATTAAAAGAAAATAGTGTATCGCGTCTAAAGTGTTAGTTCTTAGACACTTAGTTAATATATCAAGTGCAGCGAACTACTACTGAAAATATTGTATAATGAATATTATATATTTTTATGAAATCATTTCGAAGTAAATAAAAAATCTTCTATTTTGGTTCATTTTATATATAACTCCTAAATTATTAATAGATAGATTATATAAGTATACATGTCGATTATATATCGAGATATTTACCCCGAAATATCAAGTTTGTCGTAAAACGTCAAGAATTACTTTTATGTCACTTTATCGTGATTATATCGATATCACCAATTTTATCTCTAAACGCCAGAATTGCCCCTCGTCCCATGCTACGCGTACTTATCGCTAAGTGGGTGAATAAATCACAGCACGTCTGAGCCACGCGTCGATTGTTCTTTTCCCCTCACTACTTATACCTATAGGGCACAAGCGACAATGCTATGGGAGCCCACAGCGTACATCATAGTTTATATGAAACGTTTCAAACTGCCGCAGTAACTGTTGACACTAAACTGTGGCGAGTGGTTCGCATGGAATCCATTTATTAAGTTTTATCACGTGTTTTATCGAATCCGCGTGATTGACGACGCGATTGTCTAATGTTTATTTGTTTAGATTGTTTTTTTGGAAATAATACCATGGAAAGTAATCATAGTTTTTTATTCAACGTTATTGGTTATTTACTTGTTTTTGTTATAATTGAATTTCATTTCCAATCAGATACCAATAGTAATAAAATAAATAAATAAAAGTGTAGTCGCAGTGTTTGGTGAACATTGCATTGTTAGCTTTATAGTGATAATATCATTGGCTTATATCCCAATCATGTGAATGCGACGTTTATTGCATCAGGCCCTAATTCTATATTCTTCATCTTTGTTTCTCCATAAAGTCTGCCATGGTGCCATAGACAGTACATACCTCACAGAACTGTTCCTACAGCTTGCAGCTCCTGCGCTCCGCACCAGACATACTAGATTATTCCACATACTGCACTCATACACTAAGTACTCTTCTAATTCAGTAATAATTAGAACAAAGAAGATATATAATGAAAGATTTAGTTCAATAGACCTTTTCAATAGTTCAAAACAAAGTTTCAAACATGAAGTATATAAAACTCTTGTGATGTAATAAAGTGAGTGTATTTCTTCCTACTCAGCAAAATTAATATATATATATTACTATTATTATTTTTTAATTTTCACTCCCTATCTTTTCCACCCCAAACCCCTCACCTCCATATACTTTAACAAGTTATTTGTATAATCAGCATTACTTTGTACTAACTTTTAAGTTGTTGCTCTCTTTAAAATTAACACTAGAAAATTTAAATCCGTAATTGAGTGTGAGATTTTAATAATATGTTATTGTATATAATAATTAAAATCTGTGGATTTTGTAAAGTGAAATAAATAAATAAATCTTGAACTATCTGTACTAACCTTTTATTCACTAATTTTGTAAGTGAATACAGCTTTATTGTGGACCGAGCGACAACGTAGTTCGAGCGAAGCGTCTCTGCTTCAACTTCGACAAAAATGATTTCGTATGTCCGGTTGTTCTCCTCTACAGGTCGCATTTCTCATCCGATCCTCACGAAATTTTGTGCGCAGATTTGATAATAATAATAATAATAATATTTATTTCCAAAAAATAGACTTATACAGTACAAACTAAGTAACATTTAAAGAGTTTCATGTTGAGATTTGTATGAATATCGATGGGTCCCAAACTAGGCAGAGCCTGTGTCTTGGGTACCCTTAGTTATCCTTTACATTAAAGCAATTAGTGTTTTGCGCGAAACTGTACTCACATTTCCATTGCATAATACATTAGTGCAGTTGTCATACATCTAAGCTTATAAGAACCTACGTAAACTGACAATCCAGTTTCCAAGTATCTAACAATATTAACCGTAAAATCTGTCAAAGGAAAAGTGTTTGTTTAATGTCACATTTTGCACCTAAGTATTTTTATTAATATATATATACACTTGTGAATATTGTATAAATTATTTATATAAACAAAATATTAAATATAGAAAGAAAAAACAATCAAACCCGGCTATTATGCTTAATGTAGGATAGACTAAATGTGGGTAGTTGTAATGTGATAATAGTGAGTCGAACGGTGTGTGAATAATGGTGGAGGTGGTGCATGTGAATATTTTAATGTATAGCACTAAAACTGTATTTGCGTTCCCGTGACTCTTGAGTCTCCACTATGATAAGTCCATAATTTTTTTTTGTCGATTCAATTTATGGATTTTTTTCTAAATGATGGAGATATACATTATAAGATGTTGAAAGTATGGACATATTCGACAGCTCCCCCTATTTTCTTTTCCACCCAGCATCAACAGATAACCCATACTGCAATGTAAATACAATAACCGACATACAACAACGCGGGTATATTAGTTATACTTCAACAAACAAGGAAACTTTTGCTTGAGTGATGAAGCCAAACTTCCAACGTCCACCGAAGACGTGACATTACAAAAACTATAAAATACAGAGACCTAGGGGCTTATTATGAAACTAGTATAAGAATGATGATGAGAAAATTAATATTTTGTTTCGATTTCGAACGATGCCTATTGAGGAGTTATAATTTCAAAAAAAGAATGGGTGTTGAAGTCGGTTCCATTTTGTGGAAAAAAAATATTCACTCATTTTAGTTACCCTTACTTCTTACGGGATCGATTGTCATTCATTGGCAATTACTATATCATCAAGGTAGGTAAATATTTTCAGTTGGAGTGTAACTAAAAAACTGCTTGACCGATTTTGATAAAATTTAAACGGGTCCAAACGACAAACATCAGATTTCATACAATAAAAACAATTTTCGAAATCGGTTCTCCCAGTTCAGAGTTCTGAAATTTGAATTTTAATATTTTTTTTCGATTTCGAACGAACGAACATTCATTGTCAATGACTATATCATCAAGGTGTAACTACTTTCAGTTGGAGTGTAGCTCAAAAACTGCTTGACCGATTTTGATAAAATTTAAATGGGACCAAAAGACAAACATCAGATTTCAAACAATTAAAATAACTTTCGAAATCGGTTCTCCCAGTTCAGAGTACTGAGATAACAAAATTAAAATAAAAAAAAATACAACTGAATTGAGAACCTCCTCCTGGAAGTCGGTTAAAAAGATCACTTTCATTACTTTTTTAATTTCTAGCTAACAGGGTGGCCTTTGACCACTGTCTCACCTGCTGGTAAGTGCTGATATGGTCGAAAATATTGTTCAGGCTAACCTAAAATTACTGGCTCTCAAGGAAAGCTGCTGGAACACACCGTTCCGTGCTTGGTGACAGATTTTCTACGTGAGGGTAAGCTAGCCAGGCGGGCATTCGCAAAATACCCTACCACCATACTATAACGACTGCCATCCTAAAAAACAACCGGGACCGACGGCTTAACGTGCCCTGCAAAGCACGGAAGCGCTCAGTAGTAATGCCACTAGCGGTCACCCATCCAACTTATGACCGCGGCGGACATTGCTTAACTTTGCTGATCAATCAAGAACAGCTAAGCAAATTTCGCTACGAGCACTTCATACTACGCTTCATACGCTACTATTTATAGTGTACTAGCTTTCCGGGCGCGGCTCCGCCCGCGCGTATGTCGATTATCGCGCAAAAACATTAACCTCTTTTTACGCAGTTGGATAAAAACTATCCTATGTTTTTTCCCGGGTCTAAACCTATTTCCATACCAAATTTCATTCAAATCGGTCCAGTAGTTTTGGCGTGAAAGCGTAACAGACAGACAGACAGAGTTACTTTCGCAATTATAATATTAGTACTGATGGTATTGATTACACCGATATAAGATTTTGTCGCTAAATAAGATAAAACTTTTGGTTTGGGAAGCAAATGTCGGTTTGAAATAAAATCAATACGTGCAGTTTTATAATCATTGTATTCAATACCATAAACTCTTCAGTAGAAAATCTGAAAAATAAAGTCGTTGTCCATATTTGCATAAAGATGGTTTATCGACGACGACGACCGCACCGTGGGGAGGAACACTGGGATGGGAGGGAGAACAAGTGTTGCCAAGCTATACTACAAAATAAATATTACACAATATTCTAGTTAAAAACGTTCCGTACCTACGCGTGTTTTTTGCTTAACTAAAGATAGGAAAAAATATCCCTAGGTTTTTATTTTTTTATGCCTGATAGGTTAGCCTTTGACTACTATCTCACCTGATGGTAAGTGATGTGGTCGAAGATGTTGTTCAGGCTAACCTAGAATTACTGGCTCTCAAGGGCAGCTACCGGAACACACCGTTAGGTGCTTGGCGACATATTTTCAACTTGAGGGTGGTAGCTATCCAGACGGGCATTCGCAAAATGCCCTACCACCATGCAAAGGTACTAATAAATGTCCAAAACCTTCCTCGCGTGATATTAAACTCTAAGAAAAGTCACGATTACTGGTTATTTGAATTAGTGTTGGCGTAGTTCTGACTAGTTCGGTAACTCACCCGAATTTTTTACATACCAAATGGGCTACGGCATAGCTAAATATGAATATATTCTGTTGTCTTAGGTTTTCGCGATTGTTACACATAGTAATTAAACAACTTTAAACGGTTTAAATCGCGTATATTTTTCATTATTTTATCCCGACGTTTCAAACACTTTGTAGTGATCGTGGTCACGGGGTGACTAATTGACTTTATTTGTCACATGAGTTATTAAGAAATTATTTGGTCTACCGTCAGAAATTTTTATATTAATCATAACGTTACCTATTCACGCAGTATTCGCTCACAGTGTCCAGAGGTCTTGCAGATTTGTGTCGGCCATGGGATTTAATTAATTTGATAACAGGATCCCAAGCAGGTGGTACTTGCCAACCATCATCTTTATTGAAATTTGGGTACTTTTTGATTTCAATAGCCACGCGTAACATTCTTGGCATAAACCGGGTCTCTCTAGCGAGGATTTGTGGCTGTGGAAAAATATACACGATTTAAACCGTTTAAAGTTGTTTAATTATTAAGATATATTTGTTTAACAAATTACCCCATTCTGTAGCTAACTTACATGCAAATTATTTTAAGAAAAAAATTTAATAGTCCTTCGAAGCCACTCCATTTTACTCACTAAAGGAATACATGCTAACTAATTTGACTGAATTTTCATTCTCGAATTAATGAAATTGTATGTAAATATTGAATTTTATGTAACTTGGAATTGTAATAAAATTAATAACGACATTTTTTATATACTTAGATTATACATTTAATTATTTTTGACATCTATTGTAATGAATTTATAATATTGTACAAATGACGTGCTCAGTGTAACAAACGTAATCATAAAGCAGGTAATAGTTATTTGTTATACAAGAGTGCAAAGTTGCTTTTTAACCGCGTGTTCAATTTGATGACCGAGCAAGCGAAGGATTCTAAAATTGAATCACGAGCGTAGCGAGTGGTTCAAAATTAGAATCCTGAGCGTTAGCGAGGGAATCAAAAGAGCACAAGGTGAAAAATCTTTGCACTCGAGTGCAACACGTAACTTTTCATTCCACCTCAGCGAGGAAATTACTAAGAACCGCGTACAAAGCAAATTGAAAAAAGAACACCAAGAAGGTTCCGAGTCTGAGTTTTTAACAAATTAAAAAAAAGTTGTATGATATATTCGGCACCATAGAGGTAGCAGTAAATAGGTTTAATGTTTTTTTTTAATTCACAAACTTAGTGCACACGATGTTCTAAATTCAATTTACTTTATCCTCTAGAGAATAAAAACGGCTTTTCCACTCAGATATTGAAGATTAAAAATACTCTTTCCGAGATGGTGGGATGAAAATGAATTTTATCATATCATATAATAAATGTTAAATACTGTTGAAATAATAGTTTTTGATAACGATATGGCAACCCTAAGGAGAGAGGAAAATAGGTGGAGTGGTGTGGACACAAATGCAATCGGAATGTTCAAACCAACCGATCGGAAAATGTGTCCACTGCGTCGAGAGCCGGGAGCTTACACTGAATATACATATCCTTGGTACTAGTTTGTGACGATGTTTATATTATCTGAGAGTACCTACCTCTATAAAATTTACTTTTTTTCTCACAACAGCACTGAAAATATTATATACGCATGACCCTAGTGTGTAAGTCGAGTATTCAATCTTGGATTTATCAATTAGAGCCCTCGGCTACGGCTACGGCTCTGGCATAAAATACTTGTAATGTTACGATGTCGTAACGTTGATGGGAATAATTAACTCGTATCATAAAGTACTGCCAGTACGCCAGAATAAAGTGCCATATCGTACGTATAGCTCCCGAATAAACTGTTTAATTATTGAGTTGTAAGAGGCGCGACTGAAAAAAATACCAGACGATAGGCAGCAGCGCCCTCTGAAAACTGACATCTTACACTGCGGTCCCCAAGATGGGAATTATAGAAAACCCCATGGGATGACTTCAGCAGTGGATGATCCAGCTGTTTTAATTATTTTTTGTACAAATACATTGATTATATAAATAAAAGAAGCTGTTAATAATCAATAAACTTCTCAGCTACCATATTAAATATTTTCCCGATTAAAACAATCAGATTTTTTTTATAAAATCGGTCCTCGTTTATATCAACAACTTTATTGTAGAATTTTTAACTCACTTAGTCTTCATGAAAACAACCTTTTTTGTCTCATTCTATAATTCCGAATACACACTTCATGCTAGTGCATAAATTGGGTTGTATACCTTAGAATTTGCTTTGAAACTTTCCTTCCTTCCCTTGGTATCGACGAAATCTTCTAGTTAACAAAGGGGATGACATATCAATACCGAATCGAATGCTTCCCGTGTATACTATATATACATATTATGTTAACAGTGAATCAGCAAAATTGGTAATTTTTTATTAAGTAAAACAATGCAATAAGTTCAACTAATTCCTTCAATTCGTTATTTTATAATGCAATGAAAATTGTGAATTTGAGTCGATTAACCAATAAATATTAATATCATCATACATTTTTAGGGTTCCGTACCTAAAGGGTAAAAACGGGACCCTATTACTGAGACTTCGGTGTCCGTCCGTTTGTCACCAGGCTGTATCTCAAGAACGGTGATAGCTAGACAATCGAAATTTTCACAGATGATGTATTTCTATTGCCGCTATAACAACAAATACAGAAATATGGCCAAGTACGAGTCGGACTCGCACACGTTAAAACAAAATAGGTTTAGTCATAGATTTGTCGCCAAGTACCTAACGGTGTGTTCCGGCAGTCCTTGAGAGCTGGCTCTCAAGGACTCGAATTGCACCTCCCCATATCATCCCGTGGGTGTCGTAAGAGGCGACTAAGCGAAAAATACTGAAAGGTGGGCCAGCAGAGCTTTCTAAAGAACTGCCAACTTACACTTCGATCCCTTAAACGCCTGCCAAGCGTAGGGATTATGGCAAATCCCCCAGTGGACTATCCGGCTGTTACAGTACAGTAATCACTGCTTCAAAAGAAGTAGTGAGTAATAAAGGCTAATCAGTAACAAAAATACTTCTCAAAGCGAAATTTAGCAAACGTACTAAACACGAAGTTCTCGGCTTACTGGATTAGCGAACTGAGAGACAGCTCACGTACTCGTGCCCTGAAGCACGTACAACACAACCCGAATCACAGATATATTAGTTACTTTATGTCCGTGCATGGGTTTTCCCTTGCTTGGGAAAAATCCTTTTTCACATACTACACAAGAATGGTCGCACCCTATATTATGTATATCGTACGACACAAGATGCGGCGATACGCATACGAGAAAAGTTTAAAAACTTTATATATCGTTGGGTCTATGTATTTGTTTTGCCTGATAGGTTAGCCTTTGACCACTATCTCACCTGATGGTAAGTGATGGTGTGGTCGAGGATGTTGTTCAGACTAACCTAGAGTTACTGACTCTCCAGGACAGCTGCCGGAACACACCGTTAGGTGCTTGGCGACAGATTTTCAACTTGAGGGTGGTAGATAGCCAGGCGGGCATTTGCAAAGTGCCCTACCACCATGCTGTAACGACTGCTATCCTAAGACAACAACCGGGACCGACGGCTCACGGAAGCGCTTAGTAGTAATGTCACCAGCGGTAACCCATCCAAGTCATGACCGCGGCGGACGTTGCTTAACTTTGCTGATCGATTCAGAATGGCTAAGCAAACTTGGCTACGAGCGCTTCAAAAGGCTTGCCGCTATTGGCGCTTTTAAAGAGCCTTTTTTTATGTTATAACGGAACAAGCTCGAGGCCCACCTTATGTTAAGCAGACTAACCTTTCTAACCTTTAACAGTTGGGTCACGAATCGCACTGCGCCCGTCACCATGAGACATAGTCGTCAAGTCTCATGTGCCTGTAATTTCACTGGCTCTCAAGGACTGCTCCCGGAACACACTGTTAAGTGTTCAGAGCAATCGGTAATTTTTAAGGAAGAAATCTTTTCTGGACTAAAAAACAGATTGCTAATATTTTGGCAATCTGTGCTGCATGTTGTGTGCACTATAATATAGTTTTGATAACCAGCTTACCGCCCTCACGGATGCACTACCAAGAAGAGCACTTTCAAATATGGAGACGTCACGCAACCGGCTACAAAACCGAAACCGAAACTTTATTATCATGTACTTGTGCTGCCCTGTGCGTAGTTACACTGTAGCGACCTCCTTTAGCTAGATAAAAAAAAACAGATGATAGTAGGCCTATCTAGATAACAGTAAATTGGTAGACATATGCGAGAATTTAATAATAACTGGCCAAACGATATATAGGCACAAATGTATCGAAGTGACGCAAGATTGTTCGTCTCCTCACTTAAATATAAGAAAAATTAAATAAAAAAACTCGGACGCAGTGCAGCTCAAGCCAACAATATAGACAGTGCCATCCACGAAGACGCACCTCTCTCTAGGAAATCGCGAGGTACTGTGGTTCTGACCCAAGCGCCAGTCACGAGCTGATGCACACGAGTAGCCTATTTCACATTGCGTTAATCGAGACATGGCAAGAAAGTTGCTCTACATAGATTAAGGGATCAAGAAGAAGAGTAGGGCGCGTCTTCGTGAATGGCACTCTCTATAGTACTCGAACCTGGGAGTATCAGGAGACTTATACGCAGCTACCGTTGTTTCGCAGTGCGTGGCACGTGCTCGACTGAATGTGTACGTGAGCTGTCCGATATAGTTCGCTAATCCAACGAAACGGGAGTTTCCAGTTTAGTACGCTTCTGCTCTATTGAGCTTTTCATTAGTGTATCTTATTTGCAAAGATGTACGCTGCCCGTTCGTTCTACATTTGATGGGCTCTATCTTTTTAAAAGTAATGGTAGCAGGTTGAAATATTTATGAGTGTGTTTATTTTACTAGTGAAAAAAATATGGGGATCCTCTTTTTATCAAACTTATTTTTTATGATTTTGGAATTGGTTGAAACTATTTGTAACCTTTATTGCTGAATAAAACATTATGTATCCTCAAAAAAATTAAAATATCGTCATGGTCTTGTTCTTACTCGAAAAGCAGATGGATCTAAAGGGTTACCAGTATTGGAAGATAATCACAGTATTTTTACAGGTCATCCCTTAAAAAAGTTTTGAAGCCAAAAACAGGTATTTTTTTTACTAACCACGTTTATTTTTGATTCAGATTAATAGTGTGCATCTCGAGATGCAACTTTAGACATATGGCATGCTACAGTGCTATGTGGTTTTGAAACTTCCAAATGTTTCTGTAGCAGTGCCCTTAGGTGAAATTTTGAGTATGAAAAATTCAATATTTTTCCAGAGATATATCCCTGATAGCACTGAAACCAACGGGATAAGAGCGGGGATAGCCGCTCGCTTATATTACTTAAGACAATAATATTGAATCAAATGTGTTATGACCTGAATGTCCAAATTTTTAACATAAATGCCAAACTTTTGACAATGTGAGCCCATCCAAAATCAATCTTGGTTGTTCTGCAAATAATCTGAATCAGATTGAGGTATACCAACCGGAAAGACAATCGTACGACCGCATTAGTTCGCTCCAAACGGCATTGGTGGCGCCACTGAGCCGAACTAACGGTTGCACATTTAGTTCCTATTCATACAGCCGGCCGGAAGTCTCTTGTTTGAGTTTCAGTTTAGTAACAACCACGGAACAGAAAACAATGGAATAGTCTTCTTGTAAATATATATATATTTATATCTATATTTTTTATTCCTGATAGATAAGCCTTTGACCACAATCTCACCTGAGTGAGTGATGATGTTGTCGAAGGTGTTAACAGGTTTAACGTTAGGAGCTTCGCGACAGATTTTCAACTTGAGGATGGTCGCAAGCCATGCGGGCATTCGCAAAATGCCCTTCCACCATGCGGTGAAGCTCAAACCCGCGGCGATATTCGAACCATGGACCTGCAGCGTGGCAGTCCATAGCCAATACCATTGAGCCATCCCTGCTTCAAACAATCACAACTTACGAAAGTCTCAATTCGACTGTACGTTTTATTTTTTTTGTATAATTGTTACGCAGCTACTCCGCTAATCGTGAACTGATTTTGTTGCGTAGCCTCATAAATCTGTTGAGTAGTTTTTAGTTGCTGGATGATTTAATGGAAATTGCGACTTTTGTCAATGGCGGACATTGTTTTAATAAAGCATCACGCATCACTAAAAAGAGTAAAATAATATCTAAAAAAGCGAACTGCCACTCTCAAGTAGAAAATCTGTAGCCAAGCACCTAACGGTGTGTTCCGGCAGCAGTCCTTGAGGGCCAGTGAAATTACAGGCACATGAGACTTTACAACTGTCTCTAGGTGACGGGCGCAGAGCAATTCGTAACTTGTGATGAAATGCATCTGTTATAGGCAGAGGTTAGTCCGCTTAATAAATTGATTACTGAAGTTGATGACAGTTTTTATAAGTTTAATCTCGAACATTATATTTAAACTTATAAGTACCTATTCTAATATGTAACGTTTGCTTCTTACTTATCTGGTCAGAAATCTGATTGTTTTATATTAATAAAAGTGCTTTATACTATATATTTAAACTGTACATGTACAAGTATATAAAACTCTTCAGAAAGCGTTTCACTTTCCGTCGAAAGGCCTTTATTTACGCACTCCACTTTGTTACGCACGGTGCATGGCCGCGTGGCTGTGTGGGTCTCTTTATCACGATGCCATTGCTTACAATCATTGATGTATCTTCCTTTCCGCCGCAGCTCATTAAGGTTGACATACTATTAACTAACAACTGCCCCACGTAACCAAAAATGCATCCTACACATGTCGAGGTAACCCTAGAGATGGAACTCTCCCAGTGTTACCTTTAGACAGTGCTTTGTAACAATAGTTTTCAAATAATTATAATTATACCAAAGATTCTGATAAAACGATGCATAGGAAAACGTAGAGGGCGAGTCTATTGCCACCTCACGGGCATAGTTTCAGACTGAAAGCTGATGAATGAATTCCTAGTAATTATTCTTTATTTAAGGCGATTAGAGTCGCCAATGGCCTTGAGCATCTGGACCTAATCGAGCTCACTTTACTCGCGCATCGCCGCATACGTTCCGCGCTCGCTGCACAAATATAACGGTCAAAGAATATGCAGATGCGCGATGCGCTCCGGTAACATGGCACTTTATATTCCTACCGTACGATTCTAGTGAGTATCTGCAATTGCAACTGCGACTGAGATCAGTCGTAAAATGAATATGTATAGTGTACCTACCTAGGTTGTTCTGGACGTCTTTATTCCTTTTCTTTATTTTTCAATGTCATCTGCCGAGTGAAGAAAGTTACTCAGATTTGTCTGATACTCGCTATTTAGGCTGTGCTGTATCATTATTCCGAATTTAGAATTATTTTTTCAATGTCATCTGCCAAGTGAAGAAAAATGCTACGGTTTGACTGAAAATTGATATCTAGGTTGTTGTAGACGTTATTATTCCATGTTAAGAATTTGTTTTACGTTGACGTCTGCCAAGTGAAAAATGTACTTCGATTTGGCTGAAAATCGATAACTAGGTTGTTTTCAGTTCGCACACAGACTCTTTAAAAAATCTGCAAATTTTAGTAATATGCTACATAAACGAGTTTTCTAATTAAAATAACCTGTCATTCGTACAACTTTTGCAAGAAGATTTAGCCCTTTTATTAAAACATATTTATATAATCAAGTCCTGAATTTTTCAGTTTATATATCACCATATAGCATCATACATACAAACACGTAAATAACACAAATTTAGTTAAAATATAAATACCACCTGTGTGGATAATTTATAAAAAAAATTTATGAAACTGAACAAGATGTTATTTTATGGATAATTTGTAAGTTAAATTTATGTTTATAACTATTTTGCGTGAAAAATTGTACTGAAGTCAACTGTGCACTGTACAGCTATCAATTAAGGTCTTAACGATACAAACTTCAACGTCGAAGTGTGAAGACCACCAGCAATACAAGATTTGGAAAAAGTGTTATTGGCTTAAATAAAGATTTATATTATTGTTTATATTATTATTATTATTCTGGACGTTTTTATTCCAAATTTGGAATTTATTTTTCGATGACGTCTGCCTAGTGAGAAAAGTTACTAAGATTTGGCTATAAATCGATATCTAGGTTTTTCGGGGCGTTCTTATTCCAAATTTGGAATTTACTTTCCGATGACGTCTGCCAAGTGAAAAACTACTTCAGTTTGGCTGAAAATCGATATCTAGGTTGTGCTGGGCGTCATTATTCCGAATTAAGATTTATTTTTTTAATGGCGTCTGTCAAGGGAAGAAAGTTACTCCGATATCTAGGTTGTGCTGGGCGTCATTATTCTACATTTGGATTTCATTTTTCAATGACGTTTGCTAAGTAAAGATAGATGACGTATCTTTAAAACGCTAAGATATATCGGATAAGAGTAAGAAAATTATAATAATCAATCGTTTATTCAAATCTCCTTATAAATGAGATTATAGCCGACGCGGGTTTACTCGTTTAAAAACGACGATATAAAAGGAAGATTTGTATAATGGCGAAAATACATTGAAAAATAAAAATAGGGACGACTGTGTCGTACGCAAAAATACAAAATGGCCAACGTTTGTGCTATTGGACATGTCGGCCCTTGAGAAGGAAGTATTTACCTCTAGATTTTCCCGCCCATAGGTGGGAAGCAGTCTTCCACCCGCTACTCGCATCAAATAAACACTACTTTCCGGGTACGAGATATGAGATGAATAATTTCTTGTCTAGGAAATAATAATATGGGCAATTTATCTACAGCTATATTGTAAAGATTGGTTCCATCGTGAAAAGGTAACCGATATACTTTCTCATTTATTAGGAGATTTGAATAATTGATTTATAAGTACTTTTCTTTAAACTTTCGTGAACTAAACTCATGTTTCTAAATTACATTAACGAAAACCAAGCGGGGTAGATTTAAATCGCTCCCGCCGCTCCTCAAGACGATGACACCCGCTTCTTCAGTCTACTCGTGACCACGGTCAATGCAACTTGATCGAAACGTCGAGGTTAGTCAAAATATTATTTTGATGTTGATTCGTGCGTCTTTGATAAGTAATCATAATTTTCCTACTCTTATCGTACTGCGGCGATAGGGAACTGCTAATCATCCCACGGCCAGCAGGTAGGTAGGTAAACTCAGGGAGTAGGTTTGAAAAGTTTATTAGGCCAAGCCTTATCAGGTTGCACAGCCGCACAGTTCTACTGAAGTTACATAGACCGGAGGGAGACACTGGCCTGATAGTACACGTGATCCAGGTCCCAGATGTGGCGGTCTTGGCGTCAGCTGATAGTTCTGGATCTCGGTAGTGAGTGCTCGAAACACCCGTCCTCGGATTAAATCAGTGAAGTGGAATCCTGGAAGGAAGACACCGGCTTAGTAGCTGATATTCCTCAGCCAACTGTTGCCAAGCCGCGCCGACACGATCGTGGTACTGTTACCAGCGACTCACATTTTAAAACTCACAGTCTAGCGCGGTAGGGCAGCACAGCTGTTTACGTTACATAGGTTTTAGTCAGCACTATGAAATAACAATAATAAATAAGGAACTCACCCTAGAGGGATTCACGCACTTCACAACAAGTTAATAACAATTAAGATCGATAGTACGAATAGAAAAGCGTCCAGGAAAACCAAGATAAGTATCGATTTGTAGCCAAATCAAAGTAACTTTTTCCACTTGGCCGACGTCATTGTTAAATAAATTCTAGATTTGGAATTAAGACGTCTAGAACAACCTAGATCGATATCTAGGTTGTTCTAGACGATCGATCTTTTCAGCTAAATCGAAGTTACTTTATCTACTGGGCATACGTCATCGTAAACAAATTCTAAATTTGGAATAATAACGTCTAAAACAACCTAGATATCCATTTTTAGTCAATTCTGAGTATTTTTCTTCACTTGGCAGACGACATAGATAAAATTATTCCAAATTCGGAATAATGACGCACAGCACAACCTAGATATCGATTTTCAGCAAAATCGGAGGAACTTTTTCACTTGGCAGACGTCATCGGAATATAAATTCCTAATTTGGAATAAGGACGTCCAGAAAAACTTAGATATTGATTTTCAGCCAATTCAGAGTAACTTACTTCCCATGGCAGACGTCATCGAAAAATAAATTCCAAATTCGGAATAAAAACGTCCAGAACTACCTAGATTTTGAATTTCATCCAAATTGGAGTAACTTTCCACACTTGGCAGACGTCATAGAAAAATACGTTCAAAATTCGGAATAAAGACGTCCAGAACTACTTAGGGTTTGAATTTCAGCCAAATCGGAGTAACTTTCTTCACTTGGCAGACGTCATTGAAAAATAAATACCAAATTCGGAATAAAGACGTCTAGACCTACCTAGATTTCGAATTTGAGCCAAATCGGAGTAACTTTCTTCAATTGGCAGACGTCATCGAAAAATAAATACCAAATTCGAAATAAAGACGTCTAGAACTACCTAGATTTTGAATTTCAGCCAAATCGGAGTAACTTTCTTCACTTGGCAGACGTCATAGAAAAATAAATTCCAAATTCGGAATAAAGACATCTAGAACTACCTAGATTTTGAATTTCAGCCAAATCTAGGTAAATTTTTTCACTTGGCAGACGTCATCGGAATATACATTCCAAATTCGGAATAATGACGCACAACACAACCTAGATATCGATTTTCAGCCATATCGGACTAACTTTTTTCACTTGGCAGACGTCATCGAAAAATAAATTCTAAATTTGGAATAAGGACGTCCAGAAAAACCTATATATCGATTTTCAGTACTGTAACTGTAACAGTCAGTTCGTCCACTGCTGAACACAGCCTCACTTTTTAAGGGGGTATTTGCCATAATCCCCACACTTGGCAGGCGTCTTGGGGATCGCAATGTAAGTTGGCAGTTCTTTAGAAGGCGCTGCTGCCCCCCTTTAAGTAGTTTTCCCTTAGACGCTTCTGACGACACCCACGGGATGATATGGGGAGGTGCAATTCTAACCCGGCACCCCACGAGGCTGCCCACCTTCCAGTAGTTTTCCCTTAATCGCATCTTACGACACCCACGGGATTATATGGGGAGGTGCAATTCTAACCCGGCACTCCACGGTGCTAATCTCCCTTACCTATCTCTCACTATTTTCGAGATACGTTATCCATCTTCACTTGGCAGACGTTATCTTTATGTAGTATTAATTAACCTATATCAAAACACCTAATACAATTATCAAGAAAAGCTTAGAACTCCAAAAGATGTAGCCCCATACAAACTCTAAATGTAGTAGAGAACCATTTTGTACCCTACCAACTACTAAAGCCGGAAACTATTTACCATAATATAAAAAAATATATTATCTTTAGTTAACCAGTTATAACATGAGAGCGTTATAGACATAACTAATTAATTTTGTACATATATTATAAAACTTTTCATTGATCTTATTGATAAGGCCGCCCATTGTAATTTACCCACAACATTGTCAATTTCTAGTTTTGATTCTTTTCATATGTGAGACAATTCGAATAAAATTTGTCTACAAAATACCAATAATAAAGCGTCACCGCGCATACTTCACGTCGCAATCAAGTTGGCCCTCTGCAGCGAGCGAATCATTGCACGCACACAGCTACGAATCTCGCGTGTCAATGCACTAATACAAAGACAAGATCGTTATCAGTCGAAAGCGCGAGCGGAGCTACGAGCGACACAGCCTCCCCGTGCCAACGCTTGCGCAACATTGCCGCCCGCGTCCGCGTAGAGCACCTCGGAACCGCAAGCGTTCTGAATCTGAATAATTTGACATTTTCTTAGGAAAATATCAATGGATTTACAAATGCTATGTTATAATTGTAGTATAACAATCTAGAAATTTAATGGTACAATTTATTTTTCAAAAATCGTAGCCGTTTAGAAGGAGTTCGCCATATAAGTCAAGAAATAGTATGTAGTTTGAATTTTTTTTAAGGCAAAAGTAATAGTAATACCGTAAAATCATATGTTGCAAATGTTGTACTTGAATTCATCTATAAAATATATTTTTTTCAAGTCTTCAACTTCAGCGGTTACGGAGGAGTTCGCTTTAGAAAGTACGAATTTGACGTACCCAAGGGCCTTAATTATAATTAATAAGAATAGGCATACAGTGTTAATTACACAATGTCTTAAAGAATACAATAGTAGGTTTATTAGTAGACATCACAGAATAGACATTTTAAATTAAATTACATATATCAATGATATAATACAACCGAGACTGACGACTTTAGTCTCGATCGTGCGCTCGGTGAGTCAAGACCTCCTGAAGATGTTTCGCTTAAAAGCGAAACTAGTCGAATATTCTTCCGATTAGGCTGCCTGGCGTTTGTAACGTCATGTAAGCTTAACAGGAAAATTAGGCGGAATTGGCACTAGATATATATTTTTTACTTTTTTAAGTGTTTCATTAAAATATTATTTAATGTTTTCTTAATATACTTTAAAAAATATTTGTTATTATTAAATATGGATTTCCGCAAAGTAACGCCTGAATCTATTCATTAAAAAATATATGTTCATCTGTGATTGCTTATCAAATATTAGATTTATAACCAGCATTTCAGCGTTCTGTGCTAATACCAAACAATCCGGTTTTCAATAGCAGAACATAATATGATTAGGAGGTCCCCGCCGCGCCCGGTAAGACATCCGCTTTCATCCCGGTTTGAATATGCATTGGAGCTTGAAACGGATCTATCCAAATTCAACAAAGGGCAATGTGTATTCCGGTACGACAGAATTGTCTACCATTCTGTTGTACCGGAATAGATTCCTATTTCGGATTATTGCCTTCTGTAACTGGTTTATGTAGGAACTCTTGGGTGAGACGAAGTGGTTTTTTAAAAATGTTAGTCTGAGGAAGTAGGACGGAGATACCACATTTCGCACGCGAGTGAGAGAAACAAAACTACGCAATATTTATAGCTTGAGCGAATGTTAAGAAATTAATTTAAATGAAAACAGAATTGCACCTCCCCATATCAACCCATGGGTGTCGTAAGAGGTGACTGAGGGAAAAACACTAACAGGTGGGCAGCAGCACCTTCTAAAGAACTGCAAACTTACTCTGCGATCTCCAAGACGCCTGCCAAGCGTAGGGATTATGGCAAATACCCCCTTAATAGGGGAGGCTGTGTTAAGCAGTGGACGATCCGGCTGTTACAGAATTGATATGCAAGTGAGATTTTAAAAACAGAAAAAGCTTTCAGTAGTAGTACCCAACATAATAATTAGAAGTAAAATTTGTATTGATACGATTTACTTCATAGATACAAAATTTAAATGAATGATATTATAGAGCTGTATTCATGATTTTTTCTCTCTAAAATAAATATATTTCATTAATATGTGTCGAGCGTACATTATTTCTAAAAAATATGTTCAACATTAGCCTTTCTGAGACTCACTTCACCTTACACAACCTGAAAAACAACTGCTGTTTAAATTTCATCAACAAAAATAATCATGTAGGATGGATTATCCAGTAAGAAGAATTGCATCAATGATTGTAAGCACGATGCCATTGCTTACAATCATTGATGTATCTACCTTTCCGCCGCAGCACATTAAGGTTGACATACTATTAACTAACAACTGCCCCACGCAACCGAAAATGCATCCTACACATGTCGAGGTAACCCTAGAGATGGAACTCTCCCAGTGTTACTTTACAACCTCGTTTAGACAGTGCTTTGTAACAATAGTTTTCAAATAATTATAATTATACCAAAGATTCTGATAAAACGATGCATAGGAAAACGTAGAGGGCGAGTCTATTGCCACCTCACGGGCACAGTTTCAGACTGAAAGCTGATGAATGAATTCCTAGTAATTATTCCTTATTTAATTATAATTAATAAGAATAGGCATACAGTGTTAATTACACAATGTCTTAAAGAATACAATAGTAGGTTTATTAGTAGACATCACAGAATATTAATTTTAAATTAAATTACATATATCAATGATATAATACAACCGAGACTGACGACTTTAGTCTCGATCGTGCTTTCGGTGAGTCAAGACCTCCAGAAGATGTTTCGCTTAAAAGCGAAACTAGTCGAATATTCTTCCGATTAGGCTGCCTGGCGTTTGTAACGTCATGTAAGCTTAACAGGAAAATTAGGCGGAATTGGCACTAGATATATATTTTTTACTTTTTTAAGTGTTTCATTAAAATATTATTTAATGTTTTCTTAATATACTTTAAAAAATATTTGTTATTATTAAATATGGATTTCCGCAAAGTAACGCCTGAATCTATTCATTAAAAAATATATGTTCATCTGTGATTGCTTATCAAATATTAGATTTATAACCAGCATTTCAGCGTTCTGTGCTAATACCAAACAATCCGGTTTTCAATAGCAGAACATAATATGATTAGGAGGTCCCCGCCGCGCCCGGTAAGACATCCGCTTTCATCCCGGTTTGAATATGCATTGGAGCTTGAAACGGATCTATCCAAATTCAACAAAGGGCAATGTGTATTCCGGTACGACAGAATTGTCTACCATTCTGTTGTACCGGAATAGATTCCTATTTCGGATTATTGCCTTCTGTAACTGGTTTATGTAGGAACTCTTGGGTGAGACGAAGTGGTTTTTTAAAAATGTTAGTCTGAGGAAGTAGGACGGAGATACCACATTTCGCACGCGAGTGAGAGAAACAAAACTACGCAATATTTATAGCTTGAGCGAATGTTAAGAAATTAATTTAAATGAAAACAGAATTGCACCTCCCCATATCAACCCATGGGTGTCGTAAGAGGTGACTGAGGGAAAAACACTAACAGGTGGGCAGCAGCACCTTCTAAAGAACTGCAAACTTACTCTGCGATCTCCAAGACGCCTGCCAAGCGTAGGGATTATGGCAAATACCCCCTTAATAGGGGAGGCTGTGTTAAGCAGTGGACGATCCGGCTGTTACAGAATTGATATGCAAGTGAGATTTTAAAAACAGAAAAAGCTTTCAGTAGTAGTACCCAACATAATAATTAGAAGTAAAATTTGTATTGATACGATTTACTTCATAGATACAAAATTTAAATGAATGATATTATAGAGCTGTATTCATGATTTTTTCTCTCTAAAATAAATATATTTCATTAATATGTGTCGAGCGTACATTATTTCTAAAAAATATGTTCAACATTAGCCTTTCTGAGACTCACTTCACCTTACACAACCTGAAAAACAACTGCTGTTTAAATTTCATCAACAAAAATAATCATGTAGGATGGATTATCCAGTAAGAAGAATTGCATCAATGATTGTAAGCACGATGCCATTGCTTACAATCATTGATGTATCTACCTTTCCGCCGCAGCACATTAAGGTTGACATACTATTAACTAACAACTGCCCCACGCAACCGAAAATGCATCCTACACATGTCGAGGTAACCCTAGAGATGGAACTCTCCCAGTGTTACTTTACAACCTCGTTTAGACAGTGCTTTGTAACAATAGTTTTCAAATAATTATAATTATACCAAAGATTCTGATAAAACGATGCATAGGAAAACGTAGAGGGCGAGTCTATTGCCACCTCACGGGCACAGTTTCAGACTGAAAGCTGATGAATGAATTCCTAGTAATTATTCCTTATTTAATTATAATTAATAAGAATAGGCATACAGTGTTAATTACACAATGTCTTAAAGAATCAAAGTCAAAGTCAAAGTCAAAATCATTTATTCAATTTAGGCGTCTACGACGCTCTTATGAAGGTCAATTACAAATTTTAATATTGAAATATACTACATTGTACTGCCACGTTCAGCAAACAAAAGTTATAGAGCCACTGCGAGAAGAACGGGCAAGAAACTCGGGGCCATTCTTTTAAAGGTTTTTTTAAAAATGTGTTAAGTACATACTATATAATAAAATTATTACAATACTTAATTTACATTACGTAGGTGTTAGGCGCTAGCTTGGCAGAGGCGAACCAGTCCAAGCATTTTTGTCGTTTAAGTAATCACAAACTGTGTAGTAAGATTTCTTTATCAAAATATTCTTCACATGCAACTTGAATTTTCTTTCTGTGAGCGTTGTAATATGTTTGGGCAATTTATTATAAAACCGCACACAATTTCCTAAGAAGGACCTTTTATTTGTCTTTGCTAATCTAAAACCTGGCACCGCTATTTTATCTTTATTCCTAGTGTTATAATCGTGAGTGTCACTGTTTGATTTAAATTTGCTCAAATTTTTACGAACATACATAATATTTTCAAATATATACAGACTTGGTAAAGTTAAAATATCAATTTCTTTAAAAATATCTCTCAGGGATTCCCTAGGATCCATTTCATATATGGCTCGAATTGCACGCTTTTGTAAGATAAAGATTGTCTCTATCTCAGCAGCAGCTCCCCACAGCAATATACCATAAGACATAATACTGTGGAAGTACGCGAAATAAACGAGCCTAGCAGTAGCTACGTCTGTTAGCTGTCTTATCTTACGAACTGCATATGCAGCAGAACTAAGTCTTCCAGATAGATCATGTATATGTGGATTCCACTGTAAAGTTGAATCCATTTTAATTCCCAGGAAGACTGTCGCATTGTCAAAAGAGAGTTTTTCTAGGCCAAGCTTAATGTTTGGTTCAACATAAGTAACATTTGGTAAAGAAAACTTTAAACATTTGGTCTTTTTTGAATTTAAGAGAAGATTATTAGCCGCGAACCACTTAGAGATCATAGATAACACATTATTTACATGAATAAGTTCACTATCCCTCCTATCTACTTTAAAAATTAGGGAGGTATCATCTGCGAATAAAACTATATCGCAGAAATTTTTAACCATGCAAGGCAGATCATTTATATAAGCTAGAAACAGAAAAGGTCCTAAAATTGATCCTTGCGGTACGCCTATTCTTACCAAAGACCCGGAAGAAGTATTGCCATTTATTCTAACCTTCTGTAGCCTGTCTGACAGATATGACTTTATAAGATCCAGAGCTTTTCCACGAATACCATAATGTGAAAGTTTTCGAATCAGAGTGCGGTGCTCTACACAGTCAAATGCCTTAGAAAGGTCACAGAATACGGCAATAGCATCCTGTGAACTCTCCCAGGCTTCAAGTATATGTGACATCAATTGAGCACCTGCATCTGTTGTGGATCTGCTCTTTGTGAAACCAAACTGATTCTCATTCAATATATTATGCTCATTAAAATGGGATAGAAGTTGTTTGAGCATAATTTTTTCGAATACTTACTCAGAACAGGTAAGATAGAAATAGGTCTGTAATTGCAAGGGTCAGATGTAGCCCCCGACTTCAAAATTGGAGTGATTTTACTTTGTTTCATTAAGTCGGGGAAGTTTCCTTTATCAATACAAAGATTGAATATTGTTTTTAAATATGGTGCAATAATGCATATTATAGACTCTGCCACTTTAACTGACATACCCCACAAGTCTTCGGTGCTCTTAACATTTAAATTTTTAAATGTCTTTATTATTTCAAATATTGTTGTGAATACAATAGTAGGTTTATTAGTAGACATCACAGAATATTAATTTTAAATTAAATTACATATATCAATGATATAATACAACCGAGACTGACGACTTTAGTCTCGATCGTGCTTTCGGTGAGTCAAGACCTCCAGAAGATGTTTCGCTTAAAAGCGAAACTAGTCGAATATTCTTCCGATTAGGCTGCCTGGCGTTTGTAACGTCATGTAGGCTTAACAGGAAAATTAGGTGGAATTGGCACTTGGTATACATTTTTATACTTTTTAAAGTGTTTCATTAAAATATTATTTAAAGTTTTCTTAAGATACTTTTAAAAATATTTGTTATTCATTTTCATATTCAGTATACTTTGCGGAAATCCATATTTAATATGGATTTCCGCAAAGTAACGCCTGAATCTAATCATTAAAAAATATATGTTCATCTGTGATTGCTTATCAAATTTTAGATTTATAACCAGCATTTCAGCGTTCTGTGCTAATACCAAACAATCCGGTTTTCAATAGCAGAACATAATATGATTAGGAGGTCCCCGCCGCGCCCGGTAAGACATCCGCTTTCATCCCGGTTTGAATATGCATTGGAGCTTGAAACGGATCTATCCAAATTCAACAAAGGGCAATGTGTATTCCGGTACGACAGAATTGTCTACCATTCTGTTGTACCGGAATAGATTCCTATTTCGGATTATTGCCTTCTGTAACTGGTTTATGTAGGAACTCTTGGGTGAGACGAAGTGGTTTTTTAAAAATGTTAGTCTGAGGAAGTAGGACGGAGATACCTCATTTCGCACGCGAGTGAGAGAAACAAAACTACGCAATATTTATAGCTTGAGCGTATCTTAAGAAATTAATTTCAATGAAAACAGAATTGCACCTCCCCATATCAACCCATGGGAGTCGTAAGAGGTGACTGAGGGAAAAACACTGGCAGGTGGGCAGCAGCACCTTCTAAAGAACTGCCAACTTACACTGCGATCTCCAAGACGCCTGCCAAGCGTAGGGATTATGGCAAATACCCCCTTAACAGGGCAGGCTGTGTTAAGCAGTGGACGATCCGGCTGTTAGAGAATTTATATGCAAGTGAGATTTTAAAAACAGAAAAAGCTTTCAGTAGTAGTACCCAACATAATAATTAGAAGTAAAATTTGTATTGATACGATTTACTTCATAGCTACAAAACTTAAATGAATGATATTATAGAGCTGTATTCATGATTTTTTTCTCTCTAAAATAAATATATTTCATTAATATGTGTCGAGCGTACATTATTTCTAAAAAATATGTTCAACTTTAGCCTTTCTAAGACTCACTTCACCTTACACAACCTGAAAAACAACTGCTGTTTAAATTTCATCAACAAAAATAATCATGTAGGATGGATTATCCGGTCTTCTTGAGAACCTTCCTTCTTTTTTTTGGAAGTCGCTTAAAGAACATAAAGCTTTACAGAGTATCTAACAAACACCAGAGATTGAGTTATAGTGACAAACGAAGTTGGAATCTATATCCTAGTCCACACAGAGTGAGTGGTCTCAATAACGTCCCAAAGATAATAAACTAACATATTGTGATGATTTTGTAAATTATGTTCAGTATTTTTATACTCATTTGTATTATTTTAAGATTTACAAATATTAAGTTGTTGATTTGTCTTTTTATTTGTTTTTCGAATATGTCAATTACCAGTAAGTCTATTGAATAAGTACTATTCTGCCTTCTGATTGGTCGGCCCCACCTATCTGTATATCTTCCGATGACATGTTTAGCTGGGTGGGGAGAACGATCGGCTAACTCAGTCTATCGGTAGAACTCGATGGAGTAACATCTATTACCCGTGTATTCTTGAAGTTAATAATTTACAGTGTGATTCTGTTTATATACCTTTTTGCATATCACTTTGTTTACCATAAGTGAAGTATATCAAAGCAGAATAAAATGTATTAAGGTTTGTATCCGAGGTGTTTGATTTTATCACAATATTAATATTGTTTAGATACCTGAACCGAAAACATGGTATTTACTGGATGATATGAAACTGTACAAACGTTCGGTCCCTAATTTAATAAGAAATCGACTATTGTTACCTCAATTAGTATTATAATTGCTAATTGGACAGATTTTAATGATTATTCTATTATTGTGTTCTCGTAGTACACATTACTTTCTTCAATAAAAAAAATAATAAATCTTCATCTACGTAAACTAGAAACTATGTGTTAATTTTCTTTACACAGAGTATTTTCTGACTGTGAGCTTCATTATTAAGGTTGCGTCTGATAAAAACAATATTGTTATATTTTTTGGTGCCAGTGGTTATTACTATTTCAAAGTATCGTTGGTCACGTCCACCCAAAATGATATTGTATCACGTCTTTACAGGTCTCAATACAAACTTATTATAACTTATCCAATCTTATTTCACATAAGAACGCTTCAACGGCCCCACGATTGTGAACCGAAAACCAATATCACTCCATAACTATTATAATATTGAGGGAGCTATTCCACTAACTTTTTTATATTAAGTATAAAGGTCTGGGCAATGTAATGGAACTTTAGGATAGAATAAACTAACTTTAGTACCCCTTCTATTATAGGTAATCATATTATGTAAGAAAATGAGATTCAGTGAGATACTGGAATTTAAAATTTTTGGTAAATAGTGTAGCCAAGGAAAAAAACCATAATAAAATGAAACTTTAACTAAAATCGACTTTAATTCTCGCCAGGAAAACTTAAATAAAAATATTTGGCACAAGTCCGAATTAAGGTTTTAAGGTTTTAAATTCAATAATAGTCGTTTTAATAAAGCAAATTGACTTTGAATCAGTGTTGAGACAATACGTCGGCGTGGCCGCAAGAGATCGGGTAAAATTATTATTCTATATCAATAGTTAAGATACTGATAACTGTTTCAGCAGAATAAGACCCTATCTTAGAGACGATAAAATGGAATGGCTGAAATGGGGCTATTTGAAATGGTGGGACTATTTGAGCTGTTGAAGGCACAATAAATTGTAATGTTATGGCTCACAATTATATACTTACTAGATAAGAGGTCTGCTTTGCACTGCACTCCTTCACCGCGCAGTCCAATAGTGACAGAATTTCAGCATTTGACAAAGTTTGTGGACGATCTGGGATACACCATTGATGAAAGACTTAAAAATGAACGGCTACGAATTTCTTACTCGTACTTCTATAATTCTCTTATTGCTACATGTGGCAGTAAAAAAATATTTCAAGGATACATTTTGTAACTGGTCTTCATAAGAGTATCGTAGACGCCTTAATTGAATAAATTATAATTTACTTTTAAGCCTAAAAATAAACTGGCCCAGACCGAGTCGGGCCTCCCTTTTAGGGTTGATCATAGCAACAGCATGTACACGTAAAATGTTTGTTAGCTTTGATCTTATGTTTAAAACCTCATCGTAAATCGATGTTTACAATATGTGTTGGTTAAAAGAAGGATATGGCACATTACTGTATCAGCCGTTTACTGCTGAACACATCTTCCCCAATAAGGGAGGGTTTACCATAATCCCCACGCTTGGCAGGCGTCCTGGGGACCGCAGTTTAAGATATCAAGTCCTCAGAAGGCGCTGCTGTCCACCTTCTAGTATTTAGTTTAGCCTTTTGTCGCCTCATATGTTACCCATAGATGCAATGGGGGGGGGGGGGCAACATTCTAGCAAGGCACACCATAAGACTCTATGGCACAACGAAATTTCAATTTATTATCAGTTAAGTTTTTGAGGTATCCTCTGTAAGGAATATTGTCTAAAATTTACAACATTTATTATAAGCACGAGGCCAATCTGATGTTAAGCGGTAGCCTCTGCCTGTAACAGATGCATTTCTTCACAAACGACGAACTGCTTTGCACCTATTACGAAATGATCTGCGTCCGGCATCCTGAGACGTACAGTTGTTAAATCTCATGTGCCTGTAATTGTATTGGCTTTCAAAGACTGCCACCGAAACACATTGTTAGGTGTTTGGCGACAGATGTTCTACACGAAGGTGGTAGCAACCTTGGCGAGCATGTGCAACATGCCCTACTACCATCCGGAAGCTCAAGCCGGCGCGTGGGAATTAGACTAGGAACCTGCGGCCATTACTACTCCAAAAAATTATATTGAAAAGTTATCAAATTTAATGTTTGTATTCCACTCAATTAACTCCAAACGACGACACCCCATATATTAGGGGGCAAAAAGATTTTTCATATTCCTAACTCTCATGTGCTTATTAACATGAGAGTTAGGAATTGAAAAATTGTTTAAATCCAATTTTTAGTCCAATATTACACCTTGGTGTAAGGGGGATACTATATTACGAAAGAATACTACAAAATTTATTCTCACAGATATATATCAATATTGATCTACATTTACTGCCGCGTTCAGCACATAAAGTTTATAGGGCCACTGCAAGAAGAACGGGCAAGAAACTCGGGGCCATTCTTTTAAACATATTTTAACAATGTGTTACAAAAATATACCATAACTATGAACATACCTCATTTTAAAACACTGTCACATATAAACACGTACTTATCACTTCCTACTTATTCACTACGTCACAATTTCTCGTCCGTTCAAATCGACTGTCGAAGCAAGACTGACTGTAAAATGTAACTGACGTTAACAGAACGCCTCCCCCCTACCGCACTTGTTTGTGGTAACCCTACCACAGACAAGTGCGTTGAACTCTAGGAGGAAGAATATCATTCTTCCTCCTAGAGTTAGGTTGAACTTGACTAGGTAAGGTCAATACAAATACTTTTAATTTTACAAATATTCTTAAAACATAGTATTTTTAGTATTATAAAACATAGTACTATTATAAAACACAATAGTATTTTCTTATAATTCCTAACATTGGGTACAACGTTTTACATAGAATATCAAATTTAAGGTTCCAATCACGCCAAATACGCGCCCACGACATGCGGACGACTGACAGACCTATAGAGAGCAGAGTATCATTTATAGGGTTCTGTTTTTACCTTTTTGTTACGGAACCCCAATGGCTAGTGACAAGCAAAGACCCTACTGTAGTGTGTAGTACGGTTTATATATAGCGAGCGTCGTCGTTCGGTTAATCCTGAGACCGTAAACTTACGTGTTCGGAGTCGCAGCTATCGTTCCCTTTTATGTCGCGGATCTTACGTACTTAATGTTCAGTGCGCAGAGATCGGCTTCCAACTTAATTGCTTTCGTCTAATCCCACTTTAGCTGAGCTTTCCAGTCATTTACTTGCTGAAATTGGACTGAATTCATGGCATAGTCATAATTATAAAGATAGATACGATATACTAGGATTCCTAAAATTGATGTTTCTAATACCCTTTTTCGTATATGTGGGTAGGTACTCGGAGACTGCCGCGGTAAAGCTATTATATAGCATTTTTTATCAACTTATGCAATTATAAATCTCGACACGTTAGTTGTCAAAACCTTTTTTTCTGCCAAAATTTAGTTCCTTTAACGCACTGTAGAGGCGCTGATCAAATATAGTATCACCACAGTGCCGGTCGGAGTGGGGGGTGTTAGGTTATTTTCGATACGGAATTTCTGGATTCGGTCTCCACGCTCAAGGCCCGCAATAGAAGCTATGCAATAGCTTAAAATATTTTTCTAATATTCTTTCTCGTACATGTGGGGTACTATAAGTTTCTCTGAATAAAAAAAATATGTTTCTCATTTATAAGGTACATTTAAATAATCTAAATAAAAAAAAATCTAATATCCTTTCTCGTATAAGTATGTGGAGTGTTTTAAATTTCTGTAAACAAAAAAATATGTTTCTAATATGATTTCTCGTATATGTGGGGTACATAAAATTTCTTAATTAAAAACCCAGTCAAGTGGGAGTTGGATTCCCACGCCGAGGGTTCCGTACCAAAAATGTAACAAGAGTATTTTAGGGTTCCATACTAGGCAAAAAGACCCTATTACTCGGCTGTCCGTCAGTCTGTCCGTCTTTTAAAGAGCTGAATCTTTAGAAAAACGTTCGGTTTAAATTTTTACTGTATATGTGGTTAGTATGGTGGATTGCTTGACAAATACGAATAATAACAAAAAAATATATAGGTACCTATATAAAAAGAGGCCCATAATAAATATACTGTTTTTTCTTCTAAATATGATTACAAGTACTCTGCGATAGTAGTAGCTAAGCGAAAAACATTTAGGTACACATTATTGAAGCACACATTTTTTTGTATCGGGTATGAATCTCGCTTCCTCCTATTTGGCACTGGATGCCTATTCCGGCATTAAACACAGGCGCGAAATCGGAGGACGCAGGTTTGATTCCCGTGTGGAAACAGACAATTTTGTGCTCCAATAATTTATAAATACCTGTTTAACATAACGTTTTATTAAGATTTTTTGTATGATTTTAGTTCAATATTTAGAAAATCAGTGGTCAAGCACCCCTTAATGTTTTTTTTTTGATAACTTGGTGCAGCTCAGGCCATGATGCCCATCCGCCTCAACCTCCAAGCCGAAGAGCAGCCACCCTCAACGAGTCATCATCCAAAAGCCCAAGTGCGGAGAAGAAAGAGCGTAGAGCCACGTGCCAGTACTTATTAGTATTCAAATATCCTAAATGTTAGGAAAATGATGTACCTACTATAAATACTCGTATCTACTATAAATACTCGTATCTACTATAAATACTTGTATATATCATATTTAGTTTTCCTTCATTCTTTTCAACAGGGTTTACGATCTGCCATTATTTAGTTTGATGAAACAAGAATTCTTTAAACGCTTTTGGAAAAATTAATTAAAATCGTGGATAGTTATCCAACGAAAGCTATCGCGCGGATTGCAAAGCAGTATATTCTAAAGCATTCTAAGCCCAATGTGAGGATAGGATTGAACTCAATCACTGGATTACTGTCAGTATAACCGTCTCGTTTCATTCACTCACTCACTCACGCTTACGAATGAATGATATACATGCAACCATAGAATGATAGGGCTGTCAAAAGATAGAGATCATAAAACAATTCAATGTCTTTTTTTGTTTTTGCGTAAATACTGTACTGTTTCAGACGGTTTGTCCACTGCTGAACACAGCCTCCTCCATTAAGAATAGGTATGCCATATATTTTCCTCACGCTTGGCAGACGTCTTGGGATCACAGTATAAGATTAAGTTCCTCAGAAGGCTGTGCTGTGAACCTACCAGTATAATTACCCTAAGTCACCTGTTACGACACCTACGGGCAGAAGTGACTTTCTAACCCCACGGGCGTCACGTTTAATATAGGAGTACCTTTTTTATATGACATATGCAAACATTAACCACATTGTCACGTGGTAAATAGTGACGACGTGATCGACGCTGTATTTTTTTTTACATAAACAAACATTTTACTTAAAATTTGAGACTGTGGAAGACCGAAAGGCATTGCATATAATAGCTACCTATTTACTTTGTGTAAATGAGATTAGGTGATAAAGAAAATGGACTGTATACTGTTGCTGAGTTTAATGATGTAAGATATAATATATAACAATTTAAAATGAGCACTTAAAATGAAAGGGAGAGGATCGCGCTGAAGGCGCGTATGGTCGAGAAAGAGAGCGGGCCACGCGGCGCGCTAGCCTTTATAGTAGAGAGGGACGTAAGTGCGGTGCGCGGGGTGCACTAGACTGCTTCCTCCTCTCGTCCCGCTAAGGCGTGGGTCTCGGAGGGGCGCGTCGGGTCGGCCGGCGTTGAATGCGTAGACACTTTGTACTTGAAGTCTCCTGGATAATATTAACTATTCAAAACTTCCTAAAATTGTGGACATGGTATTATTGACGTCGATACGTAGGTTGTTGGATTGCCATGAGTCGATAATTCGTTAAATATTGTCAAACTGGGTGGTAGTATACCTCTTGAAGAAGATTTCTAGATACATAAGTGGATACAATACCGCTTCTTGTGTGTTGATTCAGCCGTCGAGCACCAATTGCTGAGGGTAGGTCAGGGATTTTTTCTGAGAGAAGAAAATTACATTAAACAACAAATATCACTGTCTGCAAATGCAATGCAGTACGACGCGAATCACTTTATGGTCAGAGTTATGTGTATTTTTTTATATAGATGGTCCTTTTGATAGGCATTGGGCTATGGACTGCTGCGCATGGAGCATATGTGGCTGAAATTCCGACGTGGATTTGAGCTTCATAGTATACTGTACTGTATCAGCCGGATCGTCCACTGTTGAACACAGCCTCCCTTATTAAGGGGGTATTTGCCATAATCTCCACGTTTGGCAGGTGGCTTGGGGATCGCAGTGTAAGTTGGAAGTTATTTAGAAGGTGCTACTGCCTACCGTCCAGCATTTTATCCTTGGTCGCCTCTTACGACACCCACGGGATGATATTGTAGGTGCAATTCTAACCCCCACGGGGATTCATCGTATATTGGTTTGGAATTTCGATAACGCTCATCACGCTACCGTCAAGTAAGGTATTTATCGCCAATCACCTAGCAATCGTAAACTAAATCATCACTTACCGACCCATGAGATGGTGGTCAAAACCTAAGCAATCAGCTGTTCTGAGATGTTCCAGGCAGATAAGATAAGATAAACATTTATTTGCGTAAAACATGAGTATTATACATAACAAACGCATGCATAATGGTGTTATAATGAAATATAGTGATCATCATGTGTTGCCTAGATAGGCGTACAAATTTTTTGAGAGGCGGCAATGAATTAATCAAATTAACAATAACCAATAAGAAAAATATGATTATCGTTAAAAGTACAATTATTCACCCAAGTTACAATATAATGTCAGTACAATGTCAATGATAAATTTAATTCTAGATACATAAAAAAGTGGATATAATGTCAATAATTTAAAATTAATTCAGGTTTTTGTCAGTCGAGAATTCGCTTACGTTATAATAACATTTTTCCAATAATATTTTTCTTAATTATAATGAATGATGAAACAAGCAGTCCATCTGCTTGTTTCATCGTTCACTCTGCAGCAATGAAATAAACAATGTTACACTAAGCAGACAACCCAATCGTAACGTCGAAATCTATTTAGGCATTTCTAAACCTACAGATAATTTGGGATAATGACATAGGTACTAGTAGGTACGATGTTAGACAAATTCCTCCTGAAAACTCGAGCCAAAAATAATGGCCATGTTCAATTCATCTTTAAACACATCCCTACGAAGTAGGTCTATATGTGCGTAGCAGCAGCGCCGCGCGGCAGATAGGGGTGGCACACTTTGGTTTCATGCTTGAGTACTTTTCAATTAGTTGTATTGTGTGCTTAAGGAACACGATTTATATTGCTCTTGAAGGGGTTTATAATGATGACGCAGGGGTGGCTCGTACTCGAACATTTACTGGAACATTCCAAAACGATATATCTCCTTATCTGAAGAGAAGGTGGAATAAAAAATAAATGCCTATAGACTTTATTTGGGAACTTTGTATTTAATAGAACACTTGAGACGGGCAATTTGCCTGCGTGATGGTAAATGGCGTGACAATACTGGATTCATTAGGATGTATATCATATCCCATTTATATTTGGTTTAATTAGGCTTCCATAGTCAAAATTCAGTTTATCAAAACTAACTAGCAATAATACTACTTGAATATATTTATGCGTTTTAATTGATATGAAATTAAGGATATAAATTCGTAACCTTTGCCATAAATATAAAAATAATATAATATGTTTTTTTAGTTATAATTACTGTCATTAAGCAGACAAGTTATAAAAAAAACTTCGTATGTGTGTATGTAACTAAACAGAGTGGTGCAACCCTATCATGTCGTACTTCTTCATCATCAAATTTAATTAAGTAGATTCAAGTGTATTTTTGAGCAGGATCAACATTTGAAAATTTATACTTACACCAGAAATAATACTTTTGAAAAATAACCTAAACCATCATACATTATATTATCTAAAATATTTTTAAAGAACACAATGTTAATTAAATAAAATTCTCGTGTCGGTTTTTAGAGTTCCGAATCAAAACTGCAAAATGAAGCCCTTTTTATGAGACTCCACTATGTTTGTGCGTCCATACGTCCGTCCGTACGTTTTGAGTCTCTAAATAAAAAACGGAATGAACATCAAACCAGCAATTTCGAATCGTATTGAAAATAGTCTCAAATTGGCAACATTTCTTAATTTATATTTTTTATGTGTCGGTCAAGCATGAGGCCTACCTGGTGTCAAGCGGTAACCTGTTTAACAGATGCAGTTCATCACAAGTGGTGACACCGGCTCCCATACCCTTCGAACCGGCAGTGATGATGATGATGTAGTCCTGAACAATTTCTGCCGCAATGACTGCCAGTTCTGGATAGGCATGCTGAATTTAGGTATTTAAAACTAGGTTCTGGTGCACTTCCTGGTGGCTTGAGTACCTGATTTTGTTGGAGAAGGTACGAGAGCACTTGGGGCATGTTAGTATCCCGCTGATTCTCGACTGGCTTTAAAATGTATAGATAAAAGAATTTGCTAGTTTAAAATATCTACATTTTATATTATTTATTGTTGTGCATAATCATAATGCATAATTTATTTTCCTGTTCATTTTGTATTAATTAGTGTCTATAATTTTTATTCTTCGCGATACTACATCTTTAATGTCACGTAAATTAAATTTCACAACTTTATTTTTAAATTTTCTGGCTCATTAGTGTATGTGAAAGCACTGGGATCCTGGGTTCTGTCTTTGGGTCGCACAAATGATTGCATTTTTATGACATTTTCATTTATTAATATCAACATAAAGTTTCTGGAATAGCAAAAGCATATTTTGAAGGTCTTATTTAAGAATATTTGGAAATATCTACGTAAACGGTAGAAAGAGTACATCATCCATGCAGACGTCAAATCAACGATTCGGCAATCTAAACTTCATCATCTTCCTGTACCGATCCTACTCATGCATGATGGTGTATATATATTATATTATCTTCTCTAACAACACATAAGACGATACAAAGGCACAATTGTAAAAAAAAAGTGTATGGCCAGCCGCCTTCCTGACGCCAACCTCCCTCGGGAATGCTTCTCATTTGGCGCATTGTTTCATCATCCCTCCCAATCATCCCATATTTTCCAGTGGAATAATAGAAATGTAGAAGTTGATGAAAGAAAAGCATCAGAAGTGGGCAGCAGAATAGCCATCTTACACTGCGATTCCTAAGACGTCTGGTAATCTTGGGGATTCTATTACAAAAATACAAATTAACGAGACATAAAATTATAGTCATGAACGGGATTCGCACCCGCGTCCATCCACCCCTACAGTCAGGGTGTGCTCTCTGACCGACTGTGCTAACATGACATTATGACTCATAACTCTAATTTTTGCTACGGGGTTATAGTTTATGACGATTATTATATACTATTAGAGAGTGAGGCAGGCATTCGTAAAATGGTGGACCTATTATCAAAAGCAAATGAATATATTAATAATAATAATAAATATAATTTAAAAAAACACGTTCGTGTTAAGCATATTTTGTGGAAAATTACAAATAAAATGTTTCAGAACGCAAATAGGTATATTTTGAAAATACATTACTAAATGAACATAGACGGAAACTGAAGGCAATAACAGTAATTATAAAACACTTAACAAATGCAAACCCTCCATCAAGAGCATCGCGTGTAAATTTAGCAATAACTACAGCGCGACATAGTAACTTATATAAAGAAACAAACAAATATTGTCACGCATGTATTCCCAAAGCAATAGGGACAGTTATTTAAGCACCCTACTTTCGCAGGATATTAATTAGTCCCATGTTATAGGGAGCGAGCCATTTTTCAACTACCGAGCACAGTTCCAAACACCGGGCTGTATTTGTCTATAAAAGTTCTGATCCGGGAATCGAGTACTTAAAGATTCCTGGTGAATATGCACACACAGACAGCTACTACCAGTTCTGACAAATTATGGCAAATCAAAATTCATTTGCTCAAACCTGTCTTTTGATATTCTATAGAAACTTACACAAAATAATTGAACTAAGCCTGAAGTTTTGTAATTTTCAATTTGACACCCAATAGCCCTTAAATCGTATTTATTGTACATAAAATGAGAAATTTCGGAAAAAAAAATTAACTTGATTTTCTCGTGACTCCAATCAAAAATTTAATAATAATAATTTTGGTATTTTTATTCATGAAGAGATTAGGCGATATATTATATTATATTGAGAAAGATCTTGATCGTGCGCTCGTAGAGTCAGGACTCCCTGAGGATACTTCGTGTAGATGCAAAACGCATCGAAAATTCTTTCAGTTAGCCAGCGTGGCGCTTGTGACGTCACGTCGGCTTATCAGGAAAATTAGGCAGAATTGTCACTGGATATATTTAGTATATATTGTAAGTATTTTATTATAATCTTATTTTAATGTTATCTTAAAATATTTGTTGATATTAATTTTGATTCAATTATCACCCTCAATGATTTAATGTAATGTAGACATAACATTAAATTATTAAAAATAACTCTATAGCTAATTCTTTTTTACATTTTAGGTATAGAGTTGTAACAAACATATATACGCACACACACTTAAACTTTTGTATATTTTATAAAATTAATATGATTACACAAAACGAGTTCATAAAGGGAAACTAAGTAAAATAAAATAACTCAAATAAAACGTGTGTAACAAAACCGGCCAGCACGGTCCGTCCCGCATGAACTACTCCCAACAAAAACATTAATTTTAGCCGTAATTTAGCAGTTTCAATTAACATTCTAGCCGAGCCCGTCCGATCGCAAATATCAACAAATCTTCATAAAAGTCTCCGGCACGCGGCACCCCTAGCCCTACCGCTGCGCTGCTAGCCGCTAGGGCTGCCCACTACAATATGCTCAACTCTAATTTACGCGGACATATTTATTTGCGATTACAACTGTTGTCATTATATTTTTTTTATATGACTTATAGCCTAAGCTTGCCTTCCATGTATAATACATACGTTCGTCTGTCAAGTGTACGTTTAAAAGTCTGTATTCTAAGTTAGACTGAACCACATCTTCGACCACATCATCACTTACCATAGTGATCAAAGGCGAGATAGTGGTCAAAGGCTAACTTATCAGGCATAAAAAAAAAACAAAATAAAAAACTTTTCATATATTTTAGTTAGCTTATTTAAATTGTATGAGTATGTTTACTTCATAATCACTTATCGAAAAATTCTTAACAAATACAATGTGAAAATGTAGTGCGACCACATTTTCACATTGTAGTAGTTGTTTAGCTTCGTAGAAACCATAAATTATATAAGCGTAAAACTTTCTTTTCTTAGGTCAAATGCAACTTAGGCTCCCGGACTTACCATTTTTTTTCGTTTAGCTTGGGAATATAGCGTCAGTTCACACGGAAGTGGCAGCAGCTGACAGCACAGCGTCGGAAAGTTTTTTTGTCATACCTTTTTCAAGGATGCCTCTATCACTTCTATGTATAGGATGAAGGAATGGATTGCGTTGGGCCGCGGGCAGTAACGCGACCGCCCGAGGCGCCGCCCGCGCTCTGCAGCGCAACTTTTTCAAAGCCTCTCGATGTGCGAGTCCAACTCGCACTGTGCCCATTTTTTAATTCTCAGTATAGGGTTGCGTTCGACTACTATTTTGCTTTAAAAGTCTAGTGATGAAACGGTCAACGTAGCATTGTCACCAAAGAAACATCTAAATTATATTCTAACACTGTAAATTAGCACATAAAATTACAACTAAAGAAAAAAATTTACTAATCACGGGATACAAACCCGCGGCCATCCGCCCCTAGAGCCGGGATATGCCCAGACAATTGAGGTATTCAAATCTAAATCATGTTTTTGAAAGGCAATTATTGCATATTATTTAATTACTAAATTTTGTATAATGTTATTATGTATTACTTTATTATAAATATATTTCTACATTATCTCTCACATCTGTTCATCCTTGTGTTTGTTCTGTGGAGGGTAATTACTTTCTTTTGAATGAAGTAGGTAGTGCTTACAAAAACTTACTATTTGTATTGCAATATGTAATTATATTGTAGTATCAAGAAATAAATTGCTTGATTCCCCGTCAGTGCAAGACACTATAGGACCTTAAAAGAAGAAGAAAACAAATATATATTGTGAGTAGAATATATCCACTGAGTCAACGACCAACCTACCCACATCTATACAAACCGAACGCCTCAACAAAAACGGTCATTTTGCTTGTGGCGCTCGTAGCGAACTGACGTCTGCTAGAATATCTGTCGGTCGTAATATGCTCACGTGAGCTATTTATAATGAGCTATTATATCTATGCTGAGTCGAGTGTTTTATCGATTTTACAAGTGTGTAATTGTTATTTTTGTGAAGTGAACTGTAAGGTCTGTGAGTACTCCTTTTGTGTAATATTTGGACATGTCTACTAACATATTCATGTATATGAAATAATCATTTTATACTTAACATTATAGATAACTAGAACAATGAATTTCTAATTCAATTATATAAAAACCAATAAGTCCTTCCGCGATGGTAAAAAGTACACACAACCATAAAATAAATAATAACTATTAACGCGCTGAAATAGCTAATAATGAAGGGCTCGTAGCGAAGATTGCCTATCTGTTCTTAACCGATCAGCAAAGTTAAGCAACGTCTGCCGCGGTCATGAGTTGGATCGGTGACCGCTAGTGACATTCCTACTGAGCACTTCCGTGCTTCGGAGGGCACGCTAAGCTGTCCGACCTGGTTGTTTTCTTAGGATGGCAGTTATAGCATGGTGGCATTTTACGCTTGCCCGCCTGTCTAGCTACCACCCTCAAGTAGAAAATCTCTCGCCAAGCACCTAAAGGTGTGTTCCGGTAGCTGTCCTTGAGAGCCAGTAATTCTGCGTTAGCCTGAACAACATCTTCGACCACGTCATTACTTACCATTAGGTGAGATACTGGTCAAAGGCTAATCAATCAGGCATAGTAAAAAAAAATAGAATACAACATATTATATTAACATACATATATAAACACTAAAATATTACTCACGTCCTTGAGTTATGTAAGGGTGAACAATCAGAGTAATTTAGCTTAAGCTATGCGCTACGATAGATACTAGGCACTGCTCTGCGTTTGGTTTTCAATCTAGTAAACCTTGCGTGCGTTTGGTTTTCAACCTAGTAAACCTTGCGTGCGTTTGGTTTTCAACCTAAAAACTAGTGACTTGCGTCAAACGCTATAAGCGTCAGATGTAATAAAGGGGTCTTTATTACATCTGACGCTCATAGCGTTTAACGCAAGTCACTAGTTTTTCGTGGCCTTTGTTCTAGGGCTATCAAAGTAGAAGCTAAAGGTATTCACTGTTCGTAGATAGGGTTGGCACCCAATACTCACTTTTCGTCAGTAGGGTTGGCACCCGCTAACGGAACAAACAGCGATAATTCGGTAAACACGGCGATAGCTGATAAAGGTACGCGGATTATGGATTGCCGTGACTCGCTACTTTATACTTCCCGAATTTCCTCGCTATGAAAACAATACTCATTTTCTTTTATGTATTCTAATAATAAAGGCGATTTATAAACTTCCTTGTAGCATTAATGTATACTTATAGAATGAAAAAGAAAAAAAATTTAGTTGGAACTTGAAGCGCTCAGGCTTGAATAGTTGTTCTTTACCGATGAACTGAGTTAAGCAACGTTTTCTGAGTTCCCGAATTAGATGGGTGACCACATGGTGGTATTTCTTAATATTGGATGCTACTGAGCGCTTCTGTACTAATTGAGGCTCGCTGTCCCCGTTGTTCAGTTAACTGTCGTTATTGTGTAAAATCTACAATAAAAATCGGCATTTTTATTATTATATCTATTAAATATTAAGAAGATATGATTTTATTAATTCCAGATTTCTTACTAGTTTTGAAACAATAATAATAATAATAATCCCACCTAGCCTCTTTCGGTTTATAATACAACCCTCAGTGTCCAACTCGCTCTTGGTGGATTTCTATTTCTTCCACTGTCCTGTATGTACTGGTTGTAATATCAGTATTTACACAAACCTGACCTACGTTCACATCCTGTCAGATGTAGTTGTTGAATAAATGGTACTTGAGAAATTCTTACTTGACAACTAGTTGCAAAACAAAAGTAGACTATCGTCTTCAGCAAGTGGTTGAATAGCAAGAAAGAATCATTTTTCGACAACTGGTTGTAAAACTCAGTTGATATGGTGGTTGCGAGTGGTATTACTGACATATGTAATATTATGGCATTCTTATATACTCTTATTGAACAGGGAACGAGAAGCAAGATGGTTTGAGGTTTTCAACAAGAAGATTTTTAACACGAGCATTTCCTAAGGGAAAATAGTATATAGTTAGACAAGAATTTGGTTTCATGACTTTTTAACAAAATTTTTATTTAATTATTTTTTTGTATGCTTGCTATAGGTTAGCCTTTGACCACTATCTCTCCTGATGGTAACTGATGATGTAGTCGAAGATGTTGTTCAGGCTAACCTAGAATTACTGGCTCTCAAGGACAGCTGCCGGAACACACCGTTAAGTGTTTTGCTTAAGCCAGATTTTCAACTTGAATGTGGTAGCTAGTTTCGCAAAATGCCCTACCACCCTGCTAAACTGCTTAACGAGCTTAACTTAGCTTGCACATGCTTAACGTGCCCTCCGAAGCACGGAAGCGCTCAGTAGTAATGTCACCTGCGGTCACCCATCCAAGGCATGACCGAGGCGGACGTTGCTTAACTTTGGTGATCTGTTAAGAACAGCTTAGAAAACTTCGCTACGAGCGTTTATATGCGCATATATGTTAAAAATTTTTTTTTTTATTTATTTTCATTAGTTTGAAAAAAAATTAAAAAGCATAGTGTTTACTCGGCTTATTCACAAGTAGGGAACTGTAGTGCGCCATTCACCCTGTGGTATAAAGTAGTAAACTCTCATGCGCCTGTAATTTCACCGACACCCGTGACGTTATAACCTGAACACAGTATGCAAACTTTACTGCTTGGCGGTGAAAATAGGCATCTTGAATAATATTTCTTAATATCAATTTTACGCGCAATTTAACAGAGTGGCTGTGTGAAAGTTGGGACATGTCTTATATAATTTTAATGTGGACAAAAAGTACTACGAGTATATCATCCTTCTGATCAGCTATTTTCAAGCGTACTTTTCCAAGTATGAGATATAAAAATCGACCAAGTGCGAGTCGGACTCGCGCACGAAGGGTTCCGTACCATTAGCTATACAACATTAGACTTAATATATTATTAACCTTTTTTTGTTTTAATGTGCGCGAGTCCGACACGCGCTTGGCCAACTTTTTGTATTTGTTGTTATAGCGGCAACAGAAATATATCATCTGTGAAAATTTCAACTGTCTAGCTATCACCGTTCTTGAGATACAGCCTGGTGACAGATGGACGGACGGACAGCGAAGTCTCAGTAATAGGGTCCCGTTTTTACCCTTTGGGTACGGAACTCTAAAAATGAAAGTCAGTTGTCAGGCAGCTCTCAACGTCTTATTCATGACCTAATCATGTGGGTTGGTACAATATGGCTTCTCCATGGTGGACAACCTAATATATATAAATCCTATAACTTTTTGGCTGTATGGCAGACCACCTGCCATAAACAAACCCTCCTTGGGAATGTCATTGTTGGTAGTACATCCGCATTTCGCTACTATTCGGGTTGTCAGAATGTTCTAATGTACCCCCGACCACGTACAATCTCACCACTTATACGATCGTAAGTAACGGCGTACTTCTCATTAGTCACATTTATTTTATAAAGTCTCTTTTTACGATGTTCCAAAAGAGGATCCGAATATCTGGCTACTAAAGGCTGAGACAAAAGATTTTATTATATTTTTGTATTTGCTGATAGAATAGCCTTTAACCACTATCTCACCCGATGGTAAGTGAAAATGGGGTCGAAGATCTTGTTCAACTAACAAAGAACCACTTTTGCTCTAGACAGCCGCTGGAACACGCCGTTAGGTGTTTGGCCACAGATTTTCTACTTAAGCGTGGTAGCTAGCCAGTACAATAAATGACCTGGCTAGGGATCAAACCCAGGTCTTTGTTATTTCAAGGCAATATTTTAAGCAACATATTCAAATTCAAATTCTTTATTTGCTTAAACATGGGTAACATTAAATTACTGATGTTATTTTAATAATGTTTCGTTCGCCATGTTCCAACCTGTTTGAGGTATGCAACATCATTTTATAAAAACACATGCACCTACATATTCAACTAAGCTACTTAACAACAATTTTATGTTATTTATTTATATTGTAGAGGTATATTTCTACTTTTTAAAGATTATATTTCAAAACGTTAATATTTTTTTTTACAAAAATTATCCTTTCACAAACAATACTTCGATATTGAACAAAAGATTGCTTTCATGAACTCCATGCCTCCAAGCAACCTTATTCGACTTCAGTTATTAATAACCTCTTCCGCAAATTCTCTAAGAAATAAAAAAACGAATCGCTACCCTTGTCTACCAGCCAGTAAAGGCGGTTCGATAAACCTCCGCTTTGTGAAAAACTGTTCCACCATCTTTTCGAATGAAGGCATTATTTTTAAAACGTTATTATGCTGGCTAATGTATTCATAGGTCGAGGTTAAAAACGCTTCTGTCTCTGGGTCTGAACCCCCCCCCTGCCCACCTCCCTCTCCCCTGTTCCCAAAGGAGGCTCATCAATATTAAAGCAGGAGTGAAAACAACAATTTGTTGATTACGATATTATACAAAATGATGGTTATTCAGTGGCCGCAGGACTCGTGTCTCCCGCGCCCGCGCGTTATAACACGACACAGAAAAGAGACACAACAACAGTAGGACATATCTTTCACCCAATTATGGTTGTTTGAGTTCAGCATTGACACTAGGTCTTGATTATTTTTTTTCACTCTACTTAAAATAGAGTAATTGCGTTTTTCGATCATTGAATAAAAAGTACGATAAACGTTAAAAAATAAGACGAATTGCTTACTAAGAATAAATCGTGTAAGCCTGCTATATCGTGTTTCAAGGGAAGAAGCTCAAAAATTGCTCTACGCAATGACTTTTCTTTAACGTATGTACAAAAATGTTTTTACCTTCACGCGTTCATAAACAATAATTAAATATTTGTTTTTTGGCCAACGTTCTACAGAAAACATCTAAATTCTAGTTTATAACTCACTCCGAATACGTTATATGCAAGATAAATGGACACACAAGCAAATAGTGGAGGATTCCGTTTTGCCCTTTTGGGTACGGAATCCTAAAAGTCAATAGGCCAATGACTGACGAGTCTTTATAATAAGCACTTTACAACTTCAGATTGCTTGCTTATGCCAAAGAATGAAACAATTACTATTGTGAAATGGTGAAACCTTTGCAATGTTTTTACATAGACGTTTTGATTTCTAGGCAACATGCTCAAAAAGCTGCATGACACAGAGAATAGTTGTATAATTTATATTATATATTTATAATATATATGTTACAATTCTAGGTTAGCCTGAACAACATCTTCGACCACATCATATCTTATCCTCAGGTGAGATAGTAGTCAAGGGGTAACCCATCAAGTATAAAAAAAACATAAATTAATAATGAAAACGAAACCGTAATCTAACACTGAATAATTTTAAATAAACATGTTGTAAGTTTATGGCTGATGCGCACACTGAGCTCATAATATATTTTCATATAACATTTCCAACTTTCAGAAGTTATTATACAGAATATATATTACAAGTCAGTTCCGTTTATTTCAAGACATAGTTTTAATGTAATGTTTTTTTTCAGTAATGCATGCTGCCTACGAGATAACTTAATAATATCTCACAATAATAGTCACGCAATAGTTGTAATTAACAGGTCATCTACGCATAGTGGTTAATTCTATTTTTTCCAGTTTATTGAGTGCAACAAATTAATCTTTACTAAAGTTTATATTATAAAAACGCACACTCATATTTACATGTTATGGTTGAAAATTCTAGGTTAAGCCTGTCAACACCTTCGACCACATCATCACTTACCATCACGTGAGATTATGGTCAAAGGCTTACCTATCAGCTATAAAAAAAAAAAAAAAAAAAAAAAATACGGGTGTTTGAGCGTGAACAATTTACTATGAGTCGAAATCACTATCGACTTTACCAAAGTTGATGAAATTTGTGTGTGCAGCTTGGATGTATTTATTATATTTTGTTGGTTATTATACCCAACAAAAAAAGAATTATCAATATCAGATTATATATTGGCGTAGACTTGATCTATTTCCTGCATTTTCGTGGGATTCTTCGGTACTAATCTTCGCTACTTTCAAAACTGAAATGTAGGAATTAGTTTGTTGAAGTCGGTACTATGCTGACACTGACCTCACAATATCTGTGGTCCAACTTACACAAATTATTTCTAACTTTTCAGTGATGGAAGTCGATTCCGTCTTTTTTTAAATGTTTTTCCTACATTTTATTAAAGCAAAAAGTATTGCATCGTGTATATCACTCACCTATTTCACATCGACTTATTGCAATTCCGAATTTAATAATTCAGGTGTGCAAATAGATGTTTGAATTAATCGACTATAACTTAAAATAACAAGTATAAATTCACTTACAATAACAGAACCAGACCGCTAATGATTTATTTTCGTTTTATCGTTCCATTGAAATTAAAACTGCAAGTTACATACATTCATGGAATCGTTTCTTAAAGCCCTTCATTTTTGTACAATACTCGATAGTATCGAAATAATAGTTTTCACACAATATTGTTTTTTTTTTTACTTTTTTTGTACATAGTGACACCCAAATCTAATGATATATCATACAATTAAATCGGTTAAGCCGTTTAGAAGTTATGGTGGAATAAAGAACTCTCAAACATTTATACATATGAACCCTGAATACATAATACTCCTTTTTTGGGCAGTCGTGTAATTACGGTAGAAAAAAATAAATTTAATTGGAGGACCAACATGTAGGTATAATCTACAAAAAAAAACAATCACGAGAACAAACTTTCGAAAAACTTACCAGTACCTACAGTCTACTCTTAATTGAGAATTTCCTTCTTATTTAAAAGACTGTTAAAATAGGCAAGATTCCCTACTGCGATCAACCTTTGCGCTGCTGCGGGATCGCAGTCTATTTGAATAGCAGTAACTCATCTGTAGGTCTATGGTATAAATTTATTCGGCGATTTCAGCTTTATGTCGTATTTATTGCGAAATGAGGCATAAATCGACGCTTAAACTATACAGATGCGATCTCGGGACAGCAACACTTGGGACATTGGGGCAAATGGGTTTTTAGGAGACATTGTGCTGTCTTTGTTGGATGATCTGTGACTGGTTTATTGACCATCATTTGGATATTATGACCCATTTTATATGATACTTGTTATTTTAACTGCTTTTGTTCGATTCCAATTTATAGTGTGATATCGTTTTGAGAAGTAGCTTATACACACAGTTAATGTTAGTAACCTATTTAACTTTGAGAATATTTTGTTGTTTGTTACCCAATTTTCAAAAAAAGGTTCCGAAGATATTCCAACTTTAATAAACTATTAATTCTTCCAATCAACGCTTGGTTTGTGGAGGCTGCAAAAAATTAACTTCATTCGTTCTTCCTGATACTTTGCACATGGTTTCCCTATATCATGGAAGGTCTCACGATAGAATCTATGACTCAAGGAAACAAATGTTTTGCGCTGATCACAATTATCATGAGTGGACTACTTTCTGATACACTCTTGACAAAGAGATCTCGAGATCAGAGTTCTTGTCGAGAAATACCGCCTACCATTTACTATTATATATACGCTGATTGAGATTTCTGAATGATAATAGTGATAGGTAATTGGTGCTTGATGAGTAATTTAAGTTTTGAAGCAACAATAGCCGAGCGGTTATAGTTATGGATTGCAATGACGCAGGTCTATGGTTCGATTCCCAGCGCCGGCATGAGGTTCACTGCATGGTAGAAAGGCACTTTGCGAATGTCCACCTGATTAGTCACCACCCTGAAGTAGGAAATCTGTCACTTAGCACCTGAAAGTTACAAGCACATAAAAAATAACAACAATATGTGGTATAAAAGAAACCGTTTTTTATAACCATAGCTGGTGATATGTGACACATGACAGTGCAAAACGATTGATGAAATAAGAACAGACGCTAAAGAATTTCCCTGATTAAGAAATAATATACCTATTTAACCAACATGAACGCCGTAAATAAGGCTCTTCTACACGTTAATGTAACTCGAGAGTAATTAATCAGAGGCAGCCTAGACTCGTGTACAAGTCAGTAATTAACTATTAATTAGTGCTTGACTTTTAGAAAATTAATCAGTGTTCATGTGAGAACGTTAATGTTTAAATCAAAGACAAACGCTAATTAATGTTACAAGTCAAGATTAATTCATTATGAAAGGTAACAAAATTATAAAAAGTACCTGTCACGAAGAATGAAAGGGGTTCTGCAGCAATATACAACCACGGAAGTAGTCTTCCGTGACTTAATTATAACCATCAGGCCGATACAAATGTGTTTTTTTTTTTTTTTTTTTTGCTGATAGGTAAGCCTTTGACCACAATCACACGTGATGGTAGGTGATGATGTGGTCGAAGGTGTTAACAGGCTTAACCTTGAATGACTGGCTCTCAAGGATAGCTGCCGGAACACACCTTTAGGCGACAGATTTACAACTTGAGGGTGGTCGCTAGCCAGGCGGGCATTCGCAAAAATGCCCTTCCACCATGCGGTGAAGCTCAAGCCCGCGGCGGGCTTCGAACCATGGACCTGCTGCGCGGCAGTCCATACTCAAAGCCACTGAGCTATCACTGCTTCAAAAATTGTAAATGTACGTCGCCCACCTGACGGTAAGCGTCACGCCAATCGATTATAATTGCCGTGTGACCATAATAATCCTGCGGTGCTTGTCACTCCGCGACATTAGTCCTTATGTTTTCGCCCAGTAATTTAACTTGATACAGTGCCCTTCATGCCTAAGCAGTGTGCACACTACTGCTTCGAAGCAGAATGTCTGACACTGCAGCGATAGTCTAAGATGAAGTCTTGTTAAAGAAATTCACATTGAATAAAAGTGTCATTAATTTTTGCCTGGAGTTTATATAATGAATTATAATTATAAAAGTGACTTTTTTGCGTATAGTTTTTCTACTGACAGTGTCTTTACTGTGGTCGTAATGAACGCCCATTCACATTGAAGAGAACTTAAACTCTCCACTAAACTTGGACCTTTGAACAAGACTGTACTGAGAAATAGCTTTTAATCCCTTATGAATAGAGTTTAAATTAAATGTTCAGAAATAGAGGCATGGAAAATCAAAGTAAAAGATCAAACGTGTCAGAAATTTCAAACCAGGAGGTTACGTGAAGGGTGGAAAGGCGTACATATTATTATTTTTGAAGTCGTATTGTCTATCAACCTTTGTTTATCACATTCGAAGCGAGTATTTTTAGAGCACAAAATATTAAATATTTTTCGCAGGCTCAATTGCGACGCGATACGTGCCATAAGCAAGATTTTTTTGTGATGAAATAAAACCGCAACTGTAAAATCAAAGCTGTTTTTTTATAAATTTTGGTCTTGTGTTGTACTCTTAGTTGTTAGTGAAGACGTATTGTGCCAACCCTATAAGTGTGAGATAAGGTTAGGAATATGATGATAATAATACTAAACATTTAAAGTACCTAAATAATGTATTATACTATTAATCCTAACAACATTAGGTTAGGGTACACAACAACCTTTCTGTGTTTATATCATGCTGTAATTTTGAACTAACATAAACAAATGTCATTTTCGTTTACTCAAAGTATTTAATTTATCCGATTAGTCCGCGTCTCGTGCACAATCAGCCTAATTTGGTGAACCGTTCACGACAGTAATTCCCACGGAGCGCCATTCACATAAAGCCGTCCCGTTCTGCCCCGAACGGCAATTTAACCAGGATTCACGAAAAAGGCTTTAATTTTGAGTAATTCCTTTCATTCCTTGTTGGAGCGAATGCAATTACTTCCAGGGAGTTGCTTGTTAGGTTGAGGACACACTGTGACTCGCTCGGGGTGAAGTGCGACGTGTACCGACTTAATGTGAACTATAAACAAAGTTATCATACAACGTTGTTGTAATGCTATAGCTATTGCTATTTTGATTTAATATACTTTTGTGTGAATCATATTATTATGGATAGTGAAATATAGTATAGTACATAGTAAAATAGATAACATAGTATAGTACATATTAAAATGCAATAGTCGCTATTTTTCAATGTTTTTTATTATTTGGTAAAGTAAAGTTTAGTCAATCAGCAAAAGCTTGAATATGACCATTTAAATGGCACATTATTTAATCATTCTTCTATTGGCAGTTATCAAATGGCACTGTTGGCTCCATCTAGATACTTTTCTTTGGTCGCCTTAAAGGTATGGTAGATTCAATTCTAGTCCGCTCCCACGGGGTAACAAAAAATTTTTCATCTGTTACTTTGAGCATAGTAAAGGTATGGAAGGTAATATTTTCTGCTCCCAATACCAAACGCTTCACTGGTAAAACGAATAAGTAAACAATGGCAAAAAATATATATTCGGCTAGACACCAAACTACCAGTAGTATGGCATCAAATGGCCAAACCAAGAGGTACAGCTAATACAGTTTACAGGTTTCCAGACGCCATGCAAGTTTTATTTATTTAGATTTTAAATATACTTCTTCAAAACAGTCTTCATATTCGTGTCAAACATTTTGGCAATCACTTATAAAGCAAAAACAATCTATTCTAATTATTTCGATGTATAATACATCTCATATTCAGTTTTATTTGAATGTGTACAAGAATTTGAAAATTGATAAAAAATACTGTAAAATGTCGTTTTCATTGAAGACACTCTTGCACAAATTGTCGCACGACTACTAGTCGCAAGATCTCACCGCAGCCTAGTGTGCCCCAATCCTTCCTTTATCGAAATCCCTCGGGGCGTTCGGAAATACCCAATTACCCGCGTTACCCTTCACCCGAGGGCCTGGAGAGGAATCCTTTAAGCGGAACAGTATTATGGCCGGCCTGGGATGGCCCGGCCTTTTTTTATTTGAGCTCGTAAGCCTAACTGGGACCGCGCAGATAGCTTTAAAAAGCCATTAATGTCGTTTTTGGTTCGAGTGGTCAAGTAATTAAATAGTTGACTTGAATATCAATCGGACGTGTATTATTAACAACTATTGATTTTTTTTATGCCTAATAGGTTAGCCTTTGACCACTATCTCACCCGATGGTAAGTCATAATGTGGTCGAAGATGTTGTTCAGGCTAACCTAGAATTACTGGCTCTCAAGGACAGCTGCCGGAACACACTGTTAGGTGCTTGGCGACAGATTTTCAACTTGAGGGTGGTAGCTAGCCAGGCGGGCATTCGCAAAATGCCGTACCATCATGCTATAACGACTGCCATCCTAAGATAACAACCGGGATCGACGGCTTAACGTGCCCTCTGAAGCACGGAAGCGCTCAGTAGTAATGTCACTAGCGGTCACCCACCCAACTCATGACCGCGGCGGACGTTGCTTAACTTTGCTGATCGGTTCAGAACGCCTAAGCAAATTTCGCTACAAGCGCTGCAAATGTGCAAGCATTTGATGGCTTGAGCCGCCTGAGGAAAGATTTAAGATGAGAATGAGATACGATAATACGTACCGAACGTGCAATGTCGTTTTTAACCGACTTCCAAAAAAGGAGGAGGTTCTCAGTTCGTCTGTATTTTTTTTTTAATGTTTGTTACCTCAGATCTCTTGACTGGGTGAACCGAATTTGAAAATTCTTTTTTTGTTTGAAAGCTGATACTTGTCGGTTGGTCCCATTTTAAATTTCATCAAAATCGGTCAAGCCGTTTTTGAGTTACACTAAAAAGATTGAAAAAAATTTTTTAACAAAAAATGGAACCGACTTCAACACCCAAAAGTGTGAAATAACTTGTCGAAGTCGGTACCATGCCCACAATATTGTGATAATAGGTACTTTTGAACCATCATGGTACCGACTTCAACAAGTTATTTCACACTTTTGGGTGTTGAAGTCGGTTCCATTTTTTGTTAAAACTGTTTATTCTTACTTACCATTCCTTTATAATTTAGATAAACAAATAGAAAAAAAAAATACGTTTTAATGTTTTTGGGTCGACACTCAACAAAAAAATCATAACTAAGAATTTTTAAATAATTTGGTTTAAGTACAAGAAATACCCTGACATACGGACCCACGGACCTCGAACATACAGATAGACAGTTAGTAGTCTCATTATTTATGGCTCCATATTACCTTTAATTTTATATTTAACTAGCTTTCCGGGCGCGGCTCCGCCCGCGCGTATGTCGGTTATCGCGCAAAAACATTAACCTCTTTTTGCGCAGTTGGATAAAAACTATCCTATGTTTTTTCCCGGGTCTCAAACTATTTCCATACCAAATTTCATTCAAATCGGTCCAGTAGTATTGGCGTGAAAGCGTAACAGACAGACAGACAGAGTTACTTTCGCATTTATAATATTAGTACTGATTAGGGAACCATAAACGCTTGGCTCGGCGCGATACCGGCGCCGGCGGCAGCGGGGAGCTGGGTGGGGGCGGAGCGAGGTGACGAGCTCCTAGCGTGCCCGGCGGAAACGGTGAGCCTACTTCGCCGTCTGTGATCACACCATCATCATCCGCACACGTACCGTGACAAACTGTTCTGCCCGTGTCACATTCTAGACTGCCTAACATCTTCTGCGTTGAGATGACATTAAGGGTAGGAATCCAGGCTGGTGGTAGCATCCAACCCCCATCTCTGTTGAAATGAGGATGCCCATTGATTTCTATAGCCTCACGTATTTTACGAGGTACATACAACTTTTCTCTGGCTAGTACGGAGGCTTTATCAAAACGAATATAATGATTGGAGTCCAGAGATGAGCGTATAAATAATTATAATAATTAGTATTCTATTTTTGAAATGAATTCTGCATGGTGGTAGGGCACTTTGCAAATGCCCGCCTGGCTAGCTACCACCCTCAAGTTGAAAATCTGTCGCCAATCACCTAACGGTGTGTTCCGGCAGCTGTCCTTGAGAGTCAGTAATTCTAGGTTAGCCTGAACAACATCTTCGACCACATCATCACTTACCATCAGGTGAGATAGTGGTCAAAGGCTAACCCAAAAAAAAAAAAGAATTTCTATTTCAAAAATAAAATACTTATTATTTTTCAGTACCTCATAAGCCCAGCCACGTTTTAATATGTCAAAAACATAATTAAAACCCTTAAAAAATATTTTCCCACATAATGTGGGGTTCATAAATTATATCATCATTCTATTAATATTTTTTATTGATTTATTTATTTATTAACAAAATCCACAGCTCTTAGAGATAAACAAGAATAATAATAAACATACAGCCAATAACGGATTTACATTATATGTTACATTATTTATGTGTGAATATGGCTATGGCCTATGCTCACCATCTCACCTGTTGATAGATGATGGTGTGGTCGGGGATAGTAAACATACGTTCCAGCAGACAAAATTTTCCCGTATAACGTCAATGCAAGTTTTCTTTTATGTAATGGAGTGGTAAACGCGCAGACAGCCCACCTGATGATAAGCGGTTACCGTCGCCTATAGACATTTGCAACACCAGGGGCGTTTCCAACGCGTAACGGAACCTGTAAGATTCTTTTAACACCCTTTTTGAAGGTATTCAAACTGTAGCTCTGCGGGAAAACGCTAGATGGAAGATCATTCCACATTTTGCAAGTATGCGGTAAGAAGGAACGCATAAGTCGAGCTGTGTGAGAATTCCAGGACTCGATTATATGTGGATGAGCTTTTCTAAGTAGTTGCATTCTGTTCATTTAGCGGTATTGATGGCAACATCATGGTGAACGAAATTCGCACGTACTTAGAATGTCAAATAAATTTCCACAATTTTTTTTTTTTTTTTTTTTTTTTTATTGAAGCGCTCGTAGTCAAGTTTGCTTAGCCATTCTGAATCGATCAGCAAAGTTAAGCAACGTCCGCCGTGGTCTAGACTAGGATGGGTGACCGCTGGTTGGGCATTACTACTGAGCGCTTCCGTGCTTCGGAGGGCACGTTAAGCCGTCGGTCCCGGTTGTTGTCTTAGGATAGCAGTCGTTACAGCATGGTGGTAGGGCACTTTGCAAATGCCCGCCTGGCTAGCTACCACCCTCAAGTAGAAAATCTGTCGCCAAGCACCTAACGGTGTGTTCCGGCAACTGTCCTTGAGAGCCAGTAACTCTAGGTTAGTCTGAACAACATCCTCGACCACATCATCACTTACCATCAGGTGAGATAGTGGTCAAAGGCTAACCTATCAGGCATAAAAAAAAAGAAAAAAAAATGGTTTCGTACAATCAGTTTGGTACAAAAAAGCTTCAAGTGTACGATGAGTCGATAGTAACTGTCGCATATTCTGTATCTCTGGGCGGGCGATCGATAGTTTTGCTGGAGTTACGCCAAAAGTTGCGTTTTCAAACAAAACTAGTCAGATGGCACATGCCAGTTCATGAAGAACTGGCTCTTTCTGCGTAGATAGAGAAGCTTCCTTTGGACATACATGTTCTGGAACAAAGTATATAGTAATGTACTATAAACCTACATACCTTTTTCTTCACCAAGTAAAAATATTCTCCGATAGTAAGTATGTTATTTCTACAGTTCAGCATTGTTAAATGATACTCCAGCGACCCTTAACTCTATGGTTTATGGATGGGAACAAAAAAATGACCTTTACATTTTATTTTACTAGAATTTAGAAAAATTTTATTCACGTTTTTTTTTCCGGCAGTATGCCTTTATTAAACAAAATACTATAACTATATACAAAAATACAGCTACTACAATAAAAGCATTTAGACAACCTATAAGTCATAGCAGACTCATAGGCAGTCCAAATGCTCCAGCCCACTCCCAGTTGACAGCGTGCCCAGCATGCTGGCAGCATTGCCCCTTTGAATTGCAATGCTTATTCGAATTTTGAATATATTCTTATACATATATTTAGCTACTTCCGATACATATAAATTGCAGGCAGTGTTAAGGTGTTTTAACAGATTTCAAAAAAGAGGAGTATCTCAATTCGTCGGTGCTTTTTTTGTATGTGTTACTTCATAACTTACTTTACTGGGTGTACCGATTTAGATATTTTTAGTGGGAATAAATGCGATACAAACGGAGAGTCGCGTCGTGAGAATCGAAGCAACGGGAGTAAATTTAAAGGCATGTTTACTATAAATCGTTTCTTTTTTATGTTAAGATCTGAGGTTGAAATCGTTACCCGCCTTATGGTAAACGTCACGCTTTTCCATTACAGTTGCAGTGTTGTCAGCTTTTTTGTCTGGCTTGACACTACACTGCGCTTGTCACTCCAAAACGTTACTTCACATGTCTCGTTCTCTCAATAATTTCACCTGCCCTTAACGCCAAAACACAGAAGTGTTTGCATACTACTGCTTTTAGGCAAATTATGTGAGACTGCGCTGGTACCCATCTAGAAGGACCTTGTATGTACAGTCGCCTGCAATAACAAGTATACACATTGTAATTTTCAAAATTGTAGTAAAGACTTCTGTTTCTCCCTATGTACACAGAAGTATCATAAAATAAAAAATAAAATCATTTTTTTTACTCACGTTGATGTTAACTTCGATAGTGAATAATTTAGTGATATCATAATTATTTTGAAAATAACGAAGTGTATTGTTATTACAGGTAACACATGTTCACTAGTTCATAATGTAATTTATTATTATTTCTTGTTTCAGGTAAGTTTAAAATGTTTCTTCAATGGTTTCTCGGATTAAATCCACGTGGAATACGTGAAGCACTGCGTTTGATGGAGGTATGTATAGTACTGGTCGATTTTAGTTATTAACTGGACGTAAAGTTAATATTAAGACTGTGTTTGTATGCATCAAAGATTTGAGTGAGAGAGCGCTAAAGTAGCAAAAAATTAAGCAATAAGAACGCTTCATTCCCCTAGCCTTGCTGAGCGCAGCGGTCCCATTGGTGGATTTTGCCTCGCACACCTCTCATCTGCCTCGCACAGCTCTAGTGGTTACGCAGCCTAAGCTCGAAGAACCTGTTGTGAGTTAGGGTTCCGTACACAAAAAGCGACACAAAATCTTATTAATATCCTCTGTCCGCTATTGTCATATATCCGTATGTCATACGGTATATAATGTACACCAAATAGTGAATATTTAATTATAAATTCAATTGAATTTTTTGGCTTTAAGCCTTTAAGAAAACGTTGCTAAAAACTAGTTTTGACCGTATCTTTTTGTGACGACCTTGAATAGGCTTTAAATATACATGTCTCCTACGTAATATAAACAAATATTGTAATAATTGTATTATATTGTATATAACACATTGTAAAAAGACGTTTAAAATAATGGCCCCGAGTTTCTTGCCCGTTCTTGTCGCAGTGGCTCTATAATTTTTTTTGCTGCACGTGGCAGTACAATGTAAACTATTTCAATATTAAAATTTGTAATTGACCTTCATAAGAGCGTCGTAAACGCCTGAATTGAATAAATGATTTTGAATTTGTAATAATTACATAAATACTTAATATTTATCCCAAAATATATTTTTTATCAATGTACATTCCAGAAAATTTTAATCATGATCTTATAGCCAACCATCCGATAGGCTTGACTGAAGTACTTTCACGAAACGACTGGTTGATTTAAAGTGTTCACAAATAATTTAACTCCTATTAAATTTATAATTTAATTACTCGGAATAATTGTCAAATTTTAACCGATTATCTTAACTATACCAAATCATATTAACATATTCTTAGATCAGATGAGCAAATCATAAATAGTTTATTTATTATATATATAAAATTATACTTATATTCCACACTAAGGCTCCGTTTCAGAATGTCCTAATAAAGTTTCGGGTTGCTAACCATCACATAAAATAACTGAATGATAAAAATGACAGTTAACATGCAGCGCGTTTCAAGCTTTAACCGATGGATAGGCTAAATCGATGACTGTGAAACGCAAAGATAGTGTTTTGTTTAATAAATAATGTTCTGGGTAGTATAACCGGAACTTACTCGGACATTCTGGAACGGGCCCTTAAATTAAATTGATTTATATTAGTAGAAATCAAAACACGATAGGTTTCTGAAACAGATTGTCAGGGCTTAGGTATTTACCGTAAAATAACATCATTGACATCCACGTTTTTCGGTCAAGTTATGGTCCATGCCAATAGGAGACGAGCCTATAGACATCCTACAACATACTGCTACTGAGAAGCACTATGCCACAAAACTCACTCGAGATCCATAATAACGTTTTCGTTACTCCATCCAATAGGAAGTCGCATTATAACAATTATAAATATAATAATACCAAGTAGCACAGTATATGTAAGAGTTAGTACGTAATTACAGTTAGTGCGTCGGCTTGGAGCCAAATGTCGGGTACTATGGGAATGCTGTAGGGAATAACCCCTTTAGATTGCTTTTCACATAGCTAAATAGCTTCTGTACCAATTTAGTACAATATCTGATACGGATATGGGTATAAGAACGCATGAGGACATGAAGTGTTTTTGTAACTTTTGATAGCTTTGCTAGCATAGTATAGTAGCTATACTTTAGGTTATGGCTACAACTAGAAAATTCAATGGCCTGGAATTTTAACCTATTTCTTAAAATATAGTAGTTTATGCAACTGTCATAAAATAGAGAGTATTAAAACATGAGTGTAGTTTTTTGAAACGAGCCGCAGGCGAGTTTCAAAATAAGATTACACGAGTGTTTTAATACCGAATTATATGCAGTTGCATACACTACTTTATTTAATCTCATGGCTATATTATTTTTTTTTACCTGTATTTCAACTCTCTGTGACTATACGCTTTTCTTGATTTTTCTGGCAAAAGACTATTCGTTAGTTTCGTAGCTGTTTCTAGAATGTCAGATGGAGTTAAATCATCAGTGTCGTGAATGTTGCTTGACATTTTTGCTACTAGTTTTATCCAACAAAATACTACTCAAATTCGTATGTACGAAATAGCGCCAAAATGGAAAAAGTATGTTATTGGTCTATTGGCTCGGAATTCTGCCTCCTAGGCTCGGAACCAGCGCAGCGCGTTGCGCGCGAATCTCGCTCACCATAGATAATGTGTACTTAAATTGAATTGAAACCTCCTTGGTCGGGACACATTGTACTTTAATAATTAAAAAAATGTTTTGAAGAATTGTTTTGTTAGGAGAACAATGCTTTAATTTAACTTTTTAATTTTCTTAAAGAAGTATGTAAATAAAATATGCCAATAAAAGTCTGTATTTAATTTCATAATTAGAATATTACCGAATGAGATTATATAAAACACTTTTCGAAACACCGATGACAATAAAGCGCTACTAAAATGAATACTTAGTCTCTCGAAGCGCTCGTAGCGAAGTTTGCTTAGCCATTCTGCACCGCAAGTACCGAACTTACCGATCGCTAAATTTGACGTTACAATCGTCTAAATTCGATAAAATGGTTGCGTTTTATCGAATTTAGACGATTGTAACGTCAAATTTAGCGATCGGTAAGTTCGGTACTTGCGGTGCTGAATCGATCAGCAAAGTTAAGCAACGTCCGCCGCATTCAGGAGTTGGATGGGTGACCGCTGGTGACATTACTACTGAGCGCTTCCGTGCTTCGGAGGGCACGTTAAGCCGTCGGTCCCGGTTGTTATCTTAGGATGGCAGTCGTTATAGCATGGTGGTAGGGCATTTTGCAAATGCCCGCCTGGCATCACACTCAAGTAGAAAAAAAAAATTAAGAAGGAAACTGATATGCCAAGTATGTATCCAACAAAATTTGAATACAATCTAGTAAACACGAAATCCAGTGGTCGTTAAAATATTTAATCAATTATTAGTAAGATTAAAAGAAGAAGAAAATGAATATAGATCTGAAAAATAAACTACAAAACCTATTGAGAAAAAAACTAATTATTCCATGGACGAATTTCTTCAAGAAGAATGTAGTATTAATTATTAGAAATAGATCAGCCCACTCCTCAACAACATTGCTACACCCAATTAGGGTAATTATGTGGTACCTATAACATTGTGTTTATTTAAAATCTGCGTAAAAAACCTCATTATTCTTCAATAAACGATTTGATTTGCAATTAACACTGTTTGAAGTATACCCTATTTTTTTGTATTTTTTTACAGCGGGTATGCCTTCATTAAACAACATACTACGAACTATATACAATACTACAGCTACTACAATAAAAGCATTTAGACAATCTATAAGTCATAGCAGACACATAGGTAGTCTAAATGCTCCAGCCCAGTACCAGTTGGCAGCGTGCCCAAAAATTTAAATAATTATATTTTTGTTGCAACACTTACCCAATACAAATTAGCAACCGGAATCAATTGAAATGGAAACATTGGCCCCAATACTAGCTGTCATTTTGAGCTTTAGTTGGACATGATTAAAGCTCAAAATGACAGTTTAATATTTCGACCGAACTTCCGGGTACTACATTTGACATTATTGTGATTTCGAATTGACTTACGAATAAGCATGTTTGATCCCGTAGACACTTATTGATGCCTGAAACATTTCTACAGGTTGAAAATCATTTGTCCTCATCAAATCTGATGTAGGAGCATTGAACTTGTAAGCAAGTATAAATAAATTAAAAAAGTGAAAAACACGACTGCAATTTATTTATTTTAGTTATATATAGCTCCGAAATCGGTTTTTTAAGTCCCTTATTTTGATACACCCATTCAATGGGTTGGGAAGAAAAAATATTTTTTTTTCTCCCTATATGGCGTCTAAAATGCGCCAGTGTCTGTTTTTGACTATTTTTATGTATCTATAGTGTCACTTGGAATATCAAGACGAATCTAATGATATATCATATATTACATTCTGTGATCGTAGTGCACTACGATGCTCTGAGCCACGCCAACGATCGAGGGAGGTGGAAACAGCTATGTAGTGAACAAACAGATGGTCGGGGACATCACGACGCTCAGCAGTGAGCTACGACTCGAGGAGAGGAGAGACGAGATTGGTTAAGCCGTTCAGAAGTTATGGTGGAAAACTCACAAACATACATGCATACATAAATGAAACTTGAAAACATAACACTCCCTCTTTTGACAGTCGTGTTAAAACGGGAGAAACGGCACCCGTGCCTTGAACATGGCAATGTCAACTCAGGCGACGCCTCCTGAGTCTCAGTAATGTAGTGTGCGTGTGTGAGCTTACTGCCGGCTTATCTTCCAGTCTTTGTCATTCTTCAAAACGTATTATATACAATGGAAGTGTAGCTGTGTGCAACACGTTCTTGTGTTAAATTTTCACCATGTCAAATTGACGTGATATTAAAAAAAAAACGAAATATATTATGAAATAAAAAAAAATATAAAAAATATATATAAATTACTAGCTTTCCGGGCGCGGCTCCGCCCGCGCGTATGTCGGTTATCGCGTGAAAACATTAACCTCTTTTTGCGCAGTCGGATGAAAACTATCCTATGTTTTTTCCCGGGTCTCAAACTATCTCCATACCAAATTTCATTCAAATCGGTCCAGTAGTTTTGGCGTGAAAGCGTAACAGACAGACAGACAGAGTTGCTTTCGCATTTATAATATTAGTACTGAAGTACTGATGATTATGAACGTACTCTCCCTTCTTTTTCTACTTCTTTCGATCAGATGAAGTCTAGTAGTCTGGTTGATGGCCGTGCACCGTTCCCTATGACGGTTAAAGTAATACAATCGGAGCACAAAATTTCGGCAAATATGCCAAGTCCCATCCCAGTTGGCTGAGATAGTATTAAGCATCCGACGCGATATCGGAGGACGCGGGTTCGATTCCCATAAAATTTTGTACTCCAATAATTTGATTGATATGATTTTCGCATCCCACGCAATAGTGCTTATAATCATATTCAATAGTATTAAGCCGTACATTTATGAAAATTTATTTGATAACAATCAAACAATGTAAATATATCATAATATTTCGTTGAGCAGGGTGGGAAGTGATGACAAAGTCAACGAACATACACGCTTTTCTACACTCGAGAGCAATGAATCCGGGTCACTTAAAGAATCCTAAAAATCTCGGAAACTAAAAATGCTAGGTTAATGCAATAAATTGTATTTAATAGACAATGTAATACTCCTTAAATGAAGGTATTAAAACTTCTTAGTTATTGTAAAGTTATATCATAAAAAAATCAAATTTGAAAAAGGGCCACTTTCGAAGATGGAACTACGAAATTACAGCATTTGGTTTTGCTTTTGTTTGTAATCTGTCATTTATGTGGGTACATAAACCATGTTGATAGTGCTCTATATTCATTATTCAAGCTGAAATTATGTCGCTTACGCCTGAAGAATGCACCAGAATACTTACAATGCTGGAAACCGGCCGGAGTCAGCGCGATACAGCCAGGACTGTCGGTGTGTCGCTGTCAACAGTACAAAGAGTTCTCCGACGTTACGAAGAAACTGGTTCTAACCTACGCAGACCAGGAACGGGCAGAACCAGGTGTACCACAGCACGAGAAGACCGATACTTGGTGAACACCATGCTTCGAAATCGCTTTCTCACAGGAACTGAACTCACCAATCAGTTTCGACGCCTCGGAGGAAGTAACCCAAGTGCATGGACAGTAAGACGTCGGCTTGCTGAATCTAACTTAAAACCCCTTAGACCTGCAAACGGCCCTAAACTGGAGCGTGGGCATCGTATTTCGAGACTAAGATATGCCCAGAGCCACGTAAATTGGAGTATTGAAGATTGGTCAAAAGTTATGTTCTCCGACGAATCAAAATTTATGCTCTACAAGCACGATGGAAGACACAGAGTGTATCGAAGACCAGGGGAAAGATTCAAGCAAGCATGCATCGAAGAAAAAGTAGCCTACGGTTGTGGGTCTGTACTTGTGTGGGCCGGAATTTCTTCTGAAAGTCGCACAGAGCTGGTGATCATAGAAAACGGCTCTTTAACTAGCGTAAGATATGTGGAAGAAATCCTCAATGATCACGTTGGTCCATTTATGGTCAATTTAGGTGAGGATGCTATATTTATGCATGACAATGCCCGACCTCATACAGGTAGGATTGTGAATGACTACCTTCAAGAGATGAACATTACTCGTATGGAGTGGCCAGCGCGCAGCCCGGATATCAACCCGATCGAGCATGCTTGGGACGAGCTAGGCAGATGCGTAAAACAACGAAACCCTCCCCCAATCACGCTTCGTGAGCTCAAAATTGCTCTCACAGAGGAATGGGAGAATATTCCCCAAAATCGTATAAGGAACTTGGTGTACAGCATGCCAAACCGCGTAAACGCAGTAATGGAAGCACGAGGAGGCAATACGAAGTATTAAAATTCAAGAAAATCGTAATAAAGTTCAAAAATTTCATGTTTCCTATTTTTGTTTTAAGGAGAGATCAGCAGTTTTTTTCTTTATGTAATTTTGTGTTAATAAAATGTATGGTGACTCATATTTTTTTTACTTTCATTTAAGGAGTATTACATTGTCTATTAAATACAATTTATTGCATTAACCTATCATTTTTAGTTTCCGAGATTTTTAACATTCTTTAAGTGACCCGGATTCATTGCTCTCGAGTGTAGTTTGGTTATATTGTTACTGCGGTATTTTTTCACTTTCGTTGGAACTACCAGTTTTTGTTTAAAATACTAATAACTGTGATGTACCCCGTGTTTTTGTGGGGTGCTGGAATAAGTGCTGGAATGGAGATCTAGATTTATACCACCGACATCTCCCTGTTGGACTCGTAACAGGCGATGAAGGTGGAAATCATAATTATTGTTATATATTGGCAAATGCCAAAAGTAAATGATTATATTTAAACTTTAATTGAGGGTTAAAACGGTTTTATTGGGGTTTAAATTTTAATTGGGGTTTTACCCGTGTTTTCAAAGTTGATTTAGCAGGTTAACTGAGAAGAAGTAGGTAACAAATATAATGCTGGAACCAAAAAACATTCTTATTTTAAACTATTGGACCGGTTGTCTTTACGAAATAGTAAGTTTATTCTTCGTACAATTTCGCCATACGGAGCTTGTTTTGCTGTTCTTGATATTATTTTTACGGCTTTCGTACGACGTTGTGATAGTCTGATACGAAATTGGATGAACAAGACACAGTGCAACAAAAGAGCAGTAAAAATACTAACATGAAAGGTATGTATAAAAGCCTGGAATCTAAATGGAGCCAACAGAAGAATCTGTTTGTTCAACTTTAAGAGATGGCCTATGTGTTAAAAAAATGTCAAAAATTTTAAATCTTTATCATACTTTATAAAATAAAAGTGTGAAATACAGCCATGAGGAAATTAAGTGGTATCTAAACACCCACAGTTTATTAAGTAAGTATATGTAGGTACTATGTACGAATCTTACACATTATTTATTTTTTCTTCACGACATATATAACTGACAAGTTGAATATGAATTTTAATTTAAAATATGTAAGATGCCATGATACTAATTTTCCGAATAGCTGTTATCCGTATTTTGAATAAATGCACAGAACTACTTAGTACAGATACCGGTTTTGATATATTCACTGTTTTTCTCACGTAACCTATTTCATTACATTTTATTTCTGTGTCAAACTATCACAATATTTTACGAATGCCGTAGAAGCGTTAACAGTAAAAAAATCTTCACCTGCATTGTTATTTTTGTATGAATATCAACTTTGTGAATTTATATGTAAACAAAGTTGAAACAAAAGGAAAAGTAAGAACCCACGACACTATCTATCCCTCGGCCTTATTACAATCAACTGAGCTATCATGGTAAGAGAAAATCTCAGCCTAAAGAAGTGATCGTGTCGTGAATTTTTCATCATTGTGATTTTGGTATGGAACCGTTTACTTTTGTTGCCGCTTACATCCAACCTGTAATCCATTTATATTGTCGCGTATTATTGTACACATTTGATTCGTAAACTGCTCTTAGCAGTGTCAAAACGGTTCAACAAATAAGAGTGAAGAAATAAATTAGTGGATGGAGGGTGAATTTGGAGTGGGTGAAATTCCAATTCTCTAACGTTTGGAAAAAAGATAATCTACTGTTTGACTATACTGTGGCACGAGGGGACATCTAATGAGTCAAAGTGGCAAGTTGCGACCCCTTGCATTGTAACTTTGACTTTTAGAGATCCACAAGTCGATTATTGAACTAAAACAGTCCAAGTCACTTGTCTATGAAACATGTTTTTATTTTACTTAATGTTCCGTAGTGTGTATGTTTTCTCTCAACTATACTTACCTCGCATATATGTCTCATAATAAAAAAGCTTATAATAACCACTTTATGACTAAAAACAACTACATATGACATGATGCCATAGAGAAACAAAATGATATATATATATATATATATATATTTTTTTATTGCTGATAGGTAAGCCTTTGACCACAATCTCACGTGATGGTAAGTGATGATGTGGTCGAAGGTGTTAACAGGCTTAACCTAGAATTTATTCCATAAGAACGGCAATGCCATTTATAGTGTGAACAACTTATAAAATGATACATTGATTAAACGATCAACATTTGCTTGGCGACATGTGAAATTCTATTTGATAGTTAGGTAGTTAGCTAGGCGGGTATATACGTATAATACTCTATCACCGTGCAATAATCTGCCATCTGGGACTAGTGGAGCGGTGGTAGCATATGCTACTAGCGGTCACCCATCCAAGTCCCTGAAAACATGACCGAAAAGAAAATGACCACCATGCAATATATCACCTACATAAGTAATTCATAGTATGGCCACTGGATGGGATATACACCGCGCCAAACAACGAGGTCAGCCGCGTCCCTGTGTCCTCTAAGGGTTTAATCAATTTTTATTAATAACAACAAATGTATTACAAATATTTTAGGCATTTAATATTTTTTTTAGAAAAGCATTTAATAATATATCTGACAGTTAAGCCTTATTTTCCTGTAGAACTGATATATTTTATCATTTGTAAGATTTCTAAAATATTTTTATTTATTAATTTTTTTCTTCAAATATTTTTTCTTATTAAATATAGGTTTCCGCAATGTAACGTCTGAATTTATTTCTTTATTCTGAATTAATTATCAGTTCTTTTAACTATGTTTTATCAGTTTCAAGTGCGTACCATTGATCTCCCGTAAAAAGTATATCAAAAATACGCTCAAAAATCTTATAAATCTAAAGAAAAAGAACTTATTTCTTCACCTTGGACGCGGTTAATCACGTTGATTTGAGCGTAGCTTTAGACTGTGCGGGCTATAATCATGTATATCAACATTATCGTCACTGCTGAATTTTCTAATACGAGTAATAAAGACCTCTGCCTATCCCTTTAAATTTTTTCAAAGGGGTAGGCAGAGGTCTTTTGGTGCTTACTTTTCGCCACGCCTATTATAGAGGGCGAGCCTATTGACATCTACCGGGCAAAGTTATAGCTATAGCGTAGTATATTCGATAAGTTATTCGACCTAGCATTGTACCCTGAACTTCGAGATTACAAAGTAGGACACACGCCCCAACAAAGCAATAGTGTAGAAATATTAATTTATATACGGAACCCATCATGACGCAAGTCCGACACGCGCTTACCAAGTCTTTGCTATACGACAACGTTTCCGGTGAATCATCTCAACTCCCGACAGGAGTAATGCTCCCGCCGCCGACTCCGCCCGACTACTATTACGATTTAAAAGTTTTATGAAAAGTTTTGAGTGAATTCATTTGTAAGAGTTCTCGAGTCGCAGCCAATGGGAAGCTATTACGGATGAACTTATGGAAATGGCTGCTTTTAATGTTTCATTTTAACTTTTTAGTGGCTATTTTATATTTAACTCTACTTATCATGGGTTAATACAAATATAGAAGATTAGTTGTGTTATTGTTATAATAAACTGTCAGACTTTACCATCAGGCTTCAGAATATAAAAGTTGTGCTACACAATCGGAAACGAGCCCCTCACCATGGTCGCCAACCATGGATTACAACTGTGTAGATGATGCTTTGTCACCAAATGATGTTGTCCAACGCCCTTGGACAGCGAGCATGCTTTGTCAACCGTATGAAACATGTTATCGCTCGGCTAGTCCCAAAATACCTGAATTTTCTCCAAAAACTCAATCGCATAAGAGTCACTGAGGATATGCTAGAACAAGTAGCTCGTATAATCTTGAGCAATTGTAAGGCACCAATGTAAATCACTCCATTAAAAACGTCAAAATTATTCAAAAATACGTTTCCCTCTAATAAATCTGATAATTCCAAAAATTACTAAAAAAAAATAGAAATAGTAAAAATCCTTATCCGAATCTCACGTATTACGTGATCATGTACAATAGTTGCTCGTATTCTTTCTGCCAACAATATGAAAAATATCAATATATTTATTTCTCGCAACAACGTCTGTGTTTGCTGTAAAGTCATATTTATAATATTACCAAAATGTAACTGTGTTTGTTTGTTGAAATGATCTTAACCATTGCATGTTTATGCTTAAAAGCACCGTGGATTTACAAGTATCAATTTGCAATCCTTTGAGTGCATTTATCCACAGTGAAAGTCTCGACAAGCAACAATACGTTATGTAACAGATTCAATTAAGAACGACTTGGTCTAAGCGCGCAGATTTTATAAAAGCATAAAATCCCATCCTACGTCTCGAAATGACTTTGTTTACGAAATATTAAATTGCTGAAATCTCGAAACAAAATCTCTGAAATGGCGCAAATGGCTTTATAAATACGGAGGAAGCGCGGAACCAAACAAACAACGGTATAATTCAAGATGTTCCATTTCCATACCAACGCAGTCCCGAACACAGAATACTGAATAGTACCTACCAACAGTAAACAAGGGCCACTAAAAAGACGTAGTGTAGTGAGAAATGTTGTTTAAGCCTGCACCGAGGCAGTGATACGTAATTGTGGTTCATTTGACCCCTTGCTGTATCATTATTTCTTAATTTTGAGTTATGCAATTTATATATATTATATTTAAGGATTCGTTCTACAAATCATACACTTTCGAAACACGATTACTTAAAGTTTCCTCTATAGAAAAAAAAACCAATGCAATATCTAAAAAACTAAATAAACCCTTAGTACGACGTATACACATTACATTTTTCAAATAGGTATTTGTTTTTATCATACGAAGGAAATATTTTAATTCACGCACGTTCCGCCCATTTTAGCCAGAGCCGTGATGTTTTGTCCCTATCCGCTTTAGTAATTCTTCGGCCGTCGGACGGGGACGGATGCTGATGGCGTGCCTTACTCACGCACACTTACGCAGCGTGCCTAAAAAGCTCGGTGCGCCCTTAAAAATTTAGAGTTTTTTTTTTCTAGCATACGGGCTAGCACAAAATGTGTGACAATACCCCATCAATACTACTTCGAAGTATTGTGCTACTTGAGCCCTTACTTACTTATCTTTAAAAAAACAACCAATACAGATGATAATAATAATCAGAAAGTATTCGCATAAAATTGGAAGTCCTACTTTACTATGGCATACCTTTCCTTATCCTAAACTTTTTAAATCATAAAAACTTAAACGTTACAATGCATAGTTTTTATTTTTAAATAATTCTTTATTGGTATCTAATCATAATGATTATGCGCACCATAATTTAGTTGTTAATAATAAGTACTAAACACTATTATAACTGTAATGCAACATTGAATGTTATGTCATAGAACATTATAATATATGACAATTAGTTTGCTTTTAATGGGCGGAACATCCGTGAATTTGAGTATTTCCTTCGTATAATAAAAACAAATACCTATTTGAAAAATGTACTGTGTATGCGTTATAGAAAACATGTTGTTAATTTTATTTTTCAAATACGGATGACTCTCCGTTAAGTATTGAAGCCGTACTAAGGGTTTATTTCATATTTACGAACCAAAATTACGTATCGCTGTCTCGGTGTAGGCTTAACAACACAAGCACATAATGTTGTCTTAGGTTTTCGCGTTTAATTACACATAGTAATGAAACAACTTTAAAGTTAAACGTACCTAACGGGGTGACTCAGACATCCCGTATCTTTTTATTTTTTTTATTTATTTATTTATCAACATTATGTATTACATAGATATGATAAGTAGTGTCTAAAAACCTAAATAACCTTTATCCAGCCACTTACGTTCTCGACAAGTACTTATACAAAAAGTAAAAATATTTTAATTCTACACACAAGTGGGTACCATTATAAACTACATCAGCGCAGTTCACAAGCTTTATCAGTGTGTGGGTTATCTGACAGTTGCGCTTTGTTACAAATAGTATCATAGTATCAATACAGTTGTTGCGTACGCACACACGACGAAGAATCCCTGTGCGTACGCGTTATATAGGCGATCCAATTTATTTTACCAAATAATATTGTTTAAATAAAGTTTTGATATTTGAAGGGGTTATTTTTTCTTTGATTTCTACAGGTAACTGGTTAATTAGTTGAGGTATTGAGATGTTCTTTTACTGTATAAATTATTAAATTTAGGTAGGATTAGTTTTCTACTAGCAATACTTTTCGTGTGGTAAGTATGACTCATTGGGATTGGGATGTCAGTCCTGAAGTAGTGTTCAAGAAGTAAGTAAAGCTCGACCTTGTGATAAATTGGTATAATTCCGCAGCGTTTAAAGAGGCCTTCAGGATCTGCCGCGTATTTGTTTTTAATTTTTAATGGGACAAATCATTTTAGTAGTCGATGTTGTATGTTGTAAATCTGGTTAAGATAGGTTAAAGTTGTTTAATTAATAACTAATCATAAAAGCAGCTAATAGGTATACTTCATATAGCTTTCTTTACCGAAAATTAACTATGGGTAATGACAATTTTGCGACATTATGATATGCCAAACATTTTCTCATAAGGTAAATTGAGTCACTTGCTCAACATTCAAAACCCGCGGCCATTTTTTTTTTATTGCTGATAGTTAAGCCTTTGACCACAATCTCACCTGGTGGTAAGTGATGATGTGGTCGAAGGTGTTAACAGGTTTAACCTAGAATGACTGGCTCTCAAGGACAGCTGCCGGAACACACCGTTAGGTGCTTGGTGACAGATTTTCTACTTGAGGGTGGTCGCCAGCCAGGCGGGCATTCGCAAAAATGCCCTTCCACCATGCGGTGAAGCTCAAGCCCGCGGCGGGATTCGCACCATGGACCTGCTGCGCGGTGTCCATACCAAAAGCCACTGAGCTATCACTGCTTCTATTTCATTGCACTAACACCACGTCATATTTGCAATCAAAATATTTCAACGATATTGCAGAGACATCATGGCGCTTCGGCAGAGGTGTCGACTACGCTGAAAAATTCCTTGTGCGATAGGTTTCTTTAGAACAAAGTTGTGTTATGCCAGACTTGCTGCCGCCGCACGCCGCCGTCCTGTCTCACAATGGCGTCGTTACAATACACAACTGTGAGTCATGCATGCTCGGGGAGTTATTGTGCTGTCCTGGGAAGACAGGAAAGTGACTAACAAGTCTCAACACGGTATAGGCGTACATAGGGTTGACACGATCAACACCAAAATAAGATTCTAGGTTATGCCTGGTAACACCTTCGACCAAATCATCACTTACCATCAGGTGAGATTGTGGTCAAAGGCTTACCTATCAGCAATAAAAAAAATTGCAGTGTTCTGAAAATATTTTAAAGTTTCTTTCAAATACAAATTTAAATTCAAATATATTTATTACATACACGGGTGGTAAAAAAGTTCTTAATTATACAAAAGCTCTCCATATTCCACCTTTATGGTATGCAAAAGTTGGTAAAAATTGGAGTTATTTCAGACATATTAATATAATATTAACATACATTATTAAATTATTATAGTACATGATTCACAGATATTAAATTTCTATATTATTTTGTATTATACATTACATAAAAATGTCAATTTACAGTGTCAATGATATTTTAACACTAACTTCAGTTTTTTGAAGCAGTGATAGCTCAGCGGCTTTGGCTTTGGACTGCCGCGCAGCAGATCCATGGTTCGAATCCCGCCGCGGGCTTGAGCTTCACCGCATGGCGAAAGGGCATTTTGTGAATTCCCGCCTGGCTAGCGAACACCCTCAAGTAGAAAATCTGTCGCCAAGCACCTAACGGTGTGTTCCGGCAGTTATCCTTGAGAGCCAGAGTAATACTAGGTTAAGCCTTTTAACACCTTCGACCACATCATCACTTACCATCACGTGAGATTGTGGTCAAAGGCTTACCTATCAGGAATAAATAAAATAAAAAAAACTAACACTAATTATAACGGTCATTTAAGTATTCGTTAATTGTGTAATAACTTTTATTAACCAGAAGAGTATAAAATCTTTTCTTAAAAGTAATAACACAATCAGAATTAAATATCGATTTTGGTTTCTTTCTGTCTTGTGATCTTTCTTTTTGTTAAATATAGATTTGTAACAATGTAATTTGTAGAAATATAGGATGCTTGTATAAATTGATTTTAAACGTATTGACAAAAGAATATTTGGTTAGATAGATAGATAGAAACACTTTATTTACATACCATGAAAAAACATTATAGAAGATTAACACACATATTAGGTATACAAAGGGCGGTCTTATTGCTTAAAGCAATTTCTACCAGACAACCGAACAGAAAAAAAATTCAAAATTTGCCAGGTTGGCAGTTTACTGGGTAAACATAACGATTATTCACGAAGTACTATTTAAGTAACAAATAAAACCTTTTTGTGCTTTTTTTATAACTATACGGAGGAGAGAACAAAAACATTTTGTAGAAAGTTTGAGCGGTGGTTTTATGGCGCGCCATCTGAAGGCAACCCTACCACTTTTGGATGTTCTTGCGGTAATATAACCGAACAGCTATCCTTGCGATCTCGCTTTAAAAAGAACCTTTATATTACTGCATCACATAATAATAAGAAATAAAATTTGTATTAATACGATATACTTTATAGACACAAACATTGATTAAGTGAATTAATTGAGCCAAATTCGTATTTTTCCATGGAAAGAAATTTGAAGAATCACCATTTCCCATATCTTCTTGTATATTATATATTTTATTTATAGCGTACACTTTTACTAAAAACTATGTTAAAAAAATTCCTTTTTGAGACTTTTAAGGTGAAGTTAAGGTACTTTTAACTGTCATAGAAGACCGTCTGCCAGAATTCTAAAACTTATCTTAATAAATGTTGGCACATGCAAACACACTCGTTCTGCTAGTTTATAAATATGAATGTCGTCATTAATTACAGCGACTATATTGGCGTGTTTGGTCTTGGCATACAATACTCGTCCCAGCCTATTTTCTTCTACCAAAAGATGACTATTGTCCTCTACCAACTTAAGAACGGCTGGCGTCAAATCAGTCAGTTCTAAAATAGAAGCCGAAAAACTGTAACAATATGTGCATGTTTTGTGTTATCAAAATACATAATGTACCGACCCTATATCAAAGGAGGTTAAGGATAGGAAGAAGGTGACTCACGACAGTTTCCAAAACCTGAAATTGAAGCGCATAATCACAGCAATAGGTATTTAAACAAAACAAACGACAGTTGTATCTTTGGCTCATAAAACAAGACCAAGTCTACACAGACCGCCCAACTACCTCGACTCTAACAAACTATCCTTTGTTACAATACCACTAACGGCGTTATTGCAGTGTGCGACATACAATGTGCGGCGTATACAACCACTATCTCCGATTGCAGTAACAGCCAGCAATAGAAAGCTATAGAAACCGTCGATTCATTGCCCCACCTTGCTTTTTACTGCTGTAACTAACTGCGGTATTGCAACGGGCGGTGTACATTGCGCGTTAGGATCGTTATTGGCAATTGTGTTGTGGTAGCAAACTAGTAATAGAGATAATAGAGTGGTTGATAGTTTATGTTGTAGGTGTGAATGCGGGTAGTTATGTTTTATGGCTTGTATCGAATGTGGGTAATACAATGAAGTTGAATAATAACTTTCCCAAGTATATTGAAAATGTCAAATAACTTGTGGAAGTTAGAACCATGTTGATTGTAACACTTTAAGCTCCTTTATTCACGGTTCTGATTTAAACAAGTTTCATTTATTTCAGTGTGCGAAAACGGTTCCATTACCTGCATTAAACTGGATATTTTAGAACAAGTTATGGAACTTTTCTTTTATATTGAGCTTATTAGTATATTAGACATTATGAGCCTTATATTCGCTCACAATTATATGCGCCATCGACGCATTCTATGGTCATGTAGGTAAAGGCATATTAGACAAAAAATCACTGAAAAGTTTCTTGTCAAAAGAAAATAAAAAAAAAAAATTAAATGGAGGACATACTCAAAAATTAAATATACGCATCGACTTCAATATATTCCTACTCCTTAGAAGTTACAAAAAGTAACTTCTAACAATTATATTGTCATAATAAATACTTTTAAAAGTATATACTAGTCGTGTATTCTTCCGGTTAGGCTGCGTGATGTTTGTGACGTCACGTAGATGACAGGAAAATTAGGCGGAATTGTCACTAGATATATAATTTTATGCTTTTTTAAGTGTTTTATTTAAATATTATTTAATGTTTTTAGGATACTTTTAAAAGTATTTATTATTAAATATGGATTTCCGCAAAGTAACGCCTGAATCTATTCATTAATTATATTGTCTTTTTTCATACCTTAAGAGTAATAAACATCACTTTCATGTTATGATGATATAACTATATCATTAAATTATCTGTGACATGGAGATGTCACAGCTAATTTTATTATTATTACTGTATTGTCGGTTTCGGCCAAAACTGAAGCCACGGCCGAATTTCGGTTTTGGTTTCGGCCGGAAAGCCAGTTTCGGTCGGACTTTAAAAAATACATACACAGCGTTATCACTTTCTATCGCTATAATTAATATATATCTATAAGTTTAATATAATTGTCTGATGATGTATTTAAAAATGTAGTTATGTGAGACGTGCGATCCAAACCATACTCTATGCGGTATAGTTGCTAAAAAGATGCTTGTACTTCAAATATTAACTATAAGAAAAAAATATCACATCAATACTGATGCAGATTCTTAATTGTTTTTTTAACAGAATAATACTCATGTGCCCCGTGGGGTGCTTCCTGTGGGTGTTGTAAGAGGCGACTAAAGGTAAAATACGGGAAGGTGAGCAGCAGCGCCTTCGGAGAAACTGATATTATCTGAAACTGCCATCTCCAAGTCGCCTGCCAAGCGGGGGGATTGTGGCAACCGCCCCATGATGAGGGAAGCTGTGTTCAGCAGTGGACAATCTTGCTGATACAGTATAATATCCTAAGATCACGTCTTGAACTTTGAAATAGCTCTGAGTATAGTGATAATATAGATATTTACATAAGGGAACTGAACACTGAATTAGTGATTTCAGTAAGACATATCTGCACTAGGTATCAGTGATTCTCTGAATTCAGCTTGTAGTTACAGTATTTTTCACTATTTGTGGAGCTGCAGACGGTACAAATTGCAAAGCGAGCTCTTTTTATTGTTAAAAGACTAATCACAGTCGAAGCAGCTTTTGCACCGCAAAATGAACGAATGCACTACTCAAGCTTAGCAGTGAGTGTCACAGTAAAATGTCAGTAGTGCATCATTCTACCAGGTACTAACGGTCGTTAGAGATTTTCTAGCAGTCTCTGACAGCTGGTTCCCATTACAGATATCTTTGCCCTGTTATCACTTACCAATAAATAGAATCACATTATAATATCTTTACATCCTCAAAGTTAAGTTAATACTGTCAATGCCTTTTAAACGGGACCAAACATATTTTGCGGATGAGTTTGGTAGCAATGTTTTTTTTTAAATGTTATTGTGACGGTACTAGGTCGAAGCCCACCTGATGTTAAGCGGACTAACCTATGCCTATAACAGATGCATTTCATCAAAAATGACGAATTGTACTGCGCCCGTCACCTTGAGACATAGTTGTTAAGTCCCATGTGCCTGTAATTTTACTGGCTCTCAAGGACTGCTCATTGCCGCATGCCGGAACACACCATTCAATTCGCTACAGATTTTCTTCTTGAGGGTGGTCGCTAGCCAAGCGGGCATTCGCAAAATACCCTTGCACTATGCGGTGAAGCTCAAGCCTGCGGCGGGATTCGAACCATGGACCTGCGCGGCAGTCCATAGCCAATGCTACTGAGCCGTTACTGCTTCATTCTTCATTCATTGCTTCATTCTTGGTTTTAAGGCATTTTTGCTATGTTGTGTATTATGGTATAATTTACATCACAGAGTAGTTTTAAGGTTCCATTAATTGACTTTACTAGGCAAGATAGGTAGACAGGAAGAAGTTGTTTAAAATAACCTACTGTTCCAGTTTGGACTGTGTCGGTTTCATTAGGAGCAGTCGCTACGAGCTGCCACAAATGAGTCTGTCGGTCATATTGTGTATTTTTAATGATACAATGTTTTCGATGCTATATTCCTAAAATTAACTTTATTATAATTATGTTTTGTTATGAAATATTTTCATAGTAACCTGACATGCTACGACATGCATGTCCAAGTAAAAAATTTTTTTTTTTACGCTTGATAGGTAAGCCTTTGACCACTATCTCACCTGATGGTAAGTGATGATGTGGTCGAGGATGTTTTTCAGACTACTGACCTAGAGTTACTGGCTCTCAAGGACAGCTGCCGGAACACACCGTTAGGTGCTTGGCGACAGATTTTCAACTTGAGGGTGGTAGCTAGCCAGGCGGGCATTTGCAAAGTGCCCTACCACCATGCTGTAACGACAGCTATCCTAAGACAACATCCGGGACCGACGGCTTAACGTGCCCTCCGAAGCACCGAAGCGCTCAGTAGTAATGTCACCAGCGGTCACTCCTCCCAGTCATGACCGCGGCGGACGTTGCTTAACTTTGCTGATCGACTCAGAAACCTTACATTGTGTTCCCATCAGTGTTTTTGAGTTCTTATAGAAGTTCCCAGTTTTTAACCTGCTTTGAAATTCTTTTGATCCCAGCGTCATTTAGAAATTAGTTATAATGTGGTTGAAGGCACCTTACTCAGTAAAAAAAGCGTTAATAGTATAACAATCTGGCATTGTACTTTATTTTCGGAAGCAGTGAGTTTATCAAGTTTCAACTTTGACAGAACTCGGACAAATGTATTACCTTTGATCGGTATGCCACATTGCTTATTAACTTATTAATGTAATATGGAATACTCACGTCTATGGCCATTCAATATTCAAACAGTTTTTTCACGCTTGTAGGTAGGTTAAGCATTTTTTATGATAATGATATCCTCGAGTTTATCATGTATTATTTGTACCATCTCGAAAACAAGTAACGAAATATATTGCGCCCGTGTGCACCTTGAGACATACAAATACAATTGTGAGCTTGCAATTTTCTGGCTCTCAAGGACTGATGGTTTATTATTATAATAATAATAATTTATTTCAGTTATTAAACCATTAAATGTACTTTCAAAAATATCATTAATTAGCTTTCCGGGCGCGGCTCCGCCCTCGCGTATGTCAGTTATCGCGCAAAAACATTAACCTCTTTTTGCGCAGTTAGACAAAAACTATCCTATGTTTTTTCCCGGGTCTCAAACTATTTCCATACCAAATTTCATTCAAAGCGGTAACCAGTAGTTTTGGCGTGAAAGCGTAACAGACAGACAGAGTTACTTTCGCATTTATTAGTACTGAATCAGTACTAATAAATTAAGGTATTTTGATATGTTATCAGTAGTACTGATCTGAAAATCAAATAATCATATTATAACGGTCATTAAAATATTAGTGAAATCGTAATCACAGGTTAGTAAAATCAAATATAATTATTAGTAGTATTCCAATAAAATAAAATAATAATAGTACAATAAGTCAAAGTATTTAAAAAATCATAATGTCAAATAGAAGTAGGTATGTGATCATGTCAAATAAAAACTATGATTTCAGATAAATTGACTTCCCCAGTAACAATTTTTGCCCATTTATATTAGATAAGGCAGTCTGGTTGTGATTAAATCATCTATCTCATAATAAGTTGTCTACTGGCTTTTACTACTACTAGATTTGGAGTGATATAGAATACTGATTCTGAAGCAGGAAATTGTATTTACACGACAAATATATTAAGTAGTAATACGTTGACACGTATTACTACTGCGCGCTAACCTCAACAGCTGGCGCCAAGCATAACCAAATAACAGACACACCATAACTTAGTAAAGCTGCACGAACCACACACTAACAGTATGGGCTGTTCATAATTAAAGTATTTTTGTATAGGCAGTAAATTTTGGAGGCAATTCCAGAAGCATACATCACTGTACTTGCAAAAGCACTAAGAAAAATCTGTACACTAGAATTCCCCATACAAGACTGTATGCTGCCAATAATATTACCTTATATCATCATCATGAGCCGAAAGACGGCCACTGTAAAATAAATGCCTCTCCCCTAGAACACCGAAATTGACGATATCGTTAACGCTTTACCTAATTTACAATTTCCAGTCAATGTGGTGCTCTAAAAAATTACACAAGTTAAAGGCAATAGAGTAAAAAAAACTATTTACAATATTAAAAAAACTTGACCGTTTTTATGACGATAAGTTAGATATAATGTGGACAAGAATGGTAGGCTGGCTTTGCCTAGTCGTACTGGATTTCAAGGACAGCTGTATATAGAAACACACCGTTAGGTGCTTTGCAATACATTTTCAATTTGAGATTTATAAATAATTTTCAATAGCTAGGCGAGCATAGGCAAAATTCTCCGCCACCATGCAAAATATGTTTGAATCACGTATATTCCTGAGGTCTATTATTTGGAGCCCTTTCTGTAGCAATTTACCGCTGATGTATGTTACTGTTATTACTGCAGCTGGCGGTAGAGAGTGTAAAGAGGCCTCGGTAGCCGGAGAGCTATGGACGCAAGATAATTGAATTTTGGAGTGCGGTCCATTCCATATTGGGATATAGTCACATCTGCACTTCACATCTATATGGACTTACATGCAATATTGCTAGGGATGGGTTAAAGAAAACACTTCAAACTATATACAACACTACAGATACTACAAATGCAGTCCCAGCGGGCAGCGTGCCCAGTATACTGACAGTATTGCTCCGTTGGATTGTTATGCTTGTTTGTGGGGTCAAATAAGTCCCATCATTTTAATGACGTGTCGCATCAACCAAGCGCTCAGATAAATGTTGGAAAATATGATGAGCTCCCTGTCTCTATGAACCCAATGTTTGTACACATTACGGCTCAAACAGTAACCTTAGTTTTTAAAGTGTCACGGTCATTAACATTATAATTATTATAACCAACGGGATATGTTTTTGGTTGTTTTTGAGCTTTCGATATTTCGGCACTGTTGCAAGCACCATGATCACGAGTAAACTGATGTCTATGCGAGTGGATAGTTGGCACTAAGAGCAGACGAACCGGTGTACTCTCTTTCTAGTACGTTTTTTTTCACCAAGGCGATGCTATTGTTGTCATTGTCACTCACACCTCAAATAGTAACCACTACCGATATCATCATACTTGCGCCACTTTAGCCGCTCCACCGAAGTAGCCGTGGTGCTAATGCAACGACAAAATGTCAACCTATTCAAATCCATTTTTTTTATTTTAGGTAATTACACCCATATAACCAAATACAACTCTAAACTTTTACCAAAATTTGAATAAATAAATTAAGGTCAAATAAACTGATGTTTTTTTGGCAAAATAAAGTAAATATCCTAATTAGAATATACGATTATATTATTGTCCAATCAAGTAATATCATATTTATCAAATAATAGGTACATTCAGAATGATCCTGGTCACATAATAACACGTCTGACATCACACCATTTCTCCGGCATTGGTGCTGCATGCTGCAGACGCGTACTTTTTGCGTGTTTGAATCAGCTACCTTAATCCGTAGATTGAAGCGCTCAGCAGTACCATGTTCTCTGCGTAGCTCAAGTTACTAACACAGATACCATCAATGTGGCAACCGACATGCTGAAGCTATTCATTGAAAATTAAACGATCTGATTGTTGTGAGCTATGGATGCCACGCACATCCATAGCACACATCTCCGGTGAAAAAGCTGCCTTAAGCTGCCAGAGCTTCTATGACCTCCTATATCCTAGACGGTTCCTAATAAGTTTATAGAAAATACTTGTAGTAGAAGCAGCATATCAACTCAAGATTGAGCCGTCTTATGGGCCAGGATATAATTATGTATTCTTTAGATTTAAATTTGTTCCACAAGTCACAACCCCTGTATCAGCCGGATCGTCTACTGCTGAACACAGCCTCCCCTATGTAGGGGGTATTTGCCATAATCGCCATGCTTGGCAGGCGGCTTGGGAATCACAGTGCAAGATGGCACAGTTCTTAAGAAGGCGCTGCTGCCCACCTTCCAGTACTTTTCCTTTAGTCGACGTTTACGACACCCACACTGGAAGAAATGGGGAGGTGCAATTCTAACCCGGCACCCCACGGGAGTCACAACCCCATAATTTTAATATTATAATTTTTGTTTTCTACTTATTTGTATTAGCTAGCGATAAAGCAAAAATATGAGTTCCTCCGCTTGGAATTTAGCTAAATGTTTCATTCAATAAAGAGAAACGTTGTACAAGTAATTGAAGATGTAAATGTCTAAAGTAATTATATAAACTACATCAACATGCATTATACCTCAAGATATAAGTATCAGCTGATTATTAGCGAGTCAATTTGATACACTCACTCACCAAAACGGAATTTTGTAAGTTTCTAGCACGGAGATATAAAAAAGAAATGCGTTTGAATGAGCTCGATTATTTCAAGGGGACCATTCTTAATTTTTTATATTTAATTGTTGGCATATCAGACATAATATACGTTGAGTGTAAAATTTCAACCATTTACTAATTTTTCAACGGTGGTGGCGTAGTATTTATTAATAAGGGAGTCCTTTATCAGTACTATATATATATATAATATTATAAATGCGAAAATACCTCTGTCTGTCTGTCTGTTACGCTTTCACGCCAAAGCTACTGGACCGATTTGAATGAAATTTGGTATGGAAATGGTTTGAGACCCGGGAAAAAACATGGATAATTTTTATCCAACTGCGCAAAAAGAGGTTAATGTTTTTGCGCGATAACCGACATAAGCGATGGCGGAGCCGCGCCCGGAAAGCTAGTTTATTATATAGGGGTGTTGTTTTGGTAAACAAAATAACATATTCCCAACATCAATTTTCCAAATCCCCACAAAAATACCTGATCCTTTAAAGTCTAAAGATCAATGAATAGGTTACTTTGAAGTTCCTTCGAAAGTATTCGTTTATTCCATGCGGAGGAATAGTAATCATTCTTAAAACAAAGCGTTAAGGTTCATAATTAAATAGCAATACCATAATTCTTATGCAACACTCTTTCCCTATTTATACCCTAACTAAATGAGATAAGATTCAAAGTTGAGTAGCAAAGTTTAAAACTTGTCTCATTGCTGTAGTAGGTAGTTATTACGTAAGGATAAGGTTTAAGTTAGCGCAGCAAGTATCCGATGTTTTGTTATTATTGGTTATTGACGCGAAAGCAGAACAAGGCTTCGCTGAACTTCTTAAAGCAAAACTTGCAACAAGTTATTACTTACATTTAATTTTATGGTGTTTTGTGTTATATACCTATATATTATGATTTATATAAGAGTATTTGACAAACCTATTTTTCTTTTTTTCCGGCGGTGTGCCTTTTTTAAACAAAATACTATGAACTATATACAACACTACAGCTACTACAATAAAAGCATTTAGACAACCTATAAGTCATAGCAGACTCATAGGCAGTCCAAATGCTCCAGCCCACTCCCAGTTTGCAGCGTGGCCAGCATGTTGGCAGCAGTGCCCCGTTGATTTGCAATGCTTATTCGTTGAGCCAAATATGTGCCAGCATTTTATTAAATTGGTATTTATGTAAGTCATTTGTGTTACTTTGTATTCTTATATTTTTTTAATCATAAGTAGGTATTTTATTTTAATAACAGACTCGTGTCCCTCCTCAAATGATAATTATCTGTTCATCCAAAAGTAGTATGGCCCATGCCAGGATGCAAAATAGATGTTTTCATCAACCTATTCCTATGTGTCGGACTATTTAAATTTAAACTAATTTAATTTAATTTTTAGTCCAAGAGTCCAAAAGTCGCCTTTGAGTCAACCAACAAAATACCTAAACATTCAGGTTTGTAAGTCTTTCTATTTACTAGCTAAAACCCCGTGACACATGAGTCATGACCGAATGGACAGACAAACTGTGGATTTTCTCTATTCTTTTAACATTTGGCTACGGAACTCTTTTAAAAATAGCAAGCAATAATTCTTGCAATATTTGGCAAAAATGTATCAATCCATTTCCAAAATAATTAGTTTAAAACATAGCCTTTGCAGACCTCACATTATATCACCAGATTTTGGTGAATATCATAGCGTTGTATTAGATTTAATAATAATAATTGCGTTAAAAATAAAAAGTGTATTAAACCAAAGCAATGCAGGGTCATAGTTTTTATTTTTTATTTATTTACTTAAACGGTCACCGTTTGAATTTTAGAATAGATATCACAACAATCGAGCCATTTTGGAACATTTCATACGTTATTATGGCTTTCTAACTGGCGAATAGAGTTCATAATAGCGTAGCGTTCACTTGTTTGACGATAGGCAAATCGTTATCGAAATGAACAAAGCAAACTTCTCAAAGGCACACAGAAACCACAGGCTTTGAGCTTTGTAAACACATAGACTCGCTTCAGTTTACATCTCCAATTGAATTTCAACTCTGAAATTTGAGTATTAAGATTTACATTTGTGTAGTAAGTTTACCTTACCTTGAAGAGTTTCTTGTCACAATGGTTTTAAATGTAAAGTTCATTTGAAGAATTTGGCTTTTCCAACAAGCATTACAGTTACAGAACCTTATGATATACATAACTATAAAAAATGTGTTCATCTTTCAATACATATCTGCGTAGAGATGTTGGATCACTCTGCATATTGTACCATATCTATCACGAGGAAGTGTTTTATTATATTATTTTGGTTTATTACCCGCAGATTAACTTTACCATCGGTTGTCCTGACAGAGCAAGAAGTTTCATGTCTTAATTAGCGCGGTGAAGGACCTTTTTGGCTAGTTACCAACCTTAAATTAAAATGTGCCACCAAGCATCTAACGATGTGTTCCGGCATTACTGGCTCTCAAAGAGATGCTTGAGAGCCAGTTATTCTAGGTAGCCTGAATAACATCGTCGACCACATCATCACTTATCATCAGCTGAGATAGTGGTCAAAATGCTAACAAATCCACAAAAAAACCTTGTCATTTTATGTTCAGGTTATTATTCTCTGAATACTTGAGTACGGATTGTGATTGATATAGAATGTTTCCTTTTGTTATGAGGTTAAATTCATGTGCCTTTGAAGTGATTTTTATTAACCGTAAAAATAGTGCAACGGAGCTTTGTTTGCGAGCATTTGGGAGTCGTCGCGTTCAGCGTCCCTCGAAGGGACAAACATTCAAGGTAGAAATTAAACCGAACGCGGGTGTTGTTAAGTTAAAACTGAATACGAACTAGTAAATACGTAGAAAAGTAAGTATGTGATTAATAAATCCCCACTACGCAATTCACACACTATCATAAGATAGTGCTACGAGTATGCTGTAGACAACATTTGCCTCTACAGTTCTCGTAGCATCTCTACGAATTCTACGTAGCCCGCTTGCGATCCATTTTGTATACTAATAGCTGTCTATTTGCCTTAGACCAACTTATGAAAATAAGGAGTAGGAATAGTAGTTCAAAAGAAATTGCTGGTGGCTAAAACTCACCAGCATTCGAGTAGCGCGGGAAGATCGACTTTTCCCAAAGAGGTTGTCATAATAACGACAAAATTACAAGATTTTTTGAGTAAATTAAATTTCACGTCCTAGGTCAGCAGATATCTAAGCGCTCACAGTATATTTTAGAACCATTTAATGTATAGTATGAATAGAGTGCGAGCCTATGACACAGTTCCACGATCCTGACCTCTACTGAGAATTTATTCGATTAGTAAACGTTACACCTAACTGCGTCTACGCAAACAAATGTGGCATTTTATTTATACAATTGATGTGTTAGTTTCAATTACAGTCTACTGGTGCATACAACCTCTGGGTTCAACCAGGGGATGATGCGCGCCTGCCACAATTAGAAATGTGGAACAGGATACTTTGCTGGTTCGCCGAAATCCTAGATGTAAATGACGTTGCTAGCCCAACATACCAGAAAACCATGAAGAGAGCTACAAGGTGACACGACAAGAACAGGTTTCATCGTCGTACAAATATAAGTAACTCCCTGTCTATGGTAATAATGTCGATTGGAGTTGAAGTAAACAACGTCATATTATTGAGTTATGTAATTCAATGTTAGAATGATAAATATTGGCGTAACCAGTCTACACCATATAAAACAGCATTGACTTTCTTAGTAAGACATTGTTAGCTCCATTTAAGTAATAAATTATGTTTTAATGCCGACGAAACGACTATGAAGTCGTTTATTACCATTCTTGAGATATAGCGAAATACCGCTTGATAAAGTTTTAGAGATTACTTTACTCACATTCTTATACAATAAAGGATAGGATTATTCCGCCCTCCATTGGTATCATAAATCTTAGCCAAGACACGACCCAGATCTAGTCCAAACGGATCCAGTGACGAGGACTGAATTCTGTTACAATAACGGTTGACACCATAATATTTAAACTGCTTAAGCAAAATTGTTTGTAAGTCATTGTTATATAAACCATTTTTAACCTTTTCAAGAAAACTCTTTTGACAAAATTAGCATTGACATTGTGGTTAATCTTATATATTGAATATATATTGGTTTTTGGACAATTGTTTTTATAGCATGACAGAATATTTTAATGCATAATAATTTAATGTATTTTATTGTTTAAAAAAAGAAACTATATTTTTAGGAATAAATACTAATATTTGTACACCTGCTTGCAGGTTGAATGCATTGCTATATATTTTCCTAACATCTGAAATTGTAATTATTGTGCATTCTACAAATAAATGATTGATTGATTGATTGATACTCATTGACTGTATTATAAGCTTAGAAAAAAACTATCTTCAATTGGGTAAAAATTTTCGAATAATATGGAATACGATTTGTAACTACATATTACGTTTAGGTTTTATGTCCCAATTATTTTGTTAAACGTCATATTGTTATATAAGTTTTTATATGAAGACTCAAAACTCAATCAAATAAATAATGTTTTTTTTTCCATATTAGCTATATACGAGTATAATGAATAGATTCAGGCGTGGATTTGCGAAATTCCATATTTTATAATAACGAATATTTTATAAATATTTTGAGAATACATCAAATTAATATTTTATTAAAACAGTAAAAAAAATATGAAAATATATATCTAGTGACAATTCCGCCTAATTTTCCTGTTAAGCTTACGTGACGTCACAAAGACCTCTTGAGGATGCTTCGTGTAGGAGAGGATCTTCGTGAGGATGGACGCGTCGTGTATACGAGTATATCTTACCTATTTATTCAGCGAGACTTGTACATTTTCAAATAATATATGTATTATTGATTTCTATTTTAAATCTATAATGATAAACAATAGCACGCATTTTTTATATATTGCCAGATATGGCAATTTTTAGTAGTCTCAACTTTCGTTTTTCTGAGACGAATATATGACAAATTTATTTTTTAATTCAAAATGAAGTTAATTAAATATCGTTTATACCGACATAATTATACAAAAGGGGGTTACATTATACCATTTAGAAATCGTCAAGAGTTAAAGTGATTGTCGGCTTATTTTTTGAAATATTTTGGTTCTAATAATTCAATATACACATACACATCATATGCCTCTGTGGGTGAAATCTAGCATTAAACTGATGAGCTGTATGTTACATAAAACCCAATCAGTTCCGTTAGTTTCCGGTAAGGCGTCCTCGGTAAGCGCTAGTGGTCGTAAGCTATAAATCAACGCTATCGCGGTCGCGCCCGCCCGCCGCACCAGATCCAGATTCATAAATACGATTACGTACAGAATATAACTGCCTTCTACTGTAATCTCAGGGATACGTAGTTTTTACCCGACACCAAAAGATTATTTTTTAGGATAGGTAATCTTCAAATCAGGCAGTTATTATATTGTAGTGTCACCTTTCCGTGAGACATTTCATTTTCCCAGCAATTTCGCTAGCTTTAGTATAAACCACGCATAAACAGAAATGTTTGCAGAAGAATGTTTTCTGACACAGGGTACCTGCGCTGCGCGCTGGTACCCTCCAAAATGGACTTGTGCATTCAGCACGAGTCTGTTCTGGTCAAAACATTTTTAGTTTTCATTACAATATTTTCATATGACTAATATGAGTTGAGTGGAGGGGGCCGGTGGCGGCCAGTGGGCTGGGTAGTACCCCGTACGCTGCTGGAGACTGCCTAACCTTTTTTCGCATTGAGGTAGCATTAAGAATAGGTATCCATTCGGGTGCTAGGGTCCATCCACGGTTTCGGTAAAAATTGGGAGATTTTGAACCGCGGCCCATAGTTTTACGCACCAGGTGTGTGTGTGACCACTAGGCTATCGAGACTGATATATCGTACTTTAATTCTATCGCTTTTAACCGTCGTATTGGACGGTGCGACCATCAACCAGACTTCTAGGATTATTTAAACAAAATTATTAAAATCCGGTTTAGTATTAGTTGGACGTGGACCCAAATATAAAAATAATAAACATCTTTTGGATGAAAAACTCAAAAAAGTAAAAATATAGACAAATAATAAGACGCTAGCGGCACACGGCGAGTACAGTAACAGCCGGATAGTCCACTCCTGAAAACAGCCTACCCTATAAAGGGGGTATTTGCCATAATCCCCACGCTTGGCAGGCGTCTTGGAGATCGCAGCGTAAGTTGGAAGATCCTTAGAAGGCGCTGCTGCCCACCTTCCTGTATTTTTTCCTTAAGTAGGATATACACGGTTCGAGACCACGGGCTCCGCCCATTGGCCTTGGCAAGAGCGGCTTGTAGCAAACCACCGTCGGAATTTGCTACACATGGTTCGAATCCACGGGCTCCGCCCATTGGCCTTGGCCAGGGGATTGTATGCTGCAAACTCCCTCGCCGATAACACGCATCCAACGAAGCCCAAACTACACACGATATCGCCTAATTTATACGTTTTAAAATTACTATCTATATATGAAATTTGGAAGAAAAATATGTCATAAATAATGCATTATATTTGGTCGTGGCTTTTATACCTACGTATCTCAAAGAGGGAAACGCGCTATGCGTGTGCTCCCGCCATACGTGCGCTCTCGCCGGCGCCGGCGGCAGCGGCATACTGCCCTCGCGTGGTTTGCGACCGGCGTCTACACAGTGGGAAATAGTGGTCGTGAACCGCAGTCGACAACGCATGCTCGCAATCCAAGGGCGTTGGAAAGTCAAACGTAATTTGGTCGCAAACCATCATCTCCACAGTTCGCGACCATGGTTCGGGACCATGGTCGCGAACTGTCTGGCACACTCTTTAGTCGCTTCTTACGACATCCATTGCATGATATGGGGAGGTGCAATTCTATCCCGGCACCCCACGGGGCTACGGCACACGGTGAGTACGCGAGTACAATTCGTGTTTGGGCATTATTTTTATAGTAGATTGGCAAGTCGTCATTCTTGCCTATTCGTAGTCAAAAATGTGACTTGACTGTATTGTTGTGATACTCTTTTGATTTTTGTTATTCTTATTAAAAAAAATCTCATTCATAGTCACCTCCTTATGTTTTATTCCTACGTTATTTTCCTCGTAAAGGCAAAACAACGAAAGTACAAAGAATAAAAGTGTCGGAAGCAGAGCCATCATAATATAATTAGTGGTAATGACCGCAACGACGTCTGACTTGTCAAGAAGCGTAGTTACAAACACTGGTTAGAATAATACTATTGCAAAATAGAACCTGTAGGCTGTTGAAGTGGAAAGAATACTCATAATTATAGATCTCAAATCATTAGCAGTTCCAATGACATTGTTAGGAATAGTCTTACAAATGAATAAAATTTAATTTAATTATATATTATCGATGGTATAGCTTTTAAGCACAATCTCATCAGTTGTTTATTCTCAAAATGGTAAAACTTTTTAACTGGCTAAACCCAAAATTGGCTTTATCTGCTAAAGGAAACAACACACTTTTGTTCATATTTGAAAACCATATTTTAATATCATCACTTTAATTACATACTCGGCTGTTAACCCAAAGAGCAGCCCATGGCCACGTGTTTCATTTTACTTTAATTATGGCTTTATCCCTCGTGCTTCCTTCACTTGTATTTTTTTGTTGTATGTGACGGAAAGAACACGAAATCCCTTGGTGTCTAACGGTAACCTTTTTACCTACATGTAAAATAACTGATAAAGTTCGTCACAAGCTGCACCTATCACTTTGAGACATACGATTTACTAAGTCCAGAAGCTTGTGATTTCGCCGTAACCCATACTATTCAAACTGGAACACAGTTATTTCATTACTTCTAGGCGGTAGAAATTCTTCATCCATGCACGAACAGTCCTCAATATCTAACCTAGGACTTCTGCAATCTGACCAGAGTACGGTCACCAGGTCTTCCCTTTCCAACTACTACTCAAACATGCCTTAAGATTAACCAAGCATAATTGGATAAGGAGTAACCATTCGTTTTAGTGAAATAAGTATATGGTAATAAGGAAAACAATGTTGTTTTAATGCTCGTGTATTTTGCTACGTTTGTTTTGTGGAGCTTTATGAGGGGAAATAGAGACGTTAAATCTTTTTTACTGGCTCCGGAAGAATGTAGATAAATTTGTTATTCTATCAAATTTTATTCAATGCAAATTATTTTTGTTTCCTCTCATTGGATATTCAAGATTACCCCAGATCACGTCAACGATTCAAAAAGTTCTAGTAGAGGTCTCAGCAACATTACCATGAATAGTCACCATCCGTTAAGATATTTTTGCGTCGGTGATTTTGGACGCGACAGCATGAAATATTCATGAGAAGCCAGTTAGGGCGCAGATTAAAAAAATTCTGACACACGGCTCGGTGAAAAAGTTATTTTAAAAGACGTTTTGCATTTACGCCATTAGGATTTGTGAGTACCGTTATTTTGAAGAATAATTTGTGATAAATTGTAATGTAAACTTTGAATGTGTTTCTGTTAATTTTGTTTTCTAAAATGTTTTTATTTGGATGCTTACGTGTTGATGGTCGTGCACCGTTAAGTAATTGTGAACGTGCAAGGGTGAAGGCAAAAATTAATGGCAAGAACATTTTTTAGCCTCACTGAATAATCAAGCGAAAATTTAGTTAAGCACCTGTTCTTTTCAGTGCATCAATAGATGCCCGAGTCTTATTGATACACTGTATTGGTTAAAAACATTTGACGGCTTCCTGAGAAATAGAAGAAAGTTTTTGCTGTACCCCATTCCAGCATCGTATACTATTGTTGGTGTGTGCGATTGTATGAAAATGATGTTTTAGAGTGTGTGTATGAGTGTGTGTATTATATTATAATTGTAAACCTTCTCTCATTTACAATCATAGTTAATAGACAAATAACTATTTGACAATAATAGTTCGTTTTAATTAAAAAAAAACCATCACGTAATAAAACAACTTGATTTTGATAGTGAATTAAGATTCCGAGTAAATAAATTATTATTCATTTGAAATTTTATTTATATTTTTTAATTATATGTTAGTATCAATTATGGATTTCGGCATAGTAACGCCTGAATATCATAATTCAAACATCAATATTAATTTAAAAGCGAAGTCAAAAAGGGTGTCTCCCTACGTATTGTATGCGGGTTAAGAATAAATATTTACCTTTCCTTTCGTGCAGGTATTTTTGCGTCGGTGATTTCGGATGCGACAACATGAAATATTCATGAGCGCTAGTTAGGGGGCAGATTAAATAAAAGTTGCTACGACGGGCTTCGCGTTCCGGGAATATTTTACTTTTAACAGGTGTTTTGCATTTATGCAACTGAGATTTTCGGAGATTTTCTCCCGTCTTTAAAAATTTTCATCATGCAGACAAAAATCGGGGATGTTTCTTGACTCATTACATTATTTGCAATTTTTTTCTTAAACGAGAATCGTAAGAGCACTCGTGTGATAATTTTGTGTACTCAAAATGCGAGAATAATTTTCTCTTAGCATTCATTGTAATGGTTAAAATCACATATATTGTATTATATAAAGTAGCATTATACTTTTTCAGGGTTCCGTATCCAAAGGGTTAAAACGGGACCCTATTACTGAGACTTCGCTGTCCGTCCGTCCGTCTGTCACCAGGCTGTATCTCAAGAACGGTGATAGCTAGACAGATGAAATTTTCACAGATGATGTATTCCAGTTTCCGTTATAACAACAAATACAAAGAGTTGGCCAAGTGCGAGTCGGACTCGCGCACGTTAAAACAAAATAAGGTTAAAACATGAAGTATAATGTTGTATAGCTAATGGTATGGAACCCTCGTTCGTCATCGTGCGCGAGTCCGACTCGCACTTGGCCGATTTTTTTACTCTTTCATTTCGTAAATCTTCGTTTTATTTTTTTTCCATCAAAAATATATATGTTATTGCATAATTCAATTGATTTGACTGTTGTGAAAGGGCTCTCAGCGTTGCTATAAACGTTGTACAAACTGATTTATTTCTGCCAATAATTATACAAAGCTTTTTAAGGGTAAAAAATTTATATTGTTTTCAAAACTTCTTTTCTTTTGATATATTTTTATTTAAATATATTGATTACACATCGATCACTTTCAATAAACAATTATTTTCTGATCAATAAACGAAGGTCGGTAATACTCCTTAACATTTCTTTTTTAGTTTTTTTTATGTGTTTGTGACGGGACAAGCGCGAGCCCCACCTGATTTTAAGCGGATTAACCACTGCTTATAACAGATGCATTTCGTAATGTGACGTATTACACTGCGCCCGTCACATAGAGACATACAGTTGTTAAGTCTCGCGTACCTGTAATTTTTCTGGCTCTCAAGGACTGCTGCCAGAACACACTGTTAAGTGCTTGGGGACAGATTTTCTACTTCAGGGTTTAAGTACTTAAGGCTTGCTTTGCACTCGCAAAAATGCCCTTCCACCATGCGATGAAGCTCAAGCCGGCGGTGGGGATCGAACCAAAGACCTGCGGCATGGCAGTCCATAGCTATAACCGCTCGACCATCGTTGTTCAACTCAGTAATGAACGGAACAAAATAAACGAGGATCCCGTTCATATACATATTTTGTAACTCGTAGATATCTACATAATTATCACACCGATTTTACTTACGTTAATACAGTCGAGTAGCTAGATCTCGACCGGTTTCGCGACTTTCAGAGTTGCTTCGTCATGGAGTACGTGCGCTCCCGACCGCGTCCGCGCAAGCACTGATGTATATGAAACAGAAATAATGTGAACAACAAAGAGTTACGATTAATTTGTATGTAACTCGTAGATAGGTTTGTAGTATACAGGGTTATTGGAAAAGAAGCATGACATGAAGCAGTGATGGCTCAGTGGCATTGTCTATGGACTGCCGCCCAGCAGGTCCATGGTTTGAATCCCGCCGCGGGCTTCAGCTTCACCGCATGGTGGAAGGACTTTTTGCGAATGCCCGCCTGGCTAGCGTCCACCCTCAAGTTGAAAATCTGTCGCCAAGCACCTAACAGTGTGTTCCGGCAGCAATCCTTGAAAGCCAGTGAAATTACAGGCAAATGAGACTTAACAACTGTCTCAAGGTGACGGGCGCAGTGCAAATCGTCACTTGAACGATGAACTACATCTGATATAGGCAAAGGTAACTGCTTAACATCAGGTGGGCCTCGAGCTCGTTGCGTAAAAAAAAATATGAACACCCTCTTAGGGTTGACTTCTGCTAGTCCATTTTGAGTAGATTTTTTTTTGTTTTGAAAAAGTAAAAAACTTTCTATTTTATTTAAGTATATATATTATATATACGCTCTTGGCCAGGAGAAGGCAAAAAAATAGTTTATTATTTTCAAATGTTTGTTAGGACTAGCAGAAGTCAACCCTAAGAGGGTGTTAATATTTTTTTTTATGTTGACTTTTGTGTTGACTTTCAAATACACCTTAAAACCCCTAGATAGGTTTCCCTTAATTCTTCGCTATCGTCAAAACCCTCAAATATGAATCCGCATGTATTGTCCATACTGCTAGCGCTGTGTAGTGGATACATCAAAATTCCTCTCACACCGCGCACCCTCAGTAAGCGGTTCGACGTCATCTCAAAAGGTCCGATTTGAATGACATGTGTAGTACTTACATATACGCGCTTGGCGTTTTGTTCTTTATTTTAAACTAGCTTTTGCCCAAGGTTTTCTTTAAGGGTATGTAATTTTCTACGTTTGTTCTCTTGTCTAGTCAAACCGCATTTTCTTACTTAATATTCATGTGCCTATGTAACCTATGTTGTATATTATGTGGAGTCAAAAATCGAGAAAGGTATGTTAAGATGGCTTGCACATGTGGAGAGAATGAATTAAATGAGAATGACTAAACAGGTATGCATGGGACAAGTGAACAGAAGTGTTGGAAGGCGAAAACCTAGGTGAAAGTTCCGAAATCAAATTGAAGACGTTCTGAAAAAAGGCTAGGTCAGGTACCCTAAACCGACGCTCATGTATGAAAAGATTGATGAGTGTAGATGAAGCGAAAGAGATATATAAGGATCGTAGCAAGTAATCTGTGGTCTCCTACTACCCTGACGGGAAAGAGGCGTGGTTTTTGTGTGAATGTTGTATACATGTGTTATGTTACCTATATTTGTTTGAAGCGCTCGTAGCCAAGTTTGCTTAGCCATTCTGATTCGATCAGCAAAGTTAAGCAACGTCCGCCGCGGTCATGACTTGGATGGGTGACCGCTGGTGACATTACTACTGAGCGCTTCCGTGCTTCGCCGGTTGTTGTCTTAGGATAGCAGTCGTTACAGCATGGTGGTAGGGCACTTTGCAAATGCCCGCCTGGCTAGCTACCACCCTCAAGTTGAAAATCTGTCGCCAAGCACCTAACGGTGTGTTCCGGCAGCTGTCCTTGAGAGCCAGTAACTCTAGGTTAGTCTGAACAACATCCTCGACCACATCATCACTTACCATCAGGTGAGATAGTGGTCAAAGGCTAACCTATCAAGCATAAAACAAAAAAAAAGGACAGCATATGTCTTAAAGATATTGCGATTCTCTAATTAGAATCAAACTGAATTTTACAAACAATCTACTTTCACAGAAAGTAATATCCATACTTTCTATATGTGTATGTATATGTGAAATAAACAAGAAACCATGACTACATTTCCAATATAATGTAAGTGTATTTTGCATGAAGGTTCCACGATTATAAATTTGTTTGTGAAACGTGAACGGAACAACATTCTCGTATCACCTTCTAAAGGATATTAACGATTTTCTGCAAAACAATTGTCAATCTATAGATAAATCTAACGAAGAACAGCGTCCATGTGTTAAATATATTTTGCTTTAATTTTTTTTGTAATTTTTAATAAAAATATTTTATTAAAGTATTTTTTTTTTTGGAAAATTGACCATCCTGTCAGTTTGATATGAGCCTTATCATAATATTGTGTTTTTTTCGTACTGTATGGAAATGCGTTGCTAATATGGGGGTTGTATTGCCTTAAATGTGCCCATGTGGTTCAGGGCTAGAATGACCCCCCCCCCCCCCTTGCACCGGAAGTTGGGCACCAACTTTTGAAGCAGTGATAGCTCAGTGGCTTTGGCTATGGACTGCCGCGCAGCAGGTCCATGGTTCGAATCCCGCCGCGGGCTTGAGCTTCACCGCATGGTGGAAGGGCATTTTTGCGAATGCCCGCCTGGCTAGCGACCACCCTCAAGTTGAAAATCTGTCGCCAAGCACCTAACGGTGTGTTCCGGCAGCTGTCCTTGAGAGCCAGTCATTCTAGGTTAAGCCTGTTAACACCTTCGACCACATCATCACTTACCATCACGTGAGATTGTGGTCAAAGGCTAACCTATCAGCAATAAAAAAAAAAAAAAAAAAAAAAAAAACCAGCGCCTTTTGAGGAACTGCAATACCCAAGACGCCTGCTAAACGTGATGACTTTGCCAAAACCCTACCAATAGCAACAAAAGTAACTTTTTTCAACCCACGACCTTTTGGAATAGTTTCACCTAGGTATAAAACATGCCTTATTACTATGTTTCCCCTAAGTAAGTATATAAGAATGCTCCCCGTAGTAATGTAATTGCTTCATAAAATTCTCAGTTAACACAAGTAACTTCAAAAATGGCACGGACCCTGGAGTCTGAGGAAAATCTTCTAATTCTTATATATATTTGTTAATGTTATTGTGACGGAACAAGCTTGAGGCCCACCTGATCTTAAGCGGACTAACCTCTGCCTATAACAGATGTATTTCGTCACAGTCACGAATTGCACAGCACCCGACACCTTTTGACGTAGTTGTTAAGTCTCATGTGCCTGTAATTTCAAAAATTGCCTGACCGCTGCCGTAACACACCGTTAGGTGCTTGGCGACAGATTTTCTACTTGAGGGTGGTCGCTAGCCAGGCAAGCATTCGCAAAAAGCCCTTCCACCATGCGGTGAAGCTCAATCCCGCGGCGGGATTCGAACCATGGACCTGCTGCGCGGCAGTCCATAGCCAATGCCACTGAGCCATCATTGCTTCCCAAAAAACAAACAAACCCACGATCTAGATTTTGAAATATATTTTCGGTTTATATATAGTCTCTTGCTATAGACTGAAAGGAGAGAACGCATACATTTTTACAACGCAAAATTTTCCCCCCTGTTGTCGATGAAACTAGCGTCTTTTGAGATCTTTGTAGTGGTTTTCTTTGAAAGTAATCTACCTTATTCTATTCAGTATTAATTTAATCGTTGATACCATATCTATGATAACTTAATAACATAGAACAGTAATAAAATACGTATATTTCATACTCCCCTCTTATCTGCAACGAAGGATCAACAAAAATAGGTCAAGTAGAGGATTTCCGAGGTCACGGGTATTTGGAAACGTAATGCGTGTTCTATCGTTGTTGCGAGAAGGGCCGTACGGAATGTTTTTGAATCGATTTATAGGATTCCGGGAACTTTGTCGTAGTAAATATCTTTGGGAAAGTTTGTTTGATTTCCTCTCTAGTTAGAGGTATAGTTTTGTTTGCTGATTTCTTAGTGAAAGAGGGACGTTATTAAGGGTTTTCAAAATAAGAGTTCTGGAGCTCGTTATTAAAGAACTTGCAATGAGGGGGTTTACTTTGGATTAGTGAGTAGAAGTTAGTAGTACCTAATACTTACTACGGGATTAAAAACAAATACCTGTTTGAAAAATTTAATGTGTATACGTTATAGAAAACTTATTATTTTTTTATTATTCAAATATGACTCTCCGTTATGTATTTACGCCGTACTCCGTTATGTATACGTAAGGGTTTATTTCGTTTTTTAGATTTAACTTTGGATTTTTTTCTATAGAAAAAAATTAATTAATCGTTTGATTATGTGTATTAGAACAGTTAGAAATATCAAAACATAGTGTAGGATTCGCGCTGCTGAATGAACAGACTCAATTGGTTTCATCCCCACTGTTACGTATTTTTAGTGATAATCTGCCGCCACAAACTATTTTTTGTAATAAAGCTCAGGCTTACCATGTTACAACTACTATATTCCACAATTAGGGTAAACTCACTGTCAAACACTGTGTACCTATATGTAGTACTGTCGTATATTATACACGGCACTTTGCGTATTAAGTACAGTAACGTCCTTACACTTCGAGACGCTATTGAAGACTGACTCGAATTCTCCCTACAACCGGCCATGTTTGCTCTCCCCTCCAAGTATTACGTTACGAGTCAAATCAATGTCTAATGGACTACGTAATTATCAATTAAGCTAATAAAGGAGTCAAATTGAATAATTACAAGTAAAATGTAAAGCATTAAATTAAGTACAGTTTAAATCAAATTGAAACGTAACAATTTAAACACTATTTGTAATTTTTGTTTATTATTTTTTTCATAACGTGCCGAGCCAAGCCACCCGTCGAACCAGCAACCAGTGATGACGTCATGCTACGAGTCACGCCACCCACCGTGGCATCCCCACGTGTCCCGAGTAGCTACAAGCAGGTCCTGTAACTGTTTCATCGTGGAAGCTGCCTACTTGCCGAACCGAGCTACCCGCCGAACCAGTGTTGACGTCACTCTGCGACCCTTTCATAATATTAAGTTTGAAACTAGTTTTCTAATATTGTTTACTATATTATTCAACATTTCTCATATTTGTATACACTAAACATACCGTATATAACTTAAAAAATATTCTGTTAACAATTTAATAATAACAAATACTTTTAAAAGTATCCTAAAAAACATTAAATAATATTTAAATAAAACACTTAAAAAAGCATAAAATTATATATCTAGTGACAATTCCGCCTAATTTTCCTGTTATCTACGTGACGTCATAAACATCACGCAGCCTAACCGGAAGAATACCCGACTAGTTTCGCTTCTAAACGAAGCATCTTCAGGAGGTCTTGACTTACCGAGCGCACGATCGAGACTAAACGGCCAGCGGCTAAACACGCCTTTATATAGGCCCGATCGTGACTCACTGTTCTTTGTTGTAGCTTACAATTGGTAAAGATATACGTGTTTATAGTGATAATTATATAACAATGTTATTGAATTGCTAACAGAATATTTTTAAATTATATATGGTATGTTTAGTGTTTACAAATATGAGAAATATTGAATAATATAGTAAACAATATTAGGAAACTAGTTTTAACTTAAAATTATGAAAGGGTCGCAGAGTGACGTCAACACTGGTTCGGCGGGTAGCTCGGTTCGGCCAGCAGGCGGCTTCCACGATGAAACAGTCACAGGACCTGCTTGTAGCTGCTCGGGACACGTGGGGATGACACGGTGGGTGGCGTGACTCGTAGCGTGACGTCATCACTGGTAGCTGGTTCGACGGGTGGCTTGGCTCGGCACGTTATGAAAAAAAAAAAAGCTACCAGTGATGACGTCACGCTACGAGTCACGCCACCCACCGTGTCATCCCCACGTGTCCCGAGCAGCTACAAGCAGGTCCTGTGACTGTTTCATCGTGGAAGCCGCCTGCTGGCCGAACCGAGCTACCCGCCGAACCAGTGTTGACGTCACTCTGCGACCCTTTCATAATTTTAAGTTAAAACTAGTTTCCTAATATTGTTTACTATATTATTCAATATTTCTCATATTTGTAAACACTAAACATACCATATATAATTTAAAAATATTCTGTTAGCAATTCAATAACATTGTTATATAATTATCACTATAAACACGTATATCTTTACCAATTGTAAGCTACAACAAAGAACAGTGAGTCACGATCGGGCCTATATAAAGGCGTGTTTAGCCGCTGGCCGTTTAGTCTCGATCGTGCGCTCGGTAAGTCAAGACCTCCTGAAGATGCTTCGTTTAGAAGCGAAACTAGTCGGGTATTCTTCCGGTTAGGCTGCGTGATGTTTATGACGTCACGTAGATAACAGGAAAATTAGGCGGAATTGTCACTAGATATATAATTTTATGCTTTTTTAAGTGTTTTATTTAAATATTATTTAATGTTTTTTAGGATACTTTTAAAAGTATTTGTTATTATTAAATATGGATTTCCGCAAAGTAACGCCTGAATCTATTCATTACTGTTAACAATTCAAAAACTTTTTTATGTAATTATCACTATAAATCCGTATATCTTTACCAATTGTAAGCTACAACAAAGAACGATGAGTCACGATCGGGCCTATATAAAGGCGTGTTTGGCCGCTGGCCGTTTCACACTATCAAACACCGAGCTCGCCGGCGAGCTCGAGGCAAAAACAAGGTCACGATAAAGGTCACTCCAAATAATCAAACTGAGTTATTCAGTAGGGCCCAATTGTGCAACACTGCAGTTGCACAGAGGCATTTTGCTCCGATCCCCCCCATGTCTCTCGACAGCGAGACAAGCCGAGATCCGAACCACAGTGGTGCCCTTGAGCTCGCTGTCAACCCCTCCTATAGTAGCGGCACCGGCACGTTTTCGGCGTCCGCAGGAGACGGAGGTATAAGGCGCTTTTCGCCTTTTACGCCCGTCTCGGGGGAAGTGCCTTCGGCACTTCTCCCTCCCGGGCTATTGTAGGGCCAGGCCCTCGCCCAAAATCCGGTGGAGCTGGACGACCGCACAGGCGGTAGCCAGCATCTTTGTCCTCCCTAAATAAATAAAATAAAAGCAGGCCGTTTATTCTCGATCGTGCGCTCGGTGAGTCAAGACCTCCTGAAGATGCTTCGTTTAGAAGCGAAACTAGTCGGGTATTCTTCCGGTTAGGCTGCGTGATGTTTGTGACGTCACGCAGATGACAGGAAAATTAGGCGGAATTGTCACTAGATATATAATTTTATGCTTTTTTAAGTGTTTTATTTAAATATTATTTAATGTTTTTTTAGGATACTTTTAAAAGTATTTATTATTAAATATGGATTTCCTCAAAGTAACGCCTGAATCTATTCATTACCTTAAGTAATCGTGTTTCCAAAGTGTATGATTTATAGAATGAATCCTTAAATATAATACACATTAATTACATAACTAAAAAATAAGAAATAAAGATACAGCAAGGGATCAAACGAACCACAATTAAGTATCGCTGCCTCGGTGCAGTCTTAATCTTAATATACTCAATAACTGGAAATTGAGATATCGGGTTAAAATTACCCTTTCTTCCTCCCATGTCTTCCTGTGGGAGTCATAAGAGACCATGAAGTAGCCAGCTACGCCCTCTTAAAAACTGCCACAAGATCTCCTAGACCACTGTCACGAGTGGGGATTATGGCACCCACCTCACCCCTCGCACTAAACGAGGCTTCAGTTGAACTTAAGAAGACATAAACAACTCCACATACATTAAATGATTTTTGAAATGAAATTCTCGTGAGTTTCACACGTATATAAATATTATATCCCAGTGCTCGTCGGGACCTCGCAGACGCACCTACGCCCTCGCTCTGATGATGAGCATCTGTTATGCTCGAAACCCGCGAGACGTATTAGATCTTCAACGTGAGTGTTTTTTTTCGGTTTAATTTGTAACATTAAATAATGTTAGAAAAGCCTTTATAATATACTAGCTTTCCGGGCGCGGCAAAAACATTAACCTCTTTTTGCGCAGTTGGACAAAAACTATCCTATGTTTTTTCCCGGGTCTCAAACTATTTCCATACTAAATTTCATTCAAATCGGTCCAGTAGTTTTGGCGTGAAAGCGAGACAGACAGAGTTACTTTCGCATTTATAATATCAGTACTGATTGTAGTAGCTATACGTAAAAAATGCAGATGAATTGTTCAGACATGTCACAAAACTCATTTAAAACGATGTAATTAATGTGTAATTATGTAACAATCGACCTCAATAGCCTGAACTCGTTCGTGCTTCACCCAACAATTTACCTGCGAGGCGTGTCTGTGGCCTGACGGGTTGACGTGATGGGTTGGAGTTGTATATCAGTGGATGTGGTCATTGAAACATTTGCATGTGCTCTATACAAATAATGGTCATCCCTTTGTATCTTTTGCAGAACATACTTATATGACGTTTCACCTGTGGTAAATTTATGAACTTACTGATGATCTGTAAATATATGTAAATACACTTTTTTCCTAGTCAGTTATTTTTAAACACTTGACGTAAAACACTACTTTTTAACCGACTTCCAAAAAAGGAGGAGGTTCTCAATTCGTCTGTATTTTTTTTTTTTTTTTTATGTTTGTTACCTCAGATCTCTTGATAGGATGAACCGATTTTAAAATTTTTTTTTTGTTTGAAAGCTGATGCTTGTCGTTTGGTCCCATTTCAAATTTCATCAAAATCGGTCAAGCCATTTTTGAGTCACACTAAAAAGATTGAAAAAAAAATTTTAACAAAAAATGGAACCGACTTCAACACCCAAAAGTGTGAAATAACTTGTCGAAGTTGGTACCATGCCCACAATATTGTGATAATAGGTATTCTTGAACCATCATGGTACCGACTTCAACAAGTTATTTCACACTTTTGGGTGTTGAAGTCGGTTCCATTTTTTGTTAAAATTTTTTAATCTAACCTTTTATGAAAAACATTTTCTTTTGTTATTATTTTTATGTGAAATCCTGTAGAATATTAAGTAAATATATATATACAATAGATTATACTTACAGTAGATTTACTAGAGTAGGTACAGTAGATTTACTTACTTAAAAAAGATCATCACTGCTTTTTTGTTGGTTCATTAATTTGTGAAAGTGTTATAAGAAAATGGTTTGATTTCGGAAAAAAATAACCTTGACGCGTTTTAAGAGGTTCTTCGACATAACGTTTAATGCTGGTATTTATTAACAAGAAAACAATATAGAAATTTAATATCCTTCAACTCACGGTAGCCTCAAAACAATTTTGGGACCAGCGCTTTATGCCATTTTCAGGTTTCATTCAGAACATCCTTACACAACATTAATTTATTTCTATAAATATAATGCATGAATCCAATCCGTTGGATAATCAAATATGTATGTGTAAATGATTTGGTTAAATTAGCGGCTGTTTAACTTTACCGCCGGGCAGCTGGAGCCAATAGAATTTAAATTGATTAACCTGTTTAATTAGCATGTACTGTAAATATATTTAATTAATCAAAGTTTGATTTAACAAATCGGGTGGAGATTTTGTAATTTACGTTTGATTTGGCATAAATATTAAATAATAACAAAACATAAGCAATAAAATTACAAATTTACGAAGGCAAAAATTTAAGTCCTTTGCGGGATTCGAACAATGGTTAAGAAAGAAAGATAGGAAAAATTTCATTTATGTCACTCATTGTCATGTTAGCTCAATTGGATTAGAGTATACCCCGGCTAAAAGGGTGGATAGACGCTGGTTCGAATCCCGCACATAACTTAAATTTTGCCCCCCGTAAATTTGTAATTTTGTAATGTAATTCGCAGAGCATGAGTTATTGCAAACATAAAAATATTAAAAATAAGCAATAAAGTAACATGAATATTTTATATATTTGTCAAGTATTTCCAAACCGAAACGACTTAAGAGATTCAAGATGAGAGCACACTCAAAAGCCGGAAATGCACTCTTGAGACCTCTGGTCTTGCGGTTATCTAAAGGTGACGGTTTTCAGTTACTACAGGCCGCCTGCTCGTTTGCCTTCCTATTCAATTAAAACTCTGCAGAATCATACTATACAACCATTAAAGACAAGAAAGTTTCATATGATATTTGACGTATTTATATTTTAATCTAACGACTCGCCCTTTTTTCCAACCTATAATAAACGCCACTAACAAATAATTTCGGATATGAATGATAAGACATCATACAGGGTTATTGGTAATATGCTAACAACCTCTTAGGGTTGACATCTGCTAGTCCTAAGAAACATTTTGAGATAAAAATAGTTATTTGTTATACAAGAGTGCAAAGTTGCTTTTTAACCGCGTGTTCAATTTTGATGACCAAGCAAGCGAAGGATTCTAAAATTGAATCACGAGCGCAGCGAGTGATTCAAAATTAGAATCCTGAGCGTTAGCGAGGGAATCAAAAGAGCACGAGGTGAAAAATCTTTGCACTCGAGTGCAACACGTAACTTTTCATTCCACCTCAGCGAGGAAATGACTAAATGCAAAAAAAAAACGTTTACAGTCACGTAAAGAACCGCGTACAAAGCAAATTGAAAAAAGAACACCAAGAAGGTTCCGAGTCTGAGTTTTTAACAAATTAAAAAAAAGTTGTATGATATATTCGGCACCATAGAGGTAGCAGTAAATAGGTTAAATGTTTTTTTTAATTCACAAACTTAGTGCACACGATGTTCTAAATTCAATTTACTTTATCCTCTAGAGAATAAAAACGGCTTTTCCACTCAGATATTGAAGATTAAAAATACCCTTTCCGAGATGGTCGGATGAAAAATATATGTTTCGACGAAACATTTTTTTTGTGTTTTAATGCCTACTCTGAGCCAAGAGCGTTCACCGTGGCAACACTCGACCGTGCCGTTCTCCCTTTGAATAGAGTTTTAAATATTTACTGAAAAGTTGAGACTTCCAACATTAGATGGGCCTCGTACTTATTCCGTCAAAAACACATGAAAACACGAAAAATGAAATAAAAAAATATTTGAAAAAAAAAACCCAAACGAAAAAAAATATATTCTCAAAATGTTTGTTAGGACTAGCAGATATCAACCCTAAGAGGTTGTTAGCATATTACCAATAATCCTGAATATTGACATATAAGTGTAAGGGAGATGATATTTTAGATAAAGGGTTTCGAAAAATCTGCTGTAAAATATTTTAAGAAGGCACGACACATATAAAGTAGGTAAAATGATTATGCAAAAAGACCGGCGATGAAGCTAACGCCTGCGGCATGACCCAATGTTTATCGACTTACAGAACAACTGCCAACACTCTCTAACACTAAGTTATCATCATCTTGTTTTCATCAATTGTAGGTTATCCTGTACAACATCTTCGACTACATCATCACTTACCATCAGGTGAGATATTGGTCAAAGGCTAACCTATCAGGCAGCTTTGTGATGCAAAAGCGAGCAGTGCGTGCCATAGTAGGAATAACAGACGACGTGTCCTGCAGAGACTATTTCAAAGAGCTCATGATCCTTCCGCTGCCGTGCGAGCTTATTTATAATGTAGCGGTATTTACATACGCCAATATTGACAGATTCCAGCGCAAGGGTGTGAACCAGTTTGTCAACTTGCGCAGTAATAAACATATGGACCGTCTTTTGATGCCATCACATAATATTAAAAAATCCGGAAAATCCGTATTTATATTGGGGTCAGTGGTATACAATAGATTGCCACAAATCATCAGAGATGCAACCTCCACCATGATATTTAAATTTAGAAAATGGCTGTTTGACCATTTGTTCTATGATCTAGACGAATTTTATAAAATGCCTGAAATTTGAATGATCTTTAATAATGTTTACTAATGTACCTATATATTTAAATAATATCATTAACTTATAATATTATTATTATAAAACAATATAAATTAAGAATATTGAACTATATAATAACTATACGACTTGTAACTATGGAGTTATAAATAAATTATTTGTATTTGTATTTATTTGTATAAAATAAAAAATCTTCCTACCGCTATGGATGACGGTAGGAAGATGATGATAACTTGGTGTCACATTTCAAACTAACTTAGTTTCAAGTGTGTATTTCTGTAATCATTCAGTTATTCTTCGTGTTATTATAGAAGACATATATAATGTACCCCACATGAGATCACTTTCATGTGGGGTACATTATTTTCAACATTTGTAATTGATTTCACAAATTCTCTATAATAACAAGGACGTAATTGTAATAAGCTCTGGTTTTGGTTACATTACATTTGGTTTTGGGGGCTGAGTCACCCACCCTCGTCATGGGGAAGTATTATTCTACCTCCAAGCAGCAGAGTTCAACCTGCTGTGTTATTGTTTGAAATACTGGCTCTCAAGGATAGCTGCCGGAACACACCGTTAGGTGCTTGGCGACAGATTTTCTACTTGAGGATGGTAGCTAGTCAGGCGGACATTAAAAATGACGCAAAATACCCTACCACCATGCTATATCGACTGCCATCGTAAGACAACAACTGGGACCGACGGATTAACGTGCCCTCCGAAGCACGGAAACGCTCAGTTGTAATGTCAGTAGCGGTCACCCATCCAATTCATGACCGCGAAGGTTGTTGCTTAACTTAGCTGATCGGAACGGCTAAGCAAACATCGCTACGAGCGCTTCAAAATGTAGGCAATTTAGGCGTCTACGACGCTCTTCTGAAGGCCAATTACACATTTTAATATTGAAATATGCTACATTTTTGGTACTGTATCAAGTTTTATTTTTACAATTAACTGTAATGGACAGATGTGATAATTACCATTAGGCACCGGCTCGTCTCGGCACTTATTAGTATACATTAGTAAAGAATTCTATTGTCTGCGCAATGTGCAGCAAACCCCAATTACGTCGTTATGCTGCTAATTAGGCTTTTTTCAATCAATCAATCAATATTTTGTTTGCTAGAATACAGTAAATACATATGTGGTCTTACGTTAATAATATTAATTGTTCAGTGTATTCAGCCTGCATGCAGACGTGCGTAGCCGTGATTGACTTAAAACTTAAATAATCCTTAATATCGTAAAAACAATTACTTAATAACCAATTCGTCAGAACCATCTTAAATCTATTGCTATCTAATAATTTAATGTCATTTGGTAATGAATAATAATATAAAATTATCATATCATATACATTTTTCTTATAAATATCCGTCCTACATGGGGGTTGATATAGGTTTTTGAATATTTGTCTTTTTTGTCTCGTTATGATTTCACAGTGTTTTTTGAAATATTCATTTATTTATTTATTCATTTATTCATTTATAGTCTTGCGAGAATAGGTATATTACAAGTAATGGTCTTATAAATAGAGTTGTCCGCTATCTCTGCTATCATTGCATGCAAGATATTTAGATAAAAACTTTGAAAAATAACATTATTAAATTATTATGACTACCTTATACATATCAAATTCAAACAAATCATTCATTAAATAGATAAAATGTCAAATCGATATTAAATTATAAAACACAATAATAAATTTACCTATTTATAAATTATAACAAACATTTACTTTACACTATTACAAAATAAAAACACAAATACTTATAATTTATCCTTAAAAAATTCGTCAATATTATAATAAGCTTTCTCTATTAAAAATGTATTTAATGCCTTTTTGAAAATCACCACATTATCTTCAGCACTTATATTTGATGGAATTTTGTTATATATAATAGGCAACATGCAGAATATGCTTTTGCGCTGGAGACTTGTTTTGGCTGGCAGGTGACGTAATTTCCCCTCTCGCCGACTACCTACAACATAACGCGCAAACAAGTCCATATTTTGTTTTGCAAATGTAGCAACCTCACTTATATAAAGTGATGGCATGGTTAAAATTCGCAAGTTTTTAAAGTGTTCTTTGCAGGAGTCTATTTGTTTTATACCTACTATTGCTCTGACACATCGTTTTTGTGCCCTAAATACCCGTATTTCGTCAGTAGAATTACCCCAAAACATAATTCCGTACCTCAAGATTGAGGCAACCTTGGCATGATACACTGTCAATACCGTTTGTTTATTTACTACTCTGCTTAATTTATACAAAGCGTAGGAATATTGATGTAGCCTTTTGCAAATGTTGTCAATTTGTTCCTTCCACTTCAATTCATTGTCAATAATTAATCCTAAAAATTTTGTGAAGTCAATTTCGTTTACTGTTTGTCCTAAATAATTAATGTCCAGGTTAATATATTCTAAATGTTGCTGTTTAAAATTCATTATGTATGTTTTATCCAAATTAATATTTAAGTGGTTTGAAGTTAACCATTGAATTAGTGTTGTAAGTGTGTTGTTAATGTCAATACTTAATCTATTATAGTCGTCATTTTCAAATAAAATTGTGCTATCATCAGCAAATAGGGTCATATGATTACATGTCACATTTGGAAAATCATTTATGTAACATAAAAATAATAATGGTCCTAAGACACTACCTTGTGGTACTCCACAGCGAACAGTGCACATATTGGATTGAAACATTATTTCGGTATTTGTAAGTGTAGAAAGTCTGTTTATTTGCGTCACTTGCTTTCTGTTTTTTAAATATGACTCAATTAGTTTCTGCGCATTTCCCCTGACCCCGTAAGTATATAATTTATTTAAAAGGATTTTGTGGTTTACGTGCTCGAAAGCTTTAGCATATCTAAAGAAAGCATATCTAAATACAGTGCCACCGTTTTTTTTCTTACATTCATGTTTGTTGTCACCTTGTATAGATAATTATAGATGGCCAGATTTATATTTTTAGTTTTTCTAAAGCCATACTGTTTATCAGTTAATATTTCATTTTGCTCTAAATAGTTATATAGTTTGCGGTATATGACTTTTTCAAAGACTTTTCCAAGTACTGGTATTAGTGCCACTGGACGATAATTACCAACGTCATGTTTTTCTCCTCTCTTAAACATAGGTTTGATTATTGATACCTTCAGCTTTTCAGGAAAAATACTCTGCTCCAGACACTTATTCACTATATGAGCTAGTATCGGAGAGACTAGGTTAGCTATATCTTTAATTATTTTCGTTGCGATACCGTCGTATCCAACGCTGTTTGTGGTTTTAAGTGAAATTATTATTTTATAAATGTCAATGTATGTAATAGGAGTCAAAAATAAAGAATTCGATTTATTGTGTTGAACAGACAAATAATTCGATTTATTGTGTTCATTATTATCAATTTTAATGTCAGATAGTCCTACATTCACAAAGTGATTATTAAACGCATTTGCAATGTCAATGGGGTCGGATAATATTCTACCATTCATGTCAATATGCGTTATATTTTCTTTTGGATATACTTGTTTTTGTTTATTTATAACATTCCATGTTGCTTTTGATTTATTTTGTGATTTTTTAATATAATATTCGTTTTGTGATTTTTGTGTGAGTCTTATTATTTTTTTATAACGCGCAGAGAAGCTTTTAAATTCTATTTTGTTTTCCGGATTTCGGGACCGTCGATATTTCCACAGTAGATTGCGTTTCTTTTTACTGCATACTTTTATCCCTTTCGATATCCACGTTGGCTTTTTTTGTGTGGTTATTTTACGTAGTTTATGGGGAAAACATAAATTATAAAACAATAATATTAATTCATGAAAATGATCAAATGCTTTTTCAGGATCTTCAGTTTCATAGGCTTCCAAAAAACTCAAATTACCTATCGCTTCCTTGAATTTTAGACGATTATCAGGACTGTAATCTCGTTTCTTTATGTACCATTGTTTAAGTTTACAGGTTTTTTTGACTGGAGCTTTAAGTATTTGAGCGGTATGATCCGATAAAGCTAGTTCCAATATCTCCCCTTTACTACCACGAACATTATGGATGATATTATCTATGCATGTTTTACTGAAAAACCGTGTTACTTGTTTGAATTCAAATTTTAAATTGAATTCTCTAATCAATAAATCAAATTTTTTGGATAAATTAGTATTTTTCAATAAATTGATATTAAAATCTCCACAAACTATCACTTTAGAATCTTTTTTCCAGCATATTTCAAATAAAACTTCACCTAGATTTGACAGGAATAGTTCAATTTTTTGTGATTTGGTTTCTGGAAGTCTATATATGCATAATATGTAGGTTTTTACACACACTAACTCTACTGCAGAACATTCTAATATATTTGGGATAGACGCATTTTCGAGACGCTCAATTTTTTTACATTTGTGACTATTATGTACAAGAATGCAGGATCCTCCTCTTCGGTTCGATCGACAAAAATACGATATCAATCTATAATTCGGTATCGAGAGGAGTACTACGTCATCTACTTTCATGTTGTGCTCCGTTATGCATAAAACATCAACATGTTTACCTTGATCTACCATTTCATCCAAACATACAGTTAGGGCATCTGATTTGCTAATAAGACCATCTATATTTTGATGCAGAATATATATAAAGTTACAGACGAAATAAAAGTTCGGTATTTCTACTCTGAGATGTGTGTTCCCGGTTGTTTGTTGAGTATCTAATTTGATCACCAACATCCTCAGTTTGTGTATATTTTTCTAATTTATGTCTTAGTTGAGGTAATTTATCTTGCTTACGTTCAATAGCATCATTCTGAGAATTTATTGGTACCTACATTATTTTTATAGTATATGCCCAGAATTTCCCTCAATATGCTTCTACAAAGACTGATACAGAATTGATGTCTATAAAGTTTTACCCTGCTATAATTAAGATCAACATATGTGACATTCGAAAACTGTTTACATATAAATTCAATTTCGTAATTCAGCTTTTTTTCGTTGAGATGTTTATTATATAAAACTTCAGGAATTATTACATTTGTGTGCGTGACAGATTTTAACCAATTATGTAAACAGGATTTAAATTCATACGGGACTCTTTCATTCGTACCTCCTATGACAATAATGGAATCATCTTTTGTGTCTTTAACTTCAGTAGCAGTCGCATCAACAATATCATTATAACGTGCTCCTGGCTTCCATATGCTTTTGACAATATAATTTTGACCTAGCAGATTTTGCAGTGTAGATCTTACGTGTTGACCTTGTTCATCAGCTAAAATCAGATTTTTTTTAACTGAAACCTTTTTCGATGTCTTATCCAACTGATTTTTGGCATGAATTATATCTTCATTTTTCCTATTTTCTACTACGTCTATTTTACCTTTCTGGATTCCTACATCTGCTTGGAAACTAGAGTTGTTGCTGATAACAGCATGTTGTAGTATTTGCGTATTTTCACTATCTTTCGTGTTGTGGTCGTTAATTTCTTGAAAATTTGTGTCAGTTTTTTGTGTGCCCGTATGCGTTTTATTCTCTAAAGAAATTGAGTCCGTGTTTTTATCTATGTTCTTTTTTGTTAAATTACATGTAGAAGTATGGGAGTCTTGAAGTTTGTTTAGTTTTAAAAATGTCATGTTAGTTTCGTTTTGTTCTTGTTGAGCTTGTTGTTCTTCGATACACGTTTCATCCAGAATACGTTGTCGTTTACGCTTTTTTGTCAATGGGCTATCCATGAAACCTACTGTTTTATACCTTTCAACAATCCTCTTAAGTTGTTCGATTTCGTTTAGAAGGCGTCGATTTTCAGAGTTCAAGTTGTCTATTTCATTGTTTGCTATTATTAAGTCATTGTTAAGTTTTTCTACATGCCTATTATGTTCAAAGTTCGTTTTACTGTCATCTAAAGATATATTTTGCAAACTTAACATTGTACTATCATTCATCGTCGAATTTGATAAGTTGTTTAATGAATTCGATTTCCTGTACAATCGGAACGTAACGTTATCTGTGTCCATTTTTCAAATGTAGATAGATTTATGATAATACACTCTCTGTGACTTTTTGTATGAAATGGAACGTTGTATTATGGTTTCTAGTTAGTTGTCAGTGTCAAATGGTACCAAAATCACAGCTGTCTCTCAATCATAACTGTCAAAATCAGACCGCAAACATATGTCACCAAGCTGTCATGTCACAGACTGTACGTCAAAACATTATAATTTCATCATAATTTTCCAGTTGTTCTTCGTTAGTAAAAAGTGTTTTATTGCCAAATTACAAAAATAAGTGTCGTTAATTTAAATTTCTGACCAATATATGATATTGTCAGATGATATCAAGTTGCAAAATTGTTGATTACTGAAAATTGAGGCTCACCAGAAGTGTCGTTGATGTTTGTGATGGCTTGCAGGTTATGATTTTTATTGATGTATTTCTCCCAGGTGAACAAAACTCAGTTTAACTATTTATTTGTAAATAAAAGTGTGTAAGGTTTAACTTTGTATGTTTACACGGCCAGAGTTGCCAGTAAGTTATTTCTGGATGAGATTTTGCGAAGAGGCACATTTCTCTAATGTAAAGGTAAGGTAGTGGAAGGATGTTCGAGGATTTAAACAGTGGCTTGCAGCTGTCCAAGAACCAGGCCTTGTTAATAACCCTAACACAACGTTTCTGCACCCTGAAAACCCTCTCCATGTCCACGGAGTTGCCCCACAGTATTAAGCCATAGCTAAGCAGAGACGCTACATAGCCGTGGTATGCTGTTAATGCTGCGCTTCCTTGGATATGGTCTGTCTGACTTTTTTTAGTGCAAACACATAACGCTCTAGTTTTTGACACAAATGAGTAATATCATTAGGACTTTGTGGTAGAACTGTTGGAAACGAGTATTTCAACCGCCAACCAGTGACGATCACATTACTGTGTTCCCGTTTTAGGGTGCCGGTGAAAATACAGGCACATGAGACTTAACAACTTAAAGTCTAAGGTTGATGGGCGCAGTGTAGTTCGTCTTATGACGAAATACAGCTATATAAAAATAATAATAATAAATAATCTTTATTCGGAACTTCAACATATGAACATAAACAAATGAAAAACGATGACACTCGCGAAAGTTTGAGAAAAAAAAAACTGTGTTGCGAATGTCAACCCCTCCTCCTAAGCAACTAGGGTACAATAAGTTCTACATAATATATAGAATCAATAGAATTAAGCATATTGCGAGCATATTTATATAGGGCACAGTTTACCGCTTAATACCAGGTGGAACTAGTGCTTGTTGCATGACCTAATCACATTTTTTTTTTATGCCCGATAGGTTAGCCTTTGACCACTATCTCACCTGATGGTAAGTGATGATGTGGTCGAGGATGTTGTTCAGACTAACCTAGAGTTACTGGCTCTCAAGGACAGCTGCCGGAACACACCGTTAGGTGCTTGGCGACAGATTTTCAACTTGAGGGTGGTAGCTAGCCAGGCGGGCATTTGCAGAGTGGCCTACCACCATGGTGTAACGATTGCTATCCTAAGACAACAACCGACCAACAACGACTTAACGTGCCCTCCGAAGCACGGAAGCGCTCAGTAGTAATGTCACCAGCCATGTCACCATCCAAGTCATGACCGCGGCGAACGTTGCTTAACTTTGCTGATCGATTCAGATTGGCTAAGCAAACTTGGCTACGAGCGCTTCACATGAAAAATAGAAACATTTTTATCACTTAGCTATTATCGCAACAAAAAAATAAACGCCTAAGTGGAAGTAGCGTCTGCAGTCTCGCCACGTTAAACTCTGCAAGTGGCTGACGTAATTCTGCATTACCCAAGAAAATACGCTTTCCTTTATTACATTCTTCGAGCTCATTGACAATCTCCCTCCTTTATAACGATAAAATATTTTTCAGTACAGCGATATTTAACGCGCGCCCTCTGGGGAGCGTTTTATTAAGATAACCGTGTTTTAAGTTTACGACGAGCACTTTGACGGTTCATGATTCACGACGGACGTAAACGTCTTTTTAACCAACTTACAAAAAACAAGAAGGTTTTTTTTTTACAAGTTTTTTGTTTACAAGCTCGAGGCCCACCCCATGTGAAGCGGACCAACCTCTGCCTATAACAGATGCATTTCGTTACAGTCACGAATTGCACTGCGCTAGTCACCTTGAAACATAGTTGTTAAGTCTCACGTGCCTGTAATTTCACTGGCTCTCAAGGACTGTTGCCGGAACATACCGTTAGGTGCTTGGCGACAGATTTAAGCTATCCAGGTGGTGGTCGCTAGCCAGGCGGGCATTCGCAAAATGGCCTTCCACCATGCGGTGAAGCTCAAGCCAGCGGCGGGATTCAAACCATGGACCTGCTGCGCGGCAGTCCATAGCCAATGCCACTGAGCCATCACTGCTTTTGAGTAAGGTTTTTGAGTAAAGGCATTTAAATTATTTTATTTTCGTTATGTATGACCTCGTATTCTAGGTTAAGCCTGTTAACACCTTCGACCACATCATCGCTTACTATCAGGTGAGATTATCAGCAATAAAAAAAAAGTATTACTATTTTTACTAGAACATACATTATTGTTTTTATTGGGGTTAAGTAACTAGTTGCTCATTTTTAGTGTTTTATATTACTAAGCATTAACAACTACTGAGCTACATTAATTTATTTTATTTTGGAAGTTTGCGTGTGTATAAAACTCGTGAATGTTTTAATTAACCCAATAAAACTTCACTAATATAAAGGGTATAAAAATGCATTTAACACCTGGATAGCAAACCACATCTGTAAGGGATCTTTTTATAGAAAATGATATAGTAACCGAGTCTTTGTCCGTATATAGAGTCCGTATATATATAAAAGGTCCTTTTTAGGTAATTGTGTGTGGTTTTATAATAAAATTCCCGAACATATTACAATGCTCACAGAAGGAAAATTCAAATTGCACGTGAAAAACATTTTGATTAAGAAATCCTACTACACAGTTTGTGATTAATTAAATGACAAAAATGCTTGGAAAATTCGCCTCTGCCAAGCCATCACATGTCTTCTACGTAATTTAAACAAATATTGTAATAATTGTATTATATTGTATATAACACATTGTAAAAAGACGTGTAAAAGAATGGCCATAAAAATTCTTCATATATGAAAAATTCTTCTCGCAGTGGCTCTATAATTGTTTTTTGTTGACGTGGCAGTACATTGGTTAATATTTCAATATTAAAACTTGTTATTGACCTTCATAAGAGCGTCGTAGACGCCTAAATTGAATAAATTATTTTGAATTTGAATTTGAATTCATGATTATGTGTCCGTGTTTCGGGATATATTATTAATTTCAAGATTAAACATGCTTTATATATTTTTGCTAGAAAACGTGCCTAAAAACACCTCGTTTTTGGTAATTACTTGAATTAAGTATTTTCTAATGCTTAATCGGTCACTTTATAATTGCTGTTGCCGATAGCCATCACATCTGTAAGTGAATTATAAACCGATACTGTAACAAGCATTTATACAATTGAAAATAATAAAAATAAATGTAATAGACGACTAATTTGTAACGGTGAAAATTTTTAAATAAGTTGTGGAAGTAAAAGCTATGAACTATGAGTAGTTAAAATCATACTTTACAACTCACTAGTGCGCAGCTGTCTTGAATATGCTAGTGTTCTGTGGAACCCTTTTTACGAAATGCATTCTCAGCGAATCGAAAGTATCCAACGCTCATTCATAAGGGCTCTAGCGTTTCCTTCTTCAGGAATTTCACACTGAAGTCCTCAACAACATCGTTTAATATTTTTCACCATGACAAACTTAAAAAACAGAAGAATAATGCGTGATGTAACTTTCCAACACAAATTGATTCATTGTCATTCTGAGATTTCGTGTATTATATCCAATATCAATTTGAGTATTCCATATAATTATCCGAGATATAAACTAAATAAAACATTTTCAGAGCATCTGGTTTCATCTAACTCTCGTTACAACTGGCCAACACTGAGAATGTGCATCATTAATCTGGTTTTTAAAGTATATAATACTAGCTACCCGGGCGCGGCTCCGCCCGCGCGTATGACGGTTATCGCGCGAAAACATTAACCTCTTTTTGTGCAGTTGGATAAAAACTATCCTATGTTTTTTCCCGGGTCTCAAACTATTTCCATACCAAATTTCATTCAAATCGGTCCAGTAGTTTTGGCGTGAAAGCGTAACAGACAGACAGACAGAGTTACTTTCGCCATTTATAATATTAGTACTGATTTTTCACGATTCTCTCAGGGTTTTCAAAGACAAACTGATATGATCACTCAACAGAGACGATTAATATTTAATGTCTAGTCTTTCATTATATGTTTAAACTAACTATTTTGCATAATTTAAATAATTGTATATCTTGTATTCAAATCTATTTGGTTAATGTTTTTATTATGACCACTTCAAACGAGTTCATATGAAGTTACTGGTTGAGTCTACTTAAAATCTTATCTGAATTTCTTGCTCACAATGTTTATTTACTAAAAAGTATTCTAATAATAAAAATCATGAGACCTGTAAGTGACTGTATTAGGTGTCGTGAGAACCTGCCCTTATAACAATAAAGAGCTAGCTTTCCGGGCGCGGCTCCGCCCGCGCCTGTGTCGGTTGTCGCGCAAAGACATTAACCTCTTTTTGCGCAGTTGGATAAAAACTATCTGTCTCTCTCTCGGGTCTCAAACTATTTCCATACCAAATTTCATTCAAATCGGTCCAGTAGTTCTGGCGTGAAAGCGTAACAGACAGACAGACAGAGTTACTTTCGCATTTATAATATTAGTACTGATATGCCTTTCACTTTAAATATTTTCACTGTTAGTGCATTTTAAATAAATATATAAACTACCCTCAACTAGCCTTTAAATTCCTTGGCTATCTTTGGGGTAGCTAAAAATCTCAGATGACGTCTAATCGGCATGTGATTGAGTCAAGAGCTCCGTAACTTTCCTCGTAATATTTCCAAAACGAAGATTTCATCACAGCTGCGACCATTGCGCGTTAAAAATCATCAACTATAAGAAAATCAGCTTCGAATGTTAAGGAAAGGGAACCAACTACTACGCGTCGTGTAACAATGGGCACGCGGGGTGAGCTGAACCAGGTAGTTTGTCCCTTTTCCCAATTTGTGTTACTTAACAGTCTGTGCTCACTGAATACATCTACAACAGTATCATGTATCATCTATGGATATCAAAACAAAAGCTGTCAACAATAATACCAGAAGTTTGTATAGCCATTTTAACAGACTGTTGAAGCGCTCGTAGCGAAGTTTGCTTAACCATTCTGAATCGATCAGCAAAGTTAAGCAACGTCTGCCGCGGTCATGAGTTGGATGAGTGACCGCTGGTGACATTACTACTGAGCGCTTCCGTGCTTCGGAGGGCACGTTAAGCCGTCGGTCCCGGTTGTTGTCTTAGGATGGCAGTCGTTACAGCATGGTGGTAGGGCACTTTGCGAATGCTCGCCTGGCTAGCTACCACCCTCAAGTTGAAAATCTGTCGCCAAGCACCTAACGGTGTGTTCCGGCAGCTGTCCTTGAGAGCCAGTAATTCTAGGTTAGCCTGAACAACATCTTCGTCCACATCATCACTTACCATCAGGTGAGATAGTGGTCAAAGGCAAACCTACTGAAATGTTTATATCTTAAAGTAGGATTTCGGATGGCGGAAAACCACACTAAAAAGGTTGGTACTTATAATATGCTATGTACACGCCACGAGTATGTAGCTACTTAATTCGAAATGAAAGAATCGTCCTCAATGTATTTGGTACTTTGTTTTACAGAATGGCAGGTTTTTTTTAATTGCTGATAGGTTTTCAATTCACCTGATGGTAAGTGATGATATGACCGAGGGTGTTAACAGGCTTAACCTAGAATTACTGGCTCTCAAGGACAGCTGCCGGAACACACCGTTAAGTGCCAGATATTTGTCTCAAGTCACTAGTATGCAAACACTACGATGTATTAAAAATTTTTACTAAACATTTTAGCACATTTTGTATTGTGTGTACTGTTTGTATTTCTGAGAGAATAAGACGACGGACGCGTCTCAGAATGACGAGCAGTCCCGGTGTCAAGCAGGACGCGATAGGTGACACTAACTGTAATAGACAGAGATTCCGTTACCATGGCGAGTGTTCTTTTTTTAAGGGTATATTTTAGACGAACGCCCCCATACAAAACGCAGCTCCAATCTCATTTTAATAATAGCGAATAAAACTCAATGATTTTTTACCTACGTAATCACTACCCTAATATCTAGGTTTGTGGTGCATCAGATTTTCATTAAATTATACAGTTTTGAAATTTACACTAGCTCAAAAATTTCGTAATTTTATAGATAAAAGAAAGACCCAACTTTAAGCATCTCTTTCAAGAAAAATAAGCATGTTTTTAATATTTCTATTGCACCACAAACATGGGGAATATACTGAACTTTCTATAATGGGAAGTTAATAATACATGTGTACTATACTTTTTAAATAAATCTGGAGATACGAATAACTGGCTCAAACTCCTAAAAACGAGTGCTATATACTAAACGCAATATAATAAAAAAAAATATATTAGTCCAAAAGAAAAAGGATTTATGCCAGAAACGATAGGTCTAATAATACACTATATTTACATGCGAGGTTTTTTTTAATAAAAAGTTGAGTATAAGTAAAAGTTCACGCTTTGGCTGGCGGGTATATGTCCTTAAGGTATTCTGGCATTGTGCATGAATGCCCACCCACCTATTGTAAGCGGTAGCTAACATCTGTCTATAACAGGTATATTTCGTCACAAAAGATAAACTGCACTGCGCCACTCTGAGATGTACAGTTATTAAGATACCACCTTCAATCAGAAAAACTGTCGCCAAATAACTTCTACCTAAAGTGAGTTTCAGAAGCTGTTCTTGGGAGCCAGTATATTATAGGTTAAATTGACCTACTTTTTTAACCGACTTCCAAAAAGGAGGAGGTTCTCATTTCGTTGTTTGTTCAATTCGACTGTTTTTTTATGTTTGTTACCTCAAAACTCTTGACTGGGTGAACCGATTTTAAAAAAGGCTTTTTTTGTTTGAAAGTTGATGCTTGTCATTTGGTCCCATTTAAATTTTATCAAAATCGGTCAAGCCGTTTTTGAGTTATAGTAAAATAGCTGAAAAATATTAACCTATATTGATGATATTCGTTAACAATAAATGATAATCGATCCCGTAAGTAGCAAGGGTCACTAAAAATGTTAAAAATAATTTTTACCAAAAAATGGAACCGACTTCAACACCCAAAAGTGTGAAATAACTTGTCGAAGTCGGTACCATGCGCACTATATTGTGATAATAGGTACTTTTGAACTATCATGGTACCTTCTTCAACAAGTTATTGCACACTTTTGGGTGTTGAAGTCGGTTCCATTGAAGTATTGAAGTCGGGTCAGGTAAGATAGTAGTAAAAGGCAATCATAATACCAATAATAAAACTAACTATAACAAAATATTTCGCAAACTAAATCAAAACCAAATCAACTGAAAACACAATGCTAACAGAAAGTCAGAACTAAATAGTTCTAAATTGCTTTTCCATTTAAATTCGTGAGACGAAACAAATAACATTTTATTCCATTAATCAATTTACTTGTGAAATTCCAGACCGAGTAATAAATAAATTTAGAAGAATAATAAACGGGCGTTTAACTTTGACTTTAATGTCGTTAAAGTCACGCCAATCAAGCGGGGCAATTAGGTACTACATTGACTTTTTTATTTTTAAGGCGCTTTGCTTCTTAGATACCGCCGTATCCCCTTATTAACAAAATACTATAACACTACAGCTGCTACACCGAAAGCATTTGTAGACTACCTACAAGTCATTGCAGATTCACAGGCAGTCCAAATGCTCCAGGCCACTACCAGTTGGCAGCGTACCCAGCATGTTGTCAGCATTGCCCTGTTAAATTGCAGTGCTTATTCGTTGAGCCTAATGTGTCAGCATTTTGATCACGCGTCGCATTGATCAAGCATTTAGATTCCAGCATGGTGGGCACGCTGCCAACTGGGAGTGGGCTGGAGCATTTCGACTGCCTGAGTCTGCTATGACTTATAGTTTGTCTAAATGCTTTTATTGTAGTAGCTGTAGCATTGTATATAGTTCATAATATTTTGTTTAATAAAGACAAACCACAGAAAAAAAAAAAATTTAGATAAGTTTGGAAAATACAATAAACTTCTCTAACTACTCCACATCAAACGGCTTAAAATATGTAACAACTGCCGAGGTTAGCATGCTTGCGCCGTTGAGTTGACCTAGGACCCATGCTATACCCTATTTTTTAGTAAATAATATTCATTTAATTTGATCTGCTAAGTCGCAGTAGCCGCGGCGCCAGCCCTCACGTTGGTTTCAGACAGATGTGACTATTTTTTTAATGGGCTTTTTGGAATATCAAACAAACATATCAAAAATTATTTTATTTTATTTAGTAAACAAAATCCACAGCCATTAATTAAATGTACATTTTTTGGTTCAACAGTTTACGTAGTTACTTATACGGTAACTATCTCGGAAATGTGTTTTTTATAATTCAAACCTGCATAGAAAAGTGCTTTCTAACGGCTAGATTATATTTTTTTTTTTTAAAAAAGAACTCTTTAAATGTTACAGTAAAATAAAGTTACCTTCAATATTACTAATTATAATTATTTATCCTTAAAATTTTGTTTAACAACAATTTAATTAGCATTTTCCTCTCTGGAGTGAGCTGGAAATGGTGTATTTCACTTGACAGCTAAGTTATTTTGCGTCTTGTACCTTTGTTAACCTCGTTACGCTCACGATTGTGTATTTGAACCATCGCTTCGGTCTTGGTTCGATCCTAGAATCCTTTGCTTCCTCAGGTTTTATTAAAAGTACCTACTCGCGCCAAATAACAATTTAGCGGCGTTGCCTAACAAATAACTATTTCACTTCCCATGCTCGTAAAGTTCTTGTTTATGCCCTGTGTAAGCGGAATAAAACAGCCTTTTAAGCTCTATGAAATATGATCTTTTTTATAGATTGTTGAAAGAGGTACAATTTGTTATTTATTTCATATGGAAAGTTTGCCTGGGTCTTCCATAATACACATAGATCAGGAGTATTATTATGTAATCTAATCTAAACATAACATAATTATGTAATAGATTCAGGCGTTACTTTGCGGAAATTCATAATTAAAAATATTGAAAAAAAATTACGATAAATTAATATTTCGTCATAAAAGCCACGTAACCAAACGGAAGAATTTTTGACGCGTTTAACTTCTATAAGAAGCATCTTGAAATCTGAAGATTCTTTCAGCGCCGATCGAGAACCCAGACATTTATTTTAAATAATAAAACTCAATACCTGTACCTAGAAAATTGTTCCATTTGCAATTTTGGAGATATTATTTAAATTACTTTTTGATTTCCTCGCAATCAATGTGAAAATCTGAGTGTATAACTTATGCATAAAACTAATTTTAAGCTCGAATTTAACATCGTTAAATGTCTTGCCCACAATCTACTATTTATGCTTGAAGGGATAATTAATGTTTTATTAATGTACATTCAAGCGTCCATCAGTTCGTAAGCCAAGGTGATGTAATGTTAATGTTAAATTTAGTTCCTGCATGGACGGTCGGAAAATTGTGTCTTTATTTTAAGGCTCCAATAATGTCCAGGGCACGAGTATGGTCGTCAATGATAGCATTTTGTGGGGTTTGGTTGCTAACTAGCGTTATCAAAATGTTGCTCTTATAAATTGTTGGTAACAAGATTATAAGATCGATGTACAAATTTTAAGGCGGCAATGGCAGAGTTGTCGTGTCTATTGGATTTTTAGCGTGCGATCTCATTTGGACTTTGGCTTCAAGCCTGCAGCTTTCTAGACTCCAACCATCCCTGAAAACGCTATGTTGTCAACACCGCAAAGTGCCTAATTGGGGAGTAAAACATGGATAGCCCCATAGTAGGAAGTTGGGCGTTAGAATTGCAGCCTCTCCCTCATTTTCTTCTCTTTTCTAAGAGCCGATGAATGGAAAAATCCCAAATGGTGGGCAGCGATGCGATCCCCAAGCTGCCTGCCAAACCCCACACCTGTTAATGGGGAGCCCATTGGAAAGTTGTCCGTCCTATTTGCCCCATGATGACGTAACCTTCTACGATTCTTCTGTTGATGGAAGTGGAACAGTCCCTATCTCCCTTAGCCAGGAACTGTACGGCCACGTAATAATTGTAACACAAATAATTGTATTTCGAAAATGCTTTATGTACTTTTTTTTTTATGCTTGATAGGTTAGCCTTTGACCACTATCTCACCTGATGGTAAGTGATGATGCGGTCGAAGATGTTGTTCAGGCTAACCTAGAATTACTGGCTCTCAAGGACAGCTGTCGGAACACACTGTTAGGTGCTTGGCGACAGATTTTCTACTTGAGGGTGGTAGCTAGCCAGGCGGGCATTCGCATATGCCCTTCCACCATACTATAACGACTGCCAACCTAAGACAACAACCGGGACCGACGGCTTAACGTGCGCTCCGAAGCACGGAAGCGCTCAGTAGTAATGTCACCAGCGGTCACCCATCCAACTCATGACCGAGGCGGACGTTGCTTAACTTTTCTGATTGTTTCAGAATGGCTAAGCAATCTTCGCTACGAGCGCTTCAAAAACTTAGCCATGCGTGGGTATTATGGCAAATACCCCCTTAATAGGGGAGGCTGTGTTCAGCAGTGGACGATCCGGCTGTTACAGTACTTCAATTGATCGATACTTAGAGAATAGATACTTCAGTAAAGACCGTAGTAATGCAGTAAAATATTGTTAATGAATTGTTAAAAAAAACACCAGTAATTAAACGAATATCCGGAGCGTTTCGTTGAGATAACGCCGTAATACGGCGTAGCGGACCGCACGGCCGGCGGCCGGAGATTTATAACGACGTTTAAATAACGAATGGCGGCTCGTTACTGACGCCTGTAACGAAATACCAAGGCACAGCATAACGATTAGTTTTAATGAATACCTAGTAAATAGAAGTTAGAACCTGATACTTAATTAAGTGTATTAAACATGGTTAATTAGTCGTTTTTAGGGTTCCGTACTCAAAGGGTAAAAACGGGACCCTATTACTGATACTTCACTGTCCGTCCGTCTGTCACCAGGCTGTATTTCAAGAACGGTAATAGCTAGACAGTTGAAATTTTCACATAGGATGTATTTCTGTTGCCGCTATAACAACAAATACCAAAAGTTGGCCAAGTGGGAGTCGGACTCGCACACATTAAAACAAAAGAAGGTTAAAATATGAAGTCTATAATGTTGTATAGCTAATGGTACGGAACCCTTCGTGCGCGAGTCTGACTCGCACTTTTTTAACTATAGTACAAAAGTAGTTAGTAATTTCTATGGTGTTGATGACTCTTATGAATAACTGTAACAAATAAATAAGTATGCAAGTTGACTGTTATATACATATAGCCTCGTAAGTTATGCGTTCTATTGTGTGGATCTATTCAGTTGTCTTAAAAAAACAACTTATGGACACACACACATTTATTTTATGTGAAAAAAAAAAATATTTTACACTTGACTTAAAAATTTCCCGCAATTCACTTTTGGTACTAATTTGGGCAGAGGTTCCACCTGAAGGGTATATATATAAGGTACTGAGTCTGGTGACTCCTGGAGACATCACAATAAATCTGAGCACTTAATTTTGGAAGCCCCCGTTTATATAGAGAAAAATACTGCTGACAACGCGTAAATAGATTTGTGAGGGATTCGGGCCTAGGTCAGCAATATATTAGATGTAACAGTTCGTAGTGGAGCTTGCCTAGTCGTTCTTGAAATCTGTCAACTTGCATAAGCAACGTTTGCTGTGGTCATTACTTGGTAGAGGGTATTAGTGCGAAAAAGTTTAAATTTTGAGTGTACTTAACTGTAGTTTATCGTGCTTCAGTCTTTCAGACATACTGAATAAGGAAATATGAATATTTAGAAGTGATGACTCAGTGGCATTGGCTATGGACTGCCGCGTAGCGGTCCATAATTCAAATCCGACCGCTGTCTTGAGCTTCACCACATGATGAAAGGGCATTTTGCGAATGCTCACCTGGCTAGTGAGCACCCTCAAGTAGAATATCTGGGCCAAGCATCTAACGGTGTGTTCCGGCAGCTGTCCTTGAGAGCCATTAATTCTAGATTAAACTTATTAACACCTTCGACCACACCATCACTTATCATCAGGTGAGATTGTTGTCAAAGTCCAACCTAATAGCTATAAAAAAATGCTTGTCGTTTGAACGCTCATGCCAATTAACTGACGAGAAGCAGTTTTTTGTATGCTTTGAATGTTGAGACTGTATCAGTCGCCTGCCTGATGGTAATGAATGCGTCATGCCGCACAGTTTAAATATGGTAAACAGGCTTTAAGCTGAAGTGCTCATAGCACAGCTAGCAAGTTAAGCAGCGTCTGCTGCGGCCATAACTTGGATGAGTGATCGCAAGTGGCATAACTACCGGAGCCAGAAACTCTAAGATAACCTGAATAATATATTTGACTTTGACACATCACTTACCATCAGGTGAGATAGTGGTCAAAGGCTAGCCTATCAGCTATAAATAAAATATACCTAAAATGGGAACTTGCCCTCAAAGCCAGTTGTTACCAACAACACACCGTTACGTGCTCTGCGATATATTTTCTTCTTACCCTCTCACCATCCGATGAGGTAGACCGCGGCAGGATATAATTTATGTATCTGCTGTGCGACAGTCCCTAGTGATTACTACTAAGCTATCACTGTTTTAAACGTCAAAGCTTTTGGGAAGCAATGATAGCGATTCCCGTGGGGTGCCGGGTAAGAATTGCACCTCCCCATATTATCCCGTGGGTGTCGTAAGAGGCGCCTAAGGAAAAATACTGGAAGTTGGGCAGCAGCGCCTTTTAAAGAACTGCCAACTTACACTGCGATCCCAAGACGCCTGCCAAGCGTGGGGGTTACGGCAAATACCCCCTTAATAAGAGAGGCTGTGTTCAGCAGTGGACGATCCGGCTGCTACAGTACAGTACAGATAGTCGAGCTTTATGACCTATATAATGTAGTTATAGAATGACATCTCCTCTTCTTCTCCCGTGGGTGTCATAAGAGGCGACTAAAGGTAATGGAACGTATACCGGAATGTGGTTAGCAGTGCCTTCTGAGGAACTACCATCTCACACTACGATCCCTAATACGACTACTGAGCGTAGGGATGGCAAAGCCTCTTGATGGGGGAGGCTAGTGTGAATATTTCGGCTGGTAGAGCATTAGCTATGGACTTCCGTGCTGCAGGTCTACAGGTCGATCCCCTCTGCGGTCGTGAGATTCACCGCATGGTTGAAGAGCCTTTTGCAAATGCTCACCAGGCTAGCTACCACCCTCAAGTATAAAATCTGTCGCCAAGCACCTTACAGTATTTTCCGGCTTTGAGTTCTTGAGAGCCAGTAAAATCAAGGCACATGATACTTAACATCAGTATCACTTAGGGTGAAGGGCGAAGTTCAGTTCTAACTTGTAATAAAATGCATCTGTTATAAGCAGGGGTACTGCTTAATAACAGGTCGGCTCATGTACTCGTATCTCATGTATGTACCGTGTATGTAGTATATACAGGCATATAACATAGCAGGTGTTATAACAGTACATCTATAGATATAGATCTGGATCTATTTAATTCTTCAGCATTACAATTGAAACGGCTGCTGAATGACATATACTCGTATTTCCTCTAGTGTGGTGTACTTAACTATATTTATTAATATGATTATTCATTACTTACAGTGTTGCACTGTATTCTCATCTGTGTCTACTGACTACATATATTATTTAAGGCCGGTATTACGTTTTCATAGATTACAATACGAATTATATTTTTTTGTTTATAGTATTATCATGATGATAGTCAAACTAAGTCAAATAGTTATTTCTATAACTCATATATTGAATCGCTTATTATATATAATGGTATGATTGTGTATTGCGGGCCAAACGTCATTTTATATATCTGTGAAAACTTATAATTGGCTTTCTGTTTTATGTTTTACTAGCTTTCCGGGCGCGGCTCCGCCCGCGCGTATGTCGGTTATCGCGCAAAAACATTAACCTCTTTGTGCGCAGTGGGATAAAAACTATCCTATGTTTTTTCCCGGGTCTCAAACTATCTCCATACCAAATTTCTCCATTCAAATCGGTCCAGTAGTTTTGGCGTGAAAGCGTAACAGACAGACAGACAGACAGAGTTACTTTCGCATTTATAATATTAGTACTGATTAATAGTATTGTAACTAGCTGTTGGTTTTCCTAATATAATAAAAATAAAATAAAATTATCCCGTAAGAAAACTTATCTCACGTTCGCTCAGTAAAATTTCCAGACTGAATTCACCACAAGTAATGCTTACATTTATTAGAATCGTAACACAATTTTCTTATGGGTAACTTTGGCTTCCATTTCGTAACAGAGTTGAAGTCGTTAAAGTCCGCCTTCTAAATTACTAATAACTCTTGTTTTGTACTTTTTGTTTTGTTCGTTTTCTTCGTTAATAAGTTTAGTTTGATGTGACCTTTGAAGTTTTCTTTTACATCTGTTATTATTCTCTGAGTATTGTTACGGGAGCTTCCAGACAGGTGATTAATTTTCAAGATATTTTGTTTTAAAACTTTACTTTTAAACTAACCACGAATTTTTCACAGAACGAAGTAATTTTGACAAAACTTTTTTGTTTTTTTTTAAAAACCTACTGATTCTATATAAATAATTTTTTGAAGACATTAAGATGAAACTGACTTCATATGATTCGAATTAGCGCTGACTTTTGTGGCTGTCGTTATTCACGGAGGTAGGGCAGTTTGCGATTGCTCACCTGGTTAGCTACCACCCTCAAATAGAAAATCTGTTGACATGCACCCAAGGGTGTGTTCCACCCCTTGAGAGCCAGTAACTCTAATATTACATACATAAAGATGATTTTGTTACAAGAGTCAAAAATTGTAAGTGGACCATGCAATTCTATTAAATAGAGAACATTTTGAAGAAACCTGTTATGGTTAGTTCCTTCGAACAAATTATCAAAATCGACATAATATTTTTAGTACAAACTACAAACTAAATATATTTTGCCAAAAATCTTTTCAAGTAACGCTAATTAGTTTCTGTCGACTCAACTTAAAATTACTGGTTCTCAGCTCTTCCAGAATAACACCATTACGAGTTGTTCGATTTTCTACTTGAAAATAGTGTGGTGAGGCAAACAAAATACCCCAATCATCCGGCATGGTGATGCCGAAGCCCGTTTTGGGATTCAAACTATTTCCCTCCTGCGCGGCAGTCCATAGTCTTTGCCACTGCGCCATCGCTGCTGTATATATACTTTACCTATTTTAACCTATCCCTTTTGCATTGTTCTCAGGCCTTCCCCTCGCAACATCAGAATGGAGCAGTTCTGAACGCTCCCCCTCCTCCTCACTCCTTGAAGACGCAGCCGAGCTAGTTCGTGACGCTCCCCTCTACCCTCCACTACAACACGAAACTGAACCCTCCTACAACGACGTAGAGTCTACTTTAGAACAACTCGCGGATGTCACAGATGGCCTGCAAACAGAGACCCTTGAGACTGATGATGTAACGAACGTACAAAGGGAAAAGCGTAGCAGTGGACAAGATTGGGATAAGACGCCGAAGGTAAGCTAAACTAAACCGAGTTATAACATGAAGCCTTTTTTAACCGACGTCAAAAAAAGGAGGAGGTGTACAATTCGTCTGTATATTCGTTTTTTTTTATGTTTTTCACCTCAGTACTTTTTACTGGGAGAACTGATTTTGATAGTTATTTTTTATTTGAAAGCTGATGCTTGTCGTTTGGTTCCATTTCGATTTCATCGAAATCAGTCAAGCTGTTTTTGAGTTACACTTCAGTAACTAAAATAATTTTCCTATCTTGATGATAAAGTTGTTGATAGTGGATGACAATCGATCCCGGAAGTAGCAAGGGTCACTAAAAAGAGGCAAAAAAATTTTAACGAAAAAATTAAACCGATTTCAACACTCAAAAGTATGAAATCACTTGTCGAAGTCGGTGTGCAATATTGTGATAATAGGTACTTTTGAACTATCATTGTACCGACTTTTTTTTATGCCTGATGGGTTAGCCTTTGACCACATATCACCTGATCGTAAGTGATGATGTGGTCAAGGATGTTGTTCAGGCTAACATAGAATTACTGGCTCTCAAGGACAGCTGCTGGAATACACCGTTAGGTGCTTGGCGACAGATTTTCAACTTGAGGGTGGTCGCTAGCCAGGCGGGCATTCGCAAAGTGCTCTACCACCATGCTATGACGACTGCCATCCTGAGACAGCAACCGGGACCGACGGCTTAACGTGCCTTCCGAAGCACGGAAGCGCTCAGAAATAATGTCACCAGCGGTCACCCATCCATGTAATGACCGCAGCGGACGTTGCTTAACTTTTCTGATCAATTCAGCAAGTTATTTCCCACTTTTGAGTGTTGAAGTCGGTTTCATTTTTGGTTATTTATTTTTAAATTAAACGGTGCCTGTTTGCCCCTGCTAAAAATTAGTCTACTCCTTCTTAGGGACGATGATGAAGATACAACTTAGGAATTCTTAACGTGTAGTCTTTATTTTGTAGAACAATTTGGCTTCTTCTAATATATCACTAGAAATTAAAAGTGTCGAATATAATTTGGGCTGATATAGGGTTAAAGACAGCAGAAGATTTCAATGCCTGAAAAATATTATGATGTTATGTGTATTTGTACTACGGTATAGGACAGAGATGGTAAAAGGAGTAAAGGGCGTCAACTAAAACGCTGGGAAGATGAAATGAAATGAATCGCCGGCCGAGAATGGATGAGGATTCCGAGAGATAGAGATAGTTGGAAATCTTTGGAGGAGGCCTTTGTCGAAGGAAAGCTGGGAAAGGTTATAATGAAACCGATCGTCAGTAACATAATATCTAAATATTGTATTCTCAGCAATAAAGGCTAATTTTATATATTTATTTTATATAGGACATAATAATTCAATGTAGGCCAAATATATACACCATACTGCTTTATTTTGTTAAAATGAAACTGAACCGATACTATTTAGTAATTTTTAGGGGGAGCCTATTTTCCCTCCTCAAAGGCCGTCAACGCATCCTTGAGACCTCTGGTGTTGCGGATATCCATAAGATACGGTAATCACTAACCACCAGGTAAGGCACCTAATAATGTGATTGGTACAGAAGTACCCAACCTACCCAGGCACAGTTCTCCAATTTACCAGTTCAAACTCCTCACCATACCGCTTGTATTTTTATAATATATATAATATGTTGTGTAGACGAACGCAGCAGCGGCGGCGGCTGCGGGTGCAGGGCGTCGCGTGAAGACAGGCGACACGATTCTGAACATCCGCGGCGCTGTACGCGATGCAATCGGAGACGCGGGCGCAGCCCCCGGGCCGCGCGCCTCCTCCCGCCTCGACACCTTCGTGATCCGCCCCGCGCACCAAGCGCGCCCCCGCCCGCACGTACCGCCATACTCCCCGCCGCCCACCAACCAGGTCACACATGTCATACTTCTACAATCCTCACATCTTCACATAGAGCACACATCTGAAAATATTAAGGCTATTATAATAATAGGGATGTCCATAACATTTCATGAAACAATAGTATAATAATATATACTGTATAATACATAATATATAATACGAAAATAAAATATTATTTTACGACACTTTATAGCCCTCTAGCGAGGCAGTCCACAGTCCTTGCCAAAAAACATTATCAGAGCGCTTGGTCGACGTGATCAAAATGTTCGCACTTATTTGGCTCAACAAATAAGCATTGCAATCCAATGAGGCAATTTTACCTAAATAGGCTTTTGGGTTGCCTAAATGCTTTCAGTGTAGTAGCTACAGAATTGTATTATGGTTTGTAGTATTTACCAAAGGCATACTACCGTTAAGAAAAAGTAGAAGAGATTTTTTGAGATACATTTCTGATTCTAGTTGAAGCCTGATTAGGTACCACATCTTTCACATATCATCAGGTGAGATTGTAGTCGAAGGCCAGCCTAGCGATAGCCAGCCTAGCGATATAAAAGAGAACATAACACTTAACCAACTAGTTTTGGTGGTGGTCAAAGGTACAAAAATGTATAATAAACTGCCATCGCTGATCAAACACGTAAAATTTCTTGGATACTGTGTAATTTATGTTGTTTTCTTTCGTTTGAAATTTTTTTATGTTTATTGAATAACATTTTAGTTACGGCAGGTTGTGCTTTCTATTCAAACGTATTATCATTAAACTTTAAGTAGCAAGTGTTCATACTCAGTGGAATTTTGCACGCATATCCTAGTATCTAAATTGTGTAAAATTATGTATTACCCAAATTATTCGGAAAAATCATTTCGTACAGATAAATGAAACGCTTAGAGTTTAAATGAATTTATTGAAGCGCTCGTAGCGAAGTTTACTTAGCCGTTCTGAACCGATCAGCAAAGTTAAGCAACGTCCGCCTCGGTCATAAGTTGGATGGGTGACCGCTGGTGACATTACTACTGAGCGCTTCCGTGCTTCGGAGGGCACGTTCAAAGCCATCGGTCCCATCCTAAGACAACAGTCGTTATAGCATGGTGGTAGGGCATTTTGCGAATGGCCGCCTGGCTAGCTACCACCCTCAAGTAGAAAATCTGTCGCCTCGCACCTAACGGTGTGTTCCAGCAGCTGTCCTTGAGAGTCAGTAATTCTAGATTAGCCTGAACAACATCTTCGACCACATTATCCCTTATCATCAGGTGATATAGTGGTCAAAGGCTAACATATGAAGCATAAAAAAAATGAACAAAACGGATATCTGGTAAACTAGAAGCATAAATATTAGGCTCAAAGACATGCATGGCATGGGCGTGAAATATCTTATTGAATTCGAACGCTTGGAATTTTACGACGAAACTACGCTTCTATGGAAAGCGCTTACGTGCACACTAGTCCCAATGACTAATAATATTTGATTGAGCTTGTTCATTTTTATTAAGATAGATTTGATTTCATTTGAACCTAGTATAGGTTAAGTCTGTAAATAATATGTCTATTAGCTACTTTATCGTCAGTACTAAACTTATAGTAACGTACTGTACTGTAACAGCCGGATCGTCCACTGCTGAACACAGCCTCCCATATTAAGGAGGTATTTGCCATAATCCTCACGCTTGGCAGGCGGCTTGGGGATCGCAGTGTAAGTTGGCAGTTCTTTAGAAGGCGCTGCTGCCCACCTTCCAGTAATTTTTTTCCTTAGTCGCCTTTTACGACACGCACGGGATGATATAGAGGAGTGCAATTCTAACCCGGCACCCCACGGGGGTGAACCAATAACGACCAACATAACTTTTTGGAAAACTGTTAGATTAAAATCAAATACAAGAAAAATACTAGAATAATCTATTGTGAACGGTCTGAGTATGTTGAGTCTACGATTCCAAATTAAACGTGTATAAATTGTATAATTATTATTGACAAATGTTTTATTATATGTTTATTATAATTTATTTTTAAGACCATGTAAATTTGATTTTGATTAATTATTGTAAATGGTATGTCCGTAATAATTAATAAATAAATAAATAAATAAATGCTTTAGGAATCTATCTCTATTATAGCAGCTTTACGTACACTTTCTATACCTGTATTTTTTCAGTACCTTTAATTTATTTCCATGTAAGAATCCATATTTATGATGTTTCTTCTCTACCAGGTCCCCAAACACGAACGAGAGCTCCTGGTGGAGCCTCACGCCAAGGCGAGGATACTGTGCGACCTGGAGAACGTCACTAGTTTGCGTTGGTACAAGGACAACGAGGTCAGTCAATAAGTAACTGTAGCTTATACTCTAACTCCCCAATGTGTCAGTCTGTGAGCCATTTCTATATACTTCTGGGTGCCAACCCTGGTGCTGACATATTTAGCGTCAAATTACATTATAAATACTGTATCAGCCGGATTGTCCACTGCTGAACGCAGCCTCTCATAAGGGGGGGTGATGGTAAGTGATATGATTTAAGGTGGTAAAAATAAAATCTAATATGCCTGCATTTGAAAAGGGGAACTGGATCTCAAGGAAACCTATTGAAACACGCTGTTGGCTAAATGTCCTTTCAACTTGCTTTAACTTCTTCTATCCTACGACTAGTGCCTTCCAAGCAAGGGAGCGCCAAACATAGTTAAGGTTAGGTTAGGTTAAGAAAGACTAGGTAAGCTCCGCTAAGTGCGCTTTAATAATGAATAAAACATTGCATTTGTGCAGCAAGTGAACTTGGGCGGTGTGTCGGCGGGGTCGAGCGTGTGGCGCGAAGGCTCGGCTGCAGTGGTGGGGCGCGCGACGCGGGGGGACGCGGCCGCGTGGCGCTGCGCCGGTCTCGACGCTGCAGGGGCGAGGCGCTCCGGGCAGCCTACGCATCTGCTGATATATGGTAACGTTTACTGATAATATTGCTCACGAGCCAGTAACGTCACTGATCACTTACGAACTTACAAAATGATTTTTTTTCTAAATATGTTTACAAGCACTATCTACACTAATATTATTTTCGTTTAGCACACTAAACGAAAATAATATTTTTACAAATCATTAGAGTACAAAATTTTGTTCACCGTCCCCCATGGCGGTTAAAGAAATACAATGGGAGCACGAAATTTTGTTAGAAATAGCCGTGCCCATGTGGTGAGCGGTTTAGGGATCCTGCGCCAAATTGGAGGACGCAGGTTCAATTCCCGCCCGGGGCATAACATTTTATGCTATAATTTGTAATAATATTATAAAAATTTTCTTATCTGGGATCACTTCCAGAAGATAGATCAAATACCTTAGCACGGAACTGATGTGCCTTTATTACGTGTTCAGAAAAAAACAAAATATAAGCAGTTAATATGCTCTAGTCTATAGAATGAGAAGGCAGAGGTTTCTAAACTCACTGCCAGAGCAATGGTGGTGAGCATGTTGCATGGTATACGTATGACACAGTTTTACAGACTACAGACTGCTACTGAAATGTCATGTTAGCTCAATTGGTTAGAGCATACCCCGGCTAAAAGGGTTGGATGGACGCGGGTTCGAATCCCGCACATGACTATAATTTTTTCTCTCGTAAATTTGTAATTTTGTAATGCTACTGAAAGTTCCTTTGTGAGATAGTCCAGATTAATATCGAACTCAGGGGCCTCAAATCTAATACAAGTCACGACACATCAAATTCAAAATTTCTTTAAATATATAATAGCCTGCATACTTTTGAAGAAATAAGAACTAGCGCATAATATATGTCATATAATGCCTTTTGCCGTCTACGGAACATAATGCCAGGGTCCAGAAAGAGATTAAAAAACCTAAAACATATCCTGACCAGGGATCGGTTCGAACCCAGACTTTGCAATGTAGGTGTGACGCTCATGTTATCATGCTGACAACGTGTCTAATATCACAGATATATCAAGTAATTATAATTTGTAAACAACATAAAAATTAATGTATAGATCCTTAAAATAAATCACAGTAATCTTATTAATAATTAAATAATGAAGACACTGGTAGTCTCTGCATTCCCTTTAGCGAGTACAAGAGAAATATTTAAAGTTTTGCCTTACCCATAAATAAAATGATTTATGTTTCCTACAACTTCAGTGTGCTCTATGTTTCTCTGACAGTTTTTGTGTAAATGCAGCTAAAAAATTGTTTTCTTTTGTTTTTTCGGTGAGCTGAATGTATTTACGTGAAAAGAAAACCATATCTGTGACTTTTCGGCGGTGATCGTTGGGTCTATCAAACTTTAGTAATTTTACCCACATCAATAGTATCATCTGAAGTCCCCTTGATGGGTACAATACAACTTTGGTTGGATTTTGTGAATGTGTATTAAATTCTGACGTTGTTTGTACAGAGCCAGTAAGATCAGTGTACTTGGCAGTAGACGGAAGACGGCTTGATGCCGGTAACACCTGGGTGCCCGTTAGAGACAAAACAGAACTGGAAGTCAGGTGTGTGGCCGAAGGTAAGAATATTTTTTCTTTTTATCTCAACTATTCCCAGTTTGATCAGGACTTTTTCACGTCCACCCATACTGAATATCAAATCGACCAAAGTCAAATCATTGAGTATAATACGAGTAGTTATAACTATTAGGCAACTACATTTTCCAAGGAAATTCACCGTGATAAGGGTGGTTGGTCAAAATACAGGTTTTAAAAAAATTACAATATTGTTGTTATGTTGTTACCGCTAGCGTAGAGCGGAGACCGATAGAATGATTATGATTTTGAGTAAGAACTAATTTGATTCCTTTAGGTGGTGTTCCCCCTCCTGAGCTATCATGGCGGCTGTTGGCACTAGAACCTACATTGGACCACCGTCCTTACTTGAGGATACACCAAACAAACTACTCTATAGGTAAGTTTCGAGTTACTTCATACATTCACTGTGATCTTGTAAAACTGGTGTTAGTTAGAAATGTTAAAATTTAAATTGTTTGTTTGTAAAAATAAAGGAGTAAAATGCCAATAGGATCGCAGTCACTGGAAATCGATGGTAATTGCCTACATTTTCATAAAACAGTCGTGATGATATGTTTGTTATGATACATCAATATGTACTCGTATCATATAGATTTTGCCTTTCCAATAAACAACGTATCCAATAAAACGTTCAAACCTTACAATTATTTCTACAGTTGTAAAAAGCATTTCCGAGTAATGTTCTCTTCCAACAGAAGGTGTATCGTCATCCCACGCGGTGGTGACCGCGGCCCGCGAGCTGCACAACGCGACGTTGCAGTGCGAAGCGAAGCAGCGCCGCCCCTCCCTCACCACCGCGCCGCAGCTGGACGGACTCACGGCCAAGTTGGAGATACATGTCACATGTTAGTAGAATATAATAACATTTTTGAAGCGCTTGTATCAAAGTTTGCTTAGCCGTTCTGAACCGATCGGCAAAGTTAAGCAACGTCCGCTTCGGTCATGAGTTGGATGGGTGACCGCTGGTGACATTACTACTGAACGCTTCCGTGCTTCGGAGGGCACGTTAAGCCGTCGGTCCCGGTTGTTGTCTTAGGATGGCAGTCGTTATAGCATGGTGGTAGGGTATTTTGCGAATGCCCGCCTGGCTAGCTACCACCCTCAAGTTGAAAATCTGTCGCCAAGCACCTAACGGTGTGTTCCGGCAGCTGTCCTTGAGAGCCAGTCATTCTAGGTTAGCCTGAACAACATCTTCGACCACATTATGACTTACCATCGGGTGAGATAGTGGTCAAAGGCTAATCTATCAGGCATAAAAAAAAAACATTTATTGCTAGTAAAACACAATTTTACAGGAAAAAATTAAGAATGTTATAAAGACTATCAAATTTAGCTGGCAATAGGGGTAAGCTCAGCACTATACTACGTAAGCCGGATGGATCACGCAGGGCTGGTTATCAACATACCCTTTTGCTCGAACATAGTTGTTAATCGAGTTAAAGTTAGTGAGTATTACGAGTATAGTAGTTACAATTATTACGGCTACTTCTCTTTGTGTTTATGGTACAAATTGTATTATATGTTTAAATAATCACAAAATACAAAAACACTCTTTATATCAAATACCGACCTAAGAACCTGGATCGACGTATTCGATCCCTAATCTGAGTGTTATGCTTGGTAATACATAATCCGGGGCGTTGTATTCGATCCCTTACCCAATTTAAGGGAATACCGTTTCAAAAATGAATTATGTGTCTCATTTCCTATTGAATAAGCTGGTTGCAAAAAAAATACAAACAGTTATGTACCTCTGTATTGCTCGGTGTAAGACATTGCAGCGTGCATCGCCTTTGATTACGCCATATCTCCGTCCGCATCGCTTGCGCTGCGTCTCGGTTGCTAACTACTGCTCTCTGCATTAAATTTACGTTCGGATGCTGCCTTCTCTATTGCACTTATATTTACTATCACCTAATGGTTCATTTTAAGTCCTGTACTAACTGATAAAATTAACATCAACACTCCCTCTGCTGTTGTCCACAAGTTGTGTCGGTTCAACCCACTACTATCTTACCAAACCGCTTACACTAACGATTACAAAAACTCATATTTGCACAGAGTAGGCAACAGGGAGAACGTGTCATATTGTAAGGAGTATGAATCTTTAGTTTTTTTTTTACACAAGCGTAAATTCAGTAACGCAGCTGTTGAGCAGTCAATTCTTCGATCAGCAACTGCAATAATAATAATTATTGTAATTTATATTTTAGCCGGTATTTGTATGAAGTAAGCAAAGAAGGTGTTAGTTCTTATTGTTTCTTTTGTCCATATTATATTTAATTGACATCGAAAAAGAATTCTCACGTTATGTTTATATGAACTACTACATAGACGCGAGGGCCTTAATTGGCTCAATGGTGCTTATTTTAAAGATACTATACTGTTAACGAAAGTTGTAGGTCTTCCTATATATAAATATAAAAAAAACTGGAAAAATCACGTGGAAATTGACTGGAAGTGAAAAGAAGGGTACTCACGCTGAAGCTATGCAATCAATAAATAAAAGATTGTCTAGGACGTCCCCATCTGATTCTTTTAAAAATGCCCTGTATGCACTAAGAATGTTTATATCACACCATAAAGAAAAGTACTAGTTTTCTCTACGATCACACGAAGCAATTTTATGTTATATGTATAATCACGTTGATGTCTTATTAAAAGCAATTTAAAGGTCATCGTTTCTTCTATGTGTTCATAGAATTGTGAATTGAGAATATTCGTGTTTAAAATAAAGCGGTATAATTTATGAAATATCATATTTGCATGCAGATATTCAATTGATTGTATGTGGGTGTACAGTTTCGTAAGTACTGTACATGTGAAGTTAGAGTAGAGTTGAGTTGAGTAGTTGCGGAGTGCTGGTAGTGGAGTTGAGGTTTGGAAGTAGTTGGAGTCAAACACTGCGTTCACCGTTATTTTTAATTATTAGTTATTAAGTAAGTAGAATTACATTGAAAGTAAGTAGGCAATTCACAATCGGGTGCGGATGCGTGTAGTTCGACGGTCTATTGAGCACTGTTAGTAGTATTTTACCGATTGACGTATAAATGCAATGTGCGCTGTATATGTATGCTACACAGATTGCATCACAGTAAACATGCTAGTAAGAAATGTACGTTGGATCGTACAGGGGGAGTCCTTTGTTCAACAGTGGACGTCTTCCGGCAGATGATGATGATGATGATGACGATTGTGAACTGGATGATTGAATCGATGCAGCGGCTTTGTAACGGAGGATTGTGGAGAAGTGCCGTATATGGCATTGTCGAATTCCATAAGACAGGTATTTTGACCTCACAAATAAAATCAGCTCTTTGTAAGACGACATTGGCTTACAATTACGCCGTTTTAGGTAGTTATATAATGATTAAAGTATAATGCGTATTCACAAAATAATTACGTAAATTATGAATATCAGCCTAAAGAGCTAACCAAACAATGAGAGGTACACGTGCTGTTCATAACTACATTTAAATGTAAATTTAGTCCATAATGTGAAACTATGAATATCATTAAACACTGTCACGCAAAGATAAACATCACAGCATTCGAGCACGCGAAGTTTTAACAAGTTAAATTAACTCACACATCCCTCAAAGTCAATATCTCTCTCATCTCAACTATCCATCATCCCCATTAACGTATTCATAAAACATATGTAAATCACGTCAAACTCGCAACTCGTAACGTAAATCAAATGTTTGCCAAAGATAATTTGCATTCAAGCGTCGTAGTAACCGCGATACGTTTGATCTATGTGATATAGAACAAAGGCCCCAAGGGAGTGCCTTGTGGCACGCTCGAGACCACTGTTGTTCGTGATATATCTGCCTGTTCAGTTTGAGTAAATTTTTCTCTGAATATGATTTTATATCATATGAGATTTCTCTTTGACACGTAAAACTATATTTTCCGAAACTTCTGGAAATCAACATGGGTTTACTCATTCAAATGCAGGTGCGGTAACATTAAATATAATAATAATAATAATAAAGCTTTATTTAATTCCATTTAGCCCACATATTACAATATATTCTGATTAATAAATATGATATTCATTTTAAATAATTTCAATTGCATTATGATCAGATAAAATTAAATTAGTTTATTTTATTATTTTGTCGTGGCTTATATGGACCCCCTTCGGGTAAAAGCCTCCTCCAAGGACTTCCATCTTTCTTTTTGTCTAGCCAAGGGTATCCAATTTTCTCCTGCTACTTTTACCAGTTCATCTGTCCATCTAGCGCATGGGCGGCCTCTAACCCTACGACCTCTAGGGCCTTGCCAATTAATCACTCTAAAGGTCCACCTGTCGTCGTCATAACGGGCTACGTGTCCCGCCCATCTCCATTTCATTTTCAGAGAGTAAGTTAAGGCGTCGGTTAATTTGGTTTTGTTGCGAATATATTTATTTTTAATCTTGTCCTTCAATGTTACACCTAATAAGCTTCTTTCCATTCTTCTTTGTGTAGTTTGTATTTTGTTTCTGGTTTTAGGTCGAAAGTCCAAGTTTGAGAACCGTAGGTAAGACATGGTAAAATCTCTGAATCCATAACTATTTTCTTAATTGATGGTTTCAGTTGTGATTTGAGTATTTCTTTGTGTGCCCAGTATTTCTTCCAGGTTATTGATATTCTGCGATCTATTTCCTCTCTGTTTCTATCTTTTCTAAAAGAAATCTGTTTGCCCAAGTAAACATAACTTTCTACAAATTCTAGAGGTATGTTATTTACGTAGATGGACGCGGTGTGGTGGTTAGTCATTATTTTCGTTTTATCAAGATTCATTTCTAGACCGACCATGATGCCAGCTCCGTCTAGATCGCTAATCATATGATTTAGTTGTGTCGAGCTCTCGGAGAATAAAATTATATCGTCGGCGAAACGGAGATGGTTTAGGTATTCGCCATTTAACATTAAAAGTAATGTTAAATATTTGTGGTTTTAATTTGCATTGTTTATATTTTATAAATGTTTATAATGTGTATTTTCACTTAATAAATACTACTGATTTTCACTTAAGAAATATTTCATTTTAATGTCTTTATAATAACAATTATAGATGGATTGTATTCAGCTTTGATATTAATCTTCTAAATGGAAATGAATTATTTTTATTTAGACTTTATACATTTCGTGTCGTTAGGTAAAAAGCGGGCAAAAATGTAGGCAATTCATTCCTAAAATAGGATTTGGCCACCAAGAGAAGCAGTTTGAACACACTGTTAACATCTTGGTGATATTATCTGCGGCGGACATTAACAGCTGTGATAAATCTACTGCTGAAAATTATATCTTCTCTTTTGGGCGCATCAAAGGCTACAAAGTTTGTACACCATGTGCATCCATCGGTTCTACTAACCCTCATATTGTCATCCAGTTTTTGATCACTACCTGACAACCTTTATTGTCTCGTTAGTCGATACATCGAACGATGTAACCCGTCAATTTTACTGTCAAATTTAACTTTCTTGAGCAAAATATAAGCAAAAAAGTAAGCAGACAATTCATGTTAGAAAACTTAAGCGATAATGGAATCGTTACTGAGCTGCCCTCTATTTCAGATCCGCCATCGTTCGTGATCTCCCGCTGGCCTGGGTTCGGCGTGTCGCTGCTGGCAGGCGGTGCGGCGGCGCTGCGCTGTGACGTGGACGCGAACCCACCGGCGCGGGCCTGGTGGCTCAGAGACGATGACGACCCTACCAGGTACCTACCGTACTATACGGCACTATCAAGTGCTGCACGGGTTCACAGATCACTCACCATCAGGTGAGATAGTGGTCAAAAGGCTATCCTATCAGGCATAAAAAAAAAAAAAAGACTGTACTGCTTTACGGGTCTACTAACGCCATCTACGAGAAACTGTTTCATTTAATACCTGCAGCTGTATTTCACCATCAGATGTCCTGACAGAAGATGATCTTTCATCAATTTCATGTTGACGTCTGGAAATTTACAACCATGTGATCTTCACGGCATTTTATGCAACGTTTTACTTATTTTTTGTGGAACCATATCTTATTTGAATAATTTACATACCGATACGACTTAGGAGCCTTCAAGAAGGGAATGCTCCCTTCTGAATTCCCTCGTCAAAGGCCGGCAATACATCGTTGAGACCTCTGGTGATGCGGATGTACAGAGGCGACGCGCGACGGCGCTTTTCACCAGGTGTTTTATAATTTATTACTTATTTAATACAAAAAAGATTAGATATACAAAATTTCCTTTGCTTCATATTAGTTATGTAGAACCGAACATTGACCAAGTTAAACTTTCAATAGATAAAGTAACAATCTTCTTGGGAATTAAGATGGATTCAAATTGATATCGGGGTCATCATATAAAAGGTCTTTACGAGAGACTTAATTAGTTCTGCCGCATGTGCCGTTTGTAAGATAAGACAGTTTAAGTCAGGACACAGTTGAGATACACAGGATACAGAAGAGTACTGTATTTTGACAGCATAATGACATATTGTGTTTTCAGCAGCCGATATAGAGAATATCTTTCAAAAGTTAGCAAATCGTTTGATGTAAGGAATGGATTCTTTTGAATTTATAAGCACCATAAAGCAAAATAATAATCAAAATATCCTTTGAATGATTAAACCCCTCTAATTTTCGAAGTTGTATACTCACCCATAGTGTGGGTGAATAAACCACTACCGATTTATGAAAGTGGAATCTCACCCATAGGAGAGTTTTTTTTAGGGTGAGTTGCCACCGAAGCCGAATTTCTAAGAATTTTTAAAATAAATTAACATTTTAACGTAACCGATTCTTTAGTCTTGAAAATAATAATAAATTTATTCGTACAATAACAATGATGATTTTAGTTTATTGAAATTTCACAATGCTTTATGAATCCATAGGCTTCAGAACTAATTTGTCTGTGTTTCAGGAGCCAATTATTATTAAAATATAATGTAAGTTCGAAGAATATTAATATTTATGTAAATTTAACAAAAACGGCCATAGCCACGATAACAATACGATATAATTGACTATCATGAGAAAGTCTTAGACGCCTATATTTAAATAATTATTTTAGCTCTGGCTTTATCTTACACGAGTAGGTACCTTGTTCATCAGTACCACGACGTCAACCCAGCCACGCGTATCTAATGGATTCTAGACATGATAAATGTACCAGGTTGATATTATCTTTAAAATATGATTTCTTTTGCTTATGTAAATAAACGGTTGGCGTTAGTGTTATGAACTTAATTAAATATATACATACATAACATCACGCCTCTTTCCCGTAGGGGTAGGCACGGACCACTGATTTCCACTTGCTACGATCCTCGCATATCTCTTTCGCTTCATCTACATGCATCAGTCCTTTCATACATGAGCGTCGGTTTAGGGTACTACTGACCTGTCCTTTTTTCAGAACGTCTTCAATTTGATTTCGGAACGTTCGCTTAGGTCTTCCCCTTATACAATTCCGTTCACTTGTCCCATGTATACCTGTTTACTCAGGCTCATCTCATTCATTCTCTCATATATTAACATATATATCTCATACATCATAGGTACTTATATTAACTATATGCCACTAGTTAATCCATGCGTATCATCAGAACAATAGAAATTCTTTTAAAAATTGACGATGTCTTCAACACAAATTTCAACACGCGTGTCTTTCTGCAGATCAGTCAAATCATAAGGCACCAATTTTTTTATTTTATTTATTTGACACAAATGAGTCAACATTGTTTGAAGGTAAAGTTAAACCATGCCGCTAATTCTTGGGTTCAATTCATTGTTATTCACCTGTGTGGGCGGTCTTCTACGTGGTTTATTCATCAAATCAAAGTTTTCATCACGAAAGCGTTAAAACAAAATCGCACGGCGCGTTCATTAGCAGTCCCCTCTCAAACGCAACATTGATTTTGGGAGCTGTTTCTGCCGTTCAAAAATCAGTCGAATTTTCGAAATATTATTTTTTCTTGTCAAAGCAGAATAAAAAGAAACAACTGAAAGTCTATAATCAAATGTTTAAAAAAGGAACCTCATAGGTACCATGTGAAAACAGTTTCACTGAAAAATCTTAAACCATGATGGTTCAATGTCAATTCGAAGTACCTATTACAATAAAAGCCAATTAAATACTTTAACCCCTATTATGTAAAGGATCTTTGGAGCTTTTTTTTGTTCTGAAGTTATGGGACGAACCAGTCGCCTACCAGATGCCACACCAAGTGATGGTGGCACATCTGTACGTTACGTTACAGTTAGATTAACAACACTCTCGTTCAGCACCCCGAATCCTTAATTTTTTAGGGCTTCGTTCAGTAATTTCACCACTGGCTTTTATAAATAATGCGTAAAACTATCTAAACTGGCTAAAAATACCTTTCACCTAATAAAATATTACGTATAGTACTGCAATCAAACTTCTATAAACACCACAGAACGGTCCAACAAAAGTAGCATCTTCCTAACTGTTTATCAACGCTCGTTTGACAGCGTTACTTTACGTTCCAGCTACGTTCCGGTTGCGTCTCAACTTCCGGTAAAATGACTGGCGCGATACGAAACGGTTGAAAAGTTGCGATGCGGCTAAGGTTCTATTGCGTTTCAGTTTTACATTTTTAGTGCGATCGGGCCGCTGGCTACCATTACTCTCCATAAGAAACAGAGAGGTAAACACTGCTGCCCGTGCTTACAAGAGTTGTCCCCAAAAGTTTTATTAATAAAAACCTTTTTCTCTTGATCATCATGAACAGTCATAGTGTCCGCATCTCGACAAATGCTTGAAGCAGTGATGGCTCAGTGGCATTGGCTTTGAACTGCCGCGCACCAGGTCCATGGTCTGAATCCCGCCGCGGCCTTGAGCTTCACCGCATGGTAGAAGGGCATTTTGCGAATGCCCGCCTGGCTAGCGACCACCCTCAAGTAGAAAATCTGTCGCCAACCACCTAACGGCGTGTTCCGGCAGCGGTCCTTGAGAGCTAGTGAAATTACAGGCACATGAGACTTAACAACTATGTCTCAGTGTGACGGGCGCAGTGCAATTCGTGACTTGTGACGAAATGCATCTGTTATAGGCAGAGGTTAGTCCGCTTCACATCAGGTGGGCCTCGAGCTAGTTCTGTCACAATAACATAGATAAAACTTTGTGAATTTACCTTTGTATCGACTATGTGGTTGGATATACAGGATATGTATATTTGCACAATAACATTTAAAAAAATGCCTTCCCCAAAAAGAGGTTGGAGACTAACTCTTAACAAAATTACCTTAATCTACTACTTATTAACTAAACACATTTATCGAACGCTTTGGATAACTGGATTAAAATTAAGAACAGAAAAATATGAATAACAAATCAGGATAATTCCTAGTTTAGCGGTAAACTTCACTTATCACCATTCGCAGTTTCACACATCTTGTTCTTCCTATAACCAACAAATACAGCGCAATCATGTCACAGAAGCTTTCTCAAACTAACTGCGAGGAAAATAATCAAGTTTAACCAGAGTTGGTAGTTTTATTGCGTTATGTTGGAACATGGCCGACCCAAGAGTTTCAATGCTTGTAATTTCTGTTCCAATAAAACTAGTTTAACAGTTGCAACTGTAAACTCTAGTTATTTATTTTGGGCAGCCGACGGTCGGTAGTAATGTGTTTAAAATTGTATAAAGGATACGTGGCTTCATACGTGTTTAATTGAATTCGTTATCCGCTGGTGAATTTTTGGATTCATTATGGCGCAGTCGAACTAAAGCTTTGGTCAAATTTAATAGTACATTTTTTGTTGCACGTTATTCATGGTATTTTCCAATGAGAACTCGTAGTTCAGTATTGTAAAACAATGTTTGGGTTATTACGACAAAGATGTGTGCGATAAGAGGAAATTTTGTTACGAAAAACATAAAATAAGAATGCATGCATATTCTTTAGCGCATGGATGAAAGTACTTGATACTAGGTCATTAATGATCTAGGAAGTTAGACCGATTTTCACGAGGCATAGTTTAAATTATATTATCTGACAACTCATTTATTTTAAACATTGTAATTATTGCATTAACGCCTGCCAAGCGCATGAGCTTACAAAATTACAACGATACTGAAAAATTTTACCACGAGCGGGATTCGAATCCATAATAATTTTTTTTTATTCATAGCTAATAGGCTACCATTTGACTACTGTCTCACCTGATGGTAAGTGTTGATGTGGTTGTAGATGTTGTTCAGGCTAACGTAGAATTACTGGCTCTCAAAGACAGCTGCCGGAACACACCGTTAGGTACTTGGCGGTAGATTTTCCAATTGAGGGTCGTAGCTAGCCAGGCGCGGGCATTAGCAAAATATCCTACAACCACGCTATAACGGCCTCCGAAGCCTTCTAAGTCACGTCTAAGTCACCCATCCAAGTCATGACCGCAGCGGACGTTGCTTAACGTAGCGGATCGCCTAAGCAAACTTCGCTACGAGCGCTTTAAAACTATCGGTTACTAGGGATAGGACATGTCTGCCTGGTCATATCCCTGCTTTATGGTCGAATGGCAACGGGTACGAATTCCGCTCATGATTAATTTTTTTCCTTTGTTGTAATTTCGTGAGCTCATTTGTCTCAGTCAAGCATCTAGTAACTTAAGTACTTTACCTAACATTAATTGCCACCTTAAGAACTTGCTGTGTTAGAAAAGAGTTGAATACAATCTCACTTCTTGCTGCCTTGAAAAGCTCTTGAAATATTGTCAGTAGGTTCAGAAGTATTTTGTGCGAAGGGTAAAGTGGCTGTTACTGTTGAACATCAAAGTGAGAGCAAATTAATAAAGCTTACTCGTCTTTTGCTAATCATCAAAGTTCCGAATCTCGCCTTTCTCAGTTCTGCAAGATAAATTAGGAGAAAATAATCACAATTCCTTTTATAACCTCGTTTTTACATGAAAAATCGCTGTGTGATTTGCGTGGTAAGATAAAAATTCGAAATCGTTTATTGAATCTAGTCTTTTAGGATGCTCTTATTAGGGTCACATACAAGTAGTAATATTGAAATATTTTACACACAATTTAATGTCAATGTCTAAATATTGCTTCATAAATCTTACATCACATCTGTATTTTGCTTTTCTTGTGTGTATATTAATTGTAAATCAGAGTTTTTTTTTATGTGATGGAGTGGCAAACAAGCAGACGGCCCACCTGATGGTAAGCGGTTACCGTCGCCTATGGACATTTGCAACACCAGGGGCGTTAACAATGCGTTATGGTTATAGAGGGCGCTAGAAAATTAAGACGGTCAGCTTTAGTCTGTCAGCTACAGGCTAATCGTGGAGTACCTGTAAAATCGGCCAAGTGCGAGTCGGACTCGCGCACAAGGGTTCCGTACCATTAGCTATACAACATTAGACTTCATATTTTAACCTTTTATTGTTTTAACGTGCGCGAGTCCGACTCGCACTTGGCCAACTTTTTGTATTTTTTGTTATAGTGGCAACAGAAATACATCATCTGTGAAAATTTCAACTGTCTAGCTATCACCGTTCTTGAGATACATCCTGGTGACATACAGACGGACAGACAGTGAAGTCTCAGTAATAGGGTCCCGTTTTTACACTTTGGGTACGGAACCCTTAAAACAGACATCAGTGTTTTTTTTGTTTTACTCAAAGCTCTGTCAACGTTCTCCAGCCTCAAGTGACCTCGTATGGACCACCGCACATAAACAATTTGCCGCAGAACTTTTGCTATAGCGCTGTTTTTGGCAATGTTGCTATGAATCTCGTTGATTATTATGAATGTTCAGTAGCAATTTCAAAGCAAGATGTGCAGCTCGTCCGTCTTCTGATAAAGTTGCTGCTATTTTATTAGATGAAACCAATGCTAAGGCAACTTCATTCAGCAATCGAATAGCCAATCCTAGGGAACTTTAGTCAGCTATTGAGAATCTAGCAGCATTCGGGAAGTAAATTCTACTTTTTCCATTATTCACAGGCTTTGTGACAGAGTCGTACATAGTCTTTTGTTACTGATTCAATTGCGAAACGTTTGTATAAACAGCTTTGGCTAATGCTTCGGTGTCATTCTATTATTTACCTTTCAACTTGAGTTTAAATGCATCACGTATTAGACGATTCGGTGTTATTATGTGCAAATTCGACAACACTATATTTCATACCCATGCTATGTCAAAGACAATCATCCGCCACGGTAAGAAAATCACACACAGATAGTTGTTGATAATTTAGTTATAAGTATTTAACGGGCTTAATCGCGATAAAACATGTATATTTTTATTTATTTACCGCGACCAAGTTGCATTGGTCGTGGTCACGAGCGGACTGAAGAGGCTGGTGTCAGCGTCTTGAAGGGCGGGTATTTTCTCCAACTACCCGCTTTTAATTTAGAAATGTATCGTCTCGACACACAACACTGACAACATCCACAGGTCTTAATGAAGGTAAAATGCGCATGGTGAATTTCCTTAGCACTGGATTCCAGGATGCAGCTAACTTAAACCATCCTCTCGATTGAAATTATGATATTTCCTTATTTTAATAGCTTCTCGTACTAGTCTAGAATGGTAGTGACGTTCCGTTGAGAGGACTTTCGGGTTGTGGAGCTCAATCCTGTGATCAGGTCCTGACTCTAGCAGATGTTCGGCTATAGCAGATTTCTCCACCTGGTGATTTTTCACAGCTGCGATATGTTCTTTGACCCGTTCACTAATAGTTCGCTTGGTTTGTCCAATATATGAACTACCGCAGCTGCAATCTACCTTGAATACACCAGGTGTCTGAAGGGGAATAGTATCCTTGGGTGACCTGACTTGCGCTGCCAACTTTGATAACGGACAATATACAGTCTTAATGGAGAAGGACTTTAATATTTTTCCAACTTTATCCGTCACCCCTTTTACATATGGCAAGAAAGCCGGTAGTCTCTGCACTTCCATTTTCATCTCCTGTCTGCGTCGAGAACCACCTTGTGCATTGTTTTTGTAGCCGTTTCGTTTCCAGAGCGTATGAAGCAATAAATTTGAATATCTTTCAACTGTTGTTCCTTGTTTCTGTCACTACAACGAGAACGATGATGCATCCCATGTGGAGCGTAACATTTCAGCATACAGTTGAGTGTGAGCGCAAGCATTTGCTTTACCAATCAAGTAGAAGACACGCTGCGTTCTCTTAATTGAAATGGACTCGTGGTTAGTTATCTAGATGTACTGCCAAATGCAACATAAATACTAGCTATTACTATTTATAGCATTTAGTTACTTTCAAACGTAGGAATATAAATCAACGTGCGTTACTAAACACGAAAGTCAAAGTCCTTTTATTGATAAATGCATATTAACAAGTCATTTGGGAAACTAAATTATAAAATAACAAAACATATTTCAAAATAATTACTTAACACTAAATTAACCCCTACTTAAAATCATAAGGAGGTAACAAAGTAGGTATATACAGTAAAGTTATTATATTTTTCTTTATTATTTACATATAACCATTGGTATTAAATACGTTTAGTACCATCAAAGTTTAAAAACTCTTCGAAACTATAAAAAGTCAGCTCGATGAGCAATGGACGTTGCTTAACTTTGCTGATCGTTTCAGAATGGCTAAGCAAACTTCGCTACGAGCGCTTCAAAACGAAAAATATTTTTTTTTAATGATAATAAAAATGACCTATCTATTTGCATGAAACTTCTGAACAAGCTTTTGCTAGAACAAGCTATTGCCATTTGAAGTTATATACTGGTATAAAAACAGTAAATCTACTACTGAATATTACGGGTTTGTCTTTCCTCATAAATTATCATGCTTCTACAAATGGCTTCAAACAGATTCAGCAACTTGTCGATATCACCCAACCGTACCTAACTCAGCTGAAAGTCCCGAAAAGTTATTCGTGAGGAATTTCACAGCATCACGCATATTGAAAACGGCGCACAAAGTTCTTATTGAATTAGAGGCATTTGACCCAGATCAGCTTTTGCTTCTATCTTTACCAGAAATACGAGATATTTAAGTTTCAGGAATAGCCGAAAGTGTGTGATTATCAATCAACTAATCAAAAAAAATATTACGTTAATTAAAATGTTTGAATTTTTTTGTAAATGGTTGCACTGCACTTTAACAGGTGGTAGGTATATTGAGCAAGAGTCCGTCTTAGTAGTAGCCAGTGTCAAATATTCTGCTTTAAACTATTTATGGGCAAACACTACCATTTAGGTTTAAAGATATTTATTCTCATAACAAGACAGTACAGTCACTTACATGAGAACATTAATTAAAAAAGCTAATTAACTTAAGGGAGCTCATCGTATTTTCCAAAACCTATCTGAGCGCTTGGTCGATGCGACGCGTGATCAAAATGCTGGCACATATTTGGCTCAACGAATAAGCATTGCAATTCAACGGGGCAATGCTGCCAACTGGGAGTGGGCTGGAGCATTTGGACTGCCTATGAGTCTGCTATGACTTATAGGTTGTCTAAATGCTTTTATTGTAGTAGCTGTAGTGTTGTATATACTTCATAGTATTTTGTTTATTAAAAAATAATATTAGGTACATCGTAATTTGGGAGGTTCTCATTAAACATATATATTATGCTGTGCTAAAATGTAGTCCTGCAATTTAGATTTAAATTGTTGTAGGTTTAAGTGTACATTCTTAATGTGAGTGGGTATTTTATTGTTAAGGACATATACCCGCCAGCCAAAGCATGAACTTTTATAAAAACTCTACTTGTTATAAAAAAAACTCGCATGTAAATATAGTGTATTATTAGACCTATCGTTTCTGGCTTAAATCCTTTTTCTTTTGGACTAATAATTAAAATTGTTATTATATAGCGTTTAGTATATATCACTCGTTTTTAGGAGTTTGAGCCAGTTATTCGTAGCTCCAGATTTATTTAAAAAGTATAGTAGGTATACATATATATATAGTATATAGTATAGTACACATGTATAAATAACTTCCCAATATAGAAAGTTCATTATATTCCCCATGTTCGTGGTGCAATAGAAATATTAAAAACATGCTTATTTTTCTTGAAAGAGATGCTTAAAGTTGGGTCTTTCTTTTATCTAAAATTACGAGTTTTTGAGCTAGTGTAATTTCAAAACTGTATAATTTAATGAAAATCTGATACACCACACCTAGATATTAGGGTAGTGATTACGTAGGTAGAAAATCATTATGTTTTATTCGCTATTATTAAAATGAGATTGGAGCTGCGTTTTGTATGGGGGCGTTCGTCTAAAATGTACCCGTACGTTATTGTTTTCCGACCATAGTTCGTACGGATCCTAGGCAAAACTAAGAAACTAACTCGTCGGGAACTACGCATAGTAATTTTTTTATATCTAAGAAATGTGTATGTTTTTGTCTAAAATTAAAATGCAAGTGTTACAAGTATATAATTGGTTTATGTTCATTAACTTTGTTTCAGTAAATATCATATGTGTCGGTGTTTGGTACGGATAGTTGAAAAGCATTATAATTAATTTGTTTAACTTGGAGCTTTGCGGCATTGCCCCAAATTTCAACCAAATAAAGCAAGTGTGGTTTAGAGGTGAAAGGCATTAGTAAGTAGTAGAAAATGTAGTAAGAGAAATTTCTGATCAATGGGACAAAAGAACTAACATCTCAGAGTGACCACCGCAGTGCAGTGTCAAGCAGAAAGAGGACGGTGATACTGCACTGTAATAGATAGTCTTGACGCTTACCTTCAGATGGGTGACTTGTTACTATATTTTCATTACTATCAACATAAAAGAAATTGAGAATGATTGGAGTCTTTCTTTTCTAAAATATTTTTCTACAGATTTGACAGGTGTGATTACTATTGATTTAATATATCACTATATGGTATAAAACAAACTCACTTCCCGCTGTCTTTACTTATGTATGCTTAGATTTTGAAAAATACGCAACGAATTTTGATGCGTTTTTTTAATAGATAGTGATTAAAGGAAGGTTTATTTATAATATAGTAGGGAAACACTGATAATTTTAGAGGTTTCTAATGTGATGTCGTAAATAAATATTTTTGTGTGCTTACATCGCAAACGCTGGCTGAATAAAGATTCTGTAGTATATTTAGAATTAGCATTGAACCCGTGCGAAACCTTAAAAAGAAGGTAAAATTATTATACATAAATCTATCTATAATTTTCTAATGAAATTAGAAAAATTATTACAAAATTTAACATAATTATGTGATAAAAATGAAATAACAGTTACTTTTTTTTTATTAAATTTGCAAATAGCTAATGTATGACAAAAGCCATTCCATCTTTTTATTCGTTGTTCCATTGACAAGTTATGCAATAGTACGTATACCGTTTAGTTCCGTCGTAATAAATGGTTGGAAGTTGGAACTTTGAGGATAACCTTGTGAAAACTTATAAGGAAGCTGAATTGCGATGTTGGATTTTGTTGAATCATGTTATATGTACATTTTTCTTATATATTTTACAAATATTAAACAATCAGTCTATTATTGACAATACGGGTAGAAATTTGACTCATTTTCGCATGGTAGCAGGCCAATTTGGTAATACTCGCCTAGTCCTCGAGTAGAGAATTTGTGGTCTTGCACTTTATGTTGTATTCCGGAGCTGTTCTTGAGGTCCAGCAATTCTAATTCTAGCTTAGCCTCAAAAACACCTGTCGTGTTGAAGCTTAATTGTAACAAAATTAAATTATTTATTTTACTTTTTTTTTATTGTATATCACATTTATTCATATCAGTGTGTAAATTTTAATTTTATAAATACATGAAAACCTAGCTGATAATGATAAATTTATTATATACACTAAGCATCCTGAACTTACAGAGTAATAAATGGTGTTTAGGTGTTTAACATACAAACAATATATTTTGTGTTGATTTTCTTAGCCTTAGCTTTGTATTTCTCAATCGTTTCTCCACGAGATACCTAAATTGAAAAAGCACGACAAGCTTATCACCAATAACTACTTTTTGTGCAGTTCTCCGCCGCCTTTGGAGGCGGGAGATGAGTCCCGAGGTTCAGCGACACTCCGCTGGGCGGCGCTGCGCGGCGCACACGCCGGCTGGTACAGATGTCGCGCCTCCTGGCTCGACGCTGAGTACTCCTCTATTGGATACTATCTCAATGTGCTCTGTAAGTATTAATAATCATTGTGATATGAAAATGTGTCACCAAGCAACTAACAGTCTGCTCTGGTAGCTGTTCATGTGAGTCAGTTCCCCTTCTAGTTTATACCTGATTACTATTGTATTTTCAAGCACAAAGGGATCTAAAAAAATTTGGCAAGCCTTATTCCTATCAACTGTTTTTATATATATTGTTATACCAAACAGTCATACATATGAATGACAGTACACACAGTAGTAGTAATCAAACATTGGAATAAGGACGCCATACAATTTCACAATTTAATAACAGGGCCTACCTCACAAACTAGTTTTTCCTATTAACTGTGGTATTTAAGTGATGCTAAAGAATGTAGTATTACAAAAAGTTAATTTAATTAAGCATAATTTTATACATTACTCTAAAGTGCGCCAAGCCGTCAAAATAATTTATTTACCGCTCCTTCCCAGACATGGTTGCCTGGAAGAGATCGCTATAAGCTATAAGGCCGCCAATTGTAACATTAATATAATTTATTTTTTGTAAATTCATCATATATATGTACTGTGGTGTTTCAATAAAGAGTTTTATCAATATATCTATTAAAATACAAATGACATAAGATTTTGAAACGTTCTACGAGTGATGTTTCTTGTTGATGTTACCCATGATTCCAATTCAGGGGATTTTTTGTAACATGGCCAAAGCTTGAGTGTAAATTTGGTACGGCTGCTATTACCGACTTCCGCCTTCTTTGGTTTATTCGTAACATGTTCTAAGACGTTAACATCAACAAGAAACATTACTCGTAGAATGTTACAAACTCTTATGTCATATGTATTTTAATAGATAGATATAACTCTTTATTGAAACACCACAGTACAGAAATATGACAAAAAATCAACGTTTGTGTATAAATTACATAAATTTATATATATTTGATTACTTCTTTTTTCAATGCATGTATCTAATAAGCAGTTTGTAAATATTCTACATAATAATATTTCCACAGCTCCAGAAGAGCACACGGAACCAGCAACAGAGGCCACTACAACCGAGGAAGAAGATGAAGAGCCTGAGCATCAAAAAGTTGAAGTACCTCTCGGAGGAAACGTACAGTTACACTGTCCGAAAGGTATGCTAGTAATATCATATAGTCCTTAAGGGGTTACTAACAAGGTTTTTCGAGAGAAACACTTCACCCATAATATGATTTTATATAGATCATTATTTTTATTGTAAATGAATTCTCTTTTTACCAAGTTATTGTGCTATAGAGCTTACATACAACTTAGACAGCATAAAGAATAAATGCGTACCATTAGTCAACGAATATAGAACGCGCCCCCAGCGCTGCTTGGGTCATGTTGTAATTTTATATTCTTGTATTGCCTGAGAAGATATTTTGTATACTGACCGTTTCCCGTTGGATTGAGCGCGATCGGATCTATACTTTTTTAAATATAGCAAAATTTTAATAAATTACACTTAGAAAATCCACCTTAGGCGTACCGTTCCCCAACATTAGGAATATAACGTAGTCGATTCCACGTTAAAATATTGAGTGTAGCCTACCAAAATTTGCGTCTCTGGCAGCGCAAATCAACTAGACAGTTTTAATTACATCGTACTATAGTAAAATCCTACACCAGACAGCAAAAACCTGTTTTTGCAAATATTTTTGTGAGAAATTTCATATTTTCGTGTTGTCTTTGTTTGTTTCCTAATTGTGTATTGTTTTTGTGTTTTGTAAATTGCGGCCGCTGGTAGCGGACCGTCTTGCGTCGTTTTAAGGTCTTTGGAGTCAAAAGTAAAAAAGTTATCAACATTTTATAGTCATATTTTCCAAAATTTCGTGTATTTTCCAAATTAAAAATCCATTTTCAACCTTTTTAAATAGCTCCACACATCAAAACACGTGGGTCGCGATTCCCGATCGTTTCCCGTTGGATTGAGCGCGATCGGAGCTATACTTTTTTAAATATAACAAAATCATAGTAATATACCTAACTATAAGCTCTGCAGTTAATCTTACTTAACCCACCCACCCATCCTAAGGTATCCCGAATAAAGCTAGGAATTTGACGAGATAGAATAATGTTTTATGTAGTTACTAAGATTAGGTTATTTTTATTAATTAATGAACTGAAATATCATATAACAACGAAGCTCAGAGGCGAAAGTTTAAAATCTCGTTTAATTAATTTCGTGAAAATGTTCCTGATAAAAGTTGGCGCCTTGACGCGACGTGAATCCGCGGTTTCACGCCGACGAGGTTCGTGTGAAAACAGCAAACCACACATTTTATTACTTATTTGAAAACACTTTCTGAGCGTTTTATACACAATATTAACAAAATTTCTGCTAACGACGTTGAAAATTTACCAACGAAATCTTTGATCAGGGATGAACTCATTTAGATTGTACAAGTCTAAAAACTTTTATTATTTATTTTAATAAAAAAGATGACATTTTAATGTAATAAAAGCTAATTTCCAAGGTAGTTTTTATTTTTTATAGTTGATAGGCTAACCATTGACCACTACCTCACCTGATGGTATGTGATGATATGGTCAAAGTAAAAGTCAAAGTCAAAATCAGTTATTCAATTTAAGCGTCTACAGTGCTCTTATGAAGGTCAATTACAAATTTTTATATTGAAATATACTACATTGTACTGCCACGTTCAGCAAACAAAAATTATATAGCCACTGCGAGAAGAACGGGCAAGAAACTCGGGGCCATTCTTTTAAACGTTTTTTTAACAATGTGTTACGTACAAACTATATAGTAACATTATTACAATATTTATTTACATTACGTAGGTGACAGGCGATAGCTTGGCTGAGGCGAACCAGTCCAAGCATTTTTGTCGTTTAAGTAATCACAAACTGTGTAGTAAGATTTCTTTATTAAAATGTTTATCACGTGCAACTTGAAATTTCTTTCTGTGAGCGTTGTAATATGTTTGGGCAATTTATTATAAAACCGCACACAATTGCCTAAGAGGGACCTTCTATTTGTCTTTGCTAATCTAAAACCTGGCACAGCTATTTTATTTTTATTCCTAGTGTTACGAGTATAATCGTGATTGTCACTGTCTGATTTAATTTTACTCAATTTTTAACGAACATACATAATATTTTCAAATATACACAGACTTGGTTAAGTTAAAATATCAATTTCTTTAAAAAGATCTCTCAGGGATTCCCAGGGGTCGAAGATGTTGTTCAGGCTAGCCTAGAATTACTGGTTCTCAAGGACATCTGCCGGATCCAACCCTCAGGTGCTTTGCGATAGATTTTAAACTTGGTCTTGCCATGCGGGCATTCGCAAAATGCCCTACCACCATGCAGTAACGACTACCACCTAAGACAACAACCGGGACCGACGGCTTAACGTGCCCTCCGGAGCACGGAAGCGCTCAGTAGTATTGTCACTTAGCGGTCACCCATCCAACACCTGACCGTGGCTGACGTTGCTTAACTTAGCTGATCGATTAAGAACGGCTAAGCAAACTTCGCTGCGAGCGGAATAAGTTAAGCTATTTCCTTGCCCATTGTGCATGTAGACGTTCAGACGTAGGTAATAAGGTAAAGCATTTTAAAGCGTTCCAAGTAAAGCTGCCTAGTTCGTTTAAACTGGTCAGCAATTATTAGACAATTTTTACTGGAGTTTCCACTAGTGGCATTTTAGTACTTGAACGCTTCCATGATTCGGAGGGCACGTTAAGCTGTTTAGTAACAGTCGATACTGTATGTATATTGCGAATACCCGCTTCGTTAGAAGCAACCCTCTTGTAGAAAATCTGTCGCTAAACACTGAATGGTGAGTTCTGGCAGCTGTTTTTAACAGCCAGTTCCCAATATAGGTTATGCCTGTTTACCGTCTTCGACCCCATAACCGCTTACCATACCTTACAAAGGTAAGGATGTGTTCAAAAGCTAATATATACGCAATAAAAATAAGTTCCAACGTTATTCAAACGCAGTGGTACTTGGTAATAGATTATCTTAAGGGTGTACTTAAAGGTTGTAGGAAGGTAGGTGTTAGGGTCTTGCACTGCAGGTGTGCTCGAAGTAAATGTTATGTTGTTACACTGCAGGTGTGTATAATCACTGTACGTGATGAGTGCGAAGACCAGGGAAGGTTACTGTAGGAAACAAACCCGATGATAATCTTTCAAATAGTAGGCGAACATTCGCAAAATTTCCTACTACTATGCTGTTCAAGCCCGCAGTAAGAAATGATCTTCTGATCGCCTGATCGCAAGGAGCTTTCGCAGCATTAACATTGAAATCTCAGGTGATTAAACCTGGTCTTTATTATACAGGTAGTGTGGGCTGTTGGTGGCGGAAGGTGGTCGGCAACTCGAGTGAGACTTGGGCACCGGCCGGCTCGCACCACGCTCATGGGGTTTTAGGTAAGTTTATACATGAAATGTTTATCATTACTACAGTCTAAGTTCTGTAGACAACTCTGCTGAAATACCTCCTCGATGAAGAAATTTGTAAGTTAAACGTAGTAAAAGGTAAAAAAAATTCTTTATAACTGAAATTTTTTGTATAATAATGCATGGTAGTAATGTTTATATATAGTATAGTTTATGTTATCAAATAAGTCCTTTAATTAAATTTTGCATTCTTAAAAGATGGAATATGAAGAACATTTTGTTTTTTTTTAATATGGGATAGGAGGACAATAGAGCCGGTGGTACTTACTTTTGTACAATTATGAACTTTTAAACCCATGTTCAAGCTATAAATATATTTGAATATAAGTTACAAATATTGGATTCGTTATGCACTGGGTAGAAACACATACACATAGATTTATATGTGTTTATTCTGACCAATACATTTCTACCAAAATGTGTGAAAGATGATTGAAATTTTAATAGTGCGCAATATATGTATATTTTTGTTTCTTATCTCAAGACTTTGTATGTTTTACATTTGGCACGGATCGATTGTATAACTGCCACTGAGCATTAGGACACGCTCCACATGGATTTGATACGACCTCTCAGTACAGATGTGAGTTAATTGTGCAGGTATAAAGAACGCGGTGTACCAGGAGGGCGGCGAGTACCGGTGCGTGGGCGCGCGCGGCGGCGGGCGCGAGGCGGCGCGCCTCAGGGAGCTGAAGCGGGTGTCGCTGCGCGTGGGGGCGGCGGCGGGCGGCGAGGGCGGAGCTACGGCGGCCGCGCTGAGTGCGGAGCCGGCGCGCGGCGGGTGGCGGCTGGAGTGCGGCGCGTGCGGGCGCGGGCTGCGCGTGGTGTGGGTGCGGGCAGCGCGCGCGCCGCCTGCCGCGCTGCCCGCCGCGCTGCTGCCCGACCTCGCGCAGCACTGCTGGCGCGCCGTGCTGCACGTCGCAGAACCAGACGAGGTCAGTGACACACTCATCTATACATCTGTTCAATTTGTTAACAACATTTCAACTACATTCCTAAAACAACGCAAATATGACTTTTTGACGAGTATTCTACATGAAAAGACTAAGTATAGAATTATGTGACTGATTATTTTTATACGTATTTTACTCGTGTAACTGTACTGTAACCGCCGGATCGTCCACTGCTGAACACAACCTCCCTTATTAAGGGGGTATTTGCTATAATCCCCACGCTTGGCAGGCGTCTTGGGGATCGCAGTGTAAGTTGGCAAATATTTAAAAGGCGCTGCTGGCCACCTTCCAGTATTTTCCCTTAGTTGCCTCTTACGACACCCACGGGATAATATAGGTAGGTGCAGTTCTTACCCGGTACCTCAAGAGGAACTCGTGTGACACCTTACTTAATGGTAAATGTAGTCGTGGAAACAAAATCAATTTAAAATAAAAACGTAAATTGGTATCGTCATTTTATGTGTCTGCTATTTATAATATCCAGTTGAGTCTACAAAATACTATATACACGTTGCAGAACTTGTAATGCTGACCGGAATCAGTTTATAAGGTTAGGTACTTGCAGTACATAATTTTGTAATTGCTCTCACCTGTTTTGTTATCAGGGTTATTACCCAAATTTACACTACGAGTACGTTGGTGAGACGAGGGCCTGATATAAGTCAAAGACAAGCCGAAGCTGTTATAAAAGCTTACCTTACACGAGCGCCACGTGACATAAGACGAAGAACATCATGAATATTTCCATAAAATCGACGGATTCTCAAATAAAACCTTTTACTTATTTTATTACTCTTTACGAGTAGTTGAGGAGTTTTGACACCAAAATAGTCCACTTTATTGCGAGTTTGGGATGTTTTCATTCAGTAAAGTTCTAACTAGGAGTAATTAAATAATTGGAATTTCTCACATACCTGCAGATTCCATTTCATAATGCGCTTGGTGACAGATTTTCCACTTAAAAGTGGTAGCTAGCCAGACTGAAATTCGCAGAATACTCTACTACAATCAGCTATAGACTACTAGAGTCTGCAAAATAACATAAGACGAATAACAAAGCTTATGTGAGAAGTTAAGGCGTGCTCTCCGTACGGCAGGTATGGTGCGTGGCGGCTGCAGTGGGCGGCGGGGCAGTGGCAGTGTTCCCGCCCCGCGCGCCGCACCCCTCCCCCGCACCCGCCCGACACTCGGTGCGCGCGCCACACAGCGCGGCCGGCACTGCGGCGCCGCACTGCGCGCCTCACCTCGCACTCGCCATTCTGCTGTTTCTAGTGTGAGAGTTCAGGTAGAGGTAGAGATGAGTGATTTTCTAGAGCGACTGACGAGCCAGTTGAAGATCTTTATAACGAAAACTGTGATTTTTAACGTACTCAATTCGAAAGCATTTTGTTTTAATACTGTTGTATAAGTAATTAAAATTGTTTTACGAACGCGAACGTTACTAAATCTTAGTAATCAAATTACCTTTCTACCTCTCTGTGTTTCTGAGACGTCCATAAGTCTAACTTTACCGAGCGATGTGACGTACAAAATCTCGAATCAGGTATTGATCTAAAGTTATATTTGCCAGCGGATAAAAACTACAATTGGATTTTTTCAACTCATAAAATTTTCTTTCTATATCTTCTTGCCCAAAATTTTACATGAATATTTTACTTTGCTTATCACCGTATTAATTTTCCTCTAAGTATTCAGAACAATTTATAAATTTCCTCTAGAGATTCACTCAATTCTTCAACAATGTGATGAATGAACTTATTGAAACGTCCAAAAACGGATCCGTAGACTTTCCGTTCTATTATAGTTACTACGTCATACGATACGAATCTCCTTACTCTAGTCTTTGTAGTGTCTATTGTATCACTGTAATCATTATTTGTTAAATACTCTAGTGTATTCTTATTCCTAACTCCTTAGAGAACTAATTTGCTGCAATCTGATTTCAGCTCTGTTGCCATAACTGCAGAGTATAAATCTGGTTCTTCATCTCCTTTATAAATGCTACTCTTTATGTTGTTTTCTTTATTGTATTAACAATGGTTGACGTAGTTTCAATCTTCTAATTCCGTTAATATAATTTTAAGTCATATCTCTAGAAGACTGTAATAGGTATTGAGATCAGGAGGCAGCAAATGTTCAAAAGTATGGCCTAAGTCTTTCTTCTTACCCCTTTTTCGGTTTTCTCTTCCTCTTTCATAACTCTTTTTAATTTAATGTGATTTAGAAACAGGAAGTTAATGTGCCAAATTGTTGATATTATTGAAATAACAGAGTTTCTTATATTGAATCATGGATTGAAGATTTTGTTTATATTTAACGTATGTTTATGGGATGTGGGAAATTAGTGCAATGTAAACACCAAAGAAATGATAAATTTAGGATTTAAAATGTCAGTGCTAGTGTTAAGCAATGTAACGGAATAGTTCACATAACTTTATTAAAGCGTAAATTATTATTAAATTTTTATTATTATGATTTATTAGAAAACTATACGATATTGATAAGCAATAAAACTGCACTTTTAGTTTTTAAATTTTACAATAAATTGTGTGAACTATCCTTCAATTAATCAATTCGCTAGCGTAATATCCAAAGTAATATTTTATATAGATGTCAAATTCTTAAAAGTAATTGTATCATAGCTTAAACGAAATCTTGTAAATTCGATGTCAATTTTAGAGTCCCGCATAGGCCGGGTACATTTTTGTATGGATGACAAAATGTTTGCTACCACAATTTTTGCAACAATCTTGTAGGTGTAAGTGTGGATTTCTATCGAATGTTTCAATGTTAATGTTATCGGTGGTTAGTTTTGTATTAGATTAAGTTTTAATTTAATTCGTTCTATTCATTGTGTAAAATCATAGTTGATTAAATACAATTCGTACTGAGACATATTAAGTATTAATAATTTAGAAGTAAAAGAAGCTAAATGATGTATAAACTTGCAGAATAAGCATTCATCATTATCAACAGCTGGGGCGTCCACCATTGAACAAATCCTCCCCATTTGCAAGGCGCCGCTGCTTTCTGATATTTTTCCTTTTATCACCTCTTACTACTCCTATCAGGAAGGGGGGGGGGGGAGATACCCCACGGCAAATTATCATCACCTAGCGTGACGTGTGTAACAAGGACTTAATACTATAAAGATCAAATTTAAATTAATTACTGCTAGCTGCTGCAGGACATATGTCCTACCCGATCAATGCAATTGGGTTGATATGAAAAAATAAATGGTTTTTCTGTAATTTATTTGCCCTAAAAACTTGGTTCAAAGAAAACATAATAAAATTATATTGTGTAGGATACATCGCAGCACAATTTCTTTATACACACTTTTCCTATAGATCTCAGAGACTTTTATCAACATTTTTATGGATTAACTAGTTTTTGATGATCTCTTTTCATCTGCACACGGAAGTTTATTGCCCTGTCTCGAATCAGCCCCATGTGTAAAACTTTTGTTGCCAAACACATTATCTTTGAATACTACCGTGATGAAACAGGCTCGAGGTCCACCTGGTATTAAGCAATAACGTCTGCCTATAACGGATGCAGTTCTTCACAATTGCCGAACTGTACTGCGCCCATCACCGTGAAAGATAAAGTTGTTAAGTCTCATGTGTCTTTCACCGGCATTCATACCCATACAAATTAATTTGAACATTCGCTTGGCGGTAAAAATAAGCATAGGTACCTAAAAGCGTATTCCGGCATTTGTTTTTAAGATACATTTCCCAGTTAAAGCGTAGTCTGCTATATTTGATCGCATCTTCACTTGAGGTACACAGGTGAGATAGTTCCATAAGGCCTGACTACAAGTTATAAAACGTGCGGCAGTTTTTAAACACAGAGAAGATACCCCCAGGGTATGTTCTCTGATCACCCACCAACCAAACCATGGTCTTACCAACCTTGCGGTTATGAAGACCGAAACAGCAGACACTTTGGCTTGCGCCAACGTGTCCTACAAATTATCCCACCTACTATCTATCCTGTACACTCTCCCCTTTCTGGGGCTGTGTTTTCCGATCAGTTAAGAATGTCTTCGTACGAATTGTTTTAGTAAAATGTAGCAATACAGTCATTGTTGTTAAGGATTGTGATACGTGACGGGGCGCGGGCGCGTCGCGGGCCGATAAATGAATGTTATTTAAATATATCGTGGAAGAATTTAATCACTTAGTTTAGTTAGGTAGTAGTGAAATGTATTTTTGTACCGTGTCTGAATTCGTCAATTGGATGTTTTTGATGTGAACAGAGTTATGTTGTACCTGGAAACGTGGTCGATCCGTCCATTGCGGAATTTTAGATAGATAAGGAGCTACTTAGACCCTCTCTTTGTGTCACTTTCCTCTATCGTCCTCCCTATTGGATTCCTACAGGTTCTACCATAGAAAACCAGAAAATATATAGATCAAGTGATTTCCTTGACGAAACTAACAAGTATAACCAGTTTAGTAAATAATATGGGATAACTCACGTGAATCAGTCAGATAGCTCCGACTATAGTTTCAACCACATTCGGTGGTCTTTTTCAAGGACAGTCTGGGACGCCCGCGTTGACGTGTCGCTTAGCACACAGTTTAGAGTTTGTTTGTTTAGAGTTAAGTAAGTTGGTTAGAGTGCTAAGCGAGACGTCAACGCGGGCGTCCCGAGCTCTCCTTGAAAAAGACCACCGAATGTGGTTGAAACTGTAGTCGGAGCTATCTGACTGATTCACGTGAGTTTTCCCGTATTATTTACTAAAATGAGTGAAAACCACGTTAGTTTTTATAATAAATAGTATAACTATACACAAGGAAACAATATCTTCTTTTATTACCAGCTATGTGATATTGTTTTTTAAATTATAATCTATTATTTTCAGAAGGGTAAAATATAATTAAAAAATACAATTTCACAAGAAATAAGACACTATAATAGTTGTACTGGTGTAATTTTAGCCTAAAAAATGTTTTCACTTTTAAAAATCCTTCATTTACAAGATTTTGGGGAAGAATAGAGAAAATACATTTTATTATTAACGGCAGAAAAAGTGGTTTAAAGAAATGATTAATCAAACAGCTTAAATATTTTTACAAAATTACAAATTTACGAGAGAAAAAATTATAGTCATGTGCGGGATTCGAACCCGCGTCCATCCACCCCTTTAGCCGGGGTATGCAGTAACCAATTGAGCTAACATGACACAATGACTCATAACTGTAATTCTTGCTCTCGTTCTTCATGCAACCATCGTATTGGGATGGAGCGACACCTATAGTTCAACTTGCGTTGTACTACAAACGAGATCAATTTTGCAATTGGTTTTAAACTTGTAAATGATGACGCAACCTTATAATTTAAACATTGTTAGGTTTGCAATTGTCGCCTAGCAGGCGTCATTGCAAACCTAACAATGTTAAAATTAAATATATTTTTTTAATAATATCATATTATATTTACTCTATGTTTAAAAGATCTGTCATAGTGTTCACGAATATACTAACTCAGAAGATAATTCCAGTAATAGAACACTTCATCTTACATCCTACAAGTAAACCTTACACTTAATCGCAATGTTGGCATACCTAGTTCATCGTTCTATATATTTTCTGGTTTTTTAAGGATTCTACCATAATTTTATTATCTTTAAATCCAAAATAACTTTCATTTTTAGGTAAAGAAATTGAATTGTATGAGTATCTGATTGTAACAAATCCCTTTTGCACGTATTTTCTCCTTTAGATGTGTAGTGCGCCGCGGCCCCCGCACCTCTATTCTGGTTTATATCGATGACAGTTTGGTCGCGTCCGGCGTCTTCGGTCAACACTCGATATCCCGATACAAAATCGGAATTGCTTCCGAATCGATATCCGTAACCCATTCAAGTGCGAGACCCATGTTGACTTTTATATCGAAAGATTTGGACAGGACGCGACTGAAATCATTTCATTTTCACAAAGTTTCTTAGCGTCCATCCTCGATGCATCCAAGTATCGCGTTAAGGTGCCAATGTAATTATTTAAATAGAATATATATTTACATTAATGATATACATTTTATTGTTTACTTTGATATTAAATGTACAGAATCCATAATATCCATCGCAATGTGTTTATGGAAACTCGTATACCGGAAAATAAACGATATAAAAACTAAGAGACTTTTTATTTCCATCCTCAGAGACATTAAGTCAGGGTAGAGACCTACTTGGTATTGTGAATATAAATTCAATGTTCTTTTATCAAGTGAAATAAGACTTTAACTCAGTGGCACAAGAGTTATTTTTCAGTAGGGAAAGAGTTTAATAAAAATAATTAGGTACGAGTGCGTAGAAAATCGGCGATGCGTGGAATCGAGGCGGAGGAACTCGGAAAGTTTGACAAAATTAGAAAAGCTGCTGTCGATACTGCACACGACAATTTATGGTGTACTGATAAATCGGTAAAGTTATATTACGATACATGAGCTACAATTTATATGGGGACTAAATTTCTGTTTTATGTGTAAGATGTTTAAACTTGTGTGATTAAAGAGTGATAAACTATTATAGTCAATATAACAAATGATGCAAAAAAGGGATGAAGCTTGTTGTTGATAAATAATATACCTACGGTCAACCAGCAAGTAACGAAACGTAAGGGAAGAAATTGAAAGCCAGCATTAATTTTCGGCTTCGTTCTGCTTATCCATCAATTACCTTCAGGTGAGAACACTTATCAATGGCTGCTATATCAGTTATAAAAGACCTCGTAGTAATGTTATTAAATTTAACTTCTAATGTGATAGAACATATCAGCAGTTAAGCTATATGTAAACATTATATTGCAATTATTGTAAATTAGAGCTATAAATTTTTAAAAACAAAGCTTAGATAAACAAAGAAATTGAGATGGAACACGGCGCACGATACGAGTGAAGTCAAACAGAGAACCATCCTCAACCACGCATATACCACGGCATTCTGTCCCTGTCAACAGAACGGCAAACCCGTGGGGTGTTGTATTGTATAGGAGTATGATAGGAGCTTGATTTTTGGCTTCACTTTTATTGTGCGTAGACCTAGAGCTCTATCTAAATCTCTTTATGTATAAAATCAATAGTTGTTCGTTTGTCTCGCATAAACTCAAAAGCGCCTGGACCGATCAAGCAGATTTTGGTTTTTAATGTCTGTGGTAGTCCAGTGAAGGTTTTAACGATGAGAATGTATGGAATAACTGGCCAAGTGCGAGTGGGACTCGTGCACGAATTTATTTTATTTTATTTTTAGTATTTGTTTTTATAGCGTAAAAATTTCAATTGTCTAGCTATCACCGTTCTTGAGATTCGGCCTAGTGACAGACGGGCGGACAGCGAAGTCTCAGTGATAGGGTCCTGTTTTTACCCTTTAGCTACGGAACCCTAAAAATGAAGCGGAAGATAGAAGTAATAACAATTTCATTTTCCCATATAAACTATTCTAACTATTACTTTCCTGTCAAACATTTGACATCCGACCGATATAGGTAATACTAAATACACCGGTTCATCTAGTAGTTTATAAATATTATCTGCGAGACTTTATATATAAGGTTAATATTAATTCATCAACAATGATTAAATGAATTAATATTAACCTTATATATATATATGATGACATGAAATAACTGTAGTGACTATTTACAAAATTAATATATACAACCAAAGCTACGATTTTCATAATATTAATTACGTAGGTACATCAACTATTGTACTGGATCGTGTGTAAGGTTGTGTAAGGCTTGGTCAGACGAGGCCACGGCCGCGCCACCGCAAGCTTTGTGGTTGAGCGCGGTTAATGCGAAGAACAGGCGTAGTGGCTACGCGGTCGTAGCGCGTGGCTGCTACGCGGTCTTAGCACGCGGCTGCTACGCGGTTGTAGCGCGGCGACCTCTCTACCCAAACTGAACCTCGGCCGCACCGCCATCCCGCCGAGTCTCCGTTCACACGAGGAAAAGGCAGCCGCACGCCGCACCTAGCCGCGCCCAAACCGTGGTGATTGCGGTATGGCCACGGATTCATAGTTGACAAAAATACTCAGAGCTAAGTACTCTCCTTGAATTATAGAGTCACGACATTAGAAGAATGCTGTGAGTGCATTTAACTTGAGAAATAGTTATAACTTTACTTCTAAAACCTTATTTTTCAGTGCAGCAAATATTGGTTGGTGAAAAATATTTGAGGAAGCTGTTGATAGTCTGATCAATTTCGAAGTAGGAATACGGATAGAGTTTTTTGTTATACAGCTGACCAGTACCTAACTTGGTGTTAAGTGATAACGTGGTCGAAGATGTTGTCCAGCCTAATCTAGAATGATTAGCTCTCAATATAGCTTCCGGAATACATCGTTAGATATGTGATTGTTTTTCTACTCGAGTTTGGTGCAAGCCAGGCGACAATCGCAAAATGCCCTAAAACCTTGCTATAACGACTGCCATCCTTAGAAAACAACAACCAACGGCTCAACGTGAACGCTCAGTACTTATGCTACTAGCGTTCACCTATCCATGTAGTGGTTAATGACCACTGCGGATCTTGCTACATACTACACTACGAGCGCTTCAATTTCCTTGAAGTCTGCCAACGATAGAATTCTGCATATATTTTGTATGTCTGACTGGTTACCTTAGAGCGAGATGGTACCTACATCTAAAGTATAATATACTTGATTTGACTTGAGTTGATAAACAACTTTCTGAAGCATGAATTTAATAAAAAAAATACGATATGTTATGTAGGTAACACTGACATTCAGATCTATATTATTCCAAAATGCATGTATAGATGAAGGTTGCAACGATTGGACTCGCTTCAAAACTTCAAGATATTTTTTATCTCGAAGCACATAGCTTTAAACTTCTCTACATAGTGTGATATGCCACGAAATCCAGATATAAAAAGCTGAGGGAAACCAAGCAATTTCATTTTTATATTATAAACATTATATACCTACGGGGTGCTGACTGTATTGTTTTTTAAAGCACACGTCTAGGATATAACTAGGGCATGCCAATTGGGCATAATTTCTTATATTAATATTATCTGCTTATGGTTTGAGTTTGAATGTTAAGCTTCATAACTCTGGAGTTTCTAGTTGAAACTATTATTGTCCAAGACATAATGAAATTACTTTATTTTAAGTTGTACATGTAGTAAAATAATATTAATTATATTAAACAAAATGACTTTTTCGGTCACTCATTGACTAAACACGAAGACCACTTGACTTATTTACGAAGACATTCTAGCCTGGCACCCCGCGGGCCAGGAGACATACTTATGCCAATAAAGAACAGATTTTGCAACAGTATCGAATTATAAAAGTCAGAAGTGGAGTTAAAGTTTGTATAAGAGTCCAACTTTTTTGATTTTAGGAACACGAAATGTAGTACCTCTTACGTTAAATGACATAAAATGAAAATGAACTGCAGGTAATAATCATTTTACGTGACGAACTAATTCGGGAACAAAAATAAGGGTTTTATAATTATATAAAAATATTATGTTCAAGCTGAATACAACTTGACTTTTGAAGCTGAAATTTGCCAGGTAGTTTATTCAATAAAAGACGTCCACTAAGCCCGATATTTATAAAAGGGTTAGATTAATGGGATTAAACTGGAGGTAAACGTTTGAACGAAATCCCTATATTTTCAGCATGAAATTAAAGCTTAATCACAGTAAATAAAAATACTGTATTAAGATTTTAATCAAGGGCATAAATGAGATTAAACATTTTATATAAGGCTTATGTTTAAGATTGCTCTACTTGCATTATGAAGTTGAAAATCTACAGGTAGGCAGTTTATAGATAAGAGATGTCAGCTGTGAACAGGTTTTATGAAAAGAAGGATAAAGGAGTCGAACGATAGGGGGTGGAAATATAATTAATTATCATTTTTATATATATTTTGATGTTAGCTATGTTATGTTAGCTACCACCCTCAAGTTGAAAATCTGTCGACGGTAACGGTGTGTTCCGGCAGCTGTCCTTGAGAGCCAGTAATTCTAGGTTAGCCTGAACAACGTCTTAGAATAGAATAGAATAGAATAATTTATTTGTAAGACATGGTATGTATACAGATTACAAAAGCATACAGGGTGGTATAAATAAATTTTGTTAGTAGGTACAATGCATGTCCTTGCCTTATTTGGCGTACAAATATTTAGTTAGAATTTACATTATCATACATCATTATAGAAATTTAATATTAAACATTTTGTCATTATCATAGTTAGATACTTAATATAATTAAAAAAGTCACATTATTTGTCAATTATACTTCATGTCAAATTTATCATTTAAAAAGTCAGTTATACCGTAATAACATTTATCAGCGAGTAATCTATTTAATTTATTCTTAAACTGGTCATTGTTTAACTCTCTAATACTTTTAGGTATTTTATTGTAAATTATTGGTCCCATATTAAAAATACTATTATGTCTAAGAGCCGTGTTATAGCTACGTATGCGCAGCTTTGTAATGTCTCGCCTGCTACGAGTACTAGTAGATACTTCAATACAAGTGCAAAATCGGTCTGGGTTGCTTTTTACAAATGTTGCTACTTCGAGGATATACATAGAAGTTAATGTCAGTAGCCTATGTTTGAGAAAGTATGGTTTACAGCTATCTGTCTTTTTCAAATTGTTCATTGCTCGTATACATCTTTTTTGTGCTTTGAATACAACCCCTTTGTCAGTAGAATTGCCCCAGAATATAATCCCGTAACGTAGAACTGATACAACAAGCCCATAGTATGCCGTTATCAGAGCATCCTTGTTTATTACGAAAGATAGTTTATGCAACGCGTACGCCGTTGAGTGAATTCTCTTAGTTAAAGTCTCTATGTGTGCCTTCCAGTTAAGTTTGCTATCAATAATCAATCCTAAAAATTTAGTTGATTCCACTTCTTGCACCACTTTACCATTATATTGAACTAAAATTTTCTTTCTAACTACACGTTGTCGGAAATTAATTACATTCGTTTTGTCCAAGTTTATTTTTAAATTATTATTATCAAGCCATTGTATCATTGATTTTAAGCTGTTGTTTATGTCATATTTGTAGTTGTCATCATTATTACATTTAATTGTAATTGTACTATCATCTGCAAATAGTGTAGTCGGGTGATCAAGAGCCCTGGGTAGGTCATTAATATAAAGGATAAATAACAACGGGCCCAGTACGCTACCCTGTGGAACTCCATATAAAGTAGTGCGTTCATTGGACCTGTATATTTCTTCGTTTTTAGTTATAATATTTATCTTAGTAATTTCGGTATAATGTTTTCTATTTGTTAGATATGACTTAATGAGCTCTAAAATATTGCCTCGGATTCCGTAGGCATACAGTTTTTTCAGCAAAATGTCATGGTCCACGTAATCGAAAGCCTGCTTCATGTCACATAATATAGCACATATTGGTTTAGTTTTGTCTACGTGAGAGATAACTTTTTCCAAGAAGTCATAAATTGCTAAATTAATTGAACTTTTTTCGCGAAACCCTGTTTGTTCTTTACAAAAAATATTTTTCATTTTTAAATATCTATACATTTGTGAATAAATATATTTTTCAAAAATTTTTGATATTATTGGAATGACAGATATAGGCCTGTAGTTGTCCATGCATTTTCTGTTCTTTTTCTTAAATAATGGCTTTATGATAGATATCTTGAGAGCCTCAGGATATACACCTTCGCAGATACATAAATTTAGAATGTAACTTAAATGCTCACATATAAAAATAGCAACTTTTTTCAGAATGGTCGTAGCGAATTCATCGTAACCTACACTATTAGTGTTCTTTAGGGATTTCAATATTTTGAGTACGTCATAGGCAGTGCTAGGAGCTAAGAACATAGAATTCGGTGTGTTTACAATGAATGAAGTGCTATTGTGATTCTGATTGTCATATTTCGTTGGCTCAATTCTGTCTATGAAATAATCGTTAAACGCATTACATATTGTGTATGGATCAGTATAAATCTCATTTTTTACTTTAATATGGCCTATTGATTCCTTTGGTGTCTTAGATTTTGAGCTATTTATAATGTTCCATGTACATTTGGATTTATTTGTAGCCGTTTTAATAGCAAAGTCGTTTTGCGCCCGTTGGGTTAACTTAGTTACTCGTTTAAACCGTTTTGAGTAGTCAAATAATTTTACTTTGTTGTCAATAGTTGGATTCCTTCTATATTGCCATAAGAGTAGACGTTTTTTTTTGCTGCATAGTTTGATACCACGAGATATCCATTTAGGTTTTTTATTGGACTTCACTTTTTTTTGTATAAACGGAAAACATAAGTCATAGAATAGTTTAAAAGTGTCAAAAAAATAATTATATGCGTCATTAGAATTGTCAATTTTATAAAGTTCTGAGAATGAAAGACTCTTAATGCATGAGATAAATTTCACTATATTCTGTTCGTTATAGTCGCGTCGTCTAATACACCAACTATCAATAATGCATTTCTTATCCACAGGACACATCAATAGTTGAGCCGTGTGGTCAGATAACGCAAGTTCAACTACTTCTGATTTAAAGTTTTTTTGAATATCGTGAGCAATGTTATCGATGCACGTTTGACTACTTAAGTGGGTTGCTTAATAGCTAATTTAAGATTAAACCCTAACAACAGATGTTCCAGCTTCCGTGTATTAATATCTGATTTTAATATATTTATATTATAATCACCAGCTACTAATATATGTTTATATTGTCTTGAACATATCTTTTGGAGAACATTGTATAGACTACTCGACCACATCATCACTTACCATCAGGTGAAATAGTGGTCAAAGGCCAAATTTACAAGTTTAAAACTAATAAAGCAAAATTGGTCTCGTTTGTAGTACAACGCAAGTTGAACTATAGGTGTCGCTCCATGCCGATACGATGGATGAAGAACGAGAGCAAGAATTAAGGTTATGAGTCCAAATAGCAACCTAATAATACTGTGTAATATGCTTGGACATTGGCATACACATACATGTTTATCTACCGTAATAATGTTGCTTACATTTTTAGGCCAATAATAATGTGTTATTATGACTAAAACTAACAATTTACTATTTATTTCATTTGAATCCCTTTAACGTAACCGCTTTTATCGCCCCTGACAACATACCCACATACAATAATAACTCTTCAAATATCCTGGTTACTGGTGCGATATTAGAGTCTGTTATATAATAATATTTTCTAATCATACCAGTTCTTAGAACAACTCGATCTTCCGCCGTCCCGGAATAGCATTTAGTTTCAGCTACACAAACATCATTCTAAAAGGTAACTGTATTGTATCAGCTGGATTGTCCAATACTTCCTACCACATTTAGGTAGGGTATGCTATAATCCCCACGCTTGGCAGGCGTTTTGGCGATCACAGTCTAAGGTATCAGTTACTGCCACACAACCGTACCTTCTTCATCAAGCGTTCAAACTCGCTGAAATTTTGTTTGAGCTTCATATCTGTGCCGTTGTTTTGCCAGTTGTTTTTATAATTTCAAAACGATTTATCCGATTTATTTTAAAAAATCAGCCAAGTGCGTGTCGGACTCGCGCACGAAGTCTTCCGTACAATTAACTATACAACATAAGACTTCATATTTTAACCTTTTTTTGTTTTAACGTGCGCGAGTCGGATTAGCACTTGGCCATGTTTTTGTATTTGTTGTTATAGCGGCAACAGAAATACATCATCTGTGAAAATTTCAACTGTCGAGCTATCACCGTTCTTGAGAAATTCTAACAGCCTGGTGACAGACGGACAGATTGACGGCCAGCAAAGTCTCAGTAATAGGGTCCCGTTTTTACCCTTTGGATACGGAACCCTAAAAATCATAATTTAACGGAATACCGGCAAAACCAAGTGCATAATAAGCTTAAGGAGTTGCAAATATAATTTACGCGACTTTGAACATTTGGTATATAAAATATGATAAAACTACATTTGTGCGAAAAACGCTATGAATACAATCTCTGCAACATGCACATAAATATAAACTATTGCGTCTTTACTACTAACTTACAGTTAATGTTTATGTTTGCCTCAAGCAATGCATTGTGTCCACACAATAAGAGCTATATAATACATACAAAGCATTGTTTCTCTTAATAAGCACACAAAAGATAAGCAAAGCCTTCCTTTGTCTCTTGTACAGTCTTAGCAGAAATATTATCTAGGGAATAATAAAATGTTGCCAGCATATATTTGTCTCGATTTGCCAAATATTTGTTTCAATTTTGGAAGCATTTCGCATCGTCGAGTATCCAATATCGGGTAAAATTCGCTTTGTAGCAGAAGTGGATTCGTCGCCTTTGAAAGAACGACGATAGTGGGTACTATTGCAATTCGATGGAGATAGTATATTTATATATTACGAAAGTAGTAATTGTCCTAATTTTTTATGACCTTACCGTCTGTTCACAAAAGGATGTGGCAGACGTGATTTCGAATTATCTATAGGCTAAAGACAAATACTTCAAACTTTTTTGAGGGAATTCCTATTTCCTTAGAAAGCTGTGGAAACAAATAATAATGGCTGAGAATATAGAGCCGGGAATATCTTGGGTAAAATAATGAATAACGAGTAACCTTTCAGTATTATTTTCGTGAAGGAAAGCAGTAATAAATTAAATAAATAGGAAAGGTAGGGATCATGTAACGTCTCTTTTATTTCCGACGGATCTCATGGACAGCAGCTGAATATATCACAATACATATATAATAAAATTGTCCCAATTGTGCGTTAGCTCGAGTGTAAGCAACAATGACCTCCTTACTTTTGACGGAACAAATAAATTTGAAGATATTGTATATATGATACCCCCAACCCAGCTCGTGTATATTTTAACGGACTTCATACAGAAGGTTAAGTATATTTAAGGTGGTTCTTTAATTATATGTTTCTTTTAACTGATTCAGACATTATTTTTATAAGCGATAAGGTATGTAGGTATGTTCTTGTTATATATGTATATATTCTTGTTATATATGTACTATAGATTTTTTAAATATGTCCGTGAAAAAAAAATACTACAAACACTACAGTTATTACAACGAAAACATTGAGGAAACCTAAAGGCCATTGCAAGCCTACCGGCAGTCCAAATGATGTAGCTTACTACCAAGTGGCAGCGTGCCCAGCATGCTGCCCCCGTTTAATTGCAATGCTTATTCGTTGAGCCAAATAAGTGCCAGCATATTGATCACGCGTCGCATCACGCTCTGATAAGTTTGAGAAAATAAGGATAGGTCCCGGTCCTCACTGACCCAATATCTTCACACCACACGGCTCAAATATGTCATTACTTCCGAGATGCGAGTTGCTCCGCCGAAGTAGCCGCGGCGCCAGCCTTCACGTTGGTTTCAGAAAGATGTGATGTCGCTAAAGCACGGTAATATTATCTATATAGTATTTTAACTCGGCCCTGTCCTTGAAATAACTACCTACAGCCACGCGGTACGTAAACATGCGATATGTATGCTGTATGCCTGCGATGGGCGCGCCTCCAGCATTTTAATTACATTTGCCTACTTTGTGTTTCCATTTAGTTTTGTGGCTGTAAATATACTTTTTTTATGTAAACAAATAAAATACTTTGTAAATTGAATAGGAAGTGTTCAATTATTTGTTTTTTGATTGGTAGATTTAATTTAAAAAATCGGCCATGTGCGAGTCGGACTCGTGCACGAAGGGTTCCGTACCATTAGCTATACAACATTAGAGTTCATATTTTAACCTTTTTTTGTTTTGACATGTGCGAGTGCGTCTCGCAACTTTTTGTATTTGTTGTTATAGCGGCAACAGAAATACATCATCTGTGAAAATTTCAACTGTCTAGCTATCACCGTTCTTGAGATACAGCCTGGTGACAGACGGACGGAAGATGGACAGCGAAGTCTCAGTAATAGGGTCCCGCTTTTACCCTTTGGGTACGGAACCCTAAAAATCACGTGCTTTTAGGTAAATGCCTGCTTCTATTTATCCGGCAGCAAAATATGCTTATTTCACTAGTGAATGCACATGTATTACGAATGCGTAGCAACGTGTCACCATACACTGTACGCGAGATGGCAGTACCGGGTGTCGGTCCAATTTATGTGTTCCGTTTCCGCTGCACAGATGCTATGTTTAGCAGTACGTATAAGATAAACGTGTGTGGCGCTAAATGCTGTAAAGTGCCATCTAGTTTCAATTGTAATTAACCTGATGAAACGAAACAATAATGAATGTAAGTTATTTTAAAAATTATTATTTAATATTTTTATGTTTCCAATAGCGCATGCTCTGCGGATTACATTACAAAATTACGAATTTACGACAAGAAAAAAATTTGCCATATGCGGGATTTGAACCCGTGTCTATCCACCCTTTTAGCTATGCTTTTTTTTATATTATTGTGACGGAACAAGCTCGAGGCCCACCTGATGTTATGCAGTATCCTCTGCCTATAACAGATGCATTTCGTCACAAGTCACGAATTGCACTGCGCCCGTCACCTTGAGACATAGTTGTTAAGTCTCATGTGCCTCTCAATTGCACTGGCTCTCAAGGACTGCTGTCGGAACACACCGTTAGGTGCTTGGCGACAGATTTTCTACTTGAGGGTGGTCGCTAGCCAGGCGGGCATTCGCTAAATGCCCTTCCACCATGCGGTGTAGCTCAAGCCCGTGGCGGGATTCAAATACTGTATCACCTGGATTGTCCACTGCTGAACACAGCTTTCCCTATTAAGGGGGGTTTCCTATAATCCCCACGCTTGGCAGGAATCTTGGGTATCGCAGTGTCATGTAATGAACGAATACTGTTTAAGCCGGATTGTCCACTGCTGAACACAGCCTCGCCTATTATTGGGGTTTGTTATAACCGCTTTGCAGGCGTCTTGGGGATCGCATTGTGCAATATAATGAACGATGGTCCACTCCTGAACATTGCCTTCCCTATTATTGGGGTTTCTCATAATCCCCATGCTTGGCAGGCATCTTGGGGACCGCAGTGTGCGCTATTATGAACAAATACTGTATCAGCTTGATTGTCCACTGCTGAGTACAGTTTTTCCCTTTTAAGGGGGGTTTGCTACAATCCCCACGCTTGGCAGAAATCTTGGGGATCGCAGTGTGATATAATAAACGAATACTGTTTAAGCCGGATTGTCCACTGCTGAACACAGCCTCGCTGATTATGGGGTTTGTTATAATCCCCACGCTCACCAGGCGTCTTGGGGATTGAAGTGTGCGATATAATGAACGATGGTCCACTCCTGAACATTGCCTCCCCTATTATTGAGATTTCTCATAATCCCCACGCTTGGCAGGCATCTTGCGGATCGCAGTGTACGCTATTATGAACAAATACTGTATCAGCTGGATTGTCCACTGCTGAACACAGCCTTCCCTATTAAGGGGGGTTTCCTATAATCCCCACGCTTGGCAGGCGTCTTGGGGATCGCATTGTGCAATATAATGAACGATGGTCCACTTCTGAACATAGCCTCCCCTATTATTGAGGTTTCTCATAATCCCCACGCTTGGCAGGTATCTTGGGGATCGTGGTGTGCGCTCTTATGAACAAATACTGTATTGTATTCGATTTTATACTGTAACGTGGTTGGTATTATATTGATATCCGTAAATTATATCATAATATTTACACCATATAGCAAGAATTTGGTGTAACTAGGTATGTAAGTATAAAGTTATAAACCAAAGCAGTCGACTTTGAAATCAAAAATCAGTATAGGCACAACTTGCTCCTACAAAGAACAGAGAGTTACGAGAACGAGCGCGGGTGGCTAAACTAGCTAGACCTCCCGCGCCGCGCGGTGATCTGCGTCTGCTTCACCCCTTCAAAAGCTGTGCAACTTCGCTATCATGTCGCCTTAATGTGGGACGCTATATGCGTAGACACTTCAGCACAGTCACATCTTTCTGAAACCAACGTAAGAACTGGTCGCAGCTACTTCGGCGAAACAACTCAAGCGGTGAATGTATGCTAATCTTGACAGTGGTCTCATATTTGAGGCGTTTGGTGTGGACATGTTGGGTCTGTGGGAATCATGCTTTCCAAAATTTATCAGGGTGCTTGGTCGATGCGACGCATAATCAATTTGCTGGCTTCCATTTCGCTCAAAGAATAAGCATTGCATCAAACTGGGTGGCTGGAGCATTTTGGTTTGCCTGTAAGTAAACCTGTTGCAATGGCTAGTAGGTTGTCATTGTAGCTGTAGATAACGTTCGTAGTATTTTGTTAATATAGGCGTCATATAAGCGTTAGTTTAAAAAATAATACGATGGTTATATTTTAATTCATTAAAATTTTGAATGCTTGTCTGAGCTTTGTTTTCATGCTCTAATTTTATATTCTACCAATTTCTAGTTTATCATTAAATGTTAAAATAAAACCGAAGATATTAAACAATTAAAAATAAATTTAAAAACACAGGAACGGACTGGAAATTTTCAAATTAATGTTAAGTATACCAAATTTCTCCGAGTTTCAACAGCACATCTAACGTACGATGGATCGACGTTTGTTTAGAAAGCGCTCCCTCGCGCTACGCATACACTACCCTTGAAGCTCGACCCAAATTCTTTTGTTATGCAGACGAAGTAAACGAACGTTGATCTAAATTGAGTAGAACACAGGCTGCTCTCTTTATCAAAGTTTAACAAAATGCAAGTCACAAAAACGAGCTGCCAAGACTCCTCGTTCTAGAACCAAGACGACGTAGACGAGCTACAATGTAGAATATTTATATACTAAAAATTGAAATTGAACTTCATAAGAGCTTCGTAAACGTCTGTACTGTACTGTAACAGCCGGATCGTCCACTGCTGAACACAGCCTCCCCTATTAAGAGGGTATTTGCCACAATCCCCACGCTTGGCAGGCGGCTTGGGGATAGCAGTGTAAGTTGGCAATTCTTGAGAAGGCGCTGCTGCCTACCTTCCAATATTTTTCCCTTAGTCTCCTCTTACAACACCCACGGCATTATATGGGGAGGTGCAATGCTAGCCCCCACGGGGGCGTAAACGTCTATATTGAATAAATTATTCAGACTAACTTTGATTTTTGATTGTCGCGGGACTGTATCAGTATTCATTTAGTAAGCTTGTACGATTCGGTTTTAATAGCAGAGTGGATTTTTATCTTAGAAATACGGTAGACATTATTTATATTCTGTGCTATAAATGTAGTGAGCTAAGTTGTATTATCACGAAAATTGCCAGTTGTGTGTAATTCTGATGACAATACAAAAATATACGTTTGGACTAATCAAGTTATTGAGCTCGAAGTCACGTTCCTACTGGAACGCTTGAACTAAGTATCTTAACTGTGTTAGGGCTGGGCCATGGTAATTAATATATGTCCCCAATTATATATATATGTTTATTTGATTCTTTATTCCAATACGGTATACATGGAGGACTTAATGCTACAGCATTTTCTACCATACATCCACTTTTATTGTCTTCTTCTTCGTGTCGACGATTCACGATTTAGATGGATGGCTGCCAGTACTGGGCTGTAGCCACTCCAAGGGTGGTGGCCTCGTAAAGGTCACCCAAAGTGCAAACATTGGGACAATGGGGGCAGGACAGCAAGTGAAGCATGTCCTGCGTAGCGCCACAACTACACTGGATTCCTGCGTTAGAGTATCCCCATTTGGTCATATTAAACCGGCAGCGACCCACTTGAGTCCGGAGTCGGTTTAGTGACTTCCATGTGGGCCACGCCAGATCTTTGCCCGGGGGGAGTTCTTCAGCCGGCTCAATGTAATTGGGTGGGGGAGGGCACGTGTTCTGCCACAGTTCCATGCGGGCATCCTTTGGATGACCTGTCAAGGCCCTAGTGAAGCCAAGGAAACTATAGCGGCTCTTGAGACGGCCTGTGGTTGGTTGTGAGTTGTAAAGAGAGTGTCTACTATCTTGTTCTTGCTTTAGTTTCTCCGTAGAGCAAATTATGTTACGGCGCACTATAGGTGGTGCTATTCCTGCTATGGGGTACAGCATGTTAAGAGGAGTGGGTTTAAGGCAGCCGGTAATTTTCCTACATGTTTCATTAAGGGCAACATCTACTTCTTTGGCATGGGAGGATCGGTGCCACACTGGGCACGCATATTCTCCAGCTGAGAAGCAGAGTGCTAGGCCAGATGTACGCAATACTTCGGGTGATGCACCCCAAGTGGTTGAAGTTAAACGGGAAATTAAGTTATTTCTGGAGCTTACTTTGAGTTTCGTCTTGGTGCAGTGGGTTTTATATGTAAGAGACCTATCTAGAGTAACCCCTAGATAGGTTGGGTTTTTGCAGTGTTCGATGTCAACTCCTCGCCAGGATATATTGAGTGGACGCTCAGCTTGACGGTTTCGGAGATGGAATGCACAAGATTGGGTTTTGGACGGATTTGGCCTAAGGCTATTTTCATCGTAGTATTTCCCAATCGTTTCCAGAGCTCCTGCGAGTTTTACTTCAGCATCTTCAAACGAGGTGGTTTGGGTGGTTAATGCTAGGTCGTCGGCGTAGAGAAATCTTTCTGTATCTGCAGGGCTGGGCTGATCATTGGTGAATATGTTAAACAGGATGGGAGCCAACACACTGCCTTGCGGCAAACCATTCTTTTGGCTTCGCCATCTGCTTTTTTTGTTATTTAGTTGGACCTGGAACCGACGGTTTGAAAGCATCTCGCGAAGAATTGTTGTGAAATTTTCGTCACCCGTTACTGAATGGACTTTAGAGAGAAGTTTACTAATATTGATCGTGTCATAGGCGGCTGACAGATCTACAAACACAGCTCCTGTAATCTTTTTGGCTTCAAACCCGTTCTCGATATGCTGTGTGAGTTTGAGAACTTGGCCAGTGCAGGATTTACCAGGTCGGAAGCCGGCTTGTTCGGGAATCAGGTTTGGCTCTCCTATTCTTGTTAGGCGGTTGAGGAGTAGTCTTTCAAATAATTTAAAAGTGTGGCAGAGAAGTGAGATGGGACGATAACTTTTGGGGTCTGTAGGAGATTTACCAGGTTTTAGTAATGCTACGACCTTGGCTTTTCTCCAGAGTTTGGGTAGTTTACCTTTCTCCAAGCAGTAATTAAATATTCCCAAAAGCCAAGACACAGCAATTGGTCCAAGGTGTTTTATTTGTTCAACTTGTATGTCATCAACGCCTGCTGCTTTACCATTTTTAAGGTCTTTTATGGCTAAAACGATATCGGCAAGCGTTATTGGTTGACTAATGTCTGATGTTCTGGTCGAATTCGATTTGGGTTTTAATGTCTTAGGTAACTTTCGGGGTGGTTTACCGTTAAGCAATAGTTGGTGGGCTATTTGGTTGGCAGACACCATACCTGGGTTTGTTGCAGGTGGTGGATCACCTGTTAGCTTTTTTAGTGTGGACCAAGCTTTTTTACTATTATGTGTCATGTCAATGTTAGAAACTGTTGTGACCCATTTCTCTCGTCGGTTTTCGTTAATTTTAGACATTAGCTCCTCTCCGGCTGTGATTGTATCTGAACAAAACGGGTCGTTGGTATAAAGGTTTTGGTATCTTTGAAACAGTGAGGCAGATTCTGGACATAGACCGGGAATATAATCTGTGCGACAGCCTCTAGGTATGGCTTTACGGGATTCTGACCAGACTATCTTGACAAATTTATCGTAGTTTTCGGGGCATGGGTCTAAGTGCATGAGTTTTTTATCAGTGAGTTCAGAAAAGAGATCCCAGTTGGCTTTAGTAAAGTTAAAACGTCGTTTGAATGGTGTTTTGAGTGGTTTGACAGCAGCTTGAACAAGACAGGAGATTGGTTTATGTTGGGTGTTGGGTATTGGTGTGCCGACTGTTTTGGAACACAGATTGCTGATGTTCGAGCTCACAAAGATAAGGTCGGGGTTGTATACTCGCTTCCAACGTCCACTATTAAAGGATGCAGGTAGCTTAGCATCGTGGTTCAGGTGGAGGTTTTCTAGTTCAGCCCATTCTTCGACTGCTTCTCCATCAGCATTAGTGTTTCTGTAGCCCCAGGTTGTACTGTGGCTATTGAAGTCTCCGACTACTATACGGAAGTCTTGAGCTCGAAAATTTTCTGTTTCGGTAAAAACAAACGGTTGGTTCGGTGGTTTATATATAGAGGTAACCGTACAACTGCCAGTGTCTATAGTTAGCGCCTCTACGGCGTTAAGAGAATTACATGAAACTGACTTGACCAATATTTCAGGTTTTGTGAAGATTGCGCTCCCATGTTTAGGATGTGGTATTTCAGCTACCAGGGTAAGCCCAGGAATTTGGGGTCGAATATTGTCTGTATCACGGTGGGTTTCCTGTACACATAAAATGTCACACTGTGACTCCTTAACGAGTGCAGCTAATATATATGCTTTGTTTTTGGAGAACCCTTCTATATTTATCGAAGTAACTTTAAGGGCTGGTTTGTGAAGTGGATTGGCGCTCAGAAGTGCCGTTTGAGTTGGCGCTGAGAAGCACCGTTGAGTGGCCCTGATAAGGGCCGTTGTGTGGTGGTCCTGAGAAGGACCGTTGCGAAACGTCGTGTTGCAAGGATTCGTCAGTCGGCACTGGGGTACCGAATGTCCAGGGTGGGCCGGGTGTCGTGCGCAATCAAAATTTCCGATCATAGTAACACCGCGCGGGGAGGCTCCTTGCTTCCACCCCACTTTTATTGTGAGCTTGGAAGATTACATAACGTAAAATTACCTTATTCTCACACATGTTTGTTTTGCCACCGTATAATATAAAAATATTAGTCTGAAATGTATATTTTATGATGGTATTTTATAGTGTAAACCGCAGAGCAAGCGTTATTACAAAAATAAAAATATTAAGGTTAAAGAGTTTGCGTCATCGTTAACAATTCTAAAGCAAGTTGCAAAAATTCGTCTTGATCGTAAAATAACGTAAGTTCAACTATAGGAGTCGCTCCATCCCCATACGAGGGTTAGGATCGAGAGGATCAATCAGAGGTATAAGTCATAATGTCATTTTAGCGGACAAAGCATAACCATACAATGTTTACTCTCGTTTTTTTTTTAATGTAAAATAACCATTAAGTCTTTGGAGACAGATTTTTCTACTTGAAGGTACCAGATGGGCATTTGCCCGCCACTAGAATGCCTTTTTTTTATTCCTGATAGGTTAGCCTTTGACCACTATCTCACCTGATTGTTTAGTGATGATGTGGTCGAAGATGTTGTACAGGCTAACCTAGAATTACTGGCTCTCAAGGAAAGCTGCCGGAACACACCGTTAGGTGCTTGGCGGCCTTAGCAGCACGCAAGACTAGTGCTGTCAAAAAGACAATTTCATTAATAAATTGATATATAGGCACTTGCTACATCTCATCAACTGCAGGGTGTATGATCCTGCCGGTCACCATAATATAGCTTATGGATATATTTTTGCCCACCACCTGGCTGCCAAATTTCTAGTCAAAAGTATCTCGTCTAGAATTTTCTACTGCTCTAAGCTTAGCTCTGCTTTTTCCGTACGTGTGACCTACATTCTAAATGAATTTACTCTGACTCGGATTTTTTATACCTACATTTTTCACTCAAAAGTTCTTTTAGACAGATCAGAAGTGTTTTATTTTTCAGATATCTATTAGGCTTCCGTTTGGCTACGTTTACACATGATGAGACAAAAATACCCATTTTCAATTCGATAGCTGTCATCCGAAAATAAGATATCAATATTACTTCTGGATGGAAACTTATATATTTATTTATGACTGATAAGCTAGCCTTGGACCACAATTCAATCCAATTTATTCCAAAGAAACAATTCATTTACAACATATAACATTAACACTTAAAATTATGTAAACAGAACCTACGCTAAGTTGAACACTTGTGCTGTATTTTTATTGCTGATAGGTAAGCCTTTGACCATAATCTCACGTGATGGTAACTGATGACGTGGTCGAAGGTGTTAACAGGCTTAACCTAGAATGACTGGCTCTCAAGGACAGCTGCCGGAACACACCGTTAGGTGCTTGGCGACAGATTTTCAACTTGAGGGTGGTCGCTAGCCAGGCGGGCATTCCCAAAAATGCCCTTCCACCATGCGGTGAAGCTCAAGCCCGCGGCGGGATTCCAACCATGGACCTGCTGCGCAACAGTCCATAGTTCCACTGAGCTATCAATGCTTCAAATTACTGGTTGCAGGTTACTGTTACATCCCTTCTAGATAAACAATACTTTTTATAATAGTAGGTATGTATAACTTGCTTTATTTATTCTTTATACTCGTATATTTCCTTAAAGTACTGATATAATGTTGTGTACGTGCGAGTATGTGTGTGTGTGTGTGAGAGAGGGAGAGAGCGAGTGAGGGTGTGAGTGTTTATGTGTGCGAGGGCGTGTGATTGTGTTTAGCATGAAAAAATTTATGAAACCATTAGACTTACTTCTGTCTCACCGTAAGTTAATGTATATAAGTAATTTATTAATGTTGTTTTTACCTCAGAGGTTCTTAATGCAACAAAATGGTTGATTAATCCATTTATTTTATTATAGCCATAAGTACCAAGAAAAAATGCATTTTCGCTAGATTAGTGTTAGTCCTATGTCGGGAAAAATTAAGGTCTTTTCGCCTTTTACTACTATTTAAATTTTATATCATTGCTTTTTTGTGCATATTCAATACAATATTAGTTATGTATAGCTGCCGTACAGATAGTAATTTACATTCTTTGTAAAGTTTAAAGATAGGATTTATTAGTCAGACTTTCTCAACCTATGTTAAGTAATAATGTGGTTATTGACGTTCTTCGGGCTATCTTAGAATTACTGGAACTCCATGATCGGAACACACCGTTAGGTGCTTGGTGATAGATTTTCCACTTGAGGGTGATAGCTAGGCAGGCGGGCATTCGCAAAATGCCCAACTCACTATGCTATTGTAATACAACAACCGGGACCGATGGCTTAACGTGCCCTTCGAAGGACATGCACGCTCAGTAATAATGTCACTAACGGTCATCCATCCAAGTCATGACCGCACGATAGGTAAGTCTGTAATTCATTTACGCAAGGCTTTAAATTGAAAATTTTGCAGAATGAAACGAATTAATGAATAATTTTAGAGATACTTAATGTTTATTTTAGATAGATTTTGTATTACTCACATAATACGACAATGCGTAACAATCTTCGATCTATCATATTAATGATCGAAGGTTACAATGCGGTTGTGGTGTTACAAAAACGAACTTAATTAACAGCTATACACAATTTCATAGAATTTTGCAATTCAGTCGTAAGTAGAACACACTGGCAACATTGCACACTTTTATTTGAGAAAAATCTTCCTAAATACCTAAACAGGGAGATGAGTATGAAGCGTATAGTCAACCTGTTTTAAAAATGTCTATTATCATAAATAGTAAACACAATTGTTAATAGGAAAAACTAGTTTGTGAGGTTGGGGCCCTGTTATTATACTGTGAAATTGCCTACATACTAATTCTAACGTTTGATTACTACACTGTGGGGTGCCGGGTTGGCATTGCACCCCCCCCCCCATATCATCCCGTAGGTGTCGTAAAAGGCGACTAAGGGAAAAATACTGAAACGTGGACAGCAGCGCCTTCTGAAGAACTGCCAACTTACACTGCGATCCCCAAGCCGCCTGCAAAGCGTGGGGATTATGGCAAATACCCCCTTAATAGGGGAGGCTGTAAGCCCCTTAATAGGGGAGAGTAAACACAACTGTATTAAAAATCACGTTTCACTCATATGCCTTATATAACAACACCAAGCTACTCGCTAGCTGCCCCCTGCTCCGCACCCTACATGCGCTCAATCGAGTTGCCGAGCATATTAACTTGTTCCGTGACCGAATTTTATAGGACAGCAAACATAATTTGTTAGTACATGATGCTTGCTATAAATATAAATAAATATGTGCATGTTTTTATGACTAAATAGGCACCCGGCTGGGACTCACGTTATATTTACCGGATAGATTCCAACCAGTTTTAAATGTATAAATAATATTTTTTCACTTTTAATATGGATAATGACATTTTAATAATATATTTTTTAAGTGTTATGTGTCTTTTCGCCTTGGAAAATGAATTATGTAATGCTGTATAAGTGTGTAAATAAATAAATAAATAAAACAGGTGAGCCTATTACCATCTAACAGGCTCAGTTTCTAGGCTTTAAACTACTACTATAAACTACGAATATGCAAGGGGATCGGGCTTACAACCTCTATATTCCACAAACACATACATTTTAACTACTCTGACGAGGCCTTGAATCCTGCTGTTTGATTCCCGGGTACAGGTGATTTTATGTCAATGAATCTCACAAATAAGTGCGCAGTGTAGCACTGTGCTCGTTAGACGACTCACCCTTATTTCCTGAATAAGGCCTAAGAATCCGGTTACATTGCTGCCACCTCTTCGTGGTAAACATGCGTTAAATTTTTATTTAGAGTTATTGTCAATACTGCTCTCACCTCTGGGCGGAAGATACCCAGAACCAGCTTCTTCCATTTGACAGCATTCAACGCAGAGCGGCTCGAATCGTCGACGATCAAGTTCGCTCCGGTCGTCTCAACCCTCTGGCACTGCGTAGAGATGTTGGATCACTGCATCTTTTACCGTATGTATCACGGGGAGTGTTCTGAGGAACTGTTTTATTTACTCCCTGCATTTAAATTTCGCCACTTCCGGACAAAGCATGAAGTTTCATCAATTTCATGTCGATGTTTGGAAGTCCACACGATTTTCACGACATTTTCTACCTCGGACTGCCACATTTTGGAACCAGCTGCCAGTTAAAGTATTTCCGAACAGTTACAACTTAGGAACCTTCAAGAAGAGAGCATATTCTCTCCTTAAAGGCCAGCAACGCATCCCTGAGAACTCTGGTGTTGAGCCACGTGCTCGTTTGCCCTCCTATCCAATAAAAAAACCAACTAACAATTACTTTGTAAAATAAATTGACAGTAGCCAAAATAAACTGTTCTTAAGTTGGTTGTTAAATAACTGAATCTATTTTATTTTATAAAATTACGAAGGTATATTTTACAAAATTACATAAACTAACAGCCAAAACCGGACTTACATTTTATCAGGATAAGAAATAACATTCAACGCTTAGAAATATCAAAAGACATTTTGAGCTGATTCAATTTACAGTTTTCTACATTAGCGATGGGCGATTGTTGCAAAAAATACAATCGACTGAATCGAAACTTGGGCTATAGCGCATTCGATTGTCGATTTAGTAGTTCCTCACTATGAATATTCGAATAACAATCGACGAACTACTAATAATTGTACGCACACCGCAAGCCGCTATGCAATGCGCTATACTGATTCGCAGCGCAACGCACGTAAACCGCACCATCTTTTTTATTACTAATTTAGTAGTACGTTCGAGTATAGTAATTTATGGTAGGTGGGCTGCGCTACAAACGAATTAGTAGTAATAAAATTATACGAACACCGTGTCCGTCATTGTCACTCGCCGCATAACGCTAGTAAATAGTAATTACTAACATCGATTGTTATCGACTTTTATCGACTGAACAGAACAATCGACTAAGTCGATTAGATTTAGTAATAATCACGCGTCGCTATTCTACATTGAGAAGGTGTCGACCGTTTTCGCGACTTGCGCGCGAGTGCGTGCGCACACGACTGCGCCCACGCACGCACATGCGCCGCGAAACTTGGCGTAAAAACCGTTAGTTGAATCGGCTCAATATGTCTTTTAGTATGTGTCAAACTGTAAAATATTAGTTAAAATTTTCACCAATTAATTATTTATTTTCACTATACGACAATAAATAGGTTATTTTATGAGTACATTTGTATGATGGTGTGTGTATATGAATATATGTGATTGTATGTGAGTGTAAAAGCACAGTAAAACCAGAAAGTTAGCTTGAGTGGTGGCTCGCGGGTAGTTTGTTTTGAATTCATTTGGGTAACATTTCATTGACAAGATTAACTTTCTGTTTATTTAAATCTTGCACCAATAGCAGAAGCAATGATGGCCGAGGTAATAGCTATGGACTGCTGTACCGCAGCTCCTTGGTTCGAGTCCCGCTGGCGGCTTGAGCTTCACCGTATGGTGGAAGAGCATTTTACTAATACCGCCTGGTTACCTACCAACCTTGAGCATAATATCTGTCACCAATGGCATTTTGCGAACGCTCGTCTGGTTAGCTACCACCTTCAAATAGAAAATAGGTCGCCAAGCACCTAACAGTCTGTTTCGGAAGTAGTCCTTGAGAGCCAGTACAATTACAGCACATGAGACTTACAACTGTATATCTTAGTGTGACGGGCGCAGTGTCAGTGTCACTTGTGATGAAATGCATGTGTTATAAGCAGAGTCCACTTAAAATCAGGTGGGCCTGGCGCTTGTTCAGTTACAATTACATAAGAATAGGAAAATTAAAATTGGTGATTTCATTGAACTTATCTTTTTTCAGTTCTCAGTAAATTCAAATTAAAAATCATTTATTCAATTTAGGTGTCTACGACGCACTTTTGAAGGTGAATTCCAATATTATTATCGAAATATAATATACTGCCACGTTCAGCAAATAAATGTATAGAGCCACTGCGAGAAGAACGGGCAAGAAACTCGAGGCCATTCCTTTAAACTTCTTTTAACAATGTGTTACATACAACATAATAAAATTATTACTATATTTGTTTAAATTACGTAGGTGAAAGGCTATCGCCTGTAACTTGGCAGAGGCGGAATCGTCCAAGCATTCCTGTCGTTTAAGTAATCACAAACTGTGTAGTAGGATTTCTTAATCAAACTGTTTTTCACATGTAGGTAACTTGAATTTTCCTTCTGTTTTTTTAGTAAGTTTTATAGTACGTGTGACCTACTTCCTAAACGAATGTTTACTGTAACTTTGTACCCAGGGCATGTGCGGCGCGCCGCTGGCGTCGGCTCCGAGCTTCTTTCACTATTTGGAGAAGGAAGTGTGATTTCTCCAGTGGAGATAATATGTTATATTTGATTTTTCCACGACTGCCCAAAAGGAGCGGAATGTTGTTAGGGGTCATGAACGAGTATGTGAGTTGTATATTCTACCATACATTCTAAGCTTGCATAGATGTGGATGTACGGCGTATCGTTGGAATCTTCACATCATTCCGATTGACAATAGTTAAAGGGTATCGAAGAGCGAATTGAGCTGCGATTAAAGAGAAATAATGGTCATTTGAATTTATAATATAACGGATGTAAAAATAAATAAAATAAATAAAAAAAAGGATTTATGAACATTTGTAAGCCCCCGACTAAAGGGATAGATGTTAAGGAAAATAAAAATAAAATGCATATTTTAAATATTTAATTTAAAGCGCAGTTGAATAATTAATATAACAACGAACTCAAAAAATTCTTCAAGTGCTTCCATGGCCATCGCTACTCCTAACACATACCAATGTACTCATTAAATTTATTCATTTAACTACCTTCTCAATGCAATTTATTTTGCAAGTCACGAACTCGTACATATTTTTTTGTGTCAAACTATGAGCAAATCATCCTTCTTTGTTATTATTAGTGGGCACACAATAGAAGTGTTTCTATTGTGTGGCCATTAACTCCCTCTCCCCACTAACACTTCAAAATTTAAAGCCATAGGCTTGAGACTCTTTCATTGTTTCCAGTCCACCAAATGAGCGACCTATCTACTGCTATTTCACCTATTAGTTTGTGTTCGTCACTCAAGAACTCCTTCCCTATAATTGATCAGGTTCAGGGTAGATTCTGAGATTCGGACACTAAAAATCAGAGGACGGTCACTGGAAATCAGGAAATTTCTTATTATAATCAGTACCAAATAAACCTTGTTTATAGCCATGGGATTTCCTTGATGATTCAGAAGGTAATATGGGAAAAATACGTGAGTCAGACTCAGTGGTATTACCAACTGTCTTGGACACCTGCATGACTCCCACACCAATTACTGGAACGATGACGTCAGCTTGAACGCGAGTGCGTAGCCACGCTGGGTTTTGGGGTTCTTATTGAGTAAAAAATTAAACACTCGTAGCAAAGTAAGCGCTCGTAGCGAAGTTTGCTTAACTGTTCTTAACCGATCAGCAAAGTTAAGCAACATCCGCCGCGGTGATACGTTGGATGGGTGAAGTAGTTGGATGGGTGAAGGTTGGTGGGCTCAGTAGTAAAGTCATTACTTTACTACTGAGCGCTTACGTGTTGCGGAGGGCACGTTAAGCCGTCAGTCTCGGTTGTTCTTAGGATGGCAGTCGTTATAGCTTGGTGGTAGAACATTTTGCGAATTCCTGCCTGGCTATTTACCACTCTCAAGTAGAAAATCTGTCGCCAAGCACCGAACGATGTCTTCCAGCTGTCTTTTATAGCCAGCGATTCTAGGTTAGCCTGATCAAGATCTTCGACCACATCAGCCCTTACCATCAGGTGAGATAGTGGTCAAAGGCTAAACTTTCAGGTGTAAAATAAAAAATAAATGAATAATTACCTCTTAATTAGTGGGCCTTTTTTTATGCAACCACTTTATTTATAAATCAAGCTGTTGAACTATGCTTTTGATTATTATTTAGTAACCGGCTAGGACTCGCGTAATATTTACCGGATATTGCTCCGACCACTTTCGAACTTATTTCAAGTTCTTCGTCTGGGAGTCACGATTGTGCACAGCGTCGAGTGCGGGCGAGACAGCACGAAACTGGCGTTGAGACGGTTGCGCCGCAGCTGTCAAAGTGAGAATCCTCCGTCCAAACTGTCACTACTGTCTATATCAATATGCTTTTTAATGGCCAAAAAGTTCACCGGTGTGAAGTTGGCAGCCAAAATCTAGCAGCCTATAACCCAACCAAATTAGGGAGGTAGATTTTCAAATATTTATATTTTATTGCACTCATGATTAGGGATACCATTTCAGCAATGAAAAAGCAAAAACGTTGCGGCAGCTCAGTTCCTTAACCTTCCAAATTAAATTATTTAAATTATTGATAATTGAAAACAAACTATCAAATTGGCTGCTGATAAATTTACTGAAGTACTCTAAAAAATGCGAGTTTTGGTGATTATAACTAATGATTATTATATTTTCTATACAAAAATCATGAGCAGAAAGCGAAAGTTATGTGTTTTTTAACCCTTTCGTAGTATGATTTTTTTTTAATGAAAATATAAAATGATGATTTGTGACCCTTGAACCCCTAAAATAAAATAATCACAGCTAAAATTCATAAACTGAGATGAAATTTCAGCTATAAAAAAGCATCGGCTAAGCGGCAGTTCACTTACTTGACCCTCAAAAATAATTGTGAAAATTGCAAACAAATTATCAATTTGGCTGCTGATAAATTTCAATCAGAAATCCTCTTAAATGTGCAAGTTTAGGTGATTGCATATGATGATTTATATGTGTTCTATACGAAAATCATGAGCAAAAAGCGGCAGTCATGTGTTTTTTAACCCTTTAGTGGTATGACAAAACATTTTTAAATGAAAATATAAAATGATGCGTTTTGACCCTTGAACCCCTAAAATAAAATAATCACAGTAATAATTCATAATTCGACATGAAATTTTATCTATAAAAAAGCATCGGCATTGCGGCAGTTCACTTACTTGACCCTCGAAAATAATTGTGAAATTTGCAAACAAATTATCAATTTGGCTGCTGATAAATTTTAATCAGAAATCCTCTTAAATGTGCAAGTTTTGGTGATAACATATGATGATTTATATGTGTTCTATACGAAAATCATGAGCAAAAAGCGGCAGTCATGTGTTTTTTAACCCTTTAGTGGTATGACAAAACATTTTTAAATGAAAATATAAAATGATGCGTTTTGACCCTTGAACCCCTAAAATAAAATAATCACAGTAATAATTCATAATCTGACATGAAATTTTATCTATAAAAGAGCATCGGCATTGCGGTAGTTCACTTACTTGACCCTCGAAAAAATATTGAAAATTGCAAACAAATTATCGATTTGGTTGCTGATAAATTTCAATCAGAAATCCTCTTAAATGTGCAAATTTTGGTGATTAAATATGATGATTTATATGTGTTCTATACGAAAATCATAAGCAGAAAGCGGCAGTCATGTGTTTTTTAACCCTTTCGTAGTATGAAAAACTTTTTAATGAAAATATAAAATGATGCGTTTTGACCCTTGAACCCCTAAAATAAAATAATCACAGTAATAATTCATAATTTGAGATGAAATTTTAGCTATAAAAAAGCATCGGCATTGCGGCAGTTCACTCACTTGACCCTCAAAAATATATTGAAAATTGCAAACAAATTATCAATTTGGCTGCTGATAAATTTCAATCAGAAATCCTCTTAAATATGCAAGTTTTGGTGATTACATATGATGATTTATATGTGTTCTTTACGAAAATCATAAGCAGAAAGCGGCAGTCATGTGTTTTTTAACCCTTTCATAATATAAAAACTTTTTTAAATGAAAATGTAAAATGATGCGTTTTGACCCTTGAACCCCTAAAATAAAATAATCACAGTAATAATTCATAATCTGAGATAAAATTTTAGCTATAAAAAAGCATCGGCATTGCGGCAGTTCACTCACTTGACCCTCAAAAAAATATTGAAAATTGCAAACAAATTATCAATTTGGCTGCTGATAAATTTCAATCAGAAATCCTCTTAAATGTGCATGTTTTGGTGATTACATATGATGATTTATATGTGTTCTATACGAAAAGCATAAGCAGAAAGCGGCAGTCATGTGTTTTTTAACCCTTTCATATTATGAAAAACTTTTAAAATGAAAATATAAAATGATGCGTTTTGACCCTTGAACGCCTAAAATAAAATTATCACAAAAATAATTCATAATCTAAGATGAAATTTAGGCTTTAAAAAATATCGGTATTGCGGCAGTTCACTCACTCGACCCTCAAAAATATATTGAAAATTGCAAACAAATTATCGATTTGGCTGCTGATAAATTTCAATCAGAAATCCTCTTAAATGTGCAAGTTTTGGTGATAACATATGATGATTTATATGTGTTCTATACGAAAAGCATAAGCAGAAAGCGGCAGTCATGTGTTTTTTTTAACCCTTTCATATTATAAAAAACTTTTTTAAATGAAAATATGAAATGATGCGTTTTGACCCTTGAACCCCTAAAATAAAATAATCACAAAAATAATTCATAATCTTAGATGAAATATAAGCTTTAAAAAATATCGGTATTGCGACAGTTCACTCACTTGACCCTCAAAAATATATTGAAAATTGCAAACAAATTATCGATTTGGCTGCTGATAAATTTCAATCAGAAATCCTCTTAAATGTGCAAGTTTTGGTGATAACATATGATAATTTATATGTGTTCTATACGAAAATCATTAGCAAAAAGCGGCAGTCATGTGTTTTTTAACCCTTTAGTGGTATGACAAAACTTTTTTAAATGAAAATATAAAATGATGCGTTTTGACCCTTGAACCCCTTAAATAAAATAATCACAGCTATAATTCTTAACTTGATATTAAATTTCAGCTATAAAAAATCATTAGCAAAAAGCGGCAGTCATGTGTTTTTTAACCCTTTAGTGGTATGACAAAACTTTTTTAAATGAAAATATAAAATGATGCGTTTTGACCCTTGAACCCCTTAAATAAAATAATCACAGCTATAATTCTTAACTTGATATTAAATTTCAGCTATAAAAAAGCATCGGCTAAGCGGCAGTTCACTTACTTAACCCTCAAAAATAATTGTGAAATTTGCAAACAAATTATCAATCTGGCTGCTGATTAATTTCAATCAGAAATCCTCTTAAATGTGCAAGTTTTGGTGATTACATATGATGATTTATATGTGTTCTATACGAAAATCATAAGCAGAAAGCGGCAGTCATGTGTTTTTTAACCCTTTCGTAGTATGAAAAACTTTTTTAAATGAATATATAAAATGACGCGTTTTGACCCTTGATCCCCAAAAATAAAATAATCACAGCTATAATTCATAATCTGAGATGAAAGTTTAGCTATAAAAAATAACGGTTTTGCGGCAGTTCACTCACTTGACCCTAAAAATAATTGTGAAAATTGCAAACATATTATCAATTTATCTGCTGATAAATTTCAATCAGAAATCCTCTGAAATGTGCAAGTTTTGGTGATAACATATGATGATTTATATGTGTTCTATACGAAAATCATAAGCAGAAAGCGGCAGTCATGTTTTTTAACCCTTTCATAGTATAAAAAACTTTTTTAAATGAAAATATAAAATGATGCGTTTTGACCCTTGAACCCCTAAAATAAAATAATCACAGCTATAATTCATAATCTTAGATGAAATTTAAGCTATAAAAAAGCATCGGCATTGCGGCAGTTCACTCACTTGACCCTAACAAATAATTGTGAAAATTGCAAACAAATTATCAATCGGGCTGCTGATAATTTTCAACCAAAAATCTTGTGAAATTTGCAAGTTTTGGTGATTACAAATGATAAATAATATGTGTTCTATACGAAAATCATAAGCAGAAAGCGGCAGTCATGTGTTTTTTAACCCTTTCGTAGTATGAAAAACATTTTTAAATGAAAATATAAAATGATGCATTTGACCCTTGAACCGCTTAAATAAAATAATCACAGCTATAATTCATAAACTGAGATGAAATTACAGCTATAAAAAAGCATCGGCTAAGCGGCAGTTCACTTACTTGACCCTCAAAAATAATTGTGAAAATTGCAAACAAATTATCAATTTGGCTGCTGATAAATTTCAACCAGAAATCCTCTAAAATATGCAAGTTTCGTTGATTAAAAATGATGAATAATATGTGTTCTATACAAAAATTATGAGCAAAAAGTGGCAGCTATGTGTTTAATAACACTTTAGTGGTATGACTAAACTTTTTTAAATGAAAATATAAAATGATGCGTTTTGACTCTTGATCCCCAAAAATAAAATAATCACAGCTATAATTCATAATCTGAGATGAAAGTTTAGCTATAAAAAACAACGGTATTGCGGCAGTTCACTCACTTGACCCTAAAAATAATTGTGAAAATTGCAAACAAATTATCAATTTATCTGCTGATAAATTTCAATCAGAAATCCTCTTAAATGTGCAAGTTTTGGTGATAACATATGATGATTTATATGTGTTCTATACGAAAATCATGAGCAGAAAGCGGCAGTCATGTTTTTTAACCCTTTCATAGTATGAAAAACTTTTTTAAATAACAATAACAAGTATTTTTTAAATATTTTAAGAAAATATCGAATTAATATTTTAATAAAACACTCAAAAAATACAAAAATATATCTAGTGACAATTTCGCCTTATTTTCCTGGTAACCCGACGTGATGTCACAAACGCCACGCAGCCAAACCGGAAGAATTTTTTCTTCCTGGTAACCCGACGTGACGTCACAAACACCACGCAGCCAAACCGGAAGAATTTTTTCGACGCGTTTCGCTTCTACACGAAGCATCCTCAGGAGGTCTTGACTCTTCGAGCGCACGATCGAGAATGAGCGGCCGGCGGCTCAACACGCCTTTATATAGACGAGATGAGTCATCACGCCTTTATCTAGACTCGAGCGTGAGTCACTGCGCTTTGTTGTAGCTAACAATTGGTGATTAATACGTTTTTAAAGTGACAATTTTTGAAGCCAAACGCGTCGAAAAAATTCTTCCGGTTTGGCTGCGTGGTGTTTGTGACGTCACGTCGGGTTACCAGGAAGAAAAAATTCTTCCGGTTTGGCTGCGTGGCGTTTGTGACATCACGTCGGGTTACCAGGAAAATAAGGCGGAATTGTCACTAGATATATTTTTGTATTTTTTGAGTGTTTTATTAAAATATTAATTCGATATTTTCTTAAAATATTTAAAAAATACTTGTTATTGTTAAATATGGATTTCCGCAAAGTAACGCCTGAATCTATTCATTAACTTTTTTAAATGAAAATATAAAATGATGCGTTTTGACCCTTGAACCCCTAAAATAAAATAATCACAGCTATAATTCATAATTTGAGATGAAATTTTAGCTGTATAAAAGCATCGGTATTAAGGCAGTTCACTTACTTGACCCTCAAAAATAATTGTGAAAATTGCAAACAAATTATCAATTTGGCTGCTGATAAATTTCAATCAGAAATCCTCTTAAATATGCAAGTTTTGGTGATTACATATGATAATTTATATGTGTTCTATACGAAAATCATAAGCAGAAAGCGGCAGTCATGTGTTTTTAACCCTTTCGTAGTATGAAAAACTTTTTAAAATGAAAATATAAAATGTAAAATATAAATATAATCACAGCTATAATTCATAACTTGATATGAAATTTCAGCTATAAAAAAGCATCGGCTAAGCGGCAGTTCACTCACTTGATCCTCAAAAATAATTGTGAAAATTGCAAACAAATTATCAATTGGGCTGCTGATTAATTTAAAACTGAAGAAATTAAACATTAAGAAACAGGAAATAATTCAATTCACCGCGAAAAAGAAACAAAAATAGAAGCTTCAACAAATTTGGAAATTATGACTAGTTCACACAATACAAATATTATAAATGATTTAATTGCCGTAGACTCTGTCAACATAGATTTATTTCAGCAAAGCTCGCATGGTGAATCACACAAAGAAAAAAATGTTATAATAAAAAGAGAAGAAAAATCTATCAGATGTCCTACTCCCGAAATACCCGAGGTACCTAAATGTATTTCGAACCTCTCTAGCGCAGAAAACTCTTCTATCATTCTACCATTAGGTACAGAAAACGTACATTCACTAGATGGGTCAAATGAAGTCAATTATAAAGAAGGAAGTTTTCCCTTAGGAACTAAAATCAGAGAAGCCATAGACCGCAATGGAAAACTAATAAAAAATATTTATCCTTATGTCTTGAGAAAAAAAATTAATAACGAAATAAATAACACTTGTCTTTTTATATTTAAATATATAAAATATACTAAAAAAAACATCAACATAACAGCTCGTTGCAAGCATCAAAACTGTAAAAAATTCAAAATTGTTATCGAAAGTAATATCGCACCTTCGGTGCAACAAAGTCACAATTAGCCAAAATTGCAAAATCGAACTAAGTATGCCAAATTGTTTCTGAATCATACATATACTTGGGGCAACAAAAACATCCGCGAAAGTATCTCAAAATTCTGCTAGATGGCGCATGTGCCTTTAATAATAATAATAATAATATAATATATCTTTATTTCAGGCAACAGGATTGAACACTGACCCATAGAAATATATACCTTACAGACTAACATAAACAATATAATAAAAAATACACTATTAAACAGTTTTGGGATTCATTTTCGGCCTCGCCTCCCTATAGCGCCTGTATACTATGCCTTCCGGCCAGAAATCGGGAACTAGGAACGCGTCCTTATTCTTCGCTGGAACCCGAAGCACGTAAGATTTAAAGGTTTTCACCCGGCTGGAATCCAGCCGCTGTAACGCCACTTCAAATGGTACTCGTCGTCTTTCACACCTCTCTTTGATGTACTGAAGTACTTCGTTCCCGGATGTTGTTGGGTCCAAACGTGAGAGATATATAGCGATGGTCGGCTCCACAGCATGCAGCACAGTTTTCTCTGCTGTAGGCGTAGCTGTGCCACGATTATTACGCGTCGGTCTAACTCTCGGCTTCTTCTTCACGAGAGTGAATCCTTCATTATCAATATGAGAGGCGGGCCTCCCCGCACTCTCATTCTTCGTAAGTGGCAGCGTACACTGATGTGCCACTTGTGCATATGATTTCTTCTGCTTCCCGGATGTTGGTGGTAAGTCGGAAGAAATCATAACTTGAGTGGGTGTCTCGATGATCGAGGTCGGTTGCAAGTTTCGGTCAATGCCCCGCGGTGAACCGGTGATATTTGAGTCCGCGGGACTGCTGAGTCGCGCATTTTGTCGGTTAGCGTGTCGCACAGTCACATTTTGCATAGACGCCGGTGACGGCAGTTTTGCCTGCACAGCATTATTGCGCAAAGCTATTATTTCAGTTTGCAAACTAGAAACCACAGTATTCGATTTTTCCAATTGTTTCTTCAAATCGGTGACATCGGACTTCAATCGCATGATATCCTTTAACAGGCAGGTCACATCGATTGAGGAGAAATCGACCGGTGGTAACAAATGGAGGTCCCTGGCGACATAGGTCACTGAAATCTCATCAGGGTCTGTTTCCTTGAAAACCCTGAAGATATCTTGTAGGTCTTTCTTGCCGCTTCCATCTTTTTGACGTGTTCCTAGACGACACGACGTCTTGGCAGTGTCCGCTAAGACCTTCTTGGCTGCGAGGATGTCGGCCTCCTTGTAGCTAGACAGACATTTTCATTCATTGCTAGACAGCATTTGATATATAAGCGTTTTTGTTGATCCAACATTATTATAATTAACCACACAAATTGGAAATACAAAGTCACTAACTTAAGTGTTTTTATAGCTTCATTAATATTATTTTTTGAAATTTTTATTGGATCTATAAAGTCTTATAGGTACTATAAAAATGCTGTCATGGTCCAATATTAGTATTCAGAAAGTTATAATAAAAATATTTGTGACTTTGTAATTAAATTTTTTGTATCATAAGTTAGCTGTATGCTGAAATTATACAATCTGTACGTGACCACATTAATTCCAATCCTCGGATGGAAAGTCACTACATCAGAGGCAATTCATCGAGAGTGTATATAGATGGAGGTTTGGCTGTAGCCGAACTACACCGTAACTATAGTCAAAAATGTATAGCTGACCACAAGGAACCAGCAAATTACAATGCATACCATCGGATTTTCAATACCCAATTTAATATCAGCTTTTTTATTCCTCGTAAAGACCTATGTGACGTATGTAAGGCCATTACACATAAGTTTCTAATTCGTGGGCACACACAAAACGAAGCGGATAGCGTCCACTCGGTAATAGAGAAAAATAATCGTCGTGCGAAAAATCTGGGCCAATTTACACCCCAGATCCGTAATGCCAAAAAGACCGGCAACAGTTTCACTGTTACTGAAATGAGTTTCGATAGTTTCTACGATTTAAAGTTGCTTTCTAACGATATCAACTTGAACACTGGCAAGAATATTGATGGCGAAACAATCAGAATTTCTGATGTCAAAGTTGTGAAATTGATTAAAGATTCTGATACCTATTTGTACAAAACCACGTATTAAACTGAACATTGGCAAAAAGCTAAAATTAAAATTAAAATCGTGCAGGAAAAAAAAATATCGCAGATATTCATTTGAGTGCGCCATACAGCTCTAAGTTGCCAATTGCGAACAATAAAAAGCAAGATATTCGACCACTAATAACTACTAATATAGTTCCAAAGTATTATGAAAACACGTTTAACAGTTTATTTGATTAATCATTATTTTTCAAAGCTTTTTGATATTTTTTGATTGTAAAAAAATATTGACAAATAATTATTTAAGAGATACTTATTTTTTTTATATTGTTTGCTGTCATAGTAAAATACAATGTTATAATAAAAAAATATAATAACAGAAAAAGTATAAAAAAGTAAAGCTGATTAAGAAGAACCTATTTTGATTTTGAAAAAACATCCCAATTTCATTCTTTTTTTTATTTTTCTAAGAATTTTATTGTTTATAAGTTTGTAGATTTTATTATGAAACCATCTATAAGACTTAAAATGAGACTGTTTGTAAGCTCCTAAGCGTAAAAGACTGAGAATTATGTAAGTCTGCTTTTCCTAGAATTTGATTCCAACTCAAAGCATGAAAATTATGCCAAACAATGTTGTAATTATAAGAATTTAATTGTTTTGAGTTACCTTTTTATTAATAGTTGATTTTTAGAGAAGAAACTATACGATTATGTTTGATTAAGATACTTTATTTCATTTAAAACCTTACTTTAAATAATATACTTAAGTCATAAAACTAAATAACTTCTGGTGCAACAAAATCACAATTCAGGACACTTTTTTTTGTTATGTCTTTTATTAGGATATTTTTTGTAGTGAAACATAAGATTTTTATGTAAAACTATAGCAAACTAAATAAACAATGCTTTACAAACAGCGTATATTGTAGCAAGTGATAAATCAGTCACAACCCCATTGAAAACCGGCCACTGTCCATGGTTTTCGCAAAAAAATCTAAATTCAGATAGTAATTTTGAAATGGTGTTACTATCGTGTTTCTCAGATAACATACTAAATACCAAAAAAACACGATCCGATGGTAATGCCACTACACCTGCATAATACAAAATTCTTTTAGTTCCAGTAATTTTTATAGGTTCACAATGAAGAGGTCTTACCACACTTCCTGTTGCATCAAAATCCGGAAGAAAGAATGTATTTTATAATATTTTTATGTTTGCAATAACGCATGTTCTGCGGATTACATTACAAAATTACAAATTTACGAGAGGAAAAATGTTGGTCATGTGCGGCCGGGATTCGAACCCGCATCCATCCACCCCTTTAGCTGGGGTATGCTCTACTCCAATTGAGCTAACATGACAACGATGACTTAAATTTTTCCTCTCGTTAAGAAAGAATGTATATTTTATTATTAACCGACGACAAAAAGAGGAAGATCTTAAGTCGACTGCTTCTATGTTATGCGATTTTATACTATTCTAGGCAAGCATGTTCCGTCAGCTGATACTGCGGCCAAAAAATAGCTTTATATAATTTCAAAAAAGTGTTTTAGCCATGTTTATGACAAGATCTGATGGTGTTAGGTTAACTTTTGTTGGAATCGTATCGACTCAGTATTAGTCGTAGAGGAATTCAATAAGTTAAGAACTTTTGTTAGCTGTGACAAAAGAACTTAAAGTAAAAACAATAAGTCTGGGTAATATTTCAAAAGCCGATATGAAGCGAGTGAATTCTGCGAATTGCTTCGACTGCGATGTCTGAGTGGAGTTACAGTGAGTACCAAAGAATTATGATTGCATCAAGTTTAAAATAATATGGAAAATGTAGAAAGACTTCTCAATTTAATGAGTAAAGGCAAAGATTTTACACTAAAAGTCATTTTAAATCCATAGATAGATAGCTTACTCTTTATTGCACTTTTAAAATTATTAATACTAGTTACAAGAAAGATTAAAATAACTTAAAAATAGTACAATCGGCAGTCTTATTGCTAGGAATCAATGTCTTCCAGGCAACCGTAGGCTGCATAGATACATGTTAATTAATATATAGGTTAAAAGTGCATTATGCATAATAATATACCTAAATAAAAATTATGCTGTCAAATCTGGATAGTTAATCATCATGAATAGAAGATAGGTAAAATTTCTTAACTTAATATTTACATAAAAGAAGCGATGTGCTCTTTTAATTTCTACTGGTAGAGAGTTCCAAAGCCGAGCTAGTAGCCTGTAGACAGTTACATAAGACCATGTCAAATACCAAATTTCCCAACAATTGTCAGAAAAACTTTTTTTAAGGTTATCTCATAAGAAAACAACGGAACTCTTATAGGAACCCTTTTTCGTCCTTCTGTCTGTAAAGACCCTTTTTCTCATGAACTCGTGAAGGTATCGAGCTGAAATACATATCAAATACTTAAGTCTACTGTCCCTTAGAGCTGTGAAAAAAATAAAACTTCTATGACAAAGCGATTAAAAGATATAGCCGCAAATCGTTGATACTCGCAAGGGAATCAAAACCTACAGGGTCCTTTCCATGAATTCAGAATCTTGATATTTGGTACTAAGCAACGTCTTATAGCACAGATAAAGAAAAATTGCGAAAAGCATAAATTTGTAGCAAGGTACATCATATAATAAAATGGATAATATCAACTTCGATCGATGCATTGATAGCGGTTAAACAGAGTTCCTCCTTTCCAAAGATCTGATGTACTGTGTAGAACTGTACACTGTGTCTGTATTGTATCATTTGGGATGAAGTTAGAAGTATAATGGGAATTCTCTGCGCTGCGCTGCAACCGTGCCAGGATTCATTTGTGGCGAGCGCAGAGGGATTACACGGTGGCGGGGATGAAAAGATTTCTCTTCTTACTACTGGCTTTAGCTATCTTAACTGTAAGCTTATTAAAAACAGCTGATTGGGAAGTTAAAGCTGGTTGATAATAGTATTTTAAGTTATTACCTCTAACGTACCTATCGCTCTGATCCAATTTAAAATTCTGCATATATCGCAGCATCCTCTAAATACGTGAAATTTGCATCACATTTTACCGTCGCAATGGTTGAGTGGATAAGGTGCATAATTTGAGGTGCGCAAAACTGACGCAGGGTCGATTTCCGCTCAAGAAAATAAAGTTGTTCTATATGTGAAACTAAATGTGATGATTTCTAAGCACGCGCTAATTGCAAAATTAGTCTTGTTTGTAGTACAGCGTAAGTTGAACGTGATGTCGCTCCATCATATGATATGACTCATTGTCATGTTAGCTCAATTGGTCAGAGCATACCCCAGCTAAAGAGGTGGATGGACGCGGGTTCTTAATATCACACAATACTATAAAAAATTTAAACAACATCCTATAGTAAATTTGTAACTTTGTGTAACTATCGCAGATATTGCTCGAAGTCGTAATTTTTTATCATATTATAATGCAATAGTTTTACAGAGATGAGGATGTGTGTTAACCTGTTTGTTACTCGCACGCAGAACTGCTGAACCGTTTTGGATGGAAATTAGAATAAATTTACATACTGAATAGACGTTACTTTGCGGAAATCCACATTTAATGATAACAAAAATATTTTTAAAAGTATCTATAATTAATAGCTATATATAGATATCTAGTGACAATTCCGCCTAATTTCCATCCACGTGAGCGTAACTTGAAAATATGTAGAAATGGGGCGACGACATCTTTTTTTTTTTATTTACGTGTGAAAAATGCATTTACGCATTCCCGTCCACCTCGCGGACCCTAACCTACCCAGCACTCCACGGAGGGACTTCGCTGTTTGTCTGTATGTATTTTTATTAAGGCAGGTCATTTTTTTTAGATTAAGAATAAAGTTACTCCGGATGTTAGAGTATCATTTAAGGGGAGGCTGTGTTCAGCAGTGAGTGGGCAATCCGGCTGATGAAGTACAGTAAAACCTGTTCAGAGTAATCATCTGTATATACAGCTAATTATGCTTTCACAGCTCTCGGCTCATGTTAGTGCAGACGAATCTTTAACAGAGTATGTGATTAGACTGGTGATATTTAAGCTCAATAAACTATTATGGCATATTTTGACTTCGAAAACTATTTAGAATTAATTAGAAAGCGTTTGATTCAGCTTTTAATTCGATCGAGATACATAATAAACCTTTACATCAGTACTAATATTATAAATGCGAAAGTAACTCTGTCTGTCTGTCTGTTACGCTTTCACGTCAAAATTACTGGACCGATTTAAATGAAATTTGGTATAGAAATAAGTAGTTTGAGACCCGGGAAAAAACATAGTATAGTTTTTATCTAACTGCGCAAAAAGAGGTTAATGTTTTTGCGCGATAACCGACATACGCGCGGGCGGAGCGCGCCCGGAAAGCTAGTTTTATATAGAAGGATATGATATCTGACGGTTGCAATGGGATATTGTTATTGAACTCTGCCTATGACAGAATAATTTTGTCTCGAGTGAAAAACTGCAGACAATTGTTAAGGCTCATGTTCCTGTAATTTACTGGCACTTAAGGAATGCTGACTTAAGGAACACTGCTATAACATTTTTAGTTAATAGATATATTTTTATATATAAAAATTACGTGTCACGTTGTTTGTCCGCGATGGACTCCTAAACTACTGAACCAATTTTAAATTTGATTTAACCACCGTATGCAATTTGATCCCAATAGAAAGATAGATTAGCTGACACTCAATTTATAGTCGTTATTAACCGTGTGAAGCCGGGGCGGGCCGCTAGTATGTATATTATAGGGTTAAAAGATTTAATTATTTATGTTGTTGTAATTTTCGTATAGATCCATTATGAATAAATACATTTTCAGTATTAAAACACATTTAAATGTATACTTTAATATTTTTAAGTGTTTTCTAGTAAAGTACAATTCTGCCTAATTAGATAGATAGATAGATAGAAAACTCTTTATTGTTACACCACATATAAAATATTAAAGTTTACATCATAACATTTAATTAAATAATAATAACATAGTGTTACAATGGGCGGCCTTATCACTAAAAGTGATCTCTACCAGGCAACCTTAGGATGGAGTTGAATAAACAAAACAGTTGGGGCGGGTGTTGTCTAACAATTAACATTGAAAAAAGTACAAATTCATAAAAATATTTTAAAAATAAAACGAATTTTACTATAGTTTCTAAACAAATGTATAAAAATAGGATGTAAGTTTTTAAAATAAATAAATACATAATATATAGATAGGAACTTCAAAACCAACAAATATACTGTAACCCATGGGTCAGATAAACCATCACAACCAACGTAGTACAATTAATCATTTCACCGCAAACCACTGCCTCGAACCGAATGACAGATTAGCTCCTAAAATATGTACTACGGTCATTGCGTAACAACTGCAATAGTAACTGCTACCTTATCTCTGGAAACACAGATATGAATGGATAATAAGCAAAATAATGCATATTAGCGTCAGCTGAAAATACCTTACAATGTATCAAAAATACTATTTACTGTAATTTTAAGCCAAGACAGTTATTTCTTGTCTAGTTATGTCCTGTGAGTAGGTACTAACCAAGTGTATTTTTACTGCGGATTAGAGCTATAGGTGTGTGGATTACAGTAACGTGCTTTTGAAAAGCTTTTCAAGATGCATGTTTTGATATATTACATGTTATTGTAAAATGTGGTTTCAACTATGTTCATTTACAAATTTATGGGAAGTGGTATATCTGAGGTGAATTTTAGTGTATGAAAAATCCAGTTATTTACAAAATTAAAAAAAAATATCGTATCATTTGCACTCAAACAAACGGGGAACGATCAGGGATCGCGGCCGGCATATATCAAAACAAGAAAATATCGAAATAATTTAGTATTATCTGAGTTTAAGTATTAATTTATTATATAAGTTCGGTACAAGTATACCTTTAGGACAAAAAAGTGCACCTCATTCAACTTTTACGAATGCTTTAATGTGCTTCTGGTAATCGTGATTGTTGAGACGTAAACTACTAGCGAATAACATACCTGAAAGTTTCTGTCACACACACATAAGTCAACTTAAATATTATGAGATAGTCACCCCAATAGTTACATATACAATATGTGTGCGTAAGGTACATCACATGCAGACGTAGGTGGACATGACACAGATTTTAGTTAGGGTTGGCACTCTGCTATTCTATTATCTTTATAAAAGAATTACATTTTCGTTTTAAAAAGAAATAAGACTCACTGACAACACTGTTTGCTTGAAATAAACCCTTCGATAGGAATTATCGTTATATACATAGAAGCCTATTTGCATTTTTGCTTTCTTGATTTGTGTTTAGTAGAGCTTTAAGTGATTAGTGTTTAGTGGCTGTCTCTATTGAAGTTGCTTAGTGCGAGTAGTGTCCAATACTGTTTAGCCATTGTGTTTATTAGATCAGTATCGTTCACGTCTGCGACGTTGGAAAGCTGGTTATTTTAAATGGCCGAATAATTTCAAATAGTAATTTTGAAAGCAACATCATAATATGCAGTGGTAGATTTCGGAAATAGAAGAATACAAAAATACGCTAATGTATGATATTTCAGTTCTTGGCTTTGTAAACATTTGTATATTATATATTCTTGCAAAAATTGATAGTTCATAAGATTTTTAAAACGTTTGACTGCGACATCACTTAACGTCACAAAAGTTCAAGGCTAATCAATTAGCCCCGTGGGGTGCTGGTTTAAATTGCACCTCCCCATATCATCCCGTGGGTGTCGTAAGAAGCGACTAAGGGAAAAATACTGGAAGATGGGCAGCAGCGCCTTCTAAAGAGAACTAAAAACTGTCAACTTACACCGCGACCCCCAAGACGCCTGCCAAGCGTGGGGTTTATGGCAAATACCCCCTTAACAGAGGAGGCTGTGTTCAGTAGAGGACGATCCGGCTGTTACAGTAATCAATTAGCAGAAAACCTTAATAGGTTATTATTCAGGTTATTTATTATTACAACAAATTTGTTGTAATACTAAATAACTATGAAATTTACAAAAATCATAACAGGATTTTCTTTCTTTTTACTTTTACTTTTAATTTTAATAAAATACAGAAAAGATTAAGGTTTTCTGCTAATTGATTACTGTAACAGCCGGATAGTCCACTGCTGAACACAGCCTCCCCTATTAAGGGGGTATTTGCCATAATCCCCATGCTTGGCAGGCGTCTTTGAGATCGCAGTGCAAGTGGACAGTTTTTAGTTATCTTTAGAAGGCGCTACTGTCGAAAATCAAGTTCCATACAAATATATGTATTTTAGAGGTATGAATTTGTAAAAACAAATTCTTTCTTGATTTATATATATATAATTTCATCAGGTACGTCTTTGAACTATTTTATAAGAGATAATCACAATTGAAACGTCATTTTGCGAACTTTTATATCTTTAAAAGGGGAAGACAGGGTGTCTTATCTCCTGAACTTTCTTCCAACTTTTTTGGAGTGATTATAAATCATCCGCCAGTTAGATCAGGGCGCTGGTGAAAAATCTTGACAAACATTTCATAAATTAATTTAAGCTACTTAATTAATCTTTTTTATACAATGAAAATGGAATTTGTGATATAGAACCCCGTATCGAAAGGGCAATATCACTCTGGTATCGGTCTGTTTGTCGGTATGTCATGGGTCTCTAGCTCGTTAACACAGAGTTACAAACGTGAAATCTGTATTTTCAAATACGAAATAAGTTGTTAAAATTATTTGAAAAAAATATTATTGAATTAGAAGTTCAATTTTATTATTTTCCAAGTAGGGTAACTTGAAAATGTTTTTTTTTAATATCTCAGCTGTTCTATCATTATAGAACTAATGAGTAAATTTAATATACGAGTGCATATTTATATTTTATCATCTATAAAAAAAACGTGTAAACTATTTGGCTAAAAGGATTGTAATATTGAAAAATAGGATTAAGAAATGGTAAACTAATTTGATATTGAAATGCGAAATGTTCACTTCTCTATTAAATAAAATGAACCACCCGCGCTTCTGCAAGGTGTGATTGGTAAGTCGTTGAAAATATCACCAGCACAAGACACAAGAACATGAATATAGAAAGGAAAAGAATGAAATCTATGAAAACTGTGCCCGCTTACTCAGCTGCGCTGGTTCAAACTGGTTCCGCGCTGTGTTCACTACAACCTCCGCACGTCTTGTCAGGGACTAGTTACGCACACATGCTGAGCTGGTGGTCGTGAAGCTTTCATTCTGGTCCATTCTATACTCATGTTATGGAACACATGCGCAGCCGAGTCTATTTATAATAAAACTAAGAAACTGAAATATTACATAAGTATACAGGGTTATTGGAAAAATGCTAACAGCCTCTTAAGATTGACTTCTACAAGTCCTAACAAACATTTTGAGATGTTTTATATTGTTTTGAAAAAAGAAATAATCAAAATCTTTTTGTGTTTTTTTATAGGTTTTTGACTGAATAAGTACGAGGACCACCTGATGTTAAACGGCTCTTGTTGCCTGTAATGTATTATTTCATATTTTTTATTACTTTTCTCGATGTTAATATTCAAAACTGTATTCAAAGGGAGCACGGCGTGGTCCAGTGTTGCCGCGGCGGGCGCTCTTGGTAGCCATTAAAACAAAAAAATAAATAAAAAAAGTGTTTGTTAGGACTAGCAGAAGTCAACCCTAAGAGGTTGTTAGCATTTTACCAATAACCCTGTATATATGTACACTGTTTTAAGCAGGAAAAAGGATTTCCAATGTACAATTTTTCATTACTGGGTTGTTGCGTTATGGCATCTAAATCAAAAACTATTAGCATAATTTTGTCAAGAACTATTTTATAACACAATGTTAAATAAGTTAATAGAATCTGAAAGAAATATTATTGCTTAACTAATACTATAATAACGTAGAAATTATTTTGTAATATTTTTATCTATGTGGTTCGATGTTGACAAGTTTTTTATGTGTTAAAATTTGCATTACTTTGTGATTTTTCTGTAAAGGGTACGTTCCAAACAATTTTTCACAAATTTTACACTTTTATACCGAAATAGGTCCTTGTTCAGCTGCGCTATCCAAATAGGTTTCTACTTGAATAGTTTCTAATTATTAATTTAAATAATAGTAATTAATTATTGACCTTAAATAAATGTACTTTGGGGGAAACTAGTGCACTCACAACACAGGATACCTTAGTGTGGGCCCTTTTTTTTTTTTTTTTTATTGTCATGAGGAAAATGCATTTACGCATACTCACCCGCCGGGGAGCAGGTGGTTATGTCGGGCTCAGAGTCAATAGGGACCCCACTACCGACTAAAAACCTCATGGTGTTCCGCCGTCATCGACTATTGGCAGGGGACTGCGGGGTCACTCGCGTTCTCATCCGTAGCCCCCACCGACGTCGCTGCCCGCGGGCCAAGCCTCCGGAAAAATCTCCCCAATACCGCCTCGTGGGATGCCCCGGAACACGAGGGCATCCACACTTCATGAGGACCTAGCCCTTTATGAGGACCTAGCCCTTTATGAGGACCTAGCCCTTTAGTGTGGGGCCTAGTGTGATGTAAGATAACTTTCAGGTTAGGAATATTATATAAAGTACTAGCTTTCCGGGCGCGTATGTCGGTTATCGCGCAAAAACATTAACCTCTTTTTGCGCAGTTGGATAAAAACTATCCTATGTTTTTTCCCGGGTCTCAAACTATTTCCATACCAAATTTCATTCAAATTTTTCACAAATTAACCTTATTATTATTATAACGGTAATCCCCAAGACGCCTGACAAGCATGAGGATTATGTCAAAAAAGTGAAGAGGCTGTGTTTAGCAGTGTCAAATCCGATTAAAACAGTACTGAAACGCTTAACAGGCAATCCTGAAATTAGCAGTTCTTCCAAAATAAAAATCAATTTTCCTAAGATTCCGAAAGTTAGATATTTGCTAACCCTACAGCTGAGCACCCCAGAAGGGAGTGGTCGCACAACTTTTTGTCAGAGTTAAATAAATCATCTGTCAGATGATATCAGGGGTTGAAACTCGCTGAAAAACTGCCGGTCGTTGTGCCGTAGATATACTGCACTGTAGTTTTACTGGACCATTGGAAACTACGGAAGTATTATTTTTTTTATTTTTTTTTTATTGCTGATAGGTAAGCCTTTGACCACAATCTCACCTGATGGTAAGTGATGATGTGGTCGAAGGTGTTAACAGGCTTAACCTAAAATTACTGGCTCTCAAGGACAGCTGCCGGAACACACCGTTAGGTGCTTGGCGACAGATTTTAAATTTTTTTAACAGTAGAGAACTTTAAGTCATGTACATATTATATTACTTTACACATACAGGTACCTGTGTTGTGAGAGATTGGTGCCTGAGGTAGGTTTAAAAACCATTATTACAGGTCCCCACGGCCGCTATGCCGCAGATTAAAGGTGAAAATGTATGGACATACATGTGTATATTGGAAAGTAAGATAATGAGTGAGTAATCTAAGATTTAACCGATTAACAATGTTAAGCAACGCCCGCTGCGATGATGACTTGGATGAGTGACCATTACTACTGAACACTTTCGTGCTTCAGAGGGCACGTTAAGCCATCGTCGGTCCTAGTTGTTGTGTTAGGGTGGCAGGCGTTATAGCATGTTGGTACGGCATTTTTCGAATGCCCGCCTGGACACTCTCAAGAAGAAAATATGTCGCCACGCACCCAACTGTTTTTTCTGTCGTAAGGCATTTTGCGAATGCTCGCCGGATTAGTTTAGGTACACTAGATGACCTGGTGTACTTCGTATCACCTATCCTAACGGACGAACGTCAACTGTTTGACAGGAAGGTATAGGTAGAACAGTTTATATGGTATATGGTAATATGTCAAAACTAAAATCGCAATGTATATATATATATATATATATATATATAAATATATATATAGTTTCTTTTTCTATATATATAAATACATTATAGACAAAGAAATTGTAAAATACATGTTTGAATGTGTGTATTTATGAGAACGACATCGGCTATCATTATTAAAATATTGCACCTTCTTCTTATAAATTACGGCCCTTATATAAAGTCATGAGTGGAGCTGAAATTAATAGTTTACGTTTGTTTTGAATACAATATACAATATCTGAGCTTTAGTAGGGAACACTGCTATCTATAAGAAGTAACTGCTATCATAAGTATTGGTAAAAACTGAATCATTATAACTCACCAATATACTAATCATATGGGGAACTAATTTTTACAAATTATTAGAACACAATGTTTTTGTCCCGGACGAAAATTAAACCTACTTCCACCGATCATCAAACACCGTCGCGTCACGCCAGGAGCCTAACCATTAGAATTTTGTGGTCTGGTAATTAATGAATATTATTATTAAATTTCTTGGTATTATTTTATAGGCTATGGAATAAGACAACAACGCGTTCTAGTCGCACTTAAACATTGTTGAGGCATTTACCTCACTGAATGGGCTTCCCATTAAAATCTACTGTAAATTTGAAGCAAACACATTTTTTGCAGTCGGGTGTAAACATTTTGTATGAAATGAGTGTATTATTTTTATTGCGCTACCGGAGACACAATTTTTAGTAATAAATACTGTTTGAATTTTACTGGAAAGAACATTATTGTTTTTTATTAACATGTGATATATCAGCCAAGGAAATTTGCACAGGATCATAAGGTAAAGGTGAGCTGAGAAAAAGCCACTATTACTTGTCAGCAAATCTTCTGTGGCGCAGGCATCATAAACATATATATATAAATCAGTATATAAAATAAGTGCACTAGTACAATAAAACAATTACAGCTGAAATTTCCCATGGTTTCCACTAAATATATTTTTAAAGACTTTATAGCCAATATCACGAAATTGCCGTTATCCATCGGGGATTCTCGTCCTCTTACTCAGCAATTAAAGCAACATAAAAACCATTTGAGGATCATAATTAAAGCTTTCAAGCTTTACAGCGTTGTAAAAAAAATATTCCTTTATAACCATAACCATAAGCTCTCATGCACTTATCCTCTTCGTGGCCACTTATTATCTCCTTAATTTCGAAAGTGCAGAACCTCATTATCTGCCTCATCTTAATACTTATAGCTTATACAAACGAACTGCATTTTGTGTTTAATAGAGAAGGTAAAATAATAAGATGCCAGGCTCACAGCGAACAGTCTACTGTTCTGAGATAAGAGGTCTACGTTCAGAGTTATGAGTTTAGAGTTCTGAGTTCAGAGTTTTGCGTTCTGCGTTCTCTGTGCTGCACACGAGTGTGCGGTCGAGTTCTTCTTGTCCTCATTTTGGTTCTTATCGTTGCGTTGACGATACCCTGCCTATGTGTTACCAGTGTGGCTAGTTAGTGTACTGGATGAGACACAAAATTTATCTAAATATTTTAGTAAATTGAATATTAATTAGAAAGGATAATTTAGTTTACGATTTATGTTATTAGTGTATTAAAATGGATAGTTATTAATTTGAATAAAAATGCTCAAAAATCAACTAAAAGAAGTAGACAAAGAGTGATTTAAAAGGGATAGGGCAAATGATATCAGCGGTGAATTCAGAATATCAATTAAAACAAATTCTTCTACATTTAATTATCAAGGGACGTGACATAGTTGAAAAGATCTCAATCTTTGAAGCAGTGATAGCTCAGTGGCATTGGCTATGGACTGCCGCGCAGCAGGTCCATGGTTCGAATCCCGCCGCGGGCTTGAGCTTCACCGCATGGTGGAAGGGCTTTTTGCGAATGCCCGCCTGGCTAGCGACCACCCTCAAGTTGAAAATCTGTCGCCAAGCACCTAACGGTGTGTTCCGGCAGCAGTCCTTGAGAGCCAGTGAAATTACAGGCACATGAGACATAACAACTATGTCTCAAGGTGACGGGCGCAGTGCAATTCTTCACCTGTGACGAAATGCATCTGTTATAGGCAGAGGAAACCACTTAACATCAGGTGGTCCTCGAGCTTGTTCCGTCACAATAACATAAAAAAAAAAAAAAAAAAAAAACTCTCTCAAAAAAATCTGTACCATAATAGATTCAAATAGAACACCGACAGGACGTGCGTTCTTTTTGACGACCACGATCTGATAGCTGTTGTATGTGCCTTAATCTAAGGAAACCCTTGAACTGACTTTGAAGGATGTCTGTTAGAACGCGTGAAGGGCGCAGATTTTCTTATAGAGGACTAGCTTTCCGGGCGCGGCTAAGCCCGCGCGTATGTCGGTTATCGCGCAAAAACATTAACCTCTTTTTGCGCAGTTGGATATAAACTATCCTATGTTTTTTTCCGGGGTCTCAATCTATTTCCATACCAAATTTCATTCAAATCGGTCCAGTAGTTTTGGCGTGAAAGCGTAACAGACAGACAGACAGACAGAGTTACCTTAGCATTTATAATATTATAGTACTGATTGTACTTCTAGAGGATTGTAGCAGCCAGCTGCAATCCTCTAATCTAGGAACTATTTTCTTGTTACAAATAGGAATTAAATAGTCAATGAGTAAGAGAAACTAAACATATATTAATGATTTTAATTTCTTATTTGTATCCATGTCACTATACAATTACACCCATGTCAATATATTACTTCCAAAACAGGTTACCTTCCACATTTAAAAAAGAACACGTTACCGAACTTTTAATTGAAGTCCGGAAAGTTGATTTTGTTGATCAGCCGAGACTAAAGAGTAATAAGGTCCCGTTTTCTAGTACAACTCAAAACAAATACTGTCAAGTACCAGGCAAACATAGAATTTTAACCAATTACTAGGGGCGTAAAAGAAATACAAACTAAACAGAACGGAATACTTACACTGAAAAATAAATAAATAACATGCTAAAGTTCACATTTTCGCAGTCTGCAATCCACAAATTATTGCAAAAGTTTTAGGGTTGCTAGAAATTGGTGCCGCATTTTCTTGTTTCTTTTTTCAATGACTATTTTGCAATTCTCATATAACAATGATAACGCAATCGGCAATAGTTACCATAATGAAGTCGTCAAGTTAAAGACAAATTTGCGAATATATTTTATTTATTATTTGAGTGCAGCTGCGAAACTGCTTTACCGAATTTAACAAAGTATAAATAGGATCAACTTGTATGTTTACCTATCAAAAGAAACATCATCAAGACCAGATAATCCAGTAAAAAAAATATGTGGTAATTATACACAACAGAAAATATACGGTAAAAATTTACCAGAAGTCTGTCATCTGTGACCAGGATAACATAAACCCTTTGTACGGGCATGCCATATATATAAACTTGCAACATTTCAATGACATGTCACGACCTACACAAAGCGCTGATTGAGCGGTAGCAATTGTCACATTAACATAGTTTGTAACTTTCTTTATATTAGCAAATATTATTAAATATCAGTGCATTAAAAGTATTCAAAGATACCACATATTTTTCCTCACAAATACTTTCTCCGTTCACCCTCAATGACTTTATTCTTAACGAAATAAAAACACAACTCTCTAGATTTTCATTTGGTGTAGTATTATTACCTATATGTTCTATGATTTAATGTTGTCAAGAAGAATTTGTATTTCGAATAGTGGTAAGTCTGCAAGAGCCCTAGAACGTTCTTTATCTCAGAATGTGACCATCTGAAGCTACAAAACGTCGACGTCACTAATTGTGGCTCTATGCTAATGTGATTGGCTCCCGCCTTGAATTATAACTTGGCCTTTTATTGGGGGAGCGATTCGTCCTTACATTATGCAAAGTCTTTTTTCGGGTCCTGGTGTTTTGGTAATCTCTCAAGTTCCTTTGTGATTCAAATAAAATAGCTTTAGATGTAAATTATATACCATTACATTTCCAAAATTAAACGAACATAAGATTTAAGAAGTAATGAGCTGTCTTATATTGTATTGGCCTCGGGTTTCTTGCCAGCTCCTTTTAAGGATATTTTGATTTTGTATTTAATGTATTTTCTAGTAGCACGCAGGTCGCGGCTTAAAAGTATATGGGTATTTTCTTTTTTTTAGACAGTTGATGGGTAAGCCTTTGATAACTATCTTGCCTGATGTTAAGTGACGATACGAATTAACTAGTTTTACAGGACAACACATCGTTAGGTGCTTGGAGACAAATTATCTACTTGAGGGTGAATTATTGAAGCAGTGATGGCTCAGTGGCATTGGCTATGGACTGCCACGCAGCAGTTCCACGGTTCGAATCCCGCCGCAGGCTTGTGCTTCACCACATGGTGGAAGGGCATTTTGCGAATGCCTGCCTGGCTAGCGCCAAACCAAAAGAATTAAAAAAAAAGAAATAGGTTCTCTATTCGGCTATTTTTAGTGGTTTTTGTCTCATAATTCTTTTTATGATGTACCAATTTTGATGATATATATTATATTCGAATGTTGGTGCTTGTCTTCTAGTCAGATTTAAATTTGAGTGAGATCTGACGAGTAGTATTTTGGTACACTTCAAAACGATTTTTTGCCAAAATCTCCGTACATAATTGTATTTGTATACAGGGTTAATGGTAAAATGCAAATAACCCCTTAGGTTTGACTTCTGCTAGTCCTAAAAAACATTTTACAATATGTTTTTTTATTTAGAAAAATATATATTTATTTATTTAAAGAAGTATATATATATATATTTTGTTTTAATGTCTACTCTGAGCCAAGAGCTTCCGCCGTGGCAACACTGGACCGCGACGTGCTCCCTTTGAATAGAGTTTTGAATATTTACTTCGAGCAAAGTAATGAAAAATATGAATTAATCCATTACATGCACAAGAGGCTTTTAACATAAGGTGGGCCTCGTACTTATTCCGTCAAAAACACATGAAAAACACTCAAAAACAAAATGAAAATATACAACAGAGAAAGATTAAACTCATGGCAGTTGGCAGATAGCAACAAGATCTAGCATAACATGTTGTAGTCTGGCAAGAGTGTAGCGACTAAGAAAAAAGTGAAGCAACGTCCGCCGCGGTCATGACTTAGATAGGTGACCGCCTAGTGACATTACTACTGAGCATGACATTACTAGTTCTTCGGAGAGCACATTAAGCCGTCGCGTGTCGGTTGCTGTCTTACTATTGCAGTCGACATAGCATGGTTGTAGGGCATTTTGCGTATGCTCACCTGGCTAGCTACCACCCTCAAGTAGAAAATCTGCCGGCAACCAGTATGTTCCGGCAGCCTGTTACTAAGTTAGGCTGAATAACACTTTCGACCACATTATCACTTACCATCAAGTGACATAGTGGCCAAAGACTAGCATATACATATATGTATATATTCTCATATTACACAGAGCACAACACCAGAAAAATATTATAATTTTGCTTACGAAACGTTATGGATATTTTAATTGTAAAAAGTGTGGGCCTTAATTTTACGGCCAACCGCCTGCCTTACTATCATAGACAGTACACGTTACTTACAGGATGAAAGGAGGAAAAAAACACTAAGAATCAAAATCCTCTAACACTGGCAGAGAACGCCATCTTGTCGGTAATCTCGAGGATTTGAAACGACCCTCAAGACAGGAATTTAGATAACATTTTGAACGCATACATAGATACTTCAATAGATGTGTGAGTGTACGAAGCGTTGAGATTATAAAATGAATATTGTTTTAACATCTCATCTCAATAATATCATTCTGATAGTCTCGTTGTTGTGTATATAAAGAACCCTAGCTTTACTGCTAGCTGCGAGGGCAATATCACATCTAGACATAACCCAGTTTAGAAAGTGAGTGTGAGGACAAGCTCCTTCTTTTTACTACAGACAGTGCGGCTGTAATATATGCACTCAGAAGAGCAGTAACCAGGTCTAGAGTCATAGCTGAGTGTCATGCTGCCTTACAAAGGCTGTCAAAAAACTACAGAATAATGATAACATGGACAAAGGGACATAGTGCATGGGGTAACACCATGGTAGATACTCTGGCAAAGAAAGGAGCAAAAAAACAGGTATATGATGACATAAAGAACCTTTGCAAGCCATCAGCAATGGAAGTGCGGGAACTACTTCGTCGTCACCCCGAGAGAGAACAACAAAACCTGTGGAATAAGACATAGGACTGTAAACAAACAAAGGCCATGTTCCCAACTCTAAACAAGAAGCTGACAAATGACCTGCTGAAACTAAAGCGTGAGGAACTACGCATTGTAGCAGGCCTTATTACAAGTTATTGTAACCTGAATTACTTTCTGCACAAAACTAGAGCAACAGACAGTCCTCAATGTAGAGGCTGTATGCGAAAAAGTGAGACCGTGCAGCATGCACTTCGAAGCCACGGAACAAATATGAATTACAACCGGACAACAAGAGACATTCTCATCGACGACATCCTCACCACCACCACACCCGTCACTGGAACAGCTATGCCAGCGACCCAAAGTCCTTTTCCGCTATATCGAGTAGTTGGGATGGTTTGAGTAGAAGTTGGCGGGGGGAATGCACAAAACACCCCAAGCGGGACGTCAGTGCAGGACATGGGACACCCCCAAATAGAATAAGAATAAGAAGAATAGAAGGAATCCTAAGTCGGAAAATGGTGGCGTTCGAGCACTGCACCGTGATCAAAAATATTATGTATACTCCCAAAAATATTTTAATAAATATTAATAAATCAACGACAATCAAGGTCATTATGAACTGATTAAAAAGATCGTCATGAACGTAAACAACATAAACATTATGAATTGATTAAAAAGATCGTCTTAGGTAATTGTGTTTTAAAATAACAGTCATATAGTAGTTTAAGCAACTGCCATATTATAGAGGGTATTAAACATGAGTGTAGTTTTTTGAAACGAGCCGCAGGCGAGTTTCAGTATAAGATTACACGAGTGTTTTAATAACTAATTATATGCAGTTGCATACACTACTTTATTTAATCTCATGGCTATTATATATATTAATTTTTTTACCTGTATTTCAACTCTCTGTGGCTATACGCTTTTCTTGATTTTTCTGGCAAAAGACTATTCGTCAGTTTCGTAGCTGTTTCTAGAATGTCAGGTGGAGTTAAATCATCAGTTTCGTGGATGTTGCTTGACATTTTTGCTACTAAAGTTTTATCCAATAAAATATTACTCAAATTCGTATGTACGAAATAGCGCCAAAATGGAAAAGTCTGTTATTGGTCTGTTGGCTCGGTACCAGCGCAGCGCATTGCGCGCGCATCTCGCTCACCATAGATAATGTGTACTTAAATTGGATTGAAACCTCCTTGGTCGGGATACATTGTACTTTAATAATTAAAAAATTGTTTTAAAGCATTGTTTTGTTAGGAGAACAATGCTTTAATTTAACTTTTTAATTTTCTTAAAGAAGTATGTACCTAAAATATGCCAATAAAAGTCTGTATTTAATTTCATAATTACAATATTACCGAATGAGATTATATAAAATATATTATGATGCTCGCAGAAGGAACATTCAAGTCGTGGATCACATTTTGTTTAAGAAAGCCTATACAGTATACAGTTTGTGATTATTAAAACAGACAGAAATGTCTGTCAACCGCGAAGTTAAAATATACATTGTTATAATTTTAAACATATAGGTATGTAGCTGGAGCATTTGGATATTAATTAAATGTAGTTTTTCATAAATATTTAATAATAATAAAGACATGACTTGCACTTATTTAAAATTAACGTGACTATAGTCGGAGTAGAAATTGATGACTTACATCTGAAACACTACTTTTCGTTGCAAATATGAGGTAAGCAAAATAGTAGTATAAATAATTTTTTTTACTATATATGAAAACATGAGTAGAATATACACATAAAAAAATAGATGAAATTTAATTAAAATTGTTTTTAGTTTTTTATACGTACTTTACATTTAGTTAGTATCCCGCCAAATTATATAGTCATTAAATTTTAAATATGAAAAAAATGCGTCTCTGGGGGTCTACGAGGTATCTCGCTTAAAAAGTATTTTTTTAATTCACACTGTCTCTCTACTTCATGAACAGAATAAGTTCCTAATTAAAATTTTTATGTAGGTAACATTACATAAAGGTCATATGAATTCTGTTACAGATATACTAGTTCTTTCAACTTTGACATAAACACAATCGTAGTAATATGAGTGTTATAAAAAATATAATAACAACACTCATATTACAATATGAGTGTTATAAAAAATATAATAACAACTACGATTGTGTTTATGTTAAAGTTGAAAGAACTAATATATCTGTAACAGAATTTAGATAAACAGTATTTACAATGAAAACACTCAAGACATATAGTTTTGTTCACAACGCCCCATACCATGGTTACAAGCACCATAGATTGTTTGTGCCGGTGTGTAAGTTCATTACAAACGAACCTCCAACATATTCCGGCCCTAGAGAAGGATGCATTTACTATGAGTTTTTCCCGCCCGTTGTAGGTACTCATATGTATTTATGTATGTACATAAATACGTATATTGAACTAGCATTATACTGATCCAAGTTTATATTTTTTACAGTCTACTGTAAGTTACTGTTTGTATTAAACCGGCGGTTTGCCTTTGTTAAAAAATACTATGAACTATATACAGAACTAAAACTACATTAATACAAGCATTCAGACAACCTATAAGTCATTGTAGACTAACAGGCACCAGTGAGTTAACTGAGTAGTACACGAATTGAGTATTATTGAGCAGTAATACATACTCAATTTATAATTTTAGAATATAATTATGTTTTTGATTTTTATGTTTATATATAAAATAAACAGTGTGATATATTATGGAAGTGATGTAATATTTCATCTAGTTTAATATCTTTTAATTGGATTGTCCTTATTTTCACAAATTAAAAATATGTGAAAAGTGTATGTTTTTTTTTCTTACTTATTTATAGGTCCAGTTTAAGAATTTTTCATTATGAACGAAACGCCAAAAATTTAAATTCAATAAAATCTTATCGATTGATCAATATCTAAATTGGTAGAAAAACTAAAGTAATATTTATATTCATTACAGTATACATAAGTCGTGATAGGGGTTAAGTATTTAGTACTACTGTCTTTCTGTTTCAAGGCTATATAATGAAATGACTGGCACATGAGCCTTATACTTTAGGGTGATAGACGCACTACAATTCTTTATTTGTGACTAAATGGAGCTGTCTTCAACCAGTGTGTGTTACCAGTACATATGGAAACGAAACGTGGCCTCTAACTGCGGGCCTTATATATAAGCTCAAAGTCGCACAACGAGCTATGGCTTATGGCTTATGGGCTATTCTCGGTGTCTACGAGATCGAATCAGAAATGAGGAGATCCGTAGGCGAACGAAAGTTATCGACATAGCCCGGCGGATTAGCGACTTGAAGTGGCAATGGGCAGGGCACAGAGCACACAGAACTGGTGGTCCGAAAGGTTTTCGAATAGAGGCCACCAACAAACAAGCGCAGCGTCGGAAGACCACCTACAAGGTAGGTGGACGACGTTATTAAGGCTGCAGGAAGACGCTGGATGCAGGCTGCTTCCAACCGTTTTATTTGGAAATCTATGGGGAAGGCTTATATCCAGCAGTGGACTTCCTGCAGCTGAAATGATGATGATGGATCTGTTACCGGATCTGGATCTATTGCCGCTATAACAACAAATACTAAAAATAAAATAAAATAAATATTTAAGGTGGGCTCCCATACAACAAACTTGATTTTTTTACCGATTCTTGCTCGATACTAATAACGGTGACAGGTAGACTCTTTAACTATTCATAGAATATTTAGTTGTATGTTCTCTTTGAATACAATAAATTAAAATGAAATATTAATTATTTATTTATAGATAAAGGTACGGAACCCTTCGTGCGCGAGTCCCACTCGCACTCGGCCGGTTTTACTTTTTTTTATTTATTTATTTTATTTTATTTATTTATAACAATAAAATAGAATGCTAACAGTTGAAACCAAAGCGCAAACTACTTAACTATTTTAACTAATGAATGACACAGAAATATTCTTAAAAATGTAACAATGGTACTTATATTATCATTAAATATGTCAACATGCTGGTACTCGTTTGTAAACACATTTAGTAGGGATAAAGCCCTCAGAGTGGGCGCGTTACTGGCATGCTGCGTTCGTGCTACGGGACACGCAAACATCTGATGTCGTCGGCGACTTCCAGATCGCAGGTAATTATCAGGCACGTACAGACCAATACTGTCCAATATTTGTGAATTATTCACTTTACTGTGTAGTATTAAAATGTAGTGCATTACAAGCTGGGATTTGCGTCTAAGCTCCAATGTATCTAGCCCTATCATTCCGGATACAAATAATGACGGGTAAAGATATGGATAGTAGCCGTACCTTCGTTTATAAACGTATCGAGCAAATTTTCGCTGAAGACGTTCCACCATCAAAGTATATTCGGCTTCCCGGGGGTCCCAAACAATGGCACAGAATTCCAATTTACTGCGAACAAATGCATTATAAAGCATTATCGCGACCCTAACATCTGAGAACTGGGATGCCGTGCGCATTATAAATCCTAAGGTTTTATTTGCAGCTTTACAGGTGGAAATGATATGTTCACGGAAGTCGAGGTGGGAATCTAAGGTGATGCCCAGGTCTCGGATAGAATTTACCCTTTCCAACTGAGAACCTTCTAGGGTATACGTTTGCATTAAAGGCACTTGCAATCTGGAGAATGTCATTATTTTGCACTTTGCGACATTAAATAATAATTTATTTGAACGGCTCCATTCTCCCACCGAGTCAATGTCAAGCTGCAAATCGGTACAATCTGATATTTGACTTATTGATAAATAAATTTTTAAATCGTCCGCAAACATTAGACTATGAGCTGTTCTCAGTACTTTAGGAAGATCATTAATCATTATCAAGAACAGCGTTGGCCCCAGGGTGCTGCCCTGGCTGACCCCTGATCTTGTGTAGAATTCAACCGATCTGTACGTTTGCAGCTGCACGTACTGCCTTCGATCTTTTAAATAATTTGCAAAAAAATTCAACAACCTCGGTGAAGCACCTAGCAACGAAAGTTTCATTAGCAGTAAGTCATTGTCTACTACGTCAAATGCCCGCCTAGCGTCAAGGAAAGCAGCATCAACCTGTCTACCAGCATCCATATTTGCGGAGACATAGTCCACAAAGGTGACTTGGTTCGTAACTGTGGAACGAGAGGCACGAAAACCATGCTGTGAGTCACTCAGGCTGCCCTCAATTTGACGTGATAAGTACCAGCTTATTATGGACTCAAAAACCTTATTAAAAACACCTAAAACTGCTATTGGCCTAAACATAGTTACATCCGTGTTTGAAGTAACTTTAGGTACGGGAGTAACTCTGGATATTTTCCATCTCTCCGGATAGTGGCCCTTGCTGAGAGAAAGATTGTACAAGTGCAGGAGTGGCTCTTCTAATGCGGATATACAATCCTTAAATAGAAAGGGTGGTACAGCATCGGGGCCAGCTACCAAAGATGGCTTTAAGCGACGGGCAGCTCGACGGATATCCTCCACGGTGACGTTGTCTACGCACACTAGACGCGAGTCAGCATTACAAGATCGTGCAGCGGCCTCGACGTCAAGTACTGGGATATCAGGAAGAAATACGGAACTGAAATAGTCGGCAAATGTGTCAGCAGCCTCCTGACCCACCACTGTTTTCCCATCTAATGTGTACTCGTTAGTCTGTCGTCTATCTTGACGCCTATCTCTAACATGCTTCCAAAATTGCTTGGGATCCTGACTTATATTTGACTCGATCATGCCAATGTGATTTCTATACGCCTTGTCCAATAATTCTTTAATATGATTTCTATAATACTTGAAAACTTCATGATTAAATTCTAAACCGAATTTTTTGAATTTACAAAAATGAAAGTACTTAATTTTTATCTTCCTTATTATTTCTGGGGTATACCACGGTGGATATTGATGGAGATGCTCAACGGGACTTCTTTTTCTTAGTGGCACATGGTCGCTGATAGTACTATTTAACTTTGTATAGAAGTGTGCTACAGCTAGGTCTACATCCTGCTGTTGGAGCACATCAGTCCAGTCAATAGCAGATACATTGGAGTACAAAGATTGAAAATCAGCTTTGCGAAAATCCCAATCAGGGGCGTAAGAAATATTAATATTAGCATTATTCCCAGAAGTGGTAGTGATGTGGGGGAGATCCGAACCGCACACAAGAGATAACGTTACCTCTAGGGGAGGATGGTACACATCCGCCTTTACCAGAGGCTCCACGTCACCAGTCAGTCCCGTCACCAAAAGTTTACCGGTCTTTGAGGTGGCAAATACGAGATCCAACATGCCGCCATAATGATTCAAAATATTATTAAACTGCTCTAATTTACAAAATTCTATAAACGAATCTAGTTGTAATTTTACATAAGCACTACATGAATTCACATTGAAATCTCCAACTATAATAATATCATGAATTGAACAGTATTTGCACACGATATTCTCAATACAACTTAATGCATCCAGATATTGCTTACTTTTATAACATGGTGGAAAGTATACTACACAAACCAAGAATTTTAAATTTTTCCATACAATTTCCGCTACTAAAATCTCTTTATCATCTGTCAGACCGTCAACATCAGTGACTATCTTCACTGAAAACGTATCACGCACGGCTAATAATATTCCACCCCAACCGACATCACCAGCACGGTCCTTGCGCAGTACTACGTATCCAGGAGGAAACAATTCACCGTCGGAAACGGAACTCGTCAGAAATGTCTCAGTGAGTGCTATCACGTCAGAACAACCCGTTGAGACGCTATTATAAAACGCTACGGTTTTGCTCCTGAGGCCCCGCACGTTCTGATAATACAGATGTACTTTCTTTGCAGAACTCAGTTTGGTTACCTTCCTTACTTTTCCGGCGAAAGGACTGCTTCCAAGGCTTAATGCAGATATCTTCGGTCCAGTGGACAGGAGACATTATGTCCTCGGCCAGCTTAGAGGGGACATCCAATTTAAACGATGCGTAGTTTCCTCTCGCTTTCAGAGCTTCCACAGCGTAAGTTTTGTCTTCACAAATAGATATGAGGTGATCACGAACCTGCTCCGCGGTGGTGCCAACCTTCAAATAATAATATAGATGCAGGTATCTGCGACGCTCAGCCGCCTCCAGTTTGTTCACGCCCGGGGCTGCCACTCCTCTCATAACGCCTACTGGACCACCTAAAGGGCGTTTCCTTGTTACCTCTGTCCACTGGGAACCAGCAACCTTGGAAGTCGAGAGAACCAAACTAGGCTCACTGGTGACCTGGTCTAACGAGCTCGGTATCGTTTGTGAAGGCGCTTGATCATTTACATCAGCGGGGGGTGGCAGAGACTGCAAAACGGGTAAATCATTAGTTTGGCATGACTTCTCCTTATTCCCATTAAGTACTCTTAATTGATTCTCCAACTCATCAACTCTGTCAGTAAGGGTAGCAATTGTCTTGTATAGCGGCAGAGCCACCTGCTCCGTGACCACCTTTGAGATAAGCAGTGACACGCGCTCGTTCAGAACACGCTCGAACTCATCACGGATCACTGATCGCATGCTCTCTAGGCAATATGTATCCTCCATATATGAGCGGTCCATCCCATGTCCAGGCCCGACAGCTCCAGTGCCGCGCGCTTTGTTGACATTATCAGCGTGGTCAGTGTCGCTATTACTTGACGCGGGACTTGTCTGCTGTGGGCTTATTTGCCGCAGATTGATCCTATCCCGCAGCCCAGCATTGTGAGCGGCACCTACTGGAGTGTTCACGTTACCATATTTAGGCTGTTTGTTTACGCATCCGGGGCATTTCCAGGATCTCCTAGCTTCACCTGTCAAGGTACCAAGAAAGCGCGTCTCGGGCACGTTTGCGCACTCCAGGTCGTAAACAAGTGCGCAAAGACTACAAGTCAAGCAACGCTTAGGATTTATGGCACCTTGACAGCCAGCGCACATGATTATTTTGGACGTCATCACGATGAAAAAAAAAATCCAAGAACTGGCGTTTCACTAATTTTCCTTCAAAGTTATTGTTACAAATCACAAAACAATTATTCCGTCTCAAACAACGGCTTGCCTGAGTTGGCACCACAGTTTACGCAACAGTACTGCAGGGGCTTGCGTTCGCGAGTCACAGAATAAACAATAGTACTGCAGAGAACTGCGTTCAACACAACACGGGTCCTAATCCTTTCCAACAAGCGACACAGGTGGCACAGTGCACGTACGATTGTATTGAGACACCGTCAAATTGAAATTTACTTTGTTAAAATATATAATTTGGAAAGAAATATTTAGTTATTCAAGACCACCACTTTATCACTTGCACAGTACTTAATTGATTTTAGCACTCAAAAATCACTATGATCAAATTTTTACGTATATGAGTAATTTTTTGTTGCAGCAAAAATAAAACAGTCTACTCTCTTCAAATACGAAATACCTTCACTCCTAATTTTACAACCCTTCCCAACTAAACAGAACCTTAAAGAATCCACAATGGTATTAATTTGGTAATTCATTATATAGGCTGTTATATGCATATGGCTACTAATATACACAATGTTCAATAAACGATTTGAATTCGCATATTCAACCCGTCGCGTCGCCACATAAAAAATTACTTAATCACCCTCTTCTTATATAACTAGGTACAGATGTATCTCAGTTAATTTTGATCGCATGCGATCCCTCAGGGGTTGTTTAAAACCGCGCTGATTTTACGAGCAACCCTTACAATGACTTCATTTGAATCTGCGCCTTTTGTCGCGAGGTCATTATCTGCGATGACAATGGGATTTTTGGGGTCAAGGGGTGCATTTGCGATTGTTTTTGGGGTTGATTGTTTGGTGTTTGTAATTGGATTTTTTAGGGTTTAAATTGCTGTATTGTTTTAATAATTGAACGTACTCTTGTCTCTAGTACACTTAGATCAGGAAACAAGCGAGATAGGTAATGGAAATGTGGCACGTGCAAACGTATCGGGGATAATTCAGGTTTATTTTGTAAGATAACCATTGCGTGCTTAGTACAAATCATTATACGAATCAGTTTGACATATGACGCCATGGATCAGTGTTTTCACAGCTGTATCGGTGCGTTCTTAGTGTATAGTGACCATAGGTACAAGTTTAAGTACACATTTTTGAATGTGTACGATTAGTTAGTGTTATTATTAATTATTATTAACATTAGTTGTAGCAAAAATCTTGGTGTGAGTGGCAATATGTGTTTATCTATGCCATACTTATTGTTTTTATTAATGAATAGATTCAGGCGTTACTTTGCAGAAATCCATATTTAATAATAACAAATTTTCTCGATCGTGCGCTCGAAGAGTCAAGACCTCCTGAGGATGCTTCGTGTAGAAGCGAACCCGTCGAAAAATTCTTCCGGTTTGGCTGCGTGGCGTTTGTGACGTCACGTCGGCTTAGCAGGAAAATTAGGCGGAATTGTCACTAGATATATTTTTGTATTTTTTAAGTGTTTTATTAAAATATTAATTTGATGTTTTCTTAAAATATTTAAAAATATTTGTTGTTTTTATTTATGTGAGTAAATCGGATAGGAGAGACTTGTTTTATCTCTGATAGGGCCTTGGACCACTTTCTCACCTGATGGTAAAAGATGATTTGGTCGAATTTGTTGTTCAGAATAACCTACAATTGTTGGCTCTCAAGGACCGCTGCCGTAACACACGGTGAACGAAACGGTTCCGTTTTCGCTAGTTATTCTTGCTAGGGCTACTGTACCTCTTTCTTTGAGTAATACACGCTTGACAACTGTTATTATCATATAAAAATCATACTAAGTGTCAAGCCATTGTAGCAGCTTACAGCCAAGAAGCGGTCAAAGCTGGATATCTCCATTAAAAAGAACTTTTTGGATAATTAACCGCTTTCAGATTAGAAACGCTATTCATTTCAGAGCCGGCGGACTGAGACGATTAAAGGTTTTATTATTATCACGGATAATACTGTTATTTTTGTGAGAGAAAGAAGTCGAATTTGGCTGTTCGTGGCCCGGTACCTATAGGTACCTACTGCTGACTTTGATGAAAGAATGTAGTGTTTTCTGCGCCCGAGGGATCTATGGATTTTTCTTTCAAACAATCTGCGGCCTTATTGTCTAATACAAATGGTAATGATAATAGTCTTCATTTTGAAATTTTCACTCCATAATGGACATCGATTTCAATGGAAAATGTTAATCTTATGGCTAAATTTAGTTTATATTACAATATTGTTTTGTGGCAGAAATTTGTGATAAATTAGTTAACATACGCACTTAAACTTTAGCATTAATATTTTTTTTATTATTTTTTATTTTTACCACTATCTCACCTAATGGTAAGTGATGGTGTGGTCGAAGATGTTGTTCGGGCTAACTTAGAATAACTAGCTCTCAAGGACAGCTGCCGGAACACACCGTAAGGTGTTTGGTGACAGATTTCCTACGTGAGGGATGTAGCTGGCCAGGCGGGCATTCGCAAAATGCCCTACCACCATGCTATACTTTACAACTGCCATTCTAAGACAACAACCGGGCCGACGGCTTAACGTGACCTGCAAAGCACGTGCACGCTCAGTAGTAATGTCACCAGCGGTCACCCATCCAAGTCATGACCGAGGCAGACGTTGCTTAAACTTTGCTGATCGGTTTCAGAATGGCTAAGCAAACTTCGCTACGAGCGCTTCAATAATATACGAGTTCAATAATATTATTATATATTAATTTACTACTATAGTTATAATATGGAAAAATATGCACCTATTCATGATTCAAATGATAATTTGGAGTTCGATTGTGGTTCAGACCGATGGGCCTCACACGTATCATCGATATTTTTGGCACCGTAAACGATTGTGGTATGCGAATTATACCCACAAAACTTCCTAAGACATATATAATAACTCCAATAACGTTCATGCCTTAATGAACCAGGAGAGACTACTAGTAATTGCGATGGTGGTAGGACACTTTGCAAATGCCCGCCTGGCTAGCTACCACCCTCAAGTAGAAAATCTGTCGCCAAGCACCTAACGGTGTGTTCCGGCAGCTGTCCTTGAGAGCCAGTAACACTAGGTTAGTCTGAACAACATCCTCGACCACATCATCACTTACCATCAGGTGAGATAGTGGTCAAAGGCTAACCCATCAGGCAAAAAAAAAAAAAAACAAAGTTTAAATTAAACAATTTTTTTTTTGTCCGTTATCAACTTAATATTCTTCACAACATACCGGGTTTATTAATAAAGCCGACGATGATGATACAAGTTTTGAAGAACTAGTGAATAAAAACAATGTTCGTCAACATTGTTTGCAGAACAGAGCACTTTGTCGTGGCTGCTTATGAAATGTATCTACAATTACCAAACTACATCCTGGATTATACTATACACAAAGTAACAGCAAGAGTATTACTGATGAAAAGCATGTATTCTGATGAAAAACGTATACCAATAGAGATAAAGTATATACCCTTCAAAAAAGATCTACGTATGAAAATCTTTTATTCGTACCTCCTGTTCGAAAGGATTTTTACAAGCGAAACGCTTATTGTATGTCATTCATTATCAATTTATAACTGCTTGCCCAATAGCATAAAAATATTATCTGGAAATAAATTTTAAAAAGAATTGACTGCATGGCTGATAAATAACTGCTTATATAGTGTTAAGGAATTTAAAGAATAGAAATGTATAAATAATTGTAGTAATAAATGTATAAATAAGTATATTTAATAAATCTAATTATATAAAATATAAGACTAATTTACGATGTAAATGCATGAAATATTTGCACGTCTGCTTGCAGACAGAGTACAACTGTGTGTAATAATATTTTTTAAGATATTCTTTACTTGTATTCTGGCAAATAAACTATTTGATTTGATATGATTTGATTGAGAAATACCGGAACTTACTTAACAGATTAATCTGTTCGATATACGACCACTCAATATATCAAGCTGTGTGGATTGTATGAATACGATGCAGTGCTGAGGTACCGATCCAAACAAATAGACAAGAGGAGGCAAAGAAATTCACCACGTACCTTCAATGCTTCCACGAACCGTCCCTAAGCCAGGCTGGCTCTTAGAGATTTCTCCTGAGTGATATCGACTTTCGAAAGTTCATACACGCACATACACAAGTGTTAATTCCGCACGGCAGTAGTTCAAATCAGAGCTCACGGAGCTAATAAAAAAACGTCCCTGTGAAAAAAGTACGAAAATGCGACCCACGGGGCTGCTCGACGTAAACTGACAGACGTGTCTCTCTCGTGTCACTTCTTTTCGTTGCCATCCCAAGTCGAGGGTAGGACGTGAAAAAACATCTTGGGCAGCGGCAATAATCATTCACCACCGTTCAATTCTTAATGTAAGGATCGTACATTACTAAATATACCTATTTTAAAGCTGTGCGATCGAATTAACTGTCTTTATAATTGTTATTGTTTGTAAATATAAAGTACCAAAATATAAATACATAAATTACTTCTTGGAGAAATAAGAACCTTTTAGATCATAATTATTAAATAAAATATCCTAAAAAGCAACTTTTGATCAACTACAAGTACTGATAACGTATCAAAGGTGGCGTTGAAAATAAAAAAAATGTTAGATATCATCTGTCTCGACCGCTTTTTTAAATAATATTATATTTTTATATACCTATGATACGAAAAACTTTACTGTTTAATTATATTTTATGATTCTTCAAATTGATCTTACTTAAATCAAGTTGTTTTTAGATACACTTCCAAAATTACGCCTATATTTAGATGTCCTATTATTTTAAGTTATTGCCGATGGTGAAATTACTGTGCTGAAGTGACACAATCAATCCCATACTTCGACATGCATAACTGAGAAGGGTAAGTAAAAAAAAAAACACTTTTTCAGCTTTTGGCGTGTGAAAATCTTGTCAAAGATATTGTTAACAGCTCATAAGAGCTGTGAATGAGAGGTGCAGAAATACTCCGTTGGTGCTCGGAGTAGGAGGAGTTTCCTCGTTGGTAACTAACTAGCAATAGCCGATCATTAAAAAAAATACGTTACCACCAAGAACTAAAGAACAGGCACGAGGCAGGATTCTAAACATGCATCCTCAGCGTGCAATAGTGACTGAGTAATCATTGCCTTATTTTATTATTTATAAATCTACACTCCACAGACTCCAGGGTCCGTGACTTTTTTCATATATAACATTTTTTATTTAAAACAAGAAATAAGAACTAGGAAACATGCAACATTCTAAGGGGAAAAAAAAACTTTTAAACACTGTTCGTGTTTAAAAGTTTTTTTTTTCGTTAATGTAAAATTAACGTAAAATTAGCATTTGTAAATTTAGCACTAGCATCCAGAGCAGACCAGTATCCTCTAGCAGCACCCGTTCACGAGTTGACGCATGTGCCAGCCATCGCCTTCCTCAACCATTTTTAAGGGAAGATGGCGACCCGACACACAACACCGCCGCTAGACAACACCTTTCTGTGAGCATGACCGCTCCGGATACCCGTGCCAACGGAGTAAACATTGCTTCAAAACTAAACTCTTCGGAACTAAAATAAACTAAGCCTGAGTAATTATTCTGCGGTTCCTCATTCATATTAGTTCAGTAGTGAGCCGGCAAGGACTGACAAGAGTTAATATCTCGACACACGTCGAACCAAAAACCACTGAACTGCAAACTGATTAGAAAAGCTAACCGCATGAACTAATATTATATAACTAACATATATGTATTTTTTTGAGTTGTATTGCACTATGTTCTCAAGTATTTTTTCGTTTGCAACATTGGTATAGAAAAGCACGTTATCTAATGTATGTGTAGGTTTTTTTTTACACTTTAATTTTTTTATGTTATTAGTAAGCATGTTGGGTACCTATGACTGTTTTATAAAATCTATTTTACTAAATGTAAATCCGTTACTGGCTATAAGATATGCTAATAAGAATTTGTTGTTTTATGTTAAGGGCTGTGGATTTTGTGTAATAAATAAATATATAAATAAACTGAGCATTCTGAGCAATGCGGTTCTTTAATGTAACGTGTTTATTTTTTTAGTTTTGTATTTTAATTTTTGTGCTATGCCTAGTAGATGGCATAGTTGCAGACGTTTGTGTCTCGCAAGGGTAGACAGTAACCACGGATTTCAACTCTCTTCTTTCACTTACATAAAAATGTAAATTTTGTATATTGTTTTACGCCGTCTTTGGGAATGCTTTCTCAGTTCTATGAATACTCTATCAGCTAAAGAGTATAATAATTTTAAGCAGTGATAAGTGGTAATGTTTTGCCGCTCAATGCCTACGTCCAAATTTCGAATTTCACCACGGGTTTGAGCTTCACTGACTATTGGTTGGGTGTTTTGCGAAAGACCTACTGGCTAGCTCAAGCCAAGCACCTAACGGTGTATTCCGATAGCAAAGCCAGTAATTGTATGATAGTCTATCACCTTCGAACACACCCTCACTTTATATCAGGTGAGATCGTGGTCATAGGACAACCTAATAGCCATAAAAATACCGATTAGTAAAACATCAAATTGTCATAATAACCAATTAATATCAGATTAGCAAATCATAGCTTTTTTTACAGTGACGGAAATGAGGTCTTTCAGTACCCAGCAGTTTATACTAGACACGGTTACACTTGTAGCGGTTACTTGCCCGTGGAACACATCGTACCACGTTTACAAAAACTCCCGTGGTTTCGAGTGTTCTTTATGGGCTAGTTCAGATTTCTTGTTGGTGGTGGAACACCCAACTCATCTTGGTCGTTCGTCTTGGTGTTATATAGACAAAAAATCAAGCATTCAATTTGTTTGGGTCGTTGTGACTTAATTCTAGACTACTTCGCTAGTCCGGTATTTAAACTCGGATCTCGCACCAAATAGCAATTATGGGGATATTTTGAACAAATGACTATTCCTGTTTTTTTCCTATATCTATTGTTTCCTAGACACGAACAAGTTTTGTCATTAGGCGTGCGCTAGTCAAACGTATGCTGACTGCCATCTGTGACGTAGTCCTACGTAGCTGAGGAATATACTAGAATATGTTATGTAGAACATAACTTCGGCTTGGAATAATTATTAGAAATAACTGCCAAGTGAGCGGAAAGCCCCATAGGTTGCCGCTCATGTACACTACACCATGCTGCTCATTTAGCGCATTTCATTTAGTCGGTTTTTATGTTGATATCCAAGAAAGTCATGGTACAGTCTCATTTTCTCCAAAAAGAAATGATTGAATATACTTAGGCGGCAAGGATAGAGAGTTATGGAAAAAGCTGGAGGCTAGCTTAACAACATTTGAAATGTAACATAAAATATGGAAGAAATGGCTTATTATTATTATTAATGTAATTCGCAGAGCATGTGTTATTGCGAAAATAAAAATATTAGAAACCTTACGGTGTACGAGCAGCTGTCTTTGAGATTTATTTTATGTTTATTTTTTATTTACTTAATTAACATGGATAAACCAATTACAAGCACATTATTTATATAAAATGTAGTCAAATAAAAATAAAGGCAAAATTAAATCATAATATGTCACAAAGCAACTACAAATTACATGTTACCATTAAATTTAAATCTAAAGTAAAGTCATCGTCAAATATATCAATAATAATAATAGTTATAATAATAATAATCAAATTAACAAAATTAGTAAACACATAATTAACATAATTAATAAACACATATAAATAAAAAAATAATTTAAAAACGGTAATACATAACAAATTAAAATTAAAATTGATTATGAGTTCGTCTCACTATACGCTAGACATTCCGACAGAATCTTCATCTATTCATCAGCAAACAAATCGCACTCAGGCCTGACATCAAGGAGATCCAGCTTCCAATCCAGGTTGTCTTTTTATCACATGTTATCAAATCGTAATTTACCATCATGTGACATGGTGGTTTAAAACGAGTCTATCAGTCGGGAGCTCGCAGACGCAGCTGTGCACTCGCCCTGATGATGAGCATCTGATATGCTCGAAACCCGGGTCGACGTATTCGATCCCCAACGTGAGTGTTTTTTGCTGGTTTTATTTAAAATATTTAAATATGTGTGAGACTCACGAGAATTTCATTTAAAAAATAAAAAGAGTCTATCAGTGATACATAAAAACAAAAGTTATTTTAGAAATATGTGTAAACATTTTGATTTTTTGATCTTATCGTTTATTCATTCTTGTCAGTTACAATTTTGCAGTAAAGGCATCAAACTGGTAACCAAGCAGACATCTGTAATAGAAAACCACTCTCAACGCATTACCTACCTGCGAACTAATATTTTTCGATTGTAACCCAAAACGATAAGTACAATATACTGTTAGGAACAAAGCTCTAGGGGGTGATTCTAGTGTAACTGGCATAATCTCTATTCGATATATTCAACTAGCTTTCCGGGCGCTACTACGCTTCTACGCTTATGTCGGTTATCGCACAAAAACTTTAACCTCTTTTTGCGCAGTTGGATAAAAACTATCCTTTGTTTTTTTCCCGGGTCTCAAACTATTTCCATACCAAATTTCATTCAAATCGGTCCAGTAGTTTTGGCGTGAAAGCGTAACAGACAGACAGACGGCGACAGAGTTACTTTATCATTTATAATCATCAGTACTTCAGTACTAATATTATAAATGCGAAAGTAACTCTGTCTGTCTGTTACGCTTTCACGCCAGTATTACATATAAGTACTGAGTACTGATTATATTTTCATTTTATATACTTGAAAAGTAAGCTTAAAGTTACCTAATCAGGGGGATGATACATTACTTATTCCAACACGGATAACGATTTCTCCTGCTGTTAAAAAAAAAATTTCAAAACTGTGCAAGCCACGTCCTAACTTTTTTTACATAGAATCTGTTTTATAATGTTGTAAATCTGTTATTTTACTAAATAATTATGTAATTTAAAAAGTACTGTTTGTTTATCTAATTAGGTTTTTATTTACTTTCCTCATATTCAAAATGAAAAGCAAAGTGTTCACCTCAGGTGACAGTTACATCCACTGTATGTACAATCTACTATTTCTTAACTATTTTAGTTTAAACACAACAATCCTGGTACCTCTGGTTTTGCAAATGTCCCGTAGACAGTAATGATCACTTACCACCGACTAAGACGGCTTCTCGTTTGTTCTCTTAAGCAAAATTAGACATGTCCTTGTATTATTAGAGCAGACACATTGTAACGACCACGATTGGGATATTGGTAGAAAGATGATGATTAATGTAATTATTAGCGCCGATGCGTCCACCACCACCGCTGCACCGGGAGCTTACCCGCGACTCCCGCGAGCCTCAACAGACCCCGCGCCTGCCATATAAATAGGCTGCACGCTGCTGCATTCGCCCTCTTTCTTCATCCCACCGACGCGATCTCTCTCCGGACGTCCTTTTCAATTGTACATAGATTCAATCCCAAATCATCAAGTTTCATTCGATATCACGAATAAAATTGTAAAATATAAATAATTTGAAGCAATTAAACAAGTTACAAGAGATGAACTTTCTGTTTCTCTTATTCATGAAACTGTTGAGGCTCTAGTCCTTAACATTAATAAATCCAGTATTTATTTAGACAAAAACGTATATCACTAAAATATTTTATATAATGTTTTGTAACATATATCACTGTAAGGTTTTAATTAGTATATTAGAAATAAGATATCGTAGAGATTTTGTCGGCAAATACAGAATTGGTATCTGATGTGCTATTACGAAAATAACCGTAGGTGTGGCTCGTTATTACCGTTATAATAGCTGTTATAGCAGTAATTGTGTAACGGCTATCGGATCGGAAACTATTGCTGACGAAGGAAAGCTGAATTGCTATTGATTGGGCGCGGGCTGTAGTTGATGGTTCGTTATTTTTTGGTTTAATTCTGTGACTTTCGATTGTATTCAATTTTTTTTTTTGAGAATTCGTCATGATTTCCTATGCCTGCCTGTCTAGCTATCACCCACAAGTAGAAAATCTGTCACCAAGCACCTAATATATCTCGGCAGTTGTCCTTAAAAGCCAGTAAAATTTTAAATTTTTTTTTGTTACTCGAATGTGACTTGTAATTTTTTTTTTTTACCGGCGGTATGCCTTTATTAAACAAAATACTATGAACTATATACAACACTACAGCTACTACAATAAAAGCATTTAGACACCTATAAGTCATAGCAGACTCATAGGCAGTCCAAATGCTCCAGCCCACTCCCAGTTGGCAGCGTGCCCAGCATGCTGGCAGCATTGCCCCGTTGAATTGCAATGCTTATTCGTTGAGCCAAATATGTGCCAGATAATTAAATTATCTATCTATACTTATAATAAAACTGTAACAGGTCCAATTCTGTACATGGCAGATATTTTGAAAAAAAAAATGTACAGTACTCTGTAGCTGATACTGATGCCGAAACTATATTTTTTTTTATTTTTGTCTGTCTGTCTGTCTGTCTGTCTGTCTGTCTGTATCCCGGCCGCGTATCACTCCAAAACTACTGAATGGATTTCAATGAAACTTAGCATGATTGGAGTTCATACTACAAGGTAGGATAATTTAGCTTTTTATCCCGAAATTCAGCATGGTTCCCTTGGGAGAGGGGATGAAAGTCAAAATATACACTTAGTTGTAATTTATTAACGCGTAGTCCGATTTCAGACGTTCTTTTTAGGGTTCCGTACCCAAAGGGTAAAAACGGTCTGTCCCGCTGTCCGTCCGTCCGTCTGTCCGTCCATCCGTCCGTCCGTCTGTCACCAGGCTGTATCTGAAGAACAGTGATAGCTAGACAGGTGAAATTTTCACAGATGATGTATTTCTGTTGCCGCTATAACAACAAATACAAAAAGTTGGCCAAGTGCGAGTTGGACTCGCTCACGTTAAAACAAAAAAGGTCTATATATGAAGTCTAATGTTTTATAGCTAATGGTACGGAACCCTTCGTGCGCGAGGCCGACTCGCACTTGCCGATTTTTATAATTAGACTAGTGGTGCTTTAAATATTATCACGTAAATATTTCAAAGTCATCGGATTTGCAGTTCAGAAATTACAGACATCACAACCTAAATATTACGTTCCAAATAACTTGACACCCCGAATGTACAGGAACCTTTCAACGTACGGCTCATCTTAAGCTGGCGTTTGCACTTTATCGAATAGGTATAATAGATAGGTCTGTAGTCGGACCTCTCCAAAAGACTGATTTTTCAAACGATAAAATACAGTTTTTTTTATTACGATAAGCACAACTTCCCTACGAATATTTTTCATAACATGCAATGCTTTAATCAGTCTAATCTATACCTATAACAGGTTGCAGAAGGCGGGTAGGGAAGCGCGAGGGGTAAGACGCTTAAATTTATCTATTTATACTTATAATAAAACTGTAACAGGTCCAATTCTGTACATTGTAGATATTTTGAAAATATGTTTTGAGAGCAATCTGTAGCTGATACTGATGCAAAAACTGTTTTTTTTTTCTGGCTGTCTGTCTGTATCCCGGCCTCGCATCACTCCAAAACTACTGAATGGATTTGAATGAAACTTAGCACAATTCGAGTTCATACTACGAAGAAGGACATACTTTTATCCCGAAATTCAGTACGGTTCTCTTGGGAAAGGGGATGAAAGTCAAAATGTACATTTAGTTGTAATTTATTAACGCGTAGTCCGATTTCAATCATTCTTTTTTTGTTACAATAGTGGTTATTTAATTATTGTCCCGTAAATATTTCAGTCCTCAGTTTTGCAGTTCAGAAATTACAGATATCACAACCTAATATATTTCGTTTTAAATAACTTGGACCGCGGAATGTTGAGAAACCCTTGAACGTACGGCTCATCTTAAGCCCACAGGCAGCCCGGAACCCCACGGGAAGCCCGACACCCCACGGACAGACCGGCATCCCACGGGCAGCCCGGCGCCCCTATTTTGTTTTGCAAGCTTGCTACGATAAAACTCTAAAATGTGGTACATTTGAAGCAGTGATAGCTCAGTGGCTTTGGCTATGGACTGCCGCGCAGCAGGTCCATGGTTCGAATCCCGCCGCTGGCTTGAGCTTCACCGCATGGTGGAAGGGCATTTTTGCGTATGCCCGCCTGGCTAGCGACCACCCTCCAGTGGAAAATCTGTCGCCAAGCACCTAACGGTGTGTTCCGGCAGCTGTCCTTGAGAGCCAGTAATTCTAGGTTAAGCCTGTTAACACCTACGACCACATCGTCACTTACCATCAGGTGAGATTGTGATCAAAGGCTTACAAAAATAATGATAAATATACGTGATTTAATCCGTTTAAAGTTGGAAGTGCACAACTTTAGTAGATTGTTATACAAGGGTCGAAAGGAATTGGTAACTTTCACCCGCAGTCAGCTCTCTACTTTTCATATCGAATTTAAAGAAAGTAAATAAAGTAGCTTTTCTAAAAATTATTCATTGATAAAATAACATACTTACTAAAAATTTATTGAGGGGTTTGAACTATTTGTGAAATTTTACGTAAAATTTTGTTTGGAATATTTACGGGCGGCTATAGCCCGAATAGGAATCTCTCTGCTTTTCACTACTAATATAAGGAATAAAGATATAAATATAGTATGTTTTTTTATATTATTTATTTTGATTTTAATAACATGAGCAGTATATTTTTAAAATTAATGCGGCTATAGTCCAAGTAAGCATCGATGACTTACATCCGTGTTGAACACTCTACTTTTCGTTTAGAATATGAGGAGGGTAAAAAATAGTAGTTTTTCTAAATATTTACTAAAAATAATAAACATGAGTAGAAGATACAAAGATACACTAGGAGTTAGAACAATGAAATTTAGGGAAAGTTTTAATTTTTTTTTTAGCTACATTTTCTACCTTATATTTAGTTACTACCCTGCCAAACATAGTTGTTATTAATTGTTTTACAACAACAGAATATTTTACAACGAAAAATCTTAGACATATAACTTTGTTTACACCAATGTTTTTCCCGGCCTTAGGTGGGAAGGAGTGTCTGCCACCCGCTACTCAGATCAAACAAACACTACTTTCCGAGAATGAGAAATAAAAAAAAAATTCGATCTACCGTCAAACAAACCGCCGTTTTAAAATCGAAATTCTAAAGAAACGCACAAAGTACTTTGCTTCAACATTTATTGTGCGAACCGGGAGAGAACTCTCTGAGTTACTTAACTACTGTCTTCTGGAAAATACAACCCGGGAGTTTTGAAATCCAAAGTAGAAAGCTCCATTCTGAGCTATGGTTTACTATAAGAGTACTTCACCGCAGACCACAGTGTTGCTTAATATGAGATAAAAAGTGCACAAATGTGAATAATTAGTCTGCAGGTACGGCAATCGCGAACGAAGTCGCGGGTACAGCTAGTTACCAATAAATGAATACGAATATAATTGTAGGTTAGCTTGAACATCTTCGACCACATAGTCACTTACCATCAGGTGATATATTAGTCAATGGCTAGCCTACCAGCTATATTAAAAAAGGTTTCAAGTAATAAAATATGTCAAATAATTATATTTGACATAATTAATTGATTCACAGACATAGTTAGATGGCTAAAAAGGACAAAACCTTTTGAGTTAGTGTAGTTGAGTGACAGTGATAAGTAGTGAAGTGAGTGCTACATATAAAGAACACAAGAACACATAGTGTCTTCCCCTTAATAGAAACAATAAGATAGGTGTTAATGGACACATTCTTAACTTTACCCTATTTAGCAGTTTAAGTCAAAATAAAATTATTGATAAGTCCGTATTGTTGACTAGATTGCAATATAATGACGTACTAAGTACAACATTAGAAAAAAATCATTGATTTTAGTGATTCCAAGTTGATTTTTCTGAAATGTATACGTAGGTATGTTGTGTGTATATTTTAAGTTCTTTTTACTGTCTTCTGCTCAGAGCAAGAAGGATGGATATGGGTCCAAAATGTGTGTATTAAACTTACAAATTGAAGTAGTTCTGTTATTCACTATGTTAAGGAATGATATGCATTGACTTAAGATTAATGTTAACAACTGCTTACCGTAAACGACACCATAACGAGCTGAAGGAACAGTTAGAAAAAGGTCATCACGGTGTTCAGCAGTAACCAAACGAATTAAGAAGGAGAATCTATCTATGGTGTACAATTATTAATATAGACTTAAAAACATTTACAAACTTAAAATTTCTCACCTCGATCGGGAATCAATCCCCCGTCTCCCGATTTAACGCAATGGGTATATCAACTACTCGGCTACCGAGGATCGCTTGACTGAGCCGAAATTTTGTTCTATATTACTTGAATCGTAATGGAGGACGGTACGTGGTCATTAACGTGGGTTTAACTCCCTCTCGAGGTAAAAAATTGTACTAAAAATTTGTGTGTGATGTGATTAAATAAACAAATTATTGGAGCGGAGTTTTGTTCCCGACGGGAATAGAACCCGCGTCCTCCAATTTCGCGCCTGATGCCTATTCGTCTCAGCCACAGGAACCTTAATCTTTCGAGCCATTAATTGTACCCCGGTTAGAATTTCACCTCCCCATATCTTACCGTTGGTGTCGTAAGAGGCGACTAAGTTAAAAATACTGGAAGGTGGGCAGCAGCGCCTTCGAAAGAACTGGCATCTTACACCGCGATCCCCAAGCCGCCTGCCAAGCGTGAAGATTATGGCGAATACCCCCTAAATAGAGGCTGTGTTCAGCAGGGGACGATCCGGCTGATAGAGTACAGTACTTTGTGCTACAGTAGTATTACTTTCAGCGTCAAAGGGAAAGGTGCGCGATCATCAACCAGACAACTAGACCTCATCTGATGGATAGAAGTACATTTTCAAACACTTTAACTCTGGCAGTGATGTTGCTACCCTTCTATACTCATATATATATATCTATATACAATTACAAGCACTATCTGTGTATATAAGGTACTATCTGCGTCAAGCGATAGTGGTTGTATTAATATTTAGAAATATATACATACGTTTATTAAAACCTGCATCGTGCATGGACACGTATACATGCACGTTTCAGTCGTGACTGTGCACTCAAAGGCTGATTGCCGTACAGAGTGGAAAATGAATAAAATCTCAATCGGTCAGTATAGCAAAAAAAATGCAGTAAAACATATTCTTTATATGTTTTTATAACCAAACTGTATCCCGGAACTGAAATATGTAGCTAAGTGTATAGCTATTGAGGGGTCTGGCAAGCGTGGGGATTATAGCAAACCCTCTTAGCAGTGGATGATCTGGCTGATACAGTAGTACAGTATTTAGGTCATAAACCAAGTATAGTATAGAAATATAATCCATTCATTTTAATGCGCGATGAGTGAAAATAAAATTAATACTAAAGTACGAAAAAATAGCTTTGATTACTTACAAAATCACAACGAAAGGTAAAATTTCAGCCACGGGTGGGATTCGAACCAGCGGCCTTTCGTCTCTATAGCAGGGACATGCTCTGCCAACTGAGCCCTCGTGGTTAAATTTTTTCCTTTCGCTCTAATTTTCGAAGCTTATTCGGTTAACAGGCGTCAAAGCAAAAATCACAATACCAAAGATATCCTTTGTTACGTTTTTTATACTCATGAACTTGGGCTTGATCATCATTTAGAACTCATAGTGTAGTCACAATATAATTGTTTATACTTTAAAAACAATTCAATGAGGGGCGTTATAGTTGCCAGTTCTATAACATTTATGATAGGTAAGGTAGGGTCGCCTTGTATCGTCCCTTTTTTAAAAAAAAATCTCAAAAAAAAACTATATGTGGTACATTACTAAATAAAATGTCAAATATTATTTTTAATATTCGTTTATTCATAACAATAATCAAAAAAAAAATAACATTATTATTAATACTTCTAAAATGGACTTTAAAAAAATATTCAAAATTAAAAAAATAAAAATTGGGCTCCTATTTCCGTCCCCGGGGGAGCCATTGAGATCATAATAATCAGTTCCTAAAATTGAGTTATACTCCTAAAATTACTATTGAAATCTTGAAACTTATTATTTATATTATTACTTAATCACTTTTTTTAATTATTTTAATTTGTAATTATTGAAATCTTGAAACTTATTATTTATATTATTACTTAATCACTTTTTTTAATTATTTTAATTTGTTAATCAACATGGCATAGGGTTCTAATTTTACAAACAATATGACACATTTTGGTCCTGGATTTTTAATGCAACCTTCGTGCATCCATTGAAAACATTGAATGCATCTTATCCATTATTCTCCTTTTTTATCTTAAAAATAGCTGTTAGAGCACGCGGGGCATTCAGCGTCATCATTCTCGCTATCTTCCTTGACAGTGGGGACCAATACGTCATCATCAGATGTGCCTTCACCGGAAGACTGTGTTTATTATCGCTTGCTGGTTTTAGTTCTACTTTTATTTATTCCCTTTCGGCTTTATTTTTTTTCCACTTCTTTCTCTTTTTTTTCTTTTTAATCTTTCATCTTTCTCCTTTTGATCGAGGAACTTTAAATGATTTCGAAGCTTTTTTATATCCCATTTAGTTCGATCGTACAGCTTCAATAGCTTTTTTCATGGCGTCTGCGTTCCATAATTTTTTTTCGGCATCTAAAAATTGAAAAATCATAAAATAACTTGATAAAATAGTATTGTAAATTTACACGCAAAACGAAGTGACGTGATCTTTGCATTCATCAGACGAGAACCAAATATCATCCCGGGGACGGTATTTGGCTCACCCAGGGGGACGGTATTAAGATTTTGACATTAATTTAAAATGCATGTATTATTCAAATACTGGTTATAACCAGCAAATTATTATTTATCGATTTACATCCGTAGAAAGTATAGTCACTTTGGCAAAATATTTGTGTTATTAAGTCAAACACATCAATATTTAATGGAATCGGACAATATTTCAATAAAATACTCACCTTGAGCAATTTTTTTAATTTTTATATAATGTCTTGTACGGACGTCGTTCCGCTCTCAGTTCTTCACAGTGGCCGACTTATACAACTCATATTCGAAATTCAAATTCAAAATCATTTATTCAATTTAGGCGTCTACGACGCTCTTATGAAGGTCAATTACAAACTTTAATATTGAAATATTTTACATTGTACTGCCACGTTCAGCAAAGAAAATTATAAAGCCACTGCGAGAAGAACGGGCAAGGAACTCGGGGCCATTCTTTTAAACGTCTGTTTACAATTTGTTATAAACAATATAATACAATTATTACAATATTTGTTTAAATTACGTTGGAGACAGGTGATGGCTTGGCAGAGGTGGAATTTTCCAAGCATTTTTGTCGTTTAAGTAATCACAAACTGTGTGGTAGGATTTCTTAATCAAAATGTTTTTCACGTGTAATTTGAATTTTCCTTCTGTGAGCATTGTAATATGTTCGGGAATTTTATTATGAAACCGCACACAATTACCTAAAAAGGACCTTTTATTTGTCTTTGCTAATCTAAAACACGGTACCGTTAATTTATATTTGTTCCTAGTGTTGTAATCGTGGTTGTCACTGTTTAATTTAAATTTACTCAAATTTTTCCGAACATACATAATATTTTCAAATATATACAGACTCGGTAAAGTTCGATTATAACAATTAAGTAAGACGTAAGACTCGGTATATAACAATTTCTTTAAAAAGATCCCTTAGAGATTCCATAGGATCCATTTCATATATGGCTCTTTCGGTTTAGGTCACTACCAATAGATGGCATTATTCAGAAAAAAAGATATTGAGGGGGACGAAATTACGCTCGGGGACGAAATACGGCGACCCTACCTTACTATGGTGGTACCAAAAACTAAATTATTTATTTGGACCGTATTTTTATGTACCATATTGAATTAAATAATAAAAACCCAGAAGTGTGTGTGTACTTGCAGTAAGAATCCCGAAAAAAACTAAATAAAAATTCAAAGATAAAAAATCTAAATAAAGAACATTGAAATATTGCTTTTTGAAGGCTTGTTGCGTAGTACTTAGCCATTCTTAATCTATCAGCTAAGATAAGCGTTACATGCTGTGGTCATAAGTTGGAGGGGTGACACTCATACCATGCTAGTGGCATTACTACTAGAGGGCACGTCAAGCCGTCGGTCCCGGTTGTTGTCGTAGGATGGCAGAGGAGATAGCTGACCAAGCTTTTTGCGAATGCTGACCTGGCCAGCTACCAACTTCAAGTAGAAAACCTGTCGCCAAGCACCTAACTGTGTTTCTACAAGTGTCCTTGAAAGGCAATTATTAAAGGTTAGCCTGAATAACATCTTCCATCACATCATCACTTACCATCAGGTGAGATAGTGTTCAAAGGCCACCTATTCCTGCAGAAAAAAAAGAAAGTGACCATGGAACCCTCAATCTAACAAAGTCAACTCGCACAAGGACAATTCTTTTAATGATACACTAACCGTGTTTCTCGGATAATTTGGTAATTTACCTACTGCAGCATTGACACTGTGCCCGCGGCGGCACGGCCACCGGTTTGATTGCACAAAGTGCCAGTCCGGGACAAAGGTACACGCCAATCAAGATTTTTTTACAATACCTTTACGATACATTTTCCAAACCTTTTCGGGAAATTGTCAGAGATATTTCAACTAAATATTGACATGGTAATATTTTTGGCGAATATGTTTCGTTACTTTTCAAAGGGTAGTTGATAGTGAAGGATTTTATTTAAAAGTATTGGTTATTCAATTATTTTTCTTTTTATTTTATTTATTCACAGCTTATAGGCATTTTCCCTTTCATTTTAGTATTTGTCAAATATCTCACCTGATGGTAACGATTTCCATCCTAAGACAACATCCAGGACCGATGGCTTAACGCGCCTTCTGAATCATGTACACACTCAGTAGTAACTCCACTATCGATCGCCCATCCGAGTAATTGACCTCAAGAGACATTGCTTAACTTAATTAATCTACTTTTTAGGGTTCCGTATCCAAACGGTAGAAAAGGGGCCCCTATTACTGAGACTTCGCTGTCCATCCGTCTGTCACCAGGCTGTATCAAGAACGGTGATACCGTGATAGCTAGACAGTTGAAATTTTCACAGATGATGTATTTCTATTGCCGCTGTAACAACAAATACTCAAAATAAAATAAAATAAATATTTAAGGGGGCCGCCATACAACAAACTTGATTTTTTACAGTTTCTTGCTCGATACTTATAACGGTTACAGGTAGACGCTTCAACTATTCGCAGACTATTTAGTTTTAAGGTCTCTGTAAATATAATTAATTAAAATAAATAAGTAAGGGGGTTCCCATACAATAAAAGAGGCTTTCGTCGTTTATTTGCTAAATATAATAATAATGAAAATAGGCAGAAACTTGAAATATTCACCGAATATTTAGTTGTATATATACTTTAAAAATAAACAATTAGTGAGTTTAGACACTATTTAGGGTTCGTACCTACCTAGGATAGGAACGTACCTACCCAGCTCAATCGGACACTGCGAAAAATTTCTGTAACTTGCAAGATTAGGTTACAGATAATGGAACGGAACCCTTCATGCGCGAGTCCCACTCGCACTTGGCCGGTTTTATAAACTATGACTAGTAGTGGAATGGTTTTGTAATATTAAACAAAATACTATGAACTATATACAACACTACAGCTACTACAATAAAAGCATTTAGACACCTATAAGTCATAGCAGACTCATAGGCAGTCCAAATGCTCCAGCCCACTCCCAGTTGGCAGCGTGCCCAGCATGCTGGCAGCATTGCCCCGTTGAATTGCAATGCTTATTCGTTGAGCCAAATAATAAATAATAAAAATAATAATAGCTTTTGTATTAGCTGTTGACTGCCAAGCAGGGAATCCAGGAATCACATCCCATCGCGGGTTTGAGCTCGAATGTTAACTATTATGCGGTGAAGCTATATTAGAGCTTGTTTAGCAAACCTGTTATTGTTACCTGTGACGCGACTAAAAATGCACTCGTCTAGCACATTACCCATGTCATTCATATATAACAAATTACCAAGAGACCTTCTGCGTGAAGAAAGTTAAATGATTTTTATTAAAAACAATAAACAGCTTCTCATTAAAAAAGCATATTACACAATTGATGACTTCTTGAATGAAAAAATAACTAATTACTATTATATTGACATTTATTATACATATACATAATATAAAATCAAATTCAATATTAATATAGCGTCCTCCTCTCTTCTATGTTGCAGTGCCCGACAGGGTCCATAATATGACTGTACTCTTATCTATTGTAACAACTTGTATGTACTATTTATGGAAGCAATAAATGATCTGAATCTGAATCTAGCTACAATTTTTAAACAGAACATCTGTCACCAAGCACGTAACCATATCATCTGTCAGCATTCCTGAAGAGCCAGCAGTTATAGGTTTGACTACTGACTACTTTTCTGGAAAAATAAGTTTTTTTACAATCAAAGGTACAACATAACTTACTAACAGGAGATAGGTTATAGTCATAGGTCACCCTATCAGCTGTAAAGTAGCAGAACCCTATGTTTTGGCTCCTCTCACGGACTTGGTTCTGGTAAGATTCTAATAATTTCTGCGTAATTTAGTTGATGTCTATACCCCTATAATATTTTTTTGTAGAACACGGCTGTGGGGGTTATATAAAAAAAAAATTGCTCAGCAATGTGATACGTTAATTATTACAAAAATGTTTAGTTCATTTTAACTAGCTTACACAAAGGAGGAGGTTATGTGTTCGATGGGTATGTTTTGCAATAAAGTTTTTGTAGTAATTTATACAACAAATTAATTTTAGTGTTGCTAAACCCTTTAACCGACTTTCAAGAAGGGAGGATGTTCTCAATGCTACTATAAGGTTGTTTTTAACCGACTTCCAAAGTAGGAAGAGGTATTAATATTGTTATTATTTTCTATGTTTATTACCTCAGAACTTTTGACAAGTGTGATTTTTTTTTACAAAAAATGGAGCCAATTTCAACACCCAAAAGTGTGTAATAACTTGTCGAAGTTACCATGCGCACATATTGTGATAATCGATACTTTTGAACTATCATGGTACCGACATCAACAAGTTATTTCACACTTTTGGTGGTATGTAATTTAATTTTTTGTATTTGGTTACGGGAATACCTCACTACTTAATTATGAACTGATTTTCATGATTTTTCTTACGTAGACCTCCAAATCTTATACCATTTTAATCTCATCAGTAGTGTATATAGTACAGTAAATTTACCGAAAAAAATATTTACATTCCTGGACGACTTAATGGTAATTGCAACACAATATTGTATTTATTGCGTTAACGCTTGCTAAGTTAAAAATCTTACAAAACTAATAGCTTAAGGATTCTTTTCCCTGCGTTGCTATTTAGTAAAACTGCAACTCTTGTCTAAAGTGAACAGTAATAATAAGACCAAAAATGCTGGCACATATTTGGCTCAACGAATAAGCATTTCAATTCAACGGGGCAATGCTGCCAGCATGCTGGGCACGCTGCCAACTGGGAGTGGGCTGGAGCATTTGGACTGCCTATGAGTCTGCTATGACTTATAGGTGTCTAAATGCTTTTATTGTAGTAGCTGTAGTGTTGTATATATTTCATAGTATTTTGTTTAATAAAGGCATACCGCCGGTAAAAAAAAACAAGACAGTCTGAAGTTTAATGCCTGTATTGGTATACAGAATAATAAGAAGATATTGTTAAGATTCCAGATTGCCTAGGCAGGCATGGTAAGCAGAGTCCTCCACCTAGACAGCCTGTTATGTGAATCCTAACTGCCCGCGGAATCGCGGGGCTGAAAATAATATACAGTCAATGACTTACAAAGTTGTTCCTGTCTTCTTCCCTTCGACGACTCCACCCTTGCGCTTTCATGATGTAATTTATTTGGCCAAAAATACTAAATCTGTACTCACGTGCTGGTGAAGGGTCTTCAAGGTCGCGGTCCTCCAGTAACCGGCAAAAATATCAATCCTCAATTCCATGATGAAGTCAACAATAATTGATTACAATTCTAAGTCAAAAATAGCACGCGGCAATTCAAAAGGGCGGTCATATTAGTCAGCCTGTAATAATTTTAACACACGTCTAACCACCTAGACTCGCTCCAAAGAGAAGCGCGCCATAGACTAAGAATAGATTACCGTAAGTTGCGTTCCGAACAGATATAAAATATCTCTAGTAAGATATTTTTAAAGGTCCAAGAGCAAAGTAAAAGAACTAAGTTATTTAACTTATTTGTCAATAAATTGACTTGAACACGTAATAGATTCGAAGCTATTCTGCCATTTGCCTCGAGGTCGTGGTTGATGGCAGGCTTTGATTGATGACAGTGTAACGGTTTTGCTTATTTGGAAAATATTAAGAAGCTGAAGGAAAAAGGACACGTTCGCTATTTTGAGCCTTATCTACATAGGCATACTTATACAACCACTGGTTTCACTGTCAACGTAGGCTACGAATGCTACGGCGTAGCTACAGATTACTTAAAGAGCTACGGAACCATTACGAACATATTTGATTTCGTTGATTCCATTATTAGCCCTGTATATTGAAGTATGAACACTTGATTAAACTGCACTTTGTAAACAGAGCAACAGATAACTTACTCCGGGCTATCGTCTTGAAGCATCAGGTAACTTGATAACTCCTTATGTCACTATATTATGAGATAAGATTCCTTTCTCTACACTGATTTAAGATCTTTTGAAGTATCGTATATCCATGTCATTATCTCACTTTGTCTTTACAGCCTGCCAAATGTACTACACGCTAAGTGTTTATAAAATGTGTCCCAATCGCCCAAGTGTACAGCGTACACAAACGACATTTATTTAATTTTAAATAGCTTGTTTATACAATTATCAACAAAAATTCTTTGTGAAACATCGTATTTAAAAGATAATATTGAAGGAAATTAGAGGGAGAGCTTTTATCGTATAAAATGCTAGAAATAATATAATAATTCACAAAAATAAAATTAGGTTATGCAATGATTTATGGAGTCTTTCACATTATTATACTCCAACTCGTACTTTATACCTTATTTTTGGGAGATACTTACCTATTTAATCTATACATAAAAGAATTATTATAGATGATTAGAGACATACCATACTAAACCTAGACATGTATATCAATACGTACATACATATATTCATGTCAGAATATTCCCTGAACATATTGCACATTTGCTTTTCTCATATTTTTTCCAATATATGTTGTAGCTCTCACAGGTTCGGGAACACTCCAAAATTGCTCCACTTCAGTCATAAATAAAGATTACCGCAAACAGTAACCTAACAAAAACCTCGCGTCCAAATAAAGCATTCCTCCAAACGTCCATAGTTATATATTTACAGCCTTCCACACACGAAGCACAACTCGCGTAAAAACGTGTAGCAATAAAATTTCATCGGTAACAAACACCTGATATATTTCATTTTCTAACCTACTTAAAATCTCAATATATACAAACAAATTTGTACCTTAGATTTAACGAAATAAAGTCCGCTTTTGGTAATAACATGATGAGACTAGAGTTATAAAGATGTCAGCAAAATGAATAGCTAAAAATAAAGTGTAAAAAAGAAACAGTATCATGTTTTGAGTGAGACGGGATTCATTTGAGTTTGAAGCAGGCTGTAGTATATAAATTACAGTAAAGTTTTTTGAATTTCTTTGGACTATGAAAGACAAAAATAATTATCTATGCATATCTATGCGTGTATATAAAAACATAGAACGTAACTATTTTGTCCTAGATTAAAAAGTATATAAAAACTCCACTAGACATTCAAAAATCAAACATAACTTTTTTCAAATCGAAATCCAAAACTGTGCAAAAGAAAATGCAACCTGTGAAAATGCTTATTCTTAAAATGTTACGAATTATAGAGTGTTTGAAATATCAAATGACTCAACATTTTTGAGAGAAAAGAAGCCAATTCATGCGGAAATGTAAGTCAAATTAATCATTACCAAAACAAAGATTCGGTTATGATGATTCAAGCTTGAACTTGTTCTGCAATGTACGTAGATTTCTCCGCGGCGGGATGGATTACTCGGACTTATTTATAAAAGGATCAAGTGACTTATTCTTTACGAAATTTCGAGTGTTTGATCAGTTTGATTGAAGCCGATAAGTTTGAATTAACGCGGCAATTTGTTACTTAGCGTTGATTTATTGTTTGAATTACCAAGTGCATAAAAATGTATTGATTTAGTTCGAAATATAAATATATTTTGTAGGGAACTCGTGATAACTTTGAAATATAGAGAGGTTCGAGCTATCGCAGGTTTGAATTAACGACAGTCGACTCTGTATTTTGTATTGTACCAAAATATTTTAAGAGTACTTGGATTCCCGCAAAGAAACGTATGAATATATTAATATAATATAAACACTATCCCATAACCATTTTAAATATTTCTAGGTACCAATTTAAACCATTTTAGATGCTGCTTGTGTAACGTTTTTAATTACATGAAAGCTAACATTAATAAAAAATAACTTGAATCATTAAAATGATATCTATGATATCGCTTCGAATGCAGTGAATAAAATTGCAATGCCTGAGGAAAAACCTGAATATAGTCATTTATTTTGTGATATAGTCAAAAACGGCTAAGTTTACCAACTGCAACTTCATGTTGACTGTGAAGGGGTAGAGAGAACAATAGCGCTTTGTCCCCCGAACGCACTTATCGTCGGATTACTGGACGGCGGCGCGTTGATACAGCTATACCGTGGTGTAGCGCACTACCGCTGGATTAGTGCACTGACCTACTTCTGTGGATATGCTGATTGTTGTGATTCTCCATGTGTTTTTACGATTTGAGCTATGATAGCTTAATTGTTTTAAAATGGGTACTGTATTGATGAGCCGGATAGTAGACTTCTGATCAAATGCCTCTCCCGTTAAGACGCACATACAAATTATTCGAGTACTATTTTTCTTTTTTAATATTGTTAAGTTTGCAATAACGCCTGCTAGGCGAATTACATTACAAAATTACAAATTTACGAGAGAAAAAAATAAAGTCATGTGCGGGATTCGAACCCGCGTCCATCCACCCCTTTAGCCGGGGTATGCGGTAACGAATTGAGCTAACATGACACAATGACTCATAACTACTACACATAGTACAACGCAAGTTGAACTATAGGTGCCACTCCACCCGATACGATGGTTGAAGAACGAGAGCAAAAATTAGTGTTATGAGTCATTGTGTCATGTTAGCTCAATTGGTGAGAGCATACCCCGGCTAAAGGGGTCGATGGACGCGGGTTCGAACCCCGCACATGACTATAATTTTTTCTCTCGTAAATTTGTAATTTTGTAATACAATTTTCTTTTCAAACGTTTAAGCGAATACAATTGCAGTACAAATTTTCGACTCCGAGTAAGGTTCCAGTATGAAATGGGCAACGCAAAATTGGAGGACGTGGGGTCGATTCCCGTCCATAACAAAAAAATTTGTTGTCTAATAATTGGTTAGTGTGATTTCCACGAAGCACGAGATAGTGCTTATAATCATATTTAGAAACATAAGTAGTACTTATTTAAAATGTCAGTGGCTATAGCCCGAGTAAGAAGATGACTTAAAATCGTGTTACGCACTCAACTTTCCATTAAAAATACAAGAAAAATAAATATTTTAGTTTTTTTTTAAATATTTATTGAAAATCCCAACATGAATAGTAGATACCCATTCAAAATTGATTGAGAAATTAGAACAATTTATAAAATTTTGGTATTTTTTATATTTACTTTATATATAGTGAGTTTCTCCTCAATTAATGTAGTCTTTTCACGCTTTTTATATACACCGGTTCTCTAGTTCATAAACAGTAAAAGCGCGGTAATTTTATCTATACAGTATTTCAAGTTCACAGAAACTGACGAAACGCGAGTTATACCTACGCGCCTTGATCTCGGCCTGCGCTCAGTACGCAGACAGTCGCGTCTGTGCCGCAGTGACGAATGGACGGTGTGTTATTTTTTTTAACAATAAACGCGCTATATATTTCACTATTTAAAATAAGTTTATGTACATATCACATACCTAATATGACGAGTGGGATAAATTGTGCTGTTTTTGGTTGCATGAATTCGTCAAAAACGCATGCAGAGATAATTTTTTTTAGATAACCTGGAAACTTAAAGGTAATTAGCATGGTGCTGAATAGTTGACAGTACACAATGGTGTCTTTTTAATGAACAAGTATTTCCTTTAATCCTCCGAAAAAAAACTCGATTAATAACAAAAGTGAATAGAGTAAAGGAATGTGATTGACACGAGTGAAATAGGTAGTTATAAGCTATATATGTATTAGAATGCGGTCGTTTTATACTCTAAAATTGAATAATAATTACGTAATTTCGTACGTCTCAAAAAGATTTTTCGGTCGCAAATTTTTAAGACTGACCTTTTTTCAATTACAGACATAGTTTTTTAATTAAATCTACCTACTACTAAAAAACAACACGCATTTTTAGTGAACACTTTCTGTACATTTCACAAAGAATTTTATTTGTTTATATAAAAAAAGTATATTTACAATCACAACACTAAATGGAAACACAAAGTAGGCAAATGTAATAAAAATACTGCAAGCGGGTAGCCCTATCGCATGTTTACGTACAGCGCGGCTGTAGGTAGTTATTTCAATGACAGAGCCGAGTTAAGATACTGTATAGATAACATTTAACATTACCGTGGTATAAGTGCCTAAAATTTTCGTAAATCATACATGAACTTGAGAAAATCACATTCATTCTGTCATAGACTAGTTTTTTTAGCTTTTACATAGAGACAAACATAGTTGTTATTTTTTTTTATTACAGCAGAGTATTTTTTTTTTTTATTCTTGATGGGTTAGCCTTTGACCACTATCTCACCTAATGGTAAGGTGATGATGCGGTCGAAGATGTTGTTCAGGCTAACCTAGAATTACTAGCTTTCAACGACAGCTGCCGAAACTCACCGTTAGGTGCTTGGCGGCAGATATTCTACTTGAGGGTGGTAGCTAGCCAGGCGGACATTCGCAAAATGCCCTACCACCGTACTATAACGACTGCCATCCTAAGACAACAACCGGGACTGATAGCTTAACGTGCCCTCAGAAGCACCGAAGTGCTCAGTAGTAATGTCATTAGCGGTAACCCATCCAAGTCATGACCGCGGCGGACGGTGCTTAACTTTGCTGGTCGGTTAAGAACAGCTAAGCAATCTTCGCTACGAGCGCTTCAAAATTCAAAAATATAATAATATTACAACGAAATAACTTAGACTTAATACTGATATATTATTTTGTTCACAACAATGGTTACCATGGTGACCATATGGTAACATATGGTATCATATTTTGAGCCAGTGTGTAGTTACCAAACAAACCAACCTTAAAATATCCTGCCCTAGAGAAGGAAGCAATTAATATGAGTTTATTATTAATTTTATTATTATTTTAGTAAGTACAATTGCTAATTTCTTGAACAATTTTCTCATTTCTTATATTGTTCTAGTTTTATATACTTACCTGATTGAGAGAAAATTGTTTGTTAACCACTTTTTTTATTAACGCAAATAATAGTTATTTGTGGTTGCGATTGAACCATGAGCAGCGAGTGGTTCAAATTCAAATTTCAAATTCAAATTTCAAATTCAAATGCAAAATCATTTATTCAATTTAGTCGTCTACGACGCTCTTATGAAGGTCAATTACATATTTTAATATTGAAATATGCTACATTGTACTGCCACGTCCAGCAAAAAATGTATAAAACCACTGCGAGAATAACTGGCAATAAACTCGGGGAAATTCTTTTAAACTTCTGCAATGTGTTACAGACAATATAATAAAATTATTACAATATTTGTTTAAATTAAGTAGGTGACAGGCGATAGCTTAGTGGAGGCGGAATTGTCCAAGCATTTTTGTCGTTTAAATAATCACTAATCATGTAGTAGGATTTCTTAATCAAAATGTTTTTCACGTGCAACTTGAATTTTACTTCTGTGAGTATTGTCATATGTTTGGGAACTTTATTAGAACACCGCAAATAATTACCTAAAAAAGGACCTTTTATTTGTCTTTGCTTATTTATACCCTGGCACCGCTATTTTATTTTTATTCCTAGTGTTGTTTTCGTGATTGTCATTGTCTAATTTAAATGAAATCATTTTTTTGCGCACATACATAATATTTTTAAATATACACAGACTTGTTAAAGTTAAAATATCAATTTCTTTAAAATGATCCCAAAATTCCCTGGGATCCTTTTCATACATGGCTTTAATTGCACGCTTTTGTAAGAAAAAGTTTGTCTCCATCTCAGCAGCAGCTCGCCGCAGCAGTACACCATACGACATAATACAGTGGAAGTACACGAAATAAACTAGCCGTGCAGTAGCTACGTCTGTTAACTGTCTTATCTTACAAACTGCATATGCAGCAGAACTAAGTCTTCCGGATAGCTCATGTCACCCACTGTTAAGTTGAATCTATTTTGATTTCCAGGGAGATTGTTGTATTGTCAACAGAGAGTTTATAACGTTAAGAGTTTTTAAAAGCAAACTATATAATTAATATATAATAAAGAAAAATTATAATTAAGTAAAATATAATTTTAATGCAGAGCGCAAAACACAATTTTTCACCATATTCCAGCGATGAAAATGCTAGGTGTAAGTTAAACCGTTTCAAAAATGTAGTAAATTTGTCTTAATTTACTGTAAAATTGCTGCAATTGGTAATAAATAACGTGAATTCATTGTTCTGGAACTTTTATAGAGGTTCAAATTGCAAAAACCTTTTCCACGCTTGCGAATTAAAAGCACTTTTCCACGCAGATTTCTAATGATAATATACAATACCTTTACGAGCTAGTGAGGTGAAAGACAAAACGAAAAAACGTAGGGACATATATATATATATATCGTATCACACTTACGAGTATATTAAAAGCGTAAGTTTATGATCATTAATTGTGTGAGGATGAGTGTGAACGTATGTTACTCCGAAACGAAATGATTAAATCGATTAATTGAACTGTTGGTCCTTGAGAAATGAAAGTAAACACTAAATTAGCCTGAACAACACCTTCGACCACATCATAACTTACCATCAGGGTAGATCTAGGGCCAGCCTATCAGAAATAAATACAAAAAAAGTCATTCTGAACTTCTGAAAGGTGAACAGAGGCAATGTCTATTCGAAAAAAAGGAGGTGAAAGCAAATTTTACGCAGGACACACGGCACACGGGCAAGTTAGAGATCACGTATGAACTCTTATGAATCTAAAATTGAAAGAAAAGCAATAATCCGCACCTGGCTCATATAATAGACAAAGGTGCTCCAGACAAGTAAAGTCCATAGTGTTAATGCCCTCGGTAGAGTTAGGGATCAAAGCTATTTGGGACTTTATTAAAAATGTGGTCGTGATTCTTAGTAATATTTGGATTTGAAATTGTAAACTGTTGGCACAAATATTGACAGAAAACGAAATATTAAATCGTTATTTCTTCGAATCAATTGTCAAAATCAGCTCTTTTATCGATAGCAAAGCATTTTGTGGTTACGGCAGCCATTTTGAAGCCAACATTGTGGATATTGACATCTATTTAAGGAGATTATTGTGATAAAAAACATGCTTTTTAATTAAAATAAAAATACATAAAAAACCATGTCACTTTAATTATTTCACGTTACCCGGCCTGAAATCAGGGTCCACGGGTACGATGCCCGCTCGGGACAAAATTTTGTGCGCTAATAATTTGCAAAGTTTTTGGAAATATTAATTAAGCAGTATGTAGATTACCTATATAGGTTAAGTTAATACTTGGAACTGTTGATGTTGATATGAGGCTTTTTAAGTAACATATGTATGTCAAATATTGAGATATTACATGAAAGGACTATTTAAAAAATATTTATCCTCTGCTATATTGAAACGCATCGATGTGACAAGTGACAGTTCATATTTCTCCCTCGCTTTATTACGGGACGTCCGCGATTTATCTCCGTTTTTCTAACGCTGCAGTTTTGCGCTCTGTGGGTAATGGACTACTGGCTTTGTTATACGGTGATCCAAGTTTGGAATGAAATATATTTTTAGGGAATTATCCCGTTATTGGCTTTTGATAGGTAATTTCTAGTTTTAAACATTGTTATTTCTTGTAAAAATTCGAATTTTTACATTGTTATCTTGTTAATTTTTTTGTTACTATGTCCAACTTTTAACTGTTAAGTTGTTTTTAAGTTTATTCGATGCATGCAAAAATACAATGTGTGAACTATCAAATCCTGTGGGAGAAGCTCCGGAAGGTGGGTCTATCATTTGATGTTATCCTAACATTCTAATAGTTTCTTTATTTAATAATAATAAATATTTTTAAAATATGTTAAGAAAACATCAAATTAATATTTAAAACATTTAAAAAATACAGAAATATATCTAGTGACAATTCCACTTAATTTTCCTGCTAAGCCGACGTGACGTCACAAACGCCACGCAGCCAAACCGGAAGAATTTTTCGACGCGTTTCGCTTCTACACGAAGCATCCTCAGGAGGTCTTGACTCTGCGAGCGCACGATCGAGATCGTTATTCTCGTATTTTTTAAGTATTTTATTAAAATATTAATTTGATGTTTTTATTCAAATATTTTAAAAATATTTGTTATTATTAAATATGGATTTCCGCATAGTAACGCCTGAAACTATAATTTTCTTTGTTTTAGAGAAATCATAATTGTTGAATGTCTGGACGATTCTACATTGTAATTACCAACATATTCTCAAATAAAGTAATAACTGCACGTGATATTCGAATATTACATGAATTGACATTGACATAAGCTATTAACAAAGATATAATAGTATAATCTGAAAACAGTACTCTGTATTCCATTAGTTCCATTCCAATATTATTTCAATTTAAATTAAATAACCTATCTGAGTACAGCTGGAAGGAATAAAATTGTACGTTTTCATTATAAATAAATAATATGATATTAAAACATTAATGTACTTTGACAATAACAATAATGTTTAGAAATAGAAATTATCTATCAAAAGCCAATAACGGAATAATTCCCTAAAAATATCTTTCATTCCAAACTTGGATCACAGTATAACAAAGCCAGTAGTCCATTACCCACAGAGCGCGAAACTGCAGCGTTAGAAAAACGGAGATAGATAAATCGCGGACGCCCCGTAATAAAGCGAAGGAGAAATATGAACTGTCACTTGTCACATCGATGCGTTTCAATATAGTAGAGGATAAATCAGTGAGGGTTTGCACGCACTACGTTGGTGGACGCGTCGTTTTTGAGAATAAACAAATACGTATAGGTATTACAAGAATATATATATAAAAACGTTTTAAATATGATATAGATATAGTAGCATTACGTACACCTAGACAATACCTATATTATTTATTAACCGAATAAGTAAGTAGCACGTTAATAGAGTTAACTAAAATAATTAAAGAGTTAACTAAATTTTATCACGCACTTATTGCTTGTGACGTTTTCTACTATCAAACGAAACAAATACAAATATTTATATATATGATTACAAGCACTATCGCATGCTGAGCGAAAATTACTTTTACTTATTAAGTTCCAACTTTTTTGTTCCAGATGGGAGTCTTTCGATTTCGCGCTGGATGTCTTTTCCATGCGGCCACCGGAACCTTACTCTTTACAGCTTTTTTTTTTAGGGAGGACATAGTTGCTGGCTACCGCCTGTGCGGTAGTCCAGCTCCACCGGATTTTGGGCGAGGGCAGGCCCTACAATAGCCCGGAACTCCGAACTTTGTGTCCAATTATATAACTTTAACCGTCATAGGGGGGATATTATATATTTTCATATTTATGCAGTATTAAGGATAGGTATTATATATTTTTTTTAGTAAATAGCAGTTATCTATGTATATATTTGAAGTATTTAATAAATATAACTCACAGAATTTAAATAATGTTTTTATACACCACCATTTAATGCTTCATCTCGATTCCTCTCCACCCTAAGATTAATAAGAAACGAAATAATAAGAAATATCTATGTAGGTATCTAAATATCCATTTCCACACATTCTATTGTAAAATGTTTTACCAATACATTATGTTTATCTAAGATCATAGCGTCTGGTGCTACCTAGTGCGTACCAACATCAGTACTTTACTCAATGAAAATAATAAAATATCCCCAGAAAATATCGGACACTCGCTGACATAGAACTCTAACGGACACGTCCAATTTCATCTGATCTCTTAGAACTATCACTATCACCCGACTCCCCAGTTTTTTTGTAAGGGCAGAGAGGTCAAGGGATGCTGGTGATGGAATATGAGTTATTGACAAGGGTACCTGACGTCCAATCATTCAATCTGATATCACGAAGGACTTTGGCTGGATTCGTTTTACTGTGGCCACAGATTCTGGCATAGTTATTTTGTAACTGAACGTTTTTAGAGACGCGCGTGGGTTTGAGTTTTGGGGTTGCTAGTTTTGAAGAGAAATAATTTGATGGTTCGAATTAATTTGTTGGTTTATTGTAAGGGAAATATAAAAGGGTTTTGTTGTTTAGGTATACAGAGTTGTGAAATGGGAAAGGTCAAAAACATCTCGCCTTTATAACCCAAAGGGATAGATGATTTTTAACACCTACGTTTTGTAAGACAGGGTTTGGTCTCGAGTAATAGGACGCGAGCCTATAGTCATCTTCCAGGCACATTTCTAGACTCTGGATTATTACTGAGATAATAATTTTGAAGCGCTCGTAGTGAAGTTTGCTCACTGTTAATCGATCAGGTAAGTTAAGCAACGTCCACCGCAGTCATGAGTTGGATGGGTGACCGCTAGTGACATTAGTACTGAGCGCTTCGTCCCGGTTGTTGTCTTAGGATGGCAGTCGATATAGCATGGTGGAAGGGCATTTTGCGAATGCCCGCCTAGCTAGCTACCACTCTCAAATGGAAAATCTGTCGCCAAAAACCTGACGGTGTGTTCCGGCAGCTGTCCTTGAGTGTCAGTAATTCTAGGTTAGCCTGAACAACACATCGATCGCATCATCACTTACCGTCAGGTGATACAGTGATCAAAGGCTAACCTATCAACCAAAAAAAAGCTAAGTAAACCCTTTCTACCGGTTAATCGATGGGGAAGAAAGAAAGCTGCGACTATACAAACCTGTCGATGACGTCGTGAAGATTGGTATATCGCATAGGGTATCTTGTTAATACCCGCCTGGTTTTTTATTTACAAGATTTTATGCGCGAGCCGAAGGCCAGGACTTATAGATCAGGTGGGGTTAGAATAATTCGTATAATAAACACAATTGTCATACGACTACTTTCAATACAACTTTGAGTTAAATTTTATTTAATACTATTATACATGTCATATTTAAATAACACACGCGGGCGCTACATTTGTGAAAAATATAAGGCCACACCCTCTGGTAACTTAACGCACTATACCGCCAATACTAAAGATATTGGTAAATTGTACCTCTTACTCGTGAAAGTAACTCAACTCCTCGGTTTGTTCTTCCCATTGGCAGCGTGGACGATATAATCCATTTATGAATGAAATGCTATTGTTCTTGTTGGATCCCAAAATAGGTGTGAAACTCCTCAGTTTGTCTTTTACTAAGAAAAATGAAGAAAACTCGTTAATCTCCTTGTTGTCGATTTGCCAACATTTTAGTATAACTGGAAAGTAAAAAGCACGTGTAAATATATAAGGACATCATCACCCATCGTTTTCAGAGGAAAATGACAGAATATTGTCAAAATTAAGATTATTTCTATTGTAATTCTGGTTAAATAATTACCTAGGACTCTGCTAACTCTACGTAATAAAGCTTTAAAGAGTAAGTGTTTTGAAATAATACATTATTCTACATGTGTGGAATGATCAACATCCCACACGCCACAATTTCCTTGGTGAACAAGTATAAATCAATTTAAAAAGTAAAACATCCAACTGCAAATTATTTATTTTTGTTAGGCTATTTATCGTTCCCTTGAAATTAATTTTGCAAGTTATATATATTTATGAAATCGTTTTTTAAAGTTCTTAATTTGATTCCTCACTGGATGGATTTGGCAGAAAAATATTTTTTTTATCTCATAATATTAGGTCTAGAATCCACCAGTTTGTTTTCTAATTTTTTTTATGTACCTAGTGTCACTTGGGTTACCAAGACGAATCTAATGATATATTTTACAACAAAATCGGTTTAGCCGTTTAGAAGTTATGGTGGAATAAAAAACTCGCAAACATACATACATACCTGAACCCTGAAAACATAACTCTCCTTTCTTAGGCAGTCATGTAAAAAGCACGTGTGTGTTATTGTGGACTACATAATGATACTCGTACTAAAATGAGTAAATTATATAAGTGGGAAATTTGATCAAAAAACTAAAGGACGTTTATTTCTTTCTCGTTGCCAGTGACCTCGATCTCGAATTGCGGACAATTGCCCCTCCGATAATGCGAAACTTTATACGTTCTTTTTTACACATGTCGCTGGGGACCTTATTGGAGATCAGAAGATTTCGCGCTACTTTCGTTTTGAATGTAGGGAGGAGAGGGCGCCGGATATATCAGCTTTCTTTGCGGATCCATTTTGTTTTTCTCGATGATGCTAACGTAAGCTACTAAATTGGATTGAACACTTTTTCTTAGCCTTGGCTATCAATAACCGAATTATAAAAAATCGTCCAAGTGCGAGTCGGACTCGCGCACGAAGGGTTCCGTACCATTAGCTACATTAGACTTCATATTTTAATCTTCTTTTGTTTAAACCTGCGCGAGTCCGACTCGCACTTGGGCAATTCTTTGTATTTGTTGTTATAGCGGCAACAGAAATACATCATCTGTGAAAATTTCAACTGTCTAGCTATCACCGTTCTTGAGATACAGCCTGGTGACAGAAGCACGGAAGGACGTCCGTCCTTGGAACACAGAACAGCGAAGTCTCAGTATTAGGGTCCCGTTTTTACCCTTTGGGTACTGAACCCTAAAAATGGTTTGTTATAATGACATATAATTTGAAACTGATTTAAAGATTTACCTCCTTATTCATAATAGTCTGCTAACTTAAAGCATTGCTAATTCTCACTCTGTCCTCTTCTTTTGACCTAAGTCAGAATGAAAAAAAACACTCCGTAGCAGCAGTTTTAGGTTATCGGACCATTATGAATAAGGGAGTTAATATTGAAATAGTTTTTTTGGCATGCTATTTTGTTTTTGTGTTTATTACTGTGTTTGTATGTTTCAACCAATCACACCTGATAATAGAGAAAATAAACAGTCTAAACGGGCGATTCTCTGACTAGGTCACTTTGAAGATAATAGTATTAAAGCTTACATAAAATCAGGTTATAATTTAAATATACCTTTGTCCCCAAATTAATTATACCTATATGGTGGTGATCACCTTCCTAATTGGTACAGTTATTTAAAAAAAATAATGTACTATTATCGTTATTGTCTAATAATGAAAACTAACTAACAGCTCTTTTTAATATATTTATGTTTGCAATAACGCATACTCTGCGGATTACATAAAAAAAAATACAAATACATAAAAAAAATTGTTTTTTTTTTATTCCGAACTGGGTAGCACTTGACCACTATCTCACACTTTTATGTGATGATGCGATCGATGATGGAGCGTGCTTACCCAGAAGATACCTATGCACTCGTTTCTTGAAGACCGCCATATTGTACTTAACCGGAAACACAGCCTCAGGCAGAGTATTCCATACCCTGGCAGTTCGCATGATGAAAGAAGATGCAAATCGCTTCGTTCGGGTAAATGGAATATCCACCATATAGCAGTGGCGCTTCTGGGTATCCCTGGATGTCCGGTTATAGAATGGGGATGGCGGAATCAAATCATGTAGTTCTGTGGCACACTCCCCGAAATGTATCCGATAAAAAACCGATAAGCAAGCGACTTTGCGGCGATGCTTGAGACTTTGGAGTCTCTTGCTTACAAGTTGGTCGTCGTTAATGAGTCTCTTGGCTCTCCTCTCAATAGCTTCCAGTGTCTCCAGCTGGTATTTGGCAGAACCATCGCAAAGGTGAGAACAGTACTCATGCTAGATTTTGTCATAGCATACGATTTATTAATTTGCCATTCGTAGGTAGGTAGTTCCCGTATTATCTAGGTATCTTTTTAAAATTTGAATTAAATAGTTTCATCGGATAGTACTTATAAATCTACCTTCTCCACTATAAAGACAGATTAAATATCGAATATTGATTCGAATACACGGACCACCGCGACAGAGGCAGCACGTGTGCGTTATGGCCCCCAATAACTATTGACGACATATACAGCAGTGCGATGTGGCGATGATAGTACATAGTAGGGCTGTTTAATTCAATACAATTTTGTTAAAATACATACCTAAGTACCAATAAAATAGGTCGCAATAAATCAAGTTAAGGATTATTATGGGATATATTTCTAAAAAAACATTCTTATATAATAAATGGATTTTAGTCAACGGCTAGTCTATCAGATATAAATAAATAAAAAAATGAATGTGGACTAGGCGTTGCTACCCATTAAGCCACAATTGAAATGCATTCCATCTTAACTTCCTGATTACCGGAATTGTAGTTGGCATATTATTTATTTTTTCCGAAAAATGGATCCGACTTCAACAGCTAAAAGTGCGAAATAACTTGTTAAACTCGATACCATGATAGTTCAAAAGTACCTATTATCACAATATTTAGCGCATGGTACCGACTTCGACAAGTTATTTCAGACTTTTGGGTGTTCAAGTCGTTCCATTTTTTGTTCAAAATTAATTTTTCTCTCTTTTTAGTGACCCTTGCTACTTACGGGATCGATTGTCAACGACTATATCATCAAGATATCAAGATAGGTAGATATTTTTATAGATAGTTATTGGAGTGTTACTCAAAAACGGCTTGATCGATTTTGATAAAATCTAAATGGAAATAAACAATAAGCATCAGCTTTCAAACAAACAATAATTTTCAAAATCGGTTCACCCAAGCAAAAATAATGTAACAAAAAAAAGCAGACAAATTGAGAACCTCCTCACTTTTTGGAAGTCTGTAAAAATTTGGTGTCTTGCTAGCAATCACGTTTATTTTCTCGATTCAACGGATTCCCAACTTATCAGTTTCTCAATTCATTCGAGCAAGAAATTGTACTTAAACATCCACAACATAAAAATTAAGGAAACATTACATTGCAAAGAAAATAAAATAAAAATGCTATAAAAGTAAGGAAAATTCATTAGCGTCTAGCTTCTACTAGCTTGTTTTTAGGGTTCCGTACCCAAAGGGTAAAAACGGGACCATATTACTGAGAGTCCGTCCGTCCGTCTGTCACCAGGTTGTATCTAAGAACGGTGATAGCTAGACTGTTGATATTTTCACAGATGATGTATTTCTATTACCGCTATAACAACAAATACTAAAAATAAAATAAAATAAATATTTAAGGGGGGCTCCCATACAACAAACTTGATATTTTTACCGTTTCTTGCTCGATACTAATAACGGTGACAGGTAGACGCTAGAATATTTAGTTTTATGTTCTCTTTAAATATAATTAATAAAAATAAAATAAATAGTTATGGGATCTCCCACATAATACAAGAGGTTTTCGCCGTTTATTTGCTAATAATAATAATGATAGTTGTTTCGGCGAACGGCCTAATAGCGAAGAGCCTCGACCAACACCTCAAGAGGCTCTCACTAGACGGTGGGATCAAGGGTCAGATACAGAAGGCAGTGATACTCGACACGACACGCATTGTCCGAAGATTCCTCTCTCTGCAGCCCTAACCGCTGGTAGTTTGGGCCCTGCCCCGCTGCCGGCGGCATCCTAATTTTAAGTTTTTTTATAATATTTGTTTCTTTTTTTATATATGAATATTGTAAAAAAATTTAAATTATGTTAAAAAATAAATGACGTGAATAATAATGAAAACAGGTAGAACGGAAATATTCACCAAATATTTACTTTTAAAATAAACAATTAGTGAGATCACTATTTAGGGTTCGTACCTATCTAGGATAGGAACGTACCTACCCAGCTGAATCGGAAACTACGAAAAGTGTCTGTAACTTGCTAGATTAGGTTACAGATAATGGTTATTTATCTTTTATATCTAAATATGATTACAAGCACTATCGCGTACTAAGCAAGAATTACATTTTCATATTTTTAGAGTACAAAATTTCTTACCTAGAGAGATATAATATCTATAGATATAATATTCGAACCCACGTGCCTCGGTTTTACGCATTGGACTGAGCCGAAAAATTGTACTCTAAGGGTCCGTTTCAGAATGTCCTAATAAAGTTTCGGGTTGATATGCAACACATGAAATAACTGAATGATAAAAATGACAGTTAAAACATAATTTTTTTTATTGTTGATAGGTAAGCCTTTGACCACAATCTCACGTGATGGTAAGTGATGATGTGGTCGAAGGTGTTAACAGGCTTAACCTAGAATGACTGGCTCTCAAGGACAGCTGCCGGAACACACCGTTAGGTGCTTGGCGACAGATTTTCAACTTTTAGTTAAAACATGCACCGCGTTTCAAGCTTTAACTTATGGATAGGTTAAATCGATGACTGTGAAACGCAAAGATAGTGTTTTATTTATTAATTATGTTCTGAGTTGTAAAACCGGAACTTACTCGAACATTCTGAAACAGGCCCTAATTGTTTTACTTTAATGGACGGATAATCATTTAGTAATTTTCTTTCCATTGTACTTTTACTGATAATGGAGAACCTGGTTAGTTTAGAATATGATTAATTGAGAAACTGGTGAACTTTTCATTCAAATTCACGCCTTGAGCGTGTGAGGTCGTTAGAATTTAATCTCATTTCTAATAACATAAATGAGAACACATATTTATTAAAAAACGTTTCTCCGTTACCAAAACATACGCATACAATCACGCAAGGACCATTCGTTAAAAATAGTTTATAGTATATTTTTGATGCCTGATATTTTAGCCTTTGACCATAGTCTCACCTGATGGTAAGTGATGATGTGGTCAAAGATGTTTTGCTAACCTAGAATTACTGGCTCTCAAGGACAGCTGCCGGAACACACCGTCAGGCGCTTGGCGACAAATTTTCTACTTGATGATCGCAAAATGCCCTCACCATGCGGTGAAGCTCAAGTACGTGGCAGGATTCGAACCATGGACCTGCTGTGGACTCAGTGGCAGTCCATAGCCAATACCACTGAGTCATCACTGCTTCAAAGTAACAATATAATAAAATGTTCCTAATTTAACAACAACATCGTACTTGTACTTATATCAGCTTAGTTAGTGAATCCTACATTAGCTAGCTACAAATAAAGATTAATTACAAAGATACTCTCTAAGCTCTGTAAGAGCCTCTTCGTACAGAATTCAAAGTGGCTCGCGTATTCCGCATACATACTCTAAATAAATGACACTTTTAACGCGTACGTTTTTCATTTTCGCTACAAACGTTGTATCTTAAAATTTCTGAATCTTTTTGTACTCCCTATTAAATTTTAGAAGTTAGTTATCACACGAAAATGATCCTTACAGCCTACAGATAACACCTAAATTTCTTTGTAGAAGAGTTGAATTGAACTGTCAACTACCCGCAGAAAACTGAACTCTAAATTTGAAAAGTTAAAATGTAATTTCGATTACTGCGAAGAGTTTAAAGCTTGTCTTGTTCAATTTTAGTACTTCCACGCTCAAAATACAACCTTATCGGCCAGCAAATACAGTTTATTTTAGGGTGAAACTGAGCTTGTAATGTGTGTCACGTATTAGATTAAGCCGCGTCGTCTCGGCGTCGTCTCTGCGTCGTGTCGGATTCGTGTCGCCGTCGGTTTACGTAAATAGCTTGATTTATATGCCTGCGTGATGTAGGTATAGCATCTGCGTTAACTTTGATGCTATGAGAGTAAGCAAATCTGATTAAGAAAGTTTATGTATAAAAGAAACACCAAAGCATGTCTGAGATCGTGCCCAATTTTTGGGATAACTTATCAGTGAAAACCCTTCCCCAATCAATTCAATAAGGAAATTTTCACAAAACCTATATTAGATTTTAATATTTTTATGTTTGCAATAACGCATGCTGTATGTTAGATGTTTAATTTATAATCGACTTCAAAAAGGAAGATGTTAATTCAACTTTAGTTAGTTATATATTTTTTTATTTTATTGTGACGGAACAAGCTCGAGACCCACCTGATGTTAAGCTGACTAACTTCTGGCTCAGATGCATTTCGTCACAAGTCACGAATTGCACTGCGCCCGTCACCTTGAGACAGTTGTTAAGTTACATGTGCCTGTAATTTCACTGGCTCTCTAGGACTGCTGCCTAAACAAACCATTAGGTGCTTGGCGACAGATTTTCCACTTGAGGGTGGTCGCTAGCCAGGCGGGCTTTCGCAAAATGCCCTTCCACCATGTATTGAAGCTCAAGCCCGTGGCGGTATTCGAACCATGGACCTCCTGCACGGCAGTTCAAAGCCAATGCCACTGAGCCTACACTGCTTCAAAAAATAAAAAAAGTTGGTGCTCGTGACATGATCACCATTTAAATTTGAATGAGATTTTGACGATTTGTATTTGAGTTATCCCTAAGAAGGGCTTGGCAAATGAAAATGACAATATCATCAATGTCGACATTGATGATATTCTCATTTTCATTTGTCGATGTAAAAAGAACAAAAAATAACTGTTTACGATGGTTTGGTTTATATATTTAAGAGCAATTTATTTGTTTTAGAATATTTTCCGATTGAAGTCGTTTTTTTTTGTACAATTTTTATTCATGATAAGCCCTTTGAGGCCCTTGTATGCCGTAAGCATCGAAGGATGTTGGATCAGAATTTGTATTACGACTTTGAAAATGTATGATTTTTCTTCAAAACGTTCTGAGCGCGGCGGTAAGCCATACTTCGTTTGAAAGCTTAAACTACAGAAAACTTGTTTATGATAAATGAAAGCGAATATATTTACTTAATGATTATGAATTTTCATGTTTCTTTCTGTGATTGCTCATTTACTTTGCACATAGTAAAACGTTTTGACACTTAGTTTGAATCATCGAATAACCACAGTGAAGACACAAACAAGGAGGCTGCACGAATTCTATGCGATGCATAAACCACTGTGTATTAACTGTGGTAAAAAGCTAGTAGAGAAGCTATTAGGAAGAAAAAATAGAGTACAAGTGAGACGGATAAATTAAAATGTGTGATTAAAACGGTGATCTCATGTTAGACTATTTTCACTTATTTTTTAATTTTTGAAGATACGTTTGTTCTTTTACAATGGGACATTTTGTAACAAAACTGAGGCATCTTGTCAAACAATGTCAGTGCAAAACGCCCCGCCTTAGATAAAAAAACTAACATTGTATTTAATTGTTTTGTTTCGCCAAATAAATGTGCCAAATCATTCCTAAATTATTGCTTTTCAATTTAATGTCCCAATATTTTTCAAATAATGTAATACTAAGATTTTACTGAAGTCTAAAAAAAAGTGGGGCATATTGTATAGTTCTACCCTAAGTAATAGTTACACAAATTAACTACTATTATTTAACGTGTCGATGACATTTTGAAGCGCTCGTAGCGAAGTTTGCTTAGCCATTCTGAATCGATCAGCAAAGTTAAGCAACGTCCGCCGCGGTCATGAGTTGGATGGGTGACCGCTGGTTGGGCATTACTACTGAGCGCTTCCGTGTTTCGGAGGGCACGTTAAGCCGTCGGTCCCGGTTGTTGTCTTAGGATAGCAGTCGTTACAGCATGGTGGTAGGGCACTTTGCAAATGCCCGCCTGGCTAGCTACCACCCTCAAGTTGAAAATCTGTCGCCAAGCACCTAACGGTGTGTTCCGGCAGCTGTCCTTGAGAGCCAGTAACTCTAGGTTAGTCTGAACAACATCCTCGACCACATCATCACTTACCATCTGGTGAGATAGTGGTCAAAGGCTAACTTATCAGACATAAAAAAAAAAAAAAAATAGCTTTAGATAACTTTGCACACATTTTTCACCTAGAGACCACCTTTAATCTTTAAAGCATATATAAACATATAAATTCCTGTAATGTGTAATTTTATATAATTGAAATCGATAAATAATTATCATTATTTGCTGACACAAATCTGCAAGACCTCTGGACACTGAGCGAATACTGCGTGAATAGGTAACGTAAAAAATTCAAACACCCAGAAATATAAAATTATTTCTTAAAAACTTATACATAGTTCAAATAATTTCTTAATAACTTATGTGACGAATAAAACCAATTAGTCACCCCGTGACTTTTACTACATACTAGAGACTCCCGCCGCGGGATTGAGCTGGAGTATATGGTTGTACAGCATGATGCGAATATTTTCTGAGCTCTACATGTCACCTAGCACATAATCCAAATTGTTCCTTTTCTACTTTAAACCTATATATCATCCTCCACCACACCATTACAAACCATAATTTGTGAAATAAATCAAATGTTACCCGATCAGATTTACAAAAAAAAAAAATTACCAAAAAATGGAACCGACTTCAACACCCAAAAATGTGAAATAACTTGTTGAAGTCGGAACCATGATGGTTCAAAAGTACCTATTATCACAATATTGTGCGCATGGTACCGACTTCGACAAGTTATTTCACACTTTTGGGTGTTGAAGTCGGTTCCATTTTTTGGTAAAATTTTTTTCAATCTTTTTAGTGTAACCCAAAAACGGCTTGACCGATTTTGATCAAATTTAAAATGGGACCAAACGACAAGCATCAGCTTTCAAACAAACAAGAATTTTTAAAATCGGTTCACCCAGTCAAGAGATCTGAGGTAACAAACATAAAAAAAAAAATACAGACGAACTGAGAACCTCCTCCTTTTTTGGAAGTCGGTTAAAAAACCTAAAGCAACTAAGATGTAAGAGAACAAGTGCGAAACAGGCATCGTTCTATTAGGATATTGTACCACGGCAAGCAGCAACTGTGGTGACAAGCACCTAAGAAGCGCTCGTAGCCAAGTTTGCATAGCCATTCTGAATCGATCAGCAAAATTAAGCAACGTCCGCCGCGGTCATGACTTGGATGGGTGACCGCTGGTTGGGCATTACTACTGAGCGCTTCCGTGCTTCGGAGGGCACGTTAAGCCGTCGGTCCCGGTTGTTGTCTTAGGATAGCAGTCGTTACAGCATGGTGGTAGGGCACTTTGCAAATGCCCGCCTGGCTAGCTACCACCCTCAAGTTGAAAATCTGTCGCCAAGCACCTAACGGTGTGTTCCGGCAGCTGTCCACATCTTCACTTACCATCAGGTGAGATAGTGGTCAAAGGCTATCCTATCAGGCATAAAAAAAATAAAAAAATAATGGTGTACTCCGGCGCTGTCCTTGAAAGCCAGTTTTTGTGTTAGCCTGAACCACATCTTCCACCACATCATCATTCCATCAAGTGAGATAGTGATCAAAGGCTAACCTACCTAAAAGAACAAATATATAGTTCAGCGTGTTCAGTACTTAATTGGCAATATAGAAGATAGCTCATAAAAACCGAAATTTTAGACTTCTTGTAAGTTTCGTTTGAGATAGAACATGTTATAAAAATGATCTTATAGCTCTTAACTGATTAATTATCCTTTCAACACTATCTCCAGCTGGTATGTGATGATGTAGTCGCGGATGGTAGCAAGCTGAACTGAGAACTCCTGTGTCTCAAAAACAGCTGTTAGAGCACTCTATTAGGTGTTTAGCGACAGATTATCTACTTGATGATGGTATAAAATGCCCTACCACTATGCTGTAAAGCTCAAAACTGTGGTGACCCCTGCACAGCAGTCCGTAACTATTGCTACTGGGTCATCACTGTTTCAATTAGCACGTGGTGTAAGTTCAATGGCTTTTAACATTGTTTCAGTGGAATCCCAGTGCCTATAAAATAGCTTTCCCAATTAAATCAATCAGTCAGTACCAAAAGTGTCCCCCCACTCCCCAATCCACAACACGTATACATCCAATTACGTCTGTCTGTCTGACACACAAAGGGCTATCATCACACTGACGACACAGATTGGGTTATTGCAGAAGGCTAACTTTGGTCTCTTGTGGTTATACAGAAGGAGTTTTGTGACGTGTAAGTCAGCGTTAAGTTTGAAACTTGGTTTTAGTTTGGTGGAGTTAGAAGCCGAATATTTTGAAGTGGCTATATCATCCAGGCTATATATCAAGTGAGAATACTGGCTTGTTCATTGAAAGGCGTAGGTTAGTCACATTTGAATTTCGAATTTCGAGGTCTTGAGTTCGATTCCCAGGTTAACATTTCCGTGGGGGTTTTCTCACAAAAACTTAATTGGGATACAAAGAATAGAACTACTTCGGATAAATGGTAATAGAATCGCCTAAATATATCTAAATATCAACAGGTTGTAGGCCTCTTCAGCAGGAGTCTATTTAGTCCATACTACTTCAGTGTCAGATGTTCAGCTGAGTCTTAAACCACAGCGTTCAGGCTTTAAGGGAACTTGAAGGAAATCACTTGGGGCACAAGCAAAAGAAGTAGCCTCGGAGTGACTAAAGCAATGTCAAGTAAAAAGTTGATATTGCAACCGTAGTAAGCAAGTGTGACTCTTACCAGGCAAGCGACATAAACGTATCATTCCATATCATTAAAAATATATAACTGGCAGAATGCTGGTGTAAACATCCCCTCGTGCGAAGACACGTATATAGCTACATCCAATTACGTCTGTCTGTCTGACGCACAATGGGCTATCATCACTTTGGCGGCACAGATTGGGCTATTGCAGTAGGGTAACTTTGGTCGCTTGTGGTTATACAAGGTTGTCATAGTCTGTTGAGAAAGAGAGTGGACTTTGGATTTGACTTTATGACTGTGCTACATGCGCTATATGAAAATGATATACATCTATAATTTACATATTTATAGTTTTTTTAACAGGCGGTATGCCTTTATTGAACAAAATTTAACGAACTTTATACAAAACTATAGCTGCTAAAATAAAAGCATTTAGACAACCTATAAGTTATAGCAGACTCACAGGCAGTCTAAATGCTCCAGCCCTCTCCCAGTTGGCAGCGCGCCCAGCATGCTGGCAGCATTGCCCCGTTGAATTGCAATGCTTATTCGTTGAGACAAATATATGCCAGCATTTTGATGACTCGTATTTATAGTTAATTAATATCTATGTCCATAATGACGTGAAATTAGCTAGTAGGGAGTAGATTAATATATACAAATGGCTATACAATCATGCGGTCATGCCCATTACTATGTGAGCGTTGAAAAATTCAAATAAAAACTTACCTACCCATTAAATTTCGTGCCGTAGTAACTGGCGGGATTCCTTTTCTATTGTAAGTTTTGTTAAGACAAATGTTTTGCAGCTTATCCCTATGGATACTTTACTGCATTAACTGTGGCCACAGTATAACGACAAAGCCGTGGGGAGCTCGGAGTGCCACAGACAACTTTCATTGACGAAAAATCGGACGGAAAATTGGAAATGAAGTCCACTGATTGGGCGTGTGGAGGTGACATTACAAGATTGGATTTATTTATATATAAAATGTTTTCTAAAACTTCCATCTTGTCAATTGTTGGTTTTTCTTTGACGGGACCTATTTAAATTTTGATGATAAAATTAGACGATATTAATGAGAATTCGAAATTAAAAGTTATGAAAAACAGTTAAGTGGATTAATTAGTATAAAGTTGATACGAGTCCTAAGGGTCTCTAGTTTGCTTTAGCTTGACTAAATGATAACGAATCGTTTTTAGTTTTTCTCAAATAAAACTAAATCTTCCTCGGGAATCACACAAATAGTAGTACTAGATAAGGGCACATGACATTCGAAATAAAAAAGTAGTAAACCCGATACAAATAGTGTCATTGTAGTTTTTATTTATGGAACTAATCTTAAAACTATGGTGTTGAAAATAAATTTAGTTTCATTTGTTTCTGTGTTGTTGGAACCTAAAAATCTGTTTATTTTTACATGTTTTTTTTTAATCATTGCCAACAACTAGCAGTATAAAGCGTGACTAACGATCTACCTTTAAAGGCTGATCTTTATGACTGGAAATAATATCAGACCATTATTTCAGTCCAAGCCATTTTATAAAACTATTCCAAGATTGCCTAGTCAAGAGTCTTGTCAAGAGACATTAACAATTCAATGGTTAATATTATTTACTACTTAAAAGGGCATTTCGCGAATTCTCCGCCCTCAAGTAGAAAATTTGTCGCCAAGCACGTAACAGTGTGTTCTGCAGTAGTCGTTGAGAGCCAGTAATATTAATGGCACATGAGACTTAACAATTGTATGTCTCACGGCGACGTGCGCAGAGCAGTTGTCACTTGTGACGAAATGCATTTGTTACAGGCAAGGTTATCGCTCAACATCAAATGAGCTTCGTATTATTTCCGTCCTAATTACATAAAAAAATATATAAATTAATTAGTCAATTGTACACCAATCATTTAATAAAAATGTATTCAACCCCATTCTAGTAAGCCGCAACCAGTAGGTAACGTTCCCAAAATGCTGATCGCATTTCCAAGTTGAATGGCAAAGCTTATTCGCTGTGATAAAAACACGCCGGCGTTTTGGTCACTTGTCGAACATTTTTATAAATATTTAGTATATAGGAGAGGATGATTTGTTTCGTAAATCGTTTAAACCATAAGAATCGGACTCATATAGGCCTCACAATCAGTCTGGCTGTCACGCGACTGGTATCTCGCTTTGGACTAGTTGAGATAGTAACAAAACTGGGCCCAGTTAAACAGACGCGGGGGAGACCAGGTCCTCGGTCCCCATAGACTAAACGTTTCAACATAATATGGCCACTGCATAGGCTATCTACTACATTTGCGCCTTTTGCGGTCCTCCTCTAGTTTAGCCGCCAAACGTGCCCTCTGTGCCAAGGGTGTCAGCACAAGTTGCGTCCACTCCATTATTTATATATATCATACTACACACTCATTTATTCTCGACCATTGCCACCTCCAATCTTTCATTACTTTAAAACAAAACCGGCATATTTGGCACCGTTACACAACCAACCTTTGTGAACAGAAACCAATGTCGAGCCATTATGTTGGTAATAATGTTCGAGCCATGTTTTAAACGGTCTCTACCCTTCTCAATAGGTCACTGATTAAATTAATTTTGTGTATTTTATTGGCTTTCATAGTAAAGGATACCAGACGTTGGGAAACCGAGTTAGTTCGTAGTTGATACTATTTATAATGTTTTGTGCTTCGAATTTCATAACGCGTATAGCAAAGGAAGTGAACAACTGTCATACTACCGATTTCGCGCCGGATGCCTAATGCGCTCGGCTACCGGGGGGTCGGCTATTTTGCCGAAATTTCGTGCTCCAATTGTATTAAACCGTCATAGGGGACGGTGCGCGGTCATCAACCAGACTACTAGACTTCATCTGATCGAAAGAAGTGTTTTTTCGAACACTTAATTCTCGGAATGATGTCGCTACCCTTCTATATTCCTAAATATTATGATTACAAGCTCTACAAAATGTTTTGCCCCGGGCGGGAAAAACATTTTGTACTCCAATATTTTGTAATTTTTTAATGATTTTCGCTTAGTACGCGGTAGTGCTTGTAATAATAATATTTAGAAAAAAAAGAACTGTCGTTTGTTTGATAGTGTTTTAGAAAAATTTACTTCAAGCACATAACGATGTGTCCTAGACATATTTTTGGGCACAGCTTTCTAGATGAGATTGTCGCCTAGAGCATCCTGGAGGTAGCCTCCTTGGACAAAAAATGTATTTTTTTTTAAATCAGAGTATTTAATTTATTCCGGTAATCCAGAAAAATACTTTTTGGTAGCAGGCTTCGTTGTAAATGATTGGAAAATATTAGCAATAAATTATATTGTGTGTTTATTTTTAGTTTATGGACCAAACAAAGCGAAAGCCGCGTGTCAACTTTGGTATTCTGATTTAAATGTTTCATTAAGTCTCTTATGTAAACTCTCTTGAAATCTCAGACCTAGACATCCCAGAATAGATAGAATTTAATTGGAGTCCATATTCCAGCAAAACGAAAGATGGAGACTGTGAAAGCGATACAGAAAGGTGAGTGAATGCTGGAAACATGGTGAACGGAGTATTGCACGCGTTCATGAATAGTCAGAAGGTGCCTAAGAAGGCTCGTCTGGCTGTTCATAGAGGAGCACTCCAATCAGAGTCAAACGGAGTGACAGGATAAAGAATAGTGTGATAATATAATTAGTTAAGCTGGTTTGGACATGTAGAGAGAATGAATGAAATGAGATTGACGAATCAGGTATACGTGGGACAAGTGAACGGAAGTGTTGGAAGGGGAACACCTAGACGAACGTTCTGAAATCAGATTGAAGATGTCCTGAAAAAAGGCCAGGTCAGGAGTAACCTAAACCGACGCTTATGAAAGGATTGATGAGTGTAGATGAAGCGAAAGAGATGTGTAAGGATCGTAGCATGTGGAAATCTGTGGTTTTTGCCTACCCCTTAGGGAAAGAGGCGTGATTTTATGTATGTATGTATGTATTTACGCAAAATAAAAATATTTTGCCGTAAAGTTTTATTTTTAAGTGTTTTTATTATGAACAATAAAAACGCACAGTTAAAGATGTTTTTACCCCTTGTTTGTAACCTTGTATAGGCTATATCTGTGAAGCTCATACCTGAGCTATAATTCGAAGCTACGACCTACTTCATTGGCAGTCATCACTCATTGGCACTGAACTAAATCTCCACTGTCTCAAATACAAAACAGATATTTGCCATCTTACCGTTGAATAAAGTAGCTATACCTGTATAGTAAGCTAGGTACTCCAAGATCTTAGAGGTATCTTTAACATTTTGGAGACAAATTCCCAAGGTTTTTCCAAAAACTTTGTGTCACCTATAACATACGTCTTTGAATTTTGTCCTTCAAACTTTTAGAGGTTACAGATAAGTGCGAATATACTTAGAATTTCAGTAAAGGAGTAGAGAATCAATACGATCCTATCTCAAGGGCATAAAACTTTATTTTCTGCAACACGATTCAAAAGCAGTTGTTGACGAAAACGAAAACTAATTTAAATCTAAGTCCCTTTAAAATAAGGGCTAGTTTTGTTTGAGAGTTTTTCAAGGTTAGTAGGGCTTAAACTAAACGCAAACCTAAGATTATTTAGGGACTTGCTCTCGAAGTACCTCTCTATTTATGTTAAGATTACACAGCTTACTCTATTTGTATAAATGGTTAAGTAAGAACTAATCCTATTATATAGGTACTATTAATTGAGGGAAATTTAATGCCGAGATCATGTGAATAGGCTTCTCCGCTATCAAATGGGATCGAAACATATCGGTGAAATGTAGGCGTGAAACACCTCTGACAGGTTCTTTGGGACCGTAGAGGCGTTGATGATGAGATGTTTATTGTTAATTGAAAATTAACATGGTTTCATGGGAGTCATAAAGACGTGAGAAAATGTATCAATTATCATTCAAATATAATTATGTAATACTCTGTGGTTGTAATCAGTAATCTGTAATGAGAGTTCAAATTGTGTTCAATCATAAATCAAGCGTTCATTCCATTTATTCATCCTTTCCTATTGTGGCCTTCAGCCGGAGCGCACCTCTCATCGGTCCAGGGACCGGACGTTGCCACTGAATTCATATCATATATATCAAAATCAATGTAACAAGTTGGATTAATATACGTGTAAACAAACGTCAAGTTTTATTTCACATCATCACGAATCAACCTTCCCGAGGACGGCAGACCGCCATTTTCATTACCATCATCGTGTCAAGCAGTCAAATAAAACCAAGGCCACTGGGTGCATAAGTGAGTGGAACACACGTTAGCTCCTTTCTAAAGTGGGCTAACAGATTGTCGCTTCGAACCCTCCGTCATCGTGTTTCACACCACAGCACAAACGCGGTGTTGGTCAGGGGTAAGAATTCGGCCGTCCAGGGCGGGCGCTCAAATTTGAAAATCACCCCCACGCCGTTTCTCACACGTCGTTTTTACCAGTTTTTGGAATAATGTGTGACCCTGCCTAGTTCAAGAGTCACAAGGCCTTGGACTGAAGGAAAAAAAAATGTATATCAGCTGTTTGTGATACATACAAGTGATCGATATTTAAATTAACTAATCAAATTTCAATCTTGAGCGGCAAAAAATCACACCATTTTGTAAGTGTTGTTTTGAAGCAGTATGGCTCAGTGGCATTGACTATGGACTGCCGCGCAGCAGGTCCATAGTTCGAATCCCGCCGCGGGTTTGAGTTTCACCGCATGGTGGAAGGGCTTTTTGCGAATGCACGCCTGGCTAGCGATCACCCTCAAGTAGAAAATCTGTCGCCAAGCACCTAACGGTGTGTTCCGGCAGCAGTCCTTGAGATCCAGTGAAATTACAGGTACATGAGACTAACAACTGTCTCAAAAGTGACGGGCGCAGTGCAATTCGTGACTTGTGACGAAATGCATCTGTTATAGGCAGAGGTTAGTCCACTTAACATCAGGTGGGCTTCGAGCTTGTTCTGTCACAATAACATAAAAAATTGGCAACTAATCATATTATCAAAGTAATCAATACAAACAGGCTTTACTATGCAGGAAAAAAATTTAGAACATACCGCTTAAATTTTCTGCTAAGCCGTTGAGATGTCAAAAACTTGACTGAGTTCAGGCAGAATAGATTTCTACGCCTCGCCATTCTACACTATCGACACTTCAAGGACAAGTTCATGTCTCAAATACGGCTGGGCTACGTTAAAAAAAGGCGTTTCTGACATAAAGGCGGCATAGTAGGAAAATTAGGCCGAATTGACTTTTTATTATAATAATATTATGTTTCTTTGAAAGCTTCTAGTTAAACGTTTTCATTAAATTACTCTAGGTTGATGGAGATTTGTGTTCATATATTAAGAGGGCACTTAATGCCTTCTACAATACAGTCTTTATATTTTTGACTACAGCAGCGGGCAGGGCTTTAGCTGTAGAAAAGCGTAAAGTTATGTTGAAGCAACAACATATTTTCATATTTCATAAACGGGCACCGTAGTCACTTATATTTACACGTACATATTTGGAACTAATATTGTGGGTTTATATAACTGTATAAACACACAATATTACTTCTAAATATGTACTTATCGGGCACCCTAATTGTGAGATAATGTAACTACGTTACCCCACAACTAGGGTGCCCGATAAGAATAGAATAGTCGATATCTTTCACCTAGATTTCAGGCCTTTAACGTTTCCCAAACCATGTCAAAAATATCGACAATTTACATGAGTAAGTCAATTTCATTACAATATGTCCAACTCATTATATACAGCAAAAATGAATACAAATAATGAATACCTATCTTATTATGTTATGCTAATAATTATAGGCTTATTTACTGTTTCATCTTTTCTGTCACCCAAAGGTAAAGACTGATGTATTTTTTTTTATTGCCTGATAGGTAAGCCTTTGACCACTATCTCACCTGATGGTAAGTGATGATGTGGTCGAAGATGTTGTTCAGGCTTACCTAGAATAACTGGCTCTCAAGGACAGCTGCCGGAACTCATCGTTAGGTGCTTGGCGACAGATTTTCAACTTGAGGGTGGTAGCTAGCCAGGCGGGCATTCGCAAAATACCCTACCACCATGCTATAACGACTGCCATCCTAAGACAACAACCGGGACCGACGGCTTAACGTGCCCTCCGAAGCACGAAAGCGCTCAGTAGTAATGTCACCACCGGTCACCCATCCAAGTCATGACCGAGGCGGACGTTGCTTAACTTTTCCGATCGGTTCAGAACGACTAAGCAAACTTCACTACGAGCGCTTCAATGTCATTGCCATAATAACCATTCATCATTATAAAGGCCTCCCTCTATATGGGGGAAGGGGTAAAATGATGATTCAAACTCTACCTTTGAGTAACGAGATTATTAAAATAAGACTAATAGCAATGAATAGCAGCTGCCCAAATTCTGGAATGTATTAGCTTCGGCTCTTACAACTCCCAAAAAAAGATATTATTATAGGTGGAATACAATTCTAGCTTGGCACCCCACGAGGAAGAAGAAAGAATGGAGTAGCGATAATAAAAAAAGAGAAATATCTTTCAAAGCTGTTGTTCGCTCCAGCTCTTTGGACTCTTGTTTACTTATACTGTATACCAAGATTTCTTCGACATACCTATTTTAACTCGTCCTGAATCTGGCTTCTGTTTTAAAAAGGGGTTACGCAGTAATTTGTATAACCTATATTTTACCAGACATGTTTGGTAAAACGTAATAGGACGCGAGTATGTTATCTACAGGACACAGTTCCAGACTGTTACTGTTTTTTTTTTGTGAGAAAAACAGGGTAACTGTCTTCCAGATGGTACGCCTATTCAGCAAAAGTCTATCTAGGTGGGTATCATCTGTTATTCTGCCTTGAAGGAGTGGTGATAAAACACTATTGAAGATGCGTTTCTGGCCTCTGAGGAGGGAATATGCTCTCATATTGAAGGCTCTTAAGTCGCATCGCTTCGGAAATACGAAGCAGAAAATGCCGCGTGTATCACAAGGTTCTGGACTTCCAATACTGTATGATAAAACATCATGCATTATTAGGATATCCAAAAGCGAAATTTAGCTACAGGTATCAAATCAAACAGTTCCTCAGAACACTCTCCGTGATAGATACGGAATAAAAGATGCATAGTGATCCAACATCTCTACGCAGTCCAAAGGGTCTTCATCTTCAAGCTTGGTTACCGAAAACTCAAATCCCTCTGAGTTTAATGGGGTCAAATGAAAGAACCTGGTACATGGTGTTAGTAGAAGTTTATCGAAGAGTCCAAGATTTTCAGTGAGATAGATGTATTGAACTGGCCTTTCGCCGCATCTCTATCACTTTTTACGGAATACAGCACTTACTTCTCAAATCCATGAATTACTCTCTGTATAAACGTCGCGTGTTCGCTCAGGATACTTTACCGGAGAGAGATCTGCCAATGACAGCCGAGGGTGGAGCCCGACTGTTGGCGTTATTATTAATACATTCTCACCTGATAGAGTGATTCACGTTTATATGTATATAGATGTGCCAAACGCTAATTTCTCGCACTGAATGTTTTTTTTAAATGTATTTAATAGTTGGTATGGTCATCAATGAAACTACAAGGATTCTTCGAAGTTAAGTAAGTATGTATTTGCAAAAATTCAAACGTTTTCATAACATGGCTATATACCCTTGGTGCATACAACCTCTGGGTTTGACCAGGGGTGATGCGCGCCTGCCACAATTAGAAATGTGGAACAGGATACTTTGCTGGTTCGCCGAAATCCTAGATGTAAATGACGTTAGCCCAACATACCAGAAAACCATGAAGAGAGCTACTGACCTTTGTATAAAAATCCACCACGTCTCTGGAAGGTGTCAGCCGGCGATGGTCCATCCAGTAGCTGGGCACAGTTTTAATATGGTGCACTGCACTGCACTACCACTGTTAACTGCTATGATACAATTTATGAAGATCTTATGTGGTATATACACTAGTTATAGTAGTAGAGGAGTACTATCGATCGTTGACCGCGATGGGGCGGGCCCATTCAGTGCTAGTTCCCACAGCAGACTGCCCAAGCGCCAGCGGCGCGGGCGAGACGCGGGTGACACGTCGAGAACGGGTTTCATCGTCGTACAAATATAAGTAAGTCCCCTTGTGGTCCATTGGATTTGAAGTTAACAACGTCATATTTATTATTGAGTTATGTAATTCAATATATTAGAATTAAAAATATTGGCGTAACCAACCATTCTGATATTTAAATATAATTTTCAAGCACTTTCAAATGATGTTCACAATTTACGGACTTCTAAAAATGTAATACTTGTAAGAGTGACATTATGGTAATTGCAACTCATGTCCATAGAGAATTTATAATTTATCGTCTGCGAGTGATAGTCGATCTAGTAAGTACATAACTGAAAATAATTGAAAAGTGTAAAGAAATAAACTGAAAGGACTGAAAATTTGAGCACAAAGTTCAGAATCAGCAAAGTTCTAACTGATTTTTACACAATAATTTATAAATATGATATTGATATTATATTATTATTATTATAATTTATTTATAATATTAATATAATATATTAGTATTTTAGGGTTAGAATTATTATTATTATTATTTAGATTATTTTTATTAATATACATGTTTGTAATATTTTGTAAATGAAAAATTTAAGTACATATTTTTGTTTAAAATATTACAACGAAAGAAAAAAATCCATTCACATTTCACATTATCTGCCAATAGAGTTATCCTATTCAGAGTTACCTTTGCCTGTCATTGTAAGTTCGTTCAATTTGCAGACGTTAATCGAAAAATTACAAAGTTAGAATGTGTTTTTGTGTTTGAAAATTTCGTCAGGTCACAGTTTCAAACGCTTTTGGTTACAAAGTTATCAGCGTCCGCTATAACTTGTATCACACCCAATTCACTAAAAGGGTGTACTTTCCATACATCCAATAGTGTCAAGGACATCAACGAACTTAGTTCCCTAGGTCGTTATACGGTACATAAAACATGTCTACATCATCATAGGTACATTACGAAAGGTTGAAAATTGTGCCTATTTTAAAACTGTACGTATGTATTAGCACTATTCCTGTTTCCACATCCACCCGCATGTGGTGTTCGTTAAAGCGGCTATGGTAAAAAGACTAGCTGAATGAGCAGCATGTTTCTTTGGGAGGATACCCAATAACCGTTCGATTGATACCGGAAATCGAACCCAAAACCTTAGGATTTCAAACAGTTGCCTTGAAATCCTAAGGTTTTGGGTTCGATTTCTTTGATAAGAGTTTTGTTTGATTTGTGGGTTGTCAAACCGAATGTAATTGTTGGGTTTGTCCTGGGCATGTTCACAAACCTGCCCCGTGCCCCTGTCCCCAAAATACCCCGTGGGGTGCCGGGTTAGAATCGCACCTCCCCATATCATCCCGTGGGTGTCGTAAGAGGTGACTAAGGGAAAAATACTGGAAGGTCCTTCTAAAGAACTGCCAACTTGAACTACGATCCCCAAGACGCCTGCCAAGCGTGGGGATTATGGCAAATACCCCCTTTATAGGGGAGACTATGTTCAGCAGTGGACGATCCGGCTGTTACAGTATGTTCACAAACCGCAGACTTGGTCGAGATCTGTTCTTCATGTCAGCAACGTGTTTTTTTACCCAATACTCTTTGTTTGCCCAATGTACAGCCCACATTCACAATCAAGTTTGTAAGCACCTGCATCTTGAATATTGGCACTCAACAGGTCTTTAAAGTAGCTTGATCTTCTTGTGCGGTTTGAAGTAAGTTTTTATTGAAGCATGTCTTTAGATATTACCAATTTTGTCCGAGACACCCTTGATGTAAGGTAAGATGGCAGGTTGTCGCTCAACTGTGGAAGGCTTTGGCCGGCTTCTGTGACGCATCCGTGGGAGCTTGTGATGATTGCTTCGCAGTACTTGTTTTTCATATTGAAGCTCCTCCTTGAGATGGTCAGTGTCTCAGATGCCATGTGCTCTCTGTAAAAAAGATTTGCCTAATGTAGTCAAAATATTTTCCAAGCAGCAAATTAATCTAAATTCTGTTTATTCTGTGTCGAAACACATGAAACTTAAACACAATATAAACCAAGTTCATATGCTAAGTTGCACCAAAACAGTTTTAAAAGTTTTCATTTAAAAACTATTGTGAATTTTCACAATAATAACTCGGAAAAAGCTATTCTCGCACATTTCGCCTCCATCGAGCTCTAGTTATTTTACTGCCTCGTAAAACTGTTGGATATACTGACCATGTACAAACAGTAAGGGTACTTCTGATATACACATTTCTGAAGCAGGAATTGTAACCGCGATCGAACGGTGGTACCAGGCACCGAGTGAGTAATGCAAAAATAACGGCTAAATTTACAATTTGAATGAATTTTCATGATTGATGTTATTGAACTCATACAAAAAATTCCATGAGCGGGTACTATTCAAGCGATATAGAGATAGAAACAAGTATAAATAAGAAAAAAAATTAAAACCCGACCACAATTTATTTTCTTTAAACGTTTTATCGTTCCATTGAAATTAAAATATCAAGTTAAATATATTTATGACATTGTTTTGTAAGTCCCTCATTTTGATTGCGCCACTCGATGGGTTTAGAAGGAATAAAACATATCCCACAATATGGCGTTTGAAATGCGCCAGTTTGTTTTAACTTTTTTAAATGTACCCAGTGTCACTTGCCCTTTCAAGATAAATCTAATGAGATTTCATACAATAATCAAGTTAGGCCGTTTAGAAGTAACGGTGGAATCAATAAATAAGTAACGGTGGAATAAATAAAAAACCGACATAGGGGACGGTGCGCGTAGTAGTCTGGTTGATGGCCGCGCACCGTCCCCATTGGAGCACAAAATTTCGGCAGAAATGCCAAGTCCCAGGTGGCTGAGATGGTATTAAGCAACCGACGCGATATCGGAGGACGCGGGTTCGATGCCTGCCTTAGGCATAAAATTTTGTACTCCAATAATTTCTTTGATATGATGATCAGTCTGTTAATGGCCGCCTTAAAACCGATAACACGTGGCGCGCCACGCGAGGTTATAATAAAAAAAGTTTAGAGTCTAGATGAAGATTCATAACACGCTAGGGTGCAAAAAATTGCTTATATTTTCGGCTACCTCATCATGTATTGCAGCCCCTTGTAAAAATATCCAATTGAAATTCTAGTCTAATATTTATCTTCGGGTTATCTTTGTATGCAATAAATCAAAGTTTGAGCTTTATTATAACTCACTCAAGGGCTTGACATACGCCGACATACAGAGATACGGCTGTCTCTTGAATATTGCTCCGTTTCAGCCTTTGGGTATGGAACCCTAAAACTTGTATTAAGTCCTTACTGTGAGTATCGTCTTATCGGATCGTATGCCGAAGTAAGCGAAATCGGAATAGTGGTATATTGCAGCCCTCCCCCTGCTCGCTTGCTAAGGGCTTTTAGCTGCACGGAGATTGTCTTTTATGGACTTAGGCTGATAAAATCAATAGATTTAGGTACTGTGAGAAGGGTTGGTAACAAATTAGCATCTTAGAACAGCAGAATAACATTGTTCACATAAAAGAAAACATATATCCTGGTAGTCGGTTCCATATTGAGCCAAGCATTCTGAGCTCACATTTTCATGATCCGACTTCTACAAGTTATTTTATCAAACTTTACGGTGCTGAAGTAGGTTCCTTAAAAAAACACTTATACATAATTATGCATGGTGGTAGGGCATTTAGGGAATGCCCGTCTGGCTAGCTACCACCCTCAAGTATAAAATCTGACGCAAACATCTAAGCTACTACCACAGCTCGTTCACCCCTTAGTTTCATTCTATTTCATTTTATGCGTAGACTAGCTTTCCGGATGCGGCTCCGCCCGTGCGTATGTCGGTTATCACGCAAAAACATTAACCTCTTTTTGCGCAGTTGGATAAAAACTATTTTTTTTTTTTCGGGTCTCAATTATTTCCATACCAAATTTCATCCAAATCGGTCCAGTAGTTTTGGCGTGAAAACGTAACAGACAGACAGAGTTACTTTCGCATTTATAATATTAGTACTGAATAGTACTGATGAAGCACTCACCGATCATTAAAAATCTAATGTACTTCTGGTAGACCCACAAATTTGAAAATTTTAGAGTTAGTATTTAGTCTCTAATATAAAAAAATACATATTCCTGTTTTCTATGAGGTTGATAACTTCAAATTTCTTTACAAATTCTATATATAAGAATCAAAGTCCTGACTAACTGACACAGACAACGCACAGCCTAAACTGCTGGTCTCAGCGACTTGCAATTTGGAGGGTGTATTTATGTTGATGTGTAGGGGTGTGTCAAGAAAACTATTTTTGAAATTCACCCCTTAAGTGGGTAAAAATGGGTGAAAATGTTTGTATGAAAGTTCTTGGCCTTTTAACTTACAATTCTGAAAAATTATATTCGGATCGATCATTCAAAGTAAAAAATAACGGGTCAATATTTTTTGACAGGGATGAAAGACGGTGATTTTGGGGGTGAATCTTTGTCATGGTTTTTGAAGTTTAGTGATGAAAATTGGTATCTGGTAGACTTTTTAAAACAAAAACATGCCACAATAATATTTTTTGCTAGATTTGATTATAAGGAGTGAAAATGGGGAGGAAAGTCTGACACCTGAACCTTAACCACTGGCGCTTGGTATGTTCGTCCATCTATCATATTGATGTATATATTGAATCATTATAGGCAGACACTAGAAATTAAAACAATTAATATTTAATATAAAAAGCAAATAAAAAGTAGCTTTCTAATAAAACTTCGTTATAAAAAATAATAATATCATTGCATCATTGTACAATTAAGATAATTTCCTAAATCAGTAAGATATTAAACTTATAATAATTTATTATTTAAAATTGGTTTTATTAAGCATGGAGAACGAACGATAAGCATCGGAATTAGGATAAGACGTCCGCCGCGCGTTGAGTATGACAGGCAACTCGACTATAGTGTTAAGATCCATCACGTGGTGTGAGGTACTGAGCTCGGTCTTAGTTTACTTAAGGAGGGCAGCCACTTTCAATGCCTGTCCTATTTATTCTATGGGACTCAGTATAGACTTCAAAAGAAAAAGAAGATTCAAGAAAGCGACATATTTTAATTAGAGCTTGATGAATGGCTGACCGCGTAGGTAAATATTTAATTATAAAAATCAATTTTGTTCGGTAAAATATTAGGCATGGACAAGAAAAATTTCGACATATTAAAGTTCCAAAATACCTAAAAATTAGTTTGTTTTTAGCAAAATCACAGAAAAATATTATTTTATATCTCTATGATCAAATGACAGTTGACATGCAGCGCGTTTCAAGCTTTAACCGATGACCGTGGAACGCAAAGATAGTGTTTTGTTTAATAAATATGTTCTGGGTAATATAACTGGAACTTACTCAAACATTCTGAAACAGGCACTTAGTAACGTTTCAACAAATATCACATGATTTAGGGCCCGTTTCAGAATGTTCGAGTAAGTTCCGGTTTTACTACCCAGATCATATTTAATAAATAAAACACTATTTTTGCGTTTCACAGTCATCGGTTAAAGCTTGAAACGCGCTGCATGTCAACTGTCATTTTTATGATTCAGTTATTTTATATGTTGCATAGCAACCCGAAACTTTATTAGGACATTCTGAAACGGGCCCTTAGTAAAGTACAAACGCCTCGAAAAATCTTTTCGCTAAGAGCTGGTGAATTTTATTATCTTAAATTCCCAACCAAAATACGAGAATACACCACAGTTTACTAACCTATACCTACAAACCTCATTAGGTACTTACTGGGTCGCTTATAACCTATTTGCTGCTTAGATATACGTATTAAGTTTATACTCAAGACACCCAGGTGACTTAGTCACAAAGCGAGTTATTATAGGTTATAAATGTTTTTCCTGAGTGAGAATTGAACCCGTGACTCCGAGCTTTGTAGACAAGAACATAGCCCGCACAACTGCTGGGCCACCGAAGGTGCAGCATTAGGTTTTGCGCACCTTCTCGGTCTGTTTGCTGTACTTTACAGAAAGGTTTTTTTAGGTATATATTTTTTTTATTCTTCTGTTTTTCATGCAACTTTAATTATTTGTAGTACAACGTAATTCAACTTACGTTATAGATACTGTAAAAAGAACGATAGGATTTTTTGTACTTATGGACTCATTGTTATGGTAGCTCAATTGGATTAGAGCATACCCCGGCTAAAGGGGTAGATGGACGCGGGTTTGAATCCCGCACATGACTTAAATTTTTCCTGTCGTTAATTTGTAATTTTGTAACTTTAATTATTCTATAAGTATTATTATTTACCAGTCAACTATGTACAAAAAGTTCCAGCTTTTTAGAGTTATAAGTTAAAAAGTGGGAATAAACGGGACCGCGTGTTAATAATCACACGCGGTTTCACGGATTTTCTCGTTTTCGCGCCAAATTTTTTTATGATCAATAATTTTATTATATGAACTACCTCACTTTCTAGCAGAGAGGTAATCATTTTTCTGAGGATATTTTTTGTATTATGGATGTTTTTAATAAGTTCCAAATTTTTTTAGAAAACACATTTAATAGGTATCCTTTACGGGCGACTGGTCACAGCACCTGAGCCTACGTAATTTTTAGTTGATAGTATCTTGACCTTGCTAGATGGATAACCTAATGAACTTAATAGAAAATTAAATTTATAGAACAAGGTAAATCATTTTGTCTGTAGAAATAAGATTTGGCTCTAAGCTTCACACTAAATATTCGAAATGTTTGGACCTTATAATATGTCACATTGAATTAAAATTAAACCTGCATTTTGTCAGGTTTCAGAGCAACCTTTTTTTTTTTATTGCTGATAGGTAAGCCTTTGACCACAATCTCACCTGATGGTAAGTGATGATGTGGTCGAAGGTGTTAACAGGCTTAACCTAGAATGACTGGCTCTCAAGGGCAGCTGCCGGAACACACCGTTAGGTGCTTGGCGACAGAATTTCTACTTGAGGGTGGTCGCTAGCCAGGCGGGCATTCGCAAAAATACCCTTCCACCATGCAGTGAAGCTCAAGCCCGCAGCGGGATTTGAACCATGGACCTGCTGCGCGGCAGTCCATTCCCAAAGCCACTGAACTATCACTGCTTCAAAACTTTTACTTGAAAACTAAACACATACCGAATTAAAAAATGGTATAAGATTTTTTTTTGACACAATACTTACGCATTTTGCAGCATATCAGTAGAATTTAAAAAAAAACTCGAAAAGTGTCTATGACTCATGATTTGAGTGCCATGCGTTGAAGTTTGCCTTACCTCGTTAAACTGATACAGAAATGATGGTATTTGGACCGACATGATCGAAATTCATTGACGAAAAGTGGACTTAGATAGACGAATGACAGACTTTCACTGTTTTCTACTCCTCAGGTGTAGTACAAATATCTTCACACAGTATGTGGAGTCCAAGCCCACTTTTTTTCTGGAAAGGTTTAAACTACGACTAAAAGACGACTGATATGGAGCATTGTCAGTCCGGGCAAATATGTTGGCCCGCAGGTTCGCCAAATGTACAGATACAGTAAAAGTAACTTTATTTAAAGCGTATTGTACGTCTCTGTACTCGGCGAGTCTGTGGTTCAACTATACTCAAAAGGCCTACAATGCTCTGCGGATCCAATACAATAATGCGTTTAGGGCGTTGTTGCAACTTCCGCGATTCTGCAATGCGTCTAATATGTTCACACAAGCAAACAGTTACACGGTTGACGCCATTTGGCGCAAAAAGACAGCTTCATTGCTAAACAGACTTCGCTCAAGTAGCAAAAACATCCTAAATACCATATCAGGTAAATTTGATTGTCCATTAGTGTGGAAACTCATTCGGAGGACTAAATCACTATTAGTAATACATTACTGATCTACTAACAAAAATTGGATCAAGTTGTCTGAATAAATAAATTTATTATTAAAGGATCTTCCTATAGGCCAGAAATGTATATACAACAAGGGTAGGTTTACGTTGCTGAAAAAATTTTCATTACAAACCGGTAATTTCATAACGTTGTTTTAGGTTTTCGCGATTATTACACAGTAATTAAAGCACTTTAAATGCTTTTCCATGTTTGTAGGCAACAAAACCACTTCTCTCTTTATTAGTACGCTGCTATCTTTACACTTATAATATAAAGTGGAAAGATTTGAATTTTAATATGCAACGAATAAACTTAAAAACTACTACTCCGATTTCGATGAAATTTGGCATGGACATAATTCGAGACCCGGGAAAGTACATAGGATAGTTTTTATCCTACTGAGCAAAAAGAGGTTAATGATTTTGCGCGATAACCGAAATACGTGCGGGCGGAACCACGGCTGGAAAGCTTGTAATAGAAATATTGAACATTCGTCCAAGTTACAACAATGGCGTAACTACAAAAAAATTTACACGGAAACGACATCAAGGGCCAAAATAGCAGAATCGTCCTCAGGTACAAACATTGAACTGTTACGAGTTCAGAATACGCGTTATTTTTTATCACTTCCCAACTTTTATTGGAAGCTGTGATTCAAAACGAAAATATGTATAAAATGTGCGTTGTAGCTTAATTCTTGTTTCGAGAATTAATTAAAACAATAAATTACGGTCCTTAATAATTTACAATATTTGTTGGTCAAACGGGATAAGCGTTGAACATCTGAATCATAAGGTCTCGGTAACATATAGGTATTGGCTTTCCATTAATTGCGAAGGATGGCTTGTACTTATTTTTAATATTATATTTACTTCAGGAGACGAGGAAGAAAAACGCCATGTTGGTTTCACAATATTTTTTTATTAATCCCAAAGATAACAGAGCATACATTTACTAGTGATGAGGTACTAACTAGTGATGTATGGCAATCGATAATATCCAACACCCCTTCTCAATTTCAAATATCTTACTCATTAATACCAACTTAATTTAAAACTCTATCTTTTGAAATTGCCTCATAAATATCAAAACTTAAATACTCCATAACTGTACGAACAAATTCTAAGTTAACAAAAACAAATTTCTCTGGCTCTCACTAAACAAAAATAAAATTAATGATCTTATGACATGACTCTTTAAATAAAACTTTACTTGACTCTACTATAACTAACCTACCTAGCTGTATAAAAAAGCGATAGCAGTAGTTGAATTAAATAGTACTAACCTACACATACATTGTCCTGCACGTTGACCAGCAGCGGGGCTACTCGCACCTCTTATAGTAATAATAACTAGATCTTACAGCAAAATTGTATACCTCCACAACAAGCGGTAAAGGAATCGCTCGGCGCTTTGATGACGTCACAACAAATAGTTCACTCTTTTCGCGAACTCTGACGTGACATTAAATACTGTTCCAACAATAAATCCGTCATGTTTATCCATCTTAAAAAAGTTAATTACTAGCAGCGGATTTAAACTTGATTTTGATTAATTTACGATAAAAATGGATTTAATTAATGTTTAAATTAGGTACAATGTTTTTATTTCTATTATATTTTAAAATAAATGCAGCAAAATTATTTGATGAGTTAATTTAAGACAGTTTTGTAAAGCATACAAAAAAATTACGTAAAACTATGGTAAAACCGTTCCATAACATCATAGTTCAGAACAGTGCGAGCGGGATATCGCTATATTATAATAATCTTGTATCTCGTTTGCACAACCGTGATACATATTTCATTCGTTCTTTACGTAGGATCAAACCAATATTGCTTGACGCAATCGTGGGTCGGTGATAGTTCATATCTGCGAAAGATTATTTTAGGCATGAAACAAAACGCTATTTTTTTTATGATGGTTTCGTAGTTGGCCCCCAGGACGTGTATTTACTCCTTACGTACGAAAAAGAGGAGGAACTAGAAGGCACACTCTTGCTGAAGAGATTTATCTTCAGCTAGAGTCTGCCTTGGGTGGTACCACTGCTTTGTCAGATATTCCACTTTGAAGTAAGGTGCAGACATTACTGTGAAAGTAGTGAAAAACATTTTGATTAAGAAATCCTACTACACAGTTTGTGATTACTTAAACGACAAAAATGCTTGGGAAATTCCGCCTCTGCCAAGCTATCACCTGTCTCCTACGTAATTTAAACAAATATTGTAATAAGTGTATTATATTGTATATAACTCATTGTAAAACGACGTTTAAAAGAATGCCCCCGAGTTTCTTGCCCGTTCTTTTCGCAGTGGCTCTATAAATTTTTTTGCTGAACGTGGCAGCACAATGTAGAATATTTCAATATTAAAATTTGTAATTGACATTCATAAGAGCGTCGTAGACGCCTAAATCGAATGAATGATTTTGAATTTGAATTTAACGGACAGCGAACTCTCAGTAATAGGGTCCCGTTTTTACCCTATGGGTACGGAACCCAAAAATTAATAAAAAGGTGATGGATGTATATCCGTTGGTTTTATTTTTTTATTCGTATTGATGGAAGCCTAGATAATGAAGATGACCTAAGCTGCAAATAAGGAAGTGATCATCCTTCTACGCCTATATGTAGAAGTGACCGCTAGTTCCTGCTTAACCTCATAATTTGAAGGTGACTTCTACATGACTGGAACTTGACTGACTAATTTAATCCTTAGATAATGCTGCTACAATGCTGGGCTCGCTGCGAACTGGTAGTAAGCTGTAGCATTTGGACTGCCTATGAGTCTGCAATGACTTATGGGTTGTCTTAATGCTTTTATTTGAGTAGCTATAGTAATGTATTTAGTATGTACTGTAACAGTCGGATCGTCACAGCCTCCCCTATTAAGGGGGTATTTGCCATAATCCCCACGCTTGGCAGGCGTCTTAGGGATCGCAGTCTAAGTTGTCAGTTCTTTAGAAGGCGCTGCTGCCCACCTTCCAGTATTTTTCCCTCAGTCGCCTCTTACGACACCCACGGTATGATATGGGGAGGTGCAATTCTGACCCGGCACCCCACGGGGAATGTAGTATTGTATGTAGTATTAACGAAATGCATATAAAAGAAAATACATACAAAATAAATATAAAAGCATACCACCGGTTGAAAAAAAATATAATTAGACCAAGTCATGTTCCGGTTTATATTTGACCACAATGCAAATTTTATTTTGGGTGTTTTTGTTTTTATTATAATATTTTATTGGACTAAAATTGATTAAAAGTGATTATTATTTAAGCCTTATTTTATATACTTGAATACTGAACGTTAAATATTGAAGCAGTGATGGCTCAGTGGCATTGGCTATGGACTGCCGCACAGCAGGTCCATGGTTCGAATCCCGCCGCGGGCTTGAGCTTCACCGCATGGTGGAAGGGCATTTTGCGAATACCCGCCTGGCTAGCTACCACCCTCAAGTAGAAATTCTGTCGCCAATCACCTAACGGTGTGTTGAGAGCCAGTAAAATTACAGGCACATGAGACTTAACTATACTAAGTACTTACGTCTCAAGGTGACGGGCGCAGTGCAATTTGTGAGTGATGAATTGTATCTGTTATAGGCAGAGGTTAATCCGCTTAACATCAGGTCGGCCCTCGAGCTTGTTCCATCACAATAACATAAAAAAATATATATATATGTGGGAGATAAAACGTCAACTCACGTTATTTTCGAACAATATTATTATCTGTGTTTGTATTTTATGTTAAGTACTCTGTGGTGAGTGTATTCTCTATGACTAAGGTCTGTATTAAAAGACGTGCAACTGACTATTTGTGGTATTCTCTCTGTTAACCTGCCTCAAAAGTTGTTCAGTTGACTATTCGTTGACTACTGACGAGACCGGCTCTGGTATAAATACGGCCACACGAGTTATCGACAGATCAGAAGTTGTCCAGCTACGGGCACGGCACTACCAAGTGCTCTGAACTGTCTCTCCAAGCGTCAGGTATGATAAGTTCGATTACTTATTCTTATATTAAGGATTATTGTAGCTAATCATTTATTAACTTGCTTATATCTATGTTTATAAGGTGTAAATAGTATATTATGGATGTTTAACTATAATAATAAAATTGTATATTGATAAACTATAATGAATTTCAATTATTGATGCACTCCTCGAATATTGTAACATTGTCTCCCACATCAGAAGCGGGATCTGGTAAACAGAAACTACGCCTACGAATGTTTATGATTTCAGGAGCCACAAGATGGATGTTATCGAGTTGCTGCGTCAGAGGACAAGCAGTTTGAGGAAGAACTAGCAGCTGCATCCGAGCAGCGCTGAACTTGCATCGCCAATCCTCGGGGCTGCGATAGGCGCTTCATTTTTAAGCAGTTTTTACGCTGCTCCCAGAAATTCAGCAGTGATTCAAGGGCGGTAGACTTTCTTCCTATAATATTTTCATAATGTGCAAAATATGATGCATTAATTAATGATGACACAATTAATTCAAACTACCGCTACAGCTTTTATTTCACCAAAAGAGAAACTTATACGACGAGCCTTGAACAGATTTACGTACCAGATTTCGACCCTAACGATCGGACTGATACCGTTCAAATTTGGTGTCAAAATATTGATGAACTAAAAACTGAATACGAACTAATAATTGATAAAGAAGTTAAGTAATCTAATGTGTTTTGGCAATCATGAAGTTTTTGTGCGGGTTTGGTTTATTCGGTACTCTAAATTTAGTTTTATATCTAAATTTCGAGTATTTTCAAAGCTCTAGTAACAATTTATTAAGTGTAGAATTTGTGTGGCAGTGTTGCCGAATGGGTACCTCAAAACTACACAAACTTGATAAATTGGCCGGAACTTAAAACAAGTCTTACCGAAACTTTTGCAGATGAATCGCGCTACTACGAGGACTTTATGGAGTGCACCAGCGAGCAAGTCGGCAACCTAGTGGAGTACGCCACCAGAAAATGATAGCTGGCGACAAAGGCGATTGGTGTGGAGATGACTGAGCTGCGCCTAGTGGAATCAGTAAATTCTGGTATGTCAGACTTTTGTGTTCGTTCCAATTTAGTACGACTCACATCCAAAAATCTGCCACAGTTAATCCAAGGCCTCAATTCCTATAAACTTAAGAGACCTGGTGTAGATTCTGATCACAACGTTGTTCCTAAGACAATCAAGCCAAGCTCATCATTAGACAACAAATCTAAAAGCTGTCATAAGTGCCATAAGTAAGGTCATGCACGGACGATTGCCGCTCGATTAACGCATATCGCCAAATTCCGCTTCAACTTCTAGAGATACGAAACCAGTACCTAGTACTAAAACCCCCCGTACCAACTTGCAGTTTCTGTAGTACCTATGATGGGACATAGGTGTGAAAATTGTTTTAAACGTAAGAAGTAATAGCTCTAAAACTTAAGTCTACCCACGTTAACACTTTGATCAAGCCTAACAAATTTTAATACTATCAAAATTGATAACTATTATTATTCATGTTTGATTGTGGTGCTGAATGCTCTCTAATGCGCGAAAGGGTGGGAAATCCAGTCATAGGCAAAGTCGCAATTGAGACTTATTTTTGGAAGGGATTGGAAATAATAATTCATTATATTCGTAGTATTTAATAATTTGAATGGTGGTATGTATTATGGACCTAAATTTTAAATTGGTTTCACCCTGGCCCCTGATAGATTTATACGATATCATGATGTGTTCAAAAGATGATGCGAAAATATCTCGTTATTACTACAACATAAAATTCGTTTTAAAAAGATAAATAATAAAAAATACGGACGAATTGATTACCTCCTCCTTTTTTTGGAAGTCGGTTAAAAAGAATATACACTATGATATGTTCAAGTCTGACGATGTAGTATCACAAGTGACAACAGACAAGGTTGTCAAGATACGACCATATTGTTTAGCGCCAGCTGAAAGTGAACCTGTCAAAGACCTGATTGGACAGACTTGAAAGACAATACCATCACACGTGACAGCAAATCCATTTTAGTGAGTCCGATCCAACTTTTCAAGAAAAAAAAATGGCGATCAATTTTTTTATATTTTATATATGTTGAAAGAACATTGAATAGGAACACTGTCCGTGATCATTTTCCACTTCCCACAATCGATGACCAAGTCGTAAGCTATTCAAAACTAAATGATTCATTTTATTGGATATGGTGGCACTAAAACGATTTTTTCCTAATTTACATAGACGACTTAGCCCTTTATTCTGGTTGATGATTATTATTGTTATTGTTTGATCCCACACGATCTCTCATGTTTCACACGGTTATCAGTTCTATAGATAAGGTAAAATTGTTGTTTAAAAAAAATGATGGGCTAGTAAAATTGTGAAATGTTATAGCTTTCATACTACTCAGACTGGGATCCGTTACCACTCTTGTGATTTGAAGACGTTGGTGATAGTCAGATCTATTAAACATTTTCGTCACTATCTCCTTGGTAGATAATTTTAAGTTGTGACTGACTGTAACTTGCCTAAAACGTCAAGCGCGTAGAATAAAAAAAAAATTACTTTGTATAATTCACAAATGGTGGAGATTCTTATATTCGCTTGATTTTGAGATTGAATACCGTAAAGGTGAACGCATATCCCAAGTTGGCTTTCTATCTCGACTCTATCTCTTTCTATCGGCTTTCTATCAACCCGTCAACTTCAATTATTTATAGTTAATGGTTAGTAGAGAAGAAATTTCTCACAGTTCTGAAACTAAAAACTTTATTAAATCATACAAAGACATCACATTTGAAAGGGATTTGGCTGCCAGATATGAAATGGATTAATGTATCATGTATTAATTTGCTTAGAAGAAAGATAAGAAAATTAAGTATCTTTTTCTTTATTTCAAAGAGCTACAGATGGCACACTATGATTTATCACGAATCACTAAAAATGTAGGCTGGGAAAAACCCTTGAGAATATCAGAGAACAGTTTTGGTTCCCCAATATGTTCAAACGTACACGTAAATACGTTGAGGATGCAAAATCAGTCCGGTTCGCGACAGGACATCCTCCATCCAAAATACAAACCTCCAGTTCCTTTCCACACTCTCCTTAAAAACACTACTGGCAAATTGAATGGCAACAAATCTACCAAGCAATATGCTTTTGTGTTCGTGGATGCTTTTGTGACACGTTGCTAAATGAAACCTGTTGAAAATCTAACTACAGAGGCTACTGTGATTTGCTTAAAGGGTTGATTTATACCTTTGGCATACCGAAACGTATCGTTTGTGATCAGGCTGCAAATACTGCAACTGTGATTTGCTTAAGGGATTAATGTTCATACGCTGACAAATTATTAAGGTTTTGAGATCTTTGTTTTTTTTTCCTCACAAATAATTGTGTTTTATGGCAAGTGGCGTGAGTCGTGCTAATGGTCAGGTGGAGCGAATAATGAAACGTTTGACACACTGCTTAACTATTGTTGAAAATAATAACGAAATATGTTGGATGACCATGGAGTTGAAGTGCAGCTAACAATTAATAGTACTTTCGATAAAAGCACTGGTCACACTCCTTATGAGCTTCTCATGGGTTGCAATTAGTCACCTATCACTATATCTGCTTTGTTAAATGATATTGAACATTTGGACTTTTATACCTAAAGTCAAAAGTCCAATGAAAGGATGGACGAACGAGTACAAATGCAAAAAAAAAAAACGATTTCGATAAGACCACAGCCAAGATCTTTTAAAATTGGCGATATTGTGTTGGTCAAGCAATATCCACGAGCAATCAACAAGCTAAATATTTGTGCAGAGGTTCTTTTGCCAGAATATAATTCAGTAAACGATAACGATAGACACACTGTAAAAGTCTATAAAGATTTTTGTAAAAAACTGTGAAAATTAATTTTACGTGTCTGATAATAACTTTCACGTTGTTACCCGATGTATGGGATGTGAATTGACTCTCTTTATATCAAATACGTGTGATATGATTAACAAATAATTAACGACATTTTGAGGCGATTGGTCGGGATTTAGTGTGCGTCTGGCCAACGAATACTAATATTCTTTAAAATCGCATCAAAATTTAATAAACAAAATCGAGATGAGATTGTCATGTGACTTGACATGCCATGTGATTTGGCAGATATCTCATCTCGAGGCCATGTGACTTGGCGAAATTCTATCTAATTGTCATGTGATTTGACAAATAGCCATGTGATTTGGCAGGTATCTAATTGTCATGTGATTTGACAACAGCCATGTGATTTGGCAGGTATCTAATTGTCATGTGATTTGACAAATAGCCATGTGATTTGGCAGGTATCTAATTGTCATGTGATTTGACAACAGCCATGTGATTTGGCAGGTATCTAATTGTCATATGATTTGACAACAGCCATGTGATTTGGCGGGTATCTAATTGTCATGTGATTTGACAACTGCCGTGTGATTTGGCAGGTTTATCATTGTCATGTGATTTGACAACTGCCATGTGATTTGACTAATATTTCTAAAACCATGTTGTAATTTTTTGAGTTATTTTATTTGAACCTTGTACATGAATTTCAAATGATGTGTAAAGCATTGAATTATTATTTTTCTGTTTTTCGCGAGCCAAAGGCTGCTCGTCAGAATGGCCGTGTGGGAGATAAAACGTCAACTCACGTTATTTTCGAACAATATTATTATCTGTGTTTGTATTTTATGTTAAGTACTCTGTGGTGAGTGTATTCTCTATGACTAAGGTCTGTGTTAAAAGACGTGCAACTGACTATTTGTGGTATTCTCTCTGTTAACCTGCCTCAAAAGTTGTTCAGTTGACTATTCGTTGACTACTGACGAGACCGGCTCTGGTATAAATACGGCCACACGAGTTATCGACAGATCAGAAGTTGTCCAGCTACGGGCACGGCACTACCAAGTGCTCTGAACTGTCTCTCCAAGCGTCAGGTATGATAAGTTCGATTACTTATTCTTATATTAAGGATTATTGTAGCTAATCATTTATTAACTTGCTTATATCTATGTTTATAAGGTGTAAATAGTATATTATGGATGTTTAACTATAATAATAAAATTGTATATTGATAAACTATAATGAATTTCAATTATTGATGCACTCCTCGAATATTGTAACATTGGCTCCCACATATATATATACTACTCCTTTATCTGGCGAAAATAATTTATTTATTTAATTAGAACGGCTTTAGGCCAATTACACTAATGATAAAAAAATAATATTAATACAACATCAAAATCAATACATTGTTTTAAAATTTAAGATACAATATCAATGTCAAACAAACTTAAATCATAATAAATTTCAATTAATTATCATATAAAAAATACCTTTATATATTAATTAGATTAATATATAAAATATCATGCAGAATTTAAAATACACTCGAGAGCAATGAATCCGGGTCACTTAAAGAATGTTAAAAATCTCGGAAACTAAAAATGATAGGTTAATGCAATAAATTGTATTTAATAGACAATGTAATACTCCTTAAATGAAAGTAAAAAAAATATGAGTCACCATACATTTTATTAACACAAAATTACATAAAGAAAAAAACTGCTGATCTCTCCTTAAAACAAAAATAGGAAACATGAAATTTTTGAACTTTATTACGATTTTCTTGAATTTTAATACTTCCTATTGCCTCCTCGTGCTTCCATTACTGCGTTTACGCAGTTTGGCATGCTGTACACCAAGTTCCTTATACGATTTTGGGGAATATTCTCCCATTCCTCTGTGAGAGCAATTTTGAGCTCACGAAGCGTGATTGGGGGAGGGTTTCGTTGTTTTACGCATCTGCCTAGCTCGTCCCAAGCATGCTCGATCGGGTTGATATCCGGGCTGCGCGCTGGCCACTCCATACGAGTAATGTTCATCTCTTGAAGGTAGTCATTCACAATCCTACCTGTATGAGGTCGGGCATTGTCATGCATAAATATAGCATCCTCACCTAAATTGACCATAAATGGACCAACGTGATCATTGAGGATTTCTTCCACATATCTTACGCTAGTTAAAGAGCCGTTTTCTATGATCACCAGCTCTGTGCGACTTTCAGAAGAAATTCCGGCCCACACAAGTACAGACCCACCACCGTAGGCTACTTTTTCTTCGATGCATGCTTGCTTGAATCTTTCCCCTGGTCTTCAATACACTCTGTGTCTTCCATCGTGCTTGTAGAGCATAAATTTTGATTCGTCGGAGAACATAACTTTTGACCAATCTTCAATACTCCAATTTACGTGGCTCTGGGCATATCTTAGTCTCGAAATACGATCCCACGCTCCAGTTTAGGGCCATTTGCAGGTCTAAGGGGTTTTAAGTTAGATTCAGCAAGCTGACGTCTTACTGTCCATGCACTTGGGTTACTTCCTCCGAGGCGTCGAAACTGATTGGTGAGTTCAGTTCCTGTGAGAAAGCGATTTCGAAGCATGGTGTTCACCAAGTATCGGTCTTCTCGTGCTGTGGTACACCTGGTTCTGCCCGTTCCTGGTCTGCGTAGGTTAGAACCAGTTTCTTCGTAACGTCGGAGAACTCTTTGTACTGTTGACAGCGACACACCGACAGTCCTGGCTGTATCGTGCTGACTCCGGCCGGTTTCCAGCATTGTAAGTATTCTGGTGCATTCTTCAGGCGTAAGCGATATAATTTCAGCTTGAATAATGAATATAGAGCACTATCAACATGGTTTATGTACCCACATAAATGACAGATTACAAACAAAAGCAAAACCAAATGCTGTAATTTCGTAGTTCCATCTTCGAAAGTGGCCCTTTTTCAAATTTGATTTTTTTATGATATAACTTTACAATAACTAAGAAGTTTTAATACCTTCATTTAAGGAGTATTACATTGTCTATTAAATACAATTTATTGCATTAACCTAGCATTTTTAGTTTCCGAGATTTTTAGGATTCTTTAAGTGACCCGGATTCATTGCTCTCGAGTGTATATGTCAAAAATAATTATAGTAATAAAATCTACCCTATACATGGGATATATATCATGGGATTGTTTATACAATATTGCCGGCCCTTTCGGGGAAACACAGCCGTTTTGATGCTAACATAATGTGATCTAACTCAATGCAAACAAGTGTAGTCTCACAAGAGACTTTCCACGAACCAGCAGTATTCCTTAATTGTTGATTAATTTAACAGCGACCGTCCGAAACGGACCGTTGTTGGACGGGTGCCAGTAGCGCTGCATAGCAGTAGATTAATTTAGGTGAATCGGAGCATGCACACTGTCTAGTAGTCATACTAGGTTTTAGGGTATCTAACAAGCTGCAATGCGCCCTCTCCTTGCCCCTCTGATGTCCAATCCAAGAGGTCATTCTGATATTCTTCCGTGGGAGACTGAGCACACTGCAGGAACTAACCGTTGGTCAACACGTTAGTGACAAAAACTGCCTTAGAGAGCACTCAAAATATAAAATTAAGAGCTTATCACGGCTTTGGGGAAATTCTTGGAAACTAAAACAAAAATGTAATAAATACAATACAAATCCCGCAATAATTTAACAATAATTTTCGCAGCTCGTACTGTGGCCAATTGCTAACCAAACCAATAAACATATGCAAGTGACATTTGGATCCTGGTGATAGCTACAAGCTTTGTACTTTAACACATTTTTTTTCAATTTAATTAGCTTCGTGCGATTCGTACTAACACTGTTTTCTGAAGATATAGAAATAAGAATAGCATGAGATTCCTTGTTGAAAAATAAATGATCTAAGTGCCTTGAAATAATTTTATGAACATATTATGTGTTTTTATTGTGACGGAACAAGCTCGAGGCCCACCTGATATTAAGCGGACTAACCTCTGCCTATAAACGATGCATTTCTTCACAAGTCACGAATTGCACTGCGCCCGTCACTTTGAGACTTAGTTTTTAAGTCTCATATACCTGTAATTGGCTGGCTCTCAAAGACTTCTGCTGGAATACATCGTTGGGTACTTGGCGACAGATTTTTTACTTGAGGGTGGTTGTTAGCTAGGCGGGAATTGCAAAATGCCCTTCCTCCATGCGGTGAAGCTTAAGCCCGCGGCGGGATTCGAACCATGGACCTGCTGCGCGCCAGCCAATGCCACTGAGCCATCACTGCTTCAAAAAAGGTTTAGTGCTGATTATATTGTAATAATGTTGAATTATTGATAAAATAACCAATAAAAATATATAAAATTCAGAGTTTATTCCAATCTATTCATAAAATTGGTTGTAAACTTTATAGACGATGACGACTTTGTAATTTTTCTCATAATCATTATTCACTCTAAAAGGTGTAGAAAAAACTGACTCAAAGAGATGACCTACTGTTTGCAAATATTCTGTTGCTACAGTGAGTTGCCTGTGTAAAAATAAAGCAGTAACTTACAACTTGGTAGTTTTTTTGTCGCTCATTTAAATCTTAAACTTTGAGTGGAGCTGAGACGTGACTAGATTTACAATAAACTATTAGGAATAGACTCATGGTTGGTAAATTAACTTTTTAGTTCTTTAGTTTGAGAAACCGTTGATGAATAAAATAGGACAGACTTTTTAATTGTTTTTTGTAAGTATATTATATACAAACTTAAAATACATTATGTACATGGCTTTGCACTGTTAAGTGTCACTTCTACATCTACACTAATATTATAAAGAACTAGCTTTCCGGGCGCGGCTCCGCCCGCGCGTATGTCGGTTATCGCGCGAAAACATTAACCTCTTTTTGCGCAGTCGGATAAAAACTATCCTATGTTTTTTCCCGGGTCTCAAACTATCTCCATACCAAATTTCATTCAAATCGGTCCAGTAGTTTTGGCGTGAAAGCGTAACAGACAGACAGACAGACAGACAGACAGAGTTACTTTCGCATTTATAATATTAGTACTGATAATCACTAATAATAATAGATTTGTATTTTGTTTGCAACGAATTAACTTTAAAATTACTGTACCAATTTGGATAAAATTTGGTATGGAAATAGTTTGAGACCCAGGAAAGGACATATGATACTTGTTATCCAACTGCGCAAAAAGAGGTTAATGGTTTTGCGCTATAACCGAAGGAGGGAATAAAAGTGGACTGTTCCATGTCTTTCTTTAGGATGTCTTAAAAGGTGACATAGGGGGAACATGCGCCTAATAAGTCACTTACATGTGAGTGGGGTGTTGCTGCACCTTAAACGCATACCAAGGCTCAATTTCAACGGCCTGATTACTTAAATGTAGTGGATATAGCACCTACTGAAGTATGCTCAAAGAGCGTTAACTGTATTACAAAATTACCAAAGCAAAAAAAATAGTTATGGGCATTCGAATCATGGGATTCGAACCGCACATGACTAGCATTAGCTACAGCTGGTAGGCGGCCGGTCATAAAATCGAAGCCAAAACTTTTAACAATTTACGACAATTACAATAACAATTCATTCTCGATCGTGCGCTCGCAGAGTCAAGACCTCCTGAGGATGCTTCGTGAAAAGCGAAACGCGTCGAAAAATTCTTTCAGTTTGGCTGCGTGGCGTTTGTGACGTCACGTCGGCTTAGCAGGAAAATTAGACGGAATTATCACTAGATATATTTTTGTATTTTTTAAGTGTTTTATTAAAATATTAATTTGATGTTTTCTTAAAATATTAAAAAAATATTTGTTATTATTATTTACGACAATGTTGATATGTTGTCTTGGATATTGTGTGCAAAAAACACATTTTACACATGTGATGTTTTGTCCTTTGTGGTTTCGTAGAAGACTAATGGAATATGCTTATTTTTCTTAGCACGGGGAATCAAAGTAAGAATTCTTGCTTCACACACGTCATGTTTTCATCATTTTATAATAAAATATATATGCGTATAGTTGAATACAAATATTCTATAATGCTTACTAGACAACATGTTTTATTTATTTATTATACGAGTATATCCTACTGTTGCATTTTAAAATATTAATATGTATAAGAAGATTGTGATGACCTTATAAATAATAAATATAAATAATCTTCCTCACGAATCACGATCAAAACATACTCGTTAGGCTATATTGTTGTAAATGCTTACAGTAGCTGGCATTCAGATGGAAGCACAATATTTGAAATTATTGTCACAACAAAGAACGTAGGTAACGTCGAACGAACGAACCTACGCATATCCCTGCAACGATAACATTTTAAAACGATTTTTGGGACATTTAAAGCGCGTTGTCCCAAAAACTTTCCAAGTGGAAGTCAGGGCTCGCTGTTTTCCAAAGCAAACCAACAAAGCGTAAAAGAAATGTTTTTAAATCACATCTTAAAACTACATTCTATTTTGGCACTTTCAGTATTTTCATTTCTTAAATAGAGGGTTGGTTACATAATATACCAAAATCGCAGATTATTTAAAGAAGAAGTTTTTGAAATTTTTTAAATGACTAAAATCAATCACAAAATTGTCATGATTTAATTTGAGAAAAAATAATTGATATGATATTTATACTGAACTCATTATGTTCTATAGGACGACCGCACCCATATTACGATTGGGTTTTTCGGAAAAAATAATAATTAAGCTGCCAACTGGTGTAACCCTGGAGCATGCTATGCCATTAGCTTTAAAAGAATTCGTTGCCTAAATAATTTCGTTGTAGTAGCTGTATTGATTTTTACAGTTAGTGTTTTGTAAATACAGTAAAAAAAAAGAATTACTAGTCTAATAGTCATGAGATTGTATACAAAATATGTTGTTTTTTTAGTTTGAAACTCATTCCGCTTACGAGCTGGATACCAGTGACATACTCAGACAGACATACAGACAGCAGAGTAGCATTAATAAGGATCTGCTTTGTTATTTGTGTAAGGAATCCTTAAAACTTCTTGCTGATAGTACGCGGCCTCCAATGAGAAAATGACCACACGAGTATGACCACGAACGAATCAATAACTACATTATAGCTTCGTCATACTACAACGCAAGAAATTATTATATTTCATATCATTCAATCATCATGCTTACATATGTGAGTATACGGGAATGAGTAGGCAGGAATGGCTTAAAGATTAGAAGTTCGTCAGATGTTCTTTTCGTTTTATACGAATTAGTCTTATATATATTAGTAAGCGTAGAAACCGACGAGCTAGTTATTTAGTTTTACCCAGAGTCAGGACAAATTATGGCAAGAAAACTGTAACCTTTAAAGGCGCACAACTATATAATAAGCTACCCCCACGCATAAAAGACTTGCAGTCATTCAGTGCCTTCAAAAAACACCTCGCTGACTATATTATATCGCAATGATCAATAAATTAAATGTGTGAGGGTAGTAGGTACCTATGTATTATAAATTACAATTTATATTATAATATTTATTTATTAAGAATGAAATGGCGAATGTATATCACAAATAGTTTAGTTCTCAAGTAAGTGACTCTATGTTTGTCTTATCAGTACTAATATTATAAATGCGAAAGTAACTCTGTCTGTCTGTCTGTGACGCTTTCACGCCAAAACTACTGGACCGATTTGAATGAAATTTGGTATGGAAATAGTTTGAGACCTGGGAAAAAACATAGGATAGTTTTTATCCAACTGCGCAAAAAGAGGTTAATTTTTATGCGCGATAACCGACATACGCGCGGGCGGAGCCGCGCCCGGAAAGCTAGTTGAGAATAAATGTCTTTAAACCTATATCTACCTGGTACAATTCCAGAGCCCGGAAAGCTAATGAAAATTCATTTTGGAATTATGTCTGTTATGCGATCGAACCCAGAACCTCTAGATTCCTAAGCGATAATTAATGCCACTCAGCTAACGAAGAAGCAATAAAACAAGCTAATTCCAAGCTACGGTAACTGTAACACTTCGGAAATTAAAATGAAACTTGAAGCGTTGCATTTTGTAGCTGTTTCGTAGCACCTTCGTAGACGTTAGTTATGCTCGAAGCCTCGTAGCAGAAATTATTCGATTTGAAATTAATCATCGGGGTATAATAGGAAGTGTGCGTTTTAACGCACTGGCCACATTGAATGAAAATAAAAACTGCATAGTGTCAGATTTCAGAGTGTAACTTTTTCCAAACGAAAACCATAACATTCTAAATTTAAAAAATACTGGACATTTGATGTTCGACTTTCAATTGCTTTTACACCCAGCTTTTAAATTAAAGATGCACAGCAAGAAACTAGAGTTTTATTCTAATAAGTGTTACAATAAGAGTGCTGGGTATGTTAATCCTGTATATGGATGGCTTACGGCTAACAAACGCACCGTGCGGTATTGGTTTTACCGGTTTCGTAGTAGATGCTTCCACCTGAAGAAAAAACCACGAGCACAGCCATAAGGCAGAACAGCCACTGAGGTAAGTGACGATGAATCGAAGGTGATGGTGGAAATCGATTCTGTCAAACTACTAAAAAATTAGCGGTGTGGTTTGACTTTAACAAACCTATAATATTGACTATTGTGCAGAACGGTAAAAAATGGGCGCCTTAAGACTAAACTGACCCCTACAAAAATACTTTATACTTTAATATATTTTATCCTTCAAAAGATAATTTGAATTTTCTAATTATGTATTAAAAACGGGAATTTCATACCTCAACTACTAATATTTTACGTGATTATATTTTTTTGGGTCCAAAAGGAATCATTAGCAATTTCGCCAAGAAGTTTAAGAGCATTTACAAGAGCATCATAAGCACATATATATTGCGCACATATATATGTGGGCTTTAATGTTTGTTGTTGAAACTCAAAAAAATATTTAATAGTATAATTGACGAAATTTAAAAACAAGACATTTATTTTTCCATTAGGTCATTGTACAGACACTTATAGACTATATAGGTTACGAAGACGTTCTTTAAAATTGAGTTAAAATTACTAGTTTTTTAACCATGAAACTTGCGTAATCAAGTCGTTTTTATGGTGTTCTTTTGTATTAAAGAAACAATGGTAAAATATAATAAAATCCGGCCAAGTGCGAGTGGGGCTCGCGCACGAAGAGTTCCGTACCTTTACAAATAAACGGCATAAACCTCTTTTATTGTATGGGAGCCCACTTAATTATTTATTTTATTTTCATTAATTATATTTAAAGAGAACATAAAACTAAATATTCTGTGAATAGTTAAAGCGTCTGCCTGACACCGTTATTAGTATCGAGCAAGAAACTGTAAAAAAAATAAGTTTGTTGTATGAGAGCCCCCCTTAAATATTTATTTTATTCTTAGTATTTGTTGTTATGGCGGCAATAGAAATACATTATCTGTGAAAATTTCAACTGTCTAGGTATCACCGTTCTTGAAATACAGCCTAGTAACAGACGGACGGACGGACAGCGAAGTCTCAGTAATAGGGTCCCGTTTTTACCCTTTAGGTACGGAATCCTAAAAAGATAAAAATAATAAATGGTAAAATATTGAACTACTCACCAAAAACAAGCGAGTGAGTACATATTAGCTTAATTTTCTTCCAATACGGAAGTTCTTGTAATGAATACATTGACTGCATAATATATTCATCATAAGAATACATTACGACGCCGATGTTTCTGGAGCGTCATAAATATTCATGTATGCCGCCATCTGTTCCTCAATCACTGAGATATGGAAGTTGTTAAGATGAAAATAAACAGATAACTTCACACACGGGATATTTGTTTTACTATTAAACGTATCCGCGGTATCATTTAAGATCCCCATGGTTCTCTTATAAATTAAAATAGAAGGAGGATCTATATAAGGAAACTCATTCATGCTGAAAAATAATCGTTGCCAAGTTTTTGAAGCAGTGATGGCACAGTGGCATTGGCTATGGACTGCCGCGCAGCAGGTCCATGGTTCAAATCTCGCCGCTGGCACGTGGCGAGAAAGTGATTTGAATTTGCTCTGTCGTCAACTATCCAACTCGAGCCGGAAGTTAATGCCTCACCTCATTTTATTACCATATATGGTAATATACGAAGCCACTAAACCGTTGGAATAATTACTCCAATCATTTAAGCCTATTTAACTTTTTTTTTAAATACAACGTTTCTCTAATAGGAAGTGAAATATCACCTGTGCTATTTTAGACGTCCCTGGTTTGACAGTTAAATGACATGAAATTCCTGGCAGATATTATTTTTGGACCTATAGTTTTTATTGTTATATAGTCCTATTAATAATTATTATTTATTTTAAGATTTAATTAATTATTTAGTTAGCTAGATATATTATGAAAATATTATATCTCCTAAGGCGACATCTATATATTAACAGATTGAGGTGTTAGAATATGCGTCCTCTCTCAGATCATTGATGCACTACTTCAGCGAGCAATGCTGGTAGTGAGATCTTATTGAGAACCGATGGACAATTCAATTTTGCAGCCCATTGCATAGATGGCGCTAGTAATAAATTTAAGTAATACTAAGCCAAGGGTGCGATAAGCCGTCGGTCCCCGTTGTTGTCTTAGTATGGCAGTCGTTATAGCACGGTGGTAGGGCATTTCGCGAATGCCCGCCAGGCTAGGCTACCCCCTCAAGTAGAAAACCTGTCGCCAAGCACCTAAAGATGTGTTGCGACTGCTGTCCTTGAGAGCCAGTAATTCTAAGTTAGTCACAAGAACATATTCGACCACATCATCACTTACCATCAGGTGAGAAAGTGGTCAAAGGCTAACCTATCAGGCATAAAAAAAATATTTTTTATATCTTTATAATAATAGAAGTTGGTAATAGATGACAGTAAGAAATAAGACGTGTGTAACTGTGGAATAAGGAACGATTACCGCGCCTGCTGCCGACGACGCGTCATCCATCATACCACGTGGATGAAAACATACGGGACTATCTACAAACGAATATAATTTTGCGGTATTCCGATCAAAGCTAACATTTAGAATACGCACATAACGGAGATATGTTTTACTACCTTTCCGGGCGCGGCTCCGCCCGCGCGTATGTCGGTTATCGCGCAAAAACATTAACCTCTTTTTGCGCAGTTGGATAAAAACTATCCCATGTTTTTTCCCGGGTCTCAAACTATTTCCATACCAAATTTCATTCAAATCAGTCCAGTAGTTTTGGCGTGAAAGCGTTACAGACAGACAGACAGACATACATAGTTACTTTCGCATTTATAATATTAGTACTGATTTAAACTGACCATAAAAAAGAAGAGGTTCTCAATTAGACTGTATTATTTTTTTGAGTGTGTAACATCGTCACTTTATACAAGGTGTACCAATTTTGATGGTTTTTTTTATATTATGTTTATTCGAAAGCTGAAAAGGTACTAGTGATATAGTCCCATTTAAATTTCAGTGGGATCTGACGTGTATTTGAGTTATCTTTAATAATGCATAATCTGGCTTCGACTTCATTGATGATGTGCTCGTATTCATTTGTCGATGTTATCTGAACAGAAATCTGAGTACTTACATAGGTTTTCTTTTGTTTTACATTATTTTATGTTTGTAGACGTTTTATTTTTGTTAAATTTTACTTTTTAGTGATTTAGTGGACAAACAATGCGATGCTCAAGACGCCTGCTAAGTATGGGGCATATTTAAATAATATTGTCACCGATTTCACTTACGATAAAACAGTCGAGTGACTCGCGCGCGCGAGGCGAGCAGCAGGAACGCGCGCGCGGCTCATTGTGGCGCCGCCGCCGCAGACGACAGTGCATGCGCGGACGCGGTCGCGACCGCACGTACTTCTTGAAGAAGCGACTCTAAAAGTCACGAAACCGGTCGAGATCGATCCACTCGACTGTTTTAACGTAAGTGAAATCGGTGACAATATTATTTAAATATGTTAACTACTTACGAAAGTTTAAATAATATGGGGGATATGGCAAACTCCTACTCCCCACTCCTAATCAGGAAGACCTTTGTTCAGTGGTGGAGGTTATGACTGTTAATTTATGTATCAGTTGCAGTACCAAATGCATTCCATTGTAATTTTTTTATGTATGAATTTTACCGCAAAAACACATCCAGATCTACGCAAAAGAAAAGGCTTATCTTAAAATACCCTCCCGTATATTTTATCGCTTTGTCTTGCATTTTATAGCCGGCCGGAAATCGGACCCACTTGACACTTCTGGTAACCATTAGGCCAATAAGGTCGCCGAGACCCACTGCAAGGGTCCACGAGCCTTAATAAGGAGTTAAGAGGGCTTATAGGCCGTTGAGTCGAGTGCAGGGTTAATGGGGTTAAGATTTTTACGATTTTCGGGTTACCATTGTGTATGGTTACTTCAGCTGTGGAGGCCAATTATTAAATTAGTCATGACTTCATTGTTCAATTTAGTTATTTTGTGTTGTTCCCGACTTAAGTGTGCATGTTCCAAGTTCTTATAATGCAATTACTACATAACTGTTTATTTACCAAATTAAAAAAATATTAGCAAACATAGCACTCGGCGAGCTAGTTTCTTAGTTGTGTCAAGATGTCGTACAAACTATGGTAAGAAAAAACTATTTAGTCTTTATAATTTCAAAATTTATCGTGTATCTTAGTAAAAAAAAAGTCCGGTGTTTTGCAAGGAAAAATATGTTTCAACAGGCTGCTACATTGGGACAAGAATCCAATGATTTAGTGACTTCTAGTGGTAAGTTAGAAAAAATATGTTCAAATATATTCGCCACTTGTATTGGATCAGATATTTGATGTTTATTAATAGTTAAGACATATGTTGAATCTCTAGGTTTATTTTTACCAGTATCAGTATATAGTCTTCCAAATGGTTTTTATTTTATTTTTATACTTACGTATTTTGTTTCTGATAAAAAGAGTTTCAGCACACAAGCAAACAGACTTAAACATTTTTGAATAGTTCCTAACGTAATCACGAAACAGCATGCAAGATGTTAAATTTTTCCTGCGATACAGAAAAAACATCTATACTTTTTCAAATACCTCTAGTACTTCTAAATATTATGATTACAAGCACTATCGTGTGCTAAGCGAAAATCATATTTTACAAATTATTTATGCCCAAGACGGGATCGAACCCGCGTCCTCTGATTGCGCTCTGATACCTCTAGTACCTAAATTTTTACAATCGAACGGCTTACTTATTTTATAATGTAACTATTAAATATTTTTCTCATGAATTTGGTCTTTTTTGTGAATAAATGTCTTTTAACCAACTCATATATTACTTAGATTTAGTTTAGTTAAGATTTAGTTTGAAATTAATTTTAAATTTTCAATTGAACTTAATAGGGGGTCAAGAATGAATACGCGAGAAACCCCCTCTGCCCCTGTAACTTCGATGATTCGATGACGGCGGAGCCCCATGGAGGTTTATTTTTTTATACCTCATCGGATAGCCTTTGACCATCTCACCAGACAGTAAGTGATAATGCGGTCAAACATGTTGTTCAAACTCAACTAAAGTTACTGGCTCTCAATGACAGCTTTCAGAAGACACCGTTAGGTGCTTGGTTTTTTTTTATATTTTTTTTTATACTGTTTAATATGTTTTTTGTTCTTCTAGCGTTAAATATGTATTTGATTTCATTTTTGTTCCAATTTATTGTAAATAATTTTATCAATTACTGCATTACTTATGGTTATTACTTTTGTGTCATTAATGTAAATGGTTAATCCGTATTAATTAAAATAAATAAATAAAAAAATAAATTGGTGACAGATTTTCTACTTTAGGTAATTAAATTAATTTAGTAATCTCCGAAGCACGTGTAGTAATGTCACTAGCGGTCACCTATCCAAGTCATAATCGGTTTAAAACGGCTAAGTAAACTACCCTACAAACGTTACAAAAGGCCTACCCTACTACCAACTTTTTAGTCGTTCTTTCTTTTTAGTCGTTTAAGGTCCTTATTGACTCTGAACCCTGCATAACCATCTTCTCATCTGCCATATATGAAAAGGATCCTAGATAATTTCTAAGGGATTTTTTTTAAATAAATTGATATATTAACTTTACCGAGTCTGTATATTTGAAAATATTATGTATATTCGGAAAAAAAATAGTAAATTTAAATTAAACAGTGACAACCACAATTAGAACACTAGGAATAAATATAAAATAGCGGTACCATGTTTTAGACTAGCAAAGACATATAAAAGGTCCCTTTTTAGGTAATTGTGTGCAGTTTTATAATAAAATTTCCAAACATAAGTATTACAATGCTCACAGAAGGAAAATTCAAGTTGCATGTGAAGAACATTTTGATTAAGAAATCCTACTATCCTACAGTGTGTGATTACTTAAACGACAAAGATGCTGGAAAAAATTCCGCCTCTGCCTAACTGTCACCTGTCACCTTCGTAATTTATACAAATATTGTAATAATTGTATTATATTGTATATAACACATTTTAAAAATACGTTTAAAAGAATGGCCCCGAGTTTCTTGCCCGTTCTTCTTGCAGTGGCAGTATAATGTAGAATATTTCATTATTCAAATTTGTAATTGACCTTCATAAGAGCGTCGTAGACGCAAAAATTTAATGAATGATTTGTATTAGAATTTGCTCTCTTGTGGAAGTGTATGATTAACTGGATTTTCCTCATTTAAAAAAAACCGCTTTCACTTAGGATACTTTAGACGCTAATAGCTTCAAATAGCGGCATATTATAGATTCAAAACACTAAGAAATATATAAAAATATGGCATCTATATAATTAAATATAAATTATATACAGACACAGAATATAAAATATTAATTAACATCACTAACTATGTGCCAGTGTTTCAGGAAGTTTAACTTCCTTTGAAATGCTGATTAAGACGCCTAATCAGCTTTTATATCACGGAAAAATAACACAAAGCTGTATAATACACCTTATTTGCACAACAAAAAGGACTATCAGTAGCCTATCTAAAAGATAGCCTATTATTGTCTACGGGAGGAACGTAAGTGCCTTATTAAAGACGAAAATTGTGTAAATTTGTACCTGAAGACTTCGGAAGATGGCGGCGGTAAGTCAGAAGAGGTAACGATGGAGAGATACGAGTATAATATATTTTGAAAAGCCGATAATTACATAGACTTCAACAGGTCAAAAAATCACATCAAACAAAGTAGCAGAGCATATTTTCGAAATAAATGTCTTTTGGCTGTCAGCACAGAAAGCGTTCTGTTACTCCTTTTTTTTATGCTTTTAGGTTAGCCTTTGACCACTATCTCACCTGATGGTAAGTGATGATGTGGTCGAAGATAATGTTCAGGCTAACCTAGAATTACTGGCTTTCAAGGATAGCTGCCGGAACACACCGTTAGGTGCTTGGTGACAGATTTTCCACTTGAGGGTGGAAGCTAGGCGGGCATTCGCAAAATGCCCTACCACCATGCTGTAACGACTGCCATCCTAAGACAACAACCGGAAGCGGTTTTTTGAAGCGCTCGTAGCTAAGTTTGCTTAGCCATTCTGAATCGATCAGCAAAGTTAAGCAACGTCCGCCGCGGTCATGACTTGGATGGGTGACCGCTGGTGACATTCCTGCTGAGCGCTTCCGTGCTTCGGAGGGCACGTTAAGCACAATCAGGAATCAGCATCCTTTTTGAAAATCCATGCATTATTAATAATACTACTGTACTGTAACAGCCGGATCGTCCACTGCTGAACACAGCCTCTCCTATTAAGAGGGTATTTGCCATAATCCCCACGCTTGGCAGGCGTCTTGGGGATCGCAGTGTAAGTTGGCAGTTCTTGAGAAAGCGCTGCTGCCCACCTTCCAGTATTTTTCCCTTAGTCGCCTCATACGACACGGGGCAATCCCCCCTCCACCGCGCCCGATGTGTTACAGTCCTTCCTTAACGTAATACATTCTTTGATTCATTAGCTATCAGTAGTGGTGTAATTGAAATTAGGATGGGGATGATAGATGTGTTTTTTGAATTGCGTCCCTATAGAAGTAATTTTAAAGACGTTTTCACGTCCAAAAACTAAGATTTGCCTTACATACATTGCATATATGTTATTATTTAGATCATAGTCTGGTTTGGCGTCAATGGTCAAAGGTTTCTTGTCTCACGCTATAGTCATATGACCGCGGTATCAATGATGAATGATGAATGTATTTTATGTCTTGAGCTGACAAGACATTCCCGATACCGCGGTCGATAGTAGCTTCGACTTCTGTAGCCCGAGCAAAACACCTACTGTGACTCTCAAATGACTCTAGAAAGTAACTGCTGAACGGGGAGCTCTAAGAACGTGGTTAAGACAACATCGTATAAGAAAACTAGCTTATACTAGCTCCTATTTATGAATTTAGGAGCCCGGTACCACGCAATGTCTAACCTGCTTCTTCAGGCACATCATCACTTGGCAATAAGCAAGTTATTTTATTTATTGTGACGGATCAAGCTCGATGTTCACCTGATTTTAAGCGGACTAATCTCTGGCTATAACAGATGTATTTCGTCACGAATTGCACTGCGCCCGTCACCTTGAGACATAGTTTTTAAGTCTCATGTGCCCGCAATTTCACTGGTTCTGAAGGACTGCTGCCGGAACACACCGTTAGGTAGGCCCTTCCAATACGCGGTGTAGATCAAGCCCGCGGTGGGATTCGAACCATGGACCTGCTGCGTGGCAATGCCACTGAGCCATCACTGCTTCAAAACATCGAGCGTCACCTAATATCCATCTTATAAACCACGTCATGCAGAGATGTAAAACAAAGATCCGCCAGACCTTGCCATTTGCACCATTACCGCTGCATTAGCAGTGGTTCTCTTTGATCCGGAAGCTGAGAGGCTTTTGATATATACTCAATAAAAACATAAGTAATATTGTTACACTTCCAAAGGGAACGCGGAATCAAAGGAATTTTATTTAAATTGCAAAGGAATTGAGGTCAGTGAGATCGGAAGGTTAATTGTAAAAGTTTAAGGTTAAATTAGCAAGGGGACTTTTAAGGGTTCTGTGCAAGAAAGCGATACCCTTTTAAAGATTACCCTAGTAAGAGATTTGTTTTATCATGAGGACCTTCTGTATGGGTCTTTTGAACTGCTATAACCCCTTGAAAATTTAATAGGATTTGTGTTATTTTCGGCGAATCGCTTAGACTATCCGCAAGGATTACATTAGTTGAGCTGTTAGGCGTTTCTTCCCCACGGTCAGAAAAAAATACCTGCTCAATTCAGACCCTACGCTCTAGTAAACTTCAAAGACTAGAACAAATATTTTAAGTCGCCGTTAAATAGTTCTACTTTGTGTTTTATTTAGAACTACACACGTCAAAAGTCCCAGAGATATGTATATTTGAACTATAACTGACTTGTTTGGCAGAAAAACGAAAAAAAAAATAGGATTGTTGCTATGTTTATAGTAAAATTATATTAATTTATAATTTGTGTTTCTACCATTTAAACTAATCACACAAGCACGGCGATTTGGCATGCTTAAAATCAGTTCATCAAAATCACTTTGAGGAATGGCCGCCCACGTTCTTTGTAACAAGTCAAAAAACTGTTGTGCGGTATGCACGGCATCTATACTTGGCAGAGCTCTTCTTTGTAGCGTATCTCATGCATGTTCCCATGCATGGGCTGTGGTCTGGCGATTGAACAAGCCACGGCAGAATGCGAGCATCGGCAAGAATGTGAGTTACGATTCTAGCAGTGCGTGGACGTGCATTATCGTGCATTAGACGAAACGAAAAAAATTACATAAAAAATTACCCAAACGGTATGCCTTTATTTAACCAAATACTACGAACTATATACAACACTAGAGTTACTACAATAAAAGCATTTGGACAGCCTATAAGTCATAGCAGGCTCACAGGCAATCGGCAGCGTGCCCAGCATGCTGGCAGCATTGCCCCGTTGAACTGCAATGCTTATTCGTTGAGCCAAAAAATAGCTTTTTATGTGTGTATTTAAGCTCACTAAGCTCAACTACGAGTCTCAATTACTTGAGCCACTTGAACTTTTTTCCCGTTGTTGCAACTTGTTGTGTAGGTTAGAAAATATTATATATTTAGATGGCTCGACTTTTACTTCATCAGTATCACAGGTTGTCAGCTGAAATATAATTTCATTCCCTCCTTAATAACTGACACAACTAATCAAAAAAAAAATATTAGTAAATTATGCAACAAGTGCGCGAAGTTGTTTATTACAATCTTCGATCTCAGGCCTAAATGGCGTAAAATAATAAGGAGTAGAGATTGTAATAAATAACGCGCACGAGTTTCATGCGACGTTTTTCAACACACTTGCGAGGAACGAATACGGAAATATTTTCTTGATCTTTTTGATAGCAATAATAATCTAAGAGGGTTTATAATTAAATCTAAAGTTCTACTTCAGTAGGTAAAAACTCTCTGGTTTGTTTTTATATGAAAAACGAACGAAGCAAACTACAATCTCCTTGGTGAGAAGTGTGGAAACGTTGTTTTTTTTCTATTTAAAACACTAGTGCGGTAAAGTAAACAAAAAGCACGAGTGCGTAATAGACTACTATGTCAATAAAATCGGTGCATTTAAAGGCCCGTTATAAGTGAGTGTGTTGAAAAAGAAGTTTGTGGACAACATGAATATTTTAAAAATATTTTGTTTTGTTTTTATTTTCCTAGACGTTCCGTCAATTGAACTACTCGCAGAAAGGATATCTAATGAAGTAAAGTTGGGTGAGTGGTAGCATGGATACACCTGTTAGGTAGTCGCGAGAACATACATAACACCTTACCACCATGCTTCAACTACTGTCATCCTAACTACTGTTTCCTGCGCGCCTTCGTGAGTGAACAAGGGCTTTATCGTGCAACTAGAATGGGAATGAAGATGATTTTAATTTACACATTACTTTGTCATTCTCCTTTAAAGACTATGCTCATTACGGAATACAAATTTTAAAGCAATGGTGGCCGAGTGGTTCTAGCTATGGACTGACGTGCCGCAGGTCCCTGGTTCAATCCCCAACGCTGGCTTGAGCTTCACCGCATGAAGGGAGACCATTTGGACGTAGAAAATCTGTCGCCAAGCACTTTGTTTTCCGGCAGCAGTCCTTGAGAGCCAGAAAAATTACAGGCACATGAGACTTAACAACCGTATGTCTCAATGTGACGGGTGAAGTGCAATTTGTCACATGATGAAACGCATCTGTTATAGGCAGAAGTTAATTCAAAAATGTTGTCTTAGGTTTTCACGATTGTTACACATAGTAATTAAACAACTTTAAATGGTTTAAATCGCGTATATTTTTCACTAGCTTCCCGGGCGCGGCTCCGCCCGCGCGTATGTCGGTTATCGCGCGAAAACATTAACCTCTTTTTGCGGAGTCGGATAAAAACTATCCTATGTTTTTTCCCGGGTCTCAAACTATCTCCATACCAAATTTCATTCAAATCGGTCCAGTAGTTTTGGCGTGAAAGCGTAACAGACAGACAGACAGACAGACAGACAGACAGACAGACAGAGTTACTTTCACATTTATAATATTAGTACTGATTATTTTTGCCCGACGTTTCAAACACTTTGCAGTGATTGTGGTACTACTGAAATAATAAAATATATACGCGATTTAAACCGTTTAAAGTTGTTTAATTACAAGAAGATAATTAACTTAACATCAGGTTATCCTTGTGCTTCGTCCTAATCACATAAAAAAATAACAATATGAAGATATTTTTCAATACCATTCAAATAAGACAATATGGCCACTGGTCTGTACCTAAAAATGCTACCCCGAGACCTAACTTACTTGTCAGTAACTTTTTTTTTTATTTTTTATGCCTGATAGGTTAGCCTTTGACCAATATCTCACCTGATGGTAAGTGATGATGTTGGTATGTGTGGTCGAAGATGTTGTTCAGGCTAACCTAGAATTGAGACCTGATACGAGACCGATAATAGTATCCAGTTATACCTAGAATAGGAACATGAAATGTATGACTCATGATAAATACGGCTAACTCACAGTTTCAAAAAAGAATAACCCTCAAAGCATTCCCTTATTATTCCCTATCCGATCCGATAGTACGTAAAAAATGGGGAAATAAAAAACAACGTAAATCCAAAGTTAACTAGCATTCTGGGCCCGACCCAATACGGCATAAACAAAAATAGTGGATATTCAAATCGACTCTATAAATAAGGGACCCATTTATATATCTCATAAAACTGTAACTAGTCACGTCTGTTTGTTGGTTAAGCTTTTATTTTTCTATACTTTTTTTGTTATACCATTTTGTAGCCTCGGTCTTGGGCAATGGTAAGTCACATAGGCATCAAATAACGGACCGTTTGCAGGTCAACATATTTTTAAAGTGCGAAGAATACAGGGTTATTGGTAAAAAGCTAACAACCTTTTAGGGTTGACTTCTGCTAGTCCTAGCAAACATATTGAGATATTTTTATTACGTTTAAAACTACAAAAAACTATTTTTTTTTTATATTATATTTTTTTGTGTTTTACTGCCTACTCTGAGCCAAGAGCGCCCACTGGACCCCGCCGTGCTCCCTTTGAATAGATTTTTGAATATTTATATCGAGAAAAGTAATAAAACATATAAAATAATACATTACTGGCACCCATACATTACACGACAGGAGCCTTTTAACATCAGGTGGTCCTCTTACTTATTTAGTCAAAAAACCTAAAAAAAGCACTTTTTTTTTATAAACATAAAAAATCATCTCATAATGTTTGTCAGGACTAGCAGAAGTCAACCTTAAGAGGTTGATAGCATTTAACCAATAACCCTGTATACTTTTAACACTAAAATAAAATAAGTAAAAAAATAATTCAGATAAAACGGTTTGATGAAAAAAATAATCTAAATATAAAAAAATTACGTGTCACGTTGTTTGTCCGCGATGGACTCCTAAATGACCAAACCAATTTTAAATTTGCTTTGCACATCTTGTGCAATTTGATCCAAATTGAAAGATAGGATAGCTAACATTTCAATTTATAGTCGCAATTACCAGTGCGAAGCCGGGGCGGGCCGCTAGTGTTTTATAAAATTAATAAAGCATAACTAAAAAAGCTTTCAAAAATGGGTAGGTTTTAGTCCAAGACCGGCTATCACACAACTCTCATCATCAATCTAGGGCATTGAACAGACAAAACAAATTTATCGGAGGGCTTAGCGTAAGCTAAGTAGGGGAGACCGGGGCGCGAATTAACAAAATTTATATTTTCAGTTGTAGCTTTAAAACGCCTAAGCATTTTGATATGATTTTTGAGTTTAATGACGTCCAAACTTAGTTATAAGTATTTAACGGGACTTAATCGCGATAAAACATGTATATTTTTATTTATTTACTTCGACGTTTCGATCAAGTTGCATTGGTCGTGGTCACGAGCGGACTGAAGAGGCGGGTGTCAGCGTCTTGAAGGGCGGGTATTTTCTCCAACTACCCGCATTTGATTTAGAAATGTATCGTCTCGACACACAACACTGACAACAAAAAAATATACATGTACATGTATATAAAAAAAATATACATGTTTTATCGCGATTAAGTCCCGTTAAATACTTATGTATAACTATGTGTTCAAATCGCGAAAGTCTTAAAGTTACTGACGTCCAAAACTATTCAATAATCATATCATTGATTTTAATTAACTAAGAAATTGGTAAATTAAAAAAAAAATCGATTTACTCAGATAAGTCAGAAATTAATACTTACCCCGCGGTCGGGGCTAGAATTAACGGTTCTGAGGTAAGTATTAACAAATGGGGCAACAATTAACATTCTTGGTATTTTCCTCTAAAATTTAAGAAAACACAAAATAAATATGTTTTTTTTTTATTTAAGCTTCACAATCAACATTAGGCTTTAACAATCATAGCACTTTGTCCACGCAGCAGTATTTTAGCAATATAAATATTAAGAAATGGAAACCCAAACAAAACCTCTCTTTTGAGAAGAACAAATATCAACAAATCTCTGAATGACTTCTCATTAACAGCTACTTTTACTGTTTTATTATTGAAGAAAACGTCAGTTTTCAATAATCACATTTTTACTACTTATATTACAAGTTGTAACACTTTGTATATTATGATATACATGTAAGCATAAAAACAAAAACTGAAACAAAATCTCTTTGTAGAAGAACAAAAATCAACAAATCCTTGAATGATTTATGACTAAAAACTTCTTTTACTGTTACTTATAATAATTTAACAGTCTTTTAAGTATCATATTTTCAATATGTTCTTTAATCAGAATAATTTGATATAGAATAACAATATAACCCTATAATAACCTTATATGAGTTAGTAAATAGCTTATTCTTAAACGTAGCAGTCTTTATATAACCTACCTATGTGTATACTCTAAAGCAGTCTCATTATAGCTTAGTTTCATATAAAATGATCATTTTAACAATATTATAATATAATCTAATAGGAATCACTTTCACGCGAGCAATGTGGTGGAAACTGTAGTTTCTTTTCTTCTCCATTATTTCTAAAACACTTGACTCGTAGACCGCCAGCGAAGTCATGCCTCGAGCGGTTATAAGTCCTCATGCTGTAACATTTAAGATAAATAGTAATTAGATATCATGGTGAATATACACAAAACAATAATAAACAATAATAGGTAGTCAAATTTGGGGAGCACTCTAAAGGTTTTTTAAAAACTAAGATTAAAAATACGTGTTGCCGATACTGAGGCTTTAATAATAATGAATTAATAAAATGAACAAAAGGCTTAATGTTAACTTAGATAGACATGGTGGTCTTAGCAGAAGTCTTACTCAGCATTCGCAAGAAATGCATCGATGTTTGCTGAATAAGCCCCCTCTAGTCTAAGGCTGAAGGGCGAGGGGGATGCATAACTTCTCCCTCCCCAAGAGAGAAATTATCGGAATGTTCGATTTTAGGACTTTTCCGATAATTTCGTAAAAATTTAATAATTTTTAAATGAAAAGCATACACAACAATTATACAAAAACCCAATATTACGAGGCCTAACGCGACGTAAACTAGAGCACTGATGCTAGAGTCTGTTTCTCTGTTTATAGCACTATCGAATATTTCACTGTTTTTTAACACAAAGGACAAGTATTTCACTTCATCTAAATTGATCTCGTGCATATTAAGTGCGCGTGCACTGGATAAACTCGCGTTCGTAGGAAGCGGTGGTAAGTTGACTATGGGCAGCGGCGTCGAGACATCCATTTCCGTATAGACATGATGATGACGTATTTTAAGGCCATTAATCTCGATGTCACAGGGCTCGTCGAGGGTCATGACGTATGTTCCATAAACGGGGTATTTAAATATTTCATCGGCACACCGTTTGGTAAGCGTCGTTTTCAATTTTGTGAATAGTATCCAATTTACATCGTTAATTTTCTGAACTTTTATGTCTTCTATAAAAATAGGATATTGTCTGCAGCATGTAAGGTTACTTTCAAATTTCAAGAGTTGTTCTTCGCAAGTAGGCCCGATACTTAGGGCTTTGTTGTCGTCATTGCATAGAAATAGGTCTCCAGCGGCGAGTGGGCGGCACGGAGTTGCGATAGGCAAGTACGTCGTTCCTTTCGCCAATAGGTAAGGATATTTAGGAAATATAGCTAAGGTTTGGTTTACAGGTTCATGGAAAACAGGTAAGGAATACATTTTATAATAGTTGTAAGTACAATTATCAGTTAATGGAACCTCCATTATAAACGTAATCTGGTTTTTCTTAATGTATGACTTTACAGAAATAGTTTCTTCAATTCTGACTAAATTAGACTCATTAGGTTCATATACCAAATTGCCAACGGTATTTATCAATTTTAAATGGTTTAATAATTCAGTAGAGTTTACAATAGACTGGTGTAAAATAGAACTTTTGCTTAGTGCTAATGCAGTCTCTACTTCGCTTAACTTAGTAAATATTGTACGAAAGTTACTTATAAATAAACTATACAATCCTAGAATATAAGAAGACACGGCTACATTATTTTCTTTAGCTATTGTCTCTTGCAATGATTTTTCCAACTTCTGAAGGCGTTTATCAAGAATAAGTGAATTCTGATACATTAACTCAGTAGTGTTTATAAAGCTGTCTAACATTTTGGAGACTACTGTTACTTTCTTTGAAACAAAAACTTGGTCATGAATTATTTCGGAAGTTATTTTATCATATTTAAGAGCGTCATCGTGATCGAGATTTCCCGTCACAATTTTTATAAGAGAGCCTAATGGGTTAAGAATGCCTCTCTTAAATCGCTGTGGAATTAATTGGTGGTATTTATCTATAGTCATGTCGCGTAGATGCTCTGCGTGCATTAAAATTCCAATAAATGCATGAGGGAACGTTTTGTTTAAAGCTATCAAATTTTTAAACTCTGTGAATTGCGATATGACAAAATGTAAATCTATGTATATGTTATCTAAATTTATAGTTTTAATAATTGTCCAATTATCTATTTGCACATATGCTTGTCCTTCTTTTACCGGCAGTACTCCCGGATTACTCTCAAGTAATTGAAGATGAAGGGCGACTGTCGACGTCACCAGCGTCAGAGTACACCACCTGTGGAGGGCGTTTTATATTTTTAATAGGAGCTTTAGTATCTCTTTTCTCACAGTCTACCTTAATGGGGACTACGTTCCTTTCAACTACATTCAAAACTTTAGCTTTCTTATATCTAGCCTTGTCCTTACTCTTTCGCTTGTTAATGTCTTTCACGAAAACGGTCTTTCCCTTTAAAAGTTCAATATCAGTCTCACCACCTTGTTTCTGCCTTATCTTTTCTTTACTAGCTGCTCACCTTTCTGCCAGATGGGTATACAAAAATTTAGTTCGTTTCTCATGATCTTTAACTAGTTGTTGTATATATGATTTTTCGAACTCTACGTTGAACGGATTATCTGTATCTGTATGACCAAAAACTACTTCGAACGGGGTGAGTCCTGTGGTGGAGTGTATAGTATGGTTATATGCCATGACTGAGTAAGTCATGATTGAAGCGGCATCTGTGCACTTTTGTTGGTATTTGGCTAGTCTGTATATTTCTATAAGTGTAGAGTGAAAACGCTCTATAAGCCCCATGGAGTTAGGGTTATTTATTGTACCTATGTGGCGTTCTACTTTGTGGAGGCTAAGGAATTCCTTCATTAACTCGTTATTGAATTCCATTCCCGGATCCGAACTTATCTTTTTAGGGATTCCATAGAAAGAGAAATACTTCACCAGGGCTCTTACAACTTCTGGTGTCGACTTGTTAGGTATTTCAATAGCTTGGCCTAACTTACTGAATGCGTCAATAAGAGTTAAGTAGTATTTTCCTTCCATTGAAAACAGATCAATGAACAATTCCTGAAATGGAGCGTCCTGTGTTTGCGTTAATTGCATTACCGGTTTTATAGGTTTTCTGTCGTATTTCATTTTGCTGCAAGCTACGCAAGAATTAATTATTGCCGTAACCATCTCCTCCATTTTGTTCCAGCAGTAATTCCTTCTGAGCCTGACTAATGTTTCTTTAATGCCACGATGGCATGTCTTGCCATCGTGATATTTTAAAACAATCGCTTTCTGTTCTGCTTCTTCCCCAACATACACTACACGTTCTGTACACTCATGCAGATTGATCATATCTTTCTTAAATAAGCCTATAACTATGTTACTAAACTGACGGCGGTGTTCGTCTTCCTCGAAATAAATAAAATATTTTATTTTGGGCCTGATGTATTCTTTGAGAAAGTTTTTGACCAGTTCTGGGTTATTTGTTGGTAAGAAAACTTCTAAAATTTTGTGCTTTTCGTGCGAAAGATCCTTAACATGTAGTTCATTTTTTAACCATGAGAATACTAAAATTTGGTTTGGTTTGTTGTCAATAGCCTCGTGTAAAATGGGTATTCCTTTTGATTCTAGATCAGCGGCAGAATGAACGGTTTGTGATTGACTACTTCCAGGAGGTGATGGGATTACCGGAAGTTCTAATTCTCGGAGTGGTCGTTTTGTTACGAGTTCAGAAAGAGTTACAGTAGCATCTGATGAATCTGATATACTAACTGGGCTAGCGGACAGTGTCCTCTCTGAATCTGATATAGTAATAGTCGATGAGTCGCGACGTTCAGGTTTGTCAGTTGATAGTCTTACGATTCGTTGAACAACGTCATCCATTTCGGACTGTAATTTACGTTCCTTTTTGTCTAGGTTTACCGCCATTGAGTTCCCGTCATCGTCAGAGTCTAAGGCGTTAATCTTAATTCTACTAAGGGCGTCAGCGTTAGTATTCTGTTTGCCGTTCTTATAAATGATCTCAAAGTCGAAGTCTTGTAATCGTAGTCGCCAACGCGTGAGTTTACTGTTCGGGTCTTTAAGAGAATTTAGCCAAGCTAAAGGACGGTGATCGGTGTATATATAGAACTTTCGGCCATATAGGTATGGTCGAAAATGTTTTGTAGCCCAGATAATAGCGAGAAGCTCTCGCTCTATGGTGCTATACCGTGTCTCTGTATCACTCAAGGTACGACTCGCGTAAGCAACCGGCTTATCACTACCAACCTGTCCTTGAGAGAGGACCGCTCCCAATGCTACATTCGATGCGTCTGTTGTCAGAATAAACGGTTTATCATAGTCAGGATACTGTAAAAGTGGTGCATGAGTCAAGAGCTCTTTACATTTGTTGAATGCGTCAATATACTTTTGGTCGATTATAATTTTGTTGCGTTTTTTCAAGCATGCGGTCAATGGTTGCGTCAGTTTTGCAAAGTCAGGTATAAAGCGTCTGTAATAGCCAACGAGTCCTAAAAAGCTTTTAATTTCTGTCGTGGTTTTTGGTAGGGGAAAGTTCATTACGGCTTTAATTTTGTCGTCATTAGGTTTTAGTCCGTCTTTCGTTATGATGTGTCCGAGATATAATACTTCCTTTTGTAAGAATTCTGATTTGTCAAGCTGCACCTTAAGGTTTGTTTGTCTGAGTCGGTCAAAAACTAGTCGTAGTTTTTGGATGTGCTCATCAAGGCTGGACGAGAATATTATTACGTCATCAAGGTATACCATACAGTGGAGACCCTGCAGACCTCGAAGAACATTGTCCATGGTACGCTGGAAAGTAGCTGGAGCCGTTTTTAGACCAAAAGGCATCCTTAAAAATTCAAAATGTCCGTTAGCGCTAAACGCGGTTTTCTGTCTGTCCTGTTCCTCTACCTCAATTTGGTGGTACCCACTAGCAAGGTCAATGGTACTAAAATATACGCTTTTACCTAGCTTGTCGAACAGGTCATTTATGTTTGGTAAGGGATACTTATCGTCAACTGTAATATCGTTCAGGCGTCTATAGTCAATGACCATTCGGAACTTCTGTTCCCCAGATGCATCAGTTTTTTTTGGTACTAGGTGCACTGGAGCATTCCACGGAGAATGGGATTCCTGTACTATATTGTCTTGTAACATTTTCTGTACTTGTCTATTTATTTCGTCTGCTTGTGTAGGAGCCTGTCGGTAAGGTTTCACATAAATTGGGTCTTCATTTTTAGTTCGTATTCTATGTTTAACCTGGTTGGTAAATGTCAAAGGTGTCTGGTCGCAATAAAATATGTCTTTGTATTCTCTACATAGTCTATAAATTTTTTCGCGTTCTTCGTCATTAGTGTGGTCCAATCTGAGTTTATTTAAATTTTCAATCAGTAATCTGTCAGTCTGTATGTCCGTCATATTTGTGTTAAAATTAAGGTCGCATTCGGTACTTGAGTGATTTGTCACTTGCAATGGTTGCTTTACTGAGAGAGTAACTCGTTCCTCAGAAGCGTTTTGAATAACTGTAGTAGCATATCCATTATTACAGTTTACGAGTGCACTCGGCATACGTACACCGGGGCCAAATTCTCTATAGTCAATTATAGCTAATCCTGAATGTTGGTCTGTAGGTAGTCTAACTCGGTGTTCAGTTCTCGGTTCAAGTTCAATTTCATAGTCCAAATTTTTGTTTATAATTGGAATGCATGTGGTTTTGGTTTTTAAGACCAATTGTTTAAGATCAATTACTGCTTCCAATTGCTTTAACAAATCATTTCCAATTAAACCGTCATAGCGAGAGTCAACGTTATACAAATAAAATTTGTGGTAATCGTTACTTTGGAATATTGGTAGAAGAGGAATTTCAATAACTTCACTGTGTCTACTAGATGCGTGCGTGCTGACTACTTGAAAGGGTTCATGTTTAATGTTGTTATAAAAGAATCGATATGCCTTTTGAGGGCTTAGGAACGACCTAGTGCTGCCTGTGTCAATCATCATTTTCGCATCTATTTCCGGTATGTAAATGTGAGGTAATTTAAGTGTGGGATCACAATTCAACTCTATGGTTTCTTGTCTTTTATAGAGGCCGGTATGGGAAAATTTTCAGCCGTCTGTTCATGAGGTATACAGTCAGTCTGTGAGGTCTCATAAGACGTATCGTTGTTATACTGCTCATAGTCAGTGACGTCAGTGTAACTATATTGTCCGTACATGTCATATTCTAAGTCATGGTCATAGTTGTCGTAGTACTGTTCGTCGTCATGTTCAATTAGCTCGTTTAGTTTAAAACCTTCGCGTGGCGTTTGAGGGATCGTTCTCATAGTCACGTCGGAAGCTTGAAAACGTGGCTGTTGAACTTGGGGCGGTTTGTACCCGAATTGTTGGGGTGTCATCCCTGCATTAAGATTTGGTTTAAAACCTGATTGCTGTGGTTGATTATTACCGAACTGCGGGCGATAACCCAACTGTGGTCTGTATCCTAATAGTGGTGGACGATATCCGAATTGAGGTGGTCGGTAACCGAACTGAGGTGGGCGGTAACCGAATGGCATCGGACGGTACCCGAGCTGAGGGCGGTTACCGAAATATTGCGGCTGACCTTGAGGCATATTTAACTGTACAGGTTGATTTCCGAAATTAAATTTCTGCGTTTCATTGTTTGGAAACGGGGCCGGAAACTTAAAGCCTGTCGGTTGCGAATTCGCACCGAATTTGAAACCAATGCCGGGATTTTGTGTTGAAAACGGTTTTGGTACAAAACTGCTACTATTACTACCGTGCATACGTTTCCTCATGTTATATTGGTCGTGGAAGTTTACTTCCTCAAGAACAACACTAAGAGCAGCTTCCAAAGTTGCAGGCGATTTTAGTCGCACTATGCGCACCATATCTTCAGGTAAATTATATAAGAACACGTTTAGAGACGTATTATTATATATAGAAGCTTTCGCGAGCTTCAAATCATCACCTTCTAACATATTAACTTTCGAGATTAACAATGACCGAACACTTTGTATGCGGTTACAAAAGTCTAAATAATTTTCTCCGGGTTTAATTTTCATGGATTCTAGTTCGATACTTATACATTGTTCACTACGCGGATCTCCAAAATGTTGCTTTAATAACACTTTTAAGGCACTCCAAGTCACAACATCCTCACGTTCCGATAATAAAGAGGCAGCTTTATCATTAAGGCGACTTGTTACAGATTGATACACATATAAATCCTGAGCATCATTACCTCTATACCTGCTTATTACATATTCACATTTTCTAATAAAGAGGTTTAATTGTCCCTTGTCTCCTCCATACATGGGAATAAGGCTTAACATCTCGCGAGGGATCGGCACAATAGTTTCGTCTTGAGACATCTTTGCGAATAGAGTAATGAGCAGGTCAGATAGTACACACAATTAAAATGACACAAAAATATTTAACACACAAAATACACAGTAAAACAATATAACAAGCACACATAAAATCAGTCAATCGAAGAAAAACACTTTTAATGAAATTTGTAAAAGTTGTAAAAATGTATGAAAACTTGATATATTTTTAATTGCTAAAATTACGTTTATATTACTTAATTACAATACCTGATCAATTTAGAGACCGGCAATTATGATTCTACTTGAACCTTTGTTTTATTTAATTTAAATAATTAATCGTCTAAACTGTCTCTACAGTTCTTAGCTCTATTTTTTATTCTTATCGCTTATAATGGCACACTGAATAGAATTTTATATTGAGTCACCAGATACGTTATAATGAGCAAAGTCTTATCTCAAACATAACAAATAAAAAGTAGGGGAGGTTTTTGGAAAGGATGGCGAAAAGTTTGACTCACCAACCGACCGCTCCCATACTGCGTGTCCCGTAGTTGACGAATTTGTTTGGTTCGAGGATTCACTCTGGATCTGCGCAGCGTATTCGCGAACAAGTAAATTTGGATACCCGAAATTCGCGAAAACTAGCACAGCTATAAACGAGTAAATCCGATCCGGCTGCGCCAGTCAAATTTGGGGAGCACTCTAAAGGTTTTTTAAAAACTAAGATTAAAAATACGTGTTGCCGATACTGAGGCTTTAATAATAATGAATTAATAAAATGAACAAAAGGCTTAATGTTAACTTAGATAGACATGGTGGTCTTAGCAGAAGTCTTACTCAGCATTCGCAAGAAATGCATCGATGTTTGCTGAATAAGCCCCCTCTAGTCTAAGGCTGAAGGGCGAGGGGGATGCATAACTAGGTACTGTTAATACTAACCCCGCAAATGGGGAAAGAATTAACATGTTAATACTTGCCCCGTACGTTGTGTTAATTTTAGCCCCATGGATACTTTTTCAATAATAAAAAATATAATTAAGAAATTGTATACATCAGCATTAGTAAAGTTATGTAGCATTATTAAGAATAAACCTACGAGTAGATACCACGAAACAAAAAAATATTACGACGAGTGTCAAATCAAATATTTAACACGTAAATAAAAAAATCGTTAAGTGAAAAAGTTCATTCTCTGACCAAAATATACGCACATCACACAACTCACACCCACGGCGCTCTAAGCGGTACTGACGAGTCTCAACCTGTACAGCGTTGTCGCAGGGACAAATATCAACAATGGCTAGTGACGTGCTATTTATAGTTTCTTAGAAATTCGCTTGTTAATACTTACCTTAGCCCCGGGGGGCTTTAATTAACAGAGGTATGTATTAACTAAATATAATTCTCCCCTAAATATAATTCACAGTGATATGAACGGTTCAAATTCAAATTCACAATCATTTACTAAATTTAGGCGTATACGACGCTCTTATGAACGTCAATTACAAATTTTAATATTAAAATTATATCACATAGTACTGCCACATTCAGCAAAAAAAAATTATAGAAACTGCGAGAAAAACGGGCAAGAAAATCAGGGCCATTCTTTTAAACATCATTTTACAATGTGTTATATACTATCTAACACAATATTACAGTATTTGTTTAAATTACGTAGGTGACAGGTGATAAGCTTGGCAGAGGCGGAATTTTCCAAGCATTTTTATCGTTTAAGTAATCACAAACTGTGTAGTGTTCAATCTTAATTCAAATGTTTTTCTCGTGCAACTTGAATTTTCGTTCTGTGAGCATTGAAATATGTTTGGGAGTTTTATTATAAAACCGCACACAATTACCTAAAAAGGACCTTTTATTTGTCTTTGCTAGTCTAAAACCTGGTACCGCTATTTTATATATATCCTAGTGTTGTAATCGTGGTTGTCACTTGGTGGTGGTTGATTGTCGATACGAATTTCACACGCCTCACATTTTTTTTGTCTGATCATTACCTTAAATTGATGAAGAGAATATTTTGAAGACTGGTACCTAAGATCTACCGAATTATATTTTTTCTTTTAGAACATAATTTTTTTCAATAAAACCGCTAACAGAATAAAGTACTTTACTAAATTAAAAAAAAAACTAAACAATTCGTAGCTAGCCAGGTACGCATTTTAAAAATCTTTTCTATTTATGCTCATCGTCTTAGCATAAAACAAAACATATTATCACGACTGTGTTCTACGCCCGTGGGATGCTGCTAGAATTTCACCCCTACCACTGTACCTGTCGCGACAGGCGCGAATCTCTAGGTGAGCTATACTCTTTATACATTTTTAGGTGGCAACACTACATAGAAAAAATACTTCTCTTTGGCTGGCGGGAATCGGCGGGGAAACAAGTATAAATCATTGCTACTGACGACAACTGAAGACTGAAGATAAACTGCAGGAGTTCCCGGCAAGCTGAGTATCCCTTTATTTAGTTACCTACCATCATGTTGCGGTTTGTCATTTTTATGCCTACGGTCTATTCGGTGTATCACGTAAAAACTTTATACTTACACGTGTTGGTAAGATATGCTTTTTTTAGGGACGCCATTTTGGACGGTTGCCTGCACACGCCGTGTGGGATCAATCCTGACTGGTGTTCATCTTTCTCGTTCTTCTCGTTCCCAATCGGGGGGCGAGATCTGGGTCGTTCAGAATCTTGGGGTGCGCACTTGACCAATTACTTGTCGTTAGCGAGTGGGTTGCCGGAGACGTCTGGTATATCCCTCGCACCTTGAGAGTGAGCCTGTATGTTAGGCCGTGTACCGCGACACGGCGAATGTGTTTTGTCATTACTCTGATACTAGTTATGTTTGCAGTTGACCGAGAAGTTGTATACCGGGGAGCGCCACGGGCTGTCCGTGACTCCCCGCGCCATGATGTGTGATCGGGTTTACTCATCTTGCCGTAATATATACAGGAGATGGATGTAGGGAGCAGGGTGAGGTACAACAACAACAACTACTACACACAGGCGAAGCAGAACCGAGGAATTCAGGACGAATCCAGGTATGATAAATACACTAGTACATCGCGACGTTAAAACCTATATATATTTTATAATAAGATAGAAAGGTATAGCAAGTTTCGCGATACTACCCGTGGAATTCGTAAGAGGCGCCTAAAGGTAAAATAACACACCACAATAGAAGGTGGGCAGCAGCGCTTTCGGAGGAACTGATATCTCACACTGCGATTGTGCAAACGCAGGGATTATGGTAAACCCCCCGTAATTCTTTTATAATTCATAAGTTCTTGGAAGGCGTAGCCAAAGGGTCTAAACCTATGTTGTAGTACTATGGAAAAGGGGCCTGTCTATTACCTTCCACGGTGCACAGTTCCAGATTTGTCACCCAATAATATAACAAAGGCTATTTTTCAGAGTTCATTCAGCCGATCGATGCCCAGTAAGTTGTGTACTCACATGTTCAACAAACGACAGCTACACGCGCAAACTTCGTCTTTGCTAGGTTTGATACACGCTACACATGGTATAAGCTAACAAGGACCGACTTCGTAAAGGAACCTTCAGTTTTTAAGTGATATTGTTTTTATATGCTATAATTTAGCTATAGGAAATAGAACTTTGATGAAAAAGTAGGTTTCAGCGACATATAAAACAATCGTCCAAATATATGCTGTAAGCATACTTTTTTAACTATCAAAGAATATTTTAAATTTTAATTGCAGTAACAGTGAGCTCTAAATAAAAAGAAAAAAGTAGACATATTCGCGTTTACAATGTTGGATGTAAATATTGGCCTGTATTATGTACATTATCTACATTATATTTTCATAAAAACTAACATGATTTGTTATACATATTAACGCTGTGTTCGAGGCGGACGGCTGCTCGCAACGCAGCGCCCGCAGTGCGCGTCTAGCAGCCCTCGATGCCGCCCGCCTTCACTGCTCGAACACCGGTCCGATATTACGACTAAACAGAGTGCTAGCCGGTATATTTAATTCTACACAAAATATATTCTTTTTTATGTTTATTTAAGAAAAAACAGAATGTTGTCCAATTATAGTAGGTAGGAGTTTATTTTATTCTACACTAGCTTTCCGGGCGCGGCTCCGCCCGCGCGTATGTCGGTTATCGCGTGAAAACATTAACCTCTTTTTGCGCAGTCGGATAAAAACTATCCTATGTTTTTTCCCGGGTCTCAAACTATCTCCATACCAAATTTCATTCAAATCGGTCCAGTAGTTTTGGCGTGAAAGCGTAACAGACAGACAGACAGACAAACAGACAGACAGAGTTACTTTCGCATTTATAATATTAGTACTGATAGTACTGATATCTGCGCCCCGCCGCCGTTAACAACATTTGATCATGGAAACAAATTAAACAAAACATCTGGATACTTACCTAGCTGTTCCAGTAAGTTAAATACCTAACATAACAACATTATGTAATTACCTATTTACATAAGTACATCGTCCACAGTTCATGCCTACTTATGTAAAATAAAATAATAATCAGCATCCAATCTAAACCTTAGTTTTGGAATAGAACTATTCCAGCTCAGTCTGAATTTAAAAAAATATAAAAATTAAATTTTGAAAAAAAAAGTGTTGTATAAATAATAATAAATAAACATAAAAGTTTTGATTTTTATATATTATTTTAAAATTAAGGGGGTCAAAATGCAGGCACCAAAATTTTGAGCGAAAATAGACCTGAGTGTAGGGGTACTCATTTATTTGTAATAATACCAAACACACGGATGTTTTTAGTACCTACCCACCTTATGCTCTGTACCATTAGTAAAACAATATAGGAAATTAATTTATGCATTACTCTCTATTGAGATATTATCTTTGCATGAATTTTAGCTCATTTAACCCTATTTAAGTATCTAACATATTATGGCGTAGTTTTCAGACTACCTACTTTATGTTGGCTTTTGCTGGCAGGTACGTATGTAGATACATGCAAGCCTGTTCATAATAATTATATTTAACTATTTAGTGATAGCATATAATAACATTTTTTGTTTTTAGGGAGGACATAGATGCTGTCTGCCGCTGTCGGCTGTCCAGCTCCACCGGATTTTGGGCGAGAGAAGGCCCTCTTATTGCCCGGGAAATTACAATGTTTCTCAGGTACCTATATTTCATACTAAAATATTAGGCTGAACTTGGCGATTGAACGAAGGAGACTGAATTCCACGAAACAGGATTTATTTTAGTGTGGGCTCTGACAAAATAGAAGGAGAGTGTGGGATACAAAGTTCATGAGTATGCTTTGAGCGTATATCTAAGTACAAGTACCTACTTAAAACTTATTTGAGATTTTATTAAAACTTTCGTAAGTATTACACATATTTAAATAATATTCACACCGATTTTACTTACGTTAATACAGTCGAGTAGCTCGATCTCGACCGGTTTCGTGACTTTCAGAGTCGCTTCGTCATGGTGTACGTGCGCTCTCGACCGCGTCCGCGCAAGCACTGTTGTCTGCGCCGCCCGCTGTGCCGTAATTATTTGATATTATGGTGCGATTTATAGATTTATGATTGCCTGGTAAGTACTTACCTGATTTATAGCTCTTGCTATTGTATTACATTGTATGTTTATATTAAATACCTTGTCGCATCTGTTTCGAACCACAACTTGCGGTGGCGCTATCTACTTGTTTTATGATCTGTGACTTTGACACTCAACTTGAATTGGAGCGAAACTTATTTGTCTGTGGTTATACTTGTGGAATAAACCTCTGTTGAAGAATTATCTTTTCAATTAGATTTTTGGAAGATGCCTATTTGTTGAATTCGGTTTCTCGTGTTTTTTGTTCTAATTGACTTTGAAGTCAAAAATTGTGCCTACCTTTTGATAATTCGTTCTAATAATTTGATTATTTTAAGTGATTTGTGCAAAATTTTGGTGAATAATTGATAGCCGTGAACACTGTCGAGTACTTTGAGGAACCTCTGGAGGAGATATTGCAACACCCCCTGCGCATGAGTACTAGATTAAGCAAACTGGCCAGTAGCTTATGTACCCAAAGCGTGAGGGTGCTATTGTTGAAAGGACAAATAATTTTATGTAAGTTATATGTCTTAGTTATATTTTTAGCTCCGTGTATCGCGGATATTTTAGTTTCATAAACAGATTGTCTAGGTAGCAGAACTCTGATATTTATCATGCTTGGCTAGGCAAATCTGGAATCTAAACAGCTTCAACTAGTATTGTTGAATTTATTGATTCAAGCAGTCCAATTATAATTTAAAGGAGTACGTGCTACATATATGTAAACTTACTGTTTTAGATTAAGTATTTTGATTTTTTTACTTTCATTTAATGAGTGATGTGTTCAAGTAGACTATAACTATTAAACTATTATTATCCTTTATTTTTCAAATATGATTACAAGCACTACCGCGTGCTAAGCGAAACACATGCCGAGGAGGTTTAGGCATCCGACGCGAAATCGGATGCCTAAACCTCTATATAATTTTACAAAACAATCATTTCACATCGTTCCTTTTTGAAAGTTGGTAAGAAATATCTCGTAGCGTAGACCCGTGTGTAGCAATCATCCAAGTTCGTAGAACAGTTGTATTTGTTCCGGCGAGACTCGACGGACATTTCAAAACATCTCAGTTTTCCGATATTTCTCAATTCTTTTCTTTTCCTGTATTTGAGTTTGGTAACTCATCAATCCTTTTCTTGCTTGGAAAGGACATGAATTTTGTATTTCTAGTTTATTGATAGTTGTCTTCTTTTAACTGAAATCACGGAATGTTCCTTTCATTGACTATTTTTCGTTATTATTCTATGTTCTATCGTTTCGTGTCAAAAACCGGGACTCTGATACTAATCTACGAAATAGTCTTTGCATGGTCTAATTTTAAAAACTTTCTAATTAGTTTTATTCTTTTTAACCCGCTGCTTTTGGTTTATTTTTATTTAAATTAATTATTTTGAATATTGTCCTTAAAACAATCTACCTTACCCAATATCTAAAATAACATGCCGTGAATTTTGATACTATGTTATAAGGCTTTAAATCACCACTTCAAGAATATTGTGGAAGTCTCGTGACCCCGAATCTCACCTTCTGACCTCGAGGTCACGGTGAGAGTCTCTCCAGTTACAAGCACAGCCCGGTCACTACAGTGCAGGCAAAAAAAGGAATACATTATTAAATTGTATAAATATTTAGGTGTGGTCACCCTTTAGGTGAACTTTTGTTTTTCTCATTATTTGAGGGTAAGCTTTGGGTTTTCAAATAAAGCTGCCAAATCTCTCTGTATTTGACTCTGTATTATGATATAATAGTAGTATCGTAAACAAGATGAATTAATAATAAGTATTTACTTATGAAATTGCCGTTCTGCAGTACTGGCCATTTCAATCCAAATGATTTTTTGTTTGGCTAAGAATTCTAATTTCAAATATAATTTTATTTTAAAAACATGGAATTCTTTTTCCAAAAGTAGTCATTTGTCTATTGATTAGTGTTACAAAAACATGGAATTATTTTTCCAAAAGTAGTCATTTGTTTATTGATTAGTGTTATCGCATTTCAATCTATTTCGTCATCATGGATACGTTAAAAATTCAAGTAATTAAGGAATATGAGTACCGAAAATTGTAGTGTTAATTTTAAATCGTTACTGTCTGGAATGCAGTTGTTGCTTCAATTACAATCTTTAGAGCCTGTTTCAGAATGTCGAGTAAGTTCCGGTTTTACTACTCAGAACATATTTATAAAACAAAACACTATCTTTCCGTTTCACAGTCATCGATTTATCCTATCCATCGGTTAAAGCTGGGAACGCGCTGCATGTTAACTGTCATTTTTATCATTCAGTTATTTTATGTGTTGGTTAGCAACCCGAAACTTTATTAGGACATTCTGAAACTGGCCCTTAGTTAATTAGTCTTTTCTTTGTTACTAGTAGGTAATAGAACTAGAAAGTCCACTTAGTGAGTACCACCATAGATATTCTGTCTGGAAGCAGTATTGTGCAAATACTAATGTGTTTATACGTGAACTGCACTATATATAGAGTAATGTGTTTAATCGCTTGCCAAACTACATTAAAAATTCTCCTTACGATAAATTCAAAAAAATATTATGTAAAGTATTAACGATGAATTGTTTCTATACGTTAAATGAATTTATGACTTTTTATCTTTGATGCATCAAGTGAAATGAACTTAATTAATTTTATTTAATTATATGTTTTTGTTACATATGGCATTGAATTATTTATTAGAAATTATGTACTGTATATTTATTTTATGATCTCAATTTATGTGTTATGATTGTTTTAATGTATTGTTTAATTAAATTGTTTCAAATAAGATATAAGTACTTAGATGCATGTATTTTTATAGTAATCACACAATGTATACTGGCTTGGTTTAAACAAGCCATGTATGCTACATGTTTTGCAAGCCGAATGGAAAATTAAAGAGATTTACTATGTTCATGCGCTAAGATCTGCATAAAATGTATTCCTTTAGATTAGAATTACGAAACAAGAACTAACTTACGTAGTTGTATGTATGATTTATTATTATTGTGTTCCAATAAAATTTTAGCTTATATTAAATTTTGTTGGTTATGGAACAGTTCAGAATTAAATGTCCCTATTTCATTAAGTCCAAATTGATTACATAGTCGACAGATATTGAATCAGCTGTGCTGGTGTCCATCCGAACAGATTTAATTATGTTCGGACTGACAGACAGCACATTACTGTTATCAGTAAGGACATATCTGTTCTAAACCTATCTATGAAGACTTGCAGGGGAGAATACTCATCTTCTGCAAGTCATTATCTTTATTGTGTGAGTCAAATAAATCTTCTCTAAGAATAAAAAGATAAGGTAATTGAATATAATTTGATATACTTATCAGATTATATGCGAAAATCAATATGGCGACACGAGGTTTTTTTTTTCTCCAGTTACAAGCACAGCCCGGTCACTACAGTGCAGGCAAAAAAAGGAATACATTATTAAATTGTATAAATATTTAGGTGTGGTCACCCTTTAGGTGAACTTTTGTTTTTCTCATTATTTGAGGGTAAGCTTTGGGTTTTCAAATAAAGCTGCCAAATCTCTCTGTATTTGACTCTGTATTATGATATAATAGTAGTATCGTAAACAAGATGAATTAATAATAAGTATTTACTTATGAAATTGCCGTTCTGCAGTACTGGCCATTTCAATCCAAATGATTTTTTGTTTGGCTAAGAATTCTAATTTCAAATATAATTTTATTTTAAAAACATGGAATTCTTTTTCCAAAAGTAGTCATTTGTCTATTGATTAGTGTTACAAAAACATGGAATTATTTTTCCAAAAGTAGTCATTTGTTTATTGATTAGTGTTATCGCATTTCAATCTATTTCGTCATCATGGATACGTTAAAAATTCAAGTAATTATGGAATATGAGTACCGAAAATTGTAGTGTTAATTTTAAATCGTTACTGTCTGGAATGCAGTTGTTGCTTCAATTACAATCTTTAGAGCCTGTTTCAGAATGTCGAGTAAGTTCCGGTTTTACTACTCAGAACATATTTATAAAACAAAACACTATCTTTCCGTTTCACAGTCATCGATTTATCCTATCCATCGGTTAAAGCTGGGAACGCGCTGCATGTTAACTGTCATTTTTATCATTCAGTTATTTTATGTGTTGGTTAGCAACCCGAAACTTTATTAGGACATTCTGAAACTGGCCCTTAGTTAATTAGTCTTTTCTTTGTTACTAGTAGGTAATAGAACTAGAAAGTCCACTTAGTGAGTACCACCATAGATATTCTGTCTGGAAGCAGTATTGTGCAAATACTAATGTGTTTATACGTGAACTGCACTATATATAGAGTAATGTGTTTAATCGCTTGCCAAACTACATTAAAAATTCTCCTTACGATAAATTCAAAAAAATATTATGTAAAGTATTAACGATGAATTGTTTCTATACGTTAAATGAATTTATGACTTTTTATCTTTGATGCATCAAGTGAAATGAACTTAATTAATTTTATTTAATTATATGTTTTTGTTACATATGGCATTGAATTATTTATTAGAAATTATGTACTGTATATTTATTTTATGATCTCAATTTATGTGTTATGATTGTTTTAATGTATTGTTTAATTAAATTGTTTCAAATAAGATATAAGTACTTAGATGCATGTATTTTTATAGTAATCACACAATGTATACTGGCTTGGTTTAAACAAGCCATGTATGCTACATGTTTTGCAAGCCGAATGGAAAATTAAAGAGATTTACTATGTTCATGCGCTAAGATCTGCATAAAATGTATTCCTTTAGATTAGAATTACGAAACAAGAACTAACTTACGTAGTTGTATGTATGATTTATTATTATTGTGTTCCAATAAAATTTTAGCTTATATTAAATTTATTTGGTTATGGAACAGTTCAGAATTAAATGTCCCTAATTCATTAATTCCAAATTGATTACATAGTCGACAGATATTGAATCAGCTGTGCTGGTGTCCATCTGAACAGATTTAATTATGTTCGGACTGACAGACAGCACATTACTGTTATCAGTAAGGACATATCTGTTCTAAACCTATCTATGAAGACTTGCAGGGGAGAATACTCATCTTCTGCAAGTCATTATCTTTATTGTGTGAGTCAAATAAATCTTCTCTAAGAATAAAAAGATAAGGTAATTGAACATAATTTGATATACTTATCAGATTATTTGCGAAAATCAATATGGCGACACGAAGTTTTTTTTTAATGAATAGATTCAGGCGTTACTTTGCGGAAATCCATATTTAATAATAAAAAATATTTTTTAAATATTTTAAGAAAACATCAAATAAATTTTTTTTTTTTTTTTTTTTTTTTTTTTAATAAAACACTTAAAAGTTTTAAGTGTTTTATTAAAATATTAATTTGATGTTTTCTTAAAATATTAAAAAAATATTTTTTATTATTAAGTTTTTTTTTGCTGATAGTTAAGCCTTTTACCACAATCTCGACTGATGGTAAGTGATGATGTCGTCGAAGGTGCTAACAGGCTCAACCTATAATTACTTGTTCTTAAGAACAGCTGCCAGAACACATCGTTAGGTGCATGGTGATAGATTTTCTACTTGAGGGTGGTAGCTAGCCAGACGGGCTAGCGACCACCCTTGCATTCTTCTTGATATATGTTAAAAACATTGAGCATCAGTTAAGATCCAGTACGCTTACCTGATGCCGACTTTTCATGGGGATTTTAGTCTCATAATAATAATAATAATGTTTATTTGCTTAAAAACATGGTGTTCGGTAAACAAAGTTAAACTATGCGGTCGGGTTGAACCCTATCTCGGGGCGTAGGTATAGTGTTCATATTCGCGCGAACCCAAATCTTATCTATCGCCTGGTGTCTTCCTGTGACATTCTAGGTCCCAGTCGAATACGACACGACACCGTGGTAAAGTTTGGGACTACGGGGATTGAGAAGGGCACCCGCCCAATGAATAATATAATTAAATAATTATATCTATACAGTTGACAGATAGAGGGATGTCCGTGCATGTTTTTAGGATTTCTATCTGCTATCTTTCGGGTATTCAAGGAGTTCCCAAGCTCGTTACAACTTTTAAGCTATTATTTTTATTAGATGTTAGACTGACCTACTAAGGAGACATTCTAAATAGCGTTAGCGTAGTACATGCGGCTATAACACACACTTCCCATTAACGACAAATGACATCAAGTCACCAGTGACAGAGAATTATTTCAGTCCAAAAAACAGTTGCCAACTTTTTTGGTGGAGACTTGGCTTTGTACTCTAAGGGTGCGGTGCAAATAAGGCCGACAGTAGTAAGCTAAGAGCACTTATTGGACCGATTTGCATGTACGCGCTCCCTACCGTATGCGTCACTATCATTTCGGCCCTTGCAAAAGCGTGCAATGACATCATCCAACGATAAAATATAAAACTAAGGTAGTTTTTCATGGTGGTAGGGCACTTTGCAAATGTCCGCCTGGCTAGCTACCACCCTCAAGTTGAAAATCTGTCGCCAAGCACCTAACGGTGTGTTCCGGCAGCTGTCCTTGAGAGCCAGTAACGCTAGGTTAGCCTGAATAACATCCTCGACCACATCATCACTTACCATCAAGTGGTCAAAGGCTTACCTGTCAGGCATAAAAAAAAAGTATTTGCTTGCTGATCGGTTCAGAATGGCTAAGCAAACTTCGCGACGAGCGCTTCAAATTAATATTATTTATACGCCTACTTGCAGGTTGAATGCATTGCTATATATTTTCTTAACATCTGAAATTGTAATCATTGTGGATTCTGATAAATGATTGATTTAATTTATTTCTTAATGTAATGAATAGATTCAGGCGTTACTTTGCGGAAATCCATATTTAATAACAACAAATACTATCAAAAGTATCTTCAAAACATTAAATAATATTTTAATAAAACACTTGAAGAAGCATAAAATCTCTCTGTCTCGATCGTGCGCTCGGTGAGTCAAGACCTCCTGAAGATGCTTCGTTTAGAAGCGAAACTAGCCGGGTATTCTTCCGGTTAGGCTGCGTGATGTTTGTGGCGTCACGTTGATAACAGGAAAATTAGGCGGAATTGTCATTAGATATATAATTTTATGCGTGTTTTATTTAAATATTATTTAACGTATTTTAAGATACTTTTAAAAGTATTTGTTATTATTATTTCTTAATGTTATCTTTCTTATTTATTCATAATAGGTTTGCGTTTGACTACACCTTGCCTAACGTTAAACATTGATGTGGTCTAAGATGGAGCACGCTTACCTAGAAGAAATCTATTTACTCTCGATTTGAAGACACCCATGTTGTATTCATAGGGAAAAACAGACCATGGTAAGTACAAGTAGTTTCACTCTTTCGCAGTACCCACGATCGCGCTCTCGATAACCTAACAAGAAGCTTTATTATCTTACAATGTGAGAGTTTTTTATATTGTTATATTGCCTGCCATCCTATTGCCCATTGACAGTTTTTAAATAGGAACGGCTCAGCTGAATGTCAGTCGAAGCCTTGGGTTCCATTGATAATCACCGACTATTTATTAGCAGAGACTAGAACATTCAAGGATTCAAAGTAACCCTAATGGTATTTTACAGTCTTACATGGCATGAGTGATAAATCAAACACCCTTATTCTCGCATCCCCTTTCTTTCATTCGACTAAAGGCGCACAGAGGTGTTGCTTACGTCTACGTTCGGAAATAGGAATCACAAAAATACGCACGAAGCAACTTTAAGACTTTCGCGACTTGAACACGTAGTTATAAGTATTTAACGGGACTTAACTGAACGTCGAGGTAAATAAATAAAAATATACATGTTTTATCGCGGTTAAGTCCCGTTAAATACTTATAACTATACGCACGAAGCGATTATGTCTTACTGTCTACGGCTTTAGTGTGAAATACCAACCAACATTTCTGTTTTTATATACAGGGTTGTTGGAAAAATCTCTCTTAGGGTTGACTTCTACTAGTCCTATCAAAAATTTTGAGATGTTTTTTTTTGTTTAAAATAAATGTTTCTAATTTTTTTTGTGTATTTCTTATATGTTTTTGACGGAATAAGCACGAGGGCCATATATTGTCGGAATAAGCACGTGGACCAACTGATGTTAAAAGTCTCTTGTGCCTGTAATGTATTATTTCATACTTATTTTTATTACTTTGATCGATGTAAATAGTCAAAACTCTATTCAAAGGGAGCACGGCGCGGTCCAGCGTTGCTGCGGCGGGCGCTTTTGACTTGAGAAAAGTAGGCTTCGAAACAGAAAAAAAATATAAAAAAATAATTAAAAAAAAAAACATCATAACATAAAAAAAAATCATCTCAAAATGTTTGTTAGGACTAGCAAAAGTCAACCCTTAGAGGTTGTTAGCATTTTACCAACAACCCTGTATATATATATATACATATTACGAAAGCGCCCCTTAATATCTTCTAGCAAGTCCTTACTGCTACACTATTGCGCAGACCAATGTGATGGAAACGGACGCAGATAGTGTGTTTCAGTTTGTTTAATCAACTGAATCTCATTAAATTTTAATGAATTCGTTTTATCCAACTTTCAAAATAACAGTTCCAAGCGAGTTCTCATATTGCTTTTTTTATACTTGATAGTTTAGCCTTTGACCACTATCTCGCCTGATGATAAGTGATGATGTGGTCGAAGATGTAGTTCAGGCTAACCTAGAATTACTGGCTCTCAAGGATAGCTGCCGGAACACACCGTTAGAGGTGCTTGGCGACATTTAGTATAATGTGTATACTCTTTCGACGATATCTTTCGATTGATAATGTTAATGAAATTTATTCGTGTTAGTAGGGCTATAATTTTGTATTTCAATTATTGCTTAAGGACGTATGAATAGAGTAAAATTAAAGGTTGCAGTTCTTAATAACATAATTCATGTTCAGTGACATTTTTAAAATCAAGCAAGGAACAAAGCAAGCTCAAGCGGGGTGCTATACTACAACTGATTTGTCCTACGGGTTAGGATATTCATACTCTATCCATTAGACCATCGTAGTGCTGACGCATAACTATAACTGGACATCCAGGGATACTCAGAAGCGCCACCGCTATATGGTAGATGTTCCATTAACCCGAACAAAGCAATTCGCGTCTTCGTTCATCATACGAACTGCCAGGGAATGGAATACCCTGCCTGAGTCTGTGTTTCCGGTTAAGTACAATATGGGGGTCTTCAAAACGCGAGTGAATAGATACCTTATGGGTAAGCGTGTTCCATCATCGACCGCATCATCACTTAAAATCAGGTGAGGTAGTGGCAAAAAGCTACCCAGTTCAGTAAAAAAACGTATTATGAGTCAGTACTACGATAGTCTTCCGTTTCATCTCATTTAGAAGACGTCGTATGGGGATGGATATTAGAACTAGGCTTTTAATGACATGTAATGAACTTATATTGTTTGCCATACTTTATGTGACTGAGCTATTTCTTTAACAACTGAGTTTCTGTGGTTTTCTAGAAAATAATCTTTGTAAGAAATTAGTGAAAGTCATAAGTTTCCTTCAGAAAGTGGGCAATCAGCCCCAAATCAGCCGCAATATGCCTTCGAAGCGCCAAATTCTATTCATATACAAAACAAAATATGACAACTTCCTTATAGTAAGTAATACAAGTATTTTAAATCTTCATTATTGATTACTGTTACATTCTTGGACTGATTAACGATAATTTTGGTATCAGAGTCATCTAAAAAGTGCATGATATTTTTAACTTCATTCTTCCTTGAACACACTATTTTTAAGACTAAATTCAGGGGTAAGTGAATCAAAATATAAATTGATAAAACTTCGCTCTAATCTATTAAATTTTTCGATATTCCAAAGTACAACAAGAAGAAACATTATAGTCATGAGAGGGATTCGAACTCGAGCCATCCACTCCTACAGCGGGTTATCCTCTGAAATATGACTTATAACGCTTAGTTGTCGTCTCATTCTTAACCATCGGTATGGAGCGACACCTATTACTAAGTTTAACGTTTTTTCTATATAAAAGACTATTTTTTGCAATTAGCTATATCATTGTTAAAAATAACGTAACTGCGGATTAAGCGTTATTGCAAAAACTAACAAATATTAATGTTATAGAATTTTAATATTTTTATGTTTGCTATTATGCTTACTCCGCGGTTTACATTAAAAAATTAGATTTAGTTATTTTCATCGTCAGTTGAAGATATCCAAATGTTATTTTTAACGAATGTACAGATAAAAACTATGAGTATTTAACCCGCCTAAGACTTCCAAATAGGAGGAGGTTCTTAATTCTTCTGTATTTCTATTTTTGTTACCTCTGAACTCTGGACTGGGTGAACCGAGTTTGAAATTTTTTTTTGTTTCAAAGGCTTGTCGTTTGGTCCCATTTTAAATTTCATCAAAATTGGTCAAGCCGTTTTTGAGTTACACTTAAATACCTGAAAAATATTTACCTATCTTGATGATATAGTCGTTAATAATGAATTATAATCGATCCCGTAAGTAGCAAGGGTCACTAACAAGTGTGAATTTTTTTTTGCAAAAAATGGAACCGACTTCAAAACCCAAGTGTGAAATAACTTGTCGAAATCGATTCCATGCGTTATTGTGATAATAGATACTTTTGAACTATCATGGTACCGACTTCAACAAGTTATTTCACACTTTTGGGTTTTGAAGTCGGTTCCATTGTTTGCAAAAAAAAAATTTCAGAGTATGTTTATTGGGCATTGCAAATCAAATCAAACCAAATCAAATAGCTTATTTTTTCAAATACATGTCACATAAGATCTTATAATAATGGTTAAGATACAATGTATTTAGTCTACAAGCAGTCGTGCAAATTTTTATGTAGATATGAATTCAGTCAATATTACATTTTACAAGTCTTTAAATTCTTTAACACTATAAAAGCAGTTTTCAACACCCTTGCTCGTAAAGTGAGCGTTATTATATCGTTCTTAGGGCCATAAACTGAACTATAACAGCCTCGTGCATAATAATATTATACACTAGTGCGTAATAGAATTATCCCTACAAAGTTAAGTTAGTACCTAACTGCAAATTATATGCGAGTAATCAAAGCATTTTCAATTTAACCGGGTAATTTATCCCTACATTTTTAAGCTACTATCTAACTGAAAATTATATGCGAGTAAACAGAGCATTTTCAATTTAACCGGGTAATACAGATTTATAACAACAAAAAGGTTTAAGGCTAAGTATATGTAATTAACCACCATAAATTTGTCGCGTGCAAAAAAAAACTTGCGGGCTATTTTCCATAATTTTTGTATGTTGTTTGTATCGCATTTCTGCAATATATTATTTCTCCGCAAGGTTGTTGAAAAAGTGCGTATGAAACTCGTGAGCAAAACGTGCTCATTATACACTCGGCTGATTTACGCCCTCGCCTACGGCTCGAGCTGCAACCCACAGCCTCGTGTGTAATGAGCAACTTAGCTCACTTGTATCATAATATACTATTATCTGAATCCAATGAGTCAACGATCTTTTAAATTTGTTTGGACGTAGTTATCTTACATAAGGTCTACTGGCGACTTTCCCATCTGATACGAAGAACTTACATGGATTTCGGCGTCCGAACGTTTGTACTATTGTGGGGCCGGTAACCAACGGTTTGGGAAACTAGGGCAATGGGAAAAAGACAGTTCTTGGATCTCATTTCGAGATAAAACCAAATTTATTATTATTTAATCTGAGTAGAGTTGTAACATAGAATGACTAAAAGGGCGGAAAATATTGTTGTTCTTGACTTGTAATGCATTTTGTCTACATTCACCAAAAAAACGTTTTTGCACTCGTTGTGGTATTTATTCAATGAACCTACGTTTAAATATAAAGGTTTTACATATAATATATATATAGGCAAGTTCATTTACCGTGCAAAGGTGTCGTAAATGATTTAGTCATATTCAAATTATATTCGTGTCAAAAGGACTGAGTATTAATTCGCGTATAAAATATTAAAAAAACTTAAATAAAAAAATAATAAACATGTATACCAATCCGTGTATTAATACTTATATTATTACGTATTCGAAATAACATTTAATATGAATGTGTCCTATGATATCAAGAACGATTCAAAGAAATATGTTTTGAAATTCTTTTCTGTAATTTTAATATTAGTTAAATACTTTTATGTACTAGGTTAGATTGAATAAAATCAGGCTTTCGGAATAACAAATAAACTAGCCTAAGCTAGTTAAATCTACTTTATGTAAAGTCCAGCTTACTGGTGCTCCAAATGTAATGAAATGAACCTTCAACGGTCATCGGGAGAGGGGGAGGGGGCCCTGCTAAGACATCCACATCGCCTTAACATTTAATAGTTTCGACTTATGAAATATGTGTCATACGGACTAGATTTGCTTCAGTGGTGCTTTTCTTAAGAGATTATTCTGGTGAAATTGCATCTATCGTATTATCTAAGGTGCACTTAGGTGAATGTAGGAATTACTTTCTGATAATACCTAATATAGTTTTTTTTAATCAGTTAGACGAACAGCATGATAAGTTTTTTAAGTTACCATTCATATAGCAAAAATATGGCCAAGGTGTAATTTTATGTTTCATATATATTTTTTTTATGCCAGTTTAGTGCAAATACCATCCCGTTTGAGGTCATAAAAACCGATAATGGGAAAATACTAGCCAAGTTCGAGTGGAGATTAACTCTTTTTCCGCATTAAAACAGCCTCAAATATAGTTTTTTTTAAATATATCATCATCATCAGCTGAAAGACGTCCACATTCAAAGACTCCTCTTGGACGGACAACCGGACGACCAAGATTAGGGTCTAATACCTAAAACACAGGTGCCTAATAAAAAAAAACATAATCAAAATATTCCTTAAATTCCTAACGGAAATGAAGCAGCGAGTCCAAATTAAAAAAGATAGGATAAAATTTATTTTCGACTTAAAATATCTGAGCAGATTCCAAGTGAAACTTTCTCCTTGGGTAATTAAGCATCAAAGTAATTAGTGTGTTTTCGCTCGGTGAAATTTAGCGGAAAAAATAGCGGAGGGACGATTGTTCATTGTAAGAAGGCTTTGTTAGAAAGCTAAATCTTGGAAACATGATTATTTATTTTTGAAGCGCTCGCACCGGATTATAGGCAACATTCAGTGCGATCATTACTTGGATCTCCCAATTATAGTGGCGACGAGCGTTACCGTGCTTTGTATTATAGTCACGTCAAGACGTTGGTCCCGGTTGTTGTCTTAGGATGGCATTTGGCATTGGTATTTGAGCTATGTCAGAAGCTTTCGGGCAGCTTTATGAAGCAGTGATGGCTTAGTGGCATTGGCTATGGACTGCCACGCAGCAGGTCCATGGTTCGAATCCCGCCGCGGGCTTGAGCTTCACCGCATGGTGGAAGGGCATTTTGCGAATGTCCGCCTGGCTAGCGACCACCTTCAAGTAGAAAATCTGTCGCCAAGCACCTTACGGTGTGTTAGTAGTCCTTTAAGCCAGTGAAATTACAGGCACATGAGACTTAACAACTCTGTCTTAAGGTGAAGGGCGCAGTGCAATTCGTGACTTGTGACGAAATGCATCGGTTATAGGCAGAGGTTAGTCCGCTTAACATCAGGTGGGCTTGAGGCCCACCTGATGTTAAGCGGACTAACCTCTTGTCCTTGTCCCGTCACAATAATATATTTAAAAAAATGGGTTTAAATTCCAACACAGTGCAAGGTGGTGTGGCTATCCTTTGCTGATGCCCACTTGGCAAGCTGCAACTCTTCGTTCAGTTCCAGCTGTTGTCCTTGAGAGACAATTTCCAATCTAAATTACGCCTGTTATGTACCATCAGCTGAGATTGAAGTCAAAAGCCAGCTTTTGGAAAATAATTATATGTTGCCATGGTAACCATATATGAAATGGATCCTAGGGAATCCCTGAGAGATCTTTTTAAAGAAATTGATATTCTAACTTTACCAAGTCTATATATATATTTGAAAATATTATGTATGTTCTTAAAAATTTGAGCAAATTGAAATCAAACAGTGACAATCACGATTATAACACTAGGAATAAAGATAAAATACCAGTGCCAGGTTTTAGATTAGCAAAGACAAATAAAAGGTCCTTCTTAGGAAATTGTGTGCGGTTTAATAATAAATTGCCCAAACATATTACAACGCTCACAGAAAGAAAATTCAAGTTGCATGTGAAGAATATTTTGATAAAGAAATCTTACTACACAGTTTGTGATTACTTAAACGACAAAAATGTTTGAACTGGTTCGCCTCTGCCAAGCTAGCGCCTGTCACCTACGTAATGTAAATTAAGTATTGTAATAATTTTACTATATATAGTATGTACTTAACACATTGTTAAAAAACGTTTAAAAGAATGGCCACGAGTTTTTTGCCCGTTCTTCTCGCAGTGGCTCTATAATTTTTGTTTGCTGAACGTGGCAGTACAATGTAGTATATTTCAATATGAAAATTTGTAATTGACCTTCATAAGAGCGTCGTAGACGCCTAAATTGAACAAATGATTTTGACTTTGACTTTGAAACCATAAATTTATCTAGCAAGTACTCAAAGCAAACAGATCGTATACATTTTGACACAAAACCCTAAAGGATTACATAACTGCGTACGTACTTAACTCAACATCCTGACTAGCGTAGATAATTCCTTTCAAGACGTAAACAAGCCCCGTCTTATCATAAATGTACCTACGGGTATTGCTGAATAAGTGTAGCGCGTCCCTGAAGCAAAAGACTTGAGCATTTGTACCTATCTTGTAAATACAAACAAGAAGAACAATTTTTTGAAGCATTTAACACACGTTGATTGAGTATTAAAATGCTGTTAGATGGAATTGCTACAAGCGGGATTAGAATCAGCGAGGACAGGTCTCTATATCTATCTCTACCTAACCTCTTAGTTCCATAGCTAGGTTAACAATAAAGTTAAGTGGGCTATTCATTCAAAGGGGCTTTATTTGTGCATCACATTGTTTTAGGTTGATCAATTTTTACTTTCTTTAAACGGGCAGCTTATAAACTATAAGGCTAAATCACATGTCCCTATCCCCGTATAACGATGTCCACCGACCTCACACGGCCACAGTGCAGCTAAGGCACTACATCATACGTATCTCACAGTGCAGCTGATTTACAGCCCCCACTCGTGGCAACGGTCATATTTTACACTGTGGCAGCCATTTTCTTCAAGGAATTGGCAAGTGAAGCGAGAAGTTTAAAAGTCAGTTTGTTTTAAAAATGTAGCTTAGAATTTTCCAGAGCTTCCTAGGTAGAGTTATTTAGGAAAAATTGTATCTGAAAATTTTCTTCAAAGTGTTGAGTTTTATATTAGATAGTCTAATAATTAACCCTGCATTTTAAGTGTCATCTACAGGGTATCTTTTGGTTTGATTTAAATTTTTGGTACATCATTACAAGAAAACTGAAATGTTCACCATTTTAACTTATTTATTCACCGTCTCCAACATTAGCCCCGCCATCATTTCGCGCCGAAATCATCAAATTTTTAACCGACGTCCTATTTAAGTCGGAATTTCTTAAGTTAACGTGTAAGAATTTTTTTATAATATTATACAAAAAGCCACGCATAATTTTTAATGGATCATCCAATCTCTGTATTTATATTTTGTTGAGTTAAGTTTAATAATAATAATAATAATGATTTATTGCCAAACTTCCTGAGCTATTACAATACTTACTTACTGAGTTTTTATTTTGAATTTTAAATGTCTAATTTATTTTGAATAGACATTTAAAATTGTAAAGACTCAGTTTATCAAGTTTGTACCAAGTTTAAGGGTAGTAGCTAGCATTTGCAAAATGTCCTACCTCCATGAAAGTCCGGAGAAACGTGGGTAGTTTAAAAACCTCGCTCTCTCTCTTAATCACTTCGGTGATCTCAAAGCTGCGATGCTATAATTGAAATTGTTTTTTTTATTCCGGCAGCTGTCCTTAAGATCCACTAGCTTTTTACTATAGTGTTTCATGAAGGTGCTCCACCTCGCCTGATGGTCAGTGACGATGGAATCAAGAAGCATTGACCTTTATGCAGCCATCACTTACGCTATTCGCCATCCCTATGATTACCAGATAGATGCATTTTTACGCCTAGCTTGAAGGACACAGGGTCAAAGCTAGAAGTAAAACATTAAAATTCGCTGCCAGAGTGGTTTTAGTTGGAGATACAAGAGTCTAAACAACAAATGGATGGCTTGAAATAATTATCATAGGTTAGTTTAAAACAAATTTTCGATCACTTACTATATTACGGTGAGATTTATTGTCAAAGGCCTCTAAGCAATAAAAAATAGACAGGTTAGAATCCCACGCCATCTAACGGATATAGTTCTACACTGCGGAATGCTTTTGAGTATTTCTTAGCCAGGTAAACCAAATATAAATTAAAAGTGAAAAAAATACGAAAACAATCGAACCTATGCAAAAAAATCCTTTCCCATTTTAATAATTAGTTAGGTAATTATATAATTGGATATTCCTATATAAATGGATCCAACTAGCAACGCTGAAAATATGACAACTATCTGAATAGTCTGTACCATGCTAAATGAAAACTCTTTTAGTTCTAATTTTCATGATCCGACTACCAAAATATATTTCGTACTTTTCAGTAAAGAATTCGGGTCCATTTTTTTATTGTTTCACTATTTTTAATGATGCATGCCGCTAACAAGTCACATTAAAAATCATTTATCCAATTTAGGCGTCTACAACGTTTTTATGAAGGTCAATTATAAGTTTTAAATTTAAATATTCTACATTGTACTGCCACGTTCATCAAAAAATAAATGTATAGTGCATAAAATTTCGGCAGAAATAGTCGTGTCCAGGTGGCCCAGCGGTTTAGGCATCTGGCACGAAATCGGAGGAGGCAGGTTCAATTCCCGCCTGGGACATAAAATTTTGTACTCCAATAATTTGTAAAATATGATTTTCGCTTAGCTCGCGGTAGTGCTTGTAATCATATTTAGAAATACTTTAATATTTTTATTCAACGTAGTCACAAATAAACAGTTGCAAATGACAAAACGAATAAAAAGCTTTTAAAATCTTACAGCGCTTTCTTAAGTTTTTGTTGACACAAAGCCCTGTAGAAGCTCTGAAGTGCACAAATATAGCTTTAACACAACACCTCAAAGGTTGAGGCGGTCACGGTTATAAACTTGCTTCGAGCTGGTGAACAAACCTCTGTGTTGTTTTTATAGCTGTTGCAATATGTGCGATACAAGGATATGTCTGTCCTTGAGCCTTGTTACATTCCGAGCCTAGACTGCTGTTTTATTGTAACAGGTAAGCTTTCGATAACCAATAGGAAAGAGATAATGTATCGCGGATGGTTATAAGAACACCTGCTGGCACGCACTGCTATGTGCTAGGCAATAGGTATTTTATGTGTGGGAGAGCATCAGCTAAAGGTCTTGTCACTGCGGTGAAGCTCCAGACCATAGCAGGATTTGAACCCTTGACCACATGCGCGGCTAGTGGAACCTCAATGTTGCAAAAAATACGACAACTCTTTCAATTCAATTTATCCAATAATTGTCTGCATAATCTCATAAAAATGACTCATTAACCTAATTCTCATAAAAAGTACCAAAGCTAATAGGGTGAGAAGTTATTGGTGATAAACAGAAAAGTAGAATCTAATTATTAGTGTATATTCGTTTTGCCTATATATTCCTACATATTTTATAATAGCTATTCGATTTTCCCAAACCAATGGCTGCTTGCGTGGCCCAAATGGCGAGCTCTTCCTCGTGAACTCATTCCACAGCTATGGGTAAAGAGTGTTGGTGGATTCTTACACATAACCATAAATAATCACCACACAAAGAACTTGCACTCAACTAAATATAACCCTTAAAGGAAGTGGCTTTCAAGTTGTGCTTAAAATTTAAAAACATATCTTCGAGGCCACTCTTCACTTAATCTAACGAGAGAAGAAGTCAGAAGAGATTTTCACGTATCTTCTGAAAAAAGAACCAGCTGCCATGTGAAGTATTTCCAAACCGATACTACTTAGGAGCCTTCAAGAAAAGAGTATATTCCCCCTTAGAAGGCCGACAACGCATCCTCAAGGCCTCTGGTTTGTGGATGACGGTGATCACTTACCATCAGGTAAGCCGTGTGCTTATTTGCCCTACTAGCCCATAATAAAAAAACTGTTAGCATGCGCTTGTCACTATTATTCTAGGTCTGAATCTAAAAAGTCTGTAATAAATTAGTAGCAGGTTAGTAATTCAGATTATTCAAGCATATCCTTACAAAGGTATGAATACCGAGACACTTCTATTTGTATCTACATTCTGGAAGTTACAAAATTGTAAGTTTTGGTGAAATTCTTAAAAATGTAACTAAAACTTGCCAAATGTAATAGACAGCTTGCACGATGATAAATTTTGCACTCAATCCTTCTATTTCTGGGACGAGGTAAATATGCTAAATTTTAATACTTTAATGGTACGCACAAAAATAAACTGAAAAAGAATATCGCAGAGAACTGTTCGCTATCTTGAACGTCAGCGGTGACGAAGCTTGCAACTGTGGAGGTTCCCTGAAGGCTACCAGCCTGCTTGATCAGCTTACAACCAGCTTAGTGGAACTGATCGTTGTCACAGATGAAAGGTGCAGGCTTTGGAGATGGAGGATCGAATAGAAACTATATTATATTATAAGCGCTCGTAGCCAAGTTTGCTTAGCCATTCTGAATCGAACAGCAAAGTTAAGCATGACTTGGTAGGGTGACCGCTGGTGACATTACTACTGAGCGCTTCCGTGCTTCGGAGGGCACGTTAAGCCGTCAGTCGCGAATGTCCGCCTGGCTAGCTACCACCCTCAAGTTGAAAATCTGTCGCCAAGCACCTAACGGTGTGTCCCGGCAGCTGTCCTTGAGAGCCAGTAACTCTAGGTTAGCCTGAACATCATCCTCGACCACATCATCACTTACCATCAGGTGAGATAGTGGTCAAAGGCCTAAAAAAATTATATATATAGTGTAGCAGGAAAAACAGGAACGCGAAGATAATATTAAGACAATTTCCCTTCTCACAGCAGTGTAAAATTTCAAAGGTTTTACTATCAAGGAGGTGCTGACTGTGCAAAAAGGCTGTTAGAGATGGTCGTTTGGTCGACAGTCTCACTTTGCAAAACATTTACCTGAAAGCGGTTACCAACTCCTTGATAGTATAACCTTTACAATTTTACACTGTTACGATAAGGAGTTCCGATAATGTGTATTGGAACAGTTAGAATTATTAAAACATAGTGTAGGCGTTGCAATGCTACAAACAGACACAACTTGTTTCATCACCACTGTTACGTATTTTTAGTGATAATTTAGCGCTATTAATTAGTTAAAACATGTATTTATAGTTTTTATTTGTTATTTTTTCATAAAGGGCTGAGCCAAGTTACCCGCTGCCAGTGATGACGTCGCATTGCGAATCAAGCCACCCACCGTTTCATCAGTCTCTACGTGCCCCGAGAAGCTGCAAGCTTGTTCTGTGATTGGATCATCATGGAAGCCGCCGTACTGTGCACCTTTCATAATATCAAGTAAAGAACTAATTTTAAACATACTCTACCGGCTCTACGTGTAACCTCTGACTTTGAACACGACTGAAATCAGAACCCTGCATCTAAGCCCGTAGGTACAGTCACACACAGAATACATAACCACTGCTAGCATATAGCAGCACTAAAGAAGTTTCACACCGCACACTAGTTTTTATCTTCTACTTGGTTTTTATATAACTCTACCTGATAAGGGTGACCGTGAGTTACAAACAAAAAAATGGATAAAAGCTAGTCGGACCTTGCACTTTTAGGGGAAAGAATTCTAGCAGACCGTTAAGAATAAAAAATGTAGATATTGATCTCAGCTTCAAAACTACATTTAAAGTTGAATATATCAATATTTGCTAGTTCAATCACAGAATAAAAATAACCAGAAGTATCACTCCGCAAAGTCATTCCAATAAATAAGCGACTCTAGCCGCGAAACAATAAAGTGCACTTCAGCTTGCAAACTATGGAGTACCTAATATTTATATTACACCTACAAGGCGTCTCTCTTTCTATCGCATAGCCACATAGCTCTTATCTCTTCTGACCCGGTAGGGACCGCGGAATAATCCCGTCCGAAAAGTTTTTTTTTATTTATTGCTGATAAGCTAGCCATTGACGTGATCGAAGATGTTGTACAGGCTAACGTAGAATTACTGGGTACAGCAAGGATAGCTGCCGGAACACACCGTTATGTGCTTGGTGACAGATTTTCTACTTGAGGGTGGTAGCTAGCCAGATGGGAATTTGCAAAATGCCCTACCACCATGCAACGGATACGAGGCTGTACCTGTAGCTTTATACTTTAAGTGCGGAGTGAGCCAATCCTGGTTAAATAGAGAATAATTATGTTCCATCCTGTATCGCAGTACCAAATTCTTAGTAGTTTAATGTATGTTATAGACTCCGTTACAAACCTAATCTAACTTTGGCCCATTTAATATTTTTTTATTAAATAATATAAATTTATGTAATGTACGTACTGTTCTCTATGTTCTACACGACGTCACGCCGCCGCAAGGTTAAGATGTTTTTTTTTCGAACACCTTTTTATTTATTGGTTTCCTTGGAAATTAATTAAATTTAATTTCTATTCCTATGATAATCTTTTTGCACTCATTTGTACCAAAAGATGGTACATTCTGTACAAAATATCTCAACTTTTACAGCCTACAGACCCGTTAAATAGGCAACGTTTTGTACCGTTAGCGCTTGCTTTGCTGAAACAACCCCAAGATGCTGCAACGCAACCCACTGTACATATTATTACGTCCTAATCCAAGCGGAATAAAAAACAGTGGACATTTTTGTGAAGTTGTAAAACTAACTTTAACTGTTGTCTTTGGGCGGTCTTTATGAATGACTGGTTGAAACTATATAACCTTGCAAGAATGGCGTGTTTTCTGAAGACTTTTGTGAACTGACTTGTTCTTTTTGTTTCGCGACGCGTGAATTAAAAATAATTTGTTGTTGTTGAAAATTTATCCTCAAGTTTTTTATTGCCCTCACTAATTGAATGGCCTGTGTCGGCCAACGCGAGTGCTAAATATAAAATCAGTGCTTCTGAACTGGTCTCCATCATCGGGATTGAACTTGACATAATGGATTTTTTCGGTGTTAAGAAAAACATTTAGTAAGTGTTGGAAGTATTATTGTATAATTATGCTTCGCAAAACGCGAACAGTATCCGTCCATCTCAAAGGCTATTGCAGACGAGGGTTTTCTGCCACTGCACCCAAAATTCCTGTAGGAACAATGCCTGGACGATACAAGCACGGACAGAGGAACAGACAATACTCTTTCATTAGTAAAGCTCCATTTGAATGATTCCATTTACTTTCATACATACATTCCATTTACCATTACCAACCCCAAGTTATGAAATCCTAAAAAAACATATTGCACAACAATAAAACATACCACCTGTGTTCTCTTTCCCTTGAGACGCACAGATGTCTGAACAACTGCGTTTCAATAGACATGTTTTGACCAACGTGACGGGGGCGAGTCGGTCGCCATCTGTCAGAAAAGTTAATGCAGAAATACGTAACTAACAGCCAATTTGAGTTCAGTCATGAGTATTGATATTTAAGAGATTCTCTCAGTAGGTTAGCCAGGAGCTGAAGATAAGAAACCATTAGAACTATATTTATATTTCAACTCTTTTTTTGTGGTCACCCTACTCACATCCGCAAACGGCTCTCGTGCATTTTTCCCTTTAGAACGCAACCGTTTTATTGTCGCCTTTTTACTGTCACTATCCCTAACTTTGTACCTAATGTGTGTTATCCTAGCTTTCTAACTTTGTACTACAATATTTGCCATACAATTTTAAACCTCACGCAAAAGTGATATAATATAAAATTCACCAAAAATTAGTTTGGATTTAGGTTCTTTTAGACTGCGATGAAATCTTGCTACAGCATGCAAAAGTTTGCTAATCTAATTTTGATATAAGCTCCTTGCAAATAAGGTTGGATTTCCTTTGATAATGAGAGTCATTTAAGGCTTTGATAGCATGTATGTGGTGCCTTTGTAATAGCTGTAATGCGTAAAGTTTAGACCGTTGTCGAGTAGAGGGATATTTGTTTGAAAGAAATCTGATTAGGAAGTGGGAACGGTTTATTTGAATAACTAGCATACTTTATAAATGAAAAAGTTTTGTTGTGAATAGATATACTAACTAAATATTAACTAAATTATTAAATCTGTTTTTAGTCATATGTCTTTCTATTCCTTAGATTACTATAAAAGGGTAATGTCATCTAAGGAACTGAATTTCCCCATTTCTATTTATTGTATCATTTGCATGGTGGTAGGGGATTGAGCAAAAACTCGCCTTGCTAGTATTAGCCAAGCACTAACTATGTGTTCCGGCAGCTGACCTTGAGAGCCATTTATTCTAGGTTAGCCTTAACAGCATCTTCGACCACATCATCACTTAACATCAGGTGAGATAGTGGTCAAAGGCTAGCCTAGCTATAAATAAGTCATTAACCTTGGCAACTGTAAGAAGATTTTATGACATAATATACTTACTTGCTAGCAAAATAGGTTAGAATATATTTTTGCACAGACTGTGACGTAAACGGAAACTAGTTATAAGATTTTAAATTTGGAACAGAGCAGTGTTCCGTGGTGCTCTTCGACCTAAGATCGATCATAGATATAGTAGCTTAAAAAAATACCCGCTGTTCAGCAAGGCGGGTTTCTGACTGTATTAAGAAAAAATTAAGAACAGTCAAATTTGTAGTTATTGTACACCCCGATCTCTTCTTGTGTTTTAATTTTATCACTTTTCATCCCCGTATCATATATAGGGATGAAAAATAATCATGAAAGTAATTATATTCTCAAAATGATCTACCACTATCCTAAAGTATAAGGTAAAATCTGAAGCTGAAATCAATGACAGAGAACGTCTAGGGTCACATAACTTTTTGAAACTGTAGATTAGCATGGACACTCTGCTTAGCAACACACACTCAATGCCAACGAGCAATCTTACGTATCTGCGTTTAATAAATACGTTTGTTTTCTCAACAAATAGGATAACGCTGCGTGGGCCACGGTAGAGTTCGCAAACGTTCCCGTGGCCCAAGCATTAAGGCGTCCTGTAGGAACACCGTGTGGTTTTTAGTCGGTAGGGGCACTTGCTGCTGTGGGAGTAGTTGGTGTCGAGCCCGACATATCCCGCCCACCACCCCTTTGGTGGACGGGAATGCGTAAAGGCATTTTCCACACGAACAAAAAAAAAAAAAAAAAAAAAGGTGTCAGCGTCGGGGTTGGCGTCGGTGTTGGAATAGGTGTCAGCGTCGGGGTTGGCGTCGGTGTCGGAATAGGTGTCAGCGTCGGGGTTGGCGTCGGTGTCGGAATAGGTGTCAGCGTCGGGGTTGGCGTCGGTGTCGGAATAGGTGTCAGCGTCGGGGTTGGCGTCGGTGTCGGAATAGGTGTCAGCGTCGGCGTTGGCGTCGGTGTCGGCGTCGGTGTTGGAATAGGTGTCAGCGTCGGGGTTAGCGTCGGTGTCGGAATAGGTGTCAGCGTCGGGGTTGGCGTCGGTGTTGGAATAGGTGACAGCGTCGGGGTTGGCGCCGCTGCCGCCCTTGGGAGGCTGCTTCCCAACGTGGGCGGCCCGAACGCCACATGTCGTCGCCTGTACTCCGGAGTGATCAAGAGTATGGCCTTGTACGGGGCACCTGTCTGGGTGGACGCCCTCGGTCGCGCCAATAAGGCCCTGCTGCGACGTCCGCAGCGGGTCATCGCGACGAGGGCGATACGCGGGTACCGGACGGTGTCCTGGACGGCGGGATGCATGTTGGCCGGTGATCCCCCCTGGGAGCTCCAAGCGGAGATCCTCGCCGAAGTTTACCACTTCGTGGCGGCGAGGAGATCCCGCGGGGAGCCTCCAGCGTGGGAGGAGGTCACGCGCATGCGACGGCGGGCGCGGGCCGCCCTGTTGAGGCGGTGGACGGAGGACCTGGCTCCACCGGTCCCTGGACAGAGGACGGTGGATGCCATTCGCCCGGTCCTCCGGAGGTGGGTAGGGCGGCGATTCGGGTCGCTGACCTTCCGATTGGTGCAGGTGCTTTCCGGACACGGATGTTTCGGAAGGTACCTGCATCACATCGCGAGACGGGAGGCGACCCCCGCCTGTCACGAGTGTGGAGCGCCAGAAGACACGGCGCTCCACACGCTGGAGGAGTGCGCCGCGTGGAGTCCCATGCGGCACACACTCACAGCGGTCATAGGCGCAGATCTGTCGCTGCCGAGCGTGGTTAACGCTATGCTTGGCAGCGACGGATCGTGGCAGGCGGTGGTCTCTTTCTGCGAAGCGGTGATGGCGCAGACAGAGGCCGCGGAGCGGGCGAGGGAGGACGACGTCCTCGCGGACCCGCTCCGGCGTAGACGAACTGGGGGGAGGAGAAGGCGGTTCGGGCGCCTTCTCGCTCTTTCCTAGTGCTGTGCGGATCATCGGTGGAGAGTCGGGGGATTCTCCACTGGCTTGCACGATCCCACACGTCTGGGGGATGGCCTCAATGAGCCGGGTCATCCCTCCATTGGCCGGGGCCCGTCATCGGTGACGGGCCGGCCGCCGGGGCGAGATGGTGACTGCTAACGCTACCCCATTTCGCCCTACTAGGCGGCAGACTGCTCATCCCGGGTTTTTAGTGGGTAACCTCACTTACTACCCCCCCGTGGGGGTAGTAAGGCCCTTCAGGCGAGGACTCCCACATAACCACTCCGCTCCCCCCGGGGCGGGTGGTATCCATAAAGGATTTTCCCGGGTGAAAAAAAAAAAAAAAAAAAAAAAAAGGTGTCAGCGTCGGGGTTGGCGTCGGTGTCGGAATAGGTGTCAGCGTCGGGGTTGGCGTCGGTGTCGGAATAGGTGTCAGCGTCGGCGTTGGCGTCGGTGTCGGCGTCGGTGTTGGAATAGGTGTCAGCGTCGGGGTTAGCGTCGGTGTCGGAATAGGTGTCAGCGTCGGGGTTGGCGTCGGTGTTGGAATAGGTGACAGCGTCGGGGTTGGCGCCGCTGCCGCCCTTGGGAGGCTGCTTCCCAACGAGGGCGGCCCGAACGCCACATGTCGTCGCCTGTACTCCGGAGTGATCCGGAGTATGGCCTTGTACGGGGCACCTGTCTGGGTGGACGCCCTCGGTCGCGCCAATAAGGCCCTGCTGCGACGTCCGCAGCGGGTCATCGCGACGAGGGCGATACGCGGGTACCGGACGGTGTCCTGGCCGGCGGGATGCGTGTTGGCCGGTGATCCCCCCTGGGAGCTCCAAGCGGAGATCCTCGCCGAAGTGTACCACTTCGTGGCGGCGAGGAGATCCCGCGGGGAGCCTCCAGCGTGGGAGGTGGTCACGCGCATGCGACGGCGGGCGCGGGTCGCCCTGTTGAGGCGGTGGACGGAGGACCTGGCTCCACCGGTCCCTGGACAGAGGACGGTGGATGCCATTCGCCCGGTCCTCCGGAGGTGGGTAGGGCGGCGATTCGGGTCGCTGACCTTCCGATTGGTGCAGGTGCTTTCCGGACACGGATGTTTCGGAAGGTACCTGCATCACATCGCGAGACGGGAGGCGACCCCCGCCTGTCACGAGTGTGGAGCGCCAGAAGACACGGCGCTCCACACGCTGGAGGAGTGCGCCGCATGGAGTCCCATGCGGCACACCCTCACAGCGGTCATTGGCGCAGATCTGTCGCTGCCGAGCGTGGTTAACGCTATGCTCGGCAGCGACGGATCGTGGCAGGCGGTGGTCTCTTTCTGCGAAGCGGTGAAGGCGCAGAAAGAGGCCGCGGAGCGGGCGAGGGAGGACGACGTCCTCGCGGACCCGCTCCGGCGTAGACGAACTGGGGGGAGGAGAAGGTGGTTCGGGCGCCTTCTCGCTCTTTCCTAGTGTTGTACGGATCACCGGTGGAGAGTCGGGGGATTCTCCACTGGCTTGCACGATCCCACACGTCTGGGGGATGGCCCCAATGAGCCGGGTCATCCCTCCATTGGCCGGGGCCCGTCATCGGTGACGGGCCGGCCGCTGGGGCGAGATGGTGACTGCTAACGCTACCCCATTTCGCCCTACTAGGCGGCAGACTGCTCATCCCGGGTTTTTAGTGGGTAACCTCACTTACTACCCCCCCGAGGGGGTAGTAAGGCCCTTCAGGCGAGGACTCCCACATAACCACTCCGCTCCCCCCGGGGCGGGTGGTATCCATAAAGGATTTTCCCGGGTGAAAAAAAAAAAAAAAAAAAGGTGACAGCGTCGGGGTTGGCGTCTGTGTCGGAATAGGTGTCAGCGTCGGGGTTGGCGTCGGTGTCGGAATAGGTGTCAGCGTCGGGGTTGGCGTCGGTGTCGGAATAGGTGTCAGCGTCGGCGTTGGCGTCGGTGTCGGCGTCGGTGTTGGAATAGGTGTCAGCATCGGGGTTGGCGTCGGTGTCGGAATAGGTGTCAGCGTCAGGGGTTGGCGTCGGAATAGGTGTCAGATTCGGCGTTGGCGTCGGTGTCGGAATAGGTGTCAGCGTCGGGGTTGGCGTCGGTGTCGGAATAGGTGTCAGCGTCGGGGTTGGCGTCGGTGTCGGAATAGGTGTCAGCGTCGGGGTTGGCGTCAGTGTCGGAATAGGTGTCAGCGTCGGCGTTGGCGTCGGTGTCGGAATAGGAGTCAGCGCCGAGGTTGGCGTCGGTGTCGGAATAGGTGACAGCGTCGGGGTTGGCGTCAGTGTCGGAATAGGTGTCAGCGTCGGCGTTGGCGTCGGTGTCGGAATAGGTGTCAGCGTCGGGGTTAGCGTCGGTGTCGGAATAGGTGTCAGCGTCGGGGTTGGCGTCGGTGTCGGCGTCGGTGTTGGAATAGGTGTCAGCATCGGGGTTGGCGTCGGTGTCGGAATAGGTGTCAGCGTCGGGGTTGGCGTCGGAATAGGTGTCAGGTTCGGCGTTAGCGTCGGTGTTGGAATAGGTGTCAGCGTCGGGGTTGGCGTCGGTGTCGGAATAGGTGTCAGCGTCGGGGTTGGCGTCGGTGTCGGAATAGGTGACAGCGTCGGGGTTGGCGTCAGTGTCGGAATAGGTGTCAGCGTCGGCGTTGGCGTCGGTGTCGGAATAGGAGTCAGCGCCGAGGTTGGCGTCGGTGTCGGAATAGGTGACAGCGTCGGGGTTGGCGTCAGTGTCGGAATAGGTGTCAGCGTCGGGGTTGGCGTCAGTGTCGGAATAGGTGTCAGCGTCGGCGTTGGCGTCGGTGTCGGAATAGGAGTCAGCGCCGAGGTTGGCGTCGGTGTCGGAATAGGTGACAGCGTCGGGGTTGGCGTCAGTGTCGGAATAGGTGTCAGCGTCGGCGTTGGCGTCGGTGTCGGAATAGGAGTCAGCGCCGAGGTTGGCGTCGGTGTCGGAATAGGTGTCAGCGTCGGGGTTGGCGTCGGTGTCGGAATAGGTGTCAGCGTCGGGGTTGGCGTCAGTGTCGGAATAGGTGTCAGCGTCGGCGTTGGCGTCGGTGTCGGAATAGGAGTCAGCGCCGAGGTTGGCGTCGGTGTCGGAATAGGTGACAGCGTCGGGGTTGGCGTCAGTGTCGGAATAGGTGTCAGCGTCGGCGTTGGCGTCGGTGTCGGAATAGGAGTCAGCGCCGAGGTTGGCGTCGGTGTCGGAATAGGTGACAGCGTCGGGGATGGCGTCGGTGTCGGAATAGGTGTCAGATTTGGGGTTGGCGTCTGTGTCGGAATAGGTGTCAGCGTCGGGGTTGGCGTCGGTGTCGGAATAGGACTGGTGTCAGCGTCGGGGTTGGCGTCGGTGTCGGAAAAGGTGTCAGCGTCGGCGTTGGCGTCGGTGTCGGCATCGGTGTTGGAATAGGTGTCAGCGTCGGGGTTGGCGTCGGTGTCGGAATAGGTGTCAGCGTCGGGGTCGGTGTCGGAATAGGTGTCAGCGTCGGGGTTGGCGTCGGTGTCGGAATAGGTGTCAGCGTCGGGTTGGCGTCGGTGTCGGAATAGGTGTCAGCGTCGGGGTTGGCGTCGGTGTCGGAATAGGTGTCAGCGTCGGGGTTGGCGTCGGTGTCGGAATAGGTGTCAGCGTCGGGGTTGGCGTCGGTGTCGGCGTCGGTGTTGGAATAGGTGTCAGCGTCGGCGTTGGCGTCGGTGTCGGCGTCGGTGTTGGAATAGGTGTCAGCGTCGGCGTTGGCGTCGGTGTCGGAATAGGTGTCAGCGTCGGGTTGGCGTCGGTGTAGGAACAGGTGTCAGCGTCGGGGTTGGCGTCGGTGTCGGAATAGGTGTCAGCGTCGGGGTTGGCGTCGGTGTCGGAATAGGTGTCAGCGTCGGGGTTCGCGTCGGTGTCGGCGTCGGTGTTGGAATAGGTGTCAGCGTCGGGGTTGGCGTCGGTTTCGGAATAGGTGTCAGTGTCGGGGTTGGCGTCGGTGTCGGAATAGGTGTCAGCGTCGGGGGTTGGCGTCGGTGTCGGAATAGGTGTCAGCGTCGGGGTTGGCGTCTGTGTCGGAATAGGTGTCAGCGTCGGGTTGGCGTCGGTGTAGGAACAGGTGTCAGCGTCGGGGTTGGCGTCGGTGTCGGAATAGGTGTTAGCGTCGGCGTTGGCGTCGGTGTCGGCGTCGGTGTAGGAACAGGTGTCAGCGTCGGGGTTGGCGTCGGTTTCGGAATAGGTGTCAGTGTCGGGGTTGGCGTCGGTGTCGGAATAGGTGTCAGCGTCGGGGGTTGGCGTCTTTGTCGGAATAGGTGTTGGAATAGGTGTCAGCGTCGGGGTTGGCGTCGGTGTCGGCGTCGGTGTTGGAATAGGTGTCAGCGTCGGCGTTGGCGTCGGTGTTGAAATAGGTGTCAGCGTCGGTGTCGGAATAGGTGTCAGCGTCGGGTTGGCGTCGGTGTTGGAACAGGTGTCAGCGTCGGGGTTAACTGGCAAACACCAGCGCCTACTACTGTCAAACGTATTGTTACATAATCGAAAATAACCGCTGTCTTTTATTTGGTAGTGACCCCTGTTCCGATAACTCACGTTATTGGAGGCGGGGACAAACTGGCTGGACTAGTTCCAAAACCCCGATGATAAGTGTATCCTTAGACTTCGGGAAAATACCTCCAAGGTATTGTCAGTCTTCTGAACTCTAAACTTCCGGAGGCTTGAGTAGAAAGATTGAAGCCTGTCCATTTCCCAAAAAAATGTTTCTTATGGTCACGATTTATAATTATTTTTTATAATTATTCTGTTTTTATTTTGCCTGCATATTGTGATCATGTCGAAAGTCAACAGAGACGCGAAAGGAAAATTTGCAAAAGGCCCTTCTCAGGGCCAACCTATTGTTTTGTCTGAGGGCCGCTCGAGCGGCACTAATGAGAGACTGAAAAACGGCCCTTCAAGAGATCCGTCGGAGGTCTCCATGGGGGACGAAGTGCGGTCGGACGTGGAGTCCGTATTTGAGGAGTTATGCGACGTGGGTGACAGCCGGAGGAAGCGGCCTTACTCCTCGTTTTACGTGCCCGGCTACCTAGAGTCGGACACTGAAACCGAGGAGACGTCGGCCGCTAAGGTCAATACGGCGCGTAGGGGAAGGGCGAAGGGCACAAAAACAGGCCCGACGCGAGAGGAGTTTGTGAAGCCCAAGCCACTAGTGGAGGAGCTGGCGGAGGTCCTGCAGAGCAGGAAGTTTAAAAAGGGGCCGGCCGCTGTGGCCGCTGGAAGTCTTTTAGACACCGGAAGTGATTCCGATGTCCTTGCCGGGTTCGGTGACCTCAGCGGGCTAAACGCCCAAGAGCTCAGGGCACAAGCAGGAGGGATGCTCGCCTGCATCCTAGAGGTTGCCAAGAAATCTGGCAACCTAAAAGGCGAATTCGTTGCTCGCCTGAAAAGGTCTGCGTCGACCCTGAGGGAGGTTGTCGACGCACTGGCCAGCAGGAGTGAGGCGGAAGAGACGCGGCGGCTGAGAGCCGAAAATAGTCGCGTGCGCCTCGAGTTGGAGGCCTGCAAGGCAGAGGTGAAGGCGCTGCGGCGCGGCTTCACCGAAGCCAAGACCCAAGCGGCTGCCGCCACGTCTGCTGCTACAGTAGCAGCAGCAGCCGCTGCCGCCGAGACGCCTGCCCCCCCTGCCGTTGTACTGGGGGCAGAGTTAGTGGAGGAGATGACGCGCTCCTTAACTACCACGTTCGGGCAAATGCTCAATGCCCGACTCGCTGGTATCGAGGATCGCCTCCTGCCAGCGCCGGTTCTTCGCCCGCCTCTCAGGGCGGACGCGAAGAAGGCTGCAGCAGCGGTTGCGCCCCCACCCCCGAAACCAACTCCACGTAAGCGGGTTGGCCAGGCCTCGCAGGCTACTGCCACGCCCTCGACTGCGGCTCCCATCGCCCCAAAAACTACCGTGCCAACTGCTGTGGCCCAGGCGGAAACCTGGGTTGCAGTAGTAAAAAAGGGAAAAGGCAAAGGGAAGGGCAAATCTTCCTCCCTAGCAACGCCCGCTCCCACTCCTGTCCCAGCAGCTCGTGCCCTTCCCTCTGCCGTGAAGCCTAAACCAAAGAAGGCTTCCGCTGCCGCCGGGCCCAAGAAGGCGAAGGCCATGAAAACCCCCAAATCCGCGGCTGTTGTGCTGACGCTGCAGCCCGAAGCCGCGGAAAAGGGGATGACATACAAAGCCATCGTGGAGGCGGCGCAGGAGAAGGTCGATCTCCAAGGATTGGGTATCGACCGGATCCATTTCCGCCAGACGGCCACGGGAGCCAGGATGCTCGAAATTCCTGGCTCCCAAAGCAGCGACAAAGCGGACAGGCTCGCGGAGAAGCTCCGCGGTGTCCTGTCCGAGGTGGCCAACGTCTCGAGGCCCGTAAAGTCCGTGCAATTGCACGTGACGGGCCTGGACGACGCCGCCACTAAGGAGAAAGTGGCGGCGGCGGTCGCCAAGGTGGGCGGCTGTGACGTTCTCCACGTCAAAGCAGGAGAGGTACAGCGAAGCTTCGGCGGGACCGGCTCCTCCCTTGTTTCCTGCCCGATTGCAGCAGCCAAAGTGTTGCTGGCACAGGGCAGGCTTTTGGTGGGGTGGAGCTCGGTGCGAGTGGTGGCACTGGCGGCGCGTCCCATGCGCTGCTTCAAATGCATGGGACTCGGCCATACGCGCCCCCAGTGTCCCTCGTCGGTGGACAGGGGGGACCTGTGCTTCCGTTGTGGAGGCGCAGGCCACAGGGCGGCTTGCTGCCAGAGGAGGGCCCCACACTGCGCGATATGCGCAGAGTCGGGGCGACCCGCCGAGCACAGGATGGGGGGACAAAACTGTGTCCCCCCAAAGACGAAGGGACAGGCCGCCAGGACCCCGGCCATCCCCCGACCGGCAGCCAATGCCGCACCTGAGGCTGTTCGCCGCGCGGCGAGCATGGAGGTTGTGCCGTCCGATTAATGGATCAAGTCGAACAGCACAATCTCCTCCAGACGAATTTAAACCACTGCGTCAGGGCTCAGGATTTGCTTATGCAGTCCCTGGCGCAGTGGCGGATCGATTTGGCGGTCGCCGCGGAGCCGTACTACATTCCCCAGTCCCATTCCTACTGGGCTGGGGATCTGGACGGCTCCGTAGCGATAATTGGACGTGCCAGTAGCGGCCCCCCCCTCTCGGTGTTAGAGAGGGGTTCGGGGTACGTGGTGGCCAAGTGGGAGAGGTATGCGGTAGTGGGCACATACTTCTCCCCCAATAGGACCGTCGCGGAGCTGGAGGTCTATCTAGACCTCCTGGCCGCGGCGGTGAGAAGGCAGGCACCACGTGAGGTCCTCCTCATGGGGGACCTGAACGCCAAGGCCCAGGCCTGGGGCAACCCCTCCACTAACACTCGCGGGGAGATTGTCGTGGAGTGGGCGGTTGCCGCAGGGCTGACCCTCCTCAACAGGGGGTCGGTCCACACGTGCGTGCGACACAACGGGGGGTCCGTGGTGGACCTTTCGTTCGCCACCCCGGAGGTCGCAGCACGTGTCCAGGCCTGGAGAGTGGAGGCGGAGGTGGCGACTCTCTCGGACCATAACTACATCCGGTTCGAGATCGCCACCTCCCACCAAGGAGGGACTCGGCGCGTGGAGAGGGCGGTTTTTGCGCACTGGGCGATTGGTCGCCTCGATCCAGAGTTGGCTGAGGAGGCGGCCATCGTACAGTCATGGGTGGCCGCCCCCATGCACCCGGAGGTGGACATCGCGGCGGGCCACTTCCGAGAGGCGGTGACGGCCGTCTGCGACGCCGCCATGCCGAGGTCCCGACGCCGCCCCGAGCGCCGCCAGGTTTATTGGTGGTGCTCGGAGATCGAGGATCTCCGAGCGCTATGCTCGGAGACGCGCCGCCTCTATTATCATTGCAGGAGGCGGCGTCACGGCCGGACGGACGACCAGCTGCCGGCGGAGCAGCTGGCGGCCGAGCAGCTCCTGCATGGCGATGTAAAGTTAGCCAAACAGGAGCTGAAGCTGGCCATCGGCCGGGCTAAGGCCCTAGGCTGGAGTGAGGAGCTGGAGGGCCTCGACAGGGACCCATGGGGGCGCCCGTATAAGGCTGCCCGGAATAAGTTCCGGGGCAGCGCGCCCCCTATCACAGAGTCCCTGGAGCCAGAGCTCCTGGAGAGGGTGCTGGGGGGGCTATTCCCCGACAGCGACCCCCACTACACCCCTCCACCGATGGCCACGCCGTCCTTCCAGGAGGAGGAGGACCCGGCCTCCATTCCGCCTATTTCAGAGGTGGAGATGGAGGTAGCAGTCTCTCGCCTGAGTGGCAAGAAGACTGCCCCGGGACCAGACGGGATTCCCGGGCGGGTCCTCAGGATCGCCCTTAGGGAGATGGGCGGTCAGCTTCGGAACTGTTCGACGCGTGCCTCACGTCGGGTCAGTTCCCGAAGCTCTGGAAGGACGGGCGATTGTGCCTGTTGCGGAAGGAAGTCGGGGTTGCCGTCGTTGTCGGAATAGGTGTCATTGTCAGGGTTGGCGTCGGTGTCGGAATAGGTGTCAGCGCCGGGGTTGGCGTCGGTGTCGGAATGGGTGTCAGCGTCAGAGGAGGCTGCTTCCCAACGTGGGCGGCCCGAACGCCACATGTCGTCGCCTGTACTCCGGAGTGATCCGGAGTATGGCCTTGTACGGGGCACCTGTCTGGGTGGACGCCCTCGGTCGCGCCAATAAGGCCCTGCTGCGACGTCCGCAGCGGGTCATCGCGACGAGGGCGATACGCGGGTACCGGACGGTGTCCTGGCCGGCGGGATGCGTGTTGGCCGGTGATCCCCCCTGGGAGCTCCAAGCGGAGATCCTCGCCGAAGTGTACCACTTCGTGGCGGCGAGGAGATCCCGCGGGGAGCCTCCAGGGATGGCCCCAATGAGCCGGGTCATCCCTCCATTGGCCGGGGCCCGTCATCGGTGACGGGCCGGCCGCTGGGGCGAGATGGTGACTGCTAACGCTACCCCATTTCGCCCTACTAGGCGGCAGACTGCTCATCCCGGGTTTTTAGTGGGTAACCTCACTTACTACCCCCCCGAGGGGGTAGTAAGGCCCTTCAGGCGAGGACTCCCACATAACCACTCCGCTCCCCCCGGGGCGGGTGGTATCCATAAAGGATTTTCCCGGGTGAAAAAAAAAAAAAAAAAAAGGTGACAGCGTCGGGGTTGGCGTCTGTGTCGGAATAGGTGTCAGCGTCGGGGTTGGCGTCGGTGTCGGAATAGGTGTCAGCGTCGGGGTTGGCGTCGGTGTCGGAATAGGTGTCAGCGTCGGCGTTGGCGTCGGTGTCGGCGTCGGTGTTGGAATAGGTGTCAGCATCGGGGTTGGCGTCGGTGTCGGAATAGGTGTCAGCGTCAGGGGTTGGCGTCGGAATAGGTGTCAGATTCGGCGTTGGCGTCGGTGTCGGAATAGGTGTCAGCGTCGGGGTTGGCGTCGGTGTCGGAATAGGTGTCAGCGTCGGGGTTGGCGTCGGTGTCGGAATAGGTGTCAGCGTCGGGGTTGGCGTCAGTGTCGGAATAGGTGTCAGCGTCGGCGTTGGCGTCGGTGTCGGAATAGGAGTCAGCGCCGAGGTTGGCGTCGGTGTCGGAATAGGTGACAGCGTCGGGGTTGGCGTCAGTGTCGGAATAGGTGTCAGCGTCGGCGTTGGCGTCGGTGTCGGAATAGGTGTCAGCGTCGCGGTTAGCGTCGGTGTCGGAATAGGTGTCAGCGTCGGGGTTGGCGTTGGTGTCGGCGTCGGTGTTGGAATAGGTGTCAGCATCGGGGTTGGCTTCGGTGTCGGAATAGGTGTCAGCGTCGGGGTTGGCGTCGGAATAGGTGTCAGGTTCGGCGTTAGCGTCGGTGTTGGAATAGGTGTCAGCGTCGGGGTTGGCGTCGGTGTCGGAATAGGTGTCAGCGTCGGGGTTGGCGTCGGTGTCGGAATAAGTGACAGCGTCGGGGTTGGCGTCAGTGTCGGAATAGGTGTCAGCGTCGGCGTTGGCGTCGGTGTCGGAATAGGAGTCAGCGCCGAGGTTGGCGTCGGTGTCGGAATAGGTGACAGCGTCGGGGTTGGCGTCGGTGGCGGAATAGGTGTCAGCGTCGGGGTTGGCGTCAGTGTCGGAATAGGTGTCAGCGTCGGCGTTGGCGTCGGTGTCGGAATAGGAGTCAGCGCCGAGGTTGGCGTCGGTGTCGGAATAGGTGTCAGCGTCGGCGTTGGCGTCGGTGTCGGAATAGGAGTCAGCGCCGAGGTTGGCGTCGGTGTCGGAATAGGTGTCAGCGTCGGGGTTGGCGTCGGTGTCGGAATAGGTGTCAGCGTCGGGGTTGGCGTCGGTGTCGGAATAGGTGTCAGCGTCGGGGTTGGCGTCAGTGTCGGAATAGGTGTCAGCGTCGGCGTTGGCGTCGGTGTCGGAATAGGAGTCAGCGCCGAGGTTGGCGTCGGTGTCGGAATAGGTGACAGCGTCGGGGTTGGCGTCAGTGTCGGAATAGGTGTCAGCGTCGGCGTTGGCGTCGGTGTCGGAATAGGAGTCAGCGCCGAGGTTGGCGTCGGTGTCGGAATAGGTGACAGCGTCGGGGTTGGCGTCGGTGTCGGAATAGGTGTCAGATTCGGGGTTGGCGTCTGTGTCGGAATAGGTGTCAGCGTCGGGGTTGGCGTCGGTGTCGGAATAGGACTGGTGTCAGCGTCGGGGTTGGCGTCGGTGTCGGAAAAGGTGTCAGCGTCGGCGTTGGCGTCGGTGTCGGCGTCGGTGTTGGAATAGGTGTCAGCGTCGGGGTTGGCGTCGGTGTCGGAATAGGTGTCAGCGTCGGGGTCGGTGTCGGAATAGGTGTCAGCGTCGGGGTTGGCGTCGGTGTTGGAATAGGTGTCAGCGTCGGGGTTGGCGTCGGTTTCGGAATAGGTGTCAGTGTCGGGGTTGGCGTCGGTGTCGGAATACGTGTCAGCGTCGGGGGTTGGCGTCGTTGTCGGAATAGGTGTCAGCGTCGGGGTTGGCGTCTGTGTCGGAATAGGTGTCAGCGTCGGGTTGGCGTCGGTGTAGGAACAGGTGTCAGCGTCGGGGTTGGCGTCGGTTTCGGAATAGGTGTCAGTGTCGGGGTTGGCGTCGGTGTCGGAATAGGTGTCAGCGTCGGGGTTGGCGTCTGTGTCGGAATAGGTGTCAGCGTCGGATTGGCGTCGGTGTAGGAACAGGTGTCAGCGTCGGGGTTGGCGTCGGTGTTGGAATAGGTGTCAGCGTCGGGGTTGGCGTCGGTTTCGGAATAGGTGTCAGTGTCGGGGTTGGCGTCGGTGTCGGAATAGGTGTCAGCGTCGGGGGTTGGCGTCGGTTTCGGAATAGGTATCAGTGTCGGGGTTGGCGTCGGTGTCGGAATAGGTGTCAGCGTCGGGGTTGGCGTCGGTGTCGGAATAGGTGTCAGCGTCGGGGTTGACGTCGGTGTTGGAATAGGTATCAGCGTCGGGTAGGCGTCGGTGTAGGAATAGGTGTCAGCGTCGGGATTGGCGTCGTTGTCGGAATAGGTGTCAGCGTCAGGGTTGGCGTCGGTGTCGGAATAGGTGTCAGCGCCGGGGTTGGCGTCGGTGTCGGAATAGGTGTCAGCGTCGGGCTTGGCGTCGGTGTCGGAATAGGTGTCAGCGTCGGGGTTGGGGTCGGTGTCGGAATAGGTGTCAGCGTCAGGGTTGGCGTCGGTGTCGGAATAGGTGTCAGCGTCGGGGTTGGCGTCGGTGTCGGAATAGGTGTCAGCGTCGGGGTTGGCGTCGGTGTCGGAATAGGTGTCAGCGTCGGGGTTGGCGTCGGTGTCGGAATAGGTGTCAGCGTCGGGGTTGGCGTCGAAGTCGGAATAGGTGTCAGCGTCGGCGTTGGCGTCGGTGTCGGAATAGGTGTCAGCGTCGGGGTTGGCGTCGGTGTCGGAATAGGTGTCAGCGTCGGGGTCGGCGTCGGTGTCGGAATAGGTGTCAGCGTCGGCGTTGGCGTCGGTGTCGGCGTCGGTGTTGGAATAGGTGTCAGCGTCGGGGTTAGCGTCGGTGTCGGAATAGGTGTCAGCGTCGGGGTTGGCGTCGGTGTCGGAATAGGTGTCAGCGTCGGGGTTGGCGTCGGTGTCGGAATAGGAGTCAGCATCGGGGGTTGGCGTCGGAATAGGTGTCAGATTCGGCGTTGGCGTCGGTGTCGGAATAGGTGTCAGCGTCGGGGTTGGCGTCGGTGTCGGAATAGGTGTCAGCGTCGGGGTTGGCGTCGGTGTCGGAATAGGTGTCAGCGTCGGGGTTGGCGTCAGTGTCGGAATAGGTGTCAGCGTCGGCGTTGGCGTCGGTGTCGGAATAGGTGTCAACGTCGGGGTTAGCGTCGGTGTCGGAATAGGTGTCAGCGTCGGGGGTTTGCGTCGGTTTCGGAATAGGTGTCAGCGTCGGGGTTGACGTCGGTGTTGGAATAGGTATCAGCGTCGGGTAGGCGTCGGTGTAGGAATAGGTGTCAGCGTCGGGATTGGCGTCGTTGTCGGAATAGGTGTCAGCGTCAGGGTTGGCGTCGGTGTCGGAATAGGTGTCAGCGCCGGGGTTGGCGTCGGTGTCGGAATAGGTGTCAGCGTCGGGCTTGGCGTCGGTGTCGGAATAGGTGTCAGCGTCGGGGTTGGGGTCGGTGTCGGAATAGGTGTCAGCGTCAGGGTTGGCGTCGGTGTCGGAATAGGTGTCAGCGTCGGGGTTGGCGTCGGTGTCGGAATAGGTGTCAACGTCGGGGTTAGCGTCGGTGTCGGAATAGGTGTCAGCGTCGGGGTTGGCGTCGGTGTCGGAATAGGAGTCAGCATCGGGGGTTGGCGTCGGAATAGGTGTCAGCGTCGGGGTTGGCGTCGGTGTCGGAATAGGAGTCAGCGTCGGCGTTGGCGTCGGTGTCGGCGTCGGTGTTGGAATAGGTGTCAGCGTCGGGGTTAGCGTCGGTGTCGGAAAAGGTGTCAGCGTCGGGGTTGGCGTCGGTGTTGGAACAGGTGACAGCGTCGGGGTTGGCGTCTGTGTCGGAATAGGTGTCAGCGTCGGGGTTGGCGTCGGTGTCGGAATAGGTGTCAGCGTCTGGGTTGGCGTCGGTGTCGGAATAGGTCTCAGCGTCGGCGTTGGCGTCGGTGTCGGCGTCGGTGTTGGAATAGGTGTCAGCATCGGGGTTGGCGTCGGTGTCGGAATAGGTGTCAGCGTCGGGGGTTGGCGTCGGAATAGGTGTCAGATTCGGCGTTGGCGTCGGTGTCGGAATAGGTGTCAGAGTCGGGGTTGGCGTCGGTGTCGGAATAGGTGTCAGCGTCGGAGTTGGCGTCGGTGTCGGAATAGGTGTCAGCTCGGGGTCGGTGTCGGAATAGGTGTCAGCGTCGGGGTTGGCGTCGGAATAGGTGTCAGCGTCGGGGTTGGCGTCAGTGTCGGAGTAGGTGTCAGCGTCGGGTTGGCGTCGGTGTCGGAATAGGTGTCAGCGTCGGGGTTGGCGTCGGTGTCGGAATAGGTGTCAGCGTCGGGGTTGGCGTCGGTGTCGGAATAGGAGTCAGCATCGGGGGTTGGCGTCGGAATAGGTGTCAGATTCGGCGTTGGCGTCGGTGTCGGAATAGGTGTCAGCGTCGGGGTTGGCGTCGGTGTCGGAATAGGTGTCAGCGTCGGTGTTGGCGTCGGTGTCGGAATAGGTGTCAGCGTCGGGGTTGGCGTCAGTGTCGGAATAGGTGTCAGCGTCGGCGTTGGCGTCGGTGTCGGAATAGGTGTCAACGTCGGGGTTAGCGTCGGTGTCGGAATAGGTGTCAGCGTCGGGGGTTTGCGTCGGTTTCGGAATAGGTGTCAGCGTCGGGGTTGACGTCGGTGTTGGAATAGGTATCAGCGTCGGGTAGGCGTCGGTGTAGGAATAGGTGTCAGCGTCGGGATTGGCGTCGTTGTCGGAATAGGTGTCAGCGTCAGGGTTGGCGTCGGTGTCGGAATAGGTGTCAGCGCCGGGGTTGGCGTCGGTGTCGGAATAGGTGTCAGCGTCGGGCTTGGCGTCGGTGTCGGAATAGGTGTCAGCGTCGGGGTTGGGGTCGGTGTCGGAATAGGTGTCAGCGTCAGGGTTGGCGTCGGTGTCGGAATAGGTGTCAGCGTCGGGGTTGGCGTCGGTGTCGGAATAGGTGTCAACGTCGGGGTTAGCGTCGGTGTCGGAATAGGTGTCAGCGTCGGGGTTGGCGTCGGTGTCGGAATAGGAGTCAGCATCGGGGGTTGGCGTCGGAATAGGTGTCAGATTCGGCGTTGGCGTCGGTGTCGGAATAGGTGTCAGCGTCGGGGGTTGGCGTCGGTTTCGGAATAGGTATCAGTGTCGGGGTTGGCGTCGGTGTCGGAATAGGTGTCAGCGTCGGGGTTGGCGTCGGTGTCGGAATAGGTGTCAGCGTCGGGGTTGACGTCGGTGTTGGAATAGGTATCAGCGTCGGGTAGGCGTCGGTGTAGGAATAGGTGTCAGCGTCGGGATTGGCGTCGTTGTCGGAATAGGTGTCAGCGTCAGGGTTGGCGTCGGTGTCGGAATAGGTGTCAGCGCCGGGGTTGGCGTCGGTGTCGGAATAGGTGTCAGCGTCGGGCTTGGCGTCGGTGTCGGAATAGGTGTCAGCGTCGGGGTTGGGGTCGGTGTCGGAATAGGTGTCAGCGTCAGGGTTGGCGTCGGTGTCGGAATAGGTGTCAGCGTCGGGGTTGGCGTCGGTGTCGGAATAGGTGTCAGCGTCGGGGTTGGCGTCGGTGTCGGAATAGGTGTCAGCGTCGGGGTTGGCGTCGGTGTCGGAATAGGTGTCAGCGTCGGGGTTGGCGTCGAAGTCGGAATAGGTGTCAGCGTCGGCGTTGGCGTCGGTGTCGGAATAGGTGTCAGCGTCGGGGTTGGCGTCGGTGTCGGAATAGGTGACAGCGTCGGGGTTGGCGTCTGTGTCGGAATAGGTGTCAGCGTCGGGGTTGGCGTCGGTGTCGGAATAGGTGTCAGCGTCTGGGTTGGCGTCGGTGTCGGAATAGGTCTCAGCGTCGGCGTTGGCGTCGGTGTCGGCGTCGGTGTTGGAATAGGTGTCAGCATCGGGGTTGGCGTCGGTGTCGGAATAGGTGTCAGCGTCGGGGGTTGGCGTCGGAATAGGTGTCAGATTCGGCGTTGGCGTCGGTGTCGGAATAGGTGTCAGAGTCGGGGTTGGCGTCGGTGTCGGAATAGGTGTCAGCGTCGGAGTTGGCGTCGGTGTCGGAATAGGTGTCAGCTCGGGGTCGGTGTCGGAATAGGTGTCAGCGTCGGGGTTGGCGTCAGTGTCGGAGTAGGTGTCAGCGTCGGGTTGGCGTCGGTGTCGGAATAGGTGTCAGCGTCGGGGTTGGCGTCGGTGTCGGAATAGGTGTCAGCGTCGGGGTTGGCGTCGGTGTCGGAATAGGAGTCAGCATCGGGGGTTGGCGTCGGAATAGGTGTCAGATTCGGCGTTGGCGTCGGTGTCGGAATAGGTGTCAGCGTCGGGGTTGGCGTCGGTGTCGGAATAGGTGTCAGCGTCGGGGTTGGCGTCGGTGTCGGAATAGGTGTCAGCGTCGGGGTTGGCGTCAGTGTCGGAATAGGTGTCAGCGTCGGCGTTGGCGTCGGTGTCGGAATAGGTGTCAACGTCGGGGTTAGCGTCGGTGTCGGAATAGGTGTCAGCGTCGGGGGTTTGCGTCGGTTTCGGAATAGGTGTCAGCGTCGGGGTTGACGTCGGTGTTGGAATAGGTATCAGCGTCGGGTAGGCGTCGGTGTAGGAATAGGTGTCAGCGTCGGGATTGGCGTCGTTGTCGGAATAGGTGTCAGCGTCAGGGTTGGCGTCGGTGTCGGAATAGGTGTCAGCGCCGGGGTTGGCGTCGGTGTCGGAATAGGTGTCAGCGTCGGGCTTGGCGTCGGTGTCGGAATAGGTGTCAGCGTCGGGGTTGGGGTCGGTGTCGGAATAGGTGTCAGCGTCGGCGTTGGCGTCGGTGTCGGAATAGGAGTCAGCGCCGAGGTTGGCGTCGGTGTCGGAATAGGTGACAGCGTCGGGGTTGGCGTCGGTGGCGGAATAGGTGTCAGCGTCGGGGTTGGCGTCAGTGTCGGAATAGGTGTCAGCGTCGGCGTTGGCGTCGGTGTCGGAATAGGAGTCAGCGCCGAGGTTGGCGTCGGTGTCGGAATAGGTGTCAGCGTCGGCGTTGGCGTCGGTGTCGGAATAGGAGTCAGCGCCGAGGTTGGCGTCGGTGTCGGAATAGGTGTCAGCGTCGGGGTTGGCGTCGGTGTCGGAATAGGTGTCAGCGTCGGGGTTGGCGTCGGTGTCGGAATAGGTGTCAGCGTCGGGGTTGGCGTCAGTGTCGGAATAGGTGTCAGCGTCGGCGTTGGCGTCGGTGTCGGAATAGGAGTCAGCGCCGAGGTTGGCGTCGGTGTCGGAATAGGTGACAGCGTCGGGGTTGGCGTCAGTGTCGGAATAGGTGTCAGCGTCGGCGTTGGCGTCGGTGTCGGAATAGGAGTCAGCGCCGAGGTTGGCGTCGGTGTCGGAATAGGTGACAGCGTCGGGGTTGGCGTCGGTGTCGGAATAGGTGTCAGATTCGGGGTTGGCGTCTGTGTCGGAATAGGTGTCAGCGTCGGGGTTGGCGTCGGTGTCGGAATAGGACTGGTGTCAGCGTCGGGGTTGGCGTCGGTGTCGGAAAAGGTGTCAGCGTCGGCGTTGGCGTCGGTGTCGGCGTCGGTGTTGGAATAGGTGTCAGCGTCGGGGTTGGCGTCGGTGTCGGAATAGGTGTCAGCGTCGGGGTCGGTGTCGGAATAGGTGTCAGCGTCGGGGTTGGCGTCGGTGTTGGAATAGGTGTCAGCGTCGGGGTTGGCGTCGGTTTCGGAATAGGTGTCAGTGTCGGGGTTGGCGTCGGTGTCGGAATACGTGTCAGCGTCGGGGGTTGGCGTCGTTGTCGGAATAGGTGTCAGCGTCGGGGTTGGCGTCTGTGTCGGAATAGGTGTCAGCGTCGGGTTGGCGTCGGTGTAGGAACAGGTGTCAGCGTCGGGGTTGGCGTCGGTTTCGGAATAGGTGTCAGTGTCGGGGTTGGCGTCGGTGTCGGAATAGGTGTCAGCGTCGGGGTTGGCGTCTGTGTCGGAATAGGTGTCAGCGTCGGATTGGCGTCGGTGTAGGAACAGGTGTCAGCGTCGGGGTTGGCGTCGGTGTTGGAATAGGTGTCAGCGTCGGGGTTGGCGTCGGTTTCGGAATAGGTGTCAGTGTCGGGGTTGGCGTCGGTGTCGGAATAGGTGTCAGCGTCGGGGGTTGGCGTCGGTTTCGGAATAGGTATCAGTGTCGGGGTTGGCGTCGGTGTCGGAATAGGTGTCAGCGTCGGGGTTGGCGTCGGTGTCGGAATAGGTGTCAGCGTCGGGGTTGACGTCGGTGTTGGAATAGGTATCAGCGTCGGGTAGGCGTCGGTGTAGGAATAGGTGTCAGCGTCGGGATTGGCGTCGTTGTCGGAATAGGTGTCAGCGTCAGGGTTGGCGTCGGTGTCGGAATAGGTGTCAGCGCCGGGGTTGGCGTCGGTGTCGGAATAGGTGTCAGCGTCGGGCTTGGCGTCGGTGTCGGAATAGGTGTCAGCGTCGGGGTTGGGGTCGGTGTCGGAATAGGTGTCAGCGTCAGGGTTGGCGTCGGTGTCGGAATAGGTGTCAGCGTCGGGGTTGGCGTCGGTGTCGGAATAGGTGTCAGCGTCGGGGTTGGCGTCGGTGTCGGAATAGGTGTCAGCGTCGGGGTTGGCGTCGGTGTCGGAATAGGTGTCAGCGTCGGGGTTGGCGTCGAAGTCGGAATAGGTGTCAGCGTCGGCGTTGGCGTCGGTGTCGGAATAGGTGTCAGCGTCGGGGTTGGCGTCGGTGTCGGAATAGGTGTCAGCGTCGGGGTCGGCGTCGGTGTCGGAATAGGTGTCAGCGTCGGCGTTGGCGTCGGTGTCGGCGTCGGTGTTGGAATAGGTGTCAGCGTCGGGGTTAGCGTCGGTGTCGGAATAGGTGTCAGCGTCGGGGTTGGCGTCGGTGTCGGAATAGGTGTCAGCGTCGGGGTTGGCGTCGGTGTCGGAATAGGAGTCAGCATCGGGGGTTGGCGTCGGAATAGGTGTCAGATTCGGCGTTGGCGTCGGTGTCGGAATAGGTGTCAGCGTCGGGGTTGGCGTCGGTGTCGGAATAGGTGTCAGCGTCGGGGTTGGCGTCGGTGTCGGAATAGGTGTCAGCGTCGGGGTTGGCGTCAGTGTCGGAATAGGTGTCAGCGTCGGCGTTGGCGTCGGTGTCGGAATAGGTGTCAACGTCGGGGTTAGCGTCGGTGTCGGAATAGGTGTCAGCGTCGGGGGTTTGCGTCGGTTTCGGAATAGGTGTCAGCGTCGGGGTTGACGTCGGTGTTGGAATAGGTATCAGCGTCGGGTAGGCGTCGGTGTAGGAATAGGTGTCAGCGTCGGGATTGGCGTCGTTGTCGGAATAGGTGTCAGCGTCAGGGTTGGCGTCGGTGTCGGAATAGGTGTCAGCGCCGGGGTTGGCGTCGGTGTCGGAATAGGTGTCAGCGTCGGGCTTGGCGTCGGTGTCGGAATAGGTGTCAGCGTCGGGGTTGGGGTCGGTGTCGGAATAGGTGTCAGCGTCAGGGTTGGCGTCGGTGTCGGAATAGGTGTCAGCGTCGGGGTTGGCGTCGGTGTCGGAATAGGTGTCAACGTCGGGGTTAGCGTCGGTGTCGGAATAGGTGTCAGCGTCGGGGTTGGCGTCGGTGTCGGAATAGGAGTCAGCATCGGGGGTTGGCGTCGGAATAGGTGTCAGCGTCGGGGTTGGCGTCGGTGTCGGAATAGGAGTCAGCGTCGGCGTTGGCGTCGGTGTCGGCGTCGGTGTTGGAATAGGTGTCAGCGTCGGGGTTAGCGTCGGTGTCGGAAAAGGTGTCAGCGTCGGGGTTGGCGTCGGTGTTGGAACAGGTGACAGCGTCGGGGTTGGCGTCTGTGTCGGAATAGGTGTCAGCGTCGGGGTTGGCGTCGGTGTCGGAATAGGTGTCAGCGTCTGGGTTGGCGTCGGTGTCGGAATAGGTCTCAGCGTCGGCGTTGGCGTCGGTGTCGGCGTCGGTGTTGGAATAGGTGTCAGCATCGGGGTTGGCGTCGGTGTCGGAATAGGTGTCAGCGTCGGGGGTTGGCGTCGGAATAGGTGTCAGATTCGGCGTTGGCGTCGGTGTCGGAATAGGTGTCAGAGTCGGGGTTGGCGTCGGTGTCGGAATAGGTGTCAGCGTCGGAGTTGGCGTCGGTGTCGGAATAGGTGTCAGCTCGGGGTCGGTGTCGGAATAGGTGTCAGCGTCGGGGTTGGCGTCGGAATAGGTGTCAGCGTCGGGGTTGGCGTCAGTGTCGGAGTAGGTGTCAGCGTCGGGTTGGCGTCGGTGTCGGAATAGGTGTCAGCGTCGGGGTTGGCGTCGGTGTCGGAATAGGTGTCAGCGTCGGGGTTGGCGTCGGTGTCGGAATAGGAGTCAGCATCGGGGGTTGGCGTCGGAATAGGTGTCAGATTCGGCGTTGGCGTCGGTGTCGGAATAGGTGTCAGCGTCGGGGTTGGCGTCGGTGTCGGAATAGGTGTCAGCGTCGGTGTTGGCGTCGGTGTCGGAATAGGTGTCAGCGTCGGGGTTGGCGTCAGTGTCGGAATAGGTGTCAGCGTCGGCGTTGGCGTCGGTGTCGGAATAGGTGTCAACGTCGGGGTTAGCGTCGGTGTCGGAATAGGTGTCAGCGTCGGGGGTTTGCGTCGGTTTCGGAATAGGTGTCAGCGTCGGGGTTGACGTCGGTGTTGGAATAGGTATCAGCGTCGGGTAGGCGTCGGTGTAGGAATAGGTGTCAGCGTCGGGATTGGCGTCGTTGTCGGAATAGGTGTCAGCGTCAGGGTTGGCGTCGGTGTCGGAATAGGTGTCAGCGCCGGGGTTGGCGTCGGTGTCGGAATAGGTGTCAGCGTCGGGCTTGGCGTCGGTGTCGGAATAGGTGTCAGCGTCGGGGTTGGGGTCGGTGTCGGAATAGGTGTCAGCGTCAGGGTTGGCGTCGGTGTCGGAATAGGTGTCAGCGTCGGGGTTGGCGTCGGTGTCGGAATAGGTGTCAACGTCGGGGTTAGCGTCGGTGTCGGAATAGGTGTCAGCGTCGGGGTTGGCGTCGGTGTCGGAATAGGAGTCAGCATCGGGGGTTGGCGTCGGAATAGGTGTCAGATTCGGCGTTGGCGTCGGTGTCGGAATAGGTGTCAGCGTCGGGGGTTGGCGTCGGTTTCGGAATAGGTATCAGTGTCGGGGTTGGCGTCGGTGTCGGAATAGGTGTCAGCGTCGGGGTTGGCGTCGGTGTCGGAATAGGTGTCAGCGTCGGGGTTGACGTCGGTGTTGGAATAGGTATCAGCGTCGGGTAGGCGTCGGTGTAGGAATAGGTGTCAGCGTCGGGATTGGCGTCGTTGTCGGAATAGGTGTCAGCGTCAGGGTTGGCGTCGGTGTCGGAATAGGTGTCAGCGCCGGGGTTGGCGTCGGTGTCGGAATAGGTGTCAGCGTCGGGCTTGGCGTCGGTGTCGGAATAGGTGTCAGCGTCGGGGTTGGGGTCGGTGTCGGAATAGGTGTCAGCGTCAGGGTTGGCGTCGGTGTCGGAATAGGTGTCAGCGTCGGGGTTGGCGTCGGTGTCGGAATAGGTGTCAGCGTCGGGGTTGGCGTCGGTGTCGGAATAGGTGTCAGCGTCGGGGTTGGCGTCGGTGTCGGAATAGGTGTCAGCGTCGGGGTTGGCGTCGAAGTCGGAATAGGTGTCAGCGTCGGCGTTGGCGTCGGTGTCGGAATAGGTGTCAGCGTCGGGGTTGGCGTCGGTGTCGGAATAGGTGACAGCGTCGGGGTTGGCGTCTGTGTCGGAATAGGTGTCAGCGTCGGGGTTGGCGTCGGTGTCGGAATAGGTGTCAGCGTCTGGGTTGGCGTCGGTGTCGGAATAGGTCTCAGCGTCGGCGTTGGCGTCGGTGTCGGCGTCGGTGTTGGAATAGGTGTCAGCATCGGGGTTGGCGTCGGTGTCGGAATAGGTGTCAGCGTCGGGGGTTGGCGTCGGAATAGGTGTCAGATTCGGCGTTGGCGTCGGTGTCGGAATAGGTGTCAGAGTCGGGGTTGGCGTCGGTGTCGGAATAGGTGTCAGCGTCGGAGTTGGCGTCGGTGTCGGAATAGGTGTCAGCTCGGGGTCGGTGTCGGAATAGGTGTCAGCGTCGGGGTTGGCGTCAGTGTCGGAGTAGGTGTCAGCGTCGGGTTGGCGTCGGTGTCGGAATAGGTGTCAGCGTCGGGGTTGGCGTCGGTGTCGGAATAGGTGTCAGCGTCGGGGTTGGCGTCGGTGTCGGAATAGGAGTCAGCATCGGGGGTTGGCGTCGGAATAGGTGTCAGATTCGGCGTTGGCGTCGGTGTCGGAATAGGTGTCAGCGTCGGGGTTGGCGTCGGTGTCGGAATAGGTGTCAGCGTCGGGGTTGGCGTCGGTGTCGGAATAGGTGTCAGCGTCGGGGTTGGCGTCAGTGTCGGAATAGGTGTCAGCGTCGGCGTTGGCGTCGGTGTCGGAATAGGTGTCAACGTCGGGGTTAGCGTCGGTGTCGGAATAGGTGTCAGCGTCGGGGGTTTGCGTCGGTTTCGGAATAGGTGTCAGCGTCGGGGTTGACGTCGGTGTTGGAATAGGTATCAGCGTCGGGTAGGCGTCGGTGTAGGAATAGGTGTCAGCGTCGGGATTGGCGTCGTTGTCGGAATAGGTGTCAGCGTCAGGGTTGGCGTCGGTGTCGGAATAGGTGTCAGCGCCGGGGTTGGCGTCGGTGTCGGAATAGGTGTCAGCGTCGGGCTTGGCGTCGGTGTCGGAATAGGTGTCAGCGTCGGGGTTGGGGTCGGTGTCGGAATAGGTGTCAGCGTCAGGGTTGGCGTCGGTGTCGGAATAGGTGTCAGCGTCGGGGTTGGCGTCGGTGTCGGAATAGGTGTCAACGTCGGGGTTAGCGTCGGTGTCGGAATAGGTGTCAGCGTCGGGGTTGGCGTCGGTGTCGGAATAGGAGTCAGCATCGGGGGTTGGCGTCGGAATAGGTGTCAGATTCGGCGTTGGCGTCGGTGTCGGAATAGGTGTCAGCGTCGGGGGTTGGCGTCGGTTTCGGAATAGGTATCAGTGTCGGGGTTGGCGTCGGTGTCGGAATAGGTGTCAGCGTCGGGGTTGGCGTCGGTGTCGGAATAGGTGTCAGCGTCGGGGTTGACGTCGGTGTTGGAATAGGTATCAGCGTCGGGTAGGCGTCGGTGTAGGAATAGGTGTCAGCGTCGGGATTGGCGTCGTTGTCGGAATAGGTGTCAGCGTCAGGGTTGGCGTCGGTGTCGGAATAGGTGTCAGCGCCGGGGTTGGCGTCGGTGTCGGAATAGGTGTCAGCGTCGGGCTTGGCGTCGGTGTCGGAATAGGTGTCAGCGTCGGGGTTGGGGTCGGTGTCGGAATAGGTGTCAGCGTCAGGGTTGGCGTCGGTGTCGGAAAAGGTGTCAGCGTCGGGGTTGGCGTCGGTGTCGGAATAGGTGTCAGCGTCGGGGTTGGCGTCGGTGTCGGAATAGGTGTCAGCGTCGGGGTTGGCGTCGGTGTCGGAATAGGTGTCAGCGTCGGGGTTGGCGTCGAAGTCGGAATAGGTGTCAGCGTCGGCGTTGGCGTCGGTGTCGGAATAGGTGTCAGCGTCGGGGTTGGCGTCGGTGTCGGAATAGGTGTCAGCGTCGGGGTTGGCGTCGGTGTCGGAATAGGTGTCAGCGTCGGGGTTGGCGTCGGTGTCGGAATAGGTGTCAGCGTCGGCGTTGGCGTCGGTGTCGGCGTCGGTGTTGGAATAGGTGTCAGCGTCGGGGTTAGCGTCGGTGTCGGAAAAGGTGTCAGCGTCGGGGTTGGCGTCGGTGTTGGAACAGGTGACAGCGTCGGGGTTGGCGTCTGTGTCGGAATAGGTGTCAGCGTCGGGGTTGGCGTCGGTGTCGGAATAGGTGTCAGCGTCTGGGTTGGCGTCGGTGTCGGAATAGGTCTCAGCGTCGGCGTTGGCGTCGGTGTCGGCGTCGGTGTTGGAATAGGTGTCAGCATCGGGGTTGGCGTCGGTGTCGGAATAGGTGTCAGCGTCGGGGGTTGGCGTCGGAATAGGTGTCAGATTCGGCGTTGGCGTCGGTGTCGGAATAGGTGTCAGAGTCGGGGTTGGCGTCGGTGTCGGAATAGGTGTCAGCGTCGGAGTTGGCGTCGGTGTCGGAATAGGTGTCAGCTCGGGGTCGGTGTCGGAATAGGTGTCAGCGTCGGGGTTGGCGTCAGTGTCGGAGTAGGTGTCAGCGTCGGGTTGGCGTCGGTGTCGGAATAGGTGTCAGCGTCGGGGTTGGCGTCGGTGTCGGAATAGGTGTCAGCGTCGGGGTTGGCGTCGGTGTCGGAATAGGAGTCAGCATCGGGGGTTGGCGTCGGAATAGGTGTCAGATTCGGCGTTGGCGTCGGTGTCGGAATAGGTGTCAGCGTCGGGGTTGGCGTCGGTGTCGGAATAGGTGTCAGCGTCGGGGTTGGCGTCGGTGTCGGAATAGGTGTCAGCGTCGGGGTTGGCGTCAGTGTCGGAATAGGTGTCAGCGTCGGCGTTGGCGTCGGTGTCGGAATAGGTGTCAACGTCGGGGTTAGCGTCGGTGTCGGAATAGGTGTCAGCGTCGGGGGTTTGCGTCGGTTTCGGAATAGGTATCAGTGTCGGGGTTGGCGTCGGTGTCGGAATAGGTGTCAGCGTCGGGGTTGGCGTCGGTGTCGGAATAGGTGTCAGCGTCGGGGTTGACGTCGGTGTTGGAATAGGTATCAGCGTCGGGTAGGCGTCGGTGTAGGAATAGGTGTCAGCGTCGGGGTTGCCGTCGTTGTCGGAATAGGTGTCATTGTCAGGGTTGGCGTCGGTGTCGGAATAGGTGTCAGCGCCGGGGTTGGCGTCGGTGTCGGAATGGGTGTCAGCGTCGGGCTTGGCGTCGGTGTCAGAATAGGTGTCAGCGTCGGGGTTGGGGTCGGTGACGGAATAGGTGTCAGCGTCAGGGTTGGCGTCGGTGTCGGAATAGGTGTCAGCGTCGGGGTTGGCGTCGGTGTCGGAATAGGTGTCAGCGTCGGGGTTGGCGTCAGTGTCGGAATAGGTGTCAGCGTCGGGGTTGGCGTCGGTGTCGGAATAGGTGTCAGCGTCGGGGTTGGCGTCGGTGTCGGAATAGGTGTCAGCGTCGGCGTTGGCGTCGGTGTCGGCGTCGGTGTTGGAATAGGTGTCAGCGTCGGGGTTGGCGTCGGTGTCGGAATAGGTGTCAGCGTCGGGGTTGGCGTCGGTGTTGGAACAGGTGACAGCGTCGGGGTTGGCGTCTGTGTCGGAATAGGTGTCAGCGTCGGGGTTGGCGTCGGTGTCGGAATAGGTGTCAGCGTCGGGGTTGGCGTCGGTGTCGGAATAGGTGTCAGCGTCGGCGTTGGCGTCGGTGTCGGCGTCGGTGTTGGAATAGGTGTCAGCATCGGGGTTGGCGTCGGTGTCGGAATAGGTGTCAGCGTCGGGGGTTGGCGTCGGAATAGGTGTCAGATTCGGCGTTGGCGTCGGTGTCGGAATAGGTGTCAGAGTCGGGGTTGGCGTCGGTGTCGGAATAGGTGTCAGCGTCGGAGTTGGCGTCGGTGTCGGAATAGGTGTCAGCTCGGGGTCGGTGTCGGAATAGGTGTCAGCGTCGGGGTTGGCGTCAGTGTCGGAGTAGGTGTCAGCGTCGGGTTGGCGTCGGTGTCGGAATAGGTGTCAGCGTCGGGGTTGGCGTCGGTGTCGGAATAGGTGTCAGCGTCGGGGTTGGCGTCGGTGTCGGAATAGGAGTCAGCGCCGAGGTTGGCGTCGGTGTCGGAATAGGTGTTGGAATAGGTGTCAGCGTCGGCGTTGGCGTCGGTGTCGGCGTCGGTGTTGGAATAGGTGTCAGCGTCGGGGTTGGCGTCGGTGTCGGAATAGGTGTCAGCGTCGGGTTGGCGTCGGTGTAGGAACAGGTGTCAGCGTCGGGGTTGGCGTCGGTGTCGGAATAGGTGTCAGCGTCGGGGTTGGCGTCGGTGTCGGAATAGGTGTCAGCGTCGGGGTTGGCGTCGGTGTCCGCGTCGGTGTTGGAATAGGTGTCAGCGTCGGGGTTGGCGTCGGTTTCGGAATAGGTGTCAGTGTCGGGGTTGGCGTCGGTGTCGGAATAGGTGTCAGCGTCGGGGGTTGGCGTCGGTGTCGGAATAGGTGTCAGCGTCGGGGTTGGCGTCTGTGTCGGAATAGGTGTCAGCGTCGGGTTGGTGTCGGTGTAGGAACCGGTGTCAGCGTCGGGGTTGGCGTCGGTGTCGGAATAGGTGTCAGCGTCGGCGTTGGCGTCGGTGTCGGCGTCGGTGTTGGAATAGGTGTCAGCGTCGGGGTTGGCGTCGGTTTCGGAATAGGTGTCAGTGTCGGGGTTGGCGTCGGTGTCGGAATAGGTGTCAGCGTCGGGGGTTGGCGTCGGTTTCGGAATAGGTGTCAGTGTCGGGGTTGGCGTCGGTGTCGGAATAGGTGTCAGCGTCGGCGTTGGCGTCGGTGTCGGAATAGGTGTCAGCGTCGGGGTTGACGTCGGTGTTGGAATAGGTATCAGCGTCGGTGTCGGAATAGGTGTCAGCGTCGGGTTGGCATCGGTGTAGGAACAGGTGTCAGCGTCGGGGTTGGCGTCGGTGTCGGAATAGGTGTCAGCGTCGGGGTTGGCGTCAGTGTCGGCGTCGGTGTTGGAATAGGTGTCAGCGTCGGGGTTGGCGTCGGTTTTGGAATAGGTGTCAGTGTCGGGGTTGGCGTCGGTGTCGGAATAGGTGTCAGCGTCGGGGGTTGGCGTCTTTGTCGGAATAGGTGTCAGCGTCGAGGCGGGTCTGGGTTTATTCATTAATAGTTGCTTTGCCTAGCTTGTATGCCTTGCGCTGCTTGTTTTGGATAAACTCAGGCCTTTCTTACTCATCCCGGATGGGTAAGGAGGCAACGGTCTTAGGGGAGAGCGCAAGTCGTGATGATCCCTAAGGCAAGTCTGACGGATGCCTTCTCGTGGTGCTGCCTGTTATTGGTTTATTTCCTTCCGAAATAAACGCAACAGAACACCGTCAGGCGCCGCGTGTATTGTTATCTATATGTGTATGTATATGTATATATTGTTTCTGTATATATTTGTATTATTTGTGTATATTATGTAGTTCACAGGGCTATTTAACCCCTTATTAGTAACCAAATTGAAAATGCTCGGTACAGACCGGGGCCGTAGTTAACTGTCTGTCATCTGTATTATACGTGCTAAGGTGCTTAGCACCTCTTTAAGACAGATGACAGAATAGACTTACGGTGTATAAATTGTAGTTTTAAGGCAAGGCTGTTACGATTTTGTGTGTACAGACAGGGTTATGAAATAAAAAATTAAAAAAATTAAGGGGAGAGAGGACGGAGGGTTCCACTCTCCAGGTGAGGAAGAGAAGCTTCCAGACACCTAACTACACTACCTACCTACTTTAGGATGTCGACAGATACACCAATAAAAACAATATGGAAGCGTTCAACAATTTTTTAAATATATTTATTTAATATTAAAATTTTCACTAAAACTCATTAAAAAAAAGGAATAGATACATCTAGAATACTTTCCTTAATTAGGTCGGGTTACCCGTTAGTACCAGGTACAAAGAGTAACTTAGAACATGGAAATTTGATAGCAATCACTGGTACTAGCGAACAACAATTTACTTAAGTTATTATGTCTTAGGTTTAACTACTTAATTTACAATTTCTGTGTGCCAGCAACGTAGATCCACAAAATTTAAGTTTATTAGGAAGATATTATTCTATAGTTTAGTATATAAGTGTAAGTAAAAAAAATATATAAACCAGCTTGCTCAGAAAATCCTATTTAGATCTCAGGGTAAGGTCGTGAGTCGCAAAGGGTGAAAGATGAATTCCGCAAAGTAAAAAAAAGAAGAAAAGGGCGCCACCCGGTTATAGGAGACCGGGAAATTCATAAATACCGGAGCACCGTGGAGAATCACAGCCTTGGACCGAAGACTCAGTTAAGGCGAGCAGTCCGGGATGTCAGGCAGAGCGCTGACCACAGGTACTGCTCTGGCTGTCTACCGGAGTTGGGGCTATGGTAGACGTGGGTATGGTTGGGTATTTTACCAGCCCTAACCAAGAACTCCTTTATTTTTGGGGAGGTTCGAAGGCTTTCGGAGGACGCCACGTGGATGCGTCACGAGTCCAGGAACGAAGTCGCCTCCTTGTATTAGGTTAAATTGTTTCTTTTTCTCAGCCTGCAATGAACAATGGTGGGTTACTTCCGTCTTCACATAAAGAACTCGATGTATGCTCTCATCGGAGTTGGTTGCTTACCGGTAGGTCTATTATATCCCCTGGAAGGCGGACGTCGAAAGGAGCACTGCCTGGCTTCGTTTTGCAGCCCTCGCTTCAGGCAGTGCGTCGATTGGGGGCTGCTTAAAGTTCCAAGCGGAAAAAGAAGTGTAACGGGCCTTTGCAGGCCTATTTATAAGTTTCGGGATCTCTCGAACCTTCCATCAGAGGGGAGGCAAAAAAAACAGATCATATTCCTCTCAATCACAAGAAAACGGATTAATACTCTGTGCAAGGGGTGCGTTCAGAACCTCACTTGATGGAACAAACAAATCGTTCCGACCCTCACAAAAAAAAACCGTAACAAGGCTACAGATAATTTGTCATGTTTATGAGTAGATGAAAAACAGTTTGGCGGTGTGTGTGTTAAAATAGGGACCCCTCTAACTGGCAAACACCAGCGCCTACTACTGTCAAACGTATTGTTACATAATCGAAAATAACCGCTGTCTTTTATTTGGTAGTGACCCCTGTTCCGATAACTCACGTTATTGGAGGCGGGGACAAACTGGCTGGACTAGTTCCAAAACCCCGATGATAAGTGTATCCTTAGACTTCGGGAAAATACCTCCAAGGTATTGTCAGTCTTCTGAACTCTAAACTTCCGGAGGCTTGAGTAGAAAGATTGAAGCCTGTCCAATCCCCAAAAACTATTGCTTATGGTCACAATTAATAATTATTTGCTATAATTATTCAGTATGCCGAAATCTGTGACAATGTCTGGGAAAGTAAATAGAGACCGGAAAGGGAAATTCACCAAAGGCCCTTCTCAGGGCCAACCAAAAGGCCCTTCTCAGGGTCATGCCGATGAGTCTGCATCGGCATCGGATGCGAGCCGCGCACCATCTGCGGCTAGCGTATTTGTTCGGCCGGACGATTTTTCAGACTCCGACATAGAGTCCGTCACGTTTGAGTCGGATGCCTCGACGGCGACAGCGGAAGGTCGCCAGCAGGCACAGAAGCGGGCCTACTTGAGGGCTGGGTCTTGCTCGTCAGACTCCACGACGAGTAAGCCCAAAAAGACTAGGGATAAAAAGCTTTCCTCCACAGTTGTTGCTGACACCCACGACGTGGGGCTTGCAGATGCCCAACGCCAGCTCAACCTGGCTAAGCGGGCACAGGTCCAGATGGACCTTGAAGAGAAGGTCGCCGCGAAAGAGCAGCAGGCTCGCACCGCGCGGGCCAAGTCCGGGTACGGTGCGTCCACCGTCCTCTACTCGGACCACTCCCTTGCCGAGCTGGAGCGCATGGCGCAGGAGGACGAGGGGGAGATAATGGAGGTCGCTTCTAAGTCCTCAAATCTTAAAGGGACTTTTCAAAAGTCCCTGAAATGCAGGGCCGCGAGTATGCGCGGAATCATTCGCGAGCTAGCTCAACGCACCGCGACCGATGAAACGCGGCAACTGCAGGCGAAGGTCGACCGCCTGCAGTCAGAGGTCAGCCAGCTGCACCAAAAGCTAGCTGAAGTCACGGCCCGGCCAACACAGGCCGATCCAAGACCAGCGGCGGAGGGCCCCTCTTCCTCCAACCTTGAGGATGTCATCCGCAAGGTTGTCCTGGAGGAAAGGGCCTTTACGAGAGCCTGCTTCGCCGGCATCGAAGACAGGCTCTTGCCGGAGAGTCGCATCCGACCACCACTTGCGGCCGACAAGAGGCAGAACAAGCCGGGGCCGTCCTCCCAAAAGGAGGAAACGAGGCCAAACAAGCCGGGGCCATCCTCCCAAACGGAGGATGCATTCCTACCCTCCTCCACTCCCTCCGTCCAACCTTGGACGGAGGTGGTCAAAAGGGGAAAGGGCAAGGCCAAGACGAAGGCGGCCGCCCCCCCTGCCATCCCCACAGCCGCCGCTCCCTGCCCGTCCCAGGCGACCGGTAAGGGAAAAGGGAAGGGGAAAAAGTCAGCCCCGAAGCCCCTCTCCGCTGCTCCGGCAGCCAAAAGGGCCCCCGCTGGTCCGGGGAAACCTAAGCCCCTGGTTCCCCCTAAAACCGCAGCCGTTGTGGTGTCGCTCACCGTGGAGGCTGCGGATCGAGGTGAGACTTATGAGTCCGTACTCAAGCGGGCCCGTACCAATGCCGACCCGACCCAACTGGGGATCGGACCGATCACGTGCCGTCGGACCCAAGCCGGGGCTCGAATTTTCGAGTTCCCGGGGGCTCAGGGCGGTGCCAACGCTGACCTCTTCGCCTCCAAACTGAAGGAGGTCATCGCGGACGCGGCTAAGGTCGTCAGGCCTGTTAAGTTGGCGACCTTGGAGGTGACCAATCTGGACGATTCGGTCACCAAAGAGGAGGTGGTAGCGGCGGTCGCAGCAATGGGGGGTTGCGACGTCGCAGCAGTGCAAAGCAGGGGGAGCATCCGGCCTGGCCGGGGTGGTATGGGTACCATCCGCCTCGAGTGCCCAGTCACGGCGGCCAAAGCCGTCCTCGCCAAAGGACGGCTTACAGTGGGCTTCAGCTCCTGCGGAGTCCGAGCACTTGAAGATCAGCCTCTGCGCTGCTTCAGGTGCTTCGGAATCGGACACACCCGGGCCCTTTGCCCGTCCGAGGTGGACAGGGCAGACAGCTGCTACCGCTGCGGCAAAGAGGGGCACAAGTCCGCCTCCTGCACGGCCACCACGCCACGCTGCGCAGTGTGTGCCGCCAGCGGCCGCCCGGCGGGCCATGTTATGAAGGGGAGGAACTGCAATCCTCCCCCCAAGAAGGGCAAAGTGCAGGCGCTGACCCAGCCTGCCTTGGCTACCGCCGTCCCTGAAAAGGGAACTCCGGCGGCTGATGAGGGAGGTGCGATGTCCCATTGATGGATAGGGTCGAGCATCGTATCCTCCAGGCGAACACCAACCACTGCAAAGCCGCCCAGGACCTGCTGATGCAGTCCATGGCTGAGTGTTTGGTGGACGTTGCGGTGGTTGCTGAGCCATACTCGATCCCTGGCCGTTGGCTGGGTGATCGGGATGGCTTGGTGGCAATGGTGTCGCGGTCTTCCACAGACTCCCCTCCCCTCTCGCTCTTAGAGAGGGGACCGGGATATGTGGCCGCCGCGTGGGGGGAATTAGCTTTCGTGGGCGTTTATTTCTCCCCAAACCGCCCTCTCTCGGATTTCGAGAACTTTCTCGAAATCCTGACCGCAGTTGTCGGTAGGGCGGCGCCGCGCCAGGTCGCCGTTTTGGGCGACCTTAACGCCAAGTCGGTGGTCTGGGGTAACCCGGCCGCCTCTTGTAACGTCCGGGGAGTCGCCGTTGAATTCTGGGCGGCCTCGTCAGGTGTGTCCCTCCTCAACAGGGGCACGGTTCAGACGTGTGTGCGGCAACGGGGAGGGTCAGTGGTGGACGTTTCGTTCGCCACCCCCGTTCTAGTCGCCCGCGTCATGAATTGGCGGGTGGAGATGGTGGAGACTTTGTCGGACCATCGATATGTGCGGTTCGACATCTCCACCCAGGGCCCCCGGAGGACGGCCCCTTCGGGTCGTTCCCCCTTTCCACGGTGGGCTCTCACCCGCCTGGACCGTGAGTCGGCAATGGAGGCGGCGTTCTTGCAGGACTGGCTGGCCCCCCCTTTCGAAGGCCTGGACGTGGACTCCGCAGCGATCGAGCTCCGGAAGTCCCTGACCGAGGTTTGCAACGCCAGCATGCCTCGGTCTCGCCGCCCACCTCCCCGTCGCGCCGTTTATTGGTGGTCGGAGGAGTTAGCGGGGCTCCGAGCAGCCTGTGTGGCAGCAAGGAGGGCCTACACGCGGAGTCGACGGCGCAGTCACCGGGATGAGGCCAGCGAGGACCTTCTTTACGCTGCGTACGTTGAGGCGAGGAGGGTCCTCAAATCGGCCATTGGCGCCGCCGATGACGCAGCGAAAGCCGAAATGCTGGAGGGTCTCGACAGGGACCCGTATGGGAGACCATACAAGGCGGCGCGGAACAAACTGCGCCCCTCTGGTCCCCCGCTGACGGAGTCTCTCGAGCCGGCATTGCTGGATGGGGTGGTCCGGTCCCTGTTTCCGAACGGGTCCAATTTCGCCCCACCAGTGATGGATCCCCCGCAGGGGGCGGCCCCACTGGAGGAAGAGGAGGCTTCTCCGGTGACGGAGGCGGAGTTTGAAAGGGAGGCCCTCCGCCTCCGTGTCAAAAAGACGGCCCCTGGGCCAGACGGCGTTCCTGCACGGGTGGTGGCCATCGCCGCCCTTCAAATGGAGGAGAGGTTTCGGGACCTATTCAGCGCGTGTTTCACGTCTGGTAGGTTCCCGAAACCATGGAAGGAGGGGCAATTGTGCCTCCTCCGAAAGGAGGGACGCCCGGTGGACTCCCCCTCGGCATACCGGCCCATCGTTCTGCTCGATGAGGTCGGTAAAATGTTCGAGGGGATCGTTGCCAACCGGCTCAACGAGCACCTGCGGGGGGTCGGGCCGGACCTGTCGGACGCCCAATTCGGATTCAGAAGGGGGCGTTCGACAGTGGATGCGTTGGCCCTACTCAAGGGCCAGGTGCGGGAGGCGATGGAGGCAGGGGACGGGGTTTTGGCTGTGTCATTTGACATAGCCAACGCCTTCAACTCCGTCCCCCATTCGACGATCTTGGAGGCACTCCGCTATCACGGTGTGCCTCGGTACCTGCGGTGTCTTCTGGCCGACTACCTGGGGGACCGAGCTGTCCTCCTTGTAGATCGTGCGGGCCAGCTCCGCCGGTATGGGGCGGGATCCGGTGTTCCACAGGGGTCTGTCCTGGGACCACTCCTGTGGAACATCGGATTCGACTGGCTCCTGCGGGGAAGTCTCCTCCGTGGCACGAGTGTCATCTGCTATGCGGATGACACTCTTCTCACCGCCCGGGGAGGAGACTTCAGAGAGGCGGCGAGTCTGGCCTCGGCCGGCGGATCCCTAGTCGCGGGTAGGATCCGCCGACTAGGATTGAAGGTGGCGCTGGAAAAGACCGAGGCCGTATTTTTCCACGGGCCTCGGCAGCGCACTCCCCTTGACGCCCACATTGTCGTGGAGGGCGTCAAGATTGAGGTGAAGGCCCAGATGAAATATCTGGGCCTAGTCCTGGACAGCAGGTGGCGCTTCGGCCCGCACTTCAGCGGGCTGTCGACGCGCCTGCTGAAGGTCGCGGGCGCCCTCTCTTGGCTCCTCCCAAATATGGGGGGGCCTAGAGGACGGTGCCGGCATTTGTATGCCGGCATACTCAAGAGCATGGCCCTCTACGGGGCCCCTATTTGGACGGACTCCCTCCGAAGGAGGGAGAATGCTACTGCGCTCCGCAGGCCCCAAAGGGCCATTGCACTGCGGGTGGCGAGGGCCTACCGCTCGGTAGGATTTGCGGCAGCGTGCGCTCTGGCTGGCACCCCTCCTTGGGAGCTTGAGGCAGGGGTGCTCGCCAAAGTGTACGAGTGGACGGCGGGGCGAAAGGCGCTCGGAGAGCGCATCGCCCTGGAAGAGCGGGAGGCCGTCCGGAGTGAGGCGAGGGAAGCAGTCGTCCAGCATTGGACGGAGGACCTCGCCGCCGCCGCATTTGGCCGCCGCACGCTGGACGCCCTAGGGCCAGTCCTACAAGAATGGCTCGGGCGGTCTCATGGTTTCCTCTCGTTCCGTCTGGTGCAGGTGTTATCCGGGCACGGATGCTTCGGATCATACCTGCACCGGATCGGAAGAGAGGAAACACCAGCGTGCCATGATTGTGCTGCGGCGGAGGACACGGCGCAGCACACCCTGGAGGTGTGCCCTTCGTGGTCTGAGCTGCGCTGTGACTTAGTCGCCATAGTCGGGCCGGACCTCTCGCTCCCCAGTGTGGTAAATGCCATGCTGCAGGGCGAGGTGGCCTGGGCAGCGGTCGCCTCCTTTTGCGAGGAAGCGATTTCCCAAAAGGAGGCGGCAGAGCGCGCAAGGGAGGAGGACCCCCTTGCGGCGCCACTGCGTCGGCGAAGAAGGGGTAGGAGAAGACGACTTCTCCCTCCCGGTGGTGAATAGCGAGAGACAGACGCGGGCGCCTTCTCTCGCATTGCACTTATTCACCACCTCCGTCGGGCGGGAATGGCCACGCATTCCTGGTCATTCCCGAGCCCCTCCCGTAGGGAGGGGCGTGTAGGCCCCGCTGTAAAGCGGGCGGTCGTCGGCGGAGGACTGGACGTAAAGGCTCTGCCAGTCTCCCAGTCCTCCTCCATACAGACGATGCTGGAATGCCGCTGGGTCGTTTAGTGGGTATACCGGTCTTCTACCGGGGAGTCCCACATAACCCCCCCATCCCCCAATGGGGGGGTATGCGTAACGCATTTTTCCCAGCGTTAAAAAAAAAAAAAAAAAAAAAAAAGGTGTCAGCGTCGGGGTTGGCGTCTGTGTCGGAATAGGTGTCAGCGCCGGGGTTGGCGTCGGTGTCGGAATAGGTGTCAGCGTCGGGCTTGGCGTCGGTGTCGGAATAGGTGTCAGCGTCGGGGTTGGGGTCGGTGTCGGAATAGGTGTCAGCGTCGGGGTTGGCGTCGGTGTCGGAATAGGTGTCAGCGTTGGGGTTGGCGTCGGTGTCGGAATAGGTGTCAGCGTCGGGGTTGGCGTCGTTGTCGGAATAGGTGTCATATATATATATTCACCGGCGGAATGCCTTTATTAAACAAAATACTATGAACTATATTATTATACAACACTACAGCTACTATAATAAAAGCATTTAAACAACCTATAAGTCATAGCAGACTCATAGGCAGTCCAAATGCTCCAGCCCACTCCCAGTTGGCAACGTGCCCAGCATGCTGGCATCATTGCCCCTTTGAATTGCAATGCTTATTTGTTGAGCCAAATATGTGCCAGCATTTTGAACACGCGTCGCATCGACCAAGCGACCATATAGGTTTTGGAAAAAAAAAAAAATTATATGAAGATTTTAATATAATACAAGAAAAAAAGATATTCAAATATATAGGTATGAATTCAATACAAAATTTGTCGCTGCAAAAATATTAAAGGTTTGAACACCGTACAAGAAAAAATAACTGTACTACTATTTTTGGATAACTGGAATATAATGGTACGACGTCATATAGAAAAATATATTATACATATTCATACCGGTATACAGTCCCTGCTTCAGACATGATACCGTGGTATACGCTCAGTGCACTGAGAAAAATGTAACACAACGGTAATTTTAAAATCGTATATATTATTTTATTTAATATAACGAAAATAGAAGCATTGTGATATACATTAAGGAGTAAATAGGTTAAATTTAAGTTGAGGAAACCTAAATAAATTTGATCATTCTACTAAAGCCTTGGTGACGTATCATCATAAATACCGTTATTAGCAGCTAGAGCAGAATCATTTTACTCCTTGGTGTCCTAATTAATGAATTCATCATACTTTTAGCATTAATATAATTTATGATTGCTTTTTTCAGTGTCGTTAATGCCAATTGCGGTCACCCAAGTAATGACCGCACACAGCGTTATTTAACCTATTAGATATTATAAAAATTACGCGGCAAGTTCCCTACGAGTACTTTAGACGAAAGAGGCGCAATTAAGATAGTGTGTTATACTTTGACATCGCTTATTTCCTTAAACTACTACTTAAGTAACTACTCATACTTTGAAGCGCTCGTAGCGAAGTTTGCTTAGAAAATTGCAAAATTAGTCTGTTTGTAGGACAACGCAAGTTGAACTATAGATTTCGCTCTATATCAATACGATGGTTAAAGAACGATAGCAAAAATTTGAGTTATGACTCATTGTCATGTTAGCTCAATTGCTTAGAGCATACTTCGGCTAAAGGGGTGGATGGACGCGGGTTAGAATCCCACACGTGACTTAAATTTTGCCTCTCGTAAATTTATTATATTGTGATGTACTCGTAATCCGCAGAGCATGCGTTATTGCAAACATAAAAATATTTAAAATGCCTGTATATCCCCAAAGGTATAGACAGAATTGTCTATTAGGTAGGTCTACGTCTATGAAGATATTAGGTTATGAAATTTTGACCTCTTGTAATAGGGGGCCAGCTAACCTACATCTATCGGGCACAGCACCTCACTCCAGACTGCTACCAAATATTGCCAGATAAACTCAATAACTATCCAACTCAAGAATCGAACCCAGTACCTTGAGATTCCTAAGCAACGCATCGTTTTACGTCGCTCAACTAACGATCGGGCACAGAACGAGTATTAAATATAACAATATAAATTGAATTTGACAGACGTGAAACTAGCTAGCACTAGCAGTTCAATTAAGTGGCTATCCTTACATGTATTAGTAAACAATTTTGATGTAATCCCAAACACATTCCAAAACAACCGGAACTTCATTATGACACGTTTGTAATATTAATTAGAACATCCAACAAAGTAATTTCACGTCAGGATATTACGGCTACCAGGAAATTATGTCCTCGAGGGATTATTACATGGGTAGGCATGAGTGGTTACTTAAATAGTAGTTTAAGGAAATAAGCGATGCCAAGGTGTAATAACACTACCTATCTAAATCTATAGTTCAACTTGCGTTGTACTACAGACAGACAAATTTTGCAATTTTCTAAGAAAACTTCGCTACGAGCGCTTCAAAGTATGAGTATATAGTTACTTAAATAGCAGTATAAGGAAATAAGCGATGCCGAAGTGTAATACACTATCCTAATTGGGCCTCGTTCGTCTAAAGAACTTGTAGGGAACTTGTCGCGTAATTTTTTCAATCGAATAGGATAAGTAATGTGCCGTCATTACTTTGATGGGTGACCGCTATTGGCATTGACGACACTGAAAAAAAAATAGCAATCATAAATTATGGTATTTTTTTTTATTGCTGATAGGCAAACCTTTGACCACAAGCTCACCTGATGGTAAGTGATGATGTGGTCGAAGGTGATAAACGCTTAACCTAGAATTACTGGCTCTCAAGGACAGCTGCCGGAACACACCGTTAGGTGCTTGGCGACAGATTTTCTGCTTGAGGGTGGTCACTAGCCAGGCGGGTATTCACAAAATTGCCCTTCCACCATGCGGTGAAGCTCATGCTTGCGGCGGGATTCAAACCATGGACCTGCTGCGCGGCAATCCATAGCCAAAGCCACTGAGCTATCACTGCTTCAAATGTGATGACATGATGAGGTAATGGTAAATATATAATGAATTCACTAAGTAGGACACCATTGAGTAAAATGATTCTGCTCTAGCTGCTGATAACGGAGTTTATGATGACACGTCACCAAGGCTTTAGTAGAACGATCAATTATTATTTATTTAGGTTTCCTCATATAAATTTGACATATAACCTCTTAAATATTTATCACAATGCTTCTATTTTCGTTGTACTAAATTAAATAATATATTCAAATTACCTTTGTGTTACATTTTTCTCAGTGCACTGAGCGTATACCACGGTATCACGTCTGAAGCAGGGACTGTATACCGGTATGAATATGTAAACTATATTTTTCTGTATGATATCGTACCATTATATTCCAGTTATCCGAAAATAGCAGAAAAGTTATTTTTTCTTGTACGGTGTTCAAACCTTATTTTAGTAGTGACAAGTTTTGTATTAAATTCATACCCATATATTTGAGTATCATTTTTTCTTGTATAACATTCAAATCTTTATATATGGATAAAACCTAAAATTACAGTGTAGATATTGTTGATACTCTTATTATTACGGTATTCTAAAGCAATCTCGGTTATCCTCGATTGTCTGTGGGTACATTTAATAGTAATAGGTAGGTACTTATGATAATGTCAGTTGAATGACCTTGCAATGTCAGCTTTTCATTTTTCAAAACAAAATTTCACATGAAATGTTCAAATTCACGGTCTTCCTTTTATTTCTGACATTATGTTATTTAGCAAAAAATAATCCTTATGATGAAATCTTTACATCAGTATGATAAAACTTTAGGTGTATTTTTTCGCGTGTAACGGGTTCGATTCCTGGTTCAACCATGTAATTATTTAAATATCTATGAATGCAGTTTAAATTGTTTTTTAAATTCAAATAATGTATTCTTTCAATAAAATGTTCCATCTACAATATTTAAGGTAATTTCCCTCCATATGGCATCGCCGTGGAACGCCCTGTATACTTCTAAGTTTTACACAATACAATAATACTTATTTTATTTGACTACCCTAATAACTACCAATTCTCCGTAATAAACTCCTAATGCTTGTATATCTCCGTGAAGGTGGTATAGACATGCGCGTTGCACAGATGGTCGTTAGTGGGCGCTGTGGAGACGATCCCTAGGAGGAAGTCCCGTTGGGCTCCACGCTCGCCTGCTAGGAATGCCAGTCCCCCACCGCTGTCCCCCTTGCACACAGCTCGCGCCGTTCCTGAACAAAGACAACATCAACATCAAGTATGTTAATTTATTAAGTAAATTTTTTTCAGAAGACACCACACGGCACATAAACAAGACTTATATTTAATAATAACAAATACTTTTAAAAGTATCCTAAAAAATATTAAATAATATTTTAATAAAACACTTAAAAAAGCATAAAATTATATATCTAGTGACAATTCCGCCTAATTTTCCTGTTATCTACGTGACGTCACAAACATCACGCAGCCTAACCGGAAGAATACCCGACTAGTTTCGCTTCTAAACGAAGCATCTTCAGGAGGTCTTGACTTACCGAGCGCACGATCGAGACTAAACGGCCAGCTTGTTGTTGTTTAGGGAGGACATAGATGCTGGCTACCGCCTGTGCGGTCGTCCAGCTCCACCGGGTTTTGGGCGAGGGCCTGGCCCTACAATAGCCCGGGAGGGCCTATATACGGGAGGTCTCGGGAGAAGTGCCTTCGGCACTTCTCCCGAGACGGGCGTAGAAGGCGAAAAGCGCTTTCTACCTCCGTCTCCTGCGGACGCCGAAAACGTACCGCTACTATAGGGCTAAACACGCCTTTATATAGGCCCGATCGTGACTCACTGTTCTTTGTTGTAGCTTACAATTGGTAAAGATATACGTTTTTAAAGTGATAATTACATAAAAAGGTTATTGAATTGTTAACAGAATATTTTAAGTTATATATGGTATGTTTAGTGTTAACAAATGAGAAATGTTGAATAATATAGTAAACAATGTACGAAAACTAGTTTTAAACTTAAAAATTATGAAAGGGTCGCAGAGTGACGTCAACACTGGTTCGGCGGGTAGCTCGGTTCGGCAAGTAGGCAGCTTCCACGATGAAACAGTCACAGGACCTGCTTGTAGCTACTCGGGACACGTGGGGATGACGCGGTGGGTGGCGTGACTCGTAGCGTGACGTCATCACTGGTTGCTGGTTCGACGGGTGGCTTGGCTCAGCACGTTATGAAAAAATAATAAACAAGAATTACAAATAATGTTTAAATTGTTGGTTTCAATTTGATTTAATCTGTACTTAATTTTTACTTGTAATTATTCAATTTGACTCCTTTTATAGCTTATTTGATAATTACGTAGTCCATTAGACATTGATTTGACTCGTGACGTAATACTTGGAGGGGAGAGCAAACGTGGCCAGTTGCAGGGAGAATTCGAGTCAGTCTTCAATAGATTCTCGAAGTGGACGGACGCCACTCCACTTAATACGCAAAGTGCCATGTATAATATACGACAGCACTACACATAGGTATACAGTGTTTGATAGTGAGTCCACCCTAATTGTGGAATATAAAATAAGTGTGAAATACAGCAGTTGTGACATGGTAAGCCGGAGCTTTATTACAAAATAGTTTGTGGCGGCAGATTATCACTAAAAATACGTAACAGTGGGGATGAAACCAATTGAGTCTGTTCATTCAGCAGCGCGAAGCCTACACTATGTTTTGATATTTCTAACTGTTCTAATACACATAACCTAAACCCCTTGTCACAAGAGTGTAAGATTTCAAACGTGTTACAATCGAGGAGTTGATGACCGCTTTCAATTAAATGTTTGGCAAAATGAGACTGTTCGGGATGGTCGTTTCTAAACGCGGATTAAATCTATCCATTACCTTAAGACTTATATTTATTTAGAATAAAATCTCATCAATTGGCATCGGTGCTAACGAGTGTTCCATAAAAGTAAATTGACAAATCTAATTATACGGAATTATATATAAAAAAAAGATTAAAAAAATTATTATATTGAAAAATTCAATTTACTTGCACCTAATATAAAATAAGTAGAAAAAAGTTCGCTTCGTCTTTTGGGTTCACCGATTTTTGACGAATCTTTATCACCATTTTTCGAAGAACAAATTCAAAAGTTTAGAAATGCTTCTAGTAGATTATCCAAAATTAACGCCCATATGGCTTTTACAATTATAAGATTTTGCCTTTTCGTTCCTAAATTTACATACTATTTAGGATGTTGTCAGCTGTGGCAACACAGTGAGCTTTTGTTAAGCTTAGACAACTTAGTAAAAGATACGTTAGTGTCGGTTTTGAATGTTGAGATGGATGATAGGGCTTGGGTGCAAGCTTCCCTCCCTGTGAGGTTGGGGGGCATAGAGATACGCAAAATTTCTAGTGTGGCATTACCAGCTTTTTTGTCTTCTGTACACAGTACACACAAATTAGTTGAAAAAATTCTTACACGATCTTTAGGCTCTTTCGATGTAGCATATCTGGCTGAGGCCAAAAACACATGGAGACTGGCTTGTCCAACTACTGAATTCCCAAAAATGTTGTCATCTCAGAAACAGTGGGATCGGCCCCTATGTGAGCTAACACGGAAAGATCTTTTAAATACGTGTTCTAGCGTCGCAGATCGTGCTCGTATTCTCGCTGTTTCTGTGTGGGAATCTGGTCTTTGGTTACAGGCCATTCCTTCTTACAAAACAGGAAGCCTTATAGATCCATCCGCTTTTCGTCTAGCTATTAGCTTACGCTTGGGTGCAAGGTGTTGTGTTGCACATCACTGCCAGTGTGGTACTGCAGTTGATCAACTCGGTCACCATGGCCTCTCCTGCTCTCGAAGTGCTGGTCGGATTTTCCGCCACGCCAGCCTTAACGATATCATTCGCCGGACTTTTACCAGCGCCAATGTTGCAGCTATTCTCGAACCGAATGACCTGATGCGTGACGATGGTAAAAGACCTGACGGCATGACTGGTTCCGTGGAAGTTAGGACGGCCCTTAGTGTGGGACGCTACTTGCGTAGACACTTTAGCGCCGTCACATCTTTCTGAAACCAACGTGAGGGCTGGCGCTGCGGCTACTTCGGCGGAGCAACTCAAGCGGCGCAAATATGCTAACCTCGGTATGGGTTACATATTTGAGCCGTTTGGTGTAGAGACGTTGGGTCCGTGGGGACCGGGAGCTCATCGTATTTTCCAAAACCTATCTGAGCGCTTGGTCGATGCGACACGTGATCAAAATGCTGGCACATATTTGGCTCAACGAATAAGCATTGCAATTCAACGGGGCAATGCTGCCAGCATGCTGGGCACGCTGCCAACTGGGAGTGGGCTGGAGCATTTGGACTGCCTATGAGTCTGCTATGACTTGTAGTTTGTCTAAGTGCTTTTATTGTAGTAGCTGTAGTGTTGTATATAGTTCATAGTATTTTGTTTAATAAAGGAACACCGCCGGTATATAAAAATGAAAAAATAAACTAAATAAAAAAAATTATACGGAGAATAACATATTAAATTCTTATTTGTATAATGCAGACAGTCAAGCAGTTGACCTCAGTATCATTAGAATGCGCGGATGGCAAAAACCAGATTTTGTTTATACAGATAATAAATGTTGACCTTTCGGCCAATATAAATTGTATTGATGTCATAAAAACTAGCACATAAATAAATGTTTTAAACTATTAGGGTTATTTACCTCTAATACATCCGTTCGTTTATTTAGAAAATAATGTTTAATAACATAAAAAAATTATATTCAGCATACACTTACCATTAATAAAACCAGCACAGATTTTGTCAGCGGTGATGAATGGAAAGAATTCCGGCGGTGAGGCGGAAATGCACTGGCCTATGTCTATGTAAGGCAGCTCTACAAGTCTAAGTATAGGCGATTTGAGACCATCTTCTGCAGTGAGACCCCAACAAAAAGAATGACGGATTCCGACCAATCTTGCGGCCAATCACCGTGTTGCCACATGTGTGAGCAGATTTTATAAAGTGTCATAACACCTAAGTCACCCATGGCATTAAGCACATCTGCTGTAATTTGGTCGCTTCCAGTAGCCTTCTTCACTTTGAGGGATTTTATTGCAGTGAAGATTTCAGAAGGTAAAATCATGGGTTCCATTTCTAGATCTTTCCAGTCTGGGTTGATTCCGGGTGTGGAGTGGAAACCTGTATACAATTGCTGACAGTAGGCACGCCATCTCTCGGCAATGTGGTCGAGCTCGTGTAGTACAGTTCCATCGACATCCTCTATGACCTATATATATTCGGCGTTACCTGTTTTACGGCATGGGTATGTCTCGTCCACACTAACCCTCCTCCTTTCTCATTCGGGCTTGGGACCGACAACGGCGGAGTTAAATAAAATATTACTACTCTATATATATACTATTATAAATTTTACTTTGGAAAATACTGAGCAAAACAGGCATGCCGATGGAGGGTGTCTCCCTGCTCAGGTACTGGTACTAAAATCAAGTTCATCAAGTTGACACTCTGTCTGTCGAATATAGTTTGGAGTACGTCAGGGCGCTCTGACTTCACCAAGGTTGTTTAATTAGTATGTTAATGACTTGATTGAGGGACTCAGCAGAATCCATGTCGGATGCTACATAGACGGAATCTGTGTCAATAATCTTAGTAAAGCGGATGACAGGGTGCTGCTTGCTCCTTCAATCAATGCTCACACATATTGCTATAGTTTTGATTTCTTTCATCAGAAAATTTTAAGAATTTCTTGAAAGTTTTCACACGACAAAATTTGTGAAAAATCTAGGAATAGCCCCAGCTACTTCACATTGATAAAATGTAATAGATAGGTATATAATAAAACACCTGATAATAACATACAGACAAAAAAATTAGGTAGCACGACGTCAACATATCTTAAGTTATGAATAAAATATAGTGTGTACATTATGAAGTTTGATGCTAATTAGACATGATAAACAACAATATGGTATTCATTCAATATATGCAAAACATTACAAAACTACGAATATGTGACAAAAGTGAAATGAAACTGATTTATTCCAAGAGAACCGTAGAAAAATTATCATTATGGAACAAACTTTTTGTTACAGTCAGTCATTGATTGAGTCAAAAAACCTGTTGTATTTATCGAGTCCCAAAACTCACGAGCTGTTATAATGAATATTCTACATCTACAATAATATTATAAAGGAAATATTTGTATTTTTGTATGCAACGAATAAACTTAAAAACTGCTTGACCGATTTGGATGAAATTTGGCCTTGAAATAGTTTGAAATTGGGGAAAGGACATATAAAAGTTTTTATCCAACAGCGCAAAAAGAAGTTTTTTTTATGCCTGATAGGTAAGCCACTATCTCACCTGATGTTAAGTGATGATGTGGTCGAAGATGTTGTACAGGCTTACCTAGAATTACTGGCTCTCAGTGACAGCTGCTGGAACACACCGTTAGGTGCTTGGCAGCAGATTTTCTACTTGAGGGTGGTAGCTAGCCAAGCGGGCATTCGCAAAATGCCCCACCACTATACTATAACGACTTCCATCCTAAGACAACAACCAGGACCGACGGCCTAACGTGCCCTCTGAAGCACGGAAGCGTTCAGTAGTAATGTCACCAGCGGTCACACATCCAACTAATGACCGCGGCGGACGTTGCTTAACTTTGCTGATCGGTTCAGAACTGCTAAGCAAACTTCGCGGAGCGGAGCCGCGGCTGGAAAGCTAGTATATTATATATTATAATGCTTATCAGAGCGCTTGGTCGATGCCACGCGTTATAATAACAAAACAATTTGCTATTGACTACCCTTTCTTTATTTTGACGTTCACTAATAACTACAAATACTCCGTAATAAAATCCTTATGTTTGTATATCTCCGTGAAGGTGGTATAGACATGCGCGTTGCACAGATGGTCGTTAGTGGGCGCTGTGGAGACGATCCCTCGGAGGAAGTACCGTTGGGCTCCACGCTCGCCTGCTAGGAACGCCAGTCCCCCACCGCTGTCCCCCTTGCACACAGCTCGCGCCGTTCCTGAACAAAGACAACATCAACATCAAGCATCATAATAATACGCAAATTCTTAGGTTTCTTAAGAAGGAACCACATGATGACAAACAAGATAGATATGCAAGTATATTAATTTAGAAAGAAAAATCGTATTGAAAAATGATATATCAATTAACATAAGTCATTGTCAAGTGTCATTGACGCTAACGAATTTTCCGTAAAAGTAAAATTTACAACTTTAAATATACTTTAAATATAAACCGCTGAAGGGAGGGAGGTCATTAGTGAAGGTATTCATTTTGAAACACATTATAAAATCTACATATTTACAAAAAATATATTGAGCTAAAGATAAATATGTGAATTCGGCCATCAAGCATAAGTTTAATTCAATACTAGTTCTAAAAAGATATTAAAATAATCATCACACTGTCACAAAAACTGATACATGAATAAATTTTTCAAACTAATACCTACAATTATTAACATACTCACGATCTGTCTCATCGTGCATTTCAAAGCACGTCCGTGTCGTCAAATTAAAAAAAAAAGTCAAAGCATGTCACTCATCATCAATGGATACTCAGCATACTGTATCACTCGGATTGTCCACTGCTGAACACAGCCTACCCCACTTAGGGGGTTTTCCATACTTCCCATGCTTGGCACGCGTCTTGAGGATCTCAGTGTAATACAGCAGTTCTTCAGAAGCCCACCTTCCGTCATTGTACCCTTAGTCGCCACTTAGGACACCCACGGGAGGAGATGGGGGGGTAACATTCTTGCCCGGTACCATCATGGGCATGTCTTAATTCAGCATACACTTACCATTTATAAAACCAGCACAGATTTTATCAGCGGTGATGAAAGGGAAGAATGCCGGCGATGAGGCAGAAATACACTGGCCTATGTCTATGTAAGGCAGCTCTATAACTCGAAGCTTAGGTGCCTCGGGACCATCTTCTGCGGTGAGACCCCAACCACCCACCTTTCCAGAGGAACCACCGCTAAGTTGTCTCCGGTTGAAGTTGTCGTCAAAATCCACGCAAACAGGACGCACGTACGTACGGAATGAGAACGGTGATGAAACTATAACCAAAGCAATGTCTTCTTGTAAGTTTGTAGCCATGCCTTGGAATCTCGTCGGAATTTTAATATCTCGGATATCTGATTTGTGGGCGTCTACGTCACGAAGATTATTCCAGGGTCGGTATAGTTTGCCTACTGCCACTGCAAAGTTAGACGCTGGCAGCTTTTGTTCTAGTTCTGACCAGAAACAATGTGCAGCTGATATAACCACAGTAGTGCTAATGAGCGAACCTCCACAAATTTGCATGTAAGGTTCGGTAGTTTTCTTGTATATTGCGGCATGCCACGGCAGTTCACCGCGTTCGGCACTCCGTCCACCTATAATCATCTGCTCACCTACCGAAGTCACCAAACCACATTGCGGTGAGCAGACTTTAACGTGATCCCATACGCCGTCTGTGCAGTGCATGTTGCCAACAGGTGTTCCGGAGTCGTAGTAGTTATCACGGCAGGTAGGCCTCACCACTATTCCGTCTTCCACTAGCTCATCACACTCCGTTCCACCGTACCGAGAACTGGAGTTTTTCGGCAAACACAAGTACTCAACGCTCGGATGTTTATGTAACCGGCATTGTGATACACATTCAGGAGTTTTTTCTGACCACCAGCCTTTGATACAATATGGAGATCTGACACCGATAAGCTTATATCCTGAATGACAGGAGTAGTTGAGGTGTACGGATTCAAAAGCCTGACCAGGATGTGCGTTCTGTACATCTCCCGTAACGTAATATCCATTGTTTGGAAATGGTGGTAGTGAACAAAAGTCCTCGTTTACCGGGGAGCAAACTACGATGTGATCCCATTGGCCGTCATTGCAGTGCATGTTGACTAGCACGCCCTTGTAATGGTAAGCAGGCTCTCTACACTTTGGCCGCACAGCTATGCCATCTTCAACATATTCTTCGCATTCTTTTGGTTGGTTCTGGGAGCTGGAGTTATTAGGTAGACACATATATTCCACACTTGGATCCTTTTTTAATATACACCGTGAGACACATACTGGAGGAGTGTGACTCCAATAACCTCTCGCGCATCTGATAGTTGTGGAGGTATCTCACATATATAGTATAGGTAATAGTGTATTCTCGTATATGACACATACAATGAAGTTTTTTATTTGACGAATAAGTAGAGCTGCCTAAGTGAATTTTTAAAAATAACACAAAAACACAAAAAATTAACAGTCTGGCGCCGGGAAGCTATTAAAAGATAAAAACAAACGCATTCAAAATCTATTCTTGATTTTATGGCCACTCGAAAAGAGACTCACAAAAAATTGGCTTGAAGGGTTTTTTTTGTGGGGTTTGGCAAAGGTGCAAACCGTGAGAATATAAAAACACTTGTTGCGAGGGTGTTTACTTAACCGATCCTGGAATTAACCTATCAGAGAACAAATTATGTGTGGCTGTTTTATTTTATTTTAGATCAACCAATCGATGACGATGGGGGTGTTTCCTTACATACAGAGAGGGGATGGAATTCTGACCTTGAAAAGACGAAGAGAGGAGACAGGAGAGACATTAACGGATTAGCGCTGGTTTAACGCGGAAGTCAGTTTAAAAACTGCAGTAACTTCAGTGTTTTATTATTATTTGATAAATTAACAACTTAAGTTTAAATTCAGTGATATTAGAAGACAATCATTCGGTAAAGTTGATAAATCCTATTCTCAACATACTATATAGAGTTAATTCTAGGGATAAATTTAAAATTACACCCAATATATATATTCTATGGAATTTCAGAGGGTTTGATGTAATGAAAATTAAATTAAATTGAATAGTCAATTTATTAATGATAGTATTAAAACGTATTACCTTATTGAATACATATACCTTATTTGCTACATACAATTAGTATATTCATGTCAAAGATATCACTTGTAATGTTGTAATAAATATATATGGGTATGGTTTTATTTTGTAAATAATTGTGTATATTAACATATATTATATGTTTTGTTGATTCTACTGTACTGTGTAATACGACTAAAGAGGTTTTTGTCATTTCGCTATTCATTTTTTCCCTCTTATTAAAGTCTAGGAAATGAATAGCGGGTCATGTGATTAATATATATGTGTATTTATATAGATACATATATATGTAACTTTCATGATTTAAATAATCAAAGAGTGTCGCTTAAATACCACAACAACTTTTAAGATCATTATAATAAAAAATAATATGATCTATATTAAACTTATTTTATTTTATGATTAAGAACCTTTCCAATCAGATAGAATATAATATATATTAAGAATAATTGAATCTAAAGTAAATTAAATGAATATTTGAACTCTAGCTATTGAAATAGTAATCCACACTTAATTAGATCTTGAGATAAATTTATAATTGTTTTGATAAATAATTTACGATAGTTTACTTAGTTAATAACAGTTAGGATAGTAAAATAATATTTGAGTCTAATTATTTAGTATAGCAGAATATGCTGGAGTATAGAGTATTCTTTACCTAATTTAAGATAGTAATATAACATAAATTATTTCATTAGGGCTATAACGTAGCATCTAATCTAGATAGATAGGTCATATAATCTCCAACACAAAGTCCTGCGAGCAGACAGCAAGGGGAGATCGAGTCCAGTTACTGATCAACAGGGAGTATATTAAAATAAGTACAGTATACAATTCCATTAACTCTAAACATCTATATTATATCTTTTGGACTATGATAGGGAATAACTGCAAAACGATACCTTAGGAGAGCGTGCTTTTTTCAGTCTTATATTTTAAGGCCTGTAACAAGAATATGGGACCTAGATTTCACAAGTCATTACATGGTTGTGCCTAGAAGCGGCAGTACAATACGTCACAATACACGTCCTCTCATCTGAACCGACCTATAGATTTCTATAAGCCTGGCCAGGCAAACACAAATTTTGTGTTGAATCACGTGATATTTGAGATATACATAAATCCATGGTTTTAAAAGGGCTGATAAAATATACAAATAGCGCTTATTTCGCTATAAGAATAAATAGAGCTCCTCAGCTCATGATAGGTTAAAAGGTTGGTTCCGCCCTGAAAACATTTCGGTGTACGCTGAGCCGCGTTGTAGGTCTCCCTAGACGTTACTTGGACTGGTTTCTATTGGGGAGATGATCTTTCCTTCCACATAAAATAAGGCATTCTTGTATTGAATCCTGCCACTTGCTAAGGATGGTCTAATTAGAAATAACTCTTCCACATATACCTTATGAATCAAACGCATACACTAATATAATTAATTTAATTAACTATTTTAATTAATTTACCTGTTGACCTCTCTTATTTAAAGCAAGCCAGGAGGAATATGAAAGTGATTATTTTATGGACATTCAGCCTATGTACTGACATAAAACTTGTGTAAGACATGAGTGATGATTTACAATCACATTAAGTAAAGCTCTCCTATGATTTCGTATCTCTGAATCAAGTAATCCTTTCTCAATATATCATAACTCTTAACTTAGACGATCACACTAGCCTGTACCACCACATAGTGTCAGGCCCGATGAGATTATAATTTTGATGACATGAGTAATTCAGTTGCACCGAATCAAACGTTTGATTTGGGAGCGCATATGGCTTGTCTACAGCATTGTAGAATCCACGATTAGGAAAAGGGGGTAAAATGCATAAACCCTTATTATTAACATGACATAAATCATCCAACTCATCGGATCCATCAGCGCAATCATTTACTCCGTTGCACATAGAAAACGAATCAACACAAGCTCCATTTTTGCACATGAATTCAAAGTTAAAACATCTGTTTGTAGCACAATACTTCAGAGATTCATCTGATCCATCGTGACAGTGAACCTTACCGTCGCATTTTTGTTTAAATTTGATCAATTGGCCATCTTGGCAGGTCTGCTCACTTTTTTCACATTCTTGCATAACATTTTTCGGCTTTGCAGGTGACGACAGGTGCCCAGCCCATATGACATTCTGGACAGCTACTAAGACGCATTTTTGATAGGTGGTCTCGTTGCGGCATTCAAGCAGTAGCTCGTCCGAGTTGTCTGCGCAGTCCTGAACTCCATCGCAAGAAGCATCTCCTCTCACACACGCACCGTACACACACTGAAACTGATCTCCATTACACTTATTTTTTCTACATATGACGAAATCTTCATCACTACCATCCGGGCAGTTGACAGCTCCATTGCATTTGTTTGCAGAGTCTATACAAGTTCCATCGCTGCATCGAAACTGAGATTCAGTACATGTTGTGATTAAGAATTCAGCCGTAGCTAAAGTTATCAACGCAATTAAAATAAAGAAAACTGCACAGTATTGTTCCATTTTAACGGCAATTCTTTGAATATATTTTAAACATTAATGCAATGTGTTTTCTTCTCCGCCAAGGCGAGTGGAACTCACGGTCACTAAACAATACTGTTTAAGATAATACAAATCACGTTGCTTATAAATACAGCAATTTTTATATCAGTGCTGTGCTGCTTTTATTTTTATATTATTTTGTTGAATTCTTTTTATAATTTGACCGAATAATAGATCTATCAGAAACCTGTATATTAAGTTGTATCGCATAGACACTATTAGAACAGATAGCCTTTAACGCATTAATTTTAACATACACATATTCACCCTAATTTACTTGTTTTAAACTTGGTTTTGCCCGTGGCTTGATCCATATTTAATTGGATTTGACATTGTAAAAAAGAACTCAAGACGACCTTTAAAAACTGGGATATATTGTTATTCAGTGACCATGTGATTTTTCTACATCATTCAATACTCAATTATTTATTATAACATATGTAGCTACATGCAGGTCTTATTTAACATGTTTTTTGTAATACGTATGACCCTATAAGGGTATGGAAATGGTAGGAACGGAACGGTCTATTTTTATGTCGTTTAATTTATCGTTGAAAAAATCAGAATTTAAAAGTTAATTTATAACATTTAGATTCAAATGAGGATTTTAGGGTTTTAATAAAAACATTCTTCTTTTTCTTTGTCTTTTAGCTAATAAGGTATCTCATTATATATATTTATTGCCATTGAGTTTCGGCCAGATCTGTACATTTCAAGATTGGATTTTGGTTTTATCAGTTTATGTCAATAGTGTGATCTACTATTACGTGGTTGGTCGGTGTAATTTTGGAATAAAAATGGGTGTTTTTATTTCAAATAAGGTTTATGAAAGCTTTGTATATTGATGTTAGGTGCTTTTATGTTGGCAATTATACAAATGCATTTTTTTGAGCGATAAAGATGTCACTGACGTCTACACTTTTGCCCCAAATTATGATGCTTTAACTGAGCCATGAAACGCGAGTCCGTAGTTAGCAGATATTTTGGTCAGTGGCTCGCCTTAGTTCCCTCAAAGCATATGAGAAACTAGAAATTTTGATTTTATTTTTATTTAGGTCTATGTTTGATCATTTACAGAGCTATAAAAATGCATTTGATAATGAACCGCCAAAATTTCTAGAAACACCGACGTTACGTCAGCCACGCCACTTACCCCGATTTTGATTTCGCTTCCACGGGAAATATTGATTTTGTGATCGTGACATCGAATCTAAATGTATTTTTTTTAATGCGTATTTTTTTATCAAATTAATCATAAATATTTGTATATATGTAATACAAATTGTGTTTGAATTTCTTGTCATTAATATGTATTTCCGCAAAGTTACTCATGAATACATTAATTATAGCAATTACGATGTACGAGTATGGTATGCAAATATCAACATTGTTAAGGGATATTTAATTGTAAAATGATTTTCTTCGTAAACTATTTGTTTATACAAAGAAGAGGCAAAGTTGGTTTATACAAACTGTTAATTGGAATTAAATTACTGTTAAGTGATCTACTATTACAGCAAAGTTAAGCAACGTCCGCCTCGGTCATGACTTAGATGGGTGACCGCTGGTGACATTACTACTGAGCGCTTCCGTGCTTCGGAGTGCACGTTAAGCCGTCGGTCCCGGTTGTTAGCTTAGGATGGCAGTCGTTATAGCATGGTGGTAGAGCATTTAGCGAATGTCCGCCTGGCTAGCTACTACCCTCAAGTAGAAAATCTAGCGCCAAGCACCTAACGGTGTGTTCCGGCAGCTGTCCTTGAGAGCCAGTTATTCTAGGTTAGCCTGAGCAACATTTTAGACCACATCATCACTTACCTTCAAGTGAGATAGTGGCTTAAGGCTAGCCTATCAGATACATAAAAAGGGTTTTTATTATGACTAATCAATTTATTAGGGAAATTCGTGCGAGGGAAAAACCTTTTAAAAGTTTTAATTTGATGCAACAAACTTCTCGGAATCAAATGTATTAGGGACAGGGACAGTACAGTTTAGTACCAACGAGTAAGCAATTGGATTGATTCACTTGGCCTTCAAATGTCGCGGTTGAGGTTTTCCAGAAACCAATACAATACTATTTTGTTGACTGATTCTGTTATTTTCTTCTGCAGATTTATTTGTCAGTTACGTCATTCGCACTGCTTCAAAACATAATTGGTGACTAAATGGGTCTGGGACTAAATTGGTGACTAAATGGGACTTCAGAAAATTATTAATATTGTTTTTTTTATGTTATTGTAACGGAACAAGCTCGAGGCCCACCTGATGTAAAGCGGTCTAACCTCTGCCTATAACAGATGCATTTAGTCACCAGTCACGAATTGTACTGCGCACGTCACCTTGAGACAAAGTTGTTTTGTAAAGTCTCAAGTGCCTGTAATTTCATTGGCTCTCAAGGGTTGCTGCCAGAACACAACATTAGGCGCTTAGCGACAGATTTTCTACTTGAGGGTAACCAGGCGGGCATTCGCAAAATGACCTTCCACCATGCAAAATGATATATGTTATAAACTAGTTATTTTAGCAGTTATTTTAAACTTATTATTTGTTTTTATTACAGCAGAGTCTGAATTCAATAACTCTTGCAATGTTAATTTATTTACCTGCGTTATTGCTTTAATATATAGCATGGTGGTAGGGCATTTTGCAAATGCTCAGCTGCCTAGCTAGCACCCTCAACTATTACTGCCGGAACACACCGTTAGGTGCTTGATGACAGATTTTCTACTTGAGGGTGGTCGCTAGCCAGGCGGGCATTTGCAAAATGCCCTTCCACCATGCGGTGAAGCTCAAGCCCGCGGCGGGATTCGAACCATGGACCTGCTGCGCGCCAGTCCATAGCCAATGCCACTGAGCCATCACTGCTTCTATTACTGATGTCTACAGTATAAAAAAGAGATATGTATAGTTGTTATTGGATTTTGGGTTCAGAGTGCTGTTTTCTTCCATAAAGTGTCTAAATTTAAGTTTATAGCCTAATATCCGTAATTGTACCTATGAAGAAAAAATAAAAATAAATTACGGTGTTGGGATGTTTAACCGTAAATTAGGACGTAACTCGAGTTCCTTCAGTCTCGCAAGTAAACTCATGCGGAAGAAATGTTCTTGAGTGGTCACCACGCTACACTGTATGACGAAGAATAGATAGGCCCCCCGCTAAATGGAATGACGACATAGAAAGTCAGGGGGATAGCCGATGGCTACAATTGACTAGTATCCGTTCCTACTCCATATGCCGGAAGTTCATGCCCCATTTCATTACCAAATATGGTCACGATATGAAGCCACTAAACCGTTGGAATAATTACTCCAATCAGTTAAGTTTATTTAAACAGTTTTTAAAAATACAACGTGCCTCTAATAGGAAGTGAAATATCACCCGTGGACATTTTTGAAGTTCATTATTTTGACAGTTAAATGACAAAGCATTCCTGACAGATATTATTTTTGGACCTGGCCGCCGTGGACAAGACTCACACATACACACGCGTTCTAGGTATTCTAACGCATTGCGAAGGCAATGAACTCGGTAGGTATACCTACCGAGTTCATTGCCCTCGCAATGCGTTAGAATACTTAGAACGTGTGTATAAGTGTGAGTCTAGTCCACGGCGGCCGCGAGTGTTGTCGTCGCTATCATTCTCAAAGTCAACGCGCCACAGCTTAGGCAATAGTTAGTATTAATTTTGTTTATGTGAAAATTAATTATGAGTGGATCACATTCAGTTATCGATTCTACACCATCCCCTGCAGTATTGTTGATGAATTAATAGTCACCTTATATATATATATATATATATATATACAACATATATTATAGTAATATAGTAAAGATATTCCAATTTATGAGCAAAATTACAATAACGGGTGCTTACAGTGTGATATTTGATAAGTAAAACTTTTTTATTTGGTCCTTAAATACATTTAAAGATGGTGCACGTCTGATGGAAACGGGGAGGGAATTCCATAGGCGAGGTGTCTAACGTAAGATTTTCTAATGACCTTAAAGTGTATGGAGAACATTGAAGGAAGTTGAAACGTTCCTTGAGATAGCGCGGGGACGTAGGATTGAACAATATATTGTAAAGAAGACAGAGAATGTGAGTATTCCGGCGAAGACGTATTGGAAGCCACTTGAGCTCGGAACGAAATTGAGAAATATGATCATATTTACGCAAACCAAATATGAATCTTATGCAAACATTTTGAAGCCGCTCAAGTTTATTTAGCTGTTCCTCCGTGAGATCTAGATAACTGGCGTCAGCGTAGTCAAGAATGGGAAGTAAGAGAGATTAAGCTAAAGCAATTTTAGTGGTAGTAGGAAGGAAGTTACGTAGTCTTTTTAGTGATGCTGTCGATGCAAAAAGTTTACGACTGGTTATTTGTAACTGTGGGTCCCAACTCATAGAGTTATCAAAATTGTCAAACCCAGATTTTTAACAGAAACGCTAAAAGGAATAACGTTTCCATCGAGAATTACTTTAGGAAGCGATGCCCAGTCTACTTTTGACAAAAACCTGGAAGCTGCCTATAACAATACTTTGAGTTTTACTGGGATTCACTTTCTATCCGAAGGTTTTGCACCATTTTGTTATACGATCAAGATCTGAATTCGTTCTAGCAATGGCATTAGTTAATATAGGTAATGGAGCCTGCGAATATATCTAAAGATCGTCTGCATATAGGTGGTAGCGATTGCGTCGCCACAGGTTCGCATATATACGAGTGTTTGCCGCGTGCCGCCACGGTTGCATGAAACGAAAACAGTGATTGCCACGCGCATCTGTGGTTTCACGGAGATCGTCAGCGTATTTTTATCGATTTTCGTAAATTGGGTCCTTTTTTGCGAGATGGAATGTAGCTATAATAGACAATAGAATATAGCTACTCTTCGTTTTGATAATCATTTGCAGTAAAATGGTATCTATGAAATTAAAAAGTTCAGTTGTTTGTTTACGTTTTGCGAAACCGGCGATCTACCGGTATTATTAAACATGTTTTTTATGGTTTTCTCATGAATATTTAAATAATATTTTGTGATATGCTTGACATTTGTCTTTTCTATATAATTCAATAATAAAACAGTAGTATTTTTCTTAAAATCTATAGAATTTAGTAGTTTCGTAGTACACCTCCGAACGTTTAGGTATCATCAGTACTAATATTATAAATGCGAAAGTAACTCTGTCTGTCTGTCTGTTACGCTTTCACGCCAAAACTACTGGACCGATTTGAATGAAATTTGGTATGGAGATAGTTTGAGACCCGGGAAAAAACATAGGATAGTTTTTATCCGACTGCGCAAAAAGAGGTTAATGTTTTCGCGCGATAACCGACATACGCGCGGGCGGAGCCGCGCCCGGAAAGCTAGTTATGAATACATCATAAATGTTTATATTTCGTATTAATTGTTTATTTAGCTATCTTGTACAAAAATATTTTTCCTTCTAAAGTAAATACTTCAGTCACAAGAGACAATTGTTTACATTACGCTGCGCTTAACGCACGGCCGGCAAATGCTAATACAACAAAAAGTTCGTCCGGTAAAAAGTAGTGAGTGCCGCATGCAACCACGGTTGCAAGTGGCTTCGCAGCGGGTAGGAAGAAGATAGATTTTGTGAAATAGAATTAATAAATATTGCAAATAATAAAGGAGATAGCACGCCACCTTGCGGTACGCCTGCTGACGTGTCACAACAAGAAGAGAAATTTTCCTCAAGACGTACACGCTGCCTGCGCCCGTACAGATAACTGTGAAATAAATCTATTTCTGTTGGAGATATAAAATTATGTTAAGAGAGCGAAGTAAAGCAAGGAGAATGTCGAAATTGATATTGTTGAACGCATTACTAAAATCTAACAAAGTTAGAATAGTAAGCTGACCGTTATCCATACCAAAACGTATATCATCTGTAACTTTTAAGAGAATGGTGACGGTACTGTGCCCTGGTCGAAACCCGGACTGATATGAATTAAGAAGTTCGTTATTGGATATTGTAGGAATTTACTGAATTGGTTGTGAATAAGACGCTCCAAGACCTTTGACAAAAAAGGAAGAATAGAAATTAGACGAAAATCAGAGAAAGTTTTAGGGTTCGGTTTTTTAGGAAGAGGAATTATTTCAGCATCTTTCCATGCAGAGGGGAATACACCTTTAGAAACTGAGTTATTAAAAATAAAACACAAGATAGGGAGAATCACTTCAATAATGGGTACAACCATGTTGCGGCTAATGCCGTCATAACCAACAGCGTTAGATGTAATGGACAATATGCTCCTCTTAACATCACAATCTGAGAATGGATTAAAATCAAAAGGTGAATGGTCGGGTAAAGGTAAAGTAGAAAGAAAGTGTAAAGCATTATTTTTATCTGCATCGTTAATGTCAGATGTGGAAGAAAAATGAATATTTAGGGCGTTGATGTTTAAATCACCTGGAATTGTATCTTGTGTAGATTTACCAATACCCAAAGACCTCAGGAATCTCCACACTTTGGCGGGATCCTCATTGTCAACTGATTAATGAACATGGCGACGAAATACATACCTACACACCATATTGCAACGATTCCTAGACATCGTATATGCAGCTTTCGTATCATCGCCAGGGCGACGCTTATATTTGTTTTTAGCTACAACTTTGTTATGCATCAACGCTTTGATCTCACCACTTAGCCAAGGCGCTGGACGATATTTCAGTTTAATAGCTCGCAAGGCCGCATGTTTGTCGTATAATTGTGTAATTAAAGAATTAAAAATGGAGACTTGATCATCCACTGTGGCAGCATTTATAACCGCAGACCAATCGATTCTTTGTGCGTCACAAAGAAATGCTTCCTGGTCCATACCACTAAAATTGCGCTGAAGAATGACTTTAGGCTTAGCTTTTGGAGGACGAATTTTATAGGACAGGAAAATCAGCAGGCTTATTAGCTATCTCTTGGTGAACTTCAAGACGAAGGCAATTGGGGTGCGATTCAGGGGAATTATCTATCATTTTTACTGACGATGGAAGTTGAATGAACTAACAAAAGTGAAATAGATTGGGTCTTTTGTGCGTTTCGTTTATGCTTTCGTGAAATTTCTGGCCCTATCTTAGGGCCATTTGGCACTACATGGAATTGTAAGGCGCAAAATGGTAATTATATTGTGATTATATAATTATTTAAATAGGAAGTAAAATCATTTAATTATATATCATTAAAGTACATAATATAACTCGCACAATCTTAGATACGCTGTTAATGATGTATCTCCTAAAATAATATCGAAACGCAAGATATATTTAGTTTTTTTTTTTTGTTAACATCAGTCAATGTTTCGCGCGATAAACAAAAACATTCGTGAAGTGGATGATTTTAGATTACTTATGATTGTGAAGTGAGCAAAGTAAAACTAGATGGTGTGATTAAAAGTTACAATTACATGGCTCATAACAAAAGTGTGATAACAGTTTCTCATTTTAGGATGCCTGCACACAAAGTCATATCTGACATACAACTGCAACTTATAATAGAGTTCATGGAAATGAATACCGATTTGGCAGTGGGCCGAATTATAAATAAGTGCCCATTAGAAAAACAAATAAAAGCGAAGAAGTGGGAAGAGCTGGCGGCAACCCTCTACTCAAGAAAAACAAAACGCAAGAAGATAAATTAAGAACGAGTTTCTTACATTTACCACTGACAGTGCGGAAATCACCTATGCACTCAGGAAACCAACAGCTAGGTCAAGAGTCATGCCCGATTGTCACTTGGCTACAAAATCTAGCAGACATAATTATATAAGGTAACGGTGACTTGTAATAAGAGCCACAGTTCATATCAGGGTAATAATAGAGCAGTTATTCTTGTCAAGGGAAGGAGTGAAAAAGAATATCCCTACAGACGTTGCATAGTTCTGTAAGCCCACTGCAATTCGAGCCATATATGAAATGGATCCTAGGGAATCCCTGAGAGATATTTTTAAAGAAATTGATATTTAAACTTTACCAAGTCTGTATATATTTGAAAATATTATGTATGTTCGTAAAAATTTGAGCAAATTTAAATCAAACAGTCACACTCACGATTATAACACTAGGAATAAAGATAAAATAGCGGTGCCAGGTTTTAGATTAGCAAAGACAAATAAAAGGTCCTTCTTAGGAAATTGTGTGCGGTTTTATAATAAATTGCCCAAACATATTACAACGCTCACAGAAAGAAAATTCAAGTTGCATGTGAAGAATATTTTGATAAAGAAATCTTACTACACAGTTTGTGATTACTTAAACGACAAAAATGCTTGGACTGGTTCGCCTCTGCCAAGCTAGCGCCTAACACCTACGTAATGTAAATTAAGTATTGTAATAATTTTATTATATAGTATGTACTTAACACATTTTTAAAAAAACCTTTAAAAGAATGGCCCCGAGTTTCTTGCCCGTTCTTCTCGCAGTGGCTCTATAACTTTTGTTTGCTGAACGTGGCAGTACAATGTAGTATATTTCAATATTAAAATTTGTAATTGACCTTCATAAGAGCGTCGTAGACGCCTAAATTGAATAAATGATTTTGACTTTGACTTTTGGGAAATGCAAATACACCCCAAGCAGGAAATTGGTGCAAGATTCATCGCCCCTTTTAGAATTAGGATAGGATTGCTGTATTTTGTATTGTTTATAAATAAATGATTAAGTATTTATTGAGTATTGTACTTTTTATTCAGCTAGTTCGATTACATCCACAGAGAAGAACCAGCAAGAAACACTTGTGGAGAATCTTAAAATGTAACAAAAATTCCATAATATTATCTTACACTGCTAATTAAATATGTAATTATATATATTCTATTAATGTACATTCTTTTATTTTATTATTCAGATAGAATACTAAGTTACAATTTAGAGATAAAATGGTATACAATAAAATATAATATAAAGGCTATAGTTTGTTGTATGTCTGTTGCGCCTTCACGCTGAAACTTCTGAACGGATTTGCATGAAATTTGGAATTAAGATGGTTCATACCCTGGAATAGCACATAGGCGGCTACTTATCATTAACATCACCTCGCGGGTGACACCGCGGATCGCAGTTAGTATCATATAATCATACAAAAGAATTATTTAAAAAAAACCTGCCACATCGCACATCAAAATTGGTGTTCCAATGTAGGCTGTAGAGGGTTACAAAGAATTAAGCCATATTAAATATACTTAAATACAAACATACTCTTAAAAAACATTACTCTAGATTAAATCTAGTGAAAAAGTCAGTGAAACATTGTTTAAACATCTTAAAATGATTTTACTAATAAGCTATATGAAATGACTTCTTTAACTTCATTTTTTCTTCTGCTAATTTCGTTTTATTATGTTCCTATTAATATTATCATCCTATTATATGTCCTTCTGAAGGATTTCCTTCTTCTGTAATACAAAGTTACACCAAGACCACACAGTATGACTGTTTTGCCTGCCTTGATACGGGGTGCATAGTGCATCAACCTGTAAAAAAAAACAAACAAAATCAGATATTTTTAAAGAGTCATGAAACAGCAATGTTTGTTACACTCTTGTTGTATTGCACTATTTTACCTATGTGAGGTGTCGACTGAACCACAATCTTTGCACAGCACCTTGCCTTTCCCCATCTAAGTTTTGGTGGTTCCGCCGCTCATGTGCAGTAGGCTCTGGCTGTTGTGACTGGTCATTTAGAATTTCTTCATCGTCAATGGCTTCAGCATTAATGTCTTGCATCAGAGCCTTTACATGGCTATTATTCCAGACATGAGAGTCATGACTCTGACCTCCAAATCTTAAGGAAAACAATAAAATTATTCATAGTAATTAAACAACTTTAAACGGTTTAAATCGCGTATATTTGTCATTATTTTTGTCCCGACGTTTCAAACACTTTGCAGTGATCGTGGTCACGGGGTGACTAATTGGTTTTATTTGTCACATGAGTTATTAAGAAAATTATTTGGTCTACCGTCAGAAATTTTTATATTAATCATAACGTTCCCTATTCACGCAGTATTCGCTCACAGTGTCCAGAGGTCTTGCAGATTTGTGTCGGCCATGAGATTTAATTAATTTAATAACAGGATCCCAAGCAGGTGGTACTTGCCAACCATCATCTCTATTGAAATTTGGGTACTTTTTGATTTCAATAGCCTCGCGTAACATTCTTGGCATAAACCGGGTCTCTCTGGCAAGGATTTGTGGGTTGTCGAACCGAATGTAGTGGTTGGGTTTGTCCTGGGCATGTTCACAAACCGCAGACTTGGTCGAGCGTCTGTTCTTCATGTCAGCAATGTGTTCTTTTACCCGGATACCAACGCTCCTCTTTGTTTGCCCAATGTATGACAGCCCACATTCACAATCAAGTTTGTAAACACCTGCATCTTGTAGGGGGATATTGCACTTAACAGGTCTTAAAAATTGGTTGATCTTCTTGTGCGGCTTGAAGTAAGTTTTTATTGAAGCTCGTCTTAAGATATTACCAATTTTGTCTGTGACTCCCTTGATGTAAGGTAAGATGGCAGGTTGTCGCTCAACTGTGGAAGGCTTGGGCCGGCTTCTGTGATGCGTTCGTGGGAGTTTGTGATTATTGCTTCGCAGTACTTGTTTTACATACTGAAGCTCCTCCTTGAGATGGTCAGTGTCGCAGATGCCATGTGCTCTCTGTAACAAAGATTTGCCTACGGTAGCCAACTGACATGGATGGTGATGGGAGTTACCATTGAGATATTTATCTGTATGGGTGGGTTTCCTATACACTGTATGACTAAGGGAGTTGTCAGGATTCCTGATGACTAAAACATCAAGAAAAGCTAAGCGTTTATTGACTTCAGGCTCCATTGTAAATTGAATTTTGTTATGTAAGGAGTTTAGATGGTTAAGAAATGCAGAAACTTGATTACTGGGGAGGATGGTAAAAGTATCATCTACATACCGTTTATAGATCTTTGGCACAGCCACAGCTGTGGAAAGAGCTCTCTCCTCGAAGTCCTCCATGAAAATATCGGCAACAACGGGGGAGACTGGAGAGCCCATAGCTACACCATCAATCTGTATGTAGAACTTATTTTCCCAGAATAGATAGCCAGATGTTAGGCAATGTTCCAGTAATTCTGCATATTCCATGGGAAGGTCATTCTCACTAAGTCTTTTCTTGACAATTTCAATGCAATCATGTACAGGTAGGCTGGTGAATAAAGACTGTACATCAAAGCTGACCATAACTTCATCATCAGTCAGTTGTAGATTTTTCACTTGACTGACAAAATGGTAAGAATCCTTGACATGCGCACTAGTTTGACCGCGAAGTGGAGACAGTATCTTAGCAAGGTGTTGAGCTAGTTTGTATGTTGGCGAGTCAATTTGGCTTACAATTGGGCGCAAAGGAACGTCTGTCTTGTGTATTTTTGGTAATCCATACAGTTTTGGTGGTTTCACACACGAAGGTACCAGTGCCGTGACGTCTAACCCAAGAGTGTCGGAGTATTTACAAATTATTTCCTTAGTTTTTGTTACCATTTTAGCTGTTGGATCGCTTTTTACTGGTTTATATGTGCTCTCGTCCGACAAAAGTTCTTTTATTTTTAGGTTATAATCCGACGTATCCATGATCACAGTGGAATTACCTTTATCCGCTCGAATAATGGTTATGTCTTGGTTCTTGCGTAGGTTGGTGAGTTCAAGATATTGTTCACGAGGTAGATTCGGTGTGGGCGCTTTACTTCGACGCAAAACAGCAGAGATATCTTGGCGTAACGCTTCCAAATCTTCCCTTTTTACAGTGTTTTTGGCAAGACAATGTTCCACAGAGCAGATTATCTCTTCATAAGGCACTGATCTTGGGGAAACCGCGTAGTTCAATCCATTTTCGAGGGCCTGAAGGGCGACCGGATTTATTGTTTGTTGCGATAGATTTATGACACTATCAGCTGTTTTTGACGGTCGCGAGGTTACGCTTCGTTCCAAATTTGGCAATTGCTTTGTTGCAAGTTTTTCATATTTTATGATTTTACGCTTTTTGAACTCGTCATATTTAGCGGCAGCGCGATTATTAGTAGTTTGCATGCATTTTTGTAAATCCGATGCTGATAGTGAGATGATGGTTGGCAAGTACCACCTGCTTGGGATCCTGTTATTAAATTAATTAAATCTCATGGCCGACACAAATCTGCAAGACCTCTGGACACTGTGAGCGAATACTGCGTGAATAGGGAACGTTATGATTAATATAAAAATTTCTGACGGTAGACCAAATAATTTTCTTAATAACTCATGTGACAAATAAAACCAATTAGTCACCCCGTGACCACGATCACTGCAAAGTGTTTGAAACGTCGGGACAAAAATAATGACAAATATACGCGATTTAAACCGTTTAAAGTTGTTTAATTACTATGTGTAACAATCGCGAAAACCTAAGACAACATTATGTTACGGTATACGGGCCGAAAACAGCAAATAAAATAAGACAGTGGGAGTACTTCAAGATCAAGCGCGTGAGACTCCTAACATCGCTTAATTTCCTCAAGCGATGTAGGGATAATAATATCATACCAGTGTGCGTGAGAATATCCCCAAAAAAGGACATTACTGGAAGCGCCGACATACTCCGTCAAACAAGTAAGAAATTATTATGTCGAAGCATACGCCAACATCGTTTTGATATTTACAAAATCAACCAAACCATTGAGATTCAATCCATTCAGTTAGAAAAAGCACTATCAGCATCGGATTTACAAAAATGCATGCAAACTACTAATAATCGCGCTGCCGCTAAATATGACGAGTTCAAAAAGCGTAAAATCATAAAATATGAAAAACTTGCAACAAAGCAATTGCCAAATTTGGAACGAAGCGTAACCTCGCGACCGTCAAAAACAGCTGATAGTGTCATAAATCTATCGCAACAAACAATAAATCCGGTCGCCCTTCAGGCCCTCGAAAATGGATTGAACTACGCGGTTTCCCCAAGATCAGTGCCTTATGAAGAGATAATCTGCTCTGTGGAACATTGTCTTGCCAAAAACACTGTAAAAAGGGAAGATTTGGAAGCGTTACGCCAAGATATCTCTGCTGTTTTGCGTCGAAGTAAAGCGCCCACACCGAATCTACCTCGTGAACAATATCTTGAACTCACCAACCTACGCAAGAACCAAGACATAACCATTATTCGAGCGGATAAAGGTAATTCCACTGTGATCATGGATACGTCGGATTATAACCTAAAAATAAAAGAACTTTTGTCGGACGAGAGCACATATAAACCAGTAAAAAGCGATCCAACAGCTAAAATGGTAACAAAAACTAAGGAAATAATTTGTAAATACTCCGACACTCTTGGGTTAGACGTCACGGCACTGGTACCTTCGTGTGTGAAACCACCAAAACTGTATGGATTACCAAAAATACACAAGACAGACGTTCCTTTGCGCCCAATTGTAAGCCAAATTGACTCGCCAACATACAAACTAGCTCAACACCTTGCTAAGATACTGTCTCCACTTCGCGGTCAAACTAGTGCGCATGTCAAGGATTCTTACCATTTTGTCAGTCAAGTGAAAAATCTACAACTGACTGATGATGAAGTTATGGTCAGCTTTGATGTACAGTCTTTATTCACCAGCCTACCTGTACATGATTGCATTGAAATTGTCAAGAAAAGACTTAGTGAGAATGACCTTCCCATGGAATATGCAGAATTACTGGAACATTGCCTAACATCTGGCTATCTATTCTGGGAAAATAAGTTCTACATACAGATTGATGGTGTAGCTATGGGCTCTCCAGTCTCCCCCGTTGTTGCCGATATTTTCATGGAGGACTTCGAGGAGAGAGCTCTTTCCACAGCTGTGGCTGTGCCAAAGATCTATAAACGGTATGTAGATGATACTTTTACCATCCTCCCCAGTAATCAAGTTTCTGCATTTCTTAACCATCTAAACTCCTTACATAACAAAATTCAATTTACAATGGAGCCTGAAGTCAATAAACGCTTAGCTTTTCTTGATGTTTTAGTCATCAGGAATCCTGACAACTCCCTTAGTCATACAGTGTATAGGAAACCCACCCATACAGATAAATATCTCAATGGTAACTCCCATCACCATCCATGTCAGTTGGCTACCGTAGGCAAATCTTTGTTACAGAGAGCACATGGCATCTGCGACACTGACCATCTCAAGGAGGAGCTTCAGTATGTAAAACAAGTACTGCGAAGCAATAATCACAAACTCCCACGAACGCATCACAGAAGCCGGCCCAAGCCTTCCACAGTTGAGCGACAACCTGCCATCTTACCTTACATCAAGGGAGTCACAGACAAAATTGGTAATATCTTAAGACGAGCTTCAATAAAAACTTACTTCAAGCCGCACAAGAAGATCAACCAATTTTTAAGACCTGTTAAGTGCAATATCCCCCTACAAGATGCAGGTGTTTACAAACTTGATTGTGAATGTGGGCTGTCATACATTGGGCAAACAAAGAGGAGCGTTGGTATCCGGGTAAAAGAACACATTGCTGACATGAAGAACAGACGCTCGACCAAGTCTGCGGTTTGTGAACATGCCCAGGACAAACCCAACCACTACATTCGGTTCGACAACCCACAAATCCTTGCCAGAGAGACCCGGTTTATGCCAAGAATGTTACGCGAGGCTATTGAAATCAAAAAGTACCCAAATTTCAATAGAGATGATGGTTGGCAAGTACCACCTGCTTGGGATCCTGTTATTAAATTAATTAAATCTCATGGCCGACACAAATCTGCAAGACCTCTGGACACTGTGAGCGAATACTGCGTGAATAGGGAACGTTATGATTAATATAAAAATTTCTGACGGTAGACCAAATAATTTTCTTAATAACTCATGTGACAAATAAAACCAATTAGTCACCCCGTGACCACGATCACTGCAAAGTGTTTGAAACGTCGGGACAAAAATAATGACAAATATACGCGATTTAAACCGTTTAAAGTTGTTTAATTACTATGTGTAACAATCGCGAAAACCTAAGACAATAAAATTATTACAAACAAATTAATGTATTAGATTGGACAAAGGGCGGCCTTATCGCTTAAGCAATTTCTTATAGGCAACCTTGCATGGAGAGGATTTACAATATTGTAGTTTAGGGATTCCGAAAAGAGAAAATAATAATAATAAAAAATAATGATAAAACATATGTATTTATGCATTATAATATGCACAGCTCACATATAATTGTCTTTAATTGTGCATAAACTATACTTATATAATTAAGACATAAATACAATAACTAAATATAATATGAAAAAATGAACAGTACATATATGAATACAAAAATAAATAAATAATTTAACTATATCTACTTATGACCTAAAAATATTACACTTAAAAATTCTGAGCTCTGTTTTCTACCAGGAGGCAATCATAAGTAGAAAACAGAGCTCAGGTCACTGTCCACGGGTAGAGTACCTAAAAGGCTGGCAGCATTACCCCGTTGTATGGCAAGACTAATTCTCTGGCCGAGGTAAGCGCCAGCCCTTTGGTCGTTTGTCTTTTCTATCAGCCGCTTTGATAAATCTTTATATAAAGTCCATGCGCTTGGACCCCACGGACCTAATGTTTCTACTCCAAAGGGCAGAAATATATAATTATCGCCGAGACTCTCGTATTTTTGCCCTTTGGAGCCTTCTGCTGCCACTGCCGCTGCTCCCGCCGTCTTGGAAGTGGATGGTAAATGAGACGCCGCAAGTGTGTCAACGCAAGTGGCATCCCAAACTAGCGGCCTTCCACGACTCCAGGGAGTTAAGGTCATTCCGTCAGGTCTCTTGCCATCGTCACGTGCGATACCGTTCGGCTCAAGAATAGCCGGCACGTTTACGGTAGCAAGAGCCCTGCGGATGACATCATTCAAAGAGGCGTGGCGAGAAAGGCGGCCAGCACTTCGACGGCAGGAGAGGCCGTGGTGTCCTTGGCGATCTACTGGAACTCCGCAGAAGCAGTTATGTGGTTCGACTGTGTTTGACCCAATTCGCAGGCTGATAGAAAGGGCAAACGACTTACTGTCTAGTAGCGTCCCAATGTTGAATAATATAATATTGTATTTACATACAATACATTATAATATTACATAATATATAATATACTACAATTTATATAATACAATACATACATATCTTATACAAAACATAATGAACATATGTAACATATTCAGCATATGTTTGATAAGTAGTGCTTCTTCACCATATCTTTGAATAAAGAAATAGACTTAGCTTGTCTGATATCAACAGGTAGTGCATTCCACAAGATGACTGCATGTTTTGTAAATGATTTATTAAAATATGTTGATGATGAGACAGGCATATCCAAAAGCAATTTATTTGTTGAACGAAGAGAGAGAGAATGTGTTTGATGCAGAAATTGAAAACATTCCTTGAGATAAAGAGGAGCATCTATGTGCAGGATGCGCAAATCAGCATCACAAATCTAAACAAACAAATGTTTTTTTTTAGTAAGTAGGTTTATAAAAACATGTCTGTGTTATACCTTACCTACATCAAAACTCATAACATACAATTAGGACATTCAATGAATGGTATTGCCTCCTATTGTAGTAGGCCTCTTCATTTTCACTGGGACGAATGATTGCAACATGAGTGCCATCAATGCATCCCACCACACCAGGAAATGCATACTTATCCATGAATCAGCAAAAAGAAGTTCTAGTTTATTATCAGTATTACTTTTTTATATGACAGCATTTTATAGTATCTTGATCTTTAAATGTACATGAAATGATGTGAACACATGCCTTTTGCTCTGATGCATATGCTAATTAAGTATAAGAAAACTAAAAGTAGATAGGTACATATTTATAAATTGCAAAATTCACCTCCTTGTGATGTCCTCACGCTCATATATACTATAGTCATAGGAAACTTTATATATTTGGCCTGAATCTGGGTTATTCAGAGCTTTGGTGACATCTCTTAGACAGAGTGACACAGAGGCTTGTGACAGGCCTAGGTGGTAATAGGCACCAATGTTCTTTTGATAGCAGCCGTTGGCATAAAATGCCAGTGCTGCCAATATCTGCAAGACAGTATCAACGTCATATTTAGCAACATCAAACACTGTACATTATTTTAAAAGGAATTTAACTAAGGTACCTTAATCTCTGGCCGTACAGCGCTAGTGCGCTGTTTTACCGGCAAAAGCTGAATTAAATCTTCGCAGAGTTGTTCGAAATCGGCTTTTCGTAGACGGTAATGCCCGACAAATTCCTTCTCAGGTAACAATAGAGGCTTGCTAGCCTGCCTAAGTACCCTGCGCTCAATGATCAACAGCCTTTTAAGGCGTTCTTCCTCTGCAGCTGCCAACAACATAGCTCCAGCCATATTGCTACCTAAAATCAAAGATTAATATCGAAATTGAATAGTAGACTCAAGCTAGCATTAATTAATAAGCAAATATTCCAAAGTAATATTATTGAAACAAAGAAAAATCCTGTTCGACTTTCACAAGTGTTAATTAACATGAAAGTCCAAATTTCCGCAGAATGAGTGGCTGAAATCAGAAAAAAGCAAGTGATTATTTTCAATAAATCAATATGGATCATTGAATTTGCAATTAAAATAAGAAAATCTCTATCTCAACGCAAACTCGCAATAAAAACCCCGCCAACCAGTGAGCAATAAAGCTCCCTTCTTCATTTGACGTTTCGTAGTGGTCTTGAAGCTGTCATTAGAGTTACATAATACCAATTTTACGTCAAAAGTGGCTAGTTTCGTTCATTCTCTCGTCTTCAGAAAGTCTGGTAATCGTCATGACGGTTAATTCAAAAATTGATGTCCACTCTGACGTTCACGAAGACCACCGAGAGTTACATAATAGCTCTGCAGGTCATGATACGAGAAAGCATCACCTGAAAATTGACCATACTTTGCAACATGCTGTGTGGACGATACAATAATTAGGTCAAGAAGTGAGGGATTACAGTTAGGAAAGTGATGAGTTGCGTTAAGAGGGAGGATATGCATGTTGCAGGAATTAATCACGGATTCCAAAGAAGAAGAACGATTATCTTGTTTAAGGAGGCAGGTATTAAAATCACCCATTATAATTGTGTGGTCGTACAGAGAAATAAAATCTTCCAAGACGCTTTGAAAAGATGAGAAGTAAATAATGTCTTTAGAAGGGCTATAATTAGCTTATTTCGTCGCAAATAGTATGGTAGATAAAATGCCGAATGGTATTAAACTTTATAATATAGGTACCTAATAATTAAATTGAACCTAGTTAGAGTGCTTTGCTTTTTTTAGGGAGGAAACAGATGTTGTTAGCCTCTGCGAACATACTACCAGCACCACCGCACCAACGGACTTTTGGTATAGTGCTACATAAGCTTTATTGTGCCGCACTATCACCTCCAAAACACGGGAGCGCACAGTAGAAAATAGTGTGGTCATCTATCCAAGAAGTGACCGCTGAGAACATCGATTAAACATGTATAAATTATTTATAATAGTAAAAAACCGGCTACAAATTTATTATTTTCGGTAAGTAAGTGTTTAAAAAAATATATAAATTTCTCTCTCTATATGGCGCATAAAATTCGCCAGTATGTATTATTTTTATGCAGGTACCTAGTGTCACTTGGATTATTACGACGAATCTAATGATATCTCATACATTAATAATAGTTAAGCCGTTTAGAAGTTATGGTGGAATAAAGAAACTCACATACATACATACATGAACCCGGAAAACATAACACTCCTTTGGGCAGTCGTGTAAACAGACAACGCTCTACTATGTGCGCTTCAGAAACGATGAGCTAAAATAACCTTAGGTATGTACTTAATTTAATTATTTTCTAAGTTATTTTTGTAAGATTTATAGTGATCTGGTCGACATGAAAAAAGCGAGATTTTTCCCAAACTTCGAAAACTACTTCAGCTTTTTACCCAATCCTGTCTAGATAACGTCGAGTAGAATGATATAAGGTACCTTCTTATCGCGATTAAGCGGTATTTCGGTATTTTTTGCTGAGTGAGGTAAAAAATGATGTAGATGCCTGTCAGAGTTTGGACACCGCTAAGAATTAGTTGTATCATCTCCGATTTAAATTATCCGTTTCTTATTTCGTTGCAGTAAGGTTGAAATTAGAGCGTATTCAAACATTTAAAAATAAATTGGACCTTAAATTCGTTTGATATATTCTTTTTTATATATCATATTCTTTCGATCTGGCTTGCAAATAGAACGCTGTTTATTGAAAAAAAAAACAAATGAACACTTTAACGTGGGCAATTTTATTGTTGTTTGTTGATAGTCATTGATTTTGAATAGTAATTGTTTCGACAAAATGAGTTCCAGTGAAGACAATGAGTGTGATGAACTTCATTCAACGCCACCTAAAATTCTTCACCTATTTAGAATTATCCCAAACCAACATAATCCCCGGAAAGTCCACTTTGAAATTCATAAATTGTACATTTAACAACTGTATCTTCAAATAAAAAATTCTGCCTAGGTACTACTTTGTTTTAATTTCCGCGCATTATTTGAGAAAAGCACTTTACAAGCCTTGGCCACAACTAGGCATTGATGAACTTACACGTTGGTCCATCAATGCCTCTTTTGCTGGCCGCTGCAGTAATGTACTATACCTTCATAGAGTTAATAATTTAAGCGAGGAAATAATTAGATTCTAACATAACAGCTACAGCACATTGTAGTAGGTAAACTTCAATTCAACGCCTGACACCTCTTCCATAGCAACACAGAGAGCTAATTTGCTTTTCACACCCGACAGACGATATAAGATTAAATATTTTACGGCAAACTAAATAGTTTCATGTTGAAAAGATTGAATACAAATAGTCATTACATGAATGAAAATGGCGACACGTCCCTATCTACTAATAACTGTGCCGGTAGCTAAACAAAATTACCAAACCATCTAATTTTGTGACAATGTGCTTACACACTGAATACAATATGCTGATCTCGTGCTGATCAAAACTTATCAACGAATTGTGATCAGCTCTATGAATATTTTCGTTCATTTATAAAGTTTGCAGAAAATAATGATAAATATTGTCTATTATTTTATATCACAATCTTATTACTTATGACGTAATGGGAATGTTTGGTGTGCTTAACTACAACACCCTTATTAATAAACGTAGATTACAGTAGGTTTAACTATAGTCCGACGACTAGGACAGTAGTAACCGATTTCATTATTAATAACCGCAGATTAAAGATTTTTTAAGCTAATCCAATTCTAAATCAGGACTTAAAGTTAAACCTGCGGGCTACCTAGTTTAGCGATGGCTTAGCGAGGGCTTAACTTGACATTTGTGCCATAGTTATTGTTTTCTCTATGATTTGTGCCAGCCGGCAGAAATATTGTTTGTGATATTTTATGGATATTACGCGCTGTTTTGTGATATTTTATGGATATTATTTCGCGAAATATGTTTTACGAAGTGAAAAATGGAAAGAGATTACTATATGGATGATATAATGTTGATAGAGGAGGCTGAGGAGGTTGATAATAACGCTCGAATAGTAAGAAGAGTTAAATTTTATAAAACGCGTTACAATCCACTGGAAGAACCTGAAGAAAAATAATTTAAGTACAAGTATAGGTTTTACCGATCCACTGCTATTTTTATAATCGACGTGATTAAAAATGATTTAGCTGGAGATGCCACAGGTGCTCATATACCTCCACATAAAAAAGTTTCAAAGACATGGGCCCATGGAGAGGTAAGTGAATTACTATTTATTTAATTTATTTTTAACCCGCATGTAATGAATGACAATTGTCAATTTCAATTTTTAATTTCAACAGATTCAAATGACTTGTAATGTTTTAGTTGTAATAACTGCATTGTTGTATATAGTTTGTAGTATTTTGTAAATAAAGTCATACCGCCGCGGCGGTTAGAACAAAGTCATATTAATTGATAATTAAATTTTATTATCAACTAGCTTTCCGGGCGCGGCTCCGCCCGCGCGTATGTCGGTTATCGCGCGAAAACATGAACCTCTTTTTGCGCAGTCAGATAAAAACTATCCTATGTTTTTTCCCGGGTCTCAAACTATCTCCATACCAAATTTCATTCAAATCGGTCCAGTAGTTTTGGCGTGAAAGCGTAACAGACAGACAGACAGACAGACAGAGAGACAGACAGACAGAGTTACTTTCGCATTTATAATATTAGTACTGATAATGAATAAATTGCCTTTTCTAATAAAATTAACCAACTTTTATAAAAATAAGAAATATTTTTAATATTGTTAAGTTTGTAATAACGCCAGCTATGCGAATTACATTACAAAATTACAAATTTACGAGAGAAAAAATTATAGTCATGTGCGGGATTAGTAGTTAGTAGTACAACGCAAGTTGAACTATAGGTGTCGCTCCATCCCGATACGATGGTTGAAGAACGAGAGCAAGAATTACAGTTATGAGTCATTGTTCATGTTAGCTCAATTGGTTAGAGCATACCCCGGCTAAAGGGGTGGATGGACGCGAGTTCGAATCCCGCACATGACTATAATTTTTTCTCTCGTAAATTTGTAATTTTGTAAAATAAGAAATATTGTTAGTTTCATGTATGTATATATATATATATATACTCGTAACTATTATACAGGTACTTATATAACACCCTATCATATACGTTACTTCTTACTGGAACATTCAATCTTGATGATCTTCTTTTTGATAAATATATACCCACCAACCTCCCATTTGATCCCATTCACTTTGATCGAGTAGATTTTAGTTTCCTACACTTAATTAACTTTGTTTTTGCTAGATGCATATATTTATTTGAACGACTTGATTTTTGATTCTGATTGATTTTAAAATTCGTTTATAAAAAAAAAATTATAAGTATATAAATGTTCAACAGAACATACACATTTAAGAAATGCAGTTAAACGAAATTAGTTTATAATAATTTGTACAGGCTACGATTCACACCATTTTTTTTTTATCTGAACGACTTAATATTAGCTACTTACTTAATTGCAACACTTACCGTTGGTTTCAACCTTCTAGTATTGTGTGTGAGTGGTTTCAGAATAGATCACTGGAAAGATAGATAGATAGATAATACTTTATTGTTACACCACATAACACATGAAACAGAGAAGATTTACAATTTACAATAATAGTGTTACAATGGGCGGCCTTATCACTAAAAGCAATCTCTTCCAGGCAACCTTTGGATGGAGAGGATCTATAACACTGATTATAAAGGGGTGTAGCGTTACTAGTATATAACTAATAAATAAAAAGAAAACAAGCAACTAATTCTTGATTTTAAATATAACACATGTGAAACTAAATATATACAAACAATATACGAATATACCTACATACAAAACAATAAACATATAAGCAATAAATAAACAAAATATCATAATATATATTTATAAAATATATATATATACATAAATGTATATACATATATATATATATATACACACAACAAATATTATAGTAATATAGTAAAGATATTCCAATTTATAAGCAAAATGACAATAACGGGTGCTTACAGTGTGATATTTGATAAGTAAAACTTTTTTATTTGGTCCTTAAATACATTTAAAGATGGTGCACGTCTGATGGAAACGGGGAGGGAATTCCATAGGCGAGCAGCTTTGACAGTAAAAGATTGGTCGTAGAAAGAACTGGTATGAGGTGGAATGTCTAACGTAATTTTTTTTTAGAAAGATTGTAAACAACCGAACCGGACTCCTAAAAGGTAGGAAACTGCCCGTGGAAGTCTGACCATCTAAATGTGAGTTCAGAATAATGATAATAATAAATAACTATTTTCTAAAAAGTTAAACTAAGTATATATATAGCAAATGAAAGTTAGCGTTAGTATTTAACCAGTGAATCGCAAACTTAATGGGGAAAAAACTCATAGTAAATGCTTCCTTCTCTAGAGCTGGAATGACTTGTAACCATGGCAACCATTATTGTCAACAAAATCAGATGTCTGTGTTTTTTCGTTGTTAAATACTTAGCTGCAATAAAACAAATAATAAGAACTACGTTTATATTTATGTAAAGGCTAAAATAACTAGTTTATAACATAATATATATCATTTTGCATGGTGGAAGGACATTTTGCGAATGCCCGCTTGGCTACCGACCACCTTCAAGTAGAAAATCTGTCGCCAAGCACATAACGGTGTGTACCGGCAGCAGTTGAGAGCCAGTGAAATTACAGGTACATGAGATTTAACAACTATGTCTCAAGGTGACGGGCGCAGTGCAATTCGTGACTTGTGACTAAATGCATTTGTTATAGGCAGAGGTTAGACCGCTTTACATCAGGTGGGCCTCGAGCTTGTCCTATCACAATAAAATAGCACACAAAAAATTACTTGACGTTACTGTATTTATTTAAAAATTAAGACCCTTTTTGTCGCTGTGAATAGCACCAGATACCTACTAACTAAGTATCTCTTTATCATGCACTTAAGTTATAATAGGAAATGATATTCAAGTGGGTACATTTAATAGTAATAGGTAGGTACTTATGATAATGTTTAAATTTTTTCCGTGCTTCGGAGGGCACGTTAAGCCGTCGGTCCCGGTTGTTGTCTTAGGATAGCAGTCGTTACAGCATGGTGGTAGGGCACTTTGCAAATGCCCGCCTGGCTAGCTACCACCATCAAGTTGAAAATCTGTCGTCAAGCACCTAACGGTGTGTTCCAGCAGCTGTCCTTGAGAGCCAGTAACTCTAGGTTAGTCTGAACAACATCCTCGACCACATCATCACTTACCATCAGGTGAGATAGTGGTCAAAGGCTAACCTATCAGGCATAAAAAAAAAAAAAAACAATGTCAGTTGAATGACCTTGCAATGTCAGCTTTTCATTTCTCTGAACAAAGTTTCACATCAAATGTTAATGTTAATTCACGGTCTTCCTTTTATTTCTGATATTATGTTATTTACCAAAAAATAATCCATATGGTGAAATCTTTCCATCGGTATGATAAAACTACAGGTGATTTTTTTCGCATATAACGGGTTCGATTCCCGGTTCAATTATTTAATTATCTATGAATGCAGTTTAAATTGTTTTTTAAATTCTTATAATGTCTTCTTGCAGTAAAATGTTCCATCTAAAATATTTAAGGTTCTTTCCCTCCATGTGACATCGCCGTGGGACGGCCCTGTATACCTCTAAGTTTTACACAATAAATTAATACTTATTTTATATGATTACAAAACGATATGCTTTTGACTACCCTTTCTTTATTTTAACGTTCAATAATAACTACAAATACTCAGTAATAAAATCCTTATGCTTGTATATCTCCGTGAAGGTGGTATAGACGTGCGCGTTGCACAGATGGTCGTTAGTGGGCGCTGTGGAGACGATCCCTCGGAGGAAGTACCGTTGGGCTCCACGCTCGCCTGCTAGGAACGCCAGTCCCCCACCGCTGTCCCCCTTGCACACAGCTCGCGCCGTTCCTTTACAAATACAACATCAACATCAAGCATCATAATTTATTATGTTAAATAACGTTTCTTCAGACGACACCAGAGGACACATAAACAAAACAGTTATATTCATTTAGAATAATAGTTATTTGTTATACAAGAGTGCAAAGTTGCTTTTTAACCGCGTGTTCAATTTTGATAACGTGATTCAAAATTAGAATCCTGAGCGTTAGCGAGGGAATCAAAAGAGCACGAGGTGAAAAATCTCTGCACTCGAGTGCAACACGTAACTTTTCATTCCACCTCAGCGAGGAAATGACTAAATGCAAAAATTTAAAAAAGAACACCAAGAATGTTCCGAGTGTGAGTTTTTAACAAATTAAAAAAAAGTTGTATGATATGTTCGGCACCATAGAGGTAGCAGTAAATAGGTTTAATGTTTTTTTTAATTCACAAACTTAGTGCACACAGTGTTCTAAATTCAATTTACTTTATGCTCTAGAGAATAAAAACGGCTTTTCCACTCAGATATTGAAGATTAAAAATACTTTTTCCGAGGTGGTGGGATGAAAAAGATATTATTGACATAAAGTACATTTTAAAAAATCTCATCAATTGTCATCGGTGCTAACGAGTGTTCCATAAAAGTAAATTGACAAATCTTATACAGAAAATTAATCATTAAATTCTTATTTGTATATTGCAGACAGTCGAGCAGTTGACCTCAGTATCATTAGAATGCGCGGATAGCAAAAACAAGATTTTGTCTATACAGATAATAAATATTGACCTTTTGGCCAATTATCCATACATAATATAAATTGTATTGATGTGATAACATCTAGTAACAAATAAATGTTTTAAATTATTAGGTTTATTTACCTTCTAAAGATATATGACTTTTTGCGCACTCCAATGCACATCCGTCCTTTTATTTAGAAAATAATGTTTCATAAAGTAGAAAAAAAATGTATATTCAGTTACCCCACTGTATATTCAGTTCACTTACCATTAATAAAACCAGCACAGATTTTGTCAGCGGTGATGAATGGAAAGAATTCCGGCGGTGAGGCGGAAATGCACTGGCCTATGTCTATGTAAGGCAGCTCTACAACTCTAAGTAAAGGCGATTTGAGACCATCTTCTGCAGTGAGACCCCAACCAGCCACCTTACCAGGGGAACCAACGCTTAGTTGTCTCCGGTTGAAGTTGTAGTCAAAATCCACGCAAACAGGACGCACGTACGTACGATATGAGAACGGTGATGACACTATAACCAAAGCAATGTCTTCTTGGAAGTTCGTAGCCGCGCCTTGATATCTTGTGGGAATTTTTATATCACGGACATCTGATTTTTGGGCATCTCCGTCACTAGGATTATCCCAGGTTTGATAGAGTTTTCCTACTGCCACTGCAAAGTTAGACGCTGGCAGTTTTTGCTCAAGTTCTGTCCAGAAACAATGTGCAGCTGATATAACCACAGTGGTGCTAATGAGCGAACCTCCACAAATCTGCATGTAAGAGTCGGTAGTTTTCCTGTATATTCCAGCATGCCACGGGAGCTCACCACGTTTGGCACTACGTCCACCTATAATCATTGGCTCACCTACCGAAGTCACTAAACCACATTGCGGCGAGCAGACCTTAACGTGATCCCATACGCCATCTGTGCAGTGCATGTTGCCAACAGGTGTTCCGGAGTCGTAGTAGTTATCACGGCAGGTAGGCCGCACCGCTATTCCGTCTTCCACTAGCTCATCACACTCCGTTCCACCGTACTGAGAACCTGAGTTTTTCGGCAAACACACGTACTCAACGCTCGGATGTTTATGTAACCGGCACTGGGATACACATTCAGGAGTTTTTTCTGACCACCAGCCTTTGATACAATATGGAGATCTGACACCGATAAGCTTATATCCTGAATGGCAGGAGTAGTTGAGGTGTACGGATTCAACAGCCTGACCAGGATGTGCGTTCTGTACATCTCCCGTAACGTAATATCCATTGTTTGGAAAGGGTGGTAAAGAACATAAACCTTCGTTTACTGGCGAGCAAACTATGATGTGATCCCACTGGCCGTCATTGCAGTGCATGTTTACTAGCACGCCCTTGTAGTGGTAAGCAGGCTCTCTGCACTTTGGCCGCACAGCCGTGCCATCTTCTACAAATTCTTCGCATTCTTTAGTGTGAGTCTGTGAGCTGGAGTTATTAGGTACACAAATGTATTCTACACTTGGATCTTTCTTTAATATACACCGTGAGACACATACTGGAGGTGTGTGAGTCCAATAACCTCTTGCACAACTGATAGTGTCAGGGCCGGCGAGCTTATAACCTTGATGACATGAGTAATTCAGTTGCACGGATTCAAATGTTTGATTTGGGAGCACATATGGCTTGTCTACAGCATCATAGAATCCACGATTAGGAAAAGGGGGTAAAACGCATAAACCCTTATTATTAACATGACATGAATCATCCAACTCATCGGATCCATCAGCGCAATCATTTACTCCGTTGCACATAGAAGACGAATCAACACAAGCTCCGTTTTTGCACCTGAATTCAAAGTCAAAACATCTGTTTGTAGCACAATACTTCAGGGATTCGTCAGATCTATCATTACAGTGTACCTTACCGTCGCATTTTTGTTTCAATTTAATCAATTGGCCATCTTGGCAGCTCTGCTCTCTTTTTTCACATTCTTGCATATAATTTTCTTGCTTAGCAGGCGATGACAGGTGAGGAGAACATTTTTTTGAAAATGTGCAAATGACGTTCTGAAGAGCTACATCAACGCATTTCTGATATATGGTCTCGTTGCGGCATTCAAGCAGTAGCTCGTCCGAGTTGTCTGCGCAGTCCTGAACTCCATCGCAAGAAGCATCTCCTCTCACACACGCACCGTACACACACTTAAACTGATCTCCATTGCACTTATTTTTTCTACATATGACGAAATCTTCATCACTAGCATCCGGGCAGTTGGCAGCTCCATTACATTTGTTTGCAGAGTCTATGCAAGTTCCATCGCTGCATCGTAACTGAGATTCAGTACATGTTGTGATTAAGAATTCAGCCGTAGTTAAAGTTATCGACGCAATTAAAATAAAGAGAACTGCACAATATTGTTCCATGTTAACGGAGTATCCGTCTTTGAATAAATATATACATTAATGCAATGTTTTTCCTCCTCCGCCGAGGCCAGTCGAACTTGCGGTCACTAAACTACACCTGTTTAAGATTTATAAAACACGTTGCTTACAAGCGACGTATTCAACTGTAGCAATTTTGACAACTGTGCTGTATGTTAAATATATTTTTTATGTAAATCATTTTATAAATCGAACTTATGATACATCTGTCAGAAAGCTAACCGCGTAGATCGTGGTAGAAGCGATAACCTGTATGTTGATATGTGAGCGGCGCGCGGCGGTGAGAGGCCCACGCCGCGCCACCGCGCGTCTCCTTCTTGTGATCGCCTGTTTAACTATACATAATACCTACGTTCGTGAGGCCCAGCGCAGACGAAATTTAGTTTGAAGAAAGTTGTTGTACACAAAGCATTAATAGATTTTACTGTCGTGTAACAAAGTCTTAAAGAATTCCACTTATTTTGTTAGAATGTATAAAAATGTTACAATTTTCGATCAACATTTTACTCCATAACACTTATTGACAACACTTTGAAGCAATGACCTCTGAGTGATAACAGCTATGGACTACAGCGCCGTGGTACCTATATTACCCCCTTGGTAATTCGTCACTTGGGACGAAATGCATCTGTTAAGTATAGCCAGGGGTTGCCGCTTGACATCAAGTAGCCCCCGTGCTGGTTCTGTCACAATCACAGTTAAAAAAAGGTGAATGAAATATTACTACTCTAAACTATTATTAATCATACTTTGGAGACAGCCGAGCTAGGCAGGCATGCCGATGCTCTTCCTGCTCAGGTACTGGTACAAAAATCAAGTTAATCAAGTTAAGTGGGCGGACGCTCTGCCTGAGGAATATAGTTTGGAGTACGAGTACGTCAGGGCGTTCTGACTTCTCCAAGCTTGTTTAATTTGTATGTTAATGACTTGATTGAGGGACTAAGCAGTATCCATGTCGGATGCTACATAGACAGAATCTGTGTCAACAATCTTAGTTAAGGGGACGACAGGGTGCAGCTTGCTCCTTAAATCAATGCTCTTAGAATACATGTGACGTGTGAGAAGTATGCAGCTATACATTCTAATTCCTTATTTTTACGGCAGGTAAACAAAAGCCTACTAACAACGTGCCTCCATTTATACTTGACGACAATACATCAAATGTTGTGGATCATTTTAGATATCTGGGATGTTAATTTATTTATTTCAAATTAGAACCGCATTTACACACAACTTACACTAATGATATCCGTACTAATATTATAAATGCGAAAGTAACTCTGTCTGTCTGTTACGCTTTCACGCCAAAATTACTGGACCGATTTGAATGAAATTTGGTATGGAAATAGTTTGAGACCCGGGAGAAAACTTGGAATAGTTTCTATCCAACTGCGCAAAAAGAGGTTAATGTTTTTGCGCGATAAGCGACATACGCGCGGGCGGAGCCCCGGAAAGCTAGTATAAATATAATACAATAATAAATGTCAAATATAAAACATAATTATAAACAGATGTCAAAAATAAATAAATGAAAAATTATAAAAAATAAATAATCAACTGAGAATACACAATCAAAATAAATATTCACGTCATATTGCACTGGTTATAGACGAAATTGTCTTTTCTTTTTCGAAGTAGTCTCACAGTAACTTAAACTCTCCATCAAGATATCTTGCCACTGGCTGTCAAAGAGATCATATTCAGGTTATGCTTCGACAAGAGCATTGAGCGAAGCAAGGGATCGCGGTATCGGGGAAACTGCGTGTGCTACAGTTCTACACTTCGGCACAGTCAGCAATTTATGTATCCTGCCCCGATTGTAACTGTCGGGGACGAACAAACGACAAAGCTGGTTGTGAAGATTCGGTGCGTCGTAAAATTTTGCACATAATCTTTAGCTGGTCATGGGAACTCCTAACATTAAGTGAGTTGTACCCTAGGGCACCGAGCAAGAAATCCGTAGGATTCATAAAAGGATAGTACCCAAATTTACGTTTGTTTAAGTATCTGAGGAAGGCCTTTTGAACCTTCTCCAACATTAAGGTGCATTTGTCTTCATGCGGATGCCACACACAAGCACTGGTCTCAAGCTTACTCCTGACTAGAGCGTTGACATGATGTTGACAGAGGATTTAGAGGATGATCTAGATATGGACAGGGAGCGGAAAGTGATGGCAGTGAGAAGCAATATGCTGGCTCATAGGTTTGCTAGAAGCACAATAGAATTAATAATAACACTTTTCAACCGACTTCCAAAAAAGAGGAGGTTCTCAATTCGTCCGTTTTTTTATGTTTGTTACCTCAGATCTCTTGACTGGGTGAACCGATTTTGAAAATTATTTTAAGCTGATGCTTGTCGTTTGGTCCCATTTTAAATTTCATTAAAATCAGTCAAGCCGTTTTTGAGTTACACTCCAATAACTGAAAACTATATACCTATCATGATGATATAGTCGTTGAGAATTAATGACAAACGATCCCGTAAGCAGCAAGGATCACTAAAAATATAGAAAAATTTTTTTTTACAAAAAATGGAACCGACTTCTACACCCAAAAGTGTGAAATAACTTGTCGAAGTCGGTACCATGCGCACAGTTTTGTGAGAATAGGTACTTTTGAACTATCATGGTACCGACTTCAACAAGTTATTTCACACTTTTGGGTGTTGAAGTCGGTTCCATTTTTTGTTAAAAACATAATAAATCTTACTGTCAGACTTTTTACTCGAGCAGCCAGTGGGTTCAGTATATGCAACAGGCTTACAACACTTAAGGTGCAGTATAATAACCCTTTCAGGACACTGTTGTGACTACTATGGTGTTCCAGCGCTTCAGGAATGTTCGCGGAAGCGTGTGGATGGCTACCACGCTATTATGCTCAAAAAGATCGCATCAATGTTTCACCGCCCAAGAGGTAGCTTCAACTGTGTACTGAAGGTAAGCGCATCTCGCTTTGATTGTCCTATCCAGAAGTGACGTGTTGTCACGGTTGGCCTCAGTAAACTGAAATACCTCGTATTACTAACATAGGTTTAAGGAAATCGTAATTTACAAAACTATGGATTTTATCCCAAATAAATATTTATTATTATTACCTAGTTTAAATTTTTGGTACCCATGTATAAAATATATAAAAGTCCTTAATAGCAAAGGCTAGTTTTTGTCCCGATTTCTTCTGGCTTCAGTGGGACGTTTGTGAATTTATTTCTTTAAAGTCCAACATCCACACGAATTGTATTTTTTTGTTAAGTAATAATATACTAGGGATATTGCTATAGTTTTGATTTCCTTAATCAGAAAATTTTAAGAATTTCTTGAAAGTTAACACGACAATATCCGTGGAATATCGTGGAATAGTTCACGTTGATATTATTTGGTAGGTATATAATAAAACTCCCGATATTACAGTACATACAGACAAAAAAATTAAGTAGCACGACGTGAAAGATATATTCTGAATAAAATATACTGTGTACATTATGAACTTTGATGCTAATTAGACATGATAAGCAACAAAAGATGATATTAATTTAATAGATGCATATAAAAATATTTGACAAAAGTGAAATGAAACTGATTTATTCGAAGAGAACCGCAGAAAATTTACATTATGGAAGAAAATTTTTGCTACAGTCATTGGTAATTGATTGAGTCAAAAAACCTGTCGTATATCGCCCCAAAATTTACTAGCAGTTACAATGAATAATTTACATCTACACTATAGTTATAAAGTGGAAATATTTGTATTTTTTATGCAACGAATAAACTTAAAAACGACTTGACCGATTTGGATGAAATTTGTCATGGAAATAGTTTGAAACCCAGGAAAGGGCATAGAATAGTTTTTATCCAACTGCGCAGGCGGAGCGGCGCGGCGACTGGAAAGCTAGTATATTATATATTATAATACTTATTAGAGCGCTTAGTCGATGCGACACGTTATAATAACAAAACGATATGCTTTTGACTACCCTTTCTTTATTTGATGTTCGCTAATAACTACAAATACTCAGTAATAAAATCCTTATGCTTGTATATCTCCGTGAAGGTGGTATAGACATGCGCGTTGCACAGATGGTCGTTAGTGGGCGCTGTGGAGACGATCCCTCGGAGGAAGTACCGTTGGGCTCCACGCTCGCCTGCTAGGAACGCCAGTCCCCCACCGCTGTCCCCCTTGCACACAGCTCGCGCCGTTCCTGTACAAACACAACATCAACATCAAGCATCATAATAATATACAAATTCTTAGGTTTCTTAGAAGGAACCACATGATGACAAACAAGATAGATATGCAAGTATATTAATTTACAAAGAATAATCGTATTGAAAAATTATATATCAATTAATATATCATGACAAGTGTCATTGACGCTAAAGAATTTTGATTAAGTAAAATTTACTACTTTTCAATATATGTTCTTTAAATATGAACCGCTGAAGGGAGGGAGGTCATTACTTAAGGTATTCATTTTGAAACGCATTTCAAAATCTACATATTTACAAAAAATATATTGGGCAAAAGATAAATATGTGAATTCGGCCATCAAGCATAAGTTTAATTCAATGTTAATTTTAAAAAGTTAATAAAAAAATCATCTAACTGTCAAAAAACTGATACATGAATAAACTTCTCAAACTATTACCTACAATTATTGACATACTCACGAACTGTCTTATCGTAAATTCCAAAGCACGCCGTGTTGTCAAAGTAAAACAAAAAGTCAAAGCGTGTCCCATATGTGATTTACATATGATTATTTATAAACAAAATCAATGGATAATTAGCAAACTGTATCAATCGGATTGTCCACTGCTAAACACTGCCTACCCCACTAGGGGGTTTTCCATACTTCCCATGCTTGGCACGCGTCTTGAGGATCTCAGTGTAATACAACAGTTCCTCAGAAGACACTGCAGCCCACCTTCCGGTATTGTACCCTTAGTCGCCCCTAAGGACACCCACGGGAGGAGGTGGGGGGGTGACATTCTAACACGGCACCTCACGGGCATGTCTTAATTCAGCATACACTTACCATTAATAAAACCAGCACAGATTTTATCAGCGGTGATGAAAGGGAAGAATGCTGGCGGTGAGGCAGAAATACACTGGCCTATGTCTATGTAAGGCAGCTCTATAACTCGAAGTTTAGGTGCCTCGCGACCATCTTCTTCAGTGAGACCCCAACCAGCCACCTTTCCAGAAGAACCAACGCTCAGTTGTCTCCGGTTGAAGTTGTAGTCAAAATCCACGCAAACTGGACGCACGTACGTACGGTATGAGAACGGTGATGAAACTATAACCAAAGCAATGTCTTCTTGGAAGTTTGTAGCCATGCCTTGGAATCTCGTCGGAATTTTAATATCTCGGACATCTGATTTTTGGGCGTCTACGTCACGAGGATTATTCCAGGGTCGGTATAGTTTGCCTACTGCCACTGCAAAGTTAGACGCTGGCAGCTTTTGTTCTAGTTCTGACCAGAAACAATGTGCAGCTGATATAACCACAGTAGTGCTAATGAGCGAACCTCCACAAATTTGCATGTAAGGTTCGGTAGTTTTCTTGTATATTGCGGCATGCCACGGCAGCTCACCGCGTTCGGCACTTCGTCCACCTATAATCATCTGCTCTCCTACCGAAGTCACCAAACCACATTGCGGTGAGCAGACTTTAACGTGATCCCATACGCCGTCAGTGCAGTGCATGTTGCCAACAGGTGTTCCGGAGTCGTAGTAGTTATCACGGCAGGTAGGCCGCACCACTGTTCCGTCTTCCACTAGCTCATCACACTCCGTTCCACCGTACCGAGAACTGGAGTTTTTCGGCAAACACACGTACTCAACGCTCGGATGTTTATGTAACCGGCATTGTGATACACATTCAGGAGTTTTTTCTGACCACCAGCCTTTGATACAATAAGGTGATCTGACACCGATAAGCTTATATCCTGAATGACAGGAGTAGTTGAGGTGCACGGATTCAACAGCCTGACCCGGATGTGCATTCTGTACATCTCCCGTAACGTAATATCCATTGTTTGGAAATGGTGGTAATGAACATAAACCCTCGTTTACCGGTGAGCAAACTATGATGTGATCCCATTGGCCGTCATTGCAGTGCATGTTTACTAGCACGCCCTTGTAGTGGTAAGCAGGCTCTCTGCACTTTGGCCGCACAGCCGTGCCATCTTCTACAAATTCTTCGCATTCTTTAGGGTGAGTCTGTGAGCTGGAGTTATTAGGTACACAAATGTATTCTACACTTGGATCTTTCTTTAATATACACCGTGAGACACATACTGGAGGTGTGTGAGTCCAATAACCTCTTGCACAACTGATAGTGTCAGGGCCGGCGAGCTTATAACCTTGATGACATGAGTAATTCAGTTGCACGGATTCAAATGTTTGATTTGGGAGCACATATGGCTTGTCTACAGCATCATAGAATCCACGATTAGGAAAAGGGGGTAAAACGCATAAACCCTTATTATTAACATGACATAAATCATCCAACTCATCGGATCCATCAGCGCAATCATTTACTCCGTTGCACATAGAAGACGAATCAACACAAGCTCCGTTTTTGCACCTGAATTCAAAGTCAAAACATCTGTTTGTAGCACAATACTTCAGGGATTCGTCAGATCTATCATTACAGTGTACCTTACCGTCGCATTTTTGTTTCAATTTAATCAATTGGCCATCTTGGCAGGTCTGCTCTCTTTTTTCACATTCTTGCATATAATTTTCTTGCTTAGCAGGCGATGACAGGTGAGGAGAACATTTTTTTGAAAATGTGCAAATGACGTTCTGAAGAGCTACATCAACGCATTTCTGATATATGGTCTCGTTGCGGCATTCAAGCAGTAGCTCGTCCGAGTTGTCTGCGCAGTCCTGAACTCCATCGCAAGAAGCATCTCCTCTCACACACGCACCGTACACACACTTAAACTGATCTCCATTGCACTTATTTTTTCTACATATGACGAAATCTTCATCACTAGCATCCGGGCAGTTGGCAGCTCCATTACATTTGTTTGCAGAGTCTATGCAAGTTCCATCGCTGCATCGAAACTGAGATTCAGTACATGTTGTGATTAAGAATTCAGCCGTAGTTAAAGTTATCGACGCAATTAAAATAAAGAGAACTGCACAATATTGTTCCATGTTAACGGAGTATCCGTCTTTGAATAAATATATACATTAATGCAATGCTTTTCCTCCTTCGCCAAGGCCATTCGAACTTGAGGTCACTAAACTACACCTGTTTAAGATTTATAAAACACGTTGCTTACAAGCGACGTATTCAACTGTAGCAATTTTGACATCTGTGCTGTATGTTAAATATATTTTTTATGTAAATCATTTTATAAATCGAACTTATGATACATCTGTCAGAAAGCTAACCGCGTAGATCGTGGTAGAAGCGATAACCTGTATGTTGATATGTGAGCGGCGCGCGGCGGTGAGAGGCCCACGCCGCGCCACCGCGCGTCTCCTTCTTGTGATCGCCTGTTTAACTATACATAATACCTACGTTCGTGAGGCCCAGCGCAGACGAAATTTAGTTTGAAGAAAGTTGTTGTACACAAAGCATTAATAGATTTTACTGTCGTGTAACAAAGTCTTAAAGAATTCCACTTATTTTGTTAGAATGTATAAAAATGTTACAATTTTCGATCAACATTTTACTCCATAACACTTATTGACAACACTTTGAAGCAATGACCTCTGAGTGATAACAGCTATGGACTACAGCGCCGTGGTACCTATATTACCCCCTTGGTAATTCGTCACTTGGGACGAAATGCATCTGTTAAGTATAGCCAGGGGTTGCCGCTTGACATCAAGTAGCCCCCGTGCTGGTTCTGTCACAATCACAGTTAAAAAAAGGTGAATGAAATATTACTACTCTAAACTATTATTAATCATACTTTGGAGACAGCCGAGCTAGGCAGGCATGCCGATGCTCTTCCTGCTCAGGTACTGGTACAAAAATCAAGTTAATCAAGTTAAGTGGGCGGACGCTCTGCCTGAGGAATATAGTTTGGAGTACGAGTACGTCAGGGCGTTCTGACTTCTCCAAGCTTGTTTAATTTGTATGTTAATGACTTGATTGAGGGACTAAGCAGTATCCATGTCGGATGCTACATAGACAGAATCTGTGTCAACAATCTTAGTTAAGGGGACGACAGGGTGCAGCTTGCTCCTTAAATCAATGCTCTTAGAATACATGTGACGTGTGAGAAGTATGCAGCTATACATTCTAATTCCTTATTTTTACGGCAGGTAAACAAAAGCCTACTAACAACGTGCCTCCATTTATACTTGACGACAATACATCAAATGTTGTGGATCATTTTAGATATCTGGGATGTTAATTTATTTATTTCAAATTAGAACCGCATTTACACACAACTTACACTAATGATATCCGTACTAATATTATAAATGCGAAAGTAACTCTGTCTGTCTGTTACGCTTTCACGCCAAAACTACTGGACCGATTTGAATGAAATTTGGTATGGAAATAGTTTGAGACCCGGGAGAAAACTTGGAATAGTTTCTATCCAACTGCGCAAAAAGAGGTTAATGTTTTTGCGCGATAAGCGACATACGCGCGGGCGGAGCCCCGGAAAGCTAGAATAAATATAATACAATAATAAATGTCAAATATAAAACATAATTATAAACAGATGTCAAAAATAAATAAATGAAAAATTATAAAAAATAAATAATCAACTGAGAATACACAATCAAAATAAATATTCACGTCATATTGCACTGGTTATAGACGAAATTGTCTTTTCTTTTTCGAAGTAGTCTCACAGTAACTTAAACTCTCCATCAAGATATCTTGCCACTGGCTGTCAAAGAGATCATATTCAGGTTATGCTTCGACAAGAGCATTGAGCGAAGCAAGGGATCGCGGTATCGGGGAAACTGCGTGTGCTACAGTTCTACACTTCGGCACAGTCAGCAATTTATGTATCCTGCCCCGATTGTAACTGTCGGGGACGAACAAACGACAAAGCTGGTTGTGAAGATTCGGTGCGTCGTAAAATTTTGCACATAATCTTTAGCTGGTCATGGGAACTCCTAACATTAAGTGAGTTGTACCCTAGGGCACCGAGCAAGAAATCCGTAGGATTCATAAAAGGATAGTACCCAAATTTACGTTTGTTTAAGTATCTGAGGAAGGCCTTTTGAACCTTCTCCAACATTAAGGTGCATTTGTCTTCATGCGGATGCCACACACAAGCACTGGTCTCAAGCTTACTCCTGACTAGAGCGTTGACATGATGTTGACAGAGGATTTAGAGGATGATCTAGATATGGACAGGGAGCGGAAAGTGATGGCAGTGAGAAGCAATATGCTGGCTCATAGGTTTGCTAGAAGCACAATAGAATTAATAATAACACTTTTCAACCGACTTCCAAAAAAGAGGAGGTTCTCAATTCGTCCGTTTTTTTATGTTTGTTACCTCAGATCTCTTGACTGGGTGAACCGATTTTGAAAATTATTTTAAGCTGATGCTTGTCGTTTGGTCCCATTTTAAATTTCATTAAAATCAGTCAAGCCGTTTTTGAGTTACACTCCAATAACTGAAAACTATATACCTATCATGATGATATAGTCGTTGAGAATTAATGACAAACGATCCCGTAAGCAGCAAGGATCACTAAAAATATAGAAAATTTTTTTTTTACAAAAAATGGAACCGACTTCTACACCCAAAAGTGTGAAATAACTTGTCGAAGTCGGTACCATACGCACAGTTTTGTGAGAATAGGTACTTTTGAACTATCATGGTACCGACTTCAACAAGTTATTTCACACTTTTGGGTGTTGAAGTCGGTTCCATTTTTTGTTAAAAACATAATAAATCTTACTGTCAGACTTTTTACTCGAGCAGCCAGTGGGTTCAGTATATGCAACAGGCTTACAACACTTAAGGTGCAGTATAATAACCCTTTCAGGACACTGTTGTAACTACTATGGTGTTCCAGCGCTTCAGGAATGTTCGCGGAAGCGTGTGGATGGCTACCACGCTATTATGCTCAAAAAGATCGCATCAATGTTTCACCGCCCAAGAGGTAGCTTCAACTGTGTACTGAAGGTAAGCGCATCTCGCTTTGATTGTCCTATCCAGAAGTGACGTGTTGTCACGGTTGGCCTCAGTAAACTGAAATACCTCGTATTACTAACATAGGTTTAAGGAAATCGTAATTTACAAAACTATGGATTTTATCCCAAATAAATATTTATTATTATTACCTAGTTTAAATTTTTGGTACCCATGTATAAAATATATAAAAGTCCTTAATAGCAAAGGCTAGTTTTTGTCCCGATTTCTTCTGGCTTCAGTGGGACGTTTGTGAATTTATTTCTTTAAAGTCCAACATCCACACGAATTGTATTTTTTTGTTAAGTAATAATATACTAGGGATATTGCTATAGTTTTGATTTCCTTAATCAGAAAATTTTAAGAATTTCTTGAAAGTTAACACGACAATATCCGTGGAATATCGTGGAATAGTTCACGTTGATATTATTTGGTAGGTATATAATAAAACTCCCGATATTACAGTACATACAGACAAAAAAATTAAGTAGCACGACGTGAAAGATATATTCTGAATAAAATATACTGTGTACATTATGAACTTTGATGCTAATTAGACATGATAAGCAACAAAAGATGATATTAATTTAATAGATGCATATAAAAATATTTGACAAAAGTGAAATGAAACTGATTTATTCGAAGAGAACCGCAGAAAATTTACATTATGGAAGAAAATTTTTGCTACAGTCATTGGTAATTGATTGAGTCAAAAAACCTGTCGTATATCGCCCCAAAATTTACTAGCAGTTACAATGAATAATTTACATCTACACTATACTTATAAAGTGGAAATATTTGTATTTTTTATGCAACGAATAAACTTAAAAACGACTTGACCGATTTGGATGAAATTTGTCATGGAAATAGTTTGAAACCCAGGAAAGGGCATAGAATAGTTTTTATCCAACTGCGCAGGCGGAGCGGCGCGGCGACTGGAAAGCTAGTATATTATATATTATAATACTTATTAGAGCGCTTAGTCGATGCGACACGTTATAATAACAAAACGATATGCTTTTGACTACCCTTTCTTTATTTGATGTTCGCTAATAACTACAAATACTCAGTAATAAAATCCTTATGCTTGTATATCTCCGTGAAGGTGGTATAGACATGCGCGTTGCACAGATGGTCGTTAGTGGGCGCTGTGGAGACGATCCCTCGGAGGAAGTACCGTTGGGCTCCACGCTCGCCTGCTAGGAACGCCAGTCCCCCACCGCTGTCCCCCTTGCACACAGCTCGCGCCGTTCCTGTACAAACACAACATCAACATCAAGCATCATAATAATATACAAATTCTTAGGTTTCTTAGAAGGAACCACATGATGACAAACAAGATAGATATGCAAGTATATTAATTTACAAAGAATAATCGTATTGAAAAATTATATATCAATTAATATATCATGACAAGTGTCATTGACGCTAAAGAATTTTGATTAAGTAAAATTTACTACTTTTCAATATATGTTCTTTAAATATGAACCGCTGAAGGGAGGGAGGTCATTACTTAAGGTATTCATTTTGAAACGCATTTCAAAATCTACATATTTACAAAAAATATATTGGGCAAAAGATAAATATGTGAATTCGGCCATCAAGCATAAGTTTAATTCAATGTTAATTTTAAAAAGTTAATAAAAAAATCATCTAACTGTCAAAAAACTGATACATGAATAAACTTCTCAAACTATTACCTACAATTATTGACATACTCACGAACTGTCTTATCGTAAATTCCAAAGCACGCCGTGTTGTCAAAGTAAAACAAAAAGTCAAAGCGTGTCCCATATGTGATTTACATATGATTATTTATAAACAAAATCAATGGATAATTAGCAAACTGTATCAATCGGATTGTCCACTGCTAAACACTGCCTACCCCACTAGGGGGTTTTCCATACTTCCCATGCTTGGCACGCGTCTTGAGGATCTCAGTGTAATACAACAGTTCCTCAGAAGACACTGCAGCCCACCTTCCGGTATTGTACCCTTAGTCGCCCCTAAGGACACCCACGGGAGGAGGTGGGGGGGTGACATTCTAACACGGCACCTCATGGGCATGTCTTAATTCAGCATACACTTACCATTAATAAAACCAGCACAGATTTTATCAGCGGTGATGAAAGGGAAGAATGCTGGCGGTGAGGCAGAAATACACTGGCCTATGTCTATGTAAGGCAGCTCTATAACTCGAAGCTTAGGTGCCTCGGGACCATCTTCTGCGGTGAGACCCCAACCACCCACCTTTCCAGAGGAACCACCGCTAAGTTGTCTCCGGTTGAAGTTGTCGTCAAAATCCACGCAAACAGGACGCACGTACGTACGGAATGAGAACGGTGATGAAACTATAACCAAAGCAATGTCTTCTTGTAAGTTTGTAGCCATGCCTTGGAATCTCGTCGGAATTTTAATATCTCGGATATCTGATTTTTGGGCGTCTACGTCACGAAGATTATTCCAGGGTCGGTATAGTTTGCCTACTGCCACTGCAAAGTTAGACGCTGGCAGCTTTTGTTCTAGTTCTGACCAGAAACAATGTGCAGCTGATATAACCACAGTAGTGCTTATGAGCGAACCTCCACATATTTGCATGTAAGGTTCGGTAGTTTTCTTGTATATTCCGGCATGCCACGGCAGCTCACCGCGTTCGGCACTTCGTCCACCTATAATCATCTGCTCACCTACCGAAGTCACCAAACCACATTGCGGTGAGCAGACTTTAACGTGATCCCCTACGCCGTCTGTGCAGTGCATGTTGCCAACAGGTGTTCCGGAGTCGTAGTAGTTATCACGGCAGGTAGGCCGCACCACTATTCCGTCTTCCACTAGCTCATCACACTCCGTTCCACCGTACCGAGAACTGGAGTTTTTCGGCAAACACACGTACTCAACGCTCGGATGTTTATGTAACCGGCATTGTGATACACATTCAGGAGTTTTTTCTGACCACCAGCCTTTGATACAATAAGGTGATCTGACACCGATAAGCTTATATCCTGAATGACAGGAGTAGTTGAGGTGCACGGATTCAACAGCCTGACCCGGATGTGCATTCTGTACATCTCCCGTAACGTAATATCCATTGTTTGGAAATGGTGGTAATGAACATAAACCCTCGTTTACCGGCGAGCAAACTATGATGTGATCCCATTGGCCGTCATTGCAGTGCATGTTGACTAGCACGCCCTTGTAGTGGTAAGCAGGCTCTCTACACTTTGGCCGCACAGCCATGCCATCTTCAACAAATTCTTCGCATTCTTTTGGTTGGTTCTGGGAGCTGGAGTTATTAGGTAGACAAATATATTCCACACTTGGGTCCTTTTTTAATATACACCGTGAGACACATACTGGAGGAGTGTGACTCCAATAACCTCTCGCGCATCTGATAGTGTCAGGCCCGACGAGCTTATAATCTTGATGACATGAGTAATTCAGTTGCACCGAATCAAACGTTTGATTTGGGAGCGCATATGGCTTGTCTACAGCATTGTAGAATCCACGATTAGGAAAAGGGGGTAAAACGCATAAACCCTTATTATTAACATGACATAAATCATCTAACTCATCGGATCCATCAGCGCAATCATTTACTCCGTTGCACATAGAAGACGAATCAACACAAGCTCCATTTTTGCACCTGAATTCAAAGTCAAAACATCTGTTTGTAGCACAATACTTCAGAGATTCATCTGATCCATCGTTACAGTGAACCTTACCGTCGCATTTTTGTTTAAATTTGATCAATTGGCCATCTTGGCAGGTCTGCTCACTTTTATCACATTCTTGCATAACATTTTTCGGCTTTGCAGGTGACGACAGGTGCTCAGCCCATATGACGTTCTGGACAGCTACTAAGACGCATTTTTGATAGGTGGTCTCGTTGCGGCATTCAAGCAGTAGCTCGTCCGAGTTGTCTGCGCAGTCCTGAACTCCATCGCAAGAAGCATCTCCTCGCACACACGCACCGTACACACACTTAAACTGATCTCCATTACACTTATTTTTTCTACATCTCGAAATCTTCATCGCTACCATCCGGGCAGTTGACAGCTCCATTGCATTTGTTTGCAGAGTCTATACAAGTTCCATCGCTGCATCGAAACTGAGATTCAGTACATGTTGTGATTAAGAATTCAGCCGTAGCTAAAGTTATCAACGCAATTAAAATAAAGAAAACTGCACAGTATTGTTCCATTTTAACGGCAATTCTTTGAATATATTTTAAACATTAATGCAATGTGTTTTCTTCTCCGCCAAGGCGAGTGGAACTCACGGTCACTAAACAATACTGTTTAAGATAATACAAATCACGTTGCTTATAAATACAGCAATTTTTATATCAGTGCTGTGCTGCTTTTATTTTTATATTATTTTGTTGAATTCTTTTTATAATTTGACCGAATAATAGATCTATCAGAAACCTGTATATTAAGTTGTATCGCATAGACACTATTAGAACAGATAGCCTTTAACGCATTAATTTTAACATACACATATTCACCCTAATTTACTTGTTTTAAACTTGGTTTTGCCCGTGGCTTGATCCGTATTTAATTGGATTTGACATTGTGACCAAGAACTCAAGACGACCTTTAAAAACTGGGATATATTGTTATTCAGTGACCATGTGATTTTTCTACATCATTCAATACTCAATTATTTATTATAACATATGTAGCTACATGCAGGTCTTATTTAACATGTTTTTTGTAATACGTATGACCCTATAAGGGTATGGAAATGGTAGGAACGGAACAATCTATTTTTATGTCGTTTAATTTATCGTTGAAAAAATCAGAATTTAAAAGTTAATTTATAACATTTAGATTCAAATGAGGATTTTAGGTTTTTAATTAAAACATTCTTCTTTTTCTTTGTCTTTTAGCTAATAAGGTATCTCATTATTTATATTTATGGCCATTGAGTTTCGGCCAGATCTGTACATTTCAAGATTGGATTTTGGTTTTATCAGTTTATGTCAATAGTGTGATCTACTATTACGTGGTTGGTCGGTGTAATTTTGGAATAAAAATGGGTGTTTTTATTTCAAATAAGGTTTATGAAAGCTTTGTATATTGATGTTAGGTGCTTTTATGTTGGCAATTATACAAATGCATTTTTTTGAGCGATAAAGATGTCACTGACGTCTACACTTTTGCCCCAAATTATGATGCTTTAACTGAGCCATGAAAACGCGAGTCCGTAGTTAGCAGATATAGCTATATTTTGGTCAGTGGCTCGCCTTAGTTCCCTCAATGCATATGAGAAACTAGAAATTTTGATTTTATTTTTATTAAGGTCTATGTTTGATCATTTACAGAGCTATAAATATGCATTTGATAATGAACAGCCAAAATTTCTAGAAACACCGACGTTACGTCAGCCACGCCACTTACCCCGATTTTGATTTCGCTTCCACGGGAAATATTGAATTTGTGATCGTGACATCGAATCTAAATGTATTTTTTTTAATGCGTATTTTTTTATCAAATTAATCATAAATATTTGTATATATGTAATACAAATTGTGTTTGAATTTCTTGTATTTATATGTATTTCCGCAAAGTTACTCATGAATACATTAATTATAGCAATTACGATGTATGGTATGCAAATATCAACATTGTTAAGGGATATTTAATTGTAAAATGATTTGCTTCGTAAACTATTTGTTTATACAAAGAAGAGGCAAAGTTGGTTTATACAAACTGTTAATTGGAATTAAATAACTGTAAAGTGATCTACTATTACAGCAAAGTTAAGCAACGTCCGCCTCGGTCATGACTTAGATGGGTGACCGCTGGTGACATTACTACTGAGCGCTTCCGTGCTTCGGAGTGCACGTTAAGCCATCGGTCCCGGTTGTTAGCTTAGGATGGAAGTCGTTATAGCATGGTGGTAGAGCATTTAGCGAATGTCCGCCTGGCTAGCTACTACCCTCAAGTAGAAAATCTAGCGCCAAGCACCTAACGGTGTGTTCCGGCAGCTGCCCTTGAGAGCCAGTTATTCTAGGTTAGCCTGAGCAACATTTTAGACCACATCATCACTTACCATCAAGTGAGATAGTGGTTTAAGGCTAGCCTATCAGATACATAAAAAGGGTTTTTATTATGACTAATCAATTTATTAGGGAAATTCGTGCGAGGGAAAAACCTTTTAAAAGTTTTAATTTGATGCAACAAACTTCTCGGAATCAAATGTATTAGGGACAGGGACAGTACAGTTTAGTACCAACGAGTAAGCAATTGGTTTGATTCACTTGGCCTTCAAATGTCGCGATTGAGGTTTTCCAGAAACCAATACAATACTATTTTGTTGACTGATTCTGTTATTTTCTTCTGCAGATTTATTTGTCAGTTACGTCATTCGCACTGCTTCAAAACATAATTGGTGACTAAATGGGTCTGGGACTAAATTGGTGACTAAATGGGACTTCAGAAAATTATTAATATTGTTTTTTTTATGTTATTGTAACGGAACAAGCTCGAGGCCCACCTGATGTAAAGCGGTCTAACCTCTGCCTATAACAGATGCATTAAGTCACAAGTCACGAATTGTACTGCGCACGTCACCTTGAGACAAAGTTGTTTTGTAAAGTCTCAAGTGCCTGTAATTTCATTGGCTCTCAAGGGTTGCTGCCGGAACAAAACATTAGGCGCTTAGCGACAGATTTTCTACTTGAGGGTAACCAGGCGGGCATTCGCAAAATGACCTTCCACCATGCAAAATGATATATGTTATAAACTAGTTATTTTAGCAGTTATTTTAAACTTATTATTTGTTTTTATTACAGCAGAGTCTGAATTCAATAACTCTTGCAATGTTAATTTTTTTACCTGCGTTATTGCTTTAATATATAGCATGGTGGTAGGGCATTTTGCAAATGCTCTGCTGCCTAGCTAGCACCCTCAACTATTACTGCCGGAACACACCGTTAGGTGCTTGATGACAGATTTTCTACTTGAGGGTGGTCGCTAGCCAGGCGGGCATTTGCAAAATGCCCTTCCACCATGCGGTGAAGCTCAAGCCCGCGGCGGGATTCGAACCATGGACCTGCTGCGCGCCAGTCCATAGCCAATGCCACTGAGCCATCACTGCTTCTATTACTGATGTCTACAGTATAACAAAGAGATATGTATAGTTGTTATTGGATTTTGGGTTCAGAGTGCTGTTTTCTTCCATAAAGTGTCTAAATTTAAGTTTATAGCCTAATATCCGTAATTGTACCTATGAAGAAAAAATAAAAATAAATTACGGTGTTGGGATGTTTAACCGTAAATTAGGACGTAAATGAAGAAAACCTAAGAATGGGTATCAGATACGTATAACTCGAGTACCTTCAGTCTCGCAAGTAAACTCATGCGGAAGAAATGTTCTTGAGTGGTAACCACGCTACACTGTATGACGAAGAATAGATAGGCCCCCCGCTAAATGGAATGACGACATAGAAAGTCACGGGGATAGCCGATGGCTACAATTGACTAGTATCCGTTCCTACTCCATACGCCGGAAGTTCATGCCCCATTTCATTACCAAATATGGTCACGATATGAAGCCACTAAACTGTTGGAATAATTACTCCAATCAGTTAAGTTTATTTAAACAGTTTTTAAAAATACAACGTTCCTCTAATAGGAAGTGAAAAATCACCCGTGGACATTTTTGAAGCTCATTATTTTGACAGTTAAATGACAAAGCATTCCTGACAGATATTATTTTTGGACCTGGCCGCCGTGGACAAGACTCACACATACACACGCGTTCTAGATATTCTAACGCATTGCGAAGGCAATGAACTCGGTAGGTATACCTACCGAGTGCCCTCGCAATGCGTAGGGATACCTACCGAGTTCATTGCCCTCGCAATGCGTTAGAATACTTAGAACGTGTGTATAAGTGTGAGTCTAGTCCACGGCGGCCGCGAGTGTTGTCGTCGCTATCTATCATTCTCAAAGTCAACGCGCCACAGCTTAGGCAATAGTTAGTATTAATTTTGTTTATGTGAAAATTAATTATGAGTGGATCACATTCAGTTATCGATTCTACACCATCCCCCGCAGTATTGTTGATGAATTAATAGTCACCTTATATATACAACAAATATTATTGTAATATAGTAAAGATATTTCAATTTATGAGCAAAATTACAATGACGGGTGCTTACAGTGTGATATTTGATAAGTAAAACTTTTTTATTTGGTCCTTAAATACATTTAAAGATGGTGCACGTCTGATGGAAACGGGGAGGGAATTCCATAGGCGAGCAGCTTTGACAGTAAAAGATTGGTCGTAGAAAGAACTGTTATGAGGTGGAATGTCTAACGTAAGATTTTCTAATGACCTTAAAGTGTATGCAGAACATTGAAGGAAGTTGAAACGTTCCTTGAGATAGTGCGGGGACGTAGGATTGAACAATATATTGTAAAGAAGACAGAGAATGTGAGTATTCCGGCGAAGACGTATTGGAAGCCACTTGAGCTCGGAACGAAATTGAGAAATATGATCATATTTACGCAAACCAAATATGAATCTTATGCAAACATTTTGAAGCCGCTCAAGTTTATTTAGCTGTTCCTCCGTGAGATCTAGATAACTGGCGTCAGCGTAGTCAAGAATGGGAAGTAAGAGAGATTGAGCTAAAGCAATTTTAGTGGTAGTAGGAAGGAAGTTACGTAGTCTTTTTAGTGATGCTGTCGATGCAAAAAGTTTACGACTGGTTATTTGTAACTGTGGGTCCCAACTCATAGAGTTATCAAAATTGTCAAACTCAGATTTTTAACAGAAACGCTAAAAGGAATAACGTTTCCATTGAGAATTACTTTAGGAAGCGATGCCCAGTCTACTTTTGACAATACTTTGAGTTTTACTGGGATTCACTTTCTATCCGAAGGTTTTGCACCATTTTGTTATACGATCAAGATCTGAATTCGTTCTAGCAATGGCATTAGTTAATGTAGGTAATGGAGCCTGCGAATATATCTATAGATCGTCTGCATATAGGTGGTAGGAAGAAGATAGATTTTGTGAAATAGAATTAATAAATATTGCAAATAATAAAATGGATAGCACGCCACCTTGCGGTACGCCTGCTGACGTGTCACAACAAGAAGAGAAATTTTCCTCAAGACGTACACGCTGCCTGCGCCCGTACAGATAACTGTGAAATAAATCTATTTCTGTTGGAGATATAAAATTATGTTAAGAGAGCGAAGTAAAGCAAGGAGAATGTCGAAATTGATATTGTTGAACGCATTACTAAAATCTAACAAAGTTAGAATAGTAAGCTGACCGTTATCCATACCAAAACGTATATCATCTGTAACTTTTAAGAGAATGGTGACGGTACTGTGCCCTGGTCGAAACCCGGACTGATATGAATTAAGAAGTTCGTTATGGGATAGGAATTTACTGAATTGGTTGTGAATAAGACGCTCCAAGACCTTTGACAAAAAAGGGAGAATAGAAATTGGACGAAAATCGGAGAAAGTTTTAGGGTTCGGTTTTTTAGGGAGAGGAATTATTTGAGCATCTTTCCATGCAGAGGGGAATACACCTTTAGAAACTGAGTTATTAAAAATAAAACACAAGATAGGGAGAATCACTTCAATAATGGGTAAAACCATGTTGCGGCTAATGCCGTCAAAACCAACAGCGTTAGATGTAATGGACAATATGCTCCTCTTAACATCACAATCAGAGAATGGTTTAAAAACAAAAGGTGAATGGTCGGGTAAAGGTAAAGTAGAAAGAAAGTGTAAAGCATTATTTTTATCTGCATCGTTAATGTCAGATGTGGAAGAAAAATTAATATTTAGGGCGTAGATGTTTAACTCACCTGGAATTGTATCTTGTGTAGATTTACCAATACCCAAAGACCTCTGGAATCTCCACACTTTGGCGGGATCCTCATTATCAACTGATTTATGAACATGGCGACGAAATGCATACCTACACACCATATTGCAACAATTCCTAGACATCGTATATGCAGCTTTCGTATCATCGCCAGGGCGACGCTTGTATTTGTTTTTAGCTACAACTTTCTTATGCATCAACGCTTTGATCTCACCACTTAGCCAAGGCGCTGGACGATATTTCAGTTTGATAGCTCGCAAGGCTGCATGTCTGTCGTATAATTGTGTAATTAAAGAATTAAAAATTTCGACTTGATCATCCACTGTGTTAGCATTTATAACCGCAGACCAATCGATTCTTTGTGCGTCACAAAGAAATGCTTCCTGGTCCATACCACTAAAATTGCGCTGAAGAATGACTTTAGGCTTAGCTTTTGGAGGACGAATTTTATAGGACAGGACAATCAGGTCATGATACGAGAAAGCATCACCTGAAAATTGACCATACTTTGCAACATGCTGTGTGTACGATACAATAATTAGGTCAAGAAGTGAGGGATTACAGTTAGGAAAGTGATGAGTTGCGTTAAGAGGAAGGATATGCATGTTGCAGGAATTAATCACGGATTCCAAAGAAGAATAACGATTATCTTGTTTAAGGAGGCAGGTATTAAAATCACCCATTATAATTGTGTGGTCGTACAGAGAAATAAAATCTTCCAAGACGTTTTGAAAAGATGAGAAGTAATTAATGTCTTTAGAAGGGCTATAATTAGCTTATTTCGTCGCAAATAGTATGGTAGATAAAATGCCGAATGGTATTAAACTTTATAATATAGGTACCTAATAATTAAATAGAACCTAGTTAGAGTGCTTTGCTTTTTTTAGGGAGGAAACAGATGTTGTTAGCCTCTGCGAACATACTACCAGTACCACCGCACCAACGGACTTTTGGTATAGTGCTACATAAGCTTTATTGTGCCGCACTATCACCTCCAAAACACGGGACCGCACAGTAGTAAATAGAAAAATTCTTTATTGTTACACCACATTTAAAATATTAAAGTTTACATCATAAGATTTAATTAAATAATAATAACATAGTGCTACAATGGGCGGCCTTATCACTAAAAGTGATCTCTACCAGGCAACCTTAGGATGGAGTTGAATAAACAAAACTATTGGGGCGGGTGTAGTCTAACAATTAACAATGAAAAAGTACAAATTCATAAAAATATTTTAAAAATAAAACTAAATTTATCAGTGTTTCTAAACAAATGTATAAAAATAGCATGTAAGTTTTAAAAAAAACAAAATACACACATAAATATATATATATACATATATACATACATAAATAGATAATGATATACATATATAAATAAATCATATAAAAATACATATCATAATATTATCCCATATAAAGCCTAGAAATTTTCAAATATGTAGTGCAAAATTAATTGGACAAATAAAACTTTTTTACTTGATCCTTGAACATTCTGAGAGTTGGTGCTTGTCTTATAGATACAGGAAGAGAATTCCATAAGCGAGCAGCCTGAATAGTGAAAGATTTCCTATAAAACGAACTCGTATGAGGATGGATTTCAAGTGTAAGATTTTCTGATGACCTTAAAGTGTATGAAGAACAGTGAAGGAAATCAAAACGTTCCTTGAGATAGCGCGGGGATGTAGGATTAAACAATATATTGTAAAGGAGACTGAGAATATGAGCATTCCGGCGAAAACGTATTGTCAGCCAATTGAGCTTAGAACGAAACTGAGAGACGTGATCATATTTGCGTAAACCAAATATGAATCTAATACAAACATTTTGAAGACGCTCAAGTTTATCTAGCTGTTCCTCCGTGAGATCGAGATAGCAGGCATCAGCGTAGTCAAGAATTGGAAGTAATAGAGATTGAGCTAATGCAATTTTAGTGGCTGTCGGAAGAAAGTTGCGCAACCTTTTTAAGGATCCTGCTGCGGCAAATAGCTTGCGGCTGGTAATTTGTAACTGTTGATCCCACCTCATATAGCGATCCATTGTTATTCTAAGATTCTTTACAGAGCTACTAAAGGGAATAGCAATACCACCAAAGAAAACTTGAGGAAGTAATAATAGTTGACATTAATCTTGAGCTACCAATAACTATTGTTTGTGTCTTTATGGGATTTACTTTTAACCCAAAAGAATTGCTCCATTTGGCTATGCGATCAAGATCAGCATTAACAATGTGAATGGCTTCAGATAGTTTATTCACTGGAGCCTTAGAATAAATCTGTAGATCGTCTGCATATAGGTGGTAGGAAGAAGTGAGGTTGTGAGAGATCGAATTAATAAACAAAGCAAACAATAAAGGAGATAAGACGCCACCTTGCGGGACGCCTGCAGTCGTGCTACACCACGAAGAGTATTCATCTTCAAGGCGAACACGCTGCCTGCGCCCGTACAGATAACTGTGAAACCAATCAACTACCGTTGGAGAAATGTTAATTGAGCGAAGGAGAGCAAGAAGAATGTCAAAATTCACAGTGTTGAAGGCGTTGCTAAAATCTAAAAGAGTTAATACAGTAACTTCGCCGTTGTCCATTCCTAGACGGATATCATCAGTAATTTTGATGAGAGTAGTTACAGTGCTATGCCCAGGTCGAAAGCCAGATTGAAAAGGGTTTAAAAGTTTGTTACTAGTTAAGAATTTGCTAATTTGGTTGTAGATAAGACGCTCGAGCACTTTTGACAGGAATGGAAGGATTGAAATGGGTCGATAATCGGAATAAGATTTAGGGTTTGATTTTTTAGCCAAGGGAATAATTTGAGCGTCTTTCCAAATTGAGGGAAATACTCCATCAGAGACAGAGTTATTAAAAATGTGACAGAGAACAGGAAGTATAACATCTAGGATGGGCATTACCATGTTACGACTTATGCCGTCAACACCAACAGCATTGGAAGTGATTGAAATTACGCTCTTCTTAACATCGCAAGCAGATAGTTGATTAAAAATAAATGGCGAATGGTCGGGAGTCGGTAAAGTTGAAAGGTAACGTAGGGTATTGTTTGTATCTGAGATGTTAATATCAGCCAGCGAAGAGAAATGGAATTGATTCTTGCCGTGATTTACCTATTCCCAATGACCTGAGAAATTTCCATACTTTGGCAGGGTCCTCATTAGCGACAGATTTGTGAACATGGTGGCGTAAAGCATCCCTACACACCATATATCAGCGATTGCGAGTTTTCACATACACAGCTTTATTTTCATCACAAGGTCTACGCTTGTATTTACTTTTAGTGACTACTTTTTTATGCATTTACATTTTTATATCATTGGTTAACCATGGAGCTGGAAGGTGCTTTAATTTTATAGCTCGAAGAGGGGCATGCTTATCATACAACTGTGTTAATAAGGAGTTGAATATAGCAACTTGGTCATTCACAGTCACTGCATCATATACCGGAGACCAGTCGACTAAATGGGCATCATTAAGAAATGCTACCTGGTCCATGCCACTAAAATTGCGCTGAAGTATGATTTTAGGTTTAGCTTTCGGAGGACGAATTTTGTAAGATAGGAATATCAGATCATGATACGAAAAGGCATCGGCGGAACATTGACCGTGCTTTGCAACATGCTGGTAGGATGATACTATAATCAAGTTGAGAAGTGAAGGAGTGTAGTTAGGGGAGTGATGAGTAGCATTTAGAGGTAGAATATGCATGTTGCAGGAATTTCGAAGCGCTCGTAGCGAAGTTTGCTTCGCCATTCTGAATCGATCAGCAAAGTTAAGCAACGTCCGCCGCGGTCAGGAGTTGGATGGGTGACCGCTGGTGACATTACTACTGAGCGCTTCCGTGCTTCGGAGGGCACATTAAGCCCTCGGTCCCGGTTGTTGTCTTAGGATGGCAGTCGTTACAGCATGGTTGTAGGGCACTTTGCGAAGCCCGCCTGGCTAGCTACCACCCTCAAGTTGAAAATCTGTCGCCAAGCACCTAACGGTGTGTTCCGGCAGCTGTCCTTGAGAGCCAGTAATTCTAGGTTAGCCTGTACAACATCTTCGACCACATCATCACCAGGTGAGATAGTGGTCAAAGGCTAACCTATAAGGCATAAATAAAAAAAAAAAAAAAAAGTTATTTACAGTTTCCAGTGAGATAGTACGACAATCACGTTTGAGAAGACAGGTGTTGAAATCACCCATGATAATGGTATGGATATATGAAGGGGTAAGATCTTCAAGGATCTGTTCAAATGATGAGAAGTAATTATTACAAGAAGAGTTGCTATAATAGGCTCCGAGTAAGATTTTATTATGTGAAAGAAGAACCTCCACAAAAAGATGCTCACCAGCATTTGATATAGGCGGTTGGGATGAGGTGCTGACTACTGAGAAAGGAATATGTGATCTAAGATAAATTGCCACCCCACCACCACGGCTGCCACTACGATCATTTCGGATTAGTTTAAAGCCGGGCAAGGAATACGATAAAGACTGTAAGCACGGCTTGAACCATGTCTCGGAGACTATTATGGCGTGAATATTTTTGTGATCTAGAGATGCCTGCATATCGGGATAATGTGCCGGAATACTTTGCGCGTTTATATGAATCACGTTAAAATTCTTCGGTACATCAGAAAACTGCGAGTCGAGAGTATCGTTAAGCGTTGGAATGCTTTCGAAACTCTGGTCACTAAGAGAACTGTTAGAAGACAAATACTCTTCACTATCACTATTATCCGCATTTTTAAATAAGTTTAACATATTTCTTAATATGAGATATATATATTACAATATAATATACTAATAAATATATTTATATATACTAAATATATACTAACAAATAATAATATATTAATATATAAAAGAGGTTTTTTTATAACTCTCCACCTGCCAGTTGGGTATCAGTAGGCCAAACAATACATTTAAAAAACACGCACAATACACACGGATACAAATATTTGTTTTTACCCAGAGAAGAAAAAATGAATAAAAACACCAAAACATAGACACAAACTAACCACATCAAATATATGCATATAATAAATTTTAAGACAATATGAGTTATATAATATGGTCATTTTGTCACCAGGTTTGAACAGAATAAGCTGGTGTGATAAACTCTATGGTTTGATGTGAAGTAAAAAAAGCTTCAACGTCAAACAAATGTCAAAACTGTCTTGATTGATACGAGAGGTAGTAAAGTAAAATTATTTATGATGTAAAAAAGACAAAAGCTTTAAATTAATTACCTACTTGTTTATTTTATTAATTACTTACTACTACAGTGCGTAAAATTAGAAGACATACATAGAGGGTACCCAAATACGAACAAACCATGTTGTAAACAAAATTATGTAGTAATAATTATACCCTCAAGAAGAGATTGAAGCAGTCATGTCAACGCTTTTTGGAAGCGACTCGTCTCGGCTTGGCTGTAGCTATCGACTCCTTGGGAGCATCATGCACTGGAATCGGCGCTTCCGTTCGACCAATCTTATCGAGCTCTGCAATAGAGAGCTGATACGATGTCGTATTCCGTCAGCACCCGATATGAACACGAATCCGTCTTTCGTTCAACATTTGCCAATGCCATATCTTTGGCGAGCCACCATAACTGTTTGATGCCGTGTTTTAGTTAAAAACTCAGATAGAGTTAAACCGGATCCTTTTAAACCCGTCTTTGCGAGCCATAACTTGTTTCTAATCTCCAATGTACGCAATTTGAACAGGATCGGTCTGGGCTTATCAGGAGTGGATGCACGACCCATTCGGTGACAACGGCTGATATCCTCGACAGTAACACTTAACTTCGTGTGAGTTGCCACGGCCCTCGCTACCACTAATGCAGTATCTTCATCCCTGGATTCCACAAGGCCATGTAGCAGCAGGATCTTACGACGACTACGCATTTCCATAGAATCCTGCTGTTGAACAAGCATGGCCACCTGGTCTTGAAGACATTGAATAGCTGTCATAATAAAGGAGCGGAATGCAGTAAAGTCTGATGCCAAGTTGTTTATATTGGTTGAAGGAGTTGCAACTTGAAGCTCACCTTCATAAGCATCCATCCGCTGCATAAATAGTGTGGTCATCTATCCAAGAAGTGACCGCTGAGAACATCGATTAAACATGTATAAATTATTTATAATAGTAAAAAAACCGGCTACAAATTTATAATTTTCGTTAAGTAAGTGTTTAAAAAAAAATATATATTTCTCTCACTATATGGCGCATAAAATTCGCCAGTATGTATTATTTTTATGCAGGTACCTAGTGTCACTTGGATTATTACGACGAATCTAATGATATCTCATACATTAATAATAGTTAAGCCGTTTAGAAGTTATGGTGGAATAAAGAAACTCACAAACATACATACATGAACCCGGAAAACATAACACTCCTTTGGGCAGTCGTGTAAACAGACAACGCTCTACTATGAGCGCTTCAGAAACGATGAGCTAAAATAACCTTAGGTACTTAATTTAATTATTTTCTAAGTTATTTTTGTAAGATTTATAGTGATCTGGTCGACATGAAAAAAGGCGAGATTTTTCCCAAACTTCCAAAACTAGTTCAGCTTTTTACCCAATCCTGTCTAGATAACGTCGAGTAGAATGATATAAGGTACCTTCTTATCGCAAGTAAGCGGTATTTCGGTATTTTTGGCTGAGTGAGGTAAAAAACGATGTAGGTGCCTGTCAAAGTTCGGACACCGCTAAGAATTAGTGGTATCATCTCCGATTGAAATTATCCGGTTCTTATTTCGTTGCAGTAAGGTTGAAATTAGAGCGTATTCAAACATTTAAAAATAAATTGGACCTTAATTTGGTTTGATATATTCTTTTTTATATATCATATTCTTTCGATCTGGCTTGCAAATAAAACGCTGTTTATTGAAAAAAAAACAAATGAGCACTTTAACGTGGGCAATTTTATTGTTGTTTGTTGATAGTCATTGATTTTAATAAGTAATTGTTTCGACAAAATGAGTTCCATGACAATGAGTGTGATGAACTTAACTCAACGCCACCTAAAATTCTTCACCTATTTAGAATTATCCCAAACCAACATAATCCCCGGAAAGTCCACTTTAAAATTCATAAATTGTACATTTAACAACTGTATCTTCAAATAAAAAATTCTGCCTAGGTACTACTTTGTTTTAATGCCCGCGCATTATTTGAGAAAAGCACTTTACAAGCCTTGGCCACAACTAGGCATTGATGAACTTACACGTTGGTCCATCAATGCCTCTTTTGCTGGCCGCTGCAGTAATGTACTATACCTTCATAGAGTTAATAATTTAAGCGAGGAAATAATTAGATTCTAACATAACAGCTACAGTACATTGTAGTAGGTAAACTTCAATTCAACGCCTGACACCTCTCCCATTAGCAACACAGAGAGCTAATTTGCTTTTCACACCCGACAGACGATATTAGATTAAATATTTTACGGCAAACTAAATAGTTTCATGTTGAAAAGATTGAATACAAATAGTCATTACATGAATGAAAATGGCGACACGTCCCTATCTACTAATAACTGTGCCGGTAGCTAAACAAAATTACCAAATCATCTAATTTTGTGACAATATGCTTACACACTGAATACAATATGCTGATCTCGTGCTGATCAAAACTTATCAACGAATTGTGATCAGTTCTATGAATATTTTCGTTCATTTATAAAGTTTGCAGAAAATAATGATAAATATTGTCTATTATATATACTATATATATATATACTACAAAAAAAAAAAAAAAAAAAAAAAAAAAAAAAAAAAAAAAAAAAAAAAAAAAAAAAAAAAAAAAAAAATTGCCATATCAGATGGATTGTTCGGTTGGTGACATTATCCCCCCTGTCACATCTTCAAGTACCTAATGTGACATAAACAATCAACCGAGCATCAAAGATAACTATGGCATACGTAACAAATATATGTTAACATACATGAACTACATGATAATATTGAGAAATGTTGTAAAATTATAGTAATTAAATAACTACATAACTTACTTAATATTAAATATATAATGTATAAGGAATATCTGGATACAACTATATCACTATCAAGGACAGCTTGAGCATTTTGAAATAAGTAGCATGAGATTAACATAATTATCCAAATTAGTCTCTAATGTTTAGTTCTAATGTTGGTAGGGGGTAGGGGCCCTATGGCACACTATGACACCTCCAAGATGTTAAGAAAATAAATTAGCTGAAATAGCTATAAGAACTTACTTGCATAAACCTTAAAGTATTAATAATTAACAAACTACACCATAAGATTCTATGTAAAAAAAATAGAAACCTGTTCAAGTTTTCAATAAAACAAAGAGTTTCTCTAAATAAAAGGAAAATATTAAATGTTTCATTAGACTACAAATATGACTCTTAAAGTCAAATAAATTACTAAGTGTGAGACATAAATCTCATTATCAATAATCTGGACCTAGTTGTTTTTTAGTTAGGTGAGGTTGGCAACAAAACAACCTTATTAACAGGTCTACGGAAGACACCTCCAGCAGTCTTTACCTCAACAACACGAACCTTATTGTCATTACCTGGGAATGTCTTTGTTATTATACCACGAGGCCAGGTATTCCTGGGCAAAGTACCATCAGCTATTACAACAAGAGTTCCTACTTCTATAGCTTGGTCAGCTGTGCCTTTCATTTTCCTGTCTAATAGTGTTGGTAAATATTCTTTTAACCACCTTGACCAGAACATGTCTGCTAAACGTTGTCCGACTCTCCATTGTTTTCTTAGCATCAAATCCTTGTCATCAAATTTACCTGGTACAGGTGCAGCTGATGAAGAGCCTATTAAAAAGTGATATGGAGTCAAAGCCTCTGGGTCTCGTGGATCTACAGATACAAATGTAAGTGGCCTACTGTTAACTGTAAGTTCAGCCTCAGCCAGTAGCGTTGCCAATACTTCCTCACGTGGAGTACGTTCGTGAAGGGTTACCCTTAATGCTCGCTTCACTGATTGCACAAGGCGTTCCCACGCCCCTCCCATGTGTGCTGCTGTAGGTGGATTATAATGCCAATCTATGCCTCTGTTCAGCATATCATCACATATGGCTTCCTTATCCACTTCCTGCCATGCTCTCTTCAATTCAGCATCAGCACCTTTGAAGTTGGTACCGTTATCTGAAAACAATGCAGTGGGACACCCTCTTCTAGCACTCATTCTTCTAATGGCCATTATGACAGCATCTGCAGTCAAACTTCCAGCAATCTCGATATGGATTCCCCGCGTCACCATGCAGGTAAACAGAGCACCCCACCTTTTTTCCCTGCGTCTACCAATGGCTATATCTATAGGACCAAAATAATCAAGTCCACAAAATGAAAAGGGTCTCTGATGATGTTGTAATCTAGCGTGTGGCAGGTTGCCCATAGGTGGTTGAATAGGCTTTGCCCTCTTAAGTTTGCAGAACTGGCAATTGTAAGTAACACTTCTTACAGTAGATCTCATGTTGGTAAGCCAAAACTTTTGACGGATCTCATTCACTACTGTCTCTGTGCTGCCGTGATTATGCTGCTTGTGATAATCATGAACTAGTAGTTTAGTGTAAGGATGACTTCCACTCAAGATTATAGGTCGCTTCACTTCCATGGAAACATCTCTGGTCCTGTCTATCCTCCCTCCTAGCCTAATAATTTGCTCATCATCAAGCACTGGACTCAATTGGAGTATTTTACTGTCAGAAGGTAAAATATTTTTATTATTCAGACATAATAACTCTTGAGCGTAGTCCTCTTCTTGCACCCTTTTGATCCATAATTTTTCTGCCTTTTCTAAATGCTCTAATGTCAGTCTTTTTACCTCTAGCCTTTTACATTTAGAAATGAATAATAGAATATAAGCTGTGGCACGGATAAGTCTTCTCCATGAGGAAAATGCTGCAATATTAGGTAAGCTGTATTCTCTTTTCTTTATTACATAAACTTTGTGCTGTTCTTCACAAGCTGCTTCGGGTATGGGTGTTGTCTTTATTACTGACCTCTCAACGGGCCACTCTTCTTTTGGTTTTTTTAAGAACTCTGGACCACTAAACCAATGGCCATCAAGGGACAAGTCCAGAGCTACACTATCACGCGTTGGGATGTCTGCACTATTTTGTTCTGTGGGTACCCATTTCCACTGGGACACCAAAGTCAGGTCATCAATAGCTGCTAACCTATGTGCAACAAATGCTTTATAATTCCTTGGGTCAGAGCGTATCCAAGCAAGTGCAGTCAAAGAATCCGACCAATAATACTTTCCATCAATTTGAAGTTTATGGCCCTGTGCTACTGTATGTGCTAGTCTTGCTCCCAATAAAGCTGCTTGTAATTCTAACCTTGGTACAGATGTAGGTTTAAGCGGGGTGACTCTAGCCTTTGCTGCCACTAACACAATCTTTATCTCACCATCTTCATATTCAAATCTAAAATAGCATGCTGCCGCATAAGCTTTGGTACTACTGTCACAGAAGGTATGTAATTGAATGAGTATAGGTTTATCAACCCTGGTATGGTAGCAACGCGGAACAGTGCATTCTTTAATCCTTCGTAGCTCAGTTATCAATGATTGCCATTTATGTTGCTCATCATCCAAAAGTTGCTCGTCCCATCCTATCTTACTTCGCCAGACTTCCTGGAGTAATATCTTACCCTTAATTGAAAATGGTGACAATAAACCTATGGGATCAAATATACTCATTATAACTGCTAACATCTGTCTTTTAGTGGGCCGCACATGACCACTGAGGACTTCATGTGGCACTCTGTTCATAGATAAATTAAAACTCAACATATCAGTGGATGGCTGCCACATCATACCAAGTGTCTTTTCTGTGTTTGTAACTTCAGGTGTGACTTCAACATTGCCAAGAGCTCGCTTTTCTTCAGGAATAGACTGAAGAACTGACATTGAGTTACTCGCCCAATTGCGTATATCAAACCCGCCACATTCATGGATTTTGATAATATTTGCAGCCATTCTGATAGCTTCATCTTCTGTGCTAAAACTATCTAAGTAGTCGTCTACATAATGGTTCTGCTCTATAGCTCTAACTGCATCTGGATGATCATGAATAAATTCCTGTGCGTTGGCATTTTTTACATAAATTGCTGAGCTTGGGGAACAAGTAGCACCAAACAACACTGAAGTCATGACATAAAGTTTAGGCGGAGAAGTATCTCCAATGTCTCTCCAATAAAACTTTTGGTATGCTTGATCTGGTTTTATAATTTTTATTTTCATAAACATATCTTTAATATCCCCAGCAACAGCTATGGGACCCTGCCTGAATTGCCACAAGACTGTAAGTAAACTTTGTAGCAAATCTGGACCAGATAATAAATTGTCATTAAGTGAGACACCCTGTACTCGGCTGGCACAATCAAAAACAATCCTAACTTTGTCAGGTTTGTTAGGGTTAATGGCCGCAAAATGTGGGAGAACCCAGCCATTACCTTCATGCGAGGTATCGCTACTAATCTCTGCAAACCCTAAATCAAATAATCTCTTCATTTGTGCATTATATGACATTGCCAGTTTTACATCCTTCTTCAATTTAGCTTCCAGGGTAACAAACCTCTTAAGGGCAGCAGTGTGAGAATCAGGTAAGTCAATATCAGATTTTGACCACAATAGCCCGGTTTCCCAAGTATTGTCATTTAACCGTTTGGTGGTACTTTTTAAAATCTCTACAGCTCTATCCTCTAAAGGGTTGGTACGCTCTTTAAGTGATACACCTATAGCATCTAACTCATAACAACGCTTTACTAAAGAATGCAGTTCTTCATCAAGTGAGTGGGGCTCGGCATGAACATGTGCAACTTTGTGTGACCTGTACACCTTATCACCACTGCATCCATGAACTACCATACCTAATAATGTCTCCGAAACAACTGGTTCATTAATAGCTCCCAAATACAGCTTTCTTGTTATTATCAAATGCCAATTATCTTGACCTATCAAAATCTTGGGGGTTGCATGAGTGTACCAGTGTATAAGGTGTTCAATTTCCCTAACATGGTGGTATGAAGTTAACTCAGTTTTATTTAAATGTTGACTTTGTAAATTTAAATTAGCCATAGTTCTGAAACTAACATCAAATTGAGACCCAGTGCTGTTCTCAATCTTTATTTTTACACGCATAGTTTGGATTGTTTGTTTAGAGGAGCCAATACCATCAATGTTAAGAACCTCCGAGGGTCCCTCTGCTCCTATATGTTTAGCCAAGCTAGCATCAACCAGTGATATAGTTGCTCCTTCATCTAACAATGCATAAGTGTGAATAGGGCCCTGCCGTCCATGGACGGTAACTGGTACAACTTTTAACAATGCACCTAAAGAATTTACACTCATTACAGACGAATTTATAGCATTAACATTTTTATCAATTTTATTTTCAATACATTCAGACTGTGTACAAATAGCCTCTTTGGGTTTGTGCAATAATTTATGCAAATATTTCGATATTTTACATAGTTTGGCTGGATGTGAAAACTTTAAACATCTAAAACATTTCTTATTTTCTTTAACCCAGCTCCAACGCTCATCAACATGTAACTGAACAAACTTTTCACAATTATTTAGATCATGATTAGACTGATTACAATATGGACAAATTGACTGACCTTTAGCTACATGAACTGGATACCTTCTAGTATAACAAGATGCCGAGTTATTACCAGTATGACGCGACACTCCTGTTGGGCTTGGTGATACTTCAGGAATAAACTTTAACGAGAGTTCTGCTTCACGTTGGAGAAATTTGGACACACACTCTAGCTTGCTCCAGTCATTGTTCATGTTTGCCCCTGCATATTCTAACCACTTGGCACGCTGCTGGTCACTCATTTTTGTGATGATGAGTTCATAGAGCTCAATGTTATGAAGGTACTCGTTCATATTAAGCACTTGAATTGTGACAATACAGTCCGATATTTTGCCTGCAAACACACTCAATTCCCGGGGATCATTCGACACATGTAATTTTTTAATCTCACGTAACTGATCTTTGATAATGCGCGACGGTTGACCAAAACGTAACTGTAAGGCACTGATGACGTTCTCTGGTCCCGCACAGGCATGAAGAAGAGCTGCGACTGCGTTTTTCGCTTCACCTTTAAGCGCCACTCTCAACCTCTGAAGATTCTCTGCTGGTTGAATGTTGTATTTCCTTGTAGTTTCATCATATGACGCTTTAAATTGTAGCCAATCTTTAGTATTTCCATCAAAGTTTGGGAGATATAAATCCTTAGACGAAATCGCGCCTTTAATTGAACTTTGTAATGCGTAAGCGAGTTTTTCGATGTCACTTGTCAAATTCTGTTGTGTGCCGCAAGCGCCCTCTGCGGGTTTTAGGCATAAACTTGGCGTCCTGTGATCGTCTTGCGGGGGCTCTGCGTCCGCCATTTTAGGTATCAAATTAGGCGTTTTCTCCTGGGACGCATGACCCTGACTTGATCGCATGACCCATTCCGACGTTCTGTATGTTCTCAACTCACTGTCTTCTTTGTCTCTCTCGACACTAGGAGTTTCGTCACTTCCGTGTGAAATGGTTGAAATTTTATCCAAAATCGCCATTTTTTGGCGGAGCACTTCTTCTTTTTTGTTAAGAATTTCATGTAATTCATCTAAGGAATTCTTCCTTTCTTGTAATAACTTTCTTCTAGAACAAGATGACTTGGATATTGTCTTCAAACTTGGCGATTGTTGTTCTTGCAATAATTCTTTTTTTGTATCTTTGCTGTCCGCCATTATGCTGACCCACGCACAAGAAATTTTCGATAGCTAGGTTTGGTTCTTCTTTTATTATTTGGCTGCGAATGGACCACATATGACTCAGCGAACCTTTTGTGCTTGGGTTTGGGCGGATGTAGTATTAAAAACTATAAATGGCACTTGAACACTTTTATTGAAACCAAAAAATACATTTTAACATTGCAGTGCACAATACAAGAATGTCTACAGATAAGTATAAGTTTTTCTATTACAAAGAGACAGACTAGCTAAAACCCCAAGACCATAGACAAAAAAATTGCCATATCAGATGGATTGTTCGGTTGGTGACAACATGTGAAACTAAATATATACAAACAATATACGAATATACCTACATACAAAACAATAAACATATAAGCAATAAATAAACAAAATATCATAATATATATTTATAAAATATATATATATACATAAATGTATATACATATATATATATATATACACACAACAAATATTATAGTAATATAGTAAAGATATTCCAATTTATAAGCAAAATGACAATAACGGGTGCTTACAGTGTGATATTTGATAAGTAAAACTTTTTTATTTGGTCCTTAAATACATTTAAAGATGGTGCACGTCTGATGGAAACGGGGAGGGAATTCCATAGGCGAGCAGCTTTGACAGTAAAAGATTGGTCGTAGAAAGAACTGGTATGAGGTGGAATGTCTAACGTAATTTTTTTTTAGAAAGATTGTAAACAACCGAACCGGACTCCTAAAAGGTAGGAAACTGCCCGTGGAAGTCTGACCATCTAAATGTGAGTTCAGAATAATGATAATAATAAATAACTATTTTCTAAAAAGTTAAACTAAGTATATATATGTTATAGGCAATCTGTATAATCCGGCATTGTATAGAATGCCTAGGCATTATATACATTGCCAAAAACGTTCAGGCAATGTGTATAATACGATTCATTTTATACATTGCCTAGGTATTGTATAAAATGCCAGAAGCGCATCAGGCAATGTGTATAACGAACGACCACGGGAAGGAGACGCGTGCGCGGGGTGCGGGACTACCTCGTAAACAAGTTGCAACTTGTTCGGTGCGTTAGTACACAACACTCCTTTGTTCTATGCAAACGTATTTTATTAGTTTATGCATTGGTTCTAAACTAAATTATTAAGTGTGATCATTGATTGTGTTCGTGTGTGTGATTATTTAATGGAAAATGGCTACAGATCAGCGGTACTTACAAATGAAAGAAAGGTTTTACTCAGGACTGCGTACTAAAAGAGAATCGGCTTCTACAAAAAATCGAGTGTTCATTGATGATTTACGTTACACACAATTGTTGAAGGAAATAAGTATAGCAAAAACGTTAGACAAGAAAACTCCGCGTGATTATTGGTTGCTGAAACATTACGATGTGATCACTCTTGGACAAACCCGTAAGTTGATCTTTCCTGTAAATGCTCCGAACGCTGTTATCAAGTACTATGTCTCTGATGATGAATTATTTCAAGTGATTCACGATGCACACAAGGATATTGGTCATGGAGGACGAGACCGGATGTTAAAAGAACTTAGCCAGCGTTACAAAAATATAACCCGACATGATATTGAGCTATACTTGCAGCTTTGTGAACCGTGCCAGCAAAAACAAAAAGGAATAAAAAAGGGAATTGTCGTGAAGCCCATACTGTCATCTGAGTTTAATTCCCGGTGTCAAGTTGATTTAATTGACTTTCAGTCACACCCTGATCAAGAATATAAGTTTATAATGGTTTACCAAGATCACCTGACCAAATTTGTCATCCTCAGAGCACTCAAAACAAAACGTGCAGAAGAAGTAGCATACAATTTACTAGACATTTTCACATTGATTGGTGCACCAGCAATACTGCAATCCGACAATGGAAGAGAGTTTTCAAACCAAATAGTTAGTAACCTAAAAACATACTGGCCGACTTTAAAAATAGTCCATGGTAAGCCTAGACACTCCCAGAGCCAGGGTAGTGTAGAAAGAGCAAACCAGGATGTCGAAAATATGTTAACAACTTGGCTTCAAGATAATAATACTGATCGCTGGAGTGACGGACTACGATTTGTTCAGCTTATGAAAAATAGGGCTTTTCACCAAGGTATAAAAAGAACACCATACGAAGCTCTATTCGGTTCAAAAATCAAGGTTGGCATTTCTTTGCCGTTTGATGATGCTAATGTAGAGACCGAAGAGCAACTTGAAAAAGTAATTAATTTAGCACAGAGTAATCCTGTTGAGTCTGAAAATGAAAGAAATGAACAGATTGAAAACCATCCTTTGGAAATACATGTCGTTATACAAGAAAATCACGAAATCCACACAGAAACTTTAAGTGCCAAGAACAAACATGCGAATTTTGAAAACGTCGATGCTGAACCTGACAATGTTCCAAATCAACCTTCCCCCCAATCACCTTCGTCCGTACTCAAATGCTGTGTTTGCTCTGGAGAGACCACCGGTGCTCATTCGTGTAGAACATGCAAAAGTCCTATACATACTATTTGTGCTGCCCCAGAAACAAACGTACCAGAAGGCTATGGATCTAAAGTGATTTGCCCTTTATGCATGAAAACAGCATTAACTTTAGAAAACCGCAACAGTTCAAAAGATAATTTAGAGGAACAAGCCAAGAAAATGCTCAAAACTTCAGGAAAGAAATTTCCTCCTGTGATACCTGGTACCACGGTTAGGATTCCTGTTCCAGAAGTCGACAGAGGTCGTGGTGACGCCCGTAATATACTTGCAGTTGTCTTGAAAAAGACAGAAGATGAGCTTTATCAACTTGGCACAAAGCAAGGTATCATAAAAACACTGTTTTCTAGACAACAATTTACTGTTTGTCAACAGAAATTAATAAGCGTGGAAGATGTCGCTAATCAGGATACAACAGTGCGCTCCGTTGCTACTTTGCAATCGACTGGAACAGGTCAGGGTTTTTTCAAATGTACTTGCAAAGTAAACTGTGAAACCAAAAAGTGTTCATGCTTTAAGAATAAATTGCTGTGTACTTCAAAGTGTCACAATAGTTCATCTTGTAAGAATAAGTAACTGCTTTTAATATACTTACCTACTTACAAGATGTTTTACTATTGAAACTTTGTATCTTAAAAAAAAATATGTGTTAAAGGAAGAGTTTGATAAGACAATTTGACTTTTTAGAATTTATTATTGTAAGAAATAATATGATTACTCCACATGTAGAATGAAGATACTTAGGAAAATGATAGTTTTTGTTATTAAGTAACTACAAGTAGACTGACAACTAGACTGAAATTTTAATTTTAGTTTGTTCAAAGATGTTACCTAAGATTTTATTTCATTTCAAATTATAATTATGTTATTAGAAGATTCTTAATTTCTATTTATTCAGAGTAATGTTTGAGTTAAATTAAAGTTTAAGGTTACTAGATATTTCTTTTTGTTATTAATTAGGTACCTGCAAGGTTACTAGATTACAATTTTGAAGATGTTACCTAAGATTTTATTTCCTTTCAAATTATAATTATGATACCAATAGATGATTTAAAGTACTTACCAATATAAAAACTGGTTGTTTTTTTTTATGTGAAATCGATTATGAAAAATCGATTACATAAATTACCTATGCTTCAACCGGCATTCTATACAATGCCTAGGTATTCTATACATTTCCTAGGTAAAGTGTAAAATAGTTGAACTATTGAATATAATTTTATACATTGCCTGAACGACTCCGGCATTCTATACATTTCCTAGGTATTGTATAGAATGCCTGCATTATACAGATTGCCTATAACATATATAGCAAATGAAAGTTAGCGTTAGTATTTAACCAGTGAATCGCAAACTTAATGGGGAAAAAACTCATAGTAAATGCTTCCTTCTCTAGAGCTGGAATGACTTGTAACCATGGCAACCATTATTGTCAACAAAATCAGATGTCTGTGTTTTTTCGTTGTTAAATACTTAGCTGCAATAAAACAAATAATAAGAACTACGTTTATATTTATGTAAAGGCTAAAATAACTAGTTTATAACATAATATATATCATTTTGCATGGTGGAAGGACATTTTGCGAATGCCCGCTTGGCTACCGACCACCTTCAAGTAGAAAATCTGTCGCCAAGCACATAACGGTGTGTACCGGCAGCAGTTGAGAGCCAGTGAAATTACAGGTACATGAGATTTAACAACTATGTCTCAAGGTGACGGGCGCAGTGCAATTCGTGACTTGTGACTAAATGCATTTGTTATAGGCAGAGGTTAGACCGCTTTACATCAGGTGGGCCTCGAGCTTGTCCTATCACAATAAAATAGCACACAAAAAATTACTTGACGTTACTGTATTTATTTAAAAATTAAGACCCTTTTTGTCGCTGTGAATAGCACCAGATACCTACTAACTAAGTATCTCTTTATCATGCACTTAAGTTATAATAGGAAATGATATTCAAGTGGGTACATTTAATAGTAATAGGTAGGTACTTATGATAATGTTTAAATTTTTTCCGTGCTTCGGAGGGCACGTTAAGCCGTCGGTCCCGGTTGTTGTCTTAGGATAGCAGTCGTTACAGCATGGTGGTAGGGCACTTTGCAAATGCCCGCCTGGCTAGCTACCACCATCAAGTTGAAAATCTGTCGTCAAGCACCTAACGGTGTGTTCCAGCAGCTGTCCTTGAGAGCCAGTAACTCTAGGTTAGTCTGAACAACATCCTCGACCACATCATCACTTACCATCAGGTGAGATAGTGGTCAAAGGCTAACCTATCAGGCATAAAAAAAAAAAAAACAATGTCAGTTGAATGACCTTGCAATGTCAGCTTTTCATTTCTCTGAACAAAGTTTCACATCAAATGTTAATGTTAATTCACGGTCTTCCTTTTATTTCTGATATTATGTTATTTACCAAAAAATAATCCATATGGTGAAATCTTTCCATCGGTATGATAAAACTACAGGTGATTTTTTTCGCATATAACGGGTTCGATTCCCGGTTCAATTATTTAATTATCTATGAATGCAGTTTAAATTGTTTTTTAAATTCTTATAATGTCTTCTTGCAGTAAAATGTTCCATCTAAAATATTTAAGGTTCTTTCCCTCCATGTGACATCGCCGTGGGACGGCCCTGTATACCTCTAAGTTTTACACAATAAATTAATACTTATTTTATATGATTACAAAACGATATGCTTTTGACTACCCTTTCTTTATTTTAACGTTCAATAATAACTACAAATACTCAGTAATAAAATCCTTATGCTTGTATATCTCCGTGAAGGTGGTATAGACGTGCGCGTTGCACAGATGGTCGTTAGTGGGCGCTGTGGAGACGATCCCTCGGAGGAAGTACCGTTGGGCTCCACGCTCGCCTGCTAGGAACGCCAGTCCCCCACCGCTGTCCCCCTTGCACACAGCTCGCGCCGTTCCTTTACAAATACAACATCAACATCAAGCATCATAATTTATTATGTTAAATAACGTTTCTTCAGACGACACCAGAGGACACATAAACAAAACAGTTATATTCATTTAGAATAATAGTTATTTGTTATACAAGAGTGCAAAGTTGCTTTTTAACCGCGTGTTCAATTTTGATAACGTGATTCAAAATTAGAATCCTGAGCGTTAGCGAGGGAATCAAAAGAGCACGAGGTGAAAAATCTCTGCACTCGAGTGCAACACGTAACTTTTCATTCCACCTCAGCGAGGAAATGACTAAATGCAAAAATTTAAAAAAGAACACCAAGAAGGTTCCGAGTGTGAGTTTTTAACAAATTAAAAAAAGTTGTATGATATGTTCGGCACCATAGAGGTAGCAGTAAATAGGTTTAATGTTTTTTTTAATTCACAAACTTAGTGCACACAGTGTTCTAAATTCAATTTACTTTATGCTCTAGAGAATAAAAACGGCTTTTCCACTCAGATATTGAAGATTAAAAATACTTTTTCCGAGGTGGTGGGATGAAAAAGATATTATTGACATAAAGTACATTTTAAAAAATCTCATCAATTGTCATCGGTGCTAACGAGTGTTCCATAAAAGTAAATTGACAAATCTTATACAGAAAATTAATCATTAAATTCTTATTTGTATATTGCAGACAGTCGAGCAGTTGACCTCAGTATCATTAGAATGCGCGGATAGCAAAAACAAGATTTTGTCTATACCGATAATAAATATTGACCTTTTGGCCAATTATCCATACATAATATAAATTGTATTGATGTGATAACATCTAGTAACAAATAAATGTTTTAAATTATTAGGTTTATTTACCTTCTAAAGATATATGACTTTTTGCGCACTCCAATGCACATCCGTCCTTTTATTTAGAAAATAATGTTTCATAAAGTAGAAAAAAAATGTATATTCAGTTACCCCACTGTATATTCAGTTCACTTACCATTAATAAAACCAGCACAGATTTTGTCAGCGGTGATGAATGGAAAGAATTCCGGCGGTGAGGCGGAAATGCACTGGCCTATGTCTATGTAAGGCAGCTCTACAACTCTAAGTAAAGGCGATTTGAGACCATCTTCTGCAGTGAGACCCCAACCAGCCACCTTACCAGGGGAACCAACGCTTAGTTGTCTCCGGTTGAAGTTGTAGTCAAAATCCACGCAAACAGGACGCACGTACGTACGATATGAGAACGGTGATGACACTATAACCAAAGCAATGTCTTCTTGGAAGTTCGTAGCCGCGCCTTGATATCTTGTGGGAATTTTTATATCACGGACATCTGATTTTTGGGCATCTCCGTCACTAGGATTATCCCAGGTTTGATAGAGTTTTCCTACTGCCACTGCAAAGTTAGACGCTGGCAGTTTTTGTTCTAGTTCTGACCAGAAACAATGTGCAGCTGATATAACCACAGTAGTGCTAATGAGCGAACCTCCACAAATCTGCATGTAAGAGTCGGTAGTTTTCCTGTATATTCCAGCATGCCACGGGAGCTCACCACGTTTGGCACTACGTCCACCTATAATCATTGGCTCACCTACCGAAGTCACTAAACCACATTGCGGCGAGCAGACCTTAACGTGATCCCATACGCCATCTGTGCAGTGCATGTTGCCAACAGGTGTTCCGGAGTCGTAGTAGTTATCACGGCAGGTAGGCCGCACCGCTATTCCGTCTTCCACTAGCTCATCACACTCCGTTCCACCGTACTGAGAACCTGAGTTTTTCGGCAAACACACGTACTCAACGCTCGGATGTTTATGTAACCGGCACTGGGATACACATTCAGGAGTTTTTTCTGACCACCAGCCTTTGATACAATAAGGTGATCTGACACCGATGAGCTTATATCCTGAATGACAGGAGTAGTTGAGGTGTACGGATTCAACAGCCTGACCAGGATGTGCATTTTGTACATCTCCCGAAACGTAATATCCATTGTTTGGAAAGGGTGGTAAAGAACATAAACCTTCGTTTACTGGCGAGCAAACTATGATGTGATCCCACTGGCCGTCATTGCAGTGCATGTTTACTAGCACGCCCTTGTAGTGGTAAGCAGGCTCTCTGCACTTTGGCCGCACAGCCGTGCCATCTTCTACAAATTCTTCGCATTCTTTAGGGTGAGTCTGTGAGCTGGAGTTATTAGGTACACAAATGTATTCTACACTTGGATCTTTCTTTAATATACACCGTGAGACACATACTGGAGGTGTGTGAGTCCAATAACCTCTTGCACAACTGATAGTGTCAGGGCCGGCGAGCTTATAACCTTGATGACATGAGTAATTCAGTTGCACGGATTCAAATGTTTGATTTGGGAGCACATATGGCTTGTCTACAGCATTGTAGAATCCACGATTAGGAAAAGGGGGTAAAACGCATAAACCCTTATTATTAACATGACATAAATCATCTAACTCATCGGATCCATCAGCGCAATCATTTACTCCGTTGCACATAGAAGACGAATCAACACAAGCTCCATTTTTGCACCTGAATTCAAAGTCAAAACATCTGTTTGTAGCACAATACTTCAGAGATTCATCTGATCCATCGTTACAGTGAACCTTACCGTCGCATTTTTGTTTCAATTTGATCAATTGGCCATCTTGGCAGGTCTGCTCTCTTTGTTGACATTCCTGCATATAATTTTCCCGCTTAGCAGGTGACGCCAGGTGCTTAGGGCATTTTTTCGAAAATGAACATATGACGTTCTGGAGAGCTACATCAATGCATTTTTGATAGGTGGTCTCGTTGCGGCATTCAAGCAGTAGCTCGTCCGAGTTGTCTGCGCAGTCCTTAACTCCATCGCAAAAAGCATCTCCTCTCACACACGCACCGTACACACACTTAAACTGATCTCCATTGCACTTATTTTTTCTACATATGACGAAATCTTCATCACTACCATCCGGGCAGTTGACAGCTCCATTGCATTTGTTTGCAGAGTCTATACAAGTTCCATCGCTGCATCGAAACTGAGATTCAGTACATGTTGTCATTAAGAATTCAGCCGTAGTTAAAGTTATCGTCGCAATTAAAATAAAGAGAACTGCACAATATTGTTCCATGTTAACGGAGTATCCGTCTTTGAATAAATATATACATTAATGCAATGTTTTTCCTCCTCCGCCGAGGCCAGTCGAACTTGCGGTCACTAAACTACACCTGTTTAAGATTTATAAAACACGTTGCTTACAAGCGACGTATTCAACTGTAGCAATTTTGACAACTGTGCTGTATGTTAAATATATTTTTTATGTAAATCATTTTATAAATCGAACTTATGATACATCTGTCAGAAAGCTAACTGTTTATTAAATGGTATCGCGAAGATCGTGGTAGAAGCGATAACCTGTATGTTGATATGTGAGCGGCGCGCGGCGGTGAGAGGCCCACGCCGCGCCACCGCGCGTCTTCTTCTTGTGATCGCCTGTTTAAGTATACATAATACCTACGTTCGTGAGGTCCAGCGCAGACGAAATTTAGTTTGAAGAAAGTTGTGTTATACAAAGCAATAATAGATTTTACTGTCGTGTAACTAAGTCTTAAAGAATTCCACTTATTTTGTTAGAATGTATAAAAATTTTACAATTTTCGATCAACATTTTATTCCATAACACTTCTTGATAACACTTTGAAGCAATGACCTCTGAGTGGTAACAGCTATGGACTGCAGCGCCGTGGTACCTATATTACCCCCTGGTAATTCGTCACTTGGGACGAAATGCATCTGTTAAGTATAGCCAGGGGTTGCTGCTTGACATCAAGTAGCCCCCGTGCTGGTTATGTCACAATCACAGTTAAAAAAAGGTGAATGAAATATTACTACTCTAAACTATTATAAATTATACTTTGGAGACAGCCGAGCTAGGCAGGCATGCCGATGCTCTCCCTGCTCAGGTACTGGTACAAAAATCAAGTTAATCAAATTAAGTGGGCGGACACTCTGCCTGACGAATATAGTTTGGAGTACGTCAGGGCGTTCTGACTTCTCCAAGCTTGTTTAATTTGTATGTTAATGACTTGATTTAGGGACTAAGCAGTATCCATGTCGGATGCTACATAGACAGAATCTGTGTCAACAATCTTAGTTAAGCGGATGACAGGGTGCTACTTGCTCCTTCAATCAATGCTGTTAGAATACATGTGACGAAGTAGGCAGCTACACATTCTAAAAAATCGAATTACTTATTTTTACGGCAGGTAAACAAAAGCCTACTAACAACGTGCCTCCAGTTATACTTGACGGCAATACATCAAATGTTGTTGATCACTTTAGATATCTGGGATGTTTATTTATTTATTTCATATTAGAACCACATTTACACACGACTTACACTAATGATATATGGATATAATACAATAGTAAAATGGCAAATACAAAAAAAAATTATAGACAGATGCCAAATATATATAAAAGAAAAATTATAAAAAATAAATAATCAACTAAGAATACACAATCAATATTCACGTCATATTGCATTGGCTATAGACGAAATTGTCTTTTCTTTTTCGAAGTAGTCTCACAGTTACTTAAATTCTCCATCAAGATATCTTGCCACTTGCTGTCAAAGAGATAATATTCAGGTTTTGCTTCGACAAGAGCATTGAGCGAAGCAAGGGATCGCGGTATCGGGGAAAACGCGTGTGCTACAGTTCTACATTTCGGCACAGTCAGCAATTTATGTATCCTGCCCCGATTGTAACTGTCGGGGACGAACAAACGACAAAGCTGGTTGTGAAGGTTTGGTGCGTCGTAAAATTTTGCACATAATCTTTAGCTGGTCATGGGATCTCCTAACATTAAGTGAGTTGTACCCTAGGGCACCGAGCAAGAAATCCGTAGGATTCATAAAAGGATAGTACCCAAATTTACGTTTGTATAAGTATCTGAGGAAGGCCTTTTGAACCTTCTCCAACATTAAGGTGCATTTGTCTTCATGCGGATGCCACACACAAGCACTGGTCTCAAGCTTACTCCTGACTAGAGCGTTGACATGATGTTGACAGAGGATTTAGAGGATGATCTAGATATGGACAGGGAGCGGAAAGTGATGGCAGTGAGAAGCAATATGCTGGCTCATAGGTTTGCTAGAAGCACAATAGAATTAATAATAACACTTTTCAACCGACTTCCAAAAAAGAGGAGGTTCTCAATTCGTCCGTTTTTTTATGTTTGTTACCTCAGATCTCTTGACTGGGTGAACCGATTTTGAAAATTCTTTTAAGCTGATGCTTGTCGTTTGGTCCCATTTCATCAAAATCAGTCAAGCCGTTTTTGAGTTACACTCCAATAACTGAAAACTATGTACCTATCATGATGATATAGTCGTTGAGAATTAATGACAAACGATCCCGTAAGCAGCAAGGATCACTAAAAATATAGAAAAAAATTTTTTTACAAAAAATGGAACCGACTTCTACACCCAAAAGTGTGAAATAACTTGTCGAAGTCGGTACCATGCGCACAGTTTTGTGAGAATAGGTACTTTTGAACTATCATGGTACCGACTTCAACAAGTTATTTCACACTTTTGGGTGTTGAAGTCGGTTCCATTTTTTGTTAAAAACATTATAAATCTTACTGTCAGACTTTTTACTCGAGCAGCCAGTGGGTTCAGTATATGCAACAGGCTTACAACACTTAAGGTGCAGTATAATAACCCTTTCAGGACACTGTTGTGACTACTATGGTGTTCCAGCGCTTCAGGAATGTTCGCGGAAGCGTGTGGATGGCTACCACGCTATTATGCTCAAAAAGATCGCATCAATGTTTCACCGCCCAAGAGGTAGCTTCAACTGTGTACTGAAGGTAAGCGCATCTCGCTTTGATTGTCCTATCCAGAAGTGAGGTGTTGTCACGGTTGGCCTCAGTAAACTGAAATACCTCGTATTACTAACATAGGTTTAAGGAAATCGTAATTTACAAAACTATGGATTTTATCCCAAATAAATATTTATTATTATTACCTAGTTTAAATTTTTGGTACCCATGTATAAAATATATAAAAGTCCTTAATAGCAAAGGCTAGCTTTTGTCCCGATTTCTTCTGGCTTCAGAGGGACGTTTGTGAATTTATTTCTTTAAAGTCCAACATCCACACGAATTGTATTTTTTTGTTAAGTAATAATATACTAGGGATATTGCTATAGTTTTGATTTCCTTAATCAGAAAATTTTAAGAATTTCTTGAAAGTTTTAACACGACAAAATCCGTGGAATATCGTGGAATAGTTCACGTTGATATTATTTGGTAGGTATATAATAAAACTCCCGATATTACAGTACATACAGACAAAAAAATTAAGTAGCACGACGTGAAAGATATATTCTGAATAAAATATACTGTGTACATTATGAACTTTGATGCTAATTAGACATGATAAGCAACAAAAGATGATATTAATTTAATAGATGCATATAAAAATATTTGACAAAAGTGAAATGAAACTGATTTATTCGAAGAGAACCGCAGAAAATTTACATTATGGAAGAAAATTTTTGCTACAGTCATTGGTAATTGATTGAGTCAAAAAACCTGTCGTATATCGAGCCCCAAAATTTACTAGCAGTTACAATAAATAATTTACATCTACACTATACTTATAAAGTGGAAATATTTGTATTTTTTATGCAACGAATAAACTTAAAAACGACTTGACCGATTTGGATGAAATTTGTCATGGAAATAGTTTGAAACCCAGGAAAGGGCATAGAATAGTTTTTATCCAACTGCGCAGGCGGAGCGGCGCAGCGACTGGAAAGCTAGTATATTATATATTATAATACTTATTAGAGCGCTTAGTCGATGCGACACGTTATAATAACAAAACGATATGCTTTTGACTACCCTTTGTTTATTTTGATGTTCGCTAATAACTACAAATACTCAGTAATAAAATCCTTATGCTTGTATATCTCCGTGAAGGTGGTATAGACATGCGCGTTGCACAGATGGTCGTTAGTGGGCGCTGTGGAGACGATCCCCCGGAGGAAGTACCGTTGGGCTCCACGCTCGCCTGCTAGGAACGCCAGTCCCCCACCGCTGTCCCCCTTGCACACAGCTCGCGCCGTTCCTGTACAAACACAACATCAACATCAAGCATCATAATAATATACAAATTCTTAGGTTTCTTAGAAGGAACCACATGATGACAAACAAGATAGATATGCAAGTATATTAATTTACAAAGAATAATCGTATTGAAAAATTATATATCAATTAATATATCATGACAAGTGTCATTGACGCTAAAGCATTTTGATTAAGTAAAATTTACTACTTTTCAATATATGTTCTTTAAATATGAACCGCTGAAGGGAGGGAGGTCATTACTTAAGGTATTCATTTTGAAACGCATTTAAAAATCTACATATTTACAAAAAATATATTGGGCAAAAGATAAATATGTGAATTCGGCCATCAAGCATAAGTTTAATTCAATGTTAGTTTTAAAAAGTTAATAAAAAAATCATCTAACTGTCAAAAAACTGATACATGAATAAACTTCTCAAACTATTACCTACAATTATTGACATACTCACGAACTGTCTTATCGTACATTCCAAAGCACGCCGTGTTGTCAAAGTAAAACAAAAAGTCAAAGCGTGTCCCATATGTGATTTACATATGATTATTTATAAACAAAATCAATGGATAATCAGCATACTGTATCAATCGGATTGTCCACTGCTAAACACTGCCTACCCCACTAGGGAGTTTTCCATACTTCCCATGCTTGGCACGCGTCTTGAGGATCTCAGTCTGCAGCCCACCTTCCGGTATTGTACCCTTAGTCGCCCCTAAGGACACCCACGGGAGGAGGTGGGGGGGTGACATTCTAACACGGCACCTCACGGGCATGTCTTAATTCAGCATACACTTACCATTAATAAAACCAGCACAGATTTTATCAGCGGTGATGAAAGGGAAGAATGCTGGCGGTGAGGCAGAAATACACTGGCCTATGTCTATGTAAGGCAGCTCTATAACTCGAAGTTTAGGTGCCTCGCGACCATCTTCTTCAGTGAGACCCCAACCAGCCACCTTTCCAGAAGAACCAACGCTCAGTTGTCTCCGGTTGAAGTTGTAGTCAAAATCCACGCAAACAGGACGCACGTACGTACGGTATGAGAACGGTGATGAAACTATAACCAAAGCAATGTCTTCTTGGAAGTTTGTAGCCATGCCTTGGAATCTCGTCGGAATTTTAATATCTCGGACATCTGATTTTTGGGCGTCTACGTCACGAGGATTATGCCAGGGTCGGTATAGTTTGCCTACTGCCACTGCAAAGTTAGACGCTGGCAGCTTTTGTTCTAGTTCTGACCAGAAACAATGTGCAGCTGATATAACCACAGTAGTGCTAATGAGCGAACCTCCACAAATTTGCATGTAAGGTTCGGTAGTTTTCTTGTATATTCCGGCATGCCACGGCAGCTCACCGCGTTCGGCACTTCGTCCACCTATAATCATCTGCTCACCTACCGAAGTCACCAAACCACATTGCGGTGAGCAGACTTTAACGTGATCCCATACGCCGTCAGTGCAGTGCATGTTGCCAACAGGTGTTCCGGAGTCGTAGTAGTTATCACGGCAGGTAGGCCGCACCACTGTTCCGTCTTCCACTAGCTCATCACACTCCGTTCCACCGTAGCGAGAACTGGAGTTTTTCGGCAAACACAAGTACTCAACGCTCGGATGTTTATGTAACCGGCACTGGGATACACATTCAGGAGTTTTTTCTGACCACCAGCCTTTGATACAATAAGGTGATCTGACACCGATGAGCTTATATCCTGAATGACAGGAGTAGTTGAGGTGTACGGATTCAACAGCCTGACCAGGATGTGCATTTTGTACATCTCCCGAAACGTAATATCCATTGTTTGGAAAGGGTGGTAAAGAACATAAACCTTCGTTTACTGGCGAGCAAACTATGATGTGATCCCACTGGCCGTCATTGCAGTGCATGTTTACTAGCACGCCCTTGTAGTGGTAAGCAGGCTCTCTGCACTTTGGCCGCACAGCCGTGCCATCTTCTACAAATTCTTCGCATTCTTTAGTGTGAGTCTGTGAGCTGGAGTTATTAGGTACACAAATGTATTCTACACTTGGATCTTTCTTTAATATACACCGTGAGACACATACTGGAGGTGTGTGAGTCCAATAACCTCTTGCACAACTGATAGTGTCAGGCCCGACGAGCTTATAATCTTGATGACATGAGTAATTCAGTTGCACCGAATCAAACGTTTGATTTGGGAGCGCATATGGCTTGTCTACAGCATTGTAGAATCCACGATTAGGAAAAGGGGGTAAAACGCATAAACCCTTATTATTAACATGACATAAATCATCTAACTCATCGGATCCATCAGCGCAATCATTTACTCCGTTGCACATAGAAGACGAATCAACACAAGCTCCATTTTTGCACCTGAATTCAAAGTCAAAACATCTGTTTGTAGCACAATACTTCAGAGATTCATCTGATCCATCGTTACAGTGAACATTACCGTCGCATTTTTGTTTCAATTTGATCAATTGGCCATCTTGACAGGTCTGCTCTCTTTGTTGACATTCCTGCATATAATTTTCCCGCTTAGCAGGTGACGCCAGGTGCTTAGGGCATTTTTTCGAAAATGAACATATGACGTTCTGGAGAGCTACATCAATGCATTTTTGATAGGTGGTCTCGTTGCGGCATTCAAGCAGTAGCTCGTCCGAGTTGTCTGCGCAGTCCTTAACTCCATCGCAAAAAGCATCTCCTCTCACACACGCACCGTACACACACTTAAACTGATCTCCATTACACTTATTTTTTCTACATATGACGAAATCTTCATCGCTACCATCCGGGCAGTTGACAGCTCCATTGCATTTGTTTGCAGAGTCTATACAAGTTCCATCGCTGCATCGAAACTGAGATTCAGTACATGTTGTGATTAAGAATTCAGCCGTAGTTAAAGTTATCGACGCAATTAAAATAAAGAAAACTGCACAGTATTGTTCCATTTTAACGGCAATTCTTTGAATATATTACAAACATTAATGCAATGTTTTTCCTTCTCCGCCAAGGCGAGTGGAACTCACGGTCACTAACTGTACTCTTTGAGATAATATGAATCACGTTGCTTATAAATACAGCAATTTTTATATCAGTGCTGTGTATTATATTATTTTATTGAATTCTTTTATAATTTGACCGTATGATAGATCTATCAGAAAGCTGTATATTGAGTGGTATCGCATAGACACTTAGAACAGATAACCTTTAACGCATTAATCTTAACATACACTTAATCAGTGTAATTTACTTGTTTTAAACTTGGTTTTGCCCGTGGCTTGATCCGTATTTCATTGGATTTGACATTGTAACCAAGAACTCAAGACTACCTTTAAAAACTGGGATATATCGTTAATCCGTGACCATGTGATTTTTTTCTACAAAATTTAATACTCAATTATTTATTGCAAAGTTGTAGCTACATGCAGGTCTAATGTAACATGTGTTTATTCGTAATACGTATGACCCTATAAGGGTATGGAAGTGGTGGAAACAGAACGATCTATTTATATGTCATTTAATTCGTTGAAAAATTCAGAATTGAAAAGTTAATTTATAACATTTAGATTGAAATAAGGATTTTAGGTTTTTAATAGAAACATTCTTCTTTTTCTTTGTCTTTTAGCTTATTAGGCATCTTATTATATATATTTATGGCCATTGAGTTTCGGCCAGATCTGTATATTTCCAGATTGGATTAAGGTTTTATCAGTTTATGTCCATAGCTACTATTACGTGGTTGGTCGGTGTAATTTTGGATAAAAAATTGGTGTTTTTATTTCAAATTTTAAACTTGCTTAGATTAGGTTTATAAAAGCTTGGTATATTGATATTAAGTGCTTTTATGTTGGTAAGTATCCAAACGCATTTTTTTTAGCGATAAAGAGGTCACTGGCGTCTACACTTTTGCCCCAAATTATGATGCCATAACTGAGCCATGAAAACGCGAGTCCGTAGTTAGCAGATATAGCTAGATATGTACTCACCTTCCTTAGCTTTGGTTTTGTATTAATTATGTAATTAACTGATTATTTGTTTTTTCTTTTTGTTTTGAATACTAACTGCGAATAACTGTTTATTTATCCTATACTGAGCTGAATTCTTATCTTATTTGTTTTATTAGTACTGTAGTAGATTGTGAATCGTCGTTGTAGTCTCTTGTATGGCATCCATCACAAACCTTAGTCGTTTTAGAATGCTTATAACTTAAATATAATAATGTGTTGTTTATATGGTAATAAATTTTAAAAAAAGCTATATTTTGGTCAGTGGCTCGCCGAAGTTCCCTCAATGCATATGAGAAACTAGAAATTTTGATTTTATTTTTATTTCGATGTATGTTCGATCATATAAAACGCATTTGATAATAATACCGCCAAAATTTTTAGAAACACCGACGTCAGCCACGCCACTTAGCCCGATTTTGATTTCGCTTCTACGTGAAATTTTGATTTTGTGATCGTGACACCTAATCTAATATGTATTTTTTTTAATATCGTCTTTTTTTAATCAAATTAATCATTTATATTTGTATAGAAAACTTATTGTGCTTGAATTTCTTGTCATTAATATGTATTTCCGCAAAATTACACATGAAACATTAATTATCGCAATTACGATGTATGCAAACATCAACATTGTTAAGGGATATGTAATTGCAAAATGCTTTGCCTCGTAAACTATTTGCCATTGAGGAAAAGTTTGTTTATACAAACTGTTTTGGAATGGTAAGTGATGATGTGGTCTAAGATGTTGTTCAGGCTAACCTAGAATTACTGGCTCTCAAAGACAGCTGCCAGAACACACCGTTAGGTGCTTGGCGACAGATTTTCTACTTGAGGGTGGTAGCTAGCCAGGCGGGCATTCGCTAAATGCCATACCACCATCCTAAAACGACTGCCATCCTAAGATAACGACCGGGACCGCGGGTTAACGTGCTCTCCGAAGCATGGAAGCTCTCAGTAGTAATGTCACCAGCGGTCACCCATCCAAGTCATGATCGCGGTGGACGTTGCTTTACTTTGCTAATCGCTTCAGAACGGCTGAGCAAACTTCGCTACGAGCGCTTCAATATGTGATGTGCGATGTGATGTGCTTCGAAATCATGGAACCTCACTTTATTGCGCATGTACCACAGTGTCGTCGGTGAGCTCTGTCGCTGCTTGGCGTTTGTGACATCACGTGGGCATAATAGAAAAATTAGGCGGAATTGTCACTAGATATATATCTTATATTTTTAAGCGTTTCATTAAAATCTTATTTAATGTTTTCTTAAGATACTTTTTAAAATATTTGATACTATTAGGTTCTATTATGACTAATTAATTTATTAGGGAAATTCGTGCCAGGGAAAAACCTTTTAAAAGTTTTCATTTGATGCAACAAACTTCTCGGAATCAAATGTATTAGAGACAGGGGCAGTACAGTTTAGTACCAACGAGTAAGCAACTGGTTTGATTCACTTGGCCTTCAAATGTAGCGGTTGAGGTTTTCCAGAAACCAATACAATACTTTTTTGTCTTAGATTTTCGTGATTATTACACATAGTAATTAAATAACTTTAAACCGTTTAAAGTTGTTTAATTACTACAATTCTTTTTTGTTGCCTGATACTGTTATTTTCTTCTGTAGATTTATTTAAGGTAGGTATGAGTGTCTGAATTCAACTGTTATTATTTTTACCTGCGTTGTTGCTTTCATATATAGCATGGTGGTAGGGCATTTAGCAAATGCTCTGCTGCCTAGCTAGCACCCTCAACTATTAAGCATTAAGCGCACAGTAGCAAATAGTGTGGTCATCTATCCAAGAAGTTACCGCTGAGAACATCGATTAAACATGTTTACATTATTTATAAAAGTAAAAAACCCGACTACAAATTAACAATTTTCGTTAAGTGTTTTAGAGAAAAAAGAAATCTCCCTATATGGCGTATAAAATTCGCCAGTTTGTTTTTTTGCAGGTACCTAGTGTCACTAGGGTTATTACGACGAATCAGTACTGATATTATAAATGCGAAAGTATCTCTGTCTGTCTGTCTGTCTGTTACGCTTTCACGCCAAAACTACTGGACCGATTTGAATGAAATTTGGTATGAAAATAGTTTGAGACCAGGGAAAAAACATAGGATAGTTTTTATCCAACTGCGCAAAAATAGGTTAATGTTTTTGCGCGATAACCGACATACGCAAATATCAACTCGGTCCACAACCATCTCGAGACCGCTAAACCGCATATTCTGTTCCTCACGGAGACGCAGATCAAATGTCCAGCTGACGCGGCATACCTTGCCTACCCTGGTTATATGCTAGAACATAGCTTCAAAGCCAGGGCGGGAGTTTGTATGTATGCCCGCGATGACATTTGCTATCGGCGTCTCCGCAACCTTGAAGACCCCAAATTTTCAGTCATGTGGGTTCTGGTGGACATTGGCATGGAGAAAATTCTTTATGCTAGTGTCTACCGATCACACAGCGGAGATGCGGAGATGACCAGGCTCACAAATTACCTCAGCGAGGCGGCGGATGTGGCCCAACAGAGATATCCTTCTGCTCAATTAGTGCTTCTGGGGGATTTCAACGCCCACCATCAAGACTGGCTATACCCATACCAGAGCACAGACCACGCTGGTCGAGAGATGCGCAAGCTTGCCTTGACGCTAGACCTCACACAGCTGGTCCAAGGAGCTACAAGGATACCGGACGTTGATGGCCACACAGCCAATTGCTTGGACCTTCTGCTGACAACAGATCCAGACCGCTACTCAGTGTCGGTTTCATCACCTTTAGGTAGTTCCGACCACTGTCTGGTGAAGTCTGTATCAGTCTACTCCCCGCCCGATCCCAGCCCAAAAGGCACGCGGCGAGTGTGGCGATACAGGTCAGCAGATTGGGATGAGATGCGTTGTTTTTTCGCGTCTTACCCTTGGAGCCGGGTTTGTTTTTCTTCTAGCGATCCCTCAATTTGCGCGGATGCTGTGACAGAAGTATTACGTCAAGGTATGGAATATTTCATACCATTTTCTGACGTCCCGCTGTCCAGCAAAGCTCGCCCATGGTTTAATGCTAAATGTGAAGATGCAGAAGCGTTAAAGCATGAGGCCTACTTAGCCTGGGCTGATGCTCGAACCCGCAAATCTAGAGATGTACGTGAAAAGAAGAAAGCATTTAACCTGGCTGCCAAGTCCTGCAAAAAAGCCCTTAAGAAGGCTCGCTTCGATCATATACGCCGAACAGGGAACAAACTTGCTTCTTACCCCTCGGGTAGCAAAGCGTTTTGGTCCCTGGCGAAATCGATCGAAGAGAACTTCTGCCGTCCCTCACTGCCTCCACTGCTGAAACCCAACGGCTCCCTAGCGCACACTGCTGAAGAGAAAGCAAATTTATTTGCCTCTCTGTTTGCAGAATCGTCACGTTTAGATGCTGGCAATGCTGTACCTTCAAGTCTGCCAAACTGCGGGACGTTAATGTCAGAAATCCGCATTCGACAATCTGAAGTACGCAAAGCGTTGCGCAATCTGGACGTGAACAAAGCTAGTGGTCCAGACGGTATACCAGCTGTAGTCTTGAGGATGTGTGCGCCTGAGTTGACTCCAACATTGACTCGCCTCTTTCGCTTGTCTATGACGACTGGTCAAGTGCCTAAGTCCTGGAAGCTTGCAAACGTGCAGCCCGTGCCCAAAAAGGGTAGTCGCGCAGACCCTGCCAATTACAGGCCTATTTCAGTCACTTCCATATTGTGTAAAACGATGGAACGTGTACTGAACCACAGGCTCCTGGCATACCTAGAAGTTAATGATCTCCTCAGTGACCGACAATACGGCTTTCGCCGAAACCGGTCTACTGGGGATCTTCTTGTGTATGCCACTCACATCTGGAGCGAAGCCATCGAGAACTACGGAGAGGCGCTTGCTGTTTCTCTCGATATCTCGAAGGCTTTTGACAGGGTTTGGCACGATAGCCTTATTAGCAAGCTTCCTTCATACGGCCTTCCCACTGGTTTATGTGTTTGGATTTCAGATTTCTTGAGGGATCGGTCGATTCGAGTAGTCATCGATGGCTGTTCTTCTGACCAATTGGCTATTAATGCCGGAGTCCCTCAAGGATCAGTACTCTCCGCAACGCTTTTTCTGCTGCATATTAATGATCTGCTTAAGCCCGGTATTTTTGGGTACGCAGACGACAGCACCGTTGTGGAGAGTTATACATCTAACGCACGAACCAGTGCATTACAAATCCAGTCTCATAGGGAAGCGATGGTCCAGCGCTTGAACTTTTCTCTGAAGGCAGTCTCCGATTGGGGCGATGCCAACCTGGTTAAAATCAATGCTGCTAAAACCCAGGCGTGTCTTTTCTCCGCCAAACGGAGCCCTTTTCAGCTGGCTCCTACTTTCAGAGATGTGTGCGTGCCGATAAGTAACCATCTCGAGCTTCTTGGCATCTCATTAACACCGACTCTCAATTTCGGCTCCTATATTGAGTCTAAAGCCCAGCTAGCCTCAAAAAAGCTTGGTGTTTTGGCGAAGGTGAGACAATACTTCACACCGGGACAGCTGCTCAATCTTTATCAAGCGCAAGTCCGGTCGTGTATGGAGTACTGTTCTCACCTTTGGGATGGTTCTGCCAAATACCAGCTGGAGACACTGGAAGCTATTGAGAGGAGAGCCAAGAGACTCATAAACGACGACCAACTTGTAAGCAAGAGACTCCAAAGTCTCGAGCATCGCCGCAAAGTCGCTTGCTTATCGGTTTTTTATCGGATACATTTCGGGGAGTGTGCCACAGAACTACATGATCTGATTCCGCCATCCCCATTCTATAACCGGACATCCAGGGATACTCAGAAGCGCCACCGCTATATGGTGGATATTCCATTTACCCGAACAAAGCGATTTGCATCTTCTTTTATCATGCGAACCGCCAGGGTATGGAATACTCTGCCTGAGGCTGTGTTTCCGGTTAAGTACAATATGGGGGTCTTCAAGAAGCGAGTGAATAGGTATCTCCTGGGTAAGCGCGTTCCATCATCGATCGCATCATCACTTAACATCAGGTGAGATAGTGGTCAAGTGCTACCCAGTTTGGAGTAAAAAAAAAAAAAAAATACGCGCGGGCGGAGCCGCACCCGGAAAGCTAGTCTAATGATATCTCATACATTAATAACAGTTAAGCCGTTTTGAAGTTTTGGTGGAATAAAGAAACTCACAACCATACATACATGAACCCTGAAAACATAACACTCCTTTGGGCAGTCGTGTAAATAGACTAAGCTCTGCTATGAGCGCTTCAGAAACGTTGAGCTAAATTAACCTTAGGTACTTAATCTAATTATTTTCTAAGTTATTTTTGTAAGATTTATAGTGTTCTGGTCGACATGAAAAAAGGCGAGATTTTTCCCAAACTTCCCAAAACTAGTTCAGCTTTTTACCCAATCCTGTCTAGATAACGTCGAGTAGAATGATATAAGGTACCTTCTTATCGCAAGTAAGCGGTATTTCGGTATTTTTGGCTGAGTGAGGTAAAAAACGATGTAGGTGCCTGTCAAAGTTCGGATACCGCTAAGAATTAGTTGTATCATCTCCGATTGAAATTATCCGGTTCTTATTTCGTTGCAGTAAGGTTGAAATTAGAGCGTATTCAAACATTTAAAAATAAATTGGACCTTAGTTTAGTTTTATATATTATTTATTGGAATTTAAACTCGTTTTGGCAGATAAATTAGTCATTGCTAAAGGGGTAAATACGATCATTGATTTTTGTCGATCGATGACGATGTCGCGCGCGTTTTCTATATTACTTATTACGTATTTACTTATATTAATATATATTATAAAGAGGAAAGAATTGTATTTTTATATGCAACGAATAAACTTAAAAACTAAACTTAAACTCGACCGATTTGGATGAAATTTGGTATGGAAATAGTTTGAGACCCAGGTAATGACATAGGATGTGTATAATATATATACCTGTTTTAAAGCAATGATGGCCGAGCCTGATTATCGCTAAGCTATGAACTGCCGTGCCGCAAGTTTTTTTTTATTCCGAATAGATAAGCGTTTGACCGCAATCTCACCTGATGGTAAGCGACGACGATGCGATCGACGACGGTGAAGCATGCATGCCTAGAAGATACCTGTTCACTCTATACTTAAAGACTTCCAGATTGTAGCTCTTGGGGAACAAAGGCGCTGGGAGGGTGTTCCATTCCTTTGCTGTTCTTATTATAAAGGTGGACGCGAATCGCTTTGTGCGGACAGGAGGCATGTCAATCATATATGGATGCCGTGTTTCCGTACGTCTTGGTGTCCGGTAGTGGAAAGGAGATGCAGGTATTAGGTTATGCAACTCCATCGCACACTCTGTCACACAGGCAGGTACATGCCTCGATCCCCACAGCCGCGCCGCGCCGACTTTAGCTTCACCGCATATTCGTCACTGGTGACGAAATGCATCTGTTATAGGCAGAGGTTACCGCTTAACATCAGGTGGGCCTCGTGCTTGTTCCATCACAATCTCATAAAAAACACGTGTATTATTATTACTTACCTAGATGACATCGGATAGGTATGCTCGAAATCCGGGTCAATGTATTCAATCCCATACAGCAACTTGCTCATTATACACTCGGCTGATTTACGCCCTCTCGCCTACGGCTCGGGCTGCAACTAACAGCCTCGTGTATAATGAGCAACTTAGCTCACTTGTATTATAATATATTATTATTAGACATGTTGTTAATTATTTTATCTTTGACCGCAATCTCACCTGATACTAAGTGATAATGTAGTCGAATGTGGTATTCATGCTTATCCCAGAATGGGACGCAGGCACTTTTGAACAGTTGTCAGAACACACGGTTAGGTGCTTGGCTACAGATGTTTCATTTGAGGGCGCGCGGTAGCTGTAGCTGATCATCTGTAAGGCATATAGTGTAGCTCAATTTCGCGGTGGATATAATTTATGATATAAATGAAAGTTGCCTGCTATATTTTTTAGAGCAATGTCTATCATAATAATATCTTTTAAACTATTAAGTTAAGATAACGTCATATCTGTTTTTTAACCGACTTCCAACAAAGGAGGAGGTTCTCAATTCGTCTGTTTTTTTTTAAATATATTTGTTACCTCAGATCTCTTGACTGGGTGAACCGATTTTGAAAATTCTTTTTTTGTTTGAAAGCTGATGCTTGTCGTTTGGTCCCATTTTAAATTTCATCAAAGTCGGTTAAGCCGTTTTTGAGTTACACTAAAAAGATTGAAAAAAAAATGTTTAACTAAAAATGGAACCGACTTCAACACCCAAAAGTGTGAAATAACTTGTCGAAGTCGGTACATAATATTGTGATCATGCGCAAAATATTGTGATAATAGGTACTTTTGAACCATCATGTTACCGACTTCAACAAGTTATTTCACACTTTTGGGTGTTGAAGTCGGTTCCATTTTTTGTTAAACATTTTTTTTTATTTACCTCCACGTTTTTTCATTCAGAAACTTAGACTTCGTAACGAAACCAGTGCTCCGTACATTGAATTATAAAGTATTGTTAAAAAGTAATAAAATAACATAAACACGTTCCTGAGTTTTCATTGAATCGTTGCAAATCCAACAAAATTATACGCGATCATGACTTAAAAAAAAATTTACCAAAGAATGAAACCGACTTCAACACCCAAATGCTTCGATAAAATATACCCTAGATTCTGCGCGAACGCTCCAAAGTTAACCAAACAAAACTGTGCTTATAATGATCTGAAGCACAGTTTTGCCGTCAGTGACGCGCTGATCGTCGAGTGAAACAATGCCAAAGTGCTCTGTGAATAGTTGCAAAAATAATACACTTACAAAGCGAAAAATACATGGGATTTCCTATTTTCGGTAAGTTTTATACATATTTATCGTATTTTAAGTGATAAACATTCATAATTATTTAATTATCACCTCCAAATTAATACATCAACAAATTAAATTCCGTTACTCCTGTCACGCAGTTGTCTCTTTCGCACGCATAATAACATCCCATGCAAGACAAGAACAAGTGAGCCCTAATTCAGAACAAGTCTATCGGAGTCGTCATAATAATTTTTTATTTTCTCAGACTATACACAGGCATTTATTTTACATTTTCCAACTTCAAAAAAGGAGGTTATCAATTTGACATGTGTGTATGAAATATTATTAGAACTGCAATATATTCACTTATAATATGGATTAGTGCTTACAAACATATATACAATATTTTTATGTGTGTGTGTGCATATCTTTGTATGTTTTATGTACTAATACGTGTAACAGTGACTTGGCTCACTGATTGGAAAAACACCACAAAACCTTTTTCAAGTTCTAGTGTTCCTGTTTTTAATTGATGTTGTATGTTAATAATTTAATATCGAAATGTCCGAGCCACCTGCACAATCCTGAATGCACGAGGTTTAGCGTGCACTCTTATTATTACAGATGATTTTCAGAATGTATGATATGAACATAGTATGTAAAGGTAGTTTATAAATATTAAATATTGTAATTTGTATTACATATACAATGTATAACATTAACATTGTATTAACATCCATAATTACTCAAACACGTTTACTTTATACATTTTGCTGTAACACGCAGGTATCTGAACTGCAATTCAGGTCTGATACATTATATTGTTATATTATTTGTTTTTAATTGCTTTTTGTTCTGTGTGGAATAAATAAATAAATGTTAATGAAAATTAAAGCCGAATAATTAATATTCTGATTTCATTATAACAGATCCCTTTTCTATCTCCCAACATCCGCATATAATCTACTACACACCTTTTCAACCCGGGCAAAACCAGGGTATATAAGCTAGTTGACTAATACGGATAGTTAAAATTCCAATTATAAATGTCACCAAAAAAACTAATTATAATTTTAGTACGAGATTAGGAGTAAGCGACTCCATTGTATTTTAAGTTCTATCACAGCAAAGGGTAATAAAATTTTACGAGCTCTCTTCAATGGCGCAGAGTAAAAGTGCTATAAGTTTATTACGAAGTAATTGAAAATTAAACCTTATGCAACTGAAACAAGGTTGAATATTGTTAATAAACTTATATAGATTTACTACGTTTTTGTGTAATTTTAAGGTTTTTATGTGTATCTCAATAGACAGAAAGGTATAGGATAACTTGAGCCGTTTATATGCGTTCTGTCAATACGAAAAGTTGCATCTAGGGTATATTTTATCGAAGCCCAAATGTATGAAATAACTTGTTGACCATGATAGTTCAAAAGTACCTATTATCAAAATATTGTGCATATGGTACCGACTTCGACAAGTTATTGCACATTTTTGGGTGATGAAATTGGTTAAATTTTTTGGTAAATTTTTTTCGCTCTTTTTAATGATATTTGCTACTTACGGGGTCGATTGTAAATTATTGTCAACTACTATATCATCAAGATAGGTAAATATTTTTCAGTTATCGGAGTGTTACTCAAAAACGGCTTGACCAATCTTGATGAAATTTAAATGAGACGAAACGACAAGCATCAGCTTTCAAACAAAAAAATAATTTTTGATATAGGTTCAGCTAAAGTTCTGAGGTAATACATAACATCACGCCTTTTTCCCGTAGGTGTAGGCAGAGACCACTGATTTCCTCTTCGCTTCATCAACATTCATCAATCCTTTCATACATGAGCGTCGGTTTAGGGTACTCCTGACCTGTCCATTTTTCAAAACGTCTTCAATTTGAGGTAATTAACATAAAAAAAGTAAAAATACAGACGAATTGTGAACCTCCTCCTTTTTGGAAGTTAGTTAAAATTAATATCGGATAAAACTAAGTTCTTAAATATTTTACAGCAAACTAAATTGTTTCACGTTGAAAAGGTTGAATACAAATAGTCATTACATGAATGAAAATGGCGACACGTACCTATCTACTAATAACTGTGCCGGTAGCTAAACAAAATTACCAAATAAGCTAATTTTGTGACCATATGCTTACACACTGAATACAATATGCTGATCTCATGCTGATCAAAACTTATCAACAATTGAGATCAGTTTTATGAAGATTTCGTTCATGTAGTTGAAGTGCTCGTAACGAAGTTTGCTTAGCCGTTCTGAGCCGAACAGCAAAGTTAAGCAACGCCGCTTCGTTCATGAGTTGGATGGGTGACCGCTGGTGACATTACTGCTGAGCGCTTCCGTGCTTCGGAGGGCACGTTAAGCCGTCGGTCCCGGTTGTTGCCTTAGGATGGCAATCGTTATAACATGGTGGTAGGACATTTTGAGAATGCCCACCTGGCTAGCTACCACCCTCAAGTAGAAAATATGTCGCCAAGCACCTAACGGTATGTTCCAGCAGCTATCCTTGAGAGCCAGTAATTCTAAGTTATCCAGAACAACATCTTCGATCACATCATCGCTTATCATCAGGCGAGACAGTGGTCAAAGGCTAACCTATCAGGCTTATTTTTTTTATTAAGTACTTATGCAGAAAAATCGAATTATTGTCCAACTTTTTACATCAAAATCTTATTAGTTATGACGTTCATTGAATCATCAATGTTAGGTTTACCTTCGAACTTCCTAAGGCGTGTAGGTTGTCTAAATGTTTTCGTCGTAATAACTGTAGTGTTGTACCTATACAGTTTTCAGTGTATTGTAAATAAAGGCATACCTACCACCGGTTAAATAAATATCGTCTAATATATTAATAAATTGACTATTTGTCGCGACGTTTCAACCACATATACGTTTGCAGTCATCATGGAAGCAGTCGCTATGTTCCCCTATATTCGACACTAAACCTTCTTAATACGTATTAATATTATACATTTCTCTTAGAAGTATACGCAAATATAATAAAAAAATTGCATATTCGGTACATTAACCTATATATATACCAGACGCGACCTCTCAAACAAGGATAGTCGACCGGTGGAAATATGCTGGCCGGCATACTCTCCCCCACACGCAGTTGGGCACTCGTAGAGATTACTGTAATGAAAATGGTGTATTCAAAATACACAATTGATAATACACAATATTCGAACGTAAAGCGCGTGTAACTTTTACGAGTGCCCAGCTACGTGTGGGGGAGAGTATGCCGGCCAGCATATTTGCACCGGTCGACTATCCTTGTTTGAGATGTCGCGTCTTGTATTGTCATATGTGGTATATACCTAGGTCAATGATTCGGTACCCTTTCATGCGTCATTTTGAACACGCAGGCTGTACCTTGTCCTCAATGAGTTGGTTATTGTAGGTTATTTAGGTACTTATCGTTTATTGCATCATTATTTACATAATTCATCTGTGTGATATATTATGCTTTCCATATTTCGCATAGCAAACGAAATTATCGTTCATTTAACCGTGACGTCGTCACTTACCGCGCATATTGTAGGCATATACGTAAAATACGGAACATTCAGTTACGGCGCAAGGGCTCGAACAATCTAGAATAATCCAACGGCAGTAAACAAGTAAAAGAAATCAAGAATGTACCTACTCTTCACACAAAAGGTTATAAAAAAAGGGGTCGCCTTTGTTCTCAGGCAACTAGTAAACAACCACAGAATAAGTAGTAGTTAACTTTCGTGGAATTCCATTCAAAGTTGTTTACGTTAAAAGGATGATTTATGGCCCTTATTGTTTTTCTATCTAGACTATTAGTGAACATTCTGGAAAATGTAACTTTTGAGTATAAATAGGGTCGGGTCCGGGCCGACCAGTCAGTCTTACTTTGAGTTCGAAACGATCAACAGTGCGATTATCTTTGGACCAAGTGCTCCAAGCGCGAATAGTGAAGTACAGTGAAGTTTGTGAATAGTGTTCTGTGAAGTGCGATTAGTTCAGTGTTATAGTGGTGTTGGAAGTGACTGTAGAACTGTGGAATAAAGGTGTCAGTTTGCCGAAAACGTATTGCATTATTTATCCCGAACCCCCAGCTCGTAACAAATTGGTGTCAGAAGTGGGATAAATAATGCCTGTACTCCCAAAGGAAGACGTTGAGGGCATCCGAACGAGGAGTCAGCGGCAACAGGACATCGACCAACGAAGGTTTGGAGGAGCTACACCACCAGTGCTCTCCGAAGAACAACCAACTACAGAAACAACCGTCACCGCTACACCAGGAACCTCTTCGACTATGGCGGCTCCGGCTGCGCCTGACTTTGCTGCGCTAATGGCGATGCTACAAGAGCAGGCTCGGTGTCTTCAAGAGCAGCTGCAACAAGAAAGGAGGAGCAGGCCCGCCGCCAGGAGGAGCAGGCCCGCCGCCAGGAGGAGCAGGCCCGCCGCCAGGAGGAGCAGGCCCGCCGCCGAGAGGAGCAGGCCCGCCGCCAGGAGGAGCAGGCTAAGGAACAGGCCCGTCGGCTTGAGGAACAACTGCGACAGGACAGGAAAGAACAGACCCGTCGCCAAGAGGAACAGACCCGTCGCCAAGAGGAGCAGACCCTTCTGATGAAAGACCTGCACGGAACGTTCGGGAAGAAACTCCAAGTGGTGGAAGAGCAAGTCCACCAACATGAGGACCGCTTTGAGAAAATGGAATCCAAAATTTATGACATGCAGAAAACGCTGTGCGTTTTAAAAACTGGAGCCGGATTACCTGCGTCAGCACCTGCATCTGTACCGTCACCACGAGGATTTAAAGTACCACCATTCGACGGATCCTCTTCGTGGTCGGCCTACAAAATTCAGTTTGAGGCCGTTGTGCAGGCCAATGGTTGGACTAAAGCGCAGGCTATGACAGCGCTTACTCTGGGCCTTTGTGATAAAGCCTTAACAGTTCTGGAGGCCCTTGGAAAAGACATAGCTTATGACCAACTTCTGGAGGCATTGGAGTCTCGGTTCGGTGATGCTCATCTGGAGCATGTATTCCGCGCTCAGCTCAAAGAGCGAACCCAGCGAAGCAGTGAAAATCTTCAGCAGTGGGCGCTGGAAGTGGAAATGCTCGTACGGAAGGCGTATCAATCTTCACCGGCACTCATCGACGGAATCCTACTTCAAGCATTTGTAGATGGGATCCGTGACATAGAAGTGAGAGCTGCAGTGAGGCTGGGTCATCATGAATCAATAAAGGACGCCTTGGCCCATGCTTTGGAGGTAGAAGCTGTGCGGCAAGATCATCGATCGCATTACATTCGCGAGGTTAACACACGACGTTACCGTGATGACAACCAGGGATTCAGCCCTCGATGTTTTGAATGTGAAGAAAGGGGTCACTTGCGATATAACTGCCCGCAGAAGAGCGATAGAAGAAACGACAGAACATGGGAAAGAAAACTTTCTACTACTGGTGTCAATATGCAATGGACCAGGAAAGGAGATACACTATCTGATACAAATTTTCGAAGATTCAGCCCGAGATGCTACGGCTGTGGAGAAAAAGGGCATTTAAGATCCAGTTGCCCCAGATGGAAGTTGACATCAGAAGACAGACTTCGACATGGATGGAATCAACAGCGCGACCAACTTCACTCTAATATTGAACGCAGCGACATTAGAGAAACTCACGACGGCAAAGTGAAGGAAGTCATACCAGTAAGGATGGTGAGAACAGTTATAACCGACGACTGGAAGAAATCCATGCGACGTGCACAGGAGGATGATGCGAACATCAGGCCTATTCTGACATGGATGGAAGCTGGCACTGGGAGGCCCAAGTGGAATGATGTTGCTGGAATGGGTATGGCAACAAGGGTTTATTGGGCGCAGTGGGACAGCTTGGTGATCCATGGTGGTGTGCTGTGCCGCAAATGGGAGAATGTTCGGGGAGATAACTATCACCTGCAAGTGGTTGTTCCGGAAGCGAAAGTTCGTGAGATTCTACGGCGATGTCACGACGAATGTTCAACATGTCACCCTGGAGTGAGAAAGACACTGTTAAAGATACGAGAGCAGTTTTATTGGATCCATTGTCGGAGTGATGTTGTAGACTGGTGTAACAAATGCAGTATTTGTGCTACTAGGAGAGCATCTCAAGCAAGTAGTGGTTTCGCGAGTGACTTTCGCAACCAGAAGAATATCTGCGAGCGTCAAGATCAATACAGAAATGGATTTTCCGATACGAAGAAGACCCGATACAGTGGAGAACTGGTTAATCCCGGATTTACTGAAGGGTCTATGGTGTGGCTGCATAAAACCCTGTACGCAGTAAAGGGAAGTCACCGAAGCTTCAGCCTAAGTGGGACGGACCATACCTGGTTGTGACCAAAATCAACGACATCACGTACCGGATACGGAAGGGTCAACGAGGAGTCTCTAAGATTGTTCATGTGGATCGATTAGCGCCATACTGTGGTTCCAACTATGCTCGGGACGAGCATGTCTTAGGAGGGGGCAGTGTTACGGCGCAAGGGCTCGAACAATCTAGAATAATCCAACGGCAGTAAACAAGTAAAAGAAATCAAGAATGTACCTACTCTTCACACAAAAGGTTATAAAAAAAGGGGTCGCCTTTGTTCTCAGGCAACTAGTAAACAACCACAGAATAAGTAGTAGTTAACTTTCGTGGAATTCCATTCAAAGTTGTTTACGTTAAAAGGATGATTTATGGCCCTTATTGTTTTTCTATCTAGACTATTAGTGAACATTCTGGAAAATGTAACTTTTGAGTATAAATAGGGTCGGGTCCGGGCCGACCAGTCAGTCTTACTTTGAGTTCGAAACGATCAACAGTGCGATTATCTTTGGACCAAGTGCTCCAAGCGCGAATAGTGAAGTACAGTGAAGTTTGTGAATAGTGTTCTGTGAAGTGCGATTAGTTCAGTGTTATAGTGGTGTTGGAAGTGACTGTAGAACTGTGGAATAAAGGTGTCAGTTTGCCGAAAACGTATTGCATTATTTATCCCGAACCCCCAGCTCGTAACAATTCAATAATTCCTAATTACTTTGTATTTATCGTAAGTAACTAAGTAAATTTAAATTATGGCCCCAACTACTTCCAAGGACTCAAAGAGCTCAGATAGAGGGTGGGCCCAATGTCAAAATTACGCAAAAGAAGTATTTTTAAACACACTTTTTGATGGTAAATAACGTACCTATAACCCGTACCGTAACGTAACGTGGTAAATAACCTATTTTTATTAATTATTATATCGTTATTTATTTATTTTAATTTGAAAAGTGATGGAATATGCATCTTTAAATAAACTAAATATTATTTTTTCTTCCCTATAATGAAATACTTAATAACAATTCAACAATGATTACATTTGGACATAAAATTGATGAAATTTTTGAACCAATTGGAATAATAGTTTTAATAATCCTCCTCCCTCCTAATTGTGTGCCCAGCAGGGTCTGTAATGAACTTTTACTTAATTTGAACATCTTTGTCAACACTACAGAAAACAATAAAGTATTGAGTATTGAGTACCTAAATATTGCAAGTAAAAAAATATAGGAGGCAGGGGATAATCTTGTAGAAGCACAATAATTGAATAGAAGTTTAAAAAAACCACATAGCTTAGTTAAAAAATTTACAGATACTGCTCTAAAAAAACTGTTTTAATTCGAATGCTCAGAATTATCAGCGACAACCCCACCTTATATTTTATGAAAATAATAGCTAGACTAATGTTTTATACGAACAATCGGTTAATTATTTTATTAGATATTTATATTTGGAACAATTACATAGAACATCACTAAAAACTGTACCCTAAACTTCAATCATCAGCTAAAAAGTGCAATTTTCGACTTTCATGCGATGGAACAAGCGGGGTTAAAACATGTTTTTTCCCTGGCCTTGGGCGCACTCTTAAAAAATTGATTAATAAACGCAATGCAATATTTACAAGAATTCAGGACATTTATAATCATTTTAATTCTGAACCCAATTATAAAAGTTGGAGCTCGAAGAGTTATATTGCTGCTGCGTAAAAAGTGTAGCTTCTAAATGAAACGCCCCCGTGACCGCGATCACTACAAAGTGTTTGTGTTTCGAACCACAACATCACGGTGGCGCCATCTTCTTGCTTTATGATCTGATCTGTGGGTGACATTTGACGCTCAACTCGAATTGGTGCGAAACTTATTTGTTTATAACCATAAACAAATAAGTTTCGCATTATTCTTGTTATACATTTGTGGAAATAACCTCTGGCAGAAAAACGCCAAGCAGGGTCTAAAAGCTATCCATAGAAGAAGAAGAACCTTGTTGAAGAGTTATCGTTTCACTTTGATTTTTGAAGATGTCAACTATTGAGTTTTTGATGTTGAAGTTGGTTTCTCGTGTTAGATTTGCTCTCATAACTTTGATTTTGAATGTGGTTGCTGGAGCTGCATTTTGTTGTTGAACTTTTTAATGATAGGAGATTATAATAATAATTTGAAAATTTGAAGAAAACCTTGTAATTATTAGAAAAGTGCAGTGCATGTGATAAACACCAGTTTGGTGTGGACACTGTGGTGTAAGTGACTGCATTACCTCCAGCACGTGAGTTTACTTAGATTAATGCTTTTTGGCCGGTTTAGTATTAGTAAGTAAGCGTGAGGGTGCAAATAAATGCTTTAAAATAATGACAACATTTTTTTTAAGCATACAACATATGTATAATGATACTAAGATTGTAGAATGTACTAGACTTAAATACAATCACGATTGTAAATGTTTAAATTTAGAATTTTCCGCAACAGACGTAAGTTTCCACCTCAAGACAAGAACTATGTTAGCATCAACCCTGTCTATATTTCTCTGTTGCAATACTACCGTTTTCGTTCTGCTTATAACTGCACTGCATGCGTCACTCCAATACATAATTTCTTATGTCTCGTTCACCCAATATTTTTTCATTTTACATACTGGGAAAGTCTAAGATTTTTTACTAGACGAATTCAGGGTAATTACCAGAGTCACTACCAGTCTTGCACTTCCGAGCGTCCGGTGAATCTACATCGCCGCTAATAGTGTTTTTTAGGAATAATATGTGGACAATATGCCTTCCTTGTGTCTTTAAACTCTGCACCAATTATACAAGCACTGTGAGAGATAAGATAATTGTTTAATTTCACGCGTAATTATTGCTTTTATTGATGAAATAGAAAATATCGTCATTTTGTTTTATCTTAGGAACTAATCTCAATGAAATGGATGAGCGAGATAAGTGTATCGTTTGGTGTGAGAGAGTGAAAGAGATCGCAGTGTAACGGTGATCGGAACGTTTCGTGGCGGTTCGGTGGTTACACGAATTGCTTATTTATCTCTTTCTTACAACAGATATGACGCATAATATTTGAACGTTCTTTCCTTGTCATTACAAACTGCATATACATTTGCGTAGGTATGCAGATAGGTTAATTCTAGTAAGCTTTTAGAGCAGTGGTGTTCGGATATAACAACTCTAGTATTTCAACTCTCTGGGGAAAGTAGTGTTTGTTTGATCTGAGTAGCGGGTGGGAGTCGCTGTTTCATTCATTCCCCACCTAAGGGCGGGAAAATCTCATAATAAATGCTTTCTTGTCTAGAGCCGGAATGACTTGTACCATGGCAACCATTGTTGTAAACAAAATCAGGTGTCCGGGGTTTTATTTTAATAGCCGATAGACTAGCCTATCTCACCTGATGGTAAGTGATGATGCGGTCGAAAATGTTGTACAGGCTAGCATAGAATTACTGGCTCTCAAGGACAGCTGCCGGAATACACCGTTAGGTGCTTGGCGACAGATTTTCTACTTGAGGGTGATAGTAAGCCAGGCGGGCATTCGCAAAATGCCTTACCACCACGCTGTAACGACTGCCATCGTAAGACAACAACCAGGACCGACGGCTTTACGTGCCCTCCGAAGCACGTGCATGCTCAGTAGTGATGTCACTAGCGGTCACTCATCCAACTCCTGACCGCGGCGGACCTGATCGATTAAGACATTTTTCGTTGTATAATACTCTGCTGTAAAAAAAAAACAAATTATAACAACGTAAAGTTATAAACGTAAGTTTATGTAAAGGCTAAAATATATAGAAAGTAATGTAATACCACAATAACTTTCTGAATTTAGTGTATATATATATAAAAATTAGTCACTAATTATGTTTTTAAGCAATATTAATAGAAAAATTAAAAGAAATACCTACCTACCTATTATGAGGTATGGCCCCCGAAGGAGACACATTGTGATCCATATTTAAAATATAAAAAAGACTTAGGGCATGTTTCAAAATGTTCGAGTAAGTTCCGGTTATACTACCCAGAACATATTTATTAAACAAAACACTATCTTTGCGCTTCACAGTCATCGATATATCCTATCCATCGGCTAAAGCTTGAAACGCGCTGCATATTAACTGTCATTTTTATCATTCAGTTATTTTATGTGTGGCATAGCAACCCCAAACTTTATTAGGGCATTCTGAAACGGACCCTGAGTATATTTAGCGGGGTGGCGACTAAATATAAGGTACGTACTTACTTATTAAGAAAAACTAACAAACATTTTGCTTAAATTTTACAAATTGTTCTCACTGCTCAATTAACAACGTAATTAATTACGTTATTAACTAACTTTACTTACCTAAATAGAGTTAGTAATTTAGACGAGGAAATAATTAGATTCTAACAGCTAAGTACATTGTAGTAGGTAAACTTTAGTACTTCAATTCAACGCCTGACACCTCTCTCATAGCAACACAAATAGCTAATTTGCTCCTCACACACGACAGGCGATATTAGATTACAGTGCACGGGTGATTACCGAATATTACGGGCACATTCGGGCAATATTAATATTGCAATTTGGCATTATTGGTAGCCCAGAGCTTGTTCGTTTGCTAAATGAGACTATCGAAATTTATTCGTTATTACGTCCCGAGGGAAACAATAACAACGAAATATTTATGTACTCAACTATATTTTTAAAGTGGTTTAATATATTACAAAATTACAAATTTACCAGAGAAAAAATTTTAAGTCATGTGCCGGAATACGAACACACATCATCTCCCCCTTAGGTGGGCTATGCTCTGACCGACTGAGCTAACATGACAATGAGTCATAACTCAAATTTTTCGTATTGGGGATGGAGCGACATCTATAGTTTAATCTTTGCTTGTTCAAAATTTTTTTCTCGCAAAATTTGTTATGTAATCCGCTGAGCACACGTTATTATTGTACTGTAACAGTCGGATCGTCCACTGCTGAACACAACCTTCCCCTCTTTAGGGGGTATTTGCCATAATCCCCACGGTTGGCCGGCGTCTTGGGATCGCAGTGTAAGTTGGCAGTTCTTTAGAAGGCGCTGCTGCCCACCTTCCAGTATTTTTCCCTTAGCCGCCTCTTACGACACCCACGTGATGATATGGGGAGGTGCAATTCTAATCCGGCACCTCATGGGGCACACGTTATTCCAAAAATAAAAAAAATTAAATGGTATAGTATATTGTTGGATGTTAAGTGTTACATTATAATACTATCCATCATCAACATCAACGTTGCACTTTGTCCACTGTTGAACAAAGCTCTCCCCAATTCGGGGAGATTTCCCATAATTCTCACTCTCTTAGAAAGCGTAGCTACCCAAGCTTCCCACACATAGGAGGCGGGTGTAGTCTATCCCGTTACACCCCGGAAATTTCGTATTATTACCAATACTTATATAATATTATAAAGAGGTACAGAACTTAACCTTATAAATTTCTTTCACCTAAAAATGGAACCGACTTCAATACTCGAAAGTATGAAATAACTTGTTGAAGTCGGTACCATGAGAGATCAAAATCAAAAGTACCTGTTATCACAATATTGTACGCATGGTACCGACATCGACAAGTTATTTTATTACTTTTGAGTGCTGAAGTCTTTTACATTTTTAGGTAAACTTATTTTGCTGGACTAGGCTCAAATCCCTCATAAAACTATTTACGCGTCAGCAGCATATTTCATATAAACGGTGACTTCCAGAATTGAGTGCTCAGATTATTATGATAACTCTAGGAGTCACCAGACTCAGTACTAGTATACCCTTCAGGTGGAACCTCTGCCTAAATTAGTGACAAAATCGAGTTGCGGGAACTTGTAAATGTAGTTTAAAAAAAAAACATATAAAATAAATGTGTGTGTGTGACCTACAGTTTTTTTTTTAAGACTACTGAATAGGTCCACACAATAGTACGATGTAGCGGCAAATTTATTCATAATACCTACATTTAAATTCTGAATTTGCCGTTACAACTACTACCTTGTTAAGATAGCTTATGTATTTCATAAAAAGAATTCATTCTGCTTTATCTCTATCCTCTACTACAGTAGCGACACCACACCATTGTCCGAAAACACTTTATCAGTGCTAATGTCCCCTGTAGGGTGACCACAATCTTAATTCAGTCATTGTCCTGTGTACATTATATACTTCGTAAGGACATGCTCGACTGCACAGATACGTTATACGTGCCACCAGGAATCCAATGAAATGTCATTATTTTGAATCAATCTATACAAAGAAGTATAAAAACAAATGAAAGTACCATTTCACAAAATCATTAATTATTTATTTATTTTGAAATGTGTACAAAAAACAAAATTACTTTGCTATCCCAACGATAATATCATTGTTATAAGAGATTATACTTCTCTTTGAAGCACTGATCGAAATGATTGCACTTTTTTATAATATGCTTATATTTATGAAAAAATTACTATGTGGTAGGCAAGGGGCCTTGCAAGTTTCCATCTTGGGGTTGCGAGCGCACGTACCACGATGACAATGCAAACTGTAACGTCAGGTGTGTCATTGACAATTATTACAGTACAGACAACAACTCTTAAGGCATTGGTTTTGTGGTTAGATTAGAGGAGGCCTCCAAGGAATAGGTTAGCTGGGTAGCAGAAAATTAAGTTTCTATTTATCACTGATCATTGAGATTGGATGACACGTACGGTAAAAGACTTTCATCAGATATCTTCAAGGAATCTCTAGTAATAATTTAGCGCCACGATAAAACGTGGACTAAGTTCGACCCGTCAGGCAGTCTATGGAATAACAAAACAATAACTGAAAAATATTTTCCTATCTTGGTGATATAGTGGTTGACAGTGAATGACAATCAAAATAAGTAGCAAGGGTCATTAAAATGAGTGATTTTTGAAACCAAAACCGGCTTCGACACTCAAAAATGTGAAATAAATTTTTTGCATGGTTTCAGGATACAAAAATTTACAATTTAAGAGACTTCCTGAAATAATTTAATAATATACTTAGTTTAAATAGTACTAATTTGCATGCTACGCCAATACTAGCAACACATGAGCACTTAATTTTTTGTGATAACAACTGTATACCATGTTTTACGCAAATAAAGAATCTTTATCTTTCTTATCTTTTCGTTATTTTAAAATATAACTGAAATTTATTATTTATTACCCAAAATTGCTGTATTATATTTTTTTATAAACCATTTGCTCTGATGACCGTATCCTTAGTGTAATACTGCACAAAAGGCAACAAGGGACGGCGACGACGGTACGACGTTAGGGACCCTTTGTATTATGATTTGGTGCGAATTGTCGCAAATTATTGTCGCCCTTTTCATCGCGCCAAATGGAGATATATTTTTGGAAGAAATATGGCTTCAAAGGATACTCATATTGTTGTTTTCTGAGATTTGTGTTTTTTTTTTCACAAGATATTATGATTGAATTCCACAGACGTGCAATCGTGCGTGATTGAAAACGAAGATGAACGGTGAGTTTAGTTTCGTGGCTTTGTTTCAATAAATTTATAATATATATTCCACAGCTGTGTTGCTTCTAATTTGGTGTAATAATAGTAATATATATAGCACATACTTATTTAACTCACACGTATCTACACACACAATATATAATATAATAAATATCTATTTACACAACACACCACCTGAGATATTTCTGTTATCTGTATTATTTATCGTTGTCTATTATTTTATTAATAAGTAGTTGTGCCTTTGTAATGTAAACATACTTCATTCATTATTATTTAGTTACTATTTCATTTATATTATTAACTTGGATAGAGTTATTCCAAAAAGAAAGGGACTGAATCTCACGACACAGGTCACCCTAGTGTGAGACTCAGTGATCATGAATAGACTTACATTTTTCGCATAATAACGATACATACTATACTCTGATGTAAGTTCATAGCTTTAGTTCTTTCATAATAAGCATTATTATTATTATTATTGTATAGAATTAGTTCGTGCGCTCGAAAATTCAGGAAATCCAAAAGATGCTTTGATTAGAATCTAAATGCATCGAAATTCGTTACAGTTGATCGTCGTTAGGTTGATTTAGCAAGATTTTTTGGTGGTACCGTTATTTTATATATATATATCTATAAATATACAGGCTATTACTATGTACTAATAATATGTATTAGTATAATAATATATATATATATTGTTATATATATAAATCGTAGAATAGAAGTTTATTTCAAATTATTTGTTTTAGATTATATTGTTGCCTAATTTTCTTCAACTCGATGATTGTTTATATCAAATATGTACACCCTGACATAGTTTCTGTATTTCCTCTCCATGAAAAGGTTACCTGTAAGAGATCGCTTTTAGTGATAAGGCCGCCCATTGTGACACTGTACTCAAAGTTTTTTTATAAAAATTAAATTTGTATTTTATTTGTGTAACAACAAAAAAATATTTATATTTTATCTATCTACTAGATGTTCACCCGCTAAAAAGAATATATGTGTTAATCTAGGACATAAACTATCTTAATTCCTTCCTTATTTTAATCCAAATTAGTTTAGTTGTTTCAGCGTGAAGAAGTCACAATAAATATAAATACTCTAATTCTCACATCCTAACATATAAATTCTTTGAAATATGCCAGACTGGGGGAGTAGGGCGGAAATATCTGATTTGTCATGGGTGTGAGCGAAACAAAACTGCGCAATATCTAAATTGCGCGCTTATACATTATTTACTTCTACAAAAGTATATTATACGTATATGTATATTATACGTACAATCTGCACAACAGCTATCTGTACCTGTTAGTTTTTAATAATACTCGTATGGTCATTATATACAGGGTTATTGGTAAAATGCTTACAACCTCTTATAGGGTTGACTTCTGCTAGTCTTAACAAATATTTAGAAATGTTTTTTATTGTGTCGAAAAAAAAATTGTAAAAAAAAAATTATGATTTTTTTGTATTTTTGTGCCTACTCCGAGTCAAGAGCACCCACCGCGGCAACATTGGACCACGCCGTGCTCCTTTTGAATAGAGTTTTAAATATTTACATCGAGCAAAGTAATAAAAAATATGAAATAATACATTACATGCACAAGATAATTTTGACAACAGGTGGTCTTCATACTCATTCAGTCAAAAACACATAAAAAACACAATAAATATTATAAAAAAATAAAATAATGTTTATTAGGACTAGCAGAAGTCAACCCTAAGAGGTTGTTAGCATATTACCAATAACTCTGTATATGCCGATTGTCAAGTATTAGTAGATACGCAAGGAAAAACAAATAAAAGTAGTCATAGTCAAGTCCTATTAATCTAGAAATCATACCAAATAGTCAAAGTCATGTTTTGTTGGAATATTTGATGAATTTGGTGAAAGGCCCTCCGTGGGCATAATGTCACCTGTCGTCCATCTCTTTCTTCCGTAAGAGGTAACTTAGGGTAAAATACCCGAAGGTGGAATAGCGCCTTAGGAGCTGCTTTGTTACACTGTGTCCCCAAGACACCTGCCAAGCGTAGGGATTATGGCAAGCCCCCTTCTGATAGAGGAGGCTGTGTTCTTTCCGACTGTGTGGACCTTCCGACTTATATATTTAAATATTAGTTAAAACTATTTTTATTGATTTATAGTCCAAATTAAATCTACTGCAAGCAAGGAACGTTTTAAGATGGATTACTTTGGAAGTTTGAATTTGGATTTGTCGTTGGAACAATAATTATGTCGAATGTGGACTTGAAGTATTATTGTTGAATCAATAGAGTAAAGTAATGGATAGATTCAGGCGTTACTTTGCGGAAATCCATATTTAATGATAACAAATACTTTTAAAAGTATCCTAAAAAATATTAAATAATATTTAAATAAAACACTTAAAAAAAGCATAAAATTATATATCTAGTAACAATTCCGCCTAATTTTCCTGTTATCTACGTGACTTCTACTCCGACTAGTTTCGCTTCGATCGTGCGCTCGGTACCTCCTGAAGATGCTTCGTTTAGAATGCGCTCGGTAAGTCAAGACCTCCTGAAGATGCTTCGTTTAGAAGCGAAACTAGTCGGGTATTCTTCCGGTTAGGCTGCGTGATGTTTGTGACGTCACGTAGATAACAGGAAAATTAGGCGGAATTGTCACTAGATATATAATTTTATGCTTTTTTTAAGTGTTTTATTTAAATATTACTTAATATTTTTTAGGATACTTTTAAAAGTATTTGTTATTATCAATAGAGTAACCAATTTACTGTGACGTCATCAAAACACCGAGCGTTTCTATTAACGTTTGTAAGCTTGCTTTATTAACGTCGGGGTATAAAATTAAGCTGCAAGAAACCATTACTACTATAAGAGATGAAAGTTGACCCCCTGATGAGCGCCCAATTTATGATAACTGATTTCCTATATAAAAAGCATGGGTGCTCGTGAAAATACAGGCACATGAGATTTGATCTAAGGATGAAAGGCGCAGTGCAGTTGATTATTTGTGACGAAATGCATATTTTGTTACAGGCAGAAATTACCGCTTATTATCAAACGTTAAGAAAAGAAAAAGTAAAGCAACACCCCGCTTACATCGACGTGAGTAATGGCATGCTGTTCATTGATCGCATTTTTTACATTATTAACCCTGTAACTGAACCTTTAATTATACACACCCCAATAAAGATGGTATTTGAAGCAAAGATACCGTTGTTATGAATTAAGCTATAAATTTTTTAAAACTTTATTTATCTCCACCATTTTATACCAATATCCGCCAAAGTGAACGTTGTCGAATAAAATAATTTCCCAATATCGATAGCAACTGTTACCTTAGCTATGTCCCTGTGCGTATATTAAACGTTTAATCCGGATTGGACCGAATGTAACCGGGTTGTAATCAGGACAGGGCTGAGGGGGATTCTAACTTCCATATATTATATACCTACTGCCGTTCATTGTTTCGTGTTTTTATATCGTCACTGCACCTGTAATTTTTTAGTTTTTGCTGCCAGTTTCATTATTATTTCAATACACATGCTACAAAACAGTCACGTTATGATCTGAGGTAAACAAGGCGTTACCTGAAAATTAAACAACTTTAAACTGCGGTTTAAATTGCGTGTATGTTATTATTTTTGTCCCGACATTTCAAACACTTTGCAGTGATCGTGGTCATGGGGTGACTAATTGATTTCATATGTCACTTGAGTTATTAAGAAATTATTTTGTACTATCGTCAGAAATTTTATTTTAATCATAACGTTCCCTATTCACGCAGTATTCGCTCACAGTTCATTAGTTTTTGTTACCATTTTATCTGTTGTATCGCTTTTTACTGGATTATATGTGGCTTAGATCCCTGCTCAGTACTCAAGCAAGATGTTGTAGCATTGGACATCTACTTTAGAGATCGCGGGGGCACCTAGGCTTCCCGGGTGCGTTTAAAATGTTCCATATTTTGTGAACCGAAACAATGGCACATTCCCCCGTTCATTAACCCCGGATTTTACGCTAGGTGGCGAGGTAGCTTTTGGTGTTTAGCTATGAACTACTTGGACCTCCCACTAGTTGCAGTCGATCAGTGTAAATCGTGCTTCGGAGCTTCTTACCCGAACTAGCCAATTAGATATTGACAATCAGGCTGTGTCAACATTTAGATATTTTCAATAACGTTACCTTTTTTCATCTTAGAAATAGCTTCATCAAATAATGTTCCAAAACACGGCCAGATTGTTTGGCGACATGTTTTTTTCTCAAGTTCTGAAATCAGGTGTAACAAGCCTCGGACGTAGTCACTTCAAGTTTTAACACAATTAGCACCACCCAGGCCTTAGAACCTGTGGATGCGGGTGAGTTTTCGATTAAGTGAACTTGTTTACAATATACCTTGGTTCTTTGTCTTTTTTTTACTACCCGTTTTATTTATACGCATAAAATAACTGTGTCATAAGAGAATATGATTTTTGAATTTTTGACATTGCTATGCACCCTTCAGAAATAAAGTGGATATATGATAAGGCTACCTATGAAATTAGGAATAGCTCGTTTCAAATACCGCTTCTTCTGTCACGTAAAAAGCTAAAGCACAAATCTATCTGAAATAAAAATATATTCATGAATATGATTAAAGATTTATTTTTATTATAATTGCGTTCAGTTGAACTTTAAAATACTATTAATAATTACGAGGCTTTAAAGATACTTTAACATATTGTACCCTTCACACTTACTCCGACCCTGTATCAATATAACTAGTCCGGCCCGCCCCGGGGGCGACAGTTTAATTGCATTCCATTGTCTAAAAGAAAGGGAGCTCATCCCTTCCACCACAGTATACTACGTAGTTTGTATGTATGTAACACTACTTGTTTTAGAGAAAAAGGCAAATTAAATGTTCCTTTGTTGATATGTACACAGTGATGCAAGGACGAGCTGACGGACGGAATAAACCTACTTTTTTATAGCTTTTGGGTTAGCCTTTGACCATAACCTCACCTGTTGGCAAGTGATGATTTGGCTGAGGATGGTTAACAGTGTAAGACTAGAAAGTACTGTCACACAAGGGGGGTGGTAGCTACCCAGATGAGGATTCCCAAAATATTCTACCATGCGGTTAAGGTCACATGCACATGGACCCCAGCTCAGCAGTCCTTAAGTTTTATCATTGAGCCATCCCTTCTTCCCAATGCCCATTGCCAAGTATTACAAAGATCGTGTATGTTACAGATAATGGCTTAAACTAGGCTTTCCAGTTTTTTTAATTACCTCATTGATGCAAGGTAAGATTATGAAGTAATTCAACAACTTTAAAAGATTTAAGGGTCCACACGACCGTCAGCATACATACCCGATGCGCTGTTAATGTTTTTTTTTTCAATGTTAGAAAAGAATGTGGTGGCGCGGGAGTGGACAGTGTATTTTAAGCGGGTGATTGCGATTTGATATAATGAGATTGAGATCTAAGCTATTGGCACTTCCTGAAAGGAATTTGAGCTGCAGCGGAGAAGAACGAGATAATACAGCCTGATTAAGGATGGAAATGAACTGAGCTGTGCTGTTCTTCTTAGAGGCGCGCCACGTGCTTGGCTTAGTTAAATCGCGTATATTTATCATTTATGTATGTAAGTTTCGAACACTTTGCAATGATCGTATATGGTTTTATATGTCACTTACGTTATTAAAAATATATGTTGTTCTACCGTCAGAAATTTTATTTTAATCATAACGTTCCCTATTCACGCAGTATTCGCTCATAGTGTCCAGAGGTCTAGCAGGTTTGTGTCGTCCATGGGATTTAATTTATTTTTTTTTTCCTTTTTTTTATTGCTGATAGGTAAGCCTTTGACCACAATCTCACCTGATGGTAAGTGATGATGTGGTCAAAGGTGTTAACAGGCTTAACCTAGAATTACTGGCTCTCAAGGACAGCTGCTGGAACACACCATTAGGTGCTTGGCGACAGATTTTCCACTTGAGGGTGGTCGCTAGCCAGGCGGGCATTCGCAAAAATGCCCTTCCACCATGCAGTGAAAAGCTCAAGCTCGCGGCGGGATTCAAACCATGCACCTGCTGCGCGGCAGTCAAATTCAAAATTCAAATTCAAAATCATTTATTCAATTTAGGCGTCTACGACGCTCTTATGAAGGTCAATTACAAACTTTAATATTGAAATATTCTACATTGTACTGCCACGTTCAGCAAAAAAATTTATAGAGCCACTGCGAGAAGAACGGGCAAGAAACTCGGGGCCATTCTTTTAAACGTCTGTTTACAATTTGTTATAAACAATATAATACAATTATTACAATATTTGTTTAAATTACGTAGGAGACATGTGATGGCTTGGCAGAGGTGGAATTTTCCAAGCATTTTTGTCGTTTAAGTAATCACAAACTGTGTAGTAGGATTTCTTAATCAAAATGTTTTTCACGTGTAATTTGAATTTTCCTTCTGTGAGCATTGTAATATGTTCGGGAATTTTATTATAAAACCGCACACAATTACCTAAAAAGGACCTTTTATTTGTCTTTGCTAATCTAAAACACGGTACCATTAATTTATATTTGTTCCTAGTGTTGTTATTGTGGTTGTCACTGTTTAATTTAAATTTACTCAATTTTTTCCGAACATACATAATATTTTCAAATATATACAGACTCGGTAAAGTTAATATATCAATTTCTTTAAAAAGATCCCTTAGAGATTCCATAGGATCCATTTCATATATGGCTCGAATTGCACGCTTTTGTAAGATAAAGATTGTTTCCATCTCAGCAGCAGCTCCCCACAGCAATACACCATACGACATAATACTGTGGAAGTATGCGAAATAAACTAGCCGTGCAGTAGCTACGTCTGTTAACCGTCTTATCTTACAAACTGCATATGCAGCAGAACTAAGTCTTCCGGCTAGATCATGTATATGTGGATCCCACTGTAAAGTTGAGTCCACTTTGATTCCCAGAAAGACTGTCGCTTTGTCAATAGAAAGTTTATCTAAGCCAAGCTTAATGTTTGGTTCAACATAAGGAACATTTGGTAAAGAAAACTTTAAACATTTGGTCTTTTTTGAATTTAAGAGAAGATTATTAGCGGCGAACCATTCAGAGATCATAGAAGTCTATAGCCAAAGCCACTGAGCTATCACTGCTTCAAGTTATTATATTAATTTGTTGGCAAGATCCTTAGCAGGTGATACCTAGCTACTAAATAATTATACCACAATGAATACAGTTATTATTATGTCACAAGCACAAGCCGGGTAGCGTTGTGATGCAGTTGACAAGTCGAAACTTTGCGTGTAGTGGCTGTGTCTGACATAAGGATAAGTTTACACAACAATAAATAAACATGCTAGGGTTGCAACACTAAAAAACCTAAGGGTACCTTCAAAATTACATAAATATGTTCTATATGTCCCATTTTTTATAATCATTTTTTAGCCTAAGCATATGCTCTGCCTAAACACCGTAAACTTTTTGTAGCCTTTGACCACTACACAAAAAGCACGTGCACGCTCAGTAGTAATGTCTGTAGCGGTCACCCATACAAGTCATGACCGCGGTTAACTTAGCTGATCGATTAAAGAACGGCTAAGAAAACTACGCTACGAGCAAAGCTTGCACTCTTAGCGTAAGGCTTGAGTGAAAAAGCGTCCACCGTAGCGTTCAGCGTTGCGTGGGAGCGGCGAAAGATCGTTCGCCAAGTGGCCTTAGTGCACGCATACCGTTCGTGGTCACATTCGAACTTTTATCCCCGCTGCAAAAAACATACTAGTTTGAACTTGCAAGCGCCAAAACAAAAGACTACAATATGTATACGCCGCAAGGCTCGACGCCCGATAATACGCCGCTAACTAATACCCGTGCTAATACGCTCCCCCACGGAGCTGCTCGGCTGCCACTCAGGACACTCGCGTGTGTTTGCATCTGTTTAAGGCGATCCTGGCCAAAAAACGCCATACAAGAATTAACTTTTCTCAAAAAAAAAACTCGGTTATTAAACTGAAAAAAATATATGTTATTTTTAAGCATATTCTTGAGTTAATTCATAAATCTGATCCACATAATAAATAACTTCACTCGATAGAAAAAAATCCTAAAGTTACCTCTATTTCGAATTTAAAAACGATTTTTGACTCCCTTTTTACCAATCTTTAATTTTAAATTATTTTTTTATACATTACTTATCAATAAAAGTAATTAAATCATAAATAAAAATGTTAAAAAGTTATCATGTTAATTTTATATGATTTTTTAACATGAATTCATGGCATCAGAGCTCGCTCACTTGACCGCCAGTGCGCTCGCAGAGCTCGTCGACGTAGGACCTGTGTCAATTTTTTCGATCTACGCAGCGCCACACAGAACAGGATCAAAATGAATATCAAACAACAAAATAAAACATGCTCTGGGCTAACTTTCGACTCGTTACGCTTATCTTGATGACTTCCTGATTGACGGTGAATGACAATTGATTTCGTAAGTAGTGAAAGTTAGTATCGTGAAGGTTAATATGTGTGTTAATATTAAGAAAAGGGCTGTTTTTTTTTACAAATAAATGGAACTTTGAAATAACTTGTCGAACTCGGTACTGTGATAGTTCCAAAGTACCTATTATCACAGTAGCGCAAAATATTCTTCGAAAGGTTATTTTGTACTTTTGGGTGTTGAAGTCGGTTCCATTTTTTGGTAAAAAAAATATTTTTGAATCTATTTAGTTACCCTTGCTACTTACGGGATCGATTGTCATTCATTGTCAACGACTATATCATCAAGATAGGTCAATATGTTTCAGTTATTGGAGTGTAACTCAAAAACGACTTGAACGATTTTGATAAAATTTAAATGAGACTAGACGACAAGCATCAGCTTTCAAACAAAAAAGAATTTTTGAAATCGGTTCACACAGTCAAGAGTTGCGGAGGTAACAAACGTAAAAAAAACAGACGAATTGAGAACCTCCTCCTTTTTTGGAAGTCAGTTAAAAAAGGGGGAGGTCCTCAATTTGTCCGTTTTTTTTTTTACCGAACCGATTTTGATGATTTATTTGATTTGAATGTTGATGATTGTCGTGTGATTTTATTTAAATTTCATCAAAATCGATCTAGGCGTTTTTTGAGTTACACTCCAATAACTGAAAGGTTTTTTCCTATCTTGATGATATAGTCATTGCCAATGAATGACAATCGGTCCCGCAAGTAGCAACGGACACTAAAACGGGTGAGTATTTTTATTTATCAAACCTACTTCAACACCCAAAAGTGTGAAATAACTCTTCGAAGTCGGGACCATGTGCACAATATTGTGATAATAGGTACTTTTGAACTATCACAGTACCAACTTCAACAAGTTATTTCGCACTTTTGAGTGTTGAAGTCAAGCCCATTTTTCGGTAAAAAAAAAAATATTGAATTTAGTATTGAATTTGTTAGTAAATTTGAGTCGTCTTTTTTATGATTATAGAAATAATAAGTGACATTAAGCGATTTTTAAAACTGGATGGATATAAATTAAATTTAAAGTAAAAACATAAATCTGGCTGTATGGAAACTCATGTCACGTCACGACCATGATATGCGATGTCACACCCGTGACTTGAACTAGTTTTTTGATAACTTTCTAGGTTCAATAAGCTTGCTAAAATGCAATGAAATTATTGTTTTTATATCTAGTTTTAGCCAAATGCCTAGTATTTCGTACCCAGGGTCTAAGATAATGAAATTAATAATCAAAGCCTAGTGTATGGGTATACACTGGGCTTTGAGTATTAACTTCATTACCATATATAATCAAATCTGTACTTTATAATTTTTAGTATAGATTTACTCCACCCTTTTTTAATTATTATATGATAATAATAATATATATATTATAAATTCAAAAGTTAGTATGTGTTTTAGCTTCTTAACCGACTTCAAAAAAGGAGGAGGTTTTCAATTCGTCTATT